>OX297853.1:131370146-134272398 GCA_946477585.1 Cheilosia urbana | reverse complement strand
AAAATCCACCCAAAGCCACTGTATAATGTAACGCAAGCATTTCAAACTCAATGGCTACCACGGGCCAACACAGCAGTATCTAAATTTGTATGGGTCGCAAAAAAAAAATAAAAATTGTTTTATATAATTTTAGAAAACAGATTTATTTCACAAAAAAAAAAAAAAAATAAATAGAACAAAAATAAGGGCAGCACTAATGTTTTCTGCCTGATACTTGGCATCTCTTCTCTGTTACCAGCTTTTCTATTTGTGGAGAAATCTTGTCGGCGGTGAGAACTTTCAAAACAGACCCAAGGTGTATATCGGTTATTCGGGATCTAACTGGTAACTTATTCCCCTTCATGACTGAAAATAGCTGCTCGCACCGATAGGTACTTTCAACCATGCAAATGATTTCATATGCCAATTTTTGAGTATTCTCAAATCGGACTGGCAAATACTTGTAAAATTCTGGCATTCCAACTTCACCGAATTTAGATCTTAATTCGGAGTCACACTGTATTTCTATAACCTCCATTTGCATATCATTCGGTACTGTTTCTATATTTATGGAAAAAATGGAAAAAAATCGAAGAAAATAAATCCAACTTATTTTTCAAAGACTCAAAATCTGCAAATCTTTTTTCAAATTCAGTTCTAAGGCTGAAAATATTTTCCGTATATTTTTGAAACGACGCAGTTTCACCTAAAATTGGTTTATACATATTGCATGTTGGAAAATGCGTCAAATTCTCATTTCTCAGCTGATCTTCCCATAGAGCTAGCTTGCATTTAAATGCTTTAACTTGGTCACACATATTCGTAGTAATGTGATCTTTTCCTTGTAGTTTTAAATTTAAGTCAGATAAATGTTTTGTTATATCTATCATGAAAGTTAAGTCCTGAAACCATTCTAGATCACGAAACATGCTAGTGTCTTGGTTTTTAGTTATCAAAAACTGACATATTTCTTCTTTCAAGTCCCAGAATCTTTTGAGAACATTAGAGCAAGATAGCCAACGTAACTCGGTATAGTAGGTTTGACTGGAATATTCGCTTCCTAATTCACTTAACAAATGAGAGAACTGACGCTGATTTAAGCAACGAGATCTTATAAAATTTATAATTTGTTTATAGGTTTCAACACATGTTGCATATTTATTACCTTTGTACATAAAACCTCTTGATGGATTATAAAATGAGTGTGATGAATATTTGATCGTTCGTAAGTTTCACTTTTTTTCTTTTGAAGTATTGCCACGAAACCGTTGTTTTTGCCGGTCATTGAAGGAACTCCATCTGTTGCAACAGAAATCAATTTGGACAGAGGTAGGTCGTATGTTAATAGAAGTTCATAAACACAATTAAAAATATAGTGTCCTGTTGTAGTGCCGCGCATCGGTACTAGTTCCAATAATTCCTCAAAAATATTGAAATTATTTTCGCAAGCACGAATAAACACAGCCAGCTGAGCTAAGCCCCCAATGTCCGTCCGTTCGTCACAGGCAATGGAATAAGCTTCAAAACTTGCGGACTTTTCTTTGATCTGATCACTTAAATTAACAGCCAAATGAGTTACTCTTTCCGCAACAGTATTTCGAGACAAAGAGATTACCTGAAAAGCCTTCACACTTTCAGGACAAACAATTTCGGCATTTGGAACACTTATGTGATTATTACATATTTAACAAACTATTTTTTCTTTTACTTCACAACAAAAATAATATTCTATTAGTTCCCACTTTTCTTGGAAATTTCAATGTTCATCACAAATTTTTCGCTTAGGTTTACTGCCACTTGGTTTTGAGAACGACATACCGCACCGACTTACCTACTTTACTAAAAATATGAAATTATAACGAAAAATGTCTATTACGCACAAACAATGTTTACCGAAGTTTCGACGAGAACGGATATATAAATGTATGCGCAAACAGCCGCCCACATAAACTCATTTATTTTATTCGTATGCAAAATCAAATGAGGCTAAAAGTATGCAAAAAAAGAGGCACCACAGCCCATATAGCAAAGAGAGGACTGTTTAAGCACTCTCGAAATTTGTTTGTGTGCATGGGCCATGGGTAGGGGTTGAATTGAAGAAATTAATAACAATTACATAAATATCCTGGTTTGTTCATATTAATTACTGATATTGATGGTATTTTCACATTAAAAAAATTACTCTGTGTGTAAACTTGAAAACTTAAAATGCAAATTATAGACTTAACCTCAAAATGTTAAATACCGTGGGCTCGGCCGCACAGTTATTCGTAGTGGGCCGCGAGTTTGACATGCTTGATGTAACGTTTCTGTCCACTTAACGGAGAATAAGATAAAGGTCAAAACAAATATTTCCATAACTCAAAATCACTTATTTTTATTTACAAAAAAAGTAATTAAAAAAATAAATTGGATGATTAATTCTGCGCCACCCTGTATTATGGTTTTATATTGTAACACCTTCAGGAAAATGAATGTAACATTAGGTATTGAAAGCTATTCATACAGCTTGATCAGTTTTTCACGCTTAAATATAAAGAAGCAACATTTTTTGACAAGGGAACCGCTCTGGAACTGCTGAACCCATTCATAAAAATTCAATCACCAATAGAAAGCTTCGGAATGGAGATAGCGATAATGTTTCTGCTATGGGACTAACAGTGCAGCTTAGGCTTCGCTTTAGGCAGCTGGAAAATATTTCGATGCAGTATATCAGCGTATTTCAAGCAATCACTCATAACTCTGTTCGATTTAAAGGGTGATATGAAATAAATTTAAAACAAGCCTTATTTTATCGACTCTAATTCGTCTTTGGGGTAGTAGGTACTTACACAACAAAAGCGGTATTCGTGTAGACCTTTCTGTAGAGATAGTCAAGTTTTCGGGCAACTGAATTTGTTAGTTTATACAGTCTCAAAGCTGTACAAAATTGTACTTACTATTTCTGTTGGGATCAAGTGCTAATGGGTTCCCTTAAAATTTGAACGCACAGTTTGAAAACAGTTTGACATTTGTCAGTTTAGCGAAAATTTCGTCCAAAAGGGTGCAGACGTGCCAGCAAAGCCGTGGAGGTCATCTACTGGATGTGTTATTCCATACAAAATACTATCTACTCTGGCCCTTGGAAATAGAAAAAAAAGCGATTCTAAAGTCCACTTTAGCCTTAGCTAGTGAACCCTAAATTTCACCTAGCATTTCATAGAAATAAAACAAATTTAACAAAAGTCAACCTCTGCTAGATATTGTGACACAATTTTGTGTTTTTTTTCTACCAGAGGCGAGCTTCAAGTTGTTGTTGATGTGAACCAAATAAACAAAAATTATTATGATTTGACGGCAGGGTTGCGAGAATTTGGTTCTTTTTAAGCGCCCAAACCTTAAAAAATGTAGCCCAAAGTCGTTGCCCAGAAAGAAGCCCAAATATCGTGGTAATTTTTGAAAAAGGCCTGCAAAACTAATTGGTGTGCGTGCAAGTTAAATCTTCGATGTCACTTCACTGCAAGAATGCTGCCAAGTTTCAAAAGTGCGCGTTTATTCGAAAATATTTTTTTTTTTTAGTTTCGTGGAGGAATAAAACGAACAAAATTAATACAAAATTTGTAAAACGATACGTATAGCCCAAAATTGTATTGGGCGATAATTTTTTCATTTTTATCGTTTTTTAAGGAAAAAATTAGCCCAAAATACGACAAAGCGCCGAAGGTGGCAACCCTGTTTGACAAATAGAGCAAGGATAAATTCGAAAAAGATAAGTTGTGATTATTGTCTTTTGACAAATGCCACTTTAGATTTGACTTAGTCAGCGGTGACTGCAATCTAACTATTTCCGAACTTAAAGTCAAATTTAATGCTCTATTTCTTATAATTTAGACTAAGAGTTGATTTTCTGCTAAAAATCTTATTCAACATTTTTTATTGCTGAGGTTCTTTATGTTTAAATCATACAGAAAGTGTGTTTTCTACTTAAACGAAATCTTGCGTGAATATCGCGACACCCTTTATAACTAAGTGCCGAGGCCCTAGGTTTTCCAGAACTCAGTACCAAAATTGGCACATGACCAAGAAGACAGCAGATCTGTCTGTACGTAGCCCGAAATTCATATATAAACCCAAATGTAAACGAAGATAATCAAAAACCATGCAGAACTTACTGACATGTGAGTAACCCTTGACTTGCATTTAACTATAAGGTAGGTACAGGATATGTCTTTTGAATGTGTGCCATTTGATTAACCAACAAAGGCTCCTGGCTGCATTCACCTACAAGCAAGCTCCAAAAATGGTGTACCAGCAAATATCTCTTAACAGCCCCCATCATCACCTGACACGCTGCCCTAACCATTTTAAGTTCACCCTGCACAACGAATACAATTCCCAAGAATTTCCCCCCAAAATACCTTAACTACTTTCGAAACCAAAATACAATTCGCCATGGCCTTTTGACTTACAGTACACCAGCAAGAGCACGTCCCCAGGACAACAACGAGTTTGTTAAATGCTAAACTGATGAATAGGCATATTGTCCCCCTCTACCGCTAGGTGGATTAGGCTAAATATTTGATGAATACATGCAAAGTGGTATGCATGCATTGAGTCCGTTTTAGGGCAACCCTGCGGGATGCCTCAACAGATAGGCCATATAGCTAAATAGCAGTAAATCGATTATAACTGATGTGATACACAATTGCCTGGTGGCCCACAATGACTGAAGAGGAAAGAGGAAATGACTGATGTGGAAAAAAAATAATTCGATTTGATCAGCTGTAATAAAGTGTCAAATGGCCTTTGTCAATAGATACCCGTCACACTGACGGGAGGATCTACAAAATTGGACCTCAAAACTAATGTTTATCTGCCACACCCCATCAGTTGAAATTATTTTAAGGACGACAAAATAATTGACTCAATTTGACTGGTGTAGTGTGTACCGAGCTCAAACAGACCTAAGCAAACATTCGGGAGTAGATAATTTCCCTCCTTATCGTAAGTTTTGAATTGCAAAGCCATTCGAAAGCCAATACTTTACCATCAATGGCTCCTTGGAATTTCAACCCAAGGCGGCTATATTTCTTCAAAGTGTTTGAATATTCTGCACACTCCTGGGAGTGAATGACTTGAGTACGTATGCCTAACTGAAAATGATGATAAATCGTTGATAGATTAAGTTTTGTTTGTCTAACTAAATTGCGTCGGAAGGTAGAGACTGTGGTAGGTGAGGGACCTACTCTTCTAGGGCAAGACCCAAGTTGAGATGAATTGAATAACTGTCTTATTGAATTTAATTAGTCAATCGGTTGCGTATGCCTTGTACCTCCCAATAAGCCTGTGGGAATGTGTATAGAGATTATCATTTAATAATTTATTTTACTGCACAAAGAGATGTCGGTCGTTTGCAGATGCACAGGATCGAAAGGAGTTTTCTTACTCGAAAGCAGAAAGCGGCAAGTCTTGTTAAGGAGTGTGGTATATATTCATGTGCCTACCACGTTCTGTGGGAAAACTGTTCTAAAAGAAACACTTTTGAAACGATGACCGTACCGATTGTCGACTGTTCAAAAGTGCTTAGCACAACATCGCTTCTGTCGCCGAAATGGGGTCTTGTAAGACTTCAAAAACATAGCTCGTTTTTTTATACGAGCATTAACTGTTTTTTTTTAAATGGAAAAGCTCTCGATAAAAAGGCAGATATCTGATGCAAAAGGGATTCTCCTAGTAGGCCTGTCTCTGAAGGCCTGACAAACCTACATCATGAAGGGGCTACCCTTAGACCTTATTTAAAGGTATATGGATAATGGTTCAATATTTCACTGTGGTTGCCACATCGATACATCTTTTTAAGGTTCTGAACCTAAGGGAAAAATATAAGCATTAATTGTTTTTTAAAGTTTTATCGAAGTCAAAAATGGGGTTTTCGAGATATGAGCAGTTTTTGAAATTAGCGTTTTTGGTGATTCAAATTGAAAATTAAGGACGCAACAATTTTAAGAACATCAGTATTGCTCTAACTTTGCATTTTGGTCAAAATCGTTGTTGCTGTTTTTAGATAAACTAAAGAAAACTAAATTAAAAAAAAAAAAAAAAAATGACTTTTTTCGAAAATCCATTTTACGATAATACCGAAAAAAAAAACTGAGTTTGCGATTGAGTTGGAAATGACAATATTGACTTGGAAATTGATTTTTGTTACAATCGTATGGACCGTTTTCGAGATATGTCCAAATTTTAAAAGTACTATTACTCGAATTTTTAGCCAAAAACTGGATTTGTAGTCATGGTAACCTCACCCACTTAAGCTTAAATACAAATTTTGGTTGAAATCGTTAGAGCCGTTTTCCAGCAAATCAAACAGGTACGAACATTTTTTATGGAAAGTACCATATATATTGAGGTTACCTTGGCGCATTGGCTTAGTGGTTAGTGTGTTGCACTACTAAGCGAGGGGTCGAGGTTCGAATCCCGCAAAAACGCAAATTCCAACTTAAGGTTTTTTTCACTGTGCCACCTCTCGCGAACGTCTGGCAAACATCCGAGAGTATTACTGCCTTGAAATTGGCCGTATGGAGTCGGCATAAAATTGTAGATCCCTTCCATTCGTTCCAAAAAAAAAAAGAAGAAAAAAAACTCACACAAAACGAATGGTTGCGAGAAGCTAGGCCTATGGTCCCTCCGGACCTTTTGCGCCATCAATTTATTTTTTACCTTGCAAAATACAAAACGGCCCCGAACTGTAAGCCCCCAAACTCCAAATCCGAAGTTTGAACGAATTCCGGGCAGCCGTTCAGGCTGTAGGTTTGTGAAAGGACGGACACACAGACAGGCCGGACAGAATTTTGCGAACCAATTTTTTGAGTTCGTCTATCATCGTAATGTCACAATTGATTAACATCTGGAGTTCGAAGTTTTGTACGAAAACAGTGGGCCCTACCAATAAACATTTTCAGTTTCGACTATAAATTTAAGCAGTTCACAGTGGCTATGCTTCTCACTTCATTTTCGTTAGGTGGACGGTTGGTTGTCATCATCCAAGTTGAATGGTTCATTCTTATAGGCCATGAAAGGAATATTTGTCTAGTTCTGTTTGTGAATTGAATTTGACTTTTGAAGCAATTGTGGCAGTAAGTCGCCTTGTCCCCTGATAAGTGTGTGGGAGATACACTTCTCTATACCAATCTGAGATGATTGCATTGCTGCATGCGTTGGACTACTTGCTTGAGAGTCAGGTGGAGGGCAGAAATATCCTTATAGCACTGGACAATCAGGCGGTGATCAGACGCATGGAACAGACAAACATCACAACATCATTGGCACTGGAATGTGTACTTAAGCTAAGTGTTCATCTAAAAATGAAGTAACACTGACTTGGGTTCGAGGACATATAGGGATCGAAGGCAACGAAAAGGCGGACTCCCTTGCAAAACAGGGGTCAACTGAAAAGTTGCTGGGACCAGAACCATTCTCCTCAATCGGCAAAGGAATGGTAGAACAACTGATTCACAAATAGATCTCGGCAGAACACCTGAGAAGGTGGTCAACCGTGGAACATTGTAGACAGGCTAAAATGGCAATTAAATGGCCGCCCTGCTCCACTGTGTCAATGTCCGGCGTAGGCTGGAAGAAGAATGAAGATCTTGGGACATCATTGGGTCGAGACCCAGTCGATGAAAAAGATCTCTAATAGACAGATGCCAGCATTAACACTAGGAATTGAACGTCGGGAGAGACGAAAAAAGATTAATGAATTGTTTTTAAAAAACAATCGATACTATCGAAAACTTCAACAATCGATATTTTATTAACACGAGGCGCCCGTTCCTAGCTCCACCTTTGACCTATCTGCCTAAATAGATGAGGATGTGTCTTTCGTTGCTTCCCCGATTCCCTATTCATCCCAACTTTGACACAGGGCAAAATAATTTTTTTCAAAAATCGTTGCTTATTTGAATGCTCCCTAAAGATGTGCTTAAGCTCTTGAAGGTACACATACGGTCTAGCAAAACTTCACCAAATCCAATCCAAAGGCAATTTAAGCTTAGACTCTTAACAATGAGCATTCTTCCAATTTTCCTTTACATTGGTATGTAGTTCCATTCGTCCTTGTTACATCTCCATTGAATCCGATTGCCAAATGCAAAATGCTCAAGCAGTTATTTTCTACTACATTTGTTAGGGAAAAATCGAATTGATGTCCTTTTTAGTGTCCTTTTTCTTTCATTTACGTAAAGTAAAGGAAGACCAACCATCAGTGCACAGCAATCTGTTGGCATATAAAAGCGAGTACCTAAAATAAAAATGCAGCACTACCATGGGTGGACAGAAACTCAAATATGCACAAATGTCCAAACGAACGGGGTATTCGTACAAGTTGTTGTGTCCATGTGCAGATGGGTGTGTGTATATTTCATTAACCGTACTACCAACCAATTTCGCTTTAACAACATTCAGCATATTAATTCTGTGTGCACTGTGTGCCAAATGGAAAAGTCTGGTGTACCTATACCCACAATAGAAAGGCAACAATAACAATCAGACTCACTGTTGTATACCAGGCAAAAAAAGGATCTAGGTAGGTACACAAAACGAGTTCTGACGACACATGACGAAACCAAATAATATCAGCACAGAACAACCAGATGTTGGACAACTACTACAAAGTAGCAAAAGAAAATAAAAGATTAAAAACTGATGGTAAGATTCATGACACAGGGAGATATACTCGGGCGACAATTCTATCCAGGAAGGATATCATATCACTGAGCGTGAATCCCCATGGAGTCGGCACACAGAGTGAGGGGAGTAGCTTCTGGTTTGCTAGAAAATATTTATTTTAACATAGTTACACTGCTGATGGATGAGTGGCAGTTGTATGGAAGAAGTCTGTAAGGTGATGTCATCTAATGCTCACATGGTATTTCAATGGAACTCGTCCTTAAACGAGATTTTTTCAAAATCTTTTCGAATCTTTAACCAGAAATGTGTAAAGGCAGCTTAGCACTCCTTCATATATCAGTCGGTGATAGATGCTATCCAACACCGTACTGTACCTTAGGTCCATTTACTGCAGAAATTTCCTAGGAAAGACTTTCCGTACTGTGTTGGTATTTCTAAGTTGGTATTTCTAAGTCGATATGAACGAAAAAGCAGTAGAAAATGCTTTTGTTTCTTTTAAGCGACGCTTCTAATGTTGTCACGTTTAAGATGCTTCGTCGAAGATCCTTAAATTTAGATTTCAGAATGGCAAAGGCTTAGCACTTACGGAATCTAGATGTGTGTATTCAAAAACAGGATGCAAAAGAAAGTTTTAGTGGTAAATAGGATAAAGAATCTACCCAACATCAAGTGCTGTACGAACAACTAGAGCTAGGTTTTAAAAGCAGATTAGGCTGTACTTTATCACTCTTAGGTCCTTGTGGATGCCCCTCAATGAGGATTAACTGAATTAACTATAGATCACGCTCTAGAAAAACATAGATCTAGATTAAGGAAACTATTCAACAAAGCAAAACGCAATGATGACTGGCAAACCTACTCCAGTGCTCTCACCAACTACAACAAAGAAATTAAAAAGCCCAAAGAAGAATCATTTAGACGGTTCTGTGGAGATATTTCTGATATTCCTTCCAGCTGTCGTCTTCATGAAGTTCTTGCTTCTGGATAGGACTATCTTTCTAGGCACACTGGCCGATGAGAACGATCGTCAGACACAAAATAAGAGAGAGACAATTCAACTCTTACTTAAAACATACTTTCCCGGTTCAACTATTCTTGATCCCCTCACAACAAACCTTTCCCCCCAACTCGAGCGGATCTGTCTGCCGACGAGAGGGGATTGGAAAATTGCGAAACCAATCTGCAATCAGAACGCCATTAAATGGGCCATAAACTCTCTGAAGCCTTATAAGGCAGCAGGTGACGACGGCATATTTCTTGTACTTTTACAGCAGGGAATTGGCGTACTGGTACCCATATTCACCAAACTGTTTAGCTGCAGTCTGGCCTACGGTCACATACCGGAATCCTGGCGAAAAGTAACAGTTAAATACTTACCTAAGGCACGGAGGAATTTGGATTCACATCCGAAATCCTTTCGCTTCATCAGTCTCAGTTTAGACACATAAGAGATGTAGCGCTAAAAAAAATTCCGCTCAGTAAGCCCCAGCATGCCTATCAACCAGGTAAATCCACCGAGTCAGCACTCAATGATTTAGTAACAAAAATTGAATCCTCCATTAATCGTAAGGAAATTTGTCTTCTTTTAACTAAACGTCATTTGAGTCCACCCACAGGACTCTCAATAATATGAATCTATCTCCCATTATTGGAAGATGGATAACGTCAATGCTGAATGGCAGAATAATTCAGCTCCGCATCGATGATGTGGAAATCTCGGCACTCACAACTAGAGGGTGTCCTCAGGGGGGTGCCCTCTCGCCACTCTAGTGGTCCCTTGTCATTGACGATTTACTTCAGTCCCTGACAAATCAAGGGATCTATGCCATGGGATATGCCTGGAAAATTCGAAAGCACGGTCTCAGAAATACTGCCATACGCTTTATCTGTTGTTCAGAGATGATGTAATAAAGAAGGTCTCTCTGTAAATCTAAAGAAGACAACTATAGTACCATTTATTAAACGAAGGAATTTTGATCTCCTGATTCGCCCTACCTTGTTTGGCGAAACCATTGAATTCTCTCGAGAAGCCAAATATCTGGGAATTATCCTTGACAATAAACTATCATGGAACCAGCAGATTAAACGTACCGTAAACAAAGGCACTAGATCTCTTTGGATCTGTCGTTGAGTCTGCGGTAAAAACTGGGGTCTTAGACCCCGGATGATATACTGGCTCTATTCGCTCGTCGTAAGAACAGCGGTTACCAATGCTGCCGTGGTCTGGTAGACGAAGACTATCGAAATCACAGTCAAAAATCTAGAACGAGTCCAACGTATAGCCGGAAACTGCATAGCGGGCTGTTTACTCTCCACTCCGAATATAGCACTCAATGTCATCCTTGGTCTCACGCCCCTTCAAAAACATATTCAAATGGAAGCCAGTCTAAGTATTCACCGCCTGATTCGAACAACTTTGACCCCTAAACCTATCAGGGAGGTCATCTGTCCTTACTCGACATAGAGCCTTCAACCTCATTCAGCATGCCTCTTGATGACATGCTACCGGAATACGTCTTCCATAAAAACTTCTCCATAATCAGCCCCCCTAGGGAAGAGTGGGAGAAATGCAAACCTAATCCATCTCAACTCGACATCATCTGGTACACAGACGGTTCTAAGATGGAATCTGGGACCGACTCTGGAATCTACGGTGAGTCAAACCAGGTGAACTTGTCACTCAGCCTTGGGAAAAACTTATCCATATTCCAGGCTGAAGTCCTTGCAATCAACCATTGCGCTAGAATAAATCTAAGCTCTAACACACGTGGAAAAACCATATTCATAAGCAGCTCTCATAGGTCTTGATTCATCTGTCATCAAATCCAAACTCATGTTAGAAACATTCTCAACCATCTATGAACTTTCTAAGAAAAACCTTCACTGAATTCCAGCCCATAGAGAATTTGAAGGTAACGAATCGGCTGACTCGATGGCCAAAATCGGAGTAACCACTCCTCTCATCGGACCTGAACCCTTCTGCGGATTCAACAAAAATCATTTCAGGAGCTACATCAAGAACCAATCTCGTCTAGAGTCTAACGAGATCTGGCAAAACACAGCTGGCCAGAATTGCACCAGAACATTTTTCCCCAAATTCTCCTCCAGAAAATCTGTCTTCTTGATTAATCTGGATAAAAACAACCTGAGAATCCTAACAGGAATAATCAGTGGCCACGGTCGCGTGAGAAAACATCTTCACCGAATTGGCGTCTCACCGGATCCCATCTGTAGACTTTGTCTCGAGAGTGACGAATCCTCTCTTCACATAATCACAGAATTTCCGGCTCTTTGTCGTCTCAGGAAAAACATCCTTGGTGATGAAGTCGTCAATTCAGCAACTCTTGCGAATATACACCAAGAGAAGATCCTTGTCTCTGGTCTCTGGAGTGAAAATATGGCTCTTAGAATTTACCAGGGAAGGCGCAAAAGGCTCCTCAAAGATTCCGCAGTGCCAGAGTTTATTGAAGGCTCTCCGCCATACAACTAATCTAATCTAATCTAGCCCACCGTAGCCCCTTGAGATCTATACCACGGTGCTTTGTCAAACTGTAGGACTTTTCCATTCTGCCATGACAAACCTGGAATAAGTTTGCGTGACAGTTTGTTACGTTCTTCCATATTTCACAATTAAGTGGCTCTCAGTTGAGTTTTATTCGCATCTGAGTTGCCCAATCGTGAACTCTTGGAGAACCATTTCTTGATGACTCGTTAACCCGACTTTGACCCTGTGTCGAGGGTCGAAGTCCCTTTTATGCTGTGACTTTAAGTTCTTTCTAAATGTGGAGAGTTAGCTGCTGTTATGGCTGCCGGGTTGTTGGTATTACGGTTGCATGGTATTGCCATCACTGCGGCACCATATCCTGGAGCCAATTAGCAAGAGAATGGCCTATTAAATTCCAGATATGGGGACTAAAAGCCTACAGTCTGGTTTCCTACAAAGGCAACTGAGTTCCAGCTTTCAGCTGTTTATTGAACTTATTTTTATTGGCACACTCCTAGCAGCCGCTTTCTTCATAATATCGCCGATCCATTGTTGCTACCAACAGATTGATTTCAAGAATAAATTCTTAAAGTGACTTATTTCGGACATTTGTTCCACAGGAAACCCCCACTCAAAATCAGTATTCCTTGAGACAGGCGCCTTGGAAGAAAACACGCGAATATAATATCGATAAGTCAGTCAGAATCCAAATCCGAAACATTCTCATTCGGAACGGCCAATTAAAAATAACAATTAAAAATAAGCTTACACAACCACCCGGCGTGTATCCGATTATCCCAACTAATAATACGTTTACAATTTGCTACACCTTCGAAACCACACTGTTTCAAAGTCCAATGTCGAAGAAAAAAAAAAATATCAAGTATACGCCTAGGTGTACATTCTGCGAAAAATACATCTGCGTGGATTTAACTGCCAAAAATAAACAAAACAACTTCCCTTGCAATACAATGATAGATACAAAAAACAAAAAATTCAGCTTCATAAGGTTTAGCCATTTATTTGTCTTATTTTTGTGCGCCCGCAATCTTCTTAGTCGCCTTAACATAATCAAATTAGAATTGCCAAACAATTTATTACCACTTAAAAGCGAAATTAAACTACCGAAACAAAACAAAATGCAAAACAAATCCGTTTCCCATTAAACGTGACTAAATGAATTTCCATAAATAAACTTTTGCCTCAATCCACAGGCTGGGCGAATCTTAAAATCCCTCAAGTCAAACATCATCTACCCTTGTGTAGTAGAAAAAAAAAAAAAAAAATTAAAATGATCCAACATCTTGGAATAAATTGAATCGGATGGTATTTTGCTTGAGAATAAGAACCACAATAAATTTCATTTCTTAAATGTGTACAGGTGAACCCAATTGTTGTCCTTTCTCTTCTCCTTGAATTTAAAGCCATATAATCCGTATATGCTCCAGTACAGTCTTTGCATTGTATAGCTGAGATTTTTGTTCAAATTCTGGATTCCCAGTGAGGACGATAATTTAGCAAGGATTTGCTAGGCATAAGTCCATAGCAAAGAATGAATTTGTATAGCAAAAGCTATCAAGATGGAACGCAATGGCCGACATTGCGAACTGAAAAATTTATTGTACCAGTTGCATTGTAACGGCATACTGTACGCACAGAGGCGGTAAAACTTGCACCGTGTGTTTATATTCGAAAATGGAACATAGACTGGTAGGAGTCGACTTACAACCGATCTTTATTTGAAAATTCAAATATAAACAACACATAAAAAACATCAAGTTCATGGATCGACCACAAGAGTGCGACACTAAACCAACCTACCATTTTGTATATTTTCTCTTTCATGCTGACTCGCGTTTTGACCTTCAACGAGATAAGCTGTCATCCCATTTTCGTGAAACGTTTTCAGAATATTATTTCTACGTGAAATATTAATTTTTTCCATTTTTAACCATTAAAATTATTCTAAACTAGGGGTCAGCTAGTAGCAATTGATGTGTTTCCGCTTTTGCACTAAAGTCGTTTGTTCACACGTAAACACGCCACATACCATTGACCGTGTGAAAAACACTGGAATTAAAGATTGATGCATGATGCCATAAATATCAAGCGATTATCCTTGTCACTTATTATTTGTCATAGACGCTTAAATTCCAAAGGCAAATCGTCCTAAAATATTTTATATATATGAGAATGTTTGAATTTGAATTTTCGCCTCAAAACCGTTGGTTGCATGACATTTGATTTGAGATCCTTCACCAGCGAATCAAACGCGATCCGTTACAAAGTTTCGGTACGTCAATGGTTGCGCAATAAAATTATAACTGAGCCGACTTTCAATTTCAAATTATGTTAGAGTTAGGCCCGGAACATCCAAAGAGTTCAAAAATTCATATAATCCCCATAAAATTTTATTTTCACGACAAAAAAAAAAATTTAATTTTCACGAAATAAAAACGCCCTTGAGCCCATGCGAATTTTTACCAAAAATCATAAAAATCCAACGATGCGTTCCCGAGTTATGACATCTCTTTTATATGTAACTGTACCCACCCGGCTTTGCCCGTACCTTTCGTATTAAATCTTGCTCGCATTTTGCAAAGTTCTTTATTTGGTCAATGTTCATTATCTAATAACTTAAATATTACAACTTTAGAAATAACGTTTGATTTTATGTTTGAAAGGGAGGTGGCGCCACAACCCGTTCTCCTACCCCGCTAATCGTTTACAAAGTACCATCTATAGAATCCAAAATTATCCTATCTTTTAAACTGGAAGCAACCATACCCATCCACAAAATTTCGATCAACTCTGTACAGCTGTTTCCGAGATTGACAACAGCGCCACCTATCAGGACGAAAAGTGTCCCATCTTTCAACCGGGAACGAACAATATACATCCACAAAATTCCATTTAAATCAGTTGAGCGGTTTTTCAGATCGACAACAGCACCACCTATCGGGTCCAAAATAGTTCTATCTTTCAGTATTATATAATGCGTCGAGTTGTTTCAAAGATCGACAAAAAACCAACCTAGGGTCCAAAAGTATCCTGCCATTTAAGACTGCCTAAACCTTAAATACAACAATGCGAACAAAACAAAAGAAGAATCATGAAAATTGCCCCAGTGGTTATCGAGTTATATCGTCATCGTGTTTCAAACCGAAAGAATTGTAGGTATAATATTGAAGATTATTATTGAAGATCATTGAATTGAACTGAAAAAACGGAATATACGCCTACAGCGCCACATGTTGAGAATTTTCCGACTTTTCTTTTTTCCTAAACCATCCTTGATTCAAGACGAACAAAGCAGAACACAAATCATTCAAATCGGTATAGCCGTTCTGGAGCCTTTACCCGACTAACGCACAGCAATTGATTTTTATATATATAGAGAAGATTAAGTTTTTAATTCGTCGACACGCTCCTGTTTAGACTCATGACTAGTTGTTCAAAGATTGCTTTTCTGGTTACAGTAGGCCAAATGAGCTCCTGAGCAGAATGTCACCATAGCCAGATATAATTTCGGAGGTTTGGAACGGCTCTTTGTCCTACCTAGGGCCTGAGGTAAGCTTCGATATCAGAGTTAAGAGCCAGCGAAGTATTACCCTTGCTAATTGAGGAGGAATCCTATCTCACAAACAATTAAGCTGAAGTTTTGTAGGACAATATCGACACAGACGGACCAAAACTTAACGCAAATCCACATGGTTCCTTTGAGTAAAGAGTTTTTTTCATTTTATTATTTTTATTTCATTTATTTTAATTGCATGCTTACACATTAATTTAATTTTAAGTCAAGTTTGTAGGGAGTATATTGAATGTATAATGCATATTTAACAAATTGACAGCGATGCAGTGATGGTCCTCTAACATTGTTCTCCTATTAGTGACCATGCACCTGCTTAGTTAGGAACTAGCTTTAAAATGCATCCCGAAGGTCGTTCAAATATCATCGCCACTGAGAGAAATCATAAGACCAAAATCTGAGTTTTCGACCAGACATGGAATAAATTTCGATAAGCTAAATAAATATTTTGTTTTTCAGGATATGCTTTTTAAAAAAAATCCAAATTTTGAATCGGACATAAAGAAGCTTTGATTTTTGTTCAGAGTTTGAAAAGTGCTCGAGATTTTGAACCGATCGATGCTTTAATTATTTTTTTTTACTTCTATGTGAAAAAAATTGGGATCCCTACGTTATCCCCTTTTCCAAAATCCCTTATTGGACATAATCTCTCTTTTTTTCCACCTTTTATCGAATATCTCTCTCGATTTCCCCTATGCCAAAATCTCCCATTTACACAATTACGTGAAATACGGATATAACGACGGTGAAGGGACCGGGCTCAAATGGTCGCTATAGCCGAACGTCGCTATAAGCGAAGGTCAGACAAATTAAAAAATTAACTCATTCTTTACTAGTAGATATGTTACTACACAATGCTGTATTCATAGTTCTATTATTTAGTCAAAATAAATAAGAAAAACCTTTAATAACAAATGTAATTAAAAAATAAAAATGCGCAAGTTATAAGGGATGCAACACTGGTCGGCATCTAATTGATTTCCTTGAAAAAATCTGTAATATTTCGCTGCTTAAGGTTCCTTTTTTCAGCAAAAAGTTTTTCTAGCGGCTTCTCAGTTCTTATAAGCCACGAGACTTTCATCTCGTTTTCCCCTTCACTAAATAGAGCAAATCGTTTTAAGACTGAAATAGCACCTAAAGCATCTGTGACTGTTGGAATTCGTTCTTCCAATTCCGGATGGTCAGACTCCTCCTCATCAGATAACACTTCATGCATATTTATTGCTGAAGCTGCAGTTATAGCTACGCTTTCAACAATATCTGTAGGTCAACGGAGGTCAAAACGTGGTTATCTACATCAATGTAAGTCTCCCAGTTAGAGTAGTTTTCCTCGTTCGCCCAAATTTTAGCGAGTTGTGACAATGGCAAACTATCCAGTCCATCATGGGTATCCTTAACATGTGCATTAGGTAAAAGTGAAGAGTTACAGAACCCTGCATGTGCGAAATATTTTCTTATAGTCTCGCTAAGAAAAAATTAGAATTTTAGCAAAAAACGGACGCTATTTTGCACAGGCAGGGGCAACTAGTTAGATGACTTTATTTCGTCGTTATATCCGGAGGAAAAAAATCAAATTGTTGTAAAAAAGGACGCTATATACGGAATCGCCGTTATATCCGAGGTCGCAATATCAGGATGAATTTGTATGGAAAATATGGTGTAAAATCAAGGGATTCAGAGTTTGCGATGTTATATCCACATGGTCGTTATAACCGAGGTCGCTATAGGCGAATTTCACTGTACTTATAAAATCCCTCACTAAAATCTCCTGTTCGCACAATTTAGAATTTATCCGTTATTTTCTCCTTGAAACTTAAAGAAGCATCCAAGTTAAGGTAAAATACTCAAAACTTTAAGGAAAAACAAATGTTTTTTAATCTTTTCTCAAATAAAAAAATAGCACAAAAAATAACTCAATATAAATATTATTGCGAATTATATTAATATTTTAAATTGCATACTATAAAATAAATTCCGTCGCGCGACAGAATTAATAACACCAAATTTAAAAATGGGAAATTTTGTCCCGTGGGGATTTTGTCTAAGTGTCTTTTGGAGTAAAGGATTTAGCAAAGGGGATAATTGAATAGGGGATTTTGGAAACATGATTTTGGACAAGAGATTTTGGAAAAGAAGATTTCATCACCAACCCAAAAAAAAAAAAAGAATTGCATTTAGACCGGATATTGAAAATTTTGACTTTTGACCCATTGGCAAGAGCATGGACCAATTTTCCTATTCATACTGGGGTTTAAAATATTTTTATTTTTGGCCTGTAAGTAAATCTTTTATTTAAAAAAATAATAATTTTTGATCATTATGATGATTAAAAAAAAATAAAAATTTTGTTCTGAAAGTGAAACCATTTTTTTAGATTGATTTTTTGCAGACTGAACCAACTCAGAAATTTTCAACCGGGCATGAAAAAATGTCCATTTCGAAAGAAAAAGAGAAACAAAGTTCTGAGCCGAATATACAAATTTACTGAGTGGAGAAGCGAGGAGTAACAAAACAACGATTCTCGCTTGTTTGGGGGTTACCCTGACAATTTCTGTTGGGAAATTATGTCGAATTTCAGTTTGTGAATTATTGTTTGAGAGAAACAACTCTTAACAACACCTCGCAGAGCAGAGAGATCTACAACTTTTTGGTAGGATAGTTCGAAAAAGCTATCATTCCTACCAAAAAGTGACTGTGTCTGCGAGTTACAAATTTAAGCTTTTGATGGGGATATAAAAAAAATGTTTCCTATAACTTTTTTTCAAATACCTATACAAAATAAAATAATAAAATAAAAAAGCGATTATCTGGCATACATTTTTGCATAACATATCCCTTACATTTTTACAAAACCGAGTGGATCTCGCTAAAAAAAAATTTTGTTATTTTAATTCTACCAGCATATGGTGAGCGTATTGATTCATTTGGTTAGTGTACTACCTATGAACTATTGGTCAAACCCCCGGAAGACACGAATTCTATATCTACCTTGTAGTTGCTTTGAATTTTCGCAAAGACTGCTTTATAGAAATCAGCACAATGAGCTAAAGAAAAAATGGTAAAATGGAAAATATGTGTTTTCCAGAAGTTGATTTTTGTCACAACAATTGCAATAACATTTTCGGCCAACTGCGACAACAAGACATTGAAACAATTTCGAATTTAAATTCCACTGACCTACATAGGTGGCAAAAATCAACCAACAACTGCATAACGTATATGCATCTTCAACAACCGAACGCTCGCAGTCGCAATAAAATGGCCCAGCAGGCTGAATTTATTGCAAGCCCCCTCAAGCCTCTAAAAAAGTGACCAACGACAAAGAATGTTTACTATTCAGCGCAATGGAATTTTATTCACCAAATTGAACTTCTCGTCAAATCACCAATGTAAAACTATTCAACCGAACGTGATCCCCTCGGGTATCTATATGTATCCGCACATTTTTCCCCCATTTTGTTTCTTTTTTGATTCGTTGTTGCCATCATGGGTCGAATAAAAACCAACTCGGAGAATAACTTAAACTCACGGTCCATCGTCCATAATTGAATGGGATATTTGTGGCCTCCCCGCAATAAATCCCAAAATTTATTCCACCGACATTTTGCTCAGTTTACCATTCCTACAATTAGACCCTGCCCTCCGGCTATGTATGCGATTGACCAGCAGAGGTACACAATTCACATACACCTATACACATTTAGATGTTTAGAATAGAAAAAAAAAAGGTAATCCTTTCAACACACGAAAGGATTTTCATTGTTTCAACAATTTCCATTTTACGATTGCTCCGCACAATGGCACACAAAATGATGCCCATGAGTCTCATTATACCCTCGGCATAATGTGCGCTCCCTCCCGATTGTCCCTATCCCATCGCCCTCGTACTGTTCTTGCTCACCCTTGTGTGAATATTTTACTAGTCTTTCAGAAAAAAAAAAAAAAAAAAAAAAAATACACCAATCAGCTCTCAATTCCCTTAACCACGCGTCATAATCGAAAATCCACTCGATCCTTTTTTGCGGCTAACTCGGCCCAGAGCTTCGTCTCCATCTCGTAGCGCATTAAACGCCAATAAATAAGAATGTTTTTTTATTTTGCAATAATTTTTTATTACGACCATTTGCCGACACTATAAACGACTGACGACGATTCCCACCGCGACTCTATTCCGTTTCTTCTTTTTTTTTTCTGGCTTACCGCTTCAGTGCAGGTCCCAAGAGCTGATCCGAGGGCGGACGGTTGAACCCGTAAGGATTCGAACGACTGGTGTAGGTGGGTATAGTGTTTTGCTATGGAACAGCCACAAAACACATTCATCAATAAAATAAGGAATTAATGAGAACGATATATTGGATGCGAGGAAATTTCCTTCGATATCCTAGGGAGTAGGGATCCGGGCTCGCTTTAGGAGGTCTCTGGTTGCCAAACTGTGAGGCGGCTAATAATTTATCGGGTAAATAATAAACATAAGCGTTTTTATTGCCTGTAAACACTTATAGTGGCAGTAGAGAGTCCTTGGGAGAGTTCACCTTTACCCAATTGGGTTCGGTATTGGAGCGTTACTGTTTACATTTGCAAGGAAAATACTCCCAAGGTGAAGCAACTTAAAATCCCAAACATGGTGGACTGGGACTGGGTATCCTGTCTCTTTTTCTGGTGATCACACATTTATCAGGAAAACAAACGGCAGGTGTACTTCGCTGAGACGTACGTTGACAGAATACTCTGCAGATGATTAAAAACTTCCGACGAGACTGTTTCCAAGGATAAGCCTCACACCCACGACAATACAGGATTTTGGTTGTCAGCCTATCTGTCTGTGGCACGAAAGAAAACGAAACACGGATACACATAAACAAGTCGAGGGAAGGCGAAAAAAAAAGAAACTCCAAGATGAAGGAAAACACTTCATCGCATGGTAAAGTCCTTTCGGATGGTCGTTGTGTACTCAGCACTCGACAGCAAAAGTCTCTTGCCCCTCCTCTGCGTGTCTTCCGGCCGTCAGGGCTCAATTGCTGTCAATGACGCGACAAGCTGAGCACTATGAATTCAAAGAATGGAACAGCAGTCACAAGTGTTTAGCACTCAAGTATTCAGGATGCCATCCTTTATGGGATTCCTCAAACGGACGATGTAGACAGAAATATGGATTGATTAATTCGTTCTGCCCCCTCGTGCATGCATTACCGTAGTACGGGACGGAGTGTTCGACGAGGCAGCGCGCATAACGTACAGATACAGACAGGATAGGAATTTCATTAGTGTGATCTATCAGGCTACCAATAAAGAATATTCTTAACGGACCACTTGGATACAAAAATGTTTTCGGCTGGTTATATCAAAATTAAGATGAAGTCTGTTGCGGAAGAACTGGTTATTAAGTTTGCGATGGAAACGCTTCGTGTGCGCTCAATATGCTTGATGGCATTTTATGCGTGACCATTTACGATGCGAAAAGCGAGGAAGGAGGAGGAAATCAAATTAGTGAATGCGCGTAATTGAGTTATTCCCTCAGCCCCCAAAGGGACTTGCTGATGTTATTTTCAATTTTGAAGGTTGCAAACTTTTTCTTTGTAATTCCCTACGTAGCGACCGGATGTCGTTTTGTAAAATTTACAATTTCTTGTCTTTTTGATGGATTGGTGCACATGAGCAGCATGCATACAGTCAGAGAGTTTGCAGCGGATGAACAGCTGAGTGGCTGGTGCTTAAATTGATTTTATAAATGCAGATTTTAATTTTTTTTTAATCAAGACGCGGAGAATTTCGTTCTCCTCAAATTAGGTAATGTAATGAAAATAATATCGAAAGCGAGACGCACGGGAAATTTAAGCCGCTTAAATACGGATAGCAAATCGTTCTTAAAAAGAGAATGTTTGCCTTTGAATGTTCCCCTCAAAATCGTCGCTTGCATGACATTTGATTTGAGATTTTTCACAATCAAATCAAACATGTTTTTTTTTACAATTAAGGTTGCGCGATAAAATTATAACTGAGTCAACTTTCAACTTTCAAAAATTAAAAATTTTAAATAATTTTTGTTGTATTGGAAGTCACAGTACCTGTTCTTTTATCCAGTCTATTTTTTTTAAAGTGCAGTTTTCCATACAAATTTCTATTCCCAATCTCATCCCCTTAAAGTTCTGTTTTCACAACAGAAAGTAGCCTAATGTCCTTCCTTGGGCCAATACGAATCCACTAAGTCCAAAATCGTAAAAATCTAACGATCCGTTCCTGAGTTAAGAGTGCACATACGGATGTCAGTCTCTTCTATTTATAGCTGTAACCTGTATCCAATCGGTTTTGCCCTTAGTTAGTTAGTTAGTTAGTTAAGGTGGCGCTACAGTCCGGGGTGGACCAGGGGCTCAACTAAGACGCCTCTCCAGTTAGCGCGATCTTTGGCTAACTGCCTCCAGTTGCGCACTCCAAGTTGGTTGAGGTCCCCCCGAGTTGGAGTCGAAGACTCTTCGGGCCAGAGCGTTGGTGTCCATTCGCTCTACATGTCCTAACCATCTCAGATGACTAATGCGTACTTTTCTGACCAGGTCGATGTCGCTGTACAGCTCGTAGAGTTCGCTTTTAAATATTCTCCTCCAAAGCCCGTCAACGCAAACGTGACCAAAAATCACTCGAAGAATTTTGCGTTCGAAACGACCAAGAAGATCCTCATCCGTCTTTGCTAGAGTCCATGCTTCTACGCCAAAGAGCAGGACAGGGATGATGATGGTCTTATATAGAATCTCCTTAGTGCTTCTTGACAAGGCCTTACTAATCAATTGCCGTCTTAGGCCAAAGAAACAGCGGTTGGCAAGTGTGATTCTTCGCTTGATTTCTGATGTGATGTCATTGTCAGAGTTTATAGCGGAGCCGAGGTAGACAAAGTCCCGAACTACCTCAAAGTTATAGCTGTCTATCGTGAAGTTCTATCCGATTCGTCGATGTTGTGTGTTTCTTCTTGTTGACAGCATATTTTTTGTTTTACCCTCATTCACCACTAAACCCATTGTTTGCCGCTTCTGTACTAATACTAGCAAACGCACCAGTGGCAGCTCGCAGTGTTCTTCCAATGATGTCAATGTCGTCCGCGTATGCAAGTAGTTGCACAGACTTTTGGAGCGTTCTTCATCGCCATTCTGCAGAATCTGACAAGTTTGGCAGGGATGCCAAAACTAGACATGGCTCGTCTCTATAAATGCTGTCATAATCGAAAAAAGATGGTGAGTATCGATCTGGACTTCTTAGGTTTTCTCCAGGATCTGCCGTAGTGTAAATATTTGATCGGTCGTGGACTTACCGGGCCTAAAACCGCACTGATAGGGACCTATCAGATCATTGACGAATGGTTTCAGGCGTTCACACAATACGGCAGACATGATCTTATACGTAGTTTTCAGGAAACCTTGCTTTTCGTATTAAGTCCTTCCCATACTTTGCAAAGTGATTTATTTGGAAAATGACCGTAAATAATTTTATTTATACAACTTTAGAAATATTTTCTGATTTTTGCTTTTTTTTTAAGATTTAGCTTATCTTTTGAAAAGTGCCACCTATGGGGTCCACAGTTATCCAATCTTGTAAAATGAAGCCCACAATATAGATCCACAAAGTTTCATCGAAATCGGTTAGCGATACCTATCGGGTCCAAAAGTATCCTATCTTTCAAGCGAGAACCAACTATATACATCCACAAAATTTCATTAAAATCGGTTTAATGACTTCGGAGATCAACAACAGCGCCACCTATCGGATCCCAAAGTATCCTATCTCTAGAGTCTGCCTAAACTTGAAATACAGCAATACGAACAAAACAAAAAAGGAATCATGAAAATCGGCCCAGCGGTTACCGAGTTATAACATCATCGAGTTTCACCCCGAAGAAATTATATTATATGCAAGTATGTTCCGAGAGGAAACCCTACCAGCGTTGGCACTTTGCTGCAATAGCAGTAGATCTAGCTAATGCTACTGCATAATTGAAATCTACTACCGAAAATATTAGATCTACTGCATTTTCAAATATAGTCCCAAAGTGGCAACGCTGGACAGTACGCCTATTTATCAGTCGAGGGAAGTTCGCTCGAGTAGTTCCATGTTCCTATTACGACGTCTTTGTTGAGCGGAAAGTACATCCTTTCTATGCTATGAGCAATCTATTAGCCCGCCACTGAGGGACCTTGGCCATGGCCCAGTACCACAATTGGGGTTATCCTTTTCTCATTTTGAGTGTATGTGACCCAAATCTTTTGGGAGCGGTTTTACCCTCAAAGCCGTATTAAGTCTAAGGAGGAGATTCAAAAAGTCTCAAAGCGAAATTGACTCAATCGCATGCGATCTAATGGCTGCTCTTTTGTCCGAATGAATGTAGAGGCGGGTACTATTTTGTTTCCGTAATCATCGAAATGGTAGAGTCAGGCTCATTTCATCTTCTTGCAATTGTACACCAATTATATGGTCTAGTAGTCCATCTCTGCCTATGGGTACAGGATTCTGGACACCACGCTGAGGACAGCCCCTTTGGGATTTTGTTGCTTTTCGTGAGCTTCCATTTCCCACAAATGACTTCTAGTATCTGAACTGATCGACGAAAAGAGACCCGACAATGGTGGTCTGATTCGAATATCTCTCGAAATCTTTATATACATCTGAACTGATCTATACAGAGGATGCCAGGCAGTTTGGTGTTAATCTGGCCTACACTTGTCAACTTTGCTGTTCTCAAAGAAGATTTTTTTTTTTTAAGCCATAGATCTTATTTTTGTTTTTGATTTCATAGAAATTTCCTTGGATCACAAATTTTAATGCCTTACGGAGATTGGTTAAGGGTATTTTGCTTCGAACAGGACCCCAGTGATGTGTCCGAATTGGTCGCTTTTAACAAGGTCCATCACCGGTCCAAAACGCGATAAGTACCAGCTAGAAATGGGTAGCAAAACAACCTTGTAACTTATAAGCAAGAGGCTTAAAGTAGCCGCACAACAATTTTGATATCTAATTCACTTAATCCGTCAAGTCGAGTCTGCATTAAGTCAATCGTTTCTTGGGTAGTACAGCAGGGGAGATTTTTCGTCCTTGTTTTTTAAGCAAAACTTACGAAAATGTTAGCAAAAAGCTACAAAATGGTGCCAATTTTTCTACAAGTTGTCCAAGATTCCAACTTAATAGAATCTTCTCAAAATAAGATTCCTCTTCAATCACATATTGGCAGTAGACTGCGGACAGTGTGGAGCAATAATGCAATCACGAGTCGCAAAGTTGAGCTATGTAAAAGACCGATTCGTCTTACTTAAGCCGGGCTAAATGTAATAATTGACAAAAGGCGGCAATGCAAGCCTCAGGTAGCAGCGTTCGGAGTGATGCTTTGATCCATCAATAACCTCTGATGCTAAAATGCATAAAACGCATAAAATGCTTAAATCAATAATTTAAAAGATCTTGTTTCGTATCGTCTCTTTTGGTTTCCGTTGTGAATTTTGAATTGAATGTCGAGATAAACAACAATCAGTTGTATTTTGGACTCGGATAAAGAAAAAGAGATAGGCAGCAACCCAAATTCTCTAAATCTAAGTCACGTGACCAGTGTAGACTCACGAAAGGGTTCAAACTTCTAACTGGTTTTGGAAGATTCTATTTCGACTTTCGCACTTTGACAACTGCACTCTAGCAGTGTTTTTTTTTAAGAAAAAAGCGGCATGTATCTCAGCTGGCTTACTAATTAAAAAAAATTCACTAGTCGACATATTGTACAAAAAACCTGCTGCCATTCTTCGCGCCCTCCGTACAGGGGGAAACACAAATAAATACAGTTCAATAAACTGACAGAAGCTACTTCCAATCAATATATGACCAACTTATGAAATACTCCGGTTGATTTAAAAATCTATCGCATACTCAACGTCAACATCCAACAAAGTGCCACGTACTACATCCTTTATGCCTGCTGAACATCAAAAATCGTTTCCAAAATCAAATTGCTCTTCAACTACCAATAAGGACATGTGCGTCAACAATGAAAACGGAAAAAGAAACCAAATCAACTGACAATTTCACTGGAATGACACGAGCATCAAAATCCAGTGAAATAGAAAATAATCCGAGTCCCTCATCCTTCATCCTTCATCCACGTACTGCGTATACAGCATAGACTGATGCATATGATGAAAACGATGGCTAAGGACTGAAAGAAGACATTTCATATTTCCGCAAAATTTAATAATTTGCTTGGTTAAACCGAATCTGATTACGTATCACGTTCGCATCATTTTATTTTTCGGGACAATAAATTCCGCCGCCACCCACGTGACAAACTTGACTGTAGAAAACTTGCCGACTGTGTGAGGCCTTATTGTACGAATGTACATACACCTATACCATACTTGTGAATTAGTTATCCTTAAATACTGTTGACGTGTCGTTCTTCTTCAATACATACATACAACACGTTTTCCTGTCGAGCGTTTGTGGAGCTTACCTTTTTCTTTTTGGGTGTCATCGTTCTTAACAACTCATCGAGTGAAAAGAAAAATGCTCTCACAGTCGCGCGAAACAAGTTCATATCACGGGCGTGCTAAACCAGGAAAATCATAATTCGCCAATGTTACACAAAGGATATATGGTATTCATATCTGTGTAGGAGCACTCGTTCTTTATGCGCCAGGATAAGGGAATGTATTTTATATGAAGAGGCAGCAACATCATAAATTTTCTCATATCAAGTACAACTCATGTTTTCTTCGCGACAGGTGGGTGATTTTGTTTAGATATGGTTTGCACCTTACAAATTGCGCAGGGTGGTACTTCTTTTTTGTTTTTTTATTTTCCGTGCGGTATTATGAAGAATTAAGGATTAAGTATAAGGCGCCCATAGACCTTTGGTATCGGGCAAGTACGCGTGTGTCTCAAGTTTCAGACCCATATTATTTATTAAAGTTAGAAGGCCGGACGAACCTCGGTTCGAATACAAAAATTTCGGTCCCGGATAGCAATGCTTTAGACGGAAGAGTCTTCGACTCCGAAAACATAATCTTAAATGGCGCGCATCTGAGGACGACCTAAACCAACTCGGAGTGTGCAGCTGGAGTCCGAAATCGCGCTAACTCGAGAGGCGGATTGGTTGATGCTCAGGTCCACCTAAGTGAATTTGTGGACCATGTTTTTTTTTAAACAAAAGCATTTATTGTCCAACTTTTCCATAGATTGAAGTCAGCTGAAGGGTTATACCTACATGTGTATTTAAAAAAATAATAAAAATATAAGGTGAAGTTCAATAACTACAGTGATACCTAGTTCAATCCCTTTTATTCTGCTGTTTTAACAAACTAGGCTATTAAAAGCAGGATTGTTGATTTTCTGGAGAAAATTTGGGGCTGTGAAATCGACGGAAGATGCGCTTCTAAAATGTTTACTACAAGGAAAACCCCGCTGTACTTCTTAGACATCAGGCCTTTGAAACTGTGGACCAGAGTCCTCTACAACGCCCTATGAATTAAATTATAAAAAGTGGTCTTTGAGGTTCTATCCTTAACTGGTTTGGTTAAATTTTCAGGAGATAGAAAACCAGTGGTTGAGACGACATCTAACCTCATCCAGAAAACTTCAAATTCTGTTGAAGGCGTTGGCCACACGGGAAGAATTGAAAATCTTCAATTGCAAAATTTTGAGTTGCAATTCACGAATTATATATTTTTCGCAAGTCACAACGATTTTGTCTTGAATTGATACAAAAATTCGTAATTTGACATTCGGCCTCACCAAAAATCAACTTTAGTCCTTTAGTTTACGCAAAAACTCCAGACTTTTGAAAATCGCTTCACCAATAAACAAATTTAGTTGCCAGAATGTCGCTAACTGTAGGGTTAAATGTTATTATTATTATTATTGTTTATTAACAGGTAATTAAAATTACAAGGTAACATAAAATATTATAGAGCCTAGCTGCAGATGCTATTGGCTCTTATCTAATTAAATATTTATATAGTTGGGTTAAATGTTAATGGCGAGAAAGTCATGTTTATCTCGGGCATTAGCTAAATAAATCCTCCCCTAATGTCATTTTGAAGACGAGTGTTGCCCTCCGTTCAAAACACGGTATTAAATTTCATAATAGGAGCGAATTTAAATACGCTATTGTTCAGAAGTATGCGAGGTTGAGGAAATGCGCAGATGGCTGATGACGTGCGATGATGGACGTGTGGTGGTCTTTTCATTGGAATATTATCTAATATTTTTCCCGTTTGTCCGTCATTTATAACTTCAGTCATTGTAGTATGGGGTGTTAATACAAATTGACTTTAAGGTTTTTGTTTTAGCCTGTTATTACCTACGTTGATACCATAAACTAGAATTAAATAATTATACCGTCAGTTCCGTCCACTTAAGAGAGTTACAAGCTTGTTTTAAGTTTCCATTTATAAGTTCCAGAAGCAAAGTAATAATAAATGAATTTAGCCGAGTGAAGTGCAAAAAGAGCTATTGCTTTGGAATTATATCGTCGGTCCAGACACGAAGTGGCGTATCTGCAAAATCTTAATTTTACAGTAGAGCCAAAACAAAAATTTACGAAATTTTTTTTTTTTTTTTTTTTTCTTTAGCTGAAAACTTTCAACGAAGCTTACCCTTATTTCGCGGAAGTGGTTATTATAATGTGTTAAAAAGGTTTCTTCATAAACATTTACCATTTTTGAGTAAATTCCAAGAGAAAAATTTGTAGATAAAACAGAAATTATTAATAAAATTAAAACGGTTTGAGATACAGATACGTCACTTCGTGTGATGATAAATAACGATCGGTAGATAATATACGCCAAATATCTCCAAATTTCAATTTTTGCAGATACGCCACTTCGTGTTTGGAACGACGATATGATGGGAACGTTATCTAGCGTAAAGTCAGTAACGAATTCTCTGAGTGTGTTTCTTATTAGAGCTTTGGGAAAAGTGAAAATTGGAAGACATGCTCCATCTTTCCACAAAGTGAAAACTTGAAATCACATAATGGAGGAGTACATAATAACCGATTTTTTTCCACTTTTTTGTACTTCTTTGAACTTTTGTTTCGATGTAGTTCAGGCTTTATGCCACAATTTATTTCACGTTACATCGTTTTATATAAAAATGACGTCTTACATGTTCCTCCGCGATGGAATCCTAAAGTACTGAACCCATTTAAATCAAATTTTGCACACAGTTTGATCAAACTTGAGAAATAATATAAAAAAATATATAATTCCTTCGGTGTGAAATTCAATGACGTTATAACTCAAAAACCGATGGGTCGATTTTCATAATTCTTTTTTGTTTTTTGTTCGAATTGATATATTGAAGGCAGACTTTACAGATAAGATACTTTTGGACCCGATAGGTGGCGCTATTATCGATTTCCGAAACCACTCAACCGATTTCAATAAGATGTTGTGTAGGTATGTATAATGTACGGTTTCAAGAACATCTCTTTTAAAGAGAACATGTCCTCTTTTTTTACAGCGATCTATTTTACACTTTCTTTTTTCGTTTGGCTCTTTTTTTGTCCTCTTTTTGTTCTCTTTTTTCAATTTCATTATAATTTCATAATAAAAACAAGCCCTTCATTTTAAGACTTTTAAGTACGCCCATAAAAACTAGCAGTGGGTGCACTTTTCCGATGAATTTTATTTCTTTTCTCTTTTGTCAACGACACTCACGTGCCACATCTGTAACAGTCACCTATGGTGCGTGATGTCCACTTATACACAGTATAAATGTTTTCTTTGAATAACCAAAAAGGGTGGGGGGGTATTGGGAGGTTAGGGGTTTGTAAAATATGTCCTCTTTTTTCGTTTGAGGTATATGGAGACCCTAGTATAATGTATTTAATTTTGACCAAAATTCAAACTTCGAATAATATTGATATTCTCGTAATTATTGCGTTCTTAATTTTCAATTCGAATCACCGAAAACGCTAATTTTAATACTGCTCATTACACGAAAACCCCATTTTCGACTTCGATATAACTTTAAAAACCAAGTAATGGGTACATCCCAAACAATATTACTTTTCAAATTAAACACTGCAATATTTGGTACTGTTTTGTCTGCCAAATTTTACAAAAACCGCTCTAACGTTTTGATCAAAATGCATAGTAAATAAAGAGTGATTTTTTAAGAGTAATGTTTTCCAGGTTGCCAGCACTGGTTAGCAAAGGCGTCCAAACGTCATCTGTCAAAGTGAAAAGTTTTCAGTATACTCTGTCATTTAATCATGGAAAGACTAACAAGTTACAAACGAGCAACGATTGCAAATTATTGAAATTTATTACAAAAATTTGTGCTCTGTGAAAAATGTCCACCGTTTGTTACGACCATATGGTCGTCATAATCGACCAGGTAAGGAATCAACAATTCGTGCTGTTATCACCAAATTTCGCACCAAATTTACTTTGTGGGACATTAAACCATCGACTCGCATGCGAACAGTGCGTACCGAAGAGAATATTACAGTCGTAGCGTCCAATGTTAAAATGAAGATCGTGAAATGTCAATTCGTCGCCGTTCTCAGCAATTGGGCATGTGTAACTCAACCACATGGAAATTTTTACGTGTCGATTTGGGTTTGAAAGCCTATAAAATTCAATTTGTGCAAGAATTGAAACCGAACACGATTGGAGTCTTACAGGATAACATAACACGCGTAATTCGTGGAATACAGGCTGAAATGCTCGAAAAAGTTACACAGAATTGGACCTTCCGAACGGACCATTTGAAACGGAGACGCGGACAACATTTACACAAAGTTGTCTTTAAAACGTAAATGGCAAAGGCCTATTTATCGATTACAATAATTTTTTAATACTTGATGCAAATTTGAGTGTTTTATTCGATTTAAAAAAAAAAAAAAAAAAATACTCTTAAAAAATCACCCTACATAATATCAGTGTTCTAAATAAGATTCCGTACTTAGTTTTTCTCAAAAAATAATCGAATAAATCCGTTTTTTTAATTTAATTTCTCAAAAATGACTACCCAAAAGCCGACCTCTGTTCATATATATTTTTATAACTCAATACCGTACTTTAAAATTCAAATTTCAATAGCCGTGTACTAGAAATTTCTGTTTGCTGATCTTTTGGGGCATGTGTTTATTTTTGACTGGAATAGATTAGTGACGCTGGTTTAAGTTGTCAATGATCCCCACATTATGTCAGAATTCAGAGATTTGTTTTTGAATTTACATTAGCAGCTAGGTATAAACTGATGGACGTGTGCTTTTGTCAAATTGTCAAAACAGTACCAAATGCAATGTTTAGTTTGAAAAATACGATTAAGCTGAAAACTGAGTACAAGTTATTGTTCATGATGTAAGCATTGTTTGGTTTTTTAAGTTCTATCGAAATCGAAGTTGGGGTTTTCGAGATATGAGTAGTTTTTAAAATTAGCGTTTTCGTTGAGTTGAATTTAAAATTAAGGACACAATGATTTTGGAAACATCCATTTTACTCTAAGTTTGCATTTTGATTACAATCGTAATTGCCTACAAGTAGACTAAAAAAAACTTCTTTTTTTTTTAACCTTAGGATAGCAACAGGGGTTATACTATACAGCACCCAAGCGAAACAAAAAGCTATCCATTTCACACATTCCCGCACTACCATCGGTCTTTTCTTTTCCCTATTCTCAAATTGATAGCTAAACTTTCAGTTCCAGCCTTCCAGGTCACAGCTTGCTGCGGTAGTTCGTACTTTTTGTTTTACATGCATCTCTGTCTGTCTGTAGCTATTTATGTTATTTTTTTAGGTTTTGTTTTAAATATCATAATTTTTCAGTTCAAAATGGCTTTTCGATCTATTAAAACTATGGAAAAGTATTTGCAAGAGGATGATGAGAAATGCGAGTTGCCAATGTGTCCAGAGCACCGCAGTGAAATTTGCATAAACTGTTTTTAATTAAAAAAAAAAAAAAATACTTTGTCGTAAATTATCCCAAAAATGTAGTTAAACTAATTTTGGGTATGAATTCAATTAAATGTTTTTAAAAATAAAAGTTAAATTTTGATTTAATTTCTTAAAGTTGAATACGTTGGGGTGACAGCTCACCCCTGTTGCTATTCGTGTATGGAAAAATTGTGTTGCTATCCTAGGGTTAAAAATTAAAATTTTTTTTCTTTTTTTTTTTCAAAAAACCATTGTACGATAATACAGCGAAAAACTGAGTTTTAAGTTAGAAATAACCATATTACCGTAGAAATTAATTTTTTCAACAATCGTATGGACCATTTCCCAGGTACTGTCCTAATTTCAAAAGCACCTTTATTCGATTTTTTTTAGCAAAAAACTGAGTATGCAGTCATGTTAATCTCACCTTCTTGAATATCAATTTTGTTTGAAATCGTTTTCGAACAAATGAAACTGGTATGAAAATTGTATATGGGAAGAACCTAGGTACCATTAATATTGAGGGTACCGTGGAAACGGCACCGAACTGTAGGCCCACAAACTCCAAATCCGTTGAACGTTTGAACCAAATTACGACAGTCGTTTAGGCTGTAGGCCTTCGGAGCATACGGACAGACGGACAGCACTTTGCGACGCACTTTTTCATCATCATAATGTCAGAATTGATTAACATCTCGACTTCAATTTTTTTACGAAAACAGTACCTATCATTGGAACTCTGTAGGGCATCTAAGCCATGGAACTTCAATGTCACCCTGTATACAACGCCAACCACACTCGTATCGAAGAGACAAAGCCCTTATTAAGCTTTTCTGTGTAACGTGCGAAATGATATCAGCCCCTAACAAGCATATGCTATAACCAGCCCACTTCCACATAAAAGTGTGTCTCCTCTCCACCAACTGAGAGTTTCCCCATTTCCCTTTCGCTGCCTTGCTGTCGCTGGTAAAGGTTCCGCCAACGAGTGTTTTCCTTTTCTGCTCATTTGCATATTGCGTGCTAAATGCCTATTGAATTTTCCGATAAGCATAAGATTGAAAATGGCGATTTGATCCGTTTCTTTGGAGGGTCCGCCGTTAGTACGTACGTACTACACGTACTACAGTATACATTATACTGTAAAGCTTGTGCCTGCCACATGACACATTTAAGATAGAGGCGGCTTATACTACTTGCCAACGTCGGGTATGATAATTCTTTTGTTAACCGGGCAACACAACGAATCACCCTCTCATAAAATACATACATATGTATGTCAGGCAACAATGTGTGTGATTGTGGTGGCGTATCTTCGAGGAGTTCGCGCAATTCCAGAACCTTTTGCCAAAGAGTATGATCCTTTGTGTGGCGTTGGCGTAGATTGAAGGCTTCAATATGCTGAAAGAAAGTGAAAGAGAGAATTTATTGAAGATTGCCCGCTCGTTGTTTGCGTATTCTTCATACGGCATCGTGGACGAGGGATTATGTTCTACTTTTCGTCAAAATCGGGTGAAAGGAAATAATCTTCCACACACAGCTGAGTAGTGAAAAAGGTTGGGACATGGGTCCTTTGAGCACATTGCACACAACAATGGGAACAGTGAGCTGGGTGGTGATTTTGTGGGGGGTTGGGGGCAATGATTACTCCCTATATATAATGTGTGCGGAGGGCACAGGGCCAGCGAGATTATCGCATGCGAAGGGTAATTGCAGATTGCTATGAGGCACGAAATTAGATTTACATTCACGGAGGGGCTCCTATGCAAATAAAGGTTGTTTGTATTTTGCGATGTACTACCTAGGTAAACAGCTGCTACTTGCGGTCGTGTGTAGGGGGTGTGTGATTAATGAGGGACTGCACTCAGTCGGAGCAATTGAGGTTTCGTTGAATAAGTCACACATGACATTTGCAAGGCTTCAGAAATGCATTTGAATGGCTCGTTTGGCAGTTGTGCAACTATGGGCAGCGCTCAATGAAAATGCTAATCGGAGCGACATGATGAAACTACATCTCAGGGCTGAGTTTTACTAAAAATGATCCGCCATTTGCCTGTGGAGTCGCTGGCAGTTGCTGGCAGTTGGGTTCTAAAATATCCCAAGGGCAAAAATTGTCCTTTATTGCCATCGAACAGCATGCAGTTGCTGAAGTGAAAAAACTAAAAATGGACTCTGCTCTCGTGATTAGAAGGAACTTTTGTCTTGACGAACTGTGCCCTATGTGTAGGGTTAAAACAAAACGCGCCGTACTAAAAACGAATTTTAGAATCGACTTTAAGTTTACGGAGGCTCACAGTTGCGAAATTTGTATGGAAAATATAGCCACAGTCAACCACCAAAACTTAAAGTCGAAACTAAAAATGTTTATTGGTAAGGTCCAAGGCCTTTATGGTCCATTCGCTTAAACTCTCATAGCGATTAAGGACCTCCCAAGTAACAATATGACTTCGGTAAGGTTCAAATTTGTAATTTCTGTAGGCAACTGCTTCGATAGAGCTTCTCTAGTACTTGTTAACCGAAGTAGACCAATTTCGAAGTAATTGTTTCAAATATAACATCTATCAAGGTGGGCCAAAAGAAGGCATCCGATGTTGTTTGGCTCTCATTTTTTTTCTAATTGAAAAACTTCTTCGATTCTGTTTTTTGATTATGTTTACTTGAACCTTTAGAATTCTATTGGTCAAGTCGAAAAGATGATATCGGCCGTCACAATTGATTGCCATACGGGCTCGTTTTATGGCATTTTTCATCGCTTCGGCGGATGTCGAATGTTCTCCTTGAGGGTTTCTAGGGTCTTCTCGGGCCTGTTCACGTAAACACGGGACTTCAAAAAAGCCCACAAAAAAAAATCTGGAACGGTTAAATCGGGCAAACTTGCTGGCCAGTGCAAATTGCCCGGGAAAGCCGCCTTCAGAATATAGGTTTTGATTCGCGCAGTGTGTGCCGTAGCTCCGTCCTGTTGGACCCACATATCTTCCAGTCCTAATTCGTCCAATAGCGGCAGAAAAAACTCGGTTAACATGGCCCTATAGCGCGCACCGTCCACTGCTGACTTTTGACCAGCGGTGTTCCCGAAAAAAAAAAAAAAAAAAAAATGGCCCAATGACTCCTCCAGCGTGAACAGCGCACCATGCAGTAACTTTGAGCGGGTGTAATGGCTCCTCGTGCATTATTCGTGGATTTTCGGTGCCCCAGAAGCCATAGTTTTGCTTGTTCACGTACCCGCTGAGGTGGAAATGAGCCTCATCGCTCATTATGATTTTGGTTGGAAAATCGAAAATTCGAAATTATTCCGCGTTCTTGGGGAGTGTATCGCTCCATGGCTTGTTCACTTGTATTCTACATCTGTCAAGTCCACAAATAATGTCAAAACAGATTTGACATTGGAGGCCATTTGCAAAAATAAGAGCATCTTCCAATAGGGTGATCTCTTTTGGCCCACCTTGTATATGGATCATTAAAAACTTTAGAGTTTCGAAAAATTAAACCTAGCATTTTACTAGCTCTGCCAACTATGTAATCTACATAATGCAATGAAAAGTTTACCTCACTGTCAAAGATGATTAAGTCTTTTTGGACTGAAACCCTATACCTTATGTCATGTTTTCTATTTTCTGTTTTGTAATTAAAAATATATAGGGAACACCCTGTACCGAATTTTTTTTAATATTAAAATAAAGGCCATTACATAAGTATAAAAAAAAAAATAGGCCCCAAGGGACCCTAGGCCTAGCTCCTCACAACCATTCGTTTTGTGTGAGTTATTTTTTTTTTTTTTGGAACGAATTGAAGAGATCTACAATTTCATGCCGACTCCAAACGGCTAATTGAGAAGCTCTTTTAAGACAGTTATACTCTCGGATGTTTGTCAGACGTTCGCGATAGGTGGCGCAGTGGAAAAAACCTTATATTGGAATTTGGGTTTTTGCGGGATTCGAACCTCGACCCCTCGCTTAGTAGTCCAATACACTAACCACTAATCCACTGCGCCTGCATTACATAAATACACCAATTATTTAATCGGTTTAGATCTAGATCTAGAGTTTAATGCGAAGCAGGGTAAGTCATTGATAAAAAGCAAAAAAAAGGAGAGGTCCAATATGGCTTCCTTGGGGAACTGAAAAATTCCTTACAGGGGAACTAAGTCCACTTCAAGAAATTGGTTTTATTTCCCATTACGTGGGCCCTAAGTCCCTCAGTGGACTTATTTCCCTGCACCAACTAATTACTGCCTTAAATATTTTCAGGACAGTAATTAGTTAAAATAACCAAGTTTGTAGAAGCCGATCTACGAATTACAAACCCGTGCTTAAATTCAGAAATATGGTTGCGAACAACTGAGTAAAATCTTTTTTAACAGCTGCCTCCAATATTTTAGGAAACAGTTGAAGCCTCGCTATAGGCCCATAATTTTCGATATGTCTCTTTGATTCTGATTTTAAAAATTGGAGTTATGAGTGAACATTTTCAACAGTCTAAAAACTTACCAGTAGTTAAAGATAAATTGAATTTAATCCTTAGGGAATCAGCAAGGCAATATTTGCTGTTTCAAGAGTAATGACAATTCCAAGAGGATTTCATCATTTAACTTCGTTTGTATTATTTGTTAGTTGGAAAAAAGCAGAATAAGTAGAATTTTATTGCTTTAAATTTGGCTCCGTTTTTTTTTAAACGCATTGTTATCTCTTCTTATCTTCTCTTCTTTTCTCTGGTATATATAAAAGAGAGTTGCAAAAGCGTTGTGACTTTATAACTCACGAACGGTCAGACCGAATTCGATCAAATTTTTATGGTTGGTTTGCATGGTTGTGTAGTTGGTTTATCTAAAGTTTGAACGAAATTGGTCATGAGTTATGTCATGTTCGTGAGTTATGTCAACATCTGATTTTGTCCATATAAAAAAAAAAAATAAAACGTAGGCGCCTATGAGCGTGTGCTGTATGTTTCGTAAGAACGCTCATCACTCGAGAACGGATCGTCCGATTTGAGCTATATTTTCTTTGTTGTGTTTGTCTTCGCCTAAGGAAGGTTCATACGGCTAAAAAATTAGAATATTTGAAAGGAAATTGGAAAGTTTGTAATAAATCATTTTCCATACATTTTTACGGGGATTTTTTTTTTTTTTTTAATTTTAACTGTAATATACAGTGAGATCGTATTTGTCAAAAGTTCTGCCACATTTTGATAATCCGTGAAATTTGTTTTTACTTTGAAGATATGTATATATTCAAGTCTTTCGTGCTTCCTCGTTCAGCATAGTTTCAGTGATTCCGGTGAGAATCACTGCAGTGCGTCATTCGAAAAGTTAAGATGCTCGAAATTATTTACATCAAAGAATCCATTTTGGGCGGGACAAAGCTTGCCAGGTCCGCTAGTTTTGATATATATTCCTGTACGTTCTTCTTTAACTAAAAGCTGATGCTTGAAAAGACGAACAATTCCGAAAAAGGACGGGTTCTGCATCCTTTTAAATGTGTTAACCTTCCTCAGATTCTACTGTATTTAATTTTTCAATTAAATGTCAGCGGAGAACGAATCAAATTTCTTCGCCAAGAATAAATTAGTTTACATTTCTCAAACTGAGGTCCCAACCGGAAAGTCCCTAATTCGTTCACATTTATCCACGACAACTCCACGCCATGTAGCAGCGTCATCCCTTGAGCTGAAATCACATTAAGAATCCATTCAACTTTAGCTGCACCACGAGCGGAACGACCTGCGACCTTCCTTCGAAACTATCCATTTCTCCAGAAGAAACAAACTTCTACAAGTTTTACAACATCAAACATACAAACTGCGCTCCACATCGTGCATATTTAAATCCATTCTCAAGGTGTTTGCAGTCTAATGCAGCCGCTCTGCTTCTAATTACCATTCATATCCTTCTGTACAAATTAATGCTGCGTAATGATGATAAAGACGGCTCTCAAACAACCAGAAGCAGAGCACTGAATGACGTCGTCCTCAATTAAGAAATTTATCTTCGGTTTAGGACATAATTGCCAAATTGCACCGTAAAAGGATTCCGCTGGAATCAATTCTTCTTCTTCTGTGAGTCCTTGTCGCTGGTGCACGGCGGTATCTCTTCATTTCCTGACGAAGTACGAAGGTAACCCCAGTCCTTCCATTGTATGTTACAGATCCTGTGTGCACATACTCTCTCCAACGTTTCCGACAATGGTACAACTTTAATTACGTGCAATACTCTTGCCAGATATTTATCTCAGTTCTGAAAGATTCACACAGAGAGGTGGTGGCGGCGTCGTACCATATCTGAGGTGACTGCTGATGGTGATGTTCAACGAAAACTTTTCCCGAGAATCCTTTTGCTCCTGTAGAAGTCATATTATTATTATATGGGTGAGCCATCTCCTGCTTGGCTGCATTTATCGTCTTCTCCTCGGTCGTCATCTTCTCGCAAAGATTTGGATAAGGGATAAGTTTTACGCAAACTACCTCAGTACTTTAGGTAACTTTATTACTTCGAATAATATAATGCCATTATCGTCGCACCAAAGTTATGGAATGTTTTTGCTTAAAGTACGTATGTAGTCCTTGGCACATCGAAATATGGGTATATGGGCTCGTTCGTCCTCTAAGCTTTGCATGTTAAGCGGTGGTACCACTGCTCCAATTTGAAGTTGACTTACGTGCTTTTGGAGGAGACTTTGGCCTAAAAACTTTTCCATAATTTGACGCTGGAATTTGTACTTTAAATTCAGAGTTCTTTCGTGCGGTGCCTGTGCATACTGCTCTCACTCTGTCTGCACATTAAATGGACGAAACGTTCATCTAGCAAGTAGTTCATGTGTGTGGTACTTTTTTTTTGTTTTTTTGGCAATCCCTCCACCGACAGTGGTGGTGAGAATTTTTAAAATTGGGACCGGAAGTGGCTAGGGCGTATCAATTTTGTGGGTATTTTACTACGATTATAAATTTATGCCGGAAAATAAAATACCTCTCCTCTGGGAATTGAAATATTTATGCATAAATAGTTAAAACGCGTTTCCCGCACCTGAACGGGGTCCTTTTTAATATGTTATTATGCGGCTGGCTATATTTTTATCTGTGGATTGAAGTTTAGTGAAAAATATTAGGATTTTGTTGGCAAGTTTTTCAACCGGAAGGCACAACAAGTTAGTTGAGTGGGTTTTGGAAGTGTATGTGATACTATACGATGCAAATGCGGTGACGAAAACTGTCAATAAACAACAGAAATGATCGCTACACCTGTTTCATTTCCAGTTTGTTAGTCAACAATAGCACTTCTGGAAATAAACCGCTTGTTTGGAAGGGCATTACCTGCCTATCACATCATCAGCGGACTTATTTGAACCTTTCAATTCTGTAAATTCTTGAAATAAGCTTTTAAAACAACAGGCCTGTGTGAAAAAAAAACAATTATTTTACTGAATTTCGAGATTCGAAACAGCTCACCCAGCGGTGAGATTGAGTCGGTATAGAGACTGACATGAGGTTCGGCCATTTTAGCAAAAGGTTTTTAACAGCAGCAAAGGGAGAAAGGATTGGTGGAAATGCATCGCAGATTTAAAGCCGAATCGGTCCTTCATATACGGACCTGTTGGGGCAACTAATGTTTATTTACTTATTCGGCCAGACTCGACTAGTCCAATCTATCGAAACAATATAGAGGATGTGCAAACGAAGACCAGACAGGCAATGTCTGCACATAAGAGTTATTGTAGTTCCGATGTTTAAAAAAAAAAAAAACACCACCCAGACGGCTCTAATGAATGTGGCACGTATATAACGGGTGATTTTTTAGCTGGTTTGGTTTTGGTTAGTACCTACATGTGCTTAGCGTTCAATAAGGTCTCGCTGCTGGTACAATTGTCAAGGGAAGAAGTGGTTCGTAAGCCCTATCAATCTTTGAATAGGTCTTGCTGAATAGGACATCAATCAAGCTTGACCCAGCTTGACAAATTTTAATGTTCGCGGTAGGACGAAGTCGAAACTCCGAGGTCGTACTCCTGATCCCTTCTAGAGGCTCATGCTAAAATGCTATAACTACGCCAGTGCTTGCTCAAAACTACAGACTTCTACCATTGAAAGGGAATGGTCTTGGCCTTTGTCTTGCCTTGGTTTTCATTCTGTTCAAGTCTACGCAGTCAATTTTGTCGTCCTTGTCTTCGAACTCATTACATACAGCCTGCATGATCTGAAGATGAACATCACCACCTTTGGGAAGATATTTTATCTGCCTTTAAAAGTTCAACCGGAATCCTTTTTTTTGCAGTTGTGTTTAGTTTATTACAGACTCCTAAACACGATTCACCCTTTTGTTAGTACCTACTCCTTTGAATTTATTACTTCAGTCGAGGCGGCAGAAAGTTTTCCATTCTGGCTTAGTACTAGCGCTGGCGATAAAGGCGACTACAAATCTCAGTCAAGAAGGTTATAAAACAGTTTAGAAAGACACTCACGTTAAGGACGCACCTAAGGAAAGAGTTTATAACGTGTATAGGCAGCAGATAATGGCAGAGCTAGAAGGCGTTGTGATAGGCAATTGCTTTACATTTAAAAGGTTTTTAATTTGGAAATAACAATTGCGCTTTCTTCAACTACAAAATAGTAAAAAATTGTGGCAGCCTCTTAAAAAAAAGCCAAATTGCAGCTTTAATCACAACGGTTATGCTGATCATCGTTCGTTCTCTTCTCTCGATGGTAGATGCAGCGCACGGACGTGGCATTTGGGTAAAACTTAGCGCATTAAAATCTTTTGTAGTTATAGCATTACGTAAAAATCAATAATCTAAAAATAATTTCCAAATAGTGTAAAGAGTTCTGGGATATGAGTCCTTTGATGTGCAGAATGACTGCACCTGCACCACTTTCAATGGTGAAAGCTTACATCCATAAGCTGAGGTGGAAGCTATTGTTCATTCCCTTATACCTGAAGCGCCAGACACGCAACATGACCCTGTCCCTTTTTTCTGAAATGGATATTTGGGTCAATTCCAGAACTGAAAATTGCTAGGTGTACGTTGATGACATTGGAGAATCTCTGTATGTCTTTTTGTCAGTGGTGGATTAACCACTATACTCGTGAGGTTCGAGCCTGGGGCGGTAACTTGTAGGGGGCGGCAAATTCTGTACCTATGTTATTTTATTCTCAAAGCAAATGAACCAATTTAAAGCTCGAAAAGAACTGCATTCAATCATTCGTACATTTTTTTTTTTAACTTATAGATTGTAACTTGTAAGATTTTATGTAGTACAATATTTGAATTAAAGTGTAAATTATTCAACCATAGTACCTTTGAACCATTTATCATTCCCGAGGAAGCTATACGCGATTACCCATCACTCTTCAATGTAAGCCCATTCAAATTACGATCCTTGGATAGTTTAAAAAAGGGGACCGATATACACTGAGCATGCCTCAGGTCGCCGAGAAGGTTAATCCGCCACTGGATAGTCTGGCAAACCATAAGCCTGTCTTATCGGACGAAAGTGGGAATATTCCTTGAGTAATTTCATCCAAAACAGGATACTTAGTGCGTTTAAGTGAAAAATAAATTCTATCATTAACCATAATATCTTTAGCACGCAATGTAACTTGGGCCTTCAGCCACTCTCAATCTAGTACTTTTGTTAGCCTTGCATACGTTTCCTGATTCTTTTGTTACGAGTATATAATTTGGCATTTTCGCTCGGGCATTTTCATTCGATTTTGGTTTCTTAATTTGGATTGGTGGGCAGTTGCCTTGTTAATAAATTAAAGTTTCAAGTAAAGTTTTCTTTTCTTTTGTTTTTTTTCATGGCGGCATCACCGACGGCACCATTGTTGGTCAAAATACAAGGAAATAAAAATTGAATTAAAAAGTTGATGGCTGCAAACCCGCCCGCACCACTGTGACAACTATTGGTTTTTTTATTTTTCTTTGGTTAAGAGACGGAATTTCCAGTGGCACCAACGTGGTGAATGGCACCACATCGCACCCCTAAACACTTAGGTTGACCATAAGTTCCATGGTAGAGTCAGTCACGTCTGCGATTAAATTTCTGTCAATTAACCCAGTTGTTTAGTTAAGTTCACAATTGATTTGTGGACATATAACCCACTGAATTGGGTCAAAATTCCATTATTGTTTTTGGCTTATGGACTTATGATCCTGCGCCAAGTGAAATACCCCCGCAAATGAATAAGGCCCTAGGTGATGAGTGTAAATCACTGTTGGCTTTTTTGTGTCAATAATTCCGGGAGCATGGAGAGCTGCGGAAACTATGGTTCATGTTACTTTTTAAGATAAGAGTTAAAAGGTGTCGCACTTTTTATTATTCCAGGTGCTCAAATAAGGGCGCAGTATTATGTGACACTTTCAAGACCGCCCCAGACTCTTATATTTTAAATAGGTTGAGGGTTGGGGAAAGACGCCTTACTGCACGTTTGTTGTGCTGGTTCTGATGTAAGCTTGACCCCTTTTACTTGTCTAGCGACAAAGCAGATCTGGCCAAAGCTGGATCTAAAACGTTCTAGGCATCTGATCTCCCTCGATATGAAGCATATTAGTGCTACAATAGGTGTCATCACGGGACACTCTCTTATCGGCAGGCATGCAAAAAGGCTTGGCGTATTCTCTAACGATTTTTACAGAAGCTGTTTTTACGAGGAGGAGGAGCAGACTGTTCTCCATCTTCTCTGTACTTGTGCGGCTCTCTCACAAAGACGAAAACTCCACTTCGGAGCGTTCTACTTTAGTGATCTGAACGATCTAAAAAAACTTAGACATCCGAAATCTACTACGCTTCATTAGAAGCTCCGATTGGTTCAACGAGTAGGAGGTAGAATTATAGATTCACGTAGTATCACAAGGGACCTTATAATGTTCTAAGTGACCAGTTAGCCGACAGCCATTTCAACCTAACCTAACCTTGACGCCTTTTCTTATTCCAGGTTCTGCTGTTGTGATGCTCTTTTCATATTGCCTCGCATACAGCTGGCTTATGCTACATCTCTGTTGATGTAACCCCGTCTTCAGACTTCAATGTATGTATAGTATATAGTATTTCTGTTCCTGGTAGCATATGGAACTCGCGCACTTCACAGGCTTAGTTACCTAAGCTGGGGTCGAGGTAAGACCCAATCTGAAGAGCGACAGAACGTCTGTCAATCTTGCAGCGTATTGGCGTCGAATTAAAACAGGTGGAGAAGACCTATTATAGCCACAGATGTGAGGAGCGATGTTTGCTTATAGGTAGGTAGCGCTACGAGATTTAGGTCCTCGTGGACCCATTGTGAGTCTCATATTGAAGTGTGGTTGCATCGGTGTTTTTCATCCCCCATCCTTTGTGGTTAATAGACGCCGTATATACATGCGATGTTCGCTTTACCGGTAGGCTTGGGAAGGCTAGTTCAAGGAGGCCCGAAACTAATGTCAAAGCTAAGTGCTGCCGGTCTCTCATTCGGTGATTGCTTAAAGTTTATACTCTTATACCAACCACTGTCAGAAATTGTAGAGCTGTTTTCTATGAATGTATATAGATATGCGAAGTGCCTGTTCGTAGGGGCGATCTTAAGGCCGATAAACTCGCCATGAAAGTCTGTTTTAGGACCTACCTGGACACTAAAGCTTTTGCTGGATACAGACGAAGAAACAAACCACAGACGGCATGGCCGACTGGCCGTATTACGTCTTGTATCTCCAAAAAAAGTCTGACCCAAAGACTCAACTTTGGCTCAACATAGATCCCAGATCCCACATCAGCAGTTTTGGTGTCGGCATGCGACACTACCTCATGGGCCAACAATCCAACATGCTGCAAAGTTATGTTTGTCTCACACAATAACTCAAGTAGGGGCCGTAGGGTTAAGAGGGACAATGAGACCGGTTCTCCATTATCTCAGTATTATAGCTTCTCCTGGCTTCTCCATCAAATCCTGCATAACCAACTAACAAATAATACTGCGGCTTTTGAATTTTTTCCCGATTATTCAATCGTCTTTGTTCACATCTCGTATGCATGAACGTAGAAGTTCGTCGTAAACTTATCCACTCGCAGACATACAAACATCCTTTTGCGGATAGTTTATGGGGGCATAACAAACTCGCACAGTTATTATTCATTTTCTTGTTCAGCAGCAATAACTGCCTGTTGCGAGTCTTCTGCGACTGAGCGCAATGCAAAATTTAAGACAAAACTTAAGGACTGTGTAACCACACAACCGGGTATAGCGACTTCATGCGCAGCCCAAGCAGCAGCATCCATATCAGTGAAAACGGCACGAAGTCACGTGTTAATGCTCCTTTAATTTGTCTCGTTTATACCACCTGAGGATTTATGTCGTTGGCCTGAAAATGCAGTTCCCCGTGCCTGGCCCTCTCCTGTTCGAGTTTTCGCTGTGTCAGTTTAGCCCCAAACCAAAGAATACTGTGCGAACTTCAATGCTTGGTGGTGGCGCCCCCTGCTGGTACGATTCCTGCGTCTTGGGTGTCACCCACGACGAGGGGCGAGCATTTTCTTTGGTAAGACTTTGCACTCGAGCTGGTTGACAAAGTAATTGTTTTCGTATTATATACGAAAACACACAACCACACACACAGACACAGGTACATGTTACTTTTGTTTTGTCCCCAGCTGGAATGCTGTTGGGCGTTGTGTCTGATGTCTTTGGATGCTGGGGTACACGTGAGCTGGTTATATGAGAATGCTGGCTGATCCAGATGGATGTTTCTTTGCGCCCGAGGGAGGAGCAGGTACAGATTGGAATTTAAGAAAAGTAATTAATGGAATTACGAAAGTCCAACTAATGACAGTACAAGCGGTGTCACTGCTTTGTGGCATTGAAGTCAAACCGAGATGTAGCAGCTTAAGAAGTTGCTGCCTGTCACTCTCATTTGCGTGACAGTTTCGAATTTCCTATGCACAATTCCTGGTTTACGTAACAACATGGATACCAGGGAAGCAAAACGAAGGGTGTAGAACGTAGGGGGGCCCAACAACTTTGTGCATTGCACACAAAGGAAATGTAATTATTGTGAAAGAAAGTCTTCCGAGATGACAAGGATCTCGCAATATAACTTTAGATTGATTTGACATACAGCTGGGTTAGCGTCATAGTTCAATTAATTGAATGGTATTGTCGAAGACGTGAGCTGCAGGTTCAGTTTGTGTGACTGCTTTGGCGGTATGTTCGGTGTGGGCGAATGTTGGAGGAGTTTGAATTTGATAGGCACAGTTGCAGACTGTGGCATTCGTAGGCTTTTTTGGTAAACGCTGGTTGAGCTCTCCTGGTCCTGGACTCGGTTTATATTGGTAGAACGACTGCATCGTTAAGCAGATAGCGAAATGTCTTGAGCTACTTTATCGACAGCCAGGCAGCTATAAAAGCTTTAACTGCCCTAGAAATAAAATCGAAGCTTGTGAAGAGCTGTCGCGAAGAGCTCAAAGCTCTTGGAACACAGCACAAGGTATTACTGTGTTGGGTCCCTGGACATGAAGGCATTCCAGGCAATGAGAAAGCGGATGAATTAGCACGACATGGCTCGGCTAATGCTCTAGAACAAACATGCCCCTCTGTGTGCATCCCGCTCTGTACACTAAAGCTAGAAGCAGGGAAAAAGGTCACGGATGAGGCAAACGCTAGATGGAAATCCATGGATACGTGCGAAAACACAAGGAAACTATGGCCATCTTTCTGTAAATCCAGAACAGAGAGAATCATGCGGAATAACCGGAGATTTCTCTCTACGCTTGTAGAGGCTGCGGTGACGAGGGAGTTATAGAGGATACAACCCACTTCCTATGTCACTGTCCAGGTCTTCAACACTCCAGATACAGAGTCCTTGGAAAGTTCTTCTTTAACAACCTGAACGAGCTATCTAGCACACCAACGGACAAAATCATGAACTTCATCAAATCCTCAAGATGGTTTGTATGCAACGACACAGTAAGTAATTAATTAATTAATTTACAGGCAGAATAGGTTACTACGGATTAGGGATAAAACCTTTCCCCCGACGGGTATCACAATGGGTCAATTTTGACCTGAGTGTGGCGCGGGACACTCCCCGCCAGCCCACCAACCTAACCTAACCTAAATGTCTTAAGCTACGATTTCCCCAGTAAGGGTTCCCAGTTTTTTTGGGTTTTTTGAACTCATAAATCTGAGGGGGAGAAATTGTTTAGGGGGAAATCTTTTTATGTTCTACACTGAAAAAAGGTTTAAGATAAAATCAAGAAAAATAAGCGCCGAATCACGAAAAGTTTGTCTCATTTTAGAGCTTAGCTCATGATTTACTAATTCACGACTTTTTATTCGCAATTCTATATATTGTACAAAGTGAAGATATTGATCCTCAACAGTCGTGAAACAACACTTCTCAGTGTCAATAATACGATCGGTCATGAAATAAATATTGCGATAACCGATCGCAATTTGACACAAATAGTTATCAATATGATATTACTGTGGTTGCGAAATGCAAAAAAAAATCGTAAATTACCACTTTTCTGTTGCAATTACGATTTCATCCCTTAGCAAATTGCAACAGGAGTTGATTTACTACTTCAGTAGTCGAAATTTACAAATTCTTAATCGTAAATTGCAACTTTTTTTTATCAATTTGCAATTCATATTTTGGAATTTACGACTTCTCTACGTCAATTTACGCTTTCAATCTACATGTGCGAAAATATTATACGATTTTATTGATTCATCATTCAGTGGTGGTAAATAACGAAATATTTTTTGCAATTTGAGATTTTAAAGTAGTGTTTGAGCAATTGACCAAATAAATTAAACTCGAATTAATACTTCTAATCGCAATATTCAAAAAACAAATTTTGATATTTTTCGCCCTTTTCAATGTCAAATTACCAATTTTTGTATCAATTCAAGACAAAATCGTTGTGATTTGCGAAAAATATATAACTCGTGATTTGCAACTCAAAATTTTGCAATTGGTGACTATGCAGTCCTTTCCGTGTATTGTATCTCGTTATGATATCCTTTTTGGTAACCTTTAAATGTGCCTCCGCAGAAAAATTACATTTATATGCATTAGGCATTCTGCGAACGGAAGAGGCGCTTAAACTAAACTTAAGATTGAGGTAGCATTGAGATTTGAGGTTCTTCGTTCTGTTATTTTCGTTTTAAAAATATGGCTTTGTCGAGAAGCTTATAGTTTTTTCCTTAAATATTTTTCCGGATTTAAGAAGCAATCATTATAAACAACAATTTCATCAAAGTTGTGTAAGGGCTGCGTAAATACCTACAAGATGGTTTCAAAAAAAAAAAAAAATTCTGAGGGTTTTTCAGCGTTATATGGGGGGGAACTATTTTGACCGTCGGGCAACGCTGTCCCCAATAAAACGAGAAAAGAAGAACATGAAGAAGATATTTCGAAGAGATAAACGGGGAGAATCCCTCAACAGTGTGACTGCTTTAGAATCCTGAGAGAACAACTACGTATATAGTTACGTCCATTCAGCGTTGCCGTTTAGCCCCGTTTTGAGCGTCGATACCCCTAACTTTCTTAAAAATGATAAAAATGGCCCGTTTTTTTTTCAGTTTAAGTAAAAGTAAAGTAAAGTATATAGATTCAAGAGATATTCGAATCAGATCACCATTTTCGGGTCTCTTTTAGTCTCTCAAACCTAGGCCTAGCTTCTCACAACCATTCGTTTTTGAAGTTTGAAACGAATGGAAGGGATCTACAATTGTATGCCGACTCCAAACGGCCAATTGAGAAGCTATTTCCACGGTTGCCGTTTTAGTGACTTTGTCACTATATCTGTAACTATAAATAAATTTTCTAGTTACTTTTCTAGTGACTTTTTGCAAAAACATGTTTTTCTAAGTTATTACGCCCCTGAGTAACGTGTGTGACACGAATAAAACATATTTAAAACCTTTTTGTTTACACTTTATTTAAATATCTTCAATATTATTAGAACACTATTTATTTACATTTATTTTTAAATGACATTTAATTTGGACAACTTAAAACTTTTACAATTATCATCTATCGATGGTCAAACTTGAACTAGCCTAAACCAATCGTCTTGGCTCATATTTATACTTGGTTTTAAATAGCAAGAACAAAGCAAAGAATATATATGTAACACAACACACAACAGCTAGACAACAGAAATCAGACTCCTCGCTTATACTGTTATACAGCTGCAGGCAGTGCATGCATATTATAACATGTTCACTGCTTCTTTCTATTAGTTCCGTTGTTGGAACATGACTTTTTGATAGGCAGCTGCAAGCTGGCTTGGATATGGTAAACATATTTACCACATTTGCTTAGTCCTGTTATACAGCCGCACTTGCTGATTTGCAGGTGCAGGCCGTGTGCAAAATTGGTAAATATGTTTACTTGCCGTCACGTGGCTTGCTCATGTTTCATAGATTCATGTTGTATGGATCTTGGGAACATGTAACTCCTGGTGATGTTACATCCCTGGTATTCGAGTTTGATACTTGCAAATTGCAATATTGGGTCGTATGAATAAAGCGTAGCAATTGCTTTTACTCAAGAGAAATGTCAAAATCGAAGCATTTGCTACGTTTTGTATGAATAAAAACCAATCTGAGTTAGTTCCAACTTTTGACATGTTCGATAAGCCGCGGCAGTGACCTTTTACTCAGATCGGTATGAATAAAACGTATCAGACAAAGCAAACGCTATGCAAATTCTGACTCTGCTATTTAGTTGACTCAGACCTTTTGTAAAATATTTTGTACGCACATTTTTTACACAAAAAAAAAGTAAGCAATGTAAATTTGCGATAGTTGGTCTATAAATAGTTAAATTAAGTTTTGTTCGTGCAGGAAAATCATCAAAATACCTGTGAAAAAGTCAAATATTTCTTGTCATGGGCACCTGAAGAAGAAATAAAACATCAACAACCTAGTTGGCAAACAAAAATCATATTTCCAAATGCAATTGGAGCTATGTTCGTATTTCTGAATTTAATTTTTTTAAATTTCAATTTCCACAAAAGTCGTTAGAATCTTAAGGAAAATTCAAAAATTCAAATTTACTGGTCAGGTTTGACAGAAATTGCAAGGAAAGTACACGTGCAGCGAAGTAAAAGCTATGTTCGAATTTTCGAACTTACTTAAGCAAACAAGGTTTTTATTCATACCGATTCAAAGCAATTGCTAAGGGCTTTTACTTTGCTAAAACCTTTCACTCAAAGCAAATGCTAGTTTTTATTCATACGACTCATTATTCCAACTTGATCGAACTGTAAAGTCGCTTCCACCCTCAAATGCCGAAGTGGAACGCATTTCTAGTATGATGAACATAGTTAAAAATAAGTTGAGAAATAAAATAATGTCAACGAAAACTTTGAACTCAATAATGCTAATCAGAAATCAACTAAAAATATAAAAAAAAAGTTATAATGAATACCTACGAAATTCCTAAAAATGTTCTTTTAAACGAAACTGATGAAGATGAAATTGATATAATTCTTTCTGATTTGTAGTGATTTTAAAAACTATTTTGTTTTTTGTTTTTATTGTAACTTTGATACTGAATTTGTTTTATAAGTTAACATAATCTATTTACATATTGTAAGTTTTTGACTAATTGTTAAAAATAATAATGTTAAGATAATAAAGTTAAAATTGATTTTTTTTTTTTTTCATTTATAGGTAGTGAACATTTTTTTCTAGTGACTTTTTTTTTTAATTTTAGCATATCTGGTGGATTTTTAGGTTCGAGTTAGTGACTTTTTTTTAAGTCAACGGCAACCCTGGCTATTTCAAGACAGTTACACTCTCGGATGTTTGTCAGGCGTTCACGAGAGGTGGCGCAGTGGAAAAAAACGTACGATAAAATTTGAGCCACTGCCGCCAACCTGCCAGGTGCCTAAAGAGAAAATAGAGAAAGAACTGAAAAGAATTATTAGCGTCAGGGTCAGACTTAAGATAGCGGGCTTTCTAACTACTAAAAAGCTTCAGGAAAAGCACGGAGCTACACGAGCATTCGGTACAGGTGAAGCTATTCCAGAATTTTATGGAGAAGAACGCAATAGAGGTACTGTACGCTGTCGTTGTTCTCGACGTCAAAAATGCCTTCAATTCGGAAAGGCCAAGCGCTATTATTAAGTGAGGGTTGAGGAAAATACGTCTGCGGCGCTACCTAGCGTGGGTAATTGAAAATTAATCTTAAGATAGAAGCCTCTTCTAAGGTCAAGAAGAACAGGAATAATCCCAGAGACGTCAGTCTTTGGACTAGAGATGTGGAGGAAATGTTGAGCCTTAGAGGAATAAAGACTTTGACGACTTGATGCGAGATTAGAACAGCAGCATTTAGAGGTAAAATATGGCTCCAAGAACCACAAAAGGTAGGAAGTGTCGTTATTAGCAGTCGCACTAATTGGAAGGGTAGACGAGTGGCTGAAAATCGTACATAAAGTAGGTACCTAGGGGTGCTGCTGGGCACGCGCATAACTTCAATATAAACAAGAGTGTTAAGATCCGAGCTCTTTCAGCTATATACAGGCTTATGCGACATTTTAGACGACCCAGCAACTCAATCTGAATTTTTACTTATGACTGTCAGCAGGTCAACGAAGCCACTTTTCGGAAATTGGCAATAGCATCAGAAGAAGGTACGTATAGCTTTTAGTCTATAACTAAGCATAGGCTAACCGAAACTTTGTAGGCATTTAAGCAATACTGCGCCTTAGGTGAAGTGGTTTCCTGCTTGTAAGTGGCATCGCAGGCATCTTAAACTGAGGCAGCAATCTTATAGATCCCTCTCTCTTTGGAAGCTATCCCTTCGGCTTACTCCAGGCAGTCTTTCGGAATAGAACTAATATCTGTCACAAGGCCCAAGCACAATTCTTGACTTTTTGTATGATTTCCAGTAAAATTCAATGAGTGCCCGACGAGTATTCTAGTTCAGCAATCGCCACAGTCATCTCTGTTGAACCCGCACTTTAAACATTTGCTCCCAGTAATTGTGAAAGCTCTTTGCTCAGGAGTCTCTTAGGATCTGTCACCTGGTTTGGGGTATAGTGCTCGCGAATTACCTTTACTTCATTTAGCTGTGCGGTATCTAGCATAAGTGAAGTGGGAATTAGTTCCATCATCCTCCATCGTGAAAATCACTCTATGAAACCTCAGTATCTTTATTCAGCTTTAACCTTCTGCACGTCAATTTCAATCGTGGACATCTTCGAGCTCTGTTTATCTATCTCTACATTCTTATTGAACGTCTGACACACTTAGGCAGTCATCTTCCCCTGGATTTGGCGTGGCGTTTCTTAATACCCTTGGTTGCCCTCCTGTCTTTTATGTTCATTTCATTCAAAGGAAAAAACTCCGTTTGCCTTCTGGGATCGAAAGAAAGACCGCAATTCTCCTTTCCCCGTTTGAAAATGCTTTTCCCGCGAAACGCAGGGTGCAAACAAATTTCCTTCTGTAGAACTGCTTGCATATTCCCAATTCCAGTGCTGAAACTACTCAAAATCGGTAGCATAAGTAAACACTCATGTCGATTGTGGATGTTTAGCGAAAAACCCGAATAAACCCCCATCGAACAGAACCCGTCACAGAAGTCGCATCTCATTTTACATGAAAACACTTACCTCTAATGCTTGTGGGTGGCCCGTGTTTCGCGACGCGAAAAGAACACCCTTAGTGTATTAGAAATAAATATTACAACCCCATCTCGCTCTGCGTGTGTACACAATAGAAATTCACAAGTACGAATTTGTCACGTTTAAGAGAGCTGCCTACAAGATAACAAATCGGTTTGAACTTGACAAAGGCAAAGCCCTTCCCTTTCGGTGGGCTATCCCTATCCGCCGAGCGTCATCTCTGGGACTTGGGACATACATTTGCTGACAGCACACGCACACATTCGCCGCGTTTTATTGGCTGTTGCTGTTGTTGCACACACACCCCAGCGCCTCATACTCCCAGCACAATTTACTGAGCAAACCCGTGCGGATAACATTCTAAGTGAATGAAACAGATTCTTTTGGGACATGAAATGTAAATCTGATAAGAATCGAAGAGAAGAAAAAAACAAAAAACAAAAACAAAAAAAGAATCCTCGCCCACTACCGTTCATCAATCTTTTTCTCTGCTCGCCTTGACTGTCTCTAAAGCAAAATAAAATGGAGTCTCTAATCTAAAAGGAAGCAGCACAGCATACAACAACAAAAAAGGTACCTATATCCTTTCACAATCCCAGGTCGCCGCCACCGCCGCTGTTTCCCCCAGCTTTGTGCGGAACTTCTACTCAAATAGCTAAAGTAGCAGCGTGGGTGGTGGCACCGCACCTTTTTTTATTTTTATTTTTTTTTTTTTGGAGCGTTCACACTTCAGTTTTATTCCAACCCAGAGAGGCACTAACTTTCGAGTCGATCCGACGAGAAGATGGTGCAGGGAAAGGTGGGTATGCAAACCTCCCGAGGAGCATCCCAATCGGTTCGTTCGCACTCTTCACGGGTTGAATTTGAATGAATTTACTCTCAGGGATGTGGAGTATTAAGGGTTACACGTTTATAGCCCAGTATTATAATATGAAGCGGCCATGAATGAGTGTATTCCCTATAGCCGGATGTAAGAGTTCACTGCTTGGTATGGGGTTCATGCTGAAAGTATTCTCAGGTCGCGACATAAAGGAAGCTAAGCAAGATACGCTTTGCGTGAGGTAGATTGTGCGATGCTTAGTTCATGTATGGAAATGGGACTGACAGCCGTAGATGGAGTAAGACTTTATCTTGACCATAGATAAGGAATAGGTTCGTAAACTTTTTGCAAAAAAATCCTTTTTACGTAGTACGTTTACTTGGGCTGCGTAGCCAAGTGGTCGAAATAGAGAAAATGGACAGTTGGACGGTTAAAGTCTCTCCCCCAATATTTCAAAGCTGAAAGCTGCCAGATAAGTCCATCACTCATACACTGATTTGAAACCGAGTTAAATCTGGTTGGAGTCGATTTGAAGTTAGGTGGCCTTCTTAGGGTGATGATTTGACTATCCAAAAGACCACCTTGCACCTACAACTGGACACTATTAAAATTAAAAAGAACTATTACCTTGGCTACACTGTTCTACCGTTCTTTCAACAAATAGTGCTCACACGATGTAACCAGCTGCATTCCTCCACTTCAACTTAATGTTTGGAATGACCATCAGTTCACCCTTAAGCCTACTTTAGGTCAAGCTATTTGAGAAATATGGAGACTCTATCACAAGTCGTACAGGTCGAATATGGAGTACTGTAGCAAACGCAACAGACGTACATCGGCTATCGGTATGTCCTGACAGTTCTGTTCCCATATTCTAAATGAACGCGCTGTGTACCTTCTTCTTAACCTCTTCAGCGGTCTTTTATAGAAAATAAAATAAAAAAAAAATTAAAAGGCACTCCGGGAGTGCCGACAGAAGTGATAACTTGAACAATTACGTGTGTATTTTTCGAATCGTCAGAAAATATATTATTGTTAATGGGTATTCTTTGAAATGCATACCAATGACACTTATGAAATTTCATCAACAACTTCAAACTCTTCCATCATCATCATCATTATTATCATTATATTTGAAAACGGATACTATAGGTTTATGGTAGGTAACTAAAATAGGAAACAAACAATTTTGATTCGAATCTATTTAAATAGGTATCTTGTAAACATGGCATCAATTGTAGTTTTATGTCTAATCGTGCTAAGATTGCGATCATTGCTCATCGTTAAATCAAATTTGTTATTTAAATATTCAATTAATGGTAGTTTTTATCATCTGCAAAGTTGATGTTGAAATCCCCACTCAAAATGATTGGAATATCATCAAATCTCTTCCCAACTTTATCTTGAAGTAAAGCAGAATTATCTTTAGCATATATAAGTAATTTTCATCGATGCTGTCTTCCAGCGTAATCTAGATAGATTACAGTCTCGAATGTACATATCTTACTTCAGCTACCACAATCCGATTGTATCTACTTGTATTCTACCGAAACTAGCACAGAACGAATAAATTAATAATAATTATACTGAAGCTTAATTGAATATGAATTTTTTTCCGAAAAATACAAATTTTACTTTTAAAAGAAAAAGAACGAGAAAAGACAACAATATTTTTCTGTCTTGCTGCATCGCCATTGATAATGCTCTAGATCTCGTGGTACGGCATCAATTGTAGTTTTATATTCATTATTTTACACAAAAATTTATAATCATATTTTACAGTATACACTAAGGCGACATGAATATTACAATTATTTATATAGTATACCTGCTCTTAGGGTGGCAAGTTTACCACAGTTTTCTATTTCTTGTTTCGGTAATTATTACACAAGCTACTGTGCCGTAAATGTGCACAAACCCAAAATCGTGGATATGTCGGAATTAAGCCTGGTAAAATTAAGTTATGAATTCCCCATACAAAACAGGTAATTGAAATAATTTTGGTGACAATCAATTTGTCGCTACCATAAATTACCATAGTAACGTATTCAAATAAAAATCATCGTAGATTAAGCTATAAATTACCTACCCCTAAAAGTAAGCCATAGTACAAAAGTTTACAACTAAAAGTATGCAATCGGTGTCGGAGTCGGCGTCGGAGTCGGTGTCGGTGTCGGTGTCGGTGTCGGTGTCGGTGTCGGTGTCGGTGTCGGTGTCGGTGTCGGTGTCGGTGTCGGTGTCGGTGTCGGTGTCGGTGCCGGTGTCGGTGTCGGTGTCGGTGTCGGTGTCGGTGTCGGAGTCGGTGTCGGTGTCGGTGTCGGTGTCGGTGTCGGTGTCGGTGTCGGTGTCGGTGTCGGTGTCGGTGTCGGTGTCGGTGTCGGTGTCGGTGTCGGTGTCGGTGTCGGTGTCGGTGTCGGTGTCGGTGTCGGTGTCGGTGTCGGTGTCGGTGTCGGTGTCGGTGTCGGTGTCGGTGTCGGTGTCGGTGTCGGTGTCGGTGTCGGTGTCGGTGTCGGAGTCGGTGTCGGTGTCGGTGTCGGTGTCGGTGTCGGTGTCGGTGTCGGTGTCGGTGTCGGTGTCGGTGTCGGAGTCGGTGTCGGTGTCGGTGTCGGTGTCGGTGTCGGTGTCGGTGTCGGTGTCGGTGTCGGTGTCGGTGTCGGTGTCGGTGTCGGAGTCGGTGTCGGTGTCGGTGTCGGTGTCGGTGTCGGTGTCGGTGTCGGTGTCGGTGTCGGTGTCGGTGTCGGTGTCGGTGTCGGTGTCGGTGTCGGAGTCGGTGTCGGTGTCGGTGTCGGTGTCGGTGTCGGTGTCGGTGTCGGTGTCGGTGTCGGTGTCGGTGTCGGTGTCGGTGTCGGTGTCGGTGTCGGAGTCGGTGTCGGTGTCGGTGTCGGTGTCGGTGTCGGTGTCGGTGTCGGTGTCGGTGTCGCGAGTTTGCTAATTTTTGCCCATCCAAATAGTGCCCAACGCGCCTAAAGAAGTTATCACTTCAAAAATAAAAATCTACGTCTTTAGTACGCAGCTATTGATGTTGACATTAACAGTCGCCGTTGTACGTTGTACCCTGTACCTGTACCTATAAAACAACAGCTCAGTGTCCTGTAAGAGATCGAGGCAATAAATTGTGTGATACGACCTTCTTTGTTTTTGTTTACCAATTGGCTTTAAAGTGAGCTTGGCGCGAGTCTGGGTATCTCACTGAGAGGCGGGTGTAACTGTATATAACTCCACCTAAGTTCGTCAGTTTCAAGGCAAGGATTAGCATTTTTCACAAAGTAAACAGAAAGTTTTTTATCTTTGTCGCCGGGATGCCGAACCCCAGTCCTCGTCTCGCAATAGCTTCTACTGAAAATTGAATTTAAACCTTAAAAAAAATATTACAACTTCATCTTCAACGTCTGACAAACATCCAAAAGGTACACCTGTTTTAAGAAAGCTTCTCAATTTAGCCATCAATATTTGGCATAAAAATGGACGTTCCTTCTATTCGCATATAAGCCTGACCCAAATGAATGTTTGTCAGATTCTAGGCCGAGGACCTGTTGGACCAGCTAAATATGACAAATCGGTTGGCTATGTCAGAAACGTGGGAATTTTAGAATTATGCCACAAACATGCAGCCATTGTCCTTGCGACTTATTAGGTCTGTTCCCCAACGATAATGCTTTCGAACACGGTAGTCAAATTTAGTCAAACTTCGTTCCCTTACGCAGAAGACAGAAGAGACCCAAAACGAGAGAACAAGAATTTAAAAAAAAAAAAAAAAAAAAAAAAATAGATCCTAATTTTTAACTGATTTTATTCGATTTCATTTTTATTTTGTGCTTGTATAGCATTTAAATGGATGTAAGAAGCAAAATTTGTAATTTCTGCAATAGAAGCAATTAAACTCTTGCCCCTAAATTAAAATTTATACATAACTAGCTGACCCGGCGAACTTCGTTCCGCCCAAATTCATTTATGTAGGTAATGAAATTAATAATTCCGAGCTTTCGCTTCATTCTGCTTCATGTAATTCGGTCAATTCAAATTTTTTATTCAAAAGGTATATTAAAATTAAATAAATAAATAAAATCAAATACTTGTCGGCCAACCTACCGCTTTTTCACTGAAATGCTTTATGGTACACAACATTTTTTGTTCTATTTCTATTATCGGGTGTGAAATTCAAGATTTTTGCCACACACATACAGCGATTGTCCTTGCGACTTATTAATAAGCGAGAAGTACGGGAAATTGAAGACGCTTAAACACGAACGGCAAATCGTTCTGAATAAGTGGAATCCGCGGAATAAGAACATCTTCGCCTTTGAATTTTCCAATAAAAATCGTTGCTTGAATAATATTTGATATTAAATTCTTCACAATCAAACGCGTACCGTTAAAAAGTTTTGGTTCATTTAGATTGCGCAACAAAGTGGGATAGTTGGTGGCTTCGTTTTCATCCATCACGGAGTCGACTGATTTGTTGAATTGAATGCAACTCACCAGCGATTTGGTTTTGAATGGCGAAATTCAAATGATCGACGTTCTTGTTTTTCGCAGCCAAAATCACTCTTACACTCAGCCAATCATGTTCAGTATAATTCTAAGCGATATTCGGGAAAACATTCATGATTAGTTCTTCCGGTCTCGTTGTAAAGTTGCAAAAAGTTGTGGAAACTCAATCAGGCCGGTGATTAAGTCTGCTCGAATCACACCATTGCCCATCATAAATAATTGCCTGGACAACGCTGCAGCGGACTGGTCATTTTGTAAAGAAACTCGCATGTTGTTGTCAAATGCAATTTCTTGACGTATCGCCATAAAGCAGACGCCTTCAGGCAAGCATTCAGTTCATCTGCCGGAGTTGATCTCGAAATGACAGGCAGCGTTTCCCGATTCAGGGCCTCCAATGCGCGTTTGTAAGCCATTGTGCATTCGTCCCATATGATAATCTTACATAGCTGCAGTACTTTCGCCATCGCAGTGTTCTTTGAAATGTTGCATGTAGGTTCTGCATCCACTTGCAGATTCAATGGCAATTTCAATGCAGAATGAGCTGTTCGACCGCCTTCTAACAAAGTAGCCGCTATCCCAGAAGAGGCTAGGGCCAAAGCGATCTCAGATCTCGAACGAATTGTAGCCAAAATCAGTGAAATCAGGAATGTATTTCCAGTTCCGCAATTTTCGTTATCGACTGCCTGCATCAATTCATCGTACACTTTCTTTTATTCTTGATTCAACATTGGCACATTTGTTCGAACAGCTTGACTCAATGCGATTCGACCGAAGTCCATTTCTCGCTCCAATTCTCGATTAAATGCGTCTTGCATTGAACGATTTGGCTGTGGCATCCCCAATTTGCACAACAAATTGCCACTCCTGAGCAGACACATATCCTCGATCAAAATCAAAGCTTTGTTGCGCATTCCATCTGACATCTCCAGTTCATTATCCGATGTCACAGTACGAATTCGATGCAAAATATCGTCGGCCATATCATCTTTGTATAATCAAAGTATCTACTTCATTTCAAAAAGTTACTTAATGTAACATAGTAAACATAATTTATTAGAACAAACTTTTTAGGTACCTATAGGTATTTAAAAAAAAAAACTTTCAAAATTGTTGACAACAACAATTTGGTTGGAAAATAATTAAAATAATTGACAACAACAATTGCTTTTAAAATTTAAAATATTTTTTTTTTGTATTTGAAGTGTCACTACTCGATTTCTATCCAGTTTATTTTTTTTCAAAATGTACAAAAATGAATTTATTGGAATGGCGGTTGCGCCTTTTTTCAAAAATTTATCATACCAATATATTAACCTTCTCTGCATGGTCTATTAACCAACAAAAAAAACTAAATCAAAATCGGATGTGTGTGGCAGTCGGTAGGCTGTCACACACACATTTATCAAGTTATTTTTATATATATATAGATTGTTTTAATGATAAACAAAATTTCGCATTGTTAAAAATTGTGGTTCAACCAGTGGTTTTACAATTAAAAAAAAACCTACCACGGGTCCAAAAATTCCCTACCGACGTAAGATTTTCCCTACAAACCTGCCACACACACTATTTCGAAAAAAAAATAATAATAAGAGAAATGTGTTTAATTCTCAAATCGCTGTATTTATTTTATTTATTACTAGGTAACCCGTGCTCGCCTTGCTTCGCCAGAGAACCTAGCTTTCAAAATTTCCTCCACTGAATGCTGGGAAAATCCAATGATCTAGCTTCAATCGAATATTTTACTTTTTTGAATTGTATAAAATTTAAAGTTTATTGCTTATTAAGATTTATTTGTTGACCAAGTATAGTTTTGTATGTCTTCTTTTGGGCTTATTGGTCTTCTTACTTCTCAAATGCGAATACTAAAACTTAAATCCCATTGTTTTCCACCGTTTATTGCTTATTGTTCGACATCAGGATCACGTACAAAGATGATCTATATCTTAAAATCTTGAACTTTATATTAAAAAAGTCATTTGGATGCACCATTCCAAAGCTAGGGGCCAAAAGGCATTTGAGTATTATAACTTTTCTTAGATATCAGCTTGGATTTCCGCTTCCGGACAGCGGATTATGGTAAAACATATCTTATAATCTAATCTCGACAATTTTCAATGCAACTGTGAAAGCCGGAATCAATTTTGGGCAGTAATTTTTTGTCCTATTCCGAACAAACACCTTATGGAATAAAAGTTACAGTTTTATTAAAGTAAGGATAAGGATTAAGAGCTATGCAGTTGTTACTATTACTTAAAAGAAGTCAGTCGCCTTTTTTTTTCAAGGTTCTAAGTTCTAAAATATTTTCGAGACCAAACAAGGATCGTTAGCGATTTCTAGGAAAACGCTAGACACCAATAGCGATTGGTTAATGGTCTTAAATAAATCCGGGAAAGGTGCATTGATAGTGGGTTAGAGTTTCTTTTCGGTTGCGTCGTTACAACTGTCGAATGTTTGTGTTTTGTGAGAAATGTCCAGTCCGACTGCGTTGTCCCTTATAAGCCAGTGGCCTGTGACTGGTGATCGGGATCGCTGTTATTCTTGTGAAATACTTCGGTTTTCGAAGGAGCGTATCTGGATGATTTGGATGAAGACGGATTTCAAGTGTTTGACGACCTGTTATTCTCTACTCACCTCTGAAGGTTATGTGGTACAAAAGCGTGTAGAAGCTCAGCCATCGTTCAATACCATACTGACGGAAGGATCAGACCAATCATTAAAAAAATAAATAAATTAATAAACAGTTGGCGCAGTAGGTCCGTAGGGACACTAGCCCTACATAGTTTCTCACAATCATTGGTTTTGCGTGAGCCTTACATTTTTTGGGACGAATGGAAGGGATCTACAATTTTATGCCCACTTCAAACAGCTAATTAAGAAGCTCTTTCAAAACAGTTTTACTCTCGGATGTTTGTCAGTTGTCACTGTCAGACGTTCGCGAGAGGAGGCGCAGTGGAAAAAACCCTAAGTTGAAATTTGGATTTTTGCGGGATTCGAACCTGGGACCTCTCGCTTAGTATTTCAACAGACTAACCACTGAGCAACTGCGCCTGGATTTGTTAAATAAACCTGTGTGCTCTGAGGTTCGATTCCCATAAAAACGCAAAATCCTTCTAAATGGCTTTTACGACCAGCTCTGTCACAAACTTTTGACACAAACGTCCCAGTGTATACACTACACAGTTGTCCTTGCAAAGTTTTACCATACGCACCTGTTGCACCAACTTTCATAGGTTAGGTACATAACCCACATTCGTGTAGACGTTTTTGTATATTTCCATGTGGTTTCATCGGGCATATCCTTAAGTTTTGCATGCAAATGAGACATGCAACTCTCCCACCGCAACTAAATTCGATTTAATTTTTGTCGGTATTAAAGCTGAGACCACAGCATTCGGCAGCCAAGGATAGCAACAGGTTAATTGTTATTTTACCAGGAAGGACAGTGGGGAACGTACGATCCGATGGGGTGTCTACTGTCTATGTCCAGTTGTCCCAATAAATGTATTACGACAGTGATTATGAGTGATTGTCACTGAGTACGAATATTATATTAATTCAAGTCTGTGGGATCCAGGGGCTAATCATGTGAGCATGTGCTGAGGAAGCTCTTGGTTAGGCATTAATGAATGTGCAGATAGATTCAAAGTGATTTCGAGTGATGGAAACATGGCTATAGTGTGAATTTTAAGCATTAGATACTGGGGTATAGGTGTGTGACTCATTAAAATGTAACGTGCGGGTACTCTGTCACTGTGGGTAGAAATCTCAGAATGACAATCGAAATTGGATGAGTAATTACCACAACTTATTGTAGTTTGGTGTTTAGAAAGCTATAATTTTATTTTATTTTTAAGAATGTTGCAGGGTCAATCGAGGTAAGCTCTGAATTAAAATGCGGGGGTATATGACTGACCCTTTTCTTCTTAAGGCCAATTGAACGCTTTCACGAACAGCCAGCGTGACTAGATCTTTGACAGGCGATCACACAGTAATGACACATTTATTACCTACAAGTATGTTTACGTCAAAATGACATCGGCAATTCGGCATGTCAAAATTGAAAAAAATTGAAAAATGGCACGTGTAATCTTAGCTTTTGACTGCCGTTTCATACTCATATCAGCGGGATAATACAGCGCAGCTGTGACGAAAGACGTTTCGCATTGGGTGAGTTTTAAGGATCACTTATTTGCTATCCGCTAGAGGTTTGGTCTTGGGTCTTGGGTATTGAGGGCTCCCCGACTGAGCATCGGCGTGCATTGAAAGGATTTTAAATGACTGTATTGAAGTTGGGCTAAAGTGAAACTCAAACAACTTGAAAGTGTTGATCGTTTTAGAAATATCACTGGTGCTTAGATGTTCTTCTTATTTTTAATAAGGTCCTGGTTACATTAGAAGTTGTTGCTGCGGCAGTTGTTATTTTTTTTTGTCAGTTAATATACAAACACACTTAAAAAAAAATTCTTTTAGACCATGGCCGGCTTCAGTCAGTTGGGCGCGCCCCGAGCGAGATTTTCTTCAGCGGCTAATATAAATGTCCACAGCCATGTACAGAACAGGTAAACAATCATCATAAGTTTTTCGATGGAAACTTTCCACTTCAAATATTGTACTTATCCGTCCTTGTGTCGAAAAAGTTACCTTGGGCCAAATTTCACAACGATCGGTCGAGGAATTAAGGTGCGGGCAAGCAATATAAACAAATTTTTATATTTAAGTAAATATGTTCCAAATTCCGAGATTTGCAAGGGGCAAATAAAATACTCGACCGAAATTAAAGACACTTGAAAGATTAGCAAGGTTATGGTTCAAAACAAGCAGTTTTGATTTCGACTGGAACCAACAAAATGTAGCTGATCATCTTCAGGCTTATATTTACCAGGATAAAAATCCAGGTAGTGCGAATTACCTTTCGGAAATAAAAAACTTTGTAATGCCATATCTACCAGTTCCCATGTTCAAAACGATATTATATCTCTACAGTTAAATATTTATATAATAAGTTTAAAAAAAATGTGAAGGGGTTTCCAGTAAGAGCTGTTATTTTGATCTTCAAAGAAAAATGCCATTTTTTGATATAAAGGATCGGATGTTTATTTTATAATAAAGAGGAAGGTATGCCGTTAATAATGAAAAACAAAATCAGTCAAATGGCCACCACGAGCACGCATACAGGACCATATCATTTTCATGAAATTTTCCATAACCAAATCGCAAAGTGGCTGCCCTATGTCCTCGATAGCCTCACGAATTTTATCTTTGAGGTATTGAATCTACGCTGGGCTATTGGCGTAGACCTTATCTTTCACGTGGCATCAAAGGAAGAAGTCGCAATGTGTTAAATCACAAGATCTCGGTGGCCAATTGTGATCATCTCTTCGAGAGATAACACGGTCCGGAACTTTTCCCGTAAAAGATCAATGGTTTCGTTGCTTGTGTGGCACGTAACGCCGTCTTGTTGAAGGCAGACGTTGTCCAGATCAATACCATCCAACTCCGACCATAAAAAATCATTAATCATCTCTCCATAGCGCAATCCATTCACCGTAACTGTTGATCCAACCTCATTTTCGAAAAAGTAAGGTCCAATGACCCCGCCGGACCATAAACCGCACCAAACAGTCACACGTTGCGGATGGAGAGACTTCTCAACAATAACTCTTGGGTTTTCCGAGCCCCAGATGCGATAATTTTGCTTGTTGACGTAGCCACCGAGGTGGAAATGGGCCTCATCAGTCAAGATGATTTTTCAATGGAATTCCGGATCATTTTCATGCATTTCAAGAGCCCAATCAGCAAAGACACGACTTTTTTGATGATCTTGTGTTCTTGAGTGCTGTTGAGTTCTTGTGTTAACTGAACTTTATAAGCCTTAAGACCCAAGTGCCTATGCAAAATACGGTGCAATGGCGTTTGTGGAATGTCCAATTCCAAAGAACGACGAGGAATGGACAAACCTGGGTTTTCTTCAACACTTTGGGCTACAGCAGCAATATTCACAGTTGTTCTTGAGCGACGTGCACGGGTTTTATTCTTCACATCACTAACTTGTCCCATCAGCTCGAATTTTTCCACCAATTTCCGTATTGCGGTCCGACAAGGTGCTTCACGATGACCAAAAAATGCTTTAGTTTTGCGAACTGTGACTGCAAGATTTTCACGATTTTTGTAGTGAATTTTAATAACTTCAGTGCGTTGTTGAAGCGTATGTCGTTCCATTTTTAGTAATGGCGTAGTTTCTACTGCAAATGTCAAAGAATAATAGCTTCAAAAGTGACAGCTACCAAAAAAATGGGTCATTCACAATAACACCTCTTATTGTAAAAATTTATATAATGTGAAAAATGCAAGGCACCCACCCTATGATCTTTAACGCTCTGACGTAAATGCAAATAGTTACACCCACTTAATCCGGCACGTGGTAGATTTTTTGAATTCGGAAAATTCCATCTCATGATGACTCCCAAATTTTTTTCGATATACGAGTGGACTTGTACTCGCACACACACCGTCGGGGTTTCACATCGGAGTTTACTCCTTCTCTGTGCACTCTTTAAAAGCAGCTTCTCCTTATTTCTATAACAACTTTCCACTAATTTGCTTAGGTATATACACAAGCCAAAGTTGTACGCTTGCCAGCTAAAATATTTGTGGTAAGTTTTAATTAAAAGGCGGCAGATACGAGTACAACTCTCAACTCAAGTTGAATTCTTATTTTAAGTGTACACAAACTCCGATTTATACGCCACCGCTCACCTACTTAACTTTACATCTCGCTCAACATTATTGCGCCAATTATGCAGCAGCTGCTTTAGGGTTTTTTTTTTTTTTGGTAAAATCTAACTGGAACGAAGAAAAATAATTTCCAAATTTAGAGTTCACGGCTGCTATAAGTTTATAAGTAATTTGCTTTGCAGTCAGAGGTAGTTAGGTATCTCTCTGACTATCAGCATCAATCACAGCTGTACAAAACTTTTAAAATAAACTACAGATCTATAACAAAGTTTGTCGGTTGCATGCGCCTTGAGTCCTTTCGGTATAGTCACGAGCAGCGTTGCCACAATGATGCAAGGGTAACAAAAGTGTTACACTTTTTAATTATTTTATAATTTTGTTAATGTCCGCACTGTGCAAAAACACTATAAGAGTAGTCATTACCTCTTTAGCGTGTGTTAATTATAAAAAAAAAAAAATAAAAAAAAAAACTATGTTACATTTTTTACCATTGAAATCCTTTTTTGTTTTTCTCGTTAAAAATATCGAAAAGGGGAACTGGCAGCACTTTTTTCTTTCGAGCAAACTTCTACCAATTTCTGTCAATGTATTTGTTTGTTTACACAGAGCAAAAGTTGTGCAAAACGTCAATCTGCGAATGGGAAAGGGAATGGGAGGGAACGGGAAAATACAACAATATTTTTCTGTCTCGCCGCATCGCCATTGAAAATGTTCTACATCTCGTGGTAAATAAAGTTTGTGAAACAGATATTCAAATCTACTTCGATGGTCAATAATTTTGTTTTTTTATTTGGTAAACACAAAATGGACAGGTGATCAATAAAGAGTTTTTTTTTAAAAGGTGACAAAGATAAAAAAAAAAAAAAATGAGTTGAAAAACGATGATTTTATTATTACAATTTTTATCCAGTTTGTTAAATTTTTTTTCATTTGTTACATTTTTTGAAAAAAAAAAAAATTGTTACACTTTTAAAAAATTCTGCGGTAACATTTGTCACGAGTGATGTATAAATCTTTGCTAAAATAATTGACAGGGTAGGTATGTGTAACAGTCAAGAGTATGTAGATATTTTTAACAAAAATAAATGGTTAAAGCTTTAAACTACAATGAAATCGATTTGACTGAGCGTAATAAAACTGCTGGACATACTTTGAGGGATTTGGTTTTATCAGTTTCTACACTAAATATTTTTTTATACGCTATGCTAAAGGCTGCGCTTAAATAGGTAGGCATTGCTACACTTTCTGGGCTCAACATTGGCAGCCCTGGCTGTTCCCTTACTTACTGTTTCCATATTGGATTTATGTCACAATAATTCTCTCATTGCGAGAGAATTCGCTCGAGCAAATTAAATATAACCAGGGTTGCCAGAATTCAGTTCGCTCTAAGCGCCCACACCTTTAATAAATGTAGCCCAATATCGTTGCTCAGAAAGAAGCCCAAAACTCGTTGGAAATTTTGGAAATTTTTCAGACTTATTCTCACCGCGGTTTTTTTTTTTTTTTTTTGACTGTTCGATGTCACTTGACTGCAAGAGTGCTGCCAAGTTTTAAAAGTGTGGGTTTGTTCGAAAATATTTATTTTTTTAGTTTTGTGAAAGAATAAAACAGACAAAATTAACACACAATTTGTAAAAGGATTGTAGCTCAAAATTGTGTTGGGCGCTCATGGAAAGAAATTTCTAACGTTTTTTAAGTAAAAAGATAGCCCGAAATACACCAAAGCGCCCAATCTGACAACCGTGAATATAGCCAAAAATAAAAGGAACGTGTTGAACATGAACCCAGTGGTGGTACATAGGGTGTCCCGTCGTTGTATGAAGAAAAAAATTTCGTGGAAAATCTCATCGAAAGGGGTATCAAAAGTTGCGTATTGACGAGAAGATTCCGAATGTGTACTTACTTTCTGATTACGGCATAACTTTTGGGCCTCTACCGACGATTGAAGGACAGGGAAAAGTAACTAAGGCTCTAATATCTTTCAATTTTTCTATTTGTTCAAAATATTATTACTATTTCAAAAATATATACACAAATATAACTTGGTACTGAATTAAAATAATAAATATTCATTTGCGTATAATCAACAATTTTAAATTATTAATTTAAAAGAAGCTATTAAGGCATAAATACAAATTTTACATTGAAAATTGGCTTTTGAAATTAAGAGATGGCATCCGATTTCTAGATTTAATTTTGTTTTATATCTGGTATTCTGAGCTCTGTTGCATTTGCAAGAAATGAAAGTTCATCATCAGGCAGATCTTTTAAGATAGGTTGAGGAGTTGTCTGACATTAATTTTAAAAAATAATGTCTATGGCATGGACCTTATACTAATAATCATTTTTAACATTGAGACTGAATATTTTGTAGGTCACAATAATCAATTTTGTATTTCGAAAAATTCACCATTGTGAGTTAAAAAATATAGCCTGGACACTAAAAATGATAATTAGTATCGCGGTATGTAGCCCTTAAAAATTATAAAATGAATCTTTGAATTGCATATTTCTTCCCCTGTATAATATATCGGAGAAATATTGTTATGTTCTTCTAAGAGCTCCTTGCGAAAATTACGTTTATATTTTTGATCTGAAACAAGGGTTTTGTCTTTCTGTCCGTCAAGATAAATATTCTTAGGAATGGCATCATTGTATTGGCTTCTTAGATGCTCTCTTGATTTTGACAAAGCTCAGTATCTGTATCTTATTTTTGTCGATTACAAGCCTTGTGTCAGTGTTATTTGCGAGTCCAGCATCGTGCAAAACCGCTGAAGCGACTGTTGGGGCAGATCGTTCCGATACTCCATATCGATCAAAAACTCTTGCTACAGATGGTTGGACCAGCAAATTGAGCTTATCTGAAAACGTGGAAGGATCTGAAGAAGACTTTGAAAGTTCTGAAGAACAAAGTAGTGACCTTACTGTCTTGACTGGCTCCACTCTTTCGTCTGTTTCGTTTGGATCTACTCTCTGGAGTAAACTTGGAGGGGCAAGATTATTCAATGCACTACGTTCTTTTCGATCTAGATGCTTTTCCATTTTAATTGTCTCTAGCTTATCAACACTTATCCTCTAAAAATACCCTTTCATTACTAGGCACTTTTTTTCTTTGTACAGTGGCAGTTATCAAATTTACATGAGGCAATGTCCAACAATTTTGTACTAGAAAATGTTATGAAATCTTTTACTCTATTGTGATAGTTTGCATTTTTTCATACTTGGGTATCTTTTTAGAGTCATATATTTATGGAAGTTCATTTTAATAAGTCTTAGTATTTGATTGTGGCACACAATTGGAATTGAAGCCCTCTTCAAAATCTGTTCCTTATGCAGCACCAGGGTTCGGACTTCAGTTATAAAATTTGGCAGTAGATCTTAAAAAAAGTGCAGTAGATTCACTTTTTTTTCAGTAGTTTTTGAATTTAGAAAAAAATACGATAAAAATGATGTTTTAAAATATATTTTTTAAAAATGTATTAGTTTAAACATAAAAAAGCGATAGCTGACAGCAGAGCAGAACAACAACAACAATAAATTTAGAAACAGAGAAAGAGAAAGACACACTTGAGACTTTACTTCAGTATCAGTTCATGCAAGGCATACCTATTCAGTGAAAATGAGATCGCACGCACATTTTCTTTTTAAATGTATTGTAGTGGATTGCAGAATCAATAAACAGTGCTTCCAACTAATTATTTGCAATGTGCTCTTAAAAATATATAATAATATATAATTTTAATTTAAGATTTCCGAGATTGTCATAAATTGCACTAGATTGTCAGTCGAGCGCAGTGGTGCAGTAGATTTTATTTTTTTCTTAAAACTGCAGCAGATCTACTGCAATTGCAGTAAAGTCCGAACCCTGTGCAGCACTCACTATAATAAACAATTCGGAATTAGAGGGATTTTTGACCGTATTCTGTTTTAAGATTTCTTTGGATCAAAAGCATAGGTACATATACTTTTTTACATCTCTTAGGCCCGTTTGCTGATACTACTCATAGCAATTTAAGTTATACTGAAATACCTTATGGGGTACTTTTTCTATGTCATAAACTGTCACATAAGATTTTAAGTGGAACTTAAATGGCTATTAGTAGTATCGGGTCTTACAGACGGTAAATGATTTTTTTTAATTCACTATAAAGGGATCGAAAAGAGGACAGAATAACTCTCGGAGATGGAGTCCGGAAGTCATTTTGCTTACATGTTTTAATATTTAAATTAAAAAAATCGAATTTACTTATTTTTGTGAACATATAGAATTTTGTGGTTAAGACAAAACAAATGTATTTTTTGATTCCAGCATTTAAGAGATATCAAAAAAACCTCTCAAGTGCTCAAATGCTACCAAAAACACATTTGATTTGAGAGAATATGCTATAACTTTACAAATGTAAGCATTATTAAAAAAATATTGAAAGGGAAAAATGTAGGGAAAACAACATTTTTTTCCAAAACTTCAACGGCCGGTAGAGGCCCAAAAATACCCTTGAATATTTTTTATGTTATTTTTCCTGTAATGAGCTCAGCAATACGCAACTTTTGCGGGGCCTTTTGTTAAGATACAACAAAAAAAAATTTGACGGGACACCCTATGGTACATGGTGCACGTAGAGAAAAATCCCTACATGTAGGTATTTTCGACTGAAAAATACTCCGCAGGAGAAAAAGGATGGATTTAAAACCATTTGTTGTAAACGTAGGTAGGTATTTTGAATATTAAAAAAAAAATCTGTTAAACGAGAACTTGTTTTTCTTTTTCAGTTTTCCAAAGTTTTCTCATGTCTATAGTGGAACTAGATTTGAGATCTGGCTACATGCCTCTTACCCTGACTACACAATTCTATTTCTACCTTAACTTTTTTTGCCCAAGAATACTCTTTTGTTAAATGTTTGCATTTATTTATTTACTCAAACTTACTTTTGAAGAAAATTTGGACAAGCGATTTGAATTATTTAAATAAACTTATTTAATTTAATAAATATATACATACTTAACAATTAAAAATTAACTAATTTATTATTAAAATTTAAAATGAACTAATTTATTATTTTTCGTTCCTATTTGTATAGATATTACACACTTTTTTTTATAAAATCATCACTTAACTTTTTGTTGCATACAAATTTAATATAACAAACTTTTCTAAAAAAAAAAAAATATTAAAACAAATACAGCAAATTGAGCATTTGAACACATTTCTTTTATTTATTCGAAATATTATATAGGCGGGCAGATTTCGTCGGCTGAGTTCTATCTTGTCCAATGTCCATTTTTCAAATTTTTGGGAAATCGATTTTCAAAGCTTAGGTTCAAAGCTTTTATTCAATTAACTAGATTTCTGTTCTGAAGTAATTTTTTTATGAAAGCTCAAACAATTTTATATTTAATAGTTAAAATATTTTTGTATTTAAAGTTTCTTCTAATTAATTAAAAATAAAAATGTATCACCAAGTCATTTTGGATATTGGACAATGATGTATGGGATGAGTAAAAGTTAGTTAAAATGTTGGATATTGAACAAAAAGAAGTTAAATTCAACAAGATAGAAAATAAAGAAAACGTAATAAAGAAACCAGTGTTGCTAATAGTAATATTGAACAAAAAGTCTTCCAACTTAACTTTAAAAAAAGTTAAATTAAAGACTTTTCTTTTATTGTTCTTTTATTAAAAAAAATACAAAAATTGTTTTTATGTATAATGCTTTTATTAAAACAAATTCAATTCAAGACATTCATTTCTTTATAAGAAACTAGCTGACCCGCCGAACTCCGTTCCGCCCAAATTCGTTATAATGTAATGAAAATAATATTTCCAAGCATGCACAGCGCATGCTACTTTATGTAATTCCATCAATTTAAATTCTTTATTCAAAAGTTATATTAAATACAATACAAATAACTGAAGTATAGCAATGACGATGTATTTCAATCAAACCGCAATCATTGACGTGTCGGCCACCCTTACACTTTTGCAGTAAATTGGTTTGCTCACACGTGAGAATGTCACATACAATTGACCATGTGGAAAACATGGGAATTCAAGATTGAAGCTACAAATATCCAGCGATTATTCTTCCGACTTATTTTTTGTCATAGACGCTTAAATACCAATGACAAATCGTTCTGAATAAGCGGAGTCCGCGATATGACAATGTTTACCTTTTAATTTTCCCCTCAAACTCGTCCTTGCATGACATTTGATTTGAGATTCTTGACAATCATGTCAAACGCGATCCGATACAAAATGTCGATGCATTTAGATTGCTCAACAAAATTATAATTGAGTCGACTTTTAATTTCAAATTGTGAAGCGGTAGGTCCGGAACATCCGAGTTTGAAAATTAAAAATTTTAAATAATTTTTCTTGTATTGGAAGTGACACTACTACCCGTTTCCTATCCATTCTATTTTTTCCAAAGTGCGGGTTCTTTATCAGGATTGAAGACAAATGTGCGATCTTCTAAGTTCATTTTCTCTATCGCCGTTTTAAACATTGTAATGAAAGCGTTGATTGCATTATAATGGTTGCAATTTTCGAATGATGTTTTTTGTCACTCCTGTTTGCCCTCTGTAACGCCTATTGACTTGATCATCCCCCGACAAAATGAAGTACACCTGCGAATATTGGTGTACGTCCTCATTTACTGGTAAGAAGCTACCCATCCGATAGTAAATCTGTTAATCCGAATAATGGTGGCACACAATTAACATCGCTCCAATATCGAAAAGCAGTTCTCATTACTTGCACTCTCAATTTTCTTTCCTGTTGATCTGATCTTTCCTCTGCTAATTTGGGCTCGGGAGACGATAAGTACTCAATTCCTTCCATTAAACTGTTAGAAAAGTTATGTAAGTATGGATAACAAAATTATGATCAAAATAAAACCAGACTTTAAACTAAAGACATATTTGAGGAGCACTTAGTCTCTTTGGGGTCCATTTTAAAATTACCGACGTAAGTTTTCCCGATGCCGACGAGATCAAAACTGAATGATTGATACCAACTACTATCTGATTTATTGCATTTGATATTGAACCAGATAGAACGGCAACTTAGTATTGGATAGGTATTCAACAAAAAATACAGGAAATTGGATATCCGCCAAAATAGAAATAATTGATTATTCAAGCCTACTGGACAAAATAAAACCAGACTTTAAGTGGATATTGAACAAAATATAAAAAATAAAGCGTTTCTCTTTATCGCGTATTAAATCTTGTCCAATATACTACAAAAATTATTTTTAAAGGTTTATTGAACAATCAATACATTCAAAGTTCTAAGAAAAGTGGTTTATTGAACAAAATAGATCTCTATAACTTGAAAACTAAAAGAAATAGAACAAAATGGATTCCACCAAACGAAAGAGGGTCCCCAAATTAGTAAGACTGCATACTTAACTCAATTTCACAAAAAATGGTCTATTGGACACGATAGAACTCAGCCGACGATTTGTAGACGAAAACTTACGTCGGTAGAGAATTTTTAGACCCGTGGTAGGTTTTTCTTATTTTTTGAATGTACCGTCACTGCGTGTAATAAAGCCTTTAAAAGTGAAATAAGCCTAATTTGGATTTAATTCGTTATGTAGATCGATATTTTGGGAATTTGGCCTTATCCCGTTTGGCTTTATTTCACGTCAGCAGATGGATCCACCTTGGCTTTGGAACGCAGTTGGAAAATTCCAATGCCTATACCTAACGATATGCAGTTCAACTGTAAGTGCTCAGTTTTAACCATAACCCTCAAGCTACTTACAGGCTGGTCAAATTATATAACCAGTGCATCCCAACCCCAAGGTTCCGCAATTGGTTGGGAAGCACTAACGACTCAAAACAATGAAATAAGGTTTTATTATTCGCAATCGGAATGATCAACAAGCCGAAAATCAACACGTGCACTAAAAACAGTGTCAGCCATAAACAAATCATACTGAGACCCCCAACTCACAATCCTCTTGCCGCTGGCCCCCTCAATTTTTGCCAGGAATCCGCCATTTTGTTGTACTATCCGTGTACGCCAATTCCTATCCGTTTTGCTTTGCCCACAGTGAAATGTAAAAAGATTAGGTGCTGAATGTGTTGGTTGAGAGGATTTTTGACATTTGTCAATACGAATTTTTATGCAATAATACAAGCGCACCTAAACTTTTTGGGAGCGTAAAATTTAGCTTGTAGGCAAATAACTGTTAATCGGTCGAAGTTGGGGGTCTCAGTATTGTCTCTGGTGTCAGCAACTTAATCTCAACAGCAATTGAGATTTTAATTGGCAAAAGTGAATACATAAATTCCGGAAAACCTTCGTTTCCTATACAATCTGCTGTTCAGCGAAACCAAAAAGTAGTACCTGCCGTATTTGATGCCATCCGGGCATCCCACACACGCTAGTTTGAAAACCGAGCAAATATTGTGTTGGTACCCACACTTTTTCTACTGCACCTCTACCCTCACTGAGGCGGATACAACGCTCAGCTCAGGCTTCATAAATTATTCGACATGCAGCACAAATTCACTTTGCGTTTGCATATACCGATCTATGCTGGAATTATAACAAAAAAAAAAAAAAAACTCTAACTCAGTTTCAAGCGTTTGCAATAAATTGCTCGGAGTTCACACCTAATTCGTTAGAATAAAACAAACCCCCAGTACACCTGAATGGTTCACTAGCACGCTTCCCCGGACGTCACACACGAAAAGGTGAAAAAAGTGTTGAAAAATTTATAAAACTGCGAAAATTTCATCCACTGTCGGGTTGAAAATTCATTTTCATCCAAACAGGAAAAAAATAGAAATCGCGGTACCAGTCAAATTGATGGAGAGAAAAAAAGGATTGCAACAATGTCTGACTAGGGTGTAGGGTGTCATCCGTTGATCATTCCGAAATATGAGCCAGGAAGAGGTGGACTCGACAAAAAACGGAATACCCAGACCCACCCAAAGGTTCTCTATAAAGAGTTAGCTGTTCCGTGTTCACTGTCGGCTGTTCTGCTCATGTCACGTCGTGTGACGTGAGGTGAGATGGTTTATCGATTGCACAACTTTGAGCATTTGTAGTTCAAGTTCGCACAATTGAGCTCGTGACTCGCCTCATTAATGTGCATATTGGCGGTCTCTCCGCAACACTGGCTAAAAATTTGCAACCCCTCTCACTGTCAGCTAACATGAATTGGAGTGGGTAATACCCAAAATAATTTTCATTTTGCCATTCCCTAATTAGACACAACCACCGTGCCAGGTATAGTAGTGCTTATAGCTCAGAACTCAGTTATGTCGCACAAGATTACACCCTGTCGGAGACGGAAGTCGTCGCCTGCAAAATGTTTTAATCCGAATAATACACACCTAAGCTTTTGCGTAATTCAAGCGAAAGCAGGATTACAGCCATTAGCCGGGGAACCAGCCGCAATTTTCCGCAAGCTAATTGCCAACCTTAAGCACTGTTGCGCACTTTACACACAAAACGTCTCCGTGAGATGGTGTGTATAAATATTATTATCTGCGTGGAACAAGTCGCTGTGCGAAAGGAGGTAGTCAGCACTCAATCGAAATGAAAATTCGCAAATCTCGCCTAATCTGGAAGTGTGATGCTGCCAAAAGCGTACAGAGCGAGAAACACATCTGCCATCCACGATCTACCATCTATCCAGCGATAACATTCATCACAGTCACAGTTGAAAATACAATATCGTGCAGCGACAGTCCCCGAGTAGTTTATCATTTTTGACATTAATTATGTGTTAATTGTCCTGTGGCAGGCGGTCGTAAGCACCACACCACGAGTGTGGGTGCGAGGCGACATCCAGAAGAATTATTTTCTTTTTGGGTGGAAAATGAATCGTGTTGCTTATTTTTTCTCTCTCTCCAGTCTCCATACTTTGATGTCTGCGGTCTCAGAGAAATGGAAATGCGGTATTCAATTTTATTGTCTGTGGAATGTGTGAATGATGTTGATGCAGTGTGAATTATCTGTGAGATCATAAATTTTGGTTTCTTGCACATGATTTGTATGGCGATTATCTTTAGAGTGGGCATCATGAATCTGTTAACAGCAGTTGCAAGTCGGGCGCTATGAATTTGAAATGTTCATGGTGTGGTAACTGTTTGGGGTGGCAGTCGGTTGGGATAATTTCTATCAAGCATTTGAACAGGCAGAATTCTTTTCGATGGGTTGCTCCAACAGGCAACAGAATACTCACTAGATGTGCAGAGAAAAATGTTCGAACCTCACTAAAGAATAAACTTTTGGGGGACAAAATAGAGATGTAGTTGAGTCGCATGACATACTTTAAAGACTAGATTTTACTGAACCCGGCTTTGGCCCTGTACAGTGCACGCAGGATGATGATGCGTTTATAATATACCTGCGGAACAGTGCCGTCTTTACCGTAAGGGGACACGTGGGATTTATCCCTTTTTGTGGCAATTTCGATGTCCGAAATGTCTTCCTTGGGATAAGGGAAAAAAAAAAAAAACTGTAAAACCGTGGGAATTTCAGGAATCCAACAAAATTCATTCTAACTACAATTGAATCAATTTTATTTTATTGAATCAATTTTATTGGTTTGGTTACGCAACTTAATATGATTTCTATCTCATTTGTTTACCCGCTATGGGTTTAATTCCGCTCATTTGCCCCACCCACAATTAAGGAATGTGGTCAACCTTTGAAGTGCGAGATTTTCAACCGTCATTCCAACTACAATTTCTTCCTGAAATTTCCTCAAAACACCTTCACTTTACCATGATTATCAACACACTGAATTGTTCATAAAAAACAACTTATGTAAATCGTATTTTACCAAAATTTTCTAGTACCAAAAAACAATCATATTATAATAGGGGAATAAATTATTTCATCAAAACATTTCATCAATATGACGAAAATACTTATTTTGATGAATTTAGTCATTTGTTCATCCAGTTGATGATTTATTCGTCTTATTGATGAATGGAATCATCATATTGAAGTACGATTGCCAAGTTTTGAATTTTTATCATATTGATAACGACGTTCATCGTTTTGATGACGGCTTTTATTATATTGATGACCGCGTTCGTCGAAAAACAGACATTCATTTTTATTAAGGAGAACGTTGATGTAAGCCTTCATCATATAGATGAACTAATTCGTTGTATTGATGAAAAAAATTAAATTCATCATATTGATGAATGGAATCATCATATTGATGAACTTCTTTCATCGGTTCCTTCAATGTGATGCACAGATTGTCAATATGATGTATGCTGTATAGGTGTACGAACACGTAGTTGGTACATCATTTATACTCACACACGCAAGATGCATCTTTTGATGTATGTATGCGTAGATAATAATATTCCATTGCTCATCAAGCGTAAAGTATCTACACAGGGTGGCATGGAAGTAAATTGTGAATGGTTTTACGATGAACGATGAATATCTTAAAAGATTCGATATATGTGATTTAGAAATTTCATCACATAATTATTTGTTTATCTTTTAATTAATGTTTCCCCAAAAGTATTCATTTCCATTTTAAACGTTGTATTGACAATTGTTTGCCGATGAACAAACATTTTTATTTTTGCTTTTACTACGGGCGATTGGTTTTGCTAATTAAACTGCAGTATATAAAATTGAAAACAATGAAGTGCGAAAATTCAATATTAGTGTAAGAATGGTGGAAATATAAAAAAGTTATAGTCAAACTTCGATTATTCACATTAAATAAAATGTTATACATTTTGCATAAATAGCATTAATACATTAATATATTTAAAGTTTGTATTATGTTATCAGTAGAATGAAACTTATATAATTAGAAAGGTACTGTGCTTATCACTTAATTGAAAGTATTTTGGTAGCATTCAATTTGTCGCCGCAATATTACCATAGCTATGTATTCAAATTTAAATAATTTTAGGTTAGAACCTATATCTTCGATGGAACGCCTCATTTACCCAAAAAAGAATGCAATCTACATTAATTGCATACCTTTAATTCAGTGCCATAGATATATGTATCTGGGAGGTGTTGACCAACTGATTTCGTTGCTATGATTTTACTATGTAAACGACCGTTTTTCGACATAAATTGTTTGCTCTAAATGTTCATAGCGACGTTTTAAAAGCTAAGTCATGAGTAAGACTATCTAATTTTTAAAGGGGCGTATTTTTCCGATATCTTGTTATAGCTTTTTTATTTGTAAAAAGTAAAACGTAAACGTTCTAAAAGGTAGGTTAAGCTACGTTTCCACCCAACACAAATCCCAAGATTAAGTACAAGAGGTTTAGAATTAATCCTTGTTTCCACTAAACTCTCTGGCTCTGCCTATTTGAGAGAAGATGACATTTCACGAGAGAGAGAGAGAGAGAGAGAGAGAGAGAGAGAGAGAGAGAGAGAGAGAGAGAGAGAGAGAGAGAGAGAGAGAGAGAGAGAGAGAGAGAGAGAGACATTTTTCCATTTTTGATGTCTTTTCTTTCATTTTTTTTTTTTTTTTTTTACTTTTGACATATCGAGCTGTGGCAAGTGTGTTTGTTTTGTTTCTAATCTCCCTTTTTATGAGATTACTTTTGTATGATAAATCCCGAGATTTATGCGGGATTTACGGAAATTTTTCTAAATCTCGCAGTTATTCTCTGGTGGAAACTTAGCAGTAGGGTCGATTTTCGACCACAAGCGAGACTAACCTTAAATAAAAATGTCATTGAAATGAAGCTAGAATTATCATGAATTTTCTACAACGATTTTCCTTTGGTAAAAAAATAGCTCGCTATATAATTATAACGTTGTTTAAGAATATTTTCAAAATGAATGTTATATTGTTCTCTCACGCCTTAACATTATAAAATTCAACAGAATGGATCAATAAAATTATGACTAAATAACAAAAAACGCAAAAACACATTTCAAACACAAATACATGCACATGTGCACCCTGTGCATAGCAACAGGTTATCTTACTGGTCACTGGCCACTAAGATATCATCTCAAAAAAATTGGACTTTCCGACGATGACTCCTGTCGACGCTGCGGAGAAGAGGAGGAGACAACGGAACACATACTCTGCGAATATCCTGCTATGGCAAGGGGCAGAGCGATCCATATGCAAAGGGCGATTTTAAGTCCTGCAGGTATTGGAAACATGGAACCAAGAAGGGTGCTGAGGTTTATAAAGAGCCTCAACAGCTCCCTGGGTTAAATAATAAAGGCCAACACAATAGATCTCTTCTGGTCGCAGTGTATAGGGCCTAGCACTTACAATACAATGCATCCTGTGACTTTACCTAAAGAAATGCATATGGCAGGCAAATGGCCGTTCTCTGATTCTTATTGGGATCCATTATGAAAAAAAAAAAAAAAAAAAAAAAAAAAAAAATTGTCCCAGGAGTGATAAATGTAACTCAGAAATAAAATTAATTTTTATAAACCCTCAATATTTCTTGAGCGCGTGAGTTTTTGCCACTACAACTTTTAGACATTCGTGGTAAAACTGATTTTCGTTTGAATATTTTCCTTCCGGATGCGAAGAAATTCAATTGTTAAATTCACATAACATTTACCATTACCATTTTCATGACATTATGCTCGTTTAAGTATTTTAGCATCCTCATGAAAGTGGGAAGGCTATATCTTTACGATTCATATTGGTGTCAGTATTTTTATTTCATGTTTTTATTTGTGTGAACAATCTTACAACTACATGAAAACAAATGTGAAAGCACAGTGTGCATAATACTGATGAACAAAATTGTCAATATGATGAAAACATTCATCACATTATGAAATTAAAGGGAATTTCGGTTCATCATATTGTTTAATTTTTCATAATATTGATGAACAAAGTTGATGAATGATGAACACGTTTTATAATTTTCGAAGTTCATTTTATTGACGAAATCGGTTTGATCATAGCAATGAAAAGGTTCACTGGACTAAAATTGTTGATTTTTTCATCACATTGATGAACTTTTTCATTACTATGGTGTACCTTTTTTTTCAGTGTAGATGGGCACAGGGTCTCAAAGGCACTGTGGCCCGCTTTAAATCGGAAGAAATCTGAAGAATTAATCAATGTTAATAGAACCAAGTTAAGATTAACGGTAGGAATACTCTCTGGAAACTGCCTTCTAAGGAAGCATGTACAAATTCTGTAGGGAAATTGACTGTTTGGGCGATTTAGTTTAGGTTTTTAACCATAATGGTTCCCTGGGGATGGCGATGGGCCCGCTTTGATGCCTGGTCTTTTGTGACGATCTCACAACCCCACCCAACCTAACCTAACCTAACCTAACAAACCTCTCTCTGTATAACTCTTGGCAATATTCGCAAACACTGTTCTTCGAGCAGCAAGAGCACCTCTTCCTCAGTCCCACTTAGAACATGAGTTGGATCCATCATAGTCTCTTTCGCTGATTCATTGGGTGGTAAAGGTAAATTTATGAAAAGAGGCTGCTGAAGAACTCCTCACACAACCCTTAGACGTCTAACTCAGCTACCGCAATCCCTATAGGAGACGAATGGAATTTAAGGGTAAACCTGAACATTCCCCTTCGAAAAGCAGTCCATTTTTTGTAATTCCTTCGGAATATTTTCCAAGAAGCTTTTAATCAATATGGGGGCCAAAAACGTCATTTCTGTCCCACTCTTCCTATGCTATGAAAAACCCACCAATTTTTATCATCTTCACACTAACTGTCAAAACCGACGGCATCTACAAGTTTATTGTATTCCATTTCAACGAAATCAATAAAAAACACTCCACAACTCGAGCTGTTTCTCCTCTTGCACCGTATAAAAACGTGAGATAATTTTTTTCTATTAACACAAGTCAATTGAAGGATCCATTTTGATTTGTCCACCAGAACACGTATTAATCTCACACAAGGATGCACATCCTTTGAGACCAAACCGTTGAGCGTTTTTTTTTTTTTTTTTTTTTTTTCTCTCAAACACTTTTTCTTCGTCTCATCCTTGCCAATGAAACCGCGGGAAGGAAACAGCATCAGCAGTAGAAGAAGAAAAAACGGAAGAACAAAAAATACCAAAATAATAAATCACCACTTATGCTATTTTCATCCCTTTCAGTGAATGTCCTTGTGCCCACTATCATCCATTCCAATAGGAGTTTCCTCTTTATTTTAAAGGATAAGACAAGCTGTGCGAACAAAGACTGAATAAATGAAGCAAAAAACTTGGAAAAACTGAAAAATCTCCGGTGAAATCAGCAAGAAAAATAAAGTGCCTTCGCTTACGTTCCATTTTTACTTCGAAGGAAGCAGCAGACGATCATTTCGTGTGGCCATTACGGATGCTTTGTTATGGCAAATGGTTTCGAAAGAGTACTACCCACTCTACATATACCTACATAGCATCAGTAGAGCACTGTTCTGCGGCAAAATAAATGACAAAAAATTGTAGGGAAAGAGCATTCGCCGCAGACGCAGAACCATACGGCCAGACGCAAACTGGCCAAAATGATTATAAATTTGCTGGAGATGTCTTCTTGGTCTACCTCCAGTTGCAGTTCTCCCATCTTTCAGAGAGCGCGCATAGTAAAGACTACATATTGTAACCGCAAATCCTGCTGTGTGTTGAACTGTTGTCCTTCCAACTAGTTCGTTGGAAATACATGTGCGATGGATAGGAGAACGACAACAAATGTACTGGAGGCAGTTAGTATAACGAAATGGAAGCGCAGTGTACGCGTTTATGCCACATAAGCTTTAAGTGCTAATTTGTTAGAAATTCTCAACGGCCAAGGCGAAAGTCTACTCAACTGTACATCTTCCTGGCGAAAGAAGTAGTAGAATGGGAGTGATAACAATGAATGAAGGGGGCTTTTCTAAAGAACCTGTAGTTGCAACAAGGAAAGGGCAAGATCGCCATCCCGCCTAAAGCCAAGTTGACCATGGACTATTCTAGAGAAGCAAAACAATTACAAAACAAAAATCGCCGATAACTTGGGAGGGGACTTTCTACGCTAAGCCTCCATCTATGACAAACATAGGTTTTCTGTATAGAAAGTCGCAAGAAGCCTTGCATTCCGACCTGGACCTTAACGAATCTTTCAAGGATCACGATAAGCGATAATAGCCTGGTAAATTTAATCTAAAATTTCCTTTCTTTTAAATTTTAAGGGCCGACGTTCAATGTGAACCACATCTACACGTCAAGTTTTTTTCTGCATTTCATTTGACATTTCTCATTTTCAGACTAACTCAATTTGAACCATGAAAATATACACAATCGAACAACGCGTTAAAGTAATTCAGGCTTACTATTAAAATGGGCGTTCAAATCAAAATGCATATCGTGCACTTCGTGATTTGTTCGGTCAATTTAATCGTCCAAATGTGCGTACAATCGGAAAAATCGTGCAAAAATTTAAGCAAACCGGGTCTGTAAAAAAAATAAATAAATAATTAGTTGGCGCAACAGGTCCGTAGGGACCCTAGGCCTAGCTTCTCACAACCATTCGTTTTGTGTGAGTTTTTCATTTTTGGAACGAATGAAAGGGATCTACATTTGTAAGCCGACTCCAAATGGCTAATTGAGAAGCTCTTACAAGACATTTATACTCTCGGATGTTTGTCAGACGTTCGCGAGAGGTAGCGCAGTGGAAAAAAACCATAAGTTGGAATTTGGGTTTTTGCGGGATTCGAACCTGAGACCCCTCGCTTAGTAGTCCAAAACACTAACGCTAAGCCACTGCGACTACCGGGTCTGTAGGAGATGTGAAAACACCCGTGCATGCTCGTACAGCTCGTACTGCAGAAAATATTGCTGCTGTTCGCGATAGTGTGGCTGAAGAGCCGCCCACCTCAAAAATGAGGCCGGTCAGGCAGCTACTGTGAATGGTGTTCGCTATCTATCTATTATCTATCTTCTATTATATAAAAATGAATCCCTATTTCCCTTGGTCACGGCATCACGCGCAAACGGCTGAACCGATTTTGCTAGCTCTTTTTTTGTTGTGTTTGTTATTGTCAGGAGAAGAACGTTATGAAAGAAAAAATTAAGAAAATTGCGCGGAAAATTATAAAATTTAAGAATACTTAACCACCATATAAAATTATTAGCGTTCTTACAATTGAAATTTTTTTATGTATTCTTATGGTGTTTGGCATAACATTGATAGAATGCGTGCTGCAAATATCGTCAAAGAGGATGTAAAAAAAATGAATATCGTTTAAAACAGATGCTTCGATCGGAGTTATAATATTGATAAAATACATATAAAATAGTTAATTTATTATTTCTAACTAAAACTGAATTTCTTAGTGCACATCACCGTTAGTTCCGAGCTATCGCGCCTAATATTAAATGTTCAATTTAATATGGAGTTTTCGTAAGTTTGGATAGACTAACATATCAATTGCTGTGCGTTAGTCGGGGAAAGGCTCCAGAACGGCTAGACCGATTTAAATGATTTTTGTTTTGTTTTGTTCGTCTTGAATCAGGGATGGTTTAGGATAGAAGAAAAGTCGGAAAATCCTCAACAGTTGTAGGCGTATATGTCGTTTTTCAGTTCAATTAAATTTTCTTTAATAATAATCTTCTTAATTTATACCTATAATTCTTTCGGGTTTTGTTCGTATTGTTGTATTTAAGGTTAACGCAAACTTAAAAGATAGGATTTTCGACCCGCTATATGGCGTTGTTATCGATCTCCGAAACCACTCACCCGATTTGAATGAGATTTTGTAGATTTATAGGCTTCGTTCCCGCTTGAAGGATAGGATACTTTTGGACCTGAAAGGTGACGCGGTTGCCGATCTCCGAAACTGCGCTACCAAGTTGATTCAAATTCTGTAGATGGATATGGTTGCTTCCAGTTTTAAATTTCGGATAGTTTTTGAACCTATAAAATGTACTTTGAAAAACACAAGCGGGATAAGAAAACGGATTGTGGCACGTCCCATTCAAAAATAAAATCAAACGCTATTTCTAAAGTTGTATAACTACAATTATTAATGGACATTGTCCAAATAAAGCAATTTGCGAAATGTGAGCAAGATTTAATACGAAAGGTACGGATAAAGAAGGGTGGGTACAGTTACATATAAAAGAGACTGAAGTCCGTATGTGCACTCATAACTCGGGGACGGATCGTTCGATTTTTATGATTTTTGGTTGGAAGGAAGGGCATAATGCTACCTTTTGTTGTGAAAAAAAAACTTTATGGGGATAAGATGAATTTTGTATTTCTTTGTATGTTCCGGGCTTACCTCTTCATAGTTTGGATTTGAAAGTCGGCTCAGTTAAAATTTTATTGCATAACATTAATGTACCGAAACTTAGTAACGGATCGCATTTGATTTATGGTGAAGGATCTCCATCAAATATCATGCAAGTGATGGTTCAAAGGCAAACACTCTTATTCCGCAGATTTCGCTTATTCAGAACGATTTACCATTCGTAAGACCTCAATTTCCCGTGCGTCTCGCTTTCACTATGACAAATAATTTATTGCAAGGATAATGGATGGATGTTTGTGCATTTGTGGCATCAATCTTGATTTCCCATGTTTCTCACATTGTCCATTTAGTGAAAAATTTATTTATATTGCATTTAATATAACTTTTGAATAAAGAATTTTAGTTGGCCGAATTACATATATTAGGAAGTGCATTGTGCATGTTCGGAATTATTATTTTCATTACATTAACAAATTTGGGCGGAACGAAGTTTGCCGGGTCAGCTAATCGTGAGATGAAAACGAACTTTTTTATGGCCCGAATCGGAAGGTATGGATGTGGACGATATGTGGTTTCAACAGGACGGTGCCACTTGCCACACAGCTAACGAAACAATGGCTCTTCTGCGGGACAAATTCAATGGCCGTGTTATCTCACATGGTGGCGATGTCAATTGGCCGCCAAGATCATGTGATTTGAAACCGTTCGACTTCTTTCTTTGGGGTTATTTGAAAGAAAAGGTGTACGTCGATAAGCCAGCAACAATTCAAGAGCTAAGGGATGAGATAATTCGGCACATTAACGACATAGAACCTCAATTATGCCTCAGCGTCATCCAAAACATGGACCATCGGATGGAGGTGTGCCGCCGAGGTCGCGGCGGCCATTTGGCCGATATTTTGTTCCATACATAATTGAACCATACCAATATTATCATAATAAAAAGAAATGACAATAGTTTCCTTAATAATCGGCCCTTAAAACTTAACCACCCTTTATAAGAAACAACCATATATAAGTTAAATAGTCACTTTCCAGCACTGTTCCTTCGTCCTTTGGTGGTTTGAACGTAGGTACGTTTTTAAAGGTGTGTCATCAAGTAGGCGTCGCTTAGGTATAGGCTCGGTATGACGTATGAATTAGTTGAGTAATGTATATTGTTTACCTCCTTTGCCGCTGGATGATTTTTAGTCGCTGGCGGAAGCTTTAGTGTTAAAGCGGGTCCACCTAGACTCAATGCCAGTTTTACTGAATAAATAATATGATTATCTATTATCTACCTAACTTTTATATATTTTTTTTTTAGTTGTGGCATAGTTCCAACGAACATTACAAAAATTAAGTCAAAAGCATCTTTAATTGCACTCAGCTTCAACTCAATAAACAGTTCCCTTGTTCCCTTGCATCAAAAAAGAAAAACACTTGTTTTTGTGGATCATTTCTCTGCTCGTTTTTTGTTAAACTCTCCTCAGTTCATCATGAATGATAATGTGCGAGTAGCTACTGCTATTTGTTCATAAAAGAGGATAACAAAACAAAAAACGGTCTGGGCAGCTTGAAAAAATGAGTACCTATAAGTAGATAGTACATAGGTGCAAAAAAAGAGCACATCTGCTTGGATTGATTCGACATCCCCCCCGAGTTGATGTGCATTACTTCACACATTCAGCACTGGAGAATGACAGTCATCCTTTCACATGCTCATTTTTGCCCATCATCCGAAAATTTCATCAGCAGTATCAGCATCAGCATCAACATCACCATCATCATCACCATCAGTGGCGATGAGAAGAAAATATTTCATCGAAACACATTTCCCGCATCACAGAATGGAAAATCCTTTTCCCCGCCGTTATTCTACCCACAACACAAGCACAAAACATTATACAGTCAGTCCATAGGGGATGGGGAAAAAAATTCATGGAAAACCGATAAAAAACGTATCCCAAAGAAACGATGTTTTTTTTATTGTTGTTTGTACTTTGTAGTCGTTCGAGGAACATCCGAGGTTAGCTCTTGCATTGCGGATCACTGTCAGTGAAGTGGTTTTCTGTCATTTGTTATTTCAGGAAAATGGTGCTGATAATGGTGAATTGGAGGAACTTTTTTTCTCCCGAAGGGTTCACCTTTGTTGCGAAATTATTTGATTTTTTTGGATTTATGTCACATAAATTCGTAATACTTTGTTTTGACATTTAGTCCCAGGTACACTTGACAGGCGTATTTTACACAGTAATACTACATTCAAGGCGTGGGCACGTTTTACTGTCGAATTTAAAGTGGTCACAATTCACTGAGCATAATCGGGCTCGATGTAGTGATTCCGAACGAGCCGTCAATCCGAAATCAGTCTAGTAGCTAGTAGTTTGTGATTTAGACGAGTGCTGTGTCCTGGAGGAAATTTGACAACGACACAGCTATTGATGGGGGTTAGTTCAGCGGCCCTTGATAGGTGGGCAAAGCTCTTGAGTTTTGCTTTGTAAGTAGCTTAGGAAATGCTCTGAAAGCAAAAGCTTTTCGAAAGCATTGAGATCTGTTCACCTACCGTAATTTCAGCATCAACAACTCCCAAGTTGCAATGAACAGATCGCGCAAGCCACAACATACAAATCGAGAAGTAAGACTGCCTTCTTAAAACACGTTGGATTTGGCTAGTTTTTTATTTCAATTTTAGAGTTCTTCCCACCCTTACACAACTTGAACTGAACGGAACTAACATTTATCAAACAAAGCGAGATAATTTCCATATTTTGGAGAGTTCGGACTGTTCCAAAAGCCTGCCACTCGAATGTCGAATACGGCATAAAATCATAGACTTCTATGAATCTGGGCAAAAAGAAGGCGCACTAGCAGTCTGAGGGGTCCACTAGTTCTCAAGCTTTTACGTTTCAAATTGTGAAATCAGTTCAAGAAATAATTTATTTGGTTCATCCTGCGATTGAATTCAAGGCAGTTAATTACCGAGCGTCATGTTCAAGATATCAAGCCTTTCTTGGTCGGCTTTTAGCTGCGGATTATGAAGACCCCCCTAAGCATAATAAGTGTGGTAAAATTTTAAAGTTTTAAGCCGGCTTCGTGCGCAATTAGCCTCGTTCTGTCATCCTCCATCAGGTACTTGAGTTCAGATGAATAGTTCCATCGAATTCCTCTGGTCCCGTTTTATTCAGAAGCGGGAATAAACATAATATTGATAAACGAACGCAGCTCTGACGTACTACGCTTTTACTTACCTACTTATCAAGCCTTGCACTTTGGAGAACTAAGGACCCATTCAAATGATAGCAATCAATCAAACCCACCCCTACTTACAGCCTTCCAAAGCTGAAAGACCTCTGCCCCAAAAGGAGCCCAGAAGTCTTCTTGCTTTCATTCTCCATACCACGACGAATGGGTGGTCGATTTTGACATAAAGTTTGTGTTAATTTTTGGTTCAGTGGGTATGGGTAGGGTTGCTTTTCAATCTCAAAAAAATAGCGAATCGAATCGCGTCGTCCGTGAATGAGCATTTCGTCACGGAATTTGTTTCACGTGTAAGATCAATTTAATTCCTATAGCAAAAAGCGATCGAACCTGCGTTCAGATTTTAAAAACCTTTTTTGACAACCTCCGGATATGTTTGGGATCGAGAGAATCTTCCATCTCCTCAGTTTATTCTTTCAAGGATCTTTACCCTTGGATGGCTAACCTTGGTTTCCTCTGCAAGATTTCAACTACAAACATCATAAAACGGGTCTTGCTTTGGTGATGTCCCTAACTGAAACCACTGGTCTTTGGCGCTAATGTGAATGTGGAGAGTTTCGTACTCAGAGTTTCTCTTTAAAGTCTGGCTATTCGAAGTGCTAATGCTACGGGTATGTTACACCAAACTTTTGTCTGTAATGGTGCTTCTTTTGGAACAGCTCGTTATTTTAGTCGCAACAGGAAAATGGTTAAAGTCTTCACGTGCACGGACGGTTTTGAAATTATCTGACAACCTTCCTCCACGCCTAAGTCCTGATTCGAATCCTCAAAATTTAGCTGCTCAGTACTAAATTTGGGGTTCATTCTAAGGTCTTACCTATTGTTATATTAAAAATAAATAAATAAATAGTTGGCGCAACAGGTCCGTATAGAGACCCTAGGCCTAGCTTCTCACAACCATTCCGTTTGTGTGAATTTTTGGAACGAATGGAAGGGATCAGGGGTAATCCAAAACACTAACCACTAAGCCTATTGTTATAGGGTCAGGCGTCTTCTCTGAGTCGCTGGGTGTATCAAAATCGATACGTCTCCCTGACCACAGCAGTGTCTTCCAAGCAGCACGTCCTGGCCGTGACAACAGCAGCCCGTGCGCCTGTGGTAAGGGCAATACCACCTGAAGGTATTACCTTCTTTATCGACAGCCAGGCCGCAATAAAAGCATTAACTGCAGTAGAAATATGAAGGCATTCCTGGCAACAAGAAAGCAGACGAATTAGCTAGACTAGGTTCGACAGCTGTAACAGAACAAGCTGACCCCTCTGTGAATATCCGGCCTTGCTCAAGCAGGGAGCAAGGCCACAAGAGAGGCAAATGCAAGATGGACCGCACTAGAAACCTGTCATACCACAAGAATAATATGGCCAACCTTCATTGAAGCAGGACCGAGAGCCTGTTACGAAAGGGTTTGAAAATCTCCTTCCAACTTCGTAGCAATCCTAACGGGGCACAACACTCTGCGGTATCACATGAAGAAGTTACGCTTGACGGAAGAAGAGCTTTGTAGAGGCTGCGGTGATGAAGAAGCTGTTGAGGACACAACCCAATTCTTATGTCACTACCCAGGTCTCCAACATAATAGGCACAGATTCCTAGGGAGACACTTCTTCCACGACCTAGACCAGCTTTCCAGCACACATGCAGTTTGTATGCAACAATACAATGAGTACTTAATCATAGGTAGTTATAGACAGGGTTATCATGGGTAAGGGACATCCTTTTCCCCCAATTGGCATCACCATGGTTCAATATTGACCTGAGTGTAGCACGGAGTACTCCACGCCGCTTACCTAACCTAACCTAAGCCTTTTGTTTTATTAGACCTAATTTAATATGAAAATGAGGGAATATTATTTGGTCTCCTGACAATAGTGGAATTCAACCTCCCGGAGCCCAAAGCCTCCGTCAAAAGGCCAACTTTCTGAGTCCAGAATGTCTGCGGCCTATTCTCAGAAACGACTCAGCCGATTGCGGCGCAAACTTAAGAGTTTGTTGCTATAAGAGCCGGCTGCGTAAGAAGTTCTTTTAATGACCACCATTAAAAAAATGATTTGTGATTTGTGATGTTCGCGTTTTGAGAGAGGCGAAACTGTCAACTTATCATTGAAATTGTATCTCAACGAACAAATACCCGTCCTGCCTAAGCGTAAGCGTAAACCAAGGACGGTTAAACGCATTCGGTGGGAGGGGTTACAAAACGATGAGGTACGGGAAGAATTGGCAAGGCAGGTATCTGAGAGGTTTGAACTCATTCCAACTGTTCCATTGAATGTAGAGGAAGAATGACAGTTGTTTTCAACAGTAATCATTGCCTCTGCAGGAGATGTTTGCGGAGTGAAGCGGCTCGGCGTGGCGGGCTGGTGGTGCGAAAAGAACAGCGTGGTTTAAAACTCTCGGACTTGAAGAAGCCAACAGAGAGAAGAAGAAGGCCTTCAAAGTGTGGATTCACTTGGGGGACTCAGCTTCTCGAAACCGGTACGCGGAGGCGCGAATAACTTGCAATTTGACTGTTAAGACCAGCCAAAGAACAGTCTTGGAAGGAGTTCGGTGAAAAATTAGTCCGTGATCACAGATCTGCAAGCAAGGTCTTTTGGCAGACTATCCGCCGACTTAGAGGAAGGAAGTGGAATATCATCCAAGGAGTAAAACCAATGATGGTACACTTCTTTCCGATGAAAAAGACATCTTGCGGAGATGGAGCGAGCACTTCTCCGAATTGCTTAATCCAGAACAGGGCACTGATGATGAAAGATCCATCGTTTTGGACAGGGCGGAAAATAGTCCCACGGTAGAGGAAGTCACTTTTGTGATTAAATCGCTAAAAGTTGGCAAATCTGCAGGAGTGGATGAAATCCGGCCAGAAATGCTCAAGGCTCTTGGTGAAGAGGAAGTTAAATGGCTCTCTCGTGTCATTAAAGTGGCCAGGGAATGTGGTGAAACACTGAAACACCCAGTGATTGGCAGACTGGAGTGATTGTGCCCCTTTTCAAAAAAGGGGATAAAAGGGATTATTCCAATTATAGGGGCATATCACTTATAAGTCTCCTCGGAAAAGTATTTGCCAAGATGTTGGAATCGCGTTGCAGAGCTGTGGTCGAGCCACGGTTGGGGGATGAGCAGTGTGGCTTTCGTCCGGGCAGAAGCACAACCGACCAGCTGTTCACTCTTAGAATGGTACTTGAGCAGGCCTGGGACCATTCTACACCTGTCTACACATGTTTTGTAGACTTAGAAAAGGCATACGACCGAGTCCCTCGAGGTAAACTCTGGAGTGATGGAATTGAGGGTTAACTTTTCGGACGATTCAATCTCTTTACAGAAACTGTACAAGCTGTATTCGGGTAAACGGCGTTAAATCAATACCTTTCACCGTGGGCGTTGGACTTCGTCAGGGGTGTGGTTTGCGTCCTCTCCTTTTCATTACTTATATGGACTGGATATTACAGCGCAGCTTTAACGAAGAACGATTTCAATTGGGAGGCCTAAGAATAAGTCATTTGCTCTTCGCTGATTACTTGGTCGTTCTTAGGGCCTCCCAGACGCAACCTCAGCGCGCACTCGATAGGTTTGTAGCCGTATGTGTTGAAGCTGGGATGAAGGTAAATGTGAACAAATCTGAGGTAATGGTGGTCTCCAGAACGCCTGTTCAATGCACTCTACATGTTAGTGAAGTCCCATTGAAGCAGATGGAGAAGTTTAAGTATCACGGGGACTTATTCACGTGTGATGGAAGGAGCAATGCTGAGTTTTCCTGTAGAATTGGTCAGGCTGGATTAATTCTGAGACAGCTAGGCCATTCTGTTATCAGGAGGACCGAACTTGGTGTCAAAGCCAAGTTGTCGGTTTTTAATTCGGTGTTCGTTCCAACTCTTACCTATGGTCATGAAATTTGGGTAATGACCGAAAGAATAAGATTACAAGTTGCCGATTCCTTCGTTGTATTGCTGGTGTGACTCGCAGAGATCGTAGGAGGAACACCAGAATACGTAAGGAACTGAGCAGCTACTTCTCCAGATGGAGCGGTCCATACTTCGATAGTTTGGTCACGTTAAACGCATGCTTCCAACTCGGATCCCAAGACGTGCTACGGAATCCGTGCCATCAGGTAGGCGTCCCCTAGGAAGACCCAGGATAAGATGGTTCGATCAAGTCCGAAGTCTCTCCTCGGCCCGTATGGGGATTGCCCCTGATGATCTAGAGTCGGTGGCGGAAGATCGGGAGCTATGGAGGGTCCACTTAGGCATCATATACCCGCGACCCTATTAATGGAAGAGGGGCCATTGAAATGAATGAATGAATGAATTACTTTAGCTCGACCACTTTACGTTGAAACTAGGACAAAGTCAAAATTTTAATGTTTCGGTTATAATTAGCAAAATGGCATCTACCCAGGTTATATGGATTCATTATTAATGTAATGATTGGGCAATAATAATTGTAAAGCATGGCGACGCCCTGTTGCAAGACGCAAAAAGAACAGGAAACAGGCGAACATAACCAGCACTTCTCTGTGAGTTCAGCTAGGTAATTTGATTTAAATTTCTGCGAATATTAAATTAAATGGCTTCTCCATGGATATGAGATACATCATTCTGGCGGATAGTAGGTGGTGGCGTGGGTAGATATACCCACCATCCGCCAAAGCCAAGGCATAATTCTGTAAAATTTCCGCAATAACTTTTGGTAATGTAAAACAATTTAAACTCCAAGTTGAATTGAATTTCATTATAGAAACCTTAATATAGGTCTCTAGCCAAAGTGGTTGCAAAATTTATTCGAGAACCACCGACTTCTATATAGAGAGTGCCAGCCCATCCGCAGCCGCACCGCATCGATAACAGCCAGCGTCAGCTTGTTGTACTTAATTAAACTTTTCGCCTTTATTCTTGTGCAAAGCTCCGATGGTGTGCCAATGAAACTCGAATTTACTTGGCGCACAATAGTCGAAACCGCCAAACATCCTTTGAGAGCAGCCGCATACTTATTGCTTTTGATGTGCGCTCACCCCAAAACAGGAATAATATGTTTGTTTGCGGTTGTGTAATACTGTAGGTATATGTCATGCAGCAACCCTTTCGTTAAAGCGGCCATACACGACACGGACATGTCGTTGGAAACCAATATATTTGTCTCCATCAGTGTCGTGTGTATCCTATGTCTATCCTTTGCAGCGACCGTCTGCGTGAATTCAAAACATTTTGAATTTTCCTTGGTCTGCAACGACATGGCTGTGTCGTGTATGGCCCCTATTATATCAACAGAGAAACTAGAAATGAAATTTCCGCCGAGAATTTTCTTATTTGATTGAAAATTAAATATAACAACTTTGGCGATGGGCATGAGGACACAGTGTGCGGGTATCTTGTCAGCCCTGTGTTTGAGGGAAAAAGGATTTTTCGTTTTGCCTCGTTTTAAATGGTAGCGATGAGCAACAACAAAATGAATAGATTAAAAATTAATGTCGATTTGAAATAAATATTTTCCCGACCAGACCCCGGTGGCGGAAGTTCCGTGGCGATGGTGGCAAGTGTTCCAGTGGTAGTATTCCCTATTCGGATCAATCAAACTTTGAAATATTAATAAGATCGTTTGGCATAGCTAATTGGAGGGGGCTTGCTTCGGAATTGATGGCTGTAATAGTTTCACTTTGTCCGGTTAATGGTTGTTCGAATTGTTTCGTGTTGTTTGTAAAATTAATTTAAAGTTTAAATGGTTGTGTTTAGCTGGGCTGAAGGACTTTACTTGTTTTGACGCGGGACGGTTTGGAGATGGGTGTAGGTACCTTTTATAAATAGTGTTTAAGAAAATGTTTATGTCCATAGGTGGCGTGGTGTAATTAGTCAAATATAATGTTATGTGCTCGCATTTTACAGCCAGGTGGTGAAGGTGCTCGCTGCATACCCTCTGTCCTGTTTTCAGCTGAATCTCCCCTTCTGGTAAACAGATATCGAAAAAATATGCATCCTATATTTTAATCGCGACCTTTTGGAATGCAAACGTGGAAACTGGAGTCGATTTCGTGCGGTGGTTTTTAAATATGTTTATCCCGGACAAACACCTTTAGACGGAAAAAAATAAATGAACTTATGTATTACTGAGGAGAGGGATACAGAAACCTCACTAAAATTCTGAACCAGAACAAAATGCAATGGTATTCGTATGAGAATAAGCAAACCAGACCATTAAAGGTTGTAGTGAAAAAACTGCATTACTCATGCTCACCCGAAAGCATAAAAAGGAGTTAATCGACAGAGATTTTAAAATATTGGATGTCATAAATATGCTTAAATATAAAAGCAAAGTACCGCTTCCAAGTTTTATACTGAGTTTCGAACATGACAAAGATAAAGAAAAAATATATGGCATCAAGAACATACTTGGGATGAACGTTCAAATTCATACCTTAAGAAAATCGAAATTAGTGCCCCAATGCAAAAATTGTCAAAGGTATGGGCATACGCATAAATATTGCAGCTCAAACCCAAGATGTGTAAAGTGTGCAGGAAGTCACCAAACTAAAGAATGCATGAAGGAAAAAGTTGAGCACCCTAAATGTGCAAACTGCAATGAAAACAATCCTGCTAACTATAGAGGATGTTCAGTTGCAAAAGAAATACAACTTGCAAAAGATAAACAACAAAAGAAACCTCTTAAAACGTCAGACAGTGAAGCTCAAAAAGTCAAAACGGACTTACGAAGGAGCCCACAAAAAGAAAAAACCGAACACCAAGTGATTATAAAAAAGGACCCAAGACAAAAGCCAACAGGTCCCAAAATGACGTATGCTCAGGCAGCATCAAAACCAACTGGAATACCAGCAGTGAAAGCTGTAAAACACAAAGCAGAGCCAAACACTGCGATGGAAATCCTCATGAAACAAATCCTTAACAGGATTGGTTCCATGGAAAAATGCAATAAAACGATATTAGATAGAATATCATTGCTAGAGAGACAGAACAGCAACAAAAAAGCTGTGCCAAAAATAAAAATTCTTGAATGGAATGCTAATGGTATCGAGAATCGAAAGGATGAGATACAAGTCATTCTCGACATAAACCAGACAGATATATGTCTTATTTTTGAGACACACTTCAAATTTACTACTGACTTTAAACTGCAGGGATATGAATTGTATCACTCCCCACATCCTCACAATTGTGCAAAAGGTGGAGCTGCAGTGTTAATAAAGAATAAGATTGAACACCATTTAGAAGCAAAATTCCAATCATGCGCTATCCAAGGAATTTCCATAAGTATAAAAACGAGCAGTGGACAAATATCTGTTGCAGCAGTATACTGCTCTCCTAGCTATATAGACTAAAGAAAAATGATTTTAAAAGTCTTTTCCGCATATTTCACAATAGATTAATCGCGGGAGGGGATTTTAATGCCAAGAATAAATATTGGGGATCTAGACTAACAAATACTAGAGGCAGAGAATTATATGAAACTATTAATGAAGTCGGCGCAAAATATTACTCAACGGGGAAACCTACCTACTGGCCTACAGATAGAAATAAAAACCCAGATCTTGTTGACTTCTTTATAACCAAAAACATATCTTCAAATAAAATAAATATAGAAGAAGGTCCTGATCTTCAATCAGATCATTCCTCAATACTTCTTACACTTGGCGATAGAATAATAATAAAAGAACATAGCCCTAAACTAGTTAATAGACTGACTGATTGGAACCACTTCAGGCAGAAGATGGAAGAATATATCCAACACTCATCAGCTATTCAAACGGAAGATCAACTAGAAGAAGCAGTCCAAATATTTACACTGGATATACAAAAAGCTGCATGGGCTGCAACTCCCAAAAGAACAAAGAAGATTAAACAAAACTCTTATCCTCGTGAAATATGTGAAATTATTACAGAAACGAGGAAAGCTAGAAAACGTTGGCAACAGACAAGGGCGCCAAGCGATAAAACCACACTGAACAACTTAAATAATAAGCTCAGAAAATCTATAAGAGAATTTAATAACGAGTCTTTAAAAACGTATCTTACCAGTCTGACAAATGATGCTAGTACCGACTACTCGCTCTAGAAGGCAACAAAGAAAATGAACAGGCCAATAGCTCACATTCCGCCAGTAAAAACCAAAGAAGGTAACTGGGCAAATAGCAGTCAAGAAAAAGCAAATACTTTTGCAGAGTACCTTGAAAACGTCTTCAAACCTTATGAAGATAAAGATTATCAAGAAAACGAAGAAAGGCGCGAAGGAGACAGACCTATTAGGCCGGTAACAGCTAAAGAACTTGCCAAAGAAATCAAAGAGGGCATAAACATAAAAAAAGCCCCAGGGTTCGATTTAATCACAGGGGAAGTTTAAAACAATTTCCTCGAAAAGGTTTAAAAAAGCTAGCGCAGATTATAAATGCTGCATTTAAGTTGAGATATGTGCCAAGCATGTGGAAGGTCGCGGAGGTAATAATGATACCAAAACCAGGTAAACCACCTAGCGAAGTAACCTCATATCGCCCAATATCGATACTACCAATGTTGTCCAAGCTATTCGAAAAAATGCTGGCAAAACGTCTGCAAAAAATAATTGATGAAAAATTACTAGTTCCAATTCATCAATTTGGGTTTAGAAACAAGCACTCTACAATTGATCAGGTGCATAGAATCACAGATAAGATCGAAAAAGCATTCGAAGAGAAAAATGTGTGCTCTACAATATTTCTTGATATAGCACAAGCTTTCGATAAAGTCTGGCATAAGGGACTGATCCATAAATTACAAAGGCAACTGCCGGAGCAGTATTCAACAATTCTGGAGTCATATATAACAGATCGATTCTTCAGAATTAAACAAGAGACAGAGTAGGTACTCAACATTCAGAGGAATTAAAGCTGGTGTACCACAAGGTAGTGTGCTAGGTCCAGTGCTATACCTTCTGTTTACTAGCGATCTACCTGAAAGTGAAGAAACTACTATAGCAACTTTTGCAGATGACACTGCTGTACTTGCTGTTGGAGCAACTGTCGAAATTGCAACAGAAAAGCTCCAAATGGCAATAAACGGTATTTCAGAATCGACCAAAAAGTGGCAGATTAGATTGAATGACCTAAAGTCAGTCCATATTAATTTTACGTATAAAAACGTACCACACATTCCAGTATACATTAATAACAATGTAGTGGAATACTCAAATACAGCTAAATATCTGGGCATGACCCTAGACGCTAAACTGCGTTGGAAAGCGCATGTAAAGAAAAAGAGAGATGAGCTGGACATGCGATACAGTAAAATGTATTGGCTTATTGGGAGGTACTCATCCCTGTCCAACTACAATAAATTACTGTTATACAAGCAAGTCTTGAAACCAGTATGGACCTACGGGCTCCAATTGTGGGCATGCACATGTCAATCAAATTTACAAAAAATTCAAGTCTTCCAAAATAAAGTACTAAGGAACATAGTTAATGCACCTTGGTACATAGAGATCTAAATATTGAAATGGTTGAAGATGAAGTTAAAAAGGTTGCCCAAAGGCACAGAAGTAGGCTTCTTAACCACGTTAACGTTGAACTTACAGAACTTTTAAATACTGACAATGTAATCAGAAGATTGAGGCGGGTAAAACCCCTTGATCTATAAGAGTTAGCCAAGGCCAAGAGATTAGGTAATATCTTCAAATAAAAAAGTTTCGAAATCCGACAAACGGCGGATTTTTCTTATGAATTTTCCAAATATTTTAAAAATAAATTGCATAAGGTGCAATCCCATTCGGGATGACGAAAAAAGTGTAAAAGTGCACATCCTTGCCTATTGGAATCTGCAGAGGGTGCGGTAATATAGGTGTGGTGCAATGAATGACTGGATTTTGTGGCACTTACAACAAATGGCAGCAGGATAATGTGGACGAAACTATTGAAAAACAGTCATCGGTGAACTATGTGAAGCAACACCCGTGGTATGGCAGTAACTCGGAGAGGAATGTGTCTTTAGTCGTATAGCGGGCTTTTTTTTCGGAGGTTGCTACTATCCGATGGAGCACTCAGACACAACTACTGGTCCATTGAACTGCCAAACAGACACCTTACATTTGTGTACTTAGTTTTCCCGTCTTTCGAAGAAAGATGAGAAGGAGCTTCAGAGATGAAGAGCTTAGATGTTCGGCACTCACCACGTCAGCGCCAAAGATCCGCCACCTGATGCAAGCAAAGGCAGGACAGCTACAGAGGAAGTGCTCCGCTGTATCGTCGTCCTCTCCACAAACAGGACAGATGGTGGAGACGCTCAAGCCCAAAACATTTAAGTGCTTAGCAAAAGCTTGGTGGCCCGAATGGACGCTCACAAGCAGTCTACGGTCGCATCTCTTGATAGACAGAAGGAAGGCCGCCGACCTTTTGCAGATGTCCGGACGCAGTCGTTTGGTCTGTTCACACCCAGCACAGCCGCACGCCACCGACACTCGCGTTCGCGAGAAACCCACGTATCAATGGATGACTTAACCACCGATGTAGAAAGACCCAACGCAGGTTCAGGTCCTAGGAATTCTTCCTCTGAAACCAGCCTGGCAAGCTCATCAGCGATCTCATTTTCCTGTATACCAGTGTGACCTGGGACCCAAACAAGATACACTGTATTTAGCCTTCCGACCAAGTTCGTTGTTACTCGAGTGCATAATGCCAGCGCGGGATACCAACCAGAGCTGAAGAGAATCCGTCTAATTCAGGATAGGTTGGTGACATTGGTTCAAAACGAAGTTTATTAAAATTAATACACAGTAATCCTCTCCCCATACCTTGTTTAACCGGTCTTCAAACACGCCCAACCGCAGAGAGTCATTCCACTCCATTTCTGTAAGTAGAAACTTGTTCGTCGATGAAAAATCTAAATCACATCTAGGCACGGCAGGAACTGACATTCAATCGTGACTGCCCTTCATCGAATAAAGTTTAAGTCTGGAATTTCCCATTTTGGCTCAAAATGACCGACGAACTCAAACAGAACCGTGAGAACCTGACACAGGCCTACATCTCCCATCAACGTGAGCTCATCCGTCAACAACGCAAGTACAAGAAAATTATCAGCACAAAGTTACTAAATCGTAAGGAGTCCATCGGTCAGGCCAGCTACCTGAAGAGTATTCAACAGCTGAAAGCCGAAAAGGCCGACGTAAGAGCCCAAATATGGGTGGCCAACGGAGTGACACATATTCGGGAGAACGAAGCCCGCCTCAAGAACATCAAATGCCACGTTGCGTGTCAAGAGCAGCTCACGGCCGAAAACAAGAAACTCAAATCGCAGACACAAGTGCTGGAGCTACAACTGAAGCGGGTCAACAAGTCCATCTACGAGCTCAATCGAAAGACCATTCCCGATAACCAGCATCAAGCGCATGTGCAAAAGGTGCGGCGAACAAAGGAAATCCTCGAGAACCAGCTAGACGTTGCCATAAAACGGGAGAGCAATTTCGCCGCCTCAAACCAAAACCTTCGCGAGGACATAGTTCGAATGGTGAATTTCAGGACGAACTTTAACGACCTCTATACGAAGATGATTCAGCGGTTGAAAAGTGACAACAAGTACCTGATCGATCTGATTGAATACGCCCAGATGACGTTCGAGAACGGCACAACTGTATACGAAAAGATCAGCGCTATCAGCAAGAAGGAAGCGCATGATCGTGAGGTGCGCAAGGTCGAGATGCAGGGCATCACCAGAAAAACCGCTCAGGATAACGAGAACTTTGACTTCCTGGCTAAGAAGGACCAACAACGAGAACTGGCCGATCTAGAGCCAAGGGAATACAAACGTCGGGATATATTCCGAAACGCCCACCAAAAGAAGATCAAGCTGTACAAAAACGTTTTGAATAGAATACTCACCCATTCGAACACCCAAACCATCGACAGAGTGATAGGGAACTTCCAAGAGCAAGAGAGCCTCTACTACTCGTACTTCAACTACGCCAATGAGAAGACCTATCACATAACCATGCTGAACACAGCGTTGAATCAGCTCTTCAAGCACATTGAGAGCCTTCGCGGAAAAAATCGAAGCACCCTGGATAATCAGCTCGAAACGATTTTTGACTTGGAACAGAAGCTGGAGTCAGTTCGCAAGACCAACCGTGGTCTTGATGAAAAGAGGAAGAACTGCGATCGGACACTGGAAGGATTTTTCAAGGAAATTCATGCAATATTCGTGCTCTGTCGAGCAGATGCATCGCCTTTGGAAAAACTTTTAGGGGACCATTCACTAATCAACACCCTAAATGTGAAGGAGTTTTTGCACATTCTTGAGCACCGCCTTAATAAGATTGTTGCGCGGGTGTATGTAATGCAGCGAAAAGATCCCAAGTCTAAACAAGGCCAATGTGTTGTCCGAAATGTTCAAAAGATATGCGAGCAACCGACCGAGCTGGATGACATTGTGCTCACTCAACAGTGTCCGGAGTGTGCCGAGGGCGAAGCAGTGAATACGGATGTGGCCGACTGTACGGTGCAGTCTTTGGGGGAGATTCGAAAGAAGTTGCACGAAAAGGTAGTTCAGCCTGAGATGCAGTACCGCTTGCATAGCCTAAGCGAATGCCGTTTGCAGAGGTCGCGGATGCTGGCCAATAGCAAGCTCAATTGAAAGGGAGTTGCGGTTATAAAAAAATTGTTCTTTTGGAGTCAGTAAAGATTTTTGTTTTCAGTATCAGTAGCTGTGGATTTCTGTTAAAAATTTGTAACTAAAAGCTATTTGTTGGGCAAGTTTCTAGCCCACGAGGTTATGCACTTTCTTACTGGCGCTTGCATCCACTCAAACTAGGCAATACATATTCGGCCCTGGCGAGGTATCCGTCAGAACGGAAAATTCTCCGCAACGCAGAGTATTCGGAGGCTCAAATTCCATTCGAGGTGTCCGACTTGGAAGAGAAATAAACAATTGCGATGGTCGTAAATAAATTCCGGTCGCACTTAAAGTAATTTGCCGATATGCTTTACAAAATGTCGGAACAATTCTCCGAAAGTTGTTCCGAAAAATACGTCGCAGTAAAAATCCTCCGAATCGTATAAAATCGGAGAATTTTCCGTTCCGACGAATACCTCGCTAGGGCCGATTGTTTCTCTTTACGTCTCGATTAAGTTGGGTGCGCACGAATAAGTGTACTCGAAAGCAATTGAATAACTGGGGACTTAACTGTTAACTGACTGGAGAACGTAAAAGTGAGGCCAAACTGATGTTCGACAGTATTAATGCACCCAGAAAGTTCCATTTAAAAGATTGAAATGCACACATTTACTCTGAAATGGACGCTATCATCTGTCATCAGTAAGACGCCGTCTGTCATCCCTATCTGTCATCTGTTAATTGTCATATGTGATGTATCAACTGTCATTTGTCATCTTTCAACCACCATATTCATCCACTGTCACCTGTTATCTGTCCTTTATAACATTTTACTTGGCATTGTGTTTCTTCTGTCGGTATAAAACATCGAAGCATAAGTCGTCCTTCCACATCTGAGGTCAAAGCTTTAACTTGCGCTCCTGAAAAGTGGCTAAATATGGCTTATGCTGTTTATCCTTGTTGCCACAGAATGAAACCAGAACACAAAAACTAGAATCGCCTGTAACCCCACTTTTCCAATGTCAGGCACTTATCCGAACTGTCGACTATGTCACGAATTCCTTGAATTGATTCGCTGGCTATCCCTCAATAAACTTCAACTGAAAAGTTGTTCATGTGAACGACATTTAGGCCAATCAAAACTGAGACACATCAAGTCAGTCAGCTGTCACTTGTCAGACTTACCAGGCTTGATACTTGAACGTACCCATTTTAGTCGTTTAGAGCTGTTTGACGTCGCAGCAACATTATTGGGGCCATTCGGAATCCTAGTTTTGTATGTCTGACGGCTGATGTAATTCAGTTTTTATTAGCCCAGAATGGTCACGTATATAGTTTGTGCAGTTGACGTTTATGGAGAGGAAGCCGGCAAATCTAGTCAAGAAAATCATACTCAGTTGACTTTTCGAAGAGTCAAATTTAAAATAAACAGAGTGGCCGCTGCGGAATTCTGAAACGTCAAAAATGTGCCGGTGAGAGAAAAAGGTGTCATTTCTGAGGCTACTCTGCAAATTTAGTATTTTCGCACGATATTTAACAAAAATTAGTTCGCATAATAGGCGCGTTTTTTTAGCTTCGATCTCAGCAAAGTGAAGTAAAGTAGTAGTAGGATTTTCAGCACGCAATTACAACAACTACGCTGTACTTGCCAACTCGAGAACTCACAGTAGTTGTCGGCCTAATATAATAGTGTTATGATAGACATCTGTGTTACATTTTGAAATTTCTTATTTGCAAATAACAATTTTTGAAAAATGTGCGAAGGGCCTTTTCACCAAAAAAAAAAAAAAAAGAAGAGCAAAATAGAAAAAAAAAAAATGTTACAGGCTCTCGAAAAAAGTAACAAATTTCGGCTTTAGATAAACAACGTTAAGCCGGAACCACACTTGTAACGTGTGTTGTGTTGCCGTGTGTCGCGTTGTGTCGAAATCGCTCTTGTACCGATTGCGCCACAACGCTCTATTGCGCAATGAAACGAGACATATATATTATCTGAAATTGCATATGTGAAAGAAAGAGTACACATGAACTAGGAAATCAATAAAGTCAAAAAAGCAAAACAAACAACATTTGAAATCATTTAAAAAAATGACGGCACACTAGATAAGTGTGCACAGAACACGAAATTACAGACCACACCACAACACACCACACGTTACAGGTCTGGTGCGGGCTTTATTGCTGACCGCGAGAATACAAAAACAATTCAAGTTGCTTAGTCAATGCATTCGAATACATAAACAAGGCATTCGAACGTCCTCATTTTTAAAACAGCAGCATGCTTCTGTTTGTTTGAAAAATATTGCTTGACCTCAATCTGGTGTCAGATATTTGCTAATTTGGCAGCACTTATTTTTATATTTACGCTTTTTATGAATCACTAAAGATGGTGGATGTATCAAACATCTGGACTTCATTACTTTCTGTTTTTGTTTTTTACTTAGTGACATAATGACACCTTAGGAAAATCTGCGACTTACCTGAAAGTAAAAAAAATAAAATTGTTAAATGTTTTGTTACTGAAAAGTGATTGCAATGTTAGTAACGTAAAAGAGGTTGCCAATTCGATTTCAGGGCGAATTCTGTAGTACTGCCTTGGATACGAAGTTGGATCTTTGATCAGATGGTGTTTGACAGACGTGGAGAGAGGACAGTTTTCGATGAATCATTTTTTAAATGCTTTTTATGCCCAAGAAAAATAATAGGCTATTCGGTTCATTTGCCAAGCCTATTTTTTGAAGTGAAACTTCTTATGCGACTTCCAACTCAAGGTCGCGTTAAACGTTTAACGCTAATAAAAGCATTGGATACTCAAAGGTGTGAGGGAGGGTGAGGGTGGCGCACATTGCACAGCACAAGCACGTTCATATGAAAAAAAAAAAAAACTGAGTGGTGTTTTCTCCAAAATAAGTGAAACGAAAGAGAAGTATGTGAGGTGAATGTGTATAATCAACAGCGACAATGTGTTTCTGAGGAAATGCGCAGATGGCTGTTGACGTGCGCTGATGGACTAATGGTGGTGTATATAGAAATTGAGTTCAAGGTTTTTGCTTTAATGGTTGTTATAGTACCTACGTTGATACCTACAGTAAAGAATTGAAGAATTCAAGAAGTAAAGACGATATAGGTGAATTATGTTGTTTGATTTTTTGAAGTGAATCTTCTTATGCGACTTCCAACAAAGTTGTCTTAAACGCTTAGCGCCACCTTGTATAAGCATAGCCAACACTAGAACCTTTCAATTTATTCTAAAATCTAAAACAATCAATCAGTTTTCTGCTTTATCGACAGGCTGAGCTGTAGAGGTAGACCGAAAATATAAAAGATTTCAGACGCCCGCACATCGAAAGAATACGTTCACTGGAACAATCACTGAGTGCCGGTTTCTCGGTTGGAGCGGGTGAAAAGAAAAGTATGCGGTGTTCCCACCCGCACTGAGAAAACTAAATTTAAAAATATTGGTACCAAACCCGAAAATTTGTTTCCTACACCCAAAACTTGGCAAGTTTATCCATATCTTGGATGTCATCGAGGCGAAGAGTTAGGTATCATAGCTCTTTAAGACGCGATTATTAACAAACTAAATTTGGGTCGGGTATGAACACCGTAAGCCCCGCCCATGCCCTGTTACCCGCTAATTCTGCTATGCTTGGTTACAACAACCTTTTATCAGCTGCGTTACCTAGTCGTTACGGTACAAGCACTGACATACCTACAGATATGAGAGATCTTTTCTGTAAAGTACTGCTTAGGGTAAGGTTGGCCTGGCTCGCAGAATAAGTAACAAATGAGTCTTTTTACGTACGCAATTTTTAATCTTCATTTGTACTGCTTTTAGTTTCGAAGAAATCGTGCTGTTAAGATGTGTTTTTAATTTCACCAGGTATAAGAGTTTTTAAAACTTTTTTCAAACTATTCTAAAACGTTGTATGCATTTTAGAAGAGTGTAAAAGAGGTACCTATTCTTTTTGAATTTTATTTTTATATTTTATAGATACGGACAAATATAATGTAATGAAGGTATTAACCGGGTTTCAAGAGGTATAGCTTTCATACTGTGAGCTTTCCAAATTTCTAAGAAGTCAGGCTAAGTATGAATGGCTTTTAATGCCTTAAATAGGCTAAAACATCCACCATGGTACTTTTCATGAGGGTATTAAAATACCTTTACTAGGCTATCTCAGCTTTCCATTTGGGTTCACACCCTCCCTATGAAGTCCTGCCAGCTCTGTATATGGATATCACAAATCTGTTGAGAGGCTGTGACGGCATCAAAAGCGTGTGCATTAGCTCTGTGAGAACTAAGATGGTATTAACAGCTCTGAATATATGCGGGTCGCATAGCTAACTTGGATTCAAATATTTATAGTTGGTTACCACAGCTCTGTTAATGTGCTGTATGCATGTAACTGAAGGCATCACACCATACTTTTGGTTATAGCAGCCACGAAGGTAGAAGTTAATGTGCCTTCTACAACTTACAATGATTTTAGTATACAGAACCAATACCTATCTGGAAACATTTTGGGGCGCTGTTAAAGAGGGACGTAAATGTTCGTCTTATACACAGAAAATTGTTAAAAAAAAAAAAAAAAAAAATACTTCGCACCTCTATTATAGTTTTTTTTGTAGCGGCCTGAGACATAAAATTGTAACTTTGGTCGAAGACAGTAGGTCTAGCTTAAGTCTCTACCCATAAGAGCACGCAAACAATTTTTAGTATTAAATTTTAAATTTGAATTACGAGAGAAAAAGTTTCCGCGACTACCTTCCCCTCCCCTAGTCGTGCAAGCAAAATTACTTGTGAATACCGCACTCAGAAAACTACAGAGCTATGATAGCCCTACTAAATGCATACCTCTGTTGTATCTTGTAGTTCCCTAGAAATGTGTCAATAGCTTTCAAGATTTTAGACATTCTGAACACCTCCGCTTATAACAAAAGTGTTAGGAGAATTAAAAAATATTTTCTCTCTCACTCTCTCTCTCTCTCTCTCTCTCTCTCTCTCTCTCTCTCTCTCTTTGTCTTTCTCTTTGTATAACTCTTTTACTGTATATACCTAATTGCATTTAATAAAGGTTTTTTTTATAGAGGTATATAACTTTAAGTTGGCAACACTATTTTAACTGGCGGCCATTTTGTCAGCTGTCAAAGGATTTATTTTTAGTTTGGTTTGGCATTTCCAAATTAATAGACTGACACGGACACCTGAACAACGCTTCCGAATTGTGCAGATTTATTTTGAAAACTATGGTTCTGTTCGAAATACCGTATCGCGCACTATGTTCATATGGATGCGTTACGTCAATAAACAAAACTGCCGTATTTGGAGTGATGACAATCCTCAAGTGTAGGTATGTTGAGACAACGTTACATCCAAAAAAATGATGTTGGCAAGAACATTACAGTCATTGGTGACCGCTATAGAGCCATGATTACTGACTTTTTCATTCATCAATTGAACAACAATGATGTGCAGGAGCTGTGGTTTCAACAAGGCGGCACAACATGTCACACAGTTCGTGCCACAATTGATTTATTGAAGGAAACGTTTGGTAACCGCATAGTTTCACGTTGTGGACCCGTGAATTGGTCTCCAAGATCGTGCGATTTAACAACTATTTTCTGTGAGGATATATGAAGTCGCTAGTCTACGCCGGTAAGTCCGAAACGATTGACCACTTGGACGAAAACATTCGCCGCGTTATTGCCGATATACGGTTACGGCCACAAATGTTGGAAAAAGTCATCGAAAATTTGACCTCCAGATTAGACTACGTCCGAGCCAGCCGTGGCGGTCATATGCCAGAAATCATATTTGTATTATAATGCCAGAAGATTGTCTCTCGAATGAAGTCAATTTCATGTCAATTTAAAAAAAAAATCACCTTTGTTTAATTCCATTTCAAAGTTCCAAACCTCTAAAAAAAAAAACACCCTTTATATGAAATCAGTCTAAAATGCTTATAACAAACGGTCGTCTTTGATTTCACCGTGAATCGCAACAAAAAGTTTAGTCCCATTTTGTGGTAGGTAGACTTATTCTCAAAACTTCACTAAAGAAACACTATCAACTTTGATGTTTGAGACTTGTTCAAAAGCTTTTAGTACCCTCACCGTTTAGTAGGAAAAATACTGTTTCGCATATTTGCAAATAAATCAAATGTTCGTATTCAAGTCCATTGAAGGACATTTTTGTAAACGCTCTCTAAATAATATTTTGTCAACAGAATCAATAATAACCCCAAGTATATGTTCACTAAAACCCCCCTTGAAATAAGTATCCACATGCACTTCTATTTTGATCCTGAATTTGTCAGGAAAATAGTTATAACAACTACTTGTTGGAAAAGCAAATCCATTTCCGATTGCAAGTAGTGCAACAAAAATATCTGGAAGGTATTTAAAAATGAAATTCCGCAAATGGTATTTTCTCCGAAAATCTGTTGAGTAAGCGATTCAATCGAAAACAGCCCCAAAGGGTCAACCAGTGTTAATCGAGTTTTTCTTAAAAATCTGCTAAAAATCCCGATCGTACATACTCGTACTTTATGCTTTGTACTTCATCGTGGGGCACCTCTTCCTGCAACGCGCTACCCTTCCTCCCAAACAAATGTTGGATGGTAAACATTTCTTGATTCATTTCCTCTCTGCCATTCCATTGGCAATTCTCTAAAAAAAAAAAAAAAACCTTTTTTTTTTTTCAACATTTTAACGTTTCACTGTTATACTTCGATGCAGAACCCAACGAAGGTAAAAAGACGAGGGGAAAAAAAACAAGCACACACATTCGATGAGCTTGCAAACAGTTTCTCATCCTCATTGCAGAGGAGTATTGAAGCCAATGAACCAAACAATATCCAGAGAAGTTTATCCCCAAGGGAAACATTTACCAGTGCACACACACAGACGGGATAAAAAGAAAATTCCCTCCTTCTAGGAAACACAAAAGCATCGCACAGCGGAAAAGAGAAAATACACAACGGCAACAACGACAACAACGTCGACGACGGAGCAACGAAAAGAAAGCAACCCGAAATGCAGTTAGCAGTACGTACTTTATGCCCCACATGGGAGTGCTAAAGTAGGATTTTCACATCTCAAATGAAGGAGGTTGCAACTTGCAACCCTTCATTGATGACCATTCGTTTTGCTATTTTCTAATTAACTTGTACAGTAAACAGATTTACACCTGAACCGGGCATACACTTGCTATGGGAATTGCATTGTTATTCCAGATGTAAACAGCAATATTGTTCTGTATGTGTTTGTTTGTGGGATGTTCGCACATGTGGAAGTGGATTTTCTGCAGAGGCGTTGCAGCAGAGAAGACGTTTTCAAATTAAAGCCCCTATTCAGAGCAATATTGGTATTAATAAACAGAAAATAAAAGACAACATGGGAAGACCGGATTCACATGTATAGGTTAGGCTAAACAGGGAGTTGGACGTATATGTAACACTGGACACCATCTTGGCCTCACACCTACAGTAAGTAGACATTTTCGAACTCTTAATGCGAGACCCCTTTCTGATGGGATCCGATATCCAAAGTTCGGAATATATATGTTATGGTGGAATGAATATAGAAATATCCGAAATAGACTCAAAGGAGATGGAAATAGTTCCACTAGTCAGAAGATGAATTTTCACATTCAAATTATAAAGATCACAGTCAGTGAAGCTGTCCACAAAACTCTTGGGGAAAACAGGCAACAGCTCTAGGCAGCCTATAGTGTTTTTTCTTTTGTGTTGGGAATTCGCTTGGAGTAAAAAATCATCGAAAGGCATTGCAGAGCTAGTACGCGAGCTATCTGCAATAGGGATGGACTTTAACTCGTCTAAAAAAAACTCCCGGGGGACTGACATTCGCCATCCCGAATAACCTAGTCGTACGACTAATCAGCAATTTATTTTTGAATTATTTTATGAATTTAAGAGAAAGATCCGCCGTTTGTCGGATTTCTAAACATGTTTTGTTTGAAAACAATTGGCTCTATCATAGAATCCGTCGTATTCGGAATTTTGCTAAGAACCCCGAAAGAACTATCACAGAATCCGTCGTAGGGTACATTTTTTTCTTTCGAAATTCATAGAACGTAGTATATTGAGTGATACCACTTTCTACAAATTTCAAAATTCCCCTACAACGGATTCTGTTACAGTTTTTCCGGGTTCGTAGCAAAATTCCGAATACGACGGATTCTGTGATAGACCCGAATACCTGATTTCTTAGCCCTAGCTAAATCTTATAGATCAAGAGGATTTATCCGTCTCAATCTCCTGATTACATTGTCATTATTTAAAAGTTCTGTTATTTCTGTGATTACGTGGTTGAGAAGCCTACTTCTGTGCTTTCGAGCAACTTTCTTAACCTCATCTTCAACCATTTCAACATTTAGATCTCTATGAAGATCAGCGTTACGTATGTACCAAGGGCACTAACTATGTTCCTTGGTACTTTATTTTGAAAGACCTGCATTTTTTGTAAATTTGTTTGGCATGTGCATGCCCACAACTGGAGACCATAGGTCCAAACTGGTTTGAGAATTTGCTTGTATAGCAATAACTTATTATAGTTGGACAGGGATGAACATCTCCCAATAAGCCAAAACATTTTACTGTATCGCATGTTCAACTCATCTTTTTTTGAAGTGATAACTTCTTTAGGCGCGTTGGGCACTATTTGGATGGGCAAAAATTAGCAAACTCGCGACACCGACACCGACACCGACACCGACACCGACACCGACACCGACACCGAAACCGACACCGACACCGACACCGACACCGACACCGACACCGACACCAACACCGACACCGACACCGACACCGACACCGACACCAACACCGACACCGACACCGATTGCATACTTTTAGTTGTAAACTTTTGTAGGTACTATAGCTTACTTTTAGGGGTAGGTAATTTATAGCTTAATCTACGATGATTTTTATTTGAATACGTTACTATGGTAATTTATGGTAGCGACAAATTGATTGTCACCAAAATTATTTCAATTACCTGTTTTATATGGGGAATTCATAACTTAATTTTACCAGGCTTAATTCCGACATATCCACGATTTTGGGTTTGTGCACATTTACGGCACAGTAGCTTGTGTTATAATTACCGAAACAAGAAATAGAAAACTGTGGTAAACTTGCCACCCTAAGAGTAGGTATACTATATAAATAATTGTAATATTTATGTCGCCTTAGTGTATACTGTAAAATATGATTAGTAATTTTTGTGTAAAATAATGAATATAAAACTACAATTGATGCCGTACCACGAGATCTAGGGCATTATCAATGGCGATGCAGCAAGACAGAAAAATATTGTTGTCTTTTCTCGTTCTTTTTCTTTTAAAAGTAAAATTTGTATTTTTCGGAAAGAAATTCATATTCAATTAAGCTTCAGTATAATTATTATTAATTTATTCGTTCTGTGCTAGTTTCGGTAGAATACAAGTAGATACAATCGGATTGTGGTAGCTGAAGTAAGATATGTACATTCGAGACTGTAATCTATCTAGATTACGCTGGAAGACAGCATCGATGAAAATTACTTATATATGCTAAAGATAATTCTGCATTACTTCAAGATAAAGTTGGGAAGAGATTTGATGATATTCCAATCATTTTGAGTGGGGATTTCAACATCAACTTTGCAGATGATAAAAACTACCATTAATTGAATTTTTAAATAGCAAATTTGATTTAACGATGAGCAATGATCGCAATCTTAGCACGACTAGACATAAAACTACAATTGATGCCATCTTTACAAGATATTTAAATAGATTCGAATCAAAATTGTTTGTTTCCTATTTTAGTTACCTACCATAAACCTATAGTATCCGTTTTCAAATATAATGATAATAATGATGATGATGATGGAAGAGTTTGAAGTTGTTGATGAAATTTCATAAGTGTCATTGGTATTCATTTCAAGGAATACCCATTAATTTTTAAATTTAATATTTCATGTATCTGTAAATTTATACATTTTAAGCAATAGATTGCAATTTTGTATGTAAAATAATATGTATTATTTTTGATGTAAAATACCGCATTAAATGAAAATGAAAAATGTAACATAATTTTTGTAGTAGGTAGTAGTAGTTTATAATAATGAATAAAAAAACACTTTATTTAAAAGTACTTCCTACACAATAATATATTTTCTGACGATTCGAAAAATACACACGTAATTGTTCAAGTTATCACTTCTGTCGGCACTCCCGGAGTGCCTTTTAATTTTTTTTTCTTTAGGTGCGCTTTCAAACGCAGTTTAGCGTCTAGAGTCATGCCTAGATATTTGGCTGTGTTTGAATATTCCACTTCATTGTTGTTAATGTAAGGTACGTTTTTATACGTATAATTAATATGGACTGACTTAAGGTCATTTAATCTAATCTGCTATTTCTAAGTCCATTCTGAAATATTGTTTATTGCTATTTGGAGCTTTTTTGTTGCTATTTCAACAGTTTCTCTGAAAAAGTTGGTATAGTGGTTTCTCCGCTTTCAGGCAGATCGCTAGTGAATAAAAGGTATAGCACTGGCCCTAGCACACTGCCTTGCGGTACACCAGCTTTAATCTCTCTTAAAGTTGAGTATTCTGTACCTTGTTTGATTCTAAAGAATCGATTTATATATGACTCCAGAATTTTTGAATACTGATTAGGCAGTTGCCCTTGTAACTTGTGAATCAGTCCTTTGTGCCAGACTTTATCAAAAGCTTGTCCTATATCAAGAAATACCTACCGTAGAGCACACTTTTTTCTCTTCAAATGCTTTTTCAATCTTTTCTTTGATTCTATGCACCTGATCAATGGTAGAGTGCTTATTTCTAAATCCAAATAAATAGTTGCGCAAAAGGCCCGGCGGGACCTTAGGCTTAGCTTCTCACAACCATTCGTTTTGTGTGAGTTTTTCAGTTTTGGAACAAATGAAAGGAATCTACAATGTTATGCCGAGTCGAAACGGCCAATTGAAAAACTATTTCATGACAGTTATACTCTCAGATGTTTGGCAGACGTTCGCAAGACGTTCGCAAGAGGTGGCGCAATGGAAAAAAAAAGAACCTTAAGATGGAATTTGGTTTATTTTTCGGGAATCGAACCTGGGATCCCTCGCAAGAAGAATCTTGTTGCTTAAAATTTCAAAAGCAGAATTAAAAAAAGCAGAACTTCGCAAAGCAGAACTTTGAAAGCAGAATTTCGACCGGATCCCGCAATTACCATGTGCACTTCTGCATTGTTTAGAGTACTTCCCCGTTTTACGGGCAAACTTATCAAAAAATACATATAAAAGCCATTCGGCCCTAGGTAGGGTTCCCAGATCTTGCTTGCAGCTCGACGGGACAAATATCAGAAACTAGCTGATCCGGCAAACTTCGTTTCGCCCAAATTTATTAATTTGTTAATAAATTCCGAGCATGCACCAAGCACTTGCTAATTTATGTAATTCGACCAATTAAAATTCTTTATTCAAAAGTTATATTACCTAAATGTAATAGAAAAAAATGATCAATAGCAATGTTGATTTTTTTCAATCAAACCGCCACAATTTTGTCGTGTCGTCCAACCTTCCACTTTTTCACTAAATTGACAAACATCCATCGATTATCCTTGCAATAAATTATTTGTCATAGCGAAAGCGAGACGCACGGGAAATTGAAGTCGCACGAATGGTAAATCGTTCTTAATAAGCGAAATCTGCGGAATAAGAGTGTTTGCCTTTGAATTTTCCCCTTAAAATCATCACTTGTATGATATTTGATGTGAGATCCTTCACCATAAAACAAATGCGATCCGTTGCAAGGTTTCGGAACACTGATGTTTCGCAACAAAATTTTAACTGAACCAACTTTCAAATCCGAATTATGTAGAGGTAAGGTCGCATAATTTCCTTCCTTCCAACCAAAAATTATAAAAATCGAACGATACGTCCCCAAGTTATGAGTGCACATACGGACGTCAGTCTCTTTTATATGTAACTGTACCCACCCGGCTTTGCCCGTACCTTTCGTATTAAATCTTGCTCACATATCGCAAATTGCTTTATTTGGACAGCGTCCATTAATAATTTTAATTATACAACTTTAGAAATAGAGTTTGATTTTATTTTTGAATGGGACGTGCCAAAATCCGTTTTCTTATTCCGCTTGTGTTTTTCAAAGTACCACCTATAGGTCAAAAACTATCCGAAATTTAAAACTGGAAGCAACCATATCCATCTACAAAATTTCAATCAATTTGGTAGCGCTGTTTCGGCGATCGGCAACAGCGCCACCTATCAGGTCCAAAAGTATCCCATCCTTCAAGCGGGAACGAAGAATATAAATCTATAAAATTTCATTGAAATCGGGTGAGTGGTTTCGGAGATCGATTACAACGCCATATAGCGGGTCAAAAATCCTATCTTTTAAGTTTGCGTTAACCTGAAATACAACAATACGAACAAAACAAAAGAAGAATCATAAAAATTTACCCAGTGGTTATCGAGTTATATCATCATCATCGAGTTTCATCCCGAAAGAATTATAGGTATGAATTAAGAAGATTATTATTAAAGAAAATTAAATTGAACTGAAAAACGACATACGCCTACAACGCCACATGTTGAGGATTTTCCGACGATGAAATTCAGTTTTTGTTAAAAATAATAAATCAATTATTTTATATGTACCTATTTTATCAATATAATAACTCCGATCGAAGCATCTGTTTTAAACGATATTTATTTTGTTTACATCCTCGTTGACGATATTTGCAGCACGCATTCTGTCAATGTTATGCCAACGCCATAAGGTTACATCAAAAAAGTTTGAATTGTAAAAGCGCTATGGTTACATTAGATATAATTTAATATGGTGGTTTAGTATTCTTAAATTTTCTAATTTTCCGCGCAATTTTCTTAATTTTCTCTTTCAAAAGATTCTTCTCCTGACAATAACAAACACAACAAAAAAAAATTTAGCGAAATCGGTCCAGCCGTTTGTGCGTGATGCCGTGACCAAGGGAAATAGGGATTCATTTTTGTATATATAGATATGAAAAAAAAAAAAAAAACACCGGGATCTTCCAGTTTCTCCCGGGACAAAAAAGAAAATAATTTTTTTTTTTTTTCATTTGAATGACAGCTGTCAATTTGCAAAAATTACATTCTTATTATGCTAGGTGTGCTTGATTTAACATTTTAACGAGAATTTATTAAGAACGTACCTATGCTCCTCCTTTTTAACTTTCTCCATTACATAGTAAGAGAAAGATATTGTTTTCGTACAAAATTTTGAACTCATCGATTCTAACATTACGATGATACGTGAACTCAAAAAGCGGGTCGCAAAATTCTGTCCGGTCTGTCTGTCTGTCCTCCTTCCACAGACCTACAGCCTAAACGGCTGCCCGGATTTCGTTCAAACTTCGGATTTAATTTTTTTTGGGTTTACAGTTCGGGGCCGTTTTTTATTATTATTTTCTAAGGTAACCTCAATATTAATGCTACTTTCCACAAAAAATTTCGTACCAGTTTGATTTGTTCGAAAACGGCTCTAATGATTTCTACCAAAATTGATATTTCAGCTTAAGTAAGTGAGGTTATTATGACTGCATATCCAGTTTTTGGCTAAAAATTCGAGCAAAGGTACTTTTGAAATTTGGACATATCTCGAAAACGATTTATGCGAGTGAAAAAAAAAAAAAAATCATTTCTATGGTGATATGGTCATTTGTAACTTAATGGCAAACTCAGTTTTTCTCGTACTCAAAAACTTGTTAATTGTAAAAGCTATAAAATAGTAGAGTAGGCGCTTACTACTCTCTAACAACTTGCGCCAGCTGTCTGTTTCGAGAGCTTCAACGTTTACAAATTAAAAGTGAATTTCATTTAACACAATGTACTTATTCCTTTTTCTATATTTCATGAACCATTTCTTTTACCTAGCACTGCTGCTCAGATCTTTACCTGCCTATCTAATAAAATAAGAAAACAACCAACAACTTTTGACGAACGAGAAAGTTTTGTTTGACCCAGTCGTGCACTTTATTTTCTTTTTTACAATAAATCATGCTGAAAAGACAGATGCGTGTAAAAGAGACTAAAGCGTCATACAAATTTTCAAACGAATCTATTTGCAAATAATCTTGAAATGTCAAAAATAAACTGCCAGCATTTTTATGTCTACGTTAATAATGTAAGGGTGTACGCACTCATTTCTCACTCCTATCGGGAATTTTAATTGTAATTTATCGTACTGCTACTGTTTAATTTTAAAAGTCTAAAGAATGAAAAAAAATTTAGTTTCATACGGACTTAAGAGTGTGTGTCAAAAACAACAATTCACAAACTGAAATTCGATATAATTTTCCAACAGAAATTGTCAGGGTAACCCCCAAAACAAGCGAGAATCGTTGTTACTCCTCGCTTCCCCACTCAGTAACAATAAAAGATGCTTGCAGTAGTTTTCTTCTCTTTTTCATTTTCTTGTGAATTTAAGTCGCAGCCCGGGAAAACTAGGACATCTGGCAACGCCAGCCCTAAGATTTGATTAGCGTTGCATCATTCAAACTATTTTCGCAATGGGCCTCACCAATAAACATTTTTAGTTTCGACTCTAAATTTAAGTAGTTCACAGTGGCTTTATTTTCCATACAAATGTCGCAATTGTGAGCTTCCGTAAATTTAAAGTCGTCACTAAAATTTGTTATTAGTACGGCGCGATATCTTGTCTCCAAAGTGAAACCTGTTAAACACAATACACAAAGTCAAGAACAATTATTTGAAATTGACACAACGACCCATAAATCGATTTAATTCCATTTTACTTTTGAACCCAGTTCGCCGGTGCATGTGCACGAGCAGGTTTCAAAGTTATTTTTAGCAACTTACCCCCGACTTCGACTACCCTCTATACAAATAAAACTCTTTTAATGTTAAAATAATACAAAAGTACTCTGGTACTTCAAATTCAAACTAGTACACAATCCTACATCCCGGAGGTTAAAAAAAAAAAAGTCTCTGCGTGTGCACGTCTTCGTAAATTGCTTGCACACTTATTATTCTAATCGTGGACGTTGGAAACTATAAAATTTAGAATTCGAAAATAACGACTCCCCGGAGCAAAGTTCATGAAATGCCTGCAGGCTGTCGAAGAGAAAGGAGGGCGGCGAGCATAAAAACGAAAAATAAAAAAATCACACACAAATTTATAAGCCCTTCCTATACGTCGACGTCGCGTCGGTCGGTCGGTCGGTCGGTCGGTATGTAGTGTAAACGTAGGTAGTATATAAATGGGGAGGTTGGTCGAAAAATTTGCATTTGAAATAACTCAAACACATACTTCAGGGGTTTTGCGTTGCAGAGTCCTGACGCTCCAACAGACCGAAAAAAGGAAACCGAACAATTTGCTGTTTTTCCTTTATACAAGGAATTCTTTGTGTTGTGGATACTTACACCCGTAGGTGGGTACCACCTAACACCCCCACGCGAGTTGAAAGGTGATTTCCCGGCAAATACAAAATTTGAATTAATTCTTCATTCAGGCGAGGTGCTGAAGAGCCTTTTAGCAATTCTACTTTATTTTACGAGCACCCCTTCTGCCTCTCCAACCCCCAAGTTACTCTTCAATTAGATCGATTTGAATTGATTACAAGGGGATTCGGATCGGATTGAATGTGGCACAGTGGCGATGCAGGAAAGGGTTGATCGCTCGTTGTTTGTGGATTGGAAATTCGAAAGCTCTGCAGCGCATTAACTAGATTAATGAGGATTACTGAAGTGGATTTCAATGGATGGCTGGATTGCTGTTGTGGATGATGGCGCAGGTACGGCGAATTTAGGCTGCAATTAGAAGACACACTTGCGTATGCACTTTGTGTGGATTAGAATGGAGTGGAAGTGGGAGTGAGAGTAACATGATTATGTCGAGAGACATGTTTATTGGCCGCAAGATAGTGAGGTGTCATTTGGGTGTTCTACAGTGTGGTTGGTGTTGTTTGTGACACTGATTAAAGAGTCACATTATGGGGATGGCACCTACTTCTTTGAAAGGATTAGCAATTTCAGTTACACATGAGAAGTTGTTTTCTAATTAATCTGAGGAGTTTGACGGTTTTCTTGACTCTACTTCTTCACCTCCATCGGCATCAGAAACTTAATTTGCTTAAGCGGGCGTTTCATAACTTCTGAAACTGATTTTAAGTTGTCAGGCTCACCTCCTATTATAGGCACAGCAGAGATATGGTAGAACAGTTTTTTTCCCCCTTGTCAAATAGTGGGGAGATGTACTTAGAAGAGGTTACGAACTTTTAGCGATTTCCAGGCAGCTATTGGTTGGGTAGATGGGAGAGCTATCCTTTAAAGTTTAAAGCAGCGTAGGCATCTTGTTGACGGTTATTTAATTTAAATCACTCAAAGTGTGGTTTGGGATGGAGGCTATTTTTATATAATACCTAGATGTCGCACAGTGGTAAAAATGCTAGGGCAGAGGGGGTCAGCTTAGGACGGGGGCAGTTTAGGACAATTTAAGAAAACGTACTACAAAAAAAAACTTTTTAATGCTTTAATAACATTTTACAGTGGCAACTCCACTTCAAACAAACATCTGATGGATATTGAAACAATACCAACTTTAAAAAATAAAATAAGAACAAAAGTGTTGTTGTAATTTTGTTTATTCCTAGACGTAAGCATATTATTCTAACATTATGCTCAATTTACAAATTAAAAGTATTCAATTATAATGTTTATATGTGTAGCGATGTTATTCAACCAAAATATTAACAATTTACATTGTTTCTAAAAAAATAGATTTTAGTTTTTTATCCCTCTCAGGGCACTTTTGGACAATGCGCGAGGGGAACTTTTGGGCATGTCCTAATCTGCCCCCTTTTATCACTTTGAACAATCTATTTCAGTGTGATTGTTTTTGGCTTTATTCGTTTAGGTTTATCTCTGCACTAATGGTCAGAAATTACAAGAAAAAGTAGGAAACCGCTCCTAATGAGCGTTTTTTTAGACATGTCCAAAACTGCCCCATGGTTGTCCTAAGGTGCCCCCCCAGAGGGGCAGAATGGGACACTTTAAAGAGATTATTAAAATAAATAAAAAATATATAAATCATAACTATACATATAAGTTTGGATATAAGATTCAAAGATAAGACAACACGTAATAATAATTTTCAAGATCCGAAGGGATACTCCGCTTTTTAATGGATCTAGAGCGATTTTTGTAAAAAAGTGTCCTAAGGTGACCCCCTCCCCCTACCATTTTAATGACCTGATTTTACAAAAAAAATTGGAAACGACTTTCACACAGCATTGCAACAACTTTCCAAACAAAAAATCAAGTAAAATTATGAGTTTAATGCAGGTCCTTAGCTATTTGCGTACATATAAGATATATAATTTCCATTTGTAATTGTATTGCTCAGATTTTAATTAGTTGTGTACTTGCTTTTTTATGTATTTTCTTCAATTTTTGCTTCTTATTTCCTTGTTCTTTGTTGACAAACAAACAAATTAAAATTATTCCTCAATGTCTCAAGCATCGCAATTATGCCTAAAAGGCGTAATAAAGCCTTAGTGGGCATCACTGGTTGTCACCCAAGCTCTCTACTATTTTGTCAGTTTTTTGTGAGTTCTTCTTGCTGTAATGCCAAAGATCCTGCAAGTGACCTTCAAATCGATTTAAATAATGCTGCACGGAACAGAACCTACAGTTGAACGTAAATATTACAATCTAAAACATTCAGGAGCACAAACAAAAAGACAATAGGCATTTTTTATTATACCCGCATGATCCATATAGATCATTGATTTTCATGGTTAAGAACAAGATTTGGATCCCTAATTATTGTTGTAAACCATGCAAATCTATAATCTACTAGCGTGGTGGTTTACAGTACACGACGTACAAATTCGTTCTCAATAAGCGGATTCCGTGGAATGAGTCTTTGAATTTTTTCCTCAAAACCGTCGCTTGCATGACATTTGATTTGAGATCCTTCACCACCAAATCAAACGCGTTCTGTTACAAAGTCTCGAGCTGTACCCACCCGCCTTTGCTCATACCTTTCGTATTAAGTCCTGCTCACATTTAGCAAAGTCCTTTATTTGGACAATGTCCATTAATAATTTTAATGCTTCCTTTTATGTTTTGCAAAGTACCATCTATAGGGTCCGAAACTATAGTATATTTCAATCTTGAAGCAACCATAACTACCCATCCACAAATTACAATCAACTCGGTAGAGCTATTTCGGAGATCTGCAGCAGCGCCACCTATCAGGTCCAAAATTTTATCTTTTAAGACTGCCTAAGCCTGAAATACACCAATACGAACAAAACAATAGAAGAATCATACAATTTCGACCGGTAAGAAAATTTTCCTTGGTTATGTTATTTGTGCCGGAAAATAAATAATTCACGCGACGCTGCTGATTATTACAATTAAATTTAATGTTTTTTGATACAAAATTGATATGCAGGGAAATCTAACTTGTCGTAAATATCTCCCAGCGCCACCTATCGGGTCCAAATTCTGGCAAAAACTTTTTTTGTTTTAAGTGTTATAAGGTGTTAATTTGAGCCAAATCGGTCCATAAATAAGAATTAAAAAAAAGCGACCCCAGCGCCCCCTATAGGGTCTAAAATAAACATAAACCATCCGGAGCACCACACAAACATATGGTGTGAATATAAGGGGGATAGCTTCAGTGGTTCAGCCGTGATGGTCGGTCATACATACGCACGAACGTTTTTATATATTAAGACAAGATATAAAAAAATAAATAAATAGTTGGCGCAACAGGTCCGGAGGGACTCTAGGCCTAGCTTTTCACAACCATTCGTTTTGTGTGAGTTTTTCATTTTTGGAACGAATGGAAGGGATCTACATTTTTATGCCGACTCCAAACGGCTAATAGAGAAGCTCTTTCAAGGCAGTTTATACCCTCGGATGTTTGTCAGACGTTCGCGAGAGGTGGCGTAGTGAAAAAAAAAACTCTAAGTTGGAATTTGGATTTTGGCGGGATTCGAACCTGGGACCCCTTGCTTAGTAGTCCAACACACTGACCACTGAGCCACTGCGCCTAAAAATTCCAAATGGTTGCCATTGCGAAAAGAGTACCGTTTCCATAAACTTTTTTGTAAACAAGAAGCGATAAAAATCAGATTCATATTTTCCAAACGTGTCCAAACTCACTCAAAAAAAAAAAAAAAAAAACACCGTCCAAATACTAGGTATGTTGTTAATTTTTTTATATCGCATACCTAGGAATATCTAAAAATATTCTACGATTCGACAAAAACTGCATTCAAATGAATCCACTTAAAAAGTGTCTATGGTCCATGTTCACACGTAGGTATAACTTACAACACGTTCAACTTAATCCACTATTCTGTAAAAACAGTTTCACACAAATGTTCCCTTACAGTGTATTCGAATTTTCATTAAATTGGAATAACGCATCATGCAAGGATATCGCAGCGAACACAAATACACAAAGGCACACAGCCATTTAATTTAAATTGGAATTGAATAAATGTAAAAAAACACTTTTCAGCATTTAAAATTCAAAACAGAATTTTGCCTGAACGTGTTGTTTGGATAAAGAAGAAAAAAAAAAAAAAAAAAACAGAACAAACCCTAAATCTGGGCCGTAGTACTTTGGGATGCAAATTAAATTAAAAGTAATTTCGGAGAATTTTTCGCTCATTTTTTGTTTAGACTTTTGTTATTCGTATGCTATTTATAAACAAAATGGCTACTGGTGAGGGTTTAAGCCACTTTTCAGTAAGAGAATTATTCGGTTTATTGCCAGGACAGAGGATGAGCGCGTCTGGTGTAGCTAATAGCTATGGAATGGGAATGCCGTGCCATGACCAAAGGTCACCAACTTAGGTATTTGTTCTTTTGTTGGAAGAATAAACTTTTCGGAATTGATTGGATGGGGCAATGGAGTTGCATATGATAGCGAAAAAATAATCAATAAAAATCGTCATTCAATCGGTGGAAGTTTGTTAATAGACTGGTCAATGATTTTTTCTAAGAGGAGCAGGTAACAAGCCCCATCGAAAGACATCCAACAGTTGTCGTCGTCGATATACGAGTATAGCATTAGTGGTTGGAAATTAGATGATGTTTTTGGACCTTTCTTGTGTGAACTGATTGGTACCCCTTCCTGCAACCGACATTTACCAATTTACGTAGTGAGATCAACTAAATGGAAACTAAAGGGTGGTTGAATGTGAACCACCCCTAAACGTCAAGCTTTTTTCTGCATTTCATTTGAAATTTCTCAATTTCAGACTAACTCAATTTGAACCATGGAAAGATGCACAATCGAGCTACGCGTTAAAGTTACTTAGGCTTATTGTGAAAATGGGCGTTCAAATCCAAATGCATATCGTGCACTTCGTGATTTTTTCGATCAATTTAATCGTCCAAATGTGCGTACAATCGGGAAAATCGTGCAAAAATTTGAGCAAACCGGGTCTGTAGGAAATGTGAAAACACCCGTGCATGCTCCTACAGCTCATACTGTAGAAAATATTGCTGCTTTTCGCGATAGTGTGGCTGAAGATCCGTCCACCTCATTGGACTTAAGAACTAAAGCCTCTTGACCATTTCAAGCGTCGTCAATGGTATAAGAATAGTGGCAAGAAATGGCAACAGTTGATGATCAATTTTCGAAGAAAATCATCTTCAGTGATGAGGCACATTTTCGCCTCAGTGGATTCGTCAATAAGCAGAATTGCCGCACTTGGGCGAATGATAATCAAAGAGTGATTGTTGAAAAACCAATGCACCCAAAAAGACTGAATGTTTGGTGCGGCTTATGGGCTGGCGGCATCATCGGGCTGTATTTTTTATAAAATGTAGCCGGTCAGGCAGTTACTGTGAATGGTGTTCGCTATCGTGAGATGATTACGAACTTTTTATGGCCCGAATTGGAAGATATGGGTATGAACGATATGTGGTTTCAACAGGTCGGTGCCACTTGCCACACAGCTAACGAAACAATGGCTCTTTTGCGGGACAAACTCAATGGCCGTGATATCTCACGTGGTGGCGATGTCAATTGACCGCCAAGATCATGTGATATGACACCGTTTGACTTCTTTCTTTGGGGTTATTTGAAAGAAAAGGTGTACGTCGATGAGCCAGCAACAATTCAAGAGCTAAAGGATGAGATAATTCGGCACATTAATGGCATAGAACCTCAATTACGCCTCAGTGTCATCGAAAATTTGGACCATCGGATGGAGGTGTGCCGCCGAAGTCGCGGCGGCCATTTGGCCGATATTTTATTCCATACATTATTGAACCATACCAATATTATCATAATAAAAATAAATGACAATAATTTCCTAAATAATTTGTGTTTTATTCAAAATCAACAGCGGCCCTTAAAACTTAACCACCCTTTAGTTCCCTCTATTTAATACAAATGTGATGCAAGTCTAACTGAATCTGTGGCTGGTAAGGTCCGTTCCCTTCCTCAGTAATCACCACCGGGGTATCGCACATTTACAGCTGTTCTCCAGGCATTGACGTTGTTATTAAACTCAATTAAATAACTGACGATGCAAAATCTTCAAGATAGCATCGCCCTTGTAAGCCTTACAGCTATTGTAAGCTGCCTCCTATTCTGACGGCACCCTAGAACACTATTTGTGCAAGTGCATTCCACAAAAACATAAGGGCAAGAAAAATAAATACAACTCTCTACTTGCAAAACAAATACTAATACATCACTGAGCGAGCATACAATACAAACAGATGGAGAGTAAAAAAAAAAAAAAAATTGCAGAGGCAAACAGAAGGACTTGGCTCTTGGCAGCTGATTATTTATTCATCTGTTGCCATAATACTTGTTATAATTTCAGTTACGTCTTTGGCTTCGTTTTCGATATAATTCTCCAACTTCCATTCTGCATTAATTTGCTTTCGTCGGTTCTTTCCCTTAAGAGTGCGGACAAGAGTGGTGAATGGTGTGTATGTCCCTTCTTTTCATTATCTTATTCAGTTGTTTAGTGCGGTCTTGCCCTCGCTTAGAAGTTAACAACCATTTACTAGAAATAACCATAGTACTCGTTTGTTGATGGCAAATCCAATCGAATACAATATCCGTCTCAAGGATCTGCACAGGAGATGGACGGAAAAAGAGCAGAGCCAATAAAAAAAAAATTGTACAAACCTGTCGGGCGGGCAGTTCTTATGCGATTGCCCCGGCCAGGGTCAAAATTTCAATTTGAACATTGATACGCACCACTGATTCTCATAATCAACAGCACCGGTGTGGGCTTCAATGGCGGTTATCCAAATTTAGGTCGTGCCTCTAGTTTTTACCATTTGACAATGTTGCCATTGTTACCCTGGATTTTTTATTTTATTTTTAAATTTTTTTTTTCTTTTTCAAACGAGCAGCACAAACGTAATTGAATCCAATTATTTTGTTTATTTCATTTTGTCTAGCTTTCATCCTGCGGAATGTAGGGAGGTTGGCATTTTGCAAAGCTTTTTGTGTTGTTTTGCTTTGCTTTGTAATTTTAATTTGCATATTTTGCTGTGCCCTGTCGGATAGGTAGGACGTAGGATCCTTAAAGAAATGTATTTTGGTTATTGTTTTTAAGGGGGGTCATCGACAATAAGCTTCTTTTTTTTCAGCATGTTCAGCTAAGAATTGGGAGCCAGGCACTTGAAATTCGCGGAATGAGTTATTCTTTTGAAAAATGTTGCTAAGTCTTGAGTTTGTTTTAAAAACGCCATCCCGAGCGGGGCGGGGGTTTAAGTAAGTTATTCGCAGTTGATCATTAGTAAATGAGGCTGTTTATGAGGATGGACGTCCAGTTGAAAGAAATAGCAATAGCAATACATCCTCTTAGGACTTAAGGACCCTCAAGGGTAGTTGTGACTTACCATCATTAAAAGGTTCATTTTCTTAGCAATTAGTATATCATAGTTGGTTTGAACCAGAAATGGTAAAATCAAAATATTTATGAATTCATTAATTTATGAAAATGTATTTTAAAAAGCAAGAGGGGGGACATTTGCGCTCCTTGGGAATGGTTAAGGAGTCTACTTGGTGTAGTACTAGCAAAGGAATCAAAAAATCAAAAAGTTTAAATAAGAAACAGCAGTACGCAAAGAGTCTCCCCAACCTCCAAGTGCAGCACGGAAATCTTAGCATACATTTCTAAAACTTACTTAGGTGGCGCTGCAGTTCGGGATGGACCTAGGCCTCAACCAATATACCTCTTCAGTTAGACAGGTCTTTCGTTAAATGGATACTCAAAAAATTAGGAAACAAGGAGTGTAGGCTCAGATAAAACTTTTAATATTTTAAAGTCGATCATCAAGGTTAGGTTGGATTAGGTTGGCGGGCTGATGGGGAGTTTGCCGCGCCACACTCATGTCAAAATCGACCCATTGTGATACCCTTAGTAACCTATTCTGTACGTCTTTCTATCACCATCAAAGATTTTGTTTTCTTGTAAAAGAATTTCTCATGAAGAGTTGTTATAGATTTTGATGAGGAAAATCCATGACGTCCGACTTAACTCAATTGAACCGTCGAAAAATGCGTGGTAAAAACTTGTCGAAAACTCTTTAAAAACTCGTCAAAAACACATGGAACATGCGATTGAAATCTCGTTAGGACACTTCTTAAGATGCATTAAAAACGTGCACGCAAATACGCTAATGGGCACGTCAAAATCTCGTTGACAGTTAGGACATATTTTGACGCATCAACACACATTTTAAATATGGCGAACTATTCATCAAAAACTATTCGGAAAAGGCATGAGAAACTCGTTCAAAAACGCATTAAATACGCTTAGGAAAACGTGTTCTAAATGACAAAAAAATCGGTTGAAAATCTCGTCGGGAATGTATTAAAAGCATTTTAGAATATTCGTCAAAAATCGCCCTCCAATTTGTGTTGAAAGTCATGTTAAAAAATCATTCGAAAAATGCGTACAAAAATTCACCAACAGCGTGTTCAAGACTCACCAAAATACGCATATAAAAATTGGTGTTTTTAATAAATAATCACAACTGTGTTGGAAAACGCATTAAAATTTGTCCAAAAAACTAGTTAAAAACCCATTTAAAATATTCAAAACTCACCAGAAAAAAAATCCTAGAGAAAAACGTCGAAAACATGTAGGTACCAAAACCTAAAAGTAATAAAAAAATCGGTCGAAAACGTAAAAAATACACCCCGAACTGCAGTGCGACCTAGGTAAATGTTATAAATGTTTCTGGTAGACTAAAAATTTCAGTGCTGCACTTGGAGCTGTGCCTTGATTGCCTCTGATGGCGAGGTTCTTTACGTACTGCTGTAGCTTATTTGAGCTTCAATTTTATTGGACTCATTTGTTAGTACTACACCAAATAGACTCCTTAACCATTACCAAAGAGCGCACATGGCTCCCCTCTTGCTTTTTAAAATACTGGACAAAAATTTTCATAAATTCATGAATTCATAAATTCTTTTGATTTGACAAATGACTCCGTTCAGAAACTTGACGAAAAACTAGTAAAAGTGCCTCAAAAAACCGTTTAAAATACATCAAAAACACTCAAGAAAATTCGTCAAAAATCTCGCTGTGAAACATTTATTAGAAAAACGTTTGAAAAGCGCTCCAAAAATGCCTAAGGAAAACTCACTAACAACACGCTTTAAAAACACGTACAAAAACTTATCGCAACCGCTTCGAGGACCGGATCAAAAAATGTACGAAAAAATGCGTCAGAAACGCTTAAAAAACAAAAAATCCGTCAAAAATCGCGTCGGAATACACGCCATGGACCCCTCAAGCTTCTTCTTTACACAAATTATGCGTGTAGTATTTTCATTACCATTTCGTCGATGCTTATTTTTCGCCAATGTCAAAATTTGCAAAAATCGGTCCCAGTCTTTATTTTACTTGGACAAACAATTTTCTCGTTGATTTAAAAATATTTGCGGACATTTTTAAAACAGACGAAAACCATTTCTAGTATTTTTTTTCCCCTCTTCACCAATGCTCATAGTTTTAAATAAATGCGACTCGTGGAGGCTCGTGGGTTTTTGTCTTTTCGAAACTTAATTGGAATATACGTATTATTCTTAAAGACGCAGTATTTTTAGTCATTCAACATTTTCTGCACAGATTCGCATACAACGGACTTTGGCGTAAAGTAAGTCCAACAACACTCACACTTTTACAAAAAACATATTCACCCCCTACACATTTTGATTTCAGAGCTTCAGGTATGTCTAACCTGTCCCGACAAATAAACCATCAAACGAGGAGTGCAGCGAGAACACCTAGGATCAAAAGTGTGGCAATTTCAATAACTTAAGCCGCTGCTGAAACGGTCCACATCTACGCATCTTTTTTTCAGTAAAAAGCAACTACCCAGACGTTTAACGACAGCTCAAAGATGAAAGACCTCCACATTTATGCCAATCTCTCAGTGCTGAGCTGCCCGCGACCGCAGTTACCCCACACCACTGGTCAATTAAACAAAACGTCGCAAATGATCCAAATACGTTGTTCATTATAAAATATTAAAAACGAATTTATATTTATTTTGCCTCGGTTTTAATTTTCCGATTCCCAACCACCCAACGGCGCAAAGGACTTCCTTCCTCTGATGCTGTGTCGGCCCTCGACAAAAAAAAACTCATCCAGTCAGTCAGCATCAGCTTCAGCAGTCAGCACCCACTTCGCTCTGTTATTGTAATTCTTTAATATTTCGTTGTGCGACTGTGGACTCTCTCTGTTCGGTTCCTCATTTTCATTTAATTTTTCCCATATTTTCTGGAGTAGAATTCTCATAATTCCATACTCATTTTAATTTTTCGAATAATGAAAATGCTGATGAAGTCAGGATCGGAATGCTTCGGATGTTGCTGATGAAAAATTCGAAAGGACATCGTCCCTGGTGATTGGGGTTGGCTGGCAGAAGGGGGCAAAAACGTTGGCGTGTATAATTTTGTTCTTCACTTTTTTCTTTTTTTTGTTTATTTGTAATTATAAATGCATTGCTCCCCGGGGCAGTCGAGGGGCCATTCTTACACAACAAACCGTTGCGTCACTAGACACCAGAGGACTCAACCTGAAGGTGGACTTGAATTTCGAAAGAAGTACCCGGTGATGTGTAAGTGGTACTATACAAAATGAATATAGTAATCTTGAAGGATGCTTCCGAACTTGCTTTTGTAGCGGCTCTAGTGAGAGGGACGTAAACAATTTCGCATCCGCATCCCTTTTCCGGTGCGGAGCGCATTGTAGTAGCTCTAGCGGACACGAGCGCCAGTATCTGTTGAGTACTAAATGGAAAGAAGTCTACGGGCGGGCAATGGCGAAGTAGTTTCAGGTGTTTGAAACTTTTTTCATTACCTAGGTAATGCCCTTCACGCCATTACGCGATTCGTCGGATATATAAGGACATTCAAGATGCCTGCGAGTAAAAGTCTGTTAGCATTAAAAGTCGTTTGGCACTATAAATAAATTTTTAGCATGAATATTAATTATCACGTTTCTTCTGAGGAATGCGAGCATTTATATTGGGGACGTTCGGATTCATAGTTTATGTAAAACTTCAACTAGATTGGTCGTGACTAGGAATCCGAACGCGTTGACTGAGCAAGTTGAATTGTTTTTGTATTCTCGCGGTCAGCGTTGCCTTTGTTTGATTTGCCCTTTTTTATTCGGAAAAGACCCCTCATAATTTTTTCAAAAATTGATATTTTCAAATAAGTACATTTAAAATGTAACACGGTTGCCTATCACAACTATATTACACTGTTATGTGAACTAATGGTTGTTAAATATCGTGGGAAAATTCGAAATTTGTAGAGTACGTTTAGAAATGGCACCCTTTACTCTCACTGGCCCTTTTTTCGACACCTCAGAATTCTGCCACGGCCACTCTGTTTATTTTAAATCTGACTCTTCGAAATGTCAACTGAGTATGCAGGCAGGATTTTCCTGACTAGATTTGTCGGCTTCCCCTCCATAAACGTCAACTGCAAAAACTAATCACGTGACCACTCTGGGCCAATCAAAACTGAATGACATCTAGTCAGACAGCTTGTCAACTTACTAAACTATGAATGGGGACGTTCGGATTCATAGTTTAGTAAGTTGACAAGCTGTCTGACTAGATGTCATTCAGTTTTGATTGGCCCAGAGTGGTCACGTGATTAGTTCTTGCAGTTGACGTTTATGGAGGGGAAGCCGACAAATCTAGTCAGGAAAATCCTGCCTGCATACTCAGTTGACATTTCGAAGAGTCAGATTTAAAATAAACAGAGTGGCCGTGGCAGAATTCTGAGGTGTCGAAAAAAGGGCCAGTGGGAAAAAAGGGTGCCATTTCTAAACGTACTCTGCAAATTTCGAATTTTCGCACGATATTTAACAACCATTAGTTCGCATAACAGTGTAATATAGTTGTGATAGGCAACCGTGTTACATTTTAAATGTACTTATTTGAAAATATCAATTTTTGAAAAAATTATGAGGGGTCTTTTCCCAATAAAAAAGGGCAAATCAAACAAAGGCAACGCTGACCGCGAGAATACAAAAACAATTCAACTTGCTCAGTCAACGCGTTCGGATTCCTAGTCACGACCAATCTAGTTGACGTTTTACATAAACTATGAATCCGAACGTCCCCAATCCGAACGTCCCCATTGTACGCGCTGTCACCAGGAGAGGCCTACTGTGCTGGACGTACGTTTTTTATGGAGGTGCTCCAGGTCTCTATTGAAATCAGTACTCTCCGGGGTAGTTCTTCCGAGACCAGGAACAATCCTTCGCGGTACTTTTTCGTTTCCCACAGGACATTCACAGAGTACGTATCCACTTCATCGTATCATTTTCCTGTTTGCAGAGTCGGTAGAATTTCCACTTTCTTGAGATGGTGATGATGGTGAGTGTCAGTTTACCCGTACCATATTTTCTGATCTCGGGTAACGTTTTATGCTTTGCTTCGAGTCAAAGGCTGGCAGAGATTTTTATAAATCTCAGCATATATCCAACTCTAGCATCTTTGAAATTCCTGATTTTTGGAGTATGTGACTCAACTGCAAAAAATGTATCTTGGCTGGCATGGCGTGCGGCGCCTTATCTCGGCAGACATCTCGAAGGTTTCTTACTGTCATTAGAAAGATCGTTAAAGCGAGTGAAACAGTATCCTATGTTAAAAAAATAGTTGACGCAACAGGTCCCTAGACCAAGCTTCCCAAAACCATTCGTTTTGTGTAAGTTTTTCATTTTTGGAATAAATAGAAGGGATCTACAATTTAAGAAGCTCTTTCAAGACAGTTATGCTCTCGGATGTTTGTCAGGCGTTCGCAAGAGGTGTTGCAGTGGAAAAAACCCTTAGTTGGAATTTTGGGCAAACCAAAACACAGTACAACACCATAACCTATAAGCCACTGCGCCTTTCCCTATGTTACACAAGCAAATTTCTTCGTGCACACGTAAACGTTTCGCCCTATAGAGCCCTAGTTTTCATTCGATCGTAGGCTTGAAAATTGCAGTCTTCACAGAAGAACTCTTCCGTTGATATAGCTCTTTGGGAACTAGAACCACATATCCATAACCTTTATCAATCCATTTTGATCGCTGATTGCCTGGGACGACGGACGAGATGATACACCACTTACTCAGGACGGCTCTAACCGACTTTAACTATCTTATGAGAGCCTCCGCAAGCCACATTTACAATTATATCTTCGAACATGTTTAGGTTCCAGTTTATGTATCAACTTAGCTATTCCCGCAGTACCTTTTCCAAGTCTATCGTTTGGATTTTTCCCTTCAGTCTAACAGTCCAGTCTTCCCTCTTATAAATACGAAATAGTTCCCGTAGTTTTCAACTCTATTAATCAATTTCAACTTTCTTGTAACTTTTGAAAGGACAGTGATCCATTCATAGCAAAAGCTTGCATTTATAAGGAGCAGCTCCCCAAAATGTTGGCACTTTGTCTTCTGCAGCCCACATCCACGTAGTCCCACCGCCTAAAATATTTCCCAATCTTCAGTTGCATATATCTACCTATTCCTATATTTAATTGGAGCTGTCACAAGGCACTCGGAAATGTGCCAACACATGTCAACACAAATCAAATTAAACATCATCCCGCGTCATGTCACCCGCCTGAACACCCAACCAAGCATCCCTTAGGAGACAAATTAGTTTGGGTAAACACAGCACTCATCACCCTGTCATCAATCCATGCAAAAATATTTCAAATTAAATGTAGGTACCCTTCAAATTAAATTGTAACCGACAATTGGAACACTCGCTCCGGATTCACTTCAAGCGAGAAGAGCTGCAATAAAAATCCCATTCGCGTCGCTTCAGCACCAAGTACTTGAATACAGTGTACACTCTTGCATATAGTGCACCCTAAATTGGCCTAAATTGCAGATCGTTATAATCCCCTGCCCTAGCTCAATGTAAGTGGAATACATGCACCATAAGTCCAACATAAGAGGATGAATACAATCACCGTATTGATAACATTTTTATTGCGCCAGATTGTCTGTTTTTATGGGTGTGTGATGTGTGGATGTGTGTTTGTTTACGAGTGGGTTGTATTCCCTTTTGCAAAGGCGAACGTTGAGCGTTAATTGGTAACCCCATACACTCATACAGTGGCAGATAAAGACCTTCAGCGCTTGAGCTCATTCGAAAGGGGACGACAACAAAAATACAAAAAATTAAAATGATACCTCTTCCCAACAGGGATCAAAGAGGAAAAACTATATACCTACTAGAACAAAAGCAGAATTTGAAAGGACGACGATCCGGGCACCCAAAGTGCTAAATAAATAAACAAATGGGAAATTCAATTGTCCGGAATATTATATTGCGGTGGTTGCTGCTGCTGTTGTCCATTAAGCGTTCTCCCTGTATAGAAAAAAAAAAACCGAACGCACTTTCAAAGTCATCACTCACTTACCCATGAACGCGCATCAGGGAAGAGATATGAGAATGACGGTCACTGGTGCATAGCCAGCCAAACCAAACGAACGAATTGATGGTTGGATGGTTGGATGGTTGGATGGTTGGATGGTTGGATGGATTCACGATAGCTGCGGTATCTGTTATGCGTGTTGTGATTGTGATTTTGTCAAATTAATTCCAAATCACTTTACGGATGATTTAGCTAATTAAGGGACTTTAACTGTGCATCAAGGAAAAAGGATCTTTTGTTAGATACTAAACCGTGAATTTGGTTGGTACCAAATGCACAACCTACATTTTAAAACACTTGTATGATATTGTGTGTCAAGGGTCTTCTAAGACATCTGGACTTAGAAGACACAATGGGCCATACCAAAAAACAATTTTAGTTTCTACTTTCAATTTAAGTACATCACAGTGGCTATATTTTCCATACAAATTTCGCAATTTGGAACTTCCGTAAAGTTTGTTTGTAACAAAAAATTTTAGTTTGTGCAAAATTTCGAGTTGCAATTCACGAATTATATATTTTTCGCAAATCATAATGATTTGTTCTTGAAAACGGCGAAGAATATCAAATTGTGTTTGTTGAATCTTACGATTAGAAGTACTAATTCGAGCCCCTTTTATTTACAGTAATTTGCGACATTGTTCGGAGCAATTTTTCGAACGCCACTTTGCAATCACAAATTACAACAAGTAAAGGGTGGTTTTAAGGGCCGATGTTGATTTTGAATAAAACACAAATTATTTAGAAAATTATTGTCATTTCTTTTTATTATGATAATATTGGTATGGTTCAATAATGTATGGAATAAAATATCGGCCAAATGGCCGCCGCGACTTCGGCGGCACACCTCCATCCGATGGTCCAAATTTTCGATGACACTGAGGCGTAATTGAGGTTCTATGCCATTAATGTGCCGAATTATCTCATCCTTTAGCTCTTGAATTGTTGCTAGCTTATCGACGTACACCTTTTCTTTCAAATAACCCCAAAGAAAGAAGTCGAACGGTGTCAAATCACATGATCTTGGCGGCCAATTGACATCGCCACAACTTGAAATAACACGGCCATTGAATTTGTCCCAAAAGAGCCATTGTTTCGTTAGCTGCGTGGCAAGTGGCACCGTCCTGTTGAAACCACATATCGTCCACATCAACATCTTCCAATTCGGGCCATTAAAAGTTCGTAATCATCTCACGATAGCGAGCACCATTCACAGTACCTAACTGCCTGACCGGCCTCATTTTGGAAAAAATACGGGCCGATGATGCCGCCAGCCCATAAACCACACCAAACAGTCACTCTTTGTGGGTGCTTTGGTTTTTCGACAATCATTCTTGGATTATCATTCGCCCAAATGCGGTAATTCTGCTTATTGACGAATCCACTGTGGTGAAAATGTGCCTCATCATTGGACGATTAAATTGACCGAAAAAATCAGGAAGTGCCCGATATGCATTTTGATTTGAACGCCCATTTTCATAATAAGCCTGAATAAATTTAAAGCGTAGCTCGATTGTGTGTCTTTTGCATGGTTCAAATTGAGTTAGTCTGTAATTGGGAAATGTTAAATGAAATGCAGAAAAAAACTTGACGTTTAGGTGTGGATCACATTCTACATCGGCCCTTAAAACCACCCTTTATTTGGATAACCTTTGTAAATCACAAAATATGAGTTGTAAATTGAAAATAACGTTTTCTAATTTCACTACGCAAGAATCGTAAATTGCAAAATATGAATTGCAAATTGATAAAAATAAGTTGCAATTTACGATTAAGAATTTTTAAGTTGAAACTACTGAATTAGCAAATCTACCCCTGTTATTTCGCAAATCAACACTATCAAGTTGCAATGCAAGGCTAAATGGTTGCAATTTGCTAAGGGATGAAATCTTAATTTGCAACTGAAAAGTGTTAATTTACGAATTCTTTTTGCAGCTCACAACTGTAGTAATATCAAATTGATACCTATTTGTGTCAAATTGCGATCGGTTATTTGAGGGTCAATATCCTCACTTCGTACAATTTCTAGAGTTGCGAGTAAAAGTCGTAAATTAGTAAATCCTGAACCAAGCTCTAAAACTAGACAACATTTTCGTGATTCTGATTTTTCTTGATTTGCTCTCAAAATGTTTTCTGTGTACCATAACTTGATAAGCTAAAGCTAAATCGAAGGACCCCTCAATAGAATTTGCTACGGGCCCCGCGCTGGCTTGATCCGGCACTGGTCACACCAATCAACAAAAGGAAACAATTTATTAAAACCACCCAAAGAAGTGTGCGGTGACATGAAAACTCATATACCTAATGGAATTAAATCAAAAATAAGTACTGCGCTGCCAGTATTGTAATTTTAAGAGCGAAATAAGTCCTTTGGGCATTCTAACTGCAATCAAATATGTTGTAAATCGAGTACTAATATACGGGAGACTCTCCCATATAATAGAAGCCCGAGGGCAGGACCCCTTCTTCGTCTTAAAAATGACTTTCGCCCAAAATTCTAAATATAAAAGTGAGACCATTTTTCCGAAAAACTTTTTACTATACAGTAGAAACAGCTTCCCCTTTGGCTAAATTCTTCTCATTCGTCTCTTTGGATTCCCAAAGCCGAAGTGTTATAAAAGCTTTCACAACTGAATAAATCAAATTAACGAACACCTATGTTAAATAAAATATTTCGTAATTTTAATTTAAATCTGAAACTAAAAGCATTTTGATGTTCGTTAAAGTTATTGTCAGCTAAATGCAAAAATTGTTCTCTAAAGAGGTATAAACTCCAATCTGGTGGTCCTATTTTAGATCCCGAGTCAAATTGGATCCCGATCCACACAGGCAGCCTCACATGTAACAACTGGTGAAGTAAATATTGATAGGTTTCTATGGGACCTGTAGCCATGTCTCACTTATGGGTCTAAAGACTGAAAGCCAGCTCTTAAAAAAAATATTAATCAAACAATGTGCTGTTGTCAAGAAAAAGTTTTTCAGAAAAAAATTTGAGATTTAAATTATTCACCTTTGAAAATTTAATTGGGTTAGTTTTAACAACGGAACACTCAGGCCCGTCTTAGGCCATGCACGGAACAATTGGAATTGGAATTGTTTTTTTGATTGCTTAATTGTCATTTTTGAATTTCCTTCCTTTCCTTTTCCACTAACTTTATCTCGAAAGTCAAACATAAATCTAATTTAATTTTATGATTTCTTATTGGATTGTTTAAGTGATTTAATATTAAAAATAAGTTATAACTTTCTATTAAACTAAATTTTCAGTCTTCCATTGCTCGTGTAAGAATATTTCGAATAGGAATAAAACTTAATTTCTGTCGGTTAACAAAAACATAAAAAAAAAATCAGAGTTTCTAGGTTTAAAAATAATTTTGAAAAATTTAAACAGTTTTACTTTCTAGGTACTTTTGAGGTATTGCTCAAAAATGTTTGAAGTTTAGAAAATAATAACAAAACTGATCGGATTTAAATTCTTAATTTTGAAGGTAATTCTTAAAACAGCCCGACCAGACTGCCACTACCAAATGATTCAAAATTGAACATAAGAACTGAGGAAGAAAAAAAAAAAAACGGTGTGTTCTTTTAAAATGCTGTAAAATAAACGATCGCTTCCCAAAGCTGTAAATGTCAGTAAAAAGTATTTGCTCTTATAACTTTGGTTTTGATATAAACAAGAATTTTTATTAAAGTTTATTAAAGTGTCTTATAAGGACTAAACTTCTACAAGATGGTTTCAAAAAGCAATATGCGTTGACATTTTCATTCCGAAGACGAAAAGTTGGAAGAATTCCAACATTTAAGTCGTGCATAAGCCATAAGACATGCTAAAGAAATAGTAACAAAAAGATTGATGGATGAGTTCATATTTTCTGATACTATTCTGGGGAAATGCGGTCATTTAAAGCTTCGGCAGCCTGCCGATAGGTGCTACTTCTGCACTAATAACTTTTATCAGTTTCGGTGATCTAAATCCAGAAAGCAAGTTCTTAAAGATTGCCATGGTGCCTGCCCGGGCAGAGCCTCATTACAGGTCGGCGGCCAGATAAGTTAAGTACACATTTTCAGGCAAAAGTTGATGACATAACGTAGACGATAGGGCTCATGAATAACTATTGCAAATTAAAAAAATCCGTCAAAGAAACATATTTCTCGAACAAGAACTGGTAGAAGCTGCTGGCGACTTTTGGCTTAGATCGTACGTTTTAAATGGTTTAACTCGTGTAGTATGAAAACAAAACCCACATATGTACATAGGTACATAGGTAGGTGTATAATATAAAATGAAAAAAAAAAAAAAAAAAATAAAAATCTTTGAGGCGGAGCGGGTGAATTTTGTATTCCCTGACATTACGTAGGACAACATTCTGCACAAGTCCATCATTGGTCTTGCACAACAAAAATATACCATTACATACTCTTCTTCACTGAAACCAAATTGAAAGCTGAAACTAATTTTACTAGCCAGATTCAGGATAAGAGCTAGTCAGGATAACCGCAGTCAAATATTTGCCAGTCAAATGTTATACCAAATATCAAACTTGGCCATTTAGGCAATTGGAAAAGTTACTCAGTAGGTACCTATTTATGTGAATTACTTTTTCAGTAAACATTGAAGGTAGTTGGATTTCTTCCATAAATTGAGCTAACAGCCCTGTGGGTGTGTGTACAATGTACAATCATATTTATATACACAGAAAAGTCATATAATTTTGTCCCAGTTATAAGTCGCAAAGTAAATAAAAAAAGTCTAAGTACTGACAACTTCTAAAGTCTAGACGTATGCATTGAAAGTCTCGCCAGCTCAATGTCCTGGTATCCTATTAGCCACGGGTATATTGTATATAAGCAACAAAAAAAGAAAAAAAAAATCAGTCCGCTCGGATACTATGTACCTACTCGTATTTGTTGATCCGTCTTCATATTCATTCAAGGTGAACTGCCAAATAGCATGACATACCTACAGCTACACCTGCATACACACATACACAAGGACAGTAATTACTGTATCGCTGTGTTTCTGAAGAAAACACTCCCCGTGATTTTCAATCATTAAAAACGAAACAAAAATAACTCGTCCTTTCGCCCCGATCGAAATTTAATTGTTTTTTTTTTTTTGACTTCTTTCGAAATCGGGGCGTGGGATGGTATATTGTGTAGGTGTACCGTCGAACGTCGAGTGACCAGTGTATCTATGAATGAGGCAAAGCGAAACCATATCACCATCTGAGTAACGACTTAAAGCAACGCCACACTTTGCTCAAAAACTAATTTCACCAAATCAGGACAATAATTCGTTTGTGATTTATATAGTGAGGCATTCCCAAAACCACGGTAAATAAATACGAATTTTCATAAATTTACTAGTCACTTAGTTGGGATTGTGATACTACCCCGGGGCACAGTGGAGTAGAAAAAGGATTGTTTTTTTTTTTAATTTATGCAGGAGTGACACGCTCATTCGCACTCCATGCACACATTTAGGGGGCTTTCAGTCAGGTTCCTCAGGTTTCGGGCGATGGGCTTTCTCTTTCTCTTTTATGTTACGGGAACTATGAAAACTTAAGTGATGTGGATTTAGTAAACAGAGTGATAATTTTATGCATTTCATTTAAATTAGCTTGAGTCTAGCAACAAAGGCATATTTGTTGCTTAAACGAGGGGGGTATGCCGGTGACTCACGCTAATGTGGTACAGTCAAACCCGTTTAAATGAAATGAGAAAAAATTGTTACTTTAATTTCAAATTACCGGGTTTTTCATTTTAAAGGAATTCGGATAACTGAAAAAAAGTACACGGGGACAAATTAAATTTTTCATATAAGCAGGGTTTTCAATTAAACGAGTTTAAAATAAGCGGGTCCGACTGTATTCTATTGGGCCTTTCAGAGAACTTTTTTTGCTCTCAGAGCACTTGCCTTTGGTATCTAGCTACAAAAAAAAAGCAATCTTTTTCAGATTTTGGAGCAGTTTTGCGAATAGGGATTTTTTCTCAGATTTACTTCAGATTTGCTTCAGATTTACCAACACAAGTGCGTTTGAATTTGACAACTGGTGGAGTGTGTTTACATTTTCGTGAATTTCGTGAAAGGCCTTGCATGGGTTGAATCTATTTGTGTAAATTATTTATGTATAAACTAGCTGACCCGGCGAACCTCGTTCCGCCCAAATTCATTAATGTAGCTAATGAAATTAATAATTCCGAGCTTTCGCTTCATTCTGCTTCATGTAATTCGGTCAATTAAATTTTTTTAAAGTTATATTAAAATTAAATAAATAGGTAAATAAAATCAAGTACTTGTCGGCCAACCTACCGCTTTTTCACTGAAGTGCTTTATGGTACACAATATTTTTTGTTCTATTTCTATTATCCGGTGCGTACACGTACAAAGTGAGAGATCGTTCTGAATAAGTGGAATCCGCGGAATAAGAACATCTTCGCCTTTGAATTTTCCAATAAAAATCGTTGCTTGAATAATATTTGATATTAAATTCTTCACAATCAAACGCGTACCCTTACAAAGTTTAGGTTCATTTAGGTTGCGCAACAAAATGGGATAGTTGGTGGCTTCGCTTTCATCCATCACGGAGTCGACTGATTTGTATGAATGCAACTCACCAGCGAATTGGTTTTGAATGCCGAAGTTCAAACGATCGACGTTCTTGTTTTTCGCAGCCAAAATCACTCTTCCAATCGTGGTCAATATAACTCTGAGCGATATTCGGGAAAACATTCAAGGTTAGTTCTTCCGGTGTTGTTGTAAGGTTGCAAACATTTTGTGCAAACTCAATCAGGCCGGTGATTAAGTTTGCTGGAATCACACTATTGCCCATCGCCAACAATTGCCTGGAGAACTCTGCAGCGGACTGTTCATTTTGTAAAGAAACAGACGCCTTCAGGCAAGCATTCAATTCATCTGCCGGAGTTGATCTCGAAATGACAGACAGCGTTTGACGAAAATCGGTAGCAAGATCATTGCTCCACCGAAAGGTCGCTTATCATTACGTAAACGATTCAGGGCCTCCAATGCGCATTTGTAAGACTTTGTACATTTGTCCCATATGATAATCTTACATTGCTGCAGTACTTCTTTGAAATGTTGCATGTAGGTTCTTCATCCCCTTGCAGATTCAATGGCAATTTCAATGCTGGATGAGCTGTTCGACGGCCTTCGAACAAAGTAGCCGCTATCCCAGAAGAGGCTAGGCCCAAAGCGATCACAGATCTCGAACGAATTGTAGCCAAAATCAGTGAAATCAGGAATGTATTTCCAGTTCCACCGGGCGCATCAAGGAAGAAAATTCCACATTGGCATAGTTGTTCGAACAGCTTGACTCAATGCGATTCGACAGAAGTCCCTTTCTCGCTCCAATTCTGGATTAAATGCGTCTTGCATTGAACAATTTGGCTGTGGCATCCCCAATTTGCACAACAAATTGCCACTCATGAGCAGACACATATCTTCGATCAAAATCAAAGCTTTGTTGCGCATTTCATCTGACATCTCCAGTTCATTATCCGATGTCACAGTACGAATTCGATGCAACTGACATCTCCAGTTCATTATCCGATGTCTCAGTACGAATTCGATGTAAAATATCGTCGGCCATATCATCTTTGTCAAAGTATCTACTACTTCATTTCAAAAAGTTACTTAATGTAACATAGTAAACATAATTTATTAGAACAAACTTTTTAGGTATAGGTATTTAAAAAAAAAAAACTTTCAAAATTGTTGACAACAACAATTTGCTTGGAAAATAATTAAAATTATTGACAACAACAATTTGCTTTTAAAATTTAAAATATATTTTTTTTTATTTGAAGTGTCACTACTCGATTTCAATCCAGTTTCTTTTTTTTTAAAGTGTACAAAAATGAATTTATTGGAATGGCGGTTGCGCCTTCTTTCAAAAATTTATCATACTAATATATTAACCTTCTCTGCATGGTCTATTAACCAACAAAAGAAACTTAATCAAAATCGGATGTGTTTGGCAGTCGGTAGGCAGTCACACACACATTTATCAAGTTTTTTTTATATATATAGAAGATTAAGAAATCAATCGGAATGCAAATTTCGAATGTTTTAATATAGAATTTAACCAGTGAATGGAAGACGCTTTAAAAGGAGGAATATCAACTCCAAAAGGAGATTAGCCACACGAAATTTGAAATCTGAGAGCGAATCGGAAGCCCAATCGAATACCACATTCGAAATAAATTGCTCTGCATAATATGGTAAATATTCGGAAGACTGTTTTCTAGTACAAAGGTGATGTATCGACATTTTTAAAGAGCATTTCGCATTTTCAATTGCGTTGAGTCTTTTTACCCGACTGTTTCGCGCGGATCCGATGTACGTTCTTACGTGACGCCCATTAGCCAAAACGGCTCGACCGGTTTTGAAGAGTGAGGTGTCATTAAATTGGTATTCTTTGCTGGAGTGCCATATGCTAAACAAAAAAATATACAAATATAAATTTAAAAAAAAAAAAAAAAACAAAATAAAAAAGTTAATTAAACAAAAAACCGACTGACTTTAAACAAAAAATTAAAAAGATTAAAACAAGACACTTTCAAGTACAGCTAATTGACAATCGGAGACTACCTACGCAATCTGACAAACATATGCGCAGCTTCCGATTGTCTTGTTTTAATCTTTTTAAACCCTTTTGGATTAACTTTTTTTAAGTATTTCGTTCTATACCTACGCAGAATGGAGTTATCGCATGTTGCAATTTATTACCGAGCACAATATTTGCTTGTTCGGTTTTATGCTTCCTCGCGCACAGGCAAATGCCCCGTTTAATTCATATCGCACACATAATGTGCGGAACCGACAGTGCGTGTGCGATAGCAATTTTTGATAGATTAATCCACTCAGGAGAGCCCATTAATTAAGTTTTCACAATAATTGGCTTTATTTTAAGTTTTATTATTTATTGACGGCCCATTTTAAATATTGTCAATTAATTTTTGCCGGTTTAGGGACTTTTTTCCATTTTCAACCAGACGTTATAAAAATACGGACAAGTAAAATTCAACTGACACAAACTACATACCTATAGCAAGCACTATTAATCTCTCGCCCCTTACTCTCAGCAACAACCCTGCCAAGTGAACAATCTCACCCCAACCCAAGGTGTTGCGTGTATGTAGGTATTATAGAAAACCAAATAAAGGTACCTCGAATGTTTTTTAATTAAATTCCTTTCAATGGGAAATCAAATCTCCTGTCAAATAATTCATGTAGCAAATATTGCACAGAAGGGGAATTGCAAAAGAAAAATTACCAAAGCCGCATACAAATATTCGAACCCCGCTTTGTTACATTCAACAGAAATGTCACCACCTCGCCTCTCACAAAAGAGAAGTTATAATAATTCCATTTTTTTGCAACGCCCGGACAACATCCGAATTCTTCCTCTTTTATTCGTGCATCAAAGAACCATTGTCCATTGACCATAAGTTTGATATTATCCCTCAAGAGCCGCACAAATTCGCCATATACGACGACCTAAGGCCAAGACATCTGCTAAATTCAGAACACAATAGAAGACCCACTGTCAGGCAAGGATATCGAACAAAATTGAAACCGAAAATAACCAAGAGCGGTTCTAATTATCCGCTTTGACATTTTCAATTGTTGGGTATTTGTTGCGCTCTTTTCTTTTTGCCATTCATTGTCGATCCGTTTATTTATTTATTTTTCTTTTCCATTTTGTTCGTCTTTTTTTTTTCTGTATTTTTCACAGTTCGTCCTTTCAACTTTTGATGTCGACACGCCGAGCCATATACGTAGGTATCATCCATACAAGCACTCACTATCGACGGCGTGTTTTATTGACAAAAGGGGGAGTTGGGCATGCAGTCTACCGCTCAGAGCATAAATAAGGGAGTCTCTTGCGTAGTTTATATCCTTGCGCGTACATTCATATAGAGAACTTGTACTTTATACTCGGCAGTAAGCGTTGACAGGAATTTCGATTGCTCCTTACGGTTGAAATTTCAGGAAGCTAGCGAGATACATCGTTCCTGTTCGTCGTCTACGTGGCTACAATACGAAAGAAAGTGTCCTCGTATTTCGTTTACAAATGTACACCCAGCACAAAGAGCGCGGTGCTCCCTGCTGAAGCTTCCACTTCCATTCCTGCTGTATTATACGTTTGCTGGTACTGGACTCAAATTGCTATTGCTGCGCTGATGACAATTTAGTGGAATTATGGTAGCATATACAGATACACCCACCATTCAATAAAGGCAAGAGAAAGAACGACAAAAAAGCGCGAATAACACTTGATTGCACTGAAAAATATCGACACAAGGTGCGACAAGGCGACAAGGAGAGTGAGGACGATTGAAAATATTTGATGTTTTTGACCGAATTGACATTGGTACTTCACGAAGGCCACTCCTACTATGGTACATGAGTATGAAGGCGATGCTATTTAAAATGTCCTTTCGTCGTTACACGTAGTTGCTTCAGTGGCGGAAAACTTTTTAGGATCCAGAACTACGTACATATCTAGGATGAAGAGGGTATAGAGGATTCTTCTCTTTCGCTTACATTTTCCCGAACTGGTTACATGTACTTCAATCAAGATTAAGTGCGATGAGTGAATTTTTAATTTTACAGTGCAATGCATCCAAGTTACAGAGTACTTTTAGAAGCACTCTTCATGAAGTTAAAACGAGGATGTAGCAAATTTTTGTTCAAATCTGCACTCAACCGGGTCATTGTGCTACCAAAAGGACACTATGTTTATTTTTCAGTTTTTTTGACCAAGAAACTGTAATTCAATTTATATCGTAAAATCATATATATTCACCACGTCTACAGCGAAGTGCTGCACATGGAATGGCAAGGCGGACAATGGCTTATAGCACATGCTTCGTTTCTGCATTCTTCGCATAACTCGCCGATAAAACATTTGCTACTCAAGTCAGGCATGTTTAAGTGTTTCGTTTTGCCGAAAATGAAGTATCAGTCTGCCTGATGTCCTTCATACGACGGACAAAGAACAGAGTGCATCATTTTTGTTCTTAAAGGAATTTCTCAATTAATGACTGGAAACCAATTCGCCTATTTGACTCCATGGGAAGTTCAATGCCGAAGTCGTTCCCCTCTCAGAAGGACGTGGAATCCACAATATGGTCGAACCTGTTTTCCAACTCTTTTTTGACGCGTTTTTGGAAGCCTTTATTGCGTCTCGGCGCATTTTTAAATATTTTTTCTTACCAGCATTTTGGAATAAGATATTGGGTAAAGTAAACAATTTGTATACATATAATACAAAAAAAAAAAAAACAACAGCCCATAAATTCTCCAAGACACGAGCTAAATAATAGGCCCAAAAATGCTTCAGAAAACGAGTTGAAAGACATGTTAACAATTGGATCGAAGAACGCGTCAAAGAAAGCATCACAAAGGAAAGACTTTTGAATACTCGCCGAGAAATATGCCCGAATTTTAAGTCAATAAATGGGTCCAAAAATGCGTCAGAAAACGAGTTGAAAAACACATACAAAATCGGGTCGATGAACGCGTCAAAGAAAGCAGCAAAAAGGAAACGCTTTTGAAAACTCGCCGTAAAACGTCTCCAAAATATAACGTCAAAAAATGGGCCCAAAAATACGCCAGAAAATTACCAAAAATGCGTCAGAAAAGGAGTTGAAAAACATGTAAAAAATTGTATCGAAAAACGCGTCAAAGAAAGCATAAAAAAGGAATGGCTTTTGAAAACTCGTCGAGAAATATGTTCAAAATATTACGTCAAAAATGGGTTCAATAATGCGTCAGAAAAGGAGTTGAAAAACACGTACAAAATTGGGTCGTTGAACGCGTCAAAAAAGCATCAAAACATAAAACGTCTCCAAAATATGTATAACGTCAAAAAATGGGCCCAAAAATACGCCAGAAAATTACCAAAAATGCGTCAGAAAAGGAGTTGAAAAACATGTAAAAAATTGGCTCGAAGAACGCGTCAAAGAAAGCATCAAAAAGGAAGGGCTTTTGAAAACTCGTCGAGAAATATGTTCAAAATATTACGTCAAAAATGGGTTCAATAATGCGTCAGAAAAGGAGTTGAAAAACACGTACAAAATTGGGTCGTTTAACGCGTCAAAAAAGCATCAAAACATAAAACGTCTCCAAAATATGTATAACGTCAAAAAATGGGCCCAAAAATACGCCAGAAAATTACCAAAAATGCTTCAGAAAAGGAGTTTAAAACATGTAAAAAATTGGGTCGAAGAACGTGTCAAAGAAAGCATCAAAAAGGAAACGCTTCTGAAAACTCGCCGAGAAACATGTCTCAAATATAACGACAAAAAATGGGACCAAAAATGCTTCAGAAAACGAGTTGAAAAACAAAATTGGGTGTCAAAGAAAACATCAAAAAGGAAACGCTTTTGAAAACTCGCAGAGAAACATTTCCCAAATATTACGTTAGAAAAATAGCACCAAAAATGCGTCAGAGAACGAGTTCAAAAACATGTAAAAAATTGGGTCGAAGAACGCGTCAACAACAACAACATGTCCAAAATATTACGTCAAAAAATGTGTTCAATAATGCGCCAAAAAGGAGTTGAAAAACACGTACAAAATTGGGTCGATGAACGCGTCAAAGAAAGACCTCCGTCAACTTGGCAGAGCACATATGTCAAAAATCGATTTTGGAAAGCTCTGAATTATGTGCTAATTATGTGCTAATTTTGTGCTAAGTTTTTGATTTTTGTGTTCCAAGGGTTTCGGAGAAACTCGACCTTGAAAAGTGCTCTGCCAAGTTGACGTCAAGCCAGCAGAGCACATAGTCAAATCGGCCGAAAATTAAAAAATTAATACTCCATACTAATGCCTGATTTATGTGCTTTTTTGTGCTAAGTTTCCAGCTTCGTAGCTCAAGTCGTTTAGCTAGAAATCGCATTACTAATTATCTATTCTAGTAAGTGCATAGAAAACTGTTAACTCAAATCCTAAAAACGGACGCAAATCAAAAAAATTAAAAGCACATACATAATTACATATCTCTGATTTATGTGCTTTTGATTTGCTTAGTCATTGATTTTTGTGCTGTCCTAATTTAGCCTCTAATCAATTTTTTAGGTCTATCTCTGTTAATAAAAGCCCTTTTACAGCTCTGCTAAAAATGTCAGTTGGAAGAAAACAAAATCACAATGCAGCACGTGTCGACATTGTGGCGCCATAACAAAAACCGCATTTAAAAATAGAAATTCTCAACATCTTAAGGCAAATACAATCCATATAACCATGCGCACAGCAATTTCAGTATGTATGGGTAGAATAATTCTTGCAAAATAAATACATTCCATTGCGCACTGTTAGGTAGGCTTTTTAGTATGCGTGAATCATACATATGACCTCAGCCAAATACTACCTGGGTGGGTAGCCATGCATGGAGGAAAAGGAAAGCATATTGTGTGAATATGCGAGGGTGAGAAAGTTCCTTGAAAATTAAGTTACGGTAGGTTGCAAGTATTATGTTTGCCTGGTATATTATATTGATAGCATATGAAAAAGGATCGACATTCTTCATACAGAACCGATTTACCAGATTATTTGCGGGTGGAAGGGGGTGGGAAAGGAAAGGAATCCACAAACCATGGGCCATTGCGAATTTCTGGTGGATGTGCGCATGTGTTCGTAAATCAAAAGAACGAACGAAATTAACAATCTTTTAATTCTTAACAGGTATGCCAATTCCATGTTAAACCTTTTAAGCGAAATCAATATTGTTATTATTTATGTGCTCCGAGAATTTAAACACATGCCCCATGGTATTTGTTTTGATTATTTTTTTAGTAGGAAGAATGGAAATGTGTATTGTCGTTTTAAGGTTGCGTTTTGTGGCTGACCAACCACGATCGTAGGTACCAGGCAAACAGCTGAAGGACACCTAAATTATAGAATTATCTGGGAAAGCACCGTATCGGGGTTGATATTTGGGGGTGTGTTTACGTATATTGGGCATCGTTCCGTAAAGGAAAACTTCATTGACCCACAATTTTTGTTTAACCCTTTGAAAGGAGAGAGAATAAGACGGGACATTTAGCGAAGCATACGATTTCTTTAGTGGGTAAAAAAATGGTGGCTGGGTGTGTAGTGTAGGTAGCTTATATCTTCTTCTGATCGTTGTTGCTATTCGTTTAGCACAAAAATCGAAGATGTCAAATGGGTGGAGCTTAGGCAATAGGTATACAATCCGAATCGAAATTATTGTTCTAGAGGTAAGTATGTAGCCGTGTTGTTAGCACTCTCTCTTCATTTATCCCACGAAGCGTGGTAATTTTTCCCTTTTTTCCCTTTTCACTGTACTCAAAATCCCTTTTAAATCCCACGACACTTTTTCGCCTCAAAATCCAGTTTTTAGAAGTAAAACTTGTTATACAAGGAAAGCAAATAAAGTCAAAGTATCAAAGTATCAAAGTATTAAAGTATCAAAGTATTAAAGTATCAAAGTATCAAAGTATAAAAGTATCAAAGTATCAAAGTATCAAAGTATCAAAGTATCAAAGTATTAAAGTATCAAAGTATCAAAGTATCAAAGTATCAAAGTATCAAAGTATCAAAGTATCAAAGTATCAAAGTATCAAAGTATCAAAGTATCAAAGTATCAAAGTATCAAAGTATCAAAGTATCAAAGTATCAAAGTATCAAAGTATTAAAGTATCAAAGTATCAAAATATTAAAGTATCAAAGTATCAAAGTATTAAAGTTGTTCCTGAGTTCGCATTCATTTTGTTCAAATCAAAGTATTAAAGTATCAAAGTATCAAAGTATCAAAGTATTAAAGTATCAAAGTATCAAAGTATTAAAGTATCAAAGTATCAAAGTATCAAAGTATCAAAGTATCAAAGTATCAAAGTATCAAAGTATCAAAGTATCAAAGTATCAAAGTATTAAAGTATCAAAGTATCAAAATATTAAAGTATCAAAGTATCAAAGTATTAAAGTTGTTCCTGAGTTCGCATTCATTTTGTTTATGTGCGTAACGTGACTGTTTTTGTTTTTATTTGCATGCACTTTTGGCAAAGGGGTATCAAAGTATCAAAGTATTAAAGTATCAAAGTATCAAAGTATTAAAGTATCAAAGTATCAAAGTATCAAAGTATCAAAGTATCAAAGTATTAAAGTATCAAAGTATTAAAGTATCAAAGTATCAAAGCTGATAAATTTATCACCATGGTGATACATGATACTTTAATATTTTTACTTTAATACTTTGAAACTTTGATACTTTAATACTTTGATACTTTGATACTTTGATACTTTAATACTTTGATACTTTGATACTCTGATACTTTGATAATTTATATTTTTAAGGTTTTTTGTCAGATTCCTCAAAATCCCACGATTTGGTGCATTATCCCTTTATCCCACGAAAGGCTTTTCGGACATCGAAATTCCCACGAAAAGAGATAAATCCCACGATATAACAACACTGGCTATGTAGGTTGGTAGATATTATATTGTGCTTCTGTCGTCATTGTCACTTAAGTTCTATCATAATAATCTTCATTGCTCATATCGGTGTTATATGCGTGTCATTTTGCCATAACTGTGAATTGCCGATGGATATTAATTTCAAACCTACCTAACCTTGCTGATTGTGGCTACAAAAGTGCTCCTAATTTTTCCACTACCTATATTTGGCATAAAGCTTATCGCTCAATTGTGCCACAAAATAGACTTGGACTATAGGAATTGATCGTTAGATACTTACATATATCCTAATGATACCTTACACATATTTTTTGAAAAGGAAGATCTATACTATATCTTTTATATAATTCATTCGGGGTGAAACTCGATGATGTTATACCTAGGTACCTAACACGATAACCCCTGGGACGATTTTTATGATTCTTTTTGGATTTGTTCGTATTGCTGTATATCAGGTAAATGTATCACCGTGATACTTTTATCACCATAAATGTATCACCGTGATACTTTTATCACCATAAATGTATCACCGTGATACTTTTATCACCATCAGTATCACCATGGTGATAAATGTATCACCGTGATACTTTTATCACCATAAATGTGATACTTTTATCACCATAAATGTGATACTTTTATCACCATAAATGTATCACCGTGGTGATAAATGTATCACCGTGATACTTTTATCACCATAAATGTATCACCGTGATACTTTTATCACCATAAATGTGATACTTTTATCACCATAAATGTATCACCGTGGTGATAAATGTATCACCGTGATACTTTTATCACCATAAATGTATCACCGTGATACTTTTATCACCAAAAATGTGATACATACTTTTATCACCATAAATGTATCACCGTGATACTTTTATCACCATAAATGTATCACCGTGATACTTTTATCACCATCAGTATCACCATGGTGATAAATGTATCACCGTGATACTTTTATCACCATAAATGTGATACTTTTATCACCATAAATGTATCACCGTGGTGATAAATGTATCACCGTGATACTTTTATCACCATAAATGTATCACCGTGATACTTTTATCACCATAAATGTGATACTTTTATCACCATAAATGTGATACTTTTATCACCATAAATGTGATACTTTTATCACCATAAATGTATCACCGTGATACTTTTATCACCATAAATGTGATACTTTTATCACCATAAATGTATCACCGTGATACTTTTATCACCATAAATGTATCACCGTGATACTTTTATCACCATCAGTATCACCATGGTGATAAATGTATCACCGTGATACTTTTATCACCATAAATGTGATACTTTTATCACCATAAATGTATCACCGTGGTGATAAATGTATCACCGTGATACTTTTATCACCATAAATGTATCACCGTGATACTTTTATCACCATGGTGATACTTTTATTTTTGGAAAATGCCAAGACGAATGCTCGCATATATTTACGGTGACCATATTCGCTGAAAAAAAATAAAGGACAATAATTATTTTGCTTCCAATAACGCTAATGTCGTTTTCGATTTTGGCTTTTCAGATGTTGAGCTCGGATTTCAAATTTCTGCTGCCAAATCGAACATGGTATTGCATTTACACCGCACCTAAATTCCACATTCCTATGGTGATAAGAGTATCACGGTGATACATTTATCACCATGGTGATAAAAGTATCACGGTGATATTTTTATGGTGATAAAAGTATCACGGTGATATTTTTATGGTGATAAAAGTATCACGGTGATACATTTATCACCATGGTGATAAAAGTATCACATTTATGGTGATAAAAGTATCACGGTGATAAAAGTATCACGGTGATAAATGTATCACCGTATCACCATGGTGATAAATGTATCACCATCAGTATCACCATGGTGATAAAAGTATCACGGTGATACATTTATGGTGATAAAAGTATCACGGTGATACATTTACCTGATATACAGCAATACGAACAAATCCAAAAAGAATCATAAAAATCGTCCCAGGGGTTATCGTGTTAGGTACCTAGGTATAACATCATCGAGTTTCACCCCGAATGAATTATATAAAAGATATAGTATAGATCTTCCTTTTCAAAAAATATGTGTAAGGTATCATTAGGATATATGTAAGTATCTAACGATCAATTCCTATAGTCCAAGTCTATTTTGTGGCACAATTGAGCGATAAGCTTTATGCCAAATATAGGTAGTGGAAAAATTAGGAGCACTTTTGTAGCCACAATCAGCAAGGTTAGGTAGGTTTGAAATTAATATCCATCGGCAATTCACAGTTATGGCAAAATGACACGCATATAACACCGATATGAGCAATGAAGATTATTATGATAGAACTTAAGTGACAATGACGACAGAAGCACAATAATAATATCTACCAACCTACATAGCCAGTGTTGTTATATCGTGGGATTTATCTCTTTTCGTGGGAATTTCGATGTCCGAAAAGCCTTTCGTGGGATAAAGGGATAATGCACCAAATCGTGGAATTTTGAGGAATCTGACAAAAAACCTTAAAAATATAAATTTTTGCTGAAATTTCATGAAAACTCCTACATTTCACGATGATTATTAACACACTCAATGTGCATCAGAAACTGCTTATATAAATTGTCTCTTATCAAAATTTTCTAGTACCAAAAAAATAATCGTAATAATGTTACAAACTGTGATTTTTATACTAAAAGTTAATTAACATTAATTTCATCACGAATATTTTGTTTGAGTTGCTCAAGCGTTTCTGGTTTGTTAGCATAAGCCTTGCTTTTCAGATATCCCCACAAAAAGAAGTCCGGAGCAGAGACAATACTGAGACCCCCAACTTCGGTCGAATTCCCGTTACCTTGCCTACAAGCAATACTTGTACGGAGTGTTCACAATTTAGTGCGCTAGTATTGATACATAGAATTTCGTATTGACAAATGTCACGAAACTTCAGCACACCAACACACCCTCAAAAAATATCAACAACTTCCGGTGACTTCCGGTGTCGGCAAAGTTGCTGTCAGCGTTCATAGAATTTTGTCCGTTAAATTTGAAATTATTCGTTACGTGTAAATAGTATTTTATTTTAGGAATAAGTACACTTTTGCTGAAAATATTTATGAAAAATGATTACTGCAGAATGGTTGTAGGAAAATAAAAACATTTTGAGCAATTTTTCTTCAGTTATTTAAGAGAAATGTACACATGAAATCGAAGTTAATGATATTCAAAAGCGGAAAATACAAAACCAGTTTGACCTAATATGTTTCTAGTATATAAAACAACTCATTTAGATAGCATTAATAACCAAACAAATTATATTAATCGACTTTTGAAAATTTATAATAATCAACCAATAGCATTCAGTTATCTTAAAATGTCGTATTCCCGAACTCTATCACATACTCCCATGGTTGGTAGCAGTTGGCAGCATTGATTTTATATTTTTTGTATGTTTTTACATGTCACACGGATTCTAAATTGACATAACACCGATAGGAAAACAAAATGGCGAATTTAAAAAAAAAAAACTGAGGGGGCCAGCGGCAAGAGGATTGTGAGTTGGGGGTCTCAGTATTGTCTCTGGTCCGGAGCAGTCAAATCAGGCGACAATGGAGGCCAATCAACATCGTCATTTCTTGAAATAACTTGTTGTGGAAAGAGGTCTCGCAGTAATTTCATTGTAGTCCTGGCTGTATGCGATTTGGCACCGTCTTGTTGATACCACATGTTAATCAAGCCAAAAGCATGAAGTTGTGGCGTTAAAAAGTGTTCAATCATATCACGATATCGCTCCCCATTCACAGTTACCCTTACGCCGTTTTCATTTTCAAAGAAGTAAGGTCCAACGATTTTTATTTGCATGCATGCCGAAACGAGGGTAAAACTGGAAAGTGTAAATCAAAAGAAACACAAAATAAAAGTCAAAGTATCAAAGTATCAAAGTATCAAAGTATCAAAGTATCAAAGTATCAAAGTATTAAAGTATCAAAGTATCAAAGTATCAAAGTATCAAAGTATTAAAATATCAAAGTATCAAAGTATCAAAGTATCAAAGTATCAAAGTATCAAAGTATCAAAGTATACTTTGATACTTTGATACTTTGATACTTTGATACTTTGATACTTTGATACTTTGATACTTTGATACTTTGATACTTTTATACTTTGATACTTTGATACTTTGATACTTTGATACTTTGATACTTTGATACTTTGATACTTTGATACTTTAATACTTTGATACTTTGATACTTTGATACTTTGATACTTTTATACTTTGATACTTTGATACTTTGATACTTTGATACTTTGATTTGAACAAAATGAATGCGAACTCAGGAACAACTTTAATACTTTGATACTTTAATACTTTGATACTTTGATACTTTGATACTTTGATACTTTGATACTTTTATACTTTGATACTTTGATACTTTAATACTTTGATACTTTGATACTTTGATACTTTGATACTTTAATACTTTGATACTTTGATACTTTGATACTTTGATACTTTGATACTTTGATACTTTGATACTTTGATACTTTGATACTTTGATTTGAACAAAATGAATGCGAACTCAGGAACAACTTTAATACTTTGATACTTTGATACTTTAATATTTTGATACTTTGATACTTTAATACTTTGATACTTTGATACTTTGATACTTTGATACTTTGATACTTTGATACTTTGATACTTTGATACTTTGATACTTTGATACTTTGATACTTTAATACTTTGATACTTTGATACTTTGATACTTTGATACTTTTATACTTTGATACTTTGATACTTTGATACTTTGATACTTTGATACTTTGATACTTTGATACTTTGATACTTTGATACTTTGATACTTTAATACTTTGATACTTTGATACTTTGATACTTTGATACTTTGATACTTTGATTTGAACAAAATGAATGCGAACTCAGGAACAACTTTAATACTTTGATACTTTGATACTTTAATATTTTGATACTTTGATACTTTAATACTTTGATACTTTGATACTTTGATACTTTGATACTTTGATACTTTGATACTTTGATACTTTGATACTTTAATACTTTGATACTTTGATACTTTGATACTTTGATACTTTGATACTTTGATACTTTGATACTTTAATACTTTGATACTTTGATACTTTAATACTTTGATACTTTGATACTTTGATACTTTGATACTTTGATACTTTGATACTTTGATACTTTGATACTTTGATACTTTGATACTTTGATACTTTTATACTTTGATACTTTGATACTTTAATACCTTGATACTTTAATACTTTGATACTTTGATACTTTGATACTTTGATACTTTGATATTTGAACAAAATGAATGCGAACTCAGGAACAACTTTAATACTTTGATACTTTGATACTTTAATATTTTGATACTTTGATACTTTAATACTTTGATACTTTGATACTTTGATACTTTGATACTTTGATACTTTGATACTTTGATACTTTGATACTTTGATACTTTGATACTTTGATACTTTGATACTTTGATACTTTGATACTTTGATACTTTAATACTTTGATACTTTGATACTTTGATACTTTGATACTTTGATACTTTTATACTTTGATACTTTGATACTTTAATACTTTGATACTTTAATACTTTGATACTTTGATACTTTGACTTTATTTGCTTTCCTTGTATAACAAGTTTTACTTCTAAAAACTGGATTTTGAGGCGAAAAAGTGTCGTGGGATTTAAAAGGGATTTTGAGTACAGTGAAAAGGGAAAAAAGGGAAAAATTACCACGCTTCGTGGGATAAATGAAGAGAGAGTGCTAACAACACGGCTACATACTTACCTCTAGAACAATAATTTCGATTCGGATTGTATACCTATTGCCTAAGCTCCACCCATTTGACATCTTCGATTTTTGTGCTAAACGAATAGCAACAACGATCAGAAGAAGATATAAGCTACCTACACTACACACCCAGCCACCATTTTTTTACCCACTAAAGAAATCGTATTGCTTAATGCTTCGCTAAATGTCCCGTCTTATTCTCTCTCCTTTCAAAGGGTTAAACAAAAATTGTGGGTCAATGAAGTTTTCCTTTACGGAACGATGCCCAATATACGTAAACACACCCCCAAATATCAACCCCGATACGGTGCTTTCCCAGATAATTCTATAATTTAGGTGTCCTTCAGCTGTTTGCCTGGTACCTACGATCGTGGTTGGTCAGCCACAAAACGCAACCTTAAAACGACAATACACATTTCCATTCTTCCTACTAAAAAAATAATCAAAACAAATACCATGGGGCATGTGTTTAAATTCTCGGAGCACATAAATAATAACAATATTGATTTCGCTTAAAAGGTTTAACATGGAATTGGCATACCTGTTAAGAATTAAAAGATTGTTAATTTCGTTCGTTCTTTTGATTTACGAACACATGCGCACATCCACCAGAAATTCGCAATGGCCATGGTTTGTGGATTCCTTTCCTTTCCCACCCCCTTCCACCCGCAAATAATCTGGTAAATCGGTTCTGTATGAAGAATGTCGATCCTTTTTCATATGCTATCAATATAATATACCAGGCAAACATAATACTTGCAACCTACCGTAACTTAATTTTCAAGGAACTTTCTCACCCTCGCATATTCACACAATATGCTTTCCTTTTCCTCCATGCATGGCTACCCACCCAGGTAGTATTTGGCTGAGGTCATATGTATTGATTCACGCATACTAAAAAGCCTACCTAACAGTGCGCAATGGAATGTATTTATTTTGCAAGAATTATTCTACCCATACATACTGAAATTGCTGTGCGCCTGGTTATATGGATTGTATTTGCCTTAAGATGTTGAGAATTTCTATTTTTAAATGCGGTTTTTGTTATGGCGCCACAATGTCGACACGTGCTGCATTGTGATTTTGTTTTCTTCCAACTGACATTTTTAGCAGAGCTGTAAAAGGGCTTTTATTAACAGAGATAGACCTAAAAAATTGATTAGAGGCTAAATTAGGACAGCACAAAAATCAATGACTAAGCAAATCAAAAGCACATAAATCAGAGATATGTATGTGCTTTTAATTTTTTTGATTTGCGTCCGTTTTTAGGATTTGAGTTAACAGTTTTCTATGCACTTACTAGAATAGATAATTAGTAATGCGATTTCTAGCTAAACGACTTGAGCTACGAAGCTGGAAACTTAGCACAAAAAAGCACATAAATCAGGCATTAGTATGGAGTATTAATTTTTTAATTTTCGGCCGATTTGACTATGTGCTCTGCTGGCTTGACGTCAACTTGGCAGAGCACTTTTCAAGGTCGAGTTTCTCCGAAACCCTTGGAGCACAAAAATCAAAAACTTAGCACAAAATTAGCACATAATTAGCACATAATTCAGAGCTTTTCAAAATCGATTTTTGACATATGTGCTCTGCCAAGTTGACGGAGGTCAAAGAAAGCATCAAAACGTAAAACGTCTCCAAAATAAAACGTAAAAAAATGGGCCCAAAAATACGCCAGAAAAGGAGTTGAAAAACATGTTAAAAAATTGGGTCGAAGAACGCGTCAAGAAAGCATCAAACATTGTGCCAAAAATAGTATCAAAAAATTGGCAAAATCCGCGCCAGAAACCGCTTCAAAAAGCTGCCTAAATGTAAAATAAATCGCGTCAAAGCACAGGTTTAAAATTAATACAATAGCAACGCACAATGGACTCTGCGTATAACAGTATACGGTATACCCCGACAAATTAAACAATCAGAATAATTTCACACCCCAATTGCTAGATCCTTGTATACTCGCAATATATTTTTCTGTCAAAATGTCAAAACCAAATTTATTCCATTAAGGAAATTATTCTAGAAATCGTGGCAAGTGGGTGTATCTCAGCTCGACATTCCTCAATTTATATTCCAAAAATGTATAATTTATTCATTGAACTTCCCGAACTCGTGGCCAAACAACAACAACAACAGAAAAAGATTCTCTATTGGCTTTCTTAATTCCATTTGTGTACATAATCATATCAAATTATTACCAACGGAATCGAATTCGAATATAATAAAGTGGCTTGCGTGGGTGTGTTTAGTCATTCAGATCGAAAGACCAGCCTATTGATTTACAAAATATGTTGTCCGTATTGACCTGATAGTATCTATCGATTATGTCTAAGTCGTTGACACTTTCGGCTTCGAAACTATTGTCAAAATAGTGTTTGAATTACTAATTAGTAGATCTAGATAATTACCACAACAATTTTGATACAAAAGTTACCTAATTGGTTTTGTTGGAAGTGTACACCAAGCTATTTAGGACTACTTACTTATGAATGTAAGTGCGATACCAATATTTTCGATTTTTTTTTTTTTTTTTTTTTTGTTTTGTTTTTTTGTTTTTTGTACAAGAACAAGCAGTAGTAATGCTTGTTCTTGTGAGTTTTGTCCCAAAATACTTTGAGCGGAGGGATACCTTTACTGGACGGAGTTTTGAGAGGAATATTGGCCTTCCCACTTTGGCAGTTCGATTTGAATTTGTCGGGATGGAGGTTATTACTCATCATTCACAACTCCTAGCATTCTTCATTATAATATTTTGACTGCTTTAATTGCTGCTGCTAGACTTAAGGGGAATATTATGTTTAGAAAATGGTACAGGCAAAGAGACTTACAATTGAATTGTTTCTGCATGAGTCTTGTTATTTTATACCTCCTGGTAGCAGTGACTCAACTATTAGTGGACTAAATGAGGAAGCGCAGCTTGAAACCCCAGTTTTTAACTTTAAGGTTTTTAAGTTAGTAGAATTCAAAGTACGAAAATGACACTGTTTGTAAAAAAAATTCAAACTCGAGATATTAACCAATGCCGACATTATTAGAAAAATTAATCCTGCTATACCCTACTCAGTCCTCCGGTCCGCCTATGTCTGTTCCAGGGAGAATCCTGCCTGCAGGATAAACTACTTGACGATCACGTTTTAAACGTTGTATTTGGAAGCTTACTTTATTGGTCTTAAAAAAGTTTATACACTTTTGCTCAAACGTCTTTAAAGATTTGTGAGAAGTAAAAGTGGCTCGTCAATCTCTTTCCAACAATCGCCATCATCACGGAATCTTTTTAACCAGGTTGTGTCTATTATCTCCATCATATTCGGCTTACAACTTTGTTGAATCTATCCAACATTAGTAAATAAATTAACAAAGCACACAACACTTTAAATTATCGATTTATTGTAACAAAGCCTTTACTCTCCAATTATTTAAAATCCGCGCCCATATTTTTATAATTTAGTTCAACAAAACAGAATAAGCCGTTACTTTCTTGCAATGTGAACCACACATAAACGTCAAGTTTTTTTCTGCATTTCATTTGACATTTCTCAATTTCAGACTAACTCAATTTGAACCATGGAAAGATGCACAATCGAGCTACGCGTTAAAGTTACTTAGGCTTATTGTGAAAATGGGCGTTCAAATCCAAATGCATATCGTGCACTTCGTGATTTTTTCGGTCAATTTAATCGTCCAAATGTGCGTACAATCGGAAAAATCGTGCAAAAATTTGAGCACCAGTGAATGCTCGTACAGCTCGTACTGTAGAAAATGTTGCTGCTGTTCGCGATAGTGTGGCTGAAGAGCCGTCCACCTCAACTCGTCGTCGTGCCCAACAATTGCACCTCTCACGCTCGTCGTTGATGAACATTATGCATAAAGACTTGCATTTACGCGCTTATACAAGGTGCAATTGATTCAAGAACTAAAGCCTCTTGACCATTTCAAGCGTCGTCAATGGTCAGAATGGTGGCAAGAAATGGCAACAGTGGATGATCAATTTTCGAAGAAAATCATCTTCAGTAATGAGGCACATTTTCACCTCAGTGGATTCGTCAATAAGCAGAATTGCCGCACTTGGGTGAATGATAATCAAAGAGTGATTGTTGGAAAACCAATGCACCCATAAAGAGTGACTGTTTGGTGCGGTTTATGGGCTAGCGGCATCATCGGGCCGTATTTTTTCCAAAATGAGGCCGGTCAGGCAGTTAGGTACCGTGAATGGTGTTCGCTATCGTGAGATGATTACGAACTTTTTATGGCCCGAATTGGAAGATATGGGTATGAACGATATGTGGTTTCAACAGGTCGGTGCCACTTGCCACACAGCTAACGAAACAATGGCTCTTTTGCGGGACAAATTCAATGGCCGTGTTATCTCACGTTGGGACGATGTCAATTGGCCGCCAAGATCATGTGATTTGACTCAGTTGGACTTCTTTCTTTGGGGTTATTTGAAAGAAATGGTGTACGTCGATAAGCCAGCAACAATTCAAGAGCTAAAGGATGACATAATTCGGCACATTTACGGCATAGAACCTCAATTATGCCTCAGCGTCATCGAAAATTTGGACCATCGGATTACAATTGGAGGTGTGCCGATAGGTCGCGGCGGCCTTTTGACCGATATGAAAGAAATGACAGAAATTTCCTAAATAATTTGTGTTTTATTCAAAATCAACATCGGCCCTTAAAACTTAACCACCCTTTATAAAAGAAGAGGAAAAATAAACCACATTTCATTACATAATCGACACTGCTAATTGCTAGTTAGTTTCTTTTTCGTTTCTTCGTTTCGCCTTTTCAGCAGTTGTCGTTGCTTTCGCGCAAGGAAGCATTTTCCATCCGATCTTTTAAACTTTATATCTTAGAAATCGTGTAGATATGCTTTTTTCTATTAAAAACACGCCAAAACATGGTGAAGAGCGTGTTCAAAAATGCTTCAGAAAACGCACAAAAACCCCGTCAAAATTCTCTTCGACTAAAGTGGCAAAAAAGCACCATAACGCGTCAAAGCAACATATTGAAAAACGTGTTTAAAATCGCGTGAAAACGAGTCGAAAAAGTGTTCAAAACCTTGATAAAAACAGTTCATAAAAAAAGTTAAAAAACACGTCAAATTGGACCAAAAAAGCGACTAGACACTTCAAAATAAAAACCGGAAAATTGCATCCAAAACTCGGTGTTCAATATTCCTGTAAATATTGAGTACAGATTACTCGTGTGAGTCTACCTAACAATGATACAGATGTCGAAGCGAGACATTGGCTGCACACATTTCTACACACTCAGCGGTGTATGAGCGACCGATCGTGTACTACACTTTGGTCCTCATATTATTGGCATTGAATGAACTACAGCTGAAGGATACAGACGTTTCCGTTGAATTCAACAGTGAAATAAATACAGGACGTGTTTTGCCGACGAATTAATTTCAAAGTGTTCTTTTCTTTTGATTAAAAGCACAAGTTTACAGTCCACTAGCTTCCAAATAAATTATTTACTCGGTAATAAAACGTACAACCTAAAAGCACTTAGAAAAGCACGCCAAACAACCATTAATCTTTAGAACCCCAACAGGTGGGAACGTTAAAGGTGAAAAATGCGCCGAAGACGGTCCTACTTTCAAAAGCAGTCCCAAAAACACGTCGACAAATGCATAAAATTCGCGCCTAAAACGCTCTTTTTCATATCACTTCAACTATTTCCTAGTATAAGGTAAAAATTAGAAAAAATATCAGTTACAATTCAACTATCCTAGCAACTGCAATAACACCACATTCAGGCAACTGCTTCAATCAGCCGCGAATTAAAACACTTGTTTCTTACTTTTAAAATTAAACAATATTTATTTGGAACTATGTCCTTTATTATTGAAATACTTTTTACTAATTCTAAAAGGAGCTTAAGGCTACTATGTAGTTACAATAAGACTGTTGATAAATTCATCATACAGTCGTATTTATATACTTTTCTTATCTATCTACAAGGAGACCCAAGCGTACAATCGTCTTGCTTGATAATGAAGAAGAGATAATATTCCAACATTGTATACAAACGATATTATCTCTTTTACATATGTTATCATTGTAGCGTTGTGTGCAAGACTGTACTAGAGACTAAAGATATCATTGAATACAAATAATGTTATCTTTTTTCTCAATATGTTTTGCTATGGATACTTAACTCCCCCCCTTGTTAAACGAAATCGTCCCGATTTTTCGACGCTATTTTTAACATTTCTCTTTCATAAGTTTTGTTATATGCGTCAATCTTTTTTTGTTTTTGACGATCTGTTATACATTGTATAGTTTTTATCATTACGTACGTAAATGCTAGAATAACAATCAGTGTTACAATTGTGTATATAGTTGATAATATCGGTTTTTCTTCAAAAGGAATAATTAGTTTTTTTAAAGTATCTATGTTATCGAATTTGTACATTGTATCTTCTTTAATTATTTGGTCGATGTAAGACTCTGAATTATGATTTCTTAATATAACTTCTTTAATTTGCTTATGCATGTTTTTGTATATTTTATCGTCTAGATTTATAGTATTTTCATAAGTAACTAAGTTTATACCATTAATTGTTTGATTATTTAACTTATGCTTACCGCTTAATAACATAACACCGGATTCAATTTCTAAGTCGTAATCGTATTCTTGTTTAATGTTGCATTTTGAAGTTATATTCTTTAAAAGTGGAATAAGACAATTTTCTTCTTCAAAGTTAATTTCACAAATGTTTTTACTTAGATGATTTTGACAATTTCTTGTTCTTAAATAAGTTTGGTTACATAAGGCAATTGTTTTATCTGTAATGATTTTTCCATGTTTTGAATTTAAAGGTGTTACTTTATACAATTTACATGATTTAATTAGAACTGGATATTTATATATTGTGATGAAGAATTCATCAGTTCTAGCTAATAATATTTTAGAGTACTCAAGTATATTTATTATGGGTACTTGAATTATTTCATGTTGAATAATATTTTTAATGTCATCTAAGTCTAGGCTTTCTGATAAATATTCATTATTTTTTGCTGCATTAATTGTTCTGGTCAATAATAATAATTGTTCGTACACTTGTTCTATTACTAAATGTTCTTTAAGGCTCTGACCTTCGAATTGTTGCAAAATTTGTTCAAATCTAGAATTTATAGTTTTTTGTTTATTATTGTTTTCTATGAGATTATTTATACTCGTTTCTATGTTAACTAAGTCATAATGGTCAGGATTACCAAACACATATTTGAAAGCTGTTCCTAAAAAGTTAATTGATCTAGTATGCCTAGTATGTTCTTGTAATTGGTCTGCTAAATTCTTAATTTTACTTAACCAAATTTTTTCTTCTTGTGTAGGTTGATATTTACTAGTTACGATATTTACGTAAGGTTGAAATATCGAAGTCAGGTTGGTGGCATGTAACAAATAAGTTTGTTCTTTGAATAAATACACGTCATCTGTTTGCGTAAGTATAAACTTCTTGTTTAGTAACTCAGTTATTTGAACGTTTCCTTGCCCTTCTTGACTCTGTACAATTCCTAGTAATGTTAGGAATATTAATATTTTCGTCATCTGAAAAATGATAATTCTTTATGTTATCCTTGTGAATTTTTATTCCTTCTTTAGAGATTACAGTGTCTCCTTTATCTTCTTCTACTATTCTTGTTATGTATCTGGCGTTAGATTTCTTTCTAAGACCTGTGATTCTTACCATTATCTTATCTCCTTTTTTATACTCTCTGTGTCGAGTTCCTTTATTTAGACGTTCGATCACTTTTTTGGATGCTGAGTTTAGTTTATTTATTATAATTTCACTATTGCTATATTTATTTTGATTAAAGAAAATGTCTCTAGGTTTCAAACCGGTAACTGAGTGTATAGAATTATTTAATTCACGCACTGTTCTAAATATTTCTTCGATAAGTCTTGTTTTATTCTGAATTGTGAATATTCTAGACAGTTCAGTTATTGTACCGTTTACACGTTCTACCTGACCGTTCGCTGTCGATCTGTATACTGGAGTTTCTACTTTAGTTATGTTGTATTTCAAACACATTTGGTTCACCATTTCTGTTTTGAATCCCTTCTCGTTATCTGTCATGAGTCGTTCACATTTTGGGAAATAATTAGATAAGACCTCTTCCATAACGTCGTACAGTCTGTTTCGAGTTTCGATTTCCCGAAGGATTGTATATTTAGAATACTTATCTACTGTTACAAGGAAAGTATACTTGTCGTTGAAGTATATGTCCATATGAATGTGTGTTCCCACATGTGTTGGTATTTCTGAATTATTCAGAGGTTCTCTGATAGGTTTTCTTTCATATTTTCCAAATAGACATGCTATGCATTTTCTGTTGAAACTCTTTGCTTGTTTATTTAGATCGGGCCAGTAATATTTCTCTGAGATTTCTTGTATATTGTTACGTAACCCTCGGTGTGCTCTTTCGTGAGTTACCCTTACAAGTTTTAGTTGTTCCTCCAAATTTGTCACGTCTTGAAGTTTTCTTGGTGTGAATATAAATCTTACTAGTGGGAATTCTTTTTTTATGTTTTCACCATATTTGTATATGTTTTCAAATTTCGTATGCAAAGCTACAATCTTTTGGGGTTGTATAACTTCTTTCATCTGCCTTAGTAAAGAGTCTTTGTCCTTAAACTTTATTATGAGTCTTATTTTGTTACTAAAATAGATTTGTGTTTCGATATTATTTGTTATATCTTCAATAAGTTCGAACTGTGCAGTGTATGCATTAAAAGGCTGATTCACAGTTTTTATTATATCATTAGAAGAACTTTCAGCTGAATGTGCTGTTTCTATGGTAGAAGTATTTATGCGTTGACGTGATAATGCGTCAGCTACAAGATTTAGGTTTCCTGGTTTATAAACTAATTTTGCTCCAAAGTCTTCAATGATTCCCTTCCAACGTTTCAGCTTTGTGTTGGGATTTTTTTCTGATACAGAATATATAAGGCTCTGGTGATCGGTATATATGGTTAAGTCTGCTATACCATATATGTAGTTTCTGAGTTTTTGTAAGGACCATATGATCGCTAATAGCTCTTTCTCGTTTGTGCTATAGTTCTCTTCTGTCTTACTCAGTGTTCTTGACAAGAAGTGTATAGGTTGCTTATTCTGACTTAGTACGGCTCCAATAGCTATGTTGGATGCATCAGTAGTAAGCTCGAATGGTTTACTATAATCCGGTTGAAAAAGTTCGACTTGTTCTTTCAAATAATTTTTTAAAATTCTAATCGCTTCTAATGCTGAATCATTCAGATTTAACTTAATATTTTTACTTTGTTTTTTGTTTACTTTACCGTTATCTCCTCGTAAATATAATGTCAGGGGCTTGGCTATGCTTGCGTATCCTTTTATAAACTTACGATAGTAACCTGTAAGACCTAAAAATCCTCTCAAATCCTTTACCGTTTGTGGGACTGGAAAATTTTCTATAGCTGCTATTTTCTCAGGGTTCGTAGTGATTCTACCATGTCTGATTATGTGACCTAAGTATTCTACTTCTTCTTGAAAAAACTTACTTTTCTCATCAGATATTTTTAATGTGGCTTTATTGAGTACGTCGAATACTTGACTTATGTGCTGTATATGTTCTTCCTCAGATGAAGAATATATCAATACGTCATCAATGTAAACGTGTACGAATTTACCTACAAAGTCTCTCAAAATGTCGTCCACGCATCTCTGAAATATGCTTGGTGCATTTTTGAGCCCGAAAGGCATTCGTTTAAAATGATATTTTGCGCCATTTATAGCAAAAGCTGTTTTTTCTTTATCATCTGTTTTGATTTTAATTTGGTGGAAACCTGACTCCAAATCTAATGTTGTAAAGTACTTGGCTTTACCTAAATTTTGAATTGTCATGTTGACATCCGGAATGGGGTATCTGTCTGTTACAGTGTGAGCGTTAAGTTTTTGGAAATCAACAACCATGCGCCGTTTTGGTTTTCCTTTTTCGTCCAAACCTTTTTTAGGTACTGTCCATATGGGACTGTTATAAGGACTATGGCTTTTTTCTATTATATCGTCATGTAAGAGTTTCTGTATTTCTTTGTTTACGAATTCGTTATCTGCTATGGGATATGGATATTGTTTAACATAAACCGGATTATCATTGGTCGTCCTAATGCTTGCTTCTATAGTATCTGTAAAGGGTAACGGTCCTATGCTGTTATTAATCTTCATCAGTCTATCTATGTCTGCTTTATAAATATTATTTTCCCCAATTATGTAATTAATTTTCTGAATAGATTCGACACTGCTTATGGTAGTTAGAGTCATATTACTGAAATTTATTTCCGCGTTTAGAACTTTAAGTCCTTCATATCCTAATATCATATCAAAAGACTGAATATCCTCTAATTCAAAAAATGTTATATTTTTCTTTAATATCCTAACTACTTTCTTTGTATCTACCATAGAATAACCATGCATTGTTTTTATTTTTATAGGTTTAATTTTAATTTTTTTGCTAGAATCGCATTTTCTATTAATGTAATTATGGGTTGCACCAGTATCAATAAGAATTTTATAAATTTTCTTAGAAATAGTACTAGTTAAATTTAAGCAGGGCAACCCGTCTACTAGTTTAAATGATCTATTCTTATGTTATTATTTACCATACATTCCGTTTCATCTGCTTCTGCATATGTACTGCTGACATCGTCTCTGCGTTGTTGTCGGGAGTTATTTACTCTCTGCTGCTTGAAGTTCTGCTGATAAGATCGTTGCGGTCTGTTGTGTGTGTTGAAACTCCCGCTGTGTTCACGTTTCGCTGGTGGATTATATACATCGGGTTTGTATTGATTCCAATTTTGTCGCTGTGCATGTACAATTTGTCTCGAGTTTATCTCCATCGGCTGTGGTCCTTGATTGTGTTGCTGCATATTATCGTATTGCTTCTGGGGTTGATAATTCGTTGTTTGGCTCGAATAATTTGGTCTTCTTTCGTTTCTGCGTTCATGTGGCATATTTTTGTGGTGCTTATCCTGAGTGAGATGTAAATGCCTGTGCACATTATCATGTTCTATTCTGCGAGCAATTGCGAATGCGTGTTCTAGATCATTTATTGTAGCTGAATATAATGATCCTCTTGTAAAGTTGTCACTCATACCATCAATGAATATACGAACTGCGTCGTCGTTAGCATTTTTAATTAGTCTGTCGATTATATTCGGCGGATCACCTGACATAGTGATTTTTGATATTATTAAATTGAGATTTTTATTTATCTCGTCGTGGTATTCAGACAGTGTGCTTCTTTTTTGCGTGATGGCTTTCATCATGTCTTGTAGCACGTATAGAGGTTCTTGATTAGAGTACGTATAATCTAATCTGTTACGTATCGCCTCAAAATTAAAAATTGTGTTATAATTAGTTAACACATTCGCGGCTGCACCCTGTATTTTACTTTTCACTATAGTCAATGCTGCTGCGTACTTACTGTGTGTTTTGAAGTTTTTAATGCTGTCCATTAATCTGGATGCTTCTTCGCGCCACGACCGATAATTTGATTGATCGCCGTTGAAAATAGGTAGGCTTTTAAATGCGTCTAACTGTATTTCACTACCATCTGTATATGTGGTTCTTATTTCCTCTAGCACAGGTATGTTTGGTACTATGCCTAATCCAGATTTTACTTCATTTAGTTTTGTTTCTAAATTAGTGTTTATTTGATTTTGGTTAGTTATTATTGCTGCTAACCTTGCATTCTCTGTGCGTGTGTGCTCTAGGGTTTGTGTTACTGTGTTGCTCCTGGTTTCTAAAGCTTCTAATCTTGCCATTAATACTGCGAGTTGTTCCATTTTGAACTCGTGTCTGTTGTCGTCGAATTTGTGTGTTTTTTTTCTCCACATATACACTTTCACTGAATTGCTTTGCTGCTTCGTACGAAGAAGCTATATTTGTACCTGCTATGCTAGGTAATTCTTGTAACCGGTAACGCGAGTGTTCTGTTTATACTAGATTTCACTACTTGTTCCCGAGGTCCGCTCGATTGAAGTTAAAAAGTATATTTAACCTCCTGGCAGGATCGCCAATTAAAACACTTGTTTCTTACTTTTAAAATTAAACAATATTTATTTGGAACTATGTCCTTTATTATTGAAATACTTTTTACTAATTCTAAAAGGAGCTTAAGGCTACTATGTAGTTACAATAAGACTGTTGATAAATTCATCATACAGTCGTATTTATATACTTTTCTTATCTATCTACAAGGAGACCCAAGCGTACAATCGTCTTGCTTGATAATGAAGAAGAGATAATATTCCAACATTGTATACAAACGATATTATCTCTTTTACATATGTTATCATTGTAGCGTTGTGTGCAAGACTGTACTAGAGACTAAAGATATCATTGAATACAAATAATGTTATCTTTTTTCTCAATATGTTTTGCTATGGATACTTAACTCGCGCTCCAAAGGAAGGTCTTCCGAAACTTCTTACAAAATATCCTCCAGTCAACTATAAGCGCCCAACCTGTCGAAAGAATTGACACTCTGACAGGTGTCAATTGAATAAATAAGGGATTCTCTCCCGTTCCTCACACCATTCCCAACCAAATTTTCATTCATCTCCCCCCAATGTAAACATTCCCAACAAACATTTCATCATTGTTCCAAAGGAAAGACTTTTTATCAAAATCTTTTTCTGATATGCAACTACGTCAGTCGTTCAACACTTTTCATTCCGCTCATCACATAGCAATTCCATCAATGAATGCGATGTTTTTTGCTTGTGAATAAATTCGTGAAAACGTCATCAAGACGTGGCTGGCTTTGGCTCTGGCGTTGTTTCGGTCTGTTGCTCTCTGTATATTTAGATGTCGGTTCAAACAGTCAGGTAAACCACTCACGTTCTGAAATCGGAAATCGAGTTTTCCAATAAAGCAAACGGTGAACTACAACTGTGCTCCCTTCCGAGGGTGCAGAAAAAAATAAAAAGGAAAATATTTTCACACCGGCGCCGTCGCTGCGCCGTCATCATCAGCGTCAGTCATCTATCGTATGGTGGTAAAGAGCGGGGATTTCGGTATGGAGGTGCTCGGAATGCCTTATGAACACAAAATCAAATAAGAGCTGTTTATCATATATCTGGATAACCGCACGTAACCCATCCTAACCCAGTCCGTCTTCGCAGCAAGGAGTACTTCACCACAGGATCTCGTCTGCACTCTGGAGCCGGTACAAACACACTTTTTCTTTATTCAGACAGTGTAGCGTCGAGGTGGAAAAAAAGGGGTGTTAGGGTTTCACTAGCCGCCCTATACACGCAAAGGTGGATGCTGTCGATGAGAGCATCAGGAGCCAGCAGCCACCTATCACATGTCAATTTAAGATATCGGAAGGCAAGAAGAACTCCTTATCTGCTGACGCGACCCACCCAACACTCAATCTCCTACAATGAGTTGTTGTATTCGATATCCGGTACCGGGACCGGTAGCAGGTACACAGGAGAGCTCAACATACCGCTATTATCCTTTCCATTTGCCCAAGGATAGCTTAATACAACTATCTGCGATGGAATGTGTGATGTTCCGGCCGAAGAATAAGAAGAAGGAGTAGATACGTTCTGCAGATAGGTGGTATATTCTAGGAGTAACTTATGCGTAACAGCACGAACGAGACCCAACGGATGACGGAAATCATCGGGAATATTATGCAAAAGAAACGGGGCCAGATACACCAAAGGCGATGCGGGGTGGAATATATAATGTGAATGGCGGCTGGAGAAGATGTGAAAGAATGATAGAACTACTCGCCCGATAGACCGCTCGTCGTCGGTGTGCGAGGACGGTATTTACCCGCAAATAGTTTTCAACGGAATTTGCGAATCGTATTTCAGCTCAGATGTTGTATGATGATAGCGACGTAAAACTACATATATATGCTCCGTACATGGGTCGATACAACGTCGTGTAGAACGTGGTTTCGGAGGAATCAACTTGCAAAGTTGTGGTTATCTATGCAGGAGGCAGATCCCATCCATCTTCATTGAAGATCTGTCACAAAATGTACCTTCTGGCAGTAGGTACGAGGATATGTGGATGGAAATTGCTAACCCAGTCTACTACCCGAGTTTAGCAGAGTTAAGTCTTAATTTTCTGCCGAGTTTGCTGAAGAAGGGGAGGATGTGACGCACAAGTCGTGCTAGGGGTTGGTCACTATTTATCTGATCACATCGTTTGAAAGACTATATGACTGCGGTTTCTATCTTAATTCCTCTACTTAGATTAAACTCTTCGGCATTGTTGTCGAAAAGGTGAATAGCTGTCTTAAACCTCAAAAGTTGATACAATACAAGGTACAGTTCGGGTGTGTAGTTCCAGATTTTCTATGACTGAATTTGTAGCCGATTTCGGACTATTTAGAACAAAAGTATTCAGGTCGTAAAAAGGTGGCGTCTCAACCTTTGGCGTTGTTGTCGAAAAGCTGAATAGCTGTTTTAGTCCTCGGACATTGACCCAATATGAGGTACACTTCAGGTGGGTAGTTCCAGGTTTTCTATGACTGAATTTGTAGCCGATCTCGGACTGTTTAGAACAAAAGTATTCAGGTCGTAAAAAGGTGGCGTCTCAACCTTTGGCATTGATGTCGAAAAGCTGAATAGCTGTCTTAAACCTCTAAGGTTGACCCAATACGAGGTACATTTCGGGTGGGTAGTTCCAGGTTTTCTATGACTGAATTTGTAGCCGATTTCGGACTGTTTAGAACAAAAGTATTCAGGTCGTAAAAAGGTGGCATCTGCGTCTTAACATTTGGCATTGTTGTCGAAACGTTGACCCAATACAAGGTACATTTCGGGTGGGTAGTTCCAGGTTTTCTGTGACTGAATTTGTAGCCGACTGTTCTCGACTGTTTGGAACAAAAGTATGCAGTTCGTAAAAAATTGGCTTCTTAACTTCTTCCGGGCAGTTCCAAGCTTTTAACGTTTCTCCTTATTTTGTCGTCTATAATGAAATCTTAGCGATACAAATACATTTTTAGCGACACTTTGTCGTCTATTTAACCTTGTCTAATTTTGTTTCTTCTTCTTTTTGTATTCATTAAATAAAGGTAACTTATTGAATTATAAAAGATTACCCCCTTTTATTAAAAACATACTACTACCAGAGCACAAACTTCCAACAGGTTATGGGCTCAGCACGCTTAAATTGTCAAAGTAAAGGTTTTAGACTTCCACCATCGAAATAGGAAACGTTTCGGTAAACGTAGAATTTTTCTAAAATTTCTGCTGAATGTTAGAAAAATGCACCACATCTGTCACTGTACAGATGCAACTGTCTGCTTCTCAGCATCCCTATGGATAGTTTTGTTAAACTTTTCATTGTTTTTGTTAATCAGAAACCATGATTCGGGTGGTTAACAACGTACCTATTCAAAAGGTGATTTTGAGATGAAATTTGAAGTTCGTCAGGAGCTAACTAAACTTGGAAATGAGTTAAGGAAACAACCAAAACCTGAATACTGTACCTACACCAAGAATGTTTCCACATAGTTTGCTTTTCACTATCATTACTTCACAGGCAAGAATGCCGAAGCCGCTGTAGACACATAGATACAATCCCAGCAACATTAATTACCTGTATAAATTTAAGAGCTACCTCTTTTGAGTCTGATTCGCATTTTACTGAGGGTGGTTCAATAGTCAACATTTTTTTTTTTTTTAAACTCCTTGCCACAAAATCACTTTCAAGGCAATTAAGAAATATTCTGGCGGAAGAACTAATTATATCGCACAACTATTATAAACGTGAGGCAGGCGTTGCGGTCCGTTAAGCAGAAACCTCCTGAATTGGACGACGAATATTGCACGAGTTGCGCCTTGCGTCTAATTTCACTCCAAGTGAATACAAGCTAATTTAATTAAAAAAACAAAATATACGAAAACTTCTGTGTGTGAGTTGCTGCCAGGAGAACGGAGAACGGAGAACGGGAGAATGGAGAAGTGCCTTGAATCGGACACGAATTCATGTTTGATAAGGGTCGCTGGAGGAATGCAAAGAACACGGACAATTGTCGCCTACTGTTAATGATGATGACGCCGACCGACGATGCCATCGGTAAACAGTGCTGCAATTATTTTTGCATCGTGTAATTAGTGTCGTTAGTGACGGGCAAATAATTCTTCAAGACTATCGCAGTCGTGTGGGCGCCAGCGGAGGGGGAGCATTCTTTTGTATTCCTTTGGTATATACCGGTCAGCCGTTCGGTCAACAAGAGTCATAAAAATTAATTGTCCGGCATTTTACATAATGAAGGGTTAATGTCATCGTTATGGAAAATATTCCACAAAAAGGGTCAACGCGGGGTAACTATAGTTGTTGTAGGTAGTTTGCACTTTTTCCGTTTTGTTGCATATTAATTATTATTAATTATCTTAATATATAAAAACGTTCGTGCGTATGTATGACCGACCATAACGGCTGAACCACTGAAGTTATCCCCCTTATATTCACTCCATATGTTTGTGTGGTGCTCCGGATGGTTGATGTTTATTTTAGACCCTATAGGGAGCGCTGGGGTCGCTTTTTTGAAAATTCTTATTTATGGACCGATTTGGCTCAAGTTAACACCATATAACACTTAAAACAAAAAGAAAGTTTTTGTCAAAATTTGGACCTGATAGGTGGCGCTGGGAGATATTTACGACAGGTTAGATTTCCCTGCATATCAATTTTGTATCAACAACATTAAATTTAATTGTAATAATGTAGTTGGCGTGTTGTCTAGGTATACTTTTTTGAATTTGACATTTCAGTAATTCATATTTCATTTAGCTGTATAATTGTTCGACGAAAACTCCAAATTAGTTTTTAATTTAAATTTAAATAGGTAAATAACATTTCCATTCGATTTCCGGCACAAATAACATAACCAAGGAAAATGTTCTTACCGGGCCAAATTTTATGATTCTTCTTTTGTTTTGTTCGTATTGGTGTATTTCAGACTTAGGCAGTCTTAAAAGATAAAATTTTGAACCCGATAGGTGGCGTTGTTCTCGATCTCCGAAACTGCTCAACCGATTTCAATGAAATTTCGTGGATGTATGTTTTTCGTTCCCACTTGAAGGATAGGATACGTTTGGACCTGATCGGTGGCGCTGCTGCTGTTATGGTTGCTTCAAGATTGAAATATACTATTGTTTCGGACCCTATAGATGGTACTTTGCAAAACATAAAAGGAAGCATTAAAATTATTAATGGACATTGTCCAAATAAAGGACTTTGCTAAATGTGAGCAGGACTTAAAACGAAAGGTATGAGCAAAGCCAGGTGGGTATAGCTACATATAAGAAAGACTGACGTCCGTATGTGCGCACTCCGCATAGCTCGCGAACAAATCCTTAAATTTTTATGATTTTTGGTTTATTCGCATGGGCCCAAGGAAGGACATATGCTACTTTTTGTCGTGAAAACAAAACTTTATGGGGATTAGTTGAATTTTTAAATTCTTTGGATGTTCCGGGCTTACAGTTGAAAGTCGGCTCAGTTATAATTTTGTTGCGCAACCTCAATGCACCGAGACTTTGTAACAGAACGCGTTTGATTTGGTGGTGAAGGATCTCAAATCAAATGTCATGCAAGCGACGGTTTTGAGGAAAAAATTCAAAGACAAACATTCTCATTCCACGGAATCCGCTTATTGAGAACGCATTTGTACGTCATGTAGGTACTGTAAACCATTTAAGTCAAAAAAGCGGAACGTTGGCCAACACGTTAATCTTCTTTGTTGCGTTTTTCTACGCCTAAGGAAGGTTCATACAGCGACGAAATTGGAAAATTCAAATTCAAGTTAAAAAGTCACTTTGGGCGGGACGGAGTTCGCCGGGCACGCTAGTTTTTTTTTTATAAATTGTTCGCCTTTGAGCTGAGGCAGAAAAACGAATGGCAGCTCGAAATGCTGGGGGAAGGATTGTCTTCAATCCTTTTCAACCTTTTTTTTTTGTATCTATTTAGGTTGGTGAATGCGAAAACAACTAGCTGACAAAAAAAAAAAAAAAAAAAAAACAACGCATTTTTATCGGACGTCTTGAGCACACAAGCGTGTATACGGGGGGTTGATTTTTGGATTTCTTTAAATTTTTTTTTAACGAAATAGCTAGGAACTGGGTTTTAGCTCAGTGGGAGGGATATTCCTACCAAGTAAAAAGAGAAATAGCCAAAACTAGAACCATGTGCAGCGTTTCGCTGTCAAGGGTATATTAACCATACTTAAAGAGTAGGGTAGGTGTACTACCCATGACTCTAGCATTGCTTGAAGGGGATAGCCTAGAGAGAATAGGATGGAGCTATTTCGCACGCATGCCACGAATTAAATAGCCTTTACATTAAAGAGCACTAATATGAGACAGAATCGAAAAACGGTGAGGTGGTATGACCAACAAAAAAAAACCGCAAGGGAGACAACCGGCGAGGCTATATAGCAGAGACACTCATATTTTTCGAGATCAGTTCTTGATGTGGTTTTTTTTTTTCGATGAGAGGAACATTCGAGAGTTCCGTCTTTGCTTTGCGGCCGTTTTGGTAAAAAAAAATGTTTTGTTGTTTCTTGGACGCGATTGTTAAGTGAAAAAAAAAAAAGTCTAAAAGAAAAAAAAAAATATAACAAGGGAAATAGACTGTGTTCAATAAACTATCAACGAGTCTGACAATATAAAAAGTGCTAGGTACAACAAAAACAAAAAAAAAAACAAAAAACCATGCCCTGTCGAATTTTGTTGCCCAAGTAGTCGCTCGCGCGGATGTGCCTCCCATCTATGGACGCGAAGTGATTGTGCTAATGATAGATCGCTTAAGATCTTCCAGGGCTTATCAGTGCTATTCCCGTCTCCAAAATCTACCACAATTTTATGAGTGAGTGAATTGCGTCAGTGGCAACAACAACTTCCACAGGCGCATCATAACGCAGAAAAGCCGCATCCACCTCATCGCAATCAAAAAAAAAAAAACAAAAGGAAAAAAAAACATAATACCTACATACATAAATCCACAAAAAAAAAAAAAAATTGTTACCAACCAACTAAAAATATACGGTTAACAAAGCACCCTGGACGCACCCTACTGCCGTCCCACCAAGAGCACTATCCTATCGACAACGGCAACTCCAACGCCGAGGTATTCAGTCCAGTGATCGTTCAATGGGTTCCCTAGAACCATCAACTTCAACGACGCCCTACTGGTCTCACAATATCACCGGCAACTCCAACGCAGCATCGAACATCTCTACCCACAGCAGCAGTGCCAGCAGCATCGAACATCTCTGGCCTCTCCCTCTTTTGAAGAGCTACCGGATAGCTTGCATTAAAAACAATATCGAAGACATTTCGCGCCCTATTTTATAATTTTTTTACTAGGAATCCCAGCAACCTAAAGGCATGAAAAATGTAACAAACGTCTACGTCACCGTGGCAAGAATCCCCCCCGACCGACGAGCTGGCCAGTGCTTACTAGCATGCCTACGCCTAGGTGATGTGGACCCCCTTCCTTCTCGGCTGCCCGGACTGACTCATGGAGTACTGTGACCTTTGGTCGTAGGGGTGGCTGTGGAGAGGGAAGGCTCAAGACTTTGCCGTGAAATTTTCCTTTTAGACCTCTTCCGTTACGTCTACGGCAGAGGGAGTGTTGGTGAGGTGCATTGATCCGAGGGTATTTCCTCGGTAGGTGCATTGACCTATCCCTCCTCCTTTTACAATCGTTACATAATTCTGTCTGTATTTATTATTTCTAAGCTAACGTGGTTAAGAAGCCTAATGCTGTGCACTTAATTAACTTGGTAAACTTATTTTTAAACCATTTAAATATATAGATCCCTATGCATTGATTATATTCCTTTTATTTTTTATTTGTTTGTAGAGTTAGATTGTGAAGGTTGATGTGGATTGTGAATGAGAACATACAAATTGATGCCATCTGTACTATTTTCTTCGATACATTAATGAAAACAACGAACTACAAAAAGCAATACAAAGGGCAACACAAAGAGGAAAATGCAGTACAAAACAAAAGTGAGCAGTACGGCAGTACGCAGCGCCCGAAAGCAAAACAAATATTGCTTTTGCAATACTTTCGACAGCACTGACCCTGAGTCGATATAAATGTGGTTCAATAACCAGCAAACTCATTTTTATGATATATTGTCATCTATTGAATATTACAAAAAATGGACAAACAAAACATCGAATAAAAACTAAGTGCAAAAATTAGGTATCTTCAGATAGCCGCTTTTTGCACTAATTTTGTTTTCACTGTTGCTTACTAGAAGTAGATAGCTCAGGTTACCTAGTTTATGCGCTGTCTTCTATAATTTCTTATTAGGTATTTAGTAGGTATGTCGTTTTTGATTTTTTTTTCTGCCTAACCGTTTGATTCATTTTTCATTAATAAACGGCCTTACTAATAATCAAACCTACTGTCGCCTATTAGTTGGTTGCCAATTTACAATAAAATGTACAGCATTTTCGAAAGGGTACCAATAAACAATTGTTGTTGAATCTGTTGAATTACATTTGTTGTCACGCAGAATTTGAATTTCATAATTTGTTTTCGTGAAAAAAAGTCAGTGGTTTCTTTCACAACGAGGATTTTATTCCAAAGAAAGGAATACATAATTTGCAATTAAACTTGCCCAAAAGATATCTTTCAAAGGCTTTTTGAGGCTTATTATAAGCAAAAAACAAAACACAAAATAGGAAATCCACAAAGTATCCGCCGATCTGACAAATATCATAATATGCAAATCAGTAATGCCCTATCATTCGTTTGGGCACAATTTTCGGTACTTTTTATAGACACTTTCCTTTGTTTTCTAATACTTTATGATCGAATGATGAGTGCATTTGTTTCGTAATAATATACTTTTCAAATTATTGAACAAACGGAACACAGTTTATTAGAATGCTTTGATGCAAATCAGACAAAATTGGTAGTGTAAAGATCACAATTTTTAGTGAATACTTTCGCAAATAGAAATAATAGTCTGTTAATTCTTTTCAGAAATATCAGGAAGCCATAAGAGTTTTAAGAACCTATCGCTTCCGTTTTCGAGTTTCAATTTGCCAAGTGAAAATGAAAATAAATACGATTTGATGTTTTAAAAATTGCGTAGATTATATTACTTAATTCGGGAAACATAGAAACCCACAAAATTAAATTCTCGCAGAAAAATATAAAGCTGTGGCGCACATTTTTATGAACGAAAACTGTCATATTTCCCCCTCCATGAATTCACACATACTACCTGCTATTCATCCAGAAGTTTCTCAATTTGTTAATTTGTTTGTATATTGCTGAGTGGTGACAATTCTATTCTTATATCTATATTTTCCGTGAAGTCCTTTTCACACCAACCTCAGAGATCGTCTTTCTCGGTAAACAACCTCCTTTTGCAAAGAGTTTAATAAGGGTTTGGTTGCGGCCAAATATCTACCTGAGTCGCCAAAGGTTCTGAGAATTGTTGAAAAAAAGTAGGTATGCGACGACTTTCAAGAATGCCTTGGAAATATCCCAAACTTATATAAAATAATTTTGTTAGTAAGCATCCATTCATTGCTTGCAAACTTTTTTAAAAGGAAACCAATTAAAAACATGAACTAGCGGTTCAACTTGATAAAACAGAGAAACACAGGAATATATGCTTCAAGCGTTTAGAAATAGAAACAAATTGCAGTATTTTCCAATTTTTTGCATACATTTGTACAAATTTGTGTTTGTTAGACTTAAAAACCATTTTCATTGTTGTAAATATTACAACGAATAAAATTAGAAAACATTTACAATTTACTAAAATTAATTTATAATTGTAAACGCTCAGGTTGAACAATAGCGTATTTAAATTCGCTACTTTTACGAAATTTAATACTGTAATTTTCGACGGTTGGGCAACACTCGTCTTCAAAATGACATTAAGGGAGGATTTATTTAGCAAATGCCCGAGAAAAACATGACTTTCTCACCATTAACATTTAACCCTACAGTTAGCGATATTCTGGCAACTATATTTGTTTATTGGTAAAGCGATTTTGGAAAGTCTGGAGTCTTTGCGCAAACTGCCAGACTAAAGTTGATTATTGGTAAGGCCGAAAGACTTAATATCTCTATTTTCAATAAAGCCATCGGCCCTGAGCCGTGATTACTTCGACTTCTACAACAGTTTGCCTCATGGTAAATTTAAAGATGATGATGAGTAAAACATGTTCTAATTTTTGTTTTATTTATAAAAGTACTGTTGACATCTTTTTGCTGTTTATATGCTATTATGAGATAAGTACTGAAAACTGTAAAACTGTAAAACCAAAACTAGCCAAAGATAGGTCAAGATAGGTAAGTGCAAATTTAAATTTCAATCAGTTAAAACTAGTTAATGCAAAAAATGGATAACTGTCTTTTTTCCCAATAATTTAACTGTCTTTTCTCAAAAACATATGTATATATCCATAAATGTTTGTCGCTATTTTACTCTTTTAACTTCAGCTGGTGGCACAGTAAAAAATATCTTGTAGCTGTGTCGGAAAGAGATAGTGAAAAAGTCGTTTAAATAAGAAGCAAAATGTTTATTGCCGATTTCTCAAAAGTGTGGAAAGTGAATGTAATCACTTTTTGCATTCAGGTGACGAAATAATTAAAACAAATAATTTTCCGATCGGATCCATCTGCAACCCTCAAGGATATGGGGGTGGTTTGTTTGAAAATAAAATTGAACAAAATTTTCCAAAAAAAAAAAAAAAATCCCACACACCTATAACCCTTCACCGGGCAAAAAACAAAAAAAAACAGAATAATGTACTAGGTATACAACTCCATAACAGCACTTACCGATTTGAAGATTCCCAACCATTAGGAAAATTGTACTGAATATTGCAGTAACTAACAAGCAATCAAGTGATGGTTGTAAAAGTTTTCTTTTAGGTTTCCTCCTTGAACTGAAGGATAGGACTTGTGAAGAAGTTTCCTGAGCTGTATTCTCAGCTCCGCCCGGAGGTTCTGGTTCTATTCCTGGTCTTGTATTTGTTGCTGCTGTTGTCGCTGTTGATCCCAATTTGCTAGATGTAGCTGTGAATGGTGGCGCTGCTCCTCTGTCTGTTGGAATCGCCATCGTTGTAGGTACAATGTTCTTGGATGGTGACTGTACCAGTATGCGGAAATGTTGTTGTTCCTGTTGCAGGTCGTATCTCTTTGGATTATCTAACGACAATAATGGTGCGGCGGCAGTGGCGGTTTGTTGTTCAAATTCTGCCTTCGAGTTTGCTATATTTTTAGTTATTTGAAGCGAAAGTTCACTGAGTGGCTGAGAAGTTTTGTGCAAGCCAAGACCAGCTCCAGATGGCTTTGTGATGCAGTTCGGTTTTCCAAAATTAATATTACTTGTTTGTTCACTTGAGGGATCTATCATAGGAGCAGTATAGCTGCCGGTGGTAGAGGTGGTGGTGGTAGTTGAACTGGTGGCGGTGATTGTGGTGGTAATAATTCGCTTTGGGTCTGGCTGCTGAAGTTGGTCCTGATGATGAGTTCGCCTTTTAAGTTTTTTACTATTGATAATATCATTTGGTATTTTCGTCATTTTGCCAAAGCACCCTGGGTTTGTGCAAGTAGTGCAAGGCGGCTCACTAACTCTGGATCTCTTTGGGATCAATGCGTTCAATTTGAGACTAGAATTTCCAAAAGTTCCAAACTATATCTCAAACGAATCGTTGATAAATACGTATGGCTGGCCAGAGATACAGAATTTGATATTCAGAATTATTATGCCCGTTGATAGGAAAAGTTTTATTTCATTGCGGTCCTATTGATGGTGTAGGCTTTGGCGATGGGCGGCAAATTCTAAAGTTTTTCGCTATAGCCTCTGTGCAGTGGGGAGTTGCCCCGAGTTGAGGCGGTAAAAGTGCGGCTTCTTTGTATATTTTGAAATTGATTGGCCACTTGCTGGTTTTCCAATGCAGACTTTTCCCCCAGTTGGTTTGAGATATATATATTTAACAACCGGACGTAGTGCTATGTGTTATAATTGGAGTTGTGCTGCATTTTTACAGTTGAAGACATCTAATCAATTGATTGCTGGAAATAGAGTAAAAGAGGTAGTTTCATTAGTGATATGGCCTTTTGGTAGGTTTGTTAATATTTCTTTTAACTAGTGGAATGAAAGCCGATGCGGAAAACTAATTTAATTAGTTGATTTCTTTGCCATAGCTTTTTGCACAAAGGCCGTGGACAGGACACTCATTGTCTTCATGATGGTGTCAATCTGGAGTCCTGCACTGAATTGTGAATTAAAAAATGAAAGAGAGATTGTGGGACTAAGTTAGGCAGTAATTTCTGACGAAAATGGGTTTACACATATCTGCCAGATGGACCATAACGTGGGATAAGACTGCAGGACAAGTGGTTAGAATTGACAAGTTCCGGCCCAGAAAGAGCAGTTCATACGTGCTCAAAATTTTGGAAACAGGAAATGGAACCCTCCGTTATTAGTAGTTTAATAAACTTGTCGACTACTTAAAGAGCATTAGTCAGTAGCACATTACGAATGAGCTGAAACAAATATTTAATGTTGACAAATGCAGCTTTTGCCTCTGCCTAAAATCTGGCAACTGCTATACCGTCAAAAAGGTTACAAAAATATAAATATATCCGGTTGTTGCTGCTGGAAACGAGAAAGAGACTAATAATTTTCTTTTTTGATTTTTTGATTTAACCCTGGATAGCGGTAAATTTTCTAACAATAATTCAAAATCGGATTAAAAGATAACAATACGTGAGAGAGAAACAAGAAACTAAAACTTGCTTATAAAGTTCTTGACCAATTTAATATTTATGTGTAGTTTGTGGAAATGGTTTTCCCGTCGAGTCAGATTCTTGCATCCTCATTCCCCATTCTCAAACCGAAAACTGATAAGCGAAAACGTACTGACGTCGTGTACAGAATCAACTGTATCGGTAACAACATTGAAAGCTGCAACTTTTGCTATATTGGTACCTACAACAAAACAGTTCCTGTCCCAAAGAATGTCCAATCACCGGTCGGACATCAAAACAAAAAACGGAGGCAAAACGGCACTGGCCAACCACTCCATTCAACACTCGTGCATTCAACATGAGTGTTGGCTGTGCGCTGTGCCCAACCATCTGGCCGTGTCTACCCCATGTCGCCTGTACCATTTTCTTCACCCTGCATCAGCTGGGCAACGCATATAAATAAAATTTGCAAAACATATGGCTGAGCCATATAACTTTTCTGTTCGTTTTAGAATTCACACCCGCTCGCTGTCTTGGATTCTATGACATCAATCTGGTCTCTGGTGTCCCGCTGAATTTGTTCCTCAAGTAGTTGTTGGACTACTTGAAATTTTTTGTGCTAATGGTTTAGGTCTGGCGCAAGACGGACCTGAAGACTGCCGGGACTGTCGCAAGATGAACCTGAATAGGGCAGGGACTGTCGCATGAAGGACCTGAAGACCGCCGGGACTGGCGCAAGACGGACCTGAAGACCGCCGGAACTTTCGCATGGGGAACCTGAAAACCGCTGGGACTTTCGCATGAGGAACCTGAAGACCGCCAGGTATGTCGCAAGACGTAGCTGAAGACCGCTGGGACTTTTGCATGGGGAACCTGAAAACCGCTGGGACTTTCGCATGAGGAACCTGAAGACCGCCGGGTATGTCGCAAGACGTAGCTGAACGCCGCCGGGACTGACGCAAGACGGACCTGAAGACCGCCGGGACTGTCGCAATTCGCAATACGGACGTGAAGACAGCCGGGACTGCCGCAAGACGGAACCGCAGACCGTCTGAGGCTAACCCACGCCCACCAGAGCCACAACAGAGGACCGAGCCGCTAACAGTACCGCTAACGCTAACTCGGTGATTTAAAACAAAAAAAATATAAAAATTGTAAAGTTCTTTGAATTGTAAACATTGGATTATAAAATAGTTTGAAAATATATCATAATAATAAAGGAAACTCTTCAAACCCAAACCTCTACCGGCGAGCTAACCTCAACCCTAGATAAAAAGCACATCACAATCGAATGAACAAGAGGGCATGAAAACTCCAAGCTCATCCATCCAGACATCGTTATGGAACTGAAAAAAAAATGAAATACTTGGAATTACCATAATAGAAAACTGTCTACCGAAATTCAACTTCAGTCGAAACTTCAAAGTTACATTCCCAAATCGACAGAACTGGGAACAGAATAAACCCACATTTGCCAAAGATTCTCATGTATGGTACACAGATGGATCGAAAACAGATGAAGGAGTTGGAGCTGGAGTATACGGGGTCGACACAAAAACGTTCATCCATAAAAGCATGGACAAACGCAACTCCGTATTCCAAGCAGAAATCTTTGCAATAGAACTATGTCTCAGAGAAAATCTAAAAAAAAGTCATAACCAACAAGAACATTATATTCTCTCTGATAGCAAAGTTGCACTAATGGCTATCAATAGCTATGAAATCACAGCAAAGCAGACATAATAGCCAGGATAGGATCGGCATCAACCTTTATGATGCCAAGACAATTTTGTGGATTACTCCTTAGCACCGCTAAATTCCACATTAAAACCTGGCTGAAGAACAAAGCAAATCATTACTAGACAAACACTGAAGGTAACAGACAAGCTAAAATGTTCATGCCAACTACTTCCCGTTCAAGAACAAAACAACTCCTAAACCTAACAAGGAGTCAGGTTCGTACAGTCACAGGGTTCCTCACTGGGCACTTCCAAGTCAAAAAATACCTCATGACTATGGGAATAATACAAAAAAACACTTGCAGACTATGCAAACGAGGACGAAGAATTAGCAGAACACATACTGTGCCACTGTGAATGTCTAGTCAGATTGTGTCAACACCACCACCTTGGGCCAGAGGACACATCAGACAGCGCACTCAAAGAACTACTAGGATTCATAACTAAGCATCATGAGCAAGCTCATTGGAGGAAATCACAATAGGCCCACTCGTGGCCGCAGTGATATGGCAACTTGATTCCACCTCCCTCAAAAAATCGAAATCTAAGTCTAGCGAGCAAATGATTAGAAGCCAAAGCCAAGGTCTTTCGATTTTCACGGGCACAATTCCTTAAAAACTCCTATATGAGTACAAGGCAGCATGTGCGCAAATTTTCCATTTTGGCTATCAGCCGACGGTCTATTTTATACAGTCTTTGTCGAAAAAAAAGAGGCGGATAGGACGTGCTAACTTAGCCTCTCAAAATTTGCCACGAAAAATGACACACGCGTATTCGTAGATTTACGAAAGCGCAAGTGACAGCTTTTTGTATTGAAATTGATGCCAAACCCATCAGCATGGGCATGGGCAAGTAGTCTCACTGACTTTCGGGTGATTGTGCAACTTTCTCAAATATGATTTGAGCCATGGGTCATAGCTCATAGGACATAGCATGCCACAGTAGGTTAGGTTAGGTTAACCATGCCACAGTACTGCGCCATAAATTTGTCAGTTCAATGTCTCAGAACTAAAAGTGCACATGGGCCATTCAGGTTGCATCTCCCCGTTGAATAGCATTTGCATGCAAAATCTGCACCATCAGCGTGTATATGCCTATACTTAGCCTACTCTCCGGTTGCAAGCTGCCTTTAATTTAATAATTAAATTGCTCACAGTCTTCTAATCTTTGAGCACACATCAATTCGCTATAATTAAATTCCTTTGAAGGTGAAATTTGCTACGGTTCTGCTCTCTGGCACTGAGAGTGCTTTTAACAGTGATCTACTGCCATCTGCCACCCTCATCATCAACCCACCTGCAATAGCCCCCATGCATTAGCAATTAATTATGCATTAGCTTGGATTATCGCCAGCCTAATTGGGGAGTTTGTCAATTTCAATCGAACGTTCACAAGAATGCACCTGTGCATGCCCTTTGTATGGCAGTGTGTGTGTGTTTTTTGTGTTATTCAGGCCAACGCTATAATTAAATTATACAAATTGATATGTCCGTCCTGCAAAGCTGGTCATTCAAAACGTATCCTTAATCTAATATTAGAAGTAGGAAAAAACCCAAACACACACACACAGTCGTGCAGCCCCTTGGGATAAATGATATAATATGACGAACTCTACGGGTTGCTTGAACTGGAAAATGACTGTTTGCGGTTAGTAGACAAGACATGTCACGACAATAATAGCTGTGGTTGGCCGTTATTTCAGAACAGGAAAACATCACATCAGCTGCACACATTCTTTCGAGTTTTTCCGAAAACTGAGGAGCGCCTTTTAAACATTGAATCCACAGGACAATGACTCTTCCGACACTCGTGGGCCCGGCCCGTCTAATGTGCAGAGGCACTGGTGTGCAAAAAGTCAAGCGTCTTAATAGATTGCTTTGGGACTTTGGGTGTTCGTGCATTGCCTGGCCTTGTATAAGCGTTGCCGCAGCGCAGCTATGCAATATGCAAATGTAAGCGCAATTTTGCCATGTTTATAAATAAGGACCAAAAAAAAAAAAAAAAATGGTCTCTCACCCAGATGAGTTCAGACGTAACTTACATGTAGCTGGGTTTTAGAAACGGTTCGTCATATTGTGTACGTGCAGCAGATTGTGTGATGCAATTGTTTATGTGAAGGTACCCAGGGTACATTCACTTTGAGGCTCATGGTAACCAAAAGAATTCCTGTTTCTAAAGCGTCTTTCAAATCAAAATCCGTATTCCATCTTAGAGCGCTGATTTGCAGTTTTACGAGCGGTTCTTCTCAAAATCCCGTAAGGACAGACATGAACAAAAATTACTCGTTAGAGTAGCGAAGGACCCCAGGTTCGATTCCCGAAGAAAACCGAAATTCTTAAGGGAAAGAGATTCTCAGTTAGCCGTTTGGACTCGGCATTAAATTATAGATCCCTTCCAATCGTCCCAAAAATGAATAGTTGTAAGGAACTAGGCATAGGGTCCTTAGGATCTGTTGTGCCACCAATTTATTTTTTTCTTTAAGGACATCTTCCATTTCCGTTTATGTACTTGATCTGCAGTTAAAACAAGACTGTAATACGCAGGTTCTAGTAGATCAGCTTGGTAAAAAAATAAAATCAAAATGCCTTCAAACCTGACGCAGATCGTAGTGATCTAGTAAAAGAACGGAGTTCTAAGAGCTATCGACCCGTGATCTAAAAACACCCACCAAACGGCCAAGACAGTATGGTTTGCGTCCAGGTTCTACTAGATCAGCGTGTGGAAGAGGGGATGAAATCAAAATGCCTCCAATCCAAGTCCGGTGCAGATCGTAGCGATTTAGGAAAAGAACAGAATTCTATTAGTGACTATTAGCGACCTTTGGGTTAACATGCTGCGGTCTAGAAAAGTCCATCAAAGAGAGGAAGGTAACATGTCTTGGATATCTACGTCACGGAGGAGACTTACAGCGGGGGTTTAAGGATGGTCCGTCATGAAGCAAGCTGAAGTGGAGGAGGTCTGCTCAAATATCGTGCAAGGTTTCTCTTAACCATAGACACTCCAACATCTCTTTTTTTCTACCATGGGCCCTTGGGCACACAAGATCCTGAGGTCCTATTGGAGAGTAGAAAAAGAGAATTACAAAATCTTTTTTTTATTTTCTATAGCCTTATTACAGAACTGGCTAACCCGTGCTCGCCTTGCTTCGCGAGTTCCACTTTGCACTTACACAAAAAATTGCCTACACTGAACGCTGGGAAAATCAAACGATCTAGCTTCAATCGAACATTTTCCTTTTTTGAATTGTACAAAATTTAAAGTTTATTGCTTTTTGTTTGACTTCAGGATATCGTACAAAGATGATTTATATCTTAAAATCTTTGTACACAATTAAACTTTATACTAAAAAAAAAAAATCGTATTTCATTTGGTTGAGTCATTCCAAAGCTAGCTAGACATTCGAGAGTTACAACTCTTCTTAGATATCAGCTTAGATTTCCGCTTCCGGACAGCGAATAATGGTAAAACATATACTATAACCCAATTTCGACAATTTTCAATGCAAATATGGAAACCGGAATCAATTTCGTGCAATACTTTTTTAATCATTTCCGAACAAACACCTTACAGCTGAAATAAAAGTAACAGCTTTATTATAGTATGGATACAATTTTACAGGGACTAAAGCAGAAAAAATCAGAATCAGCTAGTTTAGATTCTGTTACTTTTGACATTCTGAAATTTCTTATTTTTCTTTGTTTTCTTTGATTTTGTTTATGAAATTAATTGTTTTTTTTTTTTTTAACCTGCTTTTACTTTTATTGTTTATGGCCACCCCTAATCATAAACTTTAAGTTAAATTTCAATTACTTATTGAAGTGACATTCAAAACTATTTCATAACTATTTTTAATAAAATGCAGAAAGTCTCGACTTTTGATCCTTAAGTTTCTAAAATCTTATTTAAAATAAGCTAAGAACAAAACATAATATCCTATTAAACTAAATTTTTGGTCTTCAAAATACTGGTGTAAAAATATTTAGAGTAAAAAACAAAATATATTTCTAATAGTTTCTAGGTTTAAAAATAAATAATATTAATATTAGTTTAACTTTTAAAGGGCTTTTTATAGGTGTAAAAATGTACACTCTTTACATATGGCAATGCCACATTTTCTGTTGAAATCGGCGTCGGCAATGTTACTGGCTTATTACTGTTGCCATAAACTCGCTAAAATCGCCCTCGCTAACTCTCAATAAAGGTTTTTTGCCAAGCTATGTCTACCAAAATAGAAAAAAAAAACATATTGCGTCTATGAATATATGGGCCATTCGGGGCCCCCGTGAGATGGGGGACTTGGGCACGGGCCCCGTGTACCCTTATAGCAAAGACGGTACTGTTTTGACCAATAGGAAAATAGTCAACCGAAAAACAACCTTCGCATCTGTCTGCTGATGAAAGGGCAACTACAAACTGATGGTTCTTTTTGCCGCTATTTTAATAAAGCTTCGCCAAGGTCATCAACATCATTTCATCCTATATAAAACGCTGGAATTTTATGGATAGACTGAGAGATGAATTTGTGTTTATTTATGTGATCTAAGTAATTGTAGCCTTTGTACGTAAAACCGAAACTAGATTATTTATTTTCTGGTATTCCTCAAGGTAGCCACTTCGGTCCACCGTTGTTCCTCTTATCTTAATATATAAAAACGTTCGTGCGTATGTATGACCGACGATAACGACTGAACCACTGAAGCTATCCCCCTTATATTCACACCATATGTTTGTGTGGTGCTCCGGATGGTAGATGTTTATTTTAGACCCTATAGGGAGCGCTGGGGTCGCTTTTTTGAAAATTCGTATTTATGGACCGATTTGGCTCAAGTTAACACCATATAACACTTAAAACAAAAAGAAAGTTTTTGTCAAAATTTGGACCCGATAGGTGGCGTTGGGAGATATTTGCGATAAGTTAGATTTCCCTGCATATCAATTTTGTATCAACAACATTAAATTTAATTGTAATAATGTAGTTGGCGTGTTGTCTAGGTATACTTTTTTGAATTTGACATTTCAGTAATTCATATTTCATTTAGCTGTACAATATATTCGACGAAAACTCCAAATTAGTTTTTAATCAATTTTAAATAGGCAAATAAAACATTTCCATTCGATTTCCGGCACAAATAACAAAACCAAGGAAAATGTTCTTACTGGGCCAAATTTTATGATTCTTCTTTTGTTTTGTTCGTAATGGTGTATGTATTTCAGACTTAGGCAGTCTGAAAAGATAATTTTGGACCCGATAGGTGGCGTTGTTGTCGACCTGCTCAACCGATTTCAATGAAATTTTTTGGATGTAGGTATATTCTTCGTTCCCACTTGAAGGATAGGATACTTTTGGACCTGATAGGCGGCGCTGTTGCCGATCTCCGAAACAGCTCTACCGGGTTGATTAAAATTTGTGGATATGGGTAGGTATGGTTGCTTAAAGATTGAAATGTTTCGGACCCCCTATAGATGGTTCTTTGCAAAAAATAAGCGAGATAGGAGAACGGGTTGTGAAAGCATTAAAATTATTAATGGACTTTGTCCAAATAAAGGACTTTACGAAATGTGAGCAGGACTTAATACGAAAGGTATGAGCAAAGGCGGGTAGGTACAGCTACATATAAAAAAGACAGATGTGCGTACCTACTCATAACTCGGGAACCAATCCTTCAATTTTTATGATTTTTGGTTTAACTTCGCATGGACCCAAGGAAGGACATATGCTACTTTTTGTCGTGAAAACAAAACTTTATGGGGATTAGGTAGTTGAATTTTTGAATTTTTTGGATGTTCCGGGCTTACATCTATACAGTTTAAAGTCGGCTCATTTATAATTTTGTTGCCCAACCTCAACGCACCGAGGATTTGTAACAGAACGCGTTTGATTTGGTGGTGAAGGATCTCAAATCAAATGTCATGCAAGCGACGGTTTTGAGGAAAAAATTCAAAGACAGACATTCTCATTCCACGGAATCCGCTTATTGAGAACGAATTTGTACGTCGTGTACTGTAAACCATTTTAGTCAAAAAGCGGAAGGTTGGTCGACACGTTATTCTTCTTTTTTGCGTTTGTCTACGCCTTTTTCAAAACCTATAGCTGGGATCAATAAAATTAATTTCAGGTGGAAGTGAAAATTATTTTAGTCAAAAAGTCAATTTTGGGCGGGACGAAGTTCGCCGGGCACGCTAGTATTTATATAAAATTCCTTCGGGGTGAAACTTGATGACGGTAAAACTCGATAGCCGCTGGACCGATTTTCATGATTCTTTTTGAGTTTTGTTTGTATTCCTGTATTTCAGGTAGGAATATTCCGCATTCCGGAAAATCTATTTATTTATATTTTTCGGCTAACTGTTGCGGGCAAAACGGATTCGCGCCAGGACCAGCTGTTCCATTAATGATTTATGGATTTTTTTTACTTAGATAGGTAGGTACTCGAAGATTTTACTATTTGGAGGCGACTGTTAGCTGAGTCGCCCACAACCCACGCGTCTATATATTTTTACAGCGCGACTTAGGGACTCAGCGAAAAGTCGCAAGAAAAAGGGCCAATGAGAAAAAAAAGTGTCCTTTCTGAAGCCCCTCTGCACAAGTGCACATTTAGTATTTTTTAGCGATATTTAACAAGCATTATTCACTACAACACTATAATAAAGTTCTGATAGGCAACTGCGTTATATTTTAAAGGTTTTTATTTGGAAATAGCAGCATTTGAAAAAATGTTGAAACGCCTTCTTCAACTAAAAAAATTGCCAAAATAGCAAAAAATTGTGACAGGCTCTCAAGAAAGTGCCAAATTGCAACTTTGGTCGCACAGCGGTCACTCTGCGTGGGGTCCATGCGGGAATGGTGTAAGGAAACCCATATAGCAACAGGCCAAATCCCAACTTTGCAATAAATAAAAGACTAAAAATCTGTTTTGACGACCAAGCAAAGTCTGGACTGTCAACGTATAAGCTGTCATATCCCAGAAATAGACTTGGTGCAAGATATTTACATAAATAGGATGCCCTGCCCAGAAGCCTTACCTAATCGGCATTTTGGGTCTATGCTCGTAGGTCGTAGCTCGTTAGTATTCACTAAGCTACCCAATTCAAATCCAAGGTTTTTTTTTGGGTTTTTTCCTATTTAAACTCCCACTCGCCCACCGATCAAGTTCAAGTCCCGCCCAGTAACATTAACGGAAATAAAATGGTAATACGGTTCGAAACTTTCTGCAACAAAAATCCCACCCCCTATCGGACCATGTATGTATGTGTGTACGTGTATGTTGATAACAACTTTAGGTGATTATAATTCGTTTGGTGTCCTCTGGTTATGCTTATTTTTAGAATATTCCAAAATCAATACAGCCTCCGCAAAAATTTCGAATCATCCGGGTAGAAAAAAGAAAAGAGAAAAAAAACCTTCCTATACCCTACGTACTCATGTATGCGGGCGGCGCATTTAACCGCATGTCTTGCCGTGGCATCTACTGCTAAAGTCCTTTAATGTTTTCTATTATACGCGTTGAAAGGATAATTCCATGCCCGAGAGCAACCTCTGTGAAAATGTTTCGCCCCTTTTCTACCTTCATTGCGCCAACTTCTTACTAAGATAGCTTTGCCCTGGCGTAGGTATAGTATAAACCCTTGCAGCGAACAGCGCAAATAAAGACGATACACACACCAGTCTTGTGAAGTTCCCTTAAATGTTGTTCCCTTTTAATTTCGATTATCAAAGCGGAGCCTATTCGGGGAACTCGATTTTCTATGTAAATTAAATAGATGTTCGCATAGACTCGAACTTGTATACCTGTGTGCAGTTTGAATGTCGGTGTTCCCTATGAAGCCGCATGACTCCCGCACCGCTCACAAAGTTAAACGAATTTGAATAACGTTCCCCGGAGCGACGACGAAACGACATTATGCTGAGTGTATGGATATGTATTAAAGTATGTCGTGCATACCCTCCGTCATCATCGCCAACATCGTTAAATTGATTAAAACTTAAATTGATTTACGTTGCGCGTAATCTGGTGGTGAAATTTTCGTTTTACAGGAATCGAATTGCACTCTCGAAAGTTTTTCTTGTTTTGTCGTCGCTTTCTTGAAAAGAATGTTCTCTTATTTTTTTTTTGGAACATACTCCTACGTATATGTCAGACGTTCAAGGTCTGCGGGAAAAGGAATACCTAAGTGGGATGTCACTTAACCCGAAGAGCAACTCACAAATAGGATCGGGCTGTCTTCAAATAAACGCGCGCTGCGCTACACAGTACACAGTCGGATAGACCCCATCAGGAGGTTGTAGAATGACGAACGGTTTAATTAAATCGTTTAATATTCAATAGCTTCAGCCTTTGGATAGAGTTTTTGGTTCGCACACTTGAGAGTGGATCCTTTGGAAGAGGCGAATTAATTTAATCGAATTTTTCTGCCAATGGATGGAGGCATCGGGGGTAGCGTCTGATTCTGTATGATGATTAATGAAAACGGTACAGCCTTGATGTTAAGCACTGGAATTTAATATGAATTCGAAAGTCGTTTTTGTGAATCAATCATAGTCCACGGAGGAGGGAGCTGTATAGTGTACAGTCCTTGCTCATATGGTTTTTAATTTACGCGCCAAGAAATTTTATGAACTGAACGACAGACTTTTTATCAGCTTAGGCCATGACGGTTTGTGATGGAAAAGAACTCTTTTCGTTCACTCGCGGGCCTAAAAGGTGAAGGACTTAAATGGTGCAACCACCATGGGAATGGTCGGCTTGCTACCTAGTGCGGGTATTGGCAATCTGAATGAAGTGGGGGATCCGATTTTTGAAAGTCTGTTAGCTGAGGGGCTCTTACGAAGAACCTGGATTTCAGGCCATAGCTTCAATAAATACAGAAAAAAACTGAGCTCCATTTAGCTCAGGTACTAAAGTTGTACATAGCTCACTTTGACTTCAACATCCGTACGATTACAAAACTGACACTTTTTTTCCGACTGTACAGATGAGGTTTTTTTATTGAAAACTAGCTGACCCGGCAAACTTCGTTTCGCCCAAATTTGTTAATTTGTTAATACATTCCGAGCATGCACCAAGCACTTGCTCATTTATGTAATTCGACCAATTAAAATTCTTTATTCAAATGTTATATTAAATGCAATAGAAATAAATGATGAATAGCAATGTTGATTTTTTTCAATCAAACCGCAATGATTTTGACGTGTCGTCCAACCTTCCACTTTTTCACTAAATTGACAAACATCCATCGATTATCCTTGCAATAAATTATTTGTCATAGCGAAAGCGAGACGCACGGGAAATTGAAGTCGCACGAAAGGTAAATCGTTCTTATTAAGCGAAATCTGCGGAATAAGAATGTTTGCCTTTGAATTTTCACTACAAAATTTCAATCAACTTTGTAGCCCTGTTTCGGCGATCGGCAACAGCGCCACCTATCAGGTCCAAAAGTATCCTATCCTTCAAGTGGGAACGAAGAATATAAATCTATAAAATTTCATTGAAATCGGGTGAGTGGTTTCGGAGATCGATTACAACGCCATATAGCGGGTCAAAAATCCTATCTTTTAAGTTTGCTTTAACCTGAAATACAACAATACGAACAAAACAAAAGAAGAATCATAAAAATGTACCCAGTGGTTATCGAGTTATATCATCATCATCGAGTTTCATCCCGAAAGAATTATAGGTATGAATTAAGAAGATTATTATTAAAGAAAATTTAATTGACCTGAATAACGACTTACGCCTACAACGCCACATGTTGAGGATTTTCCGACGATGTGCACTAAGAAATTCAGTTTTTGTTAAAAATAATAAATTAATTATTTTATATTTGTATTTTATCAATATAATAACTCCCATCGAAGCATCTGTTTTAAACGATATTTATTTTGTTTACATCCTCGTTGACGATATTTGCAGCACGCATTCTGTCAATGTTATGCCAACGCCATAAGGTTACATCAAAAATGTTTGAATTGTAAAAGCGCTATGGTTACATTAGATATAATTTAATATGGTGGTTAAGTATTCTTAAATTTTCTAATTTTCCGCACAATTTTCTTAATTTTTTCCAAGGGGAAATAGGGATTCATTTTTATATATATAGATTCAACATTGGCACATTTGTTCGAACAGCTTGACTCAATGCGATTCGTTCGAAGTCCATTTCTCGCTCCAATTCTCGATTAAATGCGTCAAATCAAAGCTTTGTTGCGCATTTCATCTGACATCTCCAGTTCATTATCCGATGTCACAGTGCGAAATCGATGCAAAATATCGTCGGCCATAATATCATCTTTGTATAATCAAAGTACCTATCTACTTCATTTCAAAAAGTTACTTAATGTAACATAGTAAACATAATTTATTAGAACAAAGTTTTTAGGTACCTACCTATATTTAAAAAAAAAAAAGGAAAAACTTCAAAATTGTTGACAACAACAATTTGCTTGGAAAATAATTAAAATAATTGACAACAACAATTGCTTTTAAGATTCAAAATATTTTTTTTTTTATTTGAAGTGTCACTTCTTGATTTCTATCCAGTTAATTTTTTTTCAAAGTGTATTTCCCCATACAAACTTTAATTTTCTAATTTTCCGCGCAATTTTCTTAATTTTTTCAATTTTTCTTTTTTCCTAAACCTTCGCGGAGCAATTACGAACAAATCCGCAGAAGGAAGTATCCAATTTGGTCCAGTCGTTTTCGAGTTTTAAGCATCCGAACAAACCAAGATCCATTTTTATATATATAGATAATTAGAAACAACTGCACAAATCCGGCTCCAGTTCGAGCAGCTGCATAAGAACATATTGCTCTTAAAAGATAGGATGGTTTGTTGTTGTCCGATGTCAAGGAGCAGAGATATAAGTTCGAAAGCGATGCGGGCAAAAATCAGCTAATGCAAAATAAAGGTAGAGCCAACCGATCAAGTTGCGTATAATTTACCAGTCTCTATAGCAAATTTATGAATCTCGTTCATAGCTGGCGGTAAAATAAAATTCACATCAGCATTCTAGTTATAACGGTTCTCCATATCATATCCCACAGATTGTTTCAACCCCTCCAAGAGATAAAACAAAATCCCTCTAATGAAAGTAGATAGTAGATAGAAGACCAGTCGTTTAAAGGTATATCGACTACAGATACAGCATTCGTCGTTCATTGCAAAGCAATTCTGCATGCTTTTTGAAGGAAGGAATATACAAAACGAAAAATATTTTCTCTGCATCCTCCAGTCCACATGTAGCATAAGACGTACAGCGTACTGCATGTAGCCCACTTCATTCAGCATACTATGTACTTGTAGTAGGCGACATGAAGCGTGTGATGTGCAGGTGCAGGTGCACGGGCAATAATATCACATGGGAAACAACTTCATGGCTGCGAGACATTGGCCAGATAATATTTAGCAATTATGTTTACGGGTTTTAGGAAGATGTATGCCGTTATGAAAATAATTTAAATAAAATCCGATAGATGGCGCTATTGTTTTTATTGTATTTACTACTACGCTAATGTCTGACACGTATTTAAATGGGCTGTAGGAAATAAGGCCCCAAAAGAGAAAATAAAATAAGGCCCCAAATTTGAGGTCTATTTCATAATGAAATTAAAAATAATGAAAACTACTTTTTATTTAATATTGTTGATATTGGATAAACTAAATTTAGATTAAAGAAACTTTGCGAGGTTGAGTATATACAAAGTTTCTTTAATCTAAAGAAACAGGGGGGTTGGAGGGGGCAGCATGCCCCCCATACGTATTCCATGTCGAAAGGGTAACAAATAATAATAATAAATAAATTTTTGGGACTTATTTCATTTAGACGCCGCAGGCAGGATTAACTGTCTTGAAAAAGCTTCTCAATTAGCCGTTTGGAGTCGGAAAAAAATTGTAGATCCCTTCCATTCGCTCCAAAAATGTAAAACTCTCACAAAACGAATGGTTGTGAGAATTTATTTAAATTTTATTTATTTATTTATTTATTTATTTTCAACTAAATAACTTACACAAATGAAATAAGATAAAAATAAGAATTTAGTACAGCACAATAATAGTAAAGTACCTACTAAATTTCCCAATTCAAACAAAAAATCAGTTAAAAGGTGGTGATGGTGAATTAGTGGTGTAGTTCGAAATAGCTATCCTTCCTACCAAACTGAAGTGAGTGTGTCTACGAGTTGTTGTTAAAATTTATTTTCTCAAAAACCATAACTCTATTAATTTTTTTGTTTGTCCTTCTTTCATGTTATAATTGAGTAACGGATCGACGACGTGATTTTTTACGTAAGTAAATTGCAGGAGGTTCGAGAAACACCATCAGCATTAATACTTTCCATGCGAATTTATAAAGTTGATATAATTTTTGTCGTTATTTTTTGTATACATGTTTTTTTTTTTTTTTTCAAGAATTTTTAATAAGTAAAAGACTTTGTACAATATGAGTTGAGCTAACGTTTCCATCAAATAGACTTGGATTTGTGTGATAAAATAATCGATGAAATATGTTTAAAAAAAATGTTTTAGGAGTAAGAACAGCGGATAGAAAGTTCGTATATACAATCTTAATAGATTTTATTTTCAATATTTTATCAGTTAATTTGTATTCCCCTGCAAATATTGAAAGAATATTTTTTGCTATAAAATTAAATAAACAACATTTTCTAATATTTGTTAAAAATGAAGCAGTTGAAAGTTTAATCATTACAAAAGATTTGTTTGGCTTTAATGAAGCGAATCGCTTTGATTATTAAATTAAAAAAATGTATCAATAAATAAATGTTCCAAAATTGCAAACTGCAATCACATTTATTTATCACCAACTTTTTTTTTTTAATACAATTCATGTGATTTATGTATTTTGTATATTTTGTATACAGAATTTTGTTCAAAAAATTAGTATAAGTTTTATTAAGTATTAATAGTATACCTCAAAATTGTATTTCATATTTTACTCTTTTTATATTTTGAAAAAGACTTTAAAAAAGTTTTTTTTTTTTTAAATACATTTTCAAATTTGTTTAAAATGTAAATTTGACTTATTTCCCTACACCGCTCACGTTTAAATAGTAAATTTGAAACAAGTCCTTCTTGGTACCAGTATTCTACCTACATATTCAAAAAAAAAATGTTCACGCTTCCATCGAATTAGATATTTTTTACTTGTTTACGGTTAGAAAGCTCAAGCCCCCAAATCCGCGGGGCCCGTAGCATTTGCTATTCTCGCTACGTGGCTAATCCGCCACTGGGTCATCTATAAATCTGATTTTGTTTAGACTAAGTGAAATGAATTGAATAAAATTCCAGTCAGTCCTTAATGGGAGATACTCTACTTATAGGAAGTACCTACATGAAACCACGTAACTCAACGAAGCGGGTATTAATACATAAATCCAGCCATCCATAGTCGTTTCGATACAATTTGACTCAAAACTAAACATGAAACGCTACACTACCAAGCTAAACTCTTTTGTTCTCAAGCACCCCAACAAAAGTTCACCTCCGATATCCTCGTATCCTTTCAAAGACGGCAAGACATAATTAGCCCAGATTCCCCCTAAATAATTAAACCACATTGACACGAAACAACAGTGTCGAATGATATTTCATTTCCCCAAAGTGTTCCGCAATCCCAATCCCAATCCCTAGCATCACCCATAAATTACAGCGATGTCATCGAGTTAATTAAATCACATCGCGTTAATCAAACTTTCATCAAATTACTCCAACCCACACGTGCGTATCCTTTTCACTCTTAAATGTCACGCAAACAAACCCCACAATTTGCTTTTTTTTTTGTTTAAGACAAAAAAAATAGTAATAAACAAACAGAAATTAGAACTCACTAACATATCCATCATGCCAACACCATCAGAGCAGTGTACGAGTATGAGTGGCATATATGCGGAGTTCCTGTTCCTGCAAAACACTCGATAATTCTACAGGCATTCAATGACAAACACTCTTGTGTCACACATACACAGAGAATAATTTACGCCACCCCAAGCATACAGTGTGTGTTCGTCATTCTAGTACATTATTTGGAGACCGCGTACAGTCCACCCGAACCCTTGCCACTAACCCGAGCCGTTTCCTTGCCGCATCGTTATCGAAATCGGAAGGGTGGGTAGACAAACTCCACACATTATCTATTAGTGGAAGCAGTTGTAGTGCAAATGTGGAATTTTTTGATCACATTCATAGCTTTTCAATTCAACGTTCAAATGTCTGAGAATAGCTATACTGATTTTTAAATATAGTTCAAAGAGATGGTCCTTGGCCGCGGCCGTGGCCAGGGATGAGAAAGTGGAGCTGAGTGAACGGAAAAAGCAGACAATGAAGGAAATAAAACATGTCCGGATGCTGATGTTCTCACGATAATTGCCAAGTTAGTCTTCAAGGATTTTCATCATTTCTGACAGCTATGTCCGTTGTTGTGAATTCATTAAGGATGCACGAGAATGGGAGCTTATGCTGAATAAAATTATTTCGTTTTCATAGTCTTCACTGCGATGACCAGGACCACACCCAATGAAACACGCAAATGAGAATTTTTTTTTTTTTTTTTTTTGGAAATAACATTTAGCAGCAGGATTAGATTAGCATTAGTGTGCTCTCATTATATTTTGGTGAAGAAGGAAGAACGAATTCTAAGCACTCAATAATCGAGGAGAGTCGTAACGATGATGGAGAGGGTGCAATTTATTTCCAGCCCAGCAGTGGGTACAATATTATTATACTTGCCCATTTTGATGGGACCGCCTTTAAGTGTAGGTTAGCATAAAACTCGTATAAAAGCTCACGACTATCAGAACAAGATAAGCGTATAGTTATTATCGGGAGTACCTACTTAATTTAGAGCGGCACGTGCCATCGAAGCGAGAGGGAAAGCAATTTGAAGAGTATAGGGCAGTGTTACCTTTCGGGACGCTTTAGAGTCAATTTCGACTCCTTTTTGAGCGCCTGGACTCCGAACTCATCTTTATAAAAATCAGTGAATTCGGACTCCTTTTAAAAATGTAGGATATTTTTGCTATAATTCAAAATTGTTCAGTGTATTTAGTTGAATTCGAAAGAATCTGGTTTTACCTGAATTTGAATGGAACAGTTTATTTATTTAAATAAGAAAAGAAAATATTGAAATCGGAATGAGAATCCTTTTTTCATCCAGGGCATGACAAATGCTTTTCCGTCTGTTCCTCAGGAATTCAGACAAGTCTTTGATATTTCTCAATTTCTGTATGGAGTTCGCTTTTGACACATAATTGTCTGCCAGCTATAATCGAGAAACATTCTTTCCAAAAAATAATTCTTCCCATTTCGATGGTCAATTTGGATGCAGACTTTAGCCACTTCGTGCGACAGCTGAAATTTAGTTTCTAATAGTACAAGTCATGTTAGCTACATTTATCTCAGTTACATTTCGTGGAGCACCGTCTCATTTGTTAATTCGAGGGTTTTCACGTTCAACCCTCTAGAAGTGAACCCAGTCTTATTTTAGATACGAGTGCTTATCTCTCGAAAGGCGTTGCCAAACATCCAAGAGCATAGAGGCCCCAAAGAAGCTTCTCAATTCGGCCGTTTGATCAGGGCATAACTCAGTCAGTAACTTTTATTCGTCCCAAAAATAAGACTTCAACAACCGAGCCGTTCTGAGAGGTTAGCACTGAATGGACCTTTTTAGCCAATTGTTTGTCTATTTTTAACTGATGGACAATTGGGGTTAAACTCCCAAAACTCCTACTTGGGTTCGCCCCTACCAGGGGCAATAACAATAGGCTCCTTTTAAAAAAGCCGCAGTGCAAAAGCCACAAAAGGCTGTCCTGACTAATAATATATCCACTCAAGGGCTAGATTTTTAAGAAAGATATTGTTTTCGTAAAAAATTTCGAACTCGAGATGTTAAGCAATTCTGACACTAGGATGATAGACGAACTAAAAAAATCGGGTCGCAAATTTAGCCGGTCTGTTCGTCTGTCTGTCTGTCTGTTTGTCTGTCTACAGCCTAAGCGGCTGACCGGATTTCGTTCAAACTTCGGATTTGGAGTTTGTGGGCTTAGGGCTCGGGGCCGTTTTTTATATTGCAAGGTAACCCCAATACTAATGGTACTTCCCATATAAACTGTTCGTACCAATTTGATTTGCTCGAAAACGGCTCTAACGATTTCAATTCTGGAAGTTGAGTTCAAAGTGTACAGACGTGTTTTTAACAAGTGCTCTATATAAGTCTGAAAAAAAAAAAAAAAAAAAGCAACTATTAAGTCTTTATTTCATTTATAAATATATAAATACATTTACACCAGTAAATTGTTATAAAACTGTAACACTTGGTAAATATGAACATATGTATAAGATGCAAAGATCCATTACCGCTAGACGGTGACTTCATAAGCTGTTCAAGCTGTAATGGGAATATGCATTTTGAATGCAGCTCTGTCTCGCAGAATTCCTATAGGAAGATGACTGTAGCAGCAAAAAAGAACTGGACATGTACTTCGTGCAGGTTGAAAGACAAAGGGCAAGCAGTGGAAAATATCCCAATGGCGAAGAGATCGAGGCCAGCAGAATCTCCAAAGGCAAAATCTACCCCCGAGGTTCAACCCGATAACAGTTCAATAGACAAAGAGCTAAAAGAAATAAAGGCACTATTGAAAGATTATGCTAAATCAGTGGAGTTCACCACCACCAAATATGATGAAATCAACATCTCACTAGCAAAAAACAACACATTGTTACAAACACTAATGAACGAAATAGAGGAATACAAAAAACAAATCGAAACAAAAGATGCTCAAATTACATGCCTACAAACACAGGTCAATGCATTAACACAAAAACAAATTGACAAGAATGTAGAAATAAAAAATGTTCCAATGTCGAACACCGATAATTCCACAAAAATAATAAAAGCACTAGGTGAAATTCTTAACACTGAAATAATTGAAGAAGATATCGAGGAAGTCTATTCATACACCGACCGAAAAAATAAACAAATGAAAAATATTGTTGTAAGTTTCACACGAAAACAAACAAAAGTCGCATTTTTGGAGCGGGCGAAACAAAAGAGAACACTGAAGTACGGAGAGTTATGCACTAAATTAGGGAAAGAAGACAATCCGGTGTACTCAAATCAAAATATATACATAAACGAACAGTTAACAGCACACTTTAAAAAGCTTCTTTGGTTAGCCAAAACAAAAGCAAGAGCGACAAACTGGAAATTTGTATGGTTTCGGAGTGACAAAGTTCTTGCAAGAAAAACTGAAGGAGATCGTATTATCGAAATAGAAACGATCAACGATATCGAGAGAATGACATGATTACATGTCTCTCTTACAAAATCATAAGCACACTGGTGTACAAAATTAACGCACCGCATAATGACAAATGAATTAAATGAAATAGTTAATATAAATTTTAAAAATCTCAAATCACACGAAGAGGCATGCCTATATATAAAAAGAAATAAAAGTGAATTTTCTTGTTTATCCCTAAATGTGAGGTCCGTGAGAACAAATTGGAATGCCTTTATATTATATGTAGATGATTTTTTGTCGAGTATTGATGTAATTATGCTTTGTGAAATAAATATAACTAAGGATGAAAACCATTTGTATGATATTGAAGGATACAATAGCGAATTTTTTAATCGGAGCAAATCAGGAGGAGGAATCGCAGTATATATAAAAGACGATGTGCAATACGAAAAAGTAGAAAGAATGACCAATGTGTATGAAAATATTTCCCTAAATGTTAAACGTGGTAATTTTGAAGCTACAGTTATTTCAATATACAGACCACCGAAGTCCAATGTGAGTTGTTTTATTCATGAATTAAGTGAACATATCGATGCAATTGGAGCGAAAAGAAATTTGATTGTTATGGGTGATGTAAATATAAACACTTAAGATGAAAATAATACATATGTATGTGACTATCTTTCTATGATTGCGTCAAAGGGTCTCCATAACTCAATTGCTTCGTACACTCGTGTTGATCTAGCCCAAAACACAAAAACTCTGATTGATCACAATTTGGTAAGGGTAAAGAAAGCAGAAATTAAATCAGCGGTGGTTGAAATGTGTATTTCAGACCATTACGCCTTATACTGCGGAGTGAATAATAACGTCATAGCTGAAAAGAAATCGAATGAAGAAAACCAAATATTAAGTCATATAGTTACACAGAAAATAAACGAGTTCAACTGGGACGAGCTAAATTTTTTTACAGATGTAAACGAATTTTATCTTCATTTCAAACAAACTATTAATAGTTTAGTTACATCGTCAACGGTTCTAAGAAAGAAAAGAAACACAGAACACAGCTGGATTACAGCTGAATTGAAAAACTACTGTAAGGAACGCGACAGACTATATAGAAGATACAAAAACAATAGGCTAAATGAAGATTATCACAGAGAATACAAAATATATCGAAATGAATTGAACAAGAAAATAGCGAGAACAAAAGCATGCTTCTATAGACAAAAGTTCCAACTCTTTAAAAATAACGCGAAGGAGACTTGGAAAGTCGTAAATTCAATTTTAGGGAAAAAGCAGAGAAATCTGGATGACATCTTAAAGAAGAACTTTGCAGAAGAGAAGGATTTTAAAGACCTCGCCAACAGATTCGCTAACACACTTTCATCCGAAGTCCTCCACATAGTGCACGAATGCAATCAACAAACCTTTTTTGGTCGCTCGAACAGTATTCGACATTCAATTTACACAGAACACGTATCTGTTACTGAGGTAAAAAATATTCTGAACTCGTTAAATTGCAATAAATCGGCGGGAATAGACGAGATAAGGCCGAGAGACCTGAAATTAAACGCACAGACTCTTTCCCCAGTGATAACGAAACTAATTAATATGAGCATAGATCAATCAACGATCCCTAACCTGTTGAAAGTGTCAATTGTCCGACCAATATATAAGAGCGGAAAAAAGAACAATATCCTGAATTACAGACCAATCTCGATTCTATCGACTATCGACAAAGTTATGGAAGAAATACTGGCAAAAAGGTTGTACGAATATGTTGAGAAATATAAAATATTGGAAAAAAACCAATTTGGCTTCCGCAAAAACAAAAATATAAATCAATTGCTGGGAAACTTCGCAAATAAATTGTATCAAAGCCTGGATAAAAACCACAACTCAGTAGTTTTATTCATTGACTTTAAGAAAGCCTTCGACACATTAAGCCACAAACAAATCCTGAGACAGCTGGAAAAGATTGGAGTACGAGGAGACGGTTTGGCATGGTTCGAAAACTACCTAAGAAATAGAAAATATAGAGTAAAAATTGGTGGATTTCTCAGTGAAGAGGAAAATGTTGTGTATGGTGTCCCACAGGGATCAAAATTGGGTCCACTATTGTTTATAATATACGTAAACGATCTGCTGTCAGTGTTAAAATATAGTACGGGATATGCATATGCGGACGATACGGCAATTGTAGTCAGTCATCGAAACGTTGAAGAAGCTGAAAAATTAATGCAAATAGACTTTAATGGAGTCACAGCCTGGTGTCATGATCATGGACTAATAATCAACGCAATAAAGACAAAGGTTATGCACATACGTCCACCGCATATACCAAAAACCAAAATTAAAATAAAAATGCATGACATAGACTGCTTGCACAGAACCGGAAGTAGCGATCTAATAAGAGAAGATGACGACTGTAAAGCAGATATAGAGAACGTATCAACCTACAAATATCTCGGACTAACCATTGACTACAACTTTAAATGGAGCTACCATATAAACGAACTAATAAAAAAACTACGTCAATCAGCTTACGCACTCTTCCATCTAAGTAATCTATGCACGCCTGCAGTGCTCAAACAATGCTACTTCGGATTACTTGAATCGCATCTGAGGTATGGTATACTAGCGTGGGGAAGAGCGTCGCAAATCCAACCACTACAACAGCTTCAAGCACGACTGCAAAAAATAGTGCAAAACAGCGGGGAGCAGTACCAAAGAAACCAGACAAGTATGCTGAACATCACCCAAATACACAATTTGGAAATACTGTCCAATTTCTACAACGACAACACTTACAAAATTCAAACGCAACAGACAGTTAACACTAGAAGAAGACAACAGCACTTTTATGAAATTCCGAGGTTCTGGAACGAGTATGGCCGAAGGACGTATAATGTTGCAGTTCCAATGGTACTAAACGAACTCCCAAGAGAATTTCGCAACCTAACAAAAAATGAAGTAATAAAAAAAGTCAAAGAAATTTACTTAAATCAATGATTTCAAACATTTGTTCGCATTGTTTTTGTTATGTTAAAATTAATGTATATACTTTTGTAGTCAGTTCATGTGATTAAAATTTAAATTTTTTTTTTTTTTTTTTCTTTTAAGTAAAGAACTCAACACAGTAACTAATATAATACATAATAGCCAGTCTTCTGCAGACAAGCCCTCCCGGCTTTGCAGATAAAATAACATGTATACAAATTTGAATTTTTAATGTAAATAAAATTGAATTGAAATGTAAATAAAATTGAATTGAATTGAAAGACATAAAAAAAAAAAAAAAAAAAAAAAAAAAAAAAAAATTGATATTTTAGCTTAAGTGGGTGAAGTTACCATGACTACATACCCAGTTTTTGGCTAAAAATTCGAGTAACGGTGCTTTTGAAATTTGGACATATCTCGAAAACGGTCCATACGATTGTAACAAAAATTAATTTCGAAGGTTATATGGGCATTTCCAACTTAATGACAAACTCAGTTTTTCTCAGTATTATCGTAAAATCGATTTTTGAAAAAAAAGTAATTTTTTTTTTTAAATTTAGTTTTTCTTAGCTTACCAGAAAACGGCAATAACGTTTTTGAACAACATGCAACTTAGAGTAATACTGATGTTCTTAAAATTGCTGCGTCCTTAATTTTCAATTCGAATCACCGACGCCGCTAATTTTAAGAACCGCTCATATATCGAAAACCCCATTTTTGCCTTCGATAAAACTTTAAAAACCAAGATATTCTTATATCGCGAATAATAACCTATAATCGGTTTTTAGCTATATAGTTAACAAATAGAATTTTTCCAACTAAACATTGCAATTTTTGGTACTGTTTTGTCTGCCAAATTTTTCAAAAACCGCTCTAACGATTTTGATCAAAATACATATTAACGATAATATTAGTATTCTAAATAATATCCCGTATTTAATTTTGCTCAGAAAATTCGAATAAATCTGTTTTTTAATTATTTCTCAAAAATGGCTGCCCAAAAGCCGATCTCTATATTATATATATTTTTGAAACTCAATACCGCACTTTAAAAGATCAAAATCAGATCAAAAATCAGAACTTCCTACAAAACTTGTTCTTATACTCAAAAACTTGAAAAGTGTAAAAGCTATAAAATAGTTCAGTAGGCGCTTATAAATCTCTAACAAGAACTTGCGACTATTGTCTGTTTCTAGAGCTTCAACTATTAAAAACTAAAAGTGCATTTTATTTAACACTATGTATTCCTTTTTTTATATTTCATGAGCCGTTTCTTTTACCTACCATTGCTTCTCAGATCTTTACGTACCAATCTAATAAAATAAGAAAACAACCAACAAAACTTTTGATGGACGAGAAAGTTTTGTTCGACCCAGTCGTGCACTTTATTTTATTTTATTGTTGTGCTTTCAGACGAACAACTACCAAATCAAATTTATGTGTCATTTTGGATAGGACGGAGGATATTTTATACCATTTTCGGTATTGAGAGATGATTGGATATTTAAGGTATGTTACATACAATTTTAACCAATGGCCCGTGGTCATTTTTTGGCAAACTGCCCCCGCAGCTGTGCGCTCAAAGTTGATTGAGATGGTGGCGAAACTTGACATGGCTCTGTTAATCCGATCGTATTAATAGGACCACACTAGGATGCGTTTGAAAACTCTAGCTTTCTCTTTTGCTAACACGAACCTACCAACAGTTCGGAATCTACTTCAAGAGGACAATAAATTAAATTTCCCGCACATCCTTCGAGGCGTATAGCGACCCAAATGCGGGCAAACATTTCCACAAGTTTCGCATAAGCTCTCATAATCCTAAACCATTTGCATATGTGCAATAACCCAGTAGACAAAAATATTCCCACCGACAGCCGCAGAACTCTTTCTCTCGAACAAACCGATTAGAGATGTCGGCTAATGACCGTAATTGAAAACTTCATCTTCAACGTCGAATCCATTAAATTACGACAGTTGTTGGAACTCAATTGTCAGGACAAAGAGTTCTAGCAATAAAGGGCAAAACGGGAGAACTGTAGGCCCAGAACCTCTGTTGCATTAGTAACGCCTGATACAACGCACATACTCGTACGAGTTGGGTTGAGTTGAGGCTGCCTTTGCCATGCCTCAGGAGATTCAGGACATAATACCGCTCATTCTGGGCCAAGTAAAGTTCATGCCGCACTCATTTCCTCGGGGCAATCAACTTCGTATTCGCAGTCCCGCATCCAAATCCCACACAACCGCACACACCGTTCGTCGTTCGAATGTGTGCATGACACTGATGCTCACACTATCCACCGCAATCAGGGTGCCTGTAGCCTGTATCACACCCTAGATCTCAGACCAAATGCCGATTGTCATTCCAAAAGGAAGGAGTATGCTGCGGAAAACTTGAAAAACCAATTTCCAACCAAATATATGTATATGGTGAGCGCACGAGTGTACGAGTATGAGCTCCGTCATGCAATAAGGATAACTTCAAGACGGTTGGGAATTTAAAGTCATATACTGTCCTAGGTCTTCTTCTACGAGACGAGTAGACATTCAATTTTCGCACGACATTGGATTTTGGCAGATAGATGTTTTCCTTTCTTTTCGTTTCTCACTTTTTCCAATCCTTCATTCAACGGTACACACAGCACACACGCGGGTACACGGTCCCGCACCTGAAAGAGAAACTAATGCCATGACCGTGTGTCATTCATAACAAATGATATAGTGATGGAATAATCAGGTGACGCAGGAGGGAGACACAACTGCAAAAGAGACTGTCCATGGGAACAGATTGGTGGTACGAGTCCACCTGCCCTGGGACAGCATGTTCTTCAGTGCGTATATACCTGCAAGCGCATAGTCCTGTCAACTTTGCGTGCTTGCAAGTTCGGACTCTACTTTCAAACTTTTATGAGATTTTTCAACTTTCATCGGCAACGACAGAGGGGTTGGAAAATGGCCTCGAGCCGGTTTTTGCTGCCCTGCTGTTGGAACGGGCAGTTTCGCTTTTGTTTTCATACTTTCAAAAGTAGGTCACGTGCTGCTTGCATTGGCACTGGCAGTAGAGCTAGGTTCAGTAGTCGCCCTCTCACACATCAGTGGGCCAGTGTGTGTGTAGTTCGCTGATCGCTGCAATCGAGAAATTCAATTAATTAGTGCACACCGATTACCTGGTGGTCATTTCGATTGCCTTGCGTTGAAAACTTAAATTATTCCTAAAAAGGTTCCTGCGGACTGTACCAGCATCCGTCCGCTTGGCATAATTACTTGTGGACTTCCGGCAAGTGGGCTTTAGTATACCAACGCATCGACTACCTATACGCGTATTTGCTCTTAATAGAAATTTCACTGTGGCAGCTTTGTGCAAGGGGGAACAGTAGTTGGTTCGCTATATGTAGAGCATCCTGCAAAATATTTTGCATCAACTGTTGAAAAAACTGCTTAGTCTGTTAAAGACTTAAACGGGAGTTTGTCTGTGGATATGAAGGTGCCAGTGGTCCCAGACTTTGAAGACTGTTTTCCCCTTTTTTATCAGCAAAAGTTTTCATTAGTTTTCCCCTAAATTCCAAAAAAAAAACTTTTTTCGAGTGCATGCATTCAGGTACACTTAATGTCCTACATAGACGTGCGATGGACTGTTTTCTTTCATGTTTAATATGAACAATTCATTCCTTGACATTTTTTCTTACGTAATTTTATTTTTAAACATTCTACTTTTAACAGAGATTTTCTATTATTCCCCTTTTTTCCCCTTTTTTCCTCATTTTCATTCAAAAAGCGCCAAAATTTTCCCCTCAATCTGGGAAATATGGGAAAAAACACGAGACAAGTTTAATGCGGGCTTTCCTAGGTAGCTGAAGATGTTATAACAGCTAAGGCGGTATGTGCACGTATTTACCTCTATATAAGAGATCATGCCATCTGTGAACTTGCTAGATTTCTGACAAGATACAATTACAAGAGTCTTAAGAAACTTCTGATAAGCTACAATATTATTTATTATATTGTTATAGATAAGTTGAGTCTTTATGGGTATTAAAATACTTTTATAACAAATTGATAATGACGTTCTCGTAGGTCTATATAGGCATGGGTTTTCATAAATGAATCAGAGTATGTAGAACTTCGCTCAAAGTCACCCCCAGCCCCACGGTTAGTCAACTCTACGGTAGCTCTTTAAAGAAGTTTTAGCAGCTCTGTATAACTTAAATTTTCCTAAGTATTTTTTGATGGTTCTCGTAGCTCTGTTGAGCACGCTGTAAAGATTTTTTTCAAAATATAAAAAGAGGAAAATATAAAATCTATACTTATAATAAAACTGTAGGCAATTTTTAGTTACCTAATGGCGTGAAAACTACTGCACAGATTTCGATTAAACTTTTTTTGAAATGTTCCTCAAGATTTTGTGCAACACATAGGCTATTCCCTTTCATTGCCATGCCTATTTTTTGGAGCGTTTTTGACCAAAAGGTGTTTTTTTTTTTTTTCTGACTTTACTGCCTTTAACTCGCCATTACTCAAATAATTCTTAATCAATGCAAACAAAACAAAATACTTAAGAGAGCCAACTTTTATAGTTATTTCAAGCCATCAATCAGCTTTCTATGTCCTCTAGAAGCTGAGCTAGAACCTAAAATCTAACACAAAAAAAATAAATCTATTTTCTCAAATCGAATATTATCAGCCGCCGCGGTTCTTGATCGTTGTTCTGCTTTGGGGTGGTTGGGTGGCGCACATCGCACAAGCACGTTCATATGAAAAATGGTGTTTTCTCCAAATTAAGTGAAACGAAAGAGAAGAATGCGACGTGAATGTGTATGTAATCAACAGCGACAACAATGTGTTTCTGAGGAAATGCGCAGATGGCTGATGATGCGCGCTGATGGACGTATGGTGGTGTATATAGAAATTGAGTTGAAGGTTTTTGTTTTAATGGTTGTTATAGTACCTACGTTGAAACCTACATTAAAGAATTGAAGAATTCAAGAAGTAAAGACGATATAGGTGAATTATGTTGTTTGATTTATTTATTGTTGGTGTAGATACAAATTTCCGTTAAGGCTTTTGTTTTAGTGGTTGTTTTGATATTACCCACGTAAGGAAGTGGAACTTTAGGACTTACGCTGTTGAATTTAATTTTCTTAAATTGGTGTTTAGATTTGTTTGATTTATTGTTTAACATTGACAATGTTCACCGCTTTGTTTTAGCTAGACTGTTGATTGTAAACAAATATCTATGCCGTTGAGAAAACGGTCAAATCTCTTTTATTGGAAATTACACAGTCTCACGCCCCGCGTACAAAGTTGCGGGCACAGCTAGTTATCAAATAAATACTTGGGGAAATGCCTTTTAATAAATGCAATTCCCCGCGAACATGAATATACTGTCGTTAAATCATCATTTTTATTTGCAAATCCTGATGAGGAATTTGTTTGTTTAATTTTTTGTGTAAGTGGTCGTACCATCGTGAACAACAAAAAAGCGTTTGGTTTTTAGTTTCCAGTACATTTTGATTTTTTTAATTTAAGCATTTTTTGTTTTTTAATTTATTAATACTGAGCAAAAGATCACGAGTATTGTACCAAAAGTACAAAACAATTGGAAATACGTACTTCAAACTGAATTTCCCATTTAAAACTAAAGTATATAAATGAAAAGAACCCGTCATCCGTTTGGATGATTGTTACAGAAATGTAGCATTTGCGCAAGAGTGAGCATAAAGGGTTAAACGATTTTGCCGCCGGTCTACATTCAAAATATTTAATCCCCACTATATAATCTCTTAAGACCTGTTTTTCGCAAAAAAAAAAACAATTTTAAATTTTCGGGCTATCGATAGGTTAGGTTAGGTTAGGGTTGAAATGGCTGTCAGCTAACTGGTTAGGTTAGTCGACACACTTAGACCATTATAAGGCCCTTGTGATACCACGTGAATATATAACTCATTCCTCCTACTCGTTAAACCAATCGGAGCTTCTAATGAAGCGTAGTAGATTTCGGATGTCTATGTTTTTTTAGATCGTTGAGATCACTAAAGTAGAACGCTCCAAAGTGGAGTTTTCGTCTTTGTGAGAGAGCCGGACAAGTACAGAGAAGATGGAGAACAGTCTCCTCCTCCTCCTCGTCAAAACAGCTGCTGCAAAAATCGTTAGAGAATACGCCAAGCCTTTTTGCATGCCTGCCGATAAGACAGTGTCCCGTGATGACACCTATTGTAGCACTAATATGCTTCCTATCGAGGGAGATCAGATGCCTAGAACGTTTTAGATCCAGCTTTGGCCAGATCTGCTTTGTCGCTAGACAAGTCGAGCCGGTTGACCACCTAAGATTTGTTCTTTCGATAGCGTCCAGCTTTATTTTGAGTTTGCAAGTAGCGAGTGGAATACCTAAGGAATCCCTAATTGGGAGCAGAGGTACCGTAGTTCCGTGTTTGGCGAGTTCATCAGCCTTGCAGTTACCTGCGATATCCCTACGCCCCGGCACCCAACAAAGGTGAATGTTGAACTGCTCCGCCAACTCTCTGAGAGACGAACTACAGTCTTGGGCTGTTATGGAATTCGTGGAGACTGATTCCAGGCCGGGCTATCGATACTATCGATAGTTTTTTTAGGAAAACATCGATACTATCGAAAACTGAAACTATTGATGTTTAACGAACACTATATCATACGGGCTTAATCAACATCGTGTACGAGCACTTTAACCTCTTTTCTATTATAATACCCTAAAAATGTTGCAGTTGTAAATCAAATTAGAACAAAAAAAAAATATAAAAAACTAATATCAGTGAATGAAATAAAACAGTGACACCTCCCTGTCAAAACTAATTGTATTTCCGACGAATTAATCGAATTTTTATTTCGCGAACATTTAAAACTGCAACGCTTTTCATTTTTCATCTCGATTTGCCTAACAAAAAAACGCCAAATGGAATGAAATTTGATTTCATGAAACATGAAATTATTTTTCCTCATTCGGCAGTGTTTCCAGTTTCACTGATGAAAAACACAACACAGAGGCCACCAATTAAACTGCAGCATTGGTCGGGTGGTATTTTCATCTGCATTCGCATACTCCCAGCTCCCACTCGTATCTGGCTCACTGTGGGATGAGGATATAGGTTGGAGGGACTAATACCGAACCGCTGCTCCTTCGGCGTATTTAGTAGCGAAAATCAAGTGTGTGGGGATTTTCGTTTTTAATTGAAATGCAAAAGTTTATTATTTAAATGATGGCCATGGCCAAAAACAGACAACATGCGAACGGGGGGACAAACACAAAACTGCGCTGTTTTTGATTTGAAACAAAAACTGAAAATAATACCAAAAAGAGCTAGAATACTGTACGCCCCGGCGGCTGTTTGCGTCTGTTAATTTGGCGTAAGACAAATGAGAAATGCGCTAATGATGTTTTAGACGAACAAATTAAAATTTATTCCACAATTTGTTGGAGGGGTACATATTTTTTTTTTGGGTCGCTCGCTAATGTTTTAATGGCGATCCGTTGCCATTAGTTTTGAACGAACACTTTTGTGCATTCGCTGCAGCTATCATTATTGAAAGTGATTCGTTTCGGCTGGTTGCATTGATTGAATTGATTGCGGTGCTTTTGGAATAGTGGGAAGCTTTATCTAATGTCCATCATTAATTTACAAATGGCTGCAAAGGGGATATAGTGTTAAGTGTATGGCAGAGAAACTATTTCGCTTGTCCATATGGGATATTGTGAGCTCGTAACGGAAACTCCGGTCTCCACTCCAAGCGTGTTCTAAATCATTTCACAAATGCCGTGTGAACTCCTCAGCTAACCTGCCCGACTTATACTTACTTGGTGGACCCGCACTTCTTATACATCTTGTAGATTGGATTCTGTTTTACACTCTTTTGATCTGGCTAGCCCTAGCCGTTGCGCTGTGGATAGACTAAAACTTTATACCATCTCCCTCTTAGCCCCGTTTGTTCTACTTAAATACCCTATGGGCTACTTTTTCTGTGTCATATAAACTCTCACATACGATTTTAAGTGGAGCATAAATCGCTATGAATAGTATCGGCAAACGGGCCTTAGACAGTCAGACCTACAAGGATATTACAAAATCCTTCACCAGACATGAGGTCACAATTAGCTCTTCCTAGTTTTTGAAACGATCGCTAAGTTTTGGATGATAATAATCCAGACGGGATTTGACTTCAGCAAGATGACGGAATAAAGCTATAAAGCCCCAGGAGATAAGATCCCGAAGTAAAAATGAAATAAGACCCCAAAAAAGCGCATATAAATCAACACCTACAAAATTTGTCTAAAGTTGGGGCGCTCTTTCACTTTTTGGGGCCTTATTTCATTTTCTTCAAAGTCTAATTTCATCATGAATCTAGGCCCCAATTAATTAAGACCCCAACATCATTTTTGGGGTCCAGTTTCATTTTTATCTGCAAAATAACATACAGCTGACAAAAATTGCGTAACAGAATAGCAGAAAAAGTTATTAAGCGCTGATGGTTTCAAACGAGCGATTTTCTCAGCTAGTCTTTTACTCGATGATGTTTATTGTAAGCGACTAACAGAATAGCTGAACAAATCGAGCGAATTTCAATGCAAGGCTTACATTTCAAATTCATATAATATGTGCGTACTAAAGAATAACTGCAAGATCGAGTATTGAAAACCATTAATTCAAAACATAAGATTTAATTGACATCCAATTTCCATATGAAAATTGCGGACTAAATACGTGTTTTATCATCCAATTTACAACTCGATTTGTAGAAAATAATACCCTTTGCTTTTATTTTCACAGTTCTTTGGCCTTATATGCACAACTCTTTTTTTTGTGAAAACTATGCTCCAAAAGTTGATACCAACTAACAGCTCTCTACCTTTAAAGCCGGTGCCCAACATTTCAGCCCATTATAAAGGCTTTGTAACCTACCTACAACTAGTACCTACCAGAGGTAAGAGAGACTGAGATCCCCATCTTCGACCGATTAACAGTTATTTGCCTACAAGCTACATTTTACGCTCCCAAAAAGTTTAGGTGCGCTTGTATGGTTGCATAGAAATTCGTATTGACAAATGTCAAAAATCCTCTCCACCAACACATCCGCACCTAATCTTTTTACCTTTCACTGTGGGCAAAGCAAAACGGATAGGAATTGGCGTACATGGATAGGACAACAAAATGGCGGATTCCTGGCAAAAATTGAGCGGGCCAGCGGCAAGAGGATCGTGAGTTGGGGGTCTCAGTATGATTTGTTTATGGTACCTACCAACCTTAGAGCGTCCGCGACGCAATTTTCTGTCAAACAGACCCAAGATTTATAGTTTCAGAAACTAAACACACTTTGGGGAGTTATCTTTAAACAAATTTTATGTCGTTTTCGATATTGGGATTTTCAGATTTTAGAAAACAAATTTGTTCTTTCTTTGCATTTTTGGTAGTGCGTTTTTTAAAAGTCAGCTGTTCTTAAAATGTAAATTTTTCTCCATTTTTTGACAGACTTATCGTCTCTAAAAACATAAAATACCACACTTTAAGTTTAAGAAACGACTTACAGCGAAAGAGTCACTAACAAAGTGATTGGATGTCCTAGCGGTTCACGAGCATTCTGGTCCATGGCAAAGGCAATCAGTAATAACTTTAGTTGCTCTTCTTTTCCAACTCTAGTAAAAGAAGACGGCACGCTAGCAACAACACCTAAAGAAAAGGCAGATCTTTTCGCTAGCATGTTTTCAAAGAATTCCACCCTAGATTCTGCACAGCTAGAGCCACCAAATATCCCGAGGATACAATCATCGATGGCAGAAGTGAAATTTCGGCCTCGAATAATTCAACGCATCATTAAAGAACTAGATTGCAATAAGGCAACGGGACCCGATGGAATCCCGGCTATAGTACTCAAGAACTGTGCACCGGAACTTGCACCTGTACTCTGTAAGCTGTTTAGAATGTCGTACTCCCAGAAGACGTTTCCTTCTTGCTGGAAGACCGCTCGCATTCAACCTATTCCAAAAAAAGGGAAGAAATGTCTGCCACAAAGCTATCGTCCAAAAGCGTTACTTTTAATGCTCTCTAAAGTAATGGAAAAGACAATAAATGTGGAAATAATCAAATATCTAGAAGGCCATCGATTAATAAGCGACAGGCAATATGGATTTCGGAGCCGTCGTTCCACTGGTGACCTGCTAAGCTACGTAACGCACTTATGGACACAATCAATTGAACAACACGGCGAATCCAGAGCCGTAGCCTTGGACATATCAAAGGCATTTGACCGAGTCTGGCATAGAGCCCTATTAGGCAAATTAGTGTCTTACGGATTACCACAACAACTCTGCGGATGGATGCAAAATTTTCTTCTGGGAAGATCGATCCAAGTTGTTGTAGATGGTCTATCATCCAATTCGTTTGCTATAAATGCAGGAGTGCCCCAAGGATCTATTCTTTCTCCAACTCTATTTCTTCTCCACATCAACGATTTGCTTGGATCGACAAATAATAATATCTACAGCTTTGCAGATGACAGTACTCTTATATCCTCCATCTCGAACAATGGGCCTGTGAATACGGCTACATCACACAATCAGAGATGTGAACAAATTAATTCTCTAAATGATGATCTGGACAAAATCTTGAAGTGGGGAAAGGACAACTTGGTTGTGTTTAATGCAAACAAGACACAGCTCACAACATTTTCCAGAAAAAATGCATCAACAGTTCCTCAGATCCAAATGGATGACCATCCAATCCATCACAAGGACTCAATGCACCTTCTAGGAGTCACAGTCAACTCAGGAATCACATGGCAGAACCACATATCCTATATCGCAAAATCGGCGTCCGCAAAGTTGAGCTACCTATTTAGAGCAAAGAGGTACCTTAGCCCCAAGCAACTTCTCCTTCTCTACAAGGCACAGGTTAGACCAGGCTTGGAATATTGTTCCCATGTATGGAGCTCTGCCCGAAAACATTCACTTAACCTGCTTGATAGCATACAGAGACGAGCAGTTCGACTCATTGGAGACCCTACACTCACATCGAATCTAGTTACAACCGTTGGTGCTCACAAGACAAGTCGCTGACCTATGCTTGCTCTATAGGTACTTCCATGGTAGATGTTCTGAGGAACTCAAAGACATTATCCCTCGAAATGCAACTTTTGGGCGCCCAACAAGACAGGCTGCTAATGCTCATGACCATACAGTAAACTTGACAACCGCGAGGACATCTACTTTCAAAAACTCCATCTGTTACAGGACAAGCAAACTTTGGAACTCGCTTCCTGGGGATATATTTCCAGAAGACTACAATTTGCAGCAATTTAAGTGCAGAGCAAACATACATCTGCAGGCATCTCGGGGCGCTGTTGAAGCGTTATAGGTTCGCCTTTCCCGGGAGAAGTATATAAAAAAAAAAAAAAAAAAAAAAACACTAATTAATTGTGAATATGAACGCATTTTGATGTTTATTACACGAATATACTATTTATCGTAAATTTCATTGCCACATGTTTTACAGCGGCGATTTTTTGGGTGTCATTTCCTTGGGGTCTAATTTGAAAAGCGTGTTGTGAGCCAGGGTCAAGCCACAGGGGCAGCTTCGGTACAGGTGAGGAGGGCGCGGCATGCTTGTGGTTGCTCGGCTCAGCTCGTCGGACGGGGGGTGTTCTTGCCCCCTCACCACATACCACCTGCTCAACAAACATTTATCCATGCCATTGAATAAAAAAAAAAAATAGAAAAAGAAAGAGAAAGTAACTCTACTTTGACCTCAGACAGACAAACGGACCATTTAAATCAGAGATAGCGTCGGAAAAGAAAAATGTCCAAGAACCTATGCCAATGCCTCGAAGAAAGAACGGAAGAGATACCGCGAAACTAACCTATCTAGCCTAATCTATATCTAAACTAACCTAATAAGATAAACTAGATCCTAAACTATGCCTGATATAACTTAAATCTAACCTATCTACTTTTACCCTAAACGCAACATGTCCTTCCGTAATCTCTTGTAGGGATGATACGGAGCTTCGACTCCGAATCTGATATGTATGTCGGAACTTCCGGTTTAAATTGCACCTCCGAATCCGACTTCGGTTCCGATATAATCACATCGGAGGTTTATCGGAGCACCATCGGTGACGAGGCGACCGATGAACATGAACAACAAAGAATTATCGAGTTGCGACAATTTACGACTGTCTTTTCACTCTTTTATGTATTTTACATAACTAGGCGGGATTTGCATTGAAGTTGAGAGTGCGTGCGTCAATTTTATATTATTTTCTAATTTTATATTTTAATAATTTGTGTCTGCGTGCGACTTCCGCCTCCGACTCCGATTCAACTCCGACTCCGCGGAGGTTGGTATGACGCTTCCGACTCCGACTCCAGTAAAACCACCTCCGTAACATCCCTAATCTCTTGAAGGTAGAGGTTCGTCATGACCTCAAAACACGCCAGATGTTAATGGCAAGGGATGGCCAACCCACCCTTCATGTCCGTAGAGGTAGACATAACCAAAGGGGCTATCTCTCGCAATTTCGGCCAGAGAGGCTCACAACAAGCGGGGCATTATTTCATTATGAAAAGTTATATCAATTTTGGGACCACGTTCCATTCTTACTTTTGGGGCCTTAATTCCTGCAGTCTTATTTCGCGGAGCCAATTTCACCACGAACCCTAAGCCGATCACAAGCATGTAGTATTGATACAGAAATTTGCCGAAGTAGTATTTTCGACAAATTTACCTTTCTGTAGGTCGCACGGCTTTCGACAGTTGACACTATACTGCTAGACAATTTTCTGTGCCAGCTATACATAACATCAGTGACACCTAGAACGATGGTATCCTTCGTAATATAGGGCCAAAAGTGTCTCTAAATTAGATCCAGAAATATCTTTTAAGTGTTCCAAAAAGAAAAAGAAAGCAACTAGCTTGTGGCTTGTCAGTTGTCACTGTCAATTTTTGAAGATTATATCTCTATATATCTACATCTCCATAGTTCCCAAATCATTCGAAACATTTTCCAAATCGATTGACATTGAGTGGGATACCAGACCGTTCTTCTAATTATGCCGATACACAATCCTACGGGGTGGGTTGTAAAACAACGAAAACCGCATTCCCATTCCAGGCGAAGGCGTTTTTCAGTTCAATGATTTAGCCGCCACCAAACACGTGCCTTCTGCAAAATCGCATTGTGTGACCTCATAAGTTAGCCTCATTAGTTGTCAATTTGAAAATAGCTTCGCTCGAATTACGCCACTTCCCTTCTCCGTAAGCTGTCGACCGTCATTGTCTCCCCCAATCAATAGCCTATTATGACTTCTATGTCTCATAATCCACCGCGAAATCACTCAGCGTTATCCTCATTCTCTGTCCGGAAAGAAATTAGTTTTAGTGTTCTCAATAATGTTGTAATTGAATTTCAAATTGTCGGAGTTATTAGGATCCCCGCGCTCTTGTCCTGATTGAAATAATTCAATCAATGGGCCATGAAATGGATAGAACAAGGACATCACAGAGGAATGTTTCCTTTCATCGCAACTGGCGACGTCGTCGTCGTCGGCGCTTTTGCCATACTAAACCATTTTAATGATGTCCGCTTAGTTACTAGATCAATATTTCACCAGCTTAAGAGGGCTTTAGAATATGCCCTCAAACAAAAAAAAAAAAATACCTATATACAAAACCGTATCTTGCCGTCGCCATTGGCATGGGCTCCCGTCCGCCGCACAACGTATCCTCGCATGATGAAGATGACTCAATACAGTCTTGATGGAGGAAGTTTCCTTATTATCCTTTTCCTGCTTGTCGGTACAGTGCGCCTTCCTGTACGTCGTTGTATTGGCTTGTCTGCTGCCCCCCAACCTCATCAAATCCATCGGAAGTGGGCTGATCAATTAAATGAGATGGCACAATGAATAAAATACACTTGAACGACTTGAGGAGAAAAATTAATCGCTCGGCATTGTCATCGCGTATATTATGGCAACTTCTAAAAAGGAGGCAGCTCCCTCAGATTTCCGATGTCCTTGAAATATGCTTTCCGTTGGCACACTTTCTCTTATATTGCAATTAATATAAAAAATGTATCTCAATTTGCTAGGGGTTAGCTTCCAGCGCAGGGAGGCGGCACGGCTTGTGGGAGAGCGGTAGCGAACCGTCAGCAGAATCCGGCAGTCAAACACAGATGGGGCAAATATTATATATTAGCGAAGTAATTGTAATGGAAACGTGCACATCTGTGAGTGGAGTCATCCTTATTAGTGTCTTTTGTGTGCGATTTTTATTTCTTTGCTCTGGTTTTCTGTATAAAGGAGGGGCGCCTAGAGCGCTTTTGATATTTTTCACACAGATAGAGATAGGGACTGGGTGGGTCGAAGAAAAATGTAACGCAGAGGACGTGTCCTCCGACGGAAGCATGTTCGGGTAGTTAGACTAACACTTCCCGAAGCCATACATCTGTTCCCCTCTCCAGCAGGATGGCTCTAAATCTTTTGTCTAGTTTGGAGTTTCTTTTGCTGTCCTTTCATCTTGCTCATTAACCGAATTGAGGTTTTTTTTTTTTTTTTTTTTTTTCGTTGTGTCTTCCTATTGTGTGTGTGCTTTTTTTGTTCAGCTTGAATTGCTTTTATCTGGACAAGGAACACTCATGGTGAGAAGCTGCTTCGGGCATATTTACTTTTCAGCTCGAAGGATTCAGATATATAGATTTTGAGCTGGGCAACTCTTTAGTGAAGTGTTTGTGAGAAGCTTTGTTTGTTTGAGGAACTTGGCGATGTGGAAAATGTGAGGGACGCAATAAGCTAAAGGTATTTAACTCAGTCCGATGACTCGTATAACTTTAAGTGAAGCACTGAAACGATTTGGTAGACGTTAAATGAACTCGATGCGGGTGAGACGATGTGTGCCTTAATCTCCAGGCCTGGCTTAAGTTCATGATTCGGTGGGGTGTGGGGATTTGGGATATACGCAGATGGAATGGCCTTCGTGTAGTTGAAGGTTGACCAAAATGGAGTAGGTTTGGGCACCGAGGGGACAGATGCCACACCCAAAAAGGGGTTTTTACTTCGTAGTGTCATGGACCGAAATTCGAAAGTTTGAAGAACTCTCCTAAAACAAAAACATAAAATAAAAACATATGTCGATAGCATGTTTTTGTGTCTTTAATTGTATTTAAGAGGACATCTGGTTCGAATGTGCTGAGAATAAGTGGTCAGGTCAGCATATTCCTATTTTATATTGAAGTGCAAAATTGAGCTGTAGGTTTTACTGATTATCCAGTCCACAGAACAGTGCGAGCAGATCTGCATTTTAAATGTGTTCGACTGGATCGCACGAAACTTTCTCCATCACTGCGAGTTCCGTTCGATTCGTCAACTTGTATTCACATTTTTTAAGTTATATAAGCTATATTTGAAATGTATACACATTCAGTTCTCGCGAATGACATTGACATGAGGATCTTTTGTAACAGGTTTTACCAAATGCTGTGGAATAGTTTTATATTATTTATGTGTATGGTTATATATTGACATTTATATAAGAAGTAAGTGTTGCAACGGAATTTTATGTAATGCTCAGCATGCATATTTAAAAGGTAAATCAGTATTGACGGCTCTACACGAAGTAGTAGGCAAAATAGAGGACAGCCTTCACCAGAAAGAATTTGCAGTAGTTGCCTTTTTGGATATTGAGTGAGCTTTTATTAATGTCAGGAGAGATGCAATCAAGAGCGCCTTGGAAAAGATAAATGCCACTCTCGGCAACAGTTCTATAAGAAAATCTGTTACTAGAGGTACCCCCGAAGGAGGGGTCATCTCCCCCCTCCTCTGGGTGTTGGTCATAGATAAGATACTTAAGGAACTAAACAGTGCAGGATTCAAAATCATCGCTTACGCGGATGACGTAGTTATCATTGTTCAAGGAAAATTCCTAAACACGATTAGTGAACTTATTGAAACAGCCCCCAATAGGCTCAGAATATGGGCTGAAGGGTGTGGACTAAGAGTCAACCCGGAGAAAACAGAACTAGTGCTTTTTAGTACAAAATACAAGATACCACCCTTCAAGCTGCCCAGACTTGCTGGAGTGGAACTTGCTCTTTCAGAAAGCGCAAAATATTTTGGTACGGTATTAGATAGGAAACTAAATTGGAAACTTAACGCCCAGGAAAGAGTCCGCAAGGCTCACAATGCTCTTTTCATCTGTAAGAGGACATCAGGTAAGAAATGGGGCATGAGGCCTTCAATGTTGCGTTGGCTATACATAATGGTAGTAAGGCCCATAATTACATATGGGGCTTTTGTCTGGTGGAAAGCCGCGAACAAGAAGTATGTACGGGATATGTTGACCAGGGTACAAAGAACAGCCTGCATTGCAATTACGGGTGCTTTACGTACCACACCAACAGTTGCACTGGAAGCGTTTATGCATCTTTTACCACTGGATCTACAATTACAAGCAATAGCAGGTAATAGTGCGCTACGGCTCACTAATGCAGGGCTTTTTAAAAACAGTAGGATAGGACACAGTACTATTTTAAAGGAAACATTCTCCGAAATCCCGGGAAAAGCTGATGAAAGTCTCGGTACACTTGATTTTGACACACCGTTTGATGTGTCGTACCCTGACCGACAGGAGTGGCATAGGAACTTAGTTTCGAGGGGAAATGAGATCTCAGTACTGACGGATCCAAGACCAGTGAGGGTACGGGGTCAGGTATATACTCCAACGAGTTGGACCTACATATGGCCCTGAGACTTCCGGACACATGCAGTGTGTTCCAGGCAGAGATTCTGGCAGTACTCAAAGCTGCGGAGGTACTTGAGATGAGATCGATATCCAATAAGAATATCGCCATCTACATTGATAGTCAGGCTGCGCTTAAAGCGCTAGAGTCACATACCACTAAATCTGAACTAGTCAGGAATTGCCGCGCAATGCTTAAGGCATTATGTTCGCAGAACCGTGTTAGATTATGTTGGGTACCTGGGCATTGTGATATTGAGGGCAACGAAAGGGCCGACGTTTTGGCTAAGGAAGGAGCGGAACTCCCAGTAAATACAATGATTGAGGGCATCAGACCACCTATGGCCGTTGCTAGAAGGGTTATCGTTGAGGAAACTACCAATAAAGCAGCCACAAGATGGTCACAGCTAGAGGGGCACAGGGTCTCAAAGGTACTGTGGCCCGCTTTAAATCGGAAGAAACCTGAAGAATTAATCAATCTCAGTAGAACAATGTTAAGATTAACGGTAGGAATACTCTCTGGACACTGCCTTTTAAGGAAGCATGCCATGAGACTAGGCTTAGCTAATACGGATACATGTAGGTACTGTGAGGATCTACAAGCTACGGAGGATATCTCCCACCTTCTATGCGAGTGTCAAGCAATTGCTCGGAGTAGAAGGAAGCACCTAGGCAGGTTCTTCTTTAATAACTTAGAGGAGGTTGGTTCCTCAAATAATATTGGGACCATAATCAAATTCTGTAGGGAATTTGATTGTTTTGGCGATTTGGTTAAGGTTTTTAACCGTAATGATTCCCTGGGGATGGTCATGAGCCCGCTTTGGTGCCTGGTCTTTTGTGACGATCTCACAACCCCACCCAACCTAACCTAACCTATGGTTGCAAAACAAAAAAATTATTAAAATTATTAGTAGGTCGTGGCTGGTAGTAGTAGGTATCAGTTGCCTGGAAGGCGGCACCTAAACAAATTAAAGTTGAAAAATTCAAGTTGAGTATATTATTAAGCTATGCATACATTTTTTCAATGTTGCTTCTTTTTTTGTAAAAGGAGTAGTATCAAAGTGAGTTACGAGATTCAGTAAAAAACGAAAACGAAACGTTGTTCCCAGTTCTCTGTGGATGCATGGCTTCTAGAAAAAAAAAACCTGCGGGTTTTCCGAGCCCCAGATGCTGCAAATTTTGTTTATTAACGTAGCCGCCGAGATGGGTGCTTCAATTCGGCCAAAACTATTTTCAAAAAACGCACTGTTTGGGCTACACAGCACTCACTTTGAAAATAATTTTTCAATATTTCCGTACGTTTTTCAACCGTAAAGCGATGCGGGAGGGGGGGGGGGCACATTTTACCACTTTGGAAGTGTCTCGCGCGAAAAATATTCAGTTAAGAAAAAAGTGATATTAAAAACCTAAATATCATTTTTTTAAGACCTATCCATAGATACCCCCCACAAAAAAAATGCTGAGTTTCAGTTCAAAGTATGGGGAACCCCCAAAATTTATTTATTTATTTATTTATTTATTTTTTTTTTTTTTTTCAATTTTTGTGTAAAATCTTAATGCGGTTCACAGAATACATCTACTTACCAAGTTTCAACAGAAAAGTTCTTAAAATTTCGTAAAAAAGTGGCTGTGACATACGGACGGACAGACAGGCAGACAGACAGGCATGTCTACGGCTACGGAACCCTAAAAAGACAATCGCTTTAGGTTTGATCTGCCCAAGAGAACTCTCAGCTATTCAGCTCCATCATCCTAAAAGAGTTCTCGTCAAGAGCAACTAATCTAAGCGAACTGAGAGTCAGCTATTTCAACCTTTATTGCACTTTGACGTGTCTCTCATTTATGCCGCATTAGCTGCAGCACCTCTCTATAATAAAAGTTGCATTTAAGGACCGACTTAAATTAACTCCGACCTGCCCCAAAATTAGTCCTCACAGCCATCTCCTGCGGCCGACTAGACTGGATTTAATTAAAAATATGAGAATGATGTTTGACTCACACAAACAATGAAATCAAGTAAAGAACAAAACAATCTCAACGCAAATTGCTTCACAAAATGAACGACAAATGTAACAAAAATGTCTTCGCTGTTACAGCTTACAGTCTGCATACAGCACACTGTTCACTATACCCAATTGTAGTCCCCGTTGCAGTGATACTTTTTCCCGCTGTTATTATTTTGCACTGGCTTAGTGACTTTTATCTGGAAGTAGTTTTCGCTGGCTCGTTTCAAGAAAATTTATGACTTGTAATGTTTTGAAGTACACACTTGAAATTGATGAAGCCGAAAAGTTTGTCGCTCTTGGAACTCTTTTTTCTCTTTTTGTTTTTTGCTCGAAAAACAACAGAGAAAACTAACGACTTTACGAATAAATATTTGGAAAGTTATTGGACCGTCTTTTTTTATTTATTTACAGCGAAGTGTTTTTTTTTTTTTGCATTTCTATGTGGAGCTCTTGTCAGAGTTGTGCACCAAAAGTCATCAATTTTGTGTGGACAAGGCTTGAAGTGGCAGCAGAAGTATGTTCTGCGCCATGCGTATTTTTTTTTTTTTATCTTTTGTTTGTGTTATTTTATTCTATGACTTGTTTGTCCCCTTAGAAGGGGGGGAAGTAGATTTATGACGAATGAATACTCTAAGTGAACTTCGCCGCTGATGCAAAGTGCAATTCATCATATTTCCAGGACTTGGTCACTTGGGGTATGATTCTTCGAAAGTATAAACAAGGAAGTGAGCGTATACATTGTGTTGCTGTATGGGTCATCGTACTCTATAATTTTCAACTTTTTCAGGATGATTTGTCTTGGGGAAGAAAGTTGTAGTGATGGAGCTGTGGTTGAGGGAGTTTTTTTTTTTTGGCAACCATTTTATTTATTGATATGGAAAGACGTCCTGAAACACACCCTTACGATTTCAAAGAAGTTTGTTTAACACTCAATTCCAACTGTTATTTCAATTTGTCATCAGAGGAGATGCTGTTCCTCTTGGCTGTAGGAAATAAGGCCCCAAATTTGTGGTTTATTTCATAATGAAATTAAAAATAACGAAAACTACTTTTTATTTAATATTTTTGATATTGGATCAACTAACAGGGGGGCAGCATGCCCCTCACCATGCGTATTCCATGTCGAAAAGGTAACAATTAATAACAAAAAAATAGTATTGGGGACTTATTTCATTTCTTCTTTTGGGGTCTTATTTCATAATGAAATAAGACCCAAATTTTTATAAGGAAATAATCCCCAAAAAGGAAATAACACCCACAATTTTATTAAAAATCTTTGTTGTTGTCTCCTGTGTAATTTTTTGGTTACTTATTTCATTTTTATTTTGGGACCTTATTTCATTGGGGCCTTATTTCGCAGAGCCATTCCGCTTACCGAAGGGTATATGAATGACAATATACTCGAAACTCCAGTGACAGGGTGATATGATTGTTGGAACTATGAACAAAAACCCATTCAAATTCTGACTTGACGGAGTTTAAGATACATCTTGGAAATTTTGTTCTCTTTACATAGGAGATCGCTTCATGGCTTCGTTCTTGAAATAGCATTTCCGACTGAAGCTTCTGAGTTCTGAATTCTCAGTATTCTAAAGTGGTACTTTTAAAGGTTTTCATACTTCCAGCATTCCCTAGCATCAGCTAAACAGATATCCAAGGGGAAAATCAGTTCGACCACGCAATATTTGGAAGGTTGATTTGAAAATTCAAACATTTTAAAATGAAAACGGCCTCTGGCTCTGATGTTTTACCAGCTGCGACAAAACCTACTCTTACAGAGAATATAACATTATAAAGAGGAAAGATTTGTATTTTTTTATTTTTGTGTGTATGTTTGTAATGAATAAACTCAAAAACTACTGTGCCGATTTCAAAAATTCGTTCACTATTAGAATGCTACGTTCACCCTAAGTAACATAGGCTATATTTATTGCTAGAAAAGATTAGGGATCCTTACTAGAACTTTAGTAACGTCTTTAACCTCGATCTAGAACAGTTACAAGATGGAAGACATTTTCTGCAAAATATCCATTGAATATAGTACAGGCGATATCGACCGTTCCAAGCGGGCCAAAAAAGAGGCTTTGATCGCGAATAAAAAGTGCCTGGGGGTAAATATGGATAAGACTAAATATATGCCATAGACAAGGTAGGTAAATGGGTGCTCTTATGGCAGCGTTAGCTACCACTTAGACCTTAAGTTGGGTCCATTGTGCCCAGTTACGGGAACCATCCAGTGCAGCCTGTTGAGGAACAAGAAACAAGATGCTATAGACAAACAACCAACAAAAATGTCTGACCAACGATTGGGTCAAACAGGAGAGCAATGCACTAAAAAAGTCTCTCAACCCCGAGGTAAACATCGCTTGAACAAATACCAAACAAAGATCCAACGAAAAAATATCTCATAAACCGCTGGTAAAAAAATACTCGTAAATGAACAATAACAATCAACACTCATGACTCGAAAGCATGTCGACGAATGGACAAAATTGTTTCAGTCAACAGAGTTTCAGAAACCTCATCAGCTTTTAATATATGTATTAGACGAAGTCAATATGAACGTCGTTTTCGGTATCAATTACCAGTGTTAGCAACCGCTTCTAGACCCTTTTCATAACCAATTCAAACAGGGAATCGAAACCTATCCAAATAAAGAACATCGGTAATTTGTTGGCATAGAAAAACGTTCAATTATGCATGTAATATGTCGCCATTCACTGGGAAAGGATCAATTCTATTGCGGTTACAAGCAACTCATTACATTCTTCACTTCCATTTAAGATGATCAATTCCAACTCCGCCCAAAATATATGCACAGATAGGTCGAAATTTCATTTCTGAGAAGCTCTTTCACTCATAATTAAATTACTAATTAGGACTGATGTACGCATAAAGTGTCCAACACTCCACCACTTTTCAAATCGAAGAACTGTCTGAAGGGATGCAGGTAAGAATCACCAAATTAGCACATCATTCATCTGTCATCTGTCTCATCTCATCTCGTCTGTCGCATTAACACTGAAAGTCCATAACCATAAATTTAAATAAAAAAACATCCACAGAGTATTGGTGCATAAATTGAAATTTTTGGCTTGGATTTCATGTGTGAAGTTTGATACATTTTATGGTCAGGTAGTAAAATGTTTCCTGCGACCCTGCGAGTGCCTGTCAAATTTTGCTGTTGCCGTTATTGATGAGCGACAAAAGTGGGTAGTAAAAGTTGTGGTGGCGGTGGCGACTCTTAGGGGTTTATAACATAATATAAATAAACAGTAAGACTAAAGAGCAAAGATATGGCTCTCTTTGATGGGATGGATAAAGATGTTACCTAGTGTCTCCACGAGCAAAATTTCATATCTTGCAATATATCATACTATGGAAATTACCAGTGGAGACCACAAATAGTATGATATAAAAAATTTCTTGAAATACATTGCTCAGCTCATAGAATGATATCGAAAGTATGATATGAGCTGTCATTTCTGTGCAGTTTGACACTTGTATCCATTTTTTTTTTACGATGGCTGAGTAGCGAATGGACGGTGTATTAAGGCATCTAATGCGAGAATGCAACGGACATGCTCTGCTCAGCGGCATTTGAACGAATGAAATAGTATGCTATGAAATGCCCACCCTACATGTTATTACATACTATCGTTCTTTCTTTCTACCAAATTTGACAGATATCTAGCTATGAAATATTGCTCGTGGAGACACTAGGTTACAGAATAGAGATATTTGTAAATTTTTGAGCTTGCCTGGCTACAGAATCGTACGTCAGTTACACTTGTTTGCGTTTATTTTAAGCTAGCCGACGTGGCAGTGCTTCCCTGCCTTTTTTATATGGAATGTGCCACGCCTCCTTGTTGAATCCCGCCATTATTATGTTAAATGCTTTTAACAGGCAAATTTCAAGGATAAGACTGTCGTAAATGTCAAGATATAGGTCGGATTTTTAATATATTTTTTTTTTTATGGGAGGAGACACGCCCCCATGTAGTATTGACTTTATTTTACTTTGAAAACACGCTCGTTTTTGACTGCAATGTTGTGTCAAAATGTCAAGTCGATGGACTGACGAATTTTGCAAGGACAAACATTCGCTGGCATAATATGCATACAGGCACACTGCGCTTCAGCTTCAGGTCAATAGTCGCACCACTTTTGAGAGCCAAAATGGCCGACATGTAATGAGTTTACATAAGGTTTAGCTAGCTAGGACATTTACAGCATTTTTATTGAATAGGCTGATTTAAACTGAATATTAGGGGTACAGCAACATTTTCTTATTTAACCATTGAAAACACTAACTTTCCAGTGGCCGAATCACCATACGTGAGCGAGCCATACGTCACTGAAACAAGCAAAAAAATAACAAATTATAATTCAAACCCTGTACTGCAAACATCAGCGGAAAGTAAGACACGTCTCCTATTATAGGAAATATGAAATTCGGTTCCCAAACAACCCAGAGCCACAGTCCGTCCAGCACATCAAGCCACAGCACTTCATCATACAATTAATTTAAGAATAAACAGAGTGACCGATACAGGGTTCTAAAGAGTCGAAAAAGGGCCTGTGGGAGAAAAAGGTGGCATTTCTAAAGCTACTCTACAAATTCAGAATTTTCGCACGATATTTAGAAACCATTAGTTCGCATCAGAGTAATAGTGTTGTGATAAGCAATCGTGGTACATTTTAAATTTACTTATTTGAAAAAAACAATTTTTGAAAAAAAACTATGAGGGGTCTTTTCCGAATAATAAAGGGCAAAATCAAACAAAGACAACGCTGACCGCGAGAATACAAAAATAATTCAAGTTGCTAAGTCAACGCGTTCGAATTCCTAGTCACGACGAATCTAGTTGACGTTTTACATAAACTAGATATCCGAACGTCGCCATTGCCATTTTCAGCTGCTGACAGCATTGCCATAAGTGCAGATTTGTCTGCATTTTCAGATTTTCAACCTCGCTACAGACTTTTAACAACCATAAATCTTCAGATTTTGTCTGCATTCGCAATAATGAATTTTGTTCTTTTTAAATAATAATTTCAACATTTTTTTGCACACTTACTTTTGTTTGGCTGTATGCTACCATTTTCGTATTCAGTTTTTAACTTTCTCCATTAGGTGCGTTAAGAGAAAGATATTGTTTTCGTACAAAATTTCGAACTCGAGATGGTAAGCAATTCTGACACTACGATGATAGAGCAACTCAAAAAAGTGGTTCAAAAAATTCTGCCCGGTCTGTCTGTCCGTCATTCCACAGGCCTAAACGGCTGTCCAGATTTTGTTCAAACTTTGGATTTGAAGTTTGTGGGCTTACTGTTTGAACCCTTTTTTTTGCAATGAAAACCTCAATATTAATGGTACTTCCCATATAAAATGTTCGTACCAGTTTGATTTGTTCGAAAACGCTTACGATTTCAACGGAAATTTATATTTAAGCTGATGATGTATAGTATACAGGTACGGTTACCAAGACAGCATACCCAGCGTTCTGGGCTCAATATTGGCAGGCCTGGGACTGGAGCCAAGTAACGTTCTTTCCCTTAGAAAAGCTTCACCTATCCCTGGTGCTAGGCCAGAACAATCTTCCGCTGCTCTATTACTGGCGGGTAACAAGTCTTTCAAGTGAAATTTGTTAGCTCTATGAACGGCGCCATGCGCAATATTCTTCCCCGTTCACATTTCGTAAAGTGACATGTATCTAATGTACATACTTACATCCGGTTTTGAAGTTGTAGATTTTATTTTACAGTCTTTTAAACATATTCGTGCAAGCGAAAACAAAAATTAAACTATACCAAACATTCTTTGCCAAATGCCTCCAAAAGAGGAACTTCCATTAATAAACGCATTGCGTTTGAAATGAATTTGGTGTATGGAAAGTACCACTTCCCTTTGTCCAATACCGCCCACATAAGTACCACACAGAGTCAAAATACATCCACGTACTTATGCAACTATGACTGTCTGTAATAAGTAGGTTTTAGGATTTCTTTGACTAAAATGAATGACTGATGTATTCTGTACAGGAAGTGACACGCTTCCCAATCTGAAATCCTTCGTGTAGTGATAACAAAACAACACTCACAGTTCACAGTTCACACAGGTTCAAGGCTAACAGATCGTATAAAAATTCTTGGAAACGTACAAATGACAAACAGACAGCCCAAAATAAATCTAAAGCCGGCTAGGGAAACAATAATTGTAAAGCGGCATGTGGATACCTACCCCCAAAATCCCATTTTAGACCAATTTTCTGAAGAACAACATCTCCCGATTTACCGAGGCATTGTCTCGTCCTGCGGTGAAAAGGTTCCATAATAAGCTGGTATTCCGCTTTCGCCCCCTTAAAGGTTTCACTGTTTCATGTATTTTCTTTTGTCAAAAATAAATAACAGTCTTTCGTGTTCCAGCTATAACAAGCATGTCGTACTCAAATATACATTTTTGTAAAGGGAGCCAATACAATAAGCCAAACCACCGCACCACCACCGCACCACGACATGTTCCGACCTTTTTCTAATGCTCATGTAAATTAATTAAAAGGATACAACTTCATTCACTTCCTGCTTCCGCCATTGGATATTTCAGTTAGCGCCGGTTGTGTATCCACCATTTTCCATTTATAGCCCTGGCAATGGGAAAATGCAAAATAATTGGATAACAAGTGCGGAGGTGGCCGGCTACAAAAGAATGAATAGACAGAAAGACGAACAAAAAGGAAAAGCGGAAATATTAAGCACTAATTGGTCAATAGGATGTCATCACTCCATCGCTTGCATAGTCATAGTATGGCCATATTCCGTTGGTCATCAAAAAGCAGAAGAAGAGTAACTGAACTGAGAGGGGGCGACAAAAATGAATTAAAAGACAGACAATTTATTCATCGTCTTCATTTGTGTGAAGCAGTAGAAATACGGAAGTCGGCAGGTCCTTCAAAATTGCTAGCGACGAACCAACGTTCTATGTGCAGATAGAGACTAACTGGGAAGATTGCGGAAGGATGTACACAATTCTGAATAGATAGAAACGATTTGCCAACTCAAGTAATTATCCAATTGTAGCAGGATACTGCTGTCTAATTGCCACCATCCAATGAGCACGGATGGGAATAAAGGGAATGCAAGAAGTAAAAAAAAAAAAAAAAAGACCGAATGTGGATGTGAAATTGGTTGTGATTTCAGAAAGGGATTGCTAATCAAAGGACACGCGACTCACTCAATTGTTCCACACAGCTCTATGGCTCTCGATTGTACAAGCAAATAGTTAAAGGACCATCGAAGGCTATAGTTGCGACGAGCTTGTAGAATGCAGAGAGTACAGTGTACGAGTACGAGTACGAGTACCTTGTTAAAAGGGTACTCGAATTTTTGCAGTGTGGAATAAGGAGTGTCGTTCCATCATGAAGTGGTTGCTAACCGGGTTTGAGTATGCCCCGTCCATACACTCCTAATGACGGTCAATATCATCGTCGTCATCGTAGTCCTTGTAGTGCACATGTGGAGCGTGCTTTTGCAGTTCAAACTTTTACCAGACGATGCGGTAAAATTACTCAAAAGGACTTCAGAGGGAAATAAAATAAAACTTTATATGAGAGCAGAAACAGTGAACGTAGCGGAATTAGTTGCAGGATTCCCGGACGAATTAATTTATTAGCTTCATTAACTCTGCGGATGAGTGGGTTCGTACATATCGCCAGCATCACAAAAGATGCAGTTGCGACAGTAGTGAGGTGAAATGAATGCAAATGCTTACAATGTCGCCATCGTCACCTGCGAATGCAAAAATGGGGTAACATCATTTTTGAGAAATTGACGGACTAAGTTCTGCTTCGTATTTAAACGACCTTTTGACAATCTATCTCTAACACAGCTACAAAATATTTTTACTGTGACACTCTATGAAGTTTAAAGTGTAAAAAACCGACAAATATTTATCCTACGAAAGTTTGTAAGTATGGATGGATGTTTGTTACTCTTGCACGTAAAAACTACTGAATGGATTTTAATGAAACTTTATACAATAATATAGCCTATACATCAGAATATGACAAAGGCTACAATTTATAAAGATATTGTGTGAATTGTCAAAAATATCAAGTGAGTAGGAAAAAATCTACCATTTGCGAGCTATTGTGGCGTGCGCTACCAAAACCGCTAGAGTAACACATATGCAATGTATGATGGAAATGTTTATCTTAAATAGTCCTACAAAAAATCCCGGCACAGTATATATCTATATCTTATGTGTAAGCCATTATAGCCAAAATAGTGAACCATAACTACAGTAATAATCACGTTTCACGGGTTGCTCCGCGATGGAATCCTAAACTACTGAACCGATTTTAATCAAATTTTGCACACTGTGCAGTTTGATCCAACTTGAGAGATAGGATAGTTTATAACTAAATTTATAGTCGCATTATTTTTTTTTTATTGCAAATTACTTGTTTATTATTTAACAAAGAGTTGTAATAATACGAGTAGTTATATATAATTTCTTCGGGGTGAAATTCGATGACGTTATAACTCGAAAACCGCTGGATCGATTTTCATAATTTTTTTTTTTTTTTTTTTCGTATTGATCTATTTCAGGCAGACTTTTAAAAGTTAAGATACTTTTGGGCCGGATAGGTGGCACTGTTTTCGATCTCCGAAACCACTTAAATTTTGTGGATGTACCTATGTGGTTGGTTCCAGTTTGAACGATAGGATAATCTAGGACCCTATAGGTGACACTTTGCAAAACATAAGCGGGATAGGAAAACGGGTTGTGGCACCACCCAATCAAAAAATAAATAAATTCAAACGACCCTAGCCACAGCAACGCGTGGCTTGGTCTTCTAGTCGGTACCTATATAAATATATATCTGAAATAAAAATATATAAAATGGAAAAAAGAGAGTTATCCATTTGTTGCACCAACTACTTTAAACTGATTGAAATTTAAATTGTCGGTTGTCTACCTCTTCTTATTTGGCTAGTTTTTGGTTTACATTTTCCCCACACCTATCTCTGAATAGAATATAAACCGAAAATCCATTTTTATTTAGTAGAAAGATTGTTTATGTATTCGCATTAAAAACAAAATTCAGAACATGTTTTAGTTCTTCTTCAACTTTACAAAGAAAACAAACTTTTGTAAAATTCAAAGTCACTGCCCTGAGGACGGGAGCTTTATTGGAAAGAGGGACATAAAGTCTTTAAACATTGCGCCAGTGATAGTGTGTCCTCGGTTACATTTTTTAATAGTTTAATATTAGAATTCGAGAGGCTTCTGAAGGGATAACCCTGCGCTACCCCACTTAGGTCATCGTGTGTCCATTGTGATGCTCTTGTTGGGATCGACCGTTGGTGTTGCGTCGGTGTTGTTCATCCTCTCTCCTTTGTGGTTAATAGACGCTGTCTAGCCATCGCAATGTCCTCAAAAGCCTATAAAGATCAGACAGGGAGACATCAGAAAAGTCTTGTAAGTCATGGAAATAATAGCTTCCAAGTGTTCGGTTCCTGAAGTATCAAAGCAATCCATTTTATATATAGAATCCCATGGAGTCCGCGGACTCATCCAATAGCTTTTTTTTTATAAACCTATAGTTCCTTTTTTGTTTGAGGGCAAGAGGGCTTAAACTCTGCCAATAAGCGAAGTGCATCGTCTCGCCACTAATGTCCGACGAAATCGCATTTCTAACCTGCACTTGAGAGAACAGGTGGATTTAGAGGAAAATCTTTGGCTGGCAAACAACCTATAGGCTGCGCGGTCTTGACTATAAATACAGAGAACGAAGCCGAGGGACAACCAGACTTTAATTAATAAGCACTTCACAAAGTTTAAATCTTAGTTAAGGTTAATGATACTTCATACCTTAAATTAAACAAATTCACAATAGTTTTATTTTCCATGCAACATTTTCTACAGTGATTTTAAAAAATATTATCTTTGAGGACTTAGACTTATTCCGCGATAGGTACTTACAGGGCCGTAGCAATAAACCTTTTTGGTTTCGACTTTCAATTTAAGTAGTTCACAATGGCTATATTTTCTACACAAATTTCACAATTGTGATCTTCCCTAAATTTAAAGTCGAGACTGAAATTCATTATTAGAATGGCGCACATCCTTTTTAGAGTCCAGCTTAAATTCTGCAAACCCACAATGACGAAATTTTCAACACAAAATCATCTATTGTGACCTAAAAATAGGCTAAAAATGATTATAAGTAACGCTCATTTTCAATATAATGGCATTATTCCTAAGATCTGAGGTGGGTGCAGCTGAGCAGACTCTTGTAGTTGATTGACGGTTAAGATTCGATAGGAACAACTCCAGTAACGGACAATTAATGGATCCGTTAGTAGTTATAAGAAGACTGGCAGATTATTGGGAGAACTATTGCAAGCCTAATTGTAACTGGAGTGTGATTTGTCAACATTTCGGGTTCACAAAACACGAAAGTCACAATTTTCATTAAAAGAGAAAAGTATACCTAAATTCCAAAACTATCGTGAACTCACCGCTCTCTTTCCAGAAACCCGTACGTACCTGCAATGGGAAAAGAAAATGTCTGTTGTGAATATAATATGATTAACAAAAACAAAAAAGGAAGGAAACAAAATCCCCTGGTAAAGTATGAGTGTTGTGTGTCCGAAAAAAAAAGGAAAGTAGCATTCCCTGGAAGCCGCTCATAATTCAATCAACGTACACACTACGTACGAGCCGAATAATAATAAAGGCACGCGTCTTTATTAAACTGAAATCCTGAAATTCAAAACAAATCATTTTCACAATGAGGAGAAGTGGCAATGTGGAGGACTCAAAGTACCAGCCAATTGGTATATAGAAGTACGGAAAAAAGATACAATTTTGCACATAGAGGTCCTAATTCTATGCAGTCGTTCTCTCTTCATCTTGTCCTTGATCATTCCTACTCCCGTGTCCCGTCCCAGTCATTGTGATTGTGGAACGAGCAGAGCGTGTGTGCAGAGAAATGTGTCCGACACAGTTAAATCCATATGTCAAAGTCAGCAAGGATATGGAGCACGAAGGAAACAAACGAAATAAAGTTACGTGCCCTGTTTAAATTATACAATTGTATCTACTGACGTAGCTAGGAACAGCAGCAGTAGCTGTAGCAGTAGCAGTAGCATTTGCACCATCGCCAGTGGAGCATCCAGCCCAGCGGTGGCCTAGAGTGGAAGTGGTACATAGCGATAGCTACGTGCAACGTTCACAAAGTTCCGCAAAAAAGGGGGCAAAGCGTGCCCAGCAAGTCATTCATCCTTTCTTTAAACACACATGCTACTTAGGTTAGTGTGTGTATTTGTGCTCGAGGAACAGAACCGTTCCCGTTGTCCCAGTTTTAGCAGCGAAAGCAAGAGAGCACAGCTTACTGACTAAGCTTACATCCTTTTCATCTGGCATCAAATTACCATCGTCCCGTATGAGGATGGGAATGGGAATAGGTAATAGGAATATAGCAGCACAACCGAGACGCGTGTGGTTGTCCGTCGTCTGCACATTACAAATGTCCTGCAATCTGTTATCGAAAAAGTGCTACCTCTCTCTCTATCTCTGCATCTGCTCGATGTGTCCTCAGGGGATTCCAGCCAGTGATGCAAATCGACTTTTCTCAATTGTACTAAAAATTGAAAAGAAATAGTACTGATACGTACAAAATAGTACATATTTTTTTAAATGCCATAAATTTATGTCATTGCATTTAAAAAAGTCATATTTTATTGAACCTATGAATAATATATTCACGAGTGTAAATGAGGCTTAAGTTAATTTTACACACTAATCCCAATTTTTTGAACCCGATGATTTAAATTTACATATACTCGTATAACATTCACTCAAAAATTTAAACGCAGAGCTTAAACAGATTTTAGATCGATCTCACACCTACGTTATGTTAAATTTCACATAAAATTTCATTATTTTTTATTGTTTGTCTTGGCACTTGCTTTTTTGCTGTGTGCTGAGTTTGATTTTTTTTGTATTTATTATTAATTTAGCCTCCAATATGCCGCTTTTTTTAGCCAATATTTTTGAAAATAAACTACCATAGTTATCATTGACTGAAGCGCTCAATATCGAAGCTCAAAAAAACACGCCTATGGTCGAAGACGTGGACGGCGTTAATTCTAGATCTCCTGTTTCATCAGCTCTTCGATAAATTCATCTTCTAACTACGAAGCCATCAACATTTTATCCACTTTCAATTTTTTTTACTTCTTGATACATTTTACATATACTATTTCACTTTTACTTATTTCCTGAAGCTAAGTAGGTACGCTGCTCGAACTAAACTAAATTTTATCTGCTCTCCAACTTTTCTCTCCAAACATTAATTAAAATCCCAGCTAAATTTTGAAATAAAGCACACCGCGGATAAGTGTAACAGAAAACTGTTGTTCTTTCAAAATAATTTACCTACTTCAAAAATTCAACACTCTAATTTCACCCATTTCCGATTCCAGGTACTCCTCGTCGAGGTATTTATTAAAAAAAAAACTTTATAATCTTACCTATTCCCCGCAATACAAAATTGAAACAAAACAACAGAACACAACGATCTATCAAAATTTAGCTTGAGAAAATGTACCGCCCCATTTAAACGGGCTAGATAAATTTTGACAGATACATTAAGTATATTCTGAAACAAAAGTTTGATTATTTAGCTCGAGCAGCGTACCACTCAGCTAAATGGGTTGGCTTAGATTTAGCTCAGTTAAATTTTGGAAAGAATTTTGTATGGGAGAAAACTTTTAGCTCGAGCAGCGTACTAAGCTTGACCGAAGAAATGTCACTATTATGAGATTTAGTTTTAACCCGAGTTGAAGTAGGTACTTAAACTGGTCGCCGCAGTGCAATTTAAATTCAATCGGATTAAATGCTGACAGTTTAAAAAAAATTAGTCTATGTTGGGGTATAATGACTGAATATAATGGACTTGGGTTCAATTTTTGGAGTGAATGATAGGGACGTAAGTGAAATAACCACATAATGTTCGGTTTATTTCATAAAACTAAAAACAGTACAAATAGTACTCAAAATTGAGAAGTGGTACTTGCGTACTCGGGAAAGTCAAATAGTACAGAAATCAGTACAATAGTAAGCCTTTTTGCAACAGTGATTCCAGCTCCACTGGCCGCAGAGGATGAGAGGCATTCTTCTTATGACAGCACGTTAGTTATAAATAAATTCAAGCCTATATAATACATTATACTTTGTTTACAGCGTGACATATCCTATGCGTATAAAATACCTACTACGTATATGCGACAACTCATACGTTTCCCGTTCAAATGTGCGTCTCCAAAATCGTTACCATTACCACGTTGCATATTCATACAATAAAACAAAATTATTTCCCCATGAAAAATGGCATAAGTACGCAGAGCAGATACTGAGTGTCTGCGTTCATACCATGCCACGCCATGCTACGAAGAAGAAGCAACATTTTCTTGGGAATGTATTTTGAATGGGTTTCCCCAGGCGGAAGGACGGGAAATGGTAGATGGTTGCGGCAATGGGAGGCGACGTTTGCTGATATTAAATTTGCATACCTACTTTATTTAGAGCGTAATTTCCGGTCAAGTCAAAAGTTATTGTTGGCAATGATAGGAATTTGTGTCGGTGCCACATGATGGGAGCGTTCACTTACTGCTGTTGTGTGAATAACCGCATAAGTCACGTAGGCAAAACTCATATATGACAGATAAAAAAAGAAAACATTCTTAGATAGGAGCTAGTAGTAGTATGACATAGAAAATGTTGCGTTTAATTTCCTTGAACGTCGATGTTATAAGTTTAAGCCTAGGTAAAGACGAAAATATCAATATGGTGTGCCCAAAACTTTTGAAATGGCAGCTTGAGTGGCTGGTGAGAAATAAAAGCAACGAAGATAAGAAGCCTTCTTCGTGGAACGGAAACGGATGGAGAAAAAAACTGTTTTTCCACTGAGAATCGATTCGATTCAAATCGATCAAATATTACAGCAATTTCTCTAAACTAATTGTCGTTTGTCTGCATTTGCAATAATATAGGTATCTACCTATTTTTTTCTCTTTAAAAAATAATTTCAACGTTTTTGGCAAACTTGATTCCGCTGTATGGTTCCATTTTTTTTTTTTTTTCATTTTAAATTTGTTTTTATTATTTCTTTCTTTAACTTATATACTAGACAAAAACGATTAAATCTAATTAAAAACTAACATTTATCTTATTCTAGCTTACTGGCTCTAAGCGAGCGCTCTAAACTTAACAATATGCTTAAAATTAATGCCTTTCGGCCTTAAATCTATCTATATCTATGATTTGTTTTGTTTTTTAATTTCCAAGAAACTTTAGAAAACTTGGATTCTTTATTATTTGTTTTATTTAAACTACTTAAATCTACCTAAGCTACTTAGCCTACATTACCTATAATCAGGGTGGTGAGCAATCTTATCGATTGGTCACCATCCTGATCGCGTCCATGGTTGCCTGTCGGCCGCCAACAGGGGTTCATCCGCGCCGCCGAGACCCGATCGAGGCCATAAGTCTCGGTCAAGTCTCGGAGGCACGCTTTCATGTTGGCTAGCCCGGCGCCTCCCAAAGACCCCCTACTCTAACCCTAATCCTACCAACTTAAATCTAGCTTATAACTAAGGAGGATGCTACGTAAGTAGCGCACCGGCCCGGGAGAGCGTATCCACCCTCACCTCTTCTTCAAGCCACCAAAATTCGGTGAACTGCTTTACAGTATCGACCCTGTCCCGTTCCGCAATTGCGGTACTAAAACGGAGGAGCTCCTGAGCATTGGCGGCGGACCCGTCGTGGATGAGCCGCTTATCCCTCGCGCCGCGGTGGCTGTGGTACAATACCGGCACACCATCCTTTGTCTGGACTAACCCTTTCATGTCTACATGAAGAAATGCCTCAGGCGGAATAAAGCCAGACCGAAGTGTACTCTCGTGGTACATTAAATTGGGGTAGTAAGCCCCTGAGATCAGGTTATTATCACTGGCCATCGCCCTAGCAACGTGCCTCCGAATCACCTTAATAAGGAAATTGTCAATCCTATTCAGTCGAGCCCCATTGTATAAGGTCCTGTTGGGATAATATTTTATGTACTGAGATTCAGGAGTTCTAAACAACCCTAGACAGGCCCTGAGGCATTGCCTCTCAAACACCCGAATCTTTTCCATATAGGACGGCGCTATATTGAACCACATGGGACAGCCATAAGCGATGATAGGCCTTATAAGGGCCACGTAGCAAATGACCTTCACCCTGGAGTCAAGTTGACTGCTGCGAAACAGTCGCCTTGTCAGAGCGTAGGCCCTCTTAGCCCCGGCAAGACAAGCATCTATATGTTTGTCAAAATACAGATACTGGTCGAGCCGGATGCCGAGATACCTGACCACGTTTTTCACCACCAATGGTCGTCCCTGCTGTCCAATAATTGTTAATTTTCTCCAGTTGTTTCTGGTGTCCCTAGAGGCCCCAGCCAATGGAGTTCTGAACAGGATTGTTTCCGATTTTTGGAAATTGATTTTCAACTTCCAATCATCGCAATACCTCTTAATTTGCTCGAAGTCACGCTGCAGAAGGATGTTGATGACCTCGATTTTTGGTCCTGACCTGTACGCCACTAAATCGTCTGCGTACGCTATAGCGTGTCTGAGGGAACCCACCAGATCACTTGTGTAAATATTAAACAGGACCGGAGAATTCACTGCTCCCTGTTGTAAGCCGTTTTTAATTTCGAAAACCCTGCTCGAAGTCACGTTACCAGCTTTGACAACGAACTTCTTTCCCATAAGCATGTCATAAATCATATACAGCAAAGGTTTTTGAATGCCCATTCTAGTCAGCTTATAAAAGAGCCCCTCCAACCATACGGTATCGAAGGCCTTCTCAAAGTCGACCAGGCAGGCACCCGTGCATTGCTTCTTACTTTTGTTCCACTGAATGTCGGAGACCAGTTTCGACGCGGCATGAATAGTGTCATGCCCCGCTCTAAAGCCAAACTGGTTGTCCGGAATTATCTTATTTTCTTCAACCCATCTTAAAAGAGATCTATTGACGACCTTCTCGAATACCTTGCTAATATTCGGGAGCAAACTAATTGACCGCAGATTAGCAGGGTTTGTCCTATCTTTATCCTTTTTCGGGATAGGGTGTACCACCGCCATTTTCCACTGCGCCGGATAATAAGCATTATTCAGCGCATTGTTAAATAGCGTGGCGAAGATATCGATCGCTTCTAGTGGCAGGTGTCTTAATACGACGTTTGGGACACCGTCAACTCCCGCCGACTTTTTGTTTTTCAGTGACTCAAAGATGCACCGGAGTTCATCTTTACTCACGAACAGATGAGAATTTGCATCGGCGATTGTGCCATTTGCACGGTATGGTTCCATTTTCGTATTCAGCTGTTTTTCTTTTTTCATAATAGCAGATTTTTTTAAATATTTTTATGGCAACACTGCATACAAAGTTCATTCGCGTACCCGCAGCAATGCCAATTTAACCTTTTTCATGCCTTTTAGGTATTATTTCATTAGCTAAGGCCTTAAGGCTTGTTTTTTTTTTTCAAAAAGGCATCTTATTTTTATTTATTTTGTATATTCAACATACTGATTTTTTATTTTTGAAAATATTCTCAAAAAAATCTTGGCCAATAAGATTTTTATATGTTATGTACCTTGCCCACTTCCCGAACTCTATATCGGTCATTCTTTAAAAAAATAATTCCAGCTTCCAATTCCAGTAAGTGGAATGAAATTGGAGACAAGTTTGAAAGCTGTTTGTTTGCTTCGACTGCGTTTTTTTGTGCTCAAGAAAGAGTTTGTTGTTAAATAATAAAGATAGCAAGTAAATTATAAGCTCATTTTACTATGTCATCTTGAAATTTAGAACTCTATTTAAAAGATTATCGCTCTCAAATGGATGAATTAAATTATTTAAGTTTTCTTTCAGAAAATATCGTTTCAACGTTTGCAAAGGAATGTGGAAGCGATGAAATATTGAAAATAAAAGCTTTTACAAAATTTCCAAAAAAACATTTTTCCAAAAACATATTTGCTACCTACATCAGTTTTTTTTATCAAGTAATTTCCTTATTTTAGAGCTGATGGAATTGGAAACGTTAGTAAAACCGAAGCTGTGCATGGGCCTGTTCGACACACATTATACATAATAATGGAATAATAGAAAAGGTTTTTCTTCAATAGAAAAAGTTGTTTCAAATTGGTAGGTTTAGAAAATTATTCATATCAACAATCTTAAAATTTTATGAGTTTGAGGTAAAAAGTCTTGTACATATTTAAGAGTTCAAAAATCTTGAAAAAAAATTTAGCTATATCTTGTAATGGCGTCACTGACGGCAAGTATCTACTGATAAATATAAGTTCAATGCACAAAGTTGACATAAAGCAAATTCAAAATCCGCCTTAAAAATCAATGACGCAAAAAAATAAAAGCTGTAAGTGTTATGTGTATATATTTGTGATATGGATTAGATGTCAAATTTATATAAGTGGCTCAAAGTAACTCCAAGTCTATTTACGTATTCGGGAGTATATTTTCAAGCCTGTGAGAGAGTTTCGTTCAATTTGTTTAGTTTGACAGTTTTTTTTAGTGCTTGGCTCGGAAAAGTAAGCAAATAGACCTACAGATTAAACCTCATTTTAACTTTTTCGAGTTCAATGATGATATGTTTTCCTGCTTTTTTCACGACTACTTACATTTTGAATATAGGTATGAATGTGACTTTGTCCCTGATGAGCATTATTTATACAGAAACGATGTTTAAAGTGAGAACGTTTTCGCGTTACCTCTGGAAGACGATTTTCATATTTAATTTGCCGGCAAGTTTGTCTGAGAATCTCATTCTCAACCATTGCACTCATGTTTCGAGTCAAATGGGTGGCTTTTGCGTGGGAATAGCGACAGTGATGCGCTAAAAGCGAACATCTGCAGGAAGCTTATGCAAATGTATGCTCGATTCCAGAAAATGTACGCAAGCTTACGAAAGTGAGTAATGCGGGTCAAAGGAGAAGAAAAATATATAAATTGGCGAAGGCAAATATAGCAAAGAACCACATTCACTGATACCTTAAACACAACATTTGCCTGAATTTTTGTTGTATTTTTTATTTCTTATTTTTTTATTGGGAAGATTGTGTGGAGACGCGATGCTGTGTGTAATTTTTTACCAATATTTTGTGAACAAGAAAAGTTAGTAAAATGGTAGAATTTTATTTTAACAATGGGCGAACTCTATAGTTTGAAAATAATAGTCACAGCATTTGGAATATTTTTGTAGGGATTTAGGCTTGAAACAGACAGCTATTGATCCCCTTTCTCGAATATATTAGTCTCTGCTATAGCAGTCTTAAAATGTAACGATCTCCCCTCTTCATTGATCATGGTCTATAGAAGAGAGTATTTGACCATTAGTCGTTCGCTGGATTTCATTGAAGAAACGCACGGTTGGAAGGAAAGTCAGATCGCTAGCACGACCGCTGTCGCTCATACCACATCACTGGCTCTAATTGTTTGGAATAAGAAAATTGGGCCAGGTATCCCAATTTTCATCTATGAAGCAGGAGTATTGATTAATCTTAGCAAGCCTTTTGAAGGTAAAAGGCTAAAATCGATCTCTAAATATATCGCCAGTTGTTTCGACAAATACCTATAATCATTTTAAAACAGTTTTCGAATCAAGCTTGGGTATAGGTAGTGTAACGATCAACCTTATTATATTTTTCGTCATCGCACGAATGGTTGGAAAAAACAAAGAAAAGTTGCTCAACTTAGCCGCTCGGAATCGGTCTGAATTTGAAGGACACTCCCATTCAAAACTAAGTTAAAAAAAAAAACACGGAAAGGTTTGTTGCGTCCCCTTTCTAAATTATTTATTTTTAAACAACAGAGCGTTAATTTTATATATGTTGGCAATGTAATCCAATAGGAGCAAGTATTTCCAATGAATAGTATATCCTAATGACCAATCAACGGTTCTCTACCGTTAAAGCGAATTCCATGTCATAGTGCTCCCATATAAGGCAGCCCTTTAAAGGGGTTCACGTTCAACATGCATAGAGTAAGAATAATGAGAATTGTCTGAAGTACCACTACAGGAGAGCGCATCCTGCAGCAGTACTGCAATTAGATGTTTGTACAGGACTACTAAAACCGCCTGTTATACATATACAATGGGTTGCTACTGGTGCTGATGTAGGCGCACAAAATGCACGTAGAAACACGACACAACGTACACGACACTCGCATGACATTTTTAAATTTAATTTCTCTGGTAGCACGCCTTTCCATAATCAGTGTACAGTGGTGCCCTGCAGGCGGTATTTTCTTTTTGTGCGCCTGAACCCGTGCTGTAAAGCAAACAGTGCTCTTTGGATGGTTGCATGCATACAAGTGGTTGAGCTGAAGCATATGCACGGAATAAACAAACACAATGCAGGCTACAAGTAGGCACTTGTAGGGTAAATACAAATTAACTGAAGAGTGTCAGTGTTATTGGAGGAACCAGTGTAAGAATAAAGGCCTCTTACGTCTTGGAGAGATTTCCGTTGAAACAAAATGCTACTGGAGTCAGTTTTTTTTTTTTTTTTATTGAGTAGAAAGTGTAAGGCGAACCATCGACCAAAATGAATAGGTGCATATAATAATGGGGCCCAGCGTGACCGTTGCGCGACTAAAGTTGAAATTTTGGCACTTTTTTCGTGTGCCTGTCACAGTTTTGGCCCTTTTTTTAGTTGGAGAATGGAAAAGGCTCTTAATTATTTTTTTTTTTTTTAAATGCTGTCATGTCCATATGAAAAGCTTTAAATGTAACGCATTTGCCCATCCCAGCACTCTATTATAGTATTTACAGAGCCAGAGCTTGTTAAATATCGGTCAAAAATTCGAAATTTGCAGAATAGCTTCAGAAATGACACTTTTTGTCTCATTTGCCCTTTTTCTTGCGACTTTTCGGAATCCTGCAGCGGTCACACTGACGCGGCCATTATGATGGTTATGGTATGGTATGGAGCCTTTATCCTTTACTCTCATATCGCATCTGGAATTATGAAAAATAACGCATGGCGTTTATGGCTGCTACAGGTTCATCCCATCATCAGGCTAGTTCTTAATTGGTTTCTTAAAATGTCCAAAGCATGTAGGGGAAGACGGGGTTAAAAATAACATGGGTTAGTCGTAACATTTAAAAATTTAAGGGTTCTCTACACAGCTTTTGACTTCCTTTACTTTTGCTAGCGCTTACAGTCCGGGGTGGACCACGGCCTCAACCAACAAGCGCCTCCAGCCAGCTCGGTCCCTCGCTAGCTGCCTCCAGTTACGCACACCAAGTTGGTTGAGGTCGTTCTCCAATTGTGGGCGCCACCTAAGGTGGGGTCTTCCTCTGCTGCGTTGTCCCTCAGGGATGGATTCGAAGACTCGTCGGGCTGGTGCGTTGTTGTCCATACGCTCCACGTGTCGTAGCCATCTCAGCCGTTGTATTTTAAGCTTTTTGACCAGGTCAGCGTCGCTGTATAGCCCGTATAGTTCATCATTGAATCTTCTTGTCCATACTCCATCGTCACAAACTGGACCGAATATCACTCGAAGAATCTTTCTCCCAAAGCATCCCAGAAGATTTTCATCAGCTTTTGACAGGGTCCATGCTTCTGCACCATAAAGCAGGACCGGGATTATTAAGGTCTCATACAATATCTCCTTGGTTCTATGAGAGAGGGCTTTACTTCTTAGATGCCTTCTTAGCCCGAAGAAACAGCGATTGGCAAGAGCGATTCTTCGCTTGATTTCTGCGCCGATGTCATTTTGCGAAGTGATAGTGGACCCCAGGTATACAAATCTTTAACTACTTCGAAATTGTATGTGTCCATCGTGACGTTTTGTCCGAGTCGCCAATGTTGAGAGTCCTTTCTCGTTGACAGCATACCTACACTTCGTTTTGTCCTCATTAACAGCCAAACCCATTTTCTCCGCCTCTGTTTCGATGCTTGCAAATGCGCCACTGACAGCTTGCCGCGTTCTCCCAATAATGTCAATATCATCAGCGTAGGCAAGTAGTTGAACGGACTTTTGAAATATTGTACCTCTCGTGTTGGTTTGTGAGTTTCGTACAATTGCTTCAAGAACGATGTTAAAGAACATACATGATAGCGCGTCGCCTTGTGTCAAACCTTTTTCGACATCAAATGGCTCGGTGGTGTTCTTGCCGACTTTGACGGAGCAGCGAGATTTCTCCATAGTCATCCTGCACAAACGGACGAGTTTGACGGGGATGCCAAAACTTGACATAAAAATAAATAAATAAATAGATGGCGCAACAGGCCCGGAGGGACCCCAGGCCTAGCTTCTCACAACCATTCGTTTTGTGTGAGTTTTCATTTTTGGAACGAATGGAAGGGATCTACAATTTTATGCCGACTCCAAACGGCTAATTGAGAAGCTCTTTCAAGACAGTCATACTCTCGGATGTTTGTCAGACGTTCGCGAGAGGTGGCGCAGTGAAAAAAACCATAAGTTGGAATTTTGGGTTTTTGCGGGATTCGAACCTCGACCCCTAGCATAGTAGTCCAACACACTAACCACTAAGCCACTGCGCCTACAAAACTTGACATGGCTTTGTATAATTCGTCCCTATATACGCTATCATAGGCGATCTGGAATTCCTGGGTTTATTTCAAGATCTGTCGGAGTGTGAAAATTTGGTCGATGATATGGGCCGATCAGATTGTTGGCGAAAGGTTTTAGGCCTTCAAACAATACAGCCGACAAGATCTTATACGCGACATTCAGGAGACTTATTCCTCTGTAGTTGGCGCAGTTCAGAGTATCTCCTTTCTTGTGTATGGGGCACACGATGCAGAGGTTCCATTCGTCGGGCATGCTTTCATCCGACCAAATTTGTTGAGTTGGTGCATGCTTCTTACCAAGCCATCTCCCGCTGCTTTGAAAAGCTCAGCCGGAAGGCCATCCGCTCCAGCAGCTTTGTTGCACTTAAGTTTGGTTATCGCTATGCTCACTTCGTGTTGGTCGGGTGGACGGAAGTTTTGACTATCATCGTCCAAGCTGAACATGTCTAAAAAATTGAATAATGGTACTTTTGAAATTTGGACATATCTCGAAAACGGTCCATACGATTGTAACAAAAATTCGTTTCTGTGCCACCACAATGCATTCCTGCACCACACAAAATCGCACAAGTGGGCAGTCTTGGAGGTAGCGTCCTTAGTTTTCAATTCGAATCTCCGAAAACGCTAATTTTAAAAACTGCTCAAATCTCGAAAACCTCATTTTCGATTTGAAAGAACCACCCCAACGATTTTGATCACAATACTTATTGAGGATAACATTCTAAATAAGATCCCGTACTTATTTTTTCTCATAAAGTTTCACCCGTAAGACCGCCCATAACTCGAAAACGGATCATCCGATATGAGCTATATTTTCTTTGTTGTGTTTGTCTAAGCCTAAGGAATGTTCACATGGCGAGAAAATTGGAAAATTTTAAAAGCATATTAGAAAACTCGTAAAAATTAATTTTCCATACATTTTGTATGTGGATTTTTTTTTTAAGTTTAATCACGGTACCTATACATTGTAATTGTTAAGAATTCTACATGAATTTAATATTTAGTAGATTTCCTTTACGGAAACAATTTTTTTATTTATTTACCTATTTATTTTCTACATTATTTTATTTTTAAAGAATTATTTAATTATAATATATAAATATTTTAGGATATCTCTATTAACTGGTGGGGATAAAGGTGCAGTAAAATAACCTCGGATCTTGTTTTCTAAAAAAACACCCATCGACTTTATTTCTTCTGTCAAGAGGTTTGTCTTTTACGTATTTCGTTTGACCTACACGTCTCTCTATTTGCGGCAACATCAACTCTATACCCCTTCGGTGTTGGGATGGGATCTATTTTCATCTTCAATCCTTTTATTCTAATAAAAACTTTGGTGAAGGTGCTTGCGTTGCTGGCCAGCACATTTTCGGCTATGCTAAATATCTACATGGAGTGATGATTCTTGCCTGATCGCATCGTTGACTGTTGAGCTTCCCTTCCACAGCGGCGATATACAAATTTATCTATATGGAGACTATTTTTAGAATTGTTTCTTCCATCTGTCCATTCATTTTAAATTCATTTTTATTATTTCTTTCTTTAACTTACATACTAGACAAAAACGATTAAATCTAATTTAAAACTAACATTTATCTTATTCTAGCTTACTGGCTCTTATCGAGCGCTCTAAACTTAACAATATGCTTAAAATTATTGCCTTTCGGCCTTAAATCTATCTATGTCTATGATTTGTTTTGTTTTTTTAATTTCCAAGAAACTTTAGAAAACTTGGATTCTTTATTATTTGTTTTATTAAAACTACTTAAATCTACCTAAGCTACTTAGCCTACATTACCTATAATCAGGGTGGTGAGCAGTCTTATCGATTGGTCACCATCCTGATCGCGTCTTTGGTTGCCTGTCGGCCGCCAACAAGGGTTCATCCGCGCCGCCGAGCCTCCACCGAGGCCATGAGCGTCGGTCAAGTCTCGGAAGCACTCTTTCATGTTGGCTAGTCCAGCACTTCCCAAAGACCCCCTACGCTAAACCTAAACCTACTACCTTAAATCTAGCTTAAAACTAAGGAGGATGCTACGTAAGTAGCGCACCGGCACGGGAGAGCGTATCCACTCTCACCTCTTCCTCAAGCCACCAAAATTCGGTGAACTGCTTTACCGTATCGACCCTGTCCCGTTCCGCAATTTCGGTAGTAAAACGGAGGAGCTCTTGAGCATTGGCGGCGTACCCGTCGTGGATGAGCCGCTTATCCCTCGCGCCGCGGTGGCTGTGGTATAATACCGGCACACCATCTTTTTTCTGGACTAACCCTTTCATGTCTACATGAAGAAATGCCTCAGGCGGAGAATTCACTGCTCCCTGTTGTAAGCCGTTTTTAATTTCAAAAACCCTGCTCGAAGTTACGTTACCAGCTTTGATAACGAACTTCTTTCCCATAAGCATGTCATAAATCATATACAGCAAAGGTTTTTGGATGCCCATTCTAGTCAGCTTATAAAAGAGCCCCTCCAACCATACGGTATCGAAAGCCTTCTCAAAGTCGACCAGGCAGGCACCCGTGCATTGCTTCTTACTTTTGTTCCACTGAATGTCGGAGACCAGTTTCGACGCGGCATGAATAGTGTCATGCCCCGCTCTAAAGCCAAACTGGTTGTCCGGAATTATCTTATTTTCTTCAACCCATCTTAAAAGAGATCTATTGACGACCTTCTCGAATACCTTGCTAATATTCGGGAGCAAACTAATTGACCGCAGATTAGCAGGGTTTGTCCTATCTTTATCCTTTTTCGGGATAGGGTGTACCACCGCTATTTTCCACTGCGCCGGATAATATGCATTATTCAGCACATTGTTAAATAGCGTGGTGAAGATATCGATCGCTTCTAGCGGCAGGTGTCTTAATACGACGTTTGGGACACCGTCAACTCCCGCCGACTTTTTGTTTTTCAGTGACTCAAAGATGCACCGGAGTTCATCTTTACTCACGAACAGATGAGTATTTACATCGGCGATTGTGCCATTTGCACGGTAGTCGTCATTGAACACGGTAAAACCGTTGTTCTCGGATCGCCAATTTTGAATATCGGTCCGCAGATAGAAGTGGTTAAGTAAGGTCCTCTCCTCGAGGTCGTGGTTATGGCGAACAGGGTTGTTCACCGTATACACATTTTCAAAGAAAGCTCCCATCAAATCCACCCTCTTCTGCGGGTCTTCGACCACGAAAAAACCGTCGTTCGAGTCAGCACTCTCCGGACTTATGCCAGCCGTCAGTAGTGTCTGTCTGTTCTCGTTCGTCTGAGGTATTCGGACACATGAAATGTCGTTATGATCTTTACGCCTGAACAGTTTATTTCTTCCATCTGTCCTCTAGCTCCCTCATGGGCCTCCAAAAATCGCATAATGGGAAAAGGCAAAAAACGGTTGCCAAGACCGAGTCCTCCATCGCTCTAAATCGCATCAAGAGCAAATATCTAACAGCGTCTATTAAGCTAAACGAATGCACGATATCCAGCCCCCAGTGGCCAGTGCCACTGTAAGCATCAGAATGAGTGTATTGCTGCCACGGAATGAGCTCAGTCCCGTAAAACTATGTATCCCTCTCCCCTTCTTCCTTTCAACACTTGAGGAGCAACATCAACGATCGTGTAGTTTAAATTAAATAACTGTGTCCAACTTTTAATTGGATGTTGTCCTGCAACATTCAACTGCCTGTCTTATGTTTCATTAGAGTATGCATCTGTCTGCGGGAGTTCCTCTCTAATGCCATCAACTTTCCGATTCCCATTGTGATATGAAATTATGCAATTACCATATTCACCAATCCCCATTGACAGTCCATTCTACGGTCAGAGGTCCTTGGTCCTGTCAGCGCAAATACCTAGCGTACAGATACATTTGCTTCGCATCTAATATTAACTTCTAATTTATTTTCGACCATAATACACAAGGTATACACAGCTCGCCAGCATCGAGCTGCGTCAGCTTCGTTTCCATATTCGTACTCGACTCTCAAGGACTAACAACATACAGCAGTGGGGCTGCGTAGAGGTATAGCTATGTAGAGAACAAGTCTAATTCAATTTAAAGTTTCAACTTTTTGCCTTTTATATCATCATCAGCATCCCGAAGTATGAGACTAAGAGAACGGCATTGGGGCTGCAAAATGCTGCCACTTCATATTTTGCCTTCGGTATCGGTATACTGTATACACCGTACAAGTTCTATACAGTCTGTGTGTGGGTGAGTGGTGAGCGATTTTGTGAAATTCTCTCGAATTGATTTCCCAGCCCAGCAAAGGCAACAAACAGAAGCGAAATGTCAGGAGATTTTCTTTAATCATCTGCAATAAAGGTGAATTAGTTGGATTCTCTCTCTCTCGCCTCCTGTTGGCCTGTTCCCGTCGGCCCGTAGTCGTAACCCCGAGTGATTACCATGCTCAGCACTGGCTCGGGATTCGAGGCCCCGTCTATTTACAATTGGCCACAACTCTCTACGATTGAGCCAAATGAAATGGAAAAGATATTTCATAAATCTCTTCGGACTACGGAATGAATGAACGATTCTGTTTCTGTGTGCCTGTATGGGAATGTGATAATCCCAAGTGAGGGTGATGTATTTAATCCTTGCATTCACCAAGATCGGTGTACATACAATGAGTTTGAACACTTGGCATGTTTGCCGTACAGCCAGAGGTTGTGGTGGAAGTGAGTGGGCACACCTTTTGATTTTGGCACTACTGGCAAGGTATACCTGGCTCGGAAGAGATTAATTTTTATTCGGTTGATGTGAGTAAAAGTTGAATAGCTGATTAAGTCTGAGTAATTAATTATCACGTTCTTTGGCTATGCATGTCTGAGTTTGCCTGACTGTTTTCGCTGACCTCGTTCCGGCTGAGTTTTGGGGGAAACTTCAACGACTGTATAACATACAGTCAGAAGGCGATGGGGGGATTGAGTTTTGCTGACTTAACCTGTTTGTTTGGACAATTAGGAGTGTGTTGTTCGAAATTCAGCACCATTGTACTATTTTCGGTGTTGGCTTTTGTATGAACCAAGAAATTCGTCGGACACAGCTTGGGGTAATGGATTAAGGGTAGAAAGGGAGGCAAGGAGCTTTGTATTAGACCTTTGTATACAACTTCAATCTCAAGTGGTTAACTTATTTTTTCGTGTTAAGTGATGCTTCGGGTCTTTTCTGTTGGTATGCTAACATAATATCCTTGCATCCAGCATTTATCGTGTCTTTTAACAACATCGATTTTTGGCATCTGCTCGGTTTTGTGCGGTCGTGACAGCTGCAGCCGAGCCCATCAGTTACATAAGTTACACATTTTCGAGCAATTCCATTCTAAAATGGTAGAAAATATACAACGGGTCCTAGTATTGAGCCCTGAGGGGCACCAACGGTAGTTCGTGTTCCGCACTCTTGTTTTTGAAGTAACTGCTCATCGTCAGTCGAAGTATATATTGCGGCAAGTCGAAAGTCGAAGTGTTCAAGACCTAGGAGCTAAGAACGTTTCTTATTTCTTGGGATTTTTTTTTTTTTTTTTTTGGGCGGCCCAATACTTTTCTTAGTATCAAGTGTCCTTATTTCTGAAGGCTCCTTGCTTAGCAGATATATCGCCTTAGGACATTGGATGAAAGCCGGGGTCTAGGCAGCCTCTGTAAGAGTTTTCCAACCGCATCCAGTCTTACATAAGACCTGCTGGCCGATCTGTGTGTCCTTTCACCTTCCTCTTTGGGCGAAAGTTGGGGTTGTATTTGGAGGACATTTCTAAAACCTCTACTGGGAGTGCACCTAATCCGGGGACGTAGTTATGTTTCATAGGGCTTGCAGCGAGGCATTTTCTTTGTTACCTAAAAAAAAAAAAAAATAGGTGGCGCTGCGCAACAGGTCCGGAGGGACCCTAGGCCTAGCTTCTCACAACCATTCGTTTTGTGTAAGTTTTCATTTTTGGAACGAATGGAAGGTATCTACAATTTTATGCCGACTCCAAACGGCTAATTGAGAAGCTCTTTCAAGACAGTCATACTCTCGGATGTTTGTCAGACGTTCGCGAGAGGTGGCGCAGTGAAAAAGACCCTAAGTTGGAATTTGGGTCTTTGTTACCTAATGGCGTGAAAACTACTGTACAGATTTCGATGAAACTTTTTTTGAAATGTTCCTTAAGATTCTGATAAACACATAGGCTATTCCTTTCATTGCCATGCCTTTTCTTTGGAGCGTTTTTGACCAAAATGTGTTTTTATTCTGACTTTACTGCCTTTTACTCGCCATTACTCAAACAATTCAATCAATGCAAACAAAACAAAATACTTAGGTGGAGTGTTGTTATATCATGGAAAGCCGAAAAGCCTTTCTTGGGATAAAGGGAAAAGGCACCAAATCGTGGGATTTTGAGGAATCTAACAAAAAACATTAAAACTATAAATTTTTGCTGAAACTCCATGAAAACTCCTACATTTCACGATGATTATTAACACACTGAATGTGCATAAAAAATTGCTTATATAAATTGTCTCTTATCAACATTTTCTAATATCAAAAAATAATCGTAATAATGTTACAAAATGTGATTTTTATACTAAAAGTTAATTAACCGTGATTTTCTTTCCTTGTATAACAAATTTTACTTCTAAAAATTGGATTTTGAGGCGAAAAAGTGTCGTGGGATTTAAAAGGGATTTTGAGTACAGTGAAAAGGGAAAAAAGGGAAAAATTACCACGCTTCGTGGGATAAATGAAGAGGTGCTTAGGAGAGCCAACACTTTTATAGTTATTTCAAGCCATCAATCAGCTTTCTAGGTCCTCTAGAAGCTGAGCTACAACCTAAAATCTAACATGAAACAAATAAATTTATTTTCTCAAATCGAACATTATCAGCAGCCGCGGTTCTTGATCGTTGTTCTGCTTTGGGGATTGGGGTGATTGTGTGGCGCACATCGCACAAGCACGTTCATATGAAAAAAAAAACTGCGTGGTGTTTTCTCCAAATTAAGTGAAACGAAAGAGAAGTATGCGACGTGAATGTGTATGTAATCAACAACGACAATGTGTTTCTGAGGAAATGCGCAGATGGCTGATGACGTGCGCTGATGCACGTATGGTGGTGTATATAGAAATTGAGTTTAAGGTTTTTGTTTTAGTGGTTGTTATAGTACCTACGTTGATACCTACAGCAAGGAAGTGGAACTTTAGTACTTACGCTGTTGAATTTAGTTTTCTTAAATTGGTGTTTTAGGTAAAAGATTTGTTTGATTTATTGTTTCACATTGATAATGTTCACCGCTTTTATTGGAAATCACACAGTCTCACGCCGCGTACGAAGTTGCGGGCCCAGCTAGTAAAATAATAAAATAGTAAAGCCACGTCTTGTCATCCAGGAGTCGCTTCCTTCTGCTCTATGACCGTGTGTTTTTGGAGGAGTGTTTCTACGATGTTCTTCATTTTATCCATATTTAGGATTGTTCCCATTGCGTGTGTATACGAAGGTTCCTACCATCGAAGTCGCTACTGCCATTTTTGTTTTATGCTCCCAATTTTGTTTGAACAACCTCCATTGCTTTAAGGTCTGTCTCTTTTATTCCCTCTAGGAGCTGTGCTACTTAGATGCAGGCTCTGTCCTATATTTCTCACGAATCGTTTGTCAAACAGTACACAGATTCGACTCGGTTCTTTTCTTCCACGAGGCATTACACGTGTGTCGTGTTAATTGCATTGTGACAGACAATGAACTCTCTGCAGCTACCGTCGTTTCTAGGAAAACATATATTCCCCACAACAATTACTGGCCTCCAGGAACAGTTCGCTGAATCAGACCACATCCCACCATCGCGTTCGCCTGTGGTTCCTACATTGGGCTTTCATTAGCTCTGTTAGGAAGTCGTACGTAATCTGTTAATAGTCGCTGCCAGCGTGCTCCTCTCCCATGCCAAATCGCAGATGATATTGCCTGGCAGTTTTTGTTAACCGCCTATTAGTCGATGTGTCTACTCTAAGGACTTGTCGCTGCCGTTGAATTCATCTCGCCTACCATCCTCCTAACATTTATCTTTTTCCTGGAACTTGAAACTTGCGTTTTGTGTAACGTCAGGACACCTTCTTCTGGGTTTGACTTAGATGCACAAAGGATACATTCAAATTCTCCGTTCAGCTATACAACTATCAGCGTATTCATCCTACCTCCTTCGTGGGCCGCTTGCTTCACAAGTTGACTCTCTTAATTTCCGGCACAGGGTTTCGAATTCGATTTTCGCAACAAATCCACCATTTTGCCAATAGCTCCAAATCCACATGCACTCTAACAAATTAAACCTATCCAAGTCAAGCCCAGATTACATAAGACCTATATCGTATGAACTTACCACGTACGGTTGGACCAGTCTCTATTATGCATCCTAATCGTCCGCTTACCGCTCACCTTCAATTTAATTAAAACGCTTTTTTCGTTGATATTATTTTAACTGTTGCATGCGAATGGATGTTAGATTGCTGTACAAATTCATCAGGATCTGTTTGAATTTCATTTTGCGTTACAAACCACTTTATTTGCGAGGCGAGCAAAAAGTGGAACTTCAAAGGAGCTTAACTAAAAAGTCTGTGCATTTATTTGGGAACCTTTGTGTATGGAGCTAAGGCGACGCCGACAAGGAGGGGGATTCTAGAGGCAAACAACGAAATGAGATAAAAATTCGGATACCTTTTAAGATAATTGCTGCAATTCTCCGGTGGGTATCCGCGCAGTAACCGGTCTTGGTCTGGATTTTAAATGTGTCTGTGCGTGTGTGCATAATAAAAATGAGATTCACAAATTTACCGGATGGATTTCGCTATCATGTCCTTTTCTGCTTCTTCGTTGTGGATTTTTCTTCTAGTTTTTGCCGCCTCGATTTGCAAATCCACTTTAAAAATAATTTTTAATGGCTTCCAACCCACGCGCGTTGTGTGTGTGTGTGGGTGTGAGAGTTGGGAATAGAGTGTAAGGAAATGTCTTCGTTTTCTTCGGCTTTTCGACTTCTTTCATTTGCATGCGAAAATTTAAAATGTTAGATGAATGCTTTGATAAGTGCACAAGCGGGCGAGTGGGTTGGTAATGCAAGCTTGTTGCACAATGCACCCGGACAGGATGTGCACCTATAGCAATTTCAATTTTAATTTAAATAAAGTGAAAAGCTTTTTTTTCCATCCATCAACAGGGAGCAGAGTATTTGGATGATTTCTTTTTTTCACTTAACTATACTCACTGTAGCTCTCTTGGCGCATCTTGGCGTGTATAGTCAGTCTGTGGGATATTTTTTTCTATATTTTTTTTTCGCTTTGGTCGTATCCTTTTCAGTATTTTTTTTTTTTTTTTTTTTTTTTTTGTAAATAAACCCCTTTAGACAAACATTCACTTGGTTATGGTTGAGACATGACTTCCGCTTTGGCCACACAGAAGGTATAACATGGCCTGTGTTGAGGGCGAGTGTTTGTGTTTACCATTTGTAAGGAGCGATGAAGGTTGTGCTCTGTGGTGATGGCTAGATTTCGTTTTTTGTAAGGCACACGTTAGACGTTACTAGTCCAAACATTTGTTATGCATTTACATATACGTACTTGTTCGGGACGAGTTTATTTCGAGAGAAGTTCTCGAATGCAAGTGAATAAAACCGGACTTGCGAATTTGCTTAAAGGGAAAGACATTCTTTCTTTTCTTTTTTTTTTGGGTACAATTATTTAAGTGCAGGGACAAATTTATTGGATAAAACCAATTCTAAGATGCTCCGACCTGGCGATCTGATTTACTGCCCAATTAGGCTCTAGGAAATGAAATAACCCCCCTAACGGATTAAGCTCCCAAATGGAAAATGAAATAACCCCCCAAAATTTCACTGTGAAATTATTCCCCAAATCGAAGGTAAAATAAGTCCCCAAAATGCTATGAAATAACCACCCAAACATAGTTCGTTATATTTAAATCAAACAAATTAACACTTTGAAAATTAAACATGAAATACAAGTAAAAAACCTCGCACACCCCCCGTAGTCGAACAGTAAATCCAAGCAGGGGGGTTACTGCCCCCACACATATTTCATAATAAAACGATAGAAATTCGCGTGCGCTAAATTTGAAGTATGAAATAAGTACCCAAAAACCTATATTTCCTGGAGCCGTCCAATTATGCGTAAAGAAGGAACTATGACTCGACACAGGAGTTTCTTGGAATCGGTGTACATGTTTTGGTTACGCGACGTCACTAGTAGCCCCGATGGAAAGTTTAGATTTTGGAGTACCCTACCTTCTATAGAATGTGTTATATACCAGCGTCCGTACTTCCATTGTCATCACTGATATTGTCAGTTTTCAGTTTCCAGCTAACTACCTCCAGTTGCGCACTCCAAGTTGGTTAAGGTCCCCTTCCACTTGTGCGCGACTTTTCGGGCTGGAGCGTTGGTGTCCATTCGCTCTACATGTTATAGCCATCTTAGTCGGCTGATGCGCACTTTTCTGACCAGGCCGATATCGCTGTACTGCTCGTAGAGTTCGCTGTTAAATCTCCTTCTCCAAATCCCTCCAACGCGCAAGCGGGACCGAAAATCATTCGAAGAATTTTGCGTTCAAAACGACTGAGGATCCGCATTTGATAACGTCCATCATGCTTCTGCGCCATAGAGTAGGACTGGATTGATGAGGGTCTTATATAGAGTCTCCTTAGTGTTTCTTGACAAGGCCCTACTTCTCAGTTGCCTTCTTAAGCCAAAGAAACCGTGGTGTGGCAAGTGTAGTTCTTCCCTTGATTTCTGATGTGATGTCATTGTCAGAATTTATAGCGGAGCCGACTGACAAAGTCCCTAACTACCTCAAAATTATAGCTGTCTATCGTGACGTTCTGTCCGATTCGTCGATGTTGTGTGTCCCTTCTTGTTGACAGCATATATTTCGTTTTGCCCCTAAACCCATTTTTGCCGCTTCTGTACTAGTAGTTCCAAACGCACAAGTGACAGCTCGCTGTGTTCTGCCAATAATATCGATGTCGTCAGCGTATGCAAGCAGTTGCACAGAGATTTGGAAATTTGGCTTGTGAGTTTCGCACAATTTTCTCAAGAATGATGTTGAGGAAGTCACATGACAGCGCGTAACCTTGTCTAAAAACTTTTTGACATCAAAGGCCTCGGTGAAATAGTTTCCGACCTTTATGGAGCAACGAGCGTTCTCCATCGTCATTTTGCACAATCTGACAAGTTTGGCAGGGATGCAAAACTAGACATGGCTATGTATACCTCGTCTATATAAATGCTGCCATATGCGGCCTTAAAATCGATAAACAGGTGGTGGGTATCGACTTGGACTTCTTGTGTTTTTTCCAGGATATGCCGTAGTGTGAATAGTTGGTCGGCTGTGGACTTACCGGGCCTAAAACCGCACTGGTAGGGACCAACTAGATCATTGACGAAAGGTTTTAGGTTATTGGCAGACAGGATCTTGTATGCAATATTAAGAAGACTGATACCTCTATAGTTGGCGCAGTTTAGGGGGTCTCCTTTCTTGTGGATTGGGCAAACGATGCTGAAGTTTCACTGGTCCTTCGAAAGACTGGTCTGATACAAACATCAGTTTCGATGGTAATACTTCTTTCGGTTTGACATTGAATGAGTTTTGACAGGTGTCCTATCAGAAACAATTGTTGCATCACGATCATAAAATGATCAAGACTGATCGTGATGCAGTAATACTGACCGAACTACTGAATTTGTTTTTGGCGAAAAAATAAAAATAAAAAATTGACACTGAAAATCGTTGTTAGCATGTTGATCGTTCAGGCTTTTTGCAGATTTTTTTAGACGTCGAGTGCATGCTTTCACTTTTTTCTCTCACATAGAAGGGTACTCAATTTTAACTGATATTTATGTCGTTTCAATATTAAAATAGTGTTTCTTGTGTCATACAAACCTAATAGTCCGATAAAGAATATCTGCAAAATGTTGCATAAAGCGTTTTTCACTAAGGGCGAGCCGATGTTGACACGGGATAAAACAAGCTGTGTGGGGTGTGAACGAAATTATTTTTATATGTAACTATTTGAAAGGCCCATGTGAATGCCACATTTTTAATGAGACTGCCCCACAGATCCAGATCCCTCTGAATTTAAGCAATGGCATTGGAATGTTGGCATGAAATTCGTCAATCGATTGCGTCTTATTGGCAAGAACCTATTACAGGGCAGCGTTGCCTTTTGGGCCTTTTTTGAGCCTCAAGATCCTTAACCCCCACTTTCTTCAAAATTATTAAACTGGCCCCTTTTTCCCCTTTTTCAGTTTAAGTAGGATTTTCTTTATTGGTCGAAAAAGAATGCAAACATATGAAATATCTGAAAGGAAGTTTTTCCCAATGAATAAAATTGTTTTTTTTTTTTATATATAAACTAGCTGACCCGGCGAACTCCGTTCCGCCCAAATTCATAAATGTAATAGACGCTTAAATGCCAAATCGTTCTGAGTAAGCGGAGTCCGCGATATGACAATGTTTGCCTTTTAAGCTCAAAATCGTCCTTGCATGACATTTGATTTGAGATTCTTCACAATCATATCAAACGCGATCCGATACAAAGTTTCGGTGCATTAAGGTTGCTCAACAAAATGATAATCGAGCCGACTTTTAATTTCAAATTGTGAAGTGGTAATTCCGGAACATCCGAGTTCTACTACTACCGTTTCCTTTCCATTCAATTTTTTCCAAAGTGCGGTTCTATTATTAGGTTTGAAAACAAATCTGCGATCTTCTAAGTTAATTTTCTCTATCGCCGTTTTAAACATTGTAATGAAAGAGTTGATTGCATTTATAATGGTTGAAATTGTCGAATGACGTTTTTTTTCACTCCTTTTTGCCCTCTGTACAGGCTATCGACTTGATCACCCCCCGACAAAATGAAGTACACCTGCGAATATTGTTGTACGTCCTCATTTACTGGCAAGAAGGCACCCATCCGATGGTAAATTTGGCCTTGAATCTGTTAATCCGAATTTTGCGGCGTAGAAGCCCCTGCCATTGTTAGAAAATGTGTGTTTGCATGATGTATAAGAGAAAATATTGCCCTGCCAGTCGGCATACAACCAGTTTTTTTAATGATTTTTGTTCCCAATGAAGTCATACGAAAACTGTTGTTGTACTGTCAAATGTTCTTTAGAAAATCATCAAGCGCGTTTTAATAGTGGCACACAATTATAGTCATCGCTCCAATATCGAAAATCGCATCGTTCGAATGTCAGCAACGACGCGCATCTTGCCACTCCGATTTGAACTTGTTCCCATCCCAGCACTCAACAGCAGTAGGATTTGACGCAGTTCTCATTACTTGCACTCTCAATTTTCTTGACTGTTGATCTGGTCTTATGCCATACGATGTCCCACTTTTCGCTTTCTTCTGTAGTTTGGCTTCGTTGATATTTGTTGTTGACTTGCTTGCCTTGTTCGTCGGCCAATATTTGTGCGCATTTGTCTTGGCATTTTTTTAAAAATCACTGAAATTTGCTTTTCAATAACTATTTTGTTCGCATTTAAACTTTTTACATTTAATTTTTACCTTATCAACTGTATAAAAGAAATGAAACTGTTGGAGCGATGCACAAAATCAAAAACAAACCATCACTGTTGACCAACGTATAATACAATTCATTTATCTCGATTTTATCAATCTACTTTATGAAAACAAAAAAAAAAAAATCTGCGCATAGTAGGTACGTAGTTTTCTAATTAATTTTTGATATAGAAAATTCAAAATAAATAGTTCAGAAAATCAAATAAAAATCTAAAATGGTAAATTAAAAAATAAAGTAGCTTATCGCAATACTCTATACCGTAGCTTTCTATTAGTAAACGAATTTTGTGAAATCGGTTCGGTAGTTCCGGAGATTACCGCCCACAAACAAACATTACCTCTTTATATAATAGTGTGATGTGATGTGATGTGATAAATGCCTTTGCTGCTTTGTTTAGTTTCGTTTTTTTTTTTTTTGCCACAGGGGCAACTCCGCACTCGAAAGTCAAGTTGGTTTCATAATCTCCTCAACTCTGAGAAAATACTAAAAATGTCAGATTTTACGAACGGGAACGGACGTAAGTGCGTAGGTATCATTACTCGAATGTGAGTTTTTCGGGTGGAAAGCGAAAAAAAAAACCTTTCATCGCATCTCCCTTCACAAATGCAAAGTAACGAGTACATACAGTCTCATTACTGAAAATTCAAAAATGTAGTATCTTTTAAAGGATATCTTCTAGGCTCATAAAGAAGGAGGTAGCTTCACTTCATTCATATCATACTCAATGCTATCACTGGCAATAAAACCTCATCTACTTGAAAGAGTGCTTAAATTGAATTAATAAACGAACGGAACCCCTTGTGATGCCCATCAGTATGCGTATTGCACACAAATTGACTATTTACTGTTATAAAATGCCAAGCGATAAATTCCATTTTTCTCCTTCTTCGTTTGTCCTCTCCATGCCCCAATACCAAGCAAGTCACAAAGAAAAAGAAGAAAAAATACGGATTACAGGGAATTAAATAAATTGCTCTAGCCGAGCAATGAGAGTAGCAGCATCGAAAAAGAAATGGAAGCCCAAAATCACTAAGGCAGAGCAAGGTAGGTGGTAAACCCAGACCCACCCACGTATCCTTATTTTTTCCCGACACGCCGTTGGAAGATTTACTACCAGCCGATATTAGAATTGTGTAAGGAGACGTAAGCCACGCCAATGAAAAATGTATTCACATTTTTAAGAGATGATTTCCAATCAATTGATAATCAATCATCAATTACCGTTTCAGCTGCCCCAGGGGACTAGAGCTTTCGCGTCTGTTGCTTCCTATTCGTCCGTCCTCCTTAATTTCTTTTTTTTTTATTTATAAAAAATAAAATAAAAATAAAGTACCCTGCTCACGCTGGCCGTATACAGCAATAGCAGTCAGAAGAGGGATTATCAAATGTAACGGACTGTGAATTGAACTACATAGACGGACGAACAACAAACTGGCGGAACAATTTTTAATAAACCTGATTTTAGCAAATGAGTAGACATTAATAAAAACTCTCAATAATGGGGGAAACATAATTTATCTTCATAAGGTAGGTACGGAGCGCAAGTACTGTATACACAAGCCCGTGAAGCTGCGTACAGATGGCCCTCTGGAAAAGAATATTATGTATACTTTGAAGGATATTAATCTGTTGTTTTTTTGCTCGTAAATATATCGATCTGCATACATTTTAAGTCTATGGGGGTGGGGGAGGATAAAACCGAACAAACGACGCGGGACGAGAAAAAAAAAACGAAACAAAACCCCGGACTCTTGTAATTTATTTCGGGTTAATCGAGTCCTGGCGCAGCTCAATGTTGCTAACAAGGAAAAGTGCGTACATTTTAACCGACAAAAAAAAAACCGTTTTATTTCGTATTAAGTTTCCGGTGTATCATTTGCAAAAAAAAAAAATAAAAATAAAAATAAATGAAAATTAATTGAGTTTCATTAAAAAGGTTGAATAAATTGGAAATCTATGAGAGTGTAGCGAGTATAGATGGACAAACCCATGACCTTAATTAGAAAATTGCAAAGCTTTTGTACTAAATATTTTTTTTTTTTTTTTTTTTTTTTCAATGTTGCTGGGTCGATGTTGGCAGCCTGTGACGGCCATATTGTTATGGTGGCGTCGGTCTAATCTGGTTTAATTATTTTCTCACAGCACGTCCAAATGGTAAAACTTTACTATAAAAATGAGTGCTCGTTAGTGCAAACGTTGCCGCAAGACGTGGTGGCCCTTTAAAGTCGACTCTTCAACGTTTGGTGGACAAATTTGGATCAACCGGTCGGTAAACTATCACCCAACGTTAAAGGAATACCAGATCGGCCGTGAACATTCATGCGGCCCTGAAAGTGTATACATTAAGACCCAAGGCAGTCCTCACCGTGGACAAGAAGTCGGCTTCTCGCATATTTCAACCAGTAATGCCAACCCGGATCGAAGTTTTTATGCTTAAACCCGCCAAAAATTAAGGCTTTTCAAAAAAATTAAGCCTTCTCAAAAAAATTAACCATTTTCAAAAAAATTTAGCCTTCTGGTAAAAAAGATAAAAGCTGCATTTTTTACAATGGTAATACAAGGTACAATCGTACAAAGTTATGGAAATATTTTAACAAAAAGTTGGTCGATCGATAGGTAAATGTACCGTTTTTGCACTCTGTATAAAGTATAATTTAAGAAGCTTACAGAGGATTTTGTTCCCCCTTTTTTGTATATAGGTAGTTTTGTTTGTTTGTTTTGTTTGTTTTATTATGCGACTTTGAACAAAGTATACCAGATTTACGAAATACTAAATTTATTTGTATAAACGTCTAACAAAAATGTGTGGCTTTTTTCTCAAAATTATCGGAATTATACGGGGCTGACCTTATGCGACTAAGGTTGCATTTTTCCCTTTTTTTCTCTATCCCCAATGCGACCACTTTGGCTACCGTCGCACTTTTCATCCTCTTTATCATTAAGTTCACGACACTTCCAACAAAAATCGCAGCGTATAAATCCTGAATTAGTATTGTCCCTTTTTTAAAGGAAATCCCCTGTTTGTTGCGACTTTTTCAAAATCTTCGAAGCCAGTATACCTAAAAGGCATAATTATGCCTCTGTTGGCATCACTGCGATCAACTTGGCTAATTTTGTGGCGGAACTTGCACCTATAACCGAACAAGATCGAACTGATCCATGGGCTCAAAGTTTATGAACAGCGAGATAACGACTTTTGTTTGCTGACTGGGTTTTGGAGATTTTAGAAAAGGACTCCAATTTTTATCGTCTTTAGCGACGAGAGGAATTTTTGGATGAGTGGCTATATCAAGACGCTAAATTGCCGTATATGGGACGACGCCAACCCATATGAGGTTGAATAGCTGGCAATGCATCCGCAAAAAGCTACTCTTTGGAGTGGATTTGGGCCTACGGAGTCATTGCTCCTTATAAGGAAAAGGAAAAGTATACTTTTTGAAAATAACGTCGGTGTGGCCACCACTATCAACCTACCAACCAATTTCTCTTGGCCCAAATTGAACAATATTGAGGTAGACAACATGTGATTCCAGCAGAACGGGGCAACACACGTTTGACGAACGATTTAAGCGTATGGCTACCTCTCGCAGAAGCGACCTGAATTGGCCACCAAGATCATGCGATTTTCCCCGATGGCCTTTTTATTGTATCGGGTTCCCTGCAGTCGCATCCAGCCGCAATCGATTTATGATCTTAATGCCAACATAACCAATGACATCGCTCAAATTCAGCATTATTTGGGTCTATGGGGCAGTGTCATTAAAAATTGGCCAACTCGGTTCCGTGCCACCTTTGAGAAACATGCATAAGGGCATACATGGGCCTTTCAAATATAAAAGGAATTTCGTTCATACCTCACACAAAGCTTGTTCTATTCCATTTCAACATCGAACCATTCCTTATTGAAAGCCCCTACATACAGTGTTACCAGGCCGTGGGGAATTCCCCTTTTCGTGGGGTGTTTTAAAAAATATATTAATAACGCGGTAGAAGGGGAATCTTCCCTCTTCTAGAACGAAATGTGGGGAAAATAAAAAAAAATATTAGATGCCAATACTTAACTCCAATGTTGGGCACATTCAAGAATCTAGTTATCTTCAGTGGACTGGATTGGTGTGAATAAGAATTAAACTGAACGCAAAAACGAAATTGATCGGAAACGTCACTTTTTCTACTTCAGCTTAATTATGCGAACTGATGTCAACTTAGTACTGAGTCACGAATTTCTTGACTAGATTCGTCGGCTACCCCTCCAAAAACGTCAACTGAAACAGCTGACCGATTTCACCCAATCAAAACCGAGATACATCTATACTCTGTTCAATTCGTATTTTCAGTACAGGGAAGATAGGCTATTTGCCTTTCACCCTAACTATTATGGATTTTAATAAGCTGTCTCCATTTTAAAGCTCTCACATGGTTGCCATAGTGGGTACTATAAATAGGCATAATTCTCTCACAAATATCGGTAGGGTTACCAAATACCAACTCTTTATAACGAAAAAATGGTTTAACTGCATATTAACAGATCCTTCAGAAATACAAAATAATTAAAGGAGTACCTAAAAACTGTATGGCAACATCCCACATAATCAAATTCATTTATTCGCTCTCAAAAGCTTTAAAAAGCACCAAAACCGAAAGTTCTGTGAAAATATCCATAGAAAAATCCGTAAAGATATTTTTGCAAATAGATTAGGGTAACACTCTTCTGAGGTGCTTAAAACACACACATGTTTATTTTCTGCGATAAAAAAGCAACCGCACACGAGAATATCACCGTCGTCGTCATCCTCATTCTGCTCGCGACAGCCTGGCAGACTGGTCATGGTGGGATGTATGCGCCTTTGAGGACAATTGGGTAGGTTTTTCGTAAATAACAACAACAAATTCTTTGGAATCGCCAGTGGTTTCGCTTTTATTTCAGTGGCAAGTCTTGTGTTGAGTGCCGTGAGAGTAGCTACAGGCACCACTGGTAGAAAAAAGAGCTTCCCATAAGGCCTGTACTGAAAATACGAATTGAACAGAGTATAGTCAGGCGGCTGCTGTCAGAGTTGTTAAACTAGATGCTTGAACGTCCCCATTGCCTTTTAAATAGAACCAAGGTAGTGCTTGGGTAATTTGTCTCAATTAGGTATTTTAGCTTTGGCTCATATTTTATTTTCTTGAGCCCATGCGATTTGGATAATGTCTATTAATAATTTTAATTATACAACTTTAGAGATACCATTTGATTTGATTTTTTAATGGGAGGTGCCACAACCCGTTTTCCTATCCCACCTATGTTTTGCAAAGTACCACCTATAGGGTTCGAAACTATCCTATCCTTCAAGCGAGAACAAACAATATGCATCCACAAAATTTCATTAAAGTCGGTGGAGTGGTTTCGTAGATAGACAAAAACTCCACTTACCGGGTCTAAAAGTAGGTAGCCTATCTTTCAAATTTTATTGAAATTGGTTGAGTGGTTTAGAAGACCGACAACAGAGATGCCTGTTGGGTCCAAAAGCATTCTATCTTTTAAGCTCGAACCAGTCACACGCATTTCATTGAAATCAGGTGAGTGGTTTCGACAACAATGCAAATGGGTGCAAAGGTTAAGACTGCCTAAACCTGAAATACCACAATACGAACACAACAAAAGAAGAATCATGCAATTGGCCCAGTGGTTATCGAGTTATATCGTCATCGAGTTTCAAACCGAAAGAATTCTGGGTATAATATTGAAGATAATTGAATTGAACTGAAAAACGAAATATTCGCCTACAGGCCACATGTTGAAAATGTTTCGATTTTTCTTTCTTCCTAAACTATCCCTGATTCAGGAGGAAGAAAATAGAACAAAAATCATTCAAATCAGTCGAGCCGTTATAGAAGAAGACAATAGAAGCTTACATTTTTTCTATCATCAATAGTTTCCGCAGCGCATGCGACGAAAGATGTTTTATGGAATTTTTTTTACGCCTTGGGTTACGTTACTAAAGTTTTAATGAAGATTCCTTGTCTATTCTAGCAATAAATATAGCCTATGTTACTCAAAATGAATGTAGCTTTATAATGGTAAGAGAATTATTGAAATCGACGCAGTCGTTTTTGAGCTTATTCATTACAAACATACACACAAAAATACAAATCTTTCCTCTTGATAATAATATTATAGTGTAGGCAATAATTCATTTCGAAGATTTCTATTTACAATAATTTCCCTTGTGATGGGATATTTATTGTGGGTGGGTGCATTCCAAGCATTGTGACGTCGTTGTTCGCCGTCACGTCAACAAGCCATATTCAATATGCACAGGTTCATTTTAACTATACATTTCAGTTTTTATATTGGAACTTGGGTGAATAATTTGTAAGAAGCTGTCAGTTTACTCAATACTTTGATTGTGCGGAATCCATGGGGAATACCACCACGAAGAAAAAAAATTAGGAAAAAGGACAATAATGTTAAGGTCTGTGGTGGGGAATTTCACTTAAAGCGCCTGGTAACACTGCCTTCATCACCCATAATGGACCCCGCGTTCCATCTCACAAAAATTCATAAAATATTTCTCAGTATCGCAATTGATTAACACACTTTCTGTTTGTTTTTGCTGTTCATTCTGTCCAACTGATAGAAATTGCACAACAAACACACATTGCAATCGGATTTCAACAACTTGCCATCGATGTGGAATAACCAAAACTACCTGCGATAAATATATCTACATTTGGCACAAATGTGTCGCTAGCAAAAAGGAGAAAAATAAACATCACCCTTACTGCTCCCCAAATTGTAACAGTCTATTGTGAAAATAAATAAAACTTATTCCGTATCTATCAATGGCTAAATTAAACCTCCTTGTACTGAGCACAATGCCCGCATGTAGTGGCTGTGAAAAGTATTATCGGCGGAAAAAAAACGTGTCCCCTTGAATAGATGAGCACAAACAATAAGCTGCCAACCGGAATATGCAACGCAACAGTGACAAAAAAGCTGCTCCGCAAAATATGGCTCACATCAAATCCTGCTGGGAACAATTTCGCAAAGTTATTTTAAAGTTTATTGTCCGAACGGGGGCCGCATCCTTGTACGTGGGGGTGTGGAGTGTGGGCTTACAAATAGATTCATGCTGTATGGGTATGGTAAAAGTCATACCGAGAGCCATTGAGCACATCTGTTGCATGGAGAATACCGTTTTCTTTTTTCCTTTTCCTTTTTTCCTATACGAGATGTATTGAGTATCTGAACATGTACGATGTACACGACATTTTATTTTGAACAATGTTCCTTGCTACTCGATACGTCCAATGAGATTTACAACAAGCGCAGTTAACACGGAAATGCCCCCAAGTCCCATCTCCCATCCGATCTCCCCCATCATCTGATCTATATATTTGAAAATGAGTTTGAGTATGCACATGACAAGGCTCATTAAGTATATGGAATGGAAGTGGGATAGCAGCACAAAGGGACAAAAATCTCGGAACCCTGCTTGCCACACAAGGCTATACAATCACTCGCTAATGAACTTTTACACTGTTTCGCCTTATCAGCGATGACCCGGATTAAAACTTGAATGAGTTTCACACAAATTATTACTTTTGCGAAACTTTGTTTGCACTAAATTCATCATTTCTTTGCGCGCACCAGACACTGGGACACCGAAGATGGACGAAAGTGCAAACACACCAAGCACGAGTCACAAGAAGTATATTCCCCCTCAAGGAATTTAATTTAATGAGCACATTTATGCACCATTAAACTTAACAAATAGATGAGCAAAAAAAAATAAAAGCCCCTGCTCCTTGGGATTTTCTTTTCGATCTTTTTTTTTTTTTCTTGTCGTCCTGCAATTGGCCAGAAGGAAAAGTCCGAGAGACTTGTGTGTGAGTGCTCGCTGCCCGTCGTATGTAAAGAAATCGGATATACGTGTTTGGAAGTAACATAGAGATTGCACACATTGATTTCGAAGATCCATCGTCCTAAATCTGTGGGATTGCAATTTGGGGAATTTTTGTGGTTGGAGTTTTTTTCTCCTTTTCTATGCAGGGTTAGTGGCATTATCGACATCTCGCTCTATATCTTTGACACGTTTCCCGAAGGATGGAAGGTGTTCAGTTTCCCAGTTGGGTTTGTGGATTTTATCGGGGCGACATCGCCCCGGTCGGTGGTTGGCGTGCAATGCTTAAAAGGACTGTACTTATTTTTTCGAGGTAAATATAGTTCAAGCGAGACTTTAGCTTGAAGATTTTTTTGGATAAAACTCGTGCAAAAAATATACAAGCCTCGGAGGTCGGAGTTAGACGTGGACCGGTGAAGAATAACAATGTTTATTTTTGTTTGCTGTTATGTTCAGACAGAAAGTCTGGGTAACCAACAGGAATAGTCAGCTGTGGGGCTGTGCGGGTCTGATGTCCCTATATCTGCACGATTAATTATTATTGAGTTGATCAAGTGCTAAGAACCCAGCACATAAAGTGCAATTTAATATATTCCTTTGAGGTGTTTGACTCGCCGAAAGTGAATCATATTGTGCTGCTATGGAGATTGGGGCAATTGGAGGCTTGAATAGGCATGTGAAGAAGCTGAAAACTTTGATTTGAAAAGTTAAACATGTTAAAGAGCCGCTATACCACCGCATAGGGTCGTCTGAACGTTAAGTTCAGGTTTGGAATATTCAGTCCGCGTGACTGATGCACATTTGCCTCCGTGAATTTTTCCACTATGAAATATTTTGCTTACCAATAAATCTGCTAAAAGGATTATGGCAACAAAACAGGTGAAGGCCGAAACAACATACGAAATTTTCTCACGACAAAAATTGTCCGGAAAATGCTGATTTATATCAGTGGTAAACAATTTAAGTTATCAATGCAAAGACTCATTCCAGCTTTCATCTTTCAGATATTGCACCGTGTCTCCAACTGTGGTCGAGAGCGTTAAAGACTTCATGCCCACGGGACATCAATAATTTTGTACTTGAACGGTTGAAACCTTTTTCTAAAAAATCTTCCTTCTTCTTTATTGACAGTGCTTTATATACAATTTATTGAGTACGGTGTTTAAGCTTTATTAAACTAACAACAATTGGATATACAGTATACTTTTAAAATTATGGCGATTGGTATAAAGTAGGCGCCAGATTTGAATTCGTTGAACATGCGTCATCTGCTCCAACAGTACTCGATACTGGTACAGTAAAAGGGAAAATGCAAGTCAGAAATCTGCTTATGTTAACTTTTTAGAGACAACAGGACCAGATGCAGATAGGTACCCCAAGCATAGCTTTTCAAAACCATTCGTTTTGTGTGAATTTTTTGTTCTTGGAGATGGAATGGAAGCGCAAACTTTTGGACGCGTCCGCAATTCTTGTGTGGACTCTTTCCGAGTAGGTGAAACAGTATGCATTTGACCAACTCGTACCTAAAAATGGGATTCTCTTTCTTTCATAAACCATCAAACTATTTCAAATAGGTACGTGAATTCTTTTTACGATCGTAAAGTTTGATAAATTGTCATCTTATAAAAACATTTTGAATCACGACAACTTTTCAATCACCGCCAAAACGGTTTTCATGGCAACAGGACCACTAGTGATTTTATGACAAATATCACCAGAAAGTGGAACCACTCTCGACTCTCGCCACCTCGTGTCGTGAGTCGTGACGCTTAGCTAAATGGCATCTTTTTTAAGCTCAAGACTCTTGACGGGTACTTTTTTAAAAATCATCAAAAATGGCCCCTTTTTCAGTGTAAGTATAAGGTTTTATTTTTTATATAATATTTCTATCCAGTTTTTTTTTTTTTTTTTTTCAAAGTGTACAAAAATGAATTTATTGGAATGGCGGTTGCGCCTTCTTTCAAAAATTTATCATACTAATATATAAACCTTCTCTGCATGGTCTATTAACCAACAAAAAAAACTAAATCAAAATCGGATGTGTGCGGCAGTCGGTAGGCTGTCACACACATTTAGCAAGTTATTTTTATATATATATAGAAGATAGATAGATAGAAGATATGAATAAAAAAACAAAAAAAAAAAACAGAGTATGCTTGTGACCACACACCAGGGGGTCAATTCTCGTTCTGTGAAAAAGGGAAACGAAAATGTTTTCACGTTCTATGAAAAGGTGAAACCAAACGTGCAAATTTTTCATATTTCAATTTCTTAGATAACGGCCCCATTTTCAAGTGAATGTTTTTAGTGAGAGTTTGCAAATTTACAACCCTCTTTCATACAACACACTGTGCGGTATTGAAATTACCATGATATTTTCACTTATTGAACTAGAATCACATTTTACTACAAACACAAAGTGAATCGAAAAAATGAAAGCGAATGTGAAAACGATTTATTCGATTCACTCTTTCACAGAACGAGAACTGAACCACAGATGTGAAAATACTCTCGCTAAATGTGGATATTAAATTGAATTGTGTTGTAGTTGTAGTTGAATTGTATGGAGAATTTTAATATTATTATTGAATCAATTTTATTGGTTTGGTTACGCAACTTAATATGATTTCTCTCTCATTTGTTTACCGCTAAGGGTTCAATTCCACTCATTTGCCCATTTTAATATATTTTAAGTACCTATATTCTTTTTATTAACTTTAAGGATAAAGTTGAAAGAATTGAAAAATTGTTTATATCTCGGGTCCGGGTCCAAAACTGTCCTTTCTTTCAAGTTGCAACCAATCACACACACGCACAAAATTTCATTGAAATCGGTTGAGTGACTTAAGGGTCGAGATTGGCGGCGCAGTGATGATGACAAACCAATTTCCGTCACGGCATTCGAGTTGATTTTTCACCAAATGCGCGCCAATAGATTTTACAATATACATATTTTTTATTTTACTTTTCATAGTGTAGTGTTAATATAAAAAATTCCATCTCATCCTCAATTGTTTCTCGTCTTCATACTCATTCGAAAAGTCATAATAGACCAGGTTGCCAAGTTCACATTATTTTACAATAAGTACTTTTTTTTTTGCCAAATTAGTATTTGATGTAGAGGCCGCTTTTTTTAGCTCGAGCCTTTCTTTATTCCGCTTTTGGAACTTTATCAACGGCAGAGCTGCTTAGCAGTGGCTTAGTGGTTAGTGTGTTGGACTACTAAGCGAGGGGTCAAGGTTCCGCAAAAGCCCATATTCCAATTTAGGGTGCTTTTCCACTGCGCCACTTCTCGCGAACGTCTTATAAACATCCGAGAGTATAACTGTCTTGAAAAAGCTTCTCAATTAGCCGCTTGGAATCGGCACAAAATTGCAGATCTCTTCCATTCGTTCCAAAAATGAAAAACTCATACAAAACGAAAGGTTGCGAGAAGCTAGGCCAAGGGACCCTACGGACCTGTTTGGCCATCTATATACTATTTATTTTTTATTAACGCTGCAAAGATGTATCCATGAATCGAGGAAATGCAGGTTCCTTGTTTTCATTGTAAGATTTGACAGCTTTTCGGCACCGAAATGGTCTTCTATTGTGATGATGGCCCTTGTTATATTGTGACGTATTTGGTGTGGCGGGTTTTTAACACAGTACAATTGGATTTGTTGTATTGTTCACTTTTTTTACTATGGGCCTTACTAGCAATCATTTTAAATCTTCACCTTATATATTTTGTAGTACACAATATGCGTTGGAAAAATTTAGCCTGGACGTATATGTAGTATACGTACGCAAGGAAAGAGAATGCATAAAATTTGAAATCGGAAGTCCTGATCTTATTCGATGCGAAGGCAGACTTTATTCTACAAAGGGTTGGTTTGGCAAAAGAAGACTCAACTCAAAACTTATCAAGGGAGCACTCAACTTGTAGCTCCTTCTATGCTGTGTCTCAGTAGATTTTCCGAATACAATCTTAGAAATGTTAGAGAAGGCACTCATTAGCATGAACGTGGTAGATAAAAACCTCGAATAAGCTGATTCAATTTTCTAATTTAGTAGCAACAACCATTTTAGGCTAGGATTGGGCGGTGAGTTGAACGCAGAGGTGTACATCTAGCTCTAACCTAACCGCTAACCGCAGCGAGGATTGCAAAGACCAAAAAAGTGCTCGAAGTCACACAACATCTATAGAAGCATTTAAACAGAGCACTTCACCCTAAAATCACACGTATACGAGTATAGTATCAAGATGAAGGGTTGGTGTCTGATAAGCATCGATTATAAGCTCGGAATCCAAACCCTGTAGAAGTAAAGTATTGGACATTGCCAAACGCTTGTGTCTTTTTTTTTACTGTCGTGTACCACTTATATGTGCTGCTCGCCAACAATAGAGTACGCCACAAATTCCAGTTTGAACACACCCAAATCAGCTTTTATTTAGAAATTCTCTTCCACGAGTAAGTATCCGAGTTCGAGTTCGAGTATAATGTCCAACAACAAGAATGTGCCACCGAAAGAAGCAAAGCGAGAGCCAAAGAACAGATGGGAAAACATCTGAACAAGAAAAATTAAATACTAAAACGAAACGAGTGACATTAAGCAGGAACATCACGTGTGAGCAGTCGAGCTTTTCAATTTTCCATTGAAGGATGTTGCAAAAAAAATAAAAAATAATGAAAAACGAAACATGCCGGGGCAGACGCAGACGTTTGGAGAGCACAAAATAAAAATATTATTTCGAATTTTTTTCTTTCTCTGGCTGTTGTTCTAAGTACCTACTACTACCATCCACCCACATCTCTGAGATATCTCCTCCAGCAAACAGGAAGAAGATGGATTGTTATTATTTATGAAGCAAATAGATTCGGATATGGCAGCAGACGACATACTCACAGGAGCCGGTACCGGACTGCCAAGCGGGAAGAATGAATGATGGGATAAACGGAATAAGTGTCCTAGGGCTCGGGTATATCCAATAAATTAATTTGAAATGACACCGAGGATGCCACGAACGCTTTAAGTACTAAACACAAGAAAATTATTTATGATCCATTGGGTGGATAGTCGCTTACCATGCGAAGGACAATTTAGTTGGCAGCCAAACATGCGACAGGTAGCTTAAGACGCACGGTTTCTTGTAGAATGTTTGTTTTAAGTATTTTGAATGTCATTATTAAGTTGGACTTTAAGGGATTCGATATAAATTAGCGAGGCACGGGGTTTAAGAGTTTGGAGTGATTGCCATCGCATTTAGGCATGATTGGATCTTTCTTTTATTCAGAAGCATATTTATTTTATATATTTTGTTCTGTTTTGGGCTGGATTGTGAAGCTGAATATACACTTTTTCATAAACTCACTGAAAAGAACTTTAGAACAAGGTAGGGAAAATTAAGAGGCAACAGTTTAATACATTATAATTGTTATTCGATTTTATATGAAAAGAAAACTGTTCAAGAAACGATAGTTGGTACATTAATTAGGTACATATTTACATTTGTTTGACAGTTGTCAAAAACTCTCCACAGAGTGTGGACTCTTTAAGTTGTCAATTGTAATTTAATTATAACTTATCGTTTGTATTATATAAAATTAAATTGTATTTAGCCAACAGTTCAGTAAAAAACAGAAATAGCAAACACATAGCTTGATTGGCCATTTATTTATTTTTTTTAATTAAAAGGAAAGCTTGGCTTTAAAAAATATGACACAGTACCAGCTGTTTTTTTTTTTAGAGCTCCGTTCTTCAAATCGGCTACACTTTTTTTCCAGCAAAAGAAAATTTGACAACAATGCCATTTGACCATGCCTGGTGGACAGCTTTGGGCAAAGCGATTAATTCCTATAAACTAAGCAAAGTCCAAAGAACAGTTTGCTTTTACTCTTCGCATCGCCCCCTCCACTTCTGCAGCCGTACGCCTCAAACCTACTTCACAATGAACCAGCAAAACAACTGGCCATGCCGCTATCTTGAACACCATTAAGGACCTTCCAGAAAACATCGACAACACCACATCAGAACTACAATTTGATACAAACTTCCAGGTCTGCATTCCTAATAGATAATTCTGGGAGGAGGAAGCATTCCTGGATCATAAATCGATCAACTTCTTCACAGATGGTTCGAAAACTGTAGACGGTTTTGGTGGCGACGTCTTCTCCAACAGACTAAATCTAAGTCTCTCCTTCCGTCTTCCTGATAACTGTAGCGCTTTTCAGGCGGAAATAATGGCGATAAAAGAAGCGATATCTTAGCTAAGGGAAAACTTGATATCTTTTCGGATAGTCCAGCTGCTATCAAGCGCCTGGAATCAGTCTTCACAGACTCTATAACAACCCAAGACTGTCGTTCCTCTCTCCGAGAGATGGCGGAGCAGTTCAATATTCACCTCTGTTGGGTGCCGGGGCATAGGGACATCGCAGGTAACTGCAAGGCTGATGAGCTCGCCAAACACGGAACTACACTACCTAAGGTTCCAATTAAGGATTTCTTAGATATTCCAATCGCTTCCTCCAAACTCACAATAAAGTTAGATGCTATCGAAAAAACAAATCTTAGGTGGACAGCTGGCTCGACGTCGACATGTCTAGCGACAAAACAGATCTGGCCAAAGTTGAATCTAAAATGTTCTAGACATCTAATCTCCCTCGATAGGAAGCATATCAGTGCAACAATAGGTGTCATCACGGGACACTGTCTCATAGGCAGGCATGCAAGAGGCTTGGCGTATTCTCTAACGATTTTTGCAGAAGCTGTTTTGACGAGGAGGAGGAAGAAAGTATTCTCCATCTTCTCTGTACTTGTCCGGCTCTCCGGAGCGTTCTACTTTAGTGATCTGAACAATCTAAAAAAACAGAAACATTCGAAATCTCCTCATCAGGAGCTCCAACTGGTTCAGCGAGAAGGAAGAATAGCTATAGATTCATGTGGTATCACAAGGGACCTTATAATGGTCTAAGTGTGTCATCTTGCCGACAGCCACTGCAACCTAACCTAACCTAAGCTAGAGTTCCAGATCAAGCTTTATTCGATCAAGCCTACATGTAAGTATTGTGCCTCTAAAATAACAAAACCCGCCATGTTTGTTAATGGCCTTCGTGATGTTAATTCGTACTCTATGTATATATAAAAATCAATTGCTGTGCGTTAGTTGGGTAAAGGCTCCAGAATGGCTCGACCGATTTGAATGATTTTGTTCTATTTTTTTCTACTTGAATCAGGGATGGTTTAGGAAAAAAGAAAAGTCGGAAAATTCTCAAAATGTGGCCTGTAGGCGAATATTTCGTTTTTCAGTTCAATTCAATTATCTTCAATAATAATATCTCCTAGAATTATTTCGGAGTGAAACTCGATGTCGATATAACTCGATAACCACTGGGACAATTTTCATGATTCTTCTTTTGTTTTGTTCGTATTGTTGTATTTCAGGTTTAGGCAGTCTTAAAATATAGGATGTTGGACCCGATAGAAACCGCTCAACCGGGTTGATTGAAATTTGTCGATGGGTATGGTTGCTTCCAGTTTGAAAGATAGGAAAGTTTTGGAACCTATAGGTCGTACTTTGCAAAACATAAGCGGGATAGGAAAACGGGTTGTGGCATCATAAAAATTATTAATGGACATTGTCCAAATAAAGCACTTTGCGAAATGTGAGCAGGACTTAAAACAGACTGAGGTCCGTATGTGCACTCATAGCTCGGGAATGGATCGTTCGATTTTTATGATTTTTGGTTGGAAGGAAGGACATTTGCCTACTTTTTGTCGTGAAAACAAAACTTTGTGCGGATTAGTTGAATTTTTGAATTCTTCGAATGTTCCGGGCTTACCTCTACATAATTTGGATTTGAAAGTCGGCTCAGTTATAATTTTGTTGCGCAACATCAATGTACCGAAACTTTGTAACGGATCGCATCTGATTTAGTGTGAAGGATCTCAAATCAAATGTCATGCAAATGACGATTTGAGAGGAAAATCAAAAGGCAAACACTCTGATTCCGCCGATTCCGCTTATTCAGAACGATTTGCCATTCGTATTTAAGCGACTTAACTTTCCCGTGCGTCTCGCTTTCACTATGGCAAATAATTGCTTGCAAGGATAATCGATGGATGTTTGTGCATTTGTGGCATCAATCTTGAATTCCCGTGTTCCTCGCACATGGTCAATTTAGTGAAAAAGCGGAAGGTTGGCCGACACTTATAAATAAATAAAGAATTTTATTTCACCGAATTACATAAATTAGCAAGTATGTACAGTGGGTACATTGTGCATGCTCGGAATTATTATTTTCATTACATTAACAAATTTGGGCGGAACGAAGTTTGCCGGGTCAGCTAGTATATGATATAAAAAAATCAATCTTATTCCTGAGTATGCTTCCAAATTGTCGGAGGTTTTATTCACAAGCTCACTGATGCCTCCTGTTTTCGAAGGGGTTCACAATATTTAAAAATGCACCGAAGTTTGACATGTGGTTGGCTGTATCTTTGTTGCAGACATTTATGAATCCATCAGTTTTATAAAGCTAAAATAAACCGATTTCCAATGTATTGCTAGCGCCTTCGATTGAAACTCGAGACTTCAGGAAGCGTACCTACTTTCATGATGGTGTCAAGTTCAATCAGTAATCATCTGGTTGGTTTTGTTTTGGGGCCATTATAGGTTGAAGCTGTTGACTTGTTTAAAATGGGAACGGGTGGAAATTTTGCTTTTCAAAATTCTGTCTCTATAAAAAAAAATACTGCTTTTCGAAACTACGGTTTTTTTGAGTTGTGCTCTTCAAACTTAAAGCAAAAATGTCTGCTAATGCTGCTTCTTTTCAACTAACAAATGTAAACAAACAAATAATAAAAGCTATTTGAATTTAATTTAAATTGAAAAAAAATGTGCGCGTTTTCAACATTTTCTAAACCTAATTTTATTATTTGCAGAATTTTGTAGGGCAACATTTTGTAAAGCAGAATTTATGTAAAAAGATTTTTGGAAACAGAATTTTGTACCTACACAGAATTGTGATCCTTCTAGAATATTGGCCCAAACCCGTTTAAAATATGAACTGACTTTAAAGGATGCGCCCCTGACAATCACACCAAAAATTTGAATTCTCTATACCTACTGCTGATTCCAAAAGCCGCGAAAACGCATTGATTACCAGACCTCTAGAAACTGTTTGTATGTCGTTTTGGAGACACCATTAGCAAGCAAATGGGGGTGCCTTCAAATTCACGTCATTTATTAAACCATCATTTGGCGATCTTTCTTTGATTGGTCATGATTAAAGAGGTGATTTTAGTGCGATTAGAGCCCCACACTACTCTGGGTTTCTAGCCCCATTGTGTCTTTCGAGATTTTCACCATCAATACCAAAAAAAAAAAAAATATATTAAACCAACCCTGCACTCTGGCAAACTCAATGTTAGAACTATGTACCGGATGCTTATTTATTTATTTATTTTTTATTTATTTATTTATTTAAGTCTACCATTTTACAATTTACAGACTATATAATTACATAATTCAAAAACTCTTAAGGTAAGAGAAAAATTTTATATTAAGATAAAAAAACTCTTCAAGTGAAGAGAAAAAAATGTAATTTAAAAATTTATCAAAAAAAAAAAAAAAAAAAACCTGAAAAATGTTAATGCAATTTAATATTAAAATAAAAAAAACTCTTCAAGTGAAGAGAAAAAATATTAATTTAAAAATTTATCAAAAAAAAATGAAAATGTTAATTTAATTTAATACTAAGATACAAAAAACTCTTCAAGTGAAGAGAAAAAAAAAGAATTCAAAAATTTATTGAGAAAAACAAAAAAAACTTCCACCTAGTGTGCAAGAAAAAAAAATGTATTCCATTACCCTAAGGGAAAAACTTGTGCTTTTAATAATTACATTTGTAAAATTCTAAGCAAAAGTAAAAAAACCCTATGAGCAATTATAACAATTCATTTAATCTTTTTTTAAATGCAATTCTGCTGATCGAAATATCAATACTGGAATCAATGGAATTGCATATTGAATTAAAACTCCTAATGCACCTTGTTAAAGGCTCATTCCTTCCATAGCTTGTAGAATGATTATGTTCATAAAACAAGCCATGCTCACGTAACGGAATTCCTGGAACGTAAAAAGAGAGATTGGACAGTAAAAACGTCGAGTTAATTCTTCCAGAAGCGATGTCTTTTATAAACGTTATGTCCTGAATAAGTCTTCTCGTTTCCAGGGACTTTAAGTTTATTATCCGACATCTTTCTTCATAACTGGGCATTTCCACTGACCCATCAAAGTGGCGAAGACAATATCTTGAAAAAGACTTTTGTACACGTTCAATCCGATTTATATGCACCTGATATGCTGGTGACCAAATAATAGAACAGTATTCCAACACTGATCTTACTAAAGAACAATGCAAGGTTTTAAGAGTATGCATGTCTGAAAAATCCTTGCTGTTCCTCTTAATAAATCCAAGAAGAGAGTTCGCTCTGGATATTGTGCTGTCTATGTGTTTATTGAAATTCAATTTCGAATCAAACGTGACGCCCAAGTCTTTAATTTCCTCAGATCTAGTTATTAAGTGCCCAGCCATGGAGTAACCATAGAATATAGGCCACCTAATGTGAAAAAATGATGAAACCTTACATTTCCCTAAGTTCAAATGCAAATTATTACAATTACACCACTCAGTAATTGCGTCTATGTCAACCTGTAGCTTATGGCAATCGGCTATAGAACTGACTCTACAAAAAAACTTCCAGTCATCAGCAAATCCTAGACACTTACAGAAAGACACCCTTGAATCAATATCGTTCACAAATAAAGCAAACAACAAAGGTCCCAAGTGACTTCCCTGAGGAACACCAGACTTTGCTTCAAACTGTCTCGAAAAAGTATTTCCTATTCTAATTAACTGAATCCTGTTACTTAGGTAGGATGCAATCCACTTGTTAAGTATTGAATGGATACCAAGTGCTTCTAATTTTCTTGTAAGCAATTTGTGGTCTACCCGATCAAAAGCCTTAACGAAATCTGTATAGATTACATCTACCTGTGAACCTTCTTCTATTGCCGTTAAAGCAAAATTGGTAAATAGAGTTAAATTCGTTACTGTGGACCTGCCTTTCATAAATCCATGTTGATTGGTGGATAAAGATTCCTTTACAAAAAAGTATATCTTTTCTTTCACTAAACTTTCAAATAATTTCGGAATCGTTGACATCTTCGAAATTGGACGATAGTTTGTTACCACATTCCTACTACCGGACTTATGAATAGGCGTAACAAAAGAATATTTCCAACAGTTTAGAAATTTCCCAGTCGAAAGGGATAAATTGAAAATCAATGTGAGCGGAATCGAGAGAGATGAACTACATTTTGAAATAAATATGGATAAACCTTCCTCAAATTAACATTTTTTTTATTAAATAATGAACGTTTTATCAAAAAGTAGTTTGTTTTTTAGGTTAATGTAAATCTAGAGGTGCAGCCGTTGTTGCATCCACTTCTCTACTTAACCTACTTAACCTGCAGACCTGGGGGCAGAGACTGCTTGATTTTCTCGGCTTTCTCCTTATCGGGAACAACCAAGGTGTACAGAAAACGGGAGCAACGAATCTTGAACTTGGTGTTTGATGGATTCTTCTTGATTTTCACGGCACGCGCATCGGACCTGCGGGCGGTGTTTAGGAATTCCTTGACTTCCTTGATTTCACGCGGCATCTTGCGTTAATTTGTAGAAAATTAATAAATTTTAATCAGCGACGAGGAATCCAACTTATGTTGACGTTTCCACTTTTAAAAAGAGATTTAAAAAAAATACACATATGTCTTGAATCCCACCTCTCGCCAATGTAGAGTTTTCCAATTAAAATCCATCGTACTCACATCGTACACGCATTAAAAATTCACTCTTTCCAATATTTTCCATCAGCATGATTTTCAATATATACGCTTCGCCACTCTATAATACCGAAAATGACTTGCAAATCCTGTCAACCTGTGTGCGAAGTGTTTTCGTGATCGTTCCCTTCATCCCTGTTGGCGTTTACTCATCCCTACGCCTTAGGGGGTTTGAAAATAAAATCGAAACCCTGTCTATTGCCGCGAAAGAATCCATCAACAAAAACCACTCTTGTCATCTTCCCGCAATCTGCGTCGTAGCATCATCGCTCTGAACCCCATAAACGAAGCGAACAAATGAATAATTGTCAATAAGCAGATTCATCCTTTTTTTTGCAAATCCCTTCTCAATACAAATAAATGATAATAATAATGAAAATGTTGAGTCATAATATGACAAATTTTCCTCCATGCACCATGCCCCTAACCATACGAGTGCAACTACCCTCGGTTGAGTGACAATGGCAAGCACCACTGGCAACGGGGTGTGCCGGTACCGGATGATATAGCTAGAAAAGAAAATAACTGAAAACCATTATTGTCCCATTAATTTAATGAGCGATATTCGATATTGCTGTGCCGGCTGAAGCCAGACGAGGGGTGGGTACTTTATGCCCACGCAAATGAGAACTCCCAACGGACCAGTATTCAAAATTTATTGCAACCGAAAAAAGGACGATCTCCCAATAATACCCATTTCTAGTTTCGAGTGTTGTTGTGTTTCTTTTCTTTTCTTTTTTCACCGACTCACTCTCCTTGTGGAACAAGGGTCGGGCGACAAGAACCCTAATTTATGGAGGATTGGTTTGATTGTATAACATATGGGATCGCGGCGACGTCGACGTCCTTGTTCATCGAAATCGCATTAACAAAGAAGCCGGCACCGCAAGGATGATCAAACATTTTTATATAGTTTCGATTCAAGGACTCGTTGCTTTTTCATTTAAAATAATATCTCATCGGCATCTCCAGGGTATATCAGAATATTGACCAAGCATGCGAGAATGAGGTTGCATTTAATAAAAAAAGATACAAACTTCAGATACGTATATACACACGTATCTCGATATACATTTCATTTGCGGAATAAATTTCATCTCGATACGAATGCGAGTATGAGAGCATGACTCGTGTTTACAGAGTGACATCTGTGCGACGCAATATGATGCCGGATAAATTCATTGCGGACGAGATTCCTGAGATAGGATGTGTAATTTGCATGCGAAGGACCCCTTTTTTTGCAAGCCAGTCTCCTGATTTGAATAACACATTTAAGATATGTCTGCTTCTGTACACTGTTTACATTTATAGGCACACATCTAGTCCTTTGAACTAGTTTTTGTGCGTGTAGACAATTTCTCAGGGGACTTCACTCGCATATAGAGATAACTGAAGAAAATTTCAAGGAGACGCTGCTGACGAGAATGACAGTGCGTTGCGTCCTTGTTGCCTGTGGGTAGCTATTATTGTAAAGTTTTCCTTCTCGTATTATAAATGGAACTGAAGAAAATAGAAAAAAATCAAATTGAGAGTCCTTCAAATAGTTGCACATGTGTGGGCTATTTTCTGTGACCAGCCAGTAATAGCACTAGGGCTTTCAATCAAAGTTTGTTACCAGTTGTTTGATTTAAAAGGCTTCGAAGGCTGTAGGTATTTGTGTATATAGCGTTCCTAAGGATAAGCACGTGTTTTTCTGTTATATCTGTTTTAAGATCACATGATCTTTGTAGATCACATGTACTTTGTATCGAAAAAAATAAGCTGTCATCTTCATCATAGATTGTACCCTACTTTAAAAAATTATAGCCCCCATCTCTTCTTAAACGCAACAAGCATTCTGACTTCTAGCCTCTGTGTATACATAACTAAATACCTACAATCGAGAGGAAAATATTTCTAGACCAAGGTTCTAAGATTCCGATCTAAATAAAAAATTTAATTTAAAAAACCAAAAAATCCGACTGACTGTAAAAAATAATTCAAAAAAAAATAAAAAAAGATAACACTTTCAAGTAGAACCAATTGGCACATTTTTGTCCGATTGTGTACCTAGGTAGTCTCCGATTGTCAATTAGATATACTTGAAAGTAACTTGTTTTAACATTTTTAAATCTTTTTTTTTTTTTGTTTTTTAAGTTAACTTTTTTATTTGAGTTTTTTTTTTTTAACTTATATTTTTATATTTATTTGTTTAGCCTCTGACACTCCGCGAAAGAACACCAATTTAATGATACCTCACTCTTCAAAATGGGTCAAGCCGTTTGGGCTACAGGGCGTCACGAAGGAACGTACATAGGATACGCGCGAATCACATAACCCTCCCTGTGTCCAGTCTGGTAAAAAATTACATCACACGGGTCTCTTGATGAAAGAATAGAGATCAAGAAAGATTCCAATTTTCCAGTGATCGGGAACATGCATGTTTTCGCACCGTGCGATGAACTGACAACGATGGAAGATCTAATCTAAGGCACCTTGCCGCAACGTTGGAATAATACGGTCAAAGTCAGAGCATCAGTATAAGCTTCTTTTTTTTTTAAATGTAACCATCCAAAGACCATCGCCAACCAGCCGTTGGAATATATCGGACTGAAATCTTCAGCCGCGTACCAAGCCTATGCTTTGAATAAGAGATCGTCACACGCAATTTCGAAATTTGAGACAGATGTTCAACTTAGGGTGGAATTACAAAGCGAATATCGGAGAGCTCTTAGGATAGTTTATATCTGAGAGCTAACCGGATAGAGAGGATAAAGGACAGGCTGGCATAAAATTCAGTAAACTCTGCGGGAAGAGGGAATATTAGGGATATAAAGAGAAAAGGCCATATTCGTGAATTTTGAGAAGCCCTTTGACCGAGTTAATCATGTTTGCATATGCAGTTGGGCATGCGAAACTTGTGTTTTTTTTTTAAAGAACACCCTTAAAAATTAAGCCGTCTCAGAGAGGTATTTTTATTAAACTGGAGATCAGCGAAAAATGTTGCGGTTTATGTATCAAGTTTCGACAATTTTTAGTAGCAGTGATTGGTCGAATAGCGCACTTTTACAACATCGTGTTTTTTTATCGACGTACCGCTGATTTCATCCCGGCAATATTTTCTAGGTAGACTGGGTGAAAATATATTACGCTATAAGAAGAGGACAGTAGAGAAAAGTTTAAACTATTGCAAATGTTAATGGATTTCGAGAATCTTAGATCACGTTTCAGAACTTTTTTATACCGGCTCTCGATGCTATATAAAACTAGAGGTTACGTGGGTTAAGCAATATAAGGCCAAGCTCCCAGAGCTAGGGTTTTAGAGGACGTTTTAGGAGAGCCTCGGCGCATATGGCTTGCTTTTCTGAGGACGACCTCAACTGGCTAGCGCGTGTGGATCTGTCCTTGGACTTGTTGCACTCAAAAACAGGAACAGCATTTTGTTGCAAGCAATATCCGGCAATTTTTGTAGGCGCAGTGGCTTAGTGGTTAGTGTTTTGGACTACTAAGCTAGGGATCGAGGTTCGAATCCCGCAAAAACCCAAATTCCAACTTAGGGTTTTTTTCACTGCGCCACCTCTCGCGAACGTCTGACAAACATCCGAGAGTATAATTGTCTTGAAAAGAGCTTCTCGATTAGCCGTTTGGAGTCGGCATAGAATTGTAGATCCCTTCCATTTGTTCCAAAAATGAAAAACTCATACAAAACGAAGGGTTGTGAGAAGCTAGGCCTAGGGTCCCGCCGGACCTGTTGCGCCAACACGGATGGTCTAGGTGCCTATAACCCATGCAAGTACGGATCGACTCCGCTATGGTCGCATCGCTTCCGCTTTTGCTGTGAACACTGTAACCCGCATGTCAAATATTTCCACCCTTAGGTGCCAAAGTATTTGAGAGTCAGGTAGGACAGCTTTCCCGAGCTAAATCGTCTGTGGGTAGGAATCGTGGCACAAGCCCTGAACCATCCCTAGCTAAACGCAAGATTTAACGACCTTGGTCATCGGGACGCTCTTCTTACGATGGCCCCTATATATGTATTTAAATTTAGTAGTTCACAGTTGCTATATTTTCCATACAAATTTCACAATCGTGAGATTCCGTAAACTTAAAGTCGAGACTAAACTTTTCAATTAGTACGACGCTATGTGTATGTTGAAATAATGAACAATTCCCGTCACCAAGAAGTGTTTAAAAATCCTGCCATAACTTGGGCGTAAAGAAAAATAAAAGCCGCAAGGATGGAATAGGGCAGGGATTTCGCTTTCGCTCAGTGATGACACTCTCCGAGAGTTACGGTCGCCATTAGTCTAGGACTACACGTGCCACTTTTCATGTCAAAGCTTGGCATGCCGACGTCATGATGACGTAAGCATTAAAACGTAAAATTTGCCACTACGTGTGATCGCCTGTCAAGCGTCTGGTCACGCGGACTGTCGCAGCGCACTCTTACGAAACCAGCATGAGTGCGGCATTCAATATTTGCCCAAAGCAGTCGCGTCAGCGTTGCCGCTGAAAAATTTCGAAAAAGGGCACTAAAAAGGAACCCGAGCCAAATAAAAGGGGCCTCCACATAAAATACTAATATAGTAAAAAAAACAGCATCAAAGACAAACAAAAAACCTGTTAGCAGTCTTTTTCATTCAATAAGGAATAATTAAACTGAAAAAGGGGCCATTTTGATAATTTTTCAAAAAGTTGGGGCCAGGTTATGACGCTCTAAAAGGGCCAAACGGCAACGCTGAATCGGGTTAAAGTTATTTGTTGTTTAAGTATAACTAGTTCTCAGTCATATTGAGTGTACTCACCAACGGATTATAAACCATTCTGTTTTGGAATAATATTCTTCTTCTAAACAATTTGTGCGTATTTTAAATTTCAGTATAAACAGAAAAACCACCCCAGACAATTCCCGTTGTCTCCGGACGATATGGCGTCGTATGTGTCTCATGGATATCAAAAGGAATAAAAATACGACTATAATTATTTATGTATTCGAGAATATCCTTTGTAAATCACAAGATATAATTTGTAAATTTGTAGCGAGGTAGTGTGCCGATAGAGGAGCGTCCTGCTCTCTGGGGTCGTGCGTTGGGTCTCACTTGACCGGAGAAAAAATCTTCCCGTTGATTGGAGGAAACGATCGCGAGATTGTTGCCTTTCCCTCTACCGCGCGTATGCTGTCCAAGGACTACAGTACACGCTGAATAGGCGGCTAAGCAGATCTTTTGTAGATAGCGCAAAATAAAAAAACTTGGTTTCGATAATTCCAAGAATTCAATAATTTTATTTAGAATATCAAAATTTAAATAGACGCTAAAGGAAATAGCGAGGCAAATAAATGAAAGTTTAGGCGGGCAACGCTGAAAAATAATTTATTACACGACTGATGGTCGGAGGCAATGAATTTGTTGCTTTTCCACAGACGGTTAGTGTAACCTTCGTGAGGTGAAACGGCAAATTCACAGCAACTCAAAAGATAAACAAACACAAGTGTGGCACTTTTCAATGGACGATTAGTCTAATCGTCGCAGGGCGAAATACCAAACCTGAGTGAGTGGGAGCTGATCTAGCAGCTGCTTTTATACCCCATTGCGGGTGGAGCTTTTGTGTTTTTAATTTGTAAACAATTGAAAGCTTTTGTTAGAATGTTTTTTGTGTGAACTTTTCAGTGTTGCCGTGTTATACATGTTGTAGCTTATTTACTATAATATTAAAATAATACAATAATTCATTTAGTTACATTTTATAACTTACTACAAAATTAAAATAATACAATAATTCATTTCGTTACATTTTATACAAAACATTGGTTGCTACAAATTGAGAATAAAGTTTTAAAATTTCACTACTCAAGAATCGTAAATTGCAAAATATGAATTGCAAATTGATAAAAATGAGTGTCAATCTACGACTAAGAATTTAAAAATTGCAACTGCTGAAGTAGTAAATCTACCCCTGTTAGATAGCAAATCAACACTATTGAGTTGCCATTCAAAACTAAATGGTTGTAATTTGCTAAGGGATGAAATCGTAATATTCAACAGAAACGTGGTAATTTTTTTTGCAATTCAAACCATTGTAATATCAAATTGATAACTATTTGTGTCAAATTGCGATCGCATTATTGACACTGAGAAGTGCTGATTCACGACTTTTGAGGGTCAATATCTTCACTTCGTACAATTTCTAGAATTGCGAATAAAAAGTCGTGATTTAGTAAATCCTAAGCTAAGCTCTAAAGCTAGACAAACCTATCGTGATTCTGCGCTTATTATTCCTTATTTGATCTTAAAATGTTTTCCGTGTATATGCACCCAACAATGGGCTGGACAATCTCGTTAGTTCGCCTGAAGTATAAGAAGCCATCCAGGACAATTTTGAAATTTTCAATTTCCTCCCTTGAAAGCTTCAAGTTAAGTATTTAAGTCGTAAAATAATTTACGAAAAAGGAAGTAAGAAAAATAAATATAAATCATAATAAAAAAAAAAACCCAACGAGATACCAACCAACACTAGAGCCGCACTCAGACGAAATTCAATTTCACTGTGTAATCGAGAAAGCTATACACAGCCGAAAGTAATATGCGGCGAGGGTCGACTGTGTACAGGACACAGCGCCCTGCCAAAAGCATTGCATTCCAAATTGGACTGTGTAGTAAAAATTTACAAAATATTGAAATTGAATGTGCAATAGACGACGAAAATTGAGGTTTAATTTAAAAGGACACTCTATATAAGTAGGTGGATCGCATCAGGTCACATTTAATGCAAATTTAATATACAAAAGTTGGGCAGGCACTATGTACCTTGTAGCGGAACAATAAAAAAAAATCCATATCACACTCGAACGATTTCAGTTGTACTCTGATAAAGTTTGACGTGAGCTAAAAATAAATGGAGGACAACTGGAGCTGTCCTTGTTGTTGTCAACTAATAGAAATTCCGATTTTTTCGTGAGGAAATTTGTGCTGTACCTACCTATATCGCTACGGTACAACTTCCCAAAACTAATCGAAGGAGAACGAGTGTTTGAACTCCATTAGTATAGTTGGGTCGGTGGGAAGAAAAAAGGAATATTAAAGTTAACCTGAACTTTTCGGAAATGATTAACATACTACAAAGTTTCTTTGAAATCTTACACGCCGAGGCTGGTGGGCGGGGAAAAATTGGTGAAGGCTGTATTATCGTATTTTATTTAAAGTTGTGCTCTATTTAATTTGGCAGGTTTTGAGAGAACCTAAGAAGGTTGTTGAAATGGAGGGACAAGAGACAAATCGATTTCGCTATGGGACGCAGTTTGGTTTCTTTTTCTGGACTCCTTTTGACACCCGATTCCAAACAGTCCAAAGAGCTTATAAATTGTAGAACAGTCGATGCATTCACAGTCGTTAACGTCGCTATGGGTATTGGATATGCATTCTGAATTATTTCTGCTGTAGATGGGTGGGCCGCTTTAGAGTCATTTCGATTCCTTTTTGACAGCCCGGATTTTCTTCCTTTTCAAAATGAGCGATTTTTTAAATCCCGCTTCAAAAGTTTAAAAACACCGTCTTCTAAAATCTCGTATTTGGTTAATAAGTAGTTTTCCAATAAGAGGTGTTATTTTGGTATTCAAAGAAAAATGCCATTTCTTTAGATAAATGATCGGGTGTTTATTTAATAATAAAGAGGAAGATATGCCGTTAATAATGAACAACATCAGCCGAATGGCCACCACGAGCTCGCATACAGGACCATATCCTTTTCATGAAACTTTCCATAACCAAATTGCAAAGTGGCTGCCCTATGTCCTCGATAGCCTCACGAATTTTATCTTTGAGGTCTTGAATCGACGCTGGGCTGTTGGCGTGGACCTTATCTTTCACGTGGCCCCAAAGGAAAAAGTCGCAAGGTGTTAAAACACAAGATCTCGGTGGCCTATTGTGATCACCTCTTCGAGAGATAACACGATCCGGATACTTTTCCCGTAAAAGATCAATGGTTTTGTTGCTTGTGTGGCACGTAGCGCCGTCTTGTTGAAAGTAAGCGTTGTCTAGATCAATACCATCCAACTCCGACCATAAAAAATCATTAATCATCTCTCGATAGCGCAATCCATTCACCGTAACTGTTGATCCAACCTCGTTTTCGAAAAAGTAAGGTCCAATGACCCCGCCGGACCATAAACCGCACCAAACAGTCACACGTTGAGGATGGAGAGGCTTCTCAACAATAACTCTTGGGTTTTCCGAGCCCCAGATGCGACAGCTTTGCTTGTTGACGTAGCCACCGAGGTGGAAATGGGCCTCATCAGTCAAGATGATTTTTCGATGGAATTCCGGATCATTTTCATGCATTTCAAGGACCCAATCAGCAAAGACACGACGTTTTTGATGATCTTGTGTTCTTGAGTGCTGTTGAGTTCTTGTGTTAACTGAACTTTATAAGCCTTAAGACACAAGTGCTTTATACGGTGTAATGACGTTTGTGGAATGCCCAATTCCAAAGAAAGACGAGGAATGGAGAAACCTGGGTTTTCTTCAACACTTTGGGCTACAGCAGCAATATTCTCAGTTGTTCTTGAGCGACGTGCACGGGTTTTATTCTTCACATCACTAACTTGTCCCATCAGCTCGAATTTTTCCACCAATTTCTGTATTGCGGTCCGACAAGGTGCTTCACGACGACCAAAAAATGCTCTACTTTTGCGAACTGTGACTGCAAGATTTTCACCATTTTTGTAGTGAATTTTAATAATTTCAATGCGTTGTTGAAGCGTGTATCATTCTCGTATTGGTTCATTTTTAGTAATGGCGTTGTTTCTACTTGTCCAGTGTCAAGTAATAAAAGCTTCAAAAGTGGCAGCTACCGAAATAACGGGTCATACAAAATAACACCTCTTATGGGAAAACCCTTTACTACCTAAATCCCGATCTATTATAATCCCGCTTTTTAAAATTCTGATTTATCTCCCTTTGCGGCGATTTTTTCAAAATAAAACATTTAGTTTCAATTGAAAAAGCTAGATTATTAAAAAAAGAAAAGCGGGAATAAAATAAACGGACTTATAAGAAACAGGATTTCGGGATTTAAAGAAGTTACATTTTGAGAAGCAGGATATCGTACCCAACCCTTCCCAAATCAGCCATTCGAATACGGCCTAAAATTGTGGGTTCCATCAATTTTGTATTGAAAGGTAAAAAATATTAATAAATTAATAATAGAACATTCGCCCAAACCAACGTTTGTGAGAAGTTAGATCTACGGTTCTTTAACGTGCTCGTTTATCTACGTAGAAATGTTTTCGTATACAATTTAGAACTCAAGATACTAATCAATTCTGAGATTACAACTATAGAGGGGCTGCTCGGTTGTCCGTACGCTCCTGTGGCCTGCAGCCTAAAGTGCTGGACGGATCTTTTTTCTTCTTTTTTTTTTTTTTTTTTTTTTCTTTTTTTTAGAATTCGTATTTGGAGTTTATGCGCTTACAGTTCGGTATAATTTTCAAGAAGCCTACTTCCAACCACAGGTACCTTAAGCCAGCATCACCAATCTACTCTTATCAGAAACAGAAGCATGCCCTAGCATCTGAGAGATGCCTGCCACGCTTGTCCTTGCACTAAAAAATTATCTAAACTTTTTACTTATCAACCTTATAAAATAAAGAACAAACAGGCGAACTTTTAAGTAACGACTGAGTTCCGTGCAACTCAGTCGTGAATTTTATTTTAATAGCTGTATGGGAGATTAGGTTAGGGAGACTAAGCCAATGCAGATGGGCTTTCCCTCCCAGTGGTAATCTGGGTTAGCACGGTTAAGACCGACAGACTATAGTTTGACTATCTGAATGAATTCTGAACTCGTCATTGAAGGGGATTTTAAAATTCCTCTTAAGTGAGTTTTAAAAAACGTTTAAAATGGGCTACCGTGCAGACAGACAGACAGGGAAACGTTGGATTGATAATCTGTTGGCGAGGATACCGACCTGTACTTAGAACCAAAACCGTTTTGTTGTAAACTGCTTCGCATTTTTAATCTGTTCAACAAAAGCAAGTATTTTTTTGTCAAATTAAGATGAGCTACGACAGCACCGCAAAATTCAATCTTGGCACATCAGTTCGTAATATTTTTTTACGGGGTTTTCGCTGAAATGTGACGCCGTTAATTTGCACGTCATATCACTCTCGTCACAAGTTCCAAATGGCACTATGTACCTACTCTGTTTGAGCGATGATTTTAAGCCCTCACTTGCACCCCCATCCCCGTCCACACTTTCGGGAAACTAATTAAGTGCAAAAGCATTCACCTTCGATGTAACTCAGTCCGTCGTATGTGCTCGTGCATATATGCTTCGGCATCCTCATCAATCTGCTTATAGTACGTTTCGCTGGTAGGTAGTCTTTTGAAAACATTCGGTTTAATTAAAAATCCATTCAATTAAAATGCGTTCGAGGTTTTTTTTTTAATGAGGTTGCACCTACTCTTACATACATAAATGGTGTTCTCCCTCTGCCCCCAAACGTATAAGGTAAAGTGAAAAAGCCTTTATCAGGATTAACTGAATGATTCGAGAATGTCTGCCTGCACCTCGACTTTACGTTTTGCATTGAATTGACATAAAAATGCAGCTATTCAGTTGCGGATTCTTATTTCATTGTGCAAGCGCACACTTCATCAGGATGTGTCCTTTTAATTTGGTGCACAAAAAGGGCCACCCATCAGCGACACGGGGCGAATGACTACTTGCCAACTCTGAGCGCGAATAATTAAAGTGACATCCTTAAAACAAAAATAGAAAAATAAAAAAAGAAAAACTGTCAAGCAAAGAATTTTTGAGAAATTCGCCAACCTTTCGTCGCAGCAAGGATATCTTTAAACAGTGATAATGTAAACAAATTAAAAAGTCAAATGGGATCCTGAAAATTGGTTAAACAGAAAACGCGACTTTTTGGCATAGGATGTGAGATATCGACGAGGTCGACGGAGAAGCTTTAGGGGTTGCTGGCTGCCAGTTTCTGGTTGCTGCTGACTGCAGAGGACAATTAAAGTGCAAAACGGTCGTAAATTATATTTTCAAATACTGTCAGCCCAGCCAGAGGCGAAGCATGTTAGGTTTATGAAGCGAACGCAAACAGTGCGAGGTGACGGCTCTTGGGATGTCTCCCAAATACAAGCGGCTAGATAATAAACAACTCATTTATATGCGAGTCGGAACAGGGGGTGCACAATGTCCGAAGCCCGAAGGGATATATCGTTAAATTGCTTTTCGTCAATTGATTGAGTATAGATACGAAAGCGATTGGAATTTGTTTGTATTTTTTCTTTCTCTGTAATTTGGCAAAAGTTCTATTAATCTCTATTCACGGATAAGTTTGTTATGCAAATTTTGAACTGTGAATACACTTGATGCAATTGTGATGTATATGGTTGTATGACTGGATTCACCATTTGCATCTTGGTGACTGCTATTTGAGCTGTTGTGCGGCTAAAGGCTGGTACGCAGTTCACGTGAAATGCAATTCTTCATACAAATTTTTCACCGCGAAATGTCAAAATGAACTTTCCATATGAAAATTTCAGTAAGCAGTACGCAGTTCGAGTGAAAAATAGCCCTTCCAAAAACTGAGTTGTAGATGGCGGTGGTAATATCACTCCGCAGCTTTTTCACTTGGTTTTTATTGTCCGTCGAATTATATTTTTGACATTTCAGCGTGAGAACGATTTGGAGAAAGGCGGTTTAGAAATTTATTCAAACTTCCGGTGTTTCCTGAAGAGAATACTACTTTATTTAGTGCAATAAAGTTATGTGAAAAATAATTCCTTGGCATTGATGATCTTTCTGATAAGCAGGGTGCGTCAAGATGAATTCACGGACCTTTGAAAATATATATAATATAAATGCACTGTTAATTTGTTATAAGTATTACAAATCAGACATCGGCGCAGTGGCCTTGTAGTTAGTGTGTTGGACTACTAAGCAAGGTGTCCCATGTTCGAATCCCGCTCGAAAAGCTCGCATTCTAACATAGGGTTAATTTCCACTGCGCCACCTCTCCCGAACGTCTGACAAACATCCGAGAGTATAACTGTATCATAAGACCTCAATAGCCGTTTGGAATCGGCATAAAATTGTAGATCCCTTGCATTCGTTCCGAAAATTAAAAACTCACACAAAACGAATAGTTGTGAGAAGCTAGGCCTAGGGTCCCTACGGAACTGTTGCGCCAAAAATTTATTTATTTATTACTCATATTGAAAATTATTAAAATTGTAATGAACGGAAAGAGAAACAACTTTTCTTTTTTTTTTGTGTCTGGAGGTTCACTGGAAGGGAAAATCATCGAAAGGCATTCCAGAGTTAGAAGGGTTTGCGGGAGATGTTTCTGCAATAGGTAGGGACTATAAACCGATCTAAAATACCTCCCGAGGGCACTGACATTTGGCATTACGAATGCGATTGCACCTATAGCCGTTCGACTAATCAGCAATTTATTTAGGATTTATCTGAAAAATTTGCAGAATTTCTGAACTTTTTTCTTAGAAAATATATCAAGAGGTTTTACCCGCCTAATCTCCTGATTACCTTGTCTGTATTTAATAATTCGGCTATTTCTAAGCTAACGTGGTTGAGAAGCTGTCTTCTCTGCATTTAAGCAACTTGTTAAAATTCTTTTTTAACAATTTAAATATTTAAATCTTTAGGCGTTTTTCCCTTCTTAGTTCAGAGCAGAACCTGAACTGTTATACAAAAAGATCGTGTTTCTTTTTTAGCTCAGACACATCAGAGCTCAAATTTATGGTCCTTTTTTTCGTTTAGAGCATGATCAGAGCACGCTCTGCGAGCTCAAAATATATCGACTGAGCAGGTTGATTACACATATATCTACATACAGACTTTCAGTAACTTTTGACAGAAAAAAAAAAACAAAACAGGACAAACAGAAAAACAACAGAACGATCTGAGCACGCTCGGTTCAGAGTTTTCTTTATTACTAGAGTGACTAGAGTGAGGTTGTAAAGGTTGAAATTCAATATTGCTTAGGTAACCTAAGATCTTCTTGAACACCCGCACCCACAAAAAAAAAAAAAAAAAAAACGTTTGAGCTCAGTCAACCTTCTCTACTAAAAATCTATTCGAAGTAGCTATCATTCCTACCAAAAGTGACTGTGTCTAAGAATTGTAGTTAAGAGTTGTTTCTCTCAAACAATAATTCAAAAACTGAAATTCGACATAATTCTCCAACAGAAATTGTCAGGGTAACCCCCAAGCAAGCGAGAATCCATGTTACTCCTCGCTTCCCCACTCAGTAAATATTTCACTTTCTATTTCAGAGGACATTTTTAGTCCCCTTTTTTAAGTTTTTTAGCGGAAACGCTGGTATTTATCAGCGGCAAGCAGTGACAGCGATATTTATTTTAAAAAGCAAAAGGTTGAACCTGCTTAAATTGTTTGTCATAAAATTGTAAAAAATAAATAAATAAACTGCTTGCATACCAAGGGAAGTCGTAGCCAATTCGTTGCGGGTACTTTTAGAAAATGACTTTGTAGGAGCGACAAATTAAAGGATTAAACAATTTAAACAATTCTAGACCTTTATTTCAGATCACTTTAATTAAATGAAATCAAAAAATGGTTATAATTAAATCAATATGAGTATCTCACAAAGAAAGAAAACTCTTTAAACGTTTTACGAAATGATTGGAATGACAACTTGTCTCGTTGAAGGTTAAAACGCGAGTGCGCGTGAAAGCGAGAATTTACAAGATGGTAGGTAGGTTGGTTTAGTGTCGCACTCTTGTGGCCGATCCGTGAAGTTGATGTTATTTATTTGTGTTTTACATTTGAATTTACAAATAACGATCTGTTGTAAGTAGACTCCTACAACTTCAAACTGAAGATGCTCAAAAATTGGCAGACACAAACTGTAGGTTCATCACTTTTAAAATTGATCAATGACCCTCCACAACTTTCAATATAGACTCATGTTTTGCTATGAGCTGAGTTTACTCCGAGAGACATGTTTTGGATTTTGCCATGTGAATGATCGACGGCCAATCAGAAAAAAATGGACCTTCCTAGTATTCATTTTTAAACTTCAGCTTATATATTTCGTAGATCATAATTTGCAATTTTGTATGAAAACTTTCCCAATTGTGGGTTCCACAAATTTAGCCTGGACAATAAAAATGGTTATTAGTCGGTACTTATCGTCGAATGTGTTGGTAGTCTTCCAGCTAATCTCCGATAGTGGCCTGAACATGTTACCAGTGCCAGCCACCTCTGCGCGACTCTATTCATTGGCGAATTTGCTCTCGATATCTACTCCCAAGGACACCCAATCATACCCTCCATTTAGTCGGGATAAATAGAATTCGCCCTGTCGGTTGGTTTTTAGAACCCATGGGCGCAAATGAACCCGTCGATTATTATCATAACCATCAAGTGCAGCTCAAAAAGCACAAGGATACCGCTAAGCAAGGAGTTACAAACAAGCATTAAAAATCATCAAAAAAGTCGCAATAGCAGACACAAACTCGGAATGGCAATGAGATGGCATTCCACTTGCGTGTTGGTGGAAAGCTCTGCATATAGATTGCTGGATTATCATGGATTTCTCAATTGTCCTTACTGAGAGGATATATCCTCAACCTCATATATGAGTTAAGCAATGATTGTGCTCCTGCCAATGCAAATGAATTGTTTAATAATTCGCTGGTGTGTTATTTTTGTTTTTATGAATAAGCAGTTGCATTAAAAACAATAAATAAGTCCGCAGAGGATAGATGTTCACAGTACCATCCCCATTAAGGCGACGGGGGAAGCGGGAACACTGTGCATTTATGCATTGATTTCGTTTGCAGGTTTATTTAAAATAGTCCCGTACCCGTTTCATGAGCACAGGGATTTTTTTTTATAGGTAAATACAGGGGGGTAGGCAAAATAAGTTAATTAATGCCGTTGTTGTGCTCCATGCGCACCACGCTCAACCTAATATGACGCTGTCAATCGTGTGCAAAATATTTGATTTAAATCACGGCGACAAAAATTGTGTGTTAATTTTTGCCGCGGGGATTGGTTTGACGATGAAACATAACCCTTTATCTGGGATCATGCGGCATCCAGGAGAGTGCATATATACCTACACGGATGAACACAAAAAAGAAATATTCTGTTGGACAGCAAATATTGTGCAACGGTGCATATAATATGACAGGATGATAAATTGAGTAGATGGGCAGTAGACTGAAGCTGATGGCTGGAGGGAGACTCGGAATTAAATTCCATGCAACCGCTGGTCCATCATACAGAGAGAGAGTGCTTCTATTGTTTTTCTATATGTAGGTGGTATTTTACGGTGTCTAGAGTAATGGTTCCATTTTATTATTTTTTCATTTTTAAGTCTTTGGAATAAAAAGAAAAATGCGGAGAAAAATGTGTATGCGCATAACCACAGGGTGGCATTCACGTAGGCACATTGGCGGAGCTCAAATAAATATAAACCCCAATCATTGAAACCGGCGGATGGACTGCGGAGGGGGCGGCGAGTTAGCTTCAACTCACATGTTAACTTCAAATTTGTATTAATAAACGCGTGTTAGCCTTCATTGATATGAAATAACAAGCGGATAACTTAAGACTTAACTCGCCGAATTCGGCGTATAGAGAGCGGATAACTTTTTAACGCAGAGAGAACTTTTACAAAATCCTTTTCGGAGTTATATGAAATTAAGAACAACAAAAGTTAAATTTTTGATTACTATTAGGTTGGGAATTTGTATAGCTAAATTTTGAATTTAAAAATCATCTGGGTTAGCGAATAGCTATGAGTAAAAGGTGGTAGATTTTGAGTTCAGGTTGGTAGAACTTTCGAAAGTGTAAAAAGTGGTAGAAACACCACTTAAGTGGTAGAAGTCCCATCACTGCGTCGGACAGTAAGTGAACAGATATCGGAAAGGAAGTTTTCGAACATAGTTATCACTATAAATGCAGACCATGCGCAGCTCATACACCTATTTAATATAAATAGGTTCAGTCCACACCAAAGTAGCTGCGGATTTCGAGAAGTGAACAACAAAGTAGTCTGTTTTTTTTTTTTTTTAATTAAAAATTAACAGGAACTGAGTTAACGTGTAAAAGGTTTTCAAGTACAAATCAATTATCTCCATTCTTCTGTTTCTAAGGAAACAAACAATTCGCCCACAATTCCTAGCGATAGTAAAGCTTATGAAACAAAAATCATGACATTGCTAGGAATTTGACGAAAAAAGATCCAGGGACGATCCAAAAGTTTTGGGAAAATCTGATAAATCCGATGAACAGCTTGGGGCCACCTGCTGTATGGAAGTGTAAGGTGTAAGTGATGAGGATCTTATATGTGGTGGCAGTTTGCTTTCAGTTTGCACTCAAAACATACCTGAATGCTAGAATGCTTTAGATAAAACGCGATAGTATCCATTTATTACTTTATTTTCAATAATTTTCTTTGAAAAAGTTTCATTTGACAGCTGATTTCGAATTTTTTGAATTTTTCGATGAGGATTTACGGACCGATAATGCAGTTCATCCGCCGGTTTCAATGATGGGGCAAGTGAACGGATGCGTATCGGACAAGGTCCCGCCGCAGTTAATCCGCCGGTTTCAATGATTGGGGTGATAATTTAGCGTTTCCAGGTTTTTAAATGTCCCAAGCAGAGGATTGTGCAATTTGGGAGGATTTTTTATGAAGGAATAGAGTGAGTAGGTCGGATAGGTACGTCATGAGACACATGATGGGCATGGGACCAGCTGCTTTGCCTTATTTTTGTTGGCTCTGTTTGAGGTTTTATTGCCAAAATGGAACTGAACCCTTTAAATTCTGTACGGTACGTTTTAATTTAGGTGAGATTAATTTAAATTTGCTTTAAATTGCTTAGATTTTTGTATTATTCTCGCGAACCAAAAAAGTAAAAGTATGTCTGCTTGGGATATGTAAATTGTAAATCATCCACATGTTTTACAACCAACTGTTAGTGTTTCAACTGTCATTTGTCAGGTAACTTGTTTAATCATTAAACTTAATGTTTTTTTTTTTTTTTTCCCTGTTTAAATTGTGAGTAAACCGACTTGATGGTGGATAAATTTATTACAGAGATAAGCACAGTCATACCTATAGACGCAGGATACTGCTGGGGTCTTAACGCTATAAAAGAAAAACAGCGCCACCTATGGGATTTAATCTAACCTATCCAGGGGCGACCGCAGGTAGGGGTTTTGAGGGGTTGTAATCGTATTTTTAAAATAAAAATTAAGCTATCATAATGTAGATAGAAAAAATATCTGACAACAATGCTTATAACAGTTATTTGTATGTGTTACCGTGTAATGTTTTTAGTCTTCCTTAATGATTTGCATGTAAGCTCACCTGAAAAGAAAGAAAGATTTCAATTATTAGTAATTTAAAAATATGTATTTTGCAGTAGGTACCTAAGTTTTACAAAATATTAAATATACAGGGGGGCACTTCGTATATAAAAAAAAATTAAAATACATATTTCCATTTAAGTATTAAATATTTCGAAAATCGAACTTTGGCAATTGAATTTTACACTCGATTCAATTTCTCGATTGTTAAGAAGTTTATGAGAATATTTTCGGCGTAATTTGAAAGTTTTGTGCTTAGAGATAGAAGCAAAAAGACGCCCTTTCTATAGGGAGAAAGAACCTTCAGAAACCATGATGCATGCGTTTATAAGGGGTATGGTTTTTCTCGTCCTTTTTTATCTCGTTTTAGTCGTTTTGCATTTTGTTGCTTCAGCATTTTTACTAATAGGTTTTTCAATTAGGTATTTGGCCCATATGTATTTCAAAAAAAAAAAATTATAATAATTTAGTCTTTAACTTAGTTCATTTTAAGCGCATTTCACCTTTTATTGTTTAGTTTTTCGATTACATCGGTTTTTGTTTATTTCGATTTTAATAACTTTTTGTAATTTTTTTGCCCAAGGGCATTCGAATTTGCGCGAAATGCTGGATCTCGCTTTAACTGTCTTCTAAGACGAAGTAGGTCCTTTATAAGCACTCTAATAGGTGACATTGCAGGAATAATGGAAATTGAAAAAGACGGTGTACCAGCTCTATTAGGGATATCTTTGTTCGAGAAGATCTGCAAACTCTAATTTATCGAGTTTCCTCTAGACCCTATATTTTGGTGTTAGTTTAACGGTTTTTTGCTTAGGATTATCAGAGCTGGTGGCAGTAAGCGAGCCTTAGAAGAAGGCCTGCCACCCGCACCTGACCCAACCACGGGTAATTTTACATTGACTGAATGAGGTTCTTGTTTCTCTCTCTTTCTGCATAACACCCTATTACATATGATACCTATTCCCTTCGTGGTTTTTGGTCCTTTGGTCTGATATAAGAACTACCAGACAACTTCTTTCAACAATCTTTGGAGTCGTCGGTTTGTTTGGCAGTTTGATTGCCTGCAGAGAGCCGGGCATCTGTGTGGATTCTTATTGGAGACCTTATTAAATTGCTCATCCATTCCTTGAAGGCCTTTTAACATCATTCATGGTAGATGGAACTTTAGAGCATCGTCCCCAGAGCCTCCAGCTTATGTGTGACTTCAGAATGCTACAACATGGACATGTGAAATAAATTAAAAAATACCGCATAACGAACTGCAAACTTCTCAAAACATGCGCAAGCATATGCCTGGAACTTCATGGCACACCAACGTCCGACGTCCCAAGCACGGATATACTTTCCTCATTTGTTTAATTGTCAATGCATCAGACAATATTTTGATATTATTTTTTAATAAAAACAATTTTAAGCGTGAATTATCATCACGTTCCTTCATTTGCATACGGTTATTGCAAACGGAACCACACCGACGACCATGCAATGCGAAAGGTTTCCATGGCTGCAGCGAGAGGAAGGCCCTTGTTCTGTTTACGAACACAACTTAAGCATAAATAATGTTGTTGTCGGGCTGCACAAAAAATATCCCATATACGAGATGCATTTGCTTTCGTAGAGAAAGAAATAAAAGCCACCCAATTGCTGGTTAAAAAAAAAAAAAAAAAAACACCCAATTACACCCGCAAATCCCACCCATACGAGTATCTATCGGTTACCATGTGAACTTACCCAGAACGAGGAACAATATCTAGCTGGATCCTACAATCAACAAAATAAAACAAAATAAAAACCCTCAGAATCCTTGAATTTGCTTCATGCACTTTATATGCATGGAAAAAATGTCTCCCATTGGACCCGTTTTTTTTTTATTTTTTTCTGTTTTTGTATGTGTGTCTAATTTTTATTTCTATTTGGGTGGGGTTTTGAATTTTTAGTTATTGTAAACAATGCAACGAGTGCGGAACCCAGTGCAATCGATGGTGCCATTCAGTATGGCAAAGTGAATTACTCGCCGCGTTATATGCGGTGGTTTTGGCTTCCTTTTTTTTCTGTATCATCATAAATGGGAACACATCTGTGGTGGCACAGTGGTTGGGATAACAAATTTCAAGCAACAATGTCGAAAAAAAGAGAAATATTCAAACGAAACGGAAAATAAATGAAAGACAAAAATGTTTGTATGGGTTCACACTAAGAGGAGTTGGTATTGGTAGGTATAGGTATAAATGTTTAGACAGAGTTTGAGTATGGAATCCCCGAACCGAAAATTGGCTTAGCTGAATTTCAGCTTCCTTTTTTTCAAGGATGAAATCTGTCACAAATCCTTGGAGCGATGTGTAGGTGTACTTATTTTTTAGAACGATTTTGGTCCTGCTTTTGCTTTGATTAACTCGGGCTAAGGGCATTGAAGCATCAGTAGGTAGATATAATTTTACAATGCGTTCGTTTCTATGTAAAGATCAGCGTTGCCACTTGTACTGCATATGTAGTACAATGCTACATATTTGCTGGATTTTTTAACGTCGTACTACATACTACATTCGTTTCCCAAAGTATTACATCTCTTAAGAGCCAACCATTTTAAATTTATTAAAAAAGTTTCCCTGTAAGAAAGCAAATTTGGACATTTTAAATGACCAGTGAAGCTTGTTGATTGGGGCTTTTCGATATTTTTTTTTGAAATGTGGACCTCAAAATAGCTTCATTGTGGCAATATGGATGAAATTAAACAAACAAAAAATAGTTTAGGAAACTTAATTATTTGAAGAACTATCCGCATATTATGCTGGACTTATGCTGCCTTCCACACAGTAGTACTTCTGATGAGAGAAAGTTAATTTCAATTAAAAACAAAAACATGTACTACATTTTGTTTGAAAATGCTACTTTTTTCTCTAATTTACTACATTTGCTAAGGATGTAAGTGGCAACGCTGGTAAGGATCCAGGTAGCTTGAACCTACAGTGAACGAAATGGAATAACTTTAAACGTATAAAGCGTATACGACTGGATCAGTAAACTTTCGCGGTGCTTGCTGTGAACGGACAACCCCGGACGAAAAATTAGCAAATGTCGCAACAGTGAGGGTATATACGGAGGAATGGGCAATGCAAAGGAGAAAAATGGGACAATATTATCGCGGAATCGTTATAAGCAGAAGGCTTACTAAGAGGTGTTAAATGTGAACACTAAACACCCTGAGCAAAATTCCTAAATCAGCATAATATGGGCTGTAGGAAATAAGGCCCCAATGAAATAAGGCTCCAAAAGAGAAAATGAAATAAGGCCCCAAATTTGAGGGTTTTTTTATAATGAAATAACACCACAATTTCAAATATGAAATAAGGCCCCACTGCGATGAAATAAGGCCCCAAAATAAAAAGAAATAAGGCCACAAATTTGTGGTTTATTTCATATTGAAATTAAAAATAATGAAAACTACTTTTCATTTAACATTGTTGATATTGGATAAACTAGTTTAGATTAAAGGAACTTTTTATATACTCAACCTCGCACCCACCCCGCAATCTAACAGTAGACCTAAGCAGGGGGGTAGCATGCCCCCCCCATACGCATTCCACATCGGAAGGGTAACAATTAATAATAAAAAAATAGTTTTGGGGACTTATTTCATTTCTTCTTTTCATTAAGAAATAATGCCCCAAAAAAGGAAATAACACCCCAAATTCTATTAACAATTTTTCCTGTTGTTTCCTGTATAATTTTTTGCGGCCTTATTTCATTTTTCTTTTGGGGCCTTATTTCGCAGAGCCCATAATATGTGCTATCTTTTCTTTGTTGTGTTTATCTACGCCTAAGGAAGGTTCATAGTAGTCCAACACACTAACCACTAAGCTACTGCGCCCACAAAATAAAGGAAGAAATAGTTGGCGCAACAGGTCCGGAGGGACCCTAGGCCTAGCTTCTCACAGCCATACGTTTTGTGTGAGTTTTTCAAGTTTGAAACGAATGGAAGGGATCTACAGTTTTATGCCGACTCCAAACGGCTAATTGAGAAGCTCTTTCAAGACAGTTATATACTCTCGGATGTTTGTCAGACGATCGCGAGAGGTGGCGCAGTGGAAAAAAACCCTAAGTTGGAATTTGGGTTTTTGCGGGATTCGAACATCGACCCCTCGCTTACTAGTCCAACACACTTACCACTAAGCCAGTGCGACTAATAACCAATAAATAACAAATTGCATACCTTTCAAGAAAAGTAATAACCTCGACTAAAGTTGGATCATTGGATTTAACTAATGAACAGTGGACATAGGAGATGTTTGTATCTATCCCCTTTTTGCTTTTTTTTTTTTTCAAACTGTTGGTATGAACTTTCAATTTTGGTTGCAAATTATTTCCGCAAGTAGCAACCATGGGACGCCCATCAAATGGAGGTAACATCAGACATCACCTTAAATGTTGTACATATTTGACTTAGAACTAAGGCAGCCTTGTGGAATATCACCTTTCGCTTAAGGACCATTAAACCAGTAACTAAGGTGGTTGATGAATGGTGATGAGCATTTAGGCGAAATTTCATCTGTTGAGACAACCGGAGGTAAAGTCACCTTAGGTTTGAACAGATTTACATAGATTTACATATGTCCTTAGATGGATAACACTAATTTGTATCTAGGTTAAAATACCTAAGGACCTTATTCTATTACTCATTACCTCTGCCATGCATAAACTGCCCTATTTATTGGCAGATTTATGCATGTCCAAAACATTTCATGCAAAAATATTTATCTAAGGGTTAGATTGTAGTACAACGATGCTAGATTTTAATCTCCCGAGATTAAAGTTCAGAAAACTAGCATTAAAATTAACGTTTTAATGAAACAATTCTTAAATTCAAATATATAAATATGTACACTCCGGTTCACTTAAATAAAGGCAACACTTTTATTTCCTGAAGCAGAGCATTTTGGACTGTAAACTTTGTATAAAATTATCAACAGGGAGTGAAAATAACAGATTGAGAAATGCTAAGGAAAATAAGTTAACGAAGATCATTTTACTGTACAAACTAACGGGACTATATCAAAGTTCGTAGACAGAGTCGGAAATGCAGGAAAACAAATTGGTTCATTTGAATAAAGGCAGTTGCGAAATTAAAAGCATTCATGAAATTTTGTTAGAAAAATCTGTGCTTAATTATTGTGGAGTGAAGTTTGAAGTAAATAATTTAAGTTTTGTGCAGTTGTTATCAAATATGGGCAAAAGAAACTCTTTAACTGCATACGAAAAAGGAAAAATAGATGCGTACCACTCTGAAGGTTGTTCCAACCGCGAAATCGCGAAAAAAATTGGTCGAAGCCCAACTTCTGTTGACAATTATTTAAAGAATCCGGATTCTTATGGAACAAAATATAAAGGAAGAATTTCTACAGTGATTTCAGCAGCTGATAGGCGGAAGATCATTCGCTGCGCTTCTAATTCCAGTGATTCAATATCAAAAATCAAATTCCGTTCCGGTGTAAATGCCAGCAAATCCACCGTTAGACGTGTTATTCTGAGTGACAGCAATCTGAAGCGGTTAAAGTTGATGAAAAAACCTCCTCTCAATGCTTTGCGTAAGCAGCTTCGAATGCAATTTGCAAAAGAAAACATGGCCTGGACTATAGGACAAAGTACTCTTAAGAATGACTGGCGAATGGTTATTTTCACGGATGAAAAGAAGTTTAATCTGGATGGACCGGATGGGTATAACTTCTACTTTCATGATTTAAGGAAAGAAGAACGGGTTCTAACCCGTCATCATAGCCGAGAGGGTGGAGTAATGGTTTGGGGTGCGATCAGCTATTATGGAGCATTCGAGTTAAATTTTCAGAGCACAAAAATGACGGGAATTACCTACAAAGGGATATTGGAATCAGCTTTTCCTAAGTTTAACGAGTTATTTGGATCCTTGCCTTGGATTCTACAACAGGACAATGCACCAATACATACAGCTCGTATAGTAAAGTCATTTGTTGCAAGCCAAAACGTAAAATTATTGAATTGGCCACCATATTCACCAGACTTGAACATTATAGAAAATGTTTGGGGCTGGCTTACCCGTAAAGTTTACGAAGGAGGAAAGCAGTACAACGATAAAGAATCACTTCTCAGGGGTATTAAGTCAGCTTGGTCCGAAATTTCACTAAATTATATCAAGTCACTGTACGACTCACTTCCAGACCGCATCTATGAGGTTATTTCCAAAAAAGGAGGCCATACACATTACTGACTTCTTTTATCTATACTTATTTTATAATAATTATCAAAAAAAATTAATAAACAAATGCAAAAAGTGTATATTTCTCTTATTTATTGTCTTTGCCTTTATTCATGTGAACCGATTTAATTGCTTGCATTTTCGACAGTTTTTAAAAAAACAGGTTATAGTCCGGTTTCCTTTCACTGTTAAGAGCTTTTGTAATTGTTTGGTCTTGTAAAATTTCAGATCTATATTCTTTCATTTTTGTTCCACTTTGATTCCTCGTTTTTTGTAAAAAATTAAGATAATTGTCTTATGACATCGTTGCCTTTATTCAAGTGAACCGGAGTGTATTACAGAAAAAGTTACATAAATTCCAAATATTATACTTCCCCGCATCCACTGATATTTATATTGTATACCTATAGCAAGATGGAAAGGCGCCGAGGCAGGAGGATTTAATTTTTCAATTATTATAAAACACTAAACGGGTTATGATTTTTGCTCTGTACAATGTGTTAATTTGCTTGTCTACATTGAATAAATTAATTTCCCGCTTTATTACAATCGAAAGTTCCATTACGCCCTCTGATCAATCTGTGAGAGCAGGATAGCCCATTAAACAGCAGTATATACCGTCAACGTCGTAAATGTCACCGTGTTTCGTTTTATGGTGTTTAGCCCACCAAAAATGTGTTGAATTATTTTTGGTTATTAAGTTGGCTTATTCGTTTTTCATATAGCATGCATATCTCATTATACTGGGTTTTATTGCCCAAGCTTAACATCATGTTAAGTCAATTTTGCTATTCGAGAGGGAACTGCTTCCGCAGCTATAGACTTGTCCCATGTGTTTTCGTCTTCTTTTCGCAAACGAGTCGTGCTTCTGTGTTTATAACTCAGTTGGCGCCATAAAAACAGAGCATGCTCGCAATCCCATGTTATAACCACATTACAAAAAAAAATAAAACACATTTCAACTACTTAAAGGTTAAATTAAATAAAAATAGTAGTAGATGCTGGCTGGGGTGGATATTAAGTAGATGCCAAAACGGATTAGGTCTTAGAAGAGATCTTCAAGATTAGATGAGGCTCGAAGCAAACTTTTTTCTAAAGGAGTCTCCAAATCCTGGACTTTTGTGCTGCGAGATTTTTTTTGTTTGTTTTAATTTAAAACTTTCTAAATATCATGCGGATAAGTTTGTGCTACCATCTGGTAGGCCAGCTATTTATGACCTTCTTTTCAAAAGTCAAACCACATGGCCATAGCGTCTTAAGTGACCCGCAAACAATTAATCACTTAGCGATGAAATCGATTAGTAAATGATTAAATTCATTAACCTCTCGGCTTAAGGTCGCGCAAACAAGTAACAAAAAAAAAAACTAATTTAATTATTTCCAAACCTTTTTACAAAAAGCAGAGATAAAAATTGCACAGTCTTTCTCTAAGGGGGACACTAAATAAAGCAACCAAACAAACACGAAACACAGCAGAAGGAGAAGGAATAGGGAACTTAGGCAGATGAAATTAAATTGAAACAACTGAAGCGAACGGAGGAAAAAAAACCGAATGTACACACAGCCATTGACCCACAGGGGACGACTGCGACTGTTGATGATTTAGACTGATTTTTTATTTTCTTCTTTCTTCTTACCCAAGAGCGGGGGATACCACCATTCATACTAACAAGAACATCAGCCACCCCTACCCCGGCCAACAGCTTAATCCGCATTATTGTCATTATCATCGCTGGTGAGCTTCTGGTTTTTGTGTTGCTATCCTGTCGACTTGCTGTATGGACTGTGGTATTAGGTATACTCAGGCGATAGTATCGCAAAGTGAGTTTCTGGTGTCAGTTCGGAGAAGGGCAGGAGAAACTCATGTTGGGGCGTCGCAAAAGGGTTGCAATCTACAGTCCCCAACCAATGTCAGGCGCCATTATATTTTCCCCGCTCTCTACCCATTTACTCCTTACTCCTTCACTCTCTTGAAAATCCTTTTGATTGCGGTAATTTCATTATTTCAAGGATTGAAAGGAAATTTGATGAAGTGGCCGGTTCTGGCGATAATAATAGTAATAAAAAGGAAAAAGGACCAAAAACAAGCGCCAGAGAGAGAGAGATAGCAAGCGCACAAGGCAGGAAAAAACAATGAAACCTTTTAGGATAATTACCTGCTGACATGAGAGAGCTTACAGTTAAATTAAAAAATCATCACGAACATTTTTGAGGAAATTGCCAAAGAGTCCGACAGAAATGCGAAACAAAAGGAAAGCCCCATTTCAGGGGATTTAATGGAAACCTAACTACGGGATATGTATAGTTGAGGTAAACTCTCAATTAGGCATGTCCTGCGATGTGAAGTGAATTAAAAAGGAACGTACGCTACATACAAACAAACCAGAAATCGCACCTTTCACACAGTTTGGTGAGTTATTCTCCGGTGAAATTGCAAATTAATTGACCTCACTCGGGAGTGTGTCACAATTCACAAATTAATGAATTTGCCATTTTCTCCACTGTTCATATAAAAGCGAAAATGACCACAAATACATAAGTGAGCGCTGGAAAGTTTTTATGTGCACGTTGAAGTTTTTTTTTTTGTTTTTTTTTTTTGTTGCTTGTTGGTTGCTTTTATGTAGAAAACATTTGTAGTTATGGTCGTGCTGAGTGGATTTTTAATGGCCGCATATGATGTCGAGGGAAACTGTGTCAAGTATCATGTTACGATTTGAATTTTATATTAGTTAATCCAGGGATCTATATGTAATGATACACTTAGTGAAACATCCCTACATGCAGGTATTTTCGACGTTTGCTGTAAACGTAGGTATTTTTATCTTCCACTAGCTCTGCCCGCAACTTCGTACGCGGCGTGAGACTGTGTAATTTCCAATAAAAGAGATTTGATTTACCTAAAACACCAATTTAAGAAAATTAAATTCAACAGCGTAAGTACTAAGTGGAACTTTCCGTAGGTTCTATTACAACCATTAAAACGAAAACCTTGAACTCAATTTTTATATACACCACCATACGTCCATCAGCGCACGTCATCAGCCATCTGCGCATTTCCTCAGAAACACATTGTCGCTGTTGATTACATACACATTCACGTCGCATACTTCTCTTTCGTTTCACTTAATTTGGAGAAAACACCACGCAGCTTTTTTTTTCATATGAACGTGCTTGTGCGATGTGCGCCACCCAACCACCCCAAAGCAGAACAACGATCAAGAACCGCGGCTGCTGATAATGTTCGATTTGAGAAACTAAATTTATTTTGTTCATGTTAGATTTTAGGTTGTAGCTCAGCTTCTAGAGGACATAGAAAGCTGATTGATGGCTTGATATAACTATAAAAGTAAAAGGCAGTTAAGTCAGAAAAAAAAAACACGTTTTGGTCAAAAACGCTCCAATGAAAGGAATAGCCTATGTGTTTCTCAGAATCTTAAGGAACATTTCAAAAAAAGTTTCATCGAAGTCTGTGCAGTAGTTTTCACGCCATTAGGTAACAAAGAAAATGTCTACAGTTTTATTATATGTATAGATATATATAATAATAAGTTGTATTGTGTTTCTGGCCAATATTCTCTGTAATGCGTGAAGCGATTTTGATTCTGGAAATTTCACATGAAAGGCGACGTCAATACCATGGTTCGTACGTATATATGGTTTTGTAGGTGTTTTGGTTCATGAGATATAAAATGTTTAATGATTTGTTTGTATGGGCGGTGCCACTCCCCTTTGTCCAATTTTGACTAATCCTCACAGGTATACTCCAGGGTCAATACCCAATATTGTGTGTAAATTTTAACTAAATCTATTGGGTGATTTTCGAAATATAATATTTTCGATGCATTTTTTCAATGGGAGGTTCCACGCCCTTATGAACTAATACTCTTGCAAAGACCGTATATACTTAAAAACAATGGTATTAACGTCACTTATATATGTTTTAGTTTTATATAAGAAAGATGTAAGGCCAAGGAAAAACAATGAACTTTGAGTGTGCAAGTGAATGTGGCAGCAAACATTTCTGGACATGGTAATGGATATCAAATTTCAACATGGAGAGTTTTGTTGTCAGATGTCCATATAATGCTATAGGACATATGAAGATCTATAAAATAGATAATATTTGTCAGGATATTCTGACGCTTAATTGCAGAAAAAAAAGGAAAACAATCTCAGATGCTTCAAGTTTAAACATATTTAAGAAATGAAGGGGCGTATATGCAACATTTTTGTTAAAACTAAATCTTCTATATATATAATTCCTTCGGGTTGAAACTCGATGATGTTATAACCCGATAATCCCCGGAAAGATTTTCTTGATTCTCTTTTGGTTTTGTTCGTATTGCTGTATATCAGGTTTAGGAAGAGAGAAAGTTCCGGAAAATTGCCGTTCGATCCTGATTTAATATCCAATGATTGTTCCTATTAAATATTTATTTTGACTTTTCTATGTCAAACATTAATTAGAAAACTACGTACGTATGTGCGAATTTATTTATTTTTTCAAGAAGTAAATTGAGAAAATCGAGAATTTTAGATTAATCTTAATATATAAAAACGTTCGTGCGTATGTATGACCGACGATAGCGGCTGAACCACTGAAGCTATCCCCCTTATATTCACACCATATATTTGTGTGGTGCTCCGGATGGTTTATGTTTATTTTAGACCCTATAGGGGGCGCTGGGGTCGCTTTTTGAAAATTCTTATTTATGGACCGATTTGGCTCAAATTAACACCATATAACACTTAAAACAAAAGAAAGCTTTTGCCAAAATTTGGACCCGATAGGTGGCGCTGGGAGATATTTACGAAAAGTTAGATTTCCGTGCATATCAATATTGTATCAAAAACATTAAATTTAATTGTAATAATATAGTTGGCGTTGGTTGTCTATACTTTTTTTGAATTTGACATTTCAGTAGGTAATTCATATTTCATTTAGCTGTACAATTGTTTGACGAAAACCTCAAATTAGTTTTTAATCAATTTTAAATAGGTAAATAAAATTTCCATTCGATTTCCGGCACAAATAACAAAACCAAGGAAAATGTTCTTACTGGGCCAAACTTTATGATTCTTCTTTTGTTTTGTTCGTATTGGTGTATTTTAGGTACAGTCTTAAAAGATAAATTTTTGGACCGATAGGTGTCGTTGTTGTCGATCTCCGAAACTGCTCAACCGATTTCAATGAAATTTCGTGAATGTATATTCTTCGTTCCCACTTGAAGGCTAGGATACTTTTGGACCTGATAGGTGGCGCTGTTGGGTTAGGTAGGCGCAGTGGCTTAGTGGTTAGTGTGTTGGACTACTATGCTAGGGGTCGGGGTTCGAATCCCGTAAAAACCTGAATTCCAACTTAAGGTTTTTTTTCACTGCGCCACCACTCGCGAACGTCTGACAAACATCCGAGAGTATGACTGTCTTGAAAGAGCTTCTCAATTAGTTTGGAGTCGGCATGAAATTGTAGATCCCTTCCATTCGTTCCAAAAAATGAAAACTCACACAAAACGAATGGTTGTGAGAAGCTAGGCCTAGGGTCTCTCCGGACCTGTTGCGCCAACTATTTTTTTTTTAGGTGGCGCTGTTGCCGATCTCCGAAACAGCTCTACCGAAATATACTATAAGTAGTTTCGGACCCTATAGATGGTACTTTGCAAAACATAAGCGGGATAGGAGAACGGGTTATGGAAGCATTAAAATTATTAATGGACATTGTCCAAATAAAGGACTTTGCTAAATGTGAGCAGGCCTTAGTACGAAAGGTATGAGCAAATCCGGGTGGGTACAGCTACATATAAAAAAGACTGACGTCCGTATGTGCGCACTCATAACTCGGGAACCGATCCTTCAATTATGATTTTATTTATGATTTTTGGTTTAAATTCGCATTGGCCCAAGGAAGGAAATATGCTACTTTTTGTCGTGAAAACAAAACTTTATGGGGATTAGTTGAATTTTTGAATTCTTTGGATGTTCCGGGCTTACATCTATACAATTGAAAGTCGGCTCAGTTATAATTTTGTTGCGCAACCTCAATACACCGAGACTTTGTAACAGAACGCGTTTGATTTGGTGGTAAGGAATCCCAAATCTAATGACATGCAAGTGACGATTTTGAGTGGAAAATCCAAAGGCAAACACTCTCATTCCGCAGATTCCGCTTATTCAGAACGATTTGCCATACGTATTTAAGCGACTTAGATTTCCTGTGTGTCTCGCTTTCACTATGACAAATAATTTGTTGCAAGTATAATCGATGGATGTTTGTGCGTTTGTAGTATCAATCTTGAATTACCATGTTTCTCACATGGTCAATTTAGTGAAAAGCGGAAGGTTGGCCGAAACGTCAAAATCGTTGCGGTTTGATTGAAACAAATCAACATTGCTTTTCGTCATTTATTTCTATTGCATTTAATATAACTTTTGAATGAAGCATTTTAATTGGCCGAATTACATAAATTAGCAAGCGCATTGTACATGCTCGGAATTATTATTTTCATTATATTAACACATTTGGGCGGAACGAAGTTTGTCGGGTCAGCTAGTAAATATATAAAAATAAGTTGTATTTTGTTTGTGGCCAATGTTCTCTGCAATGCGTGAAGCGATTTTGTTTCTGGAAATTTCACATGAAAGGTGGCGTTAATACCATGGTTCGTACGTACACACGGTCTTTGTAGGTGTATTGGTTCATGAGATATAAGATTTTTAATGAATTTTTTGTGTGGGAGGTTCCACGCCCCTATGAACCAATACTCTTACAAAGACCGTATATACTAAAATACAAACAATGGTATTAATGTCACTTATATATGTTTTAGTTTTATATAAGAAAGATGTAAGGCCAAGGAAAAACAATGGACTTTGAGTGTGCAAGTGAATGTGGCAGCAAACATTTCTGGACATGGTAATGGATATCAAATTTCAACATGGAGAGTTTTGTTGTCAGATTTCCATATGATGCTATAGGACATTTATGAAGATCTATAAAATAGATAATATTTGTCAGGATATTCTGAAGCTTAATTGCAGAAAAAAATGGAAAACAATCTCAGATGTTTCAAGTTTAAACATATTAAGGGAAAGAAGGGGCGTATACGTAACATTTTTGTTAAAAATAAATCTTCTATATATATAATTCTTTCGGGTTGAAACTCGATGATGTTATAACTCGATAATCCCTGGGAAGATTTTCTTGATTCTTTTTTGGTTTTGTTCATATTGCTGTATATCAGGTTTAGGAAGGTTGCTTGTAAAATTGAGAACTTCGTAAGAAAAAAAGCCGGCTCGTTCTATCAGATACCGGCAGGTATCTTTTTATTTATAGTTACCAGCTTACTCCAACGTTCAACGACTATCCTGGGCTCGCAATACGAGTATAGGTATAGCAAAATCCAAAATTGTCGCGGTCCTAATTACCGTGAAATTGAATGCCTTTATCCACGGAGGGAAAAGCTGCACTCGTGCAAAAAGGTGAAACTTACTATGGGCTATATGAAATCTGCAATTAATTAGCCCACGCTTTTGCGTCTACCAAATATAGGCGCCTACCACTATGCACCCGCACGCATCCATGGATACGCATCTATGACCTAATCAAATTCGAAGAAGCCCTCACCAAAGCTCATTAACACCAAATACCAAATAATCGTGTTACTGCACAGTCAATGCGCCGGCAATTGTTATTCACACCCCAAACGCATCCCATCGCATGTAATTAACTTAAAATTTTGCCAGAAATACACCAAACCAAACGAAACCAAGCACATGCACACACACTCACACAGTGCCGCCATAGACATGGCATGCGGATGGATGGCTGGCAGGCAGTTGGAGCTGCATCTAAAGGACTTGTTATGATCCTTGAAATGAGGGCTCTCCTCCACTGCCTCGTTGTGTGAATTCCAATTGAACCAACTCACAGTGCTGCTGAGCAATGAGATGTGCTGTACGCCGGCATGTGGGATGCATTTGCAAAAACTGTCGGATGTGTATCGGAGCGAACGGCTCTGATATTCGCGCGCCCGGACGCTTAAGAAAACCCAAATGACAACACCCCAACAGCTCAAAATTTATATTGAATCCTTCGTAAGCCTTGTGCAACAACAAGTGTACGTCGTCACCGCTCTATAACATTCAGATTATGCTGCGGAGAGGGAGCCGGCATTCAAAGGAGTGTACGGATTGCAGCAGCTTTAGTATTTATGTCGCACACCAGGAGCCAGAAATTTACAGACTCTGTCGGTCGAAGGAATGCACATATAGTAGGTAGTGCGTTGTCTGTCAGTGTAAAAGAGCTTATTGCCAACAGTATACACAGCCAGGCGCAGTCAGTAGGGCAGGAGGGATATATATTTACTGGCAACCGATATTTCGGAACTCAACGATACGTTTCGAGTTAACTCGAATATCAGCGGGTTGCAGTCAAAGGATTGGCATGCCATTCATCTCATTGCAAGGCTGTGTATGAAAAGCGTGTGTGAGGCTGATACAAAGCAGAAAGCAAACACTTGAAGAAGAATATCATCTGCATAATGAAGCATGTGTGTAACCTGGCAACCCACTCGCTTGTACTGCGTGCACTTGACGTGACAGATCAGAAAATGCTAATGAGAGTGCTTTGCTTTTTAACAACAGTCGACAGTCCTTTCCTATAGGACGCCACTCATTTCATTACTGGCCAAAAAGCGGCATCAGTGATCCAGGGCCCATATTAAGGATGATAACCTTGATCGTATCCCTGAGTCAACAGCCAACACGTTTTTTTTATTTTTAACAATGGAAGTATGGCGATAAGTGTATAGAACTGGTGGAGATTGGAAATCCTCTTCAGCCGGCAGGATAAAAACTCAACAAACACACATACAAAGGCGCACGTTCATTTGATTTTTATCAGTTTTGTGGTTAATTAAGGATTCTCCTCCACCTGGCTGCTTTGATGTTGTGAAGCAAGGTTATAAATCGATGCTGCCAGCTATACATAGATGTATCCGAATCAGATACGGTAGACACATTCGAGGACGGCATAAGTCAGAAGCGAAGCCGTATCCATATGGTTGTTCCAATGACAAGTTGGATTTTTTTTCCGTTCGTCCTGGATGCTGTTTTTGATTTTGACTCTCGTGTGTGCAGTAAAATAATCGAAGATGATGTTCCGGGGGAGGAGACTTTTATCATTGGTATGGGAAAAGGGGGGGCGCACAATAAAGAGCAAGGGAGTCGCAATCACGGCTTATACTTTTTGCATAAATTGAGTTGATCAAGATATTGTATGCCGAGTGTGTGTGTGTGCATTGTGCTTACATATGCTGAGCAGTGGGGAGCCTCACTGGTAAATGAAAAATATACAAGAAAAGCGAGAACTATTTTGTGGGCGAATTTATCCGACGGGATAAATATGCACTTTTGTGTTGGAATTGGGAAATGGATTTTGTTACTGGGGTCAGTGTGACCTTTATGCAACTAAATTTGAGAGTTTGCCACAATTTTTGGATATTTTATCGCTTTTTTTAGTTGAAAAAAGTGTTTCAAAAGTTTTTTTTTTATGCTGCCATTTCCAAATAAAAACCTTCAAAATGTGAATCGCAGTTGCCTTTCACAACATGAGAGCCAATGCTTGTTAAAATCGTTCAAAAATACTAAATGTGCAGAATAGCTTTAAAAATGGACCTTTTTTCTCATTGTCACCTTTTCTTGCGACTTTTCGGAATTCTGCAACGGTCACGCTGACGTGGTATCGACTCGAGACTGATGGCAGCATTCATTTGCATACCCAAAAACACAGGACTTCGTTGATAGAACCAAAGATTGGCAACACCCACAAATTTAGTAGGGAAATGAGAGCCCAGCGTAGGTATGTGGGTGCGTCTACTCTAAGTAGCTAGCAGTGGCGTCTCGTCAGGGTGTGCAAGGTGTGCATTGCACACCCTGATCTAACGGAAATAAGTCCCTCATCAAACACTGTGTAATAATAATAACACACAAATAATGATATGCACAGTTCCATAACCCATAAAACCTCCATAACACAGCCAACAGCTACAGCCTACACGCTACACCATACCTATTCATATTCATCCTTTATCAATTATAATTCTTCTTTCAAAATTCCTTCACCGTTGAGAAAAAAAAAATTAACTCGTACAAAACTCGCTGTGCACCATTCTGTTGATTTCATCAAATAAATTCATCCAACTCCAAACTATATCCCTCTACAAGATTTCTCCAGTATTCATCCCCATCGTCATTCGTCACCCGCACGCCGCCGTACTTAAATCGCTTTACTTTGATGAACTTCTAGTGAACTCGTGCGAAGGTTTTCTGTGCACGGGCTGTATTCATTTTATCTTCTTTTGCATCTGTTCTGTTCTGTTTCCGTAAAAGCGTCATAAGTCAAATATACAATGTATTACATCGATACTCGTGCAAATAAAAGCTGTGCACGAAAGCCGATGAAAGTATGAAAGAATGGTTGAACTTAGCTTTTCGTTTAAGTGGTTGGGGATTGGGGTTGCAGTATCGTGCGGTGCTTTTGATTTTGTATGCGAAAGTTTTATTTTTCTATATTTTATTTTGAAAACAAAATAAGATATCAAAAACAGCAAAACAATGATTGAGAGAACAATAAATGGGACTTGTTTTCAGGCAATTAATTGATATTTCTAAAAATGTATAATTTTAAAGAATTTGCACACCCATCTAAATAATTCACGCGACGCTGCTGGTAGCTAGTTATCTTCACTTAGTTGGATATGAGATTTGGCGACCGCCTGGAGTTCGGCTAAGCTAGTTCGCTGGGACTGACTCTGAGTTAGGGGATCGATTTCGTATTTTCGCAGGGTGAGCTATGAGCTGTCAGGGTACAGGTTATGACACTGTCATGAAGGTGGATGGAAGACATCGGACGAAATGACGTGTACCGTCTACAATGAGCTTGACTCAAAACGGTCCAGGTAAGAAGCCTCCGAAAAGACTGACGGTGACTCACATTGAAGTGCACGTTATTGACGCAAACACCTGCGATGCTGCTATTGAGCGTGATAAAGCCAGTCTTAAGTAGAAAGAATGTCAAGTCAGAGCCTATAACCGCGATATAAGCTGCATCAGTCACCTCCACCTATAATATACTTATATACGGATGAAAGTTCAGATTCGGGCCGTCCAATTAGGCATTAGTCAAAGCTACCTTGTACACAGCATCAAACGTTCAGTTTAGAATTTTTGGCCACCTTCTCTACTCCTCTTGTGTTATCACAACAAGCACTTAGTTGGGTTCCAGTTTTAGTAAAAATTTACAGCATTAGTGAAACCATACCTATAAACAATTGACCTACTACACACGGTTAAAAATATGATCTACGCAATACAAGAAAAGTTAGTTTTCAATATTTCCAATTTATTAAACTTTTTCTGTAATATTTTTGTATTAAAATTTAATAATTGTTTCAATAAATTCTCATTTACGAATTTTATGAAGCTGGAAAGATTAAAATCCAGTATTTTTGTTACACAATTTATCCCGGTCTGTATTAAAATAATATTTCAATCAAGAATTTATTACAATTAAGTTTTGATCTGAAATATAACATCTACACTGATCACATTTTAATACGAACTTATTAATGCCATCAACTTCAATACATTTTTACTTGTTTTTAATACAGGATTTGAACCAATTTTGATTTAAATACTGCTTTTACTTTTAATTCCCAATATATCATCTTGTGGCTTGGTTAAAAATGTAAAGTTAGCTTGAGCGCCGTTCTTTTTTAAAGAAAAATGATTTAAAAATACAAAAAAAGTGAAAGTCATGCTTAAAAAGGTATTTAGATATTCAATGAGAATGTTATTCTTACAAGTAAGTAATTTTAATTTCGAAGAATTCCTGTAAGAGTTTATTATATTTGCTTTTTTTTCCTTAAGTTGTGAGGCGCAGAGATGTTCCTAGTGGATTTGCTTTTGAAGATAAGGGCGGTCTAGAGATTCCAGTTCATTGCCTCAGAAATAAAGCTATTTAATACAAAAAAGTAAGTAACTGACTGAATAATTAATAAAATAATTCAGGCATTCATGCGTTCTCCTTCATTTAAAGATCTACCCACTAAAGGAAGCACAGTGGCACTCTATAGGATTATTTTCAAAAGGTATAAAATAACACGCGAATTTGCCTACTCTCGACAATTTTCTATTTGTATTGTAATATTTGAAACCAATAAAAACTAGTATTAAAATAAAGTAGTTTTGGTGTTTAAATATATCCCAAAGATATTTAAATCAAATCTAAAGAAGTATTAACATATAATAAGATTGTATTATATTTGAATATTCCGTGGGTTTATAAAAAGCAAAAGAAGTATTGAATTTGAGGTGAAAGTATTACATTTTAATCAGCAGTTTATTTAATTCAAATACAAATCTATTAAAATTCTTTAAATTTTCAATATAAATAAGGGTTTAATTCAAATGCGTTTGCATTGAAACCCATATCCATCTAAGTCTATATAAAAATTTAATGTTTCAGACATATTTTGTAATAGCAGACATTATTTAAAATTAATAAATCTTTTATTGGTTGTTTAATATGCAAAATATTAAATTTTATTATTTTCTCGGTGTTGACTTATATACAACTCTAAAAATATTAAATTTAACGCCAGAACTTTTAACCGTGTAGCTCTGCTCTAAATGTGTCTTTCAAGACGGCCACCGAACCAGCCTTACCTAATACCTAACCCTCAAATGGGCAAAAGCTGTACTAATAAGACCTGCTGAATTCACGTTTCAAGATGGGACTTGTCTCAGTTTTCCATAATTCTTTTGCCTGGCCCACCACGCCGCACGTTGTGGTTTCGGCCATTAGAGTTTTAGTCCATTGTTATTTTTTCAACCTCAGAGTTCTGATTCGCTAAGGCGATAAAGAGGCACGTCGACCTAAAAGAACTATTGTGTCGAGATTGCCAGAAAATTAATTTAGGCTAGCAGAGTTTTCACTAATATTGCATTTAATCTTTTCAGATGAGGACTTCTGGGTTATTGCTAACCCATGCTTCTCCTTTAGTGAACTTAGTGGAGAATTTCCTGTTGAAGCATAATGTTTTTGTGAGTCGGTCAGTTACCGCACAGATCACGTAAAATTCCGGAAGTTCCGAGATAAGGGTCATTAGCTCTATGAATGGACACTGAATTTATCTCCCCTTGTTCCTTTAGACCATTACAGGTCTTTTGCTACGAGAAGTTGTTCAGACTTTCAACCGCGGAACCTACATAGTTGTACTTAGCTAAAGCTGATATGTTGTTCAGGTTCATCAACATTAATGTCCTTCATTTCCAAAGCCTGTGGCTGTTTAGTGAAATAAATCCGCCTTTTGCTGGAACTCAATGAACACCAACAGGAAGCTCTAACTTACGTCTTCTTTAACTGCAGCTCCGACTTAGTCAGTGATTGGAGCATTCCAAATCAGAAAGCACTCCTGGGTAGAATCCATTTAGTTTGGACTATAGCTTCGCAGGGAGACCTACGATACGATACTTTTCAGCCTGAGATTGCGCGATGTGCGATGGTAAAAATTCGAACGGAACTCACTAAAATAAACGAGCCCTTGTTACACCCTCGACAAATTGGTCTAGGTACACATTCCTGAAAGAACCCCTTGTTTAGTAAAGCAACGAGTCCAACAAATTGCAAACGAGATACCCGTGTACCCACATCAAATCCGAGCCCACGGAAGGGTTGGTCAACCCACCAAAAATCACTCAGTATTCTTGTTGCTTGCGTGGTCCATCTGCTTAACAGACTGTACCCAATCCCAGACCGGATTTGGGTGAAATTCCAATTGAAATATATTTTAAATCACTCTCAGTGACACCAAAACAGCTCGGAACCCGCACCCACTTAGGCCGTATATTGTGGGTCGTCGCCCGTCGGCACGAAAGTCACCCCTGCCCTCTGCTATACGTGAGGGGTTAAGTGGTGGATCGCCGACGTTTTTCAACGTCTCCAGGAGTATATTGTTTGCTTTTATTGTTATTTTTATTTTTGTTGTACTAAGGCTAACATAATTTGTATTCATCCTTTGTCGTTTGTTGTACACATCCTTAATTAGGTTTTCATTTGGAAGCTGTGAACGCAAAACAATGGATGGGGCCAACTTAACTCTTGTTTTGGTTGCTGTTTTGTTGCTGCCGTAGTAAGGTAGATGGTATGACAAACTTCCCTGTTGTTAGTCCTTATTTTTTGTGTTCTCTTCGCAAGTAGAGCGTATAGCAAAACTTATTCGAAGATTGAAGGTGGAACACCGTTGAGACATTGTCATTTGTGTTGACAGGAAATTGCCACCACTTAGGCGGAACTTTCATCAAGTTTGCGTGAGGCGTACAAAATAAGCTGGATATGGGTGCATGGTACTCTCCCTCTCTCTCTCTTCGACAACATTGCCAAGAGTTGTGAAGTGATATTTATTTATCTTCGCTCCGTTTCAAGTCATATTGTTGTCATTCTTGTCGCGACTTGTACTTGAGTTGGTTTAACGATTTTGTAATTTTTTTCTACGTGTTTTTTGTTTTTTTTTTTTTTTTTGTTTCTCCAATAGAAAACATTCAGCCATACAAATCAAATAGACAAACAAATTTTAATGAATGTTTATATAGCGTACGCGTTCGCGACAATTTGTAATCCGCACCATTAATTGCAAAGTGAAAGCTCTAAGTCCCGTATAGAAGGAAAAGAGGGAAAGCCCCATCTAGTGGTAGTCCTTGGACGGAAATTTGCATTCAAACCGTTTTGCGAGAATTCTGCAAGAGAGTTGAGGCTGGGCGGCTGGATGTGGGCGGACTATTAAACACGTAATGTAATCCGTAAGTTAGTAGATGCTGATTGTTCGGTCGGGCACTCGCTTTCCCTTGATTAAGAGCGAAGAAGTCGGCCACACTATTCGCTGGTCATTAGGTACTCGTACTCGTACTCGTATAGTTTAATTTATGCATTTTCGCCGGCTATCCTGTGGTGGGAAGTATACTTATGTAGGCCGATAGAACGTTGATATTGCAAATGCAAATGAATCGATAAATTGCTAAGAAATTACAATTTTTATCTCTCACTTATGGCTCTTTCCAAGGACAATTACAATGGGCACTTAGGACTTTATAATGACTGCATTCATGTGGGGTTTTTTTTTCTTTCTTTCTTTCTCCAAAGTACTTGGCTAGGAAGTAGTTATATATTTGGTGGTTTATATCGGTCCTTGCGGAAGTGGGTATTGCTTTTTGGGAAATTAATAAATTCAAAGAGTGAACCTTGGTCTGTTGGCCCAGTGGTGGAAATTATAAATTGGCTCATACACAACATATTGTTACTCACAGTAACAAATTAAAAATTTAAAAATTACAAGGAAAAAGTAAAATATAACTGGCAAACAAGAACTTAATTCGGTAGAAAATCTCTTCTTCAGTCTTATTTCTCTGATTTGGCGCGGTAAGGAGTTCCAGTAGAGCCTAATGGCCTTAACAAAAAATTGAAAAGAAAAAGTGGTAATCAACAAGGGCGGCGCCCACTTAACCGATGTCGTCCTCAAAAAGGAATGGAAAAAGCAACTTATTGTATCATATCGTTTCACGCTACGAGTTTTCATCCGGAAACATGTAGTCTCACGATGTGTTTTTGTACTATAGTAGTGCTATTTTATTAACAATAATTTATTTAACATTGCTATCGTTGTCATGGTCAGAAAGCGACAACTATAGTACTTGAAGCAAGAAATCATTACTGGTTAATGGCCTACGGGTAAGTTGAAGAATACAGTCCACTAGGAAAAGACCTAGAAAGTGGAAAGTAAAATGTGCAAGTGTAACGTAGAGTAATAAATGTTTGGTTTTTTGGGCATAATGTTTTGCCCAACAGAATCAAATGTTTCTTGTTTTATTTAATCCTATAAAACCTCTGTTACGGGTAGCTTTTAAGCCGAAAAGCTTTTTTAGGAATTTACGAAATTAATCTATTAAAAGAAAGTTTCTGTTCCCAACCATCTTTTTTAATTACTATTATGTGAAGGGGTTGTTGTGCCTACGAAGCGTCGCTGCATAGAAGGACGAGAGCAGCTCGTCAGCTCTACGAGAAAAAAGAGAGAGCATGAGAAGCGCGCGATCGAGGATATAGAGAGGTGTTACTTCAGGAACAATGTTCTGAAGTTTTACCAAAAGGTAAAAAGAACGTGTCATGCCAACAAGACTCGAACGGAGACCTGTAGAGACGAACAAGGAAACCTTGTAGTAGAGTCACAGTCGGTGCTGAGGACATGGAAAAAACATTTCTGCAGACTGCTAAACGGCGAAGACGACACAAATTCCGCTGTCAGGCAGAACGAGCCATTCAACCTGGACGATGAAAGCCAAGATTTCCGTCCACCTGACCAAAATGAAGTGAGGATAGCAATATCTAAGCTGAAGTCCAACAAGGCTGCTGGACCAGACGGCTTACCTGCCGAGCTCTTCAAGACAGCCGGAGATGAATTGGTAGAGTGCATACACCAACTCGTCTCCAAAATTTGGTTAGAGGAAAGTATGCCTGATGAATGGAATCTCAGCATCGTTTGCCCGATCCACAAGAAAGGAGACTCTCTAAACTGCGCCAACTATAGAGGCATTAATCTCCTTAACACTGCGTAAAAGATCATGTCTGCTGTACTGTGTGAACGCCTGAAGCCTTTCGTCAACGATCTGATAGGTCCCTATCAGTGCGGTTTTAGGCCCGGTAAGTCCACGACCGATCAAATATTCACAGTACGGCAGATTCTGGAGAAAACCCAAGAAGTCAAGATCGATACTCACCATCTTTTTATCGATTTTAAGGCCGCATATGACAGCATTTATAGAGACGAGCTATACAGAGCCATGTCTAGTTTTGGCATCCCTGCCAAACTTGTCAAATTGTGCAGAATGACGATGGAGAATGCTCGCTGCTCCGCAAAGGTCAGCTATAACTTTGAGGTAGTTAGGGACTTTGTCTACCTCGGATCCGCTATTAACTCTGAAAATGACATCACCTCAGAAATTAAGCGAAGAATCACTCTTGCCAACCGCTGTTTCTTTGGCCTAAGACGGCAATTGATTAGTAAGGCCTTGTCAAGAAGCACTAAGGAGATTCTATATAAGATTCTCATCATCCCTGTCCTGCTCTATGGCGTAGAAGCATGGACCCTAGCAAAAACGGATAAGGGTCTTCTTGGTCGCTTCGAACGCAAAATTCTTCGAGTGATTTTTGGTCCCGTTTGCGTTGACGGGATTTGGAGGAGAAGATTTAACAGCGAACTCTACGAGCTGTACAGCGACATCAACCAGTAGAGGAAGACCTCGCCTTAGGTGGCGCGCTCAAGTGGAAGGGGACCTCAACCAACTTGGAGTGCGCAACTGGAGGCAGTTAGCCAAAGATCGCGCTAACTGGAGAGGCGTATTGGTTGAGGCCCAGGTTCACCCCGGACTGTAGCGCCACCTTAAGTAAGTAAGTAAGAAGGGGTTGTTGTACTGCGACCTGTTGGTCTATTTTACCCTCTGCTTAGGCCTCAGAGAGGTATATTCCCTCATAAGAGTTCCCCTCACAGTATTATTCCTTTCAGAATCATTTTAGAGGTTCCTGTACTCTTCTTTCTCCTTGGCGGAAGAAATCCGTCCTATAGCACACTCTCCAGTTCAGTTTGCTTTAAGAATCTAAGGATGAGAGCTGGCTGCAATGACAGTATTTCGTATTTCCTCATCAGGTAGTTGGTACTTGCCCAAGTATTTCAATCTTTTTTGGGTCAGTGCCCCACATGATCCCAGCAAGTGTTCTGGGATATCACTAGACTCATCGCAGAATCTGCAGAGACCTTCTTCAGATATACCCAGTTTCCTGAGTGTTCCTTGAGTCTACAGTGCCCCGTTAGGGTACGGAGGTTTTTGCTCATGCCGATGCAAGCTCGGAATCTTTTCCGGTTGTATTGCCGCAGAAGTTTCTTGGGCTTCCTCATGCCCTGTTTTCTTTCTCTAGTTTCTTAAATTCTTCTTTGAGGGTGTGATAAACTATTCCGCAGAATGGTTCAGACCTAGGGAGTCGGCTATTTCATTAGCCTCTATGCCTACGTGGCCAGGTACCCAGCAGAGAGTTATTTTGTTTCTCCTACCCAATTTATTTAGTTTTTGTGGACATTCCCATACAACTTTGGATTTAGTGATGTAGGAATTAAGTGCCATAATAGCAGCCTGGCTGTCTGACATTATAGCTATATCACAGTTGACTTTGTTTTAGTCGAGGTTGATTTGGACACATCTGTCTATGACATGGATTTCAGCCTGGAAGATGGTACTGGTACTTTTACCCATTGGTTCAGAATATTTGGTTCCAGGCCCAAATACTCCCGCTGCGATTCCCTCATAAGTTCTCGACCCAACTGTGCACTAACTTGTTGTGTGACTGCTCAGTCTGTGGATTGTGGATTCGCTGTTCCAGTTCTTCTTATTGCTGAGCTTAGCAACAAAGTTCTTATGGAAATTAAATCTTTTGATGATATCATCTCTAGGAAAGGCCAAAAGTTGTTATTTCCTTCCTTTTCCATTCTTAGAATCAGTTTACTTGCACATTCCTCAACCACAACGTGCAACGGAGTTAGTTCCAATATCACTTCTTCCATAGCTGCGGTTGGGCAAGTTCTCATTGCCCCTGTATTACATAGGCATCCCAGTCCTTGCACTTTTATGAGTATCACAACCATCTTTACTTTCAACTACAAAAACAGACGATGAACTTGCGACAGCGATTTGAAGTAGACCATGTCTTCCTTTCCACTATTGAAAGGCACTCCATAGAATTTGGCGTGAATTCGCTACAGTGTTGGTCACAACTAGGTATCGCTATTTATGAATTTGACCTTGATTAAACTAGCAGCAGCGTTGCCGTTTGACCTTCGTTTTCAAATGACCCTGTTTTTTTATAGCATCTATTGATAACAATTCTGAAACGTGGGTCGATACCACACCCCTACGATATCGGGAAGTAGGTACATCATAATTTTGATGATCTGTCAGTCAGTCAGTTACGATTTTTGTGATTTTTGAAGCCCGATATCTCAGGAACCCCTAATACTAAAAAGTTTACTGAGGCGCCTGAGCTTGAATAGCTTAGTGCCGAAAATCTTTTGGAACAAAATTAACACTTATATTTGTAAAAGCCCAAGATTTTGCTATTTCTTTCGCTTTTTGAAAAAAGATAATCCAAAATACGACAATGCGCCCAATCTGGAAACCCTGAACACGCCCATAGTAGAGATGCTTGCTATACCAATGTGTGCAAACATCCACCCGAACGGAGTGTGATGTTCTTTCTCTGTTCACTTATTTTGTTGGCTAAACGGACCTGATCTTTATCTCCAGTTTTGTAATTCCGATTTCGATGTTTTTTTCGTTGGAAAGGTATTGCTTGTTTTTACATACAAAGCTGCTACAAAAGGATACCTTAGAAAAAGAATCATAAAATTCGGTGCTGCCAAACTCAAGATATAAATGGACAAACATAATATCCAAGTCATTTTTATATATAGGGGAGAGGTGGTCACCTTAGGACACTTTTTACAAAAATCGCTCTAGATCCATTAAAAAGCGGAGTATCCCTTCGGATCTTGAAAATTATTATTACATGTTGTTTTATCTTTGAATCTTATATCCAAATAAATATGTATAGTTATGATTTATATATTTTTTATTTATTTTAATAATCTCTTTAAAGTGTCCCATTCTGCCCGTCTGGGGGGGCACCTTAGGACAACCATGGGACAGTGTTGGACATGTCTAAAAAAACGCTCATTAGGAGCGGTTTCCTTCTTTTTCTTGTAATTTCTTACCATTAGTGCAGAGATAAACCTAAACAAATAAAACCAAAAACAATCGCACTGAAATAGATTGTCCAAAGTGATAAAAGGGGGCATATTAGGGCATGCCCGAAAGTTCCCCTCGCGCATTGTCCAAAAGTGCCCCGAGAGGGATAAAAAACTAAGAACTCCATATTTTTTTAAAAACAATGTAAACTGTTAATATTTTGGTTGAATAACATAGCTACACATATAAAAACACTTTTAATTTGTAAATTGAGCATAATGTTAGAATAATATGCTTACGTCTAGGAATAAAAAAAATTACAACCGTGTCTGGAAACACACTTTTCTTTTTATTTTATATTTTAAAGTTGGTATCGTTTCAATATCCATCAGATGTTTGTTTGAAGTGGAGTTGCCACTGTAAAATGTTATTAAAGCATTAAAAAGTTTTTTTTTGTAGTACGTTTTCTTAAGTTGTCCTAAACTGCCCCCGTCCTAAACTAGCCACCTCTCCCCTAAGAAAAAGAAGTCGTTGTTGCTCAATATACTATACAGGGTGTCCGCCGGAAAGGTATACTACTTTGTTTGTTTATAATTTTTGATTAAATGAAAGAGAATGGATATTATATTGATGAATGTTTTATTTAATGTCGGCAATTATGTATGGAATACAATATGAGGTAAATGTCCGCCTCTGTTAGTCTCACAAATGCGAGCCCTTTTGAGCACATTTTTCATTACATTCTCACACATTTCGCGCGGTATTTCATTAATTTCATCACGAATATTTTGTTTGAGTTGCTCAAGCGTTTCTGTTTTGTTTGCATAAACCTTGCTTTTCAGATATCCCTACAAACGGAAGTCCGGAGCGCGGAGCAGTCAAATCAGGCGACCGTGCAGGCCAATCAACATCACCATTTCTTGAAATAACTTGTTGTGGAAAGAGGTCTCGCAGTAATTCCATTGTAATCCTGGCTGTATGCGATGTGGCACCGTCTTGTTGATACCACATGTTAATTAAGCCCAAAGCATGAAGTTGTGGCATTAAAAAGTTTTCAATCATCACGATCACGATATCGCTCCCCATTCATAGTTACCGTTACAAACTAGTATACCTTCACGGCGGAAACCCTGTATATTTTTTTTAGTGTTTTATGTGGATGCTACTTTTATGGCTCGGGATCTTTTTATTATCCAGCAATATTTGGCATCTCGATATCGGTCGCAGTGACGCCAGATTACAAGATATATATATTTCTTTTTTTTTAAGATTTTTGAGCTCCGAAATATGTACAAGACTTTTTTTTACCTCAAATTCATTAAATTTCAAGATTTTATTACACTTTTCTTTTGATTCCATTGTTATGTATAACAGATTTTATTTTCAACTAGCTAACCTGTGCTCGGCTTGCTTCACCAGAGATCCACTTCGCACACACAAACAAAATTGTCTCCACTGAAAGCTGGAAAAATCTAACGATCTAGCTTCAATCGAACATTTTACTTTTTTTTATTGTATAAAATTTATTCCTTATTGTTTGATTTCAGGATAACATGCAAAGATGATTTTTATCTTAGAGTCTTTGTACTTACATAATTTATAACGGGTGATTTTTTAGCTGGTTTGGTTTTGGCAACACTGGTTTTGACAGCTGACGTGTGTTTAGTACCTTGTGTCACTGTCAAACAGCTTCAGTTTGGTTTGAAATTTAACCATGGATCGTCTTACAAATGAACAACGCTTGCAAATTATTGAATTTTACTATCAAAATTCGTGCTCGGTTCGAAATGTTCATCGCGCGCTGCTTCCATTTTATGATCGGCATTCTCGACCTTCTGAGCAGTCTATTCGGAAGATTGTGACCAAATTTCGCACCAAATTTACTTTGTTGGACATTAAACCACCAACACGTTTACGTACTGTGCGTAGTGAAGAAAATATTACGGCCGTATCAGCTAGTGTGACAGAAGACCGCGAAATGTCGATTCGGCGCCGTTCCCAGCAGTTAGGCCTTTGTTACAGCACTACGTGGAAAATTTTGCGGAAGAATTTGTGCGTAAAGCCTTTTAAGATACAGCTTGTGCAAGAACTAAAGCCAGCCGACCTACCACAACGCCGAATTTTTGGTGAATGGGCTCTTGGAAAGCTGGCCGAGGATCCGCTTTTTTATCGAAAAATTGTGTTCAGCGATGAGGCTCATTTTTGGTTGAATGGGTACGTAAATAAGCAAAATTGCCGCATTTGGAGTGAAGATCAGCCAGAAACATTGCAACAGCTACCAATGCATCCCGAAAAAGCCACTGTTTGGTGCGGTTTATGGGCCGGCGGCATTATTGGGCCATATTTCTTCAAAGATGATGCGAATCGCAGCGTTACTGTCAATGGTGAACGCTACCGAGCGATGATAACAAACTTTTTTTTGCCCGAAATGGAAGTTCTTGACTTGCATGATATGTGGTTTCAACAAGACGGTGCCACATGCCACACAGCACGCGAAACAATGGCGCAATTGCGAGGCGAGTTTGGTGAACAGTTAATTTCACGTTTCGGGCCGGTCAATTGGCCGCCTAGATCGTGCGATTTGACACCATTAGATTATTTTTTGTGGGGGTATGTCAAGGCTAATGTGTATAGGGACAAGCCCGCTTCGATTGACGCACTGGAAGCCAACATCCATGCATTCATTCGTGAGATACCGGCCGATATGTGTGAAAGAGTATGCCAAAATTGGACTCAGCGGATGGACTACCTGAGACGCAGCCGCGGTCAACATTTGCATGAAATTATCTTTAAACATTAAATTGCAAGGTTCAAACTATCGATTCAAATAAATATTTCATTCATTTTTTCGAAATTTTTGTGTTTTTTTTTTTTTTTTAAAGTTCTAAGCCTCTTAAAAAATCACCCGTTATTAAAAAAAATCCTATTTCATTTGGATGAGTCATTCCAAGGCTAGGAGCTAAAAGGCATTCCAGAATTACAACTTTTTTTTAGATATCAGCTTAGATTTCCGCTTCCGGACAGCGGATAATGGTAAAACATGTCCTATAATCTAATCTCAACAATTTTCAGTACAACTTTGAAGCCCGGAATCAACTTCGTGCAGTTCTTTTTTAATCTATTCCGAACATACTCACACCTTACAGCCGGAATATAGTTACAGTTTTACTATAGTAAGGATATCTTATCACTTCCACATTCCTCTGCAAATCTTGAAAGAATATTTGCAGCTGTAAATTTAAATAAACGAAAATTAATAGTTTGAGAGCTGAAACAGTTGAGAATTTTATCTTTACAAAAGATTTGTAGTGCTTTAATGAAGCGAATTGTTCTAATTTTGATATAAGCAATGAAATTTTAAGTCAAAATAAATATATGTCTTAAATATTCCGAAAAAATAAATACAAGTTTTATTTATAGGATTGAAAATTGTATTTTCCTCTTTTTATATTTTGAAAAAAATCTTCAAAATACGATTTTTAATTTGGAAAAACAAGATTTTCATATTTTTATCGGTCAACACTGATCGGTCGCAATCGCAACTACTGCTTTTTGAGAGTGGCCGATCGATCATCTTGATTGGTGGCGAGTTCTACCCATAAGTATTGAAATGTGTGACCTTTGCTTGACACTTGTATAAGGCGTGGTTCGGTACTATTTTATTGATTTTATTTATTTTATATGCACATAATGTACATGTAAGTATCTGCCCTTGAAATGACTGTTTACAGCTGCCAATTATGTTCCACCAAAATACCTTGCATGCAGAGTTTAAGCACAGGTATCTAACAATCAAATTCGCGCTTAGCTAAGACCATTACTCATTCCTAGTACACTTTTATGCATCTAGGTATGGGTGGACGTTTATAAATAATTTTCCTTAGTCTACAGTGGTTGCATATTATCTACGAACATGTAATAATTAAAATAAATCCGCTGGATTAGGAGACCATTTCTGTTGCTAGGGTTTCAGCAAACAATACCCCAGCTCAACATGAACATGCACTTAAAGCTTCGAACTGATTTAAGAATCCTCTTATCAGTTTATTTTTTGCTAGCCTTTTTTGGGAATCCTACTTTCACTTATGAAAATATCCCATCTGCACACATGTCCTCCTCATATCAATCTAGAAATTTTTAAGAGCACAACATCTTTCATCGAGTGGCACAAATGCCACTTGAACTGGTGTGCTTATATATCAATTCCACTGCATACACGTCCATATCCATACACAACACTCATGTTTGGACTTTTGTTGATCACCCCTGCGGGCCCCACTCAACTGTTATAAAACCCATCCCCATTCCACACCCGTAACCATTCGTTTTATACGCATTGGAGCTATCGCATATCATGCTTATCACACAAAAAAGGGTTCTCTAAGTTTTCTACGAAACCCGAAAACAAACGTATATCCGCAACAACAACAAGAAGAAGAAAAAACTTAACATATCCTTAAAATATATAAAGAAGTCTCAAAACTAAAAAGCGATAGTATATCACTCAAGTGTCCCCTATAAAATAAAATATAAAAAGAAGATTGTAAACCAAAGGAATTGGGGAACAAAAAGCTTCTTGCGGCTAACCCAAGGACATTTATACCTATACCCGTACTTGAAAGCAACAATTTCTAGGAAGTCAACATAATATAAAACCCCAAACACACACACGATGATACACACTACAAAAAAGAAAAAAAAAAACAAAAAAAAAAGGACAACACAGAAAAAAGATACAAGCAGAATATGCCCACACATTTTTGAGGGCTCGTTTATTTCAATTGCCGGAAAGCGTGACAACGGTCCTGCATGTCAATTGAGGTTGCTCGGCCCAAACCGACGCACAATATACGTATACGAATATTACATTACAACTACACCACAAAAATCTATACCTTAGCCGCTGTGTAAGTGAAAGGCTATATGAAAGTTTTCCTTTTAATTAAATTTTTAAGGATTACTACGAAGAGGGTATTATTACGGCATGTGGTGCTTTATGGTCTTCCGCAATGTGCTACAAAGCTGTTGCAATTTTAATTATCTAACTGCGTGGAGGGTTTGGAGGGTCTGCAAATGGTTATAGGGTATCAATTTATTGGTGTCGTTTCGGTCGTTATGTGCCTAACTTTAGAATGAAGGATGTGATTAACGCATATGGCAGTATTTAGCTTATGCTTATACTTGAGATAGGTATACGTCAACATCATGGGTAAGTCATGCAAATTGGAAGCAGTAAATGTGGACTACCGGCGCCGCTATGTACTATGTAGTTGTTCGGCATGGGGTGTAGTCTGACACTTTCAGGTCGCTCATTCGGGACTAGCTCTTTGGGGCTTCAGAAATTCCTCAGCAATGACCTGAAAGCTGAAGCCTAGTCTGGGGTGAAGCTTTTCCATCTCGTTTTGATTGTTATTATGCCGGATGCGGGGGACTCAACTCGTACTGAACTACTGATTGTGAAATTGTTGAAATTGTGATGCCTTATTTTCTTTCAGCAGCTCGTCCCGCCTTAATTCGGAAAGTCAAAATGAAAGCTGTAAAGTTTTCAGTGCGCGACTGTTGAACATTCTGCGTTTTGTTGACGTTGCCGTTTCCATCACGTGCAGTCACCCACGAAATTATTTTATATGAGGGGTCGGTTTCACCACCAAAGAAAAACTAATATTGGATTGATAACCCCCTGAGGTCCCAAGTCCATTTTGCATGAGCAAAGAGCAGCCTACATTTTTATGAAAGTTATTCATCCGATTAAGCTTGAAAATCAAGCAGCCAGCTCAGTGGTTTCCAACCGCTGGGGCACACCCTCAGGGGGGCATGGGGATTTTAAAGGTGATGCGTCTACACAATTTGAATTGTAAATTTGGGATGCAAAGAATTCTGGGCTTGGCGTGCCTGTCTGATAAATTTGAGCATCTTAAAGCTAAATTTACATTTGGAAGGGTCGGGAAAAGAAAAAGTGTCCGCAAGTATTTTTAAGTATGAAGATAAGGTTCGAGCTTTTGTTCAAAAAATCGGTTTGTGGAAGAAAAAAATCATAGCAAACAGTTTTTCGTCATTTATGAACGTTGCAAAGATGGTAAGACCCAAAGAAGAAGCAACCAACGACCTAAGAAACGGCACAATTTAAAATTTGCAAAACCTTCTAAGTTATTGTAAGTAATAGGCCCTGTACACTGCGACCAGAAAAGATCTATTGTGTTGGCCTCTATTATTTAACCCAGTGAGCTGTTGCGGCTCTTTACAAACCTCAGTACTCTTCTTGGGTCCATGTTTCCTATGTCTGCAGTACTTAAAAACGCCCCTTGGATATGGATCGCTCTGCCCCTTGCTACAGCAGGGCATTCACAGAGTACGTGTTCCGTTGTCTCCTCCTCTTCTCCACAGAGTCGACTGGAGTCATCGTCGGAGAGTCTCATTTCTTTGCGATGGTATCTTAGTGGCCAGTGACCAGTAAGATAACCCGTTGAGATCCTTAGATCTTCCTTGCTTAGCTCAAGTAATTTTCTTGTTTTACTACGAGCTCGGCTTATGAATCTTTTTGCCTGCCTCTGTACTTTGGACTCCGTGCAGTATTCGGCATTCCTGAATTTCGAGTGTACGTAACTCAAAGGCACCCCGAAGTAGGGCTTAGGACTAGTGAACAGGCGTGATGCGCCTCTTCTTGCTAAACAATCCGCCCGTTCATTGCCCTCAAATCCCTCATGACCTGGTATCCAAACAACGGTGACTGTGTTGTCTTTGGCCAGATCTTCAAGGAGGTTGAAACATTCCCAAACCATCTTTGATCTGATCGAATAGGATATTAGGACCTTAAGTACTACTTGGCTCTCTGAGAGGATGTAGATGCGGGCACCTTTAGTTCGCCTTCTTAAGCATTCTCGGATACTAAACTTAAAGTCCCTGGAAACGAGAAGACTTATTCAGGACATAACGTTTATAAAAGACATCGCTTCTGGAAGAATTAACTCAACGTTTTTACTGTCCAATCTCTCTTTTTACGTTCCGGGAATTCCGTTACGTGAGCATGGCTTGTTTTATGAACCTAATCATTCTACAAGCTATGGAAGGAATGAGCCTTTAACAAGGTGCATTAGGAGTTTTAATTCAATATGCAATTCCATTGATTCCAGTATTGATATTTCGATCAGCAGAATTGCATTTAAAAAAAGATTAAATGAATTGTTATAATTGCTCATAGGGTTTTTTTTACTTTTGCTTAGAATTTTACAAATGTAATTATTAAAAGCACAAGTTTTTCCCTTAGGGTAATGGAATACATTTTTTTTCTTGCACACTAGGTGGAAGATTTTTTTTTTTTTTTTGTTTTTCTCAATAAATTTTTGAATTCTTTTTTTTCTCTTCACTTGAAGAGTTTTTTTTATTTTAATATTAAATTGCATTAACATTTTTCAGGTTTTTTTTTTTTTTTTTTTTTTTTTTTTTTCGATAAATTTTAACATTTTTCAGGTTTTTTTTTTTTTTTTTTTTTTTATTTGATAAATTTTTAAATTACATTTTTTTTTTCTCTTCACTTGAAGAGTTTTTTTATCTTAATATTAAATTTTTCTCTTACTTTAAGAGTTTTTGAATTATGTAATTATATAGTCTGTAAATTGTAAAATGGTAGACTTAAATAAATAAATAAATAAATAGATACATATCTCTATGGCTTGTACCTCCGCTTGAAAGATGTCTCTTGAATTTTCCAGTGCTATAGCTCTTTGCAACCTAGGCCCATAGACCCCAGCACCGGTGGCATCATCTTCTATCTTTGAACCGTCGGTGTACCAGATTTGTGATCCTGATGGTGTTACGAATTGGTTGGTTCTCCAGGTATTCCTGTCAGATATGACTATCTTAAATTTTCTGGAGAGGCGAAGTCTTTTAATCATGGTGTCTGATACCTTGATCACGGGATCATCTTGAAGCATTTTTAAAACTCGAAGGTGTCCTGAGAGGTTTCCTGCTTTGAAATTTGATCTACCTGACCTTACTGAAGAATTTTCGAAGTACTTTCCGGAGGACAAAAAAGACGTTGCAGAATTGAAAACGATGGTGCGCAATCCATTCCCCGTTAATATCGATGAACTACCAGATGAATTGCAAAAATCGGAGGTGATCGATTTGTAAAATAACCGCACACTGAAGGAAAAATAAGATACAAGCGAACTAGGAGAATTCTGGATCAAAAGCGGGAAATCATACACAAGGCTGCAAAACATTGCTTCTTAATTTTTTGTACTCTTTTAAACAACATATTCATGCGAACAAGGATTTTCGGCTCTCCTCCCCATTAAAAACAAGCTGCCATGAGAATTGCACTGACGAAAATTGCACCCCGAATCTCAGAGCTGGTGAAGAAAATGCAACCCTAGAAGTCGCATTGAACATCTTTCATTAATCATTACTATTAAATTAAAATACGTTTTCCAAAATAAATTTACAAAAATGTACAAGCAAGAATATTTAAAATGCTCGATGCATTAAATATATTTTTCAATGAACATTTGGACTTTTTATTTGGGCATGCGATTCTCCATAAGGAGGGCATGCTATTGAAAAGGTTGGGAACCACTGAGCTAGCTTTTCATAAGCTACTGTACTCAGATTTTTCAACCATGAGATCCAGCAATCCCTCAAGAATTCTGAAAATAAAAGAAGACTGTTTGGGGTGAGATCTAATGTGTGGTTTTAATTGTGTTGGCTATGAAGAAGTCACTACCCTGAACCCGGTGTTTCTAGAATCAGTGAGCCTCTCTGAAGGGAAAAAGGTATAATTTCAAAAATTGGTTCCATTTCATGTCCCGGTGATTAAAAATTACTGGATCGAAGCAGTCGATCATCGGCATTTGGTCTCTACTCAGTGATAAGGTCAGAAGAAGTGTTTGATCATGTAGGAGCCACTGTGGCAAGTCTTTGATTGGAGTTTTTGAACAGTCCTTGAACACAGTCTTTGACCACTGATAGACCACTGATGGGGAGTCCATTGTGATCCATTTAGTTGCAGTCACTCGACGTGGAAGGTTTCTTTTTAAATATAACTTGCAGATTGAGCTGTTTTATTTAATATGTGACAAAGCGACCCCAAGATTTTCTTTCAGCTTTTCCTTATAGGTATAAACTTTATAAATTGAGTTGCGTCAGCTGTTCTTTCTGCAATGAAGGCTTCACTGGTATTCAAGTATTTTGCTAAAAATGAAAACATAACTGTCCCGTTCGGATATGGCTTAAAACTGTATATCTCGGGCAGTCCCGAAAAATCGAAAACTGTTGCTTCTTCTACCTATCACTGCTTAGTATAAAACAAAGTCGCTTTCTCTGTCCCTATGTCCCTATGTCCCTATGTATGCTTAAATCTTTAAAACTACCCAACGGTACTCAAGGGGTTATGAATACCCTTATAATGCGGGGCACAGGTTTCTAATATGATCTCGTAAATAATAATATGGACACAATCAATTGAACAACACGGCGAATCCAGAGCCGTAGCCTTGGACATATCAAAGGCATTTGACCGAGTCTGGCATAGAGCCCTATTAGGCAAGTTAGCGTCTTACGGATTACCACAACAACTCTGCGGATGGATGCAAAATTTTCTTCTGGGAAGATCGATCCAAGTTGTTGTAGATGGTGTATCATCCAATTCGTTTGCTATAAATGCAGGAGTGCCCCAAGGATCTATTCTTTCTCCAACTCTATTTCTTCTCCACATCAACGATTTGCTTGGATCGACAAATAATAATATCTACAGCTTTGCAGATGGCAGCACTCTTATATCCTCCATCTCGAACAGTGGGCCTGTGAATACGGCTACATCACACAGTCAGAGATGTGAACAAATTAATTCTCTAAATGATTATCTGGACAAAATCTTGAAGTGGGGAAAGGACAACTTGGTTGTATTTAATGCAAACAAGACACAGCTCACAATATTTTCCAGAAAAAATGCATCAACAGTTCCTCAGATCCAAATGGATGACGATCCAATCCATCACAAGGACTCAATGCACCTTCTAGGAGTCACAGTCAACTCAGGAATCACATGGCAGAACCACATATCCTATATCGCGAAATCGGCGTCCGCAAAGTTGAGCTACCTATTTAGAGCAAAGAGGTACTTTAGCCCCAAGCAACTTCTCCTTCTCTACAAAGCACAGGTTAGACCAGGCTTGGAATATTGTTCCCATATATGGAGCTCGGCCCCAAAACATTCACTAAACCTGCTTGATAGCATACAGAGACGAGCAGTTCGACTCATTGGAGACCCTACACTCACATCGAATCTACAACCGTTGGTGCACAGAAGACAAGTCGCTGACCTATGCTTGTTCTATAGGTACTTCCATGGTAGATGTTCTGAGGAACTCAAAGACATTATCCCTCGAAATGCAACTTTTGGGCGCCCAACAAGACAGGCTGCTAATGCTCATGACCATACAGTATACTTGACAACCGCGAGGACATCAACTTTCAAAAACTTCTTCTGTTACAGGACAAGCAAACTTTGGAACTCGCTTCCTGGGGATATATTACCAGAAGACTACAATTTGCAGCAATTTAAGTGCAGAGCAAACATACATCTGCAGGCATCTCGGGGCGCTGTTGAAGCGTTATAGGTTCGCCTTTCTCGGGAGAAGTATATATAAAAAAAAAAAAAATTCAATTTTTTCCGCTTACATTGCAAACGCAGGCTGAACCCTGCGCGCGAATCCGTGGCGGGTCGCTAGTTTATTTATATAACAGATACCCATTCGATTGACGCTCTCATTGGTTTGCTTCGTTGATCATAAAACAACATTTTCCAGTTGACCAGCACCGACATGGTCAGCGTCAGAAGTCAACATTAGCACATCCATAAGTGTGCTTCCTCACATGGCCTGTTATGTCCGAAAGCCAACCGCTCGCTGCTTTTTTCCTTTTTGTAGCTAGCTACCTACCAGATTCATATTTAATGACGTTTTTCGGTCTTCATTTACCGACCCTTATCTGTGGCGGCTTAAATAGATTATCCTTCGTAAGGTAATTTCTGGAAAAAAAAAAAAAACCAACCTCTCTTGCTGGAATAAATCAAAAGGCGCATACACATCATTCATTTAATTACACCCAAAGACATGTGTGCCACAAAAGGCGGGGCTATGTCAAAATGCCAAAAACAACCCAACTCATCTAAATCGTGGACTAGAGCTCGTTTCACTCAGTAAATTGAAATAAACGAAAACTGAACTCACTTCATGAGAGAGATATTATAGCTACCTACCTTTGTAGCCTCTACCGTTGATGAAAAAAAAAAAAAAACATCGGAATTCATTAGATACACTTCCAACTGAAAAGTATCTTCATTTTTGTTATACTTTCCCATTGGGACAGTCTCAAACTGTTGCCATTAAGGGCGAAAACAAAAGCAAAGTAAGGAAAACTTAAAATATACCCCATGTCCATGAAAAGGGATACAAAATGAAAATAAATTATAATTCGAAACGATTTGAGGAATAAACGAATGAATGAAAATGAGCATTCAGATGGATGCATATAGATGAATAGGATGAAAGGATGAACGTCGTGGGTTTCTCTGCGGGTCTCTCGTTTGATGATGATGATGGAAATCCTTATTCTCAAAAGAATTTCAAAATTTAATTTAATTTTAAATCAAGTGGAAGTTTTTTCTTGGGTAGCCCGCCCACCGCCCCCCAAAGACCATCTCATCAATGCATCCAGCAACTGTGGGAAATGTTTCGGAGAATGTTTACCCCCGTCCATGTTTTTGGCGGATTCATCGTCTTCATCAGTTTATGGGCTTTAGGGACTTTGGAATTTCATAAAAAGCGTTTTTTTTTTTTCTTCTTTGTATTCCCAATTTGTGTATGTTCCCTTTTTGTGTGTTTCTAATAGGTACTTTTGAAGTTGAAACAATGAAAAATTTTTAAAATGTTTTTTTTAATTGAGTAAAAATAGAAATAAAAATAAAAAGGTAGGTATTTATTTTTTTTTTTTTACATTTCGTACTTAATTATTTCAGCAATTGTTTTTTCGTTGCTATGGGTTGCGATCTTAATGAGAGTCTAATTGAATTTTTTTTATGAAACATGTCAAGCTTTCAAAAATTATGTGATTTTTTAGCTCACGTCAAACGACGATTTAACTTTTAAATTGTGTTTAGTCGATTTGGTGTTTTGTGGGGTGGGAAAATGGCCGCCATTGGCATTAATTGGATGCGTTTTTGGTTAGTCGGATATAAGTCCCGGAGTGGGCGAAGTTCAGTAGAAATAAATGGGAATGGGGAGCGAAAAATCGTAAACCAATGCGAGTTTATGGATGGCGGCGCAAATTCCAAAAATTTATATTAAATGCACACAAATAACAGATGAGACAGGCGAGAGTTGCAACGCACACTTGGAACAGAGGCCTAATTGGTATAGACAAATGTGGCAAATTCTTCCACATATAAAACCTATTACAGTCCACAAAAAACAAAAATATTTCTTACATCCGATTTCTTTTTATACACACATATAAGAAACATTTTTTTTAAACGAATGGTACAAGAAACACAGATTTTTAAATGAAAGCAGCCAGGGGCAACGCAGGTATAGGGGTTTTGGGGGTTGTTCGTATATCCGCACTTTTTTATATGGACAATATAGAGAAAAGACAAGAGGTTTCCACTTGCGTTTTTAATAAGCTATTTGTTCCTATAATGAGATTTTCATATATTCGTGGTGGACTGTAACCATACACTCATACAGTCAAAAAAAGAAAAAAAAAAAAAAAACCGGGGCATACTATATTAATGGATTTTCTTTTTAATTTAATTTATTTAGCATGACTAACCGCTTTAAAACGGATTATATTTTTTACTCTATACACCCATTAATGTAGGTAGGTAATCACTTTTAAGGACCTGATGTGAGAACATTTTTCCACATTTGTGTACTCGGCTACAATGGATTTGAAATGCATTCCTTCTAATCAACGGACATTCAGTGTTTCTAGGAATTTAATTTTTAGTTGTATGAGGAATTTATTCATTATTTTACCATCCGATAAGAGTTATATGTACACGCGAAATGATGCTGAACACGGTTTGGAAGAGAGCAAAACCCGAAACCAATCTGACAAAGGTCAATCAATTAGATGGGAATATATGCAACCGAATTAATGAAGTCACTACGAGTACTATATGCGGTTGTGATGCTTTGCGATGTGACAAAAGCGTTGCGAGGTTGATAATAACAGAAAGTACAACCACATTGATACTAATTAACAAAAAGGTACGTTGCCTCATAATGATATCTGATTATTCTAGCGGTTGGCATTATCGAATCCTCAAAGCAATCAATGCTATCAATAGAATGCTCTGGAAAGGGTAATCTAATTAATTCAAATGCCTAGCTTTTGTTGATTAAATATGGAATTTGTGTGTGATGTGAAGATAACCTAAAGTTCAACTGCATGTAGGCAGTGTTGCCAGCTTTTCTAAGATGTATGGAGACAACTTAGAAAAAATCTTTGAACACAAAAAGGGTTTGAATAATTTAAAATTAAATAGGTATTAAAAATAAAAAATCAATAATGTTTCATCATTTCAATTAGGTATTTATATCGCAATTTTCCTTTTTTTTTCAATATTAACAAGAAAAAAAAAAAACTTTTAGCTGGAATGGATATCGGATCCCCACATTTTTGTACAAAAAAATTACTTCTCATCCCTATTCATTTATTTCAATCTCTATCTCAATTCCATCTCTACCTGTCTCTGTCCCTTTCTCTATCTCTATCTCTATCTCTGTCTCTATCTCTATCTATATCTCGATCTCGATCTCTATCTCTATCTCTATATCTATCTCTATCTCTATCTCTATCTCTATCTCTATCTCTATCTCTCTCTCTCTCTCTCTTTCCCGCTCGCTTTCTCTCTCTCTCCCTCTCTCTATCTCTATCTCTATCTCTCTCTCTCTCTCTCTCTCTCTCTCTATCTCTATCTTTCTCATCTCCACCTCTATCTTCATCTATATTTCGCATAATTATAGCAAGAAACTATTAAAGTCGCCCGAGATTCCCATAGGAGCTTTCGCCAAAAGATCTTAGGTCCTGTCTGCATAAAGCATAATGCACGTTACTAATAGCTTTCAGTTTTTAAAATGACTCTACAATTTTATCCCAATGGGACAGCATAATAGCACATTCTTCGAGAACCCGCAGAACTTCAAACTATTTCTAAAAGTGGTGGCTCCGTCTCTGGCCGACAATGAATATGGACACTTGTAGCCCTCAAGACGAATGAATCTGAAAATCAGTTTATTTCGTACAAGTCGCAACACATTACAGATGATATACGAGGGGACGGACTTTACTTCTTCGCTCGACCTCAACCCCATTTTAATTATACCATCGGAGCAAATTCCTAAGTTATTGTCGATCCTCTATACCTATATACTGCGTTTACTTGTTGGGGGCACCGGTACACCCTATTCTTGGTGTACATTTATACTTTAAAAGCTCCTTTGATTTACGACTGCAAGGGCAATAAATTTCCACACCTAATCTCCATGTGGAAACTTTCGAAAAAAGTAATTTCTTTCTCAATTAACCGGATTGAGGGAGAAAGAGAGATGGCTGCGCGACATGGAATTGCATCGAGCATAGTGCGCCATACATACAAAACACCGTTAGACTTTCATTAATACCTACCATCGAGCCCCGAACAATGAAACCGTAAATAGACGCAAAGACGAGGGCATAAATAGAAGAAAGCAAAACTTCCATCAGCAGAGGCATTAACCATTCACACAATTTCCCCAAGCTTCTGGCCCCTAGTTGCGCATTTCCTCACAACAAAACGACATAAGGCAGGGCAAGCGGAATAACTGTGACAAGCACAAAACACACACACACACACACACTCGCCGATGTACAAAACTCTCTGCATAATACAAGAACATTGCAATTTTATTTGATTTATCCTCCACCAGCAGACCCACCCCCAATTCTGCACCCAAAAAGGAGCCTTCGGGGTATGTGCGAAAATTTATTTAAATTTACCCGTCAAGACCCGTCCCCGACCGATCTCTTGTAGGTATAGCAAAACATGTGGAAATGTTGGCAACAGGCGAACCCAGGATCCGTATAACAAACGCAGCTAACTACTATGGGCGGAGCTGGGATTTATGGTGGCTGTAGCCATCAGCGGGCGCACATGAAACACAAATGCGGAACAATGGCATTTGTTTTTACATTTTAACTTGTTACGCGGTAAACAAACCCTTATAAGCAACATAAAAAGACAAACCAAACTAAAAGGACGACTAAACGGAAAAGTTGCGGGTACTTGAAGCTGGATTTTGCATTTGCATTCTGCTATTTTGCTATAGCCACTCCAAAGTAGCGGAACATGCATTTTGAATACATCCACACATAGGTACTGTAGGTATATGTGTTCGCAATGGCAATCCCTTACAGTTATTTAAAATTTTGATATATTACAGCAGAAAAGTGTGTACGAAGTATAGAGTAGCATAATCAAAGACAGAGCTCGAGTCAAGCTGGGGAATACTTTTGAATGGGATGCCGGCAAACAGGATATGCTTGCAAGTTTTGGATGCGGAGCGGCAACAAATTCGCTGTCATAGTCTGGAAATAAGCGAAATAAATGAAAGTCCCACTCAGCAGATGTGTTCTTTTAAGAATTTCATCGCCTTGGGTTTCGAGTCGAAAAAAACTTTGCCCTTTGTTAAACTACGCGTATAGTTTGTGAATATGGTGGCTGGTGGATTGTGTACCCTTACTTTCTTATTTTGCTCCTTTCAGAGTAAGAGGCATACTTGTGCACATTACTTTTCTTTGGATGTGCGGGTGAACAATATTGTTCCCATTTTCAGTCGGATGGAAATTTTCGCTGCGAAAATAGTTTGAAGGAGTCTTGCACAGGAGGTATGTACATTTGCTTTTGCTAAAGAAGTGATTTGTGTTGGCATCTCGGAGCGGATGTATGTTTTTCGGTATTCACGTTTGGTACATTAGCCGTACTCAAGTATGGAAATGTTGGCGCAAGAAGTGCGCGATTGCCTTGCGGGTTGTTCGTTTCAGTTCTGTTTTGCTGTTTTGAGTGCCTCTAATATTGTGGTGGAAGTGTGAACCATCCACAGCCGGCTCTCGACTCATACCCATGCAAGTCATCCATTAGACAACCCATCCATGGACATTTCATCTCACTAAAACTATAAAAAAAAACAAAGGAAGAGGATTTAGATCAAAATTTCGTGCCCTAGTCAAACAGGTCAGTGTCGGACATTGTGTACAGCGGACTATAGTTGAAAGCCTTTGTCGGGAGCGAAGCGAGCTACGACCGTAGTATTACAATGTACAATCCCATAGCGCAGGCAGTGTGGAGATCACTAGTGGGAGCTAACAAGGGTCATAAAGTGTGAGCAAAAAGAAAATACTTTTCTGAAATTGACATGTTATGATCAGTGTTGTTATATCGTGGGATTTATCCCTTTTCGTGGGAATTTCGATGTCCGAAAAGCCTTTCGTGGGATAAAGGGATAATGCACCAAATCGTGGGATTTTGAGGAATCTGACAAAAAACCTTAAAAATATAAATTTTTGCTGAAATTTCATGAAAACTCCTACATTTCACGATGATTATTACCACACTCAATGTGCATCAAAAACTGCTTATATAAATTGTCTCTTATCAAAATTTTCTAGTACCAAAGAAATAATCGTAATAATGTTACAAACTGTGATTTTTATACTAAAATTTAATTAACCGTTATTTGCTTTCCTTGTATGACAAATTTTACTTCTAAAAACTGGATTTTGAGGCGAAAAAGTGTCGTGGGATTTAAAAGGGATTTTGAGTACAGCGAAAAGGGAAAAAAGGGAAAAATTACCACGCTTCGTGGGATAAATGAAGAGAGAGTGCTAACAACACTGGTTATGATGTTACACCTGAAAGCGAGGACGTTGTGCATGTGCATGTTTAAGGTCGATCTCTGGCTGGGGAGTCCGGACGGTTGCCGTGTGCCGCTTCCTTTGCAGCATAAATCATTATATTGGACACGTTTGAGGAAAGAGGCTGGCACAACTCTCGTTAACTAGTATCAGGACTGAATCTGTACGTCTCACTAAAAGTGTACTTATACATCCTTTGTACTGACTTGATAATTCGCTGTAAGAGCTCACTCGCTTCGCTTCGCCACCAGACAGCTTTTTTTTTCAGTAAAAATGTGGATGAATACTGTGACTTTTACAAATCAAAGCTAAGAGACTATAGGGACGCTGATTTTGAAGTCGAAATGGTCATCATTTCGGAACTTTTGTGCCAAATTATACTTAGTACAGAGTCAGTAGCTTGGAATCGCCTAAAATAAGGGAAAAATTACCCAACCTGTGTGGTTTTCAGTAAACGAAAGAGAACAACTTTGGCTTTTCAAAAAATGAAATAAATTCTGCAAAAATGAAATGAACATGCTACATAACTCCGTTCGCGTTCTTCATCATCTTTGGAAGCATTAAACAGCAGTACAGCTGAGATTATCATATTCACAGCCACATTGAAGGTTTGAAGAGCCCTGAATCTGTTAATCGTTTCATTTCATTTATTTTGAGATATATATAGGTTCGCATTAAGATATTATAGGGGAGACCGGGGCTAGTTGACTCAAAATTTACATTTTTTTCTTTTTCTCTTAAACTAAGGTTGATATAAAGATAGTTCAGATATCATTGGAAAAAGCATCCTTTGTTCTTTCTAAACAAAGTTATTCAATTAAAAAAAAAAAGCATGAAGACAATATTTTCTTAATTTTAGTAGAGCGCTTCGATTGTGTCAACTAACCCCGGTACCGGGGTAAGTTGACTTACGTTATGGGGTAAGTTGACCCACGCCGCCTTGCGAAACTGAATTCTTACAAAAAATTTAAAGATTAAGATTCATTTATTTTTTTATTTTTTTGTAATAACATAAATGAATTCTGTATCTACTTAACGAACAAATATCACCAGATATAAACAATATTTTCAATATTAGGCACTTATGTAGGTTATGTTAACAAAAAACAAAACCACTTATTTTGGTATAAAAGAAAAATAAGGCAAAATAAATAAATTAAAGAGGAAAAATACATGATTTTAAGTCAAGCAAAATAAATAAATTAAAAGCCACTTCCTGTGGTAAAACAAAAAACAAAAATAGCACTTATATTCTCAGTCACTAATTAAGCAAACTAAAACTTATAGAGGCACTTTCAGTGCATAGAAAAAGTCAAATAATAAATGCACTAAATGATCATTTGCCTTGTTTTCGAATAACCCACTTTTTCCAAACTGAATTCACTTAATTCACTACTCGTCCTTATTCTTTTGGATCTTTCGTACATACCTTTGTAGGATTTGTACGGAATTGTCTCTTCTCTTGAAACTGACCTTATACTGAGGCCTTCCATCAAAACAAGCCTACAGGCTCGTTCCATGACGCTTTTTTGAGTATCTCCTCTTGCTGTTTTCATTTTATAAGTCCTTATTTCCTGTAAATCCCGAACAAATTATTGAGTCAACTAGCCCCGAAGAAAATGAGTCAACTAACCCCGCCCGACCATCTGGCAGATAACAAGATTTTTCAGCAGCAAAAGCACAAAATAACAAAAAATAAAAGACATGCATGGACAACTAGCACATAGATACACTATATTGCAAAAAAAAATCTGCGCCAGACGCTCAAAAACGGCCGGAAAGAGGAAAATAAGAGAAAAAAGAAAAGTTACTTACGGTAGCAAAAATCGTTTTTCCTTAATATTTCTTGAATGACATGTACTCGCGACGAGACACAAACAGAGACTAAATAGGTATCGGTATTGAATGTAAAAACAGGAATGGAAATGCAATTCCTTTCTTCTCTTTAAAATAAATGGCATTAGTGAGTCAACTTTCCCTGGGGTCAACTAGCCCCGGTCTCCCCTACCTGGCTGTAGGAAATAAGGCCCCAAATTTGGGGTCTACTTTTTATTTAATACTGTTGAGATGGGATGGACTAATTTAGTTTAAAGGAACTTTGAATATACTAAACCTCGCACCCACCCCGTAATCTAACAGTAAACCCAAGCAGGGCGGTTTCAGGGGGGCAGCATGCCCCTACATACGTATTACAACATACGTATAGTAACAATTAATAATACAAAAATAGTTTTTGGAACTTACATCATTTCTTCTTTTGGGGTCTTGTTTCATAATGAAATAGGACCCCAATTTTCATCAGGAAATAAGGCCCCAAAAAAGGAAATAACACCCCAAATTTTATTAAAAATAGTTGTTTTTGTTTCCTGTATAATTTTTTTGTGGGCTTACTTCATTTTTATATTGGGGCCTTATTTCATTGGGGCCTTATATCGCAGAGCCATTATACCTATCCTATAAACTAGTGATATGCTATACTTTGAGAAAATTATAGCTTAATCCTAATATAAACAATAAACATGCCGGTCAAAGCTACCCAAAACTGAGTCAAACATTGACCACCCTATTTTTGTTAGGAAACTACCTTAACGTTTTAATTTAACAATTCTTAGCTTCGAATTACTAAAGTTCAAAGGCAAGCCCCTGTTCTTGTGACATTTATTTCCCAATCGAGCGAAAAACCTAAAAGATACAACTATTTGAACTTTAAAAGTGGTCAGTGTTAGCCCGTTTGACGGCACGACGAAAAAATCCTTCAACAACAAAGCTCTCAAGAACAATCTTGAAAGGGTCAACTGCCTTCCACTTCGTGATCAAACCGTTTATCATATTTTTCAAGCCAAACTACATACAATCAACTAAAAGCGACGAGTGGCCAAATATCAAACTATTTATCCCTTTAGGAAACACTCAATGCGGTGTATACCGTATACCTATAATTAAACCAACGACACCTCAGAAAATTCGGTTTGACCTGATATCGACTTCCGTCGAAGGGGTATAATTTTGTACGAACTGACTTCCGCCTCCCCCATTCTTCGATACATTAACGTTTGAGCACCTAATTATACAAAAGGATAATGCACCGTACACCGTACAATTATCCTAATTTTCGTCGAATGATTTTAAGGTTGTCCGCACGAGCCGATGCACTCAATAATTTATGGAGCTCTATATGCCGTTGCGAAAACTAATTTGATTAATGGAAGTTTTAGTTTAATTTTCGTATAACGGGAAATACGTCGTTTGTTGGATTTAGAAAAAAGGTCCGTACTATGAAAGTTTTGCACTTGATTAGACGAGATTGGAAAGGCTGTCCCACAAGTTGATGAATGTGAACCTGGGCTTTAGAGTACAGCTTAAGAAATTTACAATTAGGTTAGCAAACTGGCCTACGGCAATTAACAAGGATTGATTGATTATGATTATGTTACATGGAAACAAGGACAATGGACGCTTTTAATTAATTTATGCAGACGTTGGGCGTTGTGTGCCGCCGATAGCTCATCTTCGGAATTTGTGGCGTGCGAATGCTGACTGTCCGATGTGTATGATAAAATGGTAAATTGTTAATTGTGAATATCTAAATCGAGGATACTGCTCCTGGAAGTTCCCTTTCATTTGACACCTCATTTGTCAAGATTGGTTGGGTTTCGGGTATAAGAGCCACAAGGGAACTACGATGCAGAAGGATTTGTATTTATATAGGGGAGGGGAGTGTTTGATTTATAGTGACTGTTTTCAAGGAGCATCAGGACCTTCCATATAAGATATCCCACTTTATGGGCTAAGTTCTTCTATCCCACAAAATAAAGAAGTCAAAAATCTCTGTGTTAATTTAATTTCTCTGAACGGTAATAAAGAATGGTGGAGTTTACACAGGAATTTATTTGACAAAGCACATTGACAAAAATGTTCTTCATGATGTACACTGGCGATCACTTGGTAAGTGATAAATTTAAAGGTTAAGTAAGAAACGAGCACTGGAATTTGCCAAGATCAAACAATGATCTATGTAGTATACCTTCCCGGCGGGCACCCTGTACTTGAAAAGCGTAAAAAAAGATGCGCCACTGTGATGGGGCCATTGCGGATATTTCGTTGCAGGAGTTCACATCAGCCATTTTTTTTTTAAGTTCTGTTAAGAATACCTATTTAAAAAAGCGTTGAAAAGAACTGTTTCTATTTAGTTTAAAAAAATGGGTTCCGGAAAGACTCTGACAGTGACAGAAAGAGCAAAAATAAATGTTTTCAAGGAGTTAGGACTCGCAGACCGAGAAATTGCAAGGAGGCAAAATAGAAGTAAGACTGTTGTAAACGGTTTTTTTGCGGATTCACAACACTATGGGAAAAATCGAAAAGGACGCACGGCAGAAGCAACAACATTGCGAAAAAAAAACGATTAATTCTACGGTTTACCTCAAATTCTACTCTACTAGCGACTAAAATAAGGGCCAAGAGCGGAGTATCAGCCAGTATAGCAACGGTCCGAAGGATAATAGATATGAAAAAGTGGTACTTTACAGAGAAGAAAACTTAAAAAGAAACCTGTTTTGAGGCAAGTACACAAGGAGCATCGAATGAATTTTGCAAGAGAACATGTCGCTTGGAGTAGCGAATGGAAACGCGTTGTCTTTTAGGATGAAAAAAGTTTAACCTTGACGGCCCCAATGGTTTCAACTTCTATTTCCATGATCTAAGAAAGGAGGAGCTATTATACCTACTGTGATGTAATGAACGGAAACAACTACAAATGTTTGCTGGAACGGTCTTTTCCAAAAGTGAAAAACATTTTCGGACCCCTGTCTTGAATATTCCAACAAGACAATACCCCTATCCACACTTAAAGTGTTGTTAGAAGTTGGATTCAATCAGAAAACGTGGAACTTTTGCCATGGCCGCCCTATTCACCGGACTTGAACATAATCGAAAATGCTTGGTCATGGTTATCTCATTAAGTGTATGAAGGCGGCAGACAATTTGACGTTAAGGACACTTTAGTCGAAGCTTTTCGTGATGCCTGGTCCCAAATTTCTCTTAATTATTTAAAAAAACAAAACAGTTTGATTCTATTCCAACCCGTCTTATAGAGGTCATATCGAAAAATGGCGGGCATACTCATTGCCAAGTTAGACAAACATAACAGCTGAAAAAAGGTAAAAAATAAAAAGTAAACGTTTTATTAATTTGTTTGCTTTCTTTCGAAGAATTTGCATGTGGCCACACCCTGCGGCACATGTTTTTATACGCTTTGTTTGATCATGCGAAATTCCAGCACTCGTTTCTTATTTACCCTTTAATTTTATGGCCTACTGTTGGGAAAGTATGTACCTGTTCACAGGTAGGTAGTAAAAGTTTCCGGATTCAAAATATCCAACAGCTATTAAGAGAAAATTGATTGCAAAATGTATGGCATCATCCAAGTTTTCTTTTTTTTTATGCTTTCTCGCGAAGCTTCTAGTTTCAGCTTCAATTGTTGGAATTCCGAGATCCCTGTGGATATCGTCGTTTCTAATATACCATGGTGCTTGTACAATTTCTCTAAGCACTTTATTTTGAAAAGTTTGTAGAATATTGGCATTTGTTTTCTTGGTACAACCCCAAAGCTGTATACCGTAGGTCCACACCGGCTTTAGCACTTGCTTGTACAGAAGCAGTTTGTTTTCGGCACTGAGCTGGGAATATTTTCCGAGTAGCCAGTACATTTCTCTATATTTGATATCGAGTTCTTTACGATTCGTTTTCACGTGCGAATTCCATTTCAGCTTTGCGTCGAGTGTCATTCCCAGGTATTTGGCCTCGTTTGCAAAGGGTATTCGGGCCAAGTTTAACAAAATTGGCAAGTCATTTGTTTTCTTATACGTGAAATTCACGTGATCAGATTTAGTTTCGTTGAGGGTGATTAGCCAGTCCCTCGTCCATTCATTTACCTTATTCAGTGCGATTTGCAGTTTTACAGTCGTTTCTTCAATTGTATTACCTACTGATGGGATAGCGGTGTCATCGGCAAACGTAGCAAGAGTAGTGCCATCTTCTCTTGGTATATCGCGCGTATATAACAGATAGAGAAGCGGGCCAAGGACACTTCCTTGCGGCAAGCCGGCCGAGATTTCCCTTAGCTTAGAGTATTCGTTTCCATGTCTAACACGGAAGAGTCTATTCCCGAGATAAGATTCTAAAATATCATATAGGCGTACGGGAAGAACTTGTCGTTATTTAAGCCGCCATGCCACACCTTATCAAAGGCTTATGAGACGTCAAGGAATACGCTTGAGCATATCTTTTTTTCTTCAAATGCTTTCTCAATTACGTCTGCAATTCTATATATGAATCCTTCAACCCCGGGTGGGGCATAGGGCGGCGACAAACTTTTCCATCCATCTCGATCTGCAGCCAGATACTTCAGCTGTGGCCACGTTTTACGCTGCGTTGCTGCTTCGGCCAGTACGGTTGATTTCCACGTTGTTTTTGGTCTACCAACTCGCCGTGTACCTTGAGGGTTCCATTCGAAGGATTTTTTCGCGATGTTGTCGTTTGGTCTCCTCAACGTATGGCCAATCCAGCGCCACTTCCTCTGCCTAATTTCTGCATTCAGCGGGTTTTGATGCGTTATATGCCACAATTCTTGGTTAGATATAACTTGCGGCCATCGGATCTTAAGGATGTATCGCAGGCAGCGGTTAACGTATGCCTGCAGTCTTCTAGAGATGGAGGTAGAGACTTTCCAGGTTTCGCAGGCATACAGCAGTATGGACTTGACGTTGGATTCGAAGAGCCTTAACTTGGTGCGTAGGGAAATTTGACTGGCAATTCTATGCACTTGGTCAATCGTCGAATGCTTGGTTCTGAACCCAAACTGGTGGTCAGGGATATGATTTGGATATGACTGGAAGAAGGGAAATTCGTCTATGCGACTTTACTTCATTTGGCGGTTTTCCTGGTTTTAAAACCATTATGACCTCTGCAACTTTCTATGGCTGGGCACGTGTTTTAGTCTGAGCGCGGCATTTATTATATGAAGAAGCTTAATTAATACTTTTCTTGGTAGAACTTTGAGAACTTCTCCCGTGATCAAATCATACCCAGGAGCTTTCTTAGGTTTTAGGGATTCAATTTCATGTTTTATTTCCCTTAGCGTTGCACTTGCGAGTATTAAATCGTCGGATTGTAATTCCGTCCCAATGACACTGTCGTGTACCGCCCGACCATCGTACGGTTTAAAGGTTTCTTCTAAATTGGCGCCAAAAACGTCCGCTTTTTCGGGAGTATCCAAGTGATCGCCAGTGTATGTATACATCGTTAATGATGTAATGATTAAGTCGAGATGCAGTGTTGTAATTCCTGTCTGAACGGACAAAAAAGTAAGCGTCTCACACAGTTCCGAGGCTAGTACACCCTTTAATACCACCCTCAACCCTCATATTGACTTTTTTCTGTAGGTATGAATCAAAGCGCACTGCTGACAAAGAGAGGGTTCAGTAGTGAAGGTGCAATTCTAAGCCGCCCATAGAAAGATTGCTGCCTTTTTCTTGATGGCCCCTGCATTTATGTGTCCACTTAACGTGAACATAAATTTACGTCTTATCAATATGCTGGCGGCCCGGCCCCTACATATAACCACATTCATCTGGTAATCCTTAAAAAAAAGTTTTAATCACAGTTAAAATGCAATTACACGTGGGTATATCTGCCCCCGACACCTATTTGCATACGATGATCCATTCCTAATGCACAAAGCTTCGACTTGGAGGTCTCTTCTTAGTTTTTAACCTCTACCCATCCGCCTGTGCACACAGCGACCTCTTAGTCATTGCGGGCAACATTTATCTACCCAGCACTTGCATCTGCTCCGCATCCGAACAAAGGATAACAATGGATGCTAAATGATGGAGTAATAATAATTGCTAAAGTGATGTAATAATATTTTGGATTACTATAATTGCTTTGCAAACTTGAATCACTTTAAACTGCATCAAGAGAGATGCTGGCTTTGACCGATTGCCGCCATTCCCATGGACAAATGGTAATATAAATATATACGTAGGTATATTGCATAGGGAAATGAAACGAAGAAAAACTTTAATTTGCGGGTACATAGTACACTTTGGCAAGATTAATGAATTGTGAGCGAAAAACTTTCCTGCACCAAAACTTTGATTTGAAGATATTTATTGAAGAATATCTAGCTAGAGCAAGAGTGGGCCAGCAGAGAGTTCATAAGGAAATTCTGGACACGAAGGGAGCAATAATAGTTATTGCGGCAAACTGCCTTCGCATAAAGGATCCAACAAGGGAGTGTGGCTGTACGTGTCTACTGTCTATGTCGGTTTAAGTTTCGATGAATAATGGATTTTTGGTCAAAAGGGGGTAAGTGATGAAAATTATTAAATCCCTTGTGAAAGGTTCGGCCGCTGGGTTTGGGGATGGGGTTGAAGCTGCAGCCTGGATGGTACTCACATAGTATAGTTGTATAGTTGATAGTATTCACTTTGTGCACTTAAAGTTGTATTCCCTTGCTAATTGAGTGGGATAAGAGAACACATGCTTTATGGGCTAAAACTTGGCTGAGTAATAAAAGTGCGATAATCTGTGCTGAAATTTAAGTGGTTTTTGGAGTTATGCTGAAGTGAAAGTGCTAAGCGGTTTTTAAATTGACAACACATACATTATGGGAGCACTTTAAGAGTGGACACGATTGGAAAAAAAAAAAACAACTTCCAATTTAAAATAAAAAATATTACTGAACGAAATAAATTCCGTTTACCTTTTTCCTTTTCCGGTAAGATAATATGCGCGTTTTTTAAGGGTATCCCCAGTAGGCCTAATCGCTTTAGTTTGTTTTCCAACAAAGAATAAACATTTTGTAAATCAAAATGAGAAAAATATAGGTACACAAACAGGCAATTAGAATACAAAATTATATAACCACGACTCGATGTCATATACCTAAACAGATGGTAAAAGGACTGCACTTGTGCAGCTCTACATACATTTTTTAATATAGACATATATACCTAGATTACGTATTTGTTAAAAAATTATTACCCGTCAATGCAGGCGGAAACAGTAGCAAAAAAAGGATCATAAAATCCTTTCAAGACATTTGCTTTACTGGAGAGGAGTGACCGGATGTGGTAAAACCCAACGACCGAAAATAAACAGTATATAGGTCTACCTGCTTTATCATTTTCATATTTCAGTGTGAAAAATATGCTCTACAAAGTGAAATATGAATTTATACCTACCACTATGCAGAAATATGCCCCAACGAATAAGGCTGAAAATTTGTACTAAGCTTTCTATATTAAAATATTTATAGTAAAGTAGGGTAATATGGACCACCGTTCACATTTTTGCTAATAAAACACAAACGGTGTAAGTTTTATTAAAGATGTTTATTTTAAAAAAAGGATCAGTACATTTATGTTAAACAAATAGCAACAAAAACATTAATTTTCAAAGAATTCCAACCTAGATTCTGCACAGCTAGAGCCACCAAATATGCCGAGGATACAATCATCGATGGCAGAAGTGAAATTTCGGCCTCGAATAATTCAACGCATCCTAAAAGAACTAGATTGCAATAAGGCAACAGGACCCGATGGAATCCCGGCTATAGTAATCAAGAACTGTGCACCAGAACCTGCACCTGTACTCTGTAAGCTGTTTAGCATGTCGTACTCCCAGAAGACGTTTCCTTCTTCCTGGAAGACCGCTCGCATTCAACCTATTCCAAAGAAAGGGAAGAAATGTCTGCCACAAAACTATCGTCCAATAACGTTACTTTCAATGCTCTCTAAAGTAATGGAAAAGGCAATAAATGTCGAAATAATCAAATATCTAGAAGGCCATCGATTAATAAGCGACAAGCAATACGGATTTAGGAGCCGTCGTTCCACTGGTGACCTGTTAAGCTACGTAACGCACTTATGAACACAATCAATTGAACAACACGGCGAATCCAGAGCCGTAGCCTTGGACATATCAAAGGCATTTGACCGAGTCTGGCATAGAGCCCTATTAGGCAAGTTAGCGTCTTACGGATTACCACAACAACTCTGCGGATGGATGCAAAATTTTCTTCTGGGAAGATCGATCCAAGTTGTTGTAGATGGTGTATCATCCAATTCGTTTGCTATAAATGCAGGAGTGCCCCAAGGATCTATTCTTTCTCCAACTCTATTTCTTCTCCACATCAACGATTTGCTTGGATCGACAAATAATAATATCTACAGCTTTGCAGATGACAGCACTCTTATATCCTCCATCTCGGACAGTGGGCCTGTGAATACGGCTACATCACACAGTCAGAGATGTGAACAAATTAATTCTCTAAATGATGATCTGGACAAAATCTTGATGTGGGGAAAGATCAACTTGGTTGTATTTAATGCAAACAAGACACAGCTCACAACATTTTCCAGAAAAAATGCATCAACAATTCCTCAGATCCAAATGGATGACCATCCAATCCATCACAAGGACTCTATGCACCTTCTAGGAGTCACAGTCAATTCAGGAATCACATGGCAGAGCCACATTTCCTATATCGCAAAATCGGCGTCCGCAAAGTTGAGCTACCTATTTAGAGCAAAGAGGTACTTTAGCCCCAAGCAACTTCTCCTTCTCTACAAAGCACAGGTTAGACCAGGCTTGGAATATTGTTCCCATATATGGAGCTCGGCCCCAAAACATTCACTTAACCTGCTTGATAGCATACAGAGACGAGCAGTTCGACTCATTGGAGACCCTACACTCACATCGAATCTACAACCATTGGTGCACAGAAGACAAGTCGCTGACCTATGCTTGTTCTATAGGTACTTCCATGGTAGATGTTCTGAGGAACTCAAAGACATTATCCCTCGAAATGCAACTTTTGGACGCCCAACAAGACAGGCTGCTAATGCTCATGACCATACAGTACACTTGACAACCGCGAGGACATCAACTTTCAAAAACTTCTTCTGTCACAGGACAAGCCAACTTTGGAACTCGCTTCCTGGGGATATATTTCGAGAAGACTACAATTTGCAGCAATTTAAGTGCAGAACAAACATACATCTGCAGGCATCTCGGGGCGCTGTTGAAGCGTTATAGGTTCGCCTTTCCCGGGAGAAGTATATAAAAAAAAAAATAATTCATATAAAATTAATAAAAAACAAAAACCAAAGTAACTCAAAAACGACAAAAAAGAAAAGTGGCGGGTAATATGGACCACTTGGTCCATACATATTCCACAAGCTATTTCTCAAACGTATTTGGAAAAACTGGTCTACAACCTAACTTAAAATTTACCAGTGTCGAACTCTTAGTACTTTTAATTTTTAACATTCTTAGGAGTGGTTTTTGGTACATTACTTAATTTTGAAGCTTTTAAATAGCCACAAAAACTTGTCCCCACCATTTAATTAGCGTTTTCCAAATCGTCCGGACTCCATGACTTGCGTTTTTCTTGCTTTTGTGTTTTTTTTTTTTCTCGAATCCATGGCCTTAAGGTGAAAAAAATCAATTTCGGACTCCTTTTAATAAAACGGCGGGTAGTAGGTATGTAATAAGTCCATATTACCCTCTGCTATCGTGGTCCATATTACCCGAAACACGTTTTTTTTAAAGAAAATTACTTTGCAACAAAACGTGATTTGTTACAATAATTTTATTAATATGAACTTAAGAACACATATTCACTTCTTATATTTATAAAAGGAATGGATAAAAAAAGATGTATTTAACTAATGAAAAAAGGAAAAACATTTACGAAAAAAAAAATTATCACTGCCTTCGATTTTGTTTTATTTATCACAACTCAAAGAGGCATTCCTTCTGACTGCTGAAACTACCCTAAAGTAAGTTTAAGGAGGTCGCGGATAATCGTAAGCAATAATCGCCCCAATTGCATTTGTGAGAGGTGAGCAAAGCTGGTGGTCCATATTAGCCGAGTGGTTCACATTACCCGGTTGAATCCGGTTGATTTGCCATAGTAATCACTATTTATTTATCGCAATATCTCTACAACGCACATATGATCACTTGTTGCGTTCATGAAATGAATGCATTAAGACACCTCACGAATAAACCTTATTTGTAAAAGACAACATTAAAAAATATTTTAACTGAATACATATTATGGATTATTCAGAAATACAAACAAATTAAAACCGAATGGCAGCACCCCACATAACATGCCGCTCTCAAAAGCACCAAAAAGCACCAAAACCGAAAGTTCTTTGACAAAATTCAAAGAAAAACCCTTAATGATATGCTTTCATTGACATATGGTAACACTCTTCTGATGTGCTTCAGTCACACACACTGCTTATTTTGGTTGATGATAATAGCAAGCGAACACAAGACGATCGTGCTCATTCTGCCCGGGCCCGCGGTTGTGGGGCAGGCTGGTTGTGGAGGGATGTATGCGAATTTCAGGAAAATTATAACAACAAAATTCTTTGGAATGCCAGTGGTTTCGTTTTTATTTCAGTGGCAAATCTTGTGTTTGAGTGCCATGAGAGTAGCTACAGGCACCACTGGTAGAAAAAAAGCTCCTCCATAAGGCCTGTACTGACAATTTTTCTTCGACAGAGATTGCACCTACTTTGTTGCCAAATAAACAAATAAATAATTAAAAAAAAAAAAAAATCGTTGCGAAATGGAGGCAATGCGAACATCAACGGACTAAAGATGCAACCTTGAGGGGCACCTGTTGCAGACTTGAATGAATTTCTTCCATATATGTATTTCGTTGCAGGTTTTATTAAAAGACTAACTACGACAATTCCCATTGATTATATCAAGACCCATTTGAACATCTATACACAAAAAAGTGAACTAATGTTTTTTTTATCACTGCAGTTCCTTGCAAAAATGTTGTCAATAGTTAAAAAAATTCCTCGAATATCGGTACAAGTGCGAATACTTCCCTACACCCACCTCAAGGCACAATAGGCTCCTCTAAGAAGCCGCATTGCCAGAGCTCATTGAAAGCTCTCCCACCCTACAATCTAATCCACACCCACCTCGAGAGTAAATTAACAATCACAAAGATGCTCAAATTGCAGTTTAAAAATTTAGTGCTCGGGTATGCACACAACTATGGGCATAATTACATAAGTGCGCCACCAAAAAAAAAAAAAACGACTATTCTGTGAATAGCTTAATTGAAACAATTAATCAACTCACCGTAATGTATTTGCTGCGTATCGCATGATCTGAAATTATAATAAGAAAGAAAAAATTACCCTCACAATGGAAATCAACACAAAAATAATACCACGTAATGTGTTTAATACTTTTATAGGTTTAGGTCTACCTAACTATGGGTGTATTAGGTTCACATTCCATCTATAGCTAACGAGAAAAATATTTCAATATCCATACACATGTTATCATGATGGCATATTAGCACGTACGGAAATTAGCACACATTAGTACTTAATGGGCCCTTGATGCAAATAAAAGCCATTCAGTCCTTAAGTTGCGCCGCGGAATGTTCTTGAAATACCTGCCGCCTTAATTTGCATTTCCGCTGACGTGTTGTGAAGGGTGAAGAGTTCCATTTCATAATGTTTGTTTATACTACACCTTCTGCTATATAAGGAAACATTTCATTAAAATCTACCTTAAATTGGGAAGGACACAGTTTGCGTTCTACTCTAGAATACACAACGAAAACCACTAAGATGGATGGAATTGGGGAATCGAACCTGAGACTCCTCGCTTAGTAGTACAATACACAAATCACTGAGCCACTGCGCCTACCGAAAACCACTATAGTTATAGGAGAACGTAAAAATAGTCACATGTTTATACCAATAACAAGAAACGACGAAGCTTTTGAAATCGGAAACCATTACAATGAGAGCCATTGGCACTATCTACATCGACATGTAAGGCAGAGAGAAATTAAGGGGTCTGATTGTGTACAGGGGCAATAACCAATAACGTTAGGTCACTGTGACGCTATTAGGGACGTAAGTCCGAATCGTTGTTAAGGAAACTGTGTTGTCATTGTCAGTCAAAAGGACTATATTAATATCCTGACCTTTTCGTTAATCAATTTTTTGTCACGTTTATTGCCAACTGAATAGAAGATATACACGCAACATGTTCGTTACGAAACCAAAATAAGTAATAATTAACAGGATTGGGTAATATTTTTGTATCCATCGAAGAAATGGCTATTGGTGGTCGTCTATACGTTGTCGGATGAAGGACGTTCTTCATTATCGATTTAAAAAAATTAAGTTAATGGGCCCTACTAATAATCATTTTTACCTTTCACACTTAATACTTTGTAAGTCAAAGTTGGTAAATTTATGTGGAAAATTTCGCAACTGTGAGTGCGAAAAATTTAGCCTGGACACTAAAAAACTAAAATTATTCACCCCGATTACAGAATCCGATGAATGGTCTGTGGATGGCTTCCGACAATTTTAACTACTATAGAATCCGCTGTAAGAAAATGCAGGCATGTCGGTAACGTAGTTTGCTAATTCTTTTGTCGTTTTCCATTGGGACCAAGAACCAATTTTTTCTTTTTTTATCTAAATCACTTTTCGCGTTCCATTGGGCAGAAAAATCAAAATCTTTTTTTCGATTCGGATCACTTTTTGCAGATCTCGATATTTTTTTCAGATTTACACATACCAATGTACTTTGCACAGCTGTTTTACGTCAGTTTAAGAAGTTTGCTTTCGAGACAAATGCGCAAAGTTTCGTTAAAACTGAAATAACAAAATACCTAAATAGCTACGGATATGATTTCGGAGGAATTGTTATCTTCATTGTCTGTGTCTCCCTCGTCATCTGAAGACTACAAATCACCAATAATACTTCATTTGTATCTACAACAGGGAAAACATGGTCGATATCCATTCCGGTCCGGTTTGTATCGAATACGTTTGTAACAAAAGGTGTGGAATTTTCAACGATGTACAGTGTACACCTCTCAAGGTAGGCGCAGTGGACTAGCGGTTATTGTGTTGAGCTACTAAGCGAAGTCTGGAAAACATGCGAGAGTATAACTGCCATGAAAGGCTTCTCAATTAGCCATTTTGACTCGACATAAAATTGTAGACCCCTCCCATTAATCCCAAAAAATGAAAAACTCACACAAAACGAATTGTTGTGAGGAGGTAGGCATAAAGGGTGCCTTCGGACCTGTTGCGCCGACTATTTTTTTATGAATTGTTTGAGAGAAACAACTCTTAAAAACAACCCGCAGACACAGTCACTTTTGGTGGGAATGATAGCTTTTTCGAACTACACCACTAATTCATCATCAGACTCTTTTTATTTATTTATTTTTTTAGACCTTCTCGAGAAGTTTCGAAGTACATAGTCGTCTAAGATAGCTAGCATAAAGATAAGATAAGATACATGTAATATTATGTTTCAGTTTGTACCGTTTTGTTACACCGAGTTGCAAAAGTTGAAAGTAGGCGCGCATACACGGAAAGAACTGAAAAATCACCAATTGCAAAATCACGAATTATTTATTTTTCGCAAATCACAACGATTTTGTCTTGAATTATTGATACAAAAATTCGTAATTTGAAATTGAAAACGGCGAAGAATATCAAATTCGGTTTTATGAATATTACGATTAAAAGTATTGATTCGAGCTTCTTTTTTTTTTTTTTGCATTGATTTGCAACATTTTTGGCGCAATTTACCACTTCAATAGGTCATTTCGTGATTTACCACCACTGAATGATGAATCAACAAAATCTAATAATAATTTTGCACACGTAAATTGTCGTAGAAAAGTCGTGAATTGCAAAATATTTTTGTATATTTTTGCCTGGTGTGGATTTTTTGTATGCATCAGGTAGCCGACATAAAATGAAATCCATTCTTTTTATGGATAGATATATGTATGTGGTTTAGCTGGACAGCTGCAATCATGTATCATTGGCAGAGGCAGACATTCGATATTCACTCTTTGCTAAAGGCAGTCTCGTTAAAATTGTTTAGGTATCGTATAACTAGTTCGCCTTCGCAGATAATGATCGTATACTTACCAACGGATTATAAGCTTTCTGGAGCATTATCTTGTAAGTACCTATTTAGTAACAAAAAAACAAAAAAAATTGGTGCGACTGTATCCAACAGTCCGAAACATGTGTATGTGTAAACACCGTGCTTGCAGCATGTGTGTGGCTTGATACACGTCATTGAGAAAAGAGAGAATTGTAATAACCGTATTCTTGATATATTATGAAATAACAAGTACCCGTTTGCATTTCCATCCCCGCAAGTTAAATGACATCAACTGTTACACAGTAAATGAAAGTATCATTGGATTTTCATTCGGCTTGCATTGCATATTGTAGAGGTGCTCGAGATATCCGTCACAGGGAAGAAATGTTAGACCATCATATATGAAAAACATGCTTTATTTCACATCAACAAAAAGCTGAAATTAATACGCCCCAGCTCATAAACGTATGCAATGATAAAATGTATGCAATGATAAAATGTATGCAATGATAAAACACAGTGACGCATTTTCTGTCCCCGCAAGTTAAATGTGTGGAATTACTCCATCAGATTCCAATTACGCGCGCTTAGATGTTTACACATCAAAAAACTGAAGTAAGTTAATAAATCTGTATTTTGTTTCAAAGTATAGGTACATCTCGCTGCTAGAAAGGAAGTAAACTATGAATTGTAAAATATATAATCGAAAAGGAGGGTTGGGGTCGAAATTCTGGCGAGGGCAAAATTCTTTTTTCAAAATTCTGTTTTACAAAATTCTGCTTTCAAAATTCTGCTTGTCAGAATTTTTTTTTTTTTTTTTTTCAAAATTCTGCTTTACAAAATTCTGCAAATAATAAAAAAAGCTTTGGAAAATGTTAAAAAGCGCGCGCTTTTTTTATTATTTATGTTTTATTATTTATGTAAAACATTCTACCTACTCACTTGTTATAGAAGAAGAGGTAAAAGGAGTTTTTTTATTGGTTTCTTTTTTGTTGGTAATTGCAATTATGAAATAATTTTTCATTTTTTGGCTATCTTTTTTCTTTTTCTTTTTTTTTGTGTGTTCTTGGTACCCACCTGTGTACCTTCTTTATATGAAATATATTATAATTTGTTGATAAAGTTGAAAAATATTTGTTTTCTTTCAATTTTTAAATTGAAAAAAAAAAAAAAAAAAAAAAAACAGAATAAGCAGAATTTATTTGTTTAAAATATTGCCTGTCAGAATTTTAAAAAGCTGAAGTTTGTAAGACAGAACAGAAAAAAAAACAGAATTTTGAAAAGCAGAATTTTTGTGTTAAAAGTCAGAATTTTGCAAAGCAGAATTTTGAAAGCAGAATTTCGACCCGCTCCCAATCGAAAAGGATTGTTAAGGTTCGTATCAATGGCAGGTTCTTCTAAACAATTTGTGCGTATTTTAAATTTCAGTATACATAGAAAAACTAACCCAGACAAATCCCGTCCGTCTCCGGACTATATGGCGCCGTATGAGTCACATGGATATCAAGAGGAAAAAATACAACTATATATATGTACTTATCTAGGTATAAGTATTCGAAAATAAACTTTGTAAATCACAAAATATAAGTTGTAAATTAAAAAAAAAAAGGACTCAAGAATCGTAAATCGCAAAATATGAATTGCAAATTGATAAAAATAAGTTGCAATTCACGATTAGGAACTTGTAAATTGCAACTACTCAAGTAGTAAATTAACCCCTGTTATTCGCAAATCAACACTTTTGAGATGCAATTCAAAACTAAATGGTCTTAATTTGGTAAGGGATGAAATCGTAATTTGCAACAGAAAAGTGTTTATTTACAATTTTTTTTTTCAATTCACAACCACAGTAATATCAAATTGATAACTATTTGTGTCAAATTGCGATCGGTTGTGGCAATATGTATTTCACGTCCGATCGCATTATTGACACTGAGAAGTGTTGATTCACGACTTTTGAGGGTCAATATCTTCACTTTGTACAATTTCTAGAATTAGTGAATCCTAAGCTCAGCTCTAAAATGATACAAACTTTTCGTGATTCAGCGCTTATTTTTCTTGATTTGATCTTAAACTTTTTTCCGTGTAGAAGCTTACTGCGCAAAATAAAATATTAAAAAATTCGGCAGGGCATCGGTCCTTTAACACGCTTTTGCCTCGCAATTTATATTAATATAAAAACTGAGTGGAATAAAAAACTGGTGGAATATTCAAAATTTCTATTCTAAGATACAGATGAAAATAAATTTCCATAGAAATTCTCGAACGTAAATCGTTCGATCAGCATAAACCCCAATTATTATTTCGTATCCGATTGGCCATAGATAATCATTTCTGCCTTTTAACATAAATAGACCAACAACGCACACTTGATGGGAGGACACCACTCTGCACCACTCTGCACCCCGCAACAAGAAAACGATTTGTCAAACATTCAAATATCGATAACGTGCTATATAAGACGATATCGATGATAATGATGGCGATAATAAGTCCTCCTTTGCATTAAATCTTTTCGGTAAATCATGGTAGAAGGGATTTTCTATTTCCCCATTTTATACCATCACCAGGGAGAGAGAGAGTGAGAGAGGGGGGCCACTGAGCGGAGAAGAAGGACGCAAAGGAATGAACCAAACAAAGGATTACAACATAATCCATTAAAATGGTAGAGGGAGACACCCCCAAAACGGAGCATGTACACAAAATCCTTCCATCCAAGGGAAACAATGAAACGATAACAGCATATCGTATGACACATTATCACATTTCGTTATGTGCCGCTTGTCGTTGTAGTACGTAGTATACACCTATCCTTGCTCCTAGAGCAGCGACAAAAGGCACAAAACAAACTTGTCATAACAGCTTATGCATACATGGTTGAGGGACATTGTAGGTGGCGTTCGCTGTACTATACCGGCTACGGTGGGGGTGGTGAATGACGGCAACAGGTCAAAGGACCTATTAGGGAGAATATCCCAATGCTGAGATGGCGCACATGGAAAGGTGTATACACAACTGAAAGGCATGTTGGGTATTGATTTTCAGATGCTTAATTATATCGAGATATATATGTAGCTATGGGCAGCAGGTCTTAATTGTCATACTGTCATTACTCAGAGAATGATGTTTGCTTAAAGACGATTATTTGGATGGGTTCTTAGTTCTTTGTAATGAGAAAGAGTCAGCTGTGGGTTGTCCTAATGTGTCACGAAAGCAGACTTAGAGTGACAGAGGGAGCCTGAGAAAATAGCGACCAACGGCAGCACTTGGATCTATGGAATGAGTTTGCCATGCAAAGGTACTAAAGTTCAAAAGGATAGGCATCGGAGATAATAGAAAGTATGCAGTGTTCAGAATCGTATTATTTAAAAGCAGGATGTGGAGGTGAACGGATTTTTCAAATTTGCTTAAAATCAACCAAAACTAATAGTAACATAAAAAAGAGGTCGACTACAGGTTAGCGTTAGCCAGAACTACAACAAAGTATTTTCGAGGACTAACAGAATGGAGATCTAAGACCAACAAATTGGCTACTCATTGACGGAGTCAAATCGAAAGATGGTGCACTCTGGCCCACAATAATGGTCATCTTTCGCAGATAAAGCGAGACTCAGATAGGTTCCTACATATATGTGAGAATGGTAAGAGTCCAAAATTTGGCGAAGTTACAAAGTATACAAAAAAAACATTCAAATCAGTAAATTTTTGCAAAGCAGCCACATCACAATTTTCCAAAAGCCAAAGTGGCCAGTGGCCACATTCGTTTATGTTTTTATTTTTTTTATCTCAAGGATTTCGATTTTTAATTTTAACTTGGCCATTCGGTCTCTATCTTTATTTGTTTTGTTTTCCTTGTAAGCTTTTAACTTCTCCCTCTTGATTTCTATTATTTTGGTTATTCTTTGCGTAATATTCAATATTCTTCATGCTTTTTCTAACATCACCCATTATATTTTTCATGTTTTTATAAAACTCTTTCTGTGCAGAAGTTTGAGTTTCTAGTAGCAGTTTGCGTTCTGTTTGTAATTTTTCAACGCGCGATGTTTTTTTTTGGGATATTTTTGGACAAATTCATCAGGATCCTCCTGTGAGTTTTCTATGGCATTCGAAACATCAGCATCTTCGCTTTCATTTTCATGCTCTTGCCCAAATTCTCTGCCAGGTGGATTGATGCAGGTTTCCATCTCCAGTATTCTGATAATGAATTCTTCCAAATTGTTAAAGATTGGTCCACCCCCAGTTGCCGAAATTTCAATTTTGTTAGAAGGTATCATGACAATAGTTGAATATGGTGAATAAATTTACCCCTTGCCATTTGTGCCATTCACAAGAGGGTGGACCCAAGATGTTAAGGTACGTTGCGATATACATCCATTTTTTTTCCGCCACTGTTTTGGAGCACAATCCCTTGGCAACATCTAAGTTTGCTCCATTAACTCAACCAACCGACTCAATGGAATTATATACGGAGAATTGACTGTCAGAATTCAAAAACTATTCAAACAATCACTTCAAAGGAGTCTGATGATGAATTAGTGGTGTAGTTCGAAATAGCTATCATTCCTACCAAAGTGACTGTGTCTACAAGTTGTTGTCAAGAGTTTTTCCCTCGAAAAAACAACAATTCATCAATTGCTTTTTGTTGCTAACTATTTTAGCCCTGTGAAAAATTGTTCAAATGAGTTAAATAAACTAAAAACTTTACATAAAAACCGTACATTTTATTGCAGTTCCGTACAAATTAATTGTATCAATCAGTTTTTTTCCAGTTGAAAGAAATGGATACAAACTGACAGAAAAGTCAATGACAATTGACACTCGCAATACCGATTTTTGTATTCACAATCAAGAATTAATAGAAATTGACACTGGATCAACAATTCACTGACAATTGACAATCACAATACCGATTAAAGAAATTGGTTGATTTATATCAATTACCAATTGCTTGTTGACAATCGCAATAGGGGTGGTAGACTCGCGCAATGACAAAGGAAGTGAGGTGTGTCCTCGTGGATCTCATCGTCTCCGCAGCCTCCACATATATCGTCACCTTTGAGATTCAATTGTATTGCATTGTTTCTAAGGAAGTTATGACAAATTAGAGCCCCTACTAACTTAGAAAGCGCTGACCTGCCAAACTGTAATAGTTTTTTGGTGGTCCGGCTTCTGTCATATTCTGGCCAAAGCTTACGTGATATTTCACAGGTAGTGAATTCTTTCCACCTGTTGTTGGTTTTCATTCGAATTTTATCTCCACTCGCTCTCTGAGATTGCCAAGTGGTGGCTGGATCGATTGAAGTGCTCTATCAAGATCCATTACGGACCCCTTTCTCGCCAGTTCATCCGCCATCTCATTGCCAGTTTTGTCTCTGTTTCCAGCAGAGATTCGTGGTTTGCTACGAGCAAAAAACCTTGAGCTTAACCACGCTTAACCACTTAACCACATAGCACATAGCTTCTATGTGAAGCTATTTGCCATACTTGAAGATTGAGTTTTGTCCGGCTTTAAACTCTGATAGAAATCGGTCAAAGCTATGCTAGTGTGTAAACTTAAGTCCTTTCAGTCATTTTCGGTCCCGTTTGCCTTGGGGAATATTTGACAACGGAGCTTACGTGGTCAGAGTGGTTTCAGTTGCTTAAAATGATTGTGATATAGAGTAAATGCGGCAAATATGGCCCATGTGGGTATTATGGCCCACCACTGTATTTCGAAAACCATAACCCACAGCGAAATGAAAAATGTTTCACTGATAACACGTTCAACTCGGTTTAGCCTCAGTCTTTTGTGACCCGCCACGACGGGTGTGGAAGATATACGGGGCATTTTGTTTTCTATACTTTCGTTGTAATTTTTTGGTAAGTTTTCTGGTAAGAGTTTCTTAAGTTTTTTCTTAAATTAAATAGTGTTAATTATTTTCTTAATGTGTGTGATATTAAAATTTAAAAGAAAATTTGTGAAGTGCGTTGAAAATTAAAATGAGTAAAAGAGTCAAAGTGTATTTAATATGGTCCAACCCATGTGTTGGTAATATGACCAAGTAGGCCATATTTGACACCTTTTCTCGATTGAAATTTTATTTATTTGTTTATTTAACTTAATTTTTGATTTTTTGAAAGCTAAAATGTCTAAACAAAGTCCACAAACCACAACCACGAAAGACTTGGCGGAAGGAGGACATGATGGAAGCCATATTGGCAATCAACAACAAAATAATGGGATCTTTAAAGGCCCACCCTGTGCCATATTTAACACCAGGTGGGCCTTATTAGCCGCATTTTTTTCTAAATTGAATTATATAGTTCCTTTAAGTTTTTGTTTTTAACTTTTAGTTATGTTTGTTTTCTTAATTAAAGTAATAGTAAATAAAAATAGTTTGTAAGACTGTTTAAAAAAATAATAAATGAATTAGACTTATATTTATGGCTTTATTTAAAAAAAATATGTTAAGGGTGGGTCATATTTGCTCTACATTACTCTAAGTATGTAGAGTGAATGGCCATTAGAGTCCGGTTCACACACAAGTCGAAGTGGAAGGGCACTTCACTCAAAGTCGAAGTGAACATCTTCGGGCGCATATTTAGTTGGCCAAAAAGATCACTTACTAAACAGACGTAGTGGTTGAGGATTGAGGTCCAGTGGTTCGAATAGAAGCACCACCACCAGTACTCCAACGGCAAGAACTCTCTACCACCGCCTTAAGCGAAGGCCACATTTCTTAATCAGCTTCTTCCGTATTCAAACACCTGCTGTCCTGAGTAAGTAGCCACCGTGGTAGGTAAAGGTGTTGCACATTTTTATCCGTACATCCGTCAAATTTTTTTAGAACTCCCCTCCAACGATTGTTTTGCGCAGCACGTTTCAGTTGCGACTTGAAATGTCATTCTAACTGTCTCACGATGAAATCTCAGTCCCACGTATTTTCAGAAGGAAAAATAAAATCGAGTCCTGCTGTTATTGCCAATCTAGATCGTACCACATATACACTGAAAAACAAAACGCACTCAGCGGGCTTCTCAGAGTCAATATCCCCTATGTACTCATACTCATACTCGTACATGTGGTTCTTCATTCAACTGCACTCTGATCAAAGCTATCTCAAAATATTGCCGCCGACATACCGAAATGTGTACTTTCATAAAAACCCGCTCATCCGTTCTCCCACAGTGAGCTAAAGTCAAAGAACGCCTAATTTACATTTTACATGAACCGTCGGCAAAGGCAAAAATATTACTGCCAGCTTTAGAAATATAATCAAAGGATTCCCGATTTCTACCACCCCATTTACCGCCGCGCCGTTCCCCATCATTCCCATACCAAATGCAAATAATTGCTTAAAAGAAGCCCAACACACGACATAGAAATATATTTTCGATAAGGGTTCTTGACAAGCGGACCAACCAACTCTGCTTTGGGATAACTTCCTTTAGCACTTAAAAATCAGCTAGTTATGATTGAAACAGCAAAAAGGTTCCGACTTTAGACACAGGTACCTTCATATGCTCTAATGGAGGCTTCCCCTTGGAGCATTCAAATCGTAGGTCGCCCGGTGAGAAATTCCCCACTGGTTGGGGCAAGTCAGTATAAACAAGCAGAACGTAAATAGAATATCAGACTGAAATTCAACGAAGCGCACAGAATATCCTTTTGGCTTTGCGACTACTTTACCGTGACGTTGTGCGACATAAAAAACGTAGCACTGCACACAGACACAACCACCAAGAATCGACTTGAATAGAATTTCATTGTGGTTTGTGTCCCATGGAATGGTTTATCCTTAAACTTTTCACTCATTGATCAAAGGATAATTAAATTACATAATCTGAATGTTGTTTGCATTCAATCATGGGTCGAAGCAAAAAATAAATATACTCCCCGTCGACATTGGCTACTGTTTGTAGTCCTTCGTTTATCCTTCAATTGGCGATTATTTTCTAACGTACCTATACAAAGACAGAATTGCTAAACAAAAATTCCCACTGGGTGGGAGGTAAATCTAAATACCCAACAAACAGTGGTATCGTGAGTGCAGCTATTGCCCGGCTAGACGGGATAAAATGGGTTAATTCAATTAGTGAACGTAAGGGCATTCAGACTGAATGGGAAAAAGTATTGGTTGTAACTCTTAATAGCTTTGAGATGACCCGACCGTGCGACAGGCTCGGCGCCCCGCTGGGAAAGAAATGTGATTGAAAAATCAAGAAGTGCCGACTTTTGTATTTAAAAATGGAAACGCTGCTCAGACAGGGTCTTTGGGGATTGTTGAGACTCTTTGGGGGAAGGGGCACTCGCATCTGTGGAGGGCAAACGACTCGTGACCCCTATTGGAGAAACGACTGAGAAAAGTCTCTGTAAAACTAAATAAAGATTCAAATTCATAGGTACGTTCACAGCTTAAGGGTACTCTATAGGAATTCGAGTCCTCCCACGGCTGGAGAGTTATTCAACTTGCGCAGAAAGAGCCATTAGCGACTATACATACAAGAAGCAATGTTGAGGACGCGATGAACGAAAAAAAAAAATAGTTGGCGCAACAGGTCCGGAGGGACCCTAGGCCTAGTTTCATTTTTGGAACGAATGGGAGGGATCTACAACTTTATGGCGACTTCAAACTGCTAGTTGAGAAGCTCTTTCAAGACAGTTGTACTCTCGGATGTTTGTCAGACGTTCGCGAGAGGTGGCGCAGTGAAAAAACCCTAAGTTGGAATTTGTGTTTTTTGTGGGATTCGAACATCGACCCCTCGCTTAGTACTCCAACACACTAACCACTAGGCCACTGCGCCTACGGACGCGATGAACTAAATGTAATAATACATCGCAGAGTTGATGCAAGGATACAAAGAGATTGGAAAAGTTACAGCTTCGCCTAGGAGGGTCATACCAGCTTTTATGAAATGCAGAGGGGACGGCCCCAATGGGTCTTGGGTCAAGTGCCACTAACATCAATATGAGCGATGTATATAATATTTTGAAAAGTCATCACACAGTCTCCGCTAAATGGGGTCTGGCTTTGTGTTATCCTCAAAAAAATACAAAATTAAGCAGAAGAATTTACAAAGCCTCTATGTTACTACAGAAAGGTTTTCAAATATTTCGCTGTTACCGGGCGCATCCCTTAGCTACTGATAGGAAACCCACCGGAAAGTGACTCACCTCTGTAATGGCTGTCGGAAGTGCTACCTAATGTGGATCAGTAAGCCTCCATGTTTCAACGATTTCCGAAACCTGAGTGGGGGAAGCGAGGATTAACAACGATTCTCGCTTGTTTGGGAGTTATCCTGACAATTTCTGTTGGGAAATTATGTCAAATTTCAGTGTGTTTTTCGAGGGAACAACTCTTAACAACAACTCGTAGACACAGTCACTTTGGTAGGAATGATAGCTATTTCGAACTACACCACTAATTCATCTTCAGACTCCTTTGAAGTGATTGTTTGAATAGTTTTGAATTCTGACAGTCAACTCTCCGTATATAATTCCCCTTTGGGAAGACATTTCTGTTTCCCCGAAACCATTGGACATTAGATCTTGATTTAAAACGATGTCCTCCGTAAGTAATTCGGACTCTTGGGTCAATACCTCCTTCTGGGATTAGAACTAGAATCATTTGGACCTTTTTGATTGAACGAGTTTTGAGCCTCTGATGCCCAAAAATGTTATGTTCTATAGGACTATATATAAACTTTTGACTCATAACGGCGGTCCGGTCTGTCTGTCTGTCCGTCCTTCCACAGACCTACAGTCTAAACGGCTGACCGGATTTCGTTCAAACTTCGGATTTGGAGTTTGTGGGCTTAGGGCTCGGGGCGGTTTTTTTATTTTGCAAGGTAACCTCAATATTAATGGTACTTCCCATATAAACTGTTCGTACCAGTTTGATTTGCTCGAAAATGGCTCTAACGATTTTAGCCAAAATTGATATTTAACCCAGTTTCTGGCTAGAAATTCGAGTAACGGTGCTTTTGAAATCTGTACATGTCTCGAAAACGGTCCATACGATTGTAACAAAAATTAATTTCTAAGGTTATATGGTCATTTCCAACTCAATGGCAAACTCAGTTTTTCTCGGTAATATCGTTAAATGGATTTTTGAAAAAAGTCTTTTTTTTTAACTTTAGTTTTTCTTAGCTATATAGCTATATAGTAGTTACAAACATGGCAATATTTGGTTCTGTTTTGTCTGCCAAATTTAAAAAAAAACCGCTCTAACGATTTTGATCAAAATACATTTCAACGATAATATCGGTGTTCTAAATAGGATCCCGTACAAAGTTTTTCTCAAAAACTTCGAATAAATCCGTTTTTTAATTATTTCTCAAAAATGGCTACCCAAAAAGCCGATCTCTGTTCATATGTATTTTTAAAACTCAATACCGCATTTTCAAATTCAAATTGCAACAGCTATAAAAAATGCAATAACAGCAACGCAAAACTTATTTTTAGCAAATATTACCCACTTCTACTTTTTTTCAACCATTTTGAGTATGCACCCACCTTAAAATATTTACAACAATCAGAATATTAATGAAGTACATTTGCAAATACAAAAACAAATCTCTGAATACTTGCATATACATATTTATATGAAAAGATATCTATCTATCACGAACAATACTTTCAATCATACACAACTTAAGCCACCGTCATTCGAATATTCCAGTCAAAAAGAAAATCCTTCCCTAACAGATCGAAAATGAGAAACTCCTACTACGCTCGTTTATATAGCATTGATTCTCAGACCCTCAGATCTTTACCTACCTACCTAATAAAATAAGAAAACAACCAACAAAACTTTTTATAAAAGAGAAAGTTTTGTTCGACCCAGTCGTGCACTTTATTTTTTTTTTATATAATATATTTTTCTATGTTATTGTTATCTGTATTATTTTTTTTTTTTTAGATATCAGGGTAGACCCTAAAAAAATGGTAACCGTCCTAAGAGTCCTAAGGGAGATATTTAATTTAAAAAATTACTCGGGCTCTTCTTGTTTTTTAAATTTGTTCGACAACCGCCTGTCATTTGAAACGTTCAAAAATGTTGCCGTCCTGAGCAACAAAACTTTGACTCGAAGATCCTTTTGATTGGGTTCGAGGAAAGAAACTGCGACTATAATAAAGGTTTTAAAGATTTTATGTAAAAATCTAAGTATACCCATACATGGCAGATAATAATTTAATGGACAACTGGTAGAACAACATTTTTGAAAAAACAAAGGCTACCTTGGGCCTACAAAAAAAAAAATCTGAAACTACTGAATTCTATATTTTCCGCACGTCCGTAGATATCGGAGTGGCAAACGATTTTTTTCATGACGTTTGTAAAAGAAGTTGAAGGAGACAACATATGTATTAAACTTTCAAGTGAATATTTATGTACAAAGGTCTCATTAAACTTAATTTGTATGGACCGTAAATCGGTGGTTTTGTAAAATCTGTATTGAATCTTCAAAAACCGTTCATCCTGTCATACGATCTATCTCCGTTATAGCGGGTACCTGACGCTGATTGCCCAGTTAATGGTCGGTTTAGTACTCAAACAAGTATTCAGCTATTTTAAGCAAATACAGTTTCAAAAGTTCCCCTTTTCGACGCCAAAATATTCAACTATATCACCCGGTACGGCAAATCGACGTTTCTCACCATCGGACATCAACATATACTTTAAAAAAAATTCCCCTCAAGGCATCTAAACAATGCATAAAATCAAAAATAATTCCTCATTGCATATTCTAATACATCTCTTCAATAACTCCAATCACGTTCAGAAGCCAAAATCCAATTCATCCCTTGCTCTCAAGTTGTAATCAATTCCCAAACGTCAAATCGCATATACATCGTGTTTCGTCTGTTCACACAGTTTTTTTTTGTTTTTTTATGATTAAAGAACTGATTATGCTAATGAATTGTGCAAATATTTTCATAATTTATACATACACTGGAATATTGTGTACACACGAAAAGTAAACATGCCTGCGCATCAACATGGTGCAAGTCACATTGCCCCCGCAGACTATTTCAAAATACAAGAGTAAACAAAAATCAAAAACAGGGATACAATCAACTCTCCCCACCCAGGATAACAAGTAAAATACGCTCGGCAATATGGTTCCGTCTTCCGTGTTTTCATCCAGGCTCATAAATCAATATCGGGAGAATTGTTTTTTTTTTTTTATGAGTATACGGTATACCTAAGCTATCCTTACAGGAATTGAATGAAAAGACTTATTTGTGCTGCCACGTGCTTAGGCTGAGTTGGTCATTACCTGGCAGAGGGACATTGAACCGCGCTGGCGTTATAAACGCTCTGTCGTTGAACAAAATTCCGGCCGTTCATCGGCTCGGAACTCAGCATACACCGGCTTGTCGGCGAATTTAATTTAATTTCCATAGCATAGAATTTTATGGTATTGTTTGAATATTATGCCTTTAGAAGTTTTGAAAAAGCTCTCTCTCCATTAAAAGACCAATCTCTCGGCAATCAGTCTCTCTTTGAGTTGAACTTTGTCTTTCGTTTTAATAAGGCATAATTGAAAGAAAATGTTATGAAAGTACAAAGTATTCGCGGAACGAACTCGAAACAATCGTTTGGCTAATTATTATTGTTGAACTCCGTTTAGCTCTGCGATAAATTTTATGTTTGCTCGTTTATACAGTTTTATATCTGTGAGTAGAAATTGTGTTTTAGGAAATCAAGGCTCTTTGTAAAAGTAACTCTTAAGTCTACGGCTGGACTTTGAAACAGGACTCATATGGGCGAATTTGAAATACAGGTTTTTGTCAAATATAATGGAGAGTTTTGAATGCAGAGGGCTTGTTGATACGGTAACTCGAAAACCGAGTAAGCATACCTTACGCCGGCAGCGTCAATAGTCATTACACCAAAAACATGCTTCTTAGCACACTCATTCCATTGAGTTTTTGTCTTTTTGGGCGAATGGAAGGAACTTACAATTTAACGCCGAATCCGAACAACTGGACTGGGAACCTTTTTTCAGGACAATCATACCCTCGGTGGTTAGTTGGATCTTCGCTGGAGGCGAACAAAACCTTTAGCTCTATAATACTAAGTAATATTGCGCCTTCAATAACTTCGAAGTAACGTAACTGTCCACCTGGTCTAGTCTAGTTTAACCGGTTGCTTAAGAATATTTAGGGAAGTCCTAAAGCGAAAACTGTTTACAAAAATGTGCCCTACAGTCTTCAGTGGTATTTCCAAACCTGAAGGCAAGTCATTCCAGTGGATATTGTCTTAAAAGCTATAGCCCTCAGCTCCTGAATGACTGCGTTGTTTTTGTACCTAGGTACTGTACGTTTTTTAATTGCTTATCTCCAAAACTCCACCGCTGTCGACCCTGAAGAGTTCACCGTGCAAGACACTTTTTAAGTTAAACCGGAATAGCAAAAACATCGACGACAATAAACTCAGCTTCACGTCTGTTTAGGTCAAAAAACTCCTCTCCCGCACCACAACATGTTCTCACATCTCAATGCCATTTGCCAACCCGCACCGGGGAATCAATTTCAAATCGAATCATCTACGGTTACTTTAGTTAATTTTTATTTCCTCTCATTCCCATTAATCGATAGTCAGATATCTGCTATCTTCATCATCATCACCATCAACAGCAATGGCACATAATTCATCTTCCCCACCATCACTGACAATAATGTTGGTAAAATTAAGCCCTTAGGACTAGTGAGCTAGTCAGGGTTGTATATCCAATAGCTGGAAAAGGAATAACACGACACGCCGACAAAAAAAAATAAATAAACAAAAAACCGTAGGTATTCCACCCATGGGGGTGATTAAAAAATAATAAATTTACCACCAGCTCTGGCCGATGGGGTGAGTAAGGATAAAATAAAAACGCCCCGGAAAGTACTCGTAAATTGCCAAACTGTGTTCTCCAACTTGTTCCTTACTATCGGTCGGCATTATTTATGGTCATTTGAGTTAGCTCCAGGAGCCGCAGTCACTCAGGCATACTACATACGCTCGCACATGGGCCGGTGGGGCACCATGTGATTTTTCCAGTGAATGATTCAAATGACCCAGCACTTGACTTTTACTGCTTCGTCATTAAACAGCAAACTCGAAGACGAATAAAAAAAAGAACACACAAAATTGGAACGTTTTCCCGGAATGAAGAGGCAAAATTCGATGGCCTCCCGTGCTCATATCTGATGCTGGTCGGATTGGATGCGAGTTGCATATAGAGCTTTACTTAACCCAAGCTGCAACATTTTAAATGTGAATAAATTGGCCACACACTGATCGAAGCGTTCGCATCCACCCTGGGGCCGGGAGATGGTACTGCCTGCACCCTGCCGCGTTATAACGACCTGAAAACGTTGGTCAAAAGTCGACTTAAAAAGCAATAAATCGTCGACGTTTGTGGCAGGAGTCGTTGATGCACGGCGTTGTCCTTGCACTTGCATCCGAAAAGGGATTTATGACCTGTCCAAGGGATCACAGTGAATCCTTCTTAGCCACGTTGCATTCAAAGTTGAATATGCGGTGTGTCCGTGTTGTCGGCGAGGACGATGCCGATGTCGGCTCGATACTCAAGAGCTCCTTTATTACAGTGGCAACAAAAACCTGCATGTGCTATTTATGCGCGTAAAATGTTCGCAATATATGAATGCGCACATAAAAAGCGAGGCATGTGGAGCAGAAAACCCTTGCCTGATTGACAGGCCACGTATTGAATTTGTGGCAAACTAATTGACTTGATTCGTGGTGTTTTTTTTTGCATTGATGGCACACCTCACTGAGCAGATATTGAAATATGGGTGCGTTTTGTCTGCGTGCTGCATCCATCAGGCCTTGCGCGCATTGTTGTCCTGTCAAAGTGCAAGGCCATAATATACGATACACTGTGTGAAGGCTGTGTTTACGAAAGGCACGTTGAACGCAATCAGTGCTTCACTTCACACATTGAGCTGCCATTGCACCGTAAATATAAACATTAAAACGTGTCACGTTGTAGGTATCCTGAAAAATGGGCAGGAGGGGGAGGGGGGGGGAGAGGAAACCTGATTTGTGCCTGTCTGATATCACGCTGTGTTAAGTTACCTGTGATACATCATGAAGCGCCACTTTATGCCAGTGATTCCGGGTAAAGTCAATTGCTTACTGCATGCTGTGGTACATGGAAAGTGGATTTTTCTTTTGACAACTTGAAGCTTTATTAATGACGCTAAAGTTAAGGATAACCGAGAATCCTTTATGATATGAAAAGAAAGGTTTTCTTCAACCAGCTCTTTGGCGTGAATCGAAATATCAAGCATCCTTTTGATAAAACAAGCTGAGTGACAACTCGAAAGGGTAACGGACACAGTATAGTGAAATTGATTAAACTCCTTGGTAAATGCAATTTGCAATAATTATTGCTGTGTAAAAAATGGAGAATCAGAATCGCGAAAGCATAATATGATCAAGAGGTAATAATCTAATAAGCACTAAAGGTATAATTGCAATTGAAGACAGAACTGGGCAGAAATCACATTGTACCATCACCTCGTTGGATTCGCGAAAGCATAAGTTGCTCAAGAGTCTATAGGCTTATAAGCAGTAAAGCTATTAAATTGAAATTGTAGCCGAAGTGGGCAGAAATCACATAGTGCCAGTACCCGATATATCAAAGAAATGCTTAAACTGATGGCCGATGATTGAAGAATGCAAACAAAATGCCTTAAATTGCCACAGAGACCACATCTACACGCTTCGTCGTATCCAGAAGAAAAATCACATAAAAATCCAAGTCAATAATCCTCCTCCGCTTATGACAGTCAGTGCAGTCCAAAAGCGCTCAACTAATCCGTGGTGCATAATCAGAGACTACGCTCGCTGATATACCTCACTGAGTCATGCGACAACATCATCATGCGAACGTCAAAAGCCCGCTGTGATGGCAATCAATGATTTGTATAAGGTTAAAGTCGTAAAAGTCATTTCGGAACATAAATGCAGGCATCAATCTGAACAGGAAACTGGTTGAGATATAATTAGAGCTCACAGATTTCAAATTATCTGGGTGACCGAGCTTTGCTCGGTTATTACTATTTATTGTAATTTTAAAAACGATACAAATTAAAAAAATATATATAAACTTGAACATATAAAAAAATGAAAATTTCCTATACCGGTTACTTCCTTTTTTCCTTTCACTATGACGCGGACGGCAAGAAACGAGTGTTACGGGTTCGAATCTTACTTTTTTCCTTTTACCTATGACGCGGAGGGCAAGAAACGAGTCTTACGGGTTCGAATCCCGCTCGGGAACTTACTTTTGTTTTTTGTATGTTCAAGTTAATATATATTTTTTTTTAATTTTGATTGTTTTTTGAAATAACAATTAATACTAATAACCGAGCAAAGCGAGAGGACGGGCTCTGGTCGTTTTCTTGAAGAGACTATAATGTAACTCAAATATTTCAATTCTAGCAAAGCATTAAACTCTGAAAAATATTGAAGGATGTTCATTTTCTAAAAATTAGAGTTTGTAGCCACGAAATGATAAAATGATGGTGGCTCAAAAAATTATGTTCGTTCTGTTGTTGGCTTATTGGTAGAGTGCCATTTAGCATAATTTCAACTTATGATAACGTCCTGTACATATTCGAATCAGTACCCATGGAGTGCTCCATTTCAAGCAGCAGTTGGCTATGGATATCCCGCAACATTGCCAATCTCTTATCTTTTTAAAGTACGATTAAATTCGCAATAACTCTTCTTCTTTTACGACAACTTACACCCACCTCGAATCAACATTTACATATCATTGAAATACTTTCCCCGCTTAACTATTAACTTCACTCATTCAGTCCGCACAGCCCATAGAAATAAAATAACAAATAAATCCTCTATTACCGTAATTTGTTTTGTTATTAACAGCAGATCAAACTTTATCATTCGCACGAACAAATTGGTCACCAATTTGATAGCTCATCTTTTTTCGCAGCAGCTCACATTCGCATTCTTGCTTTGTGAATCAATTTTCGTCCTTAATTCCATTTACGAGAATAATCCGCATGCATGCATGATACATACCACGTAGACACAAAACGGACCGAATTGGATAAAGCACCAAAGCGTAACCCATGCCCCATACTTGCCCCCTGACAATGACGCACGAATAACATCCAAGAAGAATAATAAGAAGGGAAATTGCATAGCATTAGACTAGATTTGGTGTGCGAAAGACAATTGTGCGCTCTATACTCGCATCAAACCATGTCCATGTGGGGGCAATAAAAGTAGAGAGAAGACCAAAATGGAATTTACCGAAGTATACATACATACGCGCAGATACAGTCGAATTGTCGTCACTAATACGCCAGGAATATATGCATGCGTCGGCATTTAGCCCATCAGGAGTAGTGACAGTGCGAAGGATTTGTCCGCACACTGATCCATGCACATATTAGTATAGAGCTGTAGTGCGGGTGCGGTTCGTTGTGAGGCTTTTCTGCCAGCATTAATTCTAAGCCTGATTCTAATAAAACATCGCAACTTAACGCCTTTACTGTATGCGATGGCAAATACATGCCAAAGACAAAGGATACTTCGCAGTTGTGTATACGAGGATTTGTATAGCGCTCGCACAGCACTTTATCTTCGTATTAAATTGAGAGAGAAAGACAAGCGACCAGATAAGCAGTAGCAACTAGCAATAGCTGGTCAGTAGACCGAAAATGAAGGACAAACACATTTTCACAGATATATCCACGTAGGGTTTTTGTTGCTTTTCCAACGTTTCCTTTTTTTATCCTTTTTTTTTTTTTTTTGCTTGCCAAGTGTTTGCCCTGAAGGTGGCAGCCTGGGAGATGAATGCGAAGCAGTCAGCGCAATTGGCAAAGGGCCAGTGGTATATAAATTTAGGTGTCTCCTTGATTGGGACATGGTGTGAACTGTGGGTATTAAATTGCCATAGACACCGCCAACGACACGATTTAGTGGGAAACGCTTCGAAAATGTATATGGATGCGATAACTCAAAATTGAACAATTAAATAGAAATGTACTTAAATTTAAGAAGCCTTTACTTAAACTGACATACAGAATATGAAAGGGCCGATGAAAACTATGACACTATTATTGGTGCCGCTATAAAGATACCTTTTGGACGTGGACTCGTCATACCCGGCAGATTCAGGAAACAAAACTCTGAAATTTTGACAGAGTAGTCAATGTCTTTTAACAACGGCACGCCCTCAAAGAGGAAAGAATACGACGCTGCAAAAGAAAGTTTCCACGAGCTTTTCATCATAGGGAAGGGGCAAACGAAGTCAGGCTATAGTTGGACAGAAAACAAACGCGTTCCAGAGAGTCTTGAAAATCTTAAATCCAAAGAAAATGTGACAAAAAATAAGAACAAATTCCTGTGCACAATGCTCAATGCGCTGAGAGTAACCTCCGACCGGACTAGCACAACTCGTTTATTCATTCATTAAGCTATACAAAACAAAAATGGCAAGTAGCGAAACAGTCACCGTACAGCTAAAGAGTCCCAAAACAAGGAAATAGGAGGAGCACAAAACCATCCTGTCCGGCAAAGGACATTGAATGTCGTTTCTGGCGGGGCAAAATTTGTTCACCCTGTATGCTCTTACATTCCTCTGTATATGTGCATGGGATTCATATTGCCCGCCAGCAGTCGAGCACACATCCGGTTATATATATATTATGTACACAGAAAGAGCACATTACTTGACACTGATAACAAATTCTTAACAACAGGAGTCAAGTGACCACATCCAGCATCAGTTGCACGGGCTAACTCTCGCCGAGGTCGAGGTTGATTGTCTGCAGAGCTTGCGGTTGGGGAGATTTTTACTTTTCTATATCACAGTCCGTAGTTGAGATAGGTTTCTTCTATTTCTGTTTTGTTTTTGCAATTTTTATTTGTTTTCCTCGTGTTGTCGGATGTCCCTGTAGATTCAAAGTTTCACTTCCGTTCTCATTTATTATCGAGTATCAATTCTAAGGGCCGCCACAGGCGAAAGCACAAAATGGATGGTGTGTGACTGATATTATATATGTACACAAAAACACACTCAATGTCTATTGGTGTCCCTAAGGACAATGGGGTTTTTATTTTCTTCATGGTGTCTTTTGGACATGTTGACGACGAGCTGCGCTCAGTGTCACCATACGTCTATACCACACCATGCCAAAGGGTAGAAGGAAAATCCACCTCACCTACATGTTAATCGATTATTCCTTAGCCGCACTACAACATGGCCTACAAATCTAATCCCGTGGGGGTGCCCGGCGTGGTGTAACGCGTACGTATCGAAACATACTTTCACGCTGAGCAGCAACAAAGTTAATATGCTTAATGGGGCGGGCATTCGAATGTGGATTTGGTATGTTCACTGATGGCGATGACTCGTGGTCGCATGGCGGTTGTGTGTGGCTTTTGTTCTTTAGTGAAGGCGCTGAACAGGTGGTCGTCCAAGCGTGGGATTGTGTGTTGGTTCAAATGTAAATGCCTGCCTGTCAACCAAGTTAACAAACGCGCTGCGTGAATAAAATTAACCTAATGGCATGAGTGAAACAGCAGAAGCATGGTGTCCCTTCTATAGTGGCGTTCTTTTTAACCCTCGTCGAAGTTTGTACCTCAGATAAAACCGAGCTAAGTTATGTTTTGACTTTCGTTTCAGTGGTTCCGTGACAGGTGTTAAACGATTGATCTATTGATAGGCCGTATTTAGTCTGTGTTTTCTCGCATAAACAGTGTTGGGACATAAATTCAGTCAATGTAAACAGTGATAGAGCGGCAACTGTATATGTGAGTTAGCGCGACTTATGCCGATTCGTGTGCGTGGACGTGGCAGTTGAACGGATTTGTTTATTTGAAGTTCTTGCATCTAAGTGAACGTTTAGTGTTTCAGAGTTTAGTAAATTCAGTGCGTTTTAGTACACAAGTAGTCAATCGTGTACTAAAATTTAGTACAGTTTAGTACACAAGTACTAAATCATGTATTAAGTTATTTATTTGAAGTTCTTGCTTCAGAATTTAGTAAATTCAGTGCGTTTTAGTACACAAGTAATCAATCGTGTACTAAAATTTAGTACAGTTTAGTACACGAGTACTAAATCGTGTGCTTAGATAATAACAACAATATATTTTAGTACACAAATACTAAATTATATGCTAAGATTTAGTACATTTCAGTACACAAGTACGAAAGCAGGACTTGTTCACGCAACATCAACTTAAAAAACATTTTTGTATTTACTATGTAGCTACCTAGATAAAATAAATATTCGGCGCAACAGATTCATATAGCTAAGTATCCCCAGGCCTTGCGATTGTTTGAGTGTTTGAAGTGAATATCTACTTCTCTTGGTTTGGAAGACTCTAAAGGTTCGAAAGAGCTATGGTTGCAGATGCAGGTACCCTAGCACGATAAAACAGTTTAAAAAAAAGTGATCCAGGCAACAAGATTTATACGCACTTGCCCAAGCGTCTTTGTTTCGTGAATGGAGTCTCTTCAATTTATTGGCGAAGAAGTGTTCCTTTGAGACGAATTTGTGTGCATCTCAGAAGCGCAGTCAAATCCACTTCGCACTCAATTCCGCAAGGATTGCAGCTTTTCTGTCTGCTTTTCGTGTCTTCCCTAAGTAGCCGCAGTGGATCGCTGCTTTGCGAATTTTTCAAAAGACTTCTTTGCATACAGCAGACATTTCCGGCTGGTGGAGTATACCTATCCAATAAAAGGAAACGAAAAGTGAACTTTCAACTTTCGTTCAATAGTATGCCCAGGATACTCTCCAGACATACACACACACCAACCCGTTGAGGAATTCTAAAAGTGACACTTCAAGTCGCCGTCCTACGCTCGAACGCTCCAAAGTGCTTATTGAAACTATTTGTGGGCGTATAAATAACTTAGGCTACTGAGAAAATAGGTCGCCACTTGCCATACACCCCATACCACCTTACGAACTAATGGCGCAAACCACTCATTACTGTATATATGTATATAGGTAGCGGCAGGACAGAAACAATGGACAACTAAGTTATTTCCACTAACCCATTTGTCATTCGCGTTTCACCTTTTCGCGCGACCACACCGCAGGTGTGCGAGAGTGGTTTCAACTTCCACCGACCCACCCTTCGCCTCTTTTATACCGAAAGGATCTGCGAAACAAAACGCAAAAATGAACAAGAACCAAACACCTAACGGAAGAAATTTAAAGTGGCCGTTAGTCGGTTTTTACTGATTGACACTGTCGATAGTTGAAGCTGAAATATTATGGCAATTTTCGACATCGACACCTCCCTTTGTAATGACTGTCCTCGTTCGGTATGCGTGCGCCATTCTGCCTGCCCATGTTCATTTAATGAAATTCTGTAACTGCCGGCATTCAGTGTGTGTGTTTGACCGCATTTAAGTTCGGTTCTACCATAAGCCCCTGCGTACCGCAACTCCACAACTGACCTCATTTCCTGCAAAAAGGATGAGTACAGCGCAGGTGACCGCTAAATGCTGAATATTATTGTAATTCCATTTCGATGACTTCTCTGCACAGGTATGGGTCGTATAGGTGTAGGTATTAGGTCCTACCGAATTGGCAGGTTGCGCGCTTTTGTATAGTTTATCAGTAAAACCAGTGATGGATTCGAGGGAAGCGCACACGCACACAAACACACAAACCAACCGCTGACAAATTAAGGATATTCCGTGACAAGTTTTAATTGCTACTAAATAGTGGCATTAGTCGTCAGACTTCGATCGCCGCATACTCCCCAAAGTAGCCTGGCGTGTGACAAATTACTCTGTTTGGGTTGTCACCGCGCCACTGCCGACAGAATGTACCGCTGTGCCAAAGAAGAAGGGCGCATTTTACAATGCAATCCATCGCACAACACACGGCAGAGTTCCATTGTCGCATATATATACCATCCTCATCCAAATGACGAGGTATTCTGTTAGATATCCCCAGTTGTATCAAAGCTCACATTGATCGCCTTAAATTACACACTGCAACGCAGCGTTGCATGAACTTTTGTTAAAAATGAAATTAAGGCCGCCAGTCCGCACGGGCAGTGTACAGCATTAACCTTTTGCGGGATATATACGTAAGCTTGCAGTGGCGCAAGCTTTAAACTCGTAAATTAGTGAGATAAATTAATTATGCAATAGGAGTGTCTAATACTACATACGAATTACAGTTGGTCCTTTCTGTGTGCCGAAGTCCGTTGTGCGCACACACAGTTAAACAGAGTTTATTAGCAATAACATGCGACGATGCCAGCTGAATTATAAGATAAGTGTAGGCGCCATAGAGGCATGGGTGTTAATCCTACCACAAAAGGGAATGCGGTAGTGGCTGCGGAGCATAATTATTAACGTTGCGAAACTTAAGGGTGCTTTGTTTTGTGTGCTCTTTTTTTTTTTGTCGGATACATACCTACGTGTGATTTGAAATTCCTAAATAAACCACAACCCGAAGTCGGGCTTCTGACAAGGTGTTTCCTTTGTGCACATGTACGTATAGTCGTTTATATTTAGATGCAAAAGCTTGGCAGCTATAGGTACATATGTGTGGGATAGCCATATAGAACTTATCACGCGTACGCGTTGACATCCCTTCTTGGTGGCTTACAACCGGGAGCTGAGGCTGGAAAATATTGCCTATAGCGACAGTACGACGGGTTAATATTTTATGACTTATACCACATGCTGCTGAGATTAAGCGGGATTAAGTCAACAAAACTGTGTAGGTATTCGGAAATTAGACAACGCAGCAACGTTATACATGAGCGGATTGTATACGCAGTCCTTTTGTAAGAGCAACATGTAACAAAGAAAGCAAACAGGCTTAGTTTCACAAAACGACATGGAGGGATCTATGTACTTAAGGATTTGTTCGGTCTTATGCATAAATGATAAGATTTTTATAAGACAGATCGAACACAGCTACACGGTAACAGCGTTCGAATGTTCTCGAAGTTTCATATAAACCTTAAGCCTATATTTATGATTTAAACAGCCTCGAAAACATGGAATAGGCGGATTGAAGCGCCAATCGAATTTTCCAATCAAAGGATAAAGCGACAGTCCATTGACTCGGAGATGTTGTCGGCAACGATGTTACGAATTACAGCACGAGCGTTCGTAATGGATGGGAAGACCACCACCCTGTCTCCGGAAGCTCGGAGCCTATCTTCAGCAGACGAAGGTATTGAGAGAAAGATTCGTCGTAAAATTCGTCCTGTCGATGGGCGTCGGGGGAGGAGATTCAACAACGAACTATACGTGAGCTGTTCAGTGACATATAGAGGTAGCCAAAAAATTGAGCATCGGCGGAGAAGCGGACCTGAATCAACTTGCAGTGCGTAAATAGAGGTAGTTAGCTAAAGACCATGCAAACCAAAGAGTAACATTTGTTAAGTCCCAGGTTAGCCCCGGACTATAGCGCCACCAAGTAAGTGGTGCTTTTGACATATTTGTATTGTCGAATATGTTCATTGAAGAAGCCTAAACGAGTTTCACAACAAAGAAGTTGCAAGGGGATTCTTCAGCTGTACGATTTGCCGGGATATCGCAAAGACTGATGTTGATCTGTTAAAAGACTTCGTAGTCTCCGTAGCAGTGTTGTCGAAAGTACTCCCATAGGAGTATTATACTACTTTCAACACCTCCGTACTCCCGGACTCCTCCTTTCACATTCGTACTCCTATTGTTTTTTTTAAGACCTAAAATATCTTACACTTGCAGCAAAGTGTAATTTCAACCTTAGCAAATTTAATTCACTTCAAATTTAATGGAAATTTGGCAGCACTTTTATATTGCAAACTTTCGTCACAAAGGGATTTTGGTTATGTTTTTCGTTGATCTGAGATTGTGGGTTGGTGGTTCTGTTTTTTTTTTTTTTTTAAACTCCGTGAATTTGTATGTATGGTTCAATAAAATGAAAAGTTTTGTTATTAAATTAATGCTTGAAATATTGTTTTTCCTATTAGAATAAATCAAAGTAAACTTTTATTATAGATATAAAAAGCTGTAAATGTGTCGTGTGCTGCTGGAGATTCTAAAACAGATAAGTCTGCTGCTGTTTCTATGTTTTTTTTAACTAAGCTTTATTTTTAAATAAAGTTAACAAAAAAAAAAAAAAACAATTTTTGTGCCCACATCTATTTTTGATGGCTAAAAAATGCCGAATTATATATTGTTTTGAAAAGAGCTAAATACCGGGGAATTGCGATGACCACCATAATAGACATTGAAGGTGCCTTCGATAAGATATGCTTTGAAAGTCTGAAACAAGCCTTGGAAAAACGTAGGGTTAACCCACTGGTGGTAAGATGGGTGGACAATATGTTGAACACAAGGGCGATAAATATTCAGACGGGAACCTCAAAAGTCAGAGGAAGGGTTAACAGAGGTTGCCCACAAGGAGGTGTTCTCTCACCTACACTGTGGAATATCACTGTGGAATCTCTTCTCGACAGACTTTAGGCGACTGGCGGCACAGTGGGATGTGCCGACGATATAGCAATAATGGCAGTTTCATAGCCGTCCGTGGTGTCTGGAACAAAGGCTTTCCATTGATGCGGAGAAAACAGATCTAATAATCTTCACAAGGAAGACGAAAAATCTGGAATTTCTACCCTTAACACTTTTCCGATCGGAACTAAGAATGGCCAAGAAGGTTAAGTATCTCGGAGTCTCTCTAGATACTAGACTTACCTGGAACCACCATGTTGAGAAGAAGGCCAGAAAGGCAAAAAAGGTAATACATCAGTAAAAACGTGTATGTGCACAGAGGCGGGGACTCTCGCCTAGATCTGCATACTGGATGTATACGATGATAACTAGAAACATTATCACCTACGCCTCGGTTGTAAGGTGTGCGAAAGCCTCCCGGAAAACTGTGAGGAAGCACCTGGATAGGGTCCAACGCTTAGCATGTATAGGAGTTGCAGGTGCATTAAGGACAACACAAACATGCGCATTGGAAGTGATCCTGGGGATTTTACCGCTGGACTTATTTATTAAGAAAACAACGGCCCTAACGCCACTTCGTTTGCATGCAATGGCACAATCGTGGTAATATCTATGGGCAGAGGAAGATCCCGGAACTTGTCAGAAACGAGATTAGGGAGCTGAACATGCCCATGGATGGGATAACAAGGGTGCGTATTATGGAAAGGAATCACAAAACTCATATTGAGAACGAATTAGTACTTCCATAAAAAAGGAGTGGTGAAATAGTGATTTTCACAGATGGATCCATGATGGATGGCGGAGCGGGTGCCGGTATCTATTCAGCAGAGCAGAGCTGGAACTAGCCCGTGACATTAGCCTCGGGAAGCACACTTCCGTATATCAGGCTGATATGATTGCATTGCTGCATGCGTTGGACTACTTGCTTGAGCTTCAGGTGGAGGTAAGAAATATCCTTATAGCCCTGGACAATCAGGCGGTGATCAGACGCATGGAACAGACAAACATCACAACATCATTGGCACTGGAATGTGTACTTAAGCTCAATAAGTGTTCATCTAAAAATGAAGTAACACTGACTTGGGTACGAGGACACATAGGAATCGAAGGCAACGAAAAGGCAAACTCCCTTGCAAAATAGGGGTCAACTGGAAAGTTGCTGGGACCAGAACCATTCTCTTCAATTAGCAAAGGAATGGTAGAACAGCTGATTCACAAATGGATCACGGCAGAACACCTGAGAAGGTGGTCAACCGTGGACCAATGTAGAAAGGCTAAAATGGCAATTAAGTGGCCGACCTGCCCCACTCAAAGAAGGGTTCTAAGCATGAGTCGAGGAACATTGAAATGGGTGGTGGCTTCGTTAACAGGACATGGTAATTTCGGCTATCACTTGAGGAAGATGGGCCTTAGAGAGGATGATACCTGTAAACTATGCCTGGAGGAACCAGAGACAGCGGCCCATATACTGTGTCAATGTCCGGCGTTGGCTGGCAAAAGAATGAAGAATGAAGATCTTGGGACATCATTGAGACCCAGTCGATGAAACATATCTCCCATAAACAGATGCTAGCGTTAGCACTAGCAATTGAGCTCAGGGAAGAACTCTGGAGATCTCCAGAAAGTTTCTCTGGGTAAGATTTATAGTGGAAGAGAGACGAAAAGAGACCCGACAATTGTGGTCTGATTCGAATATCTCTCGAAATCTATATATATATTGTTTTGAAAATATTCCCCTTTGTTGGCTGCAGTACTAGCTCATAATATTTTTCTCCGGCAACACTGTCCGTGGATTGCCTATTTTGATTAAAGTCTACGTTAGAATCAGATCTCCCAAGCAGGTTTTCTCTGAGTCGGGGAGATGATGTTACGCCTTTTAGTAGGAAGTTAATTCTGTTAAACCTAAATTTCAAAAACTGATCCTCTAAAGTGTTTGTTTGCAACTTGACATTTTGTATTTTCTTATTTTGAAAAATAACAATCAGATTCGAGACCGCAACTATCCATTTGACGATAGTTTATTCAAAGGCAGTTCTACGACTGCCGCAAGAGTTTGTGGGTTATCCGTATTAAAACTGATCCTAAAAGTGTTTCGTATTTAAAGTGACAAATCAATTTGTTGGACTCGGCTGAAACTGAGCACGATTAAAGGGTTCCCACCCCTTATATGATAACTGAAGTACTGCAAATGAAAGCGCAAACAAATCGCGAGCTACCCTTTACCTACTTGACTAACCAAAAAACAAAATCGATTCCCAACTACCAACCAATTTGGGGTGAAGTTCTATAAAAAGAAAAAAATCTGTTCAATTTGATGGTTTTATTGATTCTAATGAAATGACCAGTAAAACGGTTTAATCTCGACTGAAATTTCACTCAACAAATTGCTCTATGCCTCCAGGCGAATAAATAAATCACAATAAGCCCCTAAGGACTTTTATCCAAAGCGTATATAACTTCTACCACTCGTAAACTTATCCCCGGCCGGGACACAGGACAAAATATTAGTGCAAAAAAGGAAAATAACGATTTTCATTCCCCATAAAAGTGTCCCCAGCCCCCAGATATTTATCGACCACTCACTTGGATGTGGTAGTGGTTCTCTCTTGTTTTGCTGTGCTATAAAGCAAAACTCTGATTGAATTGTAGTAGTGAGAAATAATATGCCACGTGTTGCAGTAGAACAATGGGAAGAGGAAGAGCATAATGATGGAACAATTGAACGGAAGAAGTCCGGGAAATATTTTCGTAAATATGTACTCCATAGCTAGATAGATAACATTTGCCGCCCTGATGCAAATGAATTCTATTTGTGTTTTATAAAGAGCTGCTTGGCATCCACAGGTCCTCCCCTCGGGCACAGCATTTTACGTTGGAGATAAATCAAACTGGCAGCAGTTGCATTTTTGTGTAGGTACTTATGCTTAACAAGCCGACATCTCTCGAACATTTGGCGAATAATTTTGCACACTGTTGTTCAATTATGGATGATTGCAAGATGCAAGCGCAACTGTATAGTAGTAGTCCTCGCCGAAACGCCGCGCCGCACTATAATTAGGCTGTGTCAATTACATTAGTTGGTTAAATTAAAAGGACATCGTGCGTACGGTGCGCGGTACCATTTGATTAAATAAACATACAACTACAGACAGCATGTAATTTGTGTATTATATTGCCAGGACAATTATCTGTGCTAACACGTACGCCTGAACTCCCATCGCTGTTGTGGTGTGTGTATTTTTGGATGGCATTAAGTTAATGTTGCCATTACGATAATGCCGGAAGGATATTATTTGATTTAATTACGCTTAATTCGATTTTCGATTTATTTTACTTTTTCATGCCCAATACGCTGGCAGAACTGGTGCTTTGTTTTAATGCCGTATTTACACAGGGAATAGCGTCATAGTGAAGGCTCCATTAGTCACAACTCACCAGCGCTGATGCGAGTATTAAATATATGCAAAAGCCCGTGTTTCCAATAGGTATAGAGATGTTATAAATAATCCTGACTAGCCGATAGCCTTGGTAGCTAGTGCTATAATTTTTATTATTGTTATGTAATTTATTACTTAACTAGCGTGCCCGGCGAACTTCGTCCCGCCCAATATTGACTTTTTGACTAAAATAATTTGAATTTGGAACATTCCTTATTCCACCAGAAATTAGTTTTTTTGATCCAAAATATCTTTTGACAAATGCGATCTCACTGTATATACTACGATCAAATCAAAATTGTTTTAAAAAAAAATAACACTCCCCGTACGAAATGTATGGAAAATAAATTTCTACAATTCTCCAATTTCCCTTTCAAATTTTCCATTTTTTTTCGTCGTATGAACCTTCCTTAGGCGTAGACAAACACAACAAAGAAAAGATAGCTCAAGCCTGACGATCCGTTCTCGAGTTCCCTCATATGAAAAATTTTATGGTAGGTGTTACCATCTCTGAGATTGAAAGGGAGATGCACGGAAAATTCAAGACGCTTAAATACGAATGACAAATCATTCTGAATAAGGGGAATCCGATCAATGAGAATGTTTGCCTTTAAATTTTCCTCTCGAAACCGTCGCTTGGATGGCATTCAATTCAATTCAATTGACATTTGATTAATTTGATCTTTCACCATCAGATCAAACGCGTTCCGTTACAAAGTTTCGGTGTATTAACGTTGCGCAGCAAAATTATAACTGCCCGGAACATACAAAGAATTCAAAAATTCAACTAATCCCCATAAAGTTTTGTTTTCACGACAAAGAGTAGCATAGTATGTCTTTCCTTGGGCACTTGCGAATTTAAACAAAAAATCATAAAAATCGCCCAATCCGTTCCCGAGTTATGAGTGCATATCTGGACGCCAGCCTCTTTTACATGTAGTTGTACCCACTCGGATTTGCTCGTAACTTTCGTATTAAGTCCGGCTCAGATTTTGCAAAGTGCTTTATTTGGACAATGTCCATTAAAATTTTTAATTATACAACTTTAGAAATAGCATTTGGTTTTATGTTTGAATGAGAAGTGCCGCAACCCGTTTCCGTTTATCTTTAAAGACTGCCTAAACCTGAAATACAACAATACGAACAAAACAAAAGAAGAACGATGAAAATTGGCTCAGTGGTTATAAGCAGTTTCCTTGGTTATGTTATTTGTGCCGGAAATCGAATGGAAATTTTATTTACCTATTTAAAATTGATTAAAAACTAATTTGGAGTTTTCGTCGAACAACAACAGCTAAATGAAATATGAATTACTGAAATGTCAAATTCAAAAAAGTATAGACAACCAACGCCAACTATATTACTACAATTAAATTTAGTGTTGTTGATACAAAATTGATGTGCAGGGAAATCTAACTTGTCGTAAATATCTCCCAGCGCCACCTATCGGGTCCAAATTTTGACAAAAGCTTTCTATTTTTTTAAGTGTTATATGGTGTAAATTTGAGCCAAATCGGTCCATAAATAAGAATTTTCAAAAAAGCGACCCCAGCGCCCCCTACTGGGTCGAAAATAAACATAAACCATCCGGAGCACCACACAAACATATTGTGTGAATATAAGGGGGATAGCTTCAGTGGTTCAGTCGTTATCGTCGGTCATACATACGCACGAACGTTTTTATATATATTAAGATTTCAAAACTCAAATTTTCAACCATACCGAGTTTTATAGTTCACTTCACTGTTTATACTGTTACATTTGGGCTGGGATTCGAAAAGATAAAACACTATTCTGTTCAACTGTTCCAATAAAATCACTTTATTCACACTTTCCAAATATTCACTTATTTATCTCCAAAACAATATCACCTTAATCAATTCTTAAACGTCTCAATCCAATCGCTTTATTCTATTACTTCACACTTATTTATTTCACAACCGATTACTCTTTCGAACTCAACTATCGCTGGTTAAAAATCAACTGTCCATCTGTTGTCAACGCGCCCCTTTTATATCCGCGCTGCCACCTATCGGCGAATGTTCCAGAAGTAGATAGATTCCAGATGTAAACTCCATATCTTCTCTAGATGGTTCTAGAATTAACTAATACAAACTGCAATACAATTCCAGTCTCCAATTGGAAGTGGAACTTGAAGAGGGAAACAGATTGTTACCAGGTGCCCGATTCACCACAATTCCTAAGTGCCTGATTTACCACAATACGAATGGGCAATGGCACTATCATTACATTATAATTGTTAATTATTTATTTAATAGAAATAGTTTAAATATTGATTTCTTACAAATATCAAATTGTCATCTATACGTCATTACATAGCTGTCATTATACGTCAATTACGTAGCTGTCATTTGCGTTTTGTTATTCCAAGTCTGATTCTTTTTTGTTATACCACGTTTTATAGTGACTGACGTTTCATGTCAAGTCACACGGGAACGCTGTCGAACGGGATAAAAAGTATCTTATGTCCGTCTCCTGGCTCTAAGCTACATCCCTACCAATTTTCACCCAAATCTGTTCTGCCGTTCTTGAGTTATAAGTGGTGTAACTAACACGACTTTCTTTTATATATATAGATAATATGAGATAGTAATAATAATAATAATAATAATAATAATAAATAATCCTCTTCGTAAAGGAAGGGCGAAAGCGAGTACGACCAATACCATTGGCGATGTAGCTTCGTAAGGTTGTAGGACTGAGCAGTATTTTTTTGAGTATATACAGGCTTTTTGTTTGCTCCTATTTACGGCGTCTTGTAGTTTAAGTCCTTGCTTTTTTGTTTGGAATTTCTAACACCTTGAGTAGCTTATGTGCGCCCAATGTGACTTTAGCGCTCTAACTTCTGGTCGAGGAGCTCGTAAAACTATAATTTGCAGCCTCGTACTTCTCGACTCGGGAAGACATGTTTGGCTAATGAAGGCCGGTATGGGCTTGATATGGATATTCATAAGACATTCACTGTCCACTGCGTGAAACATTCATCCATTTCTAGAGCTCCTTTTGCTCTACAGTACCTAATCAGCGGCACTTTCGAAAGAACTCAATATTCCCTAAGAGGATAAGGGTGTTTGCGGAGCAACAAATCTGCAACCAAAGTAACAACATTGCGATCGACCTAAATATCCAAAAATATGGCGTCACAACTTTCTTATAGTTGCAATTTATAGCAGCCATCGCGTCCTGTTGTTAGGGGGCAATAAATTCGCCCATCATTTCAATTCCTCGCCCTCCCAGGTTTGTGTTATTTTTAATGTTCTCATAAAGTACTTCACTCACTTGAAAAACATCAAAAAAAAAAATTGGCAACAGTCCCACTCTACTTCTTTTCTACAAGACTCTGGTTGACACTACTTTATTGCTAAGCTTAAGGCTTTTGTTCTGACACCCAAAGACTATCCAATTTTTTGTATCATCTTTGCTGACACCATTTAAAAGGACACCAGGATATACTTCGAACGGCTTCTGAGCTACAATTTCTATGATACAAGTTTTTGGCATAAGCACACCCCCCCACTTCCCTTACTGCTTTCAGTTCGTCCATTCATTATAGGGTTGCCAGTTCGCTTTTTTATATATTTCGGTGAGATTTTTGATGCAGCTGATTTTGAAGTGACTTCCCTCCGTAGTTCGCATTTTTCATTCCTTCTTTCAGCTTTTCAACGAGAATAAAACACAACACTGTCGGTCGTTGGTGTTATTTGTGTTGTTGTTATTATTGGTATTGCTCTTAGGGTTGTTTTTACTGTTGATGTTGATGTTGTTGTTGTTTTTATTGTTTTTATTGTTATTGGTGATGTTAATGTTGTGTTTATTGTTGTTATTACCGTTATTTTTCGATTTGAAAGCATTCTATTCTAATCAGCTCTTGAAAACCTCCAATATTCTTTTGTTGATCATCTACAACCGCAAGATTTATGCTATTTTTATATTGCTAAAGGCTAAACCATGTACCCTTCGACTGAAGCCGACAAAAAATACGACTTCTCTCTCTCTCTCTCTCTCTCTCTCTCTCTCTCTCTCTCTCTCTCTCTCTCTCTCTCTCTCTCTCTCTCTCTCTCTCTCTCTCTCCTCTCTCCCCCCTCTCTCTCTCTCTCTCTAAGTAGAAGCAGGATACTTCATAGTTCAGTTTCCTGGTTCGAGTTATAAGTCACACATAAGGGTGGTGTTATCACTTTTTAATGACAAAATGTCCCACTTTCTGTCTGTATAGAGTTCTACAAGCGAATATAAGCTCGTAACAGAATATAAACTAAAAATCTGGTTACCTATCGATAAACCCCACGCTAATTGGATTGAATCAGTCCTTCCCGCGTGAAAGCAGTCTTACGGATAGATATACTTGCGTTCAGATTTAAAATATCTATAGAAGACTAGCTGAACCCCGCCGGCTTCGCCATTAAGTGGGTTCTTTTTTGTTTTTTTTTAATTTTTAAATGTTTTTTTCCCATCAATTGATCACCGTCACCGTAATTACCTATATTAAAAAAAATCAACTGAATTGGTTGAAAATTACGGGCTACAGAGGGAAACATATACTTTTTGCAACATTATACATATATATATATATAGAAATAAGGAAGATAAAGAGAACATATAAAATCAATTGCTTTAGGTAGCCATAAACGGAACCTAACCAATTCCACTCTATTAATATTATTATGCCTAAGTTGGTAAAATAATTAGTTTTTTAAGTTAAAAAAAAAAAAAAAAATGCGGAGTGTTTACTGGAATATTAAACAAAAGATCAACAAATCCACTCGAAAATATGTTTTACCTAAAATGAAATTGGCAGAATTTTCTATGTCCATTGTTTTTTTTTTTTATTGACATCATTTATGGGAGGTGTATTTGCATGCGTAATTAAATCCTTTACCAATGCAGACCGCAATTGTTCGTTCTCCCTCGTCATCCCCTGAATGTTATTGCATTATTGTGTTGGGGTGGAAATTGTTGCACTCAAATGAACCAAAATAATAATTATTTAAAAAGTACCGCGCTCCCAGCTTACCCGCGCTATACATAATAATTTTGTTAATAGAATTAAATCCAGTGGCTAATGTGCACGTAGATTGGAAAATAAATTGCAATGTAATTGACACACAGTGTTCGTTTTTGGCTTCGAGCTAATAATAGTTTGTTAATAAATCGATCAAGCCATACATAATCTATTCCCCGAATGAATGTGCATGAATGTGCATAAATCTCGAATTAACTTTTGTTACAAAGACGGATGATTAAATTTCAAAATTGAATTACACAAAAAAATAAATTGTTCATAAAATTAAAATACAAAATACCACTAAAACCGGGACACACACAATCAAAATGCAACTGACAAAAGGATACAAAAAACAAAAAAAAACCTTTTATGGTTGAAATAATGTCGACGCAAATGATGAGCATTTTAAATTAATTGTTATTTATGTGTTCAACCATGAGCTGTATTTACTTTTTTGCTAAAATAAATAAATCCATTTAAAGTAAATGAACGTTATTTTTAAATAAAATGCGGAAAATTGAAATTTAATCGCAGACGTATTGCAATTGAAAAGAAATGATTAAATACTTAAATTTGTGTAATTTATATCGTATTACCGAAATCCCCCTTGATGTAAATGATTTATGTGACTGTGTCTGATTAATTGAAATTTTATCAGTCGATCTGTGGAAAATCTTATTCAACATACAGGCATGTAGTATACGTCGGACGAAAGTGTAGGCACCTGGTTAAAATTGCATCATTCCAACGGTACATGCATTCATCAGATAAGTACGTTACAGAATTAAAATCATCCGATAGAATGTAATGAGCATGTGTTTGGCCCGACAAACATAGAATCAGTTTTCCGAAATCATGCGTCAATTCAATGATAGTTATTATTTATTGGTTGTGTGGTCTTATAGATGTTTGGATAGCAATCAGAACACTATTAGGAAATCGGTCAATCGGAGAAGCATTAAGCGCCTAGAATCAATATCCACTCACAAGGACATAGAAGCCCAGGTACGTACAGAAAAAATACACCTCAACACAACAAAGGTCGAATGTATTCACAACAGACGTCTATCCAGTTCCAGAACCAGAAGCCAAATTGAGGCTACATTTATATTAAATTTAGCCTCCTCAGTAATTCCTTAAACTTCCAATCAAACATAACATATTTGTGAAGATAATACATCCATACATCTTATTTATAAATCGGATTTCTGGTGGTACTAGATGTTTAGACATATTATTTTTTTTATCTACTATTTATTTACTTTCTGGCACATTTAAAACTAATAAACAATTTTCTTCGGAATTTAAAAAATAATAATCAGTCGGTGACTTGAAAGCAGTGTTGCCAGTTTGGGGGTTTTCTCCCCAAATTAAGGGTTTTTTTTGGTCGACGGGAGGAAATCTGGGGCGAGATATTGTTTAAGGGGAAATCTGGGGCTTTTTAAGATTCTACTTTATTTGTATTTCGTTATAAAATCCTTTTTGGTAGGTAACCTAAAAATGAGCTTTCGCAAAAAAATGAAATTTATATGCATTCGGTGAACGTAAGAAACGCTGAGTAGCTTGTTCTTAAGTAGGTATAAATATCTAGCGTAGAGATTCTTCTTGAATAATAGATCGATCCTCGAAAGCCGATATCTCTGGACTGTTTTCATTAACAAAACACTTCTTCCAAAAAAATCTAGTGCCAGTTTCATTAAGGAAAGTCGCCTGGCTTCTTAATTGGCAGTTTATACTCGGCATAAAATTGTAGATCATTCGTTCCAAAAAAGAAAAACGCACACAAAACGAATGTCTGTGAGAAGCATGGTCTCTACGGATCTGTTGCGTTAACTATTTATTTTTTCTTAAGTTGTACATAAAACTTGTTTAAAAAAAAATGTCCAAATCTGCGCCAACTATTTATTTATTCTAAAGTTTTGACATAAAACTTGTTAAAAAAAAATATAAAGACAATAGTTGGTTTTTTTTTTCGAAAAAAATGTCCAAATCTAAAGGTTTTCCAGATTCATCTGTGGGGAAATATTTTGACGTCTGGCAACGCTGCTTGAAAGTCAGTTTGTAATGATCAGACACAGTTAGACACAGTATTTCTTGGACTTTATATAGCTAATTATTATTTATATCTACTCGTCGTATGTATGACAAGATGCATGATCTCTATATACATATATAAAACAAAGCTGCATCCGTAAGACCGCCCATAACTCGAGAACGGATCGTCCGATTTGAGCTATCCCTTCTATGTTGTGTTTGACAACGTCTAAAGAAGGTTTATAGTGCGAAAAAATTGGAAAATTCGTAAAAATTAATTTTCCATACCTAAATTTTGTACGGGGGAATTTTCTTTTCCTTAACTTTGATCGCAATATACAGTGAGATCGTATTTGTCAAAAATTCTACATGAATTTAATTATTTAGTAAATTTTCTTTACGGAACCAATTTTTTTTTTAGCACGGTCAAATCCGTGCGTGAACAACTAGTTTTTTTTTTTATAAAAGTGAGCACTTCTTTTCTTTTCTTTTTTTAATATATTTTTCTGGTTTGTTTTTGGCTGATGTATAACTTCAAATTACCGCCGGTAAACAAACGTTAATTAACCGCGATTTTCTTTCCTTGTAAAACAAATTTTACTTTTAAAAACAAAAGGGAATTTGAGTACGGTGAAAAGGGAAACATGACCCACGTCTCTTGGGATAAATGAAGAGAGAGTGCTAACAACACTGCTTCGAGTTAAGGAACGGCATTGAGTAGAAATTCGTAAGAATTAGTAGAAATGCATAAGATTTAAAAGTAAAGGAACAGGCCTATTGATTCGTTAGGAAGACGTCGCTTTTCTTTAATGTTCAAACTCTACCAAACTTTGCATCCCGTTAAAGCGAAACAACAATCGGCAAAGACACATAACGGAAGTGGCAGTGGACTTTTCACACTTTCCGAGAACCCACAAGGGGCTATAGGACATAACATAGACGCATAAGAAAAATATACACAAATTGAAGGTGCACAAAGGATGAAAATTATTTGAAAAAAGACTTAATGCTAGATCAAACCGCCGTAAAAATAAAGATTCATTCATTAAAGTCGATCTTTCCCTTTTATCCTTTTAGACCCTAATAAGACAAATTTTCGTTAAACTTTAACTTGGGGCGAATGCTCTAGTCGTCCATATGAGTAACATGTGAGAAAGGTTAACAACTATTGCCATAAAAAAGACAGTTTAAATTAAGCTCGTCCCCACTTCTTGAATGAGAGTAGGTACATATTTCCAGCGAATATTACTTATCGCCTTAAATTGACCTTCACAATCCGCCAATGAAACTCTCAATAGGAATACGAAATGAAGAAGAACGACTTCTTAAAGATCAAAAAAAAAAGATGAATGCCCCACACTCAGCGAAATAAATCAACAAACTCCAACAAAAAGTATGTATTATCAAAGTAAGCCCTCAACATGGGATGGTCCTTTCAAACAGATACGTTCCCGACCGCTACTCTCAACGCGCCCTTCACCCCATCCGAAGCACTCTAAAATATTTAAATTAAATACGCTTATGACCAGAACAATATGCGTTCAGGCAACCCCCATGCGGTGATTGAAGGGGAATCTGAAGAAAACATTTCCAAGGCAATGTCGCAAGCTGACGCAATCTGTTTTGGCCCCAGTCAAAGCCTTCACAAACTTTAAAGAGAAAATTTAATTTTCATTTTGCCTTCTGGAAAACAACATCTACACCAGAAACAAGTCGTGAAACCTTTTTCTCAGGACAAGCCAAATCAACACTCATCATCCCCAAACCATCCATCTACACCATCCCATAACGCCCATCATCATAATTGCTGTAGAATCCATCTATTGCTCGTGAAGTCTTCGCCATTTCGTCAGAGGAGCCAGCACTGTCGAAGGACGACCAGGAGGCTAATACCCAAACCAACCTAAAGGCATTTTGCCTTTTCATAATAATAAATAATTTCCATCAAAGGATTTCCGAACGATCCTTTTGTTGTCCCTTATATTAGATACATTTCTCGCATGCTATTATTACCTCAAAAGATTTCTTCATCTTCATCTCCGTGTACGTTTTCATCTTCTTCAATGTTCGTTCGGAGAAAATCATTAGTTTTTATTAAAAACAACAACAACAAAAAAACTCACACACACTTACGAAAGGGAAAGAATAATTGAAAGGACGACACAAGAAAACTGAAAGCCAACAGTATTAGCAACGCCACAGAACCTAAAACATATTTACGCACACTCAGGCCATTTGAGTGTACTTGTGTTGAAATTAAAATTCTTCCGAAAGTAAAATATCCTCACAAGGTGCAGGACATTGTGAATTTTCTCTATAGGCAAACACGTAATGTTCAGCTACATACTCATCTTTATGAAAACACTAAAAATTAACCATAGAACAACACTATTGAGGAATGAAGTATATGAAGGTCACACACACACGCATTATACATACTTATGCACAGATGAAGTTCACTTTAAAGTGAAGTAGGGACAACATGTGCGGGGAACACAACACAAGTGAATAGTTTACGAAGTATCCTTATTTCGCAGAACAAAATATAATTTTGTTTGAGTTGGATCCTTAATATGAAAAGTTTTACAATTACAAGCTTTAAGTTATGACAGGGCTTTCGTAATAGTTTAGTTGACTATTGTTCCTTAAGAAAATTTGATACATTCGCCGCACCTAGATACTTACAGCGAGGCATTATCATAGAGATGAATTATTATTAGTACGGAGAAGGGTCTGAAAAACGTCACCTATCACTTTGAATCGATGCTAAGCAACGAAAAGACGGCAAGACGGCTCTGTTCGTCTATCCTCGAATGTTCTCTTACAGTAATTGCCTGGAGATCATATACATAGGTACATTGAAGTATCAATTTTGCTATGAACGGGCGCCTAGTGATTTCGTTCAAGGGCTGGCGTTCGCCATGTCCTTTGTAGAGTGAAAATGCCTTGCAGTAATCTTCAACTTTGAGAAAGCCATCGGCTGGAATGATCAGATTGGTCTCCAGCGCTCTTATTTATAATACAATGAGTCTCAAGTCACTACAGATTTAATGATAATTTTTCTGTCGCGTTTAAAAATGGATACTCTCAAAACTCAAACCCTAAATGTGAGCATCAAAAAACACTCTTTTCACCAAAAGACAGTTTGGGCAGCCTACTCAGCTTGAGGCACAATAACTTGTCTTTACTTCGCCAGTGTTGCCATAAAAATATTTTGACAAATCTGCAATTATGAAAAAAAAATTTGCAATGCAGATTTCTATAGAAAAATCTTACTTCACAATTGTTTTTTTTTTTTTTTATTCAGTAACAATAACAAAAAAATAAACATAAATAAATGTTTTCTTTGTACCTACATAGTGCAATTAAATGCTTTAAGCATATCATATCAGGACATTCTTTAAATACAGTGCAGCTAAAATGGTTTAGTTTTATACGAGTATAACCCTTGGACAGAAAATGAAAAGCATGCTTTACGTGAACACCTGCCTTGACGGCTTAATTTCACGGTGGGCACACCCACATTAGAGTCCCTGAGAAAGACGCTGACTAAGCGCCCCAAGGCCAGTTCAAGTACAAGTACAAGTACTGACCTTAGTAGAATTACCGTGACTGTTAGGTAAGATTACAGATACAGTCCATCGACCCATTCGTGTTGGGCGAGGCCTATCTTGACACCTCTTCGTTCTGAAAGAATGCTCTTGTCTTCCGCATTTGGAATAAACCACAGCCCCCACGAGTCCAACCTCAAACGATGGGGCTGCATCAGATTTGACACAGAGGCTGTCCCCATCCGCGGTGGTACCATTTTTAAGTTAATGGTAATGCTTTCGCAACCCGAAGGTTACTCCCAATTGAACCGCCTTACCCAGTTCCGGCATGAGTATCGCCTTTTCGTTCAAAAGTGTTAGGTGAACAGAGCATCTTGAATTCCATATTACTCATCACCTTTTTTGCTCTTGCACTGATTAATTTGGTGATGCCCACAATCAGAGACAATACTGAGACCCCCAACTTCGACCGATTAACAGTTATTTGCCTACAAGCTAAATTTTACGCTCCCAAAAAGTTTAGGTGCGCTAGTATTGTTGCATAGAAATTCGTATTGACAAATGTCAAAAATCCTCTCAACCAACACATTCGCACCTAATCTTTTTACATTTCACTGTGGGCAAAGCAAAACGGATAGGAATTGGCGTACACGGATAGGACAACAAAATGGCGGATTCCTGGCAAAAATTGAGGGGGCCAGCGGCAAGAGGATTGTGAGTTGGGGGTCTCAGTATGATTTGTTTATGCCCACAATAAAGGCATCACTCAAATTTGGGCAGTGCCCCATAACCTTTGGACATTAAGATTCCATTTAATTTAAAGATTGTTCCTTATTTTAGTTTTATTTAAATTTTTATGTAAAAAAAAATGCGTTCAAAATTTGCTGAGATACGGGAATTGATAAATTAGACATGACAACATGTTTTACAACTGAAAAACTCTCGTTTCCATCTCCACATTTTTATGAAAATATTTCATTCCAAAAATTGTCTAATGATATTTTTTCATCAGAAAAGTTTAGCTTTTACTTCTCACCATTCGTCATCTAGATTCACGCAATTACAACGACTACGTTCTTCTTGACACTTCGAAGACTCACAGTAGTTGTTGTAATTGCATTCTAAAAATCCTGCTTTGCTTTGCTAAGTTCGAAGTTAAAAAAAACACACGCCTCTAGATACTGTCGTCAGTCAGATTAATATTATGAAGCCAATAAATATTCATCTTTCATTCAAAAATTTTAAAATACAAACGAATAACTTCAGAGTTAAGAAGGTGTACTTAGGTAAAAATTGCTTATAGTTAGTTGATGTTATTCTGTGTGAAAAGCTTAATAATAGCAGCACATAAAGAAATAGCATCATACTTTTACTTACTATTTAATAATTAACCCCCTTATTAATAAAAAAAATGTACACAAGTTAGTTGGCTAGCAAACGTCAGATAGCATACAAAAATTGGATATAACTGCTGAGTAACAAGTTGATAACTTTAACACAGTGTTTATTAATACGGGGGTAAGAAAATAATGTACTTATTAGCTCACTGGCAGTATTTTGTTATACCGGTTCTTTTCCATTTTATATTGATTCTATTTCAATACCAGACTAACGCCATTTGTTGAATTTTGTTTGGGTTTAAAAATATTGGTCAAAATAAATTTCAATTTGACATATAACTGATTGCATTCCGTCTTTTTCAACCTTCCAAAATAAAAGCAGAACTGAATACGAAAATGATGGCATAGAGCGAAAGCAAGAACGCAAACAAAGTCTGGAGTGCAGATTTCTGTTTTTTAAACTATGTTGAAAATCTGCACTTATGGCAACGCTACTTTCTCGGAATCTATTGCGAAAATAATGTGACCACCTGTTATGGGTGGCATTTCCATGGCTTTCGGAAAGCCCACCAGGTTTATCTCCGGGCAGTCATTTGTTATTGGAATATCTGACGGTTTGTGGGGGCGAGTTCAGAAAATGTGCCCTGACACTGTATGGTCTGTCTATATGAAGAAAAGAAAAATCATCGGCCCTAACATTTTTGAACGGAATCATCGTTCTGTAATCTGTAGCCGAAAAGTTCTGCCCATCGCTTGATTACGATTCTAAATTTTTTTTTTTTCTTTTTTTTTTTCACTTCGGCAGTTGAAGCTGTGGAACGAGAACATGTCTGATTTTAAAAATTAAGATAATTTGGCCACAGTCCGTGTACAGTGCAGAAGAGCCGCATTCTGGTACGACGCCTTAAACGGCCTTCGCGTCTTCCTAATTGGGTGGTGAGGTCTTTACTTTACAACAATCATCATTATATTAATCCGTGAACATCCAAAGTTTTTGTAAAAACGAAAACTTATGTCATTCGGAAGGTACTGTGCCATAAATCCCTTTCAAAAGGAATGAAATCAAGACTACTTTAATAATAAAGTAATGCATAGGCATTAGGCATATAAAAGGTAGAGTCAATTTTCGGCAACAAGCGAGACTAGTATTTATATTTCTTTTATAGACTATCTGCTTCCACAGGACAACATTCGAGCTCAAATTGTCAAAGTACCCAATCGCCAAACTTTGAAGAACGGGCTATGATCTCGAAAAAGGCTTCATAGCAAACATGCAAGAGGACATTTTTTAATTATTTCCAAGCCGTTATGTGTTCCTAAATCCTATGTATATGATTGTGTTTCATTCCAATTTAAATAAAAAATAATAACACAAAAGCCGCCCGGCCCGCTTGAATATTGCTAAACAGATTTGAATTTTTTGTGTATTTCAAAAACGTCAGCTGTCATTCCAATGTAATTTTTTTTTTTAATCTCTAAGAAAAGCAATCAAAATTCAATACTGTCTTCATTTATTCAAGTTCCTTTAGCTGCTGTATTAAAAAAACTCGTTTCGCATAGTCATACAACTTGCGTACTCGATATCGATATCAAAATTTGTCAGACAAGTTTCCTAGGAAACTTTACACTCATGATTGTAAACTTTTAAAAGTTTTTACTTACGAGTACGAGCATGGTAACTACTGCAAGCAAAAGTGTTTGATGAAATTTCAAAAGTTAAACTTTTAATTAGAACTTTCAGTTCTAGGCACCGATTAAGGTTTAAATTCGATAAAATGAACAGAGGTACCGAGGCCGCCAACTAACTATATTCTGTAGATGCCAACTTTGTTGGACAGTATTCGCTTAGCTTGAATCGAATTGGTTTGAGAACTTTCAAAAGCCCAAGGAAGGGGTTACCTACCTACCTACCGATTTATTGATGGACATTACTTATGGACAGCATGATTTGGAAATTGAAGAGGCTTCATGAATTTAAAAAATCAATCAAATGCGCATTTGAATAAAAATGGAATACAATTTTGAGAAAGAGTGATACTTGTAGTATCTCAATTTGGAATACAACAACGGTTTGACAAATCAATTTGGTTTTTCTGTCCGGTCTGTCCGTCTGTCTGTCCGTCTGTCCGTCCTTCGATTTAACGATTTCAACTAAAATTGATATCTAAGCCTAAGTGGGTGAGTTTACCATGACTACATACCCAATTTTTGGCTAAACTTTTTTTTTAAATTTCAACATATCTCGAAAACGGTCCATACGATTGTAACAAAAATTAATCTCTAAGGTAATATGGTCATTTACAACTTAATGGCAAACTCAGTTTTTCTCCGTATTATCGTAAAATGGATTTTTGAAAATAGTAATTTCTGAAAAATTTTGTTTTCTTCAGTCTACCTGAAAACGGCAATAACGATTTTGACCAAAATGCAAACTTAGAGTAAATTTGATGTTTTTAAAATTATTGCGTCCTTAATTTTCAACTCGAATCACCGCAAATGCTTATTTTAAAAACTCATATCTTGAAAACCCCATTTTTGGCTTCGACAAAACTTTAAAAAACAAGTAATGCTTATATCCCAAACAATAACTTATAATCATATTTTATATATATAGTTAACAAATATGTAGTTTCTATTTTTCAAACTAAACATTGCAATATTTGGTACTGTTTTGTCTACCAAATTTTACAAAAACCGCTCTAAAGATTTTGATCAAAATACATATTAACAATAATATCGGTATTCTAAATAAGATTCCTTACTTAGTTTTCCTCTTTCACACTACGGCAGATCCTGGAAAAAAACCCAAGAAGTCCAAGTCGATACCCACCACCTGTTTATCGATTTTAAGGCCGCATATGACAGCATTTATAGAGACGAGCTATATAGAGCCATGTCTAGTTTTGACATCCCTCATCCATCAGATTGAGCAGAATGACGATGGAGAACGCGCGCTGCTCCATAAAGGTCGGAAACAATCTAACCGAGACCTTTGATTGAGGATTTAGACAAGGTGACGCGCTGTCATGTGACTTTTTTAACATAATTTTTGAGAAGATTGTGCGAAACTCGCAAGCCAACACCAGAGGCACAATCTTCCAAAAGTCTGTGCAACTACTTGCATACGCGGACGATATTGACATCATTGGCAGAATACAGCGAGCTGTCACTGGTGCGTTTGCAACTATTAGTACAGAAGCGGCAAAAATGGTTTTAGTAGTGAATGAGGGCAAAACAAAATACATGCTGTCAACGTTTTGAACGCAAAATTCTTCGGTTGATTTTCGGTCCCGTTTGCGTTGACGGGATTTGGAGAAGGAGATTTAACAGCGAAATCTACGAGCTGTACAGCGACATCGAGCTGGTCAGAAAAGTGCGCATCAGCCGACTAAGATGGCTAGGACATGTAGAGCGAATGGACACCAACGCTCCGGCCCAAAGAGTCTTCGACTCCAACCCGGAGGGACCTCGGATCCGCTATTAACTCTGAAAATGACATCACCTCAGAAATCAAGCGAAGAATCACACTTGGCAACCGCTGTTTCTTTGGCCTAAGACGGCAATTGATTAGTAAGGCCTTGTCAAGAAGCACTAAGGAGATTCTATATAAGACTCTCATCATCCCTGTCCTACTCTATGGCGCAGAAGCATGGACCCTAGCAAAAACGGATGAAGATCTTCTTGGTCGCTTCGAACGCAAAATTCTTCGAGTGATTTTTGGTCCCGTTTGCGTTGACGGGATTTGGAGGAGAAGATTTAACAGCGAACTCTACGAGCTGTACAGCGCCATCGACCTGGTCAGAAAAGTACGCATTAGTCGTCTAAGATGGTTAGGACATGTAGAGCGAATGGAAACCAACGCTCCGGCCCGAAGAGTCTTTGACTCCAACCCGGAGGGACAACGCAGTAGAGGAAGACCTCGCCTTAGGTGGCGCGCACAAGTGGAAGGGGACCTAAACCAACTTGGAGTGCGCAGCTGGAGGCAGTTAGCTAAAGATCGCGCTTACTAGAGAGGCATATTGGTTGAGGCCCAGGCTCACGCCGGACCGTAGCGCCATCTAAGTAAGTAAGTAAGTAAGTAACTTAGTTTTTCTCAAAAAAATCGAATAAATCAGTTTTCGAATTATTTCTTAAAAATGACTACCCAAAAGCCGATCTGTGTTCATATTATTGTAATCATGCGAAAACAATGTAAATCGTTGGCGAGAACTGAGCATATTAAATAGTATTTAAAAAATAAAATTAAAGTGTATATTATGCAAAGAAAGCAAATAATAATAAAATAACTATTTTAAATTTCGACCTGAAAGTATTTATGTGTAGGTATGATGTGCGCTCGTTACTTTTTGCATAGTAAAAAAAAAAGTCAACGTTGTAGGTATACAGGGTTCGAACTTCGGACTTGGGGAATTTATTTACACATTAGATTTTTTTGTGTGCAGTGAATTCAAATTTTGCACAGGAGATTTTGTTGTTTTTGCATTTTCTTTGCAGTTTGTAATAATTGAACTGTAGTTGATGATTGTATGACTGGGAGATGCTTTCTTGAATGCTAGCTGTCTGCATACCACCAATTTCTAATTTAAGTGATACCACTCTGTCTATATATTAGTTCATATTGAATATAGGTACGGATTAAAAACTAAACCTAAAACACCTTTTTTCACACAAAAATATAAATACCTACTCTTATTCAAAAAGTGCAGTAGAATTATGTGGGGAGGCTATACGTAGTAAATTACTACTACAATTGCAGTAAAGTCCGAACCCTGGTTGTATAAAACTTGTACATAATATGTAAGTGCCTGTATAGAGGTGGAATAGTATCGACATGTCATTTTGACTTCACATTATTCAGACAAAAAGCTTCCCTTTTTAATGTGGGCGCATTATTGTCGGCGTTTTTATATGAATTTTTTGAGGTTTTATCCTAGATAATGTTTTGAAATATTGTGTTTTAATGTTGGAGTACCAATTCTCCAGACGTAATGTTTTTATTTTTTCCGTTTTGAAATTGGATTTCATTTCAATTCAAAATGAATTCGTATTTTTCACAAGCTGCTAAGTTTTTTTTTATCACTTTGGACAGATAATGTAATAGATTTCTCCTTTTTATTACTTTTTCTGATTTAAGCCCTGTATAACTTATATATGCGTGGGCAATTTTTTTTATAGATAAGGATTAAGAAGAGATTAGTCGAAACTAACTGACAGCACACTAACTTCAAGGCCGGTGTCTAACTTTTTAGTCCATTATAAAGGGTTTGTTACCTACCTTCAACTAGTACCAACCTTAGAGAGGCGCAAATTTATGTCAAACAGACCCAAGAATTGACAGTTTGAGAAACCAAACACAGTTGGAGAAATTCTCTTTAAATAAATTTTAATGAAATGACTGCAAGAAAAAAAATTAAGAGTAGGTACTGAACTACAACTCGCAAAAATGCAGGAATTGGAAACTCGCGATTTGTTATAGGCTTTTGAATATACCAATTTTCGATCAATAAATCAACAGTTTTTTTTTATTGAATCTGTGCAAGAGTAAAACTATTTGTCATCAAAATCTTCAAAAGGATTTGTTCGGGGTCAATATTCTTTTGTTTTTCTTAAAAGCCCAGCATCTTTAATCATTTCGAGATCTTCGAAAATATTAATATCCTGGGAACATTTCTTTAAAAATCTTCAAAAATAAAAAAATTAAAATTTCAATTTGATACCTAAATGCGATATGCGGTGAGAGTCCATTTACTAAGCGATAAAACGTACGCTTGGTAGTTTTAAATTTAATATCAGGTTATTACGTGTATGTGCCATTGCTTTTTCGGTTTCAAAATATGTAATGCAAAATTTATTACAGAGGACTCAGAGTAGTAGGTATATCTTGATATTTTTTGAACTTCACCACCGGCACACGGTGGTCATTTGTGCAAAGCATGTTCGAACTCAAATGACATTCGGCAAGTCTACTTTAACGACACCTATAGGCGCCTGTAGTATTTCTCGAAAAGTAACTTCCAAGGCCTGAAGCAATGACCTTAATATTTTACACCTCGTAAGCATGTTTTTTTTTTTTTTTTGAAAACAAAAAACATATGTTTATCTCATAAAAATCTAGAAGAATGTCGGTTGTCGGAACCAAAATCCCACATATCGAGTGGAACACCAACTTCGCCTTATCAATAGTGACCAAGTCAGATGTTTAAAAAAGAAATCGAGCTCTTTAAGCGACGAATAGGGCTCCGTGAAGTATGACGGCGTAAAATGTATACCACGGATAAAAAATTAGACAAACGGAGCGACCCAAATTCGTCAGGAAGTATACAAATTTAAACCTCGATTGAAATTAATCTAAAGAGGACGGCGCGCTACGCCTACTCAACATTCGATAATTGAGGCATTTTAGGTGAAAAAATACTTCACGTATTTTACTTCATTTCCTACGGCATTTTTGTAAAATTCTTTTTTTTTTTTTTTGCTTTTGAACATCGATTTTTTATAGCTATACTTAATACATACCAAAAGATTTTACTTGCTAATGAGTTTTTTGCTAAAACCCGCAGCAATTCCAGAAGCTAACAATTGCAATATCGTCATCCTCTCTTGCTGTGTATTTTTGTTTTACTACAATATATTCGACAGTTCGTAGAGAGAAGTATCAATAATCCGTTTCAATCGCAACTATTTCTACGAATTTCAAAATTGCTTCGTAGAAAACATGTCAGGAGCAAAAATCCGATAGGGATATATTTTGTATTCATTTTCAGATTAATATACATATTTATAATATGACAAAGCTGGCATCTATATATAGGTATATTATGCATTTATAAATTCCAGATTTTGGCTGATCAATCGAACGATAAATCTGTATGTTTTTTTTTTCTTTTTTTTTTAATTTTTTATTTGTTGTCATTCGAAATTGAGATTATTGTATTTTTCTGAAAATCGGGATTCATGAGAAGTGAATGAAAATCCAACGAACAGCATTCTAAATATAGACAAATTTTGTCCCCTCTATGTTGGTTCTGGGGTATGGATTTTTTACACTCAACCAATCTCAATAATAATGAAGTGTCAAAAGAAATGGATATTCATAACATTAGCGTACATAAATAAATTATAAAAAAAAACAGATGAAAAGTAAAAACTTTGAGAGAATTGGTGTTTAAAGACAAAAATTAAAAGTAACTTGAACAGTGTTAGTACATTTTTGGAATGGTGGATAAATTATATTCATTTTATGGGCATTTATACTTAAAACGGAGTTTTCTGAAGTTAGATTTTTTATCGCTTAGATCACTCAAATATTAGTTAGATGGTAGACGGTGGCGAACTAATAACTCCGGAACAATTTCACGTTCACCGAGAGTTTTAAAAAAATAATTTTTAGCTTATCCAAGCCCGAAAACCAAAACACTTTAAGCTATTGGACAGTATATATTTCTTTAAATTATTACATTCGTTCTAAAAAAAATCCATAACGATAGGTTTGAAGCACTCCAAAGAGGCAGAGGCAATCTTATGATTAGAAACCATACAAATTCGTCCAACTAAAAAATGTCCGATATATGTGGATCTTAAAATGCCCATTGTAACAGAGGTACTATTTTAAGTATTAACATTCCAGATAATTAAACAATTTGAATACCATTCCCGAGTTCCCTCGAAGAAGATTTCATTCGCTGACGACTTCAAATAGGAATCCCAGGCGATATATCGATACAGGTATCACGAGAAATGAGTAGCATTGCGTCATGGCGAATGTTGATCTGATAAAGTTGATTATGCAACATGCTTCATAGCTTTAAATATTTAATTGTTTTGCTTTCACATGTGAGGCCTTAAATTAATTTAAAATGGAAAAGAAAAATTGGAGCTCCTTCTATTTCAGCGAGCAGCTTGAGAATTTAATTTTTGGAGGTAGATAGGTTTAGCGAGAATCAAGACAGATTGAAGTTTCCATGCATTTTGCATACTCAGTTATTGAAAAAAAAAAAAAAAATTAACGTAGGTAGTCGTTAATAGTCTGCCGGATGGGGCTGAGCCTAGGGTACCTAGTTATAAAAATAATGTCTCATAAGGTCGGCCCCTCTTAATTATTTAACAAAACATATTTTTAACATTTTAAGTTAAGGGAGAAGTAAAATAAACTGTCAATAACATAACAATAATCACAAAATGCAAATACCTTAAATGGATTAGAATTTGTAATGCTTTTCTAAAATCACTTCCACTATTTATTTATTTTTGGAATACCACTCGTAATCTGCGTTTATAAAAACTGTATTCAAGTATATATTTTTTACGCGCAAAGCAGCATCGCTATTGTTGCAAATTTTTAGACGCAAATAGAAGAAATGTTAGCCAAGGGAATGCAATTTTTTGCTTGAAAGAAAGACCAAAGGATTAACTATTGCGCTGTACTATGTATTCCAGAGGCTGACTACTAGAGGGGGCTGAACTTAGGTGCCATCACCCTTATTGTTTATTTAATTATTTTTGCTTTCACCTTTGGGGCCTTAAATAATTTTAAAATGGAAATGAAAAATTGGAGCTCATTAACATACTTAACATACTTAACATATGTAACTCACAAGGAAGACTTAATATTTTTTTTTAATTTTCAAATGAAGTGCAAAGACATAGGTACGCGATATGTTCAGTTGGAGACCGCCTAACCCATCGATTAACTGGGATCTTCTAACAAAAAACTTTTTTTTTGGAAATCATCTGCAACAAATAATTTTGCTTTACATATGTAATGATTCGATTTGTAATAAAATCATATATATTGTAATCATATAAGCATCGATTATCACATTTTATTCGAACACAATTTTCAGCCGTACAATTTATTTTTTTAAGATTCCAGCATAAACAAATAAAATAGCTTGGGAATTTTTCTTAAAGTTCAGGCAATAAGAGTCTTCTTTTTTAAGTACTTCCCTAGAAAATCAAATGGCTTACTAGTTCACAAACAGAAATTCGACAAAATTTCCCAACAGAAATTGTCAGGGTAAAAATCCAACAGCTAGCCGAAATTAACTTTTTACCGAAATTATTTTAATATTAGTTTAGTGCTGACTTACAAAGTATTAGTCAAATATTTCTTCTAAAACAATATTTTAATGAAAACGTTCTCAAATCCCGGTTGGCGGTGTAAAAACTTTATAAGAACAGGTATTTCATACTTGTAACACTCCTATAGTACCTACTTACCCCTATCGGAAATTAACGTTAGGGAGAAACTCTTGTGCTCTTGGGTAAAAAGAAAAAGAATCCAAAATATGATACTCACTAATATTTTTTATATAAGTCCTACCTAACCACAATAAACTAATGCTAGGTTTAGTGGCTGCCACTAAGTAGTAAGTACGAGTAAGGAACCACCCTCTCTTCACTAGCATTTTTTGTTAACAGTATTACCACAGGCAGGAAAAACGTCCTTGGTGATGAAATTGTTGATTCCACATCTCTTGCGAATATACACCCAGAGAAGATCCTTGTCTTCCTGACGGTCTCTGGAGTGAAAATATGGCTCTAAGGATTTACCAGGGATAGCACAATAGGCTCTTCTAAGAAGCCAGAGTGCCAGAGCTCATTGAAAGCTCTCCCGCCTTACAATCTAATCTAATCTACCACAGGCAGATCTGGTTTCTACAAAATCCAGCAACATTTTCGCAAATATAAAAAAAAAAAAAGGATTACCACCTTCAGCTTCGCCCAATCTGAAGTTGGGTTCTGCATATTTGCTTCCCAATTAAGGCATCAAAAATATTTCCAGCTTCATTCCTAAAGCTCTACCCACGCAGCTCCTTCTGACAGTAATGTTGAAAATTGATCTCCTGAAATCCTTCAGCACTTAATCTCGAACGCCGAAAGTTAATACTGTGTCAAACGGCAATGTGTGGGCACGTAATGTTCGATCTGAGACATTCCTACAACAATTTGCCATTGAATTAATTTCTCTCAATCGCACATCCTTCGTAGGTATTCCCCCGACTTGAACAAGGACACGATATTCATGGAATATGGCAATCTTCAGTAAAATAAGAATCAAAAATAATTCACCTTCTCTCTCTTCGAATCCAATAAAAATTAAATAAAATTTAATTTATCTCTAGAATAAAAATCCAGCGAATGTTTATTTTGTATTGCCTCCTACTTCACTTTCGTCTCATTTTCGCCGACATATCCTTCAATCGACGAAGATAAAAAAAAATCAAAATTAAAATCATGTTTAGAATTTAAGAATGAGCATTTTTCCCAAGGCAACTGAAAAGTTATTCCCTTCTCTTCCAGTCTGTCTACACATCACATACACATAAGAGCTTACACCCTACCGCCTACCGCCACATGGACGCACAGGTGAAAAATTGTTTGCTTAACAAAATCAGCGAAGACAATAAATTAGTCACGTATTGTTGACACGAAATAACTTTTACCAACGCAACGGATAAAGATCTAAAACCGTCATGTACTTCCTAAACTCTGAAAATAAATCCTTGAAAACTTGGCGACTCACCTTCTTGCCAATCCACAGCTAGAATACAAGCAGTTTTTAAGTAGGTAAGCCGAGATAATGATATATCTGAGCTGGATAATTCCAGTCTTCCAGCTTCAATTAGGGCCGATTCTTTTTATTTCTGTATTTTCTTTTCTTTTTTTGTCAGCGTCGCTCTTTGGTAATTATCTTTCGGTTGCACGGCTTAGATCCATAAAGTCTTGAGGGGCACACTCTCATTCACTTCACTACATACATACTTTACACGAAGAACGGCTAACGCAACGACTCCTTCTTTTATTACTGGTTGTTACCATCCACCACAAGGAATTTCGTTTTTAATTGATTTTAATTCGCTAATGGACACTTGTTAGGAAACTATTTTTTCCCTCAATTAATTGCAACCACTTATTGAGGATAATTGAAACAATCTAAATTCAGCAAATGACACCATCACTTGTCACTAATCCAATTAAAACATTCAATCGGATAGATGTGCGTGGCACTTGTTAATATTATAAAATCCGCAGTACCACTCAAAAACACCGTCCCGAGGGGACAAGTTTAACTAGAAAAAAAAAACAAAAAACACGAAACAAATACTTCGACTTGCCCGAACCGTTTTGTAATAAAATTAGTGTTTTACGAACAGCTTTACACACCCGTTGGCGTTGTTCTAACTTCGCCGGACCGTTTCTGGCAATAATCCACAAAGTGTAGCTAGGGTAATCCGTTCAAAATACATCCAATTGGATTGGTCGAAAATGATTAGGTATTTGTAGTGTTATCCTTCGCGCAAAGTAGTGACCGACGACGGTACCGCTGGCTATCGTAAGCGGATACTGAGGGTTGAACTAGCCCTTGTTGAGTCGCTATATTTTGTTGGTATCGTACCACTTATACTGGAGACCGCACAACCGATTGAGGGAAAGCGTCCGAGTTGACTGAAGATTATTGTAGGAAAAACCACTCGTTGATTCAGTGTTGGCTTGACATCACACAACCAGAGTTTTCCTCTGATACAGGCGAGATTCGGATTCGGATGAAGGGAAAAGTGGAAGTTAACACGTATTACGCAGGGCGTACACAGTATTTGTTGATACCTAGGGGTGGGTTGTGGAATACAACGAAGGAGGGGAAATGTGGAAAATGCAATCCACAAAAGTGGTTGCGACTGGCGATGCTCTTTGTGAACCAAAATGAAGGAACTCTTAAAATGAGTTGGGACACATTGAGAGGGGAGTTCGAGTTGGTTTAGTTTATTTACACTGCGGAAAGTGGACAGTGGATTACTAGTTAGATAGGATTACCATACTAGCCTCCTGGGTCCTGGCTCCTGACTCCTGTGCGTTAATATCTAGCATAAAGTGTTATACTAAGAGCATTGTGTCGTTGTGTTGTGTTGTGTTGCATTATTATAAAGAGAATGTGGATGCTTGTTTGCCAATATTGTAGCGACGTTTGTTTATTCAGCGGAAAAAGTTCGCACTAATCTTCTTGTGCGTTAATATTTGAAAACATGTATTTTTCGGAGTAGTTTTAACCACAAGTGAATACGAGTGCAAATTCAAGTCAAAACTGACCCATTGTGAATTTGTGATACCCGTAGGGGAAGAGGTTTATCCCTTACCCGTGTTAACCACTTCTGTAAGCATTGTAATGATTTTAAATGACTAACTGCGTGTCATTACATACAAACCATCTTGATGATTTGATGAAGTTCATAATTTGATCTATTGGTGTGCTGGGATAGCTAGTTTAGGTTATGGAAGAAGTATCTCCCCAGGAATTTGTTCCTGGAGTGTTGAAGGCCTGGACAGTGACATAGGAAGTGGGTTGTGTCGTCTATAACTCCCTCGTCACCGTAGCCTCTGCAAAGTTCCTCCTCGGTCAGTCGCATATTCTTCATGTGGTATCGCAAGGTGTTGTGTCCCGTTAGGATACCTAGAAGCGTAGAGAGACATCTCCGGTTATTCCGCATGATTCTTTCTGTTCTGGATTTACAGAAAGATGGCCATAGCTTTCTTGTATTTTCGCACGTATCCATGGATTTCCATCTAGCGTTTGCCTCATATGTGGCCTTTTTGACTTCTTCAAGCTTTAGTGTACAGAGAGGAATACACACAGAGGGGCATGTTAGTTCTACATAGAGCATTAGCCGGGCCCTGTCGTGCTAATTCATCCGCTTTCTCATTGCCTGGAATGTCTTCATGTCCAGGGACCCAACACAGTAATACCTTATGCTGTGTTCCAAGAACCGTGAGCTCTTCGCGATACCTCTTCACAAGCTTCGATTTTATTACAGGGGCAACCTTTTATAACGGGTGATTTTTTAAGAGGTTTAGAACTTTTTTTAAAAAAAAAACACAAAAAATTCGAAAAAATGATAATTTCATGCAAATGTTGACCGCGGCTGCGTCTCAGGTAGTCCATCCGCTGAGTCCAATTTTGGCATACTCTTTCACACATATCGGCCGGTATCTCACGAATGAATGCATGGATGTTGGCTTCCAGTGCGTCAATCGAAGCGGGCTTGTCCCTATACACATTAGCCTTGACATACCCCCACAAAAAATAATCTAATGGTGTCAAATCGCACGATCTAGGCGGCCAATTGACCGGCCCGAAACGTGAAATTAACTGTTCACCAAACTCGCCTCGCAATTGCGCCATTGTTTCGCGTGCTGTGTGGCATGTGGCACCGTCCTGTTGAAACCACATATCATGCAAGTCAAGAACTTCCATTTCGGGCAAAAAAAAGTTTGTTATCATCGCTCGGTAGCGTTCACCATTGACAGTAACGCTGCGATTCGCATCATCTTTGAAGAAATATGGCCCAATAATGCCGCCGGCCCATAAACCGCACCAAACAGTGGCTTTTTCGGGATGCATTGGTAGCTGTTGCAATGCTTCTGGCTGATCTTCACTCCAAATGCGGCAATTTTGCTTATTTACGTACCCATTCAACCAAAAATGAGCCTCATCGCTGAACACAATTTTTCGATAAAAAAGCGGATCCTCGGCCAGCTTTCCAAGAGCCCATTCACCAAAAATTGGGCGTTGTGGTAGGTCGGCTGGCTTTAGTTCTTGCACAAGCTGTATCTTAAAAGGCTTTACGCACAAATCCTTCCGCAAAATTTTCCACGTAGTGCTGTAACAAAGGCCTAACTGCTGGGAACGGCGCCGAATCGACATTTCGCGGTCTTCTGTCACACTAGCTGATACGGCCGCAATATTTTCTTCACTACGCACAGTACGTAAACGTGTTGGTGGTTTAATGTCCAACAAAGTAAATTTGGTGCGAAATTTGGTCACAATCTTCCGAATAGACTGCTCAGAAGGTCGAGAATGCCGATCATAAAATGGAAGCAGCGCGCGATGAACATTTCGAACCGAGCACGAATTTTGATAGTAAAATTCAATAATTTGCAAGCGTTGTTCATTTGTAAGACGATCCATGGTTAAATTGCAAACCAAATTGAAGCTGTTTGATAGTGACACAAGGTACTAAACACACGTCAGCTGTCAAAACCAGTGTTGCCAAAACCAAACCAGCTAAAAAATCACCCGTTAGTTGCCTGGCTGTCGATAAAGAAGGTGATACCTTCCGGAGGTATTACCTTTATCGGAGATTCACGGGCAGCTCTTGTCACTGCCATGACTTCCGCTGCCCAGCGGTTCAGAGTAGATGCCTGACCCCAATCCGTTGTCCATTTTTTATCCGTCTGTGTACACGGGAATGGATTGCGTGTTAGGTACAGGTCCATCTCTCCATTCATCCCTGCTGGGGTAGGCGCTAGAAAAGGGTCTTATGATTTCCAAATATGGCGCCATGTAATCCGTGTTAGGTACATTGCCAAGGTACTTCTGTAGGATCGTTGAGTGACCCTCTTCATCTTGTTTCCAGTCTATTGATTGACTAATTCTCTTGACACTTGTTGCTGCCACAGACTGTACAAAGATGTCTAGAGGAAGCAGGTTGAGGATAGCCTCAAGTCCGGCGGTTGGAGTTGATCTCATCAGGCTGGTGACTCCGATGCATGCTAGTCTTTGCACTTTTGTGATAGCCTTTAGGTAGGTAGCCTTTTTCGTTGCTGGCCACCATACAAGACTGCCATATGTCAGTATTTGTCTTACGATAGCTGTGTACAACCAGAGTTTAATCTTCGGAGATGGTCCGCATGTTTTCCCAAAGATTATTAGATAATAAAGTCATTAAAGTTATTAATTTCATGAAAGTTGGGCGAGTCTGGTAGGAATGGATTGAAAGTTACTTAAGTCTTCATTGATATTAGCTGACAGAGAGCCTGTTCGTATCGGCTTTGGTATTGGTTCTCTTTATAAATGGTTTTGACTACTCGTAGTCGTATCATAGAAGTTAGGTTTCTAAGGGTGCCCGAGCGAAATAACACCGAATTTCCTTGTTTGGTCTTATTTCACTTTGCTAAAGTGAAATAAAGCCCAGTCGGCCTTATTTCGCTTTGAATTTATAAATAAATTGCAAATTTTCCCGTCTGTAACTTCAGCATTTAGAATTTGAGAAAATAAAATAAAAACAAAAAACTGGCAAATTTTGAACTATTATTTTCTCAAATTTCCTGTCTAGTTATTTTAGAATTTGCGAAAATAACGCTGTGTCCAGCGTAGGCACGGGCATGCGTTGCGATGCGGCTAATGCGGGCAGCTGTCAAATTAAAACAGATGCTAGCAAATGTAGATGTCCAGCGTAAGCACGATATTGCGGCAACGCGTGCATTTCGACTTCCCCGCTTCGCACGCTTTGTTTGAAAATCAAACTGGTTTGATTTTGCCCGCATATATCGTGTGTATTATTGAATATTTTTGTATCAGAAATATTTCTTATGGAGATTTCTCAACACTATTGTTTGTGAAACTAAATATAATCCAACTAGCGGACCCCTGCACACTTCGTAGTGCAAAATAGAAATATAAAAAAATCAAATTCAAATTCATTGAAATCAGTGATAAATACTTTTTATTTTAATGCTTTGTGGTACACAACATTTTTGGTTTTTCCATTTTCGGTGTAAATATACAAAACCGATGGTTTGTCAACACGCGAACAGGCTACATATATTTGTCCATGTGAGAAAACTGGATACTCTAAATTCACTCCACAAATTCCTAAGGTTTGCCCTTGCGTCTTATTAATAGTAACCGCAAACGCAAGGCAAACAGGAAACTGAAGTCGTTCAAATGGAATATCAGATTGAATCATTGGGAGGCGTAGTACATACATCTTCGCCTTTAAATTTTCCAGTTAAAATAGTAGCTTCAATTATGATAAGCCATTAACCTTTTAACAGAAAAAGATTTTTATTGTTTTTTTGTGTGGGTGCCACGCCCCTCTGTCCAATTGTAACCAATCTTCACAGGAATACTCCTGGGCCGATACCTAAGATTGTATGTAAATTTGAATTCAATCGATTCACTGATTTTCGAGGAATTAGATTTCGAATGCATTTTTTCTATGGGAGCTGCCACGCCCCTTTATCCAATTTTAACCAATCTTCACAGGAATACTCCTGGGCTGATAATTAAGATTGTATGTAAATTTGAAATCAATCGATTCAGTGGTTTTCGAGGAATAAGATTTTGAATGCATTTTTTGTATGGGAGCTGCCTCGCCCCTATAACTCATGAACCAATACACCTACAAAGACCGTATGAACTTATAAACCATGGTATCAACGTCACCTTTCATGAGAATCTTCTAGAATCAAAATCGGTTCACGCATTACAGAGAACATTTTCGACAAACACAATTGACCATGATTTTTATATATATAGACTAGCTGTCCCGGCAAACTTCGTTCCGCCCAAATTTGTTATTGTAATGAAAATAATAATTCCAAGCATGCACAATGCACTTGCTACTTTATGTAATTCGGCCAACTAAAATTCTAAATTTTTTAAAACTTATATTAAATGCCTTAGAACTAAATGACGATTAGCAATGTTGATTTGTTTCAATCAAACCGCAATGATTTTGACGTATCGGCCAACCTTCCGCTTTTCACTTAATCCATGTGAGAAACATGGGAATTTAAGATTGATTCTACAAATGCACAAACATCCATCGATTATACTTGCAACAAATTATTTGCCATGGTGAAAGCGAGACGCACGGGAAATTTAAGTCGCTTACGTACGAATGGCAAATCGTTCTGAATAAGCGGAATCTGTGGAATGAGAGTGTTTGCTTTTGGATTTTCCCCTCAAAATCATCACTTGCATGACATTTGATTTGAGATCCTTCTCACTAAATCAGATGCGATTCATTACAAAGTTTCGGTACATTGATGTTGTGCAACAAAATTATAACTGAGTCGACTTTCAAATCCAAATTATGTAGAGGTAAGCCCGGAACATACAAAGAATTCAAAAATTCAACTAATCGAAATAAAGTATTGCTTTCACAACAAAAGGTAGCATAAGTCCTTCCTTGTAACCAAAAATCATAAAAATCGAATCGAAATCGTTCCGTACCCGAATCAGTTTTTTGTATATGTAACTGTACCCACCCGGCTTTTTCCATACCTACCTTTCGTATCAAAAGTTATATTAAAATTAAATAAATAAATAAAATCAAATACTTGTCGGCCAACCTACCGCTTTTTCACTGAAGTGCTTTATTGTAGGTACACACATTTTTAAAAAGATCAAAAATAAAACAGAAAAAAAAATACTTACATATGCAGAAAACACAAAGTCATGAGAATAACCACCTTCGAAAAAGTGATCGCGCAGACTGATAGTCTGTTGCGAGGGGAAGTCAAAATGTGTTCTTTTCTAATTTCTAGATACATTTTAAAATAAAAAGCGACATTATGAGAGCAAGTTATTCACTGTGTACTCTGATCCACTGTTGACACATTTACCCTACCAACACAAAATTTTTTGTTCTATTCCTATTATCGGGTTCGTACACGTACAAAGCGAGAGCGAGAGTGAAATTCAAGATTTATGCCACACACATCCAGCGATTGTCCTTGCGACTTATTAGTTGTCATAGCAAAAGCGAGACGTACGGGAATTGAAGACGCTTAAATACGAAAGGCAAATCGTTCTGAATAAGTGGAATCCGCGGAAAGGAACATCTTCGCCTTTGAATTTTCCAATAAAAATCGTTGCTTGAATAATATTTGATATTAAATTCTTCACAATCAAACGCGTACCGTTACAAAGTTTTGGTTCATTTAGGTTCCGCAACAAAATGGGATAGTTGGTGGCTTCGTTTTCCATCACGGAGTCGACTGATTTGATTTGTATGAATGCAACTCACCAGCGATTTGGTTTTGAATGGCGAAATTCAAATCATTGACGTTCTTGTTTTTCGCAGCCAAAATCACTCTTATACTCAGCCAATCATGGTCTATATAATTCTGAGCGATATTCGGGAAAACATTCATGATTAGTTCTTCCGGTGTCGTTGTAAAGTTGCATAAATTTTGTGGAAACTCAATCAGGTCGGTGATTAAGTTTGCTGGAATCACACCATTGCCATCGCTAACAATTGCCTGGAGAACTCTGCAGCGGACTGGTCATTTTGTAAAGAAACTCGCATGTTTGTTGTCAAATGCAATTTCTTGACGTATCGCCATAAAGCAGACGCCTTCAAGCATTCAATTCATCTGCCGGAGTTGATCTCGAAATGACAGTTAGCGTTTGACGAAAATCGCCTGAAAGCAAGATCGTTGCTCCACCGAAAAGTCGCTTATCATGACGTAAATCCTTCAAAGTACGATTCAGGGCCTCCAACGCACGTTTGTGAGCCATTGTGCATTCGTCCCATATCATAATCTTACATTGCTGCCGTAGGTACTTTCGCCATCGCAGTGTTCTTTGAAATGTTGCATGTAGGTTCTTCTTCCACTTGCAGATTCAATGGCAATTTCAATGCAGGATGAGCTGTACGACCGCCTTCTAACAAAGTAGCCGCTATCCCAGAAGAGGCTAGGGCCAAAGCGATCTCAGATCTCGAACGAATTGTATCCAAAATCAGTGAAATCATAAATCTATTTCCAGTTCCGCAATTTTCGTTATCGACTGCTTGCATCAATTCATCGTACACTTTCTGTTATTCTTGATTCAACATTGGCACATTTGTTTGAACAGTTTGACTCAATGCGATTCGATCGAAGTCCATTTCTCGCTCCAATTCTCGATTAAATGCATCTTGAATTGAATGATTTGGCTGTGGCATCCCCAATTTGCACAATAAATCGCCACTCATGAGCAGACACATATGTATCCTCGATCAAAATCAAAGCTTTGTTGCGCATTTCATCTGACATCTCCAGTTCATTATCCGATGTCACAGTGCGAGTTCGATGCAAAATATCGTCGGCCATAATATCATCTTTGTATAATCAAAGTACCTATCTACTTCATTTCAAAAAGTTACTTAATGTAACATAGTAAACATAACTTATAAGAACAAACTTTTTAGGTATATTAAAAAAAAAAAAAAAATTCAAAATTGTTGACAACAACAATTTGCCTGGAAAATAATTAAAATACTTGACAACAACAATTTCTTTTAAAATTTAAATTAATTTTTTTTTTTATTTGAAGTGTCACTACTTTATGTTATCCATTTTTTTTTTTTTCAAAGTGTATTTCCCCATAAAAAAAATAAAAAATTTAGTGGTGGACCACCGTTAACATTCATGGATATGAAAAATAGATGTTGTCCGATTCTCAACCCTATCCCATATACACACTAAGTTTCACGAAAATCGGTTGAGCCGTTTCGGAGGAGTTCAACTACGCACCCCGTGACACGATAATTTTATATATTAGATAGTAAAAAACCGAAAAAAGCTATTTTATACAATAAAAAATTATTGTTAGTGGAACCCGCATTAACGCACTATCGTACTGTAATCATCGCAAACAATGGCAGTGCGTAGGGGAATCGCATCGCACGCCAAAAAAGTGCCCGTGCTTACGCTGGACACAGTTAAAAATTCGCGCGAATTTAGAATTTAGTTAGGTATATATAAAATAATAGTTACATCTATTTCTGCAAATTAAAAATATACTTTATATATAGTTCTCGGCAATTCAATTCAATTATTTCTTAAGCAATGTTGGGCATTATTTCACTTTGTCAATATGAAATAATGTAACACCGAATTTCAAAATTTGGCCTTATTTCACTGCACCGTTTCTAAGTTCTTACAAAGTTCCCAGTTCTGCGCAAAAACGCGTAAAACTACGCGTCAAAGTAAGCGCGCAAAAACCCGTTTTGCTATTGAGTTAGAAATGTCCATATTATTACCTTAGAAATACATTTTTGCTACAATTGTATTGACCGTTTTCGAGATATAGGTAGGTACATAGGTATGTCAAAAAAAAAAAAAATTATTCGTTTTTTTAGCTAAAAACTGAGTATGCAGTCATATTAACCTCACCTACCTAGGTTTAAATATCAATTTTGGTTGAAATTGTTGGAGCCGTTTTCGAAAATATCAAACTGGTATGAATATTTTATATGGGAAGTAGGTACCATTAATGTTGAGGTTACCTTGCAAAAAAAGAACGGAGCCGAACTGTAAGCCCCTAAACTCCAAATCCGAAGTTTGAACGAAATCCGGGCAGCAGTTTAGGGTGTAGGTTGGATTTTAGTTGCCTTTTACGACAGGCATGCCTATCTCGGGTATATTCTAACCCCTACCCGAAGGGTCTGGATCTGATCGGTCACTGGTTACAACAATATGAATGCAGTTTCTGCAACGAAAATTCCAGTGTGCTATCAAAAAATGGCGGCATTGACTGGCCACGCAGATTTTTCAGATTTGACCCCACCAGACTTCATTTTGTAGGTTATTTGAAAGCAGACTTAACGCCAGCAAGCATTAGACCATTGATGACCTTAAGGAAAATAGTCGTGCCGGTATATCATCGCTGTACCGCCCGACAGCCGAGATGCTCGGAAAAGTGATGGTAAGCGCAGCAAGAAGCGCACATTAAGCTTTGGTCAATAGAGCCGGCCACTTGATTGATGTTGTGTTCAAAAACAAAATGCATTTTAAATGGCCAAATCAAATAAAAAATACATTGAGTATACCTACATACGTTTTGTTTTTTTTAAGTTATTCTATATTCATATACCGAGATAAAAAAAATGGCTCACCCGTTATTAGAGCAGAAAATCTGTTGCATCATTTCATAACATATTGACCAAAACAATAGCGGTTTACGCACCCTTTCATTCATCGGAATTTACAACGTTTTTCCAACAAAGGGATACTCCTCCCTTCGTCATGTTATGTTTTTGTTTTCTCTGTCGGTATAATTGATGTGATGCCAAAAGTCCCCTTTGGGTATATTCCAGTTACCAATACAACACAGAACACACAGATGAAATGCAAAGCATATTTTTGCATAAACCAATATAAACACATTCCGACGAACATCATTTATACAAAACGAAACTAAAAAAAAAGCACGAAAATAATTCCTTAATTCTGCATATAAAGTGCGGGTAAGTAACCTCCTTGCAAAGCTCCATGCCATTGAACAGCTAGCGATTGCATTCACTGGGGAGTGAACAGTGAAGTTTCATGATGCAACTCTCGAACTCCGCATCCTGAATTCTGATATTCGATTTCATTTTCCACTAGGGTGTCGTGTTCGTGGCTGTTTATGAGTGGGGGGTGTGTGCCGTTGTTTATCCTTCTGCGTGCAGTATTTTATCTGAATTCAAATAAGTTGTAACAAGGATTGAAGAGAGGACAATGACTGTTCTGAGTTGTGAGTTGTGAGTTGTGACGTTGAAACTTGAAAGGAGAACACGAGCACAAGCAAGCATACACTTACTTACTTGTGTTTTCCTTCTTTTGCCGCATTGTGTGAGGCAGCATATACATATGACACCCACTTATGCATAGAGGATAATTGATGAATATTAAAAAATAAATTTCATGAAAGTGAAAAATTGTAGCACGTCTCAAGGAATAAATTCAAAAAGAAGCAAAATTGAAGCGGGAACGAATAAATTGTTGCTTTTGTCCTTTACAAAAATAAAATGATACGAGTACTTTTGAGTTTTCCTGTGTAACAATTTTGAACTCTCAACTGGCGTGTCTTTTACCAACGCACGGGACGAGAAGGAGTTGCAGTCCGATTATGTTTGTGCACGATTCTTGGACGGTGGGTGGTACAGAGGAAAAAAAATACCTTCTGCCATTACTTGTTATGGAGATGTCCACGGAAAAAGTATTTTCGGCAGCATTTGTGCTATTTGCTTGAGAGATAGGTATCAGCGGAAATCAAAAAGTGTTGAGTCAGGTCCCAGGGCAACGCGGTAGATGAATGAGATTGAAAAGGGTTTCGAAAACAAAACTTAGGCCCTTTGTACTACTCATAGCATTTTAAGTTCTACTTAAATACCTCATGGGTCACTTTTTCTATGTCCTACCTAAACTGTCACATGGATTTTAAGTGGAACTTAAACTTAAACTTAGCAAACGCGCCTTAGTCCTTAAAGTTGCAATAGAAAAACTAAATTACAAATCAGCCGAGGCGCGCTTTCGATGTAAGGTCGGTTGTTTTTTGGTTGGAATTTTCTTTACATTCTATTAACGTGTGCCTGCTTATTCTTTATTAATTGGCAACAAATACATAATAGGGGTTTGAAAATGAATCTTCTAGTGCCCAAAGAGTTGATTTTATTCTTTGTTACTGACAGGTTTTAGCTACCTAAAAGTGCTGTTCTTTTGGGTCGTTTTTCGGGCCGACTTTAGCCATACCTTCTGCTTGTTTCCATTTTTTTGGGACCGTTTTTATTGAGTTTTTTGTTGCGAGCTTTGAAGAATAGGAATTTGGCGATTATTTTTAGACCTTTTAAGGAGTATCTTTGGGAGTTTCACTGTGGAGTATTTCTTTAGCCGATTTCAGTGTTTTTTTTTTTTTTTATATTTTTGAGGGACTTTTTTGAGATGTTTTGGGTGCATTTTTGAGACGTTATCGGATCGACTTTTGCATTGCGTTTCAGCACTGCTTTTGAGAATTTTTTTAGAACATTGTTGCAGTGCAATCTTGAGATTTCTTAAAACAATTATTTATGTGCATTTCTGAGATTTTTAAAGTAGCTTTTAGGCCTTTTTTCGGGAGTTCTTGGGAACTTTTTTTTAACTTTCTTTTGGGCAGATTTTCGCTTCTTGCGTTTTCTTAGGGTGCTTACTTGTTTTTATAAAATAAATAAATACAGTCGAAACTGTCCAAGTGGGACCTGGCTAAGCGGAACACCTTTATTAAAGGGCCTATTTCCGGCGCACGTTCATTTTCCTTAAAAGAAACTCCATAAGTGAACATTTTTCCACCTCTATAAGTGAATTTTATAAATTACCTAACCTCTGTAATTGGACCAGAATTGCAAGATTCATTGAGGACTTCAGCCTAAGTTTCTCACTCATTTTGTGTAAATTTTTAAATTTTAGTAATTCTGTAGCTGCAAACTACATATAATATCAATTTCGTGAGCTTTGCTGGTTTTTTTTTTAAGTGAACCATCTATAGGCGCGAATTGGGAGTAAAAATCGATTCGACCGAGGTGAAAATTCCGTGGCAACGCCGACGGCTGAAATTAGCCTGTCGCCATAGCCATCACAACGTAGCAGCCCTCGACTCCTACACCACTCAACAGTTTTCAATGAAATTTTGTGGGTCTGTATGGTTGGTTGCAACTGAAAAGACAGGATAGTCTTGGACCCAATAGGTGGCGCTTTTGTTGATCTCCGAAACTACTCAACTGATTTAACTGCCTAAACCTGAAATACAACAATACGAACAAAACAAAAGAAGAATCATAAAAACTGGCTCAGTCAGTGGTTATCGAGTTATATCGTCATCGAGTTTCACCACGAAAGAATTATTATAGGTGTAAATTAATAAAATTATTATTGAAGAAAATTGAATTGAACTGAAAAAAGGATTCAGGATTTTCCGAATTTTCTTTTTTCCCAAACCATCCCTGACTCAAGACATACAAACCAAGCAAAAATCATTCAAATCGATCGAGCCATTCTGGAGCGTTTACCCGACTAACGCACAGCAATTGACTTATATATATATATAGAAGATAGAAGATTTCGTAACATCTGGTGTGTGGTCACAAGCACACTCTTTTTTTTACAGAGGAAAAATAGCATTTGTAACCCGCTCGCTCGTTAAAGAAGATGAATGAATAATTGGCGCAACAGGTCCGGAGGGACCCTAGGCCTAGCTTCTTACAACCATTCGTTTTGTGTGCGTTTAATTTTTGGAACGAATGGAAGGGATCTACAATTTAATGCCGACTCCAAGCGGCTAATTGAGAAGCTCTTTCAAGAGTTATACTCTTGGATGTTTGTCAGACGTTCGCGAAAGGTGGCGCAGTGGAAAAAAAAAACCACTAAGTTGGAATTTGTGTTTTTGCGGGATTCGAGCCTCGACCTCACGTTTAGTAGTCCAACACACTAACCACTAAGCCACTGCCCGAAAGAAGTGGCAGACTGGCAGCTTCGATTGTTATAGCTTCGTCCTTGCTATATCGGTTGTTTTTTATCAGGTTTCCATCCTTCTCCCGCATCATGTCGTATCTTGTCCCGAATGCTATGCCATTAATGTATTTTGTGTAGTATGTCTCTTGAGTGTTAGCTTTCCCATTCCCGTTTCCTGAGACAGAAACGTCAGCACAAATAATAAGCTATAGCCATATTTCTTGTAAGTTGTATTTATCCTCACCTTCGTCTTACTCTCAACGCCTTCTATTCAGCTGGAATTGTAAACTCTTAAGGACATTTCACTTGTTTGAAAAATCTGTCCATTCCAGAGGATATAATTAATTTTCAACATCTGCAATAATTTTATTTAATCGTAGTTATATGTTCAAGGGCTCTTTAGATGATCTTTTCGATGTTTACCTTGCCTCGGAACCATCACTTCTAAGCCTTAGAAATACAATTAAATTTCTCACATAAATCCAGCACCCGCTTCATATATGTCGAGTGTACAACTTGGTCCGTAGTTTCTACAGTCCTAGCATTCTACCTACACACTACATCTGCCTACAGGTCAACCTTTTGAACCGACAAAACAACAAACAGCATTCCCACAACAACTATGGCAACAACTTTTAATTTTTAAAATTGCAATTTGAGTTGTTTGTAAATTAAATTACATTCCACCTGGGCGGAACGTGACTCTTTGTGTGTGACAAAATGCACCGGGCTCACCCATAGAACTTGCCAGCTTTTCCGCTACCCCTTATGACAGAGACTCATATGTGTAACGTTGCACGTGCATAGCATGCGCTATCACGTGCTTCTTGCTCATAAATAAAATCGCAACTTATGAACATTTAACATATTTACCAAGCAAGCTACTTGCTCTGCTCCATCATGGCCCACCGGTTGGTCGTCAGCCATCATCGTAGTCATGGCCATCACCAACATCGTCATCATGGTCGTGGCTTCGTCATCGAGTGGCAGCAGTTGCAGTACATTATGCCGCCGACGCGTCGTTGTCGTGTCACCGGGCCGGTCGGTTGCTGGTGGAGTATCTAAGGTACTCGCTATAGGTGCCTTCAATGGGTCCTTTTTGTTTTACTCGCACGGCATACGTGGCATCCGTTTAAGCACAGTTAGAGGTGGTGGTGTGCCACATATATGGGCCATAGTACAAGTGGATGTAATGCATGCCGGCCGGCACAGTCACATATCCTGTTTCGCTTGCACAGTTACGTGCACAAATTCGCATGCTCAAACAGCATTAATGCACTCACATTGCACCTTTTATTTATGTTTGACAAACCAAATACGGCAACAATACGAGTAGGGGATGGTGGCCGATTCTCCTAAGGGAACGGCGGCCACTAATTAGGGCCCCGTTGGCATTGTTGGTTAGTGATGGATTTTGTGTTGACGTTGCAGGTGAAATTACAGTGGCGTCAACGTTGGACGAAATTGAGGCGGTCTGTCATTTGAAAAATCGGTCTTAAGGACATAGTTCACAAGTGGCCGAGCACCGATAAACCATTACACCACCGTATGCCGATATATGACATTAATACTATCGGCCGTTTGTCAGAAGTTAGCGAGAGGTGACCCAGGGTAAAATAAGCTTAAGCTGTAATTTGTATTTTTTTTTTTTCCCGGTGGTTACACCCCAAATAGACAGATCAATAGTACAGCTTACCACCCTTGAATTTCGCTCTGCGGGGAATTGAGGATAGAGTTCCCGAGTCCATACCGCTTTGGAGAACATTGACATAGTCGGAATCGGAAGAGTGTACAATTCGAGCCGGGTGTAAAACACATATTATGTTGAGTTGCATGTTGAGTTCAGTATGCAGTTAAAATCTTTTTTAATTTTTGTTAATAAATACAATTACTAAATCTATTATAGATAATCCTACGTTTGTGCGGACACCACCCGTTCTCCCACGCAGTATCAAATTCAGAAAGGAAATACAAATTAATTTTAGGTTAGCTACAAGTGAAGTTTCTGTTTGAAAGCTGCCAAAAAGTGACTCAGTTTGATAAGTGTCCTAGACTTCAGTTTGGTGTTGTCGAGTTGCACCATTACAGAAGCTTTAAACGAGAGCAAAATTAAAATGCAGGCAACGGCTTGTAGATGAGTAAATTTTAAGATAACGAAGGACTGTGTCAACATGGGGTCTACATGGGCCGCTGCGCATGCTAAACCTGCGCGGACATCGAACAAGAAAAACCACTCATCAATCGATTCGATTCAAGAGGAAATCTCACCACCCTGGTAAGCCATTGAAGGTGGAGTTTCTTCCTCAAGCTACACACACATCGCCTGAAATTAATATTCACAAAAAATGTTAGTATAACGATCTCAACTCAAACCGCTCTTTGCGGACAATTACAATTGACACAAACTCCATTAGTAATAAACTCCCCCACAGCAATGGCACTGAGGCCCCACTGTACTTATTGCATTCTAGAAAGTTTGAGCTCAACAAAACCTGATAGCGATGGCTATGTTAATGATAACGATGACGATGCTAGCTGCCGCTGCATTGTTCCCTCTGACGGCCAAGTCAAAGAAATTAAAAACGGTTTGCAGAACAAGTGGCATGTTGTGCATGAATATTTAAAAATACGATTGCAACTGAGAGGTGCGGTCAAGTAGACGAAGGCACCACACCCACCATTCCGCCACCCTCATCTGGTTGACAGCGGACGATGGATTTATTCCTTATTAAATTACAAGGCTTGCATGGCAAGCCGGGTGGTAATGGTATAGCTGAATTCGAAATTCATTGCAGGGATCGGGTTAATTGAGAAAACTCCTTGCCAGGTGAAGTGACGGTGCGGTTAACCACTAGGGAGTGGGGAGCGCGCGCCGGTTCCGTTGGCATTTCAAGACATCTTACATGCAAACAGCGGTTATTGAGGTGCTTAACAGATTATTACCCACATGCATGTGAGGGGTAGGTGCGGATACAAGGGAGCGTTGCACGTATTATGCGACCGCCATCACCGCCACTATACCTCTGGCATTATTTATCACATTTTAATCTCACGGGATGCATAATTGCATAATTATAAGAGCATGGGAATAATAATCACTGATTGGGCCAAGGCACTGCAGGGAATGTTGTCGCTGTCGGTAGTATGTGACATTTCGTTTAACTAAATTATAATTAAAGTGGACTCGTTTCAATTCGGTGCGTACGACATGACTGTGTGTGCACAAACCGCTTTGATTGTTGAAAAACTAATTAATTACTGCGCATAACGAACGGGATGCAAATTTATTTAGATTGAATGGGGATTTAGAATCAACTTAAATTTGTCTAAGCAACTACACCATAGAAGGACTAACTTGGTAATGAGTATGCTGCAAGCAGCGTTGCCATAAGTTCAGATTTGTCTGCATTTTGCAGATTTTCAACCTTGCTGCAGACTTTTAAAAACCAGAAATCTGCGCTTCAGATTTTGTCTGCATCCGCAATAATATGTTTTGTTCTTTTTAACAAATTTTAACATTTGTTTCACACTTTATTTCGCTGTATGCTGTCATTTTCGTATTCAGCTTTTCTTTTTTCTTTTTTCTTGTATTGTTGTCATAATGGCAGATTTGTTATAATATTTTAATGGCAACACTGGCTGCAAGGTATCTCTGAACATTTTGAACATTAACATTTGGTGTTCTTTATTGAACATTAATCTCAGCAAAGTATAGTAAAGTTTGGGGGTTTACAGTTCGGGGCAATATTAATGGTACTTCCCATATAAAATGATCATGTTTCTAACTGAATAGTTAGAGCTCAGTTTTTTCTCTGTGTTATAGTAAAAATGGATTTATGAACAAAGTTATATTTTGAACTTATTTTTCTTCAATTTACCTGAAAACGGTAGAAACGATTTTGGCCAAAATAGATAGAATAGATAGCGAACATAGAGCAAAATTTATGTTTTCAAAATTATTGCGTCTTTAATTTTGAAATCGAATCACCGATCACGATAGTTTTAAAAACTGCTCATATCTCGAAAACCCCATTTTTGATTTCTATAAAACCTTAAAAACCGAGTAATGCTTACATCCCGAACAATCATTTAAAATCGGATTTCAGCTCTATAGTTACTTACTTACTTAAGGTGGCGCTACACTCCGGGGTGGACCTGGGCCTCAACCAACAAGCGTCTCCAGCCAGCGCGATCTTTAGCTAGCTGTCCCCAGTTTCGCACGCTAAGTTGGTTAAGGTCCCCTCCCACTTACGTGTGCCACTTGAGTCGCGGCCTTCCTCTACTGCGCCTTTCCTCGGGTGTGGACTGTGGATTCGAAGATCTTCCGGGCCGGAGCATTCGTGTCCATACGCCCTACATGACCCAGCCACCTCAGTCGTTGGACCTTCACTCTTGTGACTAGGTCGATGTCGCTGTACAGCCCTTACAGTTCGTCGTTGAATCTTCTCCTCCATTCACCGTCAATGCAGACGGGACCAAAAATCACTCGAAGAATTTTTCTCTCGAAACAACCTAGAGTTACCTCATCCGCTTTTGATAGAGTCCATGCCTCTGCGCCATATAGCAGGACTAGGATGATTAGGGTCTTATAAGGGGTCACTTTAGTTGTTCGAGAGAGGGCTCTGCTACTCAATTGCTTTCTTAGCCCAAAGAAACAGCGGTTGGCAAGATCGAGTTATTCTTCGTTTAATCTCAGCGCTGGTGTCATTGTCTGAGTTCATAGCGGAGCCTAGGTAGACAAAGTCCTTCACCACCTCAAAGTTATACCTGTCTATTGTGACTTCGTCTTGCCCTCATTAACCGCCAAATCCATCTTCGCCGCCTCAGTCTCAATACTGACAAACGCGCCATTTACATCACGCTGCGTTCTGCCAATTATGTCAATGTCATCGGCGTACGCGAGTAGTTGGACGGTCTTTTGAAAGATCGTGCCTCTGGTGTTGGCGTTTGAGTTTTGCACAATTCTTTCAAGAACGATGTTAAAAAAGTCACATGACAGCGCATCGCTTTGCCTTAATCCTTTTTTGACATCGAAGGTCGCGGTGAGTTCTTTACCGACCTTGATGGAGCAGCGAGCATTCTCCATCGTCATCCTGCACAAACGGATGAATTTGGCAGGGTGGCCAAAACTAGACATTGCTCTGTATAGCTCGTCCCTATAAATGCTGCCATAGGCGACCTTAAGATCGATGAAAAGGTGATGGGTATCGATTTGAAGTTCCTGGGTTTTCGATGGTTCACTTTTAGTATTTTTCAAGCTAAACATTGCAATATTTGGTACTGTTTTGTCTGCCAAATTTCACAGAAACCTTAAGATTTTGATCAAAATACATATTAAAGATAGCATCAGTATTCTTAATAAGATCCTGTACTTAGTTTTTCTCAAAAAATTTTAATTACTTCTTAAAAATGGCTACCCAAAAGCCGATCTGTGTTTATATAAATATTTTTTAAAACTCGGTACTGCACATAAAAATTCAAATTGCAACAGCCATTAAAAATGCAATAACAGCAACGCAAAACTTATTTTTAGCAAATATTACCGACTTCTACTTTTTGTCAACCAATTTGAATATGCACCTTAAAACAATTCCAACCACTTGAAGATTACACAATCAGAAAGAAACCACTTCATTTACACCACACACAAGTCCATCGGGATATTCAGTTTATAACTGCTGATGCCAATTCAAAAACAAATCTTTGAATTCAAATATGTATCTGTCACGAACGAACCCTACTCCCAATGATTATTCCAGTCAAAAATAAAAACATGTCCTCACAGATCAGAGAACACAAACTCCTACTGTAAGCTCGTCCCTGTACTTGCGAATCTTGTAAAGTGTAAGAGGTGTAAGAGGTTGTATTAAAGGTCTGTTACTGAGAGCTTCGACTTTTAAAAACTCGCACTGTTATTTGGTACATACTGCCTCTGCCATGTCAGATGAGTAGCCAAAAAGTGGATTTTATTTAATACTACCTATTCTTACGTTTTATGTACGATTGCTTCTGAACTTTTTACCCACCTACCAATTGACTCAACCAAACTTTTAATGTGAACTAGAAAGTTTCGTGCGATTCAGTCGTGCACTTTATCTTTTACCAGGCATTGAAATCCACGTATTCGCCTTAGAGTAATTCAAAATTGGGCCCTCAAAAAGAACTTGTTTTATTCAAATTCAAATATGTAAAAAAAAAAAATAGTTGGCGTAACAGGCCCGGTGGGACCCTAGGCCTAGCTTCTCACAACCATTCGTTTTGTGTGAGTTTTTCATTTTTGGAACGAATGGAAGGGATCTACAATTTTATGCCGACTCCAAACGGCTAATTGAGAAGCTTTTTCAAGACATTTATACTCTCGGATGTTTGTCAGACGTTCGCGAGAGATGGCGCAGTGAAAAAAACCCTAAGTCGGAATTTGGGTTTTTTGCGGGATTCGAACCTCGACCCCTCGCATAGCAGTCCAACACACTAACCACTGAGCTACTGCGCCTACAAATTCAAATATGTACCCCGCTCAATAGTTCAATTTGCATTCGCGTTCCTTGGTATCGTCCTTAAATTCCCATGAAATAGTTTTCCTCGACAGCAATGTAGAACCGATTGCTGAATAGAAATCAACACAATGGAAATATTATTAGTGAGTTCACTCTCAATTTTTTTTTTGAAACCCTAATAAAACTGGCCACAGTCGTTTTAGTCTGGTCTGCATTTTCCAATATGTGAAACAAAGTCATAACTACATACATTTCACATAGGAAATTGCTTCCTTCGCGAAGCCTTTAATTCTAAATTTATTAAAGAGCACATTTTCCTCCAATGACCCAACGATTCTAAACTGGCAACAAAATAAATACCACCCAAAAACCTCTCTGATCAAACTTAAAACTTGAGACGCTTATTTAAATGTTTATTTAAGAAGATTTATATTTCAATGAACGTCTAGACTAGACAGCATCGGAAATTAACTGCTACCCTTAGGCCGCTCTTGAACATAATTTTAAGCTGTCCCCCCCAACATAAGCAACATTTTGAGTAGCACGTAGCACCTCTTCCCAGCATATATCTCACTGGCATCCGTTTCGAAGTTATTTCGTAAATGAACTTAATTAATAGATGTGCATCCTAAATAGATTCGAATCCTTCGGCAGTTCTATTTAAGAACCAAGGGGGGATTCACACAATTTAAATGGGAATTCATTCGTTATAATGTCAGACATCGCGCACACCAATTAAATGAACAGACACAACACAAGCGTCTTACTCCATATACAAATCACTTATAGTTCACGAAGGTGAAAACTCATTAGAAGACTCCACAGGCAGTCTACCTCTCTCGATATGAAAATTAAAGGTATATGGTATAATATCCAAATCCAATTGCGCAAGAGTGTAACCTGTTAAAGCAATACGACGGAGTGTATATCCTTACCTGTATTGAGACTTATATGTGTTTGGTAGTTTATTCTACTCGCCACGTCTCCGCACCCTTCAGCCGACTGCAGTTAGTTTTAATTTAGTTTCGGGCATACGACTGAAGGGTTTCAGCTGATATATACTGTCGAATTGATAAGGATGATCAGATCAGTGAGATGGATACGACTTTACCTACTGCAAAAAAAAAAATAAAGTGCACGACTAGGTCGAACAAAACTTTCTCATTCATCAAACTATTGTTGGTTGTTTTCTTATTTTATTAGATAGGTAGGTAAATATCTGAGAAGCAATGCTAGGTAGAAGAAATGGTTCATGAAATATAGAAAAAGGAGTAGCGTTAAATAAAATTCCCTTTTTGAGTTATTCATCTTATATGGCAGTAAATACAACAATGTGAGTTTTTTAAAGATGAATCTATTAACAGGCAATTGTCGCAAGTTCTGGTTAGAGTTTCTGATTTTTTATCTATTTGGGAATGATTTTCCTTTTACTGAGTGGGGGAAGCGAGGAGTAACAACGATTCTCGCTTGTTTGGGAGGTACCCTGACAATTTTTGTTGGGAAACTATGTCGAATTTCAGTTTATGAATTGTTGTTTTTCGAGGGAACAACTCTTAACAACAACTCGTAGACACAGTCACTTTTGGTAGGAATGTTAGCTATTTCGAACTACACCACTAATTCATCATCAGACTCCTTTGAAGTGATTGGTTGAATAGTTTTGAATTCTGACAGTCAATTCTCCGTGTATAATTCCACTTGGGAAGACATTTCTGTTTTCCCCTGTCAGGAAATGAACTTGCATTTCGATTTTTTCTCCAACTGACCAAGTGACTACCACTTGCGCCAACTGAGCGCGACGAGTCGACAAGCCCGACAACTCGTGATTAGAACGGAAGGGAAGACCTCCTTTTGACTGGAATAGATTAATGACGCTGGTTTGAGTTGTCAATAATTATTGTTCGTTATAGATCGATATCTTTACATATAAATATACCTATATATGTATATGCAAGAATTTAGAGATTGGTTTTTAGGGTTCCGTAGCCAAATGGCAAAAATCGGAACCCTATTAGATTCGTCATGTCTGTCTGTCTGTCTGTCCGTCCGTATGTCACAGCCACTTTTCTCCGAAACTATAAGAGCTATACCGTTGAAACTTGGTAAGTAGATGTATTCTGTGAACCGCATTAAGATTTTACACAAAAATAAAAAAAAAAACGGTAAATTTTGGGGGTCCCCATACATAGAACTGAAACTCAAAAATTTTTTTTTCATCAAACCCATACGTGTGGGGTATCTATGGATAGGTCTTCAAAAATGATATTTAGGTTTCTAATATCATTTTTTTCTAAAGTTAATAGTTTGCGCGAGAGACACTTCCAAAGTGGTAAAATGTTGGTCCCCCCCCCCCTAACTTCTAAAATAAGCGAACGATAAAACTTAAAAAAATATATGATATACATTACCATGTAAACTACAAACGATAATTTTTTGAACGAGATCTAGCGAGTAGTTTTTAAAATATCGATCAAAGTTACAACGAACTACAAGAACTTTTATGTTATGTTACTTGCTGTTTCGGAACCCTTCATGAGCGAGTCCGACTCGCACTTGTCTTACTTTTATTAAATTTACATTAGCAGTAGACAGTAGTTATAAACTGAATATCACGATGAACGTGTGTAGAGGTGCAAATGAAATGGGATATTCTGATTGTGAAAACTTCAAGTGGTTGAAATTATTTTAAGGTGCATTTTCAAAATGGTTGAAAAAAAGTAGAAGTGGGTAATATTTGCTGAAAATAAGTTTTGCGTTGCTGTTATTGCATTTCTAATGGCGGTTGCAATTTCTTTTTTTTGAAGGTGAAAATCTCGAAAGACACAATGTGGTTAGAAACCCATGACCAATCAAAGAAAAATCGACAAATGATTTTAGTTTTAACCTTCAGTTGCGTTTGAGATGGTAGGTATTACAATTTGAATACGGAATCTTATCGTATCTGGGTGTGGTATTCACCTCCAAACTGAACTGGAAACGGAATACTGAAGAAAGAATGAAGAAAGGACTTAATTTTATGCATGTAGGAAAACCTTTGGGAAAAACTGGGGCTTGCAACCGAATATTGTGCACTGGCTGTACAGTGTACACCGCGATTGTGAGACCCATTCTTACCTACGGCTCAGTTGTTTGGTGGGAGGCGGTTAAAACCAAATCCTATCTTAAGAACCTGAACAAGGTGCAGAGAATTTCTTGTTTGGGAATAACAGGCGCAATTAAGTCCACACCACAGCTAAGTCTGGAAACGCTATTGAACCTGCAACCCATTGAGCTATTCACTAAGAACGTGGCAGCCAAAGCCGCTCTCAGATTAAGAGAGAACAAAACTTGGAAGCCTTGTTACTGCGGACACTCAAGCATACTTGAAATCTTCGATCGGAAGGGACTCATGTCACTCACCGATTACGAAAACTGAGATCTATGCGGTTAAAAAAGTAGCACAGACTATCTTATCGATGAGACTACCAGCAATGGAAATAACCATCTCTGTGGACAGTCAAGCAGCACTTAAGGCTATCGGCTCCAATCTTGTTAATGCGAAATGTATTACAGATGCCTCGTGGCGCTCAGGGCTATACATCATCACTCAATTCTACTCTGCTGGGTTCCGGGACACGTTGGGGTGGAAGGGAACGAAAAGGCGGACGAATTGGCCAGATACGGCTCTGATATGAACCCTCAACTTGCGGACGGAGAGGTGTTACCGCCTTTCAACACTGCTAAGACTTTTATTGAAGGCGTCACCACACAACTGGCTAAGGAACAGTGGAGCAACACCATCGGTTGCGTCATAACCCGAAGTCTGTGGCCTGTGGTTGACATCGGGGTTTTAACCGGACACTGCATCAAAGGAAATATGGCTAAAAGGCTAGGACTTTTTGCAAATGACTTCTGCGGAAGCTGTAGAGACGAAGAGGAAATAGAGTCCGTGGAACATCTTCTATGCCACTGCCCAGCTTTACAGGAACGCCGCTCATCCTGTATGGGAGCTAGGTTCTTCGAAAGTTTGGACGACTTGGCAGGGGTACCTCTATCAGACATAAGACTATTCCTCAACAGATCGAAGTGGTTTTGTTAGCCGCATGTCCTTACATGTACAAACAGGGTACTCACTTCGGGCCTTCACGGCCTCTGGGTGAAATTTGCAATGGATGCAAAACCTCCCTCCCAACCTAACCTAACCTAACCTAACCTAAGTACGGAATCTTATTTAGAATACTGATATTATTGTTAATATGTATTTTGATCAAAATCTTTAGAGCGGTTTTTGTAAAATTTGGTAAACAAAACAGTACCAAATATTGCAATGTTTAGTTTGAAAATACTATTTGTTAACTATATGGCTATAAACTGATTATAAGTTATTGTTCGCGATATAAGCATTACTTGGTTTTTAAAGATTTATTGAAGTCAAAATTGGGGTTTTCGAGATATGAGAAGTTTTTAAAATTAGCGTTTTCGGTGATTCGAATTGAAAATTAAGGACGCAACAATTTTAAAAACATCAATATTACTCTAAGTTTGCATTTGAGCTAAAATCGTTATTGCCGTTTTCTGGTAAACTACAGAAAACTAAATTTTTAAAAAATCACTTTTTTCTAAAATCGATTTTACGATAATACCGAAAAAAAAAACTGAGTTTGAGTTGCAAATGACCATATTACTTCAGAAATTAATTTTTGTTACAATCGTATGGACCGTTTTCGAGATATGTCCAAATTTTAAATGGTAACCTCACCCACTCACCTAAACTTAAATATCAATTTTGGTTGAATTCGTTTGAGCCGTTTTCAAGCAAATCAAACTGGTACGAAAATATTGTATGGGAAGTACCATTAATATTTAGGTTACATTGCAAAATAGATAAAACGGCCCCGAACTGTAAGCCCACAAACTCCAAATCCGAAGTTTGAACGAAATGCGGGCAGCCGTTTAGGCTGTAGTTCTGTGGAAGGACGGACAGACAGACAGACAGACAGACAGACAGACAGACGGACAGACCAGACAGAATTTTGCGACACACTTTTTTGAGTTCGTGTATCATCGTATGTCAGAATTGATTAACATCTCGAGTTCGAAATTTTGTACGAAAACATTTTTATCTTACTACGTAATGGAGAAATTTAAAAATTGTTGATAAGAAGGAACCGACTTAAACTCAACTCCGACTTTTAATACATTTTTACCCGAAAATGTCTTATTTTTAAGCAACCAACCGAACCTGTTACTAAAGTGTTGAACTATTAGGTTCGCGGAAGCCGGGTAGTTCTATCTTCACAAAAAAGAAGAAACCCGTCTAGTTAGTAGAATGAAAGTATATGAAATAGAACTTATTTAAAACTACAAAAGGGATTATAAGCTCTAGGTTACTAAAATAAGAATAATTTTCAAAGTGACTACATGAAATTCAACATAAATTAATGAGGGGAATCCAGATTCTGAAACATAAAACCAATCATTAGTCCACCGAAAAGATTTCGAAAGTTTTCGCCTTACAGAACGCCAACCCTGTCTTCAGCTTGAGACTGTATTAACCCCGCAAACGCATTACTGGTAAATACGGTCAAATAAAGTCGCCCATCTGAAACCGCACTAAAATTGTATATATGTATAAAACAATTCTAGTAGCCGCAGCTATATGCCATCTGTTGCGACTAAATTAATTTATGGCCACCAAATGACTGAAAACACAATCATTTAGCGGTTTGAATCATATGCGATACTCTATTTCATTATGACCGCAAAAATGCACAAGCGACAAAATATGAAAGCCACACATGAGCGTCGCTATACCGACGCCAGGCTATTCCTGATAATTTTGAAAGCATTTTGCGCTCCGCTCCAGCTCGATGTGATAATAACGAAACCAAAGTAAATTTATGAGTGGGCCAAAATTGCCATACTTTCTGCACGCCCGCCGAAGATATGAACCAATTTTCGAGAGCGAGAGTGAAATGAAAAAAAAAAAATAGTCCTCGGACCACTTTACAACGAGGGTGTTGACAACGGTAATAGCGACAACATAAACAACCCCAAGAGGAGGCAACAAAAAAAAAAAAAAAAAGGAAGAAGAAGAAAAATAACTCACAGGACCATCGCTGTATGGCACAGTCCCATCGACCCCATGCCACAAAACCAAATATTGTCACAGTTTAAGGGCTTTTAACTGCATTTAACTTCAAACCCCATAGTGTTCCTGTTGCTACACATATACACTTTTCCCGACATGCGGTATATTGGTAGGCAAAGTGGCACTATTTCTACCCCAAGGGGGTCGCGCTTTGGACGACTGTGAGTGCTCGTCGATGCTTTTATAGTCGCTATTCCATTTTTAAGCCTGTTAGCAGTTTGTTTTATTTATTTTCCATATGCGAGTGGTGGTGGAGCTGTTTTTTTTCCCCATCTTACACGGGTCTGTCGTTAACTGTGAAGGGTCGTAAGAGCATAAAGGGCTGTAAAACGTTTTAAGATGCTGTTGGGGGGGATACAAGCTGCACAGTGTAATATTTTGGATGATAGGGTGACGGCGACTGCGAGGAGTAAATTTTTTAAGTAGACTCTATAGGGATTTGATTTTTGGCCTCCCGGGACAGAACCAGCTTGACAAAATTGAAGCAGGGGACTCATCGATTAGCTTATAGTATATAACCCTGATGTGGTCGCCTACGAATTGGATAGATTGAGGATGATGTGGAATTGACTTGCAAGATGGACAGTAGTTGAGATAAATGGATGAAAGTTTCCGCCTCGCACTGAAGAAATTGCGGTACAAAATGGGTACTTGAAAAAGGAATACTGCAAATCTGAGAGGATGACATTGATAACTTTGACATCGGATCACAGTTATACGTATTTATTTGGGCGGAATATGTTTAAAGTTTTTAAAACTCTAGTTCAAAAGTGCGACAGTAAAATACCACGCTCAGAACACGCCCATATCGTTCATGGTGTCGGGGAGGATATAAAATTGTTTAACAGACCGTGCTCAGTAAGTTAAGGGCGCAGTGGCTTACTGCTTCAAGGGGTCCCGGGCTCGGTTCCCGAAAAAAAAAAAAAACTAAAATAACATCAAGGTTTTCCACTGCGCCAAGAACGTCGCAAACATCCGAGAACCGATAGTATAACTGTCATGAGAGAGCGGTTGAACTTACCATAAAATTGTAAATCACTTCCATTCGCCACGAAAATTAAAACCTCAGACAAAACGAATGGTTGTGAGAAGCTAGGCCTAGGGTTCCTACGGACCTGTTGCAACAATTATTTATTTATTTAGTTTACTCTGTGAGATGGCCGTTTCATATCAGAGGTCACTGATAAAAGTCATCCCTGATATTATTGAAGCAGCACGAGAATTCAACTCAGACGGATGAGTTTGTAGGGATTTTTAAACTAGATATGGCTCTATATAGCTCGTCTTTATTGTAGATGCGTTACGTTAGGCGTTCACAAAATATGACAGATATAATCTTCTCTACGCGATGTTAAGGAGACCAGTGCCACTGTACTAGTTCCTAATTACTAGTGAACTGGGGCAATCGATGCATCTCCAGCTGCTTTTAAGAGGTCCAAGGAAAGTTTTGCCCAAATAAAACGGTCCATTGTTCAGGATGTCGCAAACAGATTCTGTATTTGTAAGTTTTGAGTCAGCCTTTACTGTTAAGACTATTACACCTCGATCCATCCTTCAAAAAAATTAAAATCTAACACCCAAATAATATCTGAAGCTGTAAACTCCCTTGAGTCATGCTTCTGCAATGTCTTTCTATGATTTTGCTAGCAAACCCCTCAATAAAAAAGTATATGTCTGACTTTGTCTGACACCCAAGGATATTAGCTGAGGCTGCTACACCATAGGAGTAGTAAAAGGGGCATTGTTACAGGTATACGTTGATGTCGAAGCTCTTAAGAAACTGGACAAGTTAAGCTTGCCCAACTTCAGTAAACAAAAAAATACTAACCACGCCAATGTCGAGTTTCGTCTATTGTTGACCAAAGCGCAACATTAGTATCAAAAATCTGCACACCTTCGGCCACAGTTATATTCAAAATCTCAACCTAATTTAACTATACAAGCTGACCCGGCGAACTTCGTTTCGCCCAAATTCGTTAATGTAATTAAAATAGTAATTCCGAACATGCACAATGCACATGCTACTCAAATTCTTTTGTGTCAGACAACCTTCCCGCTTTTTCACTAAAGTCCTTTACGGTACATGAAGTATAAAGCGGATGGTTACCACATACAATTGACGTTATGGGAAACATGGGAATTCAAGATTGATTCCACAAAATTCCAGCGATTGTCCTTGCGACTTATTAATTGTCATAGCGAAACTGAAAATTTATACGCTTCAATACGAATGGCAAATCGTTCTGAATAAGCGAAATCCGCTTCCGCGAATGTTTGTCTTCGAATTTTCCGCTCTAAATCGTCACTCGAGATTCTTCGCAATCAAATCAAACGCGATCCGTTACAAAACTTCGGTAAGGATTGAGGTTGCGCAACAAAATTATAACTGAGCCAATTGGAATGACACTACGCGTTTTCTATTTTTAACTTTCTTAACTTAAAAGTGCGGTGCTCTAAACAAAGTTCTATATCCCAATCTCATCCCCTGAAAATTTGTTTTATGTCCTTCCTTGGGCCAATAGGTACTAATCTACTAAGCACGATCCATTCCCGAGTTATTAGTGCACATATACGATCGTCAGTCTCTTTTATATATAGTTGTACCCACCCGGTTTCGCCCGTGCCTTCCCAGATTTCGGAAAGTTCCAAATGTTCAATAATAATTTAAATTCAACAACTTTATATACACCTAGCGTTTGAATTTTCTGTTTTTTGAATAGGAGTTGCTATAGCCCGTTTTCCTATTCCGTTTATCTTTTACAAAGTGCCACCTATTGGGTCCAAAACTATCCTATTTGGATAGTGGAACCAACCATACCAAAAAAGTGTCCTATCTATCCAACTGTAACCAACCATACACAGCCACAACATTTTATTGAAATCGGTTGAATGGCTTAGAAGATCGACAACAGCGCCACCGGGTAAAAAAAACCCAAAATTTACTTGAATCCATGTGTTTTTCACGCACTCATAACACACACATACGTCTTCCGATTTCAACCAAACTTCACAAGAACCATATATAGAAAAATACCAAAGATGTGTGAAAGTTTTGTTAAAATCGGTAAGTGTGTTAAGGCGTGAATCGGCAACAAACGAACACAATTTTAAGGCTAAATTTTTATATAGAGAGAAGATTAAATGTTCAGGCTCACTTCTTTGGGCGTTTTTCTTTTTTTAGGTCAGAGCAGAACCTGAACTGCTGTACCCAAAGTTCGTGTTTCTTTTTTAGCTCAGACACATCAGAGCTCGAATTTGTTTTTCTTGTTTTCGTTCAGAACATCGGAGCGCGTTCTATCTTCTATGAGCCCAGAATAAATTGAACTGAGCAAATAGCTGATTAGACATATCCACACACACTTACAGTCACATTTGACAGAAAAAAAAAAAGAAAAAACATCAGAACGTTCTGAGCACTCTCACTCTCGAATCAGAGCGCTTAAATGCTCGAGCTCTGTTCGGTGCTCAGCTCTGAACAAAGAAACATATAAGATAACCCTCCCTGACCCTGTGTCCAGTCGGGTATAAGAAAACCCACTTTTTAAAGACGCAATCGAATTCGTTTATCATTTCACACGGCGACGTCGCCACACGCAACTAATTTGTGTTTTATTCAAAATCAACATCGGCCCTTAAAACTTAACCACCCTCTACTTCCACCCCGGAAAAAGTAGGTAACACACATTGGAGTCTAAAGTGGTCAGTTAAGAGGACATGTAAATATAAACCCGGCCTAATGCAAACACGACCCATTTCATATTATTCAGATGCAAAACACCAGCCACCGACGTAAAATTAATTATCATCCCCAAAACACCCCGATCATATGCGGGCATCAAATGAAATCCAATCAATTAGTAGCCTAACAGATTTCAGAGGCATTGTACTTGGCTTCACTGCGAAGGGACAAAACCGACCAACACCATGCTCAAATTGGCATTATCCACTTTATGGTCAGGCTCGGGATAATGAAATCTCACCACACTTATTGGGGGCGGCAATTAAATACACACCAATGTGAAAATGCTGCTGCTGTGTCGATGGTGGCGATGGTGTTGATAGTGTTGATGGTGCTGGTGGTGGAGGTGGTGTTTCATTCTCATATTTGCGCGAGCAACCTCCAACGCCATGGGGCAATTTTACAACAAGTGTATCAAAGATACCGGGATCAGGATGCCAGACTACCCCCATTAAATCACTGTAGTGTAAGTTAGTAAATTGGAAATTTATTTAGCATGTAGAAACGCCTTTAGCATGATATCGTTATTACAAACAATCTATGTCGATGGACTCTGTGTGTCGGCAGAGGTATATCGCGCACTGTGTACCGCACTGATGATCGGATATTAAAACGTGATTCGCCCAGGTTGCACTGTTCCCCGTAGAAAGTATAAGCAACGCATAAATTTGTGGTTAACTTATGAGGTTTTTCAGTGGGCGTACCTAGTCATTGGTTATTCTTACTCAACGTGTGGGGTCCTTAATTCACGGACACATGGTATTGGCTGTAATTGAGAAGCTTTCGTGCTGCCGATGAATTATCGGAGATAGAATCGATACACATTATAGCATTAGAAAGAGTTGGTGAATTCAATTTGAGATGCTCTTGCCAAGGCAAGTCTTGTTTGAAGTTAACATCTGGTACTAAGTTGGCTTATACTTGGTCTTAATTTCGTTTATGAACTTCTGCTTCTTTTCGAACTCGACCATACGGTTACACATGTTTAAAGAGGTGGGTATTTTATGTAGAAACGGTCAACACTTCTTATTGTACCAGATGGACGATGAATGGTATCAACTGTGAACCGTGGCGTCTACAGCCCCGCAGTCTGGCCTATCTGTATGTATAGTCTTATCCCTATAGTTGCTTCGTTTAAAGGGGTTTGCAATACTTGATCAGGGCATTGAAAGAGAGCTGGTGTCGTTTGGGGTTTTATTGGTCCAACTGCAACGCATATACCTATTCCGAGGAGCATAAAGTGGTACAAGACCGACAGACTGGGGGCTGTAAAAATCAAGATACCTACCATGTATACTGATCCGGCAGCGTTGTTCCGAAGAAATTTTGGAGTTGATCCATTTTCCGAGCCAAATCACACAAGCTTGAGCCACATAAGTTAAATGAAAAGCAGTAGGGACCTTCTTTTTGTAATTTCTCAAAAAATAAATGCTAAATTTATGGGTGCGTTCATTTGGTGAATCTTTTAACCAGATATTGTTTCTGTGACGGCGTTCAGTCGGGTGAATTCTCATTTTCTGATTACGTTTCCTTATTTTTCATAATTATATTTTATTAAAGTGATGTTTTGATATGAATGTAAACCATTTCTCTTTGGGTCGGGGCATTGAGCAAAAGCTAAAATACTTGAGCAAAAATTACCGAATTGGGTAAAACGAAATAGGGACAACCTTTATTTCAGATCTGCATATGGTATACATTCCTACACTGGATAGCATTTAAAATTATGCTCAAGTCGATTTTAACCTTAGGCTACCTAGTCAAGGGAAACAAATTTGTCAGGGTAGTTGGTAAACACAACCGCCTAAATGACTCAATCAACCAACTTAGATTACATTGCGACGAGCACAAGGTACGCCTATAGCAACAACTATTGTGAATATCGTCCGAACCTTAGGTAAGGTTATATAAGGTAAGGGAAGGTTGGCGAAGAACGATTTCTTTTAAATAGATAGCTACCTCATCAGGGAAATACTATGACCAAGTACGGTGGTGAAAAAATTATTGACAAAATCTGCATTGACGTAATCCCGACGTCTGACTGTAGTAACACTTAGCTCAGTGGCACCACTGCCAGAATCATTCTGCAAAAGAGTTTTGTAAATTCGAAAGGCGATTGTAAATCAATACGTTTCGCCGTTCCCAGTGGATTTCAATTCATGCTTACTCTCCTCTTAATTACTTAGGATTTGATGTTATGTGCCAGACTGAATTTCAGCCCGCATTCGAATAAATCGCAGCCATCTCTATTGAACCCGGAATTAAGGCTTAGAGTGATGATCTCCCTGAACGTCGGTTCTATCCACTCTGTACCTTTTAATGTGGTCCCGTAAAAACGGGTGGAGATGTTCACGTACCTTGGGGTCGAATTGAAGAGCGATCGATGAGCAAATCTGGGTCTTCTAAAGGTCTGGGTTAATTTCGGCATAGCTAGGTCACTTTGTTATCAGATTCTGTGTTTGATCCAATTGTTACCTGTGACCATGCTCTTTTTGCACTGATCGAAAGAATACGATCTCTGATAAAAACTGCCGAAAGAAGATCCCGTCCTTGATTGATTTTGAGAAATATTTTAAGAAATAAGACGTGCAGTCCTTTGGACAGTATAACCTGCTTACGGAGCTGCCCATTCTTGATGGTTTGAACTCGACTTTAACCCGACTTCCAAGAAATAAAAAAGGATCCATCTATATCCGCACGTATTTGTCATTTAGGTAAGTATAGAAATAAAGTTACGTTTTGTAAGTACTAATTATTATCCTCTACTCGTATGATAATTGCTCCTGATGATTTAGGATCGGCGGCTGTAGATCGCGAGATTTATAATGGATTTATTTTAGTCCTTCATCCCAAGATTCTTGTAATGTATATAGACTTGAGATTTGAACTGAAGGTGATGCTTTTCTATACGAGGAAGTCAAAAGTCCATCGACCGCTAAAGTTTTATAGTATATAGTTACCTGATGAGGAGGTCGAAGCAATGAAAGGGATAATCCTTTACCCGGTCCAATATCAGGTTTAACATTTTAAATTTTTTCAAACTACTCGCATAACGAATCTAAAGCTAGTATCAGTAACTTATGAGGATCAAATTTAGGTGGAAACTCAATAATCGGTTCATTGCAGTCAAATTTTGACAGTAAGGCATGTATAAGTACAATTCCAAGGACCATTTTCATTGTCGTTCTTAAGGCACTTCCACTTCCTACCACAAAGGACTGGTCTAAGAGTGCTAGCGTTTAGATGATAGCCGATTTAACATTAACTTCAGGAACTTCCAAGTAGCATGACCATTGTGCGACTAAAGTTGCAATTTTATACTTTGTTTTGAGAGCCTGCAGCCTGCCAAAATTTGTTGCTATTTGGCCCCTTTTATTACTTGGAGAAAGCGCTTCAAAATATTTTCAAATGCATTTAGGTATTTCCAAATAAAAACCTTTAAATTGTAAAGTAGTTGCCTGTCGCAACACTATTATAGTGTTTAGAGACTCAAAGATTGTTAAATATCGTTCAAACATTCTATGCAGAATAGCTTCAGATATTACACTTTTTTTCTAACTTTTCAGAATTCTGAAGTAGTCAATGGTCACACTGCTTCATCGGAAAGATGAACGAAATATTTGAGTCTTCTAAAAGATGAACGCTATTGCGCCGTACCTATTAATAACAAATTTTAGTCGCGACATTAAATTTACGAAAGCTCACAATTGCGAAATTTGTATGAAAAATATAGCCACTGTGAACTACTAAAATTTGGAGTCAACACTAAAAATATTTATTTGTAAAGCTGCGATTACACGGTCATTTTTTTGTGTCATTTAAATGGCGCTCTGACGTAAAAATCGCATCACAAATCCGTCATTTAAATGTCGTTCCGTGTGATCGCCATTTTTGGGACAACATTTTCGGCGTCATTTAAATGACTAGGAAAATGGCGGACCAAATGGCATGAATTTTGTGCCATTTAAATGGCCGTATGATCGCTCTTAAATGGCGCTTAGGACAAATGACAGAACTTTTCGGATGATGCGCCATTTAAATGTCAGCCTCCAAAAAATGACCAGGCACGAAATTTATGCCCTGCCATTTTTCTATGTAAATGACAAATGACGCAGCATTTAATACGATATCAGTGCTTTCATTTGGTGTTTTTTATTTGTTTTGTTGTTGTTGTGTTGTTTCTTGTTCGGTATCTATTGAGAGAAATGGAATACGAACCGTCGCGTCGCCTTTAAGTGGCGACAATTTGGACTACTCCGTTAACTGTGTTCTGAGTTTGAATACACAATGTACAACAAAGTCGAAAAAATTAGGTAAAACGCAGAAAATAGGATTGAATAAGGATAGGTAAATTAGGCACTCGTGGATCGACGAAGAGGAATCGCGTTTGATTGTGACGGTGCAAACGCAACGGGAGCTCAGTTCCAGAATGCAAACTTCAGTATGTCAGGCAGTGCTTTTGGTGCTGGCAGGGCGCCTAAATAAAAGAATGCAATTTTATTCGAATGAATATGATTATCTCTAGATTAGAGTCGAATCATATTTGTAAATAGCGTTGAGAACTTCCAGAATGATGCACGTTATCGTTGGCTGCGGTACGCAGAAAAGGATCGCAGCGATCGAAAACGTTCACCAGTGGCCAGGTAGCGCAGTTTGATCACCAGTCGTGCTTCCGCTGAAACACTCACTCTCTCGCATATTGTGTTCTGTTTTTCGATGTGTGGCTTCACCAACCTCAACAAAAAATCGATTGAAATCGCATTGCGATATAGTTCAAGTTCTTCTTCGCACAATTCGAGCAGTAATTCATCACAAAATCCACTCTTCTCGCGACGGCTCAACCAAATCGTTTGCCAAATACTCCGCTTTCGTCACGTTGGTTCGTAATCAAGATCGTCGTCACTGCTTTCCAGCATACACGCTGACAAATACACCGTCTCCGCAATTTTCACCATCATCGCAAAATTCCTTTTCGACATTTTGTATTTATAATATTTTTTTTTTTTTTTTTTTTTTTTTTTGCACTACTATTTAATTTAATAAAGTCGTAGCACACCTACGCGTCTTCGCCGAGAGAAAAACACCAAATGGCAGTAGATATATTTTTGTCATTGGTCATTGCCGTCTGATCGCAAAGCAGATAAATGACGCGAAATTGAAATAATAGGAAAGGTGACATTTGCCATTTTGATGAGGCATGTCATTACCGTGTGATCGCCATTTTTTCGCTCGACATTTAATGGCATCCCAACAGAAAATTCTAAATGACGCGAAGTGTCCGTCATTTGATTTTGGAACAAAAATGACGATGATAGTCATTTCGTGTGATTGCCATTTTTTCGCAAATGACAAATGACGAATCGTAGCTTAAAATGTCTCTCTAATGCGACATTTTTTCCTGACGTCAGAGCGCTATTTAAATGACACAAAAAAATTACCGTGTAATCGCAGCTTAAAGCAAGGCCCATTGTTTTCGCTATTAGTATGTCCTTACTTTTTCGTATTATATTCTTGTTACATTATTTAATTGTTTGACCTAAACTTCTCAACTTGCTACGTAAATTCATTAATATGATGTGAATTTGTGCAGCGGAAAAATGGCGCCACCTTAAAGGCAAGACATTTTTTGAATTTAAAACAAAAGCGTGAAGTTTTCAGCGACTTTTCTTAAAAATGTTTGTTTCGTTAAAAATATGAACAATTCGTAAGGTTCGTGTTAATTTTTCTGAGATTCTACTGAATTACGTATTTCAAGCATGAATGGGTGGGATTTCACGACTCTTTACAGTAGAAACGTGAAGTTGAGGCCACTATTGCGAATAAACTTACCTTTAGCTCGCTTAACTTCAGTAGCTTTATTGAAAAGTAAAAAAAAATCTATCCGAGTATTAAACATTGGTAAATGTTATTTAAGTTATTTATTAAATAATTATAGTTCTACAATACTTTCAGTAAATTATGTATAATTGACGATATTCCAAAGAGTGATCAACGTCACAACAACGTGCTTAAACATCGTTGTCCTCGAGCCGAAGGTTATCCTCGAATACCTGCTTCAGCACTTCTTCATATGTTGGTCGCGACTGTAAGGATTTCAATATTGTTCAGAATTACAAAAGTTGATAATTACAGTGGATAATCAAAAAGGGTATATATGCAAGGATTGGAAAAACAATGCACCAGTACCAAAAACAATACAAGCTGAATTTTCCCAACTGGCGTATATGTCGTGGTTATTATAATACGGTAGGGCAACAAATAAAATAAAAACAATTGCAAGGGGTTCTCTGATGGCTGTATCGTTGTTAATTTTTATGTTCGCTTTACATTTTGTTTTTCCCCACTTAATGCATGCGGACGCAGGCCGAAAGAGGTTAATTAAATACAATGGAAATGTGATTAAGCTAATTGAATGTATTCCACAGGATTAATAATATTTTTCGACAGTTTTTTTTTTTTTTTTTGTATTTCTTTTTAATCAAGTGAATATTTCTGCTGCTTTCTGAGTTATTATACATAATTGCAATTAAACCTTTAATGATGATGGCCTGTCTGTATTTACTTTACATCTGACGTTCGCTGTGAGGGCAACACAACTACGCTGGCATTCTTTTCAAACGAAGTGCACATTTGCACTTTGATTTATGCGCAGCCATGAGGATTTATCGGGCAAAGAAAACAACAGTGGCATACAGTGCTGGCATTATTTTCCATAGGTACGCTTGACGTTTCCGGGCAAGGAATAATGAAGCTTGTGGCCTCTATTGTGATGATTTGTATAATGAGCTCAAGCCACGCTTATATCGTTCGTAAAACAAGTGGTTGTGGGTTTATCTACCTTGTATGATAAATCAACAACCACAGAGTTAAATAACAACGCTAGCAAAGACCAAACCGTTTTTCTACGAACGACACGTCGGAGAAGTGACCTCGACAGTGTTACCTCTGAACAAATTCAGAAAGAGTCAAAAATAATAGTTCCAGATGAAAAATGGATTCCCATTCCGATCTTAACATTTTCTTTTTTTTTAAAGAAACAAACCGCAAATTGTATTTAAAATTCAGGTAAAAAACTAGTTCTTTCGAATTCAAGGCTAAATAATTTTAAAATATAGAAAAAACGTTCGACATTTTTAAAATGAGTCCGAATGCACTGTTTTTTTTTTTTTTTTTTAAGATAAGTCCCGAGTCCAGGCGTTCAAAAAGGAGTCAAAGTGACTCTAAAGCGTCCCGAATGTAACACTGGCGTCTTGGTGAACTGACTTTTCTGACTACAAAATGCCACTCGGTTTTCTCATCCAATATCCAAAAGGGACACGGTCATGACAATTTTTTTTATCAAAAGGAGTTCATTTAAATACACCTCTTAAGCTAAGATTACACGTGCCATTTTTCGCGGCAAATTTTGACATGTTGACGTCAGAAAAATGCACCTGTGTGTCAATCGTGAGAGTACGCTGTGACAGCCAGACGATCACACGTAGTGACACATTTAGGACAATTGTTACATGTTACGTCATAATGACGTCGGCATGTCAAAATTTGCCACGAAAAATGGTACGTGTAATCTTAGCTAAAGCAATCGTTGTTTCCCAATCTTGGTCCAGCAAGGACATTCAAAACACACGAACAGCTGAAGCGGACGCATAATTAATACGGGAACTGGGCTCTATTTAACAGGACCGCCACCTCGAACACCCAGGTTTGTTGAAAAATGAGGCGAGCAAAAGTGGGTGAGATAATCCATTCACAACTGTACATAGAACACCAGGAATCAACCTCCATACCGTTCGTACAGGATCGTATCAGGCGCACTTTCTGCACTCTTGAAGCCCTTCCATAAACGGATATAGATGATGGTCTTAAATTATAACACTGAGCTGGTGTTCTTAAAAGCCAACAGTTTTGACGATAATACTCCGAACAGTTACATAGTAAGGGCCCCGGATTGATCAGTAGTATTGAGTGTTAAGGACAAAAAAGTTCATCGTCGAAGAAATTGTCCCAGCATTGATGGAGAGCCTAAAGGGTGGGCCATCTACTGGTTTCTTTTTAAATCATATGTTATTTTGGCACTGACAGTTGTTTTAGGCTCGAAATTTTGACAGAAAGTCAGTATCACACCTCCGCGGAACGAAATGAGTCGATTTACGCTTGGACAACATTGGAAAATATTGAAAACTTATTTCCGAAGTGAGTGGTGTGTAGCCGAAGCATAGTCTTTTTTTTAAGATGTTTTAGCCGAAATAAGGCACCCACCGCGCCTGCTGTACGCAAGTTTGTGCAAAACGTTCATGAGATTGGTATGCTAGTGGACAACACTCATGGTCCCCGTCGTCGTACGATATGCACAGACGAAAGTTTGCCTGTGAGACTCAATTCACTAATATCAACTCGCCATCGGTCAATGGTTAGGGTTACAGAGCCATGTTAACTGACTTTTTTTTTTACTGAAATTGCAGAAATTGGACGACCTCTGGTTCATGCAGAATGGCGCGCCATGCCCATGCCCATGCCCCAATCGATCTTTTGCGCACCCAATCCCCAAATCGTGTTATCAGCCGTAACTTGGCAATTTGCCGCCTCGGAGCTGCTGGGGTCAAACCTTTGGACTTCTTTTTGCGGGGAACCGTGAAGGACCGATGTTATGCCAACAATCCGGAAGCGATTCAAACACTAAATTCGAATATAATCCAAGCAATCCGTAAGCTACAGCCCAAAACCATCAACTAGGCTTTGGAAAATTGGAGTGACAGAATGCGCTACTGCGAAGCCAGCCGATGCAGCCACTTGGACGAATTTGTGTTAATTAATGGAAATATTTGCTCTTACTATTAAAGCCATAATACATTGAAAAAATAGTAATTTTGTTCATTTTATTGCATTTTTAAAAAGAAACTCGTATTTGGCCCACCCTGTATATAGAATCATATCTGACTTGGACTTGTTTGTTCCCCCGCTTTATTAGCGAGAAGTAAATAATGCGGTCAGAGAGAAGGGCCACCGAATACTGATGACTCGTCGCAGCGCAGTGTAGCAGCGCTGCCGCTGAAAAAAGGGTTCATTTGGCCCCTAAATATTGCTGTTCAGGCATCGATTGATCCATGAATTTAAAGCTTGTACTCTTTCACAAGCAGATCTAGATTGGAAGTTTCGAGAGACAATTTCTTCGTGGGATAACCGGTCTCATGTGCGTTGATGGTATTTGAGGAAATAGTTGAAGGGCGAACTATACAAGCTGGGCACTCATTCCGTAACTTTTCAGATTATTATTGTCGAAATGATAGAGCTCCAAAACTAGCACTTAGTGCTAAAATTACAAGCTCGAGAGCTTCGCGCAAAATGTAACTTCTAATGGTTATTAAAGTTTCAAAAACGATGTCGTTCAGATGATCGTTGATATGCGCAATCTGCCGCCTCTAAAGCGACCTAGTCCTAGTCAAAAAAAAACTGTTCATGATATGACAGCTCAACCTCCAAAAAATCAGCTCGTCAGTCAGCCCAATCTTACTTTACACACAAAATGGATGATTGCACTGAAACTGAACACTGAGCCAACTTCATATTTGTCGGCCAACATTTTTTCCTGTTAAATACGTACCCAGTGTCGAGTAAGTATAGGCAGACATCTCAAATACTGACCAACCCCTTCGAATATCAAAAAACAAAAGTGTCCGCACTGTCAGTAGACCAGAGGCAGACGAATAAAACAAAAAACCATCCACCTTTTGTTTGTTAATTACAATGAAAATCGTTACACAAAGAGTCTATAAAAAATATTAAATTTTTATTTAACAAACAAAAAAAAAAACAAGAGAGTACCGCATCACATAGAAAAATAGTGAAAGTACATACTCGTAGAAGAGATGCATTTATATCTTAGGACATAAAACAGGAAAACCATTCACCAGAACCCTCTTCAGTTACTGACCTTCCATGCGTCGTCATTCCATTCGGGGAACATACGCTTAAAGCTCTTTGGTTCCAAGCCCTGTTTAATTATAATTACTGTCGCTGTATCGATTGTCCTCGAAGATGGCTCCATCCTAATGTATCGCTGCAAAAAAAAATAAATGAAATACAAATGAGCATGAACGGCATGAGTTGAATAGGGCAGTACGCACCTTAGCCATGTCGATAATTCCGTTTTGTTCATCCTCTGTGGTGCCGGAACCAACCCAAAGATAAACCTCATCTCCACCATCCACAAGCATGACGTCGTCGACGTCGAGATCCTGAAAGAAATATATTTAGGATCAGAAAGTGTTTGCAAGGAAAAGGTGCCGAATTTACTTCTTGTTCGAAGTGTGGTACTTCTTCGACCTTAATCCTTCCGTTGAAGAGAATCCTGCAATGGAACAGACGGGGCTCCAAGAGAGGAGCACCGCCCTTGGCCATTGAGCGGTCATAGATACCCTCGCCGTTCATATCCTCCCAAAAATCATCAGGCTCGGCGCCCTCTTCGACAACCTCGTGCTCGAATGTTGGCCAGAATTGACCGATGCGGCTCTGAGCCATGGCCTTTTCGAAATCGGATGCAGCCTGTGGAAGGGGGAAAAGGGGATATAGTTAAATTTGGTCGAAAAGCCTCCTCTACTCACCAGTCCAACCCAAATGTACACCTTCTTCTGTGGAATTCTAACCAACGCAAATACATCATCCGAAGACAATGACGCAGAGTCGGCTTCTACCTCGTTAGCCCGAACATCGGTCTCATCAGTTCCGCTAACGCGGAACAGAATCGCGCCAGTGGGAGCGCCAGTGTAGGTGGATATCAACTCGCCCTTGAAAGTCTTCAAGAAATGCCGCGGTTCATGTCCTTGAACTGTTGTGACAACAATTGCGTCCAGTTCATCGCCGAACTCAATACCGACCTTCAGGCTTTCATCGTAAGCAGCCGCCTCTGACTTGGTTCCCTTCCAGATGTACACCACTGAAGCCTTTTCACCGCCTGGCTTGGTGTAGTCATATTGAATGACATACGAACCGAAACCTAGCAAAATTTTCTGTGGCAACGGCAGAGGGATCTCGTTTTGGCGGACTTCTCCCGAATCGGGAAGTACAATGAACTGTATCAACCTTACAATATCACCCTTGCCTTGATCCGGCATGAAGCCTAATGCACTGCCACCGCTCTTCTTAAGCGCCTCGACCACGTTGTCATCGAATTCGACATCAGAGTCATCAGTGCTGTAGCCCAAGGCGGAACGGATGAGACGAGTGTGGGATGCTCCTCTGTCGCGCCAAGTTGCGAAGTACTGCTTGAAGGGTGCCGATTCAGCGCCCTCAACGATACGGTGCACCTGTGTCCAAGCGGGGTATTTCTTAGTTCTCAAGAAATCTGCCGCCTTATTCATTGCCTCGGACTTCTCCTTCTGTGTGGCACCCTTGCCGACCCAAACGTAAATGCCAGAGCCAGTGTCCAAAATGAAACAGTCACGAGTGTCCAAGCTTTCCTGTTTCAGGGGTTTCGATGCAACTGGATCAATCTTAAGGGTGCCGCTCTGGTCAGTGACCTTGTACAGAGCAACCGACCTTTCGTCAGCACTCTCGAATGTTCCATCCTCTTCGGCGGTCGACTCATCGGGCACCTCACTTGGCGACCCAGATCCCAGGATAGTGAAGAAGTTCTGCTTGTCGCCGTCGGTGCTGTATTCATCTAATTCAAGAAAGAGTCATCACATTAGACCGATATTCACACAAAGCGGTATTAACAATAAGAAAATCCCATACTCCCAGAGCAATTTACGCCAGCACAGCCCTATTATTGAAGTTCGAACCACACACACGCACGCACGCAGGTTAACTTACCAACAATATTAACTCTAGCACGTCCATTGTGATCCTGATCCCTGATTTGATTAGCCGCACTAATAGCTTTGAGCTTTTCGACACGTTTCGCCTGTATGCCAACATAAACATAAATTTCACTGCCAGCATCCAGGATGAAGCAGTCTCCTTTGTTCATCGACGATACGGAGAGATTCACTTGACGAACACGAACGTTGCGTTTGCCTTTCACTTGGAATAGTCGTTTTTCACCTTGTGCATTAGTTTGTACGTGCCTGAAGCCTGTTCCGACACCACCTTGCTCGTAACGGACGCCTATGTGTTGTATGAGGATATATGAGAAAATTTCAATTAATGTCTTGTTACTATACACTCGGCGGTAGTTTGCACACCGACAATATATACACACATGCTCGTGTTGCTTACCATTCTTAAAGTAACTGAGGAACAGTTGCGACTCATGGTCCTGAACCTCACGATGTTGAACTGGGTCACCATTAAGGATGTCATCGAGTTGCACGGTCAGGATAGCAGCAGCTCCCGCTTCATCAACCGATGTTTCGGATCCCAACCAAAAATGAGCATCCCAGCTGAATCTTTTGTCCTTCGATTGTTTTGTCTAAGAGAAAATGTTTCAAAATAAAATGCTTAAGGGATGGTAGTCCGGAGCTTACATTGAGCACGATGAAGGAATCACCGGTGTAGAACTTTCCATAGTTATTCTTGGGGTAGGCCACTGGTTCAAAGTCCTGGAAAATAAAAATAAAATATCATGATAGCGGAAAACATTTCAGCGTTAATGAATTAATTAATGCAATTTAATTTAATTGAAATAGAGTGGTTTTGTACACTTAAGAACTAAGTTCTTTTACTCGTACATAAAATAAAGAATACTTTTAGCGAAACAAAGAAACATAAATACATAATACTTACAATAGGTACAAACGAAATAAATATGTGTACCATAAACTTAGTTTACGATTTGAACAGAAAAAAATAATAAGACGCTTAAAAAGGATTAAAATTTAGATATGTTCTTTGAACCAAAAATCATGAAAATCGAATGATCCGTTCAGGAGTTACAAGTGCTCATACGGACGTCGCCATGTCAGTATCTTTTAATGTAGCTGTACCTACCCGGCGTTGCCCGTACCTTTTGTATTAAGTCCTGCACACACTTCGCAAAGTGCTTTATTTGGACAATGTCTATTAATAATTTTAACTATACAACTTTAGAAATAACGTTTGATTTAATGTTTGAAAGGGAGGTGGTGCCACAACCTGTTTTCCTATCCCGCTTATGTTTTACAAAGTACCACTTATAGGGTCCAAAACCAACCTATCTTTTAAGTTGCAACTAACCATATGCATCCACAAAATTTCATTGAAATCGGGTGAGTGGTCTCAGAGATCGTTAACAACGCCACCTAGCGGGTTAAAAATCCTATAACTTAAGACTACTTACATAAACCTGAAATACAAAAATACGAATAAAACAGAAGAAGAATCATAAAAATTGACTCAGTGGTTATCGAGTTATATCGTCATCGAGTTTCACCCCGATTGAATTATATAAAGAAGAAAATTGAATTGAACTGAAAAACGAAATATACGCCCACAGCGCCACATGTTCAGAATTTTCCGACTTTTATTTTTCCTAAACCATCCCTGATTTAAGACGAACAAAACAAAACAAAAGTCATTTAAATCGGTCGAGCCGTTATGGAGCTTTTACCCAACTAACACACATCAATTGATTTTTATATATAGAAGAAGAAGATAGAAGATAGAAGATAGAAGATAGAAAATAGAAAATAGAAGATAGAAGATAGAAGATAGAAGATAGAAGATAGAAGATAGAAGATAGAAGATAGAAGATAGAAGATAGAAGATAGAAGATAGAAGATAGAAGATAGAAGATAGAAGATAGAAGATAGAAGATAGAAGATAGAAGATAGAAGCTAGAAGATAGAAGATAGAAGATAGAAGATAGAAGATGGAAGATGGAAGATGGAAGATGGAAGATGGAAGATGGAAGATGGAAGTTGAAGATAGAAGATAGAAGATAGAAGATAGAAGATAGAAGATAGAAGATAGAAGATAGAAGATAGAAGATAGAAGATGGAAGATGGAAGATGGAAGATGGAAGATGGAAGATGGAAGTTGAAGATAGAAGATAGAAGATAGAAGATAGAAGACAGAAGACAGAAGATATAAAGAAGACAGAAGATAGAAGATTTGATTTCATAATTATTGACCATTTGTGTCCAGTTTGTTTTAGAGATTTTTAAAATGATTAAAATGAGGAGCTCTGGAACTCCTTGAGCCTACCATAGGTTTAATTGCGCATGGCAACTTATTCCACAACCTAATAGCGTGAACAAAAAACAAAAGGCTACTTTCTACTTAAATAAGGCGAAAAGTAACGGCCCAAGAATTGAACCTTATGGAAATCCATTTCGAATTACCAACGGAAGCAACTCCATTTAGAAAAAGCTGCTGATGTCTATCGGTAAGATAACTCGCACTCAATGCAACAAAGTTTGCTGTGATTCACCGTGTCAAATGCTTTCGAAAAGTCCAAAGACAAGGCAATGCAGCCTCCGATTTGTCGAAATTTAGACGAATATCGTCAACTATTTTGAGCAACGCGGTGGTGCAGTTGTAATCTTTTCGACAGGCGAATTACAAAAGATAACGAGAAAATTCTTAAGAAACACTATACATTTGTTCAGAGCTCTCAATTTTATTTAACCTCCAAGGAGATAGGTTTTTCATAAGACTTGATTAGAGTTCTTGCGGATGTTATATGTATAATAGTTAAAAAGCAATTCAACTAATTGGGGCAGTGGGAGTCGACTTTGTGGACCGAAGCGAAAAATTTGAGAACGTTGGATCTCATTTTACCCAGACATAGGAAGTCCAGATTGACACCTGTCATATACTTGAATAATGATTTTAAGGCCGCGTGTGAAGGGTACCTATACCTGGACGATTTGCATAGAGTCAAGTCTACTTTTGACACCTCAGCCGAAATCAAAAAGGTTTTATTAAACTACGACGGAATACAGTCGAGCTTTCAGTTAGGTAGTTTGAGTTATTTATTTATTTTTTTTTTTTTTTGCGGTAAGTGAAGCAAAGGCCGGCTTGTAAATATGTTGGGACTACTAAAAATAAAATTACAGAGTTATGTTTGGTAGTCAGGAAGTCTCTTCTCTTTATATTTGATGTTACAGAGGAGGGCTAAAGCTGGGCAGGAATAAGATATCTTTCGCTTTTCACCAATTAAGGAATCAGTATCGATAAAAAAAAAATATTTACAGACCTTTAGACAATTCAGGCCTAAACAAAAGTTCAATATTATAAAATATAAGCATCTTTTCCCAAAATTCATGATGCATAAAAGAAAATACAATCAGTCCGTTGTGTCTTCAGCAAGTATCCCCACATATCCGTCTGATTTTTAAACAGGGATGGCCTTCCGTTTTCACTGCACGGACTGAAGCTACGATTACACATGCCACTTTTTATGTCAAATTTTGACATGCCGACGTCATTATGAAGTACACATTTGTCCTAAGTTTGTCACTACGTGTGATCGCTTGTCACGCGTCTGGTCACGCATGGCTGTCGCACCACTCTCACGAAAGACAGGCGGGTGACCACCGAATGGTCGAATTGACGTCAGCGTGTAAAAATTTACCACGAAAATAGACACGTGTAATCGTAGCTTGACTCAAGTGTAGTTAGGGGTCATAAGGGTGGTTTACCAAGACGAAGGTTACGGGAATGAAATAAGACTATCATCTTTTTTGATGTTCCGGATATTCCGCTACAAGCTGGGAGACACTTTGGCTTCAGTGTTTCGATTCTGCGTTTCCAAAACGTTGTTCGCCAGTTCGTGCGACAGGCTCTCCGTGAATCAGCCTGCTATAAACGTAATGTCGGTGTACACCATTTCCTCGAACGAGTCTTTCTTAAAGGATATGTCTCTCTATTGAGGCCTTTTTAGTTTGTGGTGAATCTGGTCCGCCATTTTTTTTTTTTTTTTTTTTTGTAGTGCAGGAGTGAATCACTAGTCGTAATTCATTAACGTTGTCTATTTCGCATAACGATTTTCGTGAACCATTGTTTGGCATATCTCCCGTAATCTCTGTCCCATTTCCTAACTCCTCCTAGGTAAAATCAGAAGCGATAACTACTCAGTGGCATCCTCTAGCGTCAATAACTAAGTCATCTAGTACCTGCATAAATTGCGAGGAAGCCATAACCTAGAAGGTACGTAGAAGATGCAGAAGTGGAATCCGCTGGACCACCGATCTTTTGCAGGACCTTAATTGCGATGTCATCTATGAATCAGAGCCAAACGGTGTCTTCTTGCAAGGCCTACGAGGACTCACAATATAGTAAGCGTTCCTCGACCTTTGTCATAGTTCACATGTCCGTATCCGTTCATATTTTCAGTGCCAGTTTCTATATTTCAGCATTTACACACTTTCTTGCATAGGTCTTGGCTATATTTGGCTTCCTCGACCACATTTTCTAAATTGCTTGGATAAGCAATGCTCGCTTCTGCATTACAAACCACGCGTATGCTCTCGTTGTAAGCTGATGCTATGCCCCGCGAAAGCGAAAACCAGTTGAGCACATCTGATGAGGCACAGATACCTGCACCTGATTTCTCAACCTCACCCAGCATATCCCACGAAATGAATGCAGCAACCACAGCAACCAATTTCAATGTCCTTCCTTCCTTGGGTTCCAAATCACCGCAAGATGCATCAACAATAAGCTCAACTTTAATCGTACATAACGCATACGGTGATAAATATTGCACATTCATTAATTAAAATGAGTATGCCTAGGGGTTTTATTTTGTAAAATGTTTACTCGAATATTTTTTAAATTTTTAATTTCCCCAACAGCAACAAAAAATAAAAAATAAAACAAACTTAATTAAATGCAAAGTACAGCACGCATTCACTGGCTTGGCGCAGACACATAATAGGCTCCACTGTATCCCAGTTTTTAATTAAATATTTTTCTGTGATTCCCTGCACAGAGACAGAGACATGGGACTTTTCTTTTTTCCCCGCTCCCCCATAAAATTGTGACCAATGTCCTTCAGGGCGGACATTGGTCACCATTCAGACTATACCAGTCTGAAAGTCTGCTTTTTACTGGCAGAGGCAACTGGCAAAGGCAATCGCCATCGCCAGCCAACGCAGCAATTGAACGTGAACGTGAACTGCATGTGCCTGCCACTCGGTATAGTCAAATACAGGACACACACGAGTACTCATGTACACACAGTGAATGCAAATCGGTTTGTATATACATATTTAAAACGGCTGCTTAAACTTATGCTTTCGCTCGTTCGGGGACGGGATACGGGTCGGATTCGGTTCCATAAACGGAAGCCCTATCCACACGGGGATTGACTTACTGTAATAAAGTAACAATTAGCGATGCGCATTTTTGTTTTAATGGTAATTAAATATAAAGCACGTGTAATTATTCTCACTGAAGCGGGAGCGGAGTGGGCTATGTACGTACGATAAATAACCTTCCCTCGGGGTGGAATAAACGTCACCAGTGATCGTTTTATGCGTTAAGCTCGGAATTGTACGTTTTAATACACAAAGAGATGAATAATTTTTTTTGTTTTTTTTTTTTGTTTTTGTGCGAATCAAAACGTGCCAGTTGTATAATTTGATTCAGTAAATTTAATACTTTGGATGCTGGGAAAAGGGTGTAATTAGCGGCAGCGGCAGGGAATGTTTGCAGTGCGAACAAGTTCCTGTCAGAGTCAGTAGTTTTCGTATCTGAAGAAGTCTACGGTTTTCGGATATCATCGGTAAACATTACTATAATAAAACTGTAATTTTTATTCCGGTTGTAAGGTGTTTGTTCGGAATAGATTAAAAAAGTACTGCACGAAATTGATTCCGGTTTTCACAGTTGCATTGAAAACGATCGAGATTAGATTATAGGATATGTTTTACCATTATCGGATGTCCGGAGGCGGAAATCTAAGCTGATATCAAAGAAAAGTTTTGATTCTCGAATGCGTTCAAGCTCCTGGCTTTGAAATGACTCATCCAAATGAAAATGAAACTTTTTAATACAAAGTTCAATTATGTACAAAGATTTTAAGATATAAATCATCTTTGTATCCTGAAGTCGAACAATAAGCAACAAACTATAAATTTTATACAATTCAAAAAAGTAAAATGTTCGATGGAGCTAGATCGTTGGATTTTCCCAGCGTTCAGTGGAGGAAATTTTGTGTGTATGTGTGCGAAGTGGAACTCTGGTAAGGCAAGGCGAGCACGGGTTAGCTAGTCCCACATAGGACTAAAGTTTTGCTATCCACGTCACCTTCGCATGCGTCAAGTGATGTGGCCAGTCTTCATAGGTACTCGAAAAAAACGAATTTGAGCTGTTTTATACTTAATCACAGAAGCGAGGACCTCTAAGGTCACAAGATAGTTTTTACCAGTGCCGTGTGATGTTCACTTAACCTCGTCCTACTTTGGTTCAAATAGGTCCAGCTTGCCTCGGACCTGCAATTTTTTGCCGGCTCTGAACGACTACACTGAGAAACTTTCTTATGGCAGACATAGTCTTAGATGCTCTTTAGACGTTGTCAAGAGGTGGGCCAGCTGGAAAAAAGAGCATTACTTTTGCCTATTTCAGGGTTTGGACCCATCACTGTATATAGTATATGCGTGCATGGTTTAGAATAAACTCAGCATAATGCTCTTTCCTTCTGCAACAACTTAGCCTCACCAGGAGAGTTGTTCACCTTCCTTTCAATTCTACGAATGTTTTGTCTCAAAATGTGTCAACATTAGAGCAGATATATGGGGAAGGACCCATTCTATACTTCAAAGTAATACCCGTCGCTCTGCCTACGAAAATCGATTTCGAAAAAGGCTTTACAAAGGAAATACCGAACAGATCTCAATGGGATTCACGAAATGTCCTACATGTAGGAGCACTGTCAATATTTACGGACGGCTCCAAAACATTAGAGCGAGTCGGGGCTGGGGTATTCTCAGAAGAACTGAGCTTGCGCCTTTCCTTCTCCCTTCCGAAACACGGTATAGTGTCTTCCAAGCCGAAATCACAGCTATTCGTCAAGCCATAGCGTGGCTATCGATTAATACTATATCACACAGGGATATTGTTATTTATATTGACAGTCAGGCCGCAAGCAGATCCTTAGTTTCCAGCGAAATAAAATCTGTGGCGGTGGAAGATTGCCGCGTATCTCTTAACGAGATAGCTTGACAGTACACTCTACCCTTTAGTTCCGGGACACTGTGACATCCCAGGGAACTGTGCAGCTGACGAACTTGCAAGATTAGTTGATAGTGTTAGACTGTACAACGTGCATGCACCGCTGTCTTACTTTAAACAAATCATTAATGCGGACGCAACAAGAATGGCAAATAATAGATGGAAACATCTGGGATATTGCGACGTTGCCAAGCTTACTTGGCCGACACTGGATACTAAAAGATCCAAGGAGCTTCTGCGACTCAACAGACCTAGTATCTCGTGGGTTGCTAATGTCATTAACGGTCATTGTATTCTGGGCAGACACGCGCAAAGACTTGGATTGCCATACAATGACTTTTGCAAAAGCTGCAGGGATGAGGAAGAGGATGAGTCTGTCACCCACCTTCTCTGCAGCTGCCCTGCCCTAACCAATCTAAGGATGGCGTATTTGGAAATGAATGAATATTTTGATGGTCTGAGTACTCGTATATATGTGTATCTGCAGTTCGTAAACACGCAGAACAAATATTTATTGAAAATCAACCAACTTTCGGTTAATAACTATACCAAGTAAAGTTCCCGCTGTCAGGCAGAATGAACCATTCAACCTGGACGATGAGGATCAACTATACCGTCCACCCGACCTAGACGAAGTGAAGATAGCTATATCTAAACTTAAGTCCAGCAAAGCCGCTGGAGCAGATGGCCTAGCCACCGAGCTGTTCAAAGCGGCAGGCGATGATTTGGTTAGGAGCATGCACCAACTCATCTGTAAAATATGGTCGGAGGAAAGTATGCCCTATGAATGGAACCTCAGCATTGTTTGCCCGATTCTCAAGAAAGGAGACCCTCTGAACTGCGCCAATTACAGAGGTATCAGTCTTCTTAACATTGCCTACAAGATCTTATCTGCCGTTTTGTGTGAACGTCTGAAGCCTTCCGTAAACAACCTGATTGGTCCATATCGGTGTGGCTTCAGGCCAGGATGGTCAACCATCGACCAAATATTCACACTGCGGCAGATCTTGGAGAAAACCCAGGAACTTCAAATCGATACCCATCACCTTTTCATCGATTTTAAGGCCGCCTATGACAGCATTTATAGGGACGAGCTATACAGAGCAATATCTAGTTTGGCATCCCTGCAAAACTCGTCCGTTTGTGCAGGACGACGATGGAGAATGCACGCTGCTCCATCAAGGTCGGTAAAGAACTCACCGAGACCTTCGATGTCAAAAAAGGGTTTAGACAAGGCGATGCGCTGTCATGTGACTTTTTTAACATCGTTCTTGAAAGAATAGTGCAAAACTCAAACGCCAACACCAGTCCGTCCGTCCAATTACTTGCGTACGCCGATGACATTGACATAATTGGCAGAACGCAGCGTCATGTAAATGGGGCGTTTGTGAGTATTGAGATTGAGGCGGCGAAGATGGGTTTGGCAGTTAATGAGGGCAAGACGAAGTATATGCTGTCAGCTAAAAAGGACACCCAACGCCGACGGCTCGGATAGAACGTACAATAGACAGATATAACTTTAAGGTGGTAAAGGACTTTGTATACCTAGGCTCCGCTTTGAACTCAGACAATGACACCTGCGCTGAGATCAAACGAAGAATAAGTCTTGCCAACCGCTGTTTCTTTGGGCTAAGAAAGCAATTGAGTAGCAAAGCCCCCTCTCGATCAACTGAAGTGAACCTTTATAAGACCCTAATCGTCCCAGTCCTTCTATATGGTGCAGGGGCATGGACTCTATCAAAAGCGGATGAGGTAACTCTAGGTTGTTTCGAGAGGAAAATTCTTCGTGTGATTTTTGGTCCCGTATGCATTGACGGTGAACGGAGGAGAAGAATCAAAGACGAACTTTACGGGCTGTACAGCGACATCGACCTAGTCAGAAGAGTGAAGGTCCAACGACTGAGGTGGCTGGGTCATGTAGAGCGTATGGACACGAATGCTCCGGCCCGGAAGATCTTCGAATCCACACCCGAGGGAAGGCGCAGTAGAGGAAGGCCGCGACTCAGGTGGCGCACGCAAGTGAAAGGGGATCTTAACCAACTTAGCGTGCGAAACTGGAGACAGCTAGCTAAAGATCGCGCTGGCTGGAGATGCTTGTTGGTTAAGGCCCAGGTCCACCCCGTACTGTAGCGCCACCTTAAGTAAGTAAGTAAGTAAAGTTAGTGGATTAAAAATAACCGAGTCAACTTGTTTAAGGAAACTCGTTTAAAAATAGCCGCTTTATCAATTTCCACTCTCGGTTGCTCTGTACTAGCTCTGTAGAATTTAACCAACTGGTTGATACTAAAAACTTAGTTGATAAAGACTGTCTTTCAACAGCATGCATTTAACCTTTTTCACTCGGTAGATTTTAACACCGAATACTCGTTTTATTTTTTCAACGGAGAGATTTAGTTAAGTTTAACACATTTCTTTTTAACAAGCAAAAATCTCATTGGGGAAGAGCCAATTTTTGAGCGTGTACCCGACCTACCTAGCCATGCAGTGGTCTATCGGGAAAAGCATGTTGCTTAGAGTTCCAGCTTCATCCCAAAATATAGCGCCACCTTACTGACTCATTCGATTTTATCTATTTTTTATATTGCAACAAAATTTAGATACATCCATTGTTGTTATGAAAGACGCATTTGCTGAATTTTTATTGCTGTGTAAACAAAACCCCATTTTAAGTTAGCTGTATACATCCCCATAAAATTAGCACTTTCAGTTACAGAACACATTATTTGTTGGTGTGTAGGTATCTATATATATAAAAATGGATCTTGGTTTGTTCGGATGCTTAAAACTCGAAAACGACTGGACTAAATTGGATACTTCCTTCTGCGGATTTGTTCGTAATTGCTCCGCGAAGGTTTAGGAAAAAAGAAAAATTGAAAAAATTAAGAAAATTGCGCGGAAAACTAGAAAATTAAAGTTTGAATGAGGAAATACACTTTGAAAAAAAATTAACTGGATAGAAATCAAGTAGTGACACTTCAAATAAAAAAAAAATATTTTGAATTTTAAAAGCAATTGTTGTTGTCAATTATTTTAATTATTTTCCAAGCAAATTGTTGTTGTCAACAATTTTGAAGTTTTTTTTTTTTTTTTAAATATAGGTACCTAATGAAGTAGATAGGTACTTTGATTATACAAAGATGATATTATGGCCGACGATATTTTGCATCGAATTCGCACTGTGACATCGGATAATGAACTGGAGATGTCAGATAAAATGCGCAACAAAGCTTTGATTTGACGCATTTGATCGAGAATTTGAGCGAGAAATGGACTTCGAACGAATCGCATTGAGTCAAGCTGTTCGAACAAATGTGCCAATGTTGAATCCATATATATAAAAATGAATCCATATTTCCCTTGGTCGCGGCATGACGCGTGAACGGCTGGACCGATTTCGCTAAATTTTTTTTGTTGTATTTGTTATTGTCAGGAGAAAAATCTTATGAAAGAAAAAATTAAGAAAATTGCGCGGAAAATAAGAAAATTTAAGAATACTTAACCACCATATTAAATTATATCTAATGTAACCATAGCGCTTTTACAATTCAAACTTTTTTGATGTAACATTATGGCGTTGGCATAACATTGACAGAATGCGTGCTGCAAATATCGTCAACGAGGATGTAAACAAATTAAATATCGTTTAAAACAGATGCTTCGATCGGAGTTATTATATTGATAAAATACATATAAAATATTAAATTTATTATTTTTAACAAAAACTGAATTTCTTAGTGCACATGGTCGGATAATCCTCAGCATGTGGCGTTGTAGGCGTATGTCGTTATTCAGGTCAATTAAATTTTCTTTAATAATAATCTTCTTAATTCATACCTATAATTCTTTCGGGATGAAACTCGACGATGATGATATAACTCAATAACCACTGGGTAAATTTTTATGATTCTTCTTTTGTTTTGTTCGTATTGTTGTATTTCAGGTTAAAGCAAACTTAAAAGATAGGATTTTTGACCCGCTATATGGCGTTGTAATCGATCTCCGAAACCACTCACCCGATTTCAATGAAATTTTATAGATTTATATTCTTCGTTCCCGCTTGAAGGATAGGGTACTTTTGGACCTGATAGGTGGCGCTGTTGCCGATCGCTGAAACAGCGCTACCAAGTTGATTGAAATTTTGTAGATGGATATGGTTGCTTCCAGTTTTAAATTTTGGATAGTTTTTGACCTATAGGTGGTACTTTGAAAAACACAAGCGGGATAAGAAAACTGAATGTGGCACGTCCCATTCAAAAATAAAATCAAACGCTATTTCTAAAGTTGTATAATGAAAATTATTAATGGACGCTGTCCAAATAAAGCAATTTGCGAAATGTGAGCAAGATTTAATACGAAAGGTACGGGCAAAGCCGGGTGGGTACAGTTACATATAAAAGAGACTGACGTCCGTATGTGCACTCATAACTCGGGGACGGATCGTTCGATTTTTATAATTTTTATAATTTATATATTTATCTAAGTACATAATTCGGATTTGAAAGTTGGTTCAGTTAAAATTCTGTTGCGAAACATCAATGTACCGAAACTTTGCAACGGATCGCATTTGTTTTATGGTGAAGGATCTCACATCAAATATCATACAAGTGATGATTTTAAGGGGAAAATTCAAAGGCAAACATTCTTATTCCGCAGATTTCGCTTATTAAGCACGATTTACCATTCGTGCGACTTCAATTTCCCGTGCGTCTCGCTTTCGCTATGACAAATAATTTATTGCAAGGATAATCGATGGATGTTTGTCAATTTAGTGAAAAAGTGGAAGGTTGGACGACACGTCAAAATCATTGCGGTTTGATTGAAAAAAATCAACCTTGCTATTCATCATTTATTTCTATTGCATTTAATATAACTTTTGAATAAAGATTTTTAATTGGTCGAATTACATAAATTAGCAAGTGCTTGGTGCATGCTCGGAATTTATTAACAAATTAACAAATTTGGGCGAAACGAAGTTTGCCGGGTCAGCTAGTTGTTATAATAAATTTGAAATTTAGGATTATTTTATTTTCCTCAATTGCTTCCAACCTATAAAATAAAAAGCTATTTTTTGAAGATCATATCCCCCCCCGAAATATTTTTCTAGATACGGCCTTGCATCCATCGTTGTTATGAAAGACGCATTTGCTGAATTTTTATTGCTGTGTAAACAAAACCCCATTTTAAGTTAGCTGTATACTTCCCCATCAAATTAGCACTTTCAGTTACAGAACACATTATTTGTTGGTGTGTAGGATTATTCTATAATAAACAATTTACATAAATCCCCGCCTGAGGAAAACACCATACGCAATGCAAATAGCTCACTGACTGATTCTCTCCAAACGTCCATATAGTCCATTAACAAATCATTCAATATGACATGGACGCTACACAGCACACGGCATTTGTTATTTGTAATAGTTTGGATGGGAAAATGTGCCAATAAATCATATATGTATGCCTACGGTCGATTGGAAACATTTTGAAGCCCCATCAGCTTATGCGGACATTCGGCTTGGTATCAGCATTAATCCTTTTCCATTAACAACTTGATAACCATTATCATAGTCAAATACACGCGTCCAGTGCCAGCACGCATTTGTCGGGTAATAAATTTCAATTCAGTCACTTTGGGTAGCGCGCGGATGTAATCCAATAGTTAGCAGACGACTGCAATAATAATCGTTGTCTCATTGAAATATTGCTCGGTGTTTTAAATTTAATCGCAATCAAATGGACATATGTTAACCTGGCGTTTTTTTTTTAACTGTCCAGATATAGCTGCGGTCGGAAGGGGTTATGAAAATCTATGGCAATGTCGATTGTCATGTTTGAACAAAGTGCGTGGGACGGCTTTATCTGATGGATTATCAGCGGTCCCGGTCATTGAGTTTACGATGTGCTAAATGCAATAAATTTTGGAGATTTGTTGGTTTTGTTTTTAATTTATAATGGATGGCCTATGGCCACGGCATATGCGCTATTAAAATGCGCCATTCAAGTCGAAATTTAATATAAATATCATTTTTGTGAAATAACTATTTATGGCGTGGAGCGCGCGGAAGAGGGAAATAGTTGATAGGTTTTTCATAAATAGGATATGGACATTTATAGGAGTAGTAGATTTCATATTTTGGACAGAAGGACGACTTTTTATGGGAGAATTTTTCAATGAATGCATGGCTCTCCGGTGAGGTCAGATGGCTTAGTGGTTATTTCGAAGGGGTTAGCATATAACATCATTTCATTTTTTTTCTTTCACGGGCGACTGAAAAGCGTCCCAGGGTAAAACTGTCCTAATAAGCTTCTGTCCGAACTTCGCCAAAAAAATTAATACTCAAACAAACGAATTGTTTGAGAGAACCTAGATCTAGGGTCTGATATCGATTTCTTGTAAATACCTCAACAAGGACTACGACTCCACAATAAGGTTTTCTTAATCATCTTCTCAGGTCTTTGTTGCCCTTACTTGCTCTTTCAACCTTTGGTCGAACTTCCAAACTCTGTTTGTCGAGTACACCCTCATGCTTTTACTCGAAATAGATTGCCTCGCTGATTGTTTCTTCTCATGCCATTTGTCTTCTACCCTTGATGCTTGCTGCTTAAAGGTTATCTCGATACGCTATCGGCAAACGAAGAACGTTTTAGGGTTTTTTTTTTTTTTTTTGCACAGGCTGTCAAAGTGAAATCGCCCACGGTACTTGTTAGTATAATTGGCGACTGAGATATTTGCTTTCTTGTTATAACCGGGTAATGGTTCGAATCTATTTTGGCAGCTCGGAATGTTGGAAAATTTAAAATACTTTGCAGCGATCGAGGAATTGTAAATTTGGCTTGAAGTCTTAATGATTTAGTGACAACCATAATCATTTATTGATTTTTAAGTAAGGAAATCGTCTGCTGGCTACAATTACAACAGGGTGTCATGTAGACTGTGCTTTCTGATTGTGTAGATGAGCGCATATCAGGCTATAGTGTCAGCGAACTTAGACTTAGTGGGCGTTATCATAAAGCGTTTACACACGCGAGCAAATAAAAAACTCTTGCTTTAGCCCAAATTCACAACCGAATGGCCCTTTCTTTATAGCATTCCTCAAAGTTTTAGTTTTTCTTTCTTCTTCTGGCGGAAATATTCGCTTCGTATACCATTTCAGGGCCTAAACTACTTGTTCGGCTTGAAAAGTCTTATTCTAAATGTAAATGGATGGTTTTTGAATTATACGGGACGTTGGTAGCGGAAATTTGAGAGAGGGACTTTTGAATAGAAAGGAACGCGAAATGAAAATGAAGGTCATGAACGAGGGCAATGTCATTCTGTCGTAGAATGGTGATCCTATAGGTTAGGTTAGGTATGTGGGCTGGCGTGAAGTACTCCGTGCCACACTCAGGTCAACATTGACCCATTGTGATGCCCATGGGGGTGATGGTGATCCTCTACGAATGCGACTGTTTTTGTTGGGCTACAACGAAGCATTTCAATCAATCACAATTAACGTGGACGTATTAAATGGGCGTCGCCCTACTAACTAGCAGTCCCAGCTGACACAGCCTAGATACCCCTGAAACCTTAATACTACCACTCTATCATGTACAGTCTAGCGAAAAAAAAAAAAACAAGAATGATATTCTATTTCATATTTTGGGAAATTACTGCTCACTTTAAGGACGCAGCTTGTCGTGTAAAAACTAAATGGGTCCATAAAGGTACTTGAAATATTTCTGCGCCTATTTCTATCAGGCCTAAAGAACTTAAAGTTTTATAAGAATAAAGTTTGTAATATTTCAGATAGATATCGTCGTTGCGACTAATTTTTATCGGGAGTTGCATTAGACACCACCCCGAAGCTAAATTGAGGTGCGAACCTCGTGTAGCTTAAAAAGACGAGATCGCTCAAACACAGCCGCGCATAGCCTTAGGTACGCTTGATCAGGGCCGGCCTTAACGACCTATGCGCCTGGGCGAGTCCTGCATTTGGGGCCCTTTTAAATTTCATTATAATTAAAAAAAAATCTATTTTCAATAGTGTACCATATCTATTATTGAAGTTTTATATTATTTATTATATTTATAATATTGTGTGTCAGTTGGTATAGCAAAACATTTAATGACATACAAAATAAAAAATAATCAACTAAAATCTTATTTTTCTAGCTTTTTTGTCCGCAAAATCCTTGATAAAACTGTTAAAATCTAGGTTTTCTGTAATTTGCTTTTCAATCGACAGTAAGGCCAAACTATTTAATCTTATTTGGGACATTCTAGACCGCAAGTGCATTTTTATCAACTTTGGTATAGAAAAACTGCATTCGCCACTAGCAACATTCACTAGTATTGTTAACAGATTACGCAGCATTATTCAGGTGGTGGGATATAACTCTTGAAAATTTAATATCTCGATAGGTGTTGCCTGATTGCCTTCGAGATAAAAATAAATAAATATATGGCGCAACAGGTCCGGAGGTACCCTAGGCCTAGCTTCTCACAACCATTCGTTTTGTGTGAGTTTTTCAAGTTTGAAACGAATGGAAGGGTTCTATAATTTTATGCCGACTCCAAACGGCTAAATGAGAAGCTCTTTCAGGACCGTTATACTCTCGGATGTTTGTCAGACGATCGCGAGAGGTGGCGCAGTGGAAAAAAATACCCATAGTTGGAATTTGCCTTTTTGCAGGATTTAAACCTCGACCCCTCGCTTAGTAGTCCAACACACTAACCACTAAGCCACTGCGCCTTCGAGATGCAGACGTAAAATTTCATCGCACAACAAATCTCCACCAATATCAGATTTCAAGTTGAGCGATAACCTTTCTTGAAGTTTGTTACTGAAAAATAAAAATGTGGAACAAAATGAACAATTATCATTTTGTTCATTCGTGAACTGCTCACTTCAGAAAAATAATTATTGGGTTCTCCCCCAAATAAAACATTTCACTCTATAGGGACTTCTCTGATCACAAAATATAAAATTTTTAAACTATAGAATTGGCGCTATGATGAGGGATACGACATGACAAACAACAAAATAACAGGTCGCGGTAGATAATACACTGAATTTAGTTCTTCTTTATCCCATCGATATATACAGTGCCGGAGTCCCTGTCGGTAATCCCCTAAATCCGGCACTGCACTCTACGCACTAGTAACCGGGTGCTACTTCTATGCCTGGTTTTTCGCAATATCTTTTGCTCTAAAACATATCGAAGTAAAGCTCATAGAAGGTAGGTATCTACCTACCACCCTTACTGTTGGCCTTCTACAGTTGATTCGGTCTAGTGAATTCATCCACAACATCCATCCTTTTAAGGAGGTTTTTTACTGCTGAGATCCAGCCACTCATAGTGCTATTTGGATTGAATATTGAAATGTGACATCCAGAATATACTTCGTCCTGAACAGGAAAAGCCGAAATAATTTTCAAATATAAATGTACTTGTCTTGCGATGAAGGTTAGAAATTTAATTTTAAATCCTTTCTCGCTTAGAAAATAGCACCACTCACATTCTATGCCGAGGGATGGAGATAACGCTGTCAATTTTAGGCCAATCTACAGTTTTTACTGTTTAGGCTAACTTTTACGAACTGTATTATATTTAAAGTGAAGTGAATAGAGTCGCTCTTCGACTTCGTTATGGATTGCTTCTTATAATAGACGTTTACTAAAATGGAACTAAACATATGGAATACCAACTTCCACTTGTTTTTTTTATTTTTAGAGATCAAAATAGCCGCAAAATCAAAGGAAACGCATTTTAGCGATACCAACCATATGGCATTTGTTCACCTAACACCCATAACAAAGAATGAGTACATAAAGTCCCATCTGGCGTAATTAGTGAACTTGCGAAATTAGTTTATATATTCACTCGAACAGATGGGTGCGCCGAAAGATACTTCACTACATGCCAATCGGTTTTCATCACGCTTATAACATTGTACGTTATGCCACCCGAGAGGACCATCACGTAGAATTCGCAGAAAGCATCGTCAGATAAACCTAAAGCCAAGAGAAGTGAGGAACACCGCACCGCACCGCACCGCACGTCAAACGTCCATTTAATTGGGTTAAAAATAAAGCTAAAAAAAAAAACGACGATCGACGAGTAGAAAACTAATAAAATGCATCGTTGCCACAGCTCATTGTCAACAACTGCCGAACCATAAAGTTTCAATCGAATTCAATCATAAAACCAGTGCAAACGCAAATCCCTCATCACCAGACTGAAAGGGAAAGCCATCAAGCCATTTAGAGAGTAAATAAAAATCCATTCAATCATAGAAAAAAATCAGCTCCGCTCCGCTGTTTTATTAGTTGCACTCGCTCATTTCGACCTCGTTGTAATTTTTATCACCAATCGTTCATATGGCCGATACAAAAGCCCAAAATCCACTTGATATAAACAAAAGCGCGTCTGCCACTCATCTTGCTAACAGATTTCACCCCATTAAAAAGCTATTTTTATCAACTTCAAAAGCCGGTGAACAGAGTGCGTCGTCAACAAAAAATACAAAATAAATTTACACACCCCCGCACAGTGGTGCGCACTTATAGCACCCGCTGATATACAGTCACAATTAGGTTGAATGGTTGAATCTGCACCCACTAGGTGGATCATGGATGAAACAAAATAGGTTACTCACCTCGATTCTCCAAATTTCCAGTCCGGCTGTTTTGCCGGCATTTGCGAAGGCTGGATGCATAACTCTTCTACCAGATGTGGGTTTATCTCCTGTTGGAAGTATGCTACCTGTTCGTACAGCGCCTCCGGGACGATTTCCTACAGTGCCAGCCGAGCAGACTGTTGCTAGTAGAACTCCAGCAAGAACACTACACACAACGAACAGAATAATACGTTTTACTGTGAGAAATAAATTTATGATGTTTTTCGTTTCAATTGTATTAAATTTTTGCTACCTACGATTTTTTTAATGGGGAACTGGGGAAATAAATGGACTTGCAATCGCGACAAAATACCGGATAATACTGAAAGTGAATTTCTGTTTGAGTCCATTTCGTGGGGTCTATCGATTTTTTGTTTCCGCCATCTGAACTCGATGATATCATAGCACACCGAAATTCCCATAAACTAGAACTTGATGGTGACGTGGTGTTCGTAAGTAAATAGAGCCATTAAAATGTCAACAGAAGCGCACCGTTGTTGTGTGGTGTCTCACAATCGGTTGCTTGTGCACTGTGTACTTTGAGTACAACAACATATTTTCATTACAGCGTGACTGTAAGAGATAATTCTGAACCCAACATTCATATTATTCATATGACTAATGTGGACTTCCTTAGACTAGAGAAAAACAGCAATTGTGGCCAAATAGTTGAGATTCACCTGAAAAGATGCGGTTTCATAAGCTATTCGTAGAAAATCTACTAATCGAGGGCATTTCTTCTATACCCATTGTGGAATTCATATGGGAACTACAACAGCCGCGCCCGACTACATGGAAGGATATACCTACTGATAGTAGACATTGGATGGCGTTGCTATCCTCCAGAGACAAGGTGTAACCGAAAAGGGATCGCCCCTTTTATTAGTAGGTACATAATGAGCTTTGTTATACAGAAGGTACACACAAACACAGAGCAATACGAAATTATCTGGTTGGCTAATAAGCCAAGAGGAGGAATTGAAATTGATGGTTGAGGTGATCCTGGCCAAAGCCGATCTAGAAAACCTGACAAAAATCTTAAATCCCTTTTACAACTTATGGAGATAGGTTTTCAATTTGTATTCAGCTCATACTGCTATACAAAAGTTTACAAATCGATGGCTTTTCAATTCATTCGATATGAAAATCCGTGATGGAAATTTGTTGGTAAGTACATAAGTCAAATTTTCGTTCAGCATAAGCTTTAAAAAATGTTTAACATGTTCATAGGAATTTGGGAATATACATTCCAATGAGTACGACACGCGCCACGAAAATAACAAAGACGTTGACCAACGAAACGCCCACAGTCTTTTTAAAGCAAGAGGCGCTAAATATTAATTTTAAGAAAAAGCCATAAATCTTGCTACTGGACTCTAATTTCCTTTTAAATTCATTCGCCATGATATTTAAAAATAAATACAGTATTGTCAAAGAAAATCCGGTCTGTATTTTTGGGAGAAATTATTTTCAGAATTTATCAACAAATAGCCAAATTTTGTAGTCTCGATTTGTTTGCAGAAAAATTATTTTCTGTATTTTAAGTAATTCTCTTTTTGGTCCTTTTTTGAGGCCAAAATGTACATAAAGGATTAGGAAACTACAGTTCAATTTTAAACGGAACGGCGGAAACTACAGTTCAATTTTAAACTTCGGATTTGGGGTTAGGTGGCTTACAGTTCGGCGCATTTTTTTTGCAAGGTAACCTCAATATTAATGGCACTTTCTATATAAAATGTTCATATCAGTTTGATTTCTTCGAAAACGGCTCTAGCAATTTCAACCACAAATTCATATATAAGCTTAAGTAGCTGAGGTAAACATGACTGCATACTCAGTTTTTCCCTAAAAAATCAAAGAACTGTACTTTTGAAATTTGGACATATCTCGAAAACGGTCCATACGATTGTAACAAAAATCCATTTCTAAGGTAATATGAGCATTTCCAACTGAATAGTAAACTCAGTTATTTTCTCTGTATTATCGTACAATGGAGTTTTGAAAAAAGTCTTATTTTAAAAATTTAGTTGTCTTTAGTTTACCCGAAAACGGCAGTAAGGATTTTGGCCAAAATCGAAACATAGAGTAAAATTGATGTTTTTAAAATTCTTGTGTCCTTAATTTTTAGTTCGAATCTCGGAAAACGCCAATTTAAAAAAAAAACTGTTCATATCTCGAAAACCACAGTTTCGATTTAAAAAAACAAGTAATGCCTACATCCCGAACAATAGCTTATACTCGGTTTTCACCTAAATATTTAAACAATAGTATTTTCCCATCTAAAAATTGCAATATTTGGAACTGTCTTCTCTGCGAAATTTTACAAAAACCGCTCTAACGATTTTGATGTAATATATTAAGAAAAATAAATAAACAAATAAGAAAACAAACAAACAAACTTTTGATGAACGAGAAAGTTTCGTTCGACCCAGTCGTGCACTTTTTTTTTTTACTGTTCAACCGCGAAACTAAGTTATAACTCTGTAAAATAAAAATGTTTTTGTACATTTTTGCCTGTCAATTTGTCATTCAGATTATCACAGTTGGGGATCTTTTTATAAAAATAAAGTACGGAAAACTACCTACCTACTTTGTTTGCAAAACTGTAGCTGTTTAGTAAGCTGTCTTCAGGAATTATTTATAAGACTATATGAATAAACGACTCTTCGGATTTAGTTTGAAAGATCTCCAAAAATCGTCAGTTGAAGAAAAATTGAGAACTTTCACCCCTTTCATAAAACTTTGCGCCTTGTAGCACAAGTCTGGTTTTATAGATTTTCGTAAAAAAAAAGTTCGGCGTACCGAATTATATCTATGGATTCCAGAAACTAGAACCAAACCAGTTTTTTGTCAGTTTTCTTTCGCTTAAGTCTTAAGACTTTAGAGGTAGAACAGTTTTCTGCTGTCAAAATGTATTCTATGGATGCGACTACGAAGTAAAATTCCAACCATTTATGAGTGAAATCAATTGGGTGGGATAGATCGGTCAAAATTACCGTTTCGAAAACTTAGATTCACGTTTATTTAAGAATGGTTAAGTGACATTTTTTTAATGCAAAATGTTTGTTAATTTACTAATCAAACTACAAAAGAAGCATTGGAAGATCGTAGAGTGCGAAATGTACCTAAGTTCTTTCAAAGATGCTTACGCCAACCGTTCAGCTCCACCTTCCCCTAACTTTAAATGGCTAGAGGTTTCCCCCATTACGAAGTGGGAATGATAAATGCATAAAATCATATTGGTAACTTTTAAGAACCTACTTTTTTTAGTCTGACAGCTAAGTTAATGTGTCTCAGTTAAGATTGGAATAGATAGATCACATGAACAGTTTTTCTCAGTTGACGTTTGTGATGAAGTATCTGACCAATCTATTCGACTTAGACAACTAGATTTTTGAACGCTCCCATTTCTGTTTCTGTTTCTTTTAAATATCAACTAAATATGTATATAAAAATTAGCGAAACGAGTTTCTCAACAAAATTTGAGATTAATGCAAAATTTAAGAAAAACATGTCAGTTAACTAGTGTCATATAAATGGATGTCTCTGCTGGATTGCCAAAAGTCCAACCTTTCCCCAGCAAAGATAAAAACTTTGAAAACTTGCAAATGAATTTTGTAAATACCAACAGGTGATCAGCCATTTGTAAATGATAAAATAATCAGCAAACCAAAAAAAAAAATGTATAAGCTTCAGGCAAGATCTTTGAAAAGCCATTTAGTTAAGTTTGTATTCAAAAAAGTGGTATAAGCATGAAGCGAAACGCCAACTGAAAGAATTATATTGCACACAACATGTAGACGGCGCTGTTCCCATACTATCTGTCTAACTTAACCGCAATTAATTAACGTCAATTAGCCACTTTAGAGGAATTGAATAATTAATTTAGCCCCGCAAAAGAACAAAAAGATGAAAACAAATACTTAACAGATACCGGTATCAGTGGTGTAAATATTTACTTATCTATCGCACTCCTATCTTGATTTTTTAAGTATGAATTCCCATAGGGGTTAGAGATACCTACGATTCGTAAATGTTCACGCCGCGCCGTGTGTTATAAAATTACCTGAGTTTGGTATAAACTTCTTATTTGTGTTAACTTCTTTTGAACTTGTTAGACTTTTCAAATCAAATTACTTATTGCGTTGAATAACAAACAAAAGACACGCAAGACTTATATCTCAAAATTGGTTATGGTACTTTAAAATGTTAAAAAAAAAAAAACACTGTGAGAAAAAGCGACGCACGTCGATCCAACTTGATTACCTGAATACAACTGCGACTGGAAACCTGCTCCAGGGCATTTCCCGCTGTGGCTTCACCATTTTAGTTAATATAGAGCTTGTTTCGTGTTGTTGTTATTTTTTATCGCTTTAGTTACGATGTGATTGTACACACCAGCAACGAGAGGACGCCGGCTGCCGCGATGATTCACCAGCTCGCACCAGAAATCTGTCAAAGATAAAATGATAAATAAACAACAAACGTTATATAAATAAATACAAAATAATTTTGTTAGGTAAAACAAAAGTGTTGAGCCGTGGGATTAAAGTTTATGCTTCAATTTATAAATTAAAATGCTGAGTTTGGTGGGGATAATTATAGGAAATGAATGGATATATCCAAGGAAAGCCCGCGTGCATACGAATTTTGGTAATTCCGAATCATGTGGCTACGATAAGTGGTAGCCATCAGCTTATGCTAATTTCAACTTCGGCTACCAGCGTAGAGCAGAACTTGAGTTTGTTACTTGAATGTATGGGAAAGCGGGCTTTTTGACAGTTTTCACGAAAAAAGGCGCTCGTTTTGAGGAGTATTGAACGAATGAAAAAAATTATATCAACGAACTAAAAGTTAAGTTAGGTCTCTTCAGTTTAAATTTCGCCGAGTCGACAACGAGTCAAATATTCATACTACCAAAGATTCTGAAGAAAGTCCAAGAAGTGCAGATTGATACTATGGCGATTCTTCTCCCTATTCTAGAACCGGATATTAAAACATTTACAAAGATGAGCCGGAACTGTAGGTGGGTATAGTTATGATGACCAAAGTTATGATACCCCTGTCAAACTCGTTAGGAAAACAGTCTATATGGGCCTTACTGATAACCATTTTTAACTTTCAAACGAAATATTTTGTAGGTCACAATGGGTAATTTTAAAAATTTCTAAATATAATTATTAGTATCGCGCTTGGTTTTAAAAAATAAAGTTTGACAAGGTACTAATGCAAAACTTGCTTGAATGAACAGTCAAATGCCGATGACATGTGCACCAGTGTGAGAACTCAGCGAGTTGTCACTGGCGAGCTTGCGAATACTTGGATAGAAGCGGGAAAAATAAGCTTAGTCTTGAATGAGGGCTAAACCAAGAATATGCTGTCGACAATTAGGGACACAGTATCGATGAATCAGTCGAAACGTCATAATTTACAGTTCTATTGCACTGTGGTATTTTTAGGGACTTGTTCTACCCTCTGGCTCTGTTATTAACTCAAAAATGTAATATGTATGTAACAACAGAAATCAAGTGAGGAATTCGGCAGTCAATCTCTGACTCTTTGGCCCAAGAAATTACTTGAGTAGTAAAAACTAAGACCCCATCAGGAAAGGGTATAAGGCAGCGTATAAGACCGACCCTTGTAGCGCAAAATCAGATATTACCGAATCCGAAAAAGGATATCCCTCGTACTTTTGACAAAATTCCTCGAGTGATTTAAGCTACCTTTTGCTTAAATGAGACTTGGAGAAGGCAAATCGCTTACGCTGTGTCCACCGTAAGCACGGGCATGCGTTGCGATGCGGCTAATGCGGGCAGCTGTCAAATTCAAACAGATGCTATCAAATGTAGATGTCCTGCGTAAGCACAATATTGCCGCAACGCGTGCACTGCGACTTCCCCGCATCGCACGCTTTGTTTGAAAATCAAACTGGTTGATTTTGCCCGCATATATCGTGTGTAAATTGAATATTTTTGTATCAGAAATGGAAAACGAAATATTTCTTATGGAGATTTCTCAACATTATTATTTATTAGGAAACTATATTCCAGTAGTAAAAAACCGAAAAAAAAATATTTTATACAATGAAAAATTATTGTTACTGGAACCCGCATGAACGCACTATCGTACTGTAAATTGGACACACACGTATCCATCGCAAAACTATATTGCAGTGCGTAGGGGAATCGCATCGCACGCCAAAAAAGTGCCCATGCTTACGCTGGACACAGCGTAAGAGTAGGTATTCTCCAAGTCGTAAAAGTGTACAATGAGAATGGGGACGTTCAAGAAATATCTGGTTTAGTAAGTCTGACTGTTTATTTACGTTTTCGTGAAGTTTTCGTACTGCAAAGAAAGCCATTGCATCGGGTGAATCTATTTTTGTAAATCATTTACCTGTGTATAAATATTTAGAAAACAATCGGGACGCAAATTTCGAATGTTTAAAATCCAACCAGTGAATGGAATACGCTTTGGAAAGTATCGATGGCTACACATATTCGAATCGCACGATTATCAATACAAAAAAGAGCAAATGACTTTTTTTCGTTCGATTAGACAAACTAGATCTGAAATCTGAGAGCGAATCTGAAGAATCCCAATCGAATACCACATAAGTTGACAGTTCGCGTATGTGGCGTTCCCGACCAATCTAGTTTCTGCGTTCAGGTTACATCTTATCCAGACCAATCTAGTCGACTTAAGACAACTAGATTCTTGAATGTGTCCAATGACTTTTCTTGTAAATGGAGAGCGAAATGTTGAACAAAGCTTCAAGCCTATTAATATGCAATACATTTTGTTTTGTTCTTTCTGTCTCAGTCTTCCACTTACTACCCAAGGAGCATTTAGCGACTTCATGTGTCATGTGTCTTGAGCGACGTCTTTAAGACGGTTTTGTTACCAGAAAATAATCCCAACAAGTAACATTTAAGACACTTGCTAGGTAACATTTCGCATTTAGGAATATTCCTATCTAGGAATTTTATATCTTCACAGTTACGTTATTGTGTCAAAATTGATTCTTCAATGAAACATTTTGTCCGCAGAGTGTAAAATATATCGAGAGGCGTGTTCGTGCACACAATCACGGTTGCCACTATTGTAATATTTTACCAAATTTGGTAACTTTTTTCTTAGTTGGTGATTTTTGGTAATTCGGTAATTTGTATATGGTTTTGGTAACTTTTTGAACCAGAAACACCAAAAAGAAGAATTCGATATCATCACTTGTAAATGCTGCCTTCATTTTCCAGAAAAAGTATTACAAGTATTACTTGTAATTTTAATTATAAATTTTAAACAGCTATTTTTCACTCTGCCTACTGATATTTTCACGTGGAGAGTTAGTTGTGACATTTCGCGGCGCAAAATTTGTATGAAAAAATGTATTTCACTTGAGAGGCTTTACGTGCACTGTATATCGTGCATACTACGATTAAACATAGGTACATTTTTCCACTGCCATGCAATTTTTTTATATTAAGTTTGTAAATCAGAAAAATATCCAACGATACCGAAAAGTCATATTCATACTGAATCATTTTTTTGGTAACTTTTAGCTTGGTCTGGTAACTTTTTTTTCCATTTGTGGTCGCTAATTTTTTTTGCAAGTGGCAACCATGCACACAATTCCTGTTCAACACAATTTAAATGCGATTCCCAGTAAGAAACATTAAGCTCGCAAATAAGAACATATTCCTAAATAGAAACTTCTTGTCAACACAAATCAAACGCGATTCCCGATTAAAAATATTTACTACACATATAAGAACGAATTCTTAATTGGGAATATTTTACTGTAACCACTATTCCCAAATAGGAATTTGCTAGTTATCCATTTTGTATTGGACAAAAATATGAATATAGAAAATAAGAAATTTTAAATTTACAGTTTTGGTGGATATGGTGTAATTAAATAGATTAAAATGCTCCCATTATGTCATTATAGGCATCGTAGATTTATTTTGTACTGATTTTATAATCATCCTTATCAGCATTTAAAATAGCATAAATATTTATAAGAGAAATTTTTGATTAAATGTAGAATATTTTGTAAGGATCAAGGTTTTTTTCGAAGTACAATAGTAATATTTCAGAGCAAAATGATGTTCCCCATCAAATTTCAGTAGCTGTTTGCTGTTTAATAATGAAATGTTGTCAGAATATTATTTTGGTACATAATATCAGGTACACAAAATGAATGTCATAATATCATAACATCAGAAATTATATGGTATACACATACACAATAATAGAATTGCTTGAGGAATGGAATGGAAATGTCCAAAGATGGTATATAGGATTTGTGTCAAAAACAATTCCTACTTTGTGTTGCGCCACTTCCGATACATAAAAGGAACTGTTACTTGGTTGTTTCGAAACATTAGTTCCTAAATGGGATCACGAATTGACACCAGAACGTCGCCAGGCTTAAAATGTTTATTCAAATGCTACTTGGGTATAGAACAGTTCTTTATCTTGGATTTCACTACCTGTGACGTTTTAATTGCTTACTTATTCAGGGAAGACTTATATTTATGTAGCATCAAGCTTCCTGTCGTAAAATCAGTTTAATGCTTGCGTAAAACAGGTGACAAAATTGTGCAAAATCTCGTTACTCTCAGAAACGTGGAGATAACACACGCATGTCATACCGGAAACAGGACTGATGATGGTGCTCTTTGAAATTTTAGCAGAACGGAGTACCTACGTATGCAGTTCGACGCCGAAGCGGTTGTCTTCCTCAGTATTGCCGAATACTATTTATTTCCACGCCATTAAAAAGAAAGCATTTAAACGAAAGCGGTCGCAGAGGTCTTTCCATTTGCTATTCCCAATACCACATTGACATTCTAAAAAGTCTGTTACATCAGATTATTATCATTCAATTGCTCATAACAAACGTTCATCATATGACAACAGCCACCGCCTTCAACTGCGAAGAGCAACAATCTCTGTTTGAAAAATGTACTTGCGCCTCATAACGCCTTTAGAGTTCGTAAGCTTGGCTAAGACTATAATTACATTTTTGTTGTGATAAATGCCGAACGCATCTATCAGTATTTACTCAGTAAGTCAGAGTTTGTCCTTTTGTTACGTATACGACAGAGTGTCTACCACACTCAGTTAATGTGCGTCGGATCAACGTGTCTGTCATTTATTTTGAAATGAATCCACTTCTTTGTGATTCCACATTGTAACCCCTAATGGCATATAGCACTTAAAACGAAGCGCTGCAACATCAGTATGTTCAGTCTCCATTAATTTTCGGAGCTCTAACAATTGTGCTGTACCTAATAACAATTAATTACCAAAACAAAACAAAAGGAGATATGACCTCAAAATAAGAAAATCATTATTGACGTTTCGTTAAGACACGCTCTTTCGTTTGAATGAACTTATGATTCGGTGTTTTTTTGTAACACTTATCCCCTGTCACTTATCTAACTTATCTAACTGTCGCAAAAGTGACTAAACAATTTTTGTATTCTTGTTGCGGCATTATTACCATTAAACGTTCTATGACGAAACGCAATGGTAGTGAACTTGAATTTGTTATGGCGGCATATGACATACATAACACATGAGTCTAGTTAGACAGCGGCTCGTAATTGCAGTTACGTTTCAGGTTTCGCGGAGTCGTTAGCGGTTTCAAAGAATTGAAATGTTTTAACGATACAGGTAGTCTATGTCCAAGTCATTTAAAATTACATTATGTTGAAACTAAATGCCATAAGTGGACATTTGAAATGAGTCTTAAATAGTTGGCAATTTTCAGTTTATGTTTCGAAGAGATGTGACTTGTCACGGTGACTTCCTGATTCTGCTATTATGGTATCAATCGTGTTATGTGATTTATATTGTTCCTGTCAATGTGTCAATTGTTTTTCCATGGTGGAAAAATCACAAATGGATCACGGCAGAACACCTGAGAAGGTGGTCAACCGTGGAATAATGTAGACAGGCTTAAATGACAATTAAGTGGCCGACCTGCTCCACTCAAAGAAGGGTTCTAAGCATGAGTCGAGGAACATTGAAATGGGTGGTGGCTTTGTTAACAGGACATGGTGATTTCGGGTATCACTTGAGGAAGATGGGCCTTAGAGAGGATGATATCTGTTAACTATGCCTGGAGGAATCTAAGACAGCGGCACATATACTGTGTCAATGTCCGGCGTTGGCTGGCAAAAGAATGAAGATCTTGGGACATCATTGGGTCGAGACCCAGTCGATGAAACAGATCTCCCATAAACAGATGCTAGCGTTAGCACTAAGAATTGAGCCCAGGGAAGAACTCTGGAGAAATCCAGAGATGTCTCTCTGAGTAAGATTTATAGTGGGAGAGAGACGAAAAGAGACCCGACAATGGTGGTCTGATTCGAATATCTCTCGAAATATCTCTCGAAATCTCGAAAATAAACATGCAACTGTGGTGGTTTGATTTTATGATTTTATTATATTATACTATATTTTATATATACGAGTAAGATGCCTTAAAAGGATAGAAGAATAATAAAGAATGCAGCCTCGCCGCTTCAGTGGCTTCAACCGATGTAAAAAAAAAAATGCTAGCACTAGGTATCGACAGGGTGGCGCTAAGTAGCGTTTCGATTTAATTATTAAACTATTAAATTTTGTTCGTACTTTTTTTAGAATTAACTTTAAATAACTTTGGAAATTTATGAAGGGAAGGACTCAGCGTAGAAGTTGTTCAGTTTTTTTTTAAAGTCTGCATCCGATATTATTCAAGCTCAAATCATATCGAAATTTCTTTAGTATTCGAAATGCGTCCAAGGCTCCAACAATTTAACGAATGGTTCAACAAAAAGGGCTGCAGTCTTTGATCTTTCTCGTGCTGGAAGACTTCTAGCCACCGCGTTGGCCCTGTTTAACGGCTGCAAATTGTTTTCCATGAGGATACCTAGAACGTAAGCTGTAGGCCATTCATCCATCAAGAACCAAGCAACAGCTTATAGACAATATCAGGAAAGACGCGATTGCGCTTGGACCTTAAATACTAAGAAAAGTGATGGAAAATGAAAAAGCATGTCTGGTCGAAGCAAACAATGAACACCATTTGAGATATATTGTCTTCAAAACATATGTAAACCTGAACATATTTCCAAACTATAATCAAAGTTAGATATAAATGCCAAAGTTAAACAAAATCAGGGGCCTAACTCTGTAATTCGATTCTAAAGTTAAATCGTTCGAATTCGGAAAATATGTACTTCGTAATTTGAAAATCGGAAATTGAAATCCGAATTTCATTTATCTAGATACATTTGCTCGAAAATCGGAAATTTCGTACTTAGCAACTCGATTTTCGTTGCTAAATACATTCGAATTTCTGAAATTTCATTCGATATCTAATTGCCATTCGGAAAAGTTTCGCTGGAACCTTAAATGTAAATATATATTTAAAAAAAAATTCATAAATAATATTTATGGACACAATGTTATAAATTAATTGAAGAAAACATAATAAATATTGATATGACGTTATTTTTGATGATTTCATTTTATTTTAAAGGGAAACCCCGAACAAAAGTATTAATACTTGTTGGTTGTTTTCTTATTTTATTAGATAGTTAGGTAAAGATCTGATGATCTGAGAATCAATGCTATATAAAAGCTGGCAGTAGGTACATAATAACAATGTGAGTTTTTAAAAGTCAGTCGCCAGTTCTGGTTAGAGAGTTATAGGCTTTTAAAGTTTTATCAAAGTCAAAAATGGGGTTTTCGAGATATGAACTGTTTTTAAAAGTAGCGTTTTTGGTGATTCGAATTGAGAATTAAGGACGCAGCAATTTTAAGAACATCAGTATTACTCTAAGTTTGTATTTTGGTCAAAATCTTAATTGCCGTTTTCCGGTAAACTAAGGAAAACTAAATTTTAAGAAAATTCCTTTTTTCATAAATCCATTTTAGGATAATACCGAGAAACACTGATTTTGCCATTAAGTTGGAAATGACCATACTCATACATTAATTTTTGTTACAATCGTATGGACCGTTTTCGAGATATGTCCAAATTTTAATAGTAGGTACCATTACTCGAATTTTTAGCCAAAAACTGGGTATGTAGTCATGGTAACCTTACCCGCGTAAGCTTAAATATCAATTTTGGTTGAAATCGTTAGAGCCGTTTTCGAGGAAATCAAACTGGTATGAACATTTTGTATGGGAAGTACCAATAATATTGAGGTTACCTTCCAAAATAAAAAACGGCCCCGAGCCCTAAGCCCACAAACTCCAAGTCCGAAGTTTGAACGAAATCTGGGTCAGCCGTTTAGGCTGTAGGCCTGTAGGACAGACAGACCGGACAGAATTTTGCGACCAATTTTTTGCGAAATTATGGAGAGAAATTAAACTTAATTGAAAATCGTGATTAAGAATTCTTTTCATTTATACCTTTAAAATATTATATATAATATTGAAATTCAACCATCAACGAATAAATTTAAATAATCAAAAACGATTTATTTGACATTTTGTTTAATTTAAAATGTCATTTCTGACAAAAAACAGCTCGAATCTCGCAACATTTATTCGAAAGTTGCAAAGGTTTCTATACAACATTTCCTTTCGATTCGAAAGTTATACAGAGTAACATTTGAAATTAGAATCGGAAACAGCTTTCGAACAGTTTTTACTTTCGAATCGAAATACAGAGTTAGGCCCCAGAAAGTCAAAAGTCATGCACTAAATAAATCGTAACGTAGATTATGCGCCACCCTTCACATGAGCCCCCTGTAATTTTACATATCATTAGGTCAGAAAGTGTTTTTCAAAAGATTTTATAGGTAACTTGTCATTATTTTTGAATTGAACGTATAACACTTTTAGAAATTAGTGAATTATCATTCGAAAAGTGTTTTAAATACGTCTGCGTCTGTGTTTATTGTGTGTTTGATTATATTTAAATATTCTGTTTTTGACATTTGAATATTTGTAGGCGCAGTGGCTTAGTGGTTAGTGTGTTGGACTGCTAAGCGAGTTCGAATCCCGCAAAAACCCAAATTCCAACATACGATACCTTCCCGGAAGAATGTATTAAGCGACAATTTTTCAGAAAATTACTTTTTGGCATGCCTTACAAATTGTGCCAAGCGCCACGTTTTGATCATGGTTTGACGTCTCTATCTTTGATACAAACCACGCTAAAGAGAAAAACAAATTGTAGTATCCGACATATTTGCTGGGTAGATATTTGTTATACCCTGCTGTTTGTTGTAACCACCAAAACTTTTATGCTAAGCGCCATTATATAACAAATAATTGTACTATGCGACACATCCCACGAGAAAAAAAATTTGCATATGGCGCTTAGTTTAACTGATATTGTCACTTAGAACATAGCGCCACAGAAAAGTTATTCCATTTGCAGTCGCTTGAAACATTTTTGTCTAGACATTACCATTATTTGAGATATTTTTAGACTCGCCGCTATGTTGTCATTCCATTTGCCAGTTGTTTGCGTGTTGATTTGAATGAAGATCGTTGAACAGACAGCTGTAAGTTGCAAATATTGAAGTTAAGTGTTTTTAAGCGATTTTGTTATTTTTTTTTCTGTGCTTTTTTGCAGTGCAAATTATTTATTATTTTGAATAATGAGAGGAAATAATCCAAGTACATCTGGTTTCCAAAATTGAATCTGCCCGCTACAAGAGGCAGACTTATGCTTGAAATGGTAGGAAAATCAAATGAACAATGTGAAGAAATTAAAGTAAGTCGATTAACATAATTTTAAAAAAAATAATAAATAGGGGGTTCATTTTATTTTTAAGGAAACCAAGTTGGAAATCAATCAACCATGTACGAGTATGTTAAGTCAGTCAACGCCATCCAAATCAGGCTCTGAATCAGATCCCTTTGAAACTGGTGGAAATTCTTCATGGCACGATGATTGTATGGATGTTTCAAGTGAAACCTACCCTGACTGAATAAATAAAAATGAATTAAACGACAATTTTTTTGGCATCTTGTATTAAATCCTACCATGTAAATGATTTAAGCGCCATTTACTTCTGTATCAAGCGACAATCTTTAGACCATAAAAATGTTCTAAGCAACAAAAACTTTTTATCTAGTTGACATTTCGTTCATAGAATAATTTAAAATAATTTGCGGTGCAAATCCCAATCAAAATATGCTTATTACTACAAAATAGGTACGCAAATAATTAGGTACCTTCACAGTAAGTTTTATTTGTCTCCTGTAAAATTTTAAAAATGTCGCTTAATACATTCTTCCGGGAAGGTATCGAATGGTTTTTTTTCACTGCGCCACCTCTCGCGAACGTCTGACAAACATCCGAGAGTATAAATGTCTTGAAAGAGCTTCTCAATTAGCCGTTTGGAGTCGGCATAAAATTGTAGATCCCTTCAATTCGTTCCAAAAATGAAAACTCATTTTGAGGTCCACATTTTAAAATAAGATCGAAAGCCCCAATCAACAGGCATGACTGCTCATTTAAAATTTCCAAATTTGCATTCTTACAGGGAAACTCCTTAAATAAATTTAAAATGGTTGTAGTACCTATGTAGTACGGCGTTAAAAAAAAATAAGCAAATATGTAGAACAATACTACAGATGTAGTACAAGTGGTAACGCTGATATTATCATTCGGCCAAAATGCTGTTCGAAATTTCGTATCGAGTAACAGTCTTTAAGAGCGTATGCATTTAAGCTTGCGGTATCTACTAGAGATTGTGCATTTATAATTGTGCATATAAACCGAATGCATAAGAATATTAGTAATACCTATAATTTAATTTATACATTTTGTTGCTTTTCTACATCAACAGTAAATATATCACCATGGTTTCGCAATTAAAATTCTTGCTTTATTAAGTGGAAGAAATAGAGTTAATCATTGCTGACACACAAATAAATCGCATAAATAAATTACATAACTTATACAAGTGCAGCTCCTCCCGTTGAACCTGAAGAAACCCACCCACGCTACAGTGCGTCGCGGTTAATTTCTAAAATATCCATAAACATTTATAAACAAAGAAGTGAAATGAAATTCGATTACCTGCCAAAATAACGTTCGTCATAATAAAAACTGAACAAAATTATGCACGTACCCTGTACATCTCCAAACTTATGACAAGAAAATGAAAAATAACCAATTTGCCTTGAAGTGCATGTTGTGATCATTTCATAATATACAAACATTTTAAAAATAAAACACAAACTAGTTTGGTAAACTCCGCCATAATCAGTTTGTCACACAACAATCCAATTGAAGACTTTTACTTCATCAGACAGACTTTTAACTTCATCATCAGTTTCTAAAGGCTTTGGTACAATTTGTTGGCAAAAGTAATGCCGCACTCAAACGGTCTGATAAGGGGATCTCTCAGACAGTATTTTTGAATCTAATCACTTAAGAGGTCAATGTCAAATCATTTTGTTTATGCATGTCATATACACAGACCATACGTCGTTGTAATGCAAGCATAATTCCAATTGAGGGTAAACTTTCCTGATCGACTAATTAGTATGCAATTCACGGTTTAAGTCAATTCCGAAAACAAAAATATAACCAAACTTTGCCGGAAACAATGACGCACTCATTTGCGAGCTGCAACCTAATGTCACACTACGCACTATTGAAATCCATTGTTAATTAGACTTTCAGAGAAATAACAATTTAAACATATTCAATTAAGAAACCAATTAAACACGATGGCACACTCATTGGCGGAACACACGCTTCGCACACTTCCCCACTCACGTCTGACTACTTACATTTCTGTTAAATAATTCCAATCGTTGGATACTTTTTTTCTTTTTCTTATTTGAACACAATAAGGCAAACAAAAGTTAAAACAAATTCCCAGCTTAAGATTGTTATGTGTGGTTTAGTAGATGCTCTGGGCACGAACAGTAGAAGCAAACTAAATCCACCGACTCGGACAGATACATACTTATATCACTGACACTGAGCTCAGTGAAAATCAACGATCGTCATCTGTGATCTTCGTGGGGAGGGGGCGGGATTGGGATGCTTCGGATTTGACCGATTGATAGTGTAAGTTCACTCCAGTCACTGATAACAAATTTAATTTGTTTTGTAAGCGACTGAGATGAGCAAACTTTGCTGATAGCATTTGAGTTTGTGAAAACCGAAACAGCGATCGGCAAGGACTAGCTATCAACTGATATTGGCATTATTTTTATTGTTGGGCAACGATTTTAGGTGTTGTTGTGCTTAGCTGAATTTTACGGCAAAAACGGTTCAAGGAAAAGAGAGTAGAAAAGCCGAGCGCTGATAGACTGAGTTCTTCTAAATGAACTGAAGTGCATACAAGAAAAGAAAACAAAAAAAGGAATCGATTATTACTTTACTTATGTACAAATCTTTTTAAAGACGCTGGCACTAAAAACAACTCCATGTCAAAAGAACTTAGCACACTTACCAACGACTAAATGTTCACCTTCATTTTAAAAGCTCGCTGCAGCTGCAGACTCCCTAGCTTGAATGCCAGAGTGTCCAAGGTATAAATATTTATCTTGGGCGTACATCCTTAGCCAACCTAATCAATACGTGTCGTAATATTCGACCCACATGCTCTTGGGTCCAATCAAACGCAGGCGAAATAAATTGCCAATCGCACAAACCCTACATTTTGACCTTCTGATTACTGCATTCAAAGCATGGTTCAATGGATTGTTAAGAACAGCAAATTACTCGTTCTTAAGGATCTCGTGGGTGCATATATTTGGTCGGTGGGTTTGAACGTTTTTCCTTAAAAAATCCAGCACTTTGCAGTTCTAACAAGTACAAATTATTTTAAATTGGATTATCTGAAAGACGAAAAACATCTTATGTGAAATAACGTAAAGCCGACTGTGAGTAAATTGGTTCCAGGAATACCTGAAACCCCCGAAACAATTTCAATTCGATTATTCGCTGTTCATTGAGAAAGCGTAGAAGGACGATAAGAGAATTCAATTAAATTGTTGTTTATTGTTTAATTCGGATCGAAAGAAAACGTTTTATAAAAAAAATCAATTTCCACGAAAAGTCTCAACCCGCAGCTTCCTGTTTAAATGGAATTAAAGTGCATTATACCACTCATTTGTTATTTATGCATTTATTGAATAAAGAAAAAGACGTCGACCAGAGTAATATTTTTAATAATCAGCGGCAGTGTTCGACAAATAGTCCCGACGACCAATATTGGACGCTTGCTTGCTCTGCACCGCTTCCAGTTTTGGGCAATCGGTAATTCTGTGGCCCAAGCCACCACAGTAACTGCAGCCATGTGAATCGCCCAGATCGAGGTACTTCTCCGATTCGGGGCATAATTCAGCGAGAAACGGAGGAACCTTTTGTTTCGCTTCGATCAACAAATGCTTTAAATCTAGCAAAACTGATTGTTCTGTGGTTTTGTTTACAAAAGTCGTCGCCAGACCGGTAGTGTTTGAACGGCCAGTACGACCGATACGATGCACGTAGTTTTCGACATCATCGGGCATATCATAGTTGATGACGTGCTGCACATTGGAGAAATCCAAACCTTTCGAGGCCACATCAGTGGCGACTAAAACATCCTTCTTTCCGTTGCGGTACGCTTCCACTGCTCGGGAACGTTCTTCTTGGTCTTTCCCACCGTGGATAGCAACTGCTTCGACTCCCTTTAGCAGCAGATACTCATGAATAGAATCGACGTCCTGTTTCTTTTCAGCAAATATCAACACTGGTGGTGTTGTCTTTTGCAGGCAATCCAGCAAGTATACCACCTTCGCCTCTTGCTTGACGTATTCCACTTCTTGGGTAACATTCATTGATGCAGCACCAGCACGACCGACGTTAATTGTCACCGGTTGTACGAGAGCTGACCGCGCAAAGTTCTGGATCTTCTTGGGCATAGTAGCTGAAAAGAGCAGTGTCTGTCGTTGGCCTTTGAAGAAGGAGAATATCGTCCGGACGTCTTCTTCGAATCCCATGTCAATCATACGATCAGCCTCATCCATGCATAGATATCGGCAAATATCTAGGGTTACAATTTTCTTATCAAGCATATCCATTAGACGACCAGGAGTGGCCACCATAATGTGTACACCTCGGGAAATAACGTCAGCAGCTTCGGATACCGGTAACCCGCCAATGGCGAGGCAACTTCTAATTTCGGGCAAGCCACCGCTGGCCTGCAATTGTTCACAATAGTACTGCAAAGAGAAAAACATTTTTTGAAATCCCCGAAGCGATGCATGTATATCCTTACCCTGATTATGTCGTGAGTTTGCTTGGCCAACTCGCGCGATGGACATATTATCAAGCCATAGGGGCCTTCATTTTTTATGAACGGCAATCGCACCTCCTGCTCCAAAGCAAACATAATGAGTGGTAGCACAAACACCAATGTCTTTCCAGAGCCAGTGAAAGCAATCCCAATCAGATCACGGCCAGCCAATACTGTAGGTATTCCTTGCACTTGAATCGGTGACGGTATCTTGATGTGTTTTTTGTCCAATCCACTAAGGATGGACTTGTGGAACTTCATTTCTTTGAAACTCCTTATCGGCGGTGGAATATTATTGCCTTCAACTAAGATTCTCAGTTTCTTGCGAATAGCTTCTCTCTTTTCCTCTGTCATGGAAAGTATGTAACGCGGTGGCTTCCAGCTTGTCTTTATCGGGTCTTCGTATTGAATGCCTTTGGCCAATTCAGCAACGCCCATCAGAGCTTTCTTCTCAGCAACACTCTCGAGAATTTTTTCTTCCTCCTTGAGTTGTTTCTCCACTGCACTTACCTTTTTTGCTTCGGCTATTTTCTTCAGTTCAGTGTGCTGATCCAAAAGACTAATATTGTATTTGCGTCCCCATATTTCTTCTTGGATCTCATCGTCATTTTCATTTTCACTTGAAGATTTAGGAGCATTAGATTCTGTAGTTAGTTGGACAATACGGCCAAGTTTCATGAGTTGATGCTTTTTTCGTTCTTTTATTGGCACATAGGGAACGTAGTTGTCATCTTCGTCGGATGAGTGTTTTTCTTCGCGACGATATCGTTTTACTGGTGGCTGTTGTTTATCACTCATTTCATTTAAATTTGAAAAAATAAACTTTGTTAAACTAATTTTTATTTGTAAACGATTTGTTTACGTTGAATAGAATTGACATTTAATTGTCGATAATACAGTCCAGCACTGCCAGCACCGAGAATTTTTCGTTAATTTCTTTTTCCATTGGGACAGAAAAAGCACTTTATTCCAGATTCAGAGCAGTTTTTCTGCTGGCTGTCGGAGTTCATGTTCCATTGGCCGCAAAAAAAAAAAAACACTTTTTTATAAGAGTCAGAGCAATTTTTCGAATCTCGATTTCTGAGCGAGATTAACACCTATTTGCACTAAAAATAAAACATTTGTCATTATTTGTGTTTGTTCTACGTTTATAGACGAGAAGTCTGTGAAAAATAGAGACAAAAGCATAAATTAAATGATTTTTTATAAACACAAATAACAATTTGAGAACAGCTGACTTTTAAAACACGCACCAACACAAATGTCACTCTATTATGTGGTATTCGATTGGGCTTCTTCAGATTTGCTCTCAGATTTCAGATTTCGTTTGGCTAATCGAATATAAAAACGTCACTAGCTCTTTTTTGCGATAATATTCGTGCGATTCGAATATGTGTAGCCTTCAACACTTTTCAACGCGTTTTCCATTCACTGGTTAAATTTTGAATTAAAACACTCGAAATTTGCGTCCCGATTTTTATACATAAATAATTTACAAAAATAAATTCACCCGATGCAATGCCTTTCTTTGCTGTAGAAAAAATTCGAGAAAACCTAAACGCCCGCCACCAGCTGTCAAACTCAAACGTACTTGTGTTGGTAAATCTGAGAAAATATCTATATTTGCAAAAGTGCTCGGAAATCTGAAAAATATTGCATTTTTGTACCAAACGAACATAAAAAGTGCCCTGAGAGCTCCGAATCGAATACCACATTAATTTCCTGAACTTGGAATTATTTACATGTCACACTACCAAACCGATGCAAAGACGTCAAAACACAACGAAAACTCTTTGACAATCATCCATTTTGTTGTCAGATTTGTAGTTCATCGTGTCCGCGATTAGTGCAAAAAGCGTATTTTGTATTTTAATTAATTTCCTTCTAGTTTAAATCGCACAGAGAACATAAGCCAATTAAATCCACCATGGCGATGTCAAAGACAACGAACACCTACAACAGGCAGAACTGGGAGGACTCGGAATTCCCGATTCTTTGCCAGACCTGCTTGGGCGATAATCCGTACGTTCGCATGATCAAAGAGCGCTTCGGTAAAGAATGCAAAATATGCACACGGCCTTTTACAATATTCCGATGGTGTCCGGGTGCCCGAATGCGTTTCAAGAAGACCGAAATCTGCCAAACATGCGCGCGTCTCAAAAACGTTTGTCAAACCTGCCTGCTTGACCTGGAGTATGGCCTGCCGATCCAGGTACGTGATGCTGCGCTCAAAATTGTCGATCAAATGCCGCAAAGTGATGTCAACAAGGAGTACTACATTCAAAACATCGACAAGGAGCTCGCTGACACCGATGGAACAGAAGCGGCTGGAACAGTTGGCAAAAATCTAGCAGCGAACGAAATGCTTTCGAAGCTTGCGCGCACTGCGCCGTATTACAAACGTAACCGACCACATATCTGCTCGTTTTGGGTTAAAGGCGAATGCAAGCGCGGCGAAGAGTGTCCATATCGGCACGACAAACCCAACGAACCGGATGATCCTCTGTGCGAACAGAATATCAAAGATCGTTACTATGGCCGCAACGATCCAGTAGCTGAGAAAATTATGAAGCGAGCTGCCACATTACCAACACTAGATCCACCCGAGGACAAGAACATTACCACCCTGTATGTGGGCAACCTCAGCGAGGATATCACCGAGCCACAAATACGTGACAACTTCTATCAGTTTGGAGAAATTCGGTCTGTTGCACTGGTTCCCCGTCAACAGTGTGCCTTTATTCAGTATACCAAGCGCGGAGCTGCCGAAATGGCCGCGGAAAAGACCTTCAACAAGCTGGTAATGCATGGGCGAAAAGTTTCCATCAAATGGGCCCACTCTCAGGCTAAGCAAAACACATTGGCAAAAACAGACCGTCGCTACGACATACCAGCGATTCCGCCAGCCACTCAAACGAATCCAAACGATTTCTTTAACCTCCAGCAGGAGGTGACAGTACTGCCGCCTGGAATGAAAATCCACCAGATACCACCTAGCTTAATACCGCAGTCATCGTTCCAGATGTATTCGCAGGCGGCGGCGTTTGCTGCGCCGTACTCTTCAATTCCAGTCCCGTCTTCAAGTGCCTCTGCTGTTGAATCTATCCCACCGCCACCCGGCGCCCCCATGCACTACCCCAGCCAGGATCCCTCCCGACTGGGAGCGGTGAAGAAGTAGACAAGGTTTCCGCTAGTTGTAAATGTCAAGACGCGACTAAATAAAGAAAATACGAACGATTTTAACGAATGAGTTTTTATTTCTTAAATACAGTGATATTATTTCGTCATTCCAGCAGCAGTTGCTGACAACGGGGTTCGAGTGGGTGACAACTGACAAGTGGAGATCTCAGTTCGAAAGTTCGAGTTGGGTCGTATGAAGGGGGAATTCTTTGGCTTTGCTCGGCGGTACTTGTACAAAGTACTTATTGCAATAGCTGGGCGTTTGGTTAACCAGGATTTCGGTGAGAATCTGCTCGGTTATAATTGTCTTCTTGCTGATGACTAAGCTGCGTGCTTCGCCTTTGCCATGGCTGGTCGACTTGAGTCCCATTTTTCCGGCAATTCTAAGAGAGTGGGAAAGAAAGAGAACATGAGACGAAAGGAAAGTAAGCGAAGGCGAACTCGATCTGTGGTACTTACTCATGAAGCAGTGCCCGTTCCTCCTTGGTGAATGTGGCCTCAAAATTCAGATCACGAATATCATCAGACACAAGGTAGTTGTGCAAGATTTGTTGGAAATATTTTCTGTCCAATTTATCGGTGCTGCTACCCAATCCCGATCGGTTAACCTTAAAGAGATAGCTGAAAAGAACAGTCTGTCAACGTGGCTTCTAGTAGGTTTTGCAAGACTTATGTCGCTTACCCAACCGGGTCCTCGCGACCTTGCGTCTTTGAGCCCAATCCACCTCCGGACCAACCCATCATCTTCATCATTTTATACCCAACATTGTTGCTGTCGATTTTCTTTTCGGCGACTTCACTTTGTTTGACTCCAGCGACAACTTTTTCGTTCGACTTGTTAATGTCTATGGAATCGGCGTCTGCATTCGGCTACAAGTGATACAAACAAATGAAGTAGCTTCGAAATAACAATTTTCTCTGTACACTACCTTAATGAAAAAGCAATGTTTACGCAATTCAGCCATGGCTGCCTCAAAAGCGTCCGTCTTAGCAGTTTTGACATTACCAGACACTGCACTTCCAGCCAATTGATTTCCGATAAATATTTCGAATTTCCTGCATCAAGGCAAAATAACGTATTCATTGACACTAATACCAAATACTAAAATATACTTTTGTCCTTTAATAAGAGATTCCTTTTCAAGAACATGAATTGAACATCTGGTGCCAGAGACTTGTAAGCAATTTCGCCCACCTATTAGGTACACCACAAATCTGCCATACTTCATACCCTCCCATAGATTACTCGTTTGATGGTGGGGCTTCTTTTTTGCTGTTGGCAGTGTATCACCATCGCCGAATCTCTTTCTCGTCGTCAATCCCCTATTGTTGTTGTTACCGGCTGCTGCTGGTTGTGGTCTTCTTGCTAAAAGTGTACAACAATACAATTTACAAAAACATTAGACAAATCAGTTGTCTGAACTTACTGATATTATAATTTAATTCTTTCTTCTACCTTTGGCTCTCGCTTCAGCGGCATCAGACGCTTTCACAAAAGTTCTCTGTAACCTTTTTGCACGTTCAGCGCGGAATTCTTTTGCTACTTCTTGTGATAGCTCACCAACCATTCGCATAGTCTCATCGGGATATTTGCAGCCCATGAATTCGACATTTATGAAAACTTGTGCCAGGCAAACTAGCTCATCTTCCGAGAATTTGGTTTTGTGCACTTGCATAAAACGCTTACGTAGATTCCAATGTTCCTCGCTTTCATATTCGGTTTTATAATACTCAATGTCCCAGTTTGTGTCGAAAGGCATTTTGAGCGATAAATTTATTCAAGAAATTTGCCTAAACAAAGAGAAACAAATTTTTACTTTTGGTGGCAAATAAACACGGGAGACGAAGCGAAGAAAACGAGTTATGTACGAACACTCTTCTTCGCTTCTTCGGGTATTTTCATGTGTCAAGTGTTTCGTTAAGTTGAGAACAGAGATGTGCAACTGGTTTGTTGAAGCGGCGACCAAGGAAGTAGAACAAAACCTAGGTATTTATGTCGTTTTCGATTTGGGTTTCCAGATTTTGGTATGAGATCTCAGATTTCTGCTGCCAAATGGAACATGAAATCTGAATTTTATTGGTTCTTGTATCATTGTATTGGGTTGGCTTCAAGCACATTTTTTTTTCATTTGCACTGGAAATCCATTTCAATTAATTTTCACACATTTAAACACATTTCGCAATAATTTAATACAAAAACTCGTTTTCATCCGAGTTAAATTAATATGTCAGCTAAAAAAGCAATCCGTCCAACAATGAGTTTCATAAACTCATAAACATTGGTGTTAGTGAAAGTATATTAAGATCTGAGAAAAAAAAAATCGAGATTTCTCACAAGTGCCTCAGATCAAAAAAAAAATTGACTTTTTTTTTGGCAAATCAAACATGAAAAACAATCTCGATAAAAAAAAAATTGTTTTTTCTCCAAAAATTGATCTTTTTGCCAAATTGAAAACGGCATAAAATAGGGTTTTTTGTTTTACGCTCCCAAATGCGCATTTGTTTTTGTAATTCAACTCAAATCAATGCAATTCATTATCCCATTCATTCATAGTCTCATTTATTCATTATAGTAAATATCATTCTGACTTTAATTTATTGCACGAATATTTCGAACTGGCTTGAACTTTGCCCATCTAAACTCTTCATAAAACGTCCATAATTTTGGTTGTCAAAAAAATCCACCAACACTATAGCAGGAGCGGCCATCTTCCTCAGTTTTTGTTTCTTGATTTTTTTGACACAGTCGGATATTTTCTTGTGTTTTTGCCAGTTTTGTGTACATCAAAGTTTTTTTTTTTAAGATAATTATTATAAAACCATCTTTTTCTGCTATGGAAGAAACAGAGGGACCTTTTGACAGAACATCAAATACAAGTCCCACCGTGGCCGAAAAGATTGTCGGAAAAAAACGAAAACGTTCGATCTCATCCCATGACGATGATGACCAGCCTGCTGTAAAATATCTTGAGTTATCAGATTTTTTTACATTGTACCACTTCAGCGATGAGGTTCTTTTCGAGATATTCAGGAATTTGGATACATCAACTTTATTGGCAATCGAAAAGTATTCTTAACTGTTTTGGGCTCTATCTGTTCGTTTTGCAATGTTTACTTTTTATTTATTTTTTTTCTTTCAGAACATGCACTCGTTTTTATGGTCTTGTCCAGGATCATCGGCTATGGAATCACGTAGACTTGTTGAGCACCAAAAATTCTGTAGCGGTTTTGAAAAAAGTTCTAGAACGGACTCATACAAAAACGGAAACAATCAAAATACATGGATACTTGGGCGTTGACTATCATAGCGACTGCAAAGTGCAAAAGGAATGTATATTGAAGCCTATAATACTTAAATGCAAAAATCTTACGGATTTGGAGTTGCAGGGTGTTTGGATTGACTTTTTAGTAGTAAGATGGTAACATTTAGTAACAACTTGAGATTGTAATGACTTTTCTATTCGTCATTGCAGACACAAATTGAAAACTTTCCCAAAAATTTGAAGCGCTTGGTCTTTCGCTCGGTTTCAGTGCGTTGGCCAGACAATGCACCGACTGTATTCCAGAAAATGGACAAATCATTGCCGTTTCTCGAGGTGAGTCTTTTTGAATGTGTATTCAGGTCATGCGGCTTGTGGCTCATTAGGTAGATTAAGCTCCCTTGCTTTACACGGTTTAATCTTCGATGATGAGGAAGAATAAGTCGGATACGTTGTTGTCTTAATTGCCGAAAGCGCATATAAAACTCGCCGAAAAAACTTAAATCTGTGTAAGGTGCCTGGGAATGAATTTGAACAACCAACTTTCAATAGTGATATACAATATTCTATAGGCTTCTCATTGGTCTTTACAAGTAACAGGCATTTCCAATGTGTCTCCATATTTCCTCTGCATGCCTAGATCATATACCTATGATCGTACATACACTTCTTTTCCGTTTCTTCTTTACAGGAATTGGGCATCGAATCCTGCTCTTGGTTCCATCCGTACGACATTATGTTGTTCTCCAAATGTGCATCGTTGAAACGTCTTAGCATGCGTGGATGTCAAAATTTGTCTGACTTCGTCCCATATGGCAGTATGGCGTCGCGTTTCGGCTTCAAAAAACTAGAAGTATGTTTCGCTAAAAATTTCGTTCAAAGATGTAACTGTTGATTCTTTCAGCTGCTAGACATAAGAGACACTCCCCTTAATGATTCGGATCTTCAATGCTTCAACGCCATACATAGCCTCACAGAGTTAAGATTGCAATGTCCGTCCTATTTACGAATAGGCACCGAAAAAAAACAACCAAAACCATCTGAACCATCGCCTAACTTGCCATCGACTTCGAATGGCTCCGGTGCAGCCGAAAGCCAAAGTTCTTCTCAAAAATCACAACGTGAACCTCATTTAATTACCGACGCTGTGCTTTCAATTAATATGGTAAGCTCCCCCACTCGGACAATCATTTTAAATGGTCGTGTATGCGAGCTTCCCGAACAAGAATTCAGACGATTACCAATACCAGCGCAGCCAGACAATCCGCAGATTGGTGACTTCGGAAGCCTGATGCAACATCCGCATTTTTGGGACATGATCGATCGTCAGTCGGGGCCCAATTGTGGACCTCCCTGCGTAGCAACCACACCCCAAAAATGCCCTATCACAAATCGTGGCATTTCTTGTTTCGGTCGGCCGGCAAATCCTGTCGATCAGAATGTCGTATGGATTCGTATTGGCTATCGGCCAAGCAACAACAAATTCACGCGATTGCTGTTGCGACACTATAAACTGATCACCGACGACACACTAAAACATCTGGTGCAGTGTGCGCCGTTCCTAATTTATTTGGATGTAACTGGAACAGGAGTGACAAGAGAGGGTGTGGATGAATTTAGGTCTAAGAAACCAGAATGTGAAGTCGTCTGCGAAGGCTTGGAATAATTATATTTTATTTACCACCTAAATATGAATGTATTTGTTTTCTAGTATTAAGAATAGAATTCCTATATACATAGGTTACACAATCATGTGTAACTGAAAAAAATGTATCGTATCAAAAACAAAAAGATGTGCAACACAAATAACCGAAAATAAATATATAAGTGCAAACACGTGCAGTAAACGTGTGGAAAATTTATGTATATTGTTTTTTATGTTAACGGAGTTGTTTGCATTTTAGGGACTGCGCAGTGCTGCCGACGCCAATTTCAAGTATAATAGAGAAAGCATCTTATTTGTTTGACTTATGCTGGATAGACAGACGAAAAGGGGCATCCAAACGAAAAGCTCTTCAAAACCAACTTACAGTAGATGCAAATATTCGAAGAGCTAATAGCGAAACCGTCAGAATGTTCAGAAAGAGCTAGAAAACGCCTCAATGAAAATATCCTAAAAAAAAGAGTCATAAATCGGAACCTAAAATGCGTTAAAAGACTATACTCTGTTCAATTCGTATTTTCAGTACAGGGAAGATAGGCTATTTGCCTTTCACCCTAACTATTATGGATTTTAATAAGCTGTCTCCATTTTAAAGCTCTCACATGGTTGCCATAGTGCGCACTATAAATAGGTATAATTCTCTCACAAATATCGGTAGGGTTACCAAATACCAACTCTTTATAAAGAAAAAATGGTTTAACTGCATATTAACAGATCCTTCAGAAATAAAAAATAATTAAAGGAGTACCTAAAAACTGTATGGCAACATCCCACATAATCAAATTCATTTATTCGCTCTCAAAAGCTTTAAAAAGCACCAAAACCGAAAGTTCTGTGAAAATATCCATAGAAAAACCCGTAAAGATATTTTTGCAAATAGATTAGGGTAACACTCTTCTGAGGTGCTTAAAACACACACATGTTTATTTTCTGCGATAAAAAAGCAACCGCACACGAGAATATCACCGTCGTCGACTCGTCGTCATCCTCATTCTGCTCGCGACAGCCTGGCAGACTGGTCATGGTGGGATGTATGCGCCTTTGAGGACAATTGGGTGGGTTTTTCGTAAATAACAACAACAAATTCTTTGGAATCGCCAGTGGTTTCGCTTTTATTTCAGTGGCAAATCTTGTGTTGAGTGCCGTGAGAGTAGCTACAGGCACCACTGGTAGAAAAAAGAGCTTCCCATAAGGCCTGTACTGAAAATACGAATTGAACAGAGTATAGTAGGTTTAATACATTCATATGCAATGTGTTCGCGAGTGAGACGATTTTATCCAAAATTCCATTTTCTCAAAAGCTAGAAGACAGAAATCAATCAGGTTTTTGGCGTTCGATTTAGAATTACTAAGTGCAGTAAATATTACAAACATTACAAACAATTAGTGTCTTTGTTCACAATTTTGAAAAAAATAGAATTCAACATATTTTAAATTTTTTTTTCCTTAACCCTTTCGGTACAATTTTTGAATATATAACACAAAAAATATTTTGTATCATATTTTTGGCTTATTTTGGGCTCAGAAACCAATTGAAACAAAAAAAAAAGTTGCAAAATGCTCAAGGACACTTCAAGGAGGTGTTACCAAACGGCAACAATTCGACATTGGGTAGTAACAAAAACATGAAAACCGCAGGTATTTATTTTTTTTTTTTTAAATTTCAGTTTTAAAAATAACATTTTATACAAAAAGGCTTTGTAAAAAGAAGGGAAACAACAAAATAAATAAATAAATATTAGTAAACAATAAATAATTCAAGCAATTAAAAAGTTAAATTAATATTAAATTATAATTCTTAATTAATTTTAAATAATGAGCGTGAGCATTATAATATATTGTTGAGCAATTAAAGACCGAGAACTTAAAACGTTATAAGATGTACTTTAATTTCAACAAATCAATTATTTTTTTTTTTTTTTTTTTTTTAACGCTGCGCGCTGGTACAAAATGATACGAGATGTGTACTGGGTGGCTGCTAGAACATAAGTGAAGAACGCAAAGAAACAACATCGCATATGCAATTGCAAGTTATGATTTGGAATTGAAACAATACCCAAACGGTAATGCTCTCACCAGCAAACTTATCACTCAAGTCCAAATCGCTTGTTACAACGGCATTTGCATTTGCATATGCGAGCAGCCAAAACCAATTATGATTATACAAAGTAATAAAGAAAACTTAGCTAAACATAGGGTATACAATTTAAGTTTGGTAAATAGCAAGAACAAATGCAACTAACAAAATTTACTTTAAGTCAATAATAAATTTGAATAGATAGAAACAATAATAATGAATTGATTTCCGAACAAATAATAATGAATTGATTTCCGAACATGCCGGCCCCGCTGAAGGAATTCAGGAAATTGGCAAAATAGCTAATTTGGTGATAGGGCGCTTAAACCTTCCATGACTAGTACGTAGAGTAACTACCCGCACATGACCGTCATTGCCGGGATGAACTTCTTCGATTCGGCCTAGGGACCATTGCGAGGGTGGTAAATTTGATTCCTTGAGGACAACGAGATCTCCGACCTGGTACTCCTTCGTAACTTGGCTCCATTTTGGACGTTGTTGAAGTGACGTCAAGTAATCGCTTTGCCATCGTCGCCAGAAACCCTGCATCATATTCTGGACAAGTTCCCAACGACCCAATCGATTTGGAGAAATGTCCAAGTAGTTAGGCTCCGGAATCGCAGTGTATGGTCTTCCTATAAGAAAGTGAGAAGGTGTTAATGGGTTGAGATCTGAATCTGAAAGAGCGCAAAGGGGCCTAGAGTTCAAAATAGCTTCGATTTGGGCTAGCAAGGTACACATCTCCTCAAACGTAAGGATATTGCTTCCTACAACTCGACGAAGATGCCGCTTCACTAATTTTACCCCAGCTTCCCAAAGCCCCCCAAAATGAGGACTATGCGGAGGAATGAATTCCCACTTGATGCTCTCTGCGGCTAACGCTTCAGCCACCTTCTCGTTATGTTCCTTGGATTGGACAAATTTTGACATTTCCGATAGCACACGAGCTGCTCCTTGAAAGTTCGTACCATTGTCCGAGTACATCACTTGGGCTTTTCCTCGCCGCGCTATGAACCTCTTCAAAGCAGCCATAAAGGCGTCGGTGGTCAGATCCGTAACCATTTCCAAATGCAGGGCCTTGGTAGTCATACAGACGAATAATGCTAAGTATCCCTTAGCTAGCTTCGGTTTCCTACACTTGGACAAACGAATAGTGATTGGACCCGCATAGTCGCAGCCTGTGTGTTCAAAGGGAAAGGATGGTTCGACACGAGAAGATGGGAGATTCCCCATAAGTTGGGACGATGTAGATTTTCGGAGTCGAAAACAGGTTACACAATCATGAACGATTTTTCTGATGAGGTTTCTGCTACCGATGATCCAATATTCTTGTCGAATTAATGCAAATAGTCCTGATACTCCAATATGCAGATACACCCTATGAGCATCCATTAAAATTAGTTTCGTAAAACGATGATCCTTGGGAAGAATAATGGGGTGCTTAATACCGAAAGGAACATTCGTAGCGTTTGCAATTCTTCCACCAACCCGTAGCAACCCTACCTCATCGAGAAAAGGGGACAACGAAGATAAGGAAGAGGCCTTCGAAACGTAACGATCATCCTTCAGAGATTGTATTTCCAATTTAAAGGAAAGTTGACACCACAGTAGACAAAATTGTTTAGCAGAAGCAAATTCAGGGAACGAAGAACGGCAAAATGTTCGATCCTTTACTGGAATTCTGCAATTTCGGCAGAAACGGAAAACGAAGCCAACAATTCTTACAAGTTTTCTCCATGACGAAATATTCCGGGATAAGGGTTCTAAGAAGTGTTCTACAGGAGAAGCCACGAGTATGGCAATAGACTTAATTCGTTCCTCAGGGATAGTTTCCACGATGCCTGCATGATTGATTGGCCAGAGGCTTACGTCCTTCAACAGCCACGCTGGACCTTTCCACCATAGTTTCATTTCCAACAATTTATTGGGTTCGATTCCCCTTGATGCACAATCAGCTGGATTTTCTGCTGACCTAACGTAGTTCCAGCAAGACCGAGGCAAATATGATAAAATCTCCGAGGTGCGATTTGCAACAAAGGTATTCCACCTTCGAGGCGTAGACGAGAGCCAGGATAAAACAATTTGCGAGTCCGAAAATGCCGACGTGCGCAGAGGAACAACGTCCAACGATGACCGAATTGACTCTACTAACCGAGATAACAAAAGGGCTCCACACAGCTCAAGCCGAGGAATCGAAAGTTGTTTAACTGGAGCGACGCGAGTTTTTGCTGCAACCAAATGAACCTCTATAACACCTTCTACTTCACTGCGAGCATACACCACAGCCGAATAGGCCCTTTCGGATGCGTCCGAGAATCCAATTAGCTCAAACGATTTAGAATTTAGTGTAAATCTTCTCAAAATCCTAAAGTTTTCGAAACAGGATAACTCTGCACGATATGATTTCCATTTATCCGCTACTTCTATAGGTAAGGGATCATCCCAACCTATCTTCGTTTTTGCCATCCACAGCTCCTGGAACAATATTTTAAACAAAATAGTGGAAGGAGCCAGAAAACCAAGGGGATCGAAAATCTTCGCAACCTCAGAGAGTAGATTTCTTTTGGTGGGTATCAATTTAGCAGGTAAGGTAATATTGTAGGAGAAGGTGTCACTTGTTGGGTTCCAAACTAGGCCAAGAACTTTGGTCCATTGTGTCGCACTATCCAAATCCAGAGAAATGTTTTCATCACAGCTGATCTCGCGTAGAATGGACCAACAGTTCGAGCTCCATTTGCTCAACTCCAAGCCACCGCATGAGAGCATATTCACTATTTGGTTTTTCAACTCTAACGTATCAGACACAGAATCAGATCCCGTCATTAGGTCATCGACATACATGTCATGCAATATTGCATGAGACGCGAGAGGAAATTGATGCTTGTAGTCCAAGGCTATTTGACGCAGCACTTTCATCGATAAGAATGGAGCAGGCGATGTACCGTAGGTAACGGTACACAAGCGAAAATGAGCTACGGGTTCACCAACGGATTCCCTCCAAACAATGCGCTGGAAATCCCTATGTTTTGGATGAACCCAAATTTGCCGAAACATTTTTATGATATCGGCACAAAACACGTACTTATGAAGGCGAAACCGAAGGCAAACGTTGAATAAGTTACGCTGTAGTGGAGTTCCTATATGCAACATTTCGTTGAGACTGTGGCCAGTTGTATCCTTATGGGAGCCATCAAAAACGACACGAATTTTGCTGGTAATGACAGCATGATGAGGCAAGTAAAAGACGTTTCCCGACGTTGGTTCAATTTCAGAATCTGGAATACGCTCCATATGGCCTAATTCCTGATAGATCCTCATAAACTTTTTGTACTCTAAGCACAAATGCTCATTACGTGCAAACCGACGCTCCATGGCAAATAATCGAGATAAGGCCCCAGAGATGGTATTTGTGAAATGAACATTATTTTGACAAAACGGTAGTTCAACCATATACTTCTTGTCTGCTGTACGAGATAGAGTTTTAGAAAAATGAACATCTGCTTCGCCTTCAGAATTAACCAGAGAAAACTTGCAGGGAACTTCTTCGATTTCCCAAAACGCCTTCAATATCGAGTCAAGATCTACACCGACATGCAAGGATACAATGGATGTATCTAGCATACTGCCCGTAACGACCCATCCGAATATGGTTTCGTGCGCGACAATATTTCCTTTCCTATCAGTGCGATGACCATTCTGCAGAATACTCCAAGCCTTGTCGGCTCCCAACAAGATATCTATGGGTCCTGGAGTATTAAACGTGGAATCAGCCAGGCGAAGGTCCTTGAGGAAGAGGGTATTGTCCCAATCGAAAGCAAACGATGGAGTTTGCGAGGTTATTTCCCTTAAAACATAAGCCTCAACTTCAATTTTCTTTGAATCGAAACGAGAATTTAAGGTTATAGTTACAACACCTTGTGTAACACCAGCTTCCACCGACGAAATACCAGATATAGGTAATCGGGCATGGGAACGACGAAGATTTAACCTATTCACGAAGCTTTCTGTCACAAACGACACTTGTGAGCCAGTATCGAGCAAAACACGAGCGAGTTGAGGACTTCCGAATGCATCAAAAACCTTAACGACAACAGTGGGTAAAAGGCCAGACGGACGAGATTCATGTCTAATATGATGGCTAAGGATCGAGGAAATTGCATTGGCACTGGTGGATGGCTCACTTTCAGCACTCAGAGATTCAGTAGAAGGATTATTGTTATCCAAATGAACTAAGCTATGATGCCGAGTATTACAAAATGAACAACGAGCCTTTACACGGCATCGTGCCGACGAATGTTTCGTACCGAGGCAGTTATAACACAATCGCGCATCCCTAACGAAGTTGCGACGAGAACAAACGGGCATGGACAGGAATTCTTCACACTTAGGAAGCAAATGGTCTTCCTTGCACTTTGGACACGATGTTTTAACCACGGATAAGCTTTTAACGTTTGTATTTGCGCGAGAGTTTTTGTTCAAACGATTTTTTGGAGCACTGGATTCTAACGCGTGACATCTAACCTCTAAAAAGTCTATGAGATCTTGAATGGTAGCATGCTCAGAGTTTTTATTTTCAAATGCCCACGCCTGGCGAGTTTCTAAATCGGTTTTATCAATTAACATGTAAATGAGCCAAGGATCTCTGCTTTCAGATTCCAAGGCTGCTAATCCACGAATGACCTCATCTGCCTTGTCCACAAGTTTACGCAAATGAGCTCCATCACCCACAACCACGTGGGGTATTTTTAGGAAACTTTCAATATACGCGTTAACGATGTATAATGGCTTATCGTACCGACCTTCAAGTTTTTCCCACGCGGGTTCGTAATTAGAGTCAGATATGGTTAAATGATTTAATAATTTGGCAGCTTCGTCGCGCAAAGAACTTTTCAGATAACGAAATTTCTGCGATCCCGACAAACTAGAGTTACAGTCTACCGTTTTCAGAAACATATCGCGGAACCCCGGCCAATCACGATAATCGCCGGAAAAAGGCTGCAGCTTCATGGGAGGAAGATCTACGTCGGAAACATGTGATTTACCCGATCCCGAGGAAGCCGACTTTCCCAGTTGCTCTAATAGCGCTGCTTGTGAACTAACTAAATTAGTCAACGAACTCATGGAAGTATCGTCCGGCCCCGGAAGCGCCTTTCGAGTGGCTTTAACAAGCGCTGCTTTAGCCGTTATATATTTGCACTCCACTACTGTTACGGAGACATACCTGTGAGGAATAGAAAGTAGCGCAATTAGGATTATTTATATTTCAGTAATATGAAATATTACCAAAGATGCTTGGGGTACCTGTAAGGAAGAAAAAAAAAAAAAAAAATTTTTAGAAAAAAGGTAAACAAACTCTTACATTGGAGTTTGGCCGCTCATTCGCAGATCCAATACGCGTTGAGAGGACAAACACCAATAAAAGATAAATAAACTCACCTGTGCAATAAATTATAAATGATGATGACCTGAAAACAAAATAAAATGAATTAATAATAATCAATAAAATAAAATAAAATAATTCCTTACCACGTTTACGTCCATCTGCTGCGCTTCCCGAGTTGATTTTGACATTTTGTCTTGTCAATCGTTTATTCGCTTTCATGTTTCCTTCGTTCCAGTTTCATTGCGTTCCAAGTTAGTGGGTGATCGTGTAGATGTAGTTGAAAGTTTTTTTTGTAAGTTACGTTAGTTTCTCTATTTTAGTTATCGTTACTTTATGTATGTATGTTATTAGGAGATAGGAAGACAAGACTGATACGACTTGACGATTAGGAATTAAGAGACCCCTCGCTCTCATTCCAAGAGAAGGAAGATGTATTAAGACAATACGAAGGGGAAATAAAAACAAAAGAAGGAAAAGAATAGAAATAGTAAATAGGAATGAAAAAGAAAGACAGGGCCTGCGGAGATTTCGGGGAACAAAGGAAGGGGTAAAGCAAATGCACCGCAAATGCACAATTGGTTTGCTGACAGGCCTTCATAGTAATCGTTAACTGATAGCAAGCGGTCGATGAACTTTTCGTAGTCAGCTGAACTATTTTCCTTTTGGTGGTACAGTGACAAAGAAAAATAAATTCCTTTTGAAAATTTAGTGGGTGAGTGAAAGAATTTTTTTGGTTTTGACGAGCAGAATTTTAAATTTAAATTATTATTCCCCATAGTTCTGATAACCCCAAACTAAAAATCTGCCGACATTCAGAAATTACGGGAGAGCTCTAACTGGCGTAGTGGAGGTAGGCAAAACTATCTGACATTTCTTTGTGGTTGTCTTAACATCTCCCCCATTTGTTTATAGGTTTTTTTTTTACCGAAAAAGTGACTCGGGCGTCTGTTAAGCCCAAAATAAGCTGTGTCCGCAAAGGATCTGTGGGACCGTAGTAGCGCTATTTCTGCCGTTGGACTGCAAGCGAGCCGACAACATACCGCCAGCCAACGGCCTACAGCATACGCTAACGGGTCAAAGCCCACAGTTGCGGCACAAAGGTGCTTAACAGGCCCGAGATTTTATTTACTTAACCCAGAAAAGGGAATAATTTCATTTGGGAGTACAAGTAAGCGCAAACGCTTTTCTCCCCCGCCCGAACAACCATCGCCCACTGAAGGCATCAGCGGGGTGCTCCGCCACCACCCACCAAACTCTACGCCAAACAACATCAACATCACCAACCAAGCAGCGTTGCCAGCAGTGATTTTATTTTTATTTTGTGAAGTGCCACAGTGATTTTTTTTTGATTTCCTTTTTTTAACGTAGTTTTTCTATTGATTTTAATTTTAACGTAGTTTTTCTATTGATTTTAATTTTAACGTAGTTTTTAACTTTTTTCTTAACGTAGCTTTTTTATTATTTCCTTTTTATTTTAACGTAGTTTTTATTTTTTTTTTGAATGGTTTTGAACCTGCTTTTAATATTTTAGTTTTGTGCACGGGATAATTAGAAAATAGGTATTGTTAGGCCAAAAATTTTGAAACACAAACGAAACTTCTTGTGCTGGCGCCAGAACAACGGGGGACGTAAAACCGTGAGTAATTTTAGTTTTTTTTCCATTATATTTTTGAATTTTTGAATTTTAGTTTATAGTATTATATACATAGTATTAAGAGCAGAGGATTTTTTTTTACCTTTTTTCGTTTAATTGTGATTTCATTTTCTTATTCTTGGTTTCGGGTTTTTTATCATTTTTCTTATTCTTAAGTTTCTTTGATCTTTGGTTTTATTTTTAAGTTTCCTTACCTTCCCTTTTAATAAAAGTGGCACTATTTTGGTTTTCAATGTGTTTCAACCAAATTTCTTGTGGTTTAGATTCATTTTAAATATGAGCGGCTAGATCCCTTAGCTCACGGTGTGTGGATATCGGGGAAGGCCGTCCTTTTGTTAGATCGACGATGACATTACACGACTAATACTAACTGACGACATGACATGACGCTTTACAGCGTTATTTTTCAGCCTTAACGGCTTGACTAGTGTTGTGACTGGAGGGTTATCAAGGGGCTATCTCTCGCAGTTTCGGCCAGAGAGAGATAGCTTTTGGTTATGTCTACGGACATGAAGGGTGGGTTGGCCATCCCTTGCCATTAACATCTGGCGTGTTTCGAGGTCGTGACGAACCTCTACCTTCAGGAGATTACGGAAGGACAAGTTGCGTTTAGGGTAAAAGTAGATAGGTTAGATTTAAGTTATATTAGGCATAGTTTAGGATCTAGTTTATTCTTTTAGGTTAGTTTAGATATAGATTAGGCTAGATAGGTTAGTTTCGCGGTGTCTCTTCCGTTCTTTCTTCGAGGTATTGGCATAGGTTCTTGGACATTTTTCTTTTCCCACGCTATCTTTGATTTAAATTGTCCGTCTGTTTGTCTGAGGTCAAAGTAGAGTAGCTTTCTTCTTTCTTTTTTTTTTCTTTTCTACTTTTCTCAATGGCATGGATAAATGTTTGTTGAGCAGGTGGTATGTGGTGAGGGGGCAAGAACACCCCCCGTCCGACGAGCTGAGCCGAGCAACCACAAGCATGCCGCGCCCTCCTCACCTGTACCGAAGCTGCCCCTGTGGCTCGACCTTGGCTCACAACAATGGCGCCCAACGTTTTTAACCGGCTAGGCCGATTGCGACTCCAAGGGGATGATTTTCCTTTGAGAAGGTCATCACCTTGGACTTGCAACAGCCTTCGCGATTTTTTTTTAGTTTACATCTTTTAATTTTTTTTACTTTCCTGTCTATCTTTTGTTCAAGGACCGGTAGATCTTTTGGTTATGAAGCAGATTGAAGGCGGCTTTCCGATCGCTAGGTTATAACCCTGATGATTCAGTGAGGTAGCCTGCAGTCTGAAGATTAACCAGAGGCAACTTTTGGTTTTGTTAGGGATTCGCGGCTGCTTTCCAATCCCCAAGCGTGTAGCTAAAAGGGATGGGTGAGGTAGTCGGGGGTCTGTAATGGAACTAAGGGCTAGGTCAGGTTGACTGGACCTTACACTTACTGCTATCCTTAGGTTAGGGAGTTTATTCCGACCTTAAGTGAGGCATGGGTGGGGGCCTGGAAAATCTGATCAGGTTGGAGTGTATACCGGAAACTCTGCCATCTTGGTATTTGGTACAGCCAGATAACAATCGTGGCAGAGAGGAAAGTATCTGCTTCAACCTTCGTCATAATTTCGAAACACCAGTCACAACTTGACAATACGTAGGACGGACCTTAACAAACTCTACACAGACTTACATACATACTTACTAACTGATCTACAAAACGGTTTTGCGGAAAAAACCTTCCCTAGTATTCACACACCAAAGCAATCTTAATATCTAAACACACATACATATCTAATCTAAACACAAACAGAAAACATTGAAAACATTGAAAACATTTATCACTACGATACATTTTATACTCAACCTCCTATCGTTTGGTATAATACATATATAACATAAAAATTCTTAAACACTTGAAATATATACATTCACAAAAAACAGGTAATTAGAAAGAAATTAACCCAGTTAGAATTGAAATGGATAAGGGTCAACCTAATCCAGGAGCCGTCCCAAAGAGGACCACGTTCCAAGAATCCGGAACTACCGGAAAATCTCAGGGGTATTTCACGATGGGTAACGTCAGGTCAGATCCAGGCCAACAAAAAGCCTCGTCTCTCAAGCCTCCTGCTACGGGGACGAACAGATTTGACTTTACGGACTTGTCAACATTTTCGGCTGACTTTTTACAGTTTAGCCCAGACGACCCCAGACGGAACGTATTAACTAACGCGACGACTAACTTGAAGGTAGCTCGGCAAAAGCAACAACCCCTTCCAATAGAACACGACGATTACAACGACAACACTAACGAACTTGAGCAACGAACTTCGACACAAAAGCGTTTGCCAATTCACCGCCAATCAGCGGTACAACAACAAGGACAGCAAACCCTGCCAACGAACGAACATGGCGCAGGAACTGTAGCAGGAGGAGGACATCATAATGAACAGGAACATTCATTCCGAGAACAGGACTATAACGCACGACAGGATACGGTAGAGGAAGAAGGACCGACATCTCAGGACATGCCGGAGGAAATCTCTACTGCAATGGGAGGTAACCAGGCTGAAGTTCTCGCAGCATTAGCGCAGACGATGAAGTCCATGATGCTTACCTTCGAAACCAACATGAAGGCTATAAATAATAAAGTTTCCAGCCTGGAACTTTCCATTGCAGAACAGAGAGGGCCAAAGGACATAACTATACGCCGACAGGACGATACCTACAAACAGCCAACACAGCCCACCGTATCACCACAATACAACTACCACCAACAAACGCCACAACTACTAGACCTCGACAATGAGAGACGAGGGCCTGATCAGTTTTACCCACAACAGTCAGGAAGTAGGGTGATGACGCCTGTACACAAATGGGGGTTGAAGTTCGACGGCACCACGAAGGCAATGTCGGTAGAAAGCTTTTTGTTCAGGGTAGAGACTCTACAACGTCAGAGCGGGTTCTCCGGTAAGCACCTGCTGTCGCAATTCCACCACTTAGTCACAGGACCAGCAGAGAAATGGTATTGGCAGTTTCTACAGGAAAGCGAGGATTGTGAGGGCCTGAGATACTCCGATCTCAGAAAAGAGTTGGTAAACCAATTTAGCAAAAATAGGCGGGACCACGAAATCCTCAGGGCTATTATGGATAGGAGACAGCTGCCCCATGAGTCATTCGACGACTTTTACGGCGACATTCGCTCAATGACTCTACAGATGACCAACAGACCGTACGAACTAGACTTGGTAGATATCATTCGCCAAAATATAAAGGATAAGGTCGCCACGCTAATTTTCGGGTGTTCCATTAGGAGCATCCAAGACCTCCGCGAAGAATGCAGACGAGCCGAGAAATATTTATCGGCAAGAGAACAAAAATTTAGACGACAGATAACAGAAATTGACGATCATGATGTATATAGGGACCGCAATGAGCAGCTAATAAAATTTGACGACGAACAGGATAACGTGAACCTTGCCGCGCTGCAACATCAACGATCGAATAGACACGCAGGTCAAGTTAGGACGGATCGTAGGGTAGGGATCGAACAGACGAGCTTAGGCAAGGCAAATTCAGCCACAAAAACAGAAGGGACACAACCGACATGCCCTTCCAATTTTCATTCCCTGACGTGTTTTAGTTGCGGTCAGGGAAACATAAGTTTTCACTGTGCCCAGTGCCAGGAAAACTTAAGAATCGGCAGTGCATCCGGGAGTCACCAGCCGATGAAGCCAGCATTCCCGGAAAACCATGTCCACCCGGACAAATAAAAATTTTAAAGAGGGATACGGTTAGGGAATGTGACTCTTCGAGTAAGGAGAACCCTCAACGGAAGAGTCTACACGAAAGACTCCAATTTTATTATGAGACTAGGAAGAAGATTTTCGGTGAGGAAGTGGCATCGTCGGTCAAGAAAACTAGGAATTATAGGAAAATTAGTAGGCTTAGGGAATTATGTGCAAATAATAGACGACGAAAGAGAAATATTATAGCATCTGTGATAACCATTACGGACGACAATAGGCCCTACGCGAAAGTTAGGATTTTAGGCGAGGAGCTCCTGGGCCTATTGGATAGCGGAGCATCAATTAGCTGCCTCGGAAAAGGATCTCTAGAATTTTTAGAAAAACATAATATTCAAATGACAAGAATGAAAACAGACATAAGGACAGCAGACGGAAACCACCAACACATTCACGGACGATTTACAACAACAGTCTCATGGGGTGGCAAGTCTCACACACTTGAAATATTTGTAGTCCCAAGTCTCCAACAGGCACTTTATTTGGGGGTTGATTTTTGGAGGGAATTTAAGGTCGCTCCAAACATTATCGACGAACTTGACGTTCCATCGCCGACGGAGGATCGAACACCAGTCCAGGCACTCTCACCAGAACAACATCATCAGCTGGAGAGAGCCAAGCAGCTGTTCCCCTCCTTCGCTCGGTTGGGGTTGGGTAAGACCGGCCTCGAACAGCATATTATCGAGGTGGAAGACGACAAGATCCCCATTAAACAAAGGCACTACCCGATCTCACCGGCGATCCAAAAGCTCTTGTATGACGAGTTGGATCGAATGATCTCCTTGGGGGTCATCGAAGAGAGCAACAGCGCATGGAGCTCTCCAGTTGTGCTGGTGAGAAAACCAGGCAAAAATAGATTGTGCCTGGACTCCAGGAAAGTTAACGCGGTAACGAAGAAAGACGCATACCCGCTTCCACACATAGAGGGGCTTTTGAGCAGACTCCAAGACACCAGATTCATATCAGGCATTGACCTGAAGGACGCGTTCTGGCAGATTCCCCTGGAGCACAAATCAAGAGAGAAGACGGCCTTCACAGTCCCTGGGCGGCCTTTGTACCAGTTCACGGTGATGCCATTCGGGCTGTGCAATGCTGCACAGAGAATGTGTCGGCTTATGGACAAAGCCATACCCGCTCGGTTGAGAGAGTATGTCTTTGTCTACCTCGATGACCTCTTGGTTTGTTCTCCAGATTTCGAGTCACATGTCAGAGCGCTAGAAGAGGTAGCAAAATGTCTTCGGGAAGCGGGGCTCACGATTAACGTCGAGAAGAGCAAGTTCTGTTACCGCGAAATAAAATACCTAGGGTATATCGTCGGCGATGGATGCCTACGGACTGACCCAGACAAGGTATCGGCGGTCGACGGTTTTCCGGTTCCCAAAACTCCCAAGCAACTCCGGCGGTTTCTGGGGATGACAGGATGGTACAGGAGGTTCATTCCGAACTTTTCCGCACTGTCCGCTCCAATGACTGACTGCCTTAAGAAAGGACTAACTTTCGCAATGACAGACGAAGCGCTTAACGCATTTAATAAACTTAAGGCGACTTTGGTGTCCGCACCCATACTTACAAATCCGGACTTCACGAAACGCTTTTACATTCAATGTGACGCATCGACGACAGGAGTAGGGAGTGTGCTTTTCCAGATGGATGCGGAAAATAACGAGCGACCCATAGCATTCATGTCCCAGAAGCTGAATTCCGCCCAGCGCAATTACAGTGTGACGGAACTTGAGTGCTATGCGGCCGTTCTCTCGGTAAAGAAATTCAGGGCCTATGTGGAAGGACTTCCTTTCACGATTATCACGGACCATGCCAGTTTGAAGTGGCTCATGACGCAGAAGGATCTGTCTGGTCGTTTGGCCAGATGGAGCCTGAAGCTTCAAGGGTTCGACTTTGACATTGAGCATCGGAAGGGAGTCCAGAACGTAGTCCCTGATACTCTATCCCGCGTCCATATGGATGAGCTCATTCCTGAAACAGACATACTCCAGGTTGACCTTGACTCACCATTCTTTTCCTCGGAAGAGTATGATGAGTTGAGGAAGACCGTTAACGAACGACAAGACCAACTACCTGACATTTGCGTTTCAGACGGATTTGTTTACAAACGAACTGACATACGTACAGGAGACGTAGTACAAGACGACAGAGCCTGGAAACTCTGGATTCCGGTAGAGTTGCGTGGGAGTCTTGTGGAATCCGCCCACAATTCGCCATCGGCAGGACATGGTGGCATCCACAAAACATTGTCCAGGTTGCGACAACTATACTTTTGGCCTGGCATGGCCACCGACGTGCAGAATTGGGTGAAAGCCTGCGATGTCTGCAAATGCTCCAAACCCGTAAACATGATATCGCGACCGCCGATGGGACAACAAATGATCACGGAGCGACCTTTCCAAAGGCTTTATATTGACTTTCTAGGACCATACACACGAACGAAAAACGGAAACACACATATATTTATTGTCCTAGACCATTTTAGTAAGTACGTATTTTTAAAACCTATTAGAAAAGCAACGGCTGCAGAGGTAGTTAAGTATTTAGAAGAATCAGTGTTTCATGTATTTGGTGTCCCGGAGTATATCCACTCTGACAATGGTAAGCAGTTCGTTTCCGAATTGTTTGCCAGCTTATTAGCAAAATATGGGGTCAAACATGTTCGAACAGCGTTCTACTCTCCTCAGGCAAACGCCTCAGAAAGAGTAAACCGTTCGGTCCTAGCCAAAATAAGGTCTTACCTAAAAGACGACCAAAGGAACTGGGACCAACACGTATCCGATGCGGCGTTTTCCTTGAGGAGCGTGGTTCATGATTCGACACTGTTTGAACCCTATTACGCATTATTTGGCACTAACATGATCCAGCACGCAAGTGCATATAATGTTCTCCGACGCCTTGACACGATCAAAAACATGAACACGGAAATAGTTACACGAAACGACAAACTAGAGCTAATTAGGACTAAAATACTTGACAATCTAGGGCTAGCACACCAAAAAGCAGAAAAAACGTATAACACAAGAAGTAGGGACATAAAATACAAAGAAGGACAAATAGTTTATAGGAGAAATTTCAAGCAAAGCAATCTGCTGGACAAATACAACGCTAAGTTGGGTCCTAAATTTATAAAATGTATAGTGCTGAAAGCCGTCGGCAATTCACTATACGAAATAGGAAACTTGATGGGAGAAAAAGTTGGAGTTTTTCACGCCAAAGATCTCCACACTTAACCATGACGCACTCTTGCAGTCGTTGCTTGATTATCTGTGATACTTTATGTTATTTATTTATTTATTTATTTATCTTATTTGTCCGTCCTAGAGCTTTTATTTATTTATTTATTTACATAGTTTATTTATTCACATAGTTATTTATTTATATTATAGATCTATTTATTTATTTATAGAGTTATTTATTTATGTTAGAGATTTATTTATTTATTTATTTATATAGTTAAGAAAGTCTGTGATATTAGAATAGGTCCCAAAAAGTGATAGCAACTCTGTGATAAACCCGAGTGGTTCAGTAACCCACTTGAACACACCTTCTCCACCCGAGAATAAACAAAAACAAACATAAACAACACAGAGAAAAATAAACGCCAATTGCATCGCAAATTCCAAAGGATAGGTTCTATCCGATTTATTAAGATCACTAAAGACACAACTCTAACACCCGGCATAACAAATTTAGCGCAAAGATCTCAGGGTATGGGCCCTTGCCACACGATTCGGCAAATCAATAAGGTCGAGCCAAAATGTTGATTATCAGCACCCGAGATTCCTCCAGGCGAAATGGCTACGATTTTTACGAGGTCGTTAGCCTCCCGACCACTCGGCGAACGCCGTCGAGCCTGTTACGGAGCCATACCTGTGAGGAATAGAAAGTAGCGCAATTAGGATTATTTATATTTCAGTAATATGAAATATTACCAAAGATGCTTGGGGTACCTGTAAGGAAGAAAAAAAAAAAAAAAAAATTTTTAGAAAAAAGGTAAACAAACTCTTACATTGGAGTTTGGCCGCTCATTCGCAGATCCAATACGCGTTGAGAGGACAAACACCAATAAAAGATAAATAAACTCACCTGTGCAATAAATTATAAATGATGATGACCTGAAAACAAAATAAAATGAATTAATAATAATCAATAAAATAAAATAAAATAATTCCTTACCACGTTTACGTCCATCTGCTGCGCTTCCCGAGTTGATTTTGACATTTTGTCTTGTCAATCGTTTATTCGCTTTCATGTTTCCTTCGTTCCAGTTTCATTGCGTTCCAAGTTAGTGGGTGATCGTGTAGATGTAGTTGAAAGTTTTTTTTGTAAGTTACGTTAGTTTCTCTATTTTAGTTATCGTTACTTTATGTATGTATGTTATTAGGAGATAGGAAGACAAGACTGATACGACTTGACGATTAGGAATTAAGAGACCCCTCGCTCTCATTCCAAGAGAAGGAAGATGTATTAAGACAATACGAAGGGGAAATAAAAACAAAAGAAGGAAAAGAATAGAAATAGTAAATAGGAATGAAAAAGAAAGACAGGGCCTGCGGAGATTTCGGGGAACAAAGGAAGGGGTAAAGCAAATGCACCGCAAATGCACAATTGGTTTGCTGACAGGCCTTCATAGTAATCGTTAACTGATAGCAAGCGGTCGATGAACTTTTCGTAGTCAGCTGAACTATTTTCCTTTTGGTGGTACAGTGACAAAGAAAAATAAATTCCTTTTGAAAATTTAGTGGGTGAGTGAAAGAATTTTTTTGGTTTTGACGAGCAGAATTTTAAATTTAAATTATTATTCCCCATAGTTCTGATAACCCCAAACTAAAAATCTGCCGACATTCAGAAATTACGGGAGAGCTCTAACTGGCGTAGTGGAGGTAGGCAAAACTATCTGACATTTCTTTGTGGTTGTCTTAACATCTCCCCCATTTGTTTATAGGTTTTTTTTTTACCGAAAAAGTGACTCGGGCGTCTGTTAAGCCCAAAATAAGCTGTGTCCGCAAAGGATCTGTGGGACCGTAGTAGCGCTATTTCTGCCGTTGGACTGCAAGCGAGCCGATAACATACCGCCAGCCAACGGCCTACAGCATACGCTAACGGGTCAAAGCCCACAGTTGCGGCACAAAGGTGCTTAACAGGCCCGAGATTTTATTTACTTAACCCAGAAAAGGGAATAATTTCATTTGGGAGTACAAGTAAGCGCAAACGCTTTTCTCCCCCGCCCGAACAACCATCGCCCACTGAAGGCATCAGCGGGGTGCTCCGCCACCACCCACCAAACTCTACGCCAAACAACATCAACATCACCAACCAAGCAGCGTTGCCAGCAGTGATTTTATTTTTATTTTGTGAAGTGCCACAGTGATTTTTTTTTGATTTCCTTTTTTTAACGTAGTTTTTCTATTGATTTTAATTTTAACGTAGTTTTTCTATTGATTTTAATTTTAACGTAGTTTTTAACTTTTTTCTTAACGTAGCTTTTTTATTATTTCCTTTTTATTTTAACGTAGTTTTTATTTTTTTTTTGAATGGTTTTGAACCTGCTTTTAATATTTTAGTTTTGTGCACGGGATAATTAGAAAATAGGTATTGTTAGGCCAAAAATTTTGAAACACAAACGAAACTTCTTGTGCTGGCGCCAGAACAACGGGGGACGTAAAACCGTGAGTAATTTTAGTTTTTTTTCCATTATATTTTTGAATTTTTGAATTTTAGTTTATAGTATTATATACATAGTATTAAGAGCAGAGGATTTTTTTTTACCTTTTTTCGTTTAATTGTGATTTCATTTTCTTATTCTTGGTTTCGGGTTTTTTATCATTTTTCTTATTCTTAAGTTTCTTTGATCTTTGGTTTTATTTTTAAGTTTCCTTACCTTCCCTTTTAATAAAAGTGGCACTATTTTGGTTTTCAATGTGTTTCAACCAAATTTCTTGTGGTTTAGATTCATTTTAAATATGAGCGGCTAGATCCCTTAGCTCACGGTGTGTGGATATCGGGGAAGGCCGTCCTTTTGTTAGATCGACGATGACATTACACGACTAATACTAACTGACGACATGACATGACGCTTTACAGCGTTATTTTTCAGCCTTAACGGCTTGACTAGTGTTGTGACTGGAGGGTTATCAAGGGGCTATCTCTCGCAATTTCGGCCAGAGAGAGATAGCTTTTGGTTATGTCTACGGACATGAAGGGTGGGTTGGCCATCCCTTGCCATTAACATCTGGCGTGTTTCGAGGTCGTGACGAACCTCTACCTTCAGGAGATTACGGAAGGACAAGTTGCGTTTAGGGTAAAAGTAGATAGGTTAGATTTAAGTTATATTAGGCATAGTTTAGGATCTAGTTTATTCTTTTAGGTTAGTTTAGATATAGATTAGGCTAGATAGGTTAGTTTCGCGGTGTCTCTTCCGTTCTTTCTTCGAGGTATTGGCATAGGTTCTTGGACATTTTTCTTTTCCCACGCTATCTTTGATTTAAATTGTCCGTCTGTTTGTCTGAGGTCAAAGTAGAGTAGCTTTCTTCTTTCTTTTTTTTTTCTTTTCTACTTTTCTCAATGGCATGGATAAATGTTTGTTGAGCAGGTGGTATGTGGTGAGGGGGCAAGAACACCCCCCGTCCGACGAGCTGAGCCGAGCAACCACAAGCATGCCGCGCCCTCCTCACCTGTACCGAAGCTGCCCCTGTGGCTCGACCTTGGCTCACAACACTACTTCAAAATCCGCTTCAGGATCACCGTAATCTTCTTCATCATGGAATGCGAACAGTTCCTTTTGGTTATCACAAAAGTCCTTCCATGCGCTTTCCAACCGTTCTAATCGAACTTCTAGAACCGCTTGTTCGGAATCCGCAGGAATATCTTGCACAACATTGTAAATGCGAGTGATTGCGCCTTTTAAATGCCTACGAGCTTGTTTCAACACGTCCATAATGAGCAGATATATATAATATATGTGGATATTACACGAGTACCCACAATTGTCCAACTCTTACAGCAAGCAAATCTAACAGCAAGGCGACCACAATCAAACAGCAGCAACGAAGAAAGACAGGCGAACAAATTTGACCCAAAAAAATATTACCTGGGATTAAATATGTTGCTAGCAACCACCAAACGAATAATCCGCGAAAGAAGGACCAATTTTGGTGAGCAATTAAAGACCGAGAACTTAAAACGTTATAAGATGTACTTTAATTTCAACAAATCAATTATTTTTTTTTTTTTTTTTTTTTTTAACGCTGCGCGCTGGTACAAAATGATACGAGATGTGTACTGGGTGGCTGCTAGAACATAAGTGAAGAACGCAAAGAAACAACATCGCATATGCAATTGCAAGTTATGATTTGGAATTGAAACAATACCCAAACGGTAATGCTCTCACCAGCAAACTTATCACTCAAGTCCAAATCGCTTGTTACAACGGCATTTGCATTTGCATATGCGAGCAGCCAAAACCAATTATGATTATACAAAGTAATAAAGAAAACTTAGCTAAACATAGGGTATACAATTTAAGTTTGGTAAATAGCAAGAACAAATGCAACTAACAAAATTTACTTTAAGTCAATAATAAATTTGAATAGATAGAAACAATAATAATGAATTGATTTCCGAACAAATAATAATGAATTGATTTCCGAACATGCCGGCCCCGCTGAAGGAATTCAGGAAATTGGCAAAATAGCTAATTTGGTGATAGGGCGCTTAAACCTTCCATGACTAGTACGTAGAGTAACTACCCGCACATGACCGTCATTGCCGGGATGAACTTCTTCGATTCGGCCTAGGGACCATTGCGAGGGTGGTAAATTTGATTCCTTGAGGACAACGAGATCTCCGACCTGGTACTCCTTCGTAACTTGGCTCCATTTTGGACGTTGTTGAAGTGACGTCAAGTAATCGCTTTGCCATCGTCGCCAGAAACCCTGCATCATATTCTGGACAAGTTCCCAACGACCCAATCGATTTGGAGAAATGTCCAAGTAGTTAGGCTCCGGAATCGCAGTGTATGGTCTTCCTATAAGAAAGTGAGAAGGTGTTAATGGGTTGAGATCTGAATCTGAAAGAGCGCAAAGGGGCCTAGAGTTCAAAATAGCTTCGATTTGGGCTAGCAAGGTACACATCTCCTCAAACGTAAGGATATTGCTTCCTACAACTCGACGAAGATGCCGCTTCACTAATTTTACCCCAGCTTCCCAAAGCCCCCCAAAATGAGGACTATGCGGAGGAATGAATTCCCACTTGATGCTCTCTGCGGCTAACGCTTCAGCCACCTTCTCGTTATGTTCCTTGGATTGGACAAATTTTGACATTTCCGATAGCACACGAGCTGCTCCTTGAAAGTTCGTACCATTGTCCGAGTACATCACTTGGGCTTTTCCTCGCCGCGCTATGAACCTCTTCAAAGCAGCCATAAAGGCGTCGGTGGTCAGATCCGTAACCATTTCCAAATGCAGGGCCTTGGTAGTCATACAGACGAATAATGCTAAGTATCCCTTAGCTAGCTTCGGTTTCCTACACTTGGACAAACGAATAGTGATTGGACCCGCATAGTCGCAGCCTGTGTGTTCAAAGGGAAAGGATGGTTCGACACGAGAAGATGGGAGATTCCCCATAAGTTGGGACGATGTAGATTTTCGGAGTCGAAAACAGGTTACACAATCATGAACGATTTTTCTGATGAGGTTTCTGCTACCGATGATCCAATATTCTTGTCGAATTAATGCAAATAGTCCTGATACTCCAATATGCAGATACACCCTATGAGCATCCATTAAAATTAGTTTCGTAAAACGATGATCCTTGGGAAGAATAATGGGGTGCTTAATACCGAAAGGAACATTCGTAGCGTTTGCAATTCTTCCACCAACCCGTAGCAACCCTACCTCATCGAGAAAAGGGGACAACGAAGATAAGGAAGAGGCCTTCGAAACGTAACGATCATCCTTCAGAGATTGTATTTCCAATTTAAAGGAAAGTTGACACCACAGTAGACAAAATTGTTTAGCAGAAGCAAATTCAGGGAACGAAGAACGGCAAAATGTTCGATCCTTTACTGGAATTCTGCAATTTCGGCAGAAACGGAAAACGAAGCCAACAATTCTTACAAGTTTTCTCCATGACGAAATATTCCGGGATAAGGGTTCTAAGAAGTGTTCTACAGGAGAAGCCACGAGTATGGCAATAGACTTAATTCGTTCCTCAGGGATAGTTTCCACGATGCCTGCATGATTGATTGGCCAGAGGCTTACGTCCTTCAACAGCCACGCTGGACCTTTCCACCATAGTTTCATTTCCAACAATTTATTGGGTTCGATTCCCCTTGATGCACAATCAGCTGGATTTTCTGCTGACCTAACGTAGTTCCAGCAAGACCGAGGCAAATATGATAAAATCTCCGAGGTGCGATTTGCAACAAAGGTATTCCACCTTCGAGGCGTAGACGAGAGCCAGGATAAAACAATTTGCGAGTCCGAAAATGCCGACGTGCGCAGAGGAACAACGTCCAACGATGACCGAATTGACTCTACTAACCGAGATAACAAAAGGGCTCCACACAGCTCAAGCCGAGGAATCGAAAGTTGTTTAACTGGAGCGACGCGAGTTTTTGCTGCAACCAAATGAACCTCTATAACACCTTCTACTTCACTGCGAGCATACACCACAGCCGAATAGGCCCTTTCGGATGCGTCCGAGAATCCAATTAGCTCAAACGATTTAGAATTTAGTGTAAATCTTCTCAAAATCCTAAAGTTTTCGAAACAGGATAACTCTGCACGATATGATTTCCATTTATCCGCTACTTCTATAGGTAAGGGATCATCCCAACCTATCTTCGTTTTTGCCATCCACAGCTCCTGGAACAATATTTTAAACAAAATAGTGGAAGGAGCCAGAAAACCAAGGGGATCGAAAATCTTCGCAACCTCAGAGAGTAGATTTCTTTTGGTGGGTATCAATTTAGCAGGTAAGGTAATATTGTAGGAGAAGGTGTCACTTGTTGGGTTCCAAACTAGGCCAAGAACTTTGGTCCATTGTGTCGCACTATCCAAATCCAGAGAAATGTTTTCATCACAGCTGATCTCGCGTAGAATGGACCAACAGTTCGAGCTCCATTTGCTCAACTCCAAGCCACCGCATGAGAGCATATTCACTATTTGGTTTTTCAACTCTAACGTATCAGACACAGAATCAGATCCCGTCATTAGGTCATCGACATACATGTCATGCAATATTGCATGAGAAGCGAGAGGAAATTGATGCTTGTAGTCCAAGGCTATTTGACGCAGCACTTTCATCGATAAGAATGGAGCAGGCGATGTACCGTAGGTAACGGTACACAAGCGAAAATGAGCTACGGGTTCACCAACGGATTCCCTCCAAACAATGCGCTGGAAATCCCTATGTTTTGGATGAACCCAAATTTGCCGAAACATTTTTATGATATCGGCACAAAACACGTACTTATGAAGGCGAAACCGAAGGCAAACGTTGAATAAGTTACGCTGTAGTGGAGTTCCTATATGCAACATTTCGTTGAGACTGTGGCCAGTTGTATCCTTATGGGAGCCATCAAAAACGACACGAATTTTGCTGGTAATGACAGCATGATGAGGCAAGTAAAAGACGTTTCCCGACGTTGGTTCAATTTCAGAATCTGGAATACGCTCCATATGGCCTAATTCCTGATAGATCCTCATAAACTTTTTGTACTCTAAGCACAAATGCTCATTACGTGCAAACCGACGCTCCATGGCAAATAATCGAGATAAGGCCCCAGAGATGGTATTTGTGAAATGAACATTATTTTGACAAAACGGTAGTTCAACCATATACTTCTTGTCTGCTGTACGAGATAGAGTTTTAGAAAAATGAACATCTGCTTCGCCTTCAGAATTAACCAGAGAAAACTTGCAGGGAACTTCTTCGATTTCCCAAAACGCCTTCAATATCGAGTCAAGATCTACACCGACATGCAAGGATACAATGGATGTATCTAGCATACTGCCCGTAACGACCCATCCGAATATGGTTTCGTGCGCGACAATATTTCCTTTCCTATCAGTGCGATGACCATTCTGCAGAATACTCCAAGCCTTGTCGGCTCCCAACAAGATATCTATGGGTCCTGGAGTATTAAACGTGGAATCAGCCAGGCGAAGGTCCTTGAGGAAGAGGGTATTGTCCCAATCGAAAGCAAACGATGGAGTTTGCGAGGTTATTTCCCTTAAAACATAAGCCTCAACTTCAATTTTCTTTGAATCGAAACGAGAATTTAAGGTTATAGTTACAACACCTTGTGTAACACCAGCTTCCACCGACGAAATACCAGATATAGGTAATCGGGCATGGGAACGACGAAGATTTAACCTATTCACGAAGCTTTCTGTCACAAACGACACTTGTGAGCCAGTATCGAGCAAAACACGAGCGAGTTGAGGACTTCCGAATGCATCAAAAACCTTAACGACAACAGTGGGTAAAAGGCCAGACGGACGAGATTCATGTCTAATATGATGGCTAAGGATCGAGGAAATTGCATTGGCACTGGTGGATGGCTCACTTTCAGCACTCAGAGATTCAGTAGAAGGATTATTGTTATCCAAATGAACTAAGCTATGATGCCGAGTATTACAAAATGAACAACGAGCCTTTACACGGCATCGTGCCGACGAATGTTTCGTACCGAGGCAGTTATAACACAATCGCGCATCCCTAACGAAGTTGCGACGAGAACAAACGGGCATGGACAGGAATTCTTCACACTTAGGAAGCAAATGGTCTTCCTTGCACTTTGGACACGATGTTTTAACCACGGATAAGCTTTTAACGTTTGTATTTGCGCGAGAGTTTTTGTTCAAACGATTTTTTGGAGCACTGGATTCTAACGCGTGACATCTAACCTCTAAAAAGTCTATGAGATCTTGAATGGTAGCATGCTCAGAGTTTTTATTTTCAAATGCCCACGCCTGGCGAGTTTCTAAATCGGTTTTATCAATTAACATGTAAATGAGCCAAGGATCTCTGCTTTCAGATTCCAAGGCTGCTAATCCACGAATGACCTCATCTGCCTTGTCCACAAGTTTACGCAAATGAGCTCCATCACCCACAACCACGTGGGGTATTTTTAGGAAACTTTCAATATACGCGTTAACGATGTATAATGGCTTATCGTACCGACCTTCAAGTTTTTCCCACGCGGGTTCGTAATTAGAGTCAGATATGGTTAAATGATTTAATAATTTGGCAGCTTCGTCGCGCAAAGAACTTTTTAGATAACGAAATTTCTGCGATCCCGACAAACTAGAGTTACAGTCTACCGTTTTCAGAAACATATCGCGGAACCCCGGCCAATCACGATAATCGCCGGAAAAAGGCTGCAGCTTCATGGGAGGAAGATCTACGTCGGAAACATGTGATTTACCCGATCCCGAGGAAGCCGACTTTCCCAGTTGCTCTAATAGCGCTGCTTGTGAACTAACTAAATTAGTCAACGAACTCATGGAAGTATCGTCCGGCCCCGGAAGCGCCTTTCGAGTGGCTTTAACAAGCGCTGCTTTAGCCGTTATATATTTGCACTCCACTACTTCAAAATCCGCTTCAGGATCACCGTAATCTTCTTCATCATGGAATGCGAACAGTTCCTTTTGGTTATCACAAAAGTCCTTCCATGCGCTTTCCAACCGTTCTAATCGAACTTCTAGAACCGCTTGTTCGGAATCCGCAGGAATATCTTGCACAACATTGTAAATGCGAGTGATTGCGCCTTTTAAATGCCTACGAGCTTGTTTCAACACGTCCATAATGAGCAGATATATATAATATATGTGGATATTACACGAGTACCCACAATTGTCCAACTCTTACAGCAAGCAAATCTAACAGCAAGGCGACCACAATCAAACAGCAGCAACGAAGAAAGACAGGCGAACAAATTTGACCCAAAAAAATATTACCTGGGATTAAATATGTTGCTAGCAACCACCAAACGAATAATCCGCGAAAGAAGGACCAATTTTGGTGAGCAATTAAAGACCGAGAACTTAAAACGTTATAAGATGTACTTTAATTTCAACAAATCAATTATTTTTTTTTTTTTTTTTTTTTTAACGCTGCGCGCTGGTACAAAATGATACGAGATGTGTACTGGGTGGCTGCTAGAACATAAGTGAAGAACGCAAAGAAACAACATCGCATATGCAATTGCAAGTTATGATTTGGAATTGAAACAATACCCAAACGGTAATGCTCTCACCAGCAAACTTATCACTCAAGTCCAAATCGCTTGTTACAACGGCATTTGCATTTGCATATGCGAGCAGCCAAAACCAATTATGATTATACAAAGTAATAAAGAAAACTTAGCTAAACATAGGGTATACAATTTAAGTTTGGTAAATAGCAAGAACAAATGCAACTAACAAAATTTACTTTAAGTCAATAATAAATTTGAATAGATAGAAACAATAATAATGAATTGATTTCCGAACAAATAATAATGAATTGATTTCCGAACAATATAATACTAGCTGACCCGGCGAACTCCGTTTCGCCTAAATTCGTTATTGTAATGAAAATAATATTTCGGAGCTTGCACAATGAATGCTACCTACTTAATGTAATTTGGTCAATTCAAATTCGTTATTCAAAAGTATTTATATATTAAATAAAATATAAATAACTGAAGTAGGTATAACAATCGATGTATTTCCGCTTTTGCACTAAAGTGGTTTGCTCGCACGTGAGCACGCCATACACAATTGATCATGTGAAAAACATGGGAATTCAAGATTGATGCCATAAATATCCTATCCAGCGATTATCCTGGCGACTTATTATTTGTCATAGATGATTAAATGCCAATGGCAAATCGTTCTGAATAAGGAGGCAAATCTTCGATTTTCTGAGCTCATTTTCTCCATCGCCGTTTTAAACATCGTATTCAAAGCGTTGTTCTTGTTTGCATTAAATAATTGTTGCAATTGTCGAATGACGTTTTTTGTCACCTCTGTTTGCCCTCTGCACAGCCCAGTACAGCCTATTAACTTGATCATCCCCCGACAAACACCTGCGAATATTGGTGTACGTCCTCATTTACTGGCAAGAAGGCACATATCCGATGGTAACTTTGGCCTTGAATCTGTTAATCCGAATTTTGCAGCGTAGAATCCCATGCCATTGTTAGAAAATGTGTGTTGGCATGATGTACATGTAAGAGGGAGAAGTGGTGGGAGGCGCCCGACGTGACGGCCCAGTGGTGGCATGCGCGTGAGCTGCGCGCGGTACTGTAAAGTACTTGAACATTGCAACATTTTTCTAAAATAAAATAATTTTAGGCAGCCTAAGTAACTCCTTATTACATCAGCTACCTGCCAATAAAAGTCCCGTCAAAATCGGTCCAGCCATTTCAGAGATTAGCCGGAACAAACAGACAGACAGACAAAAATTGATGCCTAAATTGTCGAAATTCTCGAACACTTCCAGAATTTCACCTTGGGTTCTAAGAACCATGCGTCTTACTTACTTACTTAAAGTGGCGCTACAGTCCGGGGTGGACCTCGGGCTCAACCAACAAGCGTCTCCAGCCAGCACGATCTTTGGCCAGATGTCTCCAGTTTCGTTAAGGTCCCCTTCCACCTGCGTGCGCCACCTGAGTCGCGGTCTTCCTCTACTGCGCCGTCCCTCGGAAGTGGATTTGAAAATCTTCCGGGCCGGAGCATTGACGTCCATTCGCTCCACATGACCCAACCACCTCAGTCGTTGGACCTTCACTCTTCTGGCTAGGTCGATGTCGCTGTACAGCCCGTACAGTTCGTCGTTGTATCTCCTCCTCCATTCACCGTCTATGCAGACGGGACCGAAAATTACTCGAAGAATTTTCCTCTCGAAGTAACCAAGAGTAGCCTCATCCGCTTTTGATAGAGTCCATGCCTCTGCACCATAAAGTAGGACTGGGATGATCAAGGTCTTATAAAGGGTCACTTTAGTTGTTCGAGAGAGGGCTTTGCTACTCAATTGCTTTCTTAGCCCAAAGAAACAGCGATTGGCAAGAGTTATTCTTCGTTACCATGCGTCTTATTGGTGCTAAAAAATAATGTTTGCCCACAAATTCATTTATGACTACTGAATGTTGCTATACGGCAACAATTATTTTCCCAACAGAAACATAGCCCTTTTCACGAATTGTTGCCGTAAGGCAACACACTATTTTAACATTTTTTTTATCGTGTTCAAAGTAAGTAAAGATACTTTATTTGATTATTTTATATAATTATAACAATTTAGAAAATATAATTAGCCTTTTTATTAAAAATTGATAACATTAGAACCAAGTAGATCTTAATTCAAAATGTGGACTTACCGGCCATTTGTTAGTTTCCGGCTACCTGGTCAGCTGTCTTTAAAATAATAATATGAAATTGGCGGGCTGTTTGACAGATAGGCTTAGATACTCTGAGAAAAAAGTGCTGCCACTGAGTTTTTATTACTTTTTGTAAGGAAATCAGTTTGTAGTGCCTTAAAAAAGAGCATTTTGTTGATGTTGCCATATGGCAACAAAAACACCGAAAGGGTTAAATTTCAAGATTGATTTTTTTTTTTTAACTATTAACTAAGACAGTTTAAAAACGATTCGAAAGAACAGGGCCCCTTTGTTTGGGACGTTGGTGTGGAGGTTGAGGTTGCAAAGACTCAACGGGCTATGCTGTCGGCGGCTTTAGTCGCCAGAAGGGTCACCCATGTCACCCAGCTAGGGGTAAGACCAGTCGATTACGAGCTCCCTCAGACGCCTTGGCACGGGTCTGTTGTATATAGCCTTACTCAGGTATGTCGGCGCTGCCTGAGCTGACCTTTTGTTTTCGGCCCTACTCGTGGGAACTAAATTATATTAAAAAACAAAACGGACAAACAAAAGAAAAGAAAAGAAAAAAAAAAAAGATCAAAAAGGCAATTTCGGTCAGGGGGGAGTCGGATTCGAGTGAGGGAGAGTCTTATTTTTCAACCGTATTCCTCCTGGTGCTGGAAAGAAGACTCTTGGCTAGCGATGGTGGGGAGTCTGACGACACCCTAACCAACGCTAGCATTTTCATCAGTGAGAAGTCTGGTACTCTCAGTGATCTTCAAGAAATTGTAACGGTCGAGGAGAGAGCTGAGGCAGTTGGATTATCCGCTGCCTGTGAAGCTGTATCTAAAGACTTTGTTGCTGCACAGAACTTCACTACCGAATAATCCGGCTCACCAACGATAAATAGGTATCGAAAAGCTCTTTCCCAACTGATTCCTACGGAGAAGATAAAAAACGACGTAGGCGAACTCACAGGAGGGAAATTCAATTTTATTTTCTGAAAGAACATAAACTTAGAAATACTGAACACATAACTTGTAGAACAATCACTTACATTGGTCGGAATTATTCTATAACAAACACCAGAATTACTGAGGCAGCAACCGAGAGAATGCGCAACTGTGACAACTTGGAAATCTAAGATGGATATGTTAATATAAAATAAGCTTTTTTCCCGATAGAATACCTACAATTTCAAATTGAATTCAAATCCAGAATTCAACCGATTAACACAAGTACTTTTTTCTTTTAACAAAAATTTCAAGGTTATTGATGAAGGGCAACGAATTCGCCATTACCTCATAATGACAGAAACTGCCTTAAATTCGCCGAGCTTAGAAAACCGCGTTGCCATAGTGCCATTCCCTAACTCGTTATAAGAAAAATCCAATCAAACATACATAATTCAATTCGAATTCATTAACTTAAAAATAAACTAAAAAACTAAACTTTGGCTCGATGACAGACTTTTTAAAGGAAGAAACTGTGGTCGAGGAAAAGTCTGGAACATCCGCTGCCGATGAAACTGGATCCAAAGCCGTCAGTAAGCAAGGGTTTAAGGTAAGGAGGAGCAAAGTGGAAACAGCTGGTTCTACCGCTGAACCCACTGCTTCCCTTAATAAAAAGGGTGCAAAACCTTACCCTCAGTATGACTTGGAAAAAGCTGCTTTTGATAGAGCGAAACTCATAATGGCTGATCCACTGCTTAGCCGAAAGCAAAGAAAAACTAGGGAAAATGTACAGATAGGAGAAGAAGGCGCGCAAGCACCCTCAACTTCACCGGCTGTCATAGCAAGGGAAAAGGGACCCGGAGGAGGTGGTTTCAGCAGTAAGAGGGGCAGGTCAGACGATGTTGCAGAGCTCAAACATGCTAAAAAGATGAAGGCTGGTACTTCGTCCGCTATACGTCAAGGGCAAAGCGATCCGAAGGATATGCTTCTCGTTGCTGTGGTGAACGAGCGGGAGCCTTGCGGTCGTCTGACAATCGTGCAGTGGAAAAATATCGAAGAAAATCCAAGACGCCAAGACCAAGACGACCTACGGAAGGCATTGTCCGCCACAGGAAATGTGGAGCTACTATTCGATGGTGCTGTTCGGGAAGGTGGACGCAAGGTTGTCGCCTGTGGTAACACTTAGGTACTCCGTGGAATTCCTCAGAAACTTCGTCACACAACATAGTGACCAATGGGAAGGCATTCACATCAAATGCATAACGGTAGCGGAGTTGGCAGTACAATCCACCGACGGCATTGGTCTGGGTTCCGTGCCCATATACTTACCCAGAGAAACTGTTAGGGCTTCTCCATGTTCAAAATCGGGAAATCAAGGCCGATACATGGAGAGTCCTTAAGACGGGACCAAGACGGCAACATGGCAAGCATTTTCTGTTGTCGCTAAATAAGGAAAGTCTCCCTTCCCTGCAAGAATCAAGAGGGATGATTCGATACAGCATGGGCAGAATCACGGTCAAAGTGGCCAAGGGATGGAAGATGGAAGTACTGCAGATAAATCTGCATCATAGTAAGGCAGCGACGGCCTGTCTGATGGAATACATAATCAAATAGGTCGTCGCAGTCATACTGATACAGGAGCCCTGGATCAGCAAGAAAAACACGATTCAAGGGCTCAAAGAAAGGAATTATGAGCTGTTATATAAAGCAGTAGGTAAAATCAGGGCTTGTATACTAATTAAAAAACAAATCAAGGCATTTCTTTTGAATAATTACAGCTCAGGTGACTTGGCTGCAGTAATCTGCGAGAGGGACCGTGGAAAACCACTCTGTCTGGCATCAGTCTATCTACCATACGACTCCGAGGTATTAATCACGGAGAACATGAGGAACTTGGCTGGTCGAAGAAATTGGACGCACGTAATGGGCTGTGATGCAAACTGGCAACAGCTTTTGAAAGCGCTTGTCCGGAAAATAAGGCACCAAAAAAGGCCCAGCCTAAATGTCTAGGGGGTTACATCTAGGTGAGTTTGCTTTAGCAGCTTTCCTGGACATAGAAGGGGCTTTCAACAACGTAGAGGGCAGATCGATCGAAAGCGCAATGGTGAATGGTAGCATTGAACGCTGCATTCGTTTTTGGGTAAGCAACATACTTAAAAGTAGGAAAATTAACTGCACCCTGGGGATGAAGTTCACTCAGAATGTCAGTAACCAGAGCGAACCCGCAAGGTGGAGTTTTATCACCTCTTTTGCGGGTACTGGTTATTGATGGCATTTTGAAGGAACTAAGTTCTATGGGGATAAGTGTCACAGCGTATGCAGACGATGTGGTTATCACTGTTCACCGAAAGTATCTTAACACTCTAAGTGAAATCATGCAGGGTGCTTTATGGATAATTAGCCAGTGGGCCAAAGTGTGTGGGCTCAATGCCAACCCATCCAAAACGGAACTAATACTCTTCACCCGAAAGTACAAGATACCGCACTTCAATCTTCCGAAGCTGGAAGGAGTAGAATTGCCCCTATCCCATCAGCCAGCGCTAGATACTTCATCTAGGGGTCATTCTGGACAGGAAACTAAACTGGAATCTAAATGTGGGGAAAAGAATGAAAAAGCTAATGCCCTCTTTACATGCAAGAAAATGGTTGGTAAGACTTGGGGTCTGAAACCTGCTATGATGCATTGGCTGTATACGGTGGTAGTCAGAGCCATACTCACATATGGCGCACTGGTGTGGTGGAGGGCCATTACAAAGAGAATACAATAGTAGGCAAAATGGCGACTGTGCAGAGGGCGTCATGCGTAGCTATAACGGGTGCACTTCGGAATACTCCTACAGTAGCGCTAGACATTTTTCTGCGTCTTATTCCTTCAGGTTTAGACATCGAACAGCTAGCGGGAAATAGCGCCTTAAGGCTCAATGCTCTAGGCTACTTCAAGGATGGCAATTTCGGACACTGTTCTATATTATTAGAACTGTTGCCCGGTAATCAGATACAAACGGACGAAATCTTTCCTTTGGTTGATCTCGATATTCCATACGATGTATCTTATCCAGAAAGGGATGAGTGGCATTTAGACAAGGTCACAAAACACTGTGAAATAGCAATTTACACAGACGGCTCGAAAACAGGGGAAGGCACTGGTTCTGGCATCTACTCTGTAGACCCACAACGAAAAGTGTCTATACGGCTACCGGATACTAGCAGTGTCTTTCAATCAGAAGTTTTAGCCGTTCTGAAGGCGGCAGAGCTTTTGTATATGATATTGCCATCTACATCGATAGACAGGCTTCCGAAATAGTCAGGGACTGTCGCACAGTGCTCAAGGCGTTATGCAGTCAGAACCAAGTAAGACTGTGTTGAGTGCCAGGACATTGCGGTATAGCAGGGAATGAGGAAGCTGACGGGCTAGCGAAAAAAGGGGGCGAACTAGGTACAGAAGAGGAAGCATGGCCCACACCACCTCTAGGTATACTAAAAGGTAAAATCAAACACCAAACCGAAATGAAAATGGACATAAAGTGTCCAAGGCACTTTGGCCACAACTCAACATCAAAAAATCCAGGGAAATTCTAAAATTAGGTAGGGAACAACTCAAAATATTAGTTGGAATCCTGCCAGGGTCACTGTCTTCTAAGATGCAAAAAGACTTAGACTGATAGACATGGACACTTGTAGATTCTGCGACGACCTGCAAGCCGATGAAGAAATCACACACATACTGTGTGAATGCGAAGCAATATCTCGCAACCGAAGGTAGTTTTTGGGTCGGTACTTTTTCCAACAACTGGAGGAGGTGGACCACACAAATTTCATATGGCTACTCAATTTCTGTAAGGAGCTAAATTGTTTCTCAAGGGAAAATGATTAGAGCGAAAAATGCAACTCCTTTTGTTTGATTAAAAATTAATGAATAAATCAAGGCGTTTCTTACAAAGCTATGTAAATTAAAACAACTTGCAAATTACAATAGGTAAAGTAGAATATTCCAGCAAAGATGAAGTGACACACATGAAAGACATGAATATTCAAAATCCAAGCAGTTATACACAAGTGCATTCCGCCACCGCTCTTGATGCCATTTTTAACAGATTTTAATATTCATCAACCGTAAAAGAGGGAAATTTTCTCGTTATTTTCTCATGAGATTTTGTATTACCTAAGCATTTTAGCCTAGCGTGTCAAGTGCTTTATGGGTTTATGGTTGATTATGGTTTCTATCACGTGTTTATGGACGTCGTCAATTCGAGGTTTTTTTTTTCTATATTATTTTTGTTTATTAGTAACTCTACCTATGCTTTAAATTTATGCGGTTGAATAAAGGGGGAAATTCTTCCGCATATACTCAGCGTCAGTAGTTGGTTCATCTACTACTGCTCGCCCCACCCGCACCTCTTAGACGGGCTGTCTGTGGATCACAATCGTATGGGGTGGACTGTTTCGGTCGCCCTTCGTATATCCAAAACAAACCGTCACTCGTTTAAACTCACCTTTTGACCAGCTAGAGCCACCAAATATCCCGAGGATACAATCATCGATGGCAGAAGTGAAATTTCGGCCTCGAATAATTCAACGCATCCTTAAAGAACTAGATTTATATAAGGCAACGGGACCCGATGAAATCCCGGCTATAGTACTCAAGAACTTTGCACCAGAACTTCCACCTGTACTCTGTATGCTGTTTAGCATGTCGTACTCCCAGAAGCCGTTTCCTTCTTGCTGGAAGACCGCTCGCATTCAACCTATTCCAAAGAAAGGGAAGAAATGTCTGCCACAAAACTATCGTCCAATAGCGTTACTTTCAATGCTCTCTAAAGTAATCGAAAAGGCAATAAATGTAGAAATAATCAAATATCTGGAAGGCCATCGATTAATAAGCGACAGGCAATACGGATTTCGGAGCCGTCGTTCCACTGGTGACCTGTTAAGCTACGTAACTCACTTATGGACACAATCAATTGAACAACACGGCGAATCCAGAGCCGTAGCCTTGGACATATCAAAGGCATTTGACCGAGTCTGGCATAGAGCCCTATTAGGCAGGTTAGCGTCTTACGGATTACCACAACAACTCTGCGGATGGATGCAAAATTTTCTTCTGGGAAGATCGATCCAAGTTGTTGTAGATGGTGTATCATCCAATTCGTTTGCTATAAATGCAGGAGTGCCCCAAGGATCTATTCTTTCTCCAACTCTATTTCTTCTCCACATCAACGATCTGCTTGGATCGACAAATAATAATATCAACAGCTTTGCAGATGACAGTACTCTTGTATCCTCCTTCTCGAACAGTGGGCCTGTGAATACGGCTACACCACATAATCAGAGATGTGAACAAATTAATTCTCTAAATGATGATCTGGACAAAATCTTGAAGTGGGGAAAGGACAACTTGGTTGTATTTAATGCAAACAAGACACAGCTCTCAACATTTTCCAGAAAAAAGCATCAACAGTTCCTCAGATCCAAATGGATGACCATCCAATCCATCACAAGGACTCAATGCACCTTCTAGGAGTCACAGTCAATTCAGGAATCACATGGCAGGACCACATATCCTACATCGCAAAATCGGCGTCCGCAAAGTTGAGCTACCTATTTAGAGCAAAGAGGTACTTTAGCCCCAAGCAACTTCTCCTTCTCTACAAAGCACAGGTTAGACCAGGCTTGGAATATTGTTCCCATATATGGAGCTCGGCCCCAAAACATTCACTTAACCTGCTTGATAGCATACAGAGACGAGCAGTTCGACTCATTGGAGACCCTACACTCACATCGAATCTACAACCGTTGGTGCACAGAAGAAAAGTCGCTGACCTATGCTTGTTCTATAGGTACTTCCATGGTAGATGTTCTGAGGAACTCAAAGACATTATCCCTCGAAATGCAACTTTTGGGCGCCCAACAAGACAGGCTGCTAATGCTCATGACCATACAGTACACTTGACAACCGCGAGGACATCAACTTTCAAAAACTCCTTCTGTTACAGGACAAGCAAACTTTGGAACTCACTTCCTGGGGATATATATCCAGAAGACTACAATTTGCAGCAATTTAAGTGCAGAGCAAACATACATCTGCAGGCATCTCGGGGCGCTGTTGAAGCGTTATAGGTTCGCCTTTCGCGGGAGAAGTAGGTATACAAAAAAAAAAAAAAAAAGTTGTAATACTCTGAAATATGCGTAGTAGGCTGATTGCTGCAATCGTCACTATTACTACGCTTTTTGCTACATCCGATAAGTTGCATTTGATAAGTTGCCAGAGGACACAGGCGAGGGTCTAACCGATACGGTCACCACCCACCCATCCGGAGACATACTGTCGACAGATCACTTCCTCCTTGACCAGCCTTTACTAAACCTCAAGTAAGTTACACGACGAAAGGGCCGATCTACTAATCACCGATGGCGCATACGGTTTACGCCATTATGACGAGACGTTAGAGGATTATAAGCGAAGGACACACAGTTTCGGTTACCCGGCACATATATTCAAAGAGAAAGACATATCGTCCATTAGTTATTCCCAGTCTCCTCTCTGCAAGGAGTTGTCTGAGGATTACAGACGAGGGGAAGACTTTTTCGGTCACCCTTCAACTATCCGAGGATAAACTGCTCCGATTCAAAATGAGAGATAGCCAAATGCGCAAACTAGCATGTCCGGCCTAGATAGAACTCTAGCCTTATCCTACCTATAGGTATACCTACCTACCAGTTGACAATTTTAACTGAAATGCATTTGTAAGGATATACAATGGAATCGTGAAACGTTTAGCAACTTTCCGTGATATTTACCTATCATCGCGTCATATTAGATAAATAGAGCTCAAATCTGTTCAAGTCTATTAAGTACAGCAGTGCTTCCATAATACAGAAGGAATACCTTGACTACCAGCGCCGGCCGCCCTCCAAATGTCATTATTAGTCCCCCCACAGCTTTACCTTAATCTAGTTTCTATTTCCTTCATTACTAACAGACGGGCGATTAACGCTATTAGTAAGCGATCGGCGTCCAACATCGCCACTAAAAGAATCCAATTCGAATGAAGATGTTATTAACCATGTTCCGAATGAATTCCGATTTTTCCTACCGAAACTTCACTCTGCTACCAGAAATTAATATCCTCATAGACCTAACGGGCACATACTCTAATAAACACATGGAAAATATTACCCACAGAGTTTTGCAAAACGGAATGTAAGGAAGGCTTGAGAAGACATAGGTACCTACTTACAACCTACACAAAGTTATTTAACCGCCGACAGAGCATCCCTGCCCTACATCTTTATGTAGGTACGTTCCACCTCAAACATGTATACACAGACACACATATCAACATAATACTGCAGCTATACTACTGGCTCACTGTAATGTGTAGTCACCTTACAAGAAAGGACCGGTATCGGAACCAGTGCCGGCACCACCAATGTGGCAATAAGCTCTCTCCGCGTCGTAGAAAAAGAGTCAAAGTAACAGTTGGCTGACTTCTTGAAATTACTGGTACGTTCTCTGCATCTAAAGTAGGATTTTACTTTTGCATGTGCGAGCTCGCGATTGTATCCGCTTCTACCACGCTATACTCTCTTTTGCTCCTAATGGTCTTTAAGCCCAACATTTTCCGCTCGAACTGTTCTGCACACACACACACACACACAGAGGCGCAACGCGCAAATAGAAGGATTAAAGTCAGCGAAGTAGCCATAGGCTCATTTGGCATTTGTGATCAATAATATTTATGATTCAAATTGAAGGAAGATAATATATTTAGATTCAGTCAAGAATTGGTATGGTAGCTGGATACAGGATAGGTACCTCGTACCTGTTAATGTGACTGAAAACCATGCGAGGTGACTAGCCCTCAGGCAACGCAATACAATATTCAGAACCTAGGCATAGCGAATAGGCATAGTAATAGAGAGGTATTACTCCAGGAACAATGTTTGGAAGTTTTACCAAAAGTTAAAAAGGACGTGTCATGGCAACAAGACCCGAACAGAAACCTGTAGAGACGAACAAGGAAACCGTGTAGTGGAAACACAGTCGGTGCTGAGGACATGGAAAAACCACTTCTGCAGACTGTTAAACGGCGAAGACGACATAAATTCCACTGTCAGGCAGAATGAACCATTCAACCTGGGCGATGAAAGCCAAGACTTCAGTCCACCTGACCAAAATGAAGTGAGGATAGCAATATCCAAGCTGAAGTCCAACAAGGCTGCTGGACCAGGCGGCTTACCTGCCGAGCTCTTCAAGGCAGCCGGAGATGACTTGGTAGAGTGCATACACCAACTCATCTCCAAAATTTGGTTACAGGAAAGTATGCCTGACGAATGGAACCTCGCAGCATTGTTTGCCCGATCAACAAGAAAGGAGACCCTCTAAACTGCGCCAACTATAGAGGCAACAGTCTCCTTAACATCGCATATAAGATCCTATCCGTACTGTGTGAATGCCTGGAACCATATATGTCAACGAACTGATTGGACCCTATCAGTGCGTTTTTATGCCCGGTAAGTCCTAAACCGACCAAATATTCAGACTACGGCAGATCCTGGAAAAAACCCAAGAAGTCCAAGTCGATACCCACCACCTGTTTATCGATTTTAAGGCCGCATATGACAGCATTTATAGAGACGAGCTATACAGAGCCATGTCTAATTTAAACATCCCTGGCAAACCTTTTCGATTGCGCAGAATGAGGAGAACACCGCTGTTCCATAAAGGCAGGAAATAATCTCCCCAAGACCTTTGATGCCAAAAATGATTGACAAGGTGACACGCTGTCATGTGACTCTTTTAACATCATTCTTGAGAAAATTGTGCGAAACTCGCAAGCCAACACCAGAGGCACAATCTTCCAAAAGTCTGTGCAACTACTTGCATACGCGGACGACATTGACATCATTGGCAGAACACAGCGAGCTGTCACTGGTGCGTTTGCAACTATTAGTACGGAAGCGGCAAAAATGGGTTTAGTAGTGAATGAGGGCAAAACAAAATACATGCTGTCAACAAGAAGGGACACACAACATCGACGAATCGGACAGAACGTCACGATAGATAGTTATAATTTTGAGGTAGTTAGGGACTTTGTCTACCTCGGCTCCGCTATAAATTCTGATAACGACATCACATCAGAAATCAAGCGAAGAATTACACTTGACAACCGCTGTTTCTTTGGCCTAAGAAGGCAACTGAGAAATAAGGCCTTGTCAAAAAACACTAAGGAGACTCTATATAAGACCCTCATCATCCCAGTCCTACTCTATGGCGCAGAAGCATGGAAGCTATCAAAGGCGGATGAAGATCTCCTCGGTCGTTTTGAACGCAAAATTCTTCGGGTGATTTTCGGTCCCGTTTGCGTTGACGGGATTTGGAGAAGGAGATTTAACAGCGAACTCTACGAGCTGTACAGCGACATCGACCTGGTCAGAAAAGTGCGCATTAGCCGACTAAGATGGCTAGGACATGTAGAGCGAATGGAAACCAACGCTCCGGCCCGAAGAGTCTTCGACTCCAACCCGAAGGGACAACGCAGTAGAGGAAGACCTCGCCTTAGGTGGCGCGAACAAGTGGAAGGGGACCTCAACCAACTTGGAGTGCGCAACTAGAGGCAGTTAGCTAAAGATCGCGCTATTGGTTGAGGCCCAGGTTCACCCCGGACTGTAGCGCCATCTAGGTAAGTTAGTAAGCAGGCATAGCGAATACATACGAACGGTCTTAAATTTACTCTGAAAGCAGCTCTTCAAGTTGGTTGAGAACAGCGCTGAGCATCAACAACAATAGCAGCGTTCCACTACCCGCTACATGACTAGCGGCATATAAAACTCCACGGGCACATTCAAGAATCTATTTATCTTAAGTCTACTAGATTGGTCTGGATAAGATGTAACCTTAACGCAAAAACTAGATTGGTCCGAAACGTAACTTTTGCTACTTCATCCACATATCCGAACTGTCAACTTAGTACTCAGTCACGAATTTGATGACTAGATTCGTCGGCTAGCCCTTCATAAACGTCAAATGAAACAGCTGCCCATGTGACCGATTTCAGTCAATCACAACCGAGATGCATCTCAGATGTCAGTCAGACAGCTGTCAGACTTACAAAACTAGAAACTTGAACGTCCCCCATATCAAACAAATTGATATTTCACCGTCTAGTACTTTTTCAAATCGTTCAAGAGTACCTATACAAAATAAAAATAAATACGAAGCCAAGCAAGTGTAATTGTGATAAAGTTGGCAATAGATGTAAGTAAAAAAGCAATTCAGATATTGTTTTTATAATATTTTTATCATTTCTTTAATTGTAGTGTGGGAATAATGTCACTTTCACATTAGCGCGGGCGTACCCTCATCTGGGATATTTTGTGCTAAATGTCTAGCGGGCAGTAGAACACGGCCAATTTAACTCACTTTATACCAAATTTGATTGTTTTTCAATGGACGCGTTCCACTTTATGTAAAATATTAGGGAAATCAATAGGTAACGACACGGAATATCTAGTCGTTGAAATTTCGAATGGCAATGTAAAATGCATACTTGGTGTTGTTTATAGTCCCAACCGTAATTGTTCTTTTGATCAATTTTTTTGTACAGTTCAACAATTTTCAGCCTCCTACGAACACATTATACTTTGTGGCGATTTTAATGCAGATCTATTCAAATGTGATAACAGATCTAATCAGCTTTTAGATTATATTGCCTCATCTGGTTTGACTGTGGTCAACTCCTACGCTACGCGCTTTGCGCCTGGCTCTCAGCCAAGTCTTCTTGATTTAATAGTTGTCTCTGACCTCTCCAACGTCTTGCTTTGTGATCAATTATCTCTAGAGGGGGTATCTGATCATGATCTCCTTTTCTGCACCTACAATATTGACCTCTCTTGCGCTCCCCTGGAGGAATCTTTTCAATACCGAGATTATGCAGCAATAAATAACGACATCCTACAATATGATGCAAGTTTACTTCCTTGGTATTCCTGTTACTTCGTAGCAGATGTTAATGAAAAAGTAGAAATTGTTCAAACTTTTATACACAATCTTTTTAATATTCATGTCCCCATCAAGACAGTTGCGGTGCGCAATAAAAAATGCCCATGGTTCACTACAGAGGTGCACATTGCTATAAAAGCTCGTAGGAAACTGTATGCCAAATGGAAGCTAAGGCCTACTAGTCAAAATTGGGAGGCTTTTTGTAGAGCCAGGAATACCTCTTCAGCTATCACCAGAAGGGCAAAGAAAAGATACTTCTTGTCCAAACTAAGTGCTGACCAACCGCCAAAAAAACTCTGGAATAATTTACGATCTATTGGACTAGGTAAAAATAATGTATTAACGAAAACACCCGACATTGATGAGCTTAATAACTCATTTCTTTCCTGCCCTAGTACCAGCTCTTATTTTATTCCAGACAGAAACCTTTTCTTTAGTTCTAACCGTTGCTTAGATTTTGAAGTTGTCTCAGAAGCGGATGTTATACAGCATATACAAGACCTTAAGTCGAACGCTGTTGGGGAGGATGGATTACCTTTACGCTTTGTAAAAATAATACTTCCTCATATTGTTAGTTGTATAACTCATTTGTTTAATTTTTGTATCACGTCTTCCACTTTCCCTGATTGCTGGAAGCAAGCTAAGGTCATCCCCGTGCCTAAGAAAAACAATCCTTCGTCGATCTCTGACTATCGTCCCATTAGTATCTTACCATGTCTGTCTAAGGTTTTTGAAAAAGTTCTTGCCAATCAGATCTCTAACCACCTAAATCACTTCAACTTACTGTCCCCAGTGCAGTCCGGTTTCCGAGCTCAACATAGCTGTCAAACGGCAATGATCAAAGTTCTTGACGATATAAGAACAGAGTATGATAAGGGCTACCTTACGATGCTATGCTTGCTTGACTTTTCAAAAGCCTTTGACACGGTAAACCATGACATTTTATGCACGAAATTAAAGCTGTACTTTGGATTAAGCGAATTTTCAGTGCATCTGATTAGGAGCTATCTTTCGAATCGTTTTCAAAAGGTCTTTGCTGAGCAAAAATATTCTCGGCCTGAACGTATTCTCGCCGGGGTGCCTCAGGGTTCAATTATTGGCCCAATCCTGTTCTGCCTTTATATAAATGACCTACCACAAGTTTGCTGCAACTCATCTATACATCTATATGCTGATGATGCACAGATATACCTTTCTCGACCAATTGGATTGGTGGAAGATCTCGTGGCTAGATTCAATTCAGATCTCTCTTCAATAGTAAAGTGGTCCCAAAATAATGGTCTGATTTTAAATCCGATTAAAAGTAAATTAATTTTGATTTCAAAAAATGCGTATGATACTGAAGAGATGCCGCCTGTTTATCTTAATTCCAGCAGACTTGAGTTTTACGATACAGTTGTAAGCCTTGGGTTCAAGTTGAATCGATCCCTTTCCGCTATTGACCATGCAAATTTTATCGTGGCGCGTGTTTATGCAGGATTACGAAAACTCTGGTTATATTCTAGCCTTACACCTTTAGATACAAGACTTAGGTTGATTAAGTCTTTGCTTATGCCAATCATTGATTACGCCATAGTGGTATACCCAAAATTAGATTCTCAATCTCAGCACAAATTACTTGTTGCTTTTAATGATATGGTGCGATATGCATTTGGAATTAGAAGATATGACCATGTGTCTGTCTTCCACAAACATGTCCTTGGTTGTTCATTTCAACATTATTGGGAAATTAGGTGCTGTGTATTCATGCACAAAATAATACATAACCGTTCACCACAATATCTATTCCAGAAACTGCAATTTGTCCAGTCACCGCGAACATTCAACCTCATAACGCCTTCATCTAATTTTTTGAATACATCACGCCTCTTTCTTGTCCACACTGCCAGACTTTGGAACTCTTTACCTGTCACCGTCAAGCAAATAATTGGAGCCGAAAAATTTAAAAATGCACTATTTGCATATTTCGCACAATAATGTAATTTACGTATTTCTTCTTTTACTCTATTTCTCTTCTTCTATTCTAACTTTTCTCCCTTCTTGTCCTTTCTTTATTAGACGAATCCCAACACCCCTCCAATTCGTGTTAAATTTTATTTTTTTTCTCTTTTTTTTTGTTTAAGCGCATTTAATAAATTTTCACTTATTGTTTCTATTTATATTTACTTCGCTCGCTATTAAATTTAATGTAATTTTAATGTATATTTTGTTGAGCTTTAATGTACTATAAAAGACTATTGTTCTTATTTGTACTTTACCAAATAAATTAAACTTGAAACTTGAAAAAAAAAAAAAACTGCCCGCTAGATGACTAGCGGCATGTCAAACTCCATATAAAAGAAATTGACATTTCACCATTTGCGATAGATGTCTAGCACCTTTTGTGAAATATAACTTTCAGGGAAATTTCTTTTCTTTGGTCGAATCATGAATTGACAGTTTGTTTTTTCTTTCCTTTTTTCAATCTTGCAGGAAATTTTGCGCTAGACTAAGAAACTTCCCTCAAAGTCTGAAAGGGAAATTTCACAACTTTTGTGCTAAAGTCAGAGTGCAAATGGAATAACAACTATGGAATTTGATATGCCCTCTAGCGGTCAATGAACCGTGGCTAGTGATAGCTTTTAGCGTACGTACTTAAAAATCAGCCAAATATTATTATAATTAATTCATTATTTAGTCTAAAAAGCCAACTGAACCTAATAGCCGATACACTGACTGTAAACGACTTTTCCGCTACTCCATTCGCGTAGGTACCGCGTAGAGTCCATTACGACGGAAAGAGGGAAGAAACCTCTGAGTTTTCCAAGTATCTAAGCAAAACAACCAAGTGAGGCCAAAACGAAATGAGCCATAGAAATTGTGTGTGTCCTTTTGATTTTGCGCCCTCTTCCCAAAAAATTTGGGGGACGTGAAGATAAGTACGAGCGGCATTAATTTAAATTTTTCTACAAAAACCACCAACCCGACCATCTGGAATTCCCGGGGCTATTGTGTCTCCCATCTCATGTTCCATTGTTTGTATAGCTCCTGTCGAAGTCGCCCGCTTTACCGCCCCAAAATGTCCTTTCCCGTATAATGTAATGTTCACAGTTGTACACTCGTACTAATTGTACGTAATTGGAATTATGGGCGCCGATTTGATTGTAGCCCAGAATAGGAATTAGTTAATTATTTTCTAGTTGAGATTCAGGGCGCTGTGAAGTTATTATCACTTAAGTTTTGGGCCGTGCTCTGGTTGGATGGTGTCCTGCTTCTGTGTGTCGTGTGTACGGGCGGGGGGCCATTCATGGGAAAATCTGTTTCATTTGTTATCGGCTCGGGGGTGGTCGTTCGTATACTTACCAACAGACGAGGTGGTGGTTATCGTTCGTTTCCGTTTTCTGTTCTGGTTTTTTTTTTTTCGTAATTAGGAAATTTTGAATAAAGCTTATGATGTTGCCGTGTGACATCAAAAATTAAGAGCAAAATTAAAATGACGAAATTTGGAAGGAGTTTAGTTTCACGTCGGTGATTCGAGTGGTATACTGTGCGGGGTTTTGGGGGTTTATGGGAGTTTTACATATTTATACAACGTGAAGGGTTTATCCGAGAGAATTACGAGTTTGTTCGAAAACTTGGTGACAAGTCGACTGCTTTATCGGATTTAAAGCTGCAGAGAGCAGCCAAGTATGGGGCAACGTTTATAAATTAAATTGCTGAGATAATGTCAACGAAATGTTATTAGGTAGGTGCCTTTCTTCGGCCTGATTTTATTAAGTGGCTCTGTATTCGAACGGAATTAATTGCTTTTACTATATAAGGGTGGTAATGAAAATGTTTAAACTGTTTGAGCTATAGATCGGTATAGGTACGTATATAATACTGCTCGCACTTTGACAAATGACATACTCGCTTTTTGGAGACTGATTTCTATAGGACTCAGACTCTTAAAAATTCGGGTTCATACCTAATCTAAAATCGATGTAAAAGTATCGTGAAGCGCTATTGAAATATATTATCCTTACTAAGGAAAATGTATTGGACCAGTTTCCGATAGCGGCAGCTCGCAAGGCGTATGTTGATGTTGATTTTTCATGAATTTTTATTCCACAAAACCACAAGCTCGACTAGAACTTACAAAAAGGATTATTATTAGGTACTAATAGTATTTAAAATTGTGTTTTATTGTTCATGTTATTATAGAGATATTAATAGTAGGGATAGAGGGTTTATTAACTAAAACAAAAACCTAACAAAATTGTACGCGGAAACAAGACTCACAAAATTAACTTTATGAAATTTGGATCTGCAATGATTTTAACAGGTCAACACAGCTGACTTTTTGAGCCAGAATAAAAACTAAAATAAGTTTATTTTTTTGCGGTTGCAGAACATATTTTGTGTGCAACTTTGTATCGGATGAAGTACCTTCTGCTTTGCACCTGCATTGGGTGAACAATATGTTGAACACAAGGGCGATAAATATTCAGATGGGAACCTCAAAAATCATCAGAGGAAGGGTTAGCAGAGGTTGCCCACAAGGGGGTGTTCTCTCACCTACACTGTGGAATATCACTGTGGACTCTCTTCTCGACAGACTTGAGGCGACTGCCATTCATACAGTATAATATGCCGACGATATAGCAAAAATGGCCAGAGGCAATTTCATAGACTTCACCGCAGATATCATGAGGAATGCGCTCAAAGTGGTAGAACGGTGGCCATTGATGTGGAGAAAACAGATCTAATAATCATCACAAGGAAGTTGAAAAATCTGGAATTTCGACCCTTAACACTTTTTGGATCGGAGCTAACAATGGCCAAAAAGGTTAAGTATCTCGGAGTCTATCTAGATACTAGACTTACTTGGAACCACCATGTTGAGCAGAAGGTCAGGAAGGCGAAAAGGGTACTACATCAGTGCGAACGTGTATGTGGACAGAGGTGGAGACTCTCGCCTAGGTCAGCATACTGGATGTATACGATGATAACTTGACCCATTGTCACCTGCGCCTCGGTTGTATGGTGGGCGAAAGCCTCCCAGGAAACTGTGAGAAAGCACCTGGATAGGGTCCAACGCTTAGCATGTATAGGAGTTGCAGGTGCAATAAGGACAACACAAACATGCGCATTGGAAGTGATCCTGGGGATCTTACCGGTAGACTTATTTATTTAGGCAACGAAAAGGAGGACGCCCTTGCAAAACAGGAGTCAACTAAAAAGTTGCTTGGACCAGAACCATTCTCTTGAATTGGCAAAGGAATGGTTGAACAGCTGATTCACAAATGGATCACGGCGGAGCACCTGAGAAGGTGGTCAACCGTGGAACAATGTAGACAGGCTAAAATGGCAATTAAGTGGCCGACCTGCTCTACTCAAAGAAGGGTTTTAAGCATGAGTCGAGGAACAATGAAATGGGTGGTGGCTTTGTTAACAGGACATCGTTATTTCGGGTATCACTTAAGGAAGATGGGCCTTAGAGAGGCCTGGGAGGAATCTGAGACAGCGGCACATATACTGTGTCAATGTCCGGCGTTAGCTGGCAGAAGACTGAAGATCTTGGGACATCATTGGGTGGAGAAATCCAGAGAGTCTCTCTGTGTAAGATTTATAGTGGTAGAGAGACGAAAAGAGACATGACAATGGTGGTCTTATTCGAATATCCCTCGAAATCTATATACATATATTGCTCCTGCGTTGATGGATAATATAACGTTTTGGAGTAAACTGTCAGATGGATAAGATGGCTCTGCGAAATAAGGCCCCAAGATAAAAATGAATTAAGTCCCCAAAAAATTATACAGGAAACAACAACAACGATTTTTAATAAAATTCGAGGTGTTATTTCCTTTTTTTTTGGGCCTTATTTCCTAATGAAAATTAAAATTGGAAGATTTAATTATGAACTAAGACCCCAAAGACGAAATTAAGTAAGTCCCTAAAATATTTTGTTATTATTATTAATTTTTACCCTTCCGACATGGAATACGTATGAGGGGGGCATGCTGCCCCTCTGCAACGGGGGTGGGTGCGAGGTTGAGTATATACAAATTTCCTTTAATCTAAATTAGTTTATCCAATATCAACAATATGAAATTAAATGTAGTTTTCGTTATTTTAAATTTCACTATGAAATAACACCCCAAATTTGGGGCCTTATTTCATTTTTTCTATTGGGGCCTTATTTCCTACAGCCCTTGGTGTGAATAGGGTATAATTCAAAAATGCAAAACTGTTAGTGACAGGGTGTCTTGTTTTCGGTTTGGCCTTACCCCGTTTCTTTGTTTTTTGGTTTTTATTTTTTTTTTTCGCACGTTTCTTAGCTAAATTTTTTCGCGGTTCCTTGTCTCGTGTTATCCTTTAGTTTTGACCTGATATTGTTTGCTTCTGCTTCCTATTATCTTTTGATTTTTTTTCCACTCGGTTTTTGTTGCGTTTTCAGCTGTTTTTAATTTTTTTCAATTATCGAGAAAACTTGAACCTCATTTGCTAAATTTTCTTGCAAATCTTTCTACTCTTCTTGTTGCACTTTAGTTAGCTTGTTTTGGTTTCATTTTGTGCTATTTTTTATTACGGGTTTTGCCCAACAACTTGCCGCAAACACTTCCTGAATCTATTCTGATGGTAACATAAAAATTCTGCATAAAAACACAAGTAAACACAAAAATGTAGATACCGTTTCCAATTTATGTTCTTGTATGGCAGGAGGATAAGAAATTTTTTTTTTTATTTATACCTAAAGCTCATAAAACCAAAAGGTTAAAGCCAAATAAATAAATATATCGTGGCGCGGCTAAAAGTACTACATCATTAATAAATACCAACGACTGCCATAAACTATTCCTCCTCCAATTGGAGGGGTCCACATAAACAATTCCTCCAAAGACGATGACGGAGAATACTTTTCCACTTTGGCGCAATCACTAAAGCAGGTCAACTTCAACTTGTGTCGAGGGGCCCGCAGTGAATTCCCATCGCAGTGGTTCGCGCAATGATGAAAACATCCAGCTAGCGCGTCAACAGGACAAATTATTGTCCAGAATATTGTTTCACGTAATTTCCCAAAGGTGATTATGAAGGAATGCAAAGACCACAGGCAATGAAAAAAAAAAAAAAAAAAACTAAAGCCGTCGCCCATTCCGTAGATATAATAAAGACCGACAACGAGACCAATGAGTGCTGTTTTCCTTTAGTCCTCGCTCCGCTCGCACTCACTGTAATTTTCACATTGTTGTTTATGCTTTCTTTGTTCGTCTGTTATTCCATTCGTAATGTTTACCAAGTTAGAGTTCTCGAGACTGAGAGGAGAATTTATTTGTTTTCCCATCGAATAAGAGGTAGGTATATAACATCTCCAAGGATCAAGGATAAGACCGGAGAGGGTGCTTCTGATGGTCAGAATATATTTTTGGTGCGTAACATCATGAAGTGGGTATAATACGAATAGTAATTTAGAATAAATTAAGTAGCAAATGGCGTGTGACGTCACCTGATGGCCTTGGGATATTGGTTTTGCAATTTTTATTTATATACATTTTTTGTTTTCAATCTTTTGGCGGGGCCATGTGATTGAAAGTGGGGTAGGTATTTCAATACCATGAACAATTTTTTTTTATCAATGTTGTTGAAATGGCATCTGCGGAATTTAGTCCTCATCGTTGTCCGTATATACAGACACGCTTTACTTCGGAGTAAGAAAATGAAATGCAAACATCTGATGTCAACTTAGTTGAGAGATTCCATGTCCCACTCCCACCCCTTTTCCACACGCAGGTCTGTGGTTTCCTGTATACCTAGTCGGTGACTCTTCTGTACTACCATATTTTTTTGTTCGTCTCTGCTCGTTTATTTGGATCTGGGCATCTGGATTGTTGTTTTTCCAAGATGAAACTTCTGCGTTTACTGGTCCCCTGCACTTGATGCTCGTGGTATGAACTTTCATCAGTGTTTGAAGACTGCCTGTGCTAAAGTCCAAAGTAAGTTTTATCTACGTTGGTCACAACTACGGCGACGTCTGGCTTTTTGACTTGGCTGCATCGTAACGTAACTGTAGCTATAGCATTCGGTTTGCTTACTTCATGTTTCAAAATGAACCACGACTATCACCAGTTTACATGGACGTAGGGCACCCGGTATATCCCAATATACCGTATTCCTAATTCCAGAACCTTTTTGCCTAAGAGCTTAATCAGGGTGACCGCTGCAAAATTCTGAAAAGTCGCAAGAAAAAGGGCCAATGAGAAAAAAAAAAAAAAAAATTCCAACTCTGAAGCCATATTCTGGAAATTTAGAATTTTCGAACGATAGCTATTTAACAATCATTGGGTCTCTAAACACTATAATAGTGTTGGGATAGGCAACAGCGTCATATTTTAAAGGTTTTTATTTGAAAATAACAGCAGTTGAAAATTTTGCGAATCGCCTTTTGCAACTAAAAACAAGGCCAAATTAGCGAAAATTTGTGGCTCTCGAAAAAATCGCCAAATCGCAACTTTAGTCGCACAACGGTCGCGCTGAGCTAAACACTAAGCCCCAATATGACGATGTCGTATGTAGCCAACATAAAGTATCAAAGATCAGTTGTATCGAGATAAGCTTTAAGAAATGGGGCTCTACAAGGTCTTCGAGCAAATCGGCGGGAGGAAATTCATCGGAGCAAAAAGCAACAGCTTGGCTTCTCATTTGAAAACCAAGTAACAGAAATGTGCTACCTCAGAGATTTTACCTGATTGGGTAAAGGCAGATAGAGACCTGTAGAGCCACACAATACGACCTTCAAAGGCAGTTAAGTCACAAAGTTGGCGTTAATGGTATGGAAAAAACATTTCCGCAGACTGTTAACTGGCAAAGACCATCCTAATTTTGCGCTGACAGGCAGACCCTCTATAGACTTCACCGGTTATAGCAGTAGGAATCAGTCTTCTTAGCATTGGATACAAAATTCTGTCTGCTGTACCGTGAACCCCCAAAAACGAGTTGTCAACGAATCAATTGCGCCCCTATAAATACCAGTTTTAGGCGCGGAAGTCTATAACCGACTGAAGAAAACTCAACAAATCTAGGACGATAGATTTTAAGGCCGCAACTACAAACTCGTATCAGGTTTTTCGGAATAACGATGGAGAAAGTTAGTCACTCCAATAACAATTTCATACAAGGACGTTTGAAGCCAAAAAGAAGCATTCACTTATCCAAAAGTCTGTACATTCACTTCCATTCTCGACATGACATTCACAACAATGGCAAAGTTCAGCGAGTTCGCTAACAAATATTATTGAATAGGAGCCACAAAAATTAACAAGTCGAAAACAACTATTTATCGACGAATAGGAACACAGAACGCAAACGAACCAGAAGGAACGTCATAAATGATGGCTATAACTTTGAAATTGTTAGGGTCCTTGTGCGCCGTTTACCGTTACCTTGCTTTAAATTCTGAAAGCGGCCATTTCAAGAAATATTTAGAGAACTCTTTATAAACTACCCATAATTCCAGTCCGCAGAAGCACGGATATAAGCCAAGAGGTTTGAGCGCAAAATTATTTGAGCGAAATCTACAATTCCTACAGTTGTTGCCTTTTTTACATTTTACATTTGCTTTTATTAAACTTTTTGTATATACAATTTGACTTAAGGCTAGGTAACAAATGGTGGTGAATAGTTAATATTTAACAACAGGGGCTCAACGGAACGGTATACAATGTTTGTTTTCTTAAATCTATTTTACATATATTGTCGTTGTCTTCTCGGATTCATACTCGTAGTATGCATCGTTGTCAGGGTTGACCTCAGGGTGTTCAAGTCCGGGTGTTGATGTTCTTGTGTTTTGAGGTGGTTGGTCATCTCGGTATTATCCTCGATGGTGGGTTGTCTCGGTCGATTCGTAGAAGGGCAGGGCTGTCCTGTCTGTGTCGGTTGGGAATAACTCCTCGTTAAGCAGAGCCAGTATATGAAGGTACCGATACTCTGGGATGTGTGGCAGGTCCGCAATTCTTCGGACTATAGGGTTTGGATGACTGGAGGTATTCCTGAGTATTTTCTGGAAAAGTGTGACCATATACTATTCCAGATGTAAGATGTTGGCTTCTTCGTAGAGTCTTGAACTTCTGATGTTTTTCTTCCGGATTGGATCGTAGTGTGTATACCCGCAGGAGTTTTCTTTCGAATACTCCCAGCTTCCTCATGTTTGTCTTGGAGACGGTATACCAAATGGGGAATCCGTAGGTTACTACCGGTCTTATGAGTTATTTGTATAGCAGCAGTTTAGTTCTTGTACTTAGTCCATTTTGCTTCTTCATCAGCAGGTAAACTCGGTGAAATGCAAGTGATGCCTTCCTGAGAACAGCGTTCAGGTGTGGGTTGAATCTAAGTCGCTCGTTGAAGTTGACCCCAAGATACTTTATGTTGTTTGTGGTTGAGAGTGATGATCCGTCAGGAAGGTTAATTTTGATGTTGCAGCAGTTGGTGGCTGATCTAGCTCTGCTTCCCCGGATGGTCTTCTTATACAGATCAGTTCAGATTTGCTCGTGTTGATTCGTATGCCCCATCTTGAGTAGTAGTGGAATAGCTTTCTAACGTGGGCTTCTACTCTTCGTACATGGATGGAGACATCGAGTTGCTGTATGTGACGGAGTCGTCGGCGAATAGGCAGCTGTTAGTTAGTGGACAACTCCTTGAATCCATACTGAGTCGAATGCTTTCTCCACGTCTAGGAAGCATGCGACTGTAACCTGATGGTTATTGAGGGCCATTGTGACATTATGGTGAAACTCAATTAGCGGGTGTAATGTGGAGTGCTTTTCGCGGAATCCAAATTGATTGTCCGGTATAATGTTGAGTTGGTTGCATACATATTTTACTCGCCACAGAATCAGCTCTTCCAGTATTTTGCTCACAGTACATAGGAGCGATATTGGCCTGTATCCAGTAACGTTGTTGCGGTAGGCTTCCTTTGGAATTGCTATTATCTTAGCGGTCTTCCATTTCGCTGGAAAGTTACAGTTGTTGATGCAGTTATTCCTCATTATAGTCAGCAGGATCATAATGGTCTGTGTTAGTTTCTTTCGGACAAAATTTGAAATGTTTTCCGGTCCGGTTGATTTCTGGGAGTGACTGCCATGAATTATTTCAGCGATTTCTTCAGGTGTTGAAAAGTTGCTTTCTTCCTACGGGTCGTCTGCTGGTTTAGTTTCGCTGAATGAGGTGTTTGCGGGTCTCAATTCAGCGATACATCTGACCGTGACATCAACTTCTGCAAGAAATATTGGGTCGTTGGGAGGTGACGGTTTGAAGTTTCCTTCGAAGTAGTCCGCGTATGCTTCTGCCTTTTCGTCTGCTGAGGTGGCAATTCCTGAATTTGTGTTCAGAACGTCCGGCATTTTTGGGTCTTTACCAATAATTCTGTTGATTTTCTTGAATGTGTCGGGACCAGGTCTGATGTCTTGTAGCCTCATTTGTAGTTGAACATCGTTGAAGTGCTTTACTGCGTTCCTGAACATGATAATGGTGCAGTTTAGTTCACTTGACACGGCCTGATAATCGCTGTTGACCGTATTCCATTTCCGGTTGCGAATTCTTTGCAGTCTTTTCCTAAGACGTTGTCTATGGTAGTACAGGTTCTGGATGTACACTGGGAGGTGGCTATACCTGTCTCGTGATGTCCTTGGCTTCTTTTGCATATTGAGTGCGTTGTTGACTGCATTTTCGAAACCTTCAACGGCTGTATCTATCTTATCATTGGTGAGATTTCTGGTCGCTGAGGGCAGAGTAATATTGTTTACGACTTCTCTTTGGAATAGGTCGACATCCAGTTCCTGAAAATTAATAAAGTCAGCTAAAGGTTGTTCATTCGTGAAGATGGGATGGTTAAGCTTGATGATCAGCTGAACCGCTTCATGATCAGAGTCGCTGGTGATAGTCTTGCATTCGAAGTTCTGGATCTTCTGGGTAAAATTAACAATCCTCGAGGTTGCCTTAGAATGGTTAGGATATATAATTATATGTAGAACGAATTGACACTGAAGGACTCTAATATTTTATGCAATCGAATTGCGAACGAGATGTGCACCGGAAAAGGAGTATATGGGCAACGTCCATCGCTACCCCGAACCTAAGCAGCATGTGCGTCATACTGTGCAGCTGGTAATCGGGGCGAATACCAAAGGCTTCAAAGAGTATTCGCCTTAATTGTATTTCATAATACGCACATTTCAAAAAAATCCTTAGAAATAAATAAACAAATAGTGTTATTTATATAAGTACCTACCGCATTATAATTAAACCACTCTAAAAATTTCTTTTCAGCTTTGGAGTGGTGAGCTCTCAGCAAGACAAACAATATAGAACAAATCGAACAAAGCAAAACTTTTACCAAATCTACTGCTCTGTGTGTACATGACAGGTGCGGAACTATATATTGGACATGGACACTTTATGTAAGCGCTTATCCCTACACTCATTTTCCCACCAAAGTGCTCCCCTTTCATGCAGCTTAGTTCGGGATCTTAATCTACTTACGGTTGAAGTGGTGAAGGCTCTTGTTTTGAAAGCAATCAACTAAAGGCAGCAATTTTAATTACCAAAGATTTTTTGCAAGACCGAGCCTGAAAATTACTTTCGCTCTATACCTCTTACTCACACCACGACCATCATCGCTCCCATTCAGCAGGGGCTCGTCCCATTAGAACAGGGCGATAGTCGGTCGGGTGAAAATATGGCAGACGTGACTAAACTCTGCAGGTGGGTGATGTGAGGATGCAATATTCACGCAAAGGAGCTGGATCTGGGCTCCTTCTATCTTCAAGTCTATCACGATATGAATTTAATTAACCTCGAAAAGTTCGGAGTGCATGTCTGTAGGAAATTTTCCAATCCCAGAGGTGCAGCGGGGCTGATAATTCAGGTCAAAATTACTTTAAAATTGAAATCCTTCAGTGTTAATCAGATAAACTCTGCTGCTCTTGGGATACTAAACGTGAACTCTCTTGGCCGTAGTGCTGGCTGCTGGCACTGGCACCTGGCACATCATCAGGATTACAGCAAAAGTATGATTACTACTTGTAGAAATGTGTTGTGTTTGTGTGTACATTTTTGCTTTTGGCTCGTAGCTCGTAGGTTTCCTCTCGGAAAATTTCTGCGACGTGTTGCTGCTGGGTGACTTTTAATTTATAATTTAGTTTCGTTTTAATTTCAGTCTTTTAAGAGCGCAGAGATAGATTCAACAAATTGCTTTAGGCAACTTCTTAGGGAAATAATGGAGCGTTTACGCAGCAATCGATGAGATTATTTAACTTCGGCTCCTTTGCATAATAACAGTGATTTTGTTGATGTTCTTGTATAAAATATAATTGCCTCTGAGAGTTTTTGTTCCTGTACGCAATCGTGGCGTAAAAAGGCCGCATGGGAGATTCACTTGGAGACTCCCCTACAGTTGGAGAGTGTAGTTGGGATTTAACCCAATGGGGATTATAATTCCTTTTTAACTTTCTCCATTATGTAGTAAGAGAAAGATATTGTTCTCGTACAAGACTTCGAACTCATCAGTTCTGACATTACGATGATAGACGAACTCAAAAAAGTGGCAAAATTCTGTCCGTCTGGCTATCTGCCTGTCCGTCCTTCCACAGACATACAGACTAAACGGCTGCCCGGATTTCGTTCAACTTCGGATTTGGAGTTTAGGGGCTTAAAGTTTGGCTCCGTTTTTTTTTTTTTGCAAGGTAACCTCAATATTAATGAAAGGTAATTCCCATATAAAATTTTCGTACCAGTTTGATTTGTTCGAACACGGCTCTTACCAATTTCAACCAAAATTTATATTTAAGCTTAGGTAGGTGAGATTATTATGGCTGCATACCCAAATTTTCGCTTAAAACTGGAATAAAGGTACTTTTGAAATTTGAACATACATATCTCGAAAACGGTCCATACGAAAATGGTCATTTATAAATTAGTGGAAAACTCAGTTTTTCTCCGTATTATCGTAAAATAGATAAAAAAATTGTTTTTTTTTTTTTTTTTTTCAATTTAGTTTTCTTTAGATTACCTGAAAACGGCAATAAATATTTCAGTCAAAGTATAAACTTTGTGTAAAATTGATAGGTATTCTTAAAATGATTGCATCCTTAATTTTTAATTCGAATCACCGAAAACGCTAATTTTAAAAACTGCTATATATCGAAAACACCATTTTCGATTTCGATAAGACTTTAAAAACCAAACAATGCCTATATATCCCGAAAAATAACTTGTACTCTGTTTTCAGCTAAATTGTTAACCAATAGTATTTTTCAAACCAAACATTACAATATTTGGTGCCGTTTTGTCTGCCAAATTTTACAAAAACGGCTCTAACGATTTTGATTAAAATGCACACTAAAGATAATATCAGTAGATATTCCTAATAAGATCCCGTACTTAGTTTTTCTCAAAAAATTCAAATAAATCCGTTTTTCAATTATTTCCACAGCTCGGGATATCAAAAATACAAAGTAAACAGAGCTGGATTTGACAGAAATGAAAAATTAGATGTCAAAAATAGAAAAATGTCTCTCTCTCCCTCGTGAAACGGCATCCTCTCTCGAATGGACAGAGCAAGAGCGAATACGTCAAGTTAATCTTCTTCTATTTGGTGGAAACACTTCGGGATTGATCTTAAACCCCTTGTACTTAATCTCGGGACTTACGTCCGGTGGAAATGTAGCATAGACTAATTCCAACCACTTGGTGTTTATACTGACCTGGGCATTGACGGTGAATGGAGGGGAAGATTCAACGACGAACCTTACGGGCTGTACAGCGACATCGACCTAGTCAGAAGAATGAAGGTCCAACGACTGAGGGGCTGGGTCATGTAGAGCGTATGGACACGAATGCTCCGGCCCGGAAGATCTTCGAATCCACACCCGAGGGAAGGCGCAGTAGAGGAAGGCCGCGACTCAGGTGGCGCACGCAAGTGGAAGGGGACCTTTACCAACTTAGCATGCGAAACTGGAGGCAGCTAGCTAAAGATCGCGCTGGCTTGGAGATTATACACAATCAAAAAATCCCACATCATTTGCACCCCCAAGCACGACCATCGGGATATTCAGTTTATAACTCCTAATTCAAAAATAGAACTTACATAATATACATAGGCATATAATATATATCTTAAGATATCGATCTATCACGAGCTACTACTTGCAATCATTGACAACATAAGCCAGCGTCATTAATCTATTCCAGTCAAGAATAAAATCATGCCGTAACATTTATCAAGAAACGGAAACTACTAATACGCTCGTCCTCTTACTCAAAAAATCTTGAAAACCGTGTTTTCGTCGAAAACTCGAAATTGCATTCACACCGAACAATAACTAGTTTTCGTTTGACGTTTCAATCAGCTGTGAGACACTAGTCGTGCAACTGTGCGTAAACTATTTTGGTTACAAATTTCAATCGCAATAATTAATAAATAAAATGAATTCAGAGGAATAGTATTTATTAGCCCATCAATTAAGTGTGGAAAATGATTTTAAGTTGTGACATTTGTTCGGTCAGCTGCTCTGCTGAATGTTGGAAAAAGTGTGTTTGTTTCATTACACCACACGTAAATTCAACATTTTGGGGAAAATAATTTCGAAATCCAATTTTGAATTCCCACTGCGACTTCAACATTTCAAGTGACAGCTAGTGTCAGAATTGATTACTTATCTTTTTTTCTTTTCAGAAGTCACAAGTGATTGAACCTAAATGGTGGGGTGGCATAATGTCCATGACCATGACCATGATAACCTAAGTAATGCAATAAATAATGAATGAATATAATGAATGAATGAATATGAATGAATATAAATATAATGCATAGACAACCACTTTCTTCTTTATTTGTTTATAACTTTTTTGTTTCATATTTATAATTTTAATAACCTGAAATGATGGATTGATTTGTTGACAGCTATTTTTTTTTGTCAGCGAGCTGAAAAGTCAATTACCTAAATGACATGCAGAATTTGTAAGGTGGTTTGTTCGATTTCACAAACATACAAATACAGCGACGAAACTCAACATTTCGCCGAAATTACACATTTGGAAACATTGGAAAATAAAAATATATCGCGAAATGATGGACATTTGGCCTGAAATTGTGAATTTAACCGAAACGATGTATTTAGGTGCGGTGTAAATGTACACGAGTCGTTTGGAAAACTGAAATATGTGTGGGAAAACTTCTGTTTTCGATGAAGTTTTCGAGTGTTTTCGCCAAAACCCAGTTTTCGGGTCGGTGTGAATAAGGTGTTAGAAAACTTTTAACTGTTTAACTCTTGCAATGTTGGCCGTATTTCATGCTTTGTTCCTTGATATCGCATGAGCAATATCAGTTCCGTTGGGGTCACCACATTGGTTAGCTCCGGCGGTTGTCAGGTATTTCTGTCTACTTCGCATGTAAGCGGATATTGTCATTAAATCTTGGCAGTCCTCGGATGACCCACTATCTTTGTATTCGCTATTGTATATGGAATACAGCATTCGCATTGGCACTTGAGGGGATGCTCCTCCCATGTAAAAAAGAAAAATGAGGCTGCCTTCCTTCAATATACTTATTTGATAAAAGTCTTAATGTTTCGGCAACAGCGCTTGACGCTTGTCTGGGCTTTAAACAAAAAAAGAAAAATCGACTAAGGCTTGGACCTGTGTCATGGTCCCTCAACGAAATCCCAAAGTTATGAACGCAGAAATGTATATGTATTTATGTCGTGTGAAAGCGGCCTCTTAACGATAGTAGCTAGTGTTACGGTATGCACCAACATCAACATTGTTGGCGCGGCGCGCCCTCTCCCGTTCATATATCTGCTCAATTGTGTACTGCATCAACATCCCGACAGCCCCCTTTCGCAAACTACTACTGCGCTAGTGAAACTAAATTTGAATTAAGTTCATTTAAAATTACTGCAGCCGTTATAATGCAAGTATACATAGCTGCCCTAATACGAGTATATGTATCTGGTATAAGTGGAGTAGTGCTCCATGAAAATTGGGTGGGAAAACCCAGCCACATGATAATAGCAGTTCAGTGGTGGCGCTCTTGGTCGGATGATGGCTGCGCCGGATGAAGACAGATGCAGACGGAGGAAGCAATCCATTGTTGCGGAAAGTAAAGAAATATGTTCGGCCATTATTCTTCCACTTATAAACTAAATGAAAACTTTTTGATTTCTCCCACTCGTTGTGGCGCTGCATGAGTATTGAGCATAACCCTGTGTCAGTGTGTGTGTGCTTCCTTGCGAAAACGGATTGGGCTTCGCATCGAAGGACAATAAAAGTGACTGGGATTTGGAGCGGGAAGCATATAAAATGTATATTTCTCCTTTCAACTCATTCGACTATGAAAGGAAAAATTAATTAGCGTTTGGGTAAACCTACAGAGGTTTCAGAATGTGAAAGAGCTAATCCGTCAAAATCTGTTTCATGGGCGGAATTTCTAAAAAAAAAAAAAAAAAACAGAAAAAGAAACACATCTCACGAAACAAAGGGGAACGTTTTGTCGCTCCTTTAAGGGTGGCTCTTTTACGTGTTGGGGTTTATAAAATGCTTGGATTTGTTCGCTTGAAATACCGCTGAGCTTGAGAGCAAAAAACATTAAAAAAAAATAACAAAAATGGAGCAATTTAATTAAAAAGCGAATCATTATTATTTTTATGAGTGCACAACAACACGATTTAAATCCATTAAAATATGGAGACGTATTTTTCTTTTGAAGAAGGTGGTTGCATTCCATTCCATGGAAATTAATTATACGAGTATGTGCAGCTATAGTATTCTTTAAGATAAAATGGGAATGAAGCCGGATTAAGGTGACCATAAGTCCAGTAACAGTATGAAGATGTGGGACACTTTTGTCTCTTTCTTTCTTTATCACGCAAAACTCAATCATTTAAATTAACGCTCTAGAAATGTTCAATTCAATTCTTTTTATTTGGTAAAGTACAAATAAGAATAATTATTGTCTTTTATAGTACATTAAAGCTCCACAGATAAACATTAAAATTACATTAAATCAGAAAATGAGCCAAGGAAAATGAAAATAAAGTTAATATTAAGTGAAAATTACATTTAATTAAATACAAAAATAAAAAGTAAAAATGTGGGCTTAGGACTAATATAGAAAGGAAAATAGGGGTGAAAATAAGGATAAAAGAAGAGTAATACAGTAAAAATAAAATACAACATTATTGTGCAAAATGTGCAAAAAGTGCACTTTTACATTTATCGGCTCCCATTATTTGCTTGATGGTGATAGGTAGAGAGTTCCAAAGTCTGGCAGCGTGAACAAGAAAGAGGCGTGAAGAATTCAAGAAATTAGAAGAAGGAGTTATGAGGTTTAAAGTACGCGGTGACTGGACAAACTGCAGTTTCTGGAATAGGTATAGTGGTGATCTATTATGAAGGACATGTTTGTAGTAGACGGATACGTATATATAAAGCATACATACATATATACAAGCTACATATCATTAAAAGCTACAAGTAGTTTGTGCTGAGAATGAGAATCTTAATTAGGGTATATAACTATGGCATAATCAAAGATTGGAACAAGCAAGGACTTAATTAACCTGAGTCTCGTCACTATAGGTGTAAGATTAGAAAACAGCCACAGCTTACGTAAACCTGCAAAAATACGCGCAACTATAAAATTTGAATGATCAATAGCAGAAAGGGATCTATTTAACTTGTAACCAAGGTTTATAACAGTATCCGAAAACTTAAGTCTGCAGGAATTCAGATAAATAGGCGGTATTTCTCCAGTATCAAATAGCTTTTAAGAAATCAAAATTAATTGAGTTTTTACGGGATTTAAAATCAGACCGTTACTAAGAGACCATTTTACTATTGAAGATATATCTGAATTGAATCTATCCACAAGATCTTCCACTAATCCTATTGGTCGAGAATGGTATAACTGAGCATCATCAGCATAAAGATGTATAGAAGCATTGCGGTTTTATTTTATATTAAAGATTTAAACTTTTATGGCGCCACCTTATATTTTCGGGGTCCCACAGTAGGTATGTACATGGACATTTTATGTAAGGCGATACGCGATAGAATGTTGACTCCAGACTACTATTATGACTAATCCTCCAAAGTTTATACTCTTTTGGAACGAGCAATTTATGAAACGCGCTATATTTTTATATTTAGAAATAATTATATTTTAACCTTATTTTGTGCTAGTATAAGTCTACCCGTTTTTGGATGTGTTTTTCGATGCGTTTTCGGATGTGTCTTGGACCTGTTTTTGAATGCTTTTTTTGACTATTTTTACAGATGTTAAATTGACACATTTTTGGACATGTTTTTTTTATCCCATTTTTGTATTGTTTTTGACGCATTTTTGGATTATTTTTCCACATTTTTGAGTGCGTTTTTAAACCTTCTTTTTTTTTTTTTTTTTTGATTCATTTTTGAACGCGATTTCTAACGAATTTTTGACACAATAATTTACTATTTTTACACACGTTTTTGAACTTTTTGTTGATCTGTTGATACATTTTGAGACGTGTTTTTTAATGCATTTTTAGATTGTTTTTCCACACGATTATGAGCACATTTTTCAACGGTTTTTTAATCCATTTTTGGACGCGTTTTCCGTCTTGATTTTTGATGCGTAGGGTTTTTTATAGCGTTTTTGGACTCCCTTTTGGATGCGGTTTCGAACATGTTTCTCAGCCCTTTTTCGCATAGGTGGGTTTTTTTTTGACATTCCACTGATGCATGGTCTCAGCTCATTCCATTGGATTTCACAATGATTTAATCCCCAAATAGGGCCAAAAGAGAACGACATTAGAATATCAAAGTTTTAGAAATTACAATAATTCGACTGCAGAAGTACACCGGTATATACAAAAAAACAGCTGTCTGTTCGAGAGCTATAGGCGAGTACCTGATCGAAAAGGTTTCTGGCATTTTGTTGCGCTTGCAATATCGTGTCTTTGTGAAGGCCGAAACCTACCTGGAGTATAAATAGGTATAGTAGGTCTAGGTATTTAGTCCAAGAGTTTATTCGGCCAATGGAATATTCAAACATCTAGAATACTGAATGAGCAGCTGACGTTAACATGACTTTATCAACTTCGTTGACAGTTCAATAATCCGTTGAGGGTCATGTTCTTTTATGAAAAGGATTTGAGGATATACCGTGTGCTAACGCTGTTCCTCATCGTATACTATGATTTACGATTTTGTAATCATATTTATTGCTCAATGCCTTATCGAGGAACCCATCCTTGTTAGCATCGTCTTTTCGTTGGAGCGCATAACAAGTATATAAATATATCTGGTCTTTTGCAGATTTGCGTACAGCATTCATTCGAAAGCTGAAGTCAGCGTGTATAAGTCGACACTGTTTATGTTCTCTGGTATTATTTACTGTAGCATTTCTGCATTCTCTGCTTAGATAACATAAACGTACTTTAAATGTGATTATGTATATGAAAACAAGTCCATGCCCTGCTCTTTGACCTTTAATGTCGTGCAGTGGCTCAGACTAAGCACATCATGTGCATTCCCCATCAATGAAGCGATAAATTAACTCGTCGTCGTTTATTAAATTGCTGGTTACATTGTGAGGCGAATAATATGTTAATATCTACATGCGAATATGAGCGCATAACTTGTACTCGTAATTGCATTCCTCTTAGATAATACTACGCAGAGTTGCGCACATATTATACACAGGGATATTCCCCATTATTTTTATTTTTATTAATACAACGCAGCTCCTTTATTTGAGCTCCGTTAAGGTACTGCTCGGGCTCATGCAGTGTGCAGTATTCCATTGGAATATTAAAGTCACTGCTCCAGTTTGGAAAATTGGAAGACTAGCAAAAAAACCTCACGAAAATAACATTTTTGGTAGGTATCTGTCAGTTTGTTTGCTTGTTTTTTGTTTTCTATTGCTTGAAAAAGACATTTTTTAAAAGTTTTTTGAAAAGAGAAATCGGGGACGTTCAAGTATCTAGTTTAGTAAGTCTGACAGCTGTCTGATTAGATGTATTGCGGATTTGATTGGCTGAAATCGGTCATATGAGCAGCTGTTTCAGTTGACGTTTATGGAGGGGTAGCCGATGAATCTAGTCAACAAATTCGTGACTGAGTAGGGACTAGGGAGTACTAAGTTGACAGTTCGCATATTATGTGGCTGACGTAGGAAAAGTGACGATACCGACCAATCTAAAGCTTTGGCGTTCAGGTTACATCTTATCCAGACCAATTTAGTCGACTTTAGATAGTTCGATTATTGAATGTGCCGGTGCCCATCCTCTCGATCTCGATCCTACTCTCTCTTTTGAGGGGACAACTTTAAACAGCGTGTTTTTTTCTTTTTACGATTTAGAGTAACCTTCGTTTTGGGCTTTCCTCGCTTAGTTTTTCGCCACGGATCCTCTTTAACTTTCGCTGTGACTTTGTTGACCGTGTTCCATGTTTTGTTTTTTATAGCATATCAGTTTCGTTGGGGTCAATCAGTTCTCGAATATAAGTTTCGTGCAAAGGACTATGCCTCCACCTGGCTTGGGAAAAGTCCACATTCTGTAAGCCCAATCTCTCAGACTATTTTCATGGTTTGGAACCTATTTCTTGAAGAGCTTGACCAGTTTTGTTGTAGGGGGCTGAAACGTAGCTCAAATTTTTAAAAACAACCAACCTACCTCACCATTTATTGGCAACCATCCATAATCACCGAATCACCTTCGTCGTTCACTTCGAAAGTGTCGATGTGGTGCTACTTTTTAAGCTCCCTCCTCTTTGCCTGAAAGGTTGCCTTCCGCCTCGAAATCCAATCAAGAGACCAGTTTACTCGCCAAATACCTCCATATCAAAATCTCAACCGCTATTGCTAGTTTCAGGGAAGTCTATTTTTTTTTTTTTGGGTTAGACTTGAGACCACGCCACCTCGTCTTCTGTTGTGGCGCTTATTGTTTGCTTTTGCCAATTGTGTGCTTCTCTTATGAAGTTTCAGGTGACACGACTCCGCAAAAGGAATTGTTATTGAATGCATATTCGAAAACCTCATTCGAAACCGATATCCATCAAAGGAAATTCTACCTCCAACCTCTAAGGAACCCCTAGCTATATTGCACCCAAAGTGTCTCTCCTATCCATTCAAAAAATCGCAGATACGTATCAATTACCTTGCACAGAAATGCGAAAATACTTTTTTATTGTCGAAAACTTTCTTGCTGCTTGACAGGGCGTTCGTTCTACCTTCCACCTGATGCAGGGTATCTAGATACTATCTACAGTCAGCCACACCTCTCTTCGGACAAGCTATAAGCAACTACACTTTGACTGACTGAGTGTGAGTGTCCTTGCTCAGATATCAGCTGCGAATAAGGAAAAGTTGTGAGAAAAACCCGCCAACACCGCGTAATAGTTTTTCAATGATTCGCGCCGCAATGTGAGTGCATATGTTCGAATAAGTATCTAATGGATAAATGAGTACTTTGCACTTGGTCGCCATAACACACAGGACACCGCTCACAGAAGCTCGCGTACAAGTACAAGTTAAAAAGTTTCTTTGACTTTTCAGATAGTTTTTCTGTTATATTTTCAGTTTTGCCGACGCTTTTTCGTTCGTCCAGCTTGTTCACGTCCATGCCATGGCGGGAATTTTTTCTCCCTACAATATCCGCGACACAAGGACTTTAGTTTATTTTGCTTTTCTCTTATTACTGATTTAAAATTTATATAAAAAAAAAAAAAACTGCTTTTAGGATAGTTTAACAATTTACAATTTTCGTTATTGTTGCCTTGGCCGTCGTAATGGCGGTGGTAACTCGCATTGCAGTAATGCTCGCCCAATTTGTTCCTTTAATTGGAAATGCAGTCGCAAGGGAAACAACTGAACGTCTGTTCTCTGTTGTGCTCTGTTGGAATGTGCACAGAGCACGGGAGAGGGGGAGTGCAACAATTGTGGTTGAGATTGAGTGGTGTATAAGGCTTCCCCGGGGAAGGATGCATATTGTAGCAAAGTTTGAACCGAATTTCTAGGGGCTACACTACAATGTACACCAAGTACATAAAAATGATATAAAAAGGGGTTTAATGGAATTAGATTGTGAAGTCCTTTACAAATACCCCATTTGGGGGTGGATATGTTTTATTAATTTTTGTCTGTATTCCATATTGGTTTACTTTGTATTAAAAATTATCCACTAAAGCGATGAAACAGTCTTCCTGCACCGGGTCATATTATTCTAGCATGTGTGTGTGAGTCTAGTAACAATCCACATCCTGCTGAGTTTCTTACACTAAGCAAGCATATTTGACTTAATGTGGGTGGTCATTATCGTTCACTAGAGATTCAGTTTTGTGACAGAGTCCTTATAAAAAAATAATCTGTGGCGCATATATTCTTTACGAGTGAAGTGACATATCCTCCGCAGCAAGTTTGTTTACTGTTCTGCAGTTAATTTGTGAAAGCTTCGCCTAGATGATCGCAATTTGTTCTTCCGCGATTGTTTTCGCGAAGAAATACCGAATCTTTCTCCAAAATTGACATAAACGTCGACACTTTCACACGAAATGTGAACTCGGTGGCGGTCCAAATCTTCTTCCTTTGAAAACGAAGCGAATAAAATGCGAATCACCTAGTTTGCTTATGATACTGTTGAAATTAGAACAAATTTACTAGCCTTGCAATGATACTTATTTGTCATGCTCGTCAAACAGACATATGTCATTTCAATAAACTTACTTGTTATTTAAAACATTTAACAAGCACGTTGTTCTTATTTTTTTTTAATTTATTTTTTCTTTATTTATTTTTCTTCATATTCAGACCTAATAGAAGACCACAATTACATTCACATCGGTCTTATATCCGCTAAATGTAAGGCATTATGATCAAAATAGTGTCAAATCGCACAAAGGTAAGGCGCTCACTATGAGCTTGTTTTTTAGGTTATTTACACCGCGCCTAAATTCAACATTTCGGGGGAAAATAAAATTCGAAATACATTTTTGCATTCCCACTGAAGCTTCAACATTTCAAATGCCAGCTAGGTACTGTCTGAATTGATTACTGATTTTTTTTTTTTCTGTTTAGAGAGAAAGTGGTTGAACCATAATATTTTTTTAGCTACATTAATTATTTAAACATGAATTTAAGTGCTAATTCAACAAATTAAATATATTTCTGAGTCATTTGGATTGATTGGTTATTTTTGACGTCTGTTTCTTATTTTATTTTGTCAGCGGGCTTAAAAGTCATTAAACGACCTGTGGAACAAATATTGAAAATATATGACCAAATGCTGGATATTTGACCTGAAATGTTGAATTCAGCTGAAACGATGAATTCTTCAGAATTAAGCAAAATACAGAGTACTCAACATTGAGAGAGATTAAAGCTGGTGTACCGCAAGGCAGTGTGCTAGGTCCAGTTCTATACCTACTTTTCACTCGTGAACTGCCTGAAAGTGAACAAAACACCGTGGCTACTTTTGCAGATGACTCAGCTGTTCTTGATGTGTGAGCAACTGTCGAAATAGCATCAAAAAAGCTTCAAACAGCAATAAACAATATTTCAAAATGGACTAAGAAATGACCTTAAGTCAGTATGTATGAAAACGTACCACACATTCCAGTCTACATTAACAACAATGTAGTGGAATAGTCGAACACAGCCAAATATCTAGGCAAGACTCTAGACGCTAAAAAAGATGAGTTGAGCATGCAATACAGTAAAATGTATTGGCTTATTGGGAGATACTCATCCCTGTCCAACTACAATAAGATATTGCTCTACACGCAAGTTCTGAAACCAGTAAGGACCTACGGGCTCCAGTTGTGGGCATGCACATGCCAAACAAATTTACAAAAAATGCAGGTCTTCCAAAGGAGAAAGGTACTAAGGAACATATAGTTAATGCACCTTGGTACAAACGCAAAGCCGATCTGCATAGAGATGTGAATGTTGAAATGGTTGAAGATGAGGTTAAGAAGGTTGCTCGGAAGCACAGAAGTAGGCTTCTCAACCATGTAAACAAAGAAGTAACAGAATTTTTAATACAAACGTAATCAGGAGATTGAGACGGATAAAACCTTTGATCTATAAGATTTAGCTAGGGCTAAGAAATCAGGTATTCTTTTTAAACAAAACAAATTTAGAAATCCGACGGATCTATCCATAAATTTATAAAAAAAAATAAAAATAAATTGCTAATTAGTCGTACGACTAGGTGCAATTTTATTCGGGATGGCGAATGTCAGTCCCCCGGGAGTTTTTTTTAGACGAGTTAAAGTTCATCACTATTGCAGAAGCATCCCTCGCGTACTAGCTCTGCAATGTCTTTTTTTTATGGTCTTTTACTTCCAGCGAATAGTTAATGGCATTGGCAAGAAGAGCCAGATGTATTCTTCTCACAAGATTACTCCCCACACAAGGCTCCCTTTAACATCAGCTCAGCTTACTGTAGTTAACTGTATTAGAAAAGGGCCACCGGTGGCTGTCTAAAGGGAATGCGCAAAAATCTTGTAAAAGTCGCAAGTTTCCACTGAATTTCCCACTGATGTTCTAACGAACCCTTAACAAAAGAACAGAGATTCGCACGTCATACAAACTAATGCGATCTGTTCTGAACGTGCTCATAATTATTTGCATCTCTTACTCGTACACCGAGTACCGACACCATACGGTTGTACAAAGAAATGGGAAATTTTCTCCCTCAAAGGAGAGGGAAATAGCGAAACAACATAACAAAGAAATGTGCAAATTCTCCAGAAATTTCTTAATTTTTGTGACAAGTTTAGACAGCGCATACATGATACAACAACGTGCCGAGAGGATGCACGGCCGGGGAAAAGGGCACGACAAATGTGCAAATGTTGATTTCACTGGAAATTATTTATTGCATTCGTATGTTAATGATGAGCGCATTTCCCAAAGGAATACACTGTCGAGAACGACGCTATTATACAATTTGCACACTATAGGACTAAGAATATCGTGTGAAGGAGTATGCTGGGGCTGGCTGACACAAGAAGACGATGAGAATGATTCACTGGGCTGGTTTCCAGTGTGTTGAGATATTTTTCAAGCATGAATGATATGTTGTAGGTACGGAGTATGTGGCGTAAACTTTTCAACTTCAATAGGAAAATCCTTTGGCAGCTAAATGTACTATATTCGTCATGTTCTTGTCTTGATAATAATTTCTCAAGACGAGAAAGAGGGAGAGAGCTGCACCTAGCGTAGATATACCAAGCATGCCTTAATTTAATGTGCATAAATCAGGGCGCAGTCGTTGTCTAATATCTAATGAAATTAGCGAACAAGTCGAAGGATTCCTAATTTGGCTTTTTGTTTGATTTTCGAAAGAGAAATTCATGAACATGAAAGGATGTGCAATTACTATTGCCGGTTCAAGGTGCACATCCTAATTTGATAAGAGAGTGTATCCTTCTTAACTCTAGGTCCCATAACCATGGCCTAAAGGCATATACTATACACAGTTTGTGGATGAAATCACTGGTGAGATGACCAAATTAAAATTTACATAATCCAATGGAAAAATCAATGTCATCTATTGACAAAGATAAATCATGAACAAAATCACTTTGAGGAGTTCTCTTCGAAAACATAAAAAAATAAATAAACAAAAAGAGGGAAAGCCGTTCTCTGTTTTTTTATTTTGTGTTCTACAGACACAACACATAACGTTGTCCAGGCATCAGCTGTCAAAGGAGAACATTTTCAAAATGTCTGGTCCTGTCTCGAGTGTTTTTAGTTGTCTTGTACAAACAAAGCGCTTGACTTGAACTGGGAAAATTTATTTCATTCGTCTATATGGATGATGGTCAGGAAGAAAATAAATTCCAGGGTAAGATACATGTACATAAGCTGTTTCAAAGGACTCCTAGATTGTATTTTTCTACATTGAAAATCTGATCGTGTGGATGGAAACACTTTTTGGGGGTTTAAAAAAATTCAATTGAAATATGGACTTTGTAGGAAACGGATTAGAACTTCTTGCGAAAAGGATTTTGCATGCATGGCATTTGGTCCATGATTCACGGGATATACACTACGACGCTGTCCTGGTAAACGAAAAACTTAAAGTACAAGAGTTGAGATAGGTGGATCATTTTGATATGTGTCTGTGGATCACATTGCGGTATGATGACCCATGTAACATGTGTTTAATATAATTGACGGACTTTTGATTTGCAAACTGCCATTTGGACATTTGCTGTTGTTCAAATTTAGGAGCACGCAAAAACCTAGCTTCTTATTCCATTCTCGGGCTTATAATTTTAAGATTGATGCCACAAACATACAGCGATTGTGTTTGCGATTTAAATAATTGCCACATAGCGAAGTCGTGACGCACGGGAAATTTAAATACGAATGTCAAGTCGTACGGAATTAGCGGAATCCGCGAAATGAGAACATCCCCGCCTTTACATTTTCCCCTCAGATTTCAGAATCGTCGCTTGAATCAAATTATTGGTTGGGTTACGCAACTTAATATGATTTCTCTCTCATCATTTGCTTACCCGCTAAGCGTTTATTTCTCTCATGAATGACATTTGATTTGAAATTCTTCACAATCAAACGCGTTCCATTACAAAATTTTGGTGCATTAAGGTTGCGCAACAAAGTTATAACTGAGCCGGTTTTAAATTTCAAATCGTGTGGCAAATTACCCTAATCCAATAATTGTATCGGAACGAAATCAAATTCAATTGGTTAACCTCAATCTTCAAAATGCAGTTTTTCGATAGATATCTGACGTCAAAGAATGGCAAGTCGGTCCAATTCAATTGGAATGACGACACGTTAGGACCCCTGTCATATTGCTCAATGGCAAGTGGATCAATCACGCTACTCGCGGTTTTTCGAATCATCAACAAATGTCAAAGTATAGATGGGCAGCGTCAGCTGTTTTCGAACAAATGTAGATAATGTACTTAAAACAGCATCTGTACCGCTAATTCCCATTGAGTTTTTGTGTATCTCGGTCTCCAGTTTGGACGACGGCACGTTGTTCTTACGATAATCTTTCTTGAAGTTGCAACATGTTCGCTCGATTGTGAACGATTACATTCCGAACAGAGCCTTCGAGTTCATAAACGTCTGTCTAACTAAGATCTGCGTAAGACGTGTTCATAAAGTCAGATTTTTGATCGAAGAAATGCAGATGAATTGCAGAAGATATGTTCGTAAACGTCATAAATCAGCGTCTGGCAGATTGTGCATCCATATTTTTTTGACTGCAGAAAGCGCGGGAGGTAAAAAATTGTAAAGTGCGAAAAAAGAGTTTTATGGGCGATTTTGTATGTGTTTTCACAATTAAATTTAAAAATGTTTAAGGGAAAAAGAAGCTGCGGCGTGGAATGTCAGGAAAACCAAACTATTGTGATGGTTTTTTTTATTTTTGTGTGACGTTTATGAACATTTAGTGACTACTTCAAATTGTACTAAAGCAGGCCTGCACACGTGCTGCAGACTAAGTGTATTCATTAATGCAGCAAAAAAGAAAGACGATTGTACTAGCGCAGATTTCCGACGTTTATGAAAACACCCTTCGTCTGGATTTTCGTTTTCACGAACAGTCGCCCTCGTCATACGTCGGGCATAACGACTGCAAAGTGAAGGGTTTGATCTTCTCACAAACGACATGGTCAAATGAGACTGCGAACCGCCGAAATTGATCAATTATGTAATTCTAAAACATTTTAAAGAATTTTTGTTGTATGTAGTCGAAGTGACACTCCTCGTTTTTTTATTCATTTTATTTTTCTTAAAGTGCAGTTACCCTACAGACTTTCATCCCGTATTTTGTCTTTTATTTTAGCCTATGTCCTTCCTTGGACCAATACGAAACCATCGAGCTCGAAATCGTAAAAATCGAAAGATTCGTTCTTGAGTTATTCGTGGACATACGGACGTTGTTCTCTTTTACACATAAATACAGCTGATGAGGTTGACGACAGTGATCCTGTAAATCATTTCCAAAAGACGTGCTGTGTTTAATGTTCACAGTACCCAGACTCTGCACTGTTTATGTAACACCCTTATGAAATACCAAGTTAAAAGACGCCTGCATAGATTAGCCGTCTCGATTTAACAGCAAGGCCGGCCAAAAGCATCCAGCTAATTAGATTTCGAACCAGCACTATAATTCCTCGAGTGGGTATTATTGAAACTTTGTCACGTGTCTCATAATTATCACATTCTCTGGAACAGTTTTTCGCTCTCCCGCACGTAATCTCTACCCTCGCATCACCAAACCAACCCGTTCGCAGCAATTTATATTAGGCTGAAACAATGAGATGCAGCACACATCACACAGCACAGTGACATGAACAAGGCCAACAATTCGATTTGCACTTGCAGCTGCAGGTTGGTGGCACCGGCAAATGTGCAACGGCAGCGGCCACCTCTTCTCTGTTGTGTCTGTGTGTATTCGACAGTGTTGTGGCGCCTGCACTCAAATCGACATGCAATTCATAATTTAAAGGACACACATAACCGGCCACTCCGAAATATATATGCATCCTCCGGGCCGGGCCGGGCTGCGGGTATTCACTCTAAACCAACAAAGGATAACAAGACCGTCGGCTGTACTTCTGCTGGCGCGCGACTCCACTATACTCCTTCCACTCCTACTGCTAATGGTGTACGACTACGAGTATCTCATATAAGGCAGAAATTCTATTCAGTTGCACCTCCACCCCGTCCTCCCTGGTTGTTATTATGATTATTGTTTTTCGAAGGCCAGAGAACTGGGCTTGGGGTGGGGTTTCCATTTAATTAAAGCGTTTATGGTGGTGGAAAAATGCAGCGCGCCGCTCAACACTTTGGATGTTGGATGTTGCTGGCGGATCGCGAAATTTATTGTCTTTTCTAGTTATGCGTGCGGCATTGGTGAGGTTGTGCTCATTAGCACCCAACTCCGTATGTAATTCCGCGGTATCTATGGGTGTTCGACGCAAATCATGTTATTGTTCAGTTGCAGCTGAGCGTTTTGTTTGGTTTATGATGCACTGCATGGTATTATGGATGCGATGCCATTCCTGGAACCCTGGAAGCTATTCGATTTATTAGACCATGAGATCACATACACATCTTTTCACTTATAGTTTCTTGGGCTACTATGTTGAAGTGAATTTTTAGGTAAATGTTCGGTAGATTGGAAAAAATACACGCTTTAATTAGCTTGCATGGTTCTCTTGGAATTAAATTCCAAGTACTTTTCGCCCTTCTAACGATGTAGTAGGAAAATGTTTGCTTGGCAACCAGTTCGGTTTTCGACGTAGGTACTAATTTTTACTACCGAAACCTTGCTTATTCGACTGTTGAAGACTATACTTCCCACTTTATACTACAAGAGGACTTAGACAGGACGATGTGCTTGAAAACCTCTAATCTACTACATTTACTTCACTTTACAAGAACTAAGCTTAATGCGACATGGACCAAATTTTAGTCCGAGTGCGTTAGAGCTATACAAAAACAGTCTTTTAACCTTTATCTGATAGCTTTCGACTATGGCCACCATCCCCTCTATATAAAAGTCAACATCTTCTAAAAGTTATTACCGGTAAATTGATTTCTTACGATTAACTTACGAGTACACAAATTCTATCTGCGTATGTAGCATATACTCGTATATTCCGCCACAAATCGGTAATCGACACAACTTTTTAAAGTACTCAAAATTTTGACATCATTACCCGTGATTTGTGAAACGATTTGATTTGAGCTTTCCTTTTGTAGTTAATTTGGAAAAATTCTTGTCAATGATAAGCGAGTTATAAAAAGCCGTCAAGCGACAGAAACTCCCAAGGCACATTCGTTTAATTGCCGAAGTTTTGAAAATGAATTCTATTTCCAGGGTATTAGACTCCTGATGAGGATGAATGGTGATGGCAGATGGCTGCTTCTTTTGATATATCTCCACTAAAAACGTTTGTATGCTTGTTCGGTACCTATCAAAATATTTGTACCAGCCCAGTCTCCAACTGTCATCTAGGTAAAATTGTAAAACTCTATCGATGATAAGAAACGTAATTTACCTCTAAAGTGTCGCTCCTTACCTTATCGTCAAGGGGAGGCAAATTTTCATATGACATTTGGCGTGGCAGTGGTTTTCGTGTAGAATGAACATTCATAAAATTAAGCTCTTTCCAAAAATACATTCAAAAAAAAAAAAAAAAGAACTTTGGAGGAATGCTTGTACGAGAACTGTCAAAACTCCAGGTGTCAGGTAGAAAGGGGTTAAGTCAAAAAATGCAGTCTTCGGATATTTTTTCGACCATGTAAATTTTTTTCTCTATCATATTGGCTTAAGTTTAGCATAAAGCGCAGTACCCACGGACCTGTTCCGAAACGAAAAATCCCATACAAAAGTGACACAACGAAATCCTGAACGAAAAATTTCGCTCTCCTTTTCGTTTTGCAGTATGCAGCTGCTGCGAAATTATGCCGGAATAGTGGGTAATTGTAGTAGATTGCTTGGTACATTTATCCGCTCTCCTTACGCACACATATTTTGTCCGGGACATTAATTGCTTGCGAAAATTTGAGATTTGTTCTGCAGTGTTGCCAGCTTTTATAAGAGGTGTGGAGCCAAATTGATAAATTTTGAAGCCGAACTCAAATATAAAAATCAAAACTTCAAATTTTTTTTGTAATTCATAGGCACACTTATTCCGACTTAATTGTATTCGAAGTGTCAAGTACCTAGAGCGTAGTTGTTGTAATTGAGCAGTAAACTTATTTTCTTTTGCTTTGCTGAGATCGAAGCTCAAAAAAACAGGCCTAATATTTAATTTATAAATAAAACAAACTCCTAATTGAGAGACTTTTCTAAAAAAAAAAAAAAAACGCATAATATAAACGAGTTTTTATATTAAACTCGGATTTAAGGACTATTCACATGAGAGCGAATTGCGAACTGCGAACACGCGAATATTCGTAGTTTCTGACACTTCCTTCACATGAAAACTTTTTTTGGTCGCAGATACCCGCGTATCAGTTTCATTTTTAAAGGTTAAGTACGAACGAATTTTTCATTCGCGGGTTTGTGGATCGCGACTGTTTTGTGTGGATTGTGAATAAAGTGTGACAGTTCGCGGCAAGAATTTTTAATTCGCGGGAAAATTGCTTTAATTGTTAATTTAGCTGTTTAAATCAATTGAGAGTCACGTTTTCTTAGACTAGATGTTAGATAAATTAAATATAATGGTTTTGTGATAGAAAAAATAGCAATTTTCAATTCATAAATACAGTTAAATTGATTTGTTCGCAATTCTCCTATTCGCAGTTCGCTCTCATGTGAATAGTCCTTTAATGTTCGATTTGGCAGCAGAAATCTGAAATCTCAGATCAAAATCTGAAATACCCAATAATCGAAAGAGACGTTTTGAAAAATTTAGTTAGGTATACGAAAAGAGTACATTCGTTTCGGTGTCCACTTTCCAAACTTCGTTTCGGAACAGGTCCGTACTACGCTTAAGTCCTTCCTATAGAAATTATTTTGTTCAAAGGGTCAGTCAGTCAGTGAATTTTAAAATTGGTTCGTATTAAACTCCGTATGACACAAAATGTGTTTTTGCATTTTTTTTAAATTTTGAAATGAAACAAGCTCAGGACGAAAATTCCCGATTGGAGTGAGTGCGTACGTACACACCAACATTATTAATGTAGAGATGTAAAAAAATGAATGTATTCAATTTACTACATTTATCAGCTTTTTTTTTTACATTTCAAGATTATTTGATAATAAATTCGTTTGAAAATTTGTGGTTGCTTTGCAAACAGTTGCTACCTCTTTCGTAATACACTTTTAGTCTCTCTTACTCGCAGCTGACTTTTCAACATGTCATGAGAAAAAAGAGAGAGAAAAATGTAGTGGCATACGGTCTTGAGGGCGTAAAGTTATACATATACGAATATTATATAGTAATAAAAGAGATTTATGTTTTATTCAGGATTTGCCAGAATCTAGTTCACTTTAAGCGCCCAAACCTTTAAAAAATGTAGCCCAATATCCTTGCTCAGAAAGAAGCCCAAAAATCGTTGAAAATTTTGGTATTTTTCAGACTTATTCTCACCGAGGTTTTTTTTTTACTTTTATGCCTTGGATTTTATTTGAATTTTTGTCTGCTATTGGCTTTTGTGGCTTGTGTCAAATCAAATTGCAAAATGAATTGGTGTGCCTGCAACTTGAACGACTGTTCGATGTCACTTGACTGCAAGAGTGCTGCCAAGTTTTAAAAGTGCGGGTTTGTTGGAAAACATTTTTTTTTTTAAGTTTTGTGTTGGGTGCTCATGGAAGAAATTTCTATCGTTTTTTAAGTAAAAAGATATCCCAAAATACGACAAAGCGGCTTATCTGGCAACTGTGGTTTTATTGCTATTCGTTTGTTTAATTTACGTATGTTATGTATATTTTCCACTGCGTCACCTCTCGCGAACGTCTGACAAACATCCGAGAGTATAACTGTCTTGAAATAGCTTCTCAATTGGCCGTTTGGAGTGGGCATAAAATTGTATATCCCTTCCATTCGTTCCAAAAATGAGAAACTCACACAAAACGAATGGTCGTGAGAAGCTAGGCCTAGGGTCCCTCCGGACCTGTTGCGCAAACTATTTATTTTATTTTATTTTTATGTAATGTATATTTTCCATTCAATTCAATTCAATTTGTAATTAGTTTTAATTGGTTGGTTTCCAAAACTCTATAATTAAAGGTGTTCAAACTACATTTGTACAGCCTTTACAAACTATAAGACGTTATCTTAGTGTGAAACAATTAAAAACTTAACATAAGCCCTTTTATATTTATACTAATTTTATGTTTTGAATAAATTAACTTGCTCCTATGGACTTCAGACGTGTATAAAAAATTGGCAACTTGGGAGAAGGCAACAGATAACGATCCCGACTTGTTGGAAGAATAAGATGACAGAATATAAATATTGAATGCGATGACACTTTATGTACTTTTTTGTTAACATGAACTAATTTTATGTTTCCAAGTTTAAGCACTTAACAGAAAACTTGATTTTAACAAGTAACGAAGAGAAAAATAGCTCTACATCAATAAGAGATAAATCATCAGAAAATCTGCTAACCACTTATATTTGTGTCAGCAGCCTAATGTGGTTATTTAGATGACCGTTTCTGATGACTTTTTTGCATCATTTATTTTTCGAAAATATAATATCTAGATTGACAGAAAAACTTTCAATCTTCATTCTTATCTTGGGGAAAACTATTATGTACTATTTCTGACTCAACTCCTTTCTTTCTGGTACCAGAGTAGGTTCGCAACACAAAAAAATCTGTTTCTGGGACTATGTTATAATACATACTGATACTGCCAAAGAACTCCTTGTATGTCGAAAACCCCACACTTGACAGTGACACTAATATAAACGGTATGTAATGTTATTATCTGCAAAAATATAGATACTGTACTATGTTTACCTCTAAATAATTGACCGCCGTAAACAAACAAAACATTGCAGTATTTGCTTCCACTTGGTTTCCAAAACTTATCAAAACCGTTCCAAGAATCAGGCAAAACTTTCAAATCTTTTTTTAAAAGTCGCTTGTGTGTTCAAATTTCAACAGTCATCGGAAATCTTTTATCGAAAGTCATAATGTCATCTTCTCAAGCAATTGCTTTGCACGTTTTCAGAATTTTATTAAAGGCAAAAAAACATTCTTATATAATTATTTAAAAACAAATAAAAAAAAGAGAAAAAACACTTGATTGTCTTTCTATACCTACTTATATATTTTTCCTAATATTTATAATTTCATCTTTCGTCCCGCTTTAAATTCAATTTAAATAAATTCAACCCGTATCCAATTAAGCCTTAAAAAGCTACAAGCCCAATATACTTCTCTAGATAGTAGGTACCTATATATAGGTCAAATCACTTGTACATTTAAGCCACTTTCCTCAGAGAGAAAAGCAAATGATGAAATAATTAGTGAACAACAAGCAGTCGCCGGTGAAAATCCATTTACAATGTCATCATCAGCAATCAGGATGCTTGATAAAAATGCTAATACTGATGATGATGACAATGAGTGCATTGCTTAACGACTACTATCGTGATTGTCACTCCTGTATCTAAAATGAACATTTCCAATTAAACATAAGACCGCCAATCTTTGTTTCCTTTGTATACCTTTCTCTGCAGGGTGACTTAGTTTTTCTATTCCCCAGTCTGCAGTAACAACAGTTTACTGTTCCGGTTCGTTTGTCCAAAATCTCTAGTGCTGGTGAGAGGATAAAATTCTGTACTTAATTGCTTTTTGCTGGGTTGAAAAACTGAGAATGTACTGCTGAGTACCCAATCTTGTAAGGTGAAGCCGTTACTTTCACCCAATCTTACATCTGTATCTACAAAATAGCCAAACAAGAAAGTTGCAACACGGAAATAACCAAAAACGAACACTTTGCAGAGATGCGCAGTGGGGGCTTTCAGAGTCGGAAAGTTCGAAGTAGGAACAAAAACTGAATGCCACTTGTGAAATGTGCATATCTTGTTGAAATTCCTTGGAAGATATATCTAATATCCATTTCATATACGATATCCGTAAGTGAGTGCAAGATATTGTTGGGCGTGGTCGGTAATATAGACACGAGGTTCAAGATTTCGAGACCCAAAATGTGAAGGAGTTTAAATACGTTGCTTATGGAATTGATCATCGCAAAAGAGCGACGACCAACGCCTTGTGAGACCAATTCAGCAAATTTATGGACATTGGGAAATCACGGAGTTCCACAGGAATCAGTACTTGGTCCCTTATTATTTTAATTTATTTATAACGACGTCGTATGCAAAATATGTTGGCCGAAGGAATTGAGGCGGACTAAACAGTCATTCTCAAGTTTCCATCGATATCGGGCATCCTTAGGGCCTTCAACAAAACAGTGTTCATATACATATTTAGATACCTAATTCAACAGGTAAAGTCAGAACGCCAAGGACACTTAGAAAACAGAGAGCTTTAATACAGAGAAATGCGTTGCTACGATGTGCGTTCTTTTTTACAGAAAGTCAAAGAGTTTAATGTAGTTGGGCAAAGTGTGAAAATCTCTCTCATATTATACTTCCAGTCTCAGGTGGGAAACTGAAGGACCGGTCAGAGGAGGAGTAACGCCAAGCAACCTTAACACAAGATTCGTTTTCGTCGGGCTGACGGCACTAAGTTCACAGTGTTTGGTTCCAGCAAAAAAGTTTACGTAGTCCCAGTTGCAGAATAATCAAACGTGTTTGAGGATAGTTTGCCGAGGCGAATAAGGCAATATAGTCTGCGTAGGCTACCACCTCTCAACTATTTGTTTCAAAGCAGTGGATACATGTCTCCCATTTTGGAACTGGCCAAGTGAAATGATTTTTTTTTAGCAAATCTATCGCGATGCAAATCTGCCCTCGTTGTGTATTTGCGTAAACAATTGGCACTGCTTTTTATCTTCAAGAACTCTTACGCTGTTGGCGACCTCACTGTCTCAATACTGAGAAGGGCAAGCTATCCACCTCTCGCCTGATGCAGGAGAGTAGCCTAATGCACAGATTCAGTTCGTCGAGTGTATATAATGTCATTCTATTTACCAATAGTGCAACATAATTGAAAATGAATCCCTTTCCATTTTTGTAAATGCTTTTACCCCCACGTTATGACACACACTCGCACACAGTCAAACACAACTGCAGCGCACTGTCGTCAACTTTTGTCGTCTTCGGCGTCAATTTTGTAAACAAGTCGACGATGATGACGACGTGCACCTAGCTGAAATGTACACAAAAATAAACTCTTACTCCCACAATGCAATTAGTTCATGTACAACAAAATAAAAGAAAAGCTGTCTCTATCGAGCGTTCGTCCTTGCTCTCGTATACCGCTAAAGCCTTACGTATAGGCGATATAAGACGATGTAATTACAGGATTGTGCTCGTACCTCGTAGGCGTGGGCTGAATTTCGAGAGATCCCCAGAACAGAACTGCCAGGTGAAATCCGAATTATAGTGTTGTATGTGCAGCATGTCCCTGAGGTACTGTAACGGCAACCAACAGAGTTCAACACACATGCGGGCTGAAGGCTGAGGAGTGTTAATTTAAATTTCAAATCTAATTTTCACCTAAAATTTTCGTCGTCTGGTACATGATGGTTGGACAAACTTTGTCAAGCAGCGATTTGATTTTGTATCCTGATTTTTTTTTATGTGATTTTCCTCCTCAGTAAATGGATGTTCTTACTTAGGTTGCATGGGTATACATGCAGGTTGTGGCCTTAAGGGAGAAATTATTGTCGGTTTGGAATTAAACGGATATGGTGTATTAGGTGGAGAATAATGCCTAGTCCTTAGATGCTGGGATAACTAAGTGGAGTAGAGCGGAGACATCGTGATATGTGCTGCACCGTGCATGAGTGTTGTCACGTCATGTAGGTTTTATTAACACACGAAGAGTATTGTTGGGACCTGGGTGCAGAGGGTCCGTTGAAAATGCGAGGGGGATTTATTATTTTTGATTTAAAAAAAAAAGAAAGAAAAGAAAAATCCAATGAAACATGACTTTTAAAATATTACAGCGGGTCATTCAATTCAAGCAAAGATAATACTCACCTCAATTTAAATATAACAAGGGGAGTGTTAAGTATGTAATATTTATTTCTAAAGGGTAAATTTTAAGGGCCGATGTTGAATGTAAACCACAACTAATCCTCAAGTTTTTTTCTGCATTTCATTTTGACAAAATGAGGCCGGTGAGGCAGTTTCTGTGAATGTTGTTCGCTATCGTGAGATGATGACGAACTTTTTATGGCCCGAATTGGCAGATATGGATGTGGACGATATGTGGTTTCAACAGGACGTTGCCACTTGCCACACAGCTGACGAAACAGTGGATCTTTTGCGCGACAAATTCAATGGCCGTGTTATCTCACGTGGTGCGCCAAGATCATGTAATTTTACCCCGTTGGACTTCTTTCTTTGGGGTTATTTGAAAGAAAAGGTGTACGTCGATAAGCCAGCAACAATTCAAGAGCTAAAGGACGAGATAATTCGGCACATTAACGGCATAGAACCTCAATTATGCCTCAGCGTCATCGAAAATTTGGACCATCGAATGGAGGTGTGCCGCCGAGGTCGCGGCGGCTATTTGGATGACATTTTGTTCCATACATAATTGAACCATACCAGTATTATCATAATAAAAATAAATGACAATAATTTCCTAAATAATTTGTGTTTTATTTGATAAAATCAACTTCGGCCCTTAAAACTTAACCACCCTTTATTTTCTCGAGGTCAAAAAGGTTGTGAGTCCCGCTACCGTACCGACTTGAATTCGTTGGTTGGTTGGTTGGTTCGTGAGGGTGAGGTTTACACTCTTCACAAAGGCCTCTGATCTCTGTTGGGCCCGTTGTGATCCCCTCTTTTTTTTTAAAAGACGGTTGGAATATTTATATAAGGATGTGTGGAAGGATAGGGGGTAAGGGGTTGGTTAAATTAGGGTGCTGTTCACATTTCTGAGGCATATAAGTTCTGGTATCAAATATCCTCCCCGAATTTAGTTACGAAGCCTCGCTTTAGCTGATGGGCAGTGGCAGAGGAAATGCTCTATATCTTCCTCCACCTACTGGCAGTGCGGGCATATCGATGTTTTTCTGAAATGACGATTCTATTTGCATGTTTACTAAGGTTGATGTGTCCTGAAATAAGTCCCACCATCAGTCTTAATTGCGCTCTTCCAGAATTAATCGCTCGTTTTGCCAGTTTATTAGTTGGTGTTTCTAATATAATTTTTGCCAATCTGCACGTTTCTAGGTGTTCCCAAGTATCTGCTAAAATCCGATGGTTGTTATTTTTTCCTCGCTCCTTCCCTTGCTAGTTCATCTGCTCTTTCGTTACCCGTTATACCTTCGTGTCCCGGTACCCAAATTAGAGAGACATGGTCGTTCGTGTGATAAATCGTCACACATAAGTTTGGAAGCTTCTGACGACCTTCTCGAATCGAAGCCATTGGTCGTCTTCAATGCTGTTAGCTGCATGGGGCTTCTTGAAAGGTTGAGAAACACGCAACCAGAACAGGTTTCGACAGACTCAAAAATAAATCTCCTCCGTAACAGCTTCTGAGATTAAACCCTCCCTTCAAATTACTACTTCAAGCAGCTGCAGTTTCCTGCTTTAGCAGACCTAAAGGTACATTGAGACTCCAATCATCGGGTATTCTTTCACCATGTTTTCAACAGCTTTTCATAACTCATCAGCTGCTAGTCAATCAGACCGTTTACATAATTACTTCATACTCATTCGATCACGGCGTTTGTTACGTGGCTGTAACCGCAGTCACCACTTATCGGTTCGCAAGCTGATTGGAATTTTGTTGCACCTCCTATCTACCTTGGGTAGATCCGAGTAATATCATGTCCATCTATTTGAATCTAAACTATTTAACTCGGAAAATTTTAATGAAAATTTTAGCCGAAGGCCCAGGTAGCCAGTGCTGTAAGATTCAAATTGCAACTGTAATTTATTTACTTTTTAAAATACAAATATTGATAATTGAAATTCTTTCCCTATTCCCCAAAACAGCCAGGATCTATGCAACTTTCTGATGCTCTACTTTTTGCTAAAGAGTCGTCCATTTCATTGCCCACTATTCCAACTTGGCCCAGATAATTTTATTAACTTTTTGTAGGCATTCAAAAAAGCAAGTTTGGACTTATTGATGTAAGAATTAAGTACCATAATGGCAGCCGTGGCTTAGTGGTTAGTGTGTTGGACTACTACGCTGGGGGTCGAGGTTCGAATCCCGCAAAAATCAAAAATTCCAACTTATAGGTTTTTTCACTGCGCCACCTCTCGCGAACGTCTGACAAACATCCGAGAGTATGACTGTCTTGAAAGAGCTTCTCAATTAGCCGTTTGGAGTCGGCATAAAATTGTAGATCCCTTCCATTCGTTCCAAAAATGAAAACTCACACAAAACGAATGGTTGTGAGAAGCTAGGCCTAGGGTCCCTCCAGACCTGTTGCGCCAACTATTTATTTTTTTTTAATGGCAGCCCGTCTTTCTGGCTTAATAGCTCTATCACTGTTGGTTTTGTTTCTGACGAGGTTCAATTGGATTCATTTACCTTTATGTATGGCAGATTTTAGACTAAAAGTTGATTTCAGACTCTTGCCCATTGGTTCAGAGTATTTGGTTCTAGTTCCGACTAGACTCCAGCTCCAGTTCCGTCATCAGTTCTTGACCCATCTGCCTACCACTTTCTTGTGTGCTGGCTCAGTCTGTGGATGAATGAATCTATACATTGCCACAGTTAAGCAAAGTTCTTTTGGAAATGAAATCTTTCGATGTCGCCTCTAGAAAAGCAGGCCAATAGTGGTTGTTTTTTAAGTAGTGCATCAAACTGCTTCAATGTGAAGCACTTCCCCTTCATATTCCTATATTCCTTCTTCTTAAAATCAATTTACTTGCAAATTTCGGAACTAGAAGGTGCAACGGAGTCAGTTCCAATAGAAACGCCGTGGCTGCAGTTGGACAGAGTTGTTACATACGAAGTCCTTATAAGCCAGCATTATAAGTTTCTATGGCTTCTTTTTAATGTTTTTTTTTACCTGCGGAACCCATCAGATTAGCTGTTGTAACCTCTTCAAAGATGTAGGGATTCTACGTTAGAGGCTGTTCTACCACCTTAAAAAAACTTTCTTGTAGCCAAATACTTAGTTATTGAAACCTTTTCAGATGTGTTTTGGCCCACATTGAAGGTTGACAAAGCCCCGAAAAATATCTGCAGTACCCATGACACACTGAAGGTCAATATAGCTACTCAAGTTCTTAGCTTTAGCCTTATCTAGCGACCTAGTTTCTTAGGTAGAACGCTGTTTCCATATACTAACCTGCCATAATGTTGGCCACACTCTTCATAGCTTAGGTCTTCACAAACCAGAAGTTCGGTGTATTTTCAAGTCTTATAAATTTGATCGTTATACAGACCCTCTGGCGTATGAAAGTAAAAGTAAGCATATCACATTTCTGGTATCGAAATTGTTTTCATTGTGACTTCCGAACTCGCTAACAATATTATCACACTTTCAAGGGCCTCGTTTTTAAGGACACAAGTTGAAGTATAGGTATCCTCTGATGTGCAGTCATCAGCTTTCTCGCACGCTGGTAAGTGTATTGCTTCTTTTTGAAGTAAACCAAAGCAAACAAAACACAATTGAGACACGAATCCTTGCACCTGTCGTATATAGATGAAGTTGCCTTTGGTTTTCCCCATCAGCCTTCGCGAACTTACTTTAGTTACAATATCCACGGCAACGGTATATTGCATGTACATTTTTATATACCGAGTTCATGTACCCATCCAAGAGATGCGGGACATAAATTTGTAATTGCGTGTATGTGACATGGCGAACATATATCCTCGGGGATATGTTGAGTAGCTGAACATAGATTTTGAAGTACGACGAAGTGAAAGTTTTTTTTTTCAGTTATCGAATACCTTTCTCGTAGATATACTTGTCCTTTACTCCATCGGCGTCGTTGTTGTCGTCTTTGTCGACGTCGTCGTAGTCGAACTTATTTGGCTTCTTTTCCCGATTTCAGATCATTCTTCGGCAAATTCCTTCCCCACTCCCTTGTCGATCAAGTTTTCCAATATTAACTTTTATCGAAGTTCATGCGGATTATTTGAAATTTGTTTTTTATTTAGAAGAAAATGAAAATAAATTGAAAATATGGTTATCATAGTTTGGCGTTTATTTAATTTTTTTTTGTTCTATGCTGTAGTTAAGTTTATGGAAAAGTAACTGGTTGCTTGTTTCGTCGGAGAGATCCTCTGAGGGATAATGATTTTGTTCAGAGGACTGGAGGAGGGTGGACTGAGGAGGTAGAGGCTAAGCAGTTTGTAATAGAAACAATAGGCTTTGTATCAAAAACAATAGGAGTTAATTAAGCAAGTAACTATTGAAGCATTCATTTATAGCTCTTTGACAGCCTGTGACTTACACTTCAAGGTTTTGACGGATTTCATCCTAAAATATATGTACGCCTGCGATTTCGATATAAATTGGGTGAACTTAAGCCTTTACTTATGTAAATTGGTGGTTCTCAGTACTCACTACTATGGTCTTGCCCGCCGACAATCGGCTTGCTAAATCAATAAACTCGAGTGTAAAATACGAAAACAATGGCAATAATATATAGTTCTATGTAACTTTGACTGTCTGAAGGAAGGCGCTGCAGCACAAAACAAGTGCAGCGTGGTTGGAACCGAAAAAAAAGTAAGAACAAGTAAATCCGCCATAGAAAAAGAGAGCCTACGCTCTCAGCTCAAAGAAATTAAATACTTGCCGCTGTCAAAACTACATCCGGAGGTTTTACAAGGAAGGCTAACTACTAAACAGTTAAGTAATAGCAAAGAACAATAGATGAATTATGAGGCAACATTCCCAGTAGCTACACAATAGTCATCATGGAGGTGGGTGATGCGATAGGACATGATGATCCTATCATACTATGAGAATGTCTCAACCCAGTCTGCAATATACTAGTTACTACGTACTTTCTTTTATCGGAAATATCGACAGTAGATAACATTTATTACACCAAGGTAAATCCTCAAGAAGACCAACGAATTTCAATCAGAGACTTACCACCTTTTTACCGACTTACTTTGCATATATTACGCCTTTCACAATCAGGAGCTCCATCTGTATATAGCGATGTTAAAATTCAGGATTCCGGTAAAGCTATTCCAGCTGTATCGAGGAAAGTAGTCGGTATCGGATGTAACTTATTTACTTTCACTCAGAAGTACAGGGTGTCCGCCGGGAAGGTATACTACTTTGTTTGATTATAATTTTTGATTACATGAAAGAGAATGGATCTTATATTGATAAATGTTTTATTTAATGTTGGCAATTATGTATGGAATACAATATCAGGTAAATGTCCGCCTCTGTTAGTCTCACAAATGCGAGCCCTTTTGAGCACATTTTTCATTACATTCTCACACATTTCACGCGGTATTTCATTAATTTCATCACGAATATTTAGTTTGAGTTGCTCAAGCGTTTTCTGGTTTGTTTGCATAAGCCTTGCTTTTCAGATATCCCCACAAAAAGAAGTCCGGAGCAGTCAAATCAGGCGACCGAGGAGGCCAATCAACATCACCAGTTTGTTTGCGTTTTTACTTTGCGTTACTTTCTCATCGTCACAGTAATCGATGATTGATTTTGATAAAATGTTTTAACAATTAAAACACGTTGGTTTATCGAATATTTTAAATAAATAAATTTGCCACGTGTCAGCTTCACGACTGCCAAACATGATCTGTCAAGACTAATGTTTACCAAAATGGCGGCAAAACAAAGTTGTATACCTTCCCGGCGGACACCCTTAGATATTGCACAGTGCTGGAGGTGGAGCCACACGAAGTGCTACATATGCTGCGAAAGCCGATCTTGGGGTTTTGCAGATGGTTTCTAAACTCTCGACTTGAGAGACGATATATAGATACCTACCACGGTACCCTTATTCGGAAAGATGTAGGTACTATGGAAAAAAAATGTCCTCGTCGGTTTTTTTGCATATGTTCGCTTGCGAAAGATGAAGAAACCGCGACCTCTATGAGCCATATCACGATGTTGGCGTAGTTCAAGGACCAAAAGAAATCGACTACATCTAACTAAGACGGGTTTTTGTGGGATTCGAACATGCGACCTCTCTCTTAGTAGTCCAACACACTAACACTAAGCCGCGACTACGAAGCATCTTAGGATAGGACTATAGTTTGAAACACATATACCTAGTATTCTTAAAGAAACATCTGAAATTTGAATTCATTTCTAAACCGTCTTCCTCCAAATAGTTTCCGCGCTGAAATGTAAAAAATTTAATGCGATGGACCATAAAATCCAATTGAAACCACTATAGAGAGATTTTACTATCGCCATCTACAAGTCAGTTTTTGAAACGCTATTTTTCCCTCTAACTGCGTACTGCCTAGTGAAATGTTCATATGGAAAGTTCACTTTGACATTTCGCAGTGAAAAATTTGTATGAAAATTTTGATTTCACGGGAACTGCATTAATGTGTTACATTTTAACTATTACGAAGCTTGCATCCCTTGAAAATGTAAAACAATCAACAACTTGTGGTATGATCCTTCGAAAAGTAACCTCCTCTATAAAGGAGGAAACTACAATCTAACCAGCAAATTCTAACTTCACTCGCACACATACACAACCAGCTCAGCTGAGATAATCTCCCTCCCCAAGAAACATCCCGGTTGAAGAACGCCAAACTTCCAACAAGCCGTAAAAAAACAGCTGTAAATCTTTACCAACTCACAAGGTACAACGTACAAGTGCATGTGCAATCTTCCCAAATGGCAATAACTGTTAAACTATGCAGGTTAAGTGAGCTATCATTCTCCGCTGCTCTCTGAAACACGAAACGGAAACGGAAACTCTTCACAGCTCTTTTAAGACGACTGTGTTCGGAGGCACACAAATCTATCTCACACCCCTTTGCGCGGTTTATTTTCCTTGTAATGTAATTTGTTGAAAGTGGTTTTGCTTGTCGAACTTCGTCTCCGTTCCATGCCTCCTGCTGCTGCTGTCATTTTTCTGTGATAATCGCAATTTGTTTTCCATTTTTTTTTCTTCACCCGCTGTACACCCCTTTTCCAGATTATATTCCTCATATCTCTGGTAAGACCGTATTGGGTGGTTTTGTAATAAAAGCGGCAGAGGCACTTCCTCCATATGTGATGTGAATATGCGATGGGGTGGCTTCGCTATACAAAATTATTAGTTTATGGCAAATTTGAATGTGTGGGGCCGGATTATGGAGGCGAACCGTTCAAGAAACTTGTCTACCTCTGGGATGTCTATTATTCCGCAGGCAACTGGAAAGAGGTAAAATAGTATTTAGTGTACTCGTTATGAATATATCCTTGGGACGAATGACATTCGGGGAACATAATTAGAAAAATCCCTGGCGCAAATACGATTTGGAGTGTTAGTCGGGATTATATGAGGCGAAATGCTTTTGTCTCTATACAGAGTTGTGAGTGGGTTTGAATTGCGGAGTAACAAGATGTTGGTTATGAATACCCGGCCACCTTATACCTTGTTGTATGATCTTGCGGTGTGTGCGGAGTAGAGAGAAAAGATTAAAGGAATCTAAAGAGATTGTCGAAATTGTGCAATGGTTGGCTTTGAAGTGAGTTCGGCTTTGCTTGCAGATGCTTGTGCGACGAATGAATGAATCTGGAAACTTTCCACTTTTATATAATAGCTCTTGTTGTAAATAGCGTTCCCCCTCACGGAATATGCATTTGCATAGTACCTAGTTGGGTATTATGTTATCTCATCAAAAACGTAATGTATTATTGTGAAGGGCTTTCCCAGAAGATATTTACTTTCGACCTTCAGTCAATTGCAAAGGAAAGCAAGGTACGGGTAGGTACTCATTCAAATCTGAAGAACCTCATTCTGCATAGTGATGAAGATTTATAAAAAGGATAAAGGAAACAAGTGAAAATGTTAAAAAATTATAACTATCCGCACAATTTAACATATCTCGTCCGTTTTTGCGCTGGAGCTGAGCTTCGTTTCTGTTTTAAGTATAGTAAAACTAGAATCACCGCTGGCTTGAGTTCCGTTCATAAGCCACAGAGAAGAGTCGGAGGAAAATGCATCCAAAAGTTTTAGATTTCTCTGATTGCTATAATCTTTTGTGGCTACGCGCAGTCATCTTACGCACTGAGCAGTGATGGCTTGATGGTCTTGCCTAGCTTTTGAGTAGACCTCTGAAGTTTGACACGACGAGATAGCTCTTTTCGTAACAGGTCAGTTAGCTAGCTGGCTCCAGTTTCAGACCTCAAGTAAAGTTAGGTCAATCGACGCTAAAGCCCTTTGCGGTACCTACTTTACATGAATGAAGGAAAACGCGTTTCCCTCTTCTCAGTGAACCAGTTTGAACTTGGTTGAAGTACGTAATAGAAATATTTAATTGGCGCCTGCGTCTGTAAAACCATTTTTGGTCGTCAAGTGAATTTCTCCCGCATATAGAATTTTTAGAAAGAGCCCGGCAAGTACCCGAACGAAGTGTAGAATATTTCCAAGAAGAATTGGTAGTGTGCTTCCATGCTTTAGCAAGTTCATTAAGCATCGAAGGTAAAAATTGAACAGCTGTGCAGGGGCTGACTAAGAGGCAGTGGCACCCGGGCGGTAATGCAAGCTATACACCCCTCAAACAATTTAAGAAAGTGATGCTAGAATTTATGAACAACGATTTTATTCAAAGGTTCTTTCGAGCTTTTATTGCACATTCAGTTTGAATAAATCATTAAAATCTATATTTTTTATTTGCTCCTTTTTGATTGAAAGTGCACAGATTAGTCAACCTATTTTGGGTCGTTGAACTTAGATAAGTCTTATAATTAGTTTAAATTTGATATGCTTCGTTCACACCATGCCACTGAGGCGCAAATTGTTAAATAAATTCTCATCGCCAATGACAGACTCGGTATCACTAACAAGTCTGAAAAGACCCACTTAACAATGAAGCTAAAAAATTCAAAGGCTGTCCAAATTGCTGCATATTTTAAATTTATTTTTTCCGCTACCATGTGACGCCGAATTCGCCCTATTTACAATATGATACAGTTGCCTGTTAGTTCTGTAAATATCGAGGTAAGCATTGGAACTACAGCACGTAGTTCTTCTTCCGTTTCATACAGCAATATTTTCGGTTGAAGAGCTGACAAAACTGACGCAATGTCTTCCATGGTCTTAGACCGATGAATACGATCATTGTAAAATGTATCCTGACATTCTAACATGGATCTTCGAGTTTTTTCTTCCAACGCCAAACCAGCATCTTGATCCTTTTCGCCTGACATAATTGTCTTCTTTTTAACTATCTCGATTATTAAATAATAACAAATTTTGTTCTTCCCCGCCTTTAAATTGAAATTTCTAGCTCAGTCATTGTTCTTTGGCTTAAAAAGGTGGTTAAGTCTTAAGGGCCGATGTTGATTTTGAATTATTGCCATTTCATTTTATTATGATAATATTGGTATGGTTCAATTATGTATGGAACAAAATATCGGCCAAATGGCTGCCGCGACCTCGGCGGCACACAATCCAATGGTCCAAATTTTCGATGACGCTGAGGCATAATTGAGGTTCTATGCGGTTAATGTGCCGAATTATCTCATCCTTTAGCTCTTGAATTGTTGCTGGCTTATCGATGTACACCTTTACTTTCAAATAACCCCAAAGAAAGAAGTGCAGCGGTGTCAAATCACATGATCTTGGCGCACGACGTGAGATAACACGGCCATTGAATTTGTCGCGCAAAAGAGCCACTGTTTTGTTAGCTGTGTGGCAAGTGGCACCATACTGTTGAAACCACATATCGGCCACATCCATGTCTTAAGCGCGTAAATGCAAGACTTTATGCATAATGTTCATCAACGACGAGCGTGAGATGTGCAATTGTTGGGCACGACGACGAGTTGAGGTGGACGGCTCTTCAGCCACACTATCGCGAACAGCAGCAATACTTTCTGCAGTACGAGCTGGTATTTTCACATCTCCTACAGACCCGGTCTGCTCACATTTTTGCACGATTTTTCCGATTGTACACACATTTGGACGATTAAATTGACCGAAAAAATCACGAAGTGCACGATATGCATTTTGATTTGAACGCCCATTTTCATAATAAGCCTGAATAACTTTTACGCGTTGCTAGATGGTGTATCTTTCCATGACTCAAATTGAGTTAGTCTGAAATTGAGAAATGTCAAATGAAATATAGAAAAAAACTTGAGGATTAGTTGTGGTTTACATTCAACATCGGCCCTTAAAATTAAAATTAACCACCCTTTATATGCATTGTTGTTTAATAACGAATAAAACTAGAAACCATTTCCAATTTAGTAAAATTTATTTATAACTAGCTGACCCGGCAAACCTCGTTTCGCCCAAATTTGTTAATTTGTATAAATTCCGAGCATGCACCAAGCACTTGCTAATTTATGTAATTCGACCAGTTAAAATTCTTTATTCAAAAGTTATATTAAATGCAATAGAAATAAATGATGAATAGCAATGTTGATTTTTTTCAATCAAACCGCAATGATTTTGACGTGTCGTCCAACCTTCCACTTTTTCACTAAATTGACAAACATCCATCGATTATCCTTGCAATAAATTATTGGTCATAGTGAAAGCGAGACGCACGGGAAATTGAAGTCGCACGAATGGTAAATCGTTCTTAATAAGCGAAATCTGCGGAATAAGGGTGTTTGCCTTTGCATTTTCCCCTTAAAATCATCACTTGTATGATATTTGATGTGAGATCCTTCACCATAAAACAAATGCGATCCGTTGTAAAGTTTCGGTACATTGATGTTTCGCAACAAAATTTTAACTGAACCAACTTTCAAATCCGAATTATGTAGAGGTAAGGTAGCATAATTTCCTTCCTTCCAACCAAAAATTATAAAAATCGAACGATCCGTCCCCGAGTTATGAGTGCACATACGGACGTCAGTCTCTTTTATATGTCAGGTCCAAAAGTATCATATCCTTCAAGCGGGAACGAAGAATATCTTATATATAAAATTATCGTGTCACGGGGTGCGTAGTTGAACTTCTCCGAAACGGCTCTACCGATTTTCGTGAAACTTAGTGTGCATATTGGCTAGGGTTGAGAATCGGACAACATCTATTTTTCATATCCCTAAATGTTAAGGGTGGTCCACCACTAAATTTTTTATTTTTTTCATGGGGAAATACACTTTGAAAAAAAAAAGAAACTGGATAACATAAAGTAGTGACACTTCAAATACAAAAAAAAAAAAAATATTTTAAATTTTAAAAGCAATTGTTGTTGTCAATTATTTTAATTGTTTTCCAAGCAAATTGTTGTTGTCAACAATTTTGATTTTTTTTTTTTTTTTTCTTTTAAATATATGTATGTACCTAAAAAGTTTGTTCTAATAAATTATGTTTACTACGTTACATTAGTAACTTTTTAAAATGAAGTAGATACTTTGATTATAATAAAAATGATATTATGGCCAACGATATTTTGCATCGAATTCGCACTGTGACATCGGATAATGAACTGGAGATGTCAGATGAAATGCGCAACAAAGTGGCACTTTGTTGTGCAAATTGGGGATGCCACAGCTGGAACTGGAGCGAGAAATGGACTTCGAACGAATCGCATTGAGTCAAGCTGTTGTTGCGTTCAGGTAACGCACAAAAAGAAAAGGAAGTGTTTGTCTCCCACCTTTCCACCTTCCTACCTATTCCCGATTTTTCGCCCTCGATTCCTGCCGCTATCATCTTGAGGAAGTGGCCTAAAAACGAATCCATATTTACCTTGGTCACGGCATCACGCGTGAACGGCTGGACCGATTTCACTAATTCTTTTTTTGTTGTGTTTGTTATTGTATAAATGAATATCGTTTAAAACAGATGCTTCGATCGGAGTTATTATATTGATAAAATACATATAAAATAATTAATTTATTATTTCTAACAAAAACTGAAACATGTGGCGTTGTAGGCGTATATGTCGTTTTTCAGTTTAGTTAAATTTTCTTTAATAATAATCATCTTAATTTATACCTATAATTCTTGCGGGACGAAACTCGATGATGATGATATAACCCAATAGCCACTGGGTCAATTTTTATGATTCTTCTTTTGTTATGTTCGTATTGTTGTATTTTAGGTTAACGCAAACTTAAAAGATAGGATTTTTGACCCACTATATGGCGTTGTTTCACGATCTCCAAAATCACTCACCCGAGTTCAAAGAAATTTTGTAGATTTATATTCTTCGTTTCCGCTTGAAGTATAGGATACTTCTGGACCTGATAGGTAGCGCTGCTGCCGATCTCCGAAACAGCTCTACCAAGTTGATTGAAATTTTGTAGATGGATATGGTTGCTTCCAGTTTTAAATTTTGGATAGTTTTTGACCCTGTAGGTGGTACTTTGAAAAACACAAGCGGGATAAGAAAACGGATTTTGACACGTCCCATTCAAAAATAAAATCAAACTCTATTTCTAAATTGTATAATTAAAATTATTAATGGACATTGTTTAAATAAAGTAATTTGCGAAATGTGAGCAAGACTTAATACGAAAGGTATGGGCAAAGCCGGGTGGATACAGTTACATATAACAGAGACTGACGTCCGAATGTGCACTCATAACTCGGGGATGCATCGTTCGGTTTTTATGATTTTTGGTTGGAAGGAAGGGCATAATGCTACCTTTTGATGTGAAAAAAACGTTATGGGGATTAGTTGAATTTTTTATTTCTTTGGATGTTCCGGGCTTACCTCTTCATAATTTGGACTTGAAAGTCAGCTCAATTAAAATGCTGTTGCGCAACATCAATGTATCGAAACTTTGTAAAGGATCGCATTTGATTTATGGTTAAGGATCTTAAATCAAATATCATGCAAGTGATAATTTTGAGGGGAAATTTCAAAGGCAAACACTCTTATTCCGCAGATTTCGCTTATTTAGAACGATTTACCATTCGTGCGACTTCAATTTCCCGTGCGTCTCGCTTTCACTATGTCTAATAATTTATTGCAAGGATAATCGATGGATGTTTGTGCATTTGTGGCATCAATCTTGATTTCCCATTCCCATTTCTCACATTGTAAATTTAGTGAAAAAGCGGAAGGTTGGCCGAAACGTCAAAATCATTGCGGTTTGATTGAAACAAATCAACATTGCTATTCATAATTTATTTATATTGTATTTAATATAACTTTTGAATAAAGAATTTTAATTGGCCGAATTACATAAATTAGGAAGTGCATTGCGCATGCTCGGAATTATTACTTTCTTTACATTAACAAATTTGGGCGGAACGAAGTTTGCCGGGTCAGCTAGTAAATCTATAAAATTTCATTGAAATCGGGTGAGTGGTTTCGGAGATCGATTACAACGCCATATAGCGGGTCAAAAATCCTATCTTTTAAGTTTGCGTTAACCTGAAATACAACAATACGAACAAAACAAAAGAAGAATCATAAAAATTGACCCAGTGGTTATCGAGTTATATCATCATCATCGAGTTTCATCCCGAAAGAATTATAGGTATGAATTAAGAAGATTATTATTAAAGAAAATTTAATTGAACTGAAAAACGCCATACGCCTACAACGCCACATGTTGAGGATTTTCCGATGATGTGCACTAAGAAATTCAGTTTTTGTTAAAAATAATAAATTAATTATTTTATATGTATTTTATCAATATAATAACTCCGATCGAAGCATCTGTTAAACGATATTTATTTTGTTTACATCCTCGTTTTTTTTTTTTTTTTTTTTTTTATAATTTTACTCGCGCTCAAGGGGTTATGAATCCCTTATAATGCGGGGCACAGCGCGGCATTCAAGTTTTTTTTTTAGGAAGAGAAAGAGGGATAGGAAAGAGTTTGTGGCGCAGTGGATATTCTCCACGAGTGGCGTCCTAATAGCTAGGGGAGAATTGTTGATATTTATGTTCGCTTATAATTCACTCAAACTTATTTGCAGTTTTTATTTGTGAAAAATGTTTCGTGGTACTGGCTCGGATTTGAACACGTAACCTCCCACTCAACAAGCGAACACTCTATCACTGCGCCACGGCCACCCGCAATATCGTTGACGATATTTGCAGCACGCATTCTGTCAATGTTATGCCAACGCCATAAGGTTACATCAAAAAAGTTTGAATTGTAAAAGCGCTATGGTTACATTAGATATAATTTAATATGTTGGTTTAGTATTCTTAAATTTTCTAATTTTCCGCGAAATTTTCTTAACTTTTTCTTTCATAAGATTCTTCTCCTGACAATAATAAACACAACAAAAATTTTGCGAAATCGGTCCAGCCGTTCACGCGTGATGCCGTGACCAAGGGAAATAGGGATTCATTTTTATATAAATATAGATCAACATTGGCACATTTTTTGTTCGAACAGCTTGACTCAATGCGATTCGTTCGAAGTCCATTTCTCGCTCCAATTCTCGATTAAATGCGTCAAATCAAAGCTTTGTTGCGCATTTCATCTGACATCTCCAGTTCATTATCCGATGTCACAGTGCGAAATCGATGCAAAATATCGTCGGCCATAATAATCATCTTTGTATAATCAAAGTTCCTATCTACTTCATTTCAAAAAGTTACTTAATGTAACATAGTAAACATAATTTATTAGAACAAACTTTTTGGGTATATCTACCTATATTTAAAAAAAAAAAAAATTCAAAATTGTTGACAACAACAATTTGCTTTGAAAATAATTAAAATAATTGACAACAACAATTGCTTTTAAAATTCAAAATATTTTTTTTTTTTGTTTGAAGTGTCACTACTTGATTTCTATCCAGTTAATTTTAATTTTCCGCGCAATTTTCTTAATTTTTTCTTTCATAACATTGTTCTCCTGACAATAACAAACACAACAAAAGAAGAATTAACGAAATCGGTCCAGCCGTTTGTGCGTGATGCTGGGACCAAGGGAAATAGGGATTCATTTTTATATATATAGATTGTAAATGCTCAGGCTGAACAACAGAATATTTAAATTAGCTCCTATTACGAAATTTAAGACCGTGATTTTGAACGGTTGGACAACACTCGTCTTCAAAATGACATTAAGGGAGGATTTATTTAGCTAGTGCCCGAAATGAACATGGGTTTCTCACCATTAATATTTAACCCTACAGTTAGCGGTATTTTGGCAACTACATTTGTTTATTGGTAAAGGGATTTTGGTGTGGACTGTGTAGTCCTTGGGTAAACTGCCAGACTAAAACTGATTATTATTAAGGCCGTTTAAGCTTAACTTTCAGTCTAACTTAAAACCCTTAACGCTTAACCCAACTATTTACCTTCATACAAAAACGTTCAGTTTGTGAATTTGAAAAATTTCTTTTTCTGTCCCAATGGAAAGCGACATAAGTTACAGTGTGCACTAGACCCATCTTCCTTGCACCCGAATATATTGGCACTGACGTCTAGCATTGCATGGCTGTTAAAAATAACACTTTCTGGATCAGTTTCTAGTATATGGTCCAAAATAAAAGTGGCCCCTGAACGGATCCCTGTGGAACATCACCGTTCACCTTGCAGGCTTAGCTACACCGAGGTCTGTACCTAAAATCATTCGATACTTTAACAATGGCATTCTCGTGTTTTGCCATTGCCTCGAAATTTAGATTTCAGTTGGGTAGCTCTGTTTAAATATTAGATTAGGTTGTAAGACGGGAGAGCTTTCAAGGGGCTCTGGCACCGCGGCTTCTTAAAGGAGCCTATTGTGCCTTCCTTGGAAAATTCTTAGAGCCATCTTTTCACTTCAGAGACAGTCAGGAATACAAGGATCTACTCATCACCAAAGATGTTTATCCTGAGATGACAAAGAGCCGAACATTCTGTCAGTATGTGAAGAGAGGATTCGTCACTCTCAAGGTAGAGTCTGCAGATGGGATCCGGTGACTATTCCTATTAGGATTTTCAGGTTGTTTTTGTCCAGATTAATCAAGATGAGTGATTTTCTGGAGCAATTCTGCCCAGCTGTATTTAGCCAGATCTCGTTAGACTCGATGAGAGATTGGTTCTTGGCATTGTTCCTGAAATGTTTTTTGTTGACTCCGCAGAAGGTTTCAGGTCCGATGAGTAGAGTGGTTGCTCCGATTTTAGCCAGTGAGACAGCCGATTCGTTACCCTCAAATCCAGTGGAGGATGACAAGGTTTTCCTTTGAAAGTTCATAGATGGTTGAGAAAGTTTCTAACACGAGTTTTGGTTTGATGACAGATGAGTCAAGAGCCTTGAGATCTGCTTGGCTATTTGAGAATATGAATATGTTTTTTTCACTTGTGTAAGAACTTAGATTTATTCCAGCGCAATGGTTGATTGCAAGGACTTCAGCCTGGAATATGGATACGTTTTTCCCAAGCAGACTGACAAGTTCACCTGGTTTGACTCACCGTAGATGCCAGAGTTAGTCCCTGACTCCATCTGAGAACCGTCTGTGTACCAGATGATGTCGAATCGTGTCGTGATGGATTGGGTTTATGTTTTCCCTGCACTGTTTACTTCTATTTAAATATCGAGGGCTATTATCGATCAGTATTCTTGTTAGGTTCTCTCCGCTCTCCATACCCTACTCCTGTCAGTATCAGCGCTGATTTGAAGGATACGTGTCCCCATGTGATTTACCCCATTTGTTATTGTTGACCAATAATGATGTCGATGCGATATCAAGAATAAAGGTGGGAGAGCTCTGCCATTGTGTTGTTAGTTTCCCACGCTGTGAACAATATTGGCGTAGGATTGTTTTGACGCAATTGGGGTTGCCAACAACATTCCAAGGACGTGGGATTTTATAAAATATTCCCTCGTTCATTTGTACTAATAAACTCTTGTCGAGATTTAAGTGGAATTTAAGAATCGTCCCATACAAAGTACGCTTGCATTTCCATAACCCTCGTTTTTCCCTTTAGGTATATGTTAAGATAAATCGCCGCCCAATTTAAGTCCATTCCAAAAGATTATCTTTAGATAAATGTGTGAGTAACAATAGCAAACAATTTTGCCCATCATAAAACAACAAACAATCGCTCTTTATCCTTTGAGTACAAAATAAACAGACAACAACGATGATGATGGCAAAAGCGAAAAATAACCGTAATAACATTTTCAAATTCCCAAGCGACAGCGACGATGACGACAACAACAACTACCTAACCAAACCACAAACAAGGACGAATTAAGAAGCCGAAATGTCGTTTTAAACTTTTTTTTTTTTTAAACGTTGTATCCGAACAGAAACCATACCACGTACACAAAAACAAAATTACCTCACCCTCACTATCATCACTATCGTCTGATGAAAAGAGCGCGTGAAATGTGAAAATGTCGCCGACTCAAATGAAAATGGGAAAACTGCTGTTGCCATTGCCAGTGCGGTCGGAAGAACATCATTAGCGACGACCGTGGATTCCTTCGGCCGGACTAGACCGGAGCGCTATTATATATATATATTCAGTTCACATTCAAACACAATAGATGACGCTGGCGCTGGTGAGAGGTAGCGTGATGCAATTGCGATTGCTCGATGGCCCGATATAGTCTTCTTGGCAGGATTCCACTCGCCTTAGCGGTGAAGTGGAAGTGCGATATAATGTCTTGTGGCGGTAGCGGACCACTATACCAATGGGTACGTACAGACCCTATTCCGGCCGTCGACCGACGACGAAGACATCGGCAACCCCAACCATATACCTATGCAAAGATCACTGCCATCCACTCATACCAGCGTCATAATGAATATTTATGAAGCTTAAGGAACATTTTCTATTCTTGTTGTTTTATGATTTGCACTTCCTCCGCGCACTTGTACTGCTCCTCCGTAATCTTCACTAGTTGGCGGCCGGCATTTGCTCGTTCTTGCTGGTGTATATATTAGCAGTGGGGCGCGCACACCAGGACGAAGGACACACAAGAGTGCTTCTGCGATGTTTTTGTCGCTTTAAATAAGCATTTTTTTTTTCCGAGTGATTTTATTGGGATTTTTATTTTGACTTCTAGTTTATGGGGTGTTTTCGGTTTTGTTTCTTTTGACTTTTTATCCCGCCTCTCTCCTCTGAGATCTTTTTATCAGTGGCAATTGTTTTGTTAATGATTTTATTGGCTTGTTTGTGAGAGCAGAAAACACTGTGACTGTGATGTCGTCAAACCAGGACGGTTAGCTAGCTTCGAACTAAGATGGCGGGAGGACTGTTGTTTGCCCCCTCTATGACCGGAGGCTATTCAGACCGGACGACGGGACTATGATGGACAGTGTTGTAGGGAGACTTTGTTGTTGCTTGGAGCTTTTTGTTTTTAGTGCTTAATTATGCAGGGGCGGAATTAATTTGCATCATGTCAGACGGCATCAAGTAGTTCTATTTCTTCGGAAAACTTCCTGCCAACGATGGCGATATTAAAGGTCCATTTATATCTTGCTGTTGTATTTGCATATACTTGCTGCGGGCTCTCTCAACTTGTGCAGATTTTGATGGTCGTTTATTATATTTGTGGAGTGTTAGCTGGTGATGTTCGCCTTAACTTTCACATCAGTTATCGGATAAGGGGCGTTCTCTGGGTATGGGTGTTCTGGAGTATATGAGTTCATTCGGCTTACTACAGAAAAGCTCTTCAGAGCTCTCGTAGCTTGTGGAAGATCCTTGATGTTATTGCACCAGGACAAATGCACTTTTTTCCAACTTTAACAACTGTGTTGGGTAAACGCTCATTTACCGCGCGGATCATGGCGTCCTCTATGGCACCTAGAGAACATCGGACATTATAGCTGTATAGTTCTTTTGGGGCATCCCCCGTGCTCGAGTTGTTTTGATTGAAATATTTAGGAGAATTAAATTTAAAGGGACACAAATTGTAAGACGTCTAAAGGTGGATAGGACTGGTTCGAACTGTATTAATAAAGGCGGTTTCTATAAGGGGTTAAAGCAAAATCTGTTTTATCAACTCTCAATATTTTAAAGGCAAAGGGTCACAATCACAATATCACAAAAAAATAACAGTCTTGTTTACAGAGACAAAAGTGATACAACAACTAGCTGGAAACGTTGCAAAAACATTTCAGAAACCCCTCCAAAATCGCAAAAGCAGAATGTTACAAAAAATGCGCCGAAAACTACCCATAAAAAACCACCAAGAAAATGTCTCAGAAACCCCCCAAAAATCAACTTTAAAAACGTCTAAAAAAAAAGCCTAAAAAACGTTTGAAGTAGGTAGTTCAAAAAGCGCTTCAAAACCCGCAACACAAGCCTTTCGAAAAAGGCGCCTTAAAAAATAAAAAAACAGTCGAACCTGTTTAATTAGATCCTAATGCGCCATTTATTTCAGTCTCAATTATAGAGGTATTCCAATTACCAATTTTCTCACTTATCCAGGTAGAGAAAATATATATGTTTCACTTAAAGGACTATTCACATGAGAGCGAATTGCGAACTGCGAACACGCGAATATTCGTAGTTTCTGACACTTCATTCACATGAAAACTTTTTTTGATCGCAGATACCCGCGTATCAGTTTCATCTTTAAAGGTTAGGTTCGAACGAATTTTTTCATTCGTGGGCTTGTAGATCTCGACTGTTTTGTGTGAATTGTGAATAAAGTGCGACAGTTCGCGGCAAGAATTTCCAATTTGCGGGAAAATTACTTCAATTGCTAATTTAGCTGTTTAAATCAATTGAGAGGCAGTTTTTTTTGGATTAGATTCTAGATTAACTAAATATAATTATTTTTTGGTTGAAAAAATATCGATTTGCAATTTATAAATACACTTAAATTGATTTGTTCGCAATTTGCCTATTCGCAGTTCGCGCTCATGTGAATAGTCCTTAAGGGAGCCCTTGAAAATAAAACGTTTTTGAGCAAGCAAATTAAAAAATGTGGAGCGAAAACACGATTTTTGTTGCAAGTCTGTCTCACTTACAGAGCAGGTTAAAATAAATAAATTTGCAATTCTGGTCTGGAGCAGAGGTTAATTTATAAAACATAAGTTTCATTTTCACAGGTGGAAAAAGTTTTACTTATAGAGTTGTTCTTAAGGACATTTAGGTGCGCCAGAATTAGGCAAACTTATAGAGGTATTCCACTTAGCCAGGTCCCACTTAAGACAGGTTCGACTATTAAACCAACAAATTTCTGAAAATAGCATAAAACCAAGATAGAATTATCATATTTCGAGCTGAATGTTATAAAGTCGAAGCTGATATGTTGCGCAGTTTAGTTCACACCCTTTCGTATCGGAGCTAAGCAGATACCGCTGACATTTTATATCAAAGAGCACTAGAACTGTTGCTTATGCGAAACCCTATCACTTTAGAACTACAAAATGTGTGCTATTAGAATCCGAAATGAACCGTTTTTGGAATCTATACTGACCTAAACGCGATCGAATGAAGAATATTTCGAGTAAGCTTTTTGACAAATGTTTTGTTGAAATTATTTCAATTTCTTTACAAGCTTCCTCTTTTGGTTGAAGTAAACGTGGACGTTTGTATTTCCCACTCAACACAGCGCTTCCACTCATTGAGCAGTTACCTATCTTAGCTATCCTAATTCCACCTCCCTATAGACCGATGCAAATATATTTGACGCACATACCTAAATATTAAAACGGGTGCAAATCAGTTCTTCAAATATCTAAAGGCAACACCTGTATAAAAAATGTTAATCAATACGCTTTTCTTATCCTTCCCTCAATACTCCAACTTTTCGATAAATACACAAACCCAATTAACTGGTCACTGGCACTGCCAGCATAACCCTGATGTGAAACTTACTAAATACCTTTTTTGAATTGCCCCCACAAGTGCAAGTGGATTCAAAACTGCGCTAGCAAGAGAAAGATTTAAATGAGAAACTAAAATCACTTTAAACGAAAGCAACTGCTATACGCTGATGATAATGACGATGGCATCCATGTTCCATCTGGCTACGATCTAGAAAGGACAGTCCACAAATTTAGAAGGACGAAGGCGATAAAGGGTGAATGGAAGTTGGGAAAATAACTTCAAAGGAGTTAACTTTCATTTTAGATGCACAACATCACGCAATATTACTCTTCAGAGTTGCTGCAGGTGTCTGGGGCTCTGGGGTCACTGTTGTACCATTTGACTCTACAACACACCTGGTTACACCAACAACCACCCGCTGACGTCGGACGTCGCATTCAGGAGAAACTTAATTAAAAACTTTGAGCTTCTGTTACACTACACTTGAGAAGTTAACTCATAAAGCAGTGTATGCATGTGTGTGCATGATGGAGGAACTTTTTTTCCCATCGAACCGCGTAAGAAGAAGGAAAACATATCCTCAGGTTGAAGTCCAAATTTGATCAAGTGTGCGGGATGATAATGGCCGCGGCTAATGTTTTTTCACTGGTGATTTTTTTTATCTTTTTATAATAAACTAGCTGACCCGGCGAACTTTGTTTCGCCCATATTCGTTAATGTAATGAAAATAATAATACTCAGCATGCACAATGCACATGTCCTTTAGGATACGCGATGTATAAAGCGTAAGTTCATACATTTGACTTTAGGAGAAACGTGGGAATTCAAGATTGATTCTACAAAATTCCAGCGATAGTCCTTGAGATTTATTTATTGTCATAGCGAAACGGGAAATTGCTACGCTTAAATACGAATAGCAAATCTTTCTGAATAAGCCGAATTCGCGGAATTAGAATGCTTTCCTTTGCATTTTTCACTCGAAATCGTCGCTTTTTCCATGACATTTGATTTGAGATTCTTCACAAAATTTCGGTGGATTGAGGTCGCGCAACAAAATTATAATTGAGCCGACTTTCAATTTCAAATTGTGTAGCGGTAAGCCTGTCATATCAAAATAATTCAAAAATAAAGATTTTAAATAATTTTTGTTGTATTGGAAGTGACACTTCCCGTATTTCTATTTAATCTTCTTTTTTTTTAAATGCGGCTCTTCATGCAAAATTCCATCCCCAATCCCATCCCGTAAACTTTTATTTTCACGACAAAAAAAAATAGCATAAATGTCCTTCCTTGGGTCAATACAATCCACGAAGCACGATCCATTCCCGAGTTATGAGTGCACATACGGACGACAGTCTTTTTTACATATAGCCGTACCCACCATACCAAAATAGTGTCCTATCTTTCAAACTGTAACCAACCATACACAGCCCCAAAATTTCATTGAAATCGGTTAAGTGGTTTATGAGATTTAACACAGCGCCACCTATCGTGTCCAAAATAGTCCTATCTATCACTATTTTGGACACGATAGGTGGCGAAAAAAATAGTCCTATCTATCAAACTGTACCCGTAGTCGCAGTAGTTTAGTGGTTAGTGTGTTGGACTGCTATGCGGGGGTCCCAGGTTTTTTCCGCTGCGCTACCTCTCGCGAACGTCTGACAAACATCTGAGAGTATAAATGTCTTGAAAGGGCTTCTCAATTAGCCGTTTGCAGTCGGCATAAAATTGTAGATCCCTTCCATTCGTTCAAAAAAAAAAAAAGAAACGAATGGTTGTGAGAAGCTAACCCTAGGGTCTCTCCGGACCTGTTGCGCCAACTATTTATTTATTTATCAAACTGTACCCAACCATACACAGCCACAAAATTTATTCAAATCGGTTAGGCTTATGATATCGACAACAGAGTCACCTATGGGGTCCAAAATATCTATCTATCTTTCAAACTGTAACCAACCAAACACAGCCACAAAATTTAATTGAAAACGGTTGAGTGGTTTAGGAAAAAAACAAAAAATTACTCAAATTCATGTTTTTTTTTTTTCACGCACGGATAAGTTTTCCGATTCCAGCGTAGGAACCGTACAACTAAAATTTTTCAAAATGTTGAGAAAACTGAAAAAAAAAAACCGACTGGAAATTCGAAAAAAGTAATTTGACAAAACAAAATGTATTTCTCATAAGACCAAAAAAAAAAAAAAAATATTTTACCAATTGCAACCAAACTTCACAAAAGTCATATAATTAGACCAATACCAAAGATGTGAGAAAGATTGGTTAAAATCGGTAAATGCGTTAAGGCGTGATTCGGCGACAAACGAACACATAATATTTGATATTAAATTCTTCACAATCAAACGCGTACCGTTACAAAATTTTGGTTCGTTTAGGTTCCAAAACAAAGTGGGATAGTTGGTGGCTTCGTTTTCATCCATCACGGAGTCGACTGATTTGTACGAATGCAACTCACCAGCGATTTGGTTTTGAATGGTGAAATGCAAGTGATCGACGTTCTTGTTTTTCGCAGCCAAAATTACTCTTACACTCAGCCAATCATGGTCAATATAATTCTGAGCGATATTCGGGAAAACATTCATGATTTGTTCTTTCGGTGTCGTTGTAAAGTTGCAAGAATGTTGTTGAAACTAAATCAGGCCGGTGATTAAGTTTGCTGGAATCACACCATTGCCCATCGCTTGGAGAACTCTGCAGCTGACTGGCCATTTTGTAAAGAAACTCGCATGTTTGTTATCAAATGCCATTTCTTAACGTATCGCCATAAAACAGACGCCTTCAGGCAAGCATTCAATTCATCTGCCGGAGTTGATCTCGAAATGACAGCCAGCGTTTGACGAAAATCGCCTGATAGCAAGATCATTGCTCCACCGAAAGGTCGCTTATCATTACGTAAACGATTCCGGCCTCCAATGCGCGTTTGTAAGCCATTGTGCATTCGTCCCATATGATAATCTTACATTGCTGCCGTAGGTACTTTCGCCATCGCAGTGTTCTTTAAAATGTTGCTTGTAGGTTCTTCATCCTACTTGCAGATTCAATGGCAATTTCAATGCAGTTCGACTGTTCGCTGTTTGACCGCCTTCTAACAAAGTAGCCACTATCCCAGAAGAGGCTTGGGCCAAAGCGATCTCAGATCTCGAACGAATTGTAGCCAAAATCAATAAAATCAAGAATGCATTTCCAGTTCCACCGGGCGCATCAAGGAAGAAAATTCCGCCATTTTCGTTATCGACTGCTTGCATCAATTCATCGTACACTTTCTTTTGTTCTTGATTCAACATTGGCACATTTGTTCGAACAGCTTGACTCAATGCGATTCGATCGAAGTCCATTTCTCGCTCCAATTCTCGATTAAATGCGTCTTGCATTGAACGATTTGGCTGTGGCATCCCCAATTTGCACAACAAATTTCCACTCATGATCAGACACATATCCTCGATCAAAATCAAAGCTTTGTTGCGTATTTCATCTGACATCTCCAGTTCATTGTCTGATGTCACAGTGCGAATTCGATGCAGAATAATGTCATCCATAATCATCTTTATATCTACTTCAAAGTATCTACTTCATTTCAAAAAGTTACTTAATGTAACATAGTAAACATAATTTATTAGAACAAACTGTTTAGGTAGGTACCTATATTTCAAAAACAAACAAAAATTTCAAAATTATTGACAACAACAGTTTGCTTGGAAAATAATTAAAATACTTGACAACAACAATTTGCTTTTAAAATTTAAAATATATTTTTTTTTTATTTGAAGTGTCACTACTCGATTTCTATCAAATTTCTTTTTTTTCAAAGTGTATTTCCCCATACAAACTTTCATAACCTCTTTCATCCCCTCCAAGTTTTGTTTTCGCGACAAAAAGTAAATAAAAACCTGATATACAGCAATACGAACAAAACAAAAAAAGAATTATGAAAATCGTCCCAGGGGTTATCGAGTTACCTGGCCATCGAGTTACACCCCGAAAGAATTATATATATAGAAGATAGATTTCACTTTGCAGAAACTGTTTTTAATAAGGAGGGGTACGCAGTTAATATCAATCTTATGGACGCTGTTGGATAATTAGGCAGTAGTTACCACTACCAGTGGTGGGCAATGTCCTTAATGCTTAGGCGCATTTTTGCTTCCCACGATTTGTGTGAGTTCATAGTTAAACCATACAAGTGTGAGTTTGTGATTCGGCAGCACTACCTTTGAATTTCAATGTATATTTCCATGTCCTGTCCACGTTACTTATAGTTAGTTCGTTAGATCAGCCAACATCTTGCGGACATCAATTACTTAGAGGCACTTTCAAACTAGTTTAGTAGACCCTTCATGAGGTGCGATTCTTGGCTGCATGGCTCTATCCGAGAAGTGATGCAAGCTTCCACATCTTACTTTTTATTCAAATTCACACGACTGTCATTTGACAGGTGCAGCAGCTATGAACAACAAAAGTATTTCCTGATTTCCAATCCAGATTATCTACTGGACATTTTCTTCTTTCTTATTTAACTTTAAATAACTAAAAATGCTAAGAAAGTTGTAAATGGGGTCTTCACCTCAGTATCTGCCTATTTTCAAATGCAGCTCTATGCTGGCTTATGCTACTAGCAGTTCAAATAGTATCCAGACTCAGACTAAAAATACTTTGAATAGGAACAAATAGGTTAAGTTCGCCCGGCTCGAAGGACCAATCTTGGAAATAAGGTTTGATGGGATTGATGCTCACATTTCAACCGCACTACTTTCTAGTTGTCACAGACTTTATCGGCAGCTTGTCAGTTTGCTCACCTTCAAAAATTTAATAAGTGCGCCAGCTTCGTGTCTATTATACCTTATGCCCATAATAAAGACTGTCAAAAATAGGGGTCACCCTCCTTGGTGGCTAGGGTCGATTGAGCTGAACGCAACCCGTAAAATGGCTTTACACAGTTTCGTGTACATTTTAGAAGATAGAAGATTATACCCCAACGCTCGATTTTCTCAGTTATTCCAGTGTAAAATGTAAGTCTCGCTTTGAAAATTGTGCAAATTGTTCAGTTTGTTGATCGCTGATGGTGTTCAACCCGAGGCTTACAATAAATATAAATAAAACGCTCGATTTGTTCAGCTATTCTGTTAGTCAAATATACAAAAAGTTATCATGTAAGCCTCACTTTAAAAGCCATCAGTGCTGAAATAATCGCGTTTTTCAACCATTGGCATTAAGCAATTTTGTGTTATTTTGTGTTATTTTTTTAATTAAAGTGAAATTGGGCCCCAAAAATAATGTTGATGTCGTAATTCAATTGAATTAAAGTGCAAGACTGGGTCGCACGAAACTTTCTCGTTCATCAAAAGTTTGGATGAGTCATTTAGGTAGGTTAAAAGTTCAGAAGCAGCCCTAGCTAGTGTTAAATAAAATTAACTTTTAGGTTATTCATTCATATCGACAGTAGGTACATATCAAATAACAATGTGAGTTTTTATAAGTTTTAGCTCTCAACAACAGGCAATTTAAGCAAGTTTTGGGCAGATAGTTATAATATTTTTGAGTTCAGGCACAACCGTGGTAGAAGTTTCTGACTTTTGATCTTAATCGAATTTTTTAAGAAAAACAAAGTACGGGATCATAATTATACATATTTAGAATATACTGATATTATTTTGATCAAAATCGGTAGACCGGTTTTTGTAAAATTACGCAGACAAAATTGTACAAAATTATTGCAATATTGAGTCTGAAAAATACTATTGCTTACCTATTCAGCTGAAAGCCGATTATAATGCAAGTAATGTTTTATTGAAATCGAAAATGGGGTTTTCGAGATAAGTAGTTTTTGAGATTATTGTTTTCGGTGATTCGAATTGAAAATTAAGGACGGAATAGTTTTGAAAATATCAATTTTACTCTAAGCTTGCATTTTGTACAAAATTGTTTTAGCTGTTTTCTAGTAAACTAAAGAAAACTAAATTTAAAAAAAAATGGCTTTTTTCAAAAATCTATTGGACGATAATACAGAGAAGAACTGAGTTTGCTATTTAGCTAGAAATGGCCATGTTACCTTAGAAATCAATTTTTGCTACAATCGTATTGACCGTTTTCGAGATATGTACCTACCTACATATTATGTGAAAATTAAAAAAAAAAAAACTTTTTTCGATTTTTTAGCTAAAAACTGAATATGTAAAATATCGAACTGGTAGGTATACAAAATTTTATATGGGAAGTACCATTAATGTTGAGGTTACCTGACAAAAAAAAAAAAAAAATATACGGCCCCGAACTGTAAGCCCCAAAACTCCAAATACGAAGTTGAACGAAATGCGGGCAGCAGTTTAGGGTGTACGCCTTGGAACATACGGACATACAGACCGACGGACAGAACTTCGTGACCCACATTTTTGAGTTACTCTATCATCGTAATGTCAGAATTGATTAACATCTCGAGTTCGAAATATTGTACGAATGCAAAATATTTCTCTTACTAAGTAATTGAGGAAGTTAGAAATAAAATAATGCTCCAAATTTAAACAATATTTGTTGTTGATGTTTTGTATGCGCATTTTTTGGGCCTTATTTCATTTTTACTTTGGAGTCTTTGGGTTGTTTTTTTTTTTTTTTTCAAATCGACAGTTAAAATATACATATATTATGTACATTTAAGATCCTTTTGTAAATAATTAGAGCGGTTCTTTAATTAGAGTGAATACAGCTCGGCTGTTAAAGTAGTTGCGAGATAGGAGACAGCAGACACCAATGCAGAAATGTTTGTAATTTGCCACACTGTATTGATAATAGAATAGGTAGATAATAAATAACATATTTCCCCATTTTTGATAATGCGCCCAAAAGTAGGCTTTAATAAACATTCCGCTTTTTCTTCGATATCATTACCTACACAATAAACACTTCTTATGAGAAAGAAGACCCAAAGCCATCTAAGCATTGCATAAATACGAAAGAATAACCTCCTGCCAAACGACTTAATTAAAAAGTAATTTATCCATCTGTGCAAAGAATGAGACACCACAGTGCTTCAGTTTACCTAAAGGAAGGCGAAGTATTTTTTTTTAGCAGCGAAATATCACTATTCCATATCAACGTCTTGTAGCTGCAAGAAGAAATAAGCCGATTAGTATTGTTGCTTTTTTTCTTGCACTCCTTGAGTATTCCAAATCAGGAACAAAAAAAGAAATGCCCAGCAATAGAAATGAAGAAAACTTATCGCGATTCTCTTCGCAATTGGTTTTCATTGCTATCGCATACACCCGTCAGCCGCCAGCCGCCACATCTGCATGTATATATAAAGCGACCGCTCCCGTATTCAGAAGATCGTCATGCAAATTAAATGCATTTCTGCTGTTCTCATTTGCATTTTAAAACCGCAACAACGAACCGAAAATGGTGTAATTAAAAATGCATAGCGTGGACGATGCACTTTAACAGCGCAACGCCGGCGAAGATGCTGTGCGATAGTGCGACGACCGCGACCACAAGAAGGACGGCGTATATACCCGCCCGCTTTTGCCTGTGTGTCAGATGGCCGATGCGACGAAACTAAAGACGAATCCTTAGAAGGTGAAGGAAATCTTATTTGGATAAAGTGTTCTGAGGTTAAAGTCCTTGAAAATCCCTTTATCTTTGGGTCCTTGTTCGCGATAAATGCAGAGAATGAAATTGCCAGCTATGCAAAATACAAAAGTCCACGCAAATGCAAAAAGAACGACAATGTCGTCCGGGATAGAGCCATACAGCTCGAAAAGATGAAAAAGGTGGCTAGTCCGACCACACTCCTCAAAGGGTACAAAGTGAAGCAGCTCACTGAAGGGTGTCGAAGTAAATACAATCGCTGACGAAATTATTCGCACGCACGGTTTAGTTTATGAATTTCGGCTAGAATTCTGAGCCTTGTCTTGAATGTTTATCAATAAAAAAAAAGAAGAAAAATTCCCAATAGGGTATTGTCCCCACAAAAAGGGGGTCAATCACAATGGAAAGTTGTACACATTTTACCATTTTACCCGTCAAAAAGGTGGCAAGCCACAAACAAAGCCTCGAACTTAAAACTTATGACCAAACTACAAAGACTAGCATGTATAGGAACAACCGGCGCAATTAGGGCAACATCTACTGCTGGAATGGAGGCTATCCTAAACCTAGTACCGCTAGACCTATATATGCAAGAATCTGCAGCCGAAAGTGCCCTCAGGATCAGCCAAACCAAAAGCTGGAAGCCCTACAAAATGGGACACGCGCAGATTGTGAATAAATACGTGGGAGATGCTGTCACTTGTGACTACTTGTCTCCTCACCTTGACTTCGACAAACCATTCTCTTGCTACTTTCCCAGCAGGGAGGAATGGAACACAGACGAACCCACAAAAGGGAAATCGATATCCATCTACACAGATGGATCTAAGATGGACTGTGGAACAGGTGCTGGAATTCTCTCTGAGGAGTTAAATATACGCCACTCAATCAGGCTGCCTGATCACAGTAGTGTCTTTCAGGCGGAAGTTCTGGTAATCGCCAAGGCTGTCCACATGGTGTCAATACCAAATAATGATATTGCCATATTCATTGACAGCCAGGGGGCTATAAAAGTTCGCCGCTGCCGTGAAGACCTCAACGTTCTTTGCTCGAAGCACACCATTCGCCTCTGCTGGATCCCTGAACACAGGGACAAAACCGGCAATGATATGGCCGATGAACTAGCTAGAAATGGTTCTGCTATGGATCAAGATCGGGCGATTAAGGGCCGTTTTATTGTGAATAAAACTGCCCTAAGTCCATCAAACCACCATTATGCAATCTCAGAGAGAGAGAGTGGAAAATAAGATCCGCGTGAAAGCCAATAACAGGTGGAAAGATTTAACCACTTGTGAAATATCATGGAAGCTATGGCCGGAATATAATCCTAGTCGGACTAGCAAGCTCATGCGGTTTGATAGAACGTCGATGTATAAACTGGTAGGGGCTCTAATAGGTCACAACTTCCTAAGAAACCACACAATGAAATTGAATCTCAAGAATGACGATGTATGCAGGGGTTGCGGAGACGAGGAGGTACGCGAGGACACACCTCACTTCCTTTGTCACTGCCTGAGTCTCTGTCACTTGAGGAACAGAACATTTGGAAGCAATTTCTTCCATGACGTACATGAACTTTGTGATGTCTCACTATCTCATCTTTATAGGTTTCTGAGGACATCGGGATGGCTGGACAAAGTCGAGTAACTGCGAAGGAACACGCATCACCGCCAACAACATCGGCTAACCCCCCCTCAAGGGCATCACAATGAGTCCACATGAACCTAAGTGGGGTGCGGTAGGGCTCGCTCTGCCGCATCCACCCATGAGCCTAACCTAACATAACTCTATACCTTGATGGTGGTTACTTAAAAAGGGCTGCTAAAATTGTTAACCTGTAATTTTGATACAGCTTTATTGAACAGGGAAATCCGTCCTGCTCAAAGGTATGATAGTATTAGTATAGGACTGCACAATGTAGCTCGTCAAGTGGGTCAGACGTATTGAGTTAAGATCGCAGTTCGTATCTGACTTTCAAGGGCGCTTGACGAGTTCGCGCAGTGCACTATAAATCCTCTTTATTTAGTATAGCTTACAATCCAAAGCGATGCTCCGTGGTTAGAGTAGTTTTTATACTGGACAGACAGACGAGCTAATAACACCTTCAGAGTCCGTTTTTAATTTTGCAAACTCACAATAACAACATTTTCTTTGTCATCTACTAGATTGTTATTTAAGTGAAGATTAAACACGACAATTGATAAGGCACAATGACTGTTTTTCTAAAGAGTAAGGCGTTCTAAAACAACGGAATATCGAAGAAAACTATGTTGACGCAGATTCAGGTCTATTTTTATCAACTTACTTGTGTCTTTGGTACGACCCGTCTGCAAACTTGCGTAATATCTCCTATTCTGCCGATAGACAACCTCGAAAGATATATTTGTACAGTGATTGCGTAATGGTCTGCGAGAAATGTTTCTTGAAATTTTTTTAAAACACCTTTTCGAATTTGTCAAGCACTATACTCTGTTCAATTTATATTTTCAGTACAGGGAAGATAAGCTATTTGCCTTTCACCCTTACTATTATGGGTTTTAATAAGCTGTCTCCATTTTAAAGCTCTCACATGGTTGCCATAGTGAGCACTATAAATTGGCATAATTCTCTCACAAATATAGTTAGGGTTAACAAATACCAACTCTTTGTTAAGAAAAAATGGTTTAACTACATAACGGTTGATTTTTTAAGAGGTTTAGAACTTTTTAAAAAAAAAAAAACACAAAAAATTCGAAAAAATGAATGAAATATTTATTTGAATCGATAGTTTGAACCTTGCAATTTAATGTTTAAAGATAATTTCATGCTAATGTTGACCGCGGCTGCGTCTCAGGTAGTCCATCCGCTGAGTCCAATTTTGGCATACTCTTTCACACATATCGGCCGGTATCTCACGAATGAATGCATGGATGTTGGCTTCCAGTGCGTCAATCGAAGCGGGCTTGTCCCTATACACATTAGCCTTGACATACCCCCACAAAAAATAATCTAATGGTGTCAAATCGCACGATCTAGGCGGCCAATTGACCGGCCCGAAACGTGAAATTAACTGTTCACCAAACTCGCCTCGCAATTGCGCCATTGTTTCGCGTGCTGTGTGGCATGTGCCACCGTCTTGTTGAAACCACATATCATGCAAGTCAAGAACTTCCATTTCGGGCAAAAAAAAGTTTGTTATCATCGCTCGGTAGCGTTCACCATTGACAGTAACGCTGCGATTCGCATCATCTTTGAAGAAATATGGCCCAATAATGCCGCCGGTCCATAAACCGCACCAAACAGTGTTTTTTTCGGGATGCATTGGTAGCTGTTGCAATGCTTCTGGCTGATCTTCACTCCAAATGCGGCAATTTTGCTTATTTACGTACCCATTCAACCAAAAATGAGCCTCATCGCTGAACACAATTTTTCGATAAAAAAGCGGATCTTCGGCCAGCTTTCCAAGAGCCCATTCACCAAAAATTCGGCGTTGTGGTAGGTCGGCTGGCTTTAGTTCTTGCACAAGCTGTATCTTAAAAGGCTTTACGCACAAATCCTTCCGCAAAATTTTCCACGTAGTGCTGTAACAAAGGCCTAACTGCTGGGAACGGCGCCGAATCGACATTTCGCGGTCTTCTGTCACACTAGCTGATACGGCCGCAATATTTTCTTCACTACGCACAGTACGTAAACGTGTTGGTGGTTTAATATCCAACAAAGTAAATTTGGTGCGAAATTTGGTCACAATTTTCCGAATAGACTGCTCAGAAGGTCGAGAATGCCGATCATAAAATGGAAGCAGCGCGCGATGAACATTTCGAACCGAGCACGAATTTTGATAGTAAAATTCAATAATTTGCAAGCGTTGTTCATTTGTAAGACGATCCATGGTTAAATTGCAAACCAAACTGAAGCTGTTTGACAGTGACACAAGGTACTAAACACACGTCAGCTGTCAAAACCAGTGCTGCCAAAACCAAACCAGCTAAAAAATCACACTAAATCACTAACAGATCCTTCAGAAATACAAAATTAATAAAGGACTATCTAAAAACTGTATGGCAACATCCCACATAATCAAATTCATTTATTCGCTCTCAAAAGCTTTAAAAAGCACCGAAACCGAAAGTTCTTTGACAAAATTCAAAGAAAAACCCTTAACACTTCTCTGATGTGCTTGAGTCACTCTCACACTGCTTATTTTGGTTGATGACAGCGTTGCCAGTATGGGGGTTTTCCCCCCAAATCTAGGGGGTTTTTTTTATTGTTTCGGAGGAAATCTGGGGGGTTTTTTTTAACTGCGTTCAACTTTTTGTTCAAAAGTTGGTTTTTGTTTTTAGAAAATAACTAAATCTGGGGTTTTTCAGATTTGTCTGGGGGGAAATATTTCAACTGTCTGGCAACGCTGGTTGATGATAATAGCAAGCGAACGCAAGACAATCGTGCTCATTCTGCCCGCGGCTATGTGTCAGACTGGTCGTAGTGGGATGTATGCGAATTTCAGGAAAATTACAACAAAAAAATTATTTGGAATGCCAGTGGTTACGTTTTTATTTCAGTGGCAAATCTTGTGTTTGAGTGCCGTGAGAGTAGCTACAGGCACCACTGGTAGAAAAAAGAGCTTCCCATAAGGCCTGTACTCAAAATATAAATTGAACAGAGTATAGGGATAGGTAGAGTCTACCTGGTAGACAGCATTTCGAGTCGTATAAGTTCATACTCATGGTGAAATGACAAGTCAGTCAGCGTCACATTGTTTGTCGCTAAAAAAAACACCCATTCCATAGAAATTTCCTTTCCAATATGCAATCAGATAGATACTTTCGCGGCCAAGTGTTAAAGCGCTTACTTAAGTACGAAACGCACGTCTTTCCTATTTTATTGATTCAGTGGTCAGTGGTTTTCTCGCTCCAGTGTACCAGTCTTCATTTATGTACCTATGTATTATATTTCATTAAAATTGAAAAAGAAAATTCATGCCTCCTCCGACTATTTCCTGGTTAACGTAGCGGGTGACATCTTCAATTTCAAAATTCTTCTTAAATTGCATTTATCCAATAGTCCTGGAGGGAAAATCACTGGTAGAATCATTCATACAGGATGCCGCGATGTGCATTTGCCAGGGAGTGGTACAATGGATTGCCCAGAGTAAGCGTTTTAGTCCAGGATCCCTAGTACATTTTTTTAACTTGATTAGTATCAAGCTAATTTTCCGTGAGTAGCTTAATTTTGATAAGACGCCCACAATTTCCTTTGCGAAAATTCTTGACTGTGGTAGCTAACAGAGCTAGCAAGGCTAAAATATGTCGATTTGATGATTCTCAAATATTTATTACTAACTGGATTGTGTTTTATTAAATCGTAAGACAATTATCTAAATTATTTGAAAAAATATTTGTCCTACAAAATCGATGGTCTGATCAAAGAGTCCCCCCCTTCCAACATGTATCGATAACGAGATCACCAAAACTGATTACTAACCAGCTGATTTTTTTTTATTTATTAGTTAATATTTATATAATTTAACAGTCATATTGTCCTACAAATTCCGTGGTATGTTATCCCGTTCCTACGCTCAGAAGTTGTTAAGACCATAAGACCATTTTTATCATTACTAACTGTAGGACAAAAATATTAATAATAGGTTAGTGTGTTCTCTGCCCAAATAAAACAATGTCCTACAAAAAAAAAACAGGTACGTATCACTAGTCCGACAAGAATTGTAATTTTTTCGTTTTCCTATTTGTAACATAAGATACAGTGAAAAAATCTTTTAAACACACCGACCGGTAAATGAGTCATATGCCGATATGCCCATAGAAGTTAGAAATCAAAATTTCAATTCATATGTTGCATACCTCTATATTAAGTCAGCAATAGGTACATTTAATATGTATGTCTGAACTAGCACAATAATATAGCTAAAAAAAATGAATTCTTTAGGTTCAACCATTTCTGATGAATAATCAATTCTGAAACTAGCTTTCATTCGAAGTTTCAGTGGGAACGCAAAATCGAATTTCGGAATTTTTTTTTTCAGAAATGTTGAATTTAGGTGCGGTGTAAATGTACTATGATGTTCGATTTTGCAGCAGAAATTTGAAATCTCAGCTCAACATCTGAAAAGCCAAAATCGAAAACGATATTACTTTTTTTTTTTGTTTAACAAACTTATGGTGATATAGTATCACCATCAGTATCACTGATACACCATGGTGATACACCATGGTGATACTGTATCACAATCAGTATCACTGATACACCATGGTGATACACCATGGTGATACTGTATCACCATCAGTATCACTGATACACCATGGTGATACACCATGGTGATACAGTATCACCATCAGTATCACTGATACACCATGGTGATACACCATGGTGATACAGTATCACCATCAGTATCACTGATACACCATGGTGATACACCATGGTGATACTGTATCACCATCAGTATCACTGATACACCATGGTGATACACCATGGTGATACAGTATCACCATCAGTATCACTGATACACCATGGTGATACACCATGGTGATACAGTATCACCATCAGTATCACTGATACACCATGGTGATACACCATGGTGATACTGTATCACCATCAGTATCACTGATACACCATGGTGATACACCATGGTGATACAGTATCACCATCAGTATCACTGATACACCATGGTGATACACCATGGTGATACAGTATCACCATCAGTATCACTGATACACCATGGTGATACTGTATCACCATCAGTATCACTGATACACCATGGTGATACACCATGGTGATACTGTATCACCATCAGTATCACTGATACACCATGGTGATACACCATGGTGATACAGTATCACCATCAGTATCACTGATACACCATGGTGATACACCATGGTGATACTGTATCACCATCAGTATCACTGATACACCATGGTGATACAGTATCACCATCAGTATCACTGATACACCATGGTGATACACCATGGTGATACAGTATCACCATCAGTATCACTGATACACCATGGTGATACACCATGGTGATACTGTATCACCATCAGTATCACTGATACACCATGGTGATACACCATGGTGATACTGTATCACCATCAGTATCACTGATACACCATGGTGATCTTATCGCCCTATCTGTTTATTGGACACAATTGGTAAAATTCTTGAGCGGATCATTTACAATAGGCTCCAGCCAGCAATTGAAACGGCCGGAGGCCTCTCGGACCACCAATACGGTTTTCGTAAATCAAGATCTACCGTAGACGCAATCAATGCGGTAATAACGAGAGCCCAAGCCGCTATAGAGGGCAGGCGTTGGAAAGGAGGCACCAAAAAATACTGCGCCGTTATAACCCTGGACGTAAAAAACGCTTTTAATTCAGCAAATTGGGAGCGTATCATGAGCTGTCTTTACCGGATTGAAATACCAGAATATCTCCGTAAAATGGTAAAGAGCTATTTTGCGAATAGAGTCCTGTTCTATGATTCTGATGAGGGAATAAAAGAGTATGAAGTAACTGGCGGCGTTCCACAAGGATCGGTCCTAGGTCCCTTGCTGTGGAACGTCATGTATGACGAAATTCTGCGCCTACCGATTCCAAGAGAAGCGTCAATCATCGGGTTTGCAGATGACATTGCCGTGGTGATTGTGGCAAAAACTATAGAAGAGGTCGAACTACACTGCAACGAGACAGTTGCATCTGTACGTAGTTGGCTAGCTAATGCCGGTTTGCAACTCGCAGATCATAAAACCGAGGCAGTGCTTATTACGAGTAGGAAAGTTCGAGAAACGATAACGTTTAGCGTGGGAGGGCATGAAGTAGTTTCTCAACCATTCATTAAATACCTAGGAGTGGTTATTGATGCTCGTCTAAGCTTCAAATATCATCTAGAGCATGTATGCGAAAAGTCTGCAAAAACTGTTAGTGCACTTTCGAGGTTGATGAGTAACATCGGAGGCCCGAAACAGAATAAGAGACTACTTCTTGCAGGAGCTGTCGGCACAACACTCATGTACGCAGCCGAAATATGGTCAAGTGCTACAAAAGTTAAGTCTTATGTACGCGGAACTAAATCCGTCTACCGTCTTAGCGCACTAAGAGTCGCCTGTGCATTCAGAACTGTTTCAAACGATGCTATACTCGTCGTATCTTCAATGCTACCCATCGATTTACTCGCTGAAGAAAAGAAAACGCTAAGAACCGAGCGAGTTCGAAATGGCCGGGTAGACGACGATAAAAGAAGGTACGAAAGAAATCGCAGTATCGCAACCTGGCAACAACAATGGAACGAATCGTTGAAGGGAAGATGGACACATCGTCTTATACCAGTGATTGATGCATGGATTAATCGAACTCATGGCGAAACAAATTTCTATCTGACCCAGTTTTTGACGGGTCATGGCTGTTACAGGGAATATCTCTTTAAACGCGGCCATGAAACCATCCCAAACTGTCCACATTGCGAGACCGTTTCTGAAAATGCGGAACACGTGTTCTTTCATTGCCCACGGTACGAAACCGAGAGGATTGCCTTATGGCATCAATTTGGGGAATGGCCCACTCCCGATAACATCGTAAATTACATGTTGCTTAAAGACGAAAATTGGACTATTGTAAGCAACGTGGCCGTGCGAATACTCAGCGATCTGAGGCGTTTAGAGCGCCAACGAAAAGTGAATAGCTCAAATAATAGAGTGATCTAATATGGCTTTATACCGACCCCCGCGAAGTAATGCCTTACGGCGGTTCCGCGGGGGACAAACATCGGTCTGTTCAGGAAGGGAGGTGGTTTTAGCTGGTAAGAATCCGGCACTACCAATGAACGTCGGATCATTGGTGCCTCATGCAAGGTTTCCACCTTCCATCGCAAAAAAAAAAAAAAAAAAAAAAAACCATGGTGATACACCATGGTGATACAGTATCACCATCAGTATCACTGATACACCATGGTGATACACCATGGTGATACTGTATCACCATCAGTATCACTGATACACCATGGTGATACTGTATCACCATCAGTATCACTGATACACCATGGTGATACACCATGGTGATACAGTATCACCATCAGTATCACTGATACACCATGGTGATACACCATGGTGATACAGTATCACCATCAGTATCACTGATACACCATGGTGATACACCATGGTGATACAGTATCACCATCAGTATCACTGATACACCATGGTGATACACCATGGTGATACAGTATCACCATCAGTATCACTGATACACCATGGTGATACACCATGGTGATACAGTATCACCATCAGTATCACTGATACACCATGGTGATACACCATGGTGATACTGTATCACCATCAGTATCACTGATACACCATGGTGATACACCATGGTGATACAGTATCACCATCAGTATCACTGATACACCATGGTGATACACCATGGTGATACAGTATCACCATCAGTATCACTGATACACCATGGTGATACACCATGGTGATACAGTATCACCATCAGTATCACTGATACACCATGGTGATACACCATGGTGATACTGTATCACCATCAGTATCCCCATGGTGATGGCGCGGTGCAGGTTAGCCTGCAGCACACTCAGCTATACTTGTTGCGAAAGATATAAAATTTTCTCTCATTCCAGATTTCAATTCAAGGGATCTGGTGGCGATATAAATAGAACGCCACAACGGCCGGGAGCTACAAAAGATCGTATGAACAAAACCTTAGAAGACTTTCGCAGAAAAGTGAGGAAACTCTTCAATAAATCCAAACGCACCGATCAGTGGGATCAATATAAATTTCTACTAACCCAATATAACAAAGAGTTGAGAAAATCTTAAAGAGCCTCTTGGCGAAACCACTGCGAGAGTCTAGAAGAACTCCCCGCAGTGGCTCGCCTGCAAAAGGCACTCTCTAAAGATCACTCAAACTGCATGGGACTGCTAATTAAACCTGACGGTACAGTCACACGCGACCGAGAAGAAACCCTGCACAGTGCACACTCTTCTTCAAGTGCATTTCCCTGGGTCCACCATAATAGACGAATTCTATGAACACGCTACCGAGGACTCACGTCCATATAACATAGGCAATTGACTCATTCAAGCCATACAAGGCACCGGGTGCAGATGCACCATGGTGATACTGATGGTGATACAGTATCACCATGGTGATACTGATGGTGATATTGATGGTGATACACCATGGTGATACAGTATCACCATCAGTATCACTGATACACCATGGTGATACACCATGGTGATACTGTATCACCATCAGTATCACTGATACATACGGTGACCATCCGTCCTTTATTTAAAAGGACTGTCCTTTCTTTTTAACCCCTGTCCTTTATTATTTTCTTTTTAATAAAGGACGGATTTTGTCCTTTATTTTTGAAACTGTCCTTTAAAACACTGACTAAAAATTGTTTGCTTTAGTTCAATTAAAAGTATTACGTATAATGTACTTACATTACTTGAAATTGTGTTTACACCCTCAGTGCTTCAGTGCAGGCACTGCACACCTTAAATTTCAGTTTGTGCCTACCGGGTTTGTAGTGCACGGTGCACCAACTGAAGAGTATTTTTAATCATGAATAACTCTTGGAGGGTGGAGCAGTGCCAAATCATTAATGAATGTATATGCTGTTAAAGCTATTCTTATAACTAAATGCAGTTCCGGAAAACCCTACAGGCTTGCCAACTTGACACATAATTTCGGACAAATATACCGAAAGAGTGGGGCGGAGAAATCAGCATTGGGACAAAGATTTAATTTTCCAACTGAAATAACAAATTTTAAAAGTTTTATAAATTGCTCAACCAACTCGTATTTTAGTACACCTCAAAACGTACTACCTTAAAATAACCTAAAAAATATGTTTTCCATAACCAAGGTTATCTGTGTACATTATCCTGTTATTTAGTTATTTGTTGAAATAAATTAACTTTCGGACAGACAAATCGTCGGTACAAAGGGCAAAGAAACATTGGGAAACACAAATACTTTGTCCCAAATGTACCGTGTTGGCAACCGTGAAACCCTACTTAGAATTTATAGATTTTCGTAATGAAAATGAAGATGTTTTTAAATCTATCCACATTTTATTTTTATTTTTTTTTTCCTGTAGACCCAAAAGCAATATCGATCACAAAAAGAAATTGACTTTTTATCCAAAAAATTAATCTTTTTGGCAAATCGAAGACGATGACTTATCAGTCCGCTGACTAGCAAAAAAAAAAAAACAGTTGTCAACAAATCAATTATTTCAAGTTATTCAAATTATTAATATGGAACGAAAAACTTATTATAAAAAAGAAGAAGGAAGTGGTTGCATACCTCTATATTAAGTCAGCAATAGGTACATTTAATATGTATGTCTGAACTAGCACAATAACATAGCTAAAAAAAATGAATTCTTTAGGTTCAACCATTTCTGATGAATAATCAATTCTGAAACTAGCTTTCATTCGAAGTTTCAGTGGGAACGCAAAATCGAATTTCGGAATTTTTTTTTTCAGAAATGTTGAATTTAGGTGCGGTGTAAATGTACTATGATGTTCGATTTTGCAGCAGAAATTTGAAATCTCAGCTCAACATCTGAAAAGCCAAAATCGAAAACGATATTACTTTTTTTTTTGTTTAACAAACTTATGGTGATATAGTATCACCATCAGTATCACTGATACACCATGGTGATACACCATGGTGATACAGTATCACCATCAGTATCACTGATACACCATGGTGATACACCATGGTGATACTGTATCACCATCAGTATCATTGATACACCATGGTGATACAGTATCACCATCAGTATCACTGATACACCATGGTGATACACCATGGTGATACTGTATCACCATTAGTATCACTGATACACCATGGTGATACACCATGGTGATACTGTATCACCATCAGTATCACTGATACACCATGGTGATACACCATGGTGATACAGTATCACCATCAGTATCACTGATACACCATGGTGATACACCATGGTGATACTGTATCACCATCAGTATCACTGATACACCATGGTGATACACCATGGTGATACTGTATCACCATCAGTATCACTGATACACCATGGTGATACACCATGGTGATACAGTATCACCATCAGTATCACTGATACACCATGGTGATACACCATGGTGATACTGTATCACCATCAGTATCCCCATGGTGATGGCGCGGTGCAGGTTAGCCTGCAGCACACTCAGCTATACTTGTTGCGAAAGATATAAAATTTTCTCTCATTCCAGATTTCAATTCAAGGGATCTGGTGGCGATATAAATAGAACGCCACAACGGCCGGGAGCTACAAAAGATCGTATGAACAAAACCTTAGAAGACTTTCGCAGAAAAGTGAGGAAACTCTTCAATAAATCCAAACGCACCGATCAGTGGGATCAATATCGATTTCTACTAACCCAATATAACAAAGAGTTGAGAAAATCTTAAAGAGCCTCTTGGCGAAACCACTGCGAGAGTCTAGAAGAACACCCCGCAGTGGCTCGCCTGCAAAAGGCACTCTCTAAAGATCACTCAAACTGCATGGGACTGCTAATTAAACCTGACGGTACAGTCACACGCGACCGAGAAGAAACCCTGCACAGTGCACACTCTTCTTCAAGTGCATTTCCCTGGGTCCACCATCATAGACGAATTCTATGAACACGCTACCGAGGACTCACCCCCATATAACATAGGTGGAATAAATAGTTTATCCGGCAGACTGTTTATTTAGTATCAAGCTGTTTGATTAGTATCAAGCTAATTTTCCGTGAGTAGCTTAATTTTGATAAGACGCCCACAATTTCCTTTGCGAAAATTCTTGACTGTGGTAGCTAACAGAGCTAGCAAGGCTAAAATATGTCGATTTGATGATTCTCAAATATTTATTACTAACTGGATTGTGTTTTATTAAATCGTAAGACAATTATCTAAATTATTTGAAAAAATATTTGTCCTACAAAATCGATGGTCTGATCAAAGAGTCCCCCCCTTCCAACATGTATCGATAACGAGATCACCAAAACTGATTACTAACCAGCTGATTTTTTTTTATTTATTAGTTAATATTTATATAATTTAACAGTCATATTGTCCTACAAATTCCGTGGTATGTTATCCCGTTCCTACGCTCAGAAGTTGTTAAGACCATAAGACCATTTTTATCATTACTAACTGTAGGACAAAAATATTAATAATAGGTTAGTGTGTTCTCTGCCCAAATAAAACAATGTCCTACAAAAAAACAGGTACGTATCACTAGTCCGACAAGAATTGTAATTTTTTCGTTTTCCTATTTGTAACATAAGATACAGTGAAAAAATCTTTTAAACACACCGACCGGTAAATGAGTCATATGCCGATATGCCCATAGAAGTTAGAAATCAAAATTTCAATTCATATGTTGCATACCTCTATATTAAGTCAGCAATAGGTACATTTAATATGTATGTCTGAACTAGCACAATAATATAGCTAAAAAAAATGAATTCTTTAGGTTCAACCATTTCTGATGAATAATCAATTCTGAAACTAGCTTTCATTCGAAGTTTCAGTGGGAACGCAAAATCGAATTTCGGAATTTTTTTTCAGAAATGTTGAATTTAGGTGCGGTGTAAATGTACTATGATGTTCGATTTTGCAGCAGAAATTTGAAATCTCAGCTCAACATCTGAAAAGCCAAAATCGAAAACGATATTACTTTTTTTTTTGTTTAACAAACTTATGGTGATATAGTATCAACATCAGTATCACTGATACACCATGGTGATACACCATGGTGATACTGTATCACCATCAGTATCACTGATACACCATGGTGATACTGTATCACCATCAGTATCACTGATACACCATGGTGATACACCATGGTGATACTGTATCACCATCAGTATCACTGATACACCATGGTGATACACCATGGTGATACAGTATCACCATCAGTATCACTGATACACCATGGTGATACACCATGGTGATACAGTATCACCATCAGTATCACTGATACACCATGGTGATACACCATGGTGATACAGTATCACCATCAGTATCACTGATACACCATGGTGATACACCATGGTGATACTGTATCACCATCAGTATCACTGATACACCATGGTGATACACCATGGTGATACTGTATCACCATCAGTATCACTGATACACCATGGTGATACACCATGGTGATACAGTATCACCATCAGTATCACTGATACACCATGGTGATACACCATGGTGATACTGTATCACCATCAGTATCACTGATACACCATGGTGATACAGTATCACCATCAGTATCACTGATACACCATGGTGATACACCATGGTGATACAGTATCACCATCAGTATCACTGATACACCATGGTGATACTGTATCACCATCAGTATCACTGATACACCATGGTGATACACCATGGTGATACTGTATCACCATCAGTATCACTGATACACCATGGTGATACACCATGGTGATACAGTATCACCATCAGTATCACTGATACACCATGGTGATACACCATGGTGATACTGTATCACCATCAGTATCACTGATACACCATGGTGATACACCATGGTGATACTGTATCACCATCAGTATCACTGATACACCATGGTGATACACCATGGTGATACTGTATCACCATCAGTATCACTGATACACCATGGTGATACACCATGGTGATACTGTATCACCATCAGTATCACTGATACACCATGGTGATACACCATGGTGATACAGTATCACCATCAGTATCACTGATACACCATGGTGATACACCATGGTGAGACTGTATCACCATCAGTATCCCCATGGTGATGGCGCGGTGCAGGTTAGCCTGCAGCACACTCAGCTATACTTGTTGCGAAAGATATAAAATTTTCTCTCATTCCAGATTTCAATTCAAGGGATCTGGTGGCGATATAAATAGAACGCCACAACGGCCGGGAGCTACAAAAGATCGTATGAACAAAACCTTAGAAGACTTTCGCAGAAAAGTGAGGAAACTCTTCAATAAATCCAAACGCACCGATCAGTGGGATCAATATCGATTTCTACTAACCCAATATAACAAAGAGTTGAGAAAATCTTAAAGAGCCTCTTGGCGAAACCACTGCGAGAGTCTAGAAGAACTCCCCGCAGTGATACTGATGGTGATATTGATGGTGATACACCATGGTGATACTGTATCACCATCAGTATCACTGATACATACGGTGACCATCCGTCCTTTATTTAAAAGGACTGTCCTTTCTTTTTCTTTTTCATGGTGATACAGTATCACCATCAGTATCACTGATACACCATGGTCATAGATAAATTAATATACAGATGTCTCATCCTAATGTAAAAGAATGCTCTACTTTTTGCGATCGTCCAACAAAGATCGTCCAACAAATGGAAGGTGAAAAGCAAAACCCACCACACCTCATTTGAGAAGGATTGAGTTTCTGTTTCAATGAATGCTACTTTCAGTTGAATTATGACCACAGGCCAAAAAGTATGTATGCGGCGTGCTGCCGTATGGCGGGGTATGGGGCAGGTAAATTTCCTTCCAAACTGATAGTGGGTTAAAGGGAATGGAGAGAAGGTAATAAGAAAAGGGGAAAGAAAAAAGTCGCCTTTATTTCTATAATCTTTCTTTCTATCTTTGGTATTGTCCAATGCCTTATGATTGTACGCCGGTGGGGGGGTGTGCCGTGAGGAGATCTTCGGTTATGTAATGCATGATGGCTTTTGTTGGGAAGAGCCGCCGATTTACTTTTGGATTTGTTTTGCTGAAAAAAGTATCTCTTTGCGATATGAACAATTTATTTCATTTTGGCGATACAATTTTAATGTTTTTGCTTGGGTAGGTGTATTCGCATTATTTGTACGGCTTTCATTATTCGATACAAATGTATGTCAAATTTTATACATACTTTTATAAATAATTTTCTTTTGAAATTAATTAGGTAATTCATTAATAGGTAGTATAATTATAATAATTATATGAACTGAAAACTGTTCTAGGTATATCACTCACTTATCTTATTTCCAAATGCTGTTGGGTTTTCTTCTCTGTTAATAAATAAAGTGGGATAACCAAACAAGAACTCAAGTTCCTTTTGTAGGTAATAGATACGCAAGATTGGCTTGATAAATGACATACCCAAAAGAAGTACATTTATGATTTTTTAACGTTAGGTACCTACCTAATGTCGTTTTCGATTTGCCTTTTCAGGTTTTTAATCCGAGATTTCAGATATCTGCTGCCAAATCGATAAAATCCGAATGGCAGTATATATTAAATAACAGTGTACGTTTTAAAAAAGCTCTCAGTAATAGGCAATTGTCGCAAGTTCTGGTTAGAGAGTTATAAGCGCTTACTGCACTATTTTATAACTCTTACATTTTACAAGTTTTTGAGGATGAGAAAAATCGTAATAGGAATTTCTGTTTTTTAATCATGCATGATTTTAGTTTTGGCTGAAATAGATTAGTGACGATCGTCTATGATTACACAAATCAGAAATTTGTTTTTTGAATTTGCATTAGCAGTCATAAACTGAATATCCCGATGGGGTGCAAATAAAATAAGATTTTCTGGCTGGTTGGTATTATTTAAGGTGCATATTGAATATGCTTGAAAAAAAGAAGAACTTGCTAATATTTGCTAAAAATAAGTTTTACGTTGCTGTTATTGCATTTTTAAAGGCTATTACAATTTTTATTTTAAAGTGCGGTATTGAGTTTTAAAAATATATATATCGACACAGATCGGCTTTTGGGTAGTCATTTTGGAGAAATGATTAAAAAACTGATTTATTCGAATTTTTTGAGAAAAACTAAGTACGGGATCTTGTTAAGAATAGTGATAGTATCTATTTAAATCAAAATAGTTAGATCGGTGTTTGTAAAATTTGGCAGACCAAATATTGCAATGTTTAGTTTGAAAAATGATATTGCTTAACTGTTTTGCTGAAAATGGTATTTTTCGGGATGTAAGCATTACCTAGGTACTTTGTTTTTAAAGCTTTTTTTAAATCAAAATTGGGTTTTAGAAATATAAGTTTTTCTCTGAATAGGGACACAATAATTTTGAAAACATCAATTTTACTCCAAGTATGCATTTTGGTTAAAATCGTTGAATATCGCCGTTTTCCGGTAAACTAAATTGTATTTTATCAAAACTCTATTGTACGAGTTTTCTATTATATTAAGTTAGAAATGATTACATGTATTAACTTAGAAATTAATTTTTGTAATAATCTAATATAGGTACCTACCGTTTTCAAGATACATATGTCCAAAATTCAAAAGTATCGTTATTCAATTTTTTTAGTATGATTAAAACCGCCCGAACTTAAACTCCAAATCTGAAGCTATAACAAAATTATGGCAGCCACTTAGGCTCTAGGCCTCGGGAGCGTACGCACAGACAGGTAAGCAGACAGATTGAAAGACGGACAGCATTTTACGACCCACTTCTTTGAGTTCCTCGATCATCGTAATGTCAGAATTGATTAACATCGCGAGTTCAAAATTTTGTATGTATTTTCTCTTACTACATAGATACCTAATCGAGAAAGCTAAAAATACTGATTGTTTTATTATCAATGTTAAAATGTATTCATAATTCAAAGTCAGACCCAGTCAAGTCAGAGCGTTTTGACAGACATGTAAACTTGAAAAATTTGAATTCTTGTTTCGTTATCCCACTTTATTTATTAACAGAGGAGAAAACCCAACAGCATGTCTTTGAAAAATAAGATAAGTAAGTGATATAGAACAGTTTTCAGTTTAAATATTATTGTTGGTACCTATAATAGGGTGCTTATTAATGAATTACCTAATTAATTTCAAAAGAAAATTATGAAAGTATACAATTTGAAATACATTTGTATCGAATAATGAAAGCCGTACAAATAATGCGAATACACCTACCCAAGCAAAAACATTAAAATTGTATCGCCAAAATGAAATAAATTGTTCATATCGCAAAGAGATACTTTTTTCAGCAAAACAAATCCAAAAGTAAATCGGCGGCTCTTCCCAACAAAAGCCATCATGCATTACATAACCGAAGATCTCCTCACGGCACACACCCCCACCGGCGTACAATCATAAGGCATTGGACAATACCAAAGATAGAAAGAAAGATTATAGAAATAAAGGCGACTTTTTTCTTTCCCCTTTTCTTATTACCTTCTCTCCATTCCCTTTAACCCACTATCAGTTTGGAAGGAAATTTACCTGCCCCATACGGCAGCACGCCGCATACATACTTTTTGGCCTGTGGTCATAATTCAACTGAAAGTAGCATTCATTGAAACAGAAACTCAATCCTTCTCAAATGAGGTGTGGTGGGTTTTGCTTTTCACCTTCCATTTGTTGGACGATCTTTGTTGGACGATCGCAAAAAGTAGAGCATTCTTTTACATTAGGATGAGACATCTGTATATTAATTTATCTATGCCATGGTGATACACCATGGTGATACAGTATCACCATCAGTATCACTGATACACCATGGTGATACACCATGGTGATACTGTATCACCATCAGTATCACTGATACACCATGGTGATACACCATGGTGATACAGTATCACCATCAGTATCACTGATACACCATGGTGATACACCATGGTGATACTGTATCACCATCAGTATCACTGATACACCATGGTGATACACCATGGTGATACTGTATCACCATCAGTATCACTGATACACCATGGTGATACACCATGGTGATACAGTATCACCATCAGTATCACTGATACACCATGGTGATACACCATGGTGATACTGTATCACCATCAGTATCACTGATACACCATGGTGATACACCATGGTGATACTGTATCACCATCAGTATCACTGATACACCATGGTGATACACCATGGTGATACAGTATCACCATCAGTATCACTGATACACCATGGTGATACACCATGGTGATACTGTATCACCATCAGTATCACTGATACACCATGGTGATACACCATGGTGATCTGTATCACCATCAGTATCCCCATGGTGATGGCGCGGTGCAGGTTAGCCTGCAGCACACTCAGCTATACTTGTTGCGAAAGATATAAAATTTTCTCTCATTCCAGATTTCAATTCAAGGGATCTGGTGGCGATATAAATAGAACGCCACAACGGCCGGGAGCTACAAAAGATCGTATGAACAAAACCTTTGAAGACTTTCGTAGAAAAGTGAGGAAACTCTTCAATAAATCCAAACGCACCGATCAGTGGGATCAATATCGATTTCTACTAACTCAATATAACAAAGAGTTGAGAAAATCTTAAAGAGCCTCTTGGCGAAACCACTGCGAGAGTCTAGAAGAACACCCCGCAGTGGCTCGCCTGCAAAAGGCACTCTCTAAAGATCACTCAAACTGCATGGGACTGCTAATTAAACCTGACGGTACAGTCACACGCGACCGAGAAGAAACCCTGCACAGTGCACACTCTTCTTCAAGTGCATTTCCCTGGGTCCACCATCATAGACGAATTCTATGAACACGCTACCGAGGACTCACCCCCATATAACATAGGTGGAATAAATAGTTTATCCGGCAGACTGTTTATTTAGTATCAAGCTGTTTGATTAGTATCAAGCTAATTTTCCGTGAGTAGCTTAATTTTGATAAGACGCCCACAATTTCCTTTGCGAAAATTCTTGACTGTGGTAGCTAACAGAGCTAGCAAGGCTAAAATATGTCGATTTGATGATTCTCAAATATTTATTACTAACTGGATTGTGTTTTATTAAATCGTAAGACAATTATCTAAATTATTTGAAAAAATATTTGTCCTACAAATGGTGATACACCATGGTGATACAGTATCACCATCAGTATCACTGATACACCATGGTGATACACCATGGTGATACTGTATCACCATCAGTATCACTGATACACCATGGTGATACACCATGGTGATACAGTATCACCATCAGTATCACTGATACACCATGGTGATACACCATGGTGATACTGTATCACCATCAGTATCACTGATACACCATGGTGATACACCATGGTGATACAGTATCACCATCAGTATCACTGATACACCATGGTGATACACCATGGTGATACAGTATCACCATCAGTATCACTGATACACCATGGTGATACACCATGGTGATACACCATGGTGATACTGTATCACCATCAGTATCACTGATACACCATGGTGATACACCATGGTGATACTGTATCACCATCAGTATCACTGATACACCATGGTGATACACCATGGTGATACAGTATCACCATCAGTATCACTGATACACCATGGTGATACACCATGGTGATACAGTATCACCATCAGTATCACTGATACACCATGGTGATACACCATGGTGATACTGTATCACCATCAGTATCACTGATACACTGATGGTGATACAGTATCACCATCAGTATCACTGATACACCATGGTGATACACCATGGTGATACTGTATCACCATCAGTATCACTGATACACCATGGTGATACACCATGGTGATACAGTATCACCATCAGTATCACTGATACACCATGGTGATACACCATGGTGATACAGTATCACCATCAGTATCACTGATACACCATGGTGATACACCATGGTGATACTGTATCACCATCAGTATCCCCATGGTGATGGCGCGGTGCAGGTTAGCCTGCAGCACACTCAGCTATACTTGTTGCGAAAGATATAAAATTTTCTCTCATTCCAGATTTCAATTCAAGGGATCTGGTGGCGATATAAATAGAACGCCACAACGGCCGGGAGCTACAAAAGATCGTATGAACAAAACCTTAGAAGACTTTCGCAGAAAAGTGAGGAAACTCTTCAATAAATCCAAACGCACCGATCAGTGGGATCAATATCGATTTCTACTAACCCAATATAACAAAGAGTTGAGAAAATCTTAAAGAGCCTCTTGGCGAAACCACTGCGAGAGTCTAGAAGAACTCCCCGCAGTGATACTGATGGTGATATTGATGGTGATACACCATGGTGATACTGTATCACCATCAGTATCACTGATACATACGGTGACCATCCGTCCTTTATTTAAAAGGACTGTCCTTTCTTTTTCTTTTTCATGGTGATACTGTATCACCATCAGTATCACTGATACACCATGGTGATACACCATGGTGATACAGTATCACCATCAGTATCACTGATACACCATGGTGATACACCATGGTGATACAGTATCACCATCAGTATCACTGATACACCATGGTGATACACCATGGTGATACAGTATCACCATCAGTATCACTGATACACCATGGTGATACACCATGGTGATACTGTATCACCATCAGTATCACTGATACACCATGGTGATACACCATGGTGATACACCATGGTGATACAGTATCACCATCAGTATCACTGATACACCATGGTGATACACCATGGTGATACTGTATCACCATCAGTATCACTGATACACCATGGTGATACACCATGGTGATACTGTATCACCATCAGTATCACTGATACACCATGGTGATACACCATGGTGATACAGTATCACCATCAGTATCACTGATACACCATGGTGATACACCATGGTGATACAGTATCACCATCAGTATCACTGATACACCATGGTGATACACCATGGTGATACTGTATCACCATCAGTATCACTGATACACCATGGTGATACACCATGGTGATACTGTATCACCATCAGTATCACTGATACACCATGGTGATACTGTATCACCATCAGTATCACTGATACACTATGGTGATACACCATGGTGATACAGTATCACCATCAGTATCACTGATACACCATGGTGATACACCATGGTGATACTGTATCACCATCAGTATCACTGATACACCATGGTGATACACCATGGTGATACAGTATCACCATCAGTATCACTGATACACCATGGTGATACACCATGGTGATACAGTATCACCATCAGTATCACTGATACACCATGGTGATACACCATGGTGATACACCATGGTGATACAGTATCACCATCAGTATCACTGATACACCATGGTGATACACCATGGTGATACTGTATCACCATCAGTATCACTGATACACCATGGTGATACACCATGGTGATACTGTATCACCATCAGTATCACTGATACACCATGGTGATACACCATGGTGATACTGTATCACCATCAGTATCACTGATACACCATGGTGATACACCATGGTGATACTGTATCACCATCAGTATCACTGATACACCATGGTGATACACCATGGTGATACTGTATCACCATCAGTATCACTGATACACCATGGTGATACACCATGGTGATACTGTATCACCATCAGTATCACTGATACACCATGGTGATACACCATGGTGATACTGTATCACCATCAGTATCACTGATACACCATGGTGATACACCATGGTGATACTGTATCACCATCAGTATCACTGATACACCATGGTGATACACCATGGTGATACTGTATCACCATCAGTATCACTGATACACCATGGTGATACACCATGGTGATACAGTATCACCATCAGTATCACTGATACACCATGGTGATACACCATGGTGATACTGTATCACCATCAGTATCACTGATACACCATGGTGATACACCATGGTGATACTGTATCACCATCAGTATCACTGATACACCATGGTGATACACCATGGTGATACTGTATCACCATCAGTATCACTGATACACCATGGTGATACACCATGGTGATACTGTATCACCATCAGTATCACTGATACACCATGGTGATACACCATGGTGATACTGTATCACCATCAGTATCACTGATACACCATGGTGATACACCATGGTGAGACTGTATCACCATCAGTATCCCCATGGTGATGGCGCGGTGCAGGTTAGCCTGCAGCACACTCAGCTATACTTGTTGCGAAAGATATAAAATTTTCTCTCATTCCAGATTTCAATTCAAGGGATCTGGTGGCGATATAAATAGAACGCCACAACGGCCGGGAGCTACAAAAGATCGTATGAACAAAACCTTAGAAGACTTTCGCAGAAAAGTGAGGAAACTCTTCAATAAATCCAAACGCACCGATCAGTGGGATCAATATCGATTTCTACTAACCCAATATAACAAAGAGTTGAGAAAATCTTAAAGAGCCTCTTGGCGAAACCACTGCGAGAGTCTAGAAGAACTCCCCGCAGTGATACTGATGGTGATATTGATGGTGATACACCATGGTGATACTGTATCACCATCAGTATCACTGATACATACGGTGACCATCCGTCCTTTATTTAAAAGGACTGTCCTTTCTTTTTCTTTTTCATGGTGATACTGTATCACCATCAGTATCACTGATACACCATGGTGATACACCATGGTGATACAGTATCACCATCAGTATCACTGATACACCATGGTGATACACCATGGTGATACAGTATCACCATCAGTATCACTGATACACCATGGTGATACACCATGGTGATACAGTATCACCATCAGTATCACTGATACACCATGGTGATACACCATGGTGATACTGTATCACCATCAGTATCACTGATACACCATGGTGATACACCATGGTGATACAGTATCACCATCAGTATCACTGATACACCATGGTGATACACCATGGTGATACTGTATCACCATCAGTATCACTGATACACCATGGTGATACACCATGGTGATACTGTATCACCATCAGTATCACTGATACACCATGGTGATACACCATGGTGATACAGTATCACCATCAGTATCACTGATACACCATGGTGATACACCATGGTGATACAGTATCACCATCAGTATCACTGATACACCATGGTGATACACCATGGTGATACTGTATCACCATCAGTATCACTGATACACCATGGTGATACACCATGGTGATACAGTATCACCATCAGTATCACTGATACACCATGGTGATACACCATGGTGATACTGTATCACCATCAGTATCACTGATACACCATGGTGATACACCATGGTGATACTGTATCACCATCAGTATCACTGATACACCATGGTGATACACCATGGTGATACAGTATCACCATCAGTATCACTGATACACCATGGTGATACACCATGGTGATACAGTATCACCATCAGTATCACTGATACACCATGGTGATACACCATGGTGATACTGTATCACCATCAGTATCCCCATGGTGATGGCGCGGTGCAGGTTAGCCTGCAGCACACTCAGCTATACTTGTTGCGAAAGATATAAAATTTTCTCTCATTCCAGATTTCAATTCAAGGGATCTGGTGGCGATATAAATAGAACGCCACAACGGCCGGGAGCTACAAAAGATCGTATGAACAAAACCTTAGAAGACTTTCGCAGAAAAGTGAGGAAACTCTTCAATAAATCCAAACGCACCGATCAGTGGGATCAATATAAATTTCTACTAACCCAATATAACAAAGAGTTGAGAAAATCTTAAAGAGCCTCTTGGCGAAACCACTGCGAGAGTCTAGAAGAACTCCCCGCAGTGGCTCGCCTGCAAAAGGCACTCTCTAAAGATCACTCAAACTGCATGGGACTGCTAATTAAACCTGACGGTACAGTCACACGCGACCGAGAAGAAACCCTGCACAGTGCACACTCTTCTTCAAGTGCATTTCCCTGGGTCCACCATAATAGACGAATTCTATGAACACGCTACCGAGGACTCACGTCCATATAACATAGGCAATTGACTCATTCAAGCCATACAAGGCACCGGGTGCAGATGCACCATGGTGATACTGATGGTGATACAGTATCACCATGGTGATACTGATGGTGATATTGATGGTGATACACCATGGTGATACAGTATCACCATCAGTATCACTGATACACCATGGTGATACACCATGGTGATACTGTATCACCATCAGTATCACTGATACATACGGTGACCATCCGTCCTTTATTTAAAAGGACTGTCCTTTCTTTTTAACCCCTGTCCTTTATTATTTTCTTTTTAATAAAGGACGGATTTTGTCCTTTATTTTTGAAACTGTCCTTTAAAACACTGACTAAAAATTGTTTGCTTTAGTTCAATTAAAAGTATTACGTATAATGTACTTACATTACTTGAAATTGTGTTTACACCCTCAGTGCTTCAGTGCAGGCACTGCACACCTTAAATTTCAGTTTGTGCCTACCGGGTTTGTAGTGCACGGTGCACCAACTGAAGAGTATTTTTAATCATGAATAACTCTTGGAGGGTGGAGCAGTGCCAAATCATTAATGAATGTATATGCTGTTAAAGCTATTCTTATAACTAAATGCAGTTCCGGAAAACCCTACAGGCTTGCCAACTTGACACATAACTTCGGACAAATATACCGAAAGAGTGGGGCGGAGAAATCAGCATTGGGACAAAGATTTAATTTTCCAACTGAAATAACAAATTTTAAAAGTTTTATAAATTGCTCAACCAACTCGTATTTTAGTACACCTCAAAACGTACTACCTTAAAATAACCTAAAAAATATGTTTTCCATAACCAAGGTTATCTGTGTACATTATCCTGTTATTTAGTTATTTGTTGAAATAAATTAACTTTCGGACAGACAAATCGTCGGGACAAAGGGCAAAGAAACATTGGGAAACACAAATACTTTGTCCCAAATGTACCGTGTTGGCAACCGTGAAACCCTACTTAGAATTTATAGATTTTCGTAATGAAAATGAAGATGTTTTTAAATCTATCCACATTTTATTTTTATTTTTTTTTTCCTGTAGACCCAAAAGCAATATCGATCACAAAAAGAAATTGACTTTTTATCCAAAAAATTAATCTTTTTGGCAAATCGAAGACGATGACTTATCAGTCCGCTGACTAGCATAAAAAAAAAAACAGTTGTCAACAAATCAATTATTTCAAGTTATTCAAATTATTAATATGGAACGAAAAACTTATTATAACAAAGAAGAAGGAAGTGGTTGCATACCTCTATATTAAGTCAGCAATAGGTACATTTAATATGTATGTCTGAACTAGCACAATAACATAGCTAAAAAAAATGAATTCTTTAGGTTCAACCATTTCTGATGAATAATCAATTCTGAAACTAGCTTTCATTCGAAGTTTCAGTGGGAACGCAAAATCGAATTTCGGAATTTTTTTTTTCAGAAATGTTGAATTTAGGTGCGGTGTAAATGTACTATGATGTTCGATTTTGCAGCAGAAATTTGAAATCTCAGCTCAACATCTGAAAAGCCAAAATCGAAAACGATATTACTTTTTTTTTTGTTTAACAAACTTATGGTGATATAGTATCACCATCAGTATCACTGATACACCATGGTGATACACCATGGTGATACAGTATCACCATCAGTATCACTGATACACCATGGTGATACACCATGGTGATACTGTATCACCATCAGTATCATTGATACACCATGGTGATACAGTATCACCATCAGTATCACTGATACACCATGGTGATACACCATGGTGATACTGTATCACCATTAGTATCACTGATACACCATGGTGATACACCATGGTGATACTGTATCACCATCAGTATCACTGATACACCATGGTGATACACCATGGTGATACAGTATCACCATCAGTATCACTGATACACCATGGTGATACACCATGGTGATACTGTATCACCATCAGTATCACTGATACACCATGGTGATACACCATGGTGATACTGTATCACCATCAGTATCACTGATACACCATGGTGATACACCATGGTGATACAGTATCACCATCAGTATCACTGATACACCATGGTGATACACCATGGTGATACTGTATCACCATCAGTATCCCCATGGTGATGGCGCGGTGCAGGTTAGCCTGCAGCACACTCAGCTATACTTGTTGCGAAAGATATAAAATTTTCTCTCATTCCAGATTTCAATTCAAGGGATCTGGTGGCGATATAAATAGAACGCCACAACGGCCGGGAGCTACAAAAGATCGTATGAACAAAACCTTAGAAGACTTTCGCAGAAAAGTGAGGAAACTCTTCAATAAATCCAAACGCACCGATCAGTGGGATCAATATCGATTTCTACTAACCCAATATAACAAAGAGTTGAGAAAATCTTAAAGAGCCTCTTGGCGAAACCACTGCGAGAGTCTAGAAGAACACCCCGCAGTGGCTCGCCTGCAAAAGGCACTCTCTAAAGATCACTCAAACTGCATGGGACTGCTAATTAAACCTGACGGTACAGTCACACGCGACCGAGAAGAAACCCTGCACAGTGCACACTCTTCTTCAAGTGCATTTCCCTGGGTCCACCATCATAGACGAATTCTATGAACACGCTACCGAGGACTCACCCCCATATAACATAGGTGGAATAAATAGTTTATCCGGCAGACTGTTTATTTAGTATCAAGCTGTTTGATTAGTATCAAGCTAATTTTCCGTGAGTAGCTTAATTTTGATAAGACGCCCACAATTTCCTTTGCGAAAATTCTTGACTGTGGTAGCTAACAGAGCTAGCAAGGCTAAAATATGTCGATTTGATGATTCTCAAATATTTATTACTAACTGGATTGTGTTTTATTAAATCGTAAGACAATTATCTAAATTATTTGAAAAAATATTTGTCCTACAAAATCGATGGTCTGATCAAAGAGTCCCCCCCTTCCAACATGTATCGATAACGAGATCACCAAAACTGATTACTAACCAGCTGATTTTTTTTTATTTATTAGTTAATATTTATATAATTTAACAGTCATATTGTCCTACAAATTCCGTGGTATGTTATCCCGTTCCTACGCTCAGAAGTTGTTAAGACCATAAGACCATTTTTATCATTACTAACTGTAGGACAAAAATATTAATAATAGGTTAGTGTGTTCTCTGCCCAAATAAAACAATGTCCTACAAAAAAACAGGTACGTATCACTAGTCCGACAAGAATTGTAATTTTTTCGTTTTCCTATTTGTAACATAAGATACAGTGAAAAAATCTTTTAAACACACCGACCGGTAAATGAGTCATATGCCGATATGCCCATAGAAGTTAGAAATCAAAATTTCAATTCATATGTTGCATACCTCTATATTAAGTCAGCAATAGGTACATTTAATATGTATGTCTGAACTAGCACAATAATATAGCTAAAAAAAATGAATTCTTTAGGTTCAACCATTTCTGATGAATAATCAATTCTGAAACTAGCTTTCATTCGAAGTTTCAGTGGGAACGCAAAATCGAATTTCGGAATTTTTTTTCAGAAATGTTGAATTTAGGTGCGGTGTAAATGTACTATGATGTTCGATTTTGCAGCAGAAATTTGAAATCTCAGCTCAACATCTGAAAAGCCAAAATCGAAAACGATATTACTTTTTTTTTGTTTAACAAACTTATGGTGATATAGTATCACCATCAGTATCACTGATACACCATGGTGATACACCATGGTGATACAGTATCACCATCAGTATCACTGATACACCATGGTGATACACCATGGTGATACTGTATCACCATCAGTATCACTGATACACCATGGTGATACACCATGGTGATACAGTATCACCATCAGTATCACTGATACACCATGGTGATACACCATGGTGATACTGTATCACCATCAGTATCACTGATACACCATGGTGATACACCATGGTGATACTGTATCACCATCAGTATCACTGATACACCATGGTGATACACCATGGTGATACAGTATCACCATCAGTATCACTGATACACCATGGTGATACACCATGGTGATACAGTATCACCATCAGTATCACTGATACACCATGGTGATACACCATGGTGATACTGTATCACCATCAGTATCACTGATACACCATGGTGATACACCATGGTGATACTGTATCACCATCAGTATCACTGATACACCATGGTGATACACCATGGTGATACTGTATCACCATCAGTATCACTGATACACCATGGTGATACACCATGGTGATACTGTATCACCATCAGTATCACTGATACACCATGGTGATACACCATGGTGATACTGTATCACCATCAGTATCACTGATACACCATGGTGATACTGTATCACCATCAGTATCACTGATACACCATGGTGATACTGTATCACCATCAGTATCACTGATACACCATGAGTTACATGTTCCCAAGATCCATACAACATGAATCTATGAAACATGAGCAAGCCACGTGACGGCCTGCACCTGTAGTAAACATATTTACCAATTTTGCACACGGCCTGCACCTGCAAATCAGCAAGTGCGGCTGTATAACAGGACTAAGCAAATGTGGTAAATGTGTTTACCATATCCAAGCCAGCTTGCAGCTGCCTATCAAAAAGTCATGTTCCAACAACGGAACTAATAGAAAGAAGCAGTGAACATGTTATAATATGCATGCACTGCCTGCAGCTGTATAACAGTACAAGCGAGGAGTCTAATTTCTGTTGTCTAGCTGTTGTGTGTTGTGTGTTACATATATATTCTTTGCTTTGTTTTGCTATTTTGAAACCAAGTATAAATATGAGCCAAGACTATTGGTTTGAGTTAGTTCAAGTTTGACCATCGATAGATAATAATTGTAAAAGTTTTAAGTTGTCCAAATTAAATGTCATTTAAAAATAAATGTAAATAAATAGTGTTCTAATCATATTGAAGATATTTAAATAAAGTGTAAACAAAAAGGTTTAAAATATGTTTTATTCGTGTCACACACGTTACTCATGGTGATGGTATCACCAGTATCACCATGGTGTATCACCATGGTGTATCAGTGATACTGATGGTGATACTGTATCACCATGGTGTATCACGATGGTGTATCAGTGATACTGATGGTGATACTGTATCACCATGGTGTATCACCATGGTGTATCAGTGATACTGATGGTGATACATTATCACCATGGTGTATCACCATGGTGTATCAGTGATACTGATGGTGATACAGTATCACCATGGTGTATCACCATGGTGTATCAGTGATACTGATGGTGATACTGTATCACCATGGTGTATCACCATGGTGTATCAGTGATACTGATGGTGATACAGTATCACCATGGTGTATCACCATGGTGTATCAGTGATACTGATGGTGATACAGTATCACCATGGTGTATCACCATGGTGTATCAGTGATACTGATGGTGATACTGTATCACCATGGTGTATCACCATGGTGTATCAGTGATACTGATGGTGATACAGTATCACCATGAGTTACATGTTCCCAAGATCCATACAACATGAATCTATGAAACATGAGCAAGCCACGTGACGGCCTGCACCTGCAGTAAACATATATACCAATCTTGCACACGGCCTGCACCTGCAAATCAGCAAGTGCGGCTGTATAACAGGACTAAGCAAATGTTGTAAATGTGTTTACCATATCCAAGCCAGCTTGCAGCTGCCTATCAAAAAGTCATGTTCCAACAACGGAACTAATAGAAAGAAGCAGTGAACATGTTATAATATGCATGCACTGCCTGCAGCTGTATAACAGTACAAGCGAGGAGTCTAATTTCTGTTGTCTAGCTGTTGTGTGTTGTGTGTTACATATATATATTCTTTGCTTTGTTTTGCTATTTAAAACCAAGTATAAATATGAGCCAAGACGATTGGTTCAGATCAGTTCAAGTTTGACCATCGATAGATAATAGTTATTATAAAAGTTAAATGTCATTTAAAAAATAAATGTAAAAATAAGTGTTCTATTAATATTGAAGATATTTAAATAAAGTGTAAACAAAAAGTTTTAAATAATTGTTTTATTCGAGTCACACACGTTACTGGCGCAGTCGGAAAAAACGAAAAAAAAAAAAAAAAACGTTTAAAAGTGGTGAAAAAAAATAAGACAATAAGTGAAAAAAAAAAAAAGAAAAAAAAACAAGAACTCATTCCATTTCAAAGAAAAGTCATCATCGGAATCAACAGCCTAGCAGAAACACCTTTAAGAAGCAAAATAAAATAAAAACAGAGGTATGGCAAATTTTAATTTACTTGAACTCGTAAGAGAAATCGCGGATTTCACGGGATTAGCAGAAGAATTAGATTTATTTATTAAGCAAGTTGACTATATTTATACATTTATACAAACTCTAGATGAAAGTTCAAGAGGCTTTTTAGATTTAAGAATACGACAAAAAATTAAAGGCAAAGCCAATTTAATTTTAATTAATAATAATAATCCAACTCATTGGCCTTTAATAAAAAATGTGTTAAAATCTAACTGTGGTGTAAACGAAAGTGTCGAAAATATTGTTAATGAAATAAAAGTTTTAAAATTTGAAAACTCAGTTGAAGAATTCTTTGAAAAAAATTTAAATCTTTTAACAAAGTTGAATATAAAATCTTCTTTGAGTTCGGATATCCCGACGTGGTTTAATAGCGGACAGAATGAGGAAATTGTTTTAAAGCTATTTATTAGCAAGTTACCTAGTGAACCAAAATTAATTCTCAATGCTAGGAACCCATCAAACTTAGCAGAAGCAAAAGCTATTCTTGTTGAAACTGACAATTTTTTTAAGCAGTTTTATAACAATTACAATACACAAATAAAAACTCAGAACAATCTAAACTTTCCCATCAATAGCAATTTCATATATAGGCATTCTAATTCTAATCCACAAAACTTTAGACCCATAAATAGAAATGTACAACAGACAAATTCAGTAAATATTAACAGGCAAGCTTATCCAAGGAATACAGAAAATTATCGAAGTTATCGGCCAGAATATTTTCAACAGAATAGGGCACATAACTTCCAAAATATTACAAATGGCTCAGGTTATAATAATCCAAATAACTCAGTCCATATAAATAATAGAACTAACAACTCAGGGATCAGGCACAATACTCGGGGCTCAGAATCTTTTAGAAATAGAAATCAAAATATGGAAGTAGACCACATACAGACAGACAGCTCTCATGAAGGTCAGTTGCAAGAAAATATCCAAGCTGAACATTTCAATGATTCACGATTTCAAAATTATTCAATCAACCACCTCAGAGCTCTTCCTTGCATAATAGTGAGAACTAATTCAAGTCCATTAAAATTGCTTATTGATTCCGGAGCAACTACATCGGTTATACAAAAAGGTATATTTCATAGTTCCTACAAAACGGAACTTGAAAAGCCACTGATGCTTAAGTCTATCAGTTCGAGGTCGTGTATTAACACAAAAATAACGATTCCACTTTTTAAGGAGTTCAACAGACCTTTAGCAAAAATCGAAATGCTTGAAACAGAATTATATAGTGATTTTGATGGCATAATTGGATGTAATGTTTTAAAGCCTTTACAATCAAAAATCGATTTTTCTAATTCACAGCTTATAACAAAAGAAGCTACAATACCACTAGTTTTTAGCAATCTTCCAACTCCATTTTCACAAGATGAGATTCATGTAATCAGTCAAAATGAAATTAATTTTGAAAAACCCGATATATATAATATAATACAAAGATTGAAGCTCGATAACCTTAATGGGGAAGAAATACAGTTGTTAACAGCAACTATTCGAAAGTTCAAAGAAGTATTTTACATAGAAGGGGAACATTTGTCATCTGTCATAAAATATAGTCATAAAATTCCGACAAGAAACGATATTCCTATATTTTCAAAATCATATAGGTATCCTGAGGCACATAAAGCTGAAGTTGATAGACAAATAGCAGACATGCTTAGTTCTGGGATTATTGTAAAGTCAAACAGCCCATACAGTGCTCCAATTTGGGTTGTCCCAAAAAAGATAGATAACTCAGGCCAGCAAAAATGGCGCATTGTTGTCGATTATAGGAAACTGAATGACGCTACGATCGACGATAGGTTTCCAATCCCTAATATGGAGGATATATTTTCCAAATTAGGAAATGCCCAATACTTCTCAACCCTCGACTTGGCAAAAGGCTTTCACCAAATTCCTGTAAGTAAGGAAGACAGGCATAAAACAGCCTTTTCAACTACGAGCGGGCACTATGAGTTTACTCGAATGCCGTTCGGATTGAAAAATGCTCCAGCGTCTTTCCAAAGGATGATGAACGAAGTTCTATCCGATTTTGTTAATAAAATTTGTGTAGTATATTTAAATGATATACTTATTTTCTCAACATCACTTCAGGAGCACATAGATTCTCTTAACAAAATCTTTAAAAGACTTCTCCAATATAATCTTAAGGTCCAAATCGACAAATGTAACTTTTTAAAGCGTGAAACTGAGTATCTGGGACACATAATTTCCGAGGAAGGTATAAAGCCCAATCCTAATAAAATCGAATTGATTAAACGGATAAAAGTACCCCAGACCATAAAACAAATAAAATCGTTTTTAGGAGTCACAGGATTTTATAGGAAATTCATTAAAGACTACTCAAAAGTAGTCCTCCCAATGACAAAATACCTTAAGAAAGGCATTAAAATAGACGTTAAAAACAAGCAGTACATAGAGTCTTTTAACAAGCTTAAAAAACTCTTATGTACCTGCCCAGTTTTGGCATATCCAAATTTTGACAACCTATTTACGCTCACAACCGATGCTAGCAATTTAGCTTTGGGAGCAGTCCTCTCTCAAAATAAACATCCCATTGCATTTGCTTCAAGGACTTTAAATCGCCATGAAATGCATTACAGCACGGTGGAAAAGGAGCTTCTCTCCATAGTATGGGCGACTAAGTATTTTAGACCATATTTGTTTGGGCGTAAATTCATTGTACAGACTGATCATCGACCGTTAGTGTGGTTGTATTCCTTGAAAGAACCAAATTCCAAGCTACAACGCTGGAAAATCAAACTGAATGAATATGACTTTGATATCGAATACATTAAAGGAAAAGAAAACACTGTAGCCGATTTCTTAAGTCGTTTAGAAACCAATTATGTCGAAAATGATGATATTAGATCTGATTTGGCAACAATACACAGTGGTATTGAAAATCAAAACGACCATATTTTTATTACAGAAACCCCATTAAATGTCTACAAAAACCAGATTCTATTAGAGAAAAGCTACGCAAACAAAAAAACCAACAAATTTTTATATAAAAAGAAAAGGAGGACAATTATAACAGTGAAAAACTACGATGAGGAGTTTGTTTTAAGGGTCCTCAAAGAAATGTTTCCAATAAAGGGAACAGTTGGAGTATATTGTGATCATGATCGTACGTTTATAGAGTTCCAAAAAACAGCAGTGAAGTTTTTTTCAAATTCACCGGATATGAAGTTTCTTAGATGTACCAAGATTTTACCAGACATTACCTGCAAAGAAAAATTATTAGAAATAATTGAAAAAACTCATCTGAATAAAAATCATAGGGGAATTGAAGAAACCTATTTTGAAATTAAAAATTTATATTACTATCCAAATCTTCGACTAGAGATACATAAATACATAAATAACTGTATTTTTTGCAATATGTGTAAGTATGACAGAAACCCAATCAAACCAAAATTAATGATTTCCGAGACTCCCAACAAACCCAACGAAATAGTACATATAGATATATGGTTTTTAAATAAGAACACTATGTTTCTAACGTGTATCGATAAATTGACTAAACATGTGTCTATTTACCCCATAACCGACAGAAATTCCCTAACTATAGTTGATACTCTAAAAGAAAGGTTTGCAATCTTAGGTAAACCAGGTAAAATAGTTTCTGACAATGAGTTTAACACCGCATATATTAAGGATTTCCTAAGAAAAGAAAATATACTATACCATTTTACATCCCCAAACACACACACAGGTAATTCAGTAATTGAAAGATTTCATTTAACATTAAATGAGCATATTAGATTATTAAAACTTAATAAAGAAAATAAAGATACTAATGATAAGTTGCTAGTATTTAAAGCAGTCGAATTATACAATGATACTTTTCATTCGACAACTAAATACAAACCAAACGATCTTCTTAATTCTGTTTTGGACAAATCACAATGGGAAGAACTGAAACAAAGAATTCATTCAAATAAAGAAAAAAAAATAAACAAAATTAACAATACACGAGTAGATACACCACAGTATAGAGATCGTGAATTAGTTAAGAATTTAGGCTTTCATAACATTAAATACTTACCACGATATATAATAAAAGATGTTAAACGAAAAGACAAAACTTATTTTGAAGATAAAGATGGATTTAAACGTGATAGGCAAGTTGTAAAAAGAAATTATAAACACGAGAATCCAATCGAAAATATACAATTTGATAGAAGGCTTACAGGAAGAGATTACACCAAAAGAAAACAAAAATAATAATAACAATGTAATTCTTGTTTAATTCTTGCAAACAAAAAATAAAATTGTAATAATAAATTAATTTGCTGTTAAACAGCCTCATATTATTATACTATAAGCCTTTATTATTGTTAGAATATAAACTTAATTTAGTTAACACCCTTCCGTGTACATTCGTTTTATTTGAATAATATCTAAAATTTAATTTAATTTAATTTAAATCTAACTACGTACTAAATATTTAGACTTATTAGTTAAGCACATGCATTTCCTAACAATTATATTAATACAAATAAATCTAAGAACATACATAAAATTCTAAACCAATAGCAAGCAAAGTAAAGAATTAAGGAAGAATAGTTACGCATACGCCACAGTAGCCCGTATACATAATAAATACCGATGCTGGCAATTAATAATTATAAACAAATCTGATCAACGTTGCAAAAAAAAAAAAAAATAATGATAATAATAATAACGTATGGACATTCACGTCTTATCAACACGTTCTCTCCATACTACGGTTGGAGGAGTTACATGTTCCCAAGATCCATACAACATGAATCTATGAAACATGAGCAACATGAGCAACATATATACCAATTTTGCACACGGCCTGCACCTGCAAATCAGCAAGTGCGGCTGTATAACAGGACTAAGCAAATGTTGTAAATGTGTTTACCATATCCAAGCCAGCTTGCAGCTGCCTATCAAAAAGTCATGTTCCAACAACGGAACTAATAGAAAGAAGCAGTGAACATGTTATAATATGCATGCACTGCCTGCAGCTGTATAACAGTACAAGCGAGGAGTCTAATTTCTGTTGTCTAGCTGTTGTGTGTTGTGTGTTACATATATATATTCTTTGCTTTGTTTTGCTATTTAAAACCAAGTATAAATATGAGCCAAGACGATTGGTTCAGATCAGTTCAAGTTTGACCATCGATAGATAATAGTTATTATAAAAGTTAAATGTCATTTAAAAAATAAATGTAAAAATAAGTGTTCTATTAATATTGAAGATATTTAAATAAAGTGTAAACAAAAAGTTTTAAATAATTGTTTTATTCGAGTCACACACGTTACTCATGGTGTATCACCATGGTGTATCAGTGATACTGATGGTGATACAGTATCACCATGGTGTATCACCATGGTGTATCAGTGATACTGATGGTGATACTGTATCACCATGGTGTATCACCATGGTGTATCAGTGATACTGATGGTGATACTATATCACCATAAGTTTGTTAAACAAAAAAAAAGTAATATCGTTTTCGATTTTGGCTTTTCAGATGTTGAGCTGAGATTTCAAATTTCTGCTGCAAAATCGAACATCATAGTACATTTACACCGCACCTAAATTCAACATTTCTGAAAAAAAATTCCGAAATTCGATTTTGCGTTCCCACTGAAACTTCGAATGAAAGCTAGTTTCAGAATTGATTATTCATCAGAAATGGTTGAACCTAAAGAATTCATTTTTTTTAGCTATATTATTGTGCTAGTTCAGACATACATATTAAATGTACCTATTGCTGACTTAATATAGAGGTATGCAACATATGAATTGAAATTTTGATTTCTAACTTCTATGGGCATATCGGCATATGACTCATTTACCGGTCGGTGTGTTTAAAAGATTTTTTCACTGTATCTTATGTTACAAATAGGAAAACGAAAAAATTACAATTCTTGTCGGACTAGTGATACGTACCTGTTTTTTTGTAGGACATTGTTTTATTTGGGCAGAGAACACACTAACCTATTATTAATATTTTTGTCCTACAGTTAGTAATGATAAAAATGGTCTTATGGTCTTAACAACTTCTGAGCGTAGGAACGGGATAACATACCACGGAATTTGTAGGACAATATGACTGTTAAATTATATAAATATTAACTAATAAATAAAAAAAAATCAGCTGGTTAGTAATCAGTTTTGGTGATCTCGTTATCGATACATGTTGGAAGGGGCGGACTCTTTGATCAGACCATCGATTTTGTAGGACAAATATTTTTTCAAATAATTTAGATAATTGTCTTACGATTTAATAAAACACAATCCAGTTAGTAATAAATATTTGAGAATCATCAAATCGACATATTTTAGCCTTGCTAGCTCTGTTAGCTACCACAGTCAAGAATTTTCGCAAAGGAAATTGTGGGCGTCTTATCAAAATTAAGCTACTCACGGAAAATTAGCTTGATACTAATCAAGTTAAAAAAATGTACCAGGGATCCTGGACTATTTGAGCTCGAACAAGAAATAATTCCTGAGGATTCGAGATAGCGAATGAAAAGCCATCATCCTCGAGGAGAATAAAGAAGGAAACTATTTGAAAGCATTTATTGCATTGTGTGCATGATGGTATCATACCTTTGTCTTTTGTCGATTAATAGAACGGGTAACCAGAAAACGCTATGTTACCATATACATGGATGAGCTAAAAAACACCATCGATTGAGAGGCAGACGTCAACGCGCGGTGCAACTGCAACGTGCAAGTAGGGGTGAATGATTTAAAGTGTCTGCCGCATCAGGAAGTCCTTGCGTTGCGTTTATATTTCCTCCATTTCTGCTTCATTGGTTGTGATATTATTGTGGAAAATTCTGTTAGGGATCATTATCAAAAATATTGACGAGTGCGGCTGGGAGGGGGATGGTGAATTGCCTTATAAGTGACTGTCTTCAACTGACACAAAGATGATGGCGTTGATAAAGTAAGCAATCAGTTCTCGCATCACTGGTTGGCATGTATCGATTGAATGTAAGAAATCTTATCAGCACACGTCTCATGGAATGTATTGCTGTGCAGAGAATATCCTCTTCTGTTTTCTTTTTTTTATATCAATAAAAATCGATATGAGTAAGCAATTTAAGAATTTGCCAATGGGGCTCCAAAAGAAGCATAAGAAAACATGCCTAGTCAGGGCGGATATTGCCCAGTCAATTTGTTTGATTTCTTAATGCAAGTTTGAGCAGTAGTGTTGGGCCAGTTTTTACGATAATTCGATTTGGAAATGCCGTACAAAATAAATAAAATGGTGATTCTGACTGTTCCGGGGGGTTACCTAACTAATGCCCTCTTTCACTCGATCTTGTTCCCTTAAATTTTACGCATCGTAAGGCATTGAAAAGTTGTTGCACGTAGTGAATACTATATATTATGCTCTATAGGTCTAGGTTATAAAAAGCCCACCCCAAGCAGTATCCAAAATAATTGTGATTTGAATTTGAAATTTCTATAGTTGACTTTTTGAATACTCAAAAATTGGCTCCAACTGATTGCGATTTTTGCTCGGTTAAAAAAAAATGAGTTAAGATAACCAAAAAACAAACTGGTATTCGTTTTCAAAAACTATACTGAGATAAAAAGTCAAACATACTTATTTTTAAATCCAACGTACATCTGCTTATCTTTACGCACCCTCTTCAATGCCCTTATGAAGATAAATGTGAAATAAAGATTTTTCGGGCTCTGCGAAATAAGGCACCAAACAAAAAATTAAATGAGGCACCAAAAAATTATACAGGTAACAACAAAAACGATTTTCAATAGAATTTGGGGTGTTATTTCCTTTTTTGGGGCCTTATTTCCTAATAAAAATTTCATTATGAAATAAGACCCCAAAAGGAGAAATGAAATAAGTCCCCAAAATTATTTTTTTATTACTAATTGTTACCCTTCCGATATGGAATGCGTATGGGGGAGTATGCTGCCCCCCTGCAGCCCCCTGCTTGGGTTTACTGTTAGATTGCGGGGTGGGTGCGAGGTTGAGTATATACAAATTTCCTTTAATCTAAATTAGTTTATCCAATATCAACAATATTAAATAAAAAGTAGTTTTCATTATTTTTAATTTCATTATGAAATAAACCACAAATTTGGGGCTTATTTCATCGCAGTGGGGCCTTATTTCATATTTGAAATTGGGGTGTTATTTCATTATGAAATAACAGCCCAAATTTGGGGCTTTATTTAATTTTCTCTTTTGGGGCCTTATTTCCTACAGCCGATTTTTCGAGCTTACGAATTTCTTTTGCAAATGCAGTTGTACAATTTAAATCATTAATATATATAAAAAAAAATATCAAAGCAAATTGTGCGTTTGTGATATTTATTTCTTCTACTTCAGTCCTGTTTGCTGAATATGTCCACCTATGGCCACATAGATATTATATGATTGCAGGTTGATATTTCAGCAGTCCCTCCGAAGACATTTCGGAATTCTGCCAGATAATTTGACTTTTTATTTTATAAAATCATTTTGGTTACGAAGCTAATAACAACTGTTGTCGGTTTCAGAGCAAAAAGTAATAGATTTTTATGTTTTCTGTAATTACTGAGTGGGGGAAGCGAGGAGTACAACGATTCTCGCTTGTTTGGGATTGGGAGTTACCCTGACAAGTTCTGTTCCGAAATTATGTCGAATTTCAGTTTGTGAATTGTTGTTTTTTTCGAGGGAACAACTCTTAACAACAACTCGTAGACGCGTTCACTTTGGTAGGAATGATAGCTATTTCGAACTACACCACTAATTCATCTTCAGACTCCTTTGAAGTGATTGTTTGAATAGTTTTTGAATTCTGACAGTCAATTCTCCGTATATAATTCCACTTGGGAAGACATTTCTGTTTCCCCTGTCAGGAAATGAACTTACATTTCGATTTATTCTCCAAGTGACTACCACTTGCGCTAACTGAGCGACGAGTACAAGCCCGACAACTGGCGATTAGAGTTTATCGAAATTCTTACTTATTTAGACACACACCTTGTTTAGTAAAGTTACCATGGCTAAATGTTTATAAATAACAATTTCAACAAAACCACGTAGAGGCTACTTAGTTCTTTACGCGACGTTTAACTTAACAACATCGTAGAGGCGTCGTAAGGGAATCTAATAAATATACGAATGTTATGTATACTGTTAAAGAAAACACACTTTAGCCGTTGTTTTTTAAACAAGTTGACTCGGTTATTTTTAATCCACTAACTTTGTTACTAAGCTTTAATCAGTACTATTTGGTAGTTTTTAACCGAAAGTTGGTTGAGTTTGAACAAGTGATTTTCTGAGCGTTCAAAAAAAGCAAATCTATTCAATTTGGGTATGGCATTTAGGTATCTTTATTTAATAGAAAGGGGTTTACTACGATATCTCGAAAAAAAAAAAAATCTCGAAAGCTAAAATATCGAATGCAAGAATCTCGAAAAAATAATCCCGAATTTTGCGCGCGCAAATTGTTACCATTGTCTCAAAAATTAATATTAATTCAAGATTGCTACAATTATTACGTGTTTTTTTTTTATTTTCCCCAGGTGATCTATATACATCATTGGTTTACATGCAACACAACATTTTTACATGAACCCATAGTTGTTGTTATGCATAAAAATCAATAATCTATAATATAAATCATCTGAGGAAAATAAAAAGACGCCTATTCTCTTGACAACAATCAACCACGTGCAGTACCTACATTGTCCATGATCGGCGCTAGTTATCAGCTGTTATTTTTATTTATTTATTTATTTATTTATTTTTAAGTTTTTTGACATTTTTTACTTTGTTTAGTTAGCTGTATTTATGTATATATTCGATTTTGAAATTTTTAATTTGTTATAATGAATTATCTAAAATAAAAATATTTTGTTAAATTTTGATATTTTCCAAGATGAATAAATTATTTGATAAACCCAACATACAATTTTATATTTTACACGAGTTTTAGCTCTTAAACTAGATAAACAAAATCTCGAATTCACTTTTTATTTTCGAGATTTTCGTCATTCGAGACTACGTCATGATCCCAATAGAAAGACTTCAGGTTTATCAACATTCCTATCAAACGTAGATAGACTACCGCAACCCTAGTTGAACTCGATTTTGTTCAGCTTTAAAAGGAGTTAAGGAAGTTGACGCCAAGGCATTTTCTATCCATGAAAGAGCGGCCATTGAAAATGAATGAATGAATGAATGAATGTTTTAAAATAATATTTTCCTTGCCTGTATTTCTCCAAATTTTGAAACAAAATGGCAAATGCCCCTAATTATGCTTTTAATATATTTAAAAAGTTCTTGCATATCGTAATTTTTCCTAGAGATAGGTTGCTTTGCATCTCACTTTGTTAGCTTTAAAAGGAGATCACTTGTGGTATATTTTAAACTTTTTTTTTTGAAGAATGGACAGAAGAGTTGAGACTCAGTTGAGGTAAGGTGAACGTCAATATAAAGACAAATAGTCGAATGTCGAACAAATCATACCTTCCGTGTATTTTCAATTGTTCCTCTAAACATTTTTCAAAAAGAACAAAAAGTTTTTTTTTTTATTAAGACTCGTAAATCAAATACAAATTTATTAAGTTAGTCCACACTTGACTTCAAATGATTTCTTCAATTCTCCTCAGAGCTGTAACCTGTAACACACATGTAGCCTACTCAGACCCTGGTCGGATCATCTGCATGATCGAAAAAGCATATAATCCCGCTTTAAGCTAAAATCGCAACTCTTTCTCGAAACTAGCTGATAAATATGTACAAAAGCGAGTGCCAAACGTCAATGACACCAAACTCTCCCCTTATTTACTGCACTGCACACATTCAGTAAAACCAATCCGATGGTCGTAAATAATAAAATGTATATCGTAAATACACATTTCGCCCATAGAAGCCATCAATTACTCTCAAGCACGTTCATCTGTTCCAAGACTCACCACTAAGATACTTTTATTTTTAAATTATAATTAACTCTTCTGTGACCTGCTTAGATGAGATAATCTGCCTTTGATTTGTCTCGTATAAAGCTTGCGACTTCACATCGCCCATCCAGAGGTATACCAGTTTCTGTCGGTGCTTTTATGTGGTTATCGAAAGTATCTACTTGCAGGCAACCTTCTATTCAATTGCTGATGTGGTCCCTTTGAGCATGCAACAAAACAATCCAACATTTATACAGAAATAGCAGAGACAGACAGAAGTACTATCTCTATTGAATGGTGCATTAAAGAGCTCATGACCTTACTCCTGCGTTGAGGTTGCTCTGGGAATCGATAAGGCAACGTGAACCACCCCTCCCCATACCATGAGATGTTAGTTCCTGCACAACCTGTAGAATGTTAATGCCCTACTGCTACACTGACTGCAGTGGTATAACTCATCTTCGAATATAATGTGGAAAATAAGTAGTATATTCAACTCTTTTGAGGAGAACTTAACGAAAGTGTAGCCCGAACAGTTTGGTGGCGCATGACTTTTGCACAGATTCGAATTGGATTGTATTCTTTAAGAGAGTAGGTACGGTGGAGATATACTTGTGGGATGTTGCAACAGTTACTTCCCCTTGGTATAGAAGTGCGCACAAAACCAACAACCATTCACGTTGGATGGTGCACATCAACAGGTCTGCCGGTGAAAGCGACACTTTTACTCTACGCGGAAAATTGGAGAAGCTGCAAATTCAGGTGTTTGAAATAAATCAGTTAGACGGAGGAAACTCCGAAAAAGGAGGTGAACTAAACTGAAATTATTTTCCTTCAACAATGATTAGTAGTTAAGAAGTAACAAACGTCGAGAACTATGTGAACTTTTATTGTTCTTGATAATAATCATCAGCCCAAACATTCTGTTCTATCCAGTCGACAAAAGAGGACACCCTAGTGTAAACGCCTGGGTAGCGAGTCGCACCCACTACGCCAAACGATGTAATTCCAATCAAATAACTGTGAAGTCGATTTTGCAATCCTCTAGCGATGGTTACCTGCAACGGTCCTCCGGAGTCACCCTGCAAAGAGTTGAGTTATTCAAAAGTGACTGGCAAAAGTCGTGTTGCAGTTCCTCTACCTGGAATGTATCGCTTCCTTTTTTCTTGTAATCAATAGCACATATCTGACTATCGATAAGGCCCTCCTTGGCGTTCGACTGTTTTGGGAGTATTCCGCGACATACGTCGTTTGGAATGATTGTCAGGTTGAATTCAGTCAATCGATTTGTTATGGCTCCAGCAAATTGCACCGCTCCAAATCCCATAGCGAAGGCGTGGGTAAAGGGAATATCATCATGATGCCACAGGCGAATGGGCCGAACAAATTCGGTGAATCTAAGGTAGATGGAAGGAAAAATGTATATTAACCGAAAACCAGTAAACAAATATTAAATAAGAAATAATAGAGAAGAGGGCGCCGTAATCTTTACAGGTAGCGGTGTCAAAATGTCTTTAATGCTGTGACTGAAGGCGGAGGCGCACCGTATCTGAGAAAAAATTCGCTTAAGGTTTCGCGCAAAAGTTGTCCAAAGACCGCGTTAACTGGAAGAGTCTACTGATTTCAATGAGACGCTGCGCTGTGTCCCACATTCAAGATTCTGCAATTAAAGGCAGGGTCCACCAAACGTTTTTATCAGTTCTCACTATTTGTATATGCTTCATAATTCGACTGCCAGACGGCGTTCTGACAATGCTTTTTGTAACAACGTTTTCAGACCAAAATTGGTAATTCACCAATTTTTATGGGGCCACAATCCCATAGCACTTGTCTTGCCCGTTGCATCGATCCATACGTCAACATAAACGTATGCAAAAAGAGGGACAGTCCCATGAAGCTCATCATATTTTGTACAGGGTAAGTCCGAAGGCAACATGTTTTCGAGTTCCACCAATTAATGTGTTTTATCTCGATTCAATCGTCATTCATGCAAATGATCCTGTAGCCACCCTTTAAGGCTAAGATTACACGTGTCATTTTTCGTAGCAAATTTTGATACGCCGACGTCATTATGACGTAAACACTCGTCCTAAGTATGGCACTTCGTGTGATCGCCTGTCAACCGTTTGGTCTACCGCAGCGTATACTCACATGAGTGACAATAGAAAGAGCGAGTTTTTCTGACGTCAGCATGTCAAAATTTGCCACGAAAAATGGCGCGTGTAATCTAAGCTTAAGAATAAACTTAAACTTACATGACCGGTTTTTCCAACTGAACCAGAGCGATGTCATTGTATAGGGAATCATCGTTGTAATACGGGTGGTTGATTATCCGAGCGATTTTTCTTGTCTGCGGATCGATGTCTTCTTCTGCGGCTTTCAGATTTAAGTCACCAAAGCGAACGTAATTTGGAGTCAAACTGTTGTAAAAATAGAGTCGTATTAATAGAGTTTTTTTTTATTTATTTTTCAAAATTGAACGTACCCGTTGTGCTCTGTGCAATGAGCTGCGGTGATCACAAAGATGTTGCTAATTAAACTGGCTCCGCATTTGTATTCGGTCTTTTTGATAACTGTGTTTCTGTATCCAATGGCGCCCTAAAATGTATTGAGGGAAACATTTTTTTTTTATAAATTGATAAGCTTGGAAACTTGTCTTTTTTTAAGCCGACACTAAAAATGTTGTGGTTGAGACAAGATATGTAACGGGTGATTTTTCAAGCGTAGTTTTTTTTTTCAAAATCTAAAAAAACACTAAAATTTGCATCAAATATTCAAAAATTTGTATTGTAATCGATCTTTGCCATTTACGTTTTAAAGTAAACTTCATGTAAATGTTGTCCGTGGCTCCGTTTCAAATGGTCCATTCAGAAGGTTTTGCGTCACTTTTTCGAGGATTTCGGCCTGTATTCCACGAACTACGCGTGTTATGTTATCCTGTAAGGCTTCAATCGTGCTCGACTTGTCCACATAGACTAACGACTTTACATAACCCCACAAGAAATAATCAAGAGGCGTTAAATCGCAAGATCTTGGCGGACAACTCCCAGGCCCATTTCGAGAGATAAGCTGCTCATCAAATTCATCCTTCAACATTTCTATTGTTTCACGAGCTGTGTGGCTTGTGGCACCGTCTTGATGAAACCACATGTCAACCAAGTTCAACTCAGCCAACTGGGAAAAAAAAAAGTCGCGTATCATGGCTCGATATCGTTCGCCGTTGACGGTAACGTTTCTTCCACGGTCGTCTTTGGTGCACATTTTTCACAGAGCACGATTTTTATAATAAATTTCAATAATTTGCAATCGTTGCTCGTTTGTAAGTCTTTTCATGATTGAATGGCAGAGTATACTGAAAACTTTTCACTTTGACAGATGACGTTCGGACACCATTACTAACCTGTGCTACCAACCTGAACAACTTAACTCTTACAAAAACCATCCTTTACATGAAGCCCTAGCGCGATAAATAATCCAGATCCAGGCTAGATTTTACGAACTCACAATGGGGAAGTTTTTCATGTCCTAAAATATTTAGTAAGTATGTAGATTCAAAATTGTTATTAGTAAAACAAGGCCTAAATTGTTTAGTCTATCTTCTACGAGCCAACTCAGCGAGAGCGAGTCTTATAACCGAGTGGTATGGAAGCACACAAGTGTATAAGGATTGACAAACGTGGAATATTTTATGTTATTTGTATACCTATTACCTATCCCAATCAATAAGTCAAAAGAGAAGTAATCGGGTTTGCGTTTGGGGATTTTACCCCTATATTGAGGGTTTTTTCTCTTAATTATATTTTTCGTTATAATATCCTTTTCAATAACTTTAAAATGTGCATCCGTATTTTGCGAGCGTAAGAAACGCTTGGTGACCAAAACTTAAGAATGAGGTACCGAAGAGATTCGTCGTTTTTTTCTGTCCACTACCAAATGATTTAAATTTTAACACGTCGACAATCGAGGATGAAATAAATGTATGTGTTATTTTAAAATATTGTTAAACTAGCTGTGCCCACAACTTCGTACGCGGCGTGAGACTGTGTAATTTCCAATAAAAGAGATTTGACCGTTTCCTCAACGGCATATTTGTTTAAAATCAAGAGTCTAGCTAAAACAAAGCGGTGAACATTGTGAATGTGAAACAATAAAGCTATTTACCTAAAACACCAGTTTAAGAAAATTAAATTCAACAGCGTAAGTACTAAAGTTTCACTTCCTTACTGTAGGTACAACGTAGGTAATATCAAAACAACCACTAAAACAAAAGCCTTAACGGAAATTTGTATCTACACCAACAATAAATAAATCAAACAACATAATTCATCTATATCGTCATTACTTCTTGAATTCTTCAATTCTTTACTGTAGGTATCAACGTAGGTACCATAACAACCATTAAAACAAAAACCATGAACTCAATTTCTATAATACACCACCTCCACCATACGTTCATCACCACACCACACCACACGTCATCAGCCATCTGCGCATTTCCTCAGAAATACATTGTCCCTGTTTTTTTTTTTTTTTTTTTTTTTTTCATATGAACGTGCTTGTGCGATGTGCGCCACCAAACCACCTCAAAGCAGAACAACGATCAAGAACCGCGGCTGCTGATAATATTCGATTTGAGTAAATAAATTTATTTTTTTCATGTTAGATTTTAGGTTGTAGCTTAGCTTCTAGAGGACATAGAAAGCTGATTGATGGCTTGAAATAACTATAAAAGTGTTGGCTCTCCTAAGTATTTTGTTTTGTTTGCATTGATTAAGAATTATTTGAGTAATGGCGAGTTAAGGGCAGTAAAGTCAGAAAAAAAAAACACATTTTGGTCAAAAACGTTCCAAAAGATAGGCATGGCAATGAAAGGGAATAGCCTATGTGTTGCACAAAATCTTAAGGAACATTTCAAAAAAAGTTTCATCAAAATCTGTGTAGTAGTTTTCACGCCATTAGGTAACAAAAAAATTGCCTACAATTTTATTATAAGTATAGATTATTGATCTATTCATCAAATAAAAATGATCAACAATTTCATGAAAGTTGCGTGGAACTGTGTAAATTCCTACAAAATAAATAAATAGTTGTCTCAACAGGTCCGGAGGGACGCTAGGACTAGCATCTCACAACCATTCGTTCGTTTTGTGTGAGTTTTTCATTTTTGGAACGAATGGAAGGGATCTACAATTTTATGCCGACTCCAAACGGCTAATTGAGAAGCTTTTTCAAGACAGTTATACTCTCGGATGTTTGTCAGACGTTCGCGAGAGGTGGCGCAGTGAAAAAAACCCTAAGTTGGAATTTGGGTTTTTGTGGGATTCGAACCTCGACCCCTCGCATAGTAGTCCAACACACTAACCACTTAGCTACCGCGCCTGCGTGGTTTTTATACTAAAGGTTAATTAACCGTGATTTTCTTTCCGTGTAATACAAACTTGACTTTTAAATACTGGATTTTGAGGCAAAAAGTATCGTGGGTTTTTAAAAGGGAATTTCATTTCGGTGAAAAGGGAAAAATGGGAAAAATGACCACGCTTCGTGGGATAAATGAAGAGAGAGTGCTTTGTTTAAACACTGGCTGGGAGTAATAGAGAATAATAAATTAAAAAATCACGAACAAAGTTGCACAAGCTTTAAAACGAGAACCATTATATGATTATAGATTCCTGTTAAAATTACTTTACATGCTTGTATAAGGTCGAGTTATTGTATTGTTTGAGCGAAAATCTAAGCTAAATAGAACAGAACTATAGGTTTTAGTACTACGTATTTGGATGGAATGAAATGTCAGTGCAAACTATAAATTCTTTTGAACATAATGCGCCGTACTAATAACAAATTCCTAGTCTCGATTTTAAATTGAGGGAAGCTCACAATTGCGAAATTTGTAATGAAAATCTAGCCACTGTGAACTATTCAAAATTAGAGTAGAAACTTAAAATGTTTATAAGCTTAGAAATAGAAGATGAGCAACATAGCTTGAAAAAATTATAAAATTTCAACAGTCAAATACGAAAAGTTGACAAGTAGACAACATAAGAAAAAGTGTGTATCAAAATGGTTGACATTTTCAAGTGTTAAAATTCAAAATAAACCGGAGTTTACAAAAGCAATTCAAACACGTTCGTATGTTGATGTTTTACTTTTTACATGATCTAGGTATGCGAACGTCCTCATTCGCATTCGTAATACCGTACTCGAGGTTTTTTTTTGACGTACTGATTACGGCGATGTTTCAAAACCGATTTTTTGGAGATATAGAACAAAATATTATTTTTAAATGCTCTAAATTTATTTTAGATATTTTTTAATTAATACGATCGAAATTTGTTTACACAGAAGTTTCACGACTGGTACCTCACAGTTGATTGAAACGTCAAACGAAAAATAGTTGGTGCTCGGTGTGAATGCATCGACAAGTTTTCGATGAAAACGCGGTTGAATACGTTATAAATTATGAATAACAACAATCTACGAACCACAATCCAAGTATTAACATATACGTACCATATGAGGGAAATCTCCAGGTCGCGCCAACTCTCTTCCATTGAAATCGGTAATCTCCTCCGTAGCGTCATCGTCCGAGTCGGGAAAAATACTCGATAGATACTGCTCGTATTCTAAACACAAAGGGAAATCGGTCGTAAACTTTGAGTAGTCTTAGGGTCCGATATTTGATCTTACTAATTTCGCTGACTCGCTTCTTTTTCTTGTTCTTGTTTTTGCCGCTGTTCCCCCGTTCGTTGTCCTTCTTCTTTTTTTCCTTCTTTATCTTCGCTGATGACGCAATACCAGCTGGTGTAGCCGAATTTTCGGGGGGCCTCGGCTTATTCCGGTGACCATTACCAGTTGTTGCGGTGGAGTCCCTCTTCGCAGCAATATCACTCTGCAGAAAGGTGTTTCCAGTATTTATGTTTGCGGCATTATTTCCGCCTCCACCACCACCGCCTCCACCATTTTTGTTGTTAACGACTTGTGGCGGTCGATTTTTGTTTTTATTCCGATTGTTGTTATTTCTGTTGTTGCCATTATTAGCGTGGTTGACATTTTCAGAAAAAATTCCACTGTTTCCATTGGCAAAGTTGCCATTCTCAAAGTTACCATTGTCAAAGTTACCATTGCCAATAAACCCTCCATTATTGAACACTAGACCAGTGCTGCTGCTACTGCTATCGAATGATGAAGAAGTCGCACTGGGGAATTGAGCGGCATTCCCTCCGCCGAAATTATTAAAACCGATCCCGTCAAACTGTTGAGCGTTTAGTTTCGCACCGTTTAGGGCCAGCACAATTGCAAGTACCGCGAACTGAATGCCACCGTACATCGCGTAGCTGACGTTGAGTAAAAAATGTTTCGAGGTGTTTTACTGGTCAGAACTTTAAAAATAATGTCTTCCACCAAAATTTCTTAGCACGCCGCAGTAATTCGCACAAGCGAATGCTTTGAGTGTGAATTCATGAGTGGCGCATTCGTTTCGAGTAAAACAACACCAAGCTAACGCGATACGAACATTTACAACCGAGAGTTGTACTTGGGTTACTGCTCAGCGAAAACGAAGAAGACAAGTTTAGAATTTGCATTTAAATTAGACGCAGGTATTTGATATTAATTATGCTACACAGAATTCCGGTTCTGAGGGTGCCAATTAAAACGTTTCGTTTCGGGGATTTTTTTTATACCATGTTGTTGTTATTGGTATTTGGGGGTTTAAAGTTAATTAATGATCAGCGATTTGAATAGTCCGTAATTGCGGATCCGAATTCAAATATTGACCCATATGATTCAATTTACGGAAATTTCTATAGGTAAAATACCTGCCTATGCCTCTGCTTCTGCTTTGAAATTTCAGTTCTGTTCTATATAGTTAGAAGGTTGCATCCTAGGAACTAAAAATATGTGTCAGCCAAGATATGCGCTGCAGCGGAATCACCATCAATGAGGATAACATGCAATGGGGCATAAAACGGAGCCAGTACCATCTAAAGTATTTCATCTTGGGTCTATGAGTGAAAGCTTTTAAAATTATCTTCTCAAAGGTCACTCACAAGTCACAACCTCGTAAGGACCCGAAATAATGTTATAACCTGGGATCAGATTCTGTAAAGCGCAACGATTAAACGTTTTCGTGTGAACGAAATTTGCCCTATTTTACACAAGCAAATTTCTTCGTACACACGAAAGGCGTTTTTCTTTTTTAGTTCAGAGCAGAACCTGAACTGTTAGACAAAAAGTTTTTGTTTCTTTTTTAGTTCAGACATGATCAGAGCGCGCTCTATGAGCTCAGAATAAAATGTCTGAGCAGGCTGAAGCTGAGTAAAAAGTTGATTACACATAAATGCAAAATGTAGTCGCAGTAGCTTAGTGGTAAGTGCGTTGGACTGCTATGCGGGGGTCCCAGGTTCGAATCCCGCAAAAACCCAATTCCGACTTAGGGTTTTTTTCCGCTGCGCTACCTCTCGCGAACGTCTGACAAACATCCGAGAGTATAAATGTCTTGAAAGAGCTTCTCAATTAGCCGTTTGGAGTCGGCATAAAATTGTAGATCCCTTCCATTCGTTCCAAAAAATGAGAAACTCACACAAAACGAATGGTTGTGAGAAGCTAGGCATAGGGTCTCTCCGGACCTGTTGCGCCAACCATTTTTTTTTTTTTTTACACATAAATGCAAACACATTTAAAATCCGTTTGACAGAAAAAAAAATATATATATATATCAGAACGCTCTGAACACGTTCGATTCAGAGCGCGATTATAATGCTCGAGCTCAGTTCAGTGCTCAGCTCTGAACTAAAAAAGAAAAACGCCTGAAAACGTTTGAACGTTTCGCCCTATAGAATGCCGACCCTGATCATACATAGGTATACAAAGCTTTGAGCTGCCTTTAGATGATAATAAGCTCTATAGGACAATTGGCATGGCACCACTGCGCGACTTAAATGGTTTCGTAAAGGACTATTCGGGGACTACTTTTGGAACGGCAGTATATATCATCGTTCAGTCCAACTCTAATTCGTTTAACTAGGTATAAAATTTCAAAAAAGAAATTTCTCAGCACTGCTTTTCTTCTTCTTCATCTGCGTCAATTGCTAATGCTCCTGCAGCCTAAAAAAAAAATAACCTAATCTTTTGAAGCTGGCAACTAGGAGTTTCACCAACGACACGAATCACAGTTCACAGTACTTGTTACGAAAAAGCTTTCCTCTATTTCCAATTCTCAAATCTCAAATGCCAGTTGCAAAAGCAAATTTCAAGAGTGTTGTCCTGCGATAGGTTGGTATTGGTGTACTCAATTCTAGACACAGTTCTAGTGGTGCTTCATAGGAGCTGATGCAAACCGCTTTGCTGCTCGTACATCACTAATATTTTGCTGATGCCTGATGGTGATGGTATCCAGTATGACCGCTGCAGAATTCGGAAAAGTCGCAAGAAGAAGGGACAATGAGAAAATATTGTTATTTCTGAAGCTATTCTTAAAATTTGGAAATTTTGAACCCTATTCAATAAGCATTGGCTCGCTAAACAATAAAATTGTGTTGTTATAGGTAATTGAGGTAAATTTTAAAGGCTATGAAGAATAAGAGCACTTGGAACATTTTGGAAGCGGATTTTCTAATAAAAACCAAAGTAGCAAAAAATTGTGTCAGGCTCTCGAAAAAAGTGACAAATCGCAACTTTAGTCACTCTGATTGGTATCTTCTTCAAAGCAGACATTTACAAATTTCTAAAAAATATAACTCTTTAGACTCCGACCACAATAAATAAATTGTTTGTCCCCGAACACTACGTAAAAGATCGATCGGAATCAATATCGAAGGGGGGCAACTCCTCGATATGAACTGACAATTATTTAAATCAAAACAGGATATATATGTATAGCCAAAAACTGTAATTTTATTGTTCATAAAAATCAGCACTCCAAACATTTTGCTCTATCCAATCGACAAATGACGAGACTCTCGTGTAAACGCCTGGATAGCGTGATGCACCCACTAATCCGTAAGAAGTAATTCCAATCAAATAACTATGAAGTCGATTTTGGCGTCCACGGTTTAAACTAACCTGCAACGGTCCTCCGGAATCACCCTAAAAGATAGAAGTTTACATACCCGACACTGCCCCGAAATAAGTTTTTGGAGTTACTTACCTGAAATGTATCGCTTCCATTTTTCTTGTAATCTATAGCACATATCTGACTGCTGACAATTCCCCGACCATTGCCAGTCTCCTTTGGCAATAGTTGGGTGCATGCGGCATTGGAAATTATTGTCAAATTGAAATCAGTCAATCGATTTGTCATTGCACCGGCAAATTGTACCGCTCCGTAGCCCATAGCGTATGCGTTAGTAAATGGCACCTCTTGACGATACCACAAGCAGATGGGCCGCACAAATTCGGTAAATCTGAAAACAGAACGCTTTTTTGAGTTTAGCCGCAAATCTCACCCCATGGGCAGTAAACAGTTCTAGTAAATAGATTGCATGTAAATTAATTTGCATGACCGGTAGTTTGGAGAAAGCAAATTCGTGGACCTACCAAACAAAATAAGTTTAGATACTCACACGACAGGCATTGTCAACTGAATTAAACCGATATCGTTGTACAACGAGTCGTCGCTATAACTCGGATGGTTGATTACTCTAGCGACTTGTCGCATTTGTGGGTCGGTATCCGGTTCTCTAGCTCTTAGGTTTAAGTCACCGAAACGGATATAGTCTGGAGGTAGTCTGTAATACAAATGTGAGTTTTACATTCTTTGTCTAATAACTAAACATATGCCTACCCATTGAATTCGGTACAGTGTGCTGCAGTTACCACAAAGATTTTGCTAATTAAACTTGCTCCACATTTGTATTCGATTCTCTTCATTACGGTGTTGTTGTATCCAATGGCAGCCTAAAAAGTCAAAATTCGTAGATTTATTCATTGCAGTGCTAAGTAGACTCTATACAAAAAGAAGAAAAACCGAAACAACTACTCAATTAAGAGAAACGAAACATTTTTTAAGGTATCCACAGCCGTCGTGACTCGTGAAGGATGTATGTATGCGTATGGCATCGCAATTGTACGATTTTTTCGTGTATAGGTACACGATTTCATATCGAAGATTACAGAAATATAAAAGTAACGTGTAAGGATAATTCTACTGTGGGTGCCAATGATGGAAGCAAAAAAATAGGTGCAGCAACAAAAATTTAAGAAAACGACGAACTAGGGAAATAACGAGTAACGAGTAGTTCTTCTCTTGGTATATAAGAACGGAAAATACTGTTCTGAAAGCTCGAGGGCAATTTGAAAAGGTCTAGAAACACTTCCATCCTAAATGGCTGAAAATTACAGAACTTGCAATATAACGAGTGATGATTGAAAATCGCATAACCAGAAAAAAAATTTCATTTCGGGTTTATCTCATATTTCGAGCACAAACGGAAGGAAGGATGTATAATATACAAAGTAACAAACGAATAAATGAGAAAAGTAAAAAGTAACGAGCACATCATTCGGCTACCCAATCGAACACAATCGCATAAAGTCCGTTATTTATTAAAAAATTACAATAAATGACAAAACTCGCAAAGCGGATAAGAAAGAGTGATTCACCTCTTGATTATAATTATAGGCCAAGGAACTTTTATTCGTAGAGGACTTGAATTTATTTTCCCTTTTGGCTCTACAGACGATCGATTCATCAAGAGTGACTGAAAATCTTAGAACTTGAAATGTAACGAATAGCGACTGACGAGCGTGAGAAATGATTTCCTAATTATTTTAAATTAATTCTAGTCTATAACTATTGAGCCAAAAGTATGAAACTTCCATGAAAAAATTAGAAAACTATCAAAATAACGAGTGAAGAAAAAAAGAAAAGCGAGTGAATTTATTGTTCGAATTGAGATTGAATTCGTTAAGATATTATAAATCAGTGACAATACTGTGACCCCCAACTCGCAGTCCTCTTGCCGCTGGCCCCCTCAATTTTTAACTTTCTCCATTACTCGTAGTAAGAGAAAGATATTGTTTTCGTACAAAACTTCGAACTCGAGATGTTAATCAATTCTGACATTACGAAAATACACGAACTCAAAAAAGTGGGTCGCAAAATTCTGTCCGATGTGTCCGTTTGTCCGTCTGTCTGTCTGTCTGTCTGTCTGTCCCACAGGCCTACAGCCTAAACGGCTGCCCGAATTTCGTTCTAACTTCGGATTTGGAGTTTGTGAGCTTAGGGCTCGGTGCCGTTTTTTATTTTGCAAGGTAACTTCAATAGTAATGGTACTTCCCATTCAAAATGTTCGTACCAGTTTGATTTGCTCGAAAACGGCTCTAACGATTTCAACCAAAATTGATATTTAAGCTTAAGTGGGTGAGGTTACCATGACTACATACCCAGTTTTTTGCTAAAAATTCGAGTAACGGTACTTTTGAAACTTGGACATATCTCGAAAACGGTCCATACAATTGTAACAAAAATTAATTTCTAAGGTAATATGGTCATTTCCAACTTAATGGCGAACTCAGTTTTTTTTCGGTATCATCGTAAAATGGATTTTTGAAAAAAGTATTTTTTTTTTTAAATTTAGTTTTCCTGAGTTTACCAGAAAACGGTAATAACGATTTTGACTAAAATGCAAACTTAAAGTAGTATTGTTGTTCTTAAAATTGTTGCGTCCTTAATTTTCAATTCGAATCACCGGAACCGCTAATTTTAAGAACTGCTCATATCTCGAAAACCCCCTTTTTGACTTCGATAAAACTTTAAAAACCAAGTAATGCTTATATCGCGAACAATAACTTATAAATGGTTTTTAGCTACCTATAACAAATAGTATTTTTCAAACTAAACACTGCAATATTTGGTACTGTTTTGTCTGCCAAATTTTTCAAAATCCGCTCTAACGATTTTGACCAAAATGCATATTGGCAATGATATCAGTATTCTAAACAAGATCCCGTACTTAGTTTTTCTCAAAATATTCGATGAAATCTGATTTTTAGTTATTTCTCAAAAATGGGTACCCAAAAGCCGATCTCTGTTCATATATATTTTTAAAACTCAATACTGCACTTGAAAGCTCAAATTGCAACAGCCATACAAAATGCAATAACAGCAACGCAAAACTTATTTTACCTACTTCTACTTTTTTCAACCTTTTTGAATATGCATCTTAAAATAATTCCAACCACTTGGAGCTTACGCAATCAGAATATCCCACTTCATTTGCCCAACACATGTTCTCTCTGAATACTTGCATTATACATAATATATTATTTACATGGAAAAATATCTATCAATTACGATTTAACGAACAATACTTCCAATTATAGACAACTTAAGCCAGAGTCATTAATATGTTCCAGTTAAAAAGAAAATTATTTCCTAACAGATTAAAATTGAGAAACTCCTACCAGGTATATGCTTGTTCTCGTACTCAAAAATCTTGTTAAATGTAAGAGCTTATAAGATAGTACAGTAGGCGCTTATAACTCTCTAACCAGGACTGAGAGCTTCAACTTCTAAAAACTTACATTGTTATTATGTACATACTGCCATCTTTTATATAGCATTGCTTCTCAGATCTTCAGATCTTTACCTACCTATCTAATAAAATAAGAAAACAACCAACAGCACTTTTGATAAACGAGAAAGTTTTGTTCGACCCAGTCGTGAACTTTATTTTTTTCAAATTCGCCATTTTGTTTTCCTATCGGTGTGCCCTACAAAAAAAAAATCCTGCCAACCGCTGCCGAACGTGGGGAAATGTCTCTATCACATTCGGGAATACCACATTTTAGTATTACTGAATGCTATTGGGCAGTTATTAAATATTTTTAAAAGGCAAATAATATAATTTGTTTGGTCAATAACACAAATCTAAATGTGATGTTTTATATACTAGAAACTAGAAACATATTGGGACAAACATGGTTGCGTATTTTCCGCTTTTAGATATCATTGACTTTGAATTCATGCATACATTTTTCTTAAATAACTGATGCAAGTTTACACAAAATGTTTTTATTTTCCTACAACCATTCTACATTGATCATTTTTCATAAATACTTTAAGCAAAAATACATTTATTCATAAAATAAATACTCTCCACACGTAATGAATAATTTCAAATTTAAGGGATATATTCTACGAACGCTGACAGCAACTTTGATGACAGCGGATGTATGCTCAAAAATAGAATAATCATCTCAGAACTAGGAGGTGTAGAAACGAAGGTATCTGCATCAAGAGGCACTCCTCAAGGCGGGGTACTATCACCCCTACTCTGGGTTCTTGTAGTAAACGAGATCCTGATTAAACTTGAATTCAGTGGAGTTAAAGCAGTTGCATATGCCGACGACCTAGCACTGCTCGCGACAGGAACATTTCTGTCCACCATCAGTGAACTACTAAACAGAGCCCTATCCACGGTCATTACCTGGACAAAGAAATGTGGACTGGCAGTAAACCCACAAAAAAAAAAGAATTAGTTCTCTTCACCAACAAAAGAACTGTTCCGGAATTTAGACTGCCAACAATTGAAGGTATTCCGCTAATAATGTCTGATAGTGCAAAATACCTGGGAGTTATCCTAGATCGGAAATTAAACTGGAACCTTAACATTAAGGAAAGAGCCAAAAAGGCAATGATAGCATTCTATGACTGTAATAGAATATTCGGAAGAACATGGGGCCCTAATCCTAGAATAGTCATGTAAGACCGATACTAACTTATGGTTGTTTATTCTGGGGGCAAACGCTGTTAAAGTCTAACAACCTAAAAACCATGACAAAAATTCAAAGAATGTCCTGTATTGGCACCACGGGGGCAATGAGAACCAGCCCCACAGCAGGTCTAGAGGCTATACTCCATCTCAAACCCCTAGATCTCTTTGTACAAGAATCTGCTGCAAACAGCGCCCTTCGGTTAAGCCAGACCAAAAACTGGAAACACAGCCTAACAGGACACGCACAAATTCTAAACAAATTCGCGGGCAATAATATATGCACGGACTATATCACTCCCCGACTAGACTTCAGAAGACCATTTACCACGTGTTTCCCCAGCAGGGACGAATGGAATGAGGACCAACCAACATCCATTGGTCCAACCATAAGTACTCATATACACGGATGGATCAAAGATGGAAATTGGCGTTGGCGCGGGTTTCTACTCGGAACGTCTCGGACTATCCACTTCAATCAGACTACCTACCCAACCACAGCAGCGGATTCCAAGCTGAGGTATTGGCAGTAACAACAACTGCTAAACGGGTTGCAATGATGGCAATACCTCATGCAGATATTACATTTTTCATTGACAGTCAAGCGGCAATAAAAGCGATCGCTGCCGCTGAGATAAAATCAAAGCTTGTAAGTCGCTGTCGCGAAGAGCTGCGGGTTCTTGGCGCGCAGCACAACGTAAGACTATGCTGGGTCCCTGGGCACAAAGGTGTGTCTGGGAATGAAAAAGCTGATGAGCTGGCAAGAAAGGGATCCTCCCTTGAACTAAGCCAGGCCGACACCACAGTAATGATTCCCCCCTGTAATCTCAGACAGGCGATTGGGAACAGAATACTAAAGGCGACAATTGAGAGATGGAGCAAACTAGAATCCTGTGTCATAACCAGGAAAATGTGGCCAATCTAAAACAAACAGAAAACGGAGAAAATCCTACAATTGAGCAAGAAATCATTGTCCTTAATTGTGGGCATTATCACCGGCCACAATACACTGAAATACCATACCAAGATGATGGGAATCAGTTCAGATGACCTGTGCAGAGGATGCGATGATGAGGAGGTGCATGAGGACACCCCACACTTTCTTTGTCACTGTCCAGCACTCTGTCACATAAGAAATAAATTCCTTGGCAGTTACTTCTTCGAGGATTTAGAGGAACTCTCAAATAGGTCCATTAACGACCTACTAAAATTTGTAAATAAACGGACTGGTTTTCTAATCTTTAGGTTTTTTCATAGGTTTCCAGTGTATGGGGGCAGTAAACCCCTAGGGCATCACAACGGATCTACATTGATCTAAGTGTGGCACGTACAGGTTCCCCTGTTCTGCCAACCCGCTAACCTAACCTAACCTAACCTTGATGACAGCGGAAGCCGTATATGCAAGTTGCGAGTGTGTTGGTGAGTCAAAAGTTTTGAAGTTACCTACGTGACATTTGTCAATAGGAATTTCTATGTAACAATACTAAAGCACTTAGCATTTTCCACCCCATAAAAATATAGCTTGTGGCAAGTAACGTTAAATCAGCAGAAGTTGGGCGTTTCAGTATCGTCTCTGATTATAATGTTCGGTGAACTGTTCCTGTCAAGGAGAGTTCTATGCAGTAATGAGAGTGTCTATGTAATAAGAAACTAAGGGATTTTCTAACGAACAGAATAAGAGGAAAAACGTTTCGAATTTCGAGCCCGAAAAATCTGTTAACCCAAGAAGCGAGTTGAGTATTAAGACCGGACATCAATTCAAGAAGAATTAGAAAAAAAAAATATTCTGCTTCTTTTATGCCTTCCGTGGTTTACATAGAGAATTGGCCTAACCTTGTCGTATTAAACTTTTATATGAGCCAATATAATTATACAGGTCATGGCCAAAAAACTCGGACCTGTTTTGAGGTACTTACTGGGATAATTACATTCTATTTGAATTCTGCTCTGACCGGATGTGCAGGTAGATACATAACAAAATATGTATCTACCTCTGAATCAAATACAGCTACAATACATTCACTAAACAATCTTTACAATAATTTGTTCAAATGTTAACTTTGCTATATTTTGTCTCCATTTTTGCTCGCATTAGTGTTTGTGCTGTTCTTCGTATTTTACTGTCAACGTTGAGAGTGACAATCCGGTGGATTTCTTAAAATTGAACACTTCGATAGAGTACATCTTTTCTTGGAGGTATTTTGACCTCCAGCCAATGATCGCAAGAAGGTAGATCCAAATATTGCGGACGTAGTTTGACTCGGACCGCATTATTTGTCAAACATTTTTTATCTCTTTTATCTTTTTTGCATCATTAGTTGTTATGGGCAGCGTGACCATTGTGCGACTAAAGTTGTAATTTGGTACTTTTTTTTTTTTTTTTTGAGAGTCTGCCACAATTTTTTGCTACTTTTTTTAGTTGAAGAAGGCACATCAAACATTTTTTAAAGGCTGTTTTTCCAAATAACACAACATTATTATTGTGTTTAACGAGCCAATGCGTGTTAAATATTGTTCGAAAATACTAAATGTGAAAAATAGCTTCAGAAATGACACTTTTTTTTCTCTCATTGGCCCTTTTTCTTGCGACTTTTTAGAATTCTTTAGCTCATGGTTTGGGACGAGTAAATACTCCCATTTACTTTCAACAACAATAAAGAACTATTCTTATATAACAAGCGAAAATTCGTAGTTTCTGACATTTCATTCACATGAAAACTTTTTTAGTTGCACCCGCGAATCAGTTTCATTGTTAAAGGTTAAGTTCGAACGAATTTTTCATTCATGGGTTTGTGGATCTCGACAGTTTTATGTGGGTTGTCAATAAAGTGTGACAGTTCACAGAAAGAGTTTTCACTTTCGCAGGGAAAATTGCTGTACCATATTGTAAATTTTGCTATTAAAATCAATTAGACGCAGTTTGATTTTTAAAGATTAGACTATGTAATTAAATATAATGGGGCATATTCATAGATCTTTGATAAGCTATTACTATTTTAGGTATAACTAAACTAAACCGGAGTTTATATAATTCATAGACAATTTAAACCCATGTCTAAACGAAAAACTCCGGTCTAACATTAAATACGACAGAACCTATGTTTAAGTTGTTTTTAACTCCATTAAAAGTCGAAACCAAGTGCACGAAAAGAAAATTTAAGAATTTCGCAAATGATGTGATGTTTGGTTTTGTTTTAATTTACTCAGTAAAAAAGGAAAATTTAGGTCGAATACAACATTGAGGCAGAGTTTTATATTTTGGAGGATATTGCTTTATTACCACCAACTAGAAGACTGAAGCGCTACAGAACCCGAAATCATTTTCACATCTTTTCTCTTATCGTCCCCAACATTTGAATGCCTTTTCTGCTTCCGACCAGTTTTGTTCTCTTGCTTTTTACCGCTCATCTACAATTTTATAATTTTTCATCATATCACAAAACAGAATTATATTTACACTAAAATGCATACCTACCTTATTTTTGTTAAAAAAAAAAAAAAAAAAAAACGGCAGAACCAAGCAGAATCACAAATGTAATATAATAGATTTGTAGTTGCATACACGTTAGGCTTGGATCTAATTAAACAGAGCTGCCAATTTCTTTATGAATAGCAGTTGTGTGTTACCTCTGGGTTGACTTTAGATTAGAATTTAGTTAGGCCTAGGTTTATAGTAGGGGAGACTGGGTACGGTTGAAACACAGGACGGTTGAAACAACACGAATATCTCGTGAACGCGCAGCGTCTATGAGTATTAGGGGTGAATGAAGCAAAAACAAGTAACAAGTCCGTCGACGAATAGCAGTCATGCATCGTTCGTTATGCGGTTCAGTTTTAAGTGAGAGCTAATGTTTTATTTAGACTATCAAAAGTAAGTATTTTTGTTTGGTTATTTTTTATTTTACTGGGGTTTCTATCGATGCGAGATTGCTGTGCCTATTTTTTTTTTAAAGCAGTAAAGAGTGTAGAATACAGTATGATGACGAGTTTAAACATGTCAGTGTTGTTTTCGTTACTTTATAGATTTTTGTACTTAAACGGGGGGTTGGGGACGGTTGAAACAATTTTTCAGGGGACGGTTGAAACAATGTGTTTAATTATTTTATTATTATTATGTATTATTTAAACGAAATCAGAAGAACCAGAAAGTATACAATATACACCGATACACCAGAGAAAGAACAAATAAAAAAGGAGCATGGAGCAAGACTGAAACAAACCAGCTGAGCAAGCTAAGAAAAGGTTGGAAGGTGTAAAATAGAAAATAAAAGTTACGAAAGTAAAAAAAAAAAAAAAAAAATGCAGCATTCCAGTGCTCTATTATTTTTTTTATTCAGAAGAAGAGAAGTTTTATTTCCTTGTCTGCTTGTCAACGTATTCAGGGAGCTGATCTAGTGAAAATTGGATGTTCCTTTTGTTTATTTTCAATTAATTTAATGAATTAAAATTTTTTTTTTTTTAGAAATACAGTTTTTTTTAATTCTATATAAAACGATGACGTGATAGATATTGTCAAACAAAGCTATTATTTAAAATTAAAGTTTTTTAAATACGTAACAATGGAAGATTGTGTTCGTTATTCAACTGACCCCAACAACTGTTTTAACCGACCCTGGTATGGGTACGGGTGAAACAAATTTTTATTTTTGTTTTAATATGACTACGCAAAATATCACACCGAGTTATTAAAAAAACAATTTCCATTTATACATAGGAACATGCTCCTACATTTCACATAACTTCATCACCGATTAACTTATAAACGGCAATGGTATGGATGGTATAAGCGAAATTGTTTCAACCGTACCCACCCAGTCTCCCCTATAACTATGAATATGCCCGAATGCTTTTGTGGAAGAAACATAAATACAGTTATTGACTCGTTTGCAATTCAGCTACCTATAGGTAGATATTCGCAATTTGCTTTTATGTGAATAGTTCTTAACAGGTAGAATCCATGGTTGCCACTTTGGTAATATTTTACCAAATTTGGTAACTTTTTTCGTAGTTGGTGATTTTTGGTAAATTGGTTACTTTGATCTGGTTTTGGTCACTTTTTGAATAGAAGCACCAAAAAGACGAACTCGATGTTATCATCACATGTTAAAGCTGCCTGACTTTTGCTGACCACTGCCTTGAAAGATTAAAAGTAATATCTACTAATATATGTAGTTACGTCCTATTTTTTATAAAGTAGTCGTTGCTTAACTGCTTAAAGTCTGTCAAAATTCATACTTGCATAATTGTACCTAATTGAATATAAAAGACTTGTGTTAAAATGATTTGATAATTACACTTTTCTTTTAGTTTCTCTGGAGACATAAGGAAACATCAGAAATTGAAATAAATTTCACGTTTTCCAATAAATTATTTTTCACGCCGCAATGTCAAAAATTGAATGGCACTGAAAGTAAAACCCAACTGTCTGGCAAATCAGTCATTAAAGCAGCTATTTTGTCACTCAAACTGCATACTGCTTGATCATATTTTTACTCGGAAAGTTAATTTTGACATTTCGCGGATCACAATTTGTATGAAAAAGTTGGATTTCCCTTGAGAGGCCTTACGTGTACTGCATATATAATGCAAACTGGGCTTAAATTAATTATTAAGTTCGTTAATCAGAGAAAAATCAAACGATACCGAAAAGTCATATTCATACTGGCTCAAGACGATATGTTTTATAATTTTTTCAGAATTTTGGTAATTTTTAGCTTGGTCTGGTAACTTTTTTTTTTCATTTTTGGTCACTTATTTTATTTGGAAGTGGCAGCCATGGCTAGAATCTTTCAAACACTGATAGGCTATGAAGTTTTCGATCAAATGTAAAAATTACATTTTTGTGCGCATATTGCTTTATTTGTGTGAATGCTATACGGAACTATTTTTGTACTCCACCGGATGTTTACAGTTATAATTTGTTTGAAACATTATGTCATTCTCTTGATATCGTATTTTGTATTAAGAATAGTGCGTACTTGAGGATATTGTTATAACTTTTTGACAACATAATTTCTGTCATGAGAGAGTCAGTAGGTACCTACTGATAATAAAACGCCCTGTTCAAGCATTAAGCTGTAGGCTATATTATTCAGATACATTGCTTGGAAAAATAGCCCAACAGTGCTGCGGACAGCGGTAAAAGTAAATGTAAAAAGTAAACTCAATGACCTACAACTACAACGTTTTATGAACTTACATTCAAAAAATACTGTAGAGGATGAGATTCGATACAGTTGATCTGTAGTCTCCCTCCTCCTAGGTAGCATGCTTTTAGCTACTCTCAACTTAATTTTTTTTTTTTGTTGAAGCCATTATAACAGTAGGATACGTGAAGGAATATTTCCAAAAACAATTATGAATCACACAGCTTAATTTGCAAAAGGTAGTTTAATTCCACATACCATATGAGGGAATTCCCCAGGTCGTGCTAATTCTCTGCCATTCAAATTGGTTATCTCCCCTACAGCTTCGCCTTCCACGTCAGGGAAAATATCCACCAGATACTCTTCGTATTCTAGAAATGAAAATCGATGTTGGGTTTGAATTCATGCAAACTCTGAAGCGTATATGGGTAGTCTTACTGATTTGACTGACTCTCCTCTTGTTCGTTTTGTTTTTATCACCCCCTTTTTCAGGACCATTCCCTTGGCGATCCTTGGTCTTATCACTGATTTTACCGACGTTAGCATTATCACCACTTTTATGGCTATTTATAGAGTGTCCGAAATTCGGTGCGTTATGATGAACACTTCCTTTATCATCGCGGCTACTACTGCTAGCATATGAAGAACCCGTACTGGCAAATGCAACTGCGTTACCGCCAAAATTGTGCGAAACAACCCCCTGAACTGCTAGGTTTATTTTACATATTAATAAAACTACAAGAGCCACAAAATGAATAAAACCCTTCATCATAGAACCGATGTTGAACAAGCGATATCTCGATTAAAACTGATCACGTTCATGGTGAACTTACCGGGAGTTTTTTTGTTAAACAAAACTTGGTCAGACCACAGGAAACGAACTTCTTATCTTTAAGTGATTGCAAGTTTAAGCACCGAAATTTGTACAATTCGTAGTTTTTATTGTGATAAATATGTGGACGTAAGCCAACTCAGCCTAAATTTACATAATCAAAGTTTTATTAGATCCCTGATGGTCTTAGTGGGTGAGTATGTTTGTCGCTCAGCGATAGCGAAAATGTTTCGAACCAAATAGAGTAGCAAGTGATGAATGTCTCACGGTATGTTTCTCTAAACTTAATGGTTTATAAATGAAGACTTTTATTGAATAAGATGTGTCAATATCGTTTTGCACCATAATAATCGGCGGGTTTTTGTAGAGACTAGACTCTAGCATTGAAAAGTTAAAGCGCTGGACGTACATTTTTAAGACTATTTTCGTCTAGAAAATTATACCTTAACTACGGTTCAAGGTAGACGAATAAAAACTCCAGAATTTTCGAAATAATATTTTCCAGAAAAAGGACAAATCCAAGAGGTTTATCAATTCTGGCTTAACGATTATTAGGGAACTTAGAAGAGTGTCTCTCGTAATTGTATCTGTCTGTTCAGAGAGTTTTTGAATAAGGCATTCAACGGATTTATTGAATTTTTGCATCCCTATATTGCAGTGATTTTTTTTAGGTTTTGGTTTTTTTTGGGAAACTCATTTTAAAGCGACAACAAATTTGTTAGCTGAAAGTCTGCTGATACATGAGCTAAGGTGCACTAGAAACGATTCTAAATGTAAAAACCTCAGTTCAAATTTTGTTTGAAAAGGTATAGATTGTACTTATTGATGGATGCTCGAATGCTCGTCAAAAAACGTGTCGCAAAACGAGTTCATGAATCAGTCAAAAACGCGACATAAGTCGGATGAAAAGATGGGTAAGAAAAATGTCGAAAATCTTATTAAAATGCGTCGAAAAACGAGTGACAAATGATGAAAGAAAGACACTTAAAAATACGACAGAAAAGGGTATCAAAACAACCTTTCAAAACGCATAAGAACGCGTAGAAAAATGTGTCAAAAAAGTCGTCAAAAAATTCAAATTCGAAAATTCAGCATCCTCAATGTTAAGCTAAATATTTACACCCCCAGATGCATTTACTTCAGTTGGTAGCAACTCCTCCTTGATCATAAAGCATAAATCAGACCAATTCTTGAATATGGTTGATATATGTAATATGTATGGAGCACGGCCCCTAAAAATATGCACTTAACTTTTAATCGACAACATACTGAGACTTATAGTTCGACTAATAGGCGATCCCTCATTAAGATCAAACTTCCAACTGTCGCGTAGAAAAACACTAGATATATGTCCACAAATCTTACGACGATTTAAATGCAATACTAAAACCTATTTGCAAGCATCTTGGACGGGAAGCAGCTGAAGCAACACTGCAGTATGAATCGCAAAAATGTCAACAGCCAAGGTCAGGTATACCTACCTACGTATACGGAACACTTATTAGTTTCCAGTGCTTTTAGTAGACGTCCATGGATATGACTGTTGCTAACTTTTTGTATTTTGCGTTGTGTGCAAGTAGAATTTTGGGGCAAGCTGCTGCTATTTTCCGTGAAATTCATCGACGTAAAGATTGCTCAAACGATTATAAAAACCCATTCCAACCCCAGAAGGATAACCTTCTCAGAAGCTTAAACTATGTACCTAGATCGCCAAAACTTGCAGCGATCTTGAAAGTTTCATACGACCGACTAATGAACTCTATTTGGAGATGAGCTACTGTTTAACGTTTTTTGCTTCAAAATGTGTACCCCTGGACAGGCGTTTCAGGGGCTAAAATATGAAATACCGTCCGCACTATTTTTAAACCTCTAGCGATCGCCTATCAAACATCAGAAAATGTATACGAAAACTTCTCAATTCAGGCGTTTAAGCACTGCCTGAAATTGGAGGTTCCTTCCATTGGTGCCAAAAGTGACAAATTCACAGCGACGAATGTTTGAACGAAGTTATAAATCATGGGACGAATGCTGCGGCAAATAAATGTCTGGCCGGTTGTATTTTTAGCTCTTTGTCAGAGTTTTGCTAATGAGTCTATCGTAAACGGGTATTCGCAAAAACATTCCAAGTGTCAGCTATTAATCTGTTAACAGCGTTCGGGCTTTGGGATCAGGGCTTTTCATTACCGTTCGAGATTCAAACTGGATGTTAGCGGAATTGTTTTCTCAATAATATTAGGCCTTTTTTATTATATCCACATGATCTATATAGATCATTGGTTTCCACGGTTTGCAACAATAGAACGAGATCCAACTGTTGTTGTAAACCAAGAAAATCAATGATCTATATAGATCATGTGAACATAATAAAAAAGGCTTCTCTTCAAATCGATGAATTCTTTTTCGGCTATTGTATACTTTTAGGTCTCCAAGAATAATGTTTAGAGGGAAGACTGACTTTGATCTAGCAAATATCCAAATAAACCTTCCGGAAGCACCCGTTTAAATTTGTGGGGACAATTACATCCCTCGTTTAGCAAACACTGTACAATTTTGAGGTCTGGTCTCTCGGGCGGTCTTCATTCAACTTCGCAACTACATAGTTACTTGCTCACAATACTGTCATCTCAAAGTGTTATTCATTTTCTATGAAATCGAACCTTGCTGCTGTGAAAACTTGTTTTTTTTTTTTCGACAACCCGTATGATAAATTAACATAATTTATTAAACACATTAACCGTAATAAACTATAACAAACAGAACTAGAATTCACTTTTCAACACATTTTACACTATTTTTGGAAAACGTTTACTTGATTTGGTTGTACATAAGGTGCAGGCAAGTTGTGGTGTTCCGAAGTGCCCCCCAGTTGTTCGAATTGTGCTGTGAAAAAAGAAGAAGAAATGATTCACATTAACAAGTCCACACTTCAGTATTAAGACCTTACCAATAATGCCCTGAATAATTCCGTTGGCATCAGCGTCATTCTTGTAGCGAATCAATTGCACATTGGGTGCTTTTTCCTGAGGTTTTGGTTTAGCTGCAGCAAGGCAGAACAGACTGACCAGGAGGACAATAAAGCACTGATAGAGAAAAAATAAATGCCCGCCTTCAGTTACAGAGAGTTCCAAGGCTTACCATAAATCCCTTCATCGTGGCTACGTATCAGTTGCGCGGTCCTTGACAAATGAGTCGAGTTGACTTCGTGCCGGTACTCTTATAAAGATGGTTCAAGGTTAAGCAAGATTATATTCTTGTATATTAACGCTATTAGAGCATCTTTGCAAAAAAAAAAAAAAAATAATATAAAACTTGTTTGACACTTGTTCAAATATCCATAACTTATGTAACAGAAGGCACAGCAGCTTACCTGACACGTGCTAATTTTGCAAACAGAAGACAAGTGGAGTGCATGCGTTGGATAAAGATTGATTAACCATTGATAAACGGATCTTAAAGCACGGATGACTCTGGGTGAAGATATTAATCTATATCAGAAAAACCGGATACGATGCTTTATAAATACTCTTCCTCTCGTTTCTACCTTGGTGGCATAACCGAAGACCTGCTAGAGCAACGCAAACCTGTTTCCAACGAAATCGAATCTTAGATATAGACGCACACATGATACCTATTTGCTTAACCGGCATCTGCTTTTGATTAGATAGTATGAATACCAATCATAGTGATCCAAAAAAGTTGTTTTACAAGGCTGCATTTTTTTCTTTTTTCTTTTTTTGAAATATTTCTTTTTATTGGGACCTGAAGTTCGATGTGTTATTTATGTTTTGCATTAATTCTACAGCAGCTTTGTGTCTACGTTTCTGCATAAAATGATAATGACGACTGTCATTCAGACGATTTTTGTTCCTATATAAGCATGACACTGCTCTGCAATGTTTATGCCCTTGTGGCATTCACTTCGAGTGGGTGTATCACAGGAAGTAATGTCCCATATAAACGGATTGCTGATTTGTAGCTGCTGGTACGATACCTCGCATAGACATTAAGGTAGTTAAAATTCAAATTATTTGCACTTGCACTTTAGCATGGTGTTCTTCAAACAGCAGACTTACGAGTTAGAAAAAAACGTAGGCGTCGAAAATGTAAATTTGTTATGACTTATGAGGATTGATGTAGAGAGGTTCACTGAGAATTAACTTTTCCAAAAAATATTAGAATATGATGGATTGAAATGTAAAACATCATCGAAAAAACGGAAAAACAAAGTACGGCCTGTGTAATTTAAAAATCGATGGATCTTAAAATTCAGAGCACAGGGGTTTGTCATGCAACGTTTTATAAGCTTATACCATGTTCCCACCAACGTTATTTAGACGAAGTGATTTATAAATCACGAAACGCGTCTCCACCGAACTTAAAATGTTTTAGTGTGACATTTACGTCAACTTTGCCATATCAGTGATGGGACTTTTAGCACTTGAGTTAACTTTTTAAACTTTCGGAAATTCTACCAACTTGAACTCGAAATCTACCAGCTTTTACTCATAGCTATTCGCTAATAATATTTATTTTCCATCATTGTATTAAATTGAAAATTGTACCATACCTACTGCTACTCGCCTTACTTTTACCCATACACACTAGCTATCAGTATTTTTCTCGAAGAATTGCATCACCAAAAACTTCCAGTCCAATATACTGTATACACCATTTACTGCGCCAATACTTTATTGTTTGACTGTATTAGTGCGCGGGTGATTTGCTAAGTTTTGATATTTTGTATTTAATGATGAGTTGAATCTATGCCGTTTTTTCTGTAAGTAGTTCTTTCAAAATTTGAATTCAAAATTTAAAAGCTGCCAAGGAACTTCTGGTGAACCCCCGAAATTATTGGTAAAATATGCTTCAAAATATAAATTCACAGACGGTTGCCATACAAAGTAATAATTAAGTTTTTGTTTTGAACAACAAATGTGATTTTTAAGAATAATTAAAATTAATAATTAGAAATGACTGATTTATATTTATTTTATTTCCGTTGTTTTTTTGTTATTGTTACTATTTCATCGGTATAAATAAATGAATTATTTTCATCAATCAAGTGGATTTAGCTAAATAACGTTGGTGTTATTGTATGTCTTTTTCCATTGGCACCGCCAAAAATCTTTTTCAGATCTCAGATTTTACGCTGCTCATGGAACGTGCAACAAAATTGATGTGCCTTTGTAAATGGATGTGCGTTAATTGACAACAATATCAGCTGTTCAAATCGTTTTTCATCGTTTTTGGAAAATCACAAATGGATATCGACCTGAAAAATGTTTCGCCTATCGTAGATGAGAATGAAGTATTATTTGTGATTTGTAGTCTTCAGATGACAAGGGAGACAATTAAGATAATAATTCCTTCAAAATTATATCCATGGCTATATATGGATCTTTTTTTATTTTGGTTTTCACGAAACGTTGCTTATTGGTCTTGAAAGCAAACTTCTTAAACTGACGTAAAACAGCTGTGCAAAGTATATTGGTATGTGTAGATCTGAAAAAATCCACCAAGAATATCCTATCCACCCAAAACATCCTCTGCAAATTTCCCATTTCGTTCATAGCCTTCCAGAACGAGAAGAACGTGAAAGCAACGTAATTACTCGTGCTTTCATTTCCAATTCATGCCATCCAAACCACACAATCCCATAGGATAAGGTCGGGACCTTTTGACACGCTAACAAACATTTGGAAACATCTTAAAATACAAGTAAACTTTCAAATTTTAGAAATTTACATAATTTACAACATCATTTTAGCAATAATGGTTAATGGATACAAATATTTTTAACAGAGTTGTATGGTTTTTTTCCAAACCCTTACAAAGTGTCAATTCCTCGTACCATGAAGGAGGATTTAGCATTTCCCTAAGATGGTATTATTTTGTACTTTATCGAGCGTTAATTTGTTGGACTTTAAATTTTTTTTTTTTATTTTTTTTTTTTTTTTGGAGTCTGAATATTAAAGTGGTAGCTAACTACGTTTAATATTCACCAAATTTTCGGGCAGCACTGCTTATCGACACTGTTTTGTTTTGAATGTCTTTAATGGTACACTTGTTTCATCGATGCTGCGGTGGGGTTTTTTTTTTTTTTGTAAATATTTAGCATTTTTACACTCTAAAAAGAGTAAGAAGTTGTCTTACCACACAAGTTTTTATTTTGACTCATAAATTAGGATTTGTCACTTTGTCAATTCCTCCTTCAGGAAAAATGTCAAATCCTCCTTTTTGAATACTTTTGGGACTAATACAAAAAATTTGTTTTTGTAATGGTGCTCAGGATAAACTATTATTTATTAGTGATTTTAAAATGAATGAAGGTGCACTAAATTGCAATTTCAATTTCAAAAGCTACATAATTAAAATGTTACAGTTGGATTGACTACCATAAAAGTTAGATTAAATGGGCACAAAAATAAAAAAGACGTCCACTTCACTTATCTCCTAGATCACAGTGATTGTTTATTTATCTCTCAAACCAATCGGTACATACCTACTCCGTTTTCTCATCTTTTTAAGTGCTGCCAAGGTCTTGTGCTGATGTCAATTCCTCCTGCCTGTCAAATCCTCCCGACCTGATTTCGTCTACAACTGAGCTGAACGAAATAGTGGGTACGATGTGCGTTATATTTTTGTTATAGCATTGATTTTTGATGGATAAATTTCGTTTCCAACTCATCTGAACGAGTTTATGCTTGATGGACGAATGAGTGGAAATGGAAATGGAAAGTATTGTTTTCGCTGCCCCCTGGTCGCAGTGTACCAGGGTAGTTTGTCGTTTCGATATAAATTGCGAATGGCTCAAGTCTTAAGTGCATAAGATACGAGTTCGGAAATACACTAAAAAGTTTTACTGAAGTTTTGTAAGGACTTAGGGGATAAGTGGATCTTGGACATTTTTTAATTTTGATGTTGTAGCGGAATGAGTGGAAAGTATTGATGTCGCAGGTTAGTATTTCTATTTATGTGAATTACGATTTGGCTCAATTTCTCGAGAGGGTGGCACGGGTGGAAAATACACTAGACTAGGACTAGACTGTAGTTAGGACTTAGAGGACTTAGTTCCAGTAGGTCGCTCATATTTTTCCTTTCATCTATGTACTTAACTGAATGTTCAAACTTTTAGACTCTAAATAAAACTAAAAAAAATTGTTGCGATATTTTCTCAAATTCTCAAAAACTTATAATGGGTATACATTTTTATATGTACAAACCTTAATTTAAACTTAAATGTTCCTCCCTTAAAATTTAAAAATGACTACTCTTGTATGATTCTTAAACTGTTTAACTTTAAGCAAATAAGATTAATCTTAACGTAAAATTTGAGTTCATTCAATAAATTTAAATTCAAAATCAGGCCTGGCATTCCACCACTCATAGGAAGCAGCTCAACTTAAGTATTCACCTTTGATATGGCAATTTGTCTAAGCGTTCAAATGCGGGATAGTTTTGTAGATACCATTACGATACACAATTCAATTACAGTCCAAGATTCTTCGGGTATTTCCATTTCCAGCTTGAAAAAAAAAACACATTAACAATCCACATAAATTCTAAAAGACCAGTTCGTCGAGTTAGTCGGATACGTAACATAACTTCAAATAAAACTGGTTGTAAGCTTCCTTTAACTGGTGAGCAGTTAATCGGTCTCAGTTCAAATTTTAGAGGAGGCAAACTCATCTAAGTGGCAGTCCAGGTTGAAAATTAAAAACAAAACAAAAATTGAATGTTACATACATAAATTTTGAATCAATCAAGCTCAGAGTACCTGCCTTTAACACACCCATGATTCATCTCCATGCCTCTTACCAACAGAATTATATCAGCATAATGTGTATTTGCTGTTTTAAGGCCCCTCGCAGTTATAACATTTAGCACTCTCACTGAAGATCGTGCTCATCTACTCTACTCACTCACACCCTGCCAGAAGTTTTTCCCTTCCATTTTGAAACTGATTTGGAAATTCTTTGCTTGCCTCTAATCATTTGAGTTGTGTTTTGTTTTTCGTAACCGAAGATCGTTAGACAAAACAAAACAGTCCGCCTAACATTCTGCAAGTTCAATGACTATTATATCGATTGACGCTGCAGATCAACTTCAACCTGGCCGTCTATATATCGGACAGTGATGATGATACCCTTCCCAGTCACATGAAGATGATTACTCTGTGAGGAGGGGAAATCACACTTTGCTTCGATTATGCCAATAAAAATATTGCACATGAGGCAATGAGAGGAGTTCGAGATTCAAATATATTTGTATTATAAATCTGTCAGCAGATGGCTTTTGTTTTTTCTCTTTTATAACACTCAATCGAATTTAAATGTCAATTGCGTGTATGACTGAATGGGGAAGCTAGGCCTGTCGTTGTCACGGACGCGTATATGAAAATACACAGTCACTCATCTTGTAGTGGGACATAAGAGATCTACTCATACTCACTGCAAGAATGACTGACAGTTGGTTGAGTGCATGGGTCGTATTTAAAAACATTGCTTTATGTGAGCGGTCTAATAGCCATAGACAGCAATTAACCTTAGTGTGAACAAGATGGTCGGCCAAAGATGATTGTTACACCGAAGATTCACTTTTTAAGCGACGGATTAGAGGGGGCTCCATTTTTTCAAAAGAACCATGAACTGATATTTTATAAGCTACCCACTCACACTCTGACGTCAGTAAACAAATGTTTATACTTTGAAGCAGTTCACCCAATTCTTGCTATAGAAGAGCATAAATTAAAGAAACCGAAATTAAAGTGGTAGCGTTAACCAGCATAATCTTCAAGGTCAATAGTTAGTGAGCTACGAAAAATAAAAGTGGGCGTTTCGATTGTGGTCGATAACGTGTAAGACGTAAGACCTAAGACACTATAGCGCCTAGGTCACTGATGTATACCCCTGGACAGGTGCGTATAGTTTTGGTATCTTTTTTTTGTTAACCCTGACGGAAAATGCGACCAGAAACTAACAAGGTGAAGAGAGAGTACCCTCTCGTACTTCGCTAAAGTACCCAGGGAAATCCGGCTAACACTTGACGAGTGGAATGTATTACCTTCGAGTCTGCCTGAAGAGTGTACTTGAGGAATTGCAAACGCGATGCAGAATAAAGGTGGATGGGAAATAAGCGCAGCACGGTTCCAAGTTCAAAGTGACCAGTTAGTCACTTGGAGAAAGGTACCTATACTTACGGAGACCAGCACGCCAAGCCTGACATATCTTCGTCTTGTAGACTGGGAGAAGGCATCAAGCCCTTCGAGGTAAACTATGAACAGTTTATGATGAAAATGTTATTAGAAAAAATGGCAAAGCTAAGTCATCGCTTCAAAATTCTGTATTTCTTTCATTTGTTACCATATGGTCACAAATCGGTCACGCAAGCCAGAAGGCTTTAAGTGACGCCAAAATTGTGAAGTTATATATGAACTGGGAGTTATAGCAAATCAACCTGAAAATCTGGAAAAATATGGCAAGAAATTATGAAATTAACGTAGCTTCTGGGCGCAGTTTCCGTGAGACCAGGAACAGATCCACTAAGTCGAAGTCCTCCAATCTTATACTGTGACTCAGAGCACTTTAAAGACCAATCGCATCCTAGACACAATCAGCAGTGGAATCATTGAACCTCGTCAGAGATAATCCTGAGAGTCGAAGTGCTTACCGTTCAATCTACTATATATCTCTTCTTCACTATTTATATAAAAATCAATTCCTGTGCGTTAGTCGGGAAAAGGCTCCAGAACGGCTCGACCGATTCGAATGATTTTTGTTTTGTTTTGTTCGTCTTGAATCAGGGATGGTTTAGGAAAAAATAAAAGTCGGAAAATCCTGAACATGTGGCGTTGTAGGCGTGTATTTAGATTTTCAGTTCAATTCAATTTTCTTTAATAATACTTCCTTATGTTCCTTATAATTCTTTCGAGGTGAAAATCGATGACGATATAACTCGACAACCAATGGGCCAATTTTTATGATTCTTCTTTTTTTTCGTATTGTTGTATTTCAGGTTTGGGCAGTCTTAAAATATAGGATTTTGGACCCGATAAATGGCGTTGTTATCTATCTCCGAAACCACTCAACCGATTTCAATGAAATTTTGTGGATGTGTATTGTTGGTTCCAGCCTTAAAACTTGGATAGCTTTGGACTTAATACGAAAGGCACAGGCAAAGCCAAAGCAAAGTGGTTACAGCTATATATAAAATAGACTGTTGTCCGTATGTGCGTTCATAACTTGGTAACGGATAGTTAGATTTTTACAATTTTGGGTTTTGTGGATTCGTATTGGCCCAAGGCAGGACATAAGCTACTTTTTTCTGAAAACAAAGCTTAAGGGGATTATATTGGGGATAGAAGTTTGTATGGAGAACCGCACTTTGAAAAAAATTAAAGAGGATGAAAAACGGGTAGTGTCACTTCCAATACAATACAAATTTTTAATATTTGAGTTCATTAGACGCTCCGGGCTTACCGCTATACTATTTGAAGTTGAAATTCGGCTCAGTTATAATTTTGTTGCGCAACCGCAATGCACCAAAACTTTGCAACGGAAGGCGTTTGATTTGATTTGAAGAATCTCAATATTACCACTCTGAGACACATCCATAAGTGAATGCAAACAAAGCCACCAAACAAAGTCAAATCGAGCGGGAGCTCCAAATGCTCCATCATCCTCATAAAGTCGTACATCTGCGCATAAATTATAATTGAACCAAGCAGCAATACAACTCACGTAAGTGTATTGATCTCTTCACCGCATCATCATCATTTGACGGCAAATACCATCCTTCAAATAGATGCCACGGTCATAAGACACCGACTACATTTGTGCGCTGCCAGATATCAAAAACCATAATCACGTCAGCCGCACAATACAGTTATATGAAGAGCTTTCATTTTTTGGCCGGACGCACACATGTTACATTAATTGGATGATCTAGGTTATAAATTGTTATGATGGCTGCGAGCTTCGTTTAGTGAATTGTAACAGTGCGATCGAGTTAGTGGGCTTAGTGATTTGTTGTGTGTGTAGTTTTTTCTTGTTTGCTTTCCTGTTTGTTAACGCGTGGAATACCGTCAAATCGTCAAACCGTCTTACCGCCATGGCTCATGGAATGATAAATCGAATGGTAACTTATCCAAAAGGACATACAACACTTGAAGACGTGCGTGATGTGTGACATTGTTTTTATAGGCTTATTGGATAATCACAGTCCTTATGTGCACTCAAAATGGATACACCACTGCTGGATCGGCTATAACGCGACAACGTTCCTACTTGCCACCGATTCCGGGTTTAACTGAACAGGTGGACTCCGTACAGCAATCATCGATAGTTGAAACACGGCAACAGGCCTCGTATCCGATATCGTATACAGCCACAACGTACAACACAAATCACATATCACCGGATACATTCCAGACCAGTCCTCAGCTATCGAACCACAAGTCGGTGTCGAGTTATAGCCGCACCTATTACAACTCGTACGTCCCTCAGCCATCGGGAGTTGGTAAGTACGCGGATTACTGTTGTAATCCATCTTGCGAACCCATCTTGCAAAATTTAGCAGTAAGACTAGGGCTTTTCTAAACCAACCGTGGTATTGGATACTGTTCCTACGATACCTAAGTTTTGAGTAACTCAAGTTGGAAATTAGCTGGGATAAGATTGCAACAAACTCCCTTATTACGAACTGAACTTCTTTTTCAATATTACGCCTATCCATTCGAGAGAACGTCCATAAATTGTTATCTGCCGCCACAGAATTTTAATCATCAGAAATATTCTCCATAAGGGTAGACGTGATAAGGTCGGATTTGACGACGCATGTAGTCTAGGTCCGATGTGAGATAAATAGATCAAAGTGTGACTGATGGCGCAGGTTCCATAGCATGTCTCGAATCCGAGTTTTTTTTTCTCCGAGGCAGGTGGAAATCTTCTAAAAGACACTATGAGGATAGTCGGCGCGTGCTCATAGTAGTGTGAGATTTTTACTCACTAAAACAACCTCCAACAAATTTTGTTAACATAGGTACTACAACTGAACTATCAAGGAATTCTTTTTTCTCAAGAAGTTATCTCGGGCTAAGTCGGAAGGTTTAGTCCGTTGTAGAAGCCAAAATAAATTTGTTTCATCGAGCATTTCACGGACCGATTTATTAGGCGCAGGGACATAAGTCCACGCGCACAAACCACGAGACATAAATCCATTTGGACACTGAAGTGGGACATAAATTCAAAATTTTGTTATGGACTTTATAAGTCCATTAAAAACATTTATGGAATTATATACCTTCTAACATATTTTGATTTTAAAGAAATGCTGTACCTGTTGTTTAAGTTAATTGAATTTAATAGCAAAGCTGCCACGTCAGAGTCTTAAGCATCCAGCGGCGGCGCTCATTGTAGTTTTTTGCCGATGGTTCATTTAAGCTTTGATTATTTTGCAATATATTATTTGGGGCGATCTTTCATTTTCTGAAATTTTCAGAAGCTAAAACAAAAAGTTGTTTGAGTAAATAAATTGACCTTTAGTTTCAGAAAATTTGAAAAAATAAAAATAAAAAAATTGCGCTACGTTTACGAGTGCATTTTTTACATCTTTAACAGTGGTAGTTCCGACCGAGAAGTCTATGGAGATATTCATTTCTTATGTACCGCACGGTGCACTGACGATCGATCTTAACACTTTATTTTGAAAAGTTTGTAAAATGCTTACCATTTGTCCACTTAATCACTCAATAACTTGCTTATATAATAAAAGCTTGTTCTCGAGGGTAAGCTTGAATATTTTCCGAGTAACCGATAAAGAGCTTTATTTATCCTGTTCTTTATTTTTAAATCTTACAAATTTTAACTAATTCTTACGAATTTTTACGCAGTGCCGTTCCTTAACTCGAAAAATATGTAAAAGAGAGCGTTATTGAGAGAGCAATAAATTACCCCTCCACTGAGAATTTTACGAAATTTTTAGTCAACAAATTTCTTGGTGAAGTAGAAAAGCTGGGTCGGCATTCCGTAATCGATCAAACGTTCTCGTGCTCACGAATGATTTGCCCTTGTTATACGATTCTTGGACACGAAAATGTTTGACCGTTTCGGCTTACAGAATCTGACCCTGTCAGTCATCTTACAATTAACAGCTGATTTGAAATTTGTTGTCCTATTTTGGCACATGCGTGCATTTGTTTTGATTTTTTGCGCATTAAAATGGTATCAATAGGCGGCAAAATAAAATTGAATGTTCTCAAGATTATTTTCGAAAGTGGTGACCAAATTTTTCCTAGCTGTAATGTATCTTCACGAATGCTTGTTCAATAATTACAAACTCTTCTATAACATACTCGGATTCTTCGAAAAGAAGTTCGTTAATTCCAGACCACTTTTACCGCTAGGTAGATAATATAATTTTATAATTTTCTTAGTAAATTAGAAAATACCTCGAGCTTATCAGACATTTTAACGACTTTTCGTACCACTATTTTGAATATTTGAATAATTCAACTGAAATTTTTCATAGATTACTGCAAAAGTGTTCCCTAACTTTTTCGTAAGTGTCTCTGTCTGTGAGAGAATTTATCTTTTATACCCACCACTGCCATATTGACAGTCTTTCCATTCATACTTACATTCTGATCCTTTACTTTTGTATAAAGGATCAGACCTTATATATTTGTTTTTAAGTTCTTCACATTTTCTTACATGCGGTTTCATGCTAATAAAGCAGTGTCATCGTCGAAAGTGGCTACGGTCGTACCTTCTGTTTGCGGTATATCACGCTTAAATAATAGGTACGCAGGAGTGGCCCCGAATTTGGGCGGAACGAAGTTCGCCGGGTCAAGGACGCTTCTTTGCGGCACACCTGCCCTTATTTCTTTAAATTCCGAATATTCGTTTTCGTGTTTGACATGAAAGAGTCTATCCTCTAGATACGATTCTAGAATTTTCAATAAACGTTTGGGGGAGAACTTGTCTTAATTTGCATAAAACCATGGACCGTTTGAAGAAATAACTACTAGATATTTGGGTTTATTCCTTCGATCTGCACCCAAATCTCAACCACATGAGTGAGAGCTAAACATTGTGATCTAGCTTTGCCGCAATGTTTGCTCCTCTTGATAACAGGGTACCAGACTGAAAAATTAAACTTACTATTGCACCTTCGGTTGTCCATCGCTTGAACACCTCCACCTCTTTCAATAGATCTCCGCACTAACACTTCATCATCAGTCTAGCTTCATGTCTTTCAAGTACGACCCACGTATAACCTAATTATCGTCTTAATATTATATGCTGAACTGTATCATGTGGTCTATATATGTATATAAATCGAGTCAGAAACCACACTTTCGTTAAAGTAAGGAGTTAAAGTACTGACGAAGTACCGTGAAGAGGCAACGAAAAGTTATCAGGAAGGAACTCCAGTTGCCAGTTCACAACCCACAGGACAAGCAAACTTTGGAACTCGCTTCCTGGGGATATATTTCCAGAAGACTACAATTTGCAGCAATTTAAGTGCAGAACAAACATACATCTGCAGGCATCTCGGGGCGTTGTTGAAGCGTTATAGGTTCGCCTTTCCCGGGAGAAGTATATAAAAAAAAAAAAATAAAAAAATTGAATGACACAAACGAGCCATTAAACTCCATGTTAGAGACTTGTGCATTTCGGCCTGGGTTTTATAGCCGAAAGAGGCCTTTTCTTATTTCCTATCGTGGTATAGCTTTTTCCTGCTCAATGCGGTGGAAAAAGTGGATTAAACAATTCTCAAAAGTGAAGCCTCTAATAATATGACTTGCAGCATGGGACTTGTGAGTTTCCCCACTCTATAACCTGAACAGAAATTGCTCCTTGCAATTACAGTATAGCATTGACAAAAATCGACTGTCAACAGCTCAACATGCTTACTCTAAGGGCAAATCAGTAGAAACGGCCCTACACACGCTAACGCGCTCCATAGAAGATTCCCTTCGTCATAAGGAGTATACAATGGTTGCATTCCTGGATATAGAGGGCGCCTTCAACAACGTCGACTCATCTGCAATCGCTGGTGCTCTGGCAGCTCTGAACGTTGACGTCTCACTTGGCAAGCTGATCAATTTGATGCTTAATAGCCGGATTATCAACTCAAGTCTAGGTGAGATATCTTCCAGAAGATCTGTCAGTAGAGGAACACCACAAGGTGGTGTCCTGTCTCCCCTTCTCTGGAATTTAGTGGTGAATCAACTGCTGATATCCCTGGAAGCGGAAGGCTACAATGTGATTGCCTATGCGGACGACGTTGCTATTGCCGTCTCGGGAAAGTACCTTAACACTTTAAAAGAACTTCTACAACACGCTCTCAACAAGCTAATAAAATGGACAAACAGTTGTGGGTTGGGTGTAAACCCTCACAAAACTGAACTTGTCCTCTTCTCAGTGGCGTAGCAAGGGGGGGGGCAAGGGGGGCATAGGCCCCGGGCGGCACTTTGCCAGGGGCGGCAATTTGGGGCGGTTTTTTTTTTCTTTTCTTTTTTTAATTTGTAAACAATTATAGAATTGACAAAACGGACACTGCTTCACAGTAAGTAATCAGACATTCCTTGTGTTGCTTAACAACAAAATCCAATGAACGCTGCTCCCTAGTAGGTATGCAACTACATTTTTTCAGAAATTTAAAACACAAATTAAACACTGTGCACATCTGCATTCGAAAATACCTACCCCTTTTCTCTTTTCTCGCTAGAAGTTGGTTGTGTGCGTATGTAACTGTAAGCGATGTTGTGCTGGAAACTGCAGTTAGTGCCTATAGTTTTGCTTTTGTTGGTATTAGAGGTATCTAATATAATTAAGATTACACATCCTTGGCGCAACCAAAAAAAAAAAAAAAGGTATACATTTCTATTGTGTTTTATTTTGCTCAAAAGAAGTGAATTGTTGGAATTATTTTATGCTGCATATTCAAAATGATTGAAAAAAAGAAGAAGTGGGCAATATTTGCAAAAAATAAGTTTTGCCTTGTTGCTATTGCATTTATAATGGAAGTGCTGACACTGATGCCAACCCTACAGAATTTTCTGTATATCTACAGAATTTTCACTTTGCCTACAGAAATACAGAATTCAAACTAAAATATACAGAAATCTCAGATTCCAGTAAAAACTTGATTTCCTTCGTTTTGCGTTGGTATATTTCTTTGACCTAAACAAAGAAATGCAATCGGAGCACCCAAAAACTCTTTCTTGCTGTACGACAAAATATTCATAACGTTTAACAAAATTTTGGAGTGTTTATTTTCAAACCAGAGTAGGTAGTAGGTGGGTTCCAGGTTCCAGCGATACCAGCGGCTAATAAAAATTATGTAATTGTACAAAATTAATTAATACTATAGTTAAAGACTGATATTTTATGCCACTCAAATTTTACATTTTTAGCCATTTTATTATGTTAAAAAAAAAGTCTGGGTACAGAATTACACAGAATTTTTATCTTTCATCTACAGATTTTGAAAGTTAGGGTTGGCATCACTGAGTGCTGAGTTCTAAAAAAAAAATATGAACACATATCGGTTTTTGGGTAGTCATTTTTGAGAAATAATTTAAAAATTGATTTATTCGAATTTTTTGGAGGAAATCTAGGTAAGGGTTCTTATTTGAAATACGGATATTATCTTAAGTATGCATTTTGATCAAAATCTTGAGACCAGTTTTTGTAATTACGCAGACAAAACCGTACCAAATCTTGCAATGTTTAGTTTAAAAAATATACTATTGCCTAACTATATAGCTGAAAACTGACTACCTAAAAGTTATTTTTCGGGATGTAAGCATTACTTGGTTTTTAGAGTTTTATCGAAATCAAAATTAGGGTTCTCGAGATATAAGCAGTTTTCAAAATTAGCGTTTTCGGTGATTCATTTTGGTCAACATTTTTATCGCCGTTTCCTTAGAAAACTAAAGAAAACCAAATTTTCAAAAATCTATTGTACGATAATATAGAAATAAAGTGAGCCTGCCATTCACTTAGAAAGGACAATATTACCTTAGAAATGAATTTTTATTTTCGAGATATTTCGAAATTTCCAAAGTACCTACCGTTATTCGATTCCAGAAATTTTACCAAGTTTACAAAGGTCTTTTTAGTATATGAAAAATTACGGGGGCGGCATAAATTGGGTCTGCCCCGGGCGGCTCCAACCCACGCTACGCCACTGCCTCTTCTCTAGGAAATATAAGATTCCACACATTGACCCTCCATCTATAAATGGCACTAGCTTGACGTTCTCAAATGAAGCTAAATACTTAGGCCTTATTTTTGATAGAAAGTTAACCTGGAAGCCTAACATCCAAGAAAGAGTTAAGAAGGCCACTGTGGCACTTTTCTCTTGCAAAAAAGCCATAGGGAACAAATGGGGTTTACAGCCCCGCGTCACTCACTGGCTATATGTCTCGGTCATAAGACATACGCCTTAGAAAAAGCGATTAATCGCGATAAATTAAGCAAAGTCCAAAGAACGGCTTGCTTGTGCATCGGCGGAGCTCTTCGCAGCACCCCCTCCGCTGCACTCGACATCCTGTTTCATCTGACACCCATTGACATCTTCAGCAGGCAAACGGCAGCTTCGGCAGCCGTACGCCTCAAAGCTATTTCACAATGGACAAGCAAAACAACTGGCCATGCCGCTATCCTCAACAACATTAGGAACCTTCCAGTAAACATCGACTACACCACACCAGAACTACAATTTGATAAAAACTTCCAGGTCTCCATTCCTACTAGATCATTCTGGGAGGAGGAAGCATCCGTGGATGATGAATCGATCCACTTCTACACAGATGGTTCGAAAACTGTGGACGGTGTTGGTGGCGGTGTCTTCTCTAATAGACTTAATCTTAGTCTCTCCTTCCGTCTTCCTGATCACTGTAGCGTTTTTCAGGCGGAAATAATGGCGATAAAAGAGGTCTTATCTTGGCTAAGGGAAAACGTGATATCTGCTAAAGATATCCGTATCTTCTCTGATAGCCAAGCCGCTATCAAGTGCCTGGAATCAGTTTCCATGAATTCCATAACAGCCCAAGACTGCCGTTCGTCTCTCATGGAGATGGCGGAGCAGTTCAACATTCACCTTTGTTGGGTGCCGGGGCATAGGGACATTCCAGGTAACTGCAGGGCTGATGAACTCGCCAAACACGGAACTACGATACCTCTGCTCCCAATTAAGGATTCCTTAGGTATTCCACTCGCTACTTGCAAACTCAAAATAAAGCTGGACGCTATCGAAAGAACAAATCTTAGGTGGTCAACCGGCTCGACTTGTCTAGTGACAAAGCAGATCTGGCCAAAGCTGGATCTAAAGCGTTCTAGGCATCTGATCTCCCTCGATAGGAAGCATATTAGTGCTACAATAGGTGTCATCACGGGACACTGTCTTATCGGCAGGCATGCAAAAAGGCTTGACGTATTCTCTAATGATTTTTGCAGAAGCTGTTTTGACGAGGAGGAGGAGGAGACTGTTCTCCATCTTCTCTGTACTTGTCCGGCTCTCTCACAGAGACGAAAACTCCACTTTGGAGCTTTCTACCTTAGTGATCTGAACGATCTAAAAAACATAGACATCCGAAATCTACTACGCTTCATCAGAAGCTCCGATTGGTTCAACGAGTAGGAGGAATGAATTATAGATTCACGTGGTATCACAAGGGACCTTATAATGGTCTAAGTGTGTCGACTAACCTAACCAGTTAGCCGACAGCCATTTCAACCTAACCTAACCTAATTACAGTTACCGCACGTACTATTCGAACACTTTCGCTTTGGGGAAAAGACAGCCACTTTATCTACAGAAAAAAAAAACTTATTGGCGAAACAAGGTATAGCATTAGATGAGTTTTAATTTCTGTCCCAAATGGTAGCGACTTACCAAATTTAAGCTCGTCTAGTGAAAGGATTTTTCAGGAAAAGCATCTCATATGTTTGTCGGACGTTCACAAATGGTTGCATTAGAATGAACCCTAAGGTCTTTTGTGTTCCTTATTTGCGCTGAAATGCCATTGTCGAGCCATACATGGGATTTAGTGTCTGCCCCTCTGATCGCTAAAACTTCTGCCTCAAGGACCCTTGAACGATCCGGAAGGCAAAGTGTCTTGGAATCGTTTGGGAACTTTGAAACTTTGGTTTTCTTAATCCATTTTAAGGAGGTCTTTGCAGGCGACTTCCTGGCTTTCAGTTTTGCCAAACTCAGACAGAATTTTGTCAATGATTATAAGCCTTAGATGAGGTGGGATACGAGTAAATCCCCTTTCTGATTTGTATTTTATTGCGAGACTTTTAACATGTCTATTTGTCATTTTCAGCGCACGAAAAGGCGATGCCTAGCCCTTCCATCCTTCGGGATAGATAGAACTGGACGTCTTGCGGGTCTAGGAAAGAGATAGTTTAATAGTAGTGAGATAAGATTGTTCACCGGCTACCCAGTTAAAATCTTCTCTAAGGCCATTTTAAAAGCAGTATATCAGTCAAATTTCGCCAAACCTATTGGCTCATGAATCTAAAAGACCCGGCTCGGCACGTGCTTTAGTCTGAGCGCGGCAGGAATTCCAATCACAGTACAAATCCGCATGATAGCGATAGCGACACAGTTACTCATACCGCACATATGTGATTTGGGATGGATGCTCTCCAACTCAGCACCACATTCGCATTTCGTGTTTCGATTTCGATTGCAATCTAATAAAGCAGCTGGTGCTCTGTTTTAACTTTGATTCGCTTGCCACCATTCACAATCACTGAACTACCGCGACACTAAAAATGCAACTGCATCAACATCAAACAATAATTTCCCATCAACATCCGTTTGGAAATCTGCACAATTTTTTTCTTTGGATTTTATGATGGTATGCAGCAGGCCCCCACACACCAATCGAGTTCTAAATGGGCAGTGCTGCAATAAGGTTTCCTTATAGGGGAATATTCAGTCTCTGTTGACTAAGAAATCGTTTAACCAATCATAATTTTCCGAATTTCATATACCATGAATTATAGTTGGCAATAATGAACCCCTGTAACGACTTTAGTCCCAGAAGAGTGGGTGTTCATTATAAAATTTCAAGAGATTTCCTTGAGGAGCCTTAAGCGCGCATTCTGTCGTACATAAATAGTAGACGTAGGCAAGGACTCTAGAACTAGAGGTAGATTTAAGTTCAGTGTCAAGCCCAGTCCAAGCTAGTTCTTTGCTTAAGCAACGATTCAGCACGTCTTGCAACTATTACGTGCTGTATACCCACAGCAAACAGATGATTCTTTTTTTAACGAACAACTCTCCAAGATGCTTGCAGATAGGTAAGCTGGCCCTCTGATGAGCCCTTAGAATTGCTTGGAATTGGAGTTGACAGTACAAAAACAAGTTGTCTCCCCATTAAAACCTTACACAACCCTTATAATAATACTAAGCATGCTTCGAAAGATAATACCCCTGGACATATTTTCGATGATTATAACTTGTTTATCATAAGATCTTTTGGCTTTGCGAAATAAGGCCCCAATGAAATAAGGCCCAAAAAATTAAATAAGGCCCCAAAAAATTATATAGGAAACAACAACAACGATTTTTTAATAGAATTTGTGGTGTTATTTCCTTTTTTGGGGCCTTATTTCCTAATGAAAATTGAAAATTGAAAATTGAAAAAGAAAAAATGAAAAAAGTCCCCAAAATTAATTTTTTTTGTTATTAATTATTACCCTTCCGATATGGAATGCGTATGGGGGTATGCTGCCGCCCTGCAACACCTCTGCTTGGGTTTACTGTTAGATTACGAGGTGGGTGCGAAGTTGAGTATTTAAAAAGTTCCTTTAATCTAAATTAGTTTATCCAATATCAACAATATTTAATAAAAAGTAGTTTTCATTATTTTTAATTTCATTATGAAATAAACCCCAAATTTGGGGACTCATCTCATTTTACTGCGGCCTTATTTCATCGCATTGGGGCCTTATTTCATATTTGAAATTGGGGTGTAATTTCATAATGAAATTAAAAATAATGAAAACTACTTTTTGGGGCCTTATGTCCTAAAGCCGATCTTTTATCATAACGCCATTTAAAAGTGTAGAGCCGAGACAAGATGTATGAATAAAAACGAGACAAATATAGAGTCATGACAAAGATATAGGATAGAGGAAGGATGTATTCACATAGGCTATAGTTTAGCATCTCGGTCAAGAAGGATCTTTTTTACAGAAAGGTAGTAAATAAGATTGAAGTTTAAATAATAGTGGTTTTGATTCTTTTGTTTTGTATTAAAATGTATAATTATAAAATTTTTTTTTTCAGGTAAGCACCTGCCACAACCGCCCACACCAGCGCCATTGCCATCGCTGATACCAAAGTCTGTTCTCGATCAGTTCGCATTTACGGCAAAATCGACATTCCCATCGTCATCAAGAGGTAATTCCATTGATTCTAGAATCTCTGCACAATCATCAAAGCAAGCGACAACACCAGTACCAGACACGCTATCCTTGCCTGTGCCAACATTATCGCCATCATCGTCGCCGTCAGCTGTAGCTCTTGGAAGTAGCGAAAGTTCACAACCACAAGCAAACGCTGCATCGCAATCATTTCTCATGTTTGACACTCCGCCATCAGTATTGACACCATCACAAAATGAGACAATTTATGCAGCCAAATTACTAGCCACATCTCTGTTACAGGCAACGGGAGATGGTCCAATCCACAAATTGGACGGCTTCAATGTTGTTGATGCGAACAATATCAAGGAGAACGACCTCAATTCCACGGATGTGGTGATAGTGAAATCACAGAAGAATGCATATATCATTCCGATGCAACTGCCCGCAGGTAAGTTTGAAGATAAATGTTTTCTAAATTTGTATTACAGGCGTTGTAACTGTTATCAGACAGAAGAGCACGTGCCTCTATGTGCTCCCAGACTTTGATTTGATTTGATTCCCTCAAATTACACAAAAAATCCCCCTTTTCCTCCCCTGTGCAAAGTGAAATTTGTACTTGCTTTCATAAGAAAAGCTCAAAAGCTGTAACTGTTTTTATTAACAAGAATAAAATAAGCATACCACATAAAAATATACATATTATACAATAATTATTGGCCGGGTTCCACTGCCCGTTAGACGTCTAGCACAGAATATTCCAGATGAAGGAACGCTCGCGCTAGAACACCAGTGGCAGCGGCAAAGTCCTCACAAATCTCCACTACAATTAAATAAATGATACAAATATCATAAAAATAATATCTGAATTGCTATTTCATTTACATTATTACCAATTTTATCACAATTACACTTGATGGCTTCATATTTATTTTAATTTTTAAACGTTTGAACGATTTCCTTTGACAGTTCGTAGTGTTTTTTTTTTTTTTTTTTTTATGCAGCGGGTAGTTTTACGCTAGCTTGAGAAATTTCCCTGAAAGGGATATTTCACAAAAAGTGCTAGACATCTAGCGCAAATGGTGGAATGTCAATTTTTTTTATGTGGAGTTTGACATGCCGCTAGTCATCTAGTGGGCAGTGGAATGCGGCCAATGTCAAAACGAGTAAATGCATTCAGCGATGATTCCGTTGCATAAAAAGTCTTACGTAGACTTTCGATGGGCCATTTTTTTGGAACCACAACCAGTTTTATTTGTTCTTCAGGTAGATATGGCCTTTATTGATCATTCTCTATGCTGGGTTATAGGCTTCGGAATGTGTAGTGTCTGTCACAATCCCTTTGCGTAATTATCTCGATAGCATCTCCGAAATATCTGCCTTCAACCGCACATGAGACAAAACTTCAAGTATAGTCGGGGTCAGAAAAGTGTCGACGTCTTAATAAGGCAACGAAAGCTCTCGCACTCCCTAAGTTGCTCACTGGCATTCAAGGGGCTCATCAAGTGGTGTGACAAGGTCTCGACTGTCGGTGTTACTTATCCACCATGGAAAAAAGAGTTTGATAGAAACAACAATCAGCCTCGAATATGGATGATCCAAAAATGGTGAAGAAAACGCATTTTGCATGTGAAATATCCGAACCCAGAAATTTGGAAAACTATGGGATCTACCATGAGTGATACAAGAAGCAAGTTCAGTGTCTATTTGAATTATTGAACGCGCTATTTGGACCAATGGTGTTCCGACACTAAACCCGAAAAACTTAGTTTGGTACACCGACGGATCAAAAATGGATTCCGGAGTTGGAGCTGATGTTTTTGGACCCAACACCAAACTATCTATACCCATGGGATTGAGTCCCACGGCTTTTTAAGCAGAAATCCATGCGATCGAAACTTGCGCTAATCTAATCTCTAAAAAATTTATAAATGGTGCAACCATTCAAATCTTTTCAGACAGTCAGACAGTCAGACAGCTTTACTAGCCTTGGCGTCCAATACAATGGACTCCAAAACAGTTAAGTGCTGTCACGATGCTTTGCAAACCCTAGCAATACACAGCAAGGTAAGACTTGGCTGGGTGCCGGCTCATCAGGCTATTGCAGGCAACGAACATGCAGACAAACTAGCTAGGGCTGGTTCCGAATCTTTTCTGTGCGGATCAGAACCATACTGCACAGTTAATTGAACTACTGCGTTAAGGCAAATTAATGATTGGGAAAAACAACTTCGTCTTAAATACTGGGAACGTGTCCCTGGTCTAAGACAATCCAAACGATTAATTAAGCCTTAGTCCTATAGAGAAATCCTTAGGCTCAGTAAGGATAATATAAGAAATCTAGCGGGCTTCAGGTCATTGTGGCCTTAGATATCACCTCAACAAAATGAACCTTTGCCCGGAAACAGAATACAGATTCTGTCTGGAGAATGTCGAATCCTCTGAACATATTTTCTGCGACTGCCCGGCTTTTCATTGGTTAAGAAAACTTGTCTTTAATAGAGAGACTCGTACACCAGCAGATATTGCGCACTCTGCTTCTTAGGACTTATTGACCTTCATTAGGGAGGTCGCACGTCTCTTAGATTAAACTTTCCCCATTGGTACAATAGATCTTTTAGGTCGCAGATCGCACTCTCCCGTCGGCCAAGTGGGCATGGGACTTTATTAAAAAAAAAAAAGTGGTATGGGGGTTTTTAAAATTCTATGCTTCATTTGTATTTCGTTATAAAATCCTTTTTGGAAACACAAAAATGAGCTTTCGTAGAAAAATTAAATCTATGGGCATTCGGTGAACGTAAAAAACGCTGAGTAACCTGTTCTTAAGTTTAGGTACCTAGCGTAGAGATTCTTCGTTCTGTTCAAGATTCAAAATTGAGTACAATCCAGGATGAAAGAAGTGTGTGCGTTATTTTAAAATGCTGTTGAATAATCGATCGATCCTCCAAAGCCAATTTCTGGACTATTTTTATTAACAAATCACTTCTTTCAAAGAAGGCCACAGTGCCAGTTTGATTAAGAAAAGTCGCCTGGCTTTTTAATTGGCCGTTTGAATTCGGCATAAAATTGTAGATCCCTTCCATTCGTTCCAAAAGTGAAAAAGGCACACAAAACAAATGCCTGTGAGAAACTTGGCCTAGGCCCTAGGCACGGTTGCCACATTGGTCATTTGTGACCGAATTTGGTCATTTTTTTCTATCTTGGTCACATGGTCATTTCTTATTCCATTTGGTAATTTTTTACGAAATGAAAAAAGAAACTCGACTTTAATTTTTATGCAATGCGCTTCTTTTTTTTGTCTGATGTAAATGCTGCATTAATATGTGCATGTACGATCACTGAATGAATGCAATTCCTTCATTTGACAATTTATTGACAGAAATACGAAACAACTGCTACTTAGATTTGATCTCAGTAATAATGATTTGTGAAACTTATCCATAACTAGCGGAACTGACAATCTTCGTCGCGCCCAAAACAGATTTTTTGATTTAAATAATTTCGAGCATCTAACCTTTGCGATCGATTACAGTTGCATTTTAATTGATGATTGATTAAATGACACACACTGAAACTTCAAAAACATTTAAACTACACGTTTACTAACCTATCGATGGTTTGATTATTACTTTTATTGTATGTGATATCCATCCTCTTCATTTTGTTCAAACCTTAGAGAAACCAATTACACGGCCATGCAAACAAACCCCAAAAATTTGATCGAATTCGGTTTGACCGTTCGTGAGTTATAAAGTCACAACGCTTTTGCAACTCTCTTTTATATATAGAGAGAAGAGGATAGAAGACATAACTCCAAAAGGTGTTTTGTTGGATTCCGAAATTTCACCTTTAATTAATAGTTTTCCTAACTTGGTTCAGGGTAATCAGGAAGTTGTAGTGACGGAGTGGAGAATGCTAAGATTTTCAAATAATCATAATCTTAACGATAAAACATGCGAATTTTGGGAAAAAGTCGGTTTTCTTAAAAATGCTTTGAACGAGTATTACTTCGAAAATTTAGCGGAGCAACGTTCGACATCAATACCTACCGTCACCGATGAAGTATCTGAACGAATTGGTAAGCTTGAGAAACTAATAGACCCCCAAATGTATCCGCAAAAAGTGGGTTACAAAAATTGATCAACTTTCATCTATTAACTGCTGGGATGATAAAGCTACCATATACCACATGAAAAACCATCTTGTTGGGTTGGCTAAGGTATGGTATTCAAATTTATCAGATTACGATTTATCTTGGGAAGATTGGAAAATACTTTTAATAAGATCTTTCCCAAATCACATCGACTTTTCGTTTACATTAAGAAATCTGGTCAATAGATATAAGCAGCCCAATGAAATAATAAGGTACTTTGTGAATTTATTTGTACCTGTTTTTTTTTTTTTTTTTTTATTATTAATAGATAGGTAATTAAAAAAAATGTTGTTCATTTTTATTTCCAATTTTGGACACAAAATTTATTTTCAAGTGGCAACCGTGGCCCTAGGGTCTCTACGGATCTGTTTCGCCAACTATTTATTTAGTTTTAAGTTGTAGATACATAAAACTTGTTAAAAAAAAAAATACAAAAAGTTGGGGTTTTTTTTTTTTTTTAATATCCAAATCTGGGGGGAAATATTTTGACCATCTGGCAACGCTGGTCACGGTTTCATTCGTAAAGGGTGTTTTTTTTTAGAGGTATAGAACCTTAAGTTGGAAACACTATTTTAACTGGCGGCCATTTTGTCTTCCTACAGTCATTGCTGCTGTAGATCGTAGCATAGTGCATAGTTTTTGATTAAACTAAATGTAAGTTGTAACCACATGAGAACAAAATGCAAACAAAATACGTCGGATTGGATTGCGTTACGAAAACTTTTTAAACGAATGCACTTATCTTTTGCACTGTACTAAAATTATAATAATCACCCCAATCATGGAATCCGACGGATGCTCTGCGGAGGGAGTAGTACCTGTTTTGAACATTTCCCCTATCATTGAAAACGCCGGTAGGTAAGTGAGCGGATGTCGGTAGCGAAGTTCACATTTCGTGCCTATCATTGAAAACGCAACCGATCCGCGGTTCATACAAATGTTGTTGTTTTCAATCCGCATCAAAATCGATGCGGATCTCGAAGAGATAACACACATACACGAAATAAAAGTTTTATTTTTCGAAAAAAAAGGGTAAATTTAAAAAGTTTACGAACAGTTAATTGATCTTTCCGATTTAGAAAACAAACAAACCGTCCTCAGTTCCAGGCAATGGTGAAAATGATGAAAAAACATCCAGACATCTTTTCCTTGCATTCTAACACCTCTTCTAATGCTCCTAGTATCACTATTACTAGCAATTTCTTCTAAATTTAAGAAAAATACAAAGCTCTCCATGTTCGAACAGTTTATAAAAACAAAATCGAATAAGAAAAGATTTTCATTTGACAGCTGACTCGCTGGACTACAAGCAATCGGTAATGCGGTTTTGCGGACCGATAATGTAGTCTATCCGCCGTTTTCAATGATAGGTGAAGTGATCAACTGCGGATCGGATTGAATCCGTCCCCAGAGCATCCGGCGGATTCAATGATCGGCCTGAATATAAAGATTTGGTTTTAAAATTAAATTTCATAATATAATCCAAATGCAATACAATTAAATTGAACATACATTATAAACCTATCCACATTTAGCGAGAGAAGTTTCACATCTAATTTCTAGTTTGTGGTCTCAGGCACAATCTCTTTTTTTTTTATTCACCGCACCTGAAATTACTTTGTCATAAAATCACAACACAGTAGCATCAACAATTTTTTTTTTTTTTCCTCCAAAAGATTATAGTTTCAATATTCACTTCATTGATCAACATCCATTCGCATTCAACAACTTTCTGGGAAGCTGTTGGATACAACATACTCATACATATGTGATTTTTTTTTTATACAAGTGATCACAAAGATGAAAATGGTTTATGTTTATGACTAAGAAATCCGTATAAAATGTCATAATCATTTATCGAAGCTCCTCGACTCACCAAAGCAAAATGTGTAGTTTTAAATAATAATTATGACGTTACCGCCTAGCAAAGCAGGCGGGTGTCCGCTGTTATTGTATAATCTTTGCAATCGATTGTCCCCTGTCGTTCCGATGCCATTCACTTTTCTCACAGTTTGTTTATATAAATATATGAATTATTTCAATCAAAATGACACAATTCCATTCAAATGTGTTTTCTGTTTGTTTGCATTACAGGCGAAAAGAAGCCGATGGCCCTTGAAGAATTATACAATAAGCGTGACAAACTCAGTAAGGCTTACACGATCAATCAGTTCATTTTCATCATAAAACCCGAACGAATTAATTTCCTCAATAAATTAGTTTAACTGTTGCAGTTTTATCATTTAAGTAGTATTAATAAAATTGTTTTATTTATTTTGTAGTAAAAAAAAAAAAAAAAAAAATCTGAAGGGCACATACTTTTATTATTGACAATGATGGAGTGCTGAACGTTGTTTTGTTTTAAATCTTGAACGACCATTCATTACCGATGGTTAATAAGTGTCTAAATATTTGATGACTGTATGGCGGTGTACCTGACTGACTTTCAATTATTATCGGCTTGAGATGCTTTTGACCTTCGAATTTGGAGTGTGTGCTGGCCGTGTGGTAAGGTCGACAGCAATTGGTAAAGATACGGTAGATACGTAGTCAATTTGTGATTTTGATACCCTCAACTGATGACGATGACCTGCCAAGCAGAGACAACACTATTGTCTAGTATTGTCTCTGCTGCCAAGATCGAATGGTCTTATCTCTTATGTTGAAAGGTTGCTTACATTTCGATTGCGACAAAAAAAAAGAAGAAAAAAGAAATGGTAATGGTCCGTAATTGATGTTGTTCAAAGTCACTCGAGAGTTATTCAACAATTCCTGATTAATTATAAATGCACTCTTGTTAGACGATGAAATTATGCAAAAAAATTTAATGATTGTTAAACTCACAGTGTAGCTTGTAGCTTAAGCATTATGAGCTGCAATCGAAAATTGGCAATTAGCGATGCTGGTAAGACTGTAGAGGACGCACATAAAACGCACGAAACTTTATGGTGGAGTAAGAGGAATTAGTAAAGGAGAACACGGCAATCCAGGCGGATTATGGCAGTGCGTTTCGGAAGTCCCGGAAAAATGTTAAATAAAGTAAAGGCGTAACAACTGACGGCTAACAGATAATTCCACTGTACCTATTGAAGTAGCACACCTTCCGATGGACAAACGTCGAATCTTATCATTAAATGGTTGCAGCTAAATTCAGGGGCCAGATTCTGTAAAAAACGAAACGAAAAACGATTTCGCTTTTCAAGAAACGATAGAAATCACGCGATAGCGAAAATTTGCTTCATGTAACTCCTTACGTTTTTTTCTTCACATTCGTTTAGGTTTGAGAAACTGTGTGACAGCAAAATTATAGTTTGGCAGTCTCAGTATGTCGTTTTATTTTCGTTAAGTGGTTTTGACAACGAACAGCGGACAATTGAAAATATTTTTAAAGCGGAATTTGATTGTTTACGAAGCGGATCCTCCTCCAGCCAGTACTTCTAATGTTGCGGAAAGTTTTAAAATAGGAGGCACGTTTGTCGTTCGTGTACCTGTATGCAAATTAATATTGTCCAGCGCATACTTAAAGGCGGCTTTGTTCAATCGAAAACGTTGCACAAAACTAAATAGAAAAACGAACTTTTTAACTAACTTATTAACTAACTTTTTAATCAAAATAAACCAACCTTTTGTCAGGTAATGTGAGAGGATTTGAACAATCCCGCAAACTTTTTCTAATTTTTCTTAAGTTCACATGTTCAGTTTCAACTTCACTTTCTTCGCTGTCGCTGGTCAAAAAATAATAATTTGCTAACATTATCTAATAAAATATTCAGCACAATCTTAAAACCACCAAATTCAACAAGAATAAAAACGAAAATGATAAACGTCAACAAAATAGCTGTCGTTTGTTTTCTTTCGTGGAGACGATAAAATCTGTTCGTTTTTAGGGTTACTATTGAAATTGTTAGTATAACATGAGAACCATACCTTACTATCTAATAGTTTATGCACTTACCTTTGAGTGTTAAGACTTGGCATCACCAAGTTGCTTATATTGCTATCCTTGTCGTATTATTCGTTTCTAATAAAACTTACTCCATTTTTCTTTTTCACCGAGTTGGTCGCCTTTTTTAATTGTCTTCGTTTAAACTTAAACTTTTCAGGATTATTACATTAGTTACATGAAGCAAGAAAAGCGAAAACGTCAAAAAAAAATGTGTTCGTTTGTTTTTTTTCGCGGCCACGAGAATTTCTTTCGTTTTTGATGTTACATGAAGCAAACCGTTCGTGCGCACGAAAACGTGTAGACGTTTTCGCCTTACAGAATGCCGGCCCAGGTATGGCACTCTGTGAAAAACGAAACGAAAAGCAATTTCGCATTTCAAAAAACGAAAGAAACCACGCGAAAACGAAAATTTGCTTCATGTAATTCTTAACGTTTTTTTGTTCCCATGTTTGGGTATGGAAGATTGTGTGACAACGAAATTATAGTTTGGCAGTTTCAGTATATCGTTTTATTTTCGTTAAGTTATTTTGACAACTAACAGCTGAAAATTGAAAATATTTTGTTTGTTTAATTTGATTGTTTACGAAGGCGGACGTTTGGAATGAAACTTTAAATTATATCGTTTTCCTTTGGGATTTTCAGATTTTGATCTTAGATTTCAGATTTTTCGTGCCCAATGGAACATAAAACGAGATTTTTCTTTCTTTGCATTTGAAGCGATGCGTGTTTTAGATGTCAGCTGTTCTCAACTTGTTATTTGTGTTTATACAAATCCATTCAATTTATGTTGATATCCATTACAGCGGCAAAATGTAAATTTTTCGCTTTTTTCCCAGACAAACAAATTGCTTGATAAGTCATAACTTAGTTGCAGTACAAAAGGAATTTGTAGGAGGTGGTTTTAGTGAGTAAAAATCTCACACTACTATGAGCACGCGTCGAGTGTCCTCATAGTGTCTTCTAGAAGATTTCCACCTACCTCGGAGCAAAAAAAAAAAAATGTTTCCCAGACTTCTCATCCAAAAACGGAGGTAAGTAACCACACTCTAAGGTTTGACAAATGAAAAATGCTTTGGTGTTGGTGCAAATAGGTGTAAATCTTGCTTAGAAATCGAGATTCGCGAAATTGCTCTGACACTTCAAAGAATGTTTTTGTTTTTTTTTTTTGCGGCCAATGGAACATGAAAACTGACACTCAGTTGATTTCGAGAGAAGAAAAATTGCCCTGATTTTGAAAAGTGTGTTTTCTGTCGCAATGGAAAACGAGATTTAACAATAAAATCATTTCCAACTAACCATTGGTATCCTCCTCCAGCCAGTAGTAGGTATCTCTTATGTTGAGGAAGGTTTAAAAATAGTAGGCACGTATGTCGTTCATACATAGGAGGCTTTGTTCAATCTGAAACGTTACACAAAACTATAAGGAAAAACTTACTTTTTAATTAAAAGTAAACCAAACTTTTGACAGGTAATGTGAGATTAGGTATTCGAACAATCTCGCAGATTTTTCCTATTTTTTTCTTAAGTTAAAATGTTCATTTTCAACTTCACTTTCGTCGCTATCGCTAACGGGGAGAATATTCAAACCGCACAGAATCATACATTCGATATGTTAGCAAACGCCAACAACCAGTGGCCCCAGTCTATAAACGAGAGGACGAAATTTAAATGAGTGCGACTTCTTTAAAGTAACGTTGGCAATATGAATACGTAGGTACATGACATCACACATATTTTTGTATAACAAGACATGTCAGATGACTGGGGGCTACCAGCTCTCCCCGAAATTGCAATCCAAAATTGCTCGAAAGAATTCAATATTTTCGACATCAGTAGTTAAAAATCCAAGTGTTAGAGAAAGTTTCGTGCGACGCAGTCTTTCATTTTATGTGATCAGCTTTTGTCTGTTTTCTGAACTTAAAAAAAATACCTACTTTGGAGAACGTCAAAATCTATCTTAGTTTTGCGAGCACGTTTCAAATACAAATGGCCAATGGGCGAACGACATCGTTCAGCTCTGTTTTCGCTTTTTACCTGTTCTTTAGATGAGTTAGGTTGCCTCATCTGACTCTGACCTAAACACTGAACTTGACCTCGTTCAATTATTCTTCAACAAAAAAAAAAAAAATGTATGATTGTCAAACTCCCCAGTTTTTATTTGTACAAAATTTCCAACCGTCGCGTCGCCTCGTTAATAAAATATGCATATTAAACAAACAGTGCGTCAAGAGTGGATGTGGTAGGTAGTCGTATACGACTAAGACTGAGTCCACCTTTTCAAACAGTTGATGTGATGAGATGACCAAAATGTACGAGTTATTCTGTCTTCTCTTCTGGTTTTGGTTGTCAGAAGTTTACCACGTAGGTCTCACCTGGATTTGAGGTGATTAGAGCACAAAAAAATATACCTCGGCAGTACTTTTGTAATTCAATTTATTTAAAACCAAATAATAATATTTAATAATAATCGCCTTGTATTTCCTATTTTGTTTTATTTTTTTGTGTTTCACTTTTTGTATATTTTCTTCTTATATGTTCAATGTTTTCTTTTTTTTTTTTAATGTATATAATATATACGGTTAATATAGAAATAAAAACGATCTCACAGAACAATGTTAAGTTTTGTGACTTTGTTTTTAAATTAGTTGAATGTGTTAACTTACAATTACTCTCCTTTTTTTCTATTTTTAATGTTGTAGTTCCTTCTTGTTTTTTTTTAAATATTTATCTATAATGTTAACATGGAATTGAGTAGGTGTTTTCTTCTTATCATCTTTCATTCTTTTTTTGCTTCTTTTTAATTTTATTGTTAATTTATTTTATAAGTAATTAGTTAGGTTTGTTTTTTTATTTTTCTTGTTTTCTAATTCTCACACACTACAATTTTTTTGTTTTCTTTGTTTTCTTATTTCGATCATTTATTTGTTCTCTAAATCTGGAACTCATTTGAATACATGTTTTGTTTTTAGTTATAAAAAAAAAATAAAACATTTTCAACTTAACATATTTTATAAAATGTTTTGCTGTTCGATTATTGCTTTAACATAAAACTTACAAAGGTATGTTTTGTGAAATGATAGATAACTGAATCGTTACGTATTCAGAAAAATGTGTATGCACTTTCTGTTTGGGTTTAGTTTTTTTTTTTTTTTTTTTCTTCTTTTTTTTTCATTTACTAATTCTATCAACTCGTTTTTTTTTAGATACATTTTTCTCTCCAAACAACTAACCTCTCTATATAATTATGTATTTGTTTTTTTTTTTTTTTTAGTTTGCATTTTTAATTTGTGACATTTTTTTTTTTTTGTTTTATTTGAATTCACTTTTACACCTACTACACTTTTTTTAATTTTATATTTTATTATTTAAAAATACGTACGTGCTCTATGAAACCAATAATCATTTCGTTACAAATGTTTTCTTTTTTCTGGTATGCTCTTTAAATAAAAAATGTTAATTTTTAACATTTTATTCGTTTACTTAATTAAAAAAAAAATAAAAACAATTGCTTCAACGAAAATTGATCTAAAAGCATAGACAGCTAGAAAACATAAACAAAATAAAGATTTATTTTTCTAGATATACATAGGTTTGCGGGGATCGTTTTGACCACTTTACGGGCATTTTTTAGCATTGCATTACGTTATTTATATAAACATTTATTTAGTTTGTTTGTTTTATAAACATTTTACTTGTTTTTCAGTTTTTAATTTATTCATATTATATGTATTCACTTTTCGTTTTTTAAATCTAAATATTAATTCGAGTATGTGTTTTAACCATTTGGATATTTAATATAAAGTTTTCTTTTTTTTTTTTTTTTTTCCTCTTATAACGTTTACACTTTATTTTCCGTTTATTTCACTTGATTAATGACTTAATTTTATATTTTTTACACTTTAATTTAATATTTAGATTACCGTATCGTGGTGAAGTTATTTTTTGTTTTGTTGATTTTAAAGTTTTGCTTTTATTTCGTTTGTTTTCTTATATATGCTGTGGTGATAGAGAACATTACTAATGCTGTGATGTAGTGTGTTTTGTTTTTTATTTAAAAAACTTTTCTTTGTTTACATTTAGTTTTGTGCCGAAAGAAAGTGAAATCATTTTTGTTATATTCGTGAGTCAATATATTATAATATCAACGCTGGTAAATTTTTAAACGGCACGTTTAATATGCAAATCAGAAAAAAAGACAATTTTGAATAAAAAGAATATGTATATGTAGTAACAAATTTTTCAACAAAAAACGCTGATTTAGAATTTGTTTTAAGGTTTCTTTTAGAATTCTCTGCGGTAAATTTTGCGTTTGATAAAAATGTTATTCACTAGACCATAGAAATATGAATATTTTTTCTCTTTGTTTAAAATTTATTTATTTTTATTTTTTTGTTATCGTTTTAATGTTACTAATTATTATTTTTCTTATTGGAAGATGCAGTTTTGATAGTCACTAATTGTTTGTTATTTCATTTTTATTTTAGTAAATTCTTTTAACGTGAAGATTTGATAAATAAATTAAAAGAAAATAATATTGATTCTCGTTTTTTTTTTAATTTAAGTGATACAACATTCTAATTTAATTTAAATGTGCTTTAGTAGGGAACAATGTTTGTAAATATGGGATAACAAAAAAAAACAGAGTAACTGTAGACGGTGGTGGTGTAGGCGAAGCATACCTACATAAACATTTGTCGTGTGTTGGAACTTGGAAGGAAAACCATCCTGTTGCTGGTATATGCATTATTAATTGCAGGTGAGTGCAAGGCTTCTGATAATTCGAACCGTAGAAGGGATCAAACCTACTTATTACAATATACCACAAAAGTGGACATCAAGAAGAAAATTGAGAGTTGGTTCTAAACAGCGCTGCCTTTTTAAAGCTCTCTACATAATAAATACTTCTAATAGAGCCAATTTAAGCCATATACCACATTGTATGTAGAACCGCTCAGCGCGATGAGAGTAGGTACATACCCCATTCATCTTATATATAAATACATAAATGAAATAGTAAGAACCACTTTCAACCACAATATATTCGCTTGATTCTTTTTTTGTTGGGAAGATAGAGCAGAGATTCATTGCTGTCTTTTTGTTGTATACAAGCCGGGTAAATATAATGGTAGAAGTTCTATCATTGGGCGAACTCTAGTTATATTAAATATAAATTAAATAAATTTTATTTGTTGCAGACTATTTCCGTAATGAACTTCTAGTACACTTTACACCTACCGACGGAGGAACTTAGGAACAGTATGATCACCACGAAGGCGTACTTCAGGGCTCCATTGTAAGCCCATTGATCTGTAAGTTCAGAATTAATTGTGCACTGCAATTACCAAAATGCTATACCCAACGAAGGCAGCAACAAAACCATAAATGATACAAACGAGGTCTCTCTATCAGCATGTCTTTTCAGTTTCAAGAGCCTATGAATGTGAGCCTTCAAGAGCTCTGAAATAATGCTGCAAGCTAAGTAAACGATAACCTTCAATATGGGCTCCCTCGATCTCTGAAGAAGGTCTTAAAGCTCTGTATATGGGATGGTTATTGCAAGACTGTACCTACCATTTTGGGTTCAATATATCTCTGAAGATGTACTAAAAGTTCTGTATATAGATAGGTACTGAACTTCAAATGCTTTGTTGATCTACTAATTTTCTAAATTTCACGTAAGCAAAAGTCGTACAATACATATTAAATAAAGGGGCTCTAGTTTAGGTTTCATTGATGGATTCAAAAGTTGGTATTGTTGCAACGTAATTTTACGGTGACAAAACAATACCCCCATCAGTAAGCTCCCACACACCTGTCTGTACTTCGCACTTCAGCCTGAAATACACCAATTTGTGTATCCGCAAATTGTTTAACCTCACTCATGTTAACTAAATCAAAACCAAAACAATTGCCTAAGAGAAGTAAAGCTTAACTCATTCATGTTAATTAAATTCGGTTAAATAATAATTTTTAATGTAAAACAAAAAAGAACAAAAATTATTGCACGATATATACTTTAATATGGCTAAATTTACGCTATTTCAGAAAATTCTTTACATATTTTTTTCTTCTTCTTAAATTCACTTTGTTTTTCTTTGTTTTTCGTTTTTTTTTTACTATTTTAATCGTATCAAATATAAAAATCAACAATTTATTTATTCCTTATATTTTTTTCGCGTGTTTTTTTCTGTTTGCTTGTTATGAAAATGTACAATTTCTATTTATCATTTATTTATATATCTGTTCTCATATATATTATACTTATTCATTTTTGTAAAAACATTTTTTTTAACATTAATATTTTTTTTTTTTTTTTTGTTATCTTTCGAAATTAAAAATGAGTTCACCTTGTTATGGTTTCTACTTCATCTTTCAACTGTTTTCCTAATTGTATATATATTTACCCAACGCCTGCTTATTTTTTGTTTGAGAAAACTCTATTAGATTTCAGTTAATTTCTTTTGTTGCGCGTGAATTGAGTGTAGTAAATAGTAATATAATAAATAATTCGGCTAAAATAAAATTGTATAAATAATAATTTTACTTGTTTTCTCTGTGTTTTGTGTACATCGCTTGTTTTTTTTTTTTTTTACTATATATTATTCGGCTTTTAATTCACTAGGATTGATTAAATTGTTTTTTGTTTTATGATTTGTTTTTATTTTTTCCTATACAATTATATGAGCAATTTTCTTAATAATTCTACGCATTTCCAACAACAATTGTTAAACAGTTTCTAATTGATCAAAATTATTTTCATCGAATCGTATGTCATTAATGAATATATCGGGATTATCCTCATCATCGTCATTGTCGTCATCATCGTCAAGGCCAACGCCGATCATCATACCGCTGCCGATACCTCCCATAGCAAGGCCGCCCATAGCACCAGCTCCGGCAAGGCAAATGTGTGGTGGTGGCGGCACACTTGTTGGCGGAAGTGGTGCTGGTGGAATTATTAGTGTTCCACTATTGATGCCGTGAAGGCTGCCAGATAGGCTGCCCCCACTTTGAAGATGTCGTCGGCTGGAACTTAGTCCTTTAAGAAAATAATGTACAAATTTGCACAGTAATGTTATATTTTTTACTAAAAGTGTATCGGGATTGTAAAAATTAAATGCTAAGGATGATCTTGGTTGTAAATAAAACCGATTAAAAGAATTTAACTCAAAATGGTGGATGTAACTGAAAATGGGTTAAAATAAAAAATAAAACACTCACAGTCGAAGTCGAAGTATAACTTATATCGAAGATCGAGTGGAGCTATATTGAACTGATTGCTATAGGGTCGATAACTTCCAGCTTATTCATTTAAAAGAGGAGACATTCTCAATTCTTTGTAAGTGTTGGGATATTTATACCGATGTTCAAGGAAGAGATTCCGGAGAATTATAGCTGCACTGAATGTAATCAACGCTGGATAGGTTGACTTTCAAGCGGCCATGGTATGGATATTCTTATTTTGTGTTTTGTGTTTAATTAGAAAATTTTCATTCATTCAATATCGCGCCTCCATTAAACTTTCATACGATTCGCCTGGGACTCTCACATGAACTCATCGGCGAACAAAAGATTCTTTCCGGGAAACTCGAAGCGAATAAAATAAAAATGTGAACTGGTTGGTTTGTTTTGATGTGAAGATGAGAAATGAAAACACTAATGGCGACGCAAGTAATGGACAAAAAGTGCATTAAAACTGCGTCTACCTTTCATTTCCTTTTGAAATGTAAGAGTAGAGAGAACATGGCCGTTTGTTTATAGATTGTGCAATGACACAACGTGGTCCAATTTTTGCATCCAGGGGTGCTTTAGAAATTGTGATTAAAGTGATTTTTTTTAAATGAAAATAGTATTTTGTACTTAGCTCCGAAAGAATGAAGCGTGGTTTTCAATGTTAGTAATTGAAAGAAATTGCTGAGTTTGTATGCTATGAGCGACTCATAACTCACACTATAAGCCACTTTAATTGTAGATGCATTAAAAAAAAAAAATAAATGAAAGAAATATAGAAGTAAATTACACGCTACTAATAATCATTTTTAGTGCCGTGTTTGAATTTGTCGAAATGTTAAAACTAATAAAGTCATATATTTTCACTTTAGATTTAATTTTAAGGCTAAAAGTGATTATTAGTAAGGCGTAGTGAATTGATGGACTATACTAACTACCTGTGGCACTGGTCGTTGAATCATAATGTCCAGTATTTCGATGTAATCCAAGCTGTCTATGACGTCGTTTTTTTTGGCGATGACAAAGTGTGCATAGGAGACAAATTAGGAACGAGACGGCGACCATACTGACCATTATTAGAACGCCGTGATCCTCTTTGGGAGCTTCCGTGATACCTTCATATAGCCCGTCCGTGATTATTCAATACATGATCATTTTCGGACATATATAGGTACACACAAAAAACAAACAGAAATGAAATACAGAAGAAAACAAAGCACAATTAGTAAGACTGACAAGTGTAGGCTTACACACACAATCATAATATGTATAATTATAATGAATAAATAGGTTGTATATTTTAAACAAATTTTGCGCATAACTTAAATTAGGTTACGATTATGTTTTGTGATATTTTCAATTCGTAACAAATCAAATTGTTGGTGTAAAAATATAAAATATTTAATTCAATTTAATTTCAATTTTGTTTATTGGATTTTTTTAATTGTGATCTGGTCATGTGCACTACGGATATTATTGTTAAACTGTGTTAAGTGGTGAGATATACGTTTAGATCTGACTTTTGATGGAATAATGTTAATTTAGATGTTTTTTTTTTTTAATGCAAACAATATTTAATTTCACTTTTTATTTTATAGTAATGTAATGTGCAGAGGGTGCTTTTGTGAGGTCGCAAAAAAAGCTCTAAATGGTGAAGTGATTGCTTAGTTCGCGTTAACAGTCAGAAGCAGGTTCGAGTGCAAGTGGCACAAACAAACAATAACATACTAATGGGAAGGGATTACTGCCGCAATTGAAATATGTTTGAAGCGGTTGTAAAGGAATGTAAATAAACTAAGAAGAAAAACCATGGGGGGATGGGATTATGGATGAGACAATTGGGGGAGCTCTACAGTGCATTGGCGGGAGTTTGGGTGTTTTCATAAACGTCTGCCTGACTAAGATCTGCGTAAGACGTGTTCATAAAGTCAGATTTTGGATCGAATAAACGCAGATGAATTGCAGAAGATATGTTCGTAAACGTCATAAATTTCATCAGCGTCTGGCAGATTGTGCATCCTTATTTTGACTGCAAAAAGCGCGGGAGGTAGAAAATTGTAAAGTGCGAAAAAAGAGGTTTATGGGCAATTTTTTATGTGTTTTCACAATTAAATTTAAATTTTTTTAAGGGAAAAAGAAGCTGCGGCGTGGAATGTCACGAAAACCAAACTATTGTGATGATTTTTTTAATTTTTGTGTGACGTTTATGAACATTTAGTGACTACTTCAAATTGTACTAAAGCAGGCCTGCACACGTGCTGCAGAATAAGTGTATTCATTAATGCAACAAAAAAGAAAGACAATTGTACTAGCGCAGATTTTCGACGTTTATGAAAACACCCTTTGTCTTGACCGAACAGTGCAATGACTCTGTTCTGTAAAGTGGCAACTTCGGAGCGAATTCTCTTTCAATATTATTTTATACTAACGATTCGATTAATGTTTCCACATGAGGCATTTTATATTCAATTTTTCGGCGAGTTTTCTTGGGTGTCATTTTGTTGTGAATGTGACGTATACGCTGTACCTATCTTGTTTATGGCTTGTTCGGAAATTGAACGTCAATTTTTTAACTTCAATTCCAATGAGTGTCGATAATTTTTTTGTATGGAAGCTGCCACACATTACATTATTTATTTTTTTTTTATATTAATTTTATTTAGATTTATTACCAAACCTATTTGTATGTAACGTTGTCTCAAAGTTTCAAGCCAATCGGTAGACAAATTTTGAAGTTTTGCGAGGACAAACATTTAGGTACAGACTTTATTTTTATAAATGTATCTCATGTCTGTCGTTTACAGGTTTTCGAAATATTTATCCGATCTTACCCGAATGAGTCATTTGTGGCTCTTTGAAAGAGATCACAAGTGATATACGAAGCGCTGCAGCGCAGGTTTGCGGGGACTTCCCATATAGCAAATAAATTTAAACGAAATATATTCGCACATATGTAAAAGTATCTAAAAATGTTCTATCTTAACAAATCTTAGCAGGTGTTGGTTACTCCATTTTTGCGCATTCCACAATAAAAGTGTCATTCAAACTGGTACGTTAACGTCGGATAGTTTTTAAGAATTATAACAAGGGCCGTAGTGTGTTTTTTTATGCGAGAAACAGATTAACACAGCGACTTTGACAGCAACAGCGATGTTGCTGTGCTAATGTGTTCAAAGTACCTAATTAAAATACATTGGTTCTAAAAAGTTGTCAAAGTTGCTGTTGATGTCGCTGTGCTAATCTGTTTCTCGCATTACTGCTCTGTGGGTTCAACAACGGCGTGAAACAGAGGTGTGAAATTTGAATATCCGTCATCGGGTAGAATTTCGCTGTCAGGCAGAATGAAATATTCAACCGGGGCGATGAAGGCCAAACCGTTCAAGCTGAAGTATAACAAGGCAGCTGGACCAGACGGCTTACCTGCCGAGTTCTTCAAAGCAGCGGGAGATGACTTGGCAGAGTGCATACACCAACTCGTCTCCAAGATTTGGTTAGAGGAAAGTATGCCTGATGAATGGAGCCTTATCATTGTTTGCCCGATCCACAAGAAAGGAGACTATCCAATCTGCGCCAACTATAGAGGCATTAATCTCCTTAATATCGCTTATAAGATCCTATCCGTACTGTGTGAACGCCTGAAACCATATATGTCAACGAACTGATTGGACCCTATCAGTGCGATTTTAGGCCCGGCAAGTCCACAACCGACCAAATATTCACACTACGGCAGATCCTGGAAAAAAAAAACCAAGTCCAAGTCGATACCCACCAACTGTTTATCGATTTTAAGGCCGCATATGACAGCATTGATAGAGACGAGCTATACAAAGTCATGTCTAGTTTTCACATCCCTGCCAAACCTTTTCGATTCCGCAGAATGAGGAGAACACTCGCTGTTTCATAAAGGTAGGAAATAATCTACCCAAGGCCTTTGATGCCAAAAATGATTGACAAGGTGACGCGCTGTCATGTGACTTTTTCAAAATCATTCTTGAGAAGATTGTGCGAAACTCGCAAGCCAACACTAGAGGCATAATTTTCCGGAAGTCTATGCAACTACTTGCATACGCTGACGACATCGACATCATTGGCAGAACACAGCGAGCTGTCACTGGTGCGTTTGCAAGTATCAAAACAAGAGCGGCAAAAATAGGTTTAGTGGTGAATGAGGGCAAAACCATAAATATATGCTGTCAACAAGAAGGGACACACAACATCGAGGAATCGGACAGAACGCCCCCTTGACAGCTATAACTTTGATGAAGTTCGGAACTTTGTCTACCTCGGGCCCGCTATTAATTCTGAAAATGACATCACCTCCGAAATCAGGCGAAGAATCACACTTGCCAACCGCTGTTACTTCGGTCAAAGAAGGCCTTGACGAGAAATACTAAGGTGACTCTGTAGAAGACCCTCATCATCTCAGTCCTGCTTTATGGTGCTGAAGCATTGACGCCATCAAAGATCTCCTTGGTCGTTTCGAACGCAAAATTCTTCGAGTGACTTTTGGTCCCGTTTGCGTTGACGGGCTCTGGAGGAGGAGATTTAACAGCGAACTCTACGAGCTGTACAGCGAGATTGACCTAGTAAGAAAAGTACGCATTAGTCGTCTAATCAACGCTCCGGGCCGAAGAGTCTTCGATTCCAACGCGGAGGGACAACGCAATAGAGGAAGACCTCGCTTTAGGTGGCGCCCGCAAATGTAAGAGGAGCTCAACCAGCTTGGAGTGCGCAACTGGAGGCAGTTAGCCAAAGATCGCGTTAACTGAACAGGCGTATTGGTTGAGGCCAGGTCCAGCCCGGACAATAGCGCCACCTAAGTAAGTAAGTATTATCGGATAGAATCATCTTATGATCTATTGTTACCTTTGACATACTTAATGAAAATAAACAGCAAACTGTCAATTTTATACAAAGCCGACGATGGTGATTGCAAAATTATAGAAATTAAAGTGTAGGTATGTACTTTCTAAAATACCTACTGAGTAGGGAAACCAGGTAATGTTGCAAAATTATCGCTGAAATAAATATCCTGTCTATAATAAACGATTTAAAATATTAGCTGAGTCCATGAATTGCACTAAATATAAATATTTGTTCTTGACAATCCACTTATGCTGTTAAGCACTGTGTTTCAAAATGTTTCTTTTGTTGTTATTTCAAATAGTTATATGCCACTCCACTGTTCGCTTACTGCAATAATTATTACATTGTGAACTTGGCTTCTACCAGTTCATTAAAATTACCCCGGTGAATCTTACATGCAATACAGTGCCATCTATTGCAGAAACAATGAAACTGCAACTAAATCAGTTGCATATTTCAGCATCAATGCCACAACATGTGGCAGGTGAGTGTCGAATTTCAAACAATAAGCTAGAAATGACGTTAAGTCTGTTCCCTAACGATAATGCATTCGAACACATTGTCCAAATTTAGTCAAACTTGGTTACCTTACGCACAAATTGGGCAGAAGAGAGCCAAAGAGAGAGAACAAATCTTTTACCCTACATAAAAAAAAAACTGCAAATATTAGCCCAAGAAATTTCTTTGGGCTAGTGGGTTTTTGGTTATTGCTGACAGATGGTTGTCAAATCGTTTAAATGGTAATTTGTAACTGACTTTTTATCATTTGATTTCATTTATATTTTGTGCTTGTATTTTTTAAATAGATGTGAGAAGCAAAAGAATTGAGCTTTTTGATTTCTGCAATAAAAACAATTCAAAATCTTGGTCTTGAATATAAATTTGTTCTTTGTTATACTGATATTTGAATATTCCCGCCTAGAAAAAATTCCCTTTTTTTTAAAATTTGTGGTTCAACGCGTTCCTTTTCGTTTTGGTTAAGTAGGTATATTTTATTTCGCTGAGCGAATTCTCTCAATGAGAGAAATGTGACATATTGCCAATATTGAACCAGAGAGTAAGGGAACAGACCTACTGATAATTATTGTTTTAAAATGTATTTAACCTGATATAGATATCCGCGTATGAATCAGTGCGGCAAGTGACATTTTGACCGTTTCCAATTCTCGCCACCGTAAACTAAAAGAGCTAGCGCGTAGTTTTGACCTGGTTTTGACGCCCCCGTGAAGCTGGTTGCTGTTGCTGGCAGACCATATACAATTTATGTCAATTTACACAATCTTATGAATATGAAGAATGAATAAAATTTCGTTCAAACATTTATAAAAGCCAATGACATAGATTAACCAAACATATCCAATCCAATGCACTTGTAGCTTGTAAATGTTTATTATGCTATGCAGGTTCAGTGGTATCTACACTCTAAAAAGCCTAAAAATACGCGTTTATATCCCTCGGCTAAAATCTAAACATATACTCGAAATGAAGAAACAACTAATATGCTATTCAATTTTAAATGTGTGTTGTGAACTAGAAGGCACTATTTGTTTGCACTAACTATCAACGACAACGACAAAGAAAAAAGAAACAAGTAGGTGAAACAATGTACAACTAATAAAAACAGGATGTGAACTTTACTATGATTTAACAAAAAATAAAATAACAAGTGATAGTATATCGTGTGTAACAGTATACGAGTGTGATTGGCTTGGTTGGTGTGATTGTAAACTTATAGCTACATAAGTTAATTGTATAGACTCACATGTTTAAACGTTTGAAACGAGTTTTTTGTTTGTTTTACATATTTTTAAATTTTTCGTTTTTGTTTAGTTTAATAATTTGTTAGCGCTTTTTTTTTTGGTTTGTTTCGTTTTCGATTTTATTTAATTTTTCATTTAGTTTGATTGGAAATTTAATTTTCTCCTTCAATCAAGTGTTAGCCACATTGCATGCAGTTGTTTTGTCCCTTTTCTTTTAGTAGGTTTGTTTGTAGAGAGAATGGTGTATAAAAGTAAAACCAAAATAAAAATTGAAAAAGGAGGGCCATCAAACAAAGTAGGAGGCGGGAGGATAGAAAAACAAAAATTCCGGTAGAGAGAAGATCAAATTAAAAGAAAAGCAGCTGCTGGAGCTAAAACAGCGCGAAGAATTTTATTGCCCAAAATGCTAAACCGAAGAGCTGAATACTTTTTGGTAAAATAATGCTATATCCGCGACCTGATGGGCGTCACATAGATATTTTTATTTTAGTAAAAAACAAAAAACGGAAAGAGAAGAAAGAGAAAAGGAAATATTTTGTAAGTTTAATGAAAGAAGTATTTAGAAAGAATACATAGTTGCTGAACAAATAAAAATTAGTGAGTAACGAATATTATGACGTGGTATAGGTTGTTTAATAGATATAATAAAATTATGAATTTTGAGATTAAGTTAAATTTTTTGTACATTTGTTTTGCCAAATGGGGGGTTCAAGGAAATTGATAAGCAGTAAAAAATAAAATGATTATTACATTTGTCTGCCTTTATTTAAAAAGCCGATAGGTGGTTATAGTGGGTTTGTAAACGCCGTAGATGCATGAAAACTTGCAAGGCGGGAAATGCTTTTTAAGTTTACTATATGTGGGAACATTTTTGCAGGCTCAACCTTATGTCATATTGTTTTCAAGGACGGGAGTACCTTTCTCGAGAGACCTACATAATACTATCATTGATAATGATAGACCACGCAACAAAGCCATCCATAAGTGTCATGGATAGACTGATACAATCCTTCGAAATTCACTCAACTGAATCAATTTTTTATAAAGGGTGGTTAAAGGGCCGATGTTGAATGTGAACCACACCTAAACGTCAAGCTTTTTTCTGCATTTCATTTGACATTTCTCAATTTCAGACTAACTCAATCTGAACCGTGCACTTCGTGATTTTTTCGGTCAATTTAATCGTCCAAATGTGCGTACAATCGGAAAAATCGTGCAAAATTTTGAGCAAACCGGGTCTGTAGGAGATGTGAAAACACCAGTGCATGCTCGTATAGCTCGTACTGCAGAAAATATTGCTGCTGTTCGCGATAGTGTGGCTGAAGAGCCGTCCACCTCAACTCGTCGTCGTGTCCAACAATTGCACCTCTAACGCTCATCGTCGATGAACATTATGCATAAAGACTTGCATTTACGCACTTCCATGGTGCAATTGACTCAAGAACTAAAGCCTCTTGACCATTTCAAGCGTCGCCAATGGTCAGAATTGTGGCTAGAAATGGCAACAGTGGATGATCAATTATCGAAGAAAATCATCTTCAGTGATGAGGCACATTTTCACCTCAGTGGATTCGTCAATAAGCAGAATTGTCGCATTTGGGCGAATGATAATCCAAGAGTGACTGTCGGAAAACCAATGCACCCACAAAAGAGTGACTGTTTGGTGCGGTTTATGGGCTGGCGGCATCATCGGGACAAAATGAGGCCGGTTAGTTACTGTGTAGGTTAGTTAATTGTGTTCGCTATCGTGAGATGATAACGAACTTTTTATGGCCCGAAATGGAAGATTTGGATGTGGACGATATGTGGTTTCCACAGGACGGTGCCACTTGCCACACAGCTAACGAAACAATGGCTCTTTTGCGCGACAAATTCAATGGCCGTATTATCTCACGTGGTGGCGATGTCAATTGGCCGCCAAGATCATGTGATTTGACACCGTTGGACTTCTTTCTTTGGGGTTATTTGAAAGAAAAGGTGTACGTCGATAAGCCAGCAACAATTCAAGAGCTAAAGGATGAGATAATTCGGCACATTAACGGCATAGAACCTCAATTATGCCTCAGCATCATCAAAAATTTGGACCATCGGATGGAAGTGTGCCGCCGAGGTCGCGGCGGCTATTTGGATGACATTTTGTTCCATACATAATTGAACCATACCAGTATTATCATAATAAAAATAAATGACAATAATTTCCTAAATAATTTGTGTTTTATTCAAAATCAACATCGGCCCTTAAAACTTAACAACCGTTTACAAAGCAAAGTCTCGAAATTACTCCCGGATCAGAAAGAGCCTGTGAAAGTTGGGGACGTCGTTAAAAATACGCATTTTAAGATTAGTTACAAAATGTAGTGTGGACTATTCAGCGAGGGTTCTATGATCAGGCCCTAAGAATCTCGAACTTAAGACACCGAATACTTTTTTTTCTTTTCCCCAGCTCTCGCAAACGTCTGGAAAATTTCTATAATACCTACTCCAATTCAGCATATCATTGTGGGTCCCTTAGGTAGTTTCAAGGACCTGCTGCACCCATAAATTTTGTTTGTAAAAAAAATATATAAAAGGCAAAAACTTCTTATTACGTACATAGTTCTGATTTGGAATAACATTAACCCGAACAGCATTTCCCTCAATGCAGGTTTTCATGTAAGAACGCGCCACACGTGAACGTAACGCAAGAAAGTCGGCAACATACGGAAAGTTTATTAAAAAAAAAAACCTGAACGTCTGGCGAGACAACAAGGTGTCTAGTGTCTTGTACGAGATATGCTCATAGTCCTGCGTCCACCCTAGCCCAGATGATGGCACTGTGGCTATTTTATTCCTATACGTAGATCAGGTATCCACTGCATGGAGAAAGACCGTTTTAATATTTAATATTGTAAAAGTGCTGGTGCTCGAGCATTTAAGCGCGTTATCTATGTTTGTGCTAAATTCATTGACAAGGTCTCATTTTATAAGGTCAGTCAGAGCCTTGTTCAGGTGCACTAGAAGTGTGCTTCAAGAAAATTTTTGCCCAAATATTCGGGTTTCATATACATGAACTACAAAGTAGATGCCATGTGAAGTAGATAACTCCAACAAAAATGCTCTCCATACCCGAAAACGAAAGCGTATACATTCTACAGGATCTCTTCGACGGGAAGCTCAATGTACTCGAACATTAGTCCGTTAATAATTTACTTAACAAGCTCCTGGGCATTTCCTATCCATAAATTGTTGCCGATTTCCTTACGAAAAATATTTAAAAATTTAAATGATGTATACACTTATTTTCCTGATACATACGAGTATTATAAAAAAAAAAAAAACGGTTAAAAAAACAATATCCAAGAAATGAGAATATAATGCTCATATTCGTATGAATAAAATACGGGTCTCATATATTTACAGATAAAATGAAAAAATTAAAACAAGTTTGAACAACATATTCACATGCTGCAATCTACTTTAAGAATATTCAATGGATAATAGTAGAGAAAATATTTTTATTAGGCACACAAGCTTAAATACATTATTTTTATTCTGATATCAATTAGCATAGAAAAGTCTATAGTTCAAATAAATATTTTGGAAATATTTAAACTTGTGCATTTGTAGAATTAAAATTGTATTAATTAAATATTTAAATATATTATATACAATATATATAAGTATTTATAAAGTGTTCGTCGGGTTCAAGTTTTTTTCTGGTAATTAAAATAAAATGTTTGTTTAAAAATAAATAAATAAAACAAACTGAATTTAAACAAACGCATACAAAAAAAGATTAAAAACTCAAATAAAATACGCAAATGTCGAAAACTGAAATTTTTGTCCGTGTCGTTGCTGCATTGTTTTAACAGCAACAACAAAATTTTATTCAACCAATATTCAAACCAATTTTATTCAATACTTTCGTAAAGTAGTCGACATTTTTCGTTAACAAAAAGACAAAAACAAAATAAAAAATACAAACCAAGAATATAATAATTTGTGTATATTATTAACTAACTACACAAATCGATTTTGGGAGAAATGAAAAAGAAAAAAAAAAACACAAATACCAGCATATACTTTAACATATATACCAACTGAATGGATATTCAACTTAATAGGCTTAAAGAAAAATAATAACGAAAAAATTAAAAAATGAACTGAACCGTTCGACTCACTCACGACTCACAGTGCATTTCGTCACTATCGTCGCCAGGACCACAGTTCTTGGTGCCGTCACATCTTAATTTGTCCGATATACAATAGCCGATGCTGCATTGAAAATGGTACGGCGATTCGCATAGTAATCCAATGGCTGGCGGTCCTGGACCGGAGTCTTGAATTTCAGTCCATACAATACGGAAGCCCTGGAAATACAGAAAATATTATAAAAAAAACAGTCTTTGATATTGATAGGGAAATGGTGTTTCAATTTGTCGGGCTCCAAAAAAGAAATGAAATCAAAATATGAATTAAAGTCAGATATCAAATAATTTTAATTTATGAACTCATGTTCCCTAGAACACATAAAAATGATTTTCTTTTGAAATCAGGACGAATTATTTATTATACAAGGTAACTAATTTGTTCCTCGCTAAGCCATTGAAGAACTATGGACTTCTAGTCACCAGAGACAATACTGAGACCCCCAACTCACAATCCTCTTGCCGCTGGCCCGGCCCACTCAGTTTTTTTTTTTTTTTTTTCAAATACGCCATTTTGTTTTCCTATCGGTATTAAGTCAATTTAGACATGTAAAAACATACAAAAAATATGAAATCAATGCTGCCAACTGCTACCAACCATGGGGGAATGTGATAGAGTTCGAGAATACCACATTTTAAGATAACTGAATGCTATTGGTTGGTTATTATAAATTTTATGTAACAATACAAACGCACTTAGCGTGTACCACCCATAGAAATATAGCTTCTAGGCAAGTAAAGGAAAATCGGCCGAAGATGGGGCTCTCAGTATTGTCTCTGCTAGTCACGATTGAATGGCAGATTTAAATCCATTTTCGCTACTACAAACTACCAACACTCAGCCCATATAAAGCCTTATTTATCCCACAGTGAACAGCAGAATAAAATAAATGCGAAATAAATAAATAAAATACGAACAAAATTGCATATTTTAATATTCTTCTGTTAAGAAAATAAGTTTCAGAACAGCTTAAATAACGAAATTTTAAAATCCAAACTTTTTGGAGCGAACAGACACGAACAGTGACAGTTGATTTACAATCCACATCATTAAAACGCGTTCCACAGTCCAGCGAAGGGAAATTCATTTTAAAGTTAACCTCAAAATCGAAACAGATTTTATCTAAACCAATCTTTAAGCACTGACTTATAGGAGCAAACTGCTGAATTTTAATACGACCATTGGGGACATTCAAGAATATAGTTTTGTTAGTCTGACAGCTGACTTGATGTATCCCACTTTTATTTGGCCTGGATCCGCTTAATCCACTTAAGGCCGATTTTTCAATAGTCAGATAAATTGCCCGATTGCTAACTAACGATTAAATTTATTTAACTCTTTATCTGCTAGATATACGCTTTGAGTTTATTAATCATAAAATAATAGCTAGATAGCTATTCGAAGGTAAAGTGGTGTGAGTGAGACGGATTGACTGGCAATATGTTTCGTTAAGGCATAGCATAGTTTCGTCATGTTCAAAGCTTGATGTTTATCATTAACCTTTTTAGTTTCAGTGCAAAAAAGGTTCAAATTGTACTTACTGATTAGGTCTCTTTCTCACTACTCTTTGTTTCCTTGTTGGGTTGAAGTAATTTTTTTCTTCAATAATAATATCGCCAATACTGTCGCACAATTCCATTTTTACAATATGAAAATATTTCCCCAAACAAAACTTTGTAAAGTAGGATTTTTCAAATTTGACAGTTCGCTTACTTTAACTAGAGATTTATATTTTATCCGTCTCAGAAATGGGCAAATAACTTTATGAGACAGTTAGCTGTTACATTCTTCGAATAGCTGCTATTCGACGATTGAAAAATTAATTTATGTCTTATCTGACAGTTAACCCCTATCTAATTGGCTATCTGACTATTGAAAAATCGGCCCTTAAAAGGTTGACGTTAAGGGCCTATTCACCTGCAACTAAAAAAAGTTTTCATGTGAATGAATGTCAGAATCTGCGAATATTCGCCTGTTCGCAATTCGCTCTCATGTATATAGTCCTTAATGGAGTGATAGTCAACGAATTTAGTCCAGAATTTTATGACTTAGTTGACAGTTCGCGCATATGTCTCTGATGTAGGAGATACCAACCAATTTATTTATTTTTTTTTTTTTTTTTCGTTCAGACATCAGACCAACATAGTCGACTTATGGTATTCGATTGGGCTTCTTCAGATTCGCTCTCAGATTTCAGATTTCGTGTGGCTAATCGAACAGTAAAACGTCACTTGCTCTTTTTTGTATTGGTATTCGTGCGATTCGAATATGTGTAGCCTTCGACACTTTCAAAAGCGTTTTCCATTCACTGGTTAAATTTTATATTCGAATGTTTCAAAATTTGCGTCCTGATTAATTTCTAAATATTCATACATAGATAAATAGATTTTTCAATGACTCTTGGGTTCAATTATGAGAGCCTCTGCTAAAGGTCGAGCATATCCAAAGGACTGACTTGGCAGCGCATTAAAATCAATCAGTTATGGACTAGATACAGGCAGTATAAGCACGCCGAAAAGTCTTCAAAAACTATTTCGAAAAATTGAAGTTAGCTAGGACCCTTGCGGTAGGCTGAACTCGCACATAATGGCATATTCGATAGTCGACAGTTTAAAACAGTAACAAAGGCGTTTTATTTTTCAACTTTATGCCCGACATAGATACCTACCGAACGCTTTTTTTTTGTAGCCTACATAAGACTGGCTTTTTCTTAGCATCGTAACAGCGTTCGTAACTAAGTTACGTACATGTCAAACAATTTACAACATACAAGCCAAAGGCAAGTTCTGTAAGCCGCTATCCTGTCACACCTGTCATTACGCAGCATCTAAATGTAGGTACTATCCTCCTTTCCTATAAATCGTTATTAAACATGGAAAACTTGCCGTGGAACAAGAGTCCGGGGTGAGCGCTTTTCATGAGTAATGTCAATACGATAGCACCGCATCGTGGCGCACAGCCTCCTTCCCCGGCCATTAGTAAACTCCCACTCGATGTACAATTCCTTATAATTAATGATGACCAACAAAAAAGGTCAAACAATACTCATTTATTATAAACCAACAGTGCTTCTGACACTTTTTGGGCAACACTGCCACCCAGCTTAACAGTCTATGTACATACACTTGAAATTGGAACCCATCCAATGACACAATAGATTTTCCCTTTTAGCCAACATTAGTACCGCTCAGATGAACACTATATAGCGACAGAATTACTCACCTGTGCACCGATGGTTTTGTCCGTGGTCGTGAAACTTATTCTGGCCGATTGACCCGTCGTCATATAGTGCCAGTGCTCCGTTGGTGGCTTCTCACCGCACAGTTCAATGGGTGCTGCCTCCGAGTCAACGTTTGTCCACATCCTAAGCACTGCTGCAGGGCAACCACGAGCTATACGAATGACAGCCGAAAGAAAGAGAGAAAAAATAAAAACCCATAAGTAATCAGAAATAATAAATAATGAATTGTGTGACACCGTTTATGACTACACCACAGCTACGACCTACCCATTGGATCACCTTCCACCGAGAAGTGTTCGAAATTAATCGACAGCTTATAGCCGGGACGCGCCGTCATATACCAGTTGCATGCCATCGATGCTAATCCCTTGGGCGGACTCTTGTAGTTGCTGGGATAAAGCGGCGACGTGATAATGCCCGAGTCCTCGTTGGAGAAATTGCCACCACAATCGCCAACCTCGGTCTTGGCCGCCTCGAAGTAGTAGCGAGCTTTGAAGCCGCTGGCCACATTTTCTTGATCGGTATGCAAGGTGATTCTCAGACCAACCGCACCCCTTGGGCTCTCGACGGGGCCGGGCGCTGTTAGACCACAATATCGACCAAGAAAGCGGTCATTGTTATCTCTGTATATGACATACATTTCCAGCCAGTCTTCAAAGCAAGCCGACGCGCTAACACATATACACAAAGCAAATTATGGTTATGACTGTTGTCTAGGTGTTGGAAAAATAGAAAATAGACTGCAGTCTGTATATATCTTACCCATAGGCACCAGCTGTGGAGTTGACATTGTCCGCTTTGACCTTGAAGTGATCAAAAACGATGGTTACCTGTTCGTTTGGCTCGGCCAAAAATAGATACGAGCAATTCGTTTCGGATGGATAATTGGAAGGATAACGTGGACTGTTGAGTTCGCCGCGCTTCTTCGAACTACTAACATAAGTGAAACTGCACGTACCATCGGGTGCGGCTGTGCCTGGGATCTTGTATTCCGTTTCGAATGTGTACTTGCCCTTGAAGCCGCGACCTTGTAGCTCGCCCGAACTGAAGACCATCGCTAGGCGTGGCCCATCGCTGACTACTCGTTGTGTTTCGTTGCCGCACAGTTCGTGATCGAATTTGTCGTAAGCGTCGGCGGTCTCCTGTCCCTTGAGATAGATTTTCAGATACCCATCGGAGCAGTTTGTTCTGAAAAATGAGCGAAATCTTCAGAAATAGGCACGTCTTTAGCTGGAAATGGTGAGACATACTCGCTCTTGTCCTTGTTCTCAACTTTGGGTATATTGAACGCTGAGAACTCTAGGCGAACTCGTTCCAGATGCTGGGCATCCTGCATTCCGTATATGAAGTATCTGAAAGAGAATTGTTGTCAGCGGGTGTATAAAACTAGAGAGAGTTGTTCGCGAACACCCACCTACAAACCGTCTTCGGTATATAAGGATAGGGATAGTTGGGCGACAACACAAATCCTGTTGACTCTTTCTTCGATAGAATTTTCTGATCGCACTCGGAGCCACGTATGTGAATGCCATCGTTTTCACCTGTTCGATATTGAAAATGTTACATAAATTATGAAGATGAACTCAAATTATCTTAAGTAGAAGGAGTATTTATCTATATGGGAGAGCACACATCTCTGATGAGCTGTGTGCCTCTCTAGCCCGGAATTTGCAACAACAGAATTATTCAAAAAAAGCTGAATTTTAAACAACAGCAGAACAAGTGAATCATTTTCCTGTATTCCACAAGTCTTGTTCATACAGTTAGAAAGGCGATTTCTTTCAAATTTTGTTATTAGTTGAAGAACAAAATAAGCCAAGTACAAGTGGAACCTCTTTATTTTAGCAATAGAGTTCAATTAATGTTTCAAATAAATTGACCTGTTGCATTTAACGGATTTAGATTTAAGTTTTAAACTGTAACAAGCTTCATTTTACATTGTAGAATGAAATAAATTTAATGCAATCAATACTCACGTATAAAATCTAATTTAACAAAACTTTCGCTAAATTCATAAATTCCTTTAAAGCCACGATTTTGGGTATTTGCGGTTCTTGGCAGCGTATAAAAATGAACAAAAAGGCTCGATTCGCTTGAATATAAAACTAAATTTCTCTGTTGTCCGCAATATGTACCGATTAATGCTGACGAATTATCGGGACCGTCATACACCTTGACATAGTCAAATGGGCAGCTGGAAAAATACAAAAAGCAGAAAATTATTTATTTCGTTGTTTAGTCAGCCATCATAAAGGATTTACTACTCACTGTGGTCCGCCGAAAAATAGATCAAAATCACGAAATTCTAATCTAACTCTTTGATTTGTTTCACCAAGAAATTGATATGTACACGACATATCCTTTGGATAGGCACCTGGATAAGTTGGCGATATTAAAGCACCCGTTTTATTGATACTCATACTAGGAGTGATGGTGTAGGAACATGGTGATCCGGCTATTGGTATACCAATTTCATATTCCGCTAATAAACAGAAAGAGAAAAAAACATACAATACGCGATATCAATTAAAATTGCATTAAATTCAATCGCAACAATTAAATGAACGTCAATTGATTGACAGTGCCTCCATAGCTTACATGCATTTAAAAATCTATAGTGTCCTTCGAATAAATCAGGCTCCGATACATTTTTATTGGTAAAAAATGATATTGCTATTGCCCGGTGCATGGATATTCGTCGGCGTGGAGGTATTGTACCACAGAATCGACCACCGAATGGCGAGTTAATTAAATCAGCTGGATCCGATGATTGCACCTCCGAGTATATATCCATATATTCGTGAACACAACTGCGAATGGAATGAAAAATTATTCATCAAAATGTAAAACAACAAAAAAAGGAAATTAAAAAAAAAATCAGCAGTGAGGACACATTAAAAATATGGCCAATTGCAATGTCACTATGGGATTTATTTTAATTGTCAATGTAGGTTTGTATATGTAGTGGGTATATCCACTTATGCATCCCTTCCTTGGAAAATGAAAATTGTTGTGGCGCTGTGAATAAAATAACTCCACCACTTCGAGTAGATTCACTGCTAACAAGTCATAACTAACGCTCGTATCGTTTTTCGGGCCAAAAACAGTATATTTCATAAAAAAAAAAAAAAAAACAGTAAATCGACAACACAACAGGTCCGGAGGGACCTTAGGCTTAGCTTCTCATAACCATTCCTTCTGTGTGAGTTTTTCAGTTTTTGGAACGAATGGAATTGAGAAGCTCTTTCAAGACAGTTTTACTCTCGCAAGTTTGTCAGACGTTCGCGAGAGGTGGCGCAGTGGAAAAAACCCTAAGTTGGAATTTGGGTTTTTGCGGGATTCGAACCTCGACCCCTCGCTTAGTAGTCCAACATACTAACCACTTAGCCACTGTGCCTACCAGTTTACATTTTATGCAATGAAAAATGAAAAAAATAGCAAAGTAACCACCGGCGAAGGAGAGGGTAACTACTGACTACCTACCAGTGGCGTGGCGTGAACATTTTTAAATGGGAAGTCGAAGCAAAATCAATTCAAGCCACCTTTTTTATACTTTAAGTCATTAATATTTAAAATTTATAATAAGCTTAAGGCATACTAAAAGTGGCTTCTATAGAAGCCCTTATTGACAGACGCATGATGCCATAACTTAAAGCAAATTCAGAAACACACCCTTACCTACCTCAACAACTACCTGTAATTATTCACACAAGAGACAATAAGAAAAGAAGAAGTAAAAGAAAATCGAATAACTCGAAGAAAAGCGCGTTATTTTGTTCATATCATAACCAAACAAACACATACGACATACCCAAAACACAACCCAGTGGCCATGGCCAGTACCAGTAACAAGCTCTGGCTCTGGGAAGAAAAAAAGAGATACAAACAAATGTTCACTCAGTACTCAGCAGTCAAAATGAACTTTGTGAGAACCGCGAATAACTCGAAGAAAAGCGGGTTATTTTCTACAATGGGTGTTGAACAAAGAGGTGTCAGAGTCAGACAAAGTACTCAGGGAAGAAAAAAAGAGATAACAAGCAAATTTTCTCTCAAAATGAACTATAAAGTGAGAACTTTAATAACCCGACTTATTTTGGGTTACCTTCGCTTTGTCGCCACGAGACGATGACGACGTTGTATGAAAATGGATACACACACGATTTTTATATGAGTGCTTTTGTGTGTGTACCATTTGGTGAGTATTCACATTCATTTGGTAGTGTTTCATGTATATTCGGTTTTTGGTAGATAGATAGTGTTGCCTGGTGGAGATTTCAAAAGGTAACTCGGTAGGAATCGAGTTATATGGACGCCACGCCACTGCTACCTACCCCCCACTCTCGTTTTTCACAGGAGATTCTCTACAGTTTTTCAAACAGAAGCGAATGGGAGAACAAAGTAGTAACAGTAGAAGATGAGCTAGCCCTATATACCGACAGAATAATTAAGAACCCGCGATGATTGCAGTCAAGCAGAGGTAGCCGCTATTACCCAAGCGGCGACGAACCTTAAGAGACAGCACGCATCGTCGGTAAATAAATCACTTTTTGATCTGACAGCCAAGCGGCCATAAAAGCCATGGAGTCAGTCGTGATGACGTCAAGAGCAGAAGGTCACTGCAAGAATTATCTGGGTGAAATATCACAAGTCGAAGGGGTGACCCTATGCTGGGTACCAGGGCATATAGATATTCTGGGTAATGAACTGGCGGGTACAAGAAACGGGTCGAAAATACATGCATCTATGGCCCTTAAATCAGTAAGAACTCCGCTAAAGTACGCTTGCAAGAAAGAATGATGTTGAATCCTGGAGTACAAGCCGCAAAGGTATTTACATACTCACGGGGGTCATTACTGGGCACTGTGCGATAGGCGTACATGCGGAACGGAACGGGATACTGCAAACTGATTTTTGCAGAAGCCGTAGGGACGTTGAAGAAACAGAATCTGTTCGCCACCTACTATGTAAATGCCCAGCCCTTAAAAACATCAGACAGAGGATTCTAAATAGTTACTTCTTTGATGACCTATATGATTTGAAGAATGTTGATCTCAAAGCACTCCTGAGATTCATACTCAAATCTGGGTGGATCTAGTATATAAACAGACTTCATAACATTAGCTATTCGTAGAACGAACTAGAGGATCAACATCAACAACAGAGCTTTAAGAACCGATGAGATTCATACTGAATCTATGTGGCTCCACCACAAGAGCACCCGTTTACCTGCCTACCCTAAACCCTACCGAGTTCCGTCTGAAGTTCAAGTTTTGTTAAAAAGAAAGATTCGTTCCATCGATGCAGAAGTTCCTGGCAAGTATAGAATGTACTCAACAATTGTAGCCATATCTTTGTATTGGCAATCGGCGTTATTAAGGTTGAATAGGGCCAAGGCCATTCTTCCATTCCTTGATTTTGTCACTCGTACAGTAGTTCTTTGCATGTCTGAATCGCGTGTGCAAATTTGCCCCGTTTTCACTGCAATTGTATTAATTGCATTCCCTCAACTTGCTCATGACCGCTTCGACAATCTTTTCATTTCGGTGTTTTTACCAAAGTTGCAAAAAGTTTCAGCGGCTTAAAAATAACTGTTCATAGATGGATGTATGAGAGTGCAGCGACTGCGAAATTAGCTCTTTCACATTAAATGCTAATGATAAACATAATTTTTTATGTTTTTATGACCGCTTAATTTCAGTCTTCGTCTTCTGCTGTTTAGGCATATCGCTTGTTTTTGACACTTTAAAAGATTAAAATTAAATATTTGTTCGCAGTATTTGGAGGAAGTTTTTGAGTCTAAAAAACAGTATATTACTGGAAAAACAATATATATACAAGCCTTAGTCATAACTAGAGACCGGATTATATGCATTTGCATAATTGCATATGCATTCGCATATTTTGCCTATTCTCACATGTTATGGCATATTTTACTTAAAATCTTGTGATAATGCATATTTTCGTTAAAACCCTAGGGAAATAAAAATTTATTCGAGGCAAAATATGTATATATAGTTGTTTTGTGTCAGAATCGCCTACTGCGACAAATCATACTTTTAAAGTTTTCCTGCGAAAATATTGCTTGGCCCAAAATATACCAGACGAATCAACATTGCGCAAAAACTACGAACCAACAATTTACCTAATAAATAAAAACCGCCAAATGACATACGAATTCCAAAGTAAACGTTTAAGAAACTTTTGAACAACAACTCAGGCCTTGAAGTGTTTTGTCAAATTATTAGTTTTATTAATTGTAACGGGTGAACTTTTGCCAACAAAAATAAGTTCTAACATTGCAACCAAATTTGAATACCTCCCAGTCACCTGAGTGGGTGTGGAACTGTCCTTTTTCTTATATAGAATTATTTTAAGTGATCGTAGACATAATCTTACCACCGAGCATTTGGAACAGTACATGATTGCTCACATTTCCAATATTAACAAAATGTTAAACAAATTCTTAATTATAAATTTTATTCAACTAGGTATATTTTATATTGAATTTGAAATAAAAAAACTATTGCTGTTATTTCATCATACAGCTAATGTTGCATATTTTGTACCTTTTTATGCATATTTATAGCATTTTTCATGCATATTTGAATGCATATTTCATGCTTTTTACGTTGCATATAATCCGGTCTCTAGTCATAACTAATTAGTCCACAATCCAACAAGACTATAATGGAGCTTTGACCCGCTTCAGAGGGTTTTATAAGTCCACAAATCAATTGTGAACTTAAAACCCACCCTGGTGAGCCAAAATTTCTCTTGTGAGGTTTGTTATGATTCGTTAATGTATATTTTTGTTATCTGCGGTAATTCTCACTATAAACTTCATAACAAATTCAGCTCAGTCTAATGAGACTATAATCACAGCAGGTTCGTCGTATAATGAATAAATAAATAAAAAATAAATAGATAGCGCAACAGGTCCGGAAGGACCCTAGGCCTAGCTTCTCATAACCATTCGTTTTGTGTGGATTTTTCATTTAGGGATCTACAATTTTATGCCGACTCCAAACGGCTAATTGAGAAGCTCTTTCAAGATAGTTATAATCTCGGATGTTTGTCAGACGTTCGCGAGAGGTGGCGCAGTGAAAAAAACCCTAGGTCGACTCCTCGCTTAGTAGTCCAACACACTAACCACTAAGCCACTGCGCCTACGTATGATGAATACGAATTTATAAATCTACACCATTTAATCTTCTGCCTTATTTATTAAAGCTTAACAACGATCTTATTTTTGATAAGATTTCGCCACATCGATGTTCAACAGACAACGCGCGAGTTTTGAAGACTTGTGATTTACAATATTATTTCCACAACGTTTTTGCATTCTAATCACATATTTGTAGATATCATTGTTGCACACTTTTGAATTCGTAAGACCGAACATGTTCTCGTTTCAAAACTGAAATTCCTACTTTTAAGTCATTCGTAAAACATATTAAAAAAAAAATTTATTTGGGGTTTTTTTCGGATTTATCGGGGAAAAATATTTTGAACCTCTGACAACGCTGTGTTGTGTGGAGTCTTACAAATAAGTCTTTAGTGGTACAATTGGTAGTAGAAATTCGGACAATTCCATGCGGATGAAATGAAGTTGGCGAAAGCTTTATCGGGGCACTTATGTCGGGCAATAAGTTGACAGCTTAGGTTTGGAAAAATATACAAGCAAATTTATATTTCTTTGTCAAAAATATACTTACGTTGGTAATTCACCGACGGCAGATCCACTGTGAAGTTGCAATGCAAAGAAAAAGTTAATAACAATGAAAATAAAATAAAACAACGAAAAAAGAAACACCCTTACTCTGGTGGACTCCCTCTTAAATTAAAAGTCGTAAAGACTACTTCAACTCTCTGGCCGGGGCCTGCTAAGAAGATGTACAAACACTGACGGGAATGATTTCTCGGATTGTGAATAAGTGGCGCCGAAAACGTTCCATTCTGTGGTCCACCGACACGTGACACAAATGTTTGATCGCATTCTGAAAATAAATAAGACACAAATTTATTTAGTAAATTCAATGAACATGGACATGGACATCCTTAACATACAAATTGTGTATCTACCATCGACAGTCGAACAACACAACATAAACTATAATTATATGGAACAGTTTTAAATATCGCAATGCAATTTGTAACAAGAAGCTGGAAAACTTTGTTAGTTCTTTTTTTTTACCCGTGTGAGAGAGTGACTGTGTATTTATAGTAACTACTTCAGACAAGCTATGACATTCTGATTTAAATAAATTGGAAATAACAAAAAAAAAAAAAAAAAAAAAACGCTCATTCGTATGGATCGGGAACATGAACAACCTACTTGGAGATTTTGTTGGTCTCGGCAGAGGTTCCAAATATGCTACCACTGGTATCCAAGGATATGGGTGTGGGTTTGGTCCGCCCTTTAGTTCAGTGGCGTCGAAATCGGACGCCACTGCCGAGATGGACAAACGAATATATGAAAGAAAAAATTGTAATGTTAGTTGTAGCTCGAAAAGATGGTACATTTCTAGATCTAGTCAAAGAACTTTAGAATTCGGATTTGTAGAGTGGGATTTGTAACTATTCCAGGGGTCCAGGTACTTAGGCCTCAGTTATAGCCACATAAGCAAAATTTTAAGACCAAGATTGAGTTCACTATCAAGTTCAAGTGGTTAAATAAAGCAAAAGAAAATTTGACGGTTTCATTTTACGTATGGCTATAACTGGGGCCTAAGATTTTGAAGCCTCACAATCAGTAAGTCATTGTGGCCTACAAACTACAATTGATCTAAGATTGACGTTCAAAATAATTATTACTAACTCCTCTGAATAACTGCAAGCCACTTTTGATATTACGGCCAAAACAAGATTTAAAGAGGGCTTGTGCACTTGGTCGGTAACGGGCACGCAAGTATTTGAAATCGAAGTGTCCACACATTTCAGTCTCTTTTTAAAATACCAACCAATCAGCAATCAGATAACCGCCGATATTTAAAAAAAAAAAGATGCTGTCAGTCATTCATTTAACTATAGCGAGTGCTGACTCATAGCCAAGACATTCGACACTGTGCAAATTAGTAATAATAGGTGTGCAATGCTTGTTGTCTTACAACGGACCTAGCTGGGTCTCAGTGAAATATTCCAAATGCTTCGGATAATTTCCATCTAACCTAACTTAAGTATACAATGCAACCTCGCAATAATTGTATGAATGTTATTAGTCGTAGTTACCAGGCATGCACTCTCTCCCTAGGACCAAATTCCACCCCAACCTCATTACCGCCAAGTGCCCATCTCCAGGATAAATACAAATCCTCGAAAGTTTATCATTTTGCGGAAAGCACAACGCACCAGAGGAGTGAGGAGCAACGTTGTCACTTCAAAAAAAAAAAAAAAAGCGAAGTAGATTTGACCTAAAAAGTGAAGTAGATTCAAAATAAGGGAAGTATATTTCAAATTTATAGTTTAAGGATATCTGAATCTGTATTTAATTCCATATTAGTTTTATATATAAACCATGTTCAAAAAAACGTTTTAAGATCTAAGAATATTTTTTTTATTAAAAAAAAAGTCTTGTTAGTAATATATCTACTACATTTAACTTTTTTCGATTGGCTATTTGCAAGATTATCAGTTCATTCCTTCTGCTTTTTCACTAAATTAACCATGTGAGAAACATGGGGAGTAAAGATAAATACTACAAATAAATGCACAAATATCCAGTGATTATCCTTGCAACAAATTTTGATGAAGACGCATAAGAATGGCAAATCGTTCTGAATGAGCGGAATCTGCGGAATGAGAATGTTTGTCTTTGAATTTTCCAGTCAAAATCGTCGCTTGCCTGACATTTGACTTGAGATCCTTCATCGTACCAGTCCAAAAGTATCATATATTTTAAGAATGTCTAAACCTTAAGTACAAGAATACGAACAAAACAAAAGAAGAATCATGAAAATTGGCACAGTGGTTATTGAGTTATATCGTCATCGAGATTCACCCCGAAAGAATTATTTGTATAGAAGATTATTAGGTTTTAATTTTGGGACTTGTTATAACCCACTTAAGTGAGACATAAATCCCAAATTCGATTTGAGACTTATATCCCATACCATCGGGACATAACATAATAAAATCCCAAATAAAAATGTTGGGCCTTATGTCCCATCCAACAATTTTTTTTTTTTTTTTTTTTATAAGCTTACAAAATTTTACCAGAGGAGATCCAGTAAAACTGTTTTTTTTTTTTTGGTCTGTCATCTTGGTTTAGTTTGACGCATTATTACAATTACAAAAAAAAAAGTTTACTTACAATTTGCGGGACATAAAAGGGTGATTTTTTAAGAGGTTTAGAACTTTTTTTAAAAAAAAAAACACAAAAAATTCGAAAAAATGAATGAAATATTTATTTGAATCGATAGTTTGAACCTTGCAATTTAATGTTTAAAGATAATTTCATGCAAATGTTGACCGCGGCTGCGTCTCGGGTAGTCCATCGCTGAGTCCAATTTTGGCATACTCTTTCACACATATCGGCCGGTATCTCACGAATGAATGCATGGATGTTGGCTTCCAGTGCGTCAATCGAAGCGGGCTTGTCCCTATACACATTAGCCTTGACATACCCCCACAAAAAATAATCTAATGGTGTCAAATCGCACGATCTAGGCGGCCAATTGACCGGCCCGAAACGTGAAATTAACTGTTCACCAAACTCGCCTCGCAATTGCGCCATTGTTTCGCGTGCTGTGTGGCATGTGGCACCGTCTTGTTGAAACCACATATCATGCAAGTCAAGAACTTCCATTTCGGGCAAAAAAAAGTTTGTTATCATCGCTCGGTAGCGTTCACCATTGACAGTAACGCTGCGATTCGCATCATCTTTGAAGAAATATGGCCCAATAATGCCGCCGGCCCATAAACCGCACCAAACAGTGGCTTTTTCGGGATGCATTGGTAGCTGTTGCAATGCTTCTGGCTGATCTTCACTCCAAATGCGGCAATTTTGCTTATTTACGTACCCATTCAACCAAAAATGAGCCTCATCGCTGAACACAATTTTTCGATAAAAAAGCGGATCCTCGGCCAGCTTTCCAAGCGCCCATTCACCAAAAATTCGGCGTTGTGGTAGGTCGGCTGGCTTTAGTTCTTGCACAAGCTGTATCTTAAAAGGCTTTACGCACAAATCCTTCCAAAAATTTTCCACGTAGTGCTGTAACAAAGGCCTAACTGCTGGGAACGGCGCCGAATCGACATTTCGCGGTCTTCTGTCACACTAGCTGATACGGCCGCAATATTTTCTTCACTACGCACAGTACGTAAACGTGTTGGTGGTTTAATGTCCAACAAAGTAAATTTGGTGTGAAATTTGGTCACAATCTTCCGAATAGACTGCTCAGAAGGTCGAGAATGCCGATCATAAAATGGAAGCAGCGCGCGATGAACATTTCGAACCGAGCACGAATTTTGATAGTAAAATTCAATAATTTGCAAGCGTTGTTCATTTGTAAGACGATCCATGGTTAAATTGCAAACCAAACTGAAGCTGTTTGACAGTGACACAAGGTACTAAACACACGTCAGCTGTCGAAACCAGTGTTGCCAAAACCAAACCAGCTAAAAAATCACCCGTCAAGCATTGCTGTAATTGGTTTCTTAGTTAGTCCAGTTTTTGATCTTATAAGCTACTTTCGGGACTCGCTACTTTGGATCGCGCATGAAAGGAAACTTATAAGACTTTCTCAAAAACTAGAGTTTTATATATTCTTTTGAGAATTTGAGAAAATAAAACTAAGAAAATCACGCAATTTTTAACCCTAAAAGTTTATAAGCTTTTTCTTAAAAGACAAGAATTTTTTTTAATATATTTTCTCAAATCCTCAGAAGAATATATAAAACTCTTGGTTTTGAGAATTTGAGAAAATAAAATTAAAATATTTGGTTAGATTATAGTTTTTGGTTTGTTTCAAACTGTTAGTTTAATTTTTTCAATTATTAAGAACAACTGTAGTGAAAAATGGGGTTGGATGCCTAATGGATTTCCACAATATTTTTCTAGATATTATCTTTGCGAAAATTTGGGACTTATGTCCAATCTTCGAAAAAACAATTTTGGGATTTATGTCCCAATAAGGTAGGATATAAGTCCCAAATTCGATTCGGAACTTATATCTCTCTTATGATGGACATAGGTCCCAAAATTAAAAATTGGGACTTATGTACCTGCGCCATATAAAAGAAGAAGATAGAAGATTAGGTACCTGTCTCTAAAAGTCTCAAAATTCATAAGTTTAGGTAGGAACGTAGAATCAAAACCAAACCAAACGTATCACCTTTTTGACAGAAAATTAAAAGAAAAACAATAATAAACGTCAGAAAATTGTAATAAATTTCGTGTTTAAAGTGAAGTTTAATGCAATTTATTTTGAAATTTGAATTTGGGCTTACATGAAAGAGTGTAAAACATTTTTTAAATTATTTTTGGAAGTACAGTCAACTCTCGATTAACCGGGGTGCTCGGGACCGAGCTCGTACCGGAAAATCGAAATTCCCGGATAATCGAAAATTATATTATCAACGAATAAACCAAAAAAGGACCTTACGAAGACAATATTTTAAAACACACGTGAACTTACGAAGGAATTGATTTACTGAATGAGAAAAATTAACAGAAGAATGCAAACAATAAGAAACAAAACCTTGCATGTTAGGTTTTGTCTGGTTTCGTTTGCAAAAATTAAAGAAAGTTATAAAAAATGATCACGGATAATGGAGTGAATCCCGGAAAATCGATTTCTAAATTAATAAATTTTTGAAAAAAATGTCCCGGTTGCCGGTTAATAGAATGCCGGATAATCGAGAGTTGACTGTATATTTGAGGTCTTTTTATTAAAATTAAAGTGGATAAAATAAGGGATTTCTAAAGTGAAGTATGTATAAACAAATTAACAATAGTGCGAAGTAGGGAGTAGATTTTATTTTTTTCTCCAAAATTGAAGTAAATCTACCTTAATTGAAGTAAAGTGGTAACGCTGGAGATGCACAGCGATGAATAATATGATGTGCACACATTTTTGTCAATATTCACCGCCGACATAACTACATACGTGTAACGTATTACATATGCCATACGCCATACCATACCATATGAGCTATCTTCGAAACTGGGTTAATGGATTTAAAATGTTGTTTCATTAAATGTTCATAAAGGCTAATGTGAGCACCAGTATAAGGATAACACTTATGACACTCGACGTTGTATGTTATTTCGTATTCCAGGGGCTCTTAACGCCTGTGAAGACTGACTGACATTCGGAGAAGCCTGTTTACCACTTCATGACGTTTTGCTAAAGCGTATGCTAAAAGCGCATATTAAGGAAGGTATTTCGTGGTAGGTACTGATGTCGGCAAGTGGAAATGTTTGCTTTACAAATAATTTTTCACTTATGACTAGTAGTAGTGGTTTTTACGTTCGTAAACCATACCCTTTCACATTCTAAGAGTAAAAGAAGTTCCATAGGTGTTTCAAAATGAAGTCCAATGTCAAATCATTAGCACGAAACTGGATAGAAAAAAAACGAACGAATGAAAATCCCGTAAGCTATATCCGTGTTATATTATATCCTAGTTAAATTGATATGGGTGGAGAATGTGGCAAAAAGGGGAAGCAAGCAAACCGAAGTCAACAGGCAACAGTCTTGGTCTTGGCTGCGGTCTCCATTGATTTCGAAATGTTTATTCTGTTTCGATGAAATGTTTATGTCGTATGTGCTGAGGGTGGCCAGCAACTTGCCCCATTTCCATTTAAAAGTCGTTTATCTTCTATATGAGTGGACCAATTCCTAAGGAAGTAAGACTAAAAGTTGCCTAAGCCCTTTGTAATGTCTGATAAATGTTTTCGCTCTGTCGGCCAAAAGAGATCACCCTATTGCAAGATGCTCTTATTTTTTGCAATTGGCTGCCAATGTCAAATCTGTTTTGACATTTTTCGACTAGACAGATGTAGAATACAAGTGAACAAGCCATGGAGCGATACACTCCCCAAGAACCCGGAATAATTTCGAATTTTCGATTTTTCGACCAAAATCATAATGACCGATGAGGCTCATTTCCACCTCAGTGGGTACGTGTGTATGGTATGCCTTTTTGTTTTTACATATACATACGTAAATCTACTTCTTAATATAAAGAGCTCAAATTTTTAAGGTACTGCCACCGACTTCAAAAATGAAATTCACTTGTAGAAAGCTGTACACTTTGCCTAAGGGATATTATTATTTTAGCATAGATTTAAAAAAAAAAAACATATCCCTAAAGGGGGACGTCTGGCATCCCTACGAGCTCTATAGATCCATTTCTAGTATTGCCAAGATGCTGAGTCTTTTTTTAACTAGTTTCCAGAGAACTGGTCACAGCAGATTTAGAAAGAACGAAAAAATACTCACTCACTGAATGAGCTAACCACTTCAAAGTACACATCAAGGGCAACGTTAAGCGTAATCGAAAATGGCTTTTATATTCCAGAGAATGGGAGGCCACATATCCAACATCTGTTTTCAATCAACAGCCTTGAGCAGATGGAAGGTTAGACTAAGTATAGGTCAGAATGGGTTGGTTGAAAAATAGCTTTCCACATTGCCATTGAAAATTTCAACCATGGGATACAGCTCACACTCGTGGTCTATTAACGCATCAGTGGCTACAGTTCAAATCAGCTTTTACCTTTGTTATCTACGAGAACTGCCATGAAAACTAGCACTCAATAAACGAGTGGAGGAAGTTTCCACTTGTTTGAATGAGTAGTTTGCAATTTGCGGGTGTTTGTTTTTCCTCGAAAATCGTTTCCTATCCCCAATAAATTTCCAAACTATTCTGATTAACCTTGCGGCTGTCATCATTAAGCCGAAATATTACTATCCCTGTTAAAATCCTCACGAACATAAACACTTTGTCTTTTTCTACGAAAGCATCCCAGCGGGAGCTACCTATGGATCGAGTTGACTGGAGCGGCACGTTACGGGAGATCCCACTGAAGCATGGTCCGACGTCCGACTATATAAGTTCAAAATTTGAATGACCCTCGCATAAAATGTCCCTGAGCGAGTTCGCCCCATATTTAATCCCAAGACCTGACTGTATACCTAAATTAAAACTTTTATCCAAAACAACCGTTGCGCATCCAAAAAAAAAAAAAAAGTATTTCACCATCTCATAATGTTTCGGCAAGGAGAAAGTTTTCATCAGCCGCAAGTCCCAGGCAGAAGGACAAAAGCGAGATAAAAGAAAGATTTTGCACGAAAAATTCGAAAATTACCGTTACCCCTATCCTTTAAGACATAATACTTCAAAGTGACGGATGTATTACATGGATTGCATTTTATTTTCGTCACGACGCCGACGCCGGACGCCAGGATGGAATACAAATAAAATAAATCTTTTCCCTTCACGTTCGTCCTATAGAGCTGAAATAAATCCGTCTCCTTGACGGCTATACAAGTATATGAGGTGCATTTCCACTTTCTTAACGAGCGCATATAACATTGGCGTAAAGTCCTTCAGATTCTCTTATCATTGGTTATGCACAAAGTCCTTGATTTTGCATTTGCTTGTCCATTATTCTCACTTTGCATGCAATAACCACAATATTTAATCACTTACGTGTCAATAGGTGCTCAAAACACCTTATCCCTTAGAATATTTATCGACATGCGAAGAGTAAGGCTCCTTGTTCGCACACGCAATCATCTTCAGTGTTTACAGAGTGAATCTCTTAATTTGCACACGCTCTATCGTATTGTTGTTATCTATCTATACATGACCTCTGCTGAAGTGCACACTTTTGCGAGCCTGAGAAAATCCTTATTGCGAATTTACCCAGTTGATTGCCAGAAGGGAAAGAGTGCAGTGTAAACACCGAGTAGGGGATATTCATTTACAATATACATATACAACCCCAAGAACCGCATTTACATTTTGAGATTGCACAGTAGGGCTCACCTTCCAGCTAACTGTATATCTTATGAGCACGCTTACTCCATAGCGAAGGCGAAGTCACAATATTGGGCGCACAAGTTGGAGTCTTCATTATCGTATCAAAGTTATGCTCACAGCGAACAAGGCTCTGTACCTACATGGAGACGATCAAAAATGTGCGTGTTATGAACTGCTTTGTGGTCGTAACGGTGGTAAATGTGGCAAATATAAAACCAACAAACAATTTATTGAGACACATATTTGTCTTGCCTTCAATTTGTGTGTGGCCCGAGGGCCACTCATGCTGTTCGCCCTTTTTTCGGGCGTTTTTTATTTTTTTTTTTTTTTCATTTTGTCATTGCAAAGGACAAATATCGTATATCCTTTGATGTTTTGATGATTTTTTTTTACATAGTTATGGCAAATGTTATTATACACTGCTCAGGGTAGGTTGACGGTATACGATTTGATGGATTCAATTGGATTTGACAAATTCTGTGGAAAGTTGAGTGAATTTTCCAGCTATAATGAGCAGGAACCCCCAGCAGGCGGTTAAAGATAGGAGGAAATTATGCAAACAAAAAAGGGATTGTCAAGTTTTTGAGGTTTACAAGAAGATTTCGGACTACTTTGCGTTATGGTTACGCTAACCATCGGACCTTTATTTAAAAGGACAGTCCTTTCTTTTATACTTCTGTCCTATATATTTTTTTTTTTTAATAAAGGACGGATTTTGTCCTGAAAATGTGCTATAAAACAAACAAACAAATTGGTGCGACTGTATCCAACAGTCGCGAAATATGTGTATGTGTAAACACCGTGCGTGCGGTATGTGTGTGGCTTGATACACGTCATTGAGAAAATAGGGAATTGTAATAACCGTATTCTGGATATATTATGAAATAACAATAATTTATTCTTTCTGTGCTGTTTCGGTAGAATAGATACCTACAATCGGATTGTGGTAGCTAAAGTAAGATATGTACATTCGAGACTGTAATCTATCTAGATTACACTGGAAGACAGCATCGATGGTTGTTCCATATCGTGTTGTTGAAATTTTTCGGTTGGAGTTCATTTGAAGTCGCTCAAGTTTGGTTTGCGAGACGAGTTCTCCAATCACGCGAGCGTTCAGTACTCGTTTTCCCCAACCTTTTTTCCGACTTTCAGAGGTTTACTTGCACGTAAACGCGCCCTGTAATTTCGCACGTTCTGCATCTGGCTTTCCCATATCTGAAAATATTTTAATGCATCTTCAATGACGGCAAAACATTGCATTATTGACAGAAATATGGAATTGTACCAATTACTTATTTTCCTGTATTTTTCTGCGTTTTACTATTGAAACGCATGTATTCAACAGTGAAATCCAACAGTGAAACAACGCGCACTTGGATGTTTACGTATCAATAAGCACTCCTAAAATTATGCAATGGAAAATACCCGTTTGCTGTTACACAGTAAATGAAAGTGTCATTGGAATTTCATTCGGCTTGCATTGCACATTGTAAGGTTCTGGTCTACGACATTTTTGTTAGTTGTTGTCCAGCTGTGATTTCTGTGTGCCTGGTAATTCACGAAAGATTTGGCACCGAATTTCTTCGAGATGTCCCTCACAGGGAAGAAATGTGAGACCATCATATATGAAAAACATGCTTTATTTCACATCAACAAAAAGCTGAAATAAATATACCCCAGCTCATAAATATATGCAATGATAAAAACGTATGCAGTGATAAAATGTATGCAATGATAAAACACAGTGACGCATTTCCGTCCCCGCAAGTTAAATGTGTGGAATTACTCCACCAGATTCCAACAACGTGCGCTTAGATCTTTACACATCAAAAATTGTTTGCATTAGGGCAAATACAAATATTATGTACAAGTATACGTGTACATATCACATCACATCTCTCGTACGAAAAGGAAAAAAAATACTACTGTAAATTAGGTACTTGAAATTGTTTTAACACCGCCAGTGCTTCAGTGCATGCTCACCTTATATGTATTTCGGTTTATGCCTACCGTTTTCTAATGCACCAACTGAAAGAGTATTTTCGATCATGAATAACGTTTCTAGCAGTGACAAACCACAAATGAATTGAAATATTAGGTCTGTTCCCTAACGATAATGCATTCGAAGACATTAGCGAAATTTAGTCAAACTTCGTTCCCTTACGCAAAAGTTGAAGAGAGCCAAAAAGAGAGAACAAATCGTTTACCATCCATAAAAAAAAAAGATATAAGCCCAAGAAATTTCTCTGGGCTAGTTGGTTTTTGGTTATTGCTGGCAGATGGTTGTCAAATCGTTCAAATGGTAATTTGTAACTGGCTTTTTATCATTTGATTTCATTTATATTTTGTGCTTGTATTTTGTATAGCATTAAAATAGATGTAAGAAGTAAAAAAATTGAACTTTTTGATTTCTGCAATAAAAAAAATTCAAAATATTATTCTTGAATATAAAGTTGTTCTTTGCTCTACTGATATTTGAATATTCCCGCCTAGTAAAAATTCACATTTTTCAAATTTGTAGTTCAACGCGTTCCTTTTCTTTTTGGTAAATTTCATTTCGCTGAGCGAATTCTCTCGCAGTGAGAGAAATGTGAGATATTGCCAATATTTAACCAGAAAGTAAGGGAACAGACACAGACCTAATGATAAAGCTATTCTTATACCTAATTGTAATTTCGGAAAAACCTGGATAGAATTTAGAGATTTACGTAATGAAAATGTGTTAAGATTATTGCAAATAAATTGAATTGAATTGAATTGAAAATGAAGATGTCTTGAAATCTATCTATGATTGCCATGGAATTTAAATTTCTGTATAGTGTGTAGCTTTTAAAAAGGTATTAAAATTAATTACTAATGTAAACGATTCTATTTCCGACTGTAAAATTCATTAATTATTCACATTGTCGACATTTAATTTATGGAAGCACATAATTGCAAGCTTTGGGCCTTACTAATAATCATTTTTCACCTTCACCTTAAATATTGTGCAGGTCACAATATGCAATTTTGTATGGAAAAATTCGTCATTGTGAGTTCAATATAGTCACTAAAATTTACAGACGAAACTAAAAATGTTTATTGGTAAGTCCCAATGGCTGTATTTTCCATACAAATTTCGCAATTGTGAGCTTGCGTAAATTTAATTTTGAGACTTAATTTTATTATTAGTACGGCGCAGAGTCTCTCTGGCGTTCTTCGGAATAGAGCAGTGGTTCTTAACCTTTTAGTGATGAGGGACCATTTGACAAAATGGCTGTTTCGCCATGGACCACCAACTGAATAAAATGTTGTACTATCTATAGGTACATAAAACACGCATAAAATTTTGTACGTCAATTTAACATTATAGAAATAACTATATTAATGAGATTTTTGTGATCAAAACAATGTTAGGTACCTTAAAGCAATTTCTCAAATCCCTGGGAAAGAAATTTCCTTTTGGCTCCAAAATTCTTCAATATTTATTCCTGTCTCGAATATATCTTTCAAGTAACTTTCTCAATAACTTCCTCTTGAATTTCATCAGGCACCTCAGAACTGCTTACATTACAATGAAAGGATTGGGAATCAATTTCCGAATACCATTGTCCTCGCAATCAGGAAAATAACGAGTGAATTCATAAACAAAACAAACAAGATTTAAGGTACTTACGTATAAAACTCTGGACTAGTGGTCCGCGGACCACTGGTTAAGAACCACTGGAATAGAGCAATAGGGCTTAGTAAGACAAGTTTGCTGTCGGATATTCTTTTTCTACATTTGAGTTAGGTCTGCCCCCAGATGTTGCATCGACCTTTCTTCATTATTCTACATAGTCGAATGAATTTTGCAGGGATACTCCAAAGTTTTGAGCCAAAACAATAGACACGAATTAGAAATCGATGAAAAAATACTTATTTGGACTTCTTATATTTTTTTTTAGAACTGCAAACTTGGTAAGCTGTATGAATCTCTAGATGGACGTATCACAGATCGAGTATGGCTTTGCGAAATAAGCCCAAAAAATTGAAATAAAGCCCCAAAAAATTATAAGAAGATCGAACCTGAGCGGTAAAAACCACGCCATCGCAGATGCCAATGCGATTGGTCTGAACAACTAAAAACAACATCACCCGTTGAGAAAGTAAGTACCTGCTTTATAACCAACCACTATGCAAGTCCGAAAATATTGCGGTATAGCTCCTTTTTAGGGTTCCGTAGCCAAATGGCAAAAAACGGAACCCTTATACATTCGTCATGTCTGCCTGTCTGTCCGTCCGTATGTCACAGCCATTTTTTTCCGAAAGTTTATGAGCTATACTGTTGAAACTTGGTAAGTAGATGTTTTCTGTGAACCGCATTAAGATTTTACACAAAAATAGAAAAAAAAAAAAAAAAAAAACAATAAATTTTGGAGGTTCCCCATACTTAGAACTAAAACTTAAAATTTGTTCATGGTACGTGTGTGGTATCTTTGGATAGGTCTTCAAAAATGATATTTAGGTTTCTAATATCATTTTTTTCTAAACTGAATAGTTTGTGCGAGAGACTTCCAAAGGCTGCTATATGGCTGTACCTCCAGAAACCAAGCTATAATAAATCTACTATTTGATCTTGAACAACTAAAGTGACCCTTTATAAGACCTTGATCATCCCAGTCCTACTTTATGGTGCAGAGGCATGGACTCTATCAAAAGCGGATGAGGCTACTCTTGGTTACTTCGAGAGGAAAATTCTTCGAGTAATTTTCGGTCCCGTCTGCATAGACGGTGAATGGAGGAGGAGATACAACGACGAACTGTACGGGCTGTACAGCGACATCGACCTAGCCAGAAGAGTGAAGGTTCAACGACTGAGGTGGCTGGGTCATGTAGAGCGAATGGACGTCAATGCTCCGGCCCGGAAGATCTTCGAATCCACACCCGAGGGACGGCGCAGTAGAGGAAGACCGCGACTCAGGTGGCGCACGCAAGTGGAAGGGGACCTTAACCAACTTAGCGTGCGAAACTGGAGACGGCTGGCCAAAGATCGTGCTGGCTGGAGACGCTTGTTGGTTGAGGCCCAGGTCCACCCCGGACTGTAGCGCCACCTTAAGTAAGTATTTGATCTTATTTAATCAAATACGAATTTATGTTTAAATGCGTTCATAACCGATTGTAGCTGTATTTTTTTGGGATATGGAAGCTACTTATTGAGACAAAATATACGCAAATACTTTCTGACGAAAAAAAAAAAATTTCACTGTATATAGTTCGTGTTTGTGCGGGGGCTGGACCAGAAACGCCTCCTTGTTGTTGTAGTGAATATATGAGTGTTTTAGTCATTCTAAACTACATACACACTTCTGAGTATATAAGGATCTAAAACGCTTCACATGACAATAAACATGAACCCATTTGTCGTTTACAAAAATTTAAATTTCTTTGCGCTCCCAGACGATACCCACCTACATTCTCGTTGTCCTTCACTTCGGTCGTCCTTTCATTTGCTTTGAGCTTCGGTCCGGAATACGAAATGTTCAAATTTACATTTTACTTTGCAGAGCAAAGAACCAAACTATTTACACACTGCAAGGCAAGGATATAGAAAGGGAATAGGTTTAGCACGAGGTGCGCTACGCCCTACACCAACCCGTTTCATTATTGTAAAAGCAATCTCTTTAAACTGTAACTAAACCGTTTCCAAAATTAGAAAAACATAGAAAAATAAACTTAGTAAAAATACTCTCAGAGTTTAGAACAAAAGCCCGTTAATAAACCCCAGGCACAAAGTCATTGCGGGATTGTTGAAATTTGGTCTTTCGACGCATACACTCCCACTCACCGATGTTTGTGTGTGCTTAATTTATAACCTTCTGCTTGGGAAGATCAGTAAATCATTGAGTGGTGTTTGTTTCTCGGTCACCGTCAAGTTGTATGCATGTGGTTATAAGGATGCGGGCCTAAATCGATGTCATCTGGGATGGAGTTTGAAACGCTGCCGTTGTTGGGTGAAAATAATGTGAAGAGGAAGTTTTTTTTTCTGTCCTTTGCAGCATTGTTCTTATATTCCCCTTCTATGGCTTAGTTTTCGCTTTGGAGGAATATTTTTATTTTGTTTTGGTTTTGGATGAGAAATTTATGGCTCCCTACATAATAGAGAGCAAAGTGGCGATAAAATTTAATGAACGTTTGGGTTTTTCTCTTTTTCTTTTGTTTTCCATTCCACCGCGTCCCGGTTATATATATATATATTTTTTTTTTTGCGTCGCAGCAAAAAGCTATTTAAATGAAAAAGATTGTATTTACTGCAGGTCTGGAAAAGTTTTCCCGGATTTATTCTCATTTGTTGCGGAATTTATTTAGACCTTTTAATGAATATTTATTTTGAATAGAAAGTGGAAAAGCCAAGTGGGTCAAAAATTGACAAACCGAATTTGTGACGGGTCTCGTAGGTCGAAGTTATTTCAAATAGTAAAGAAAATTGTCCGCACTCTGTGGTGCGCATTAGGGCACAAACAGTATTTAGCAACTTTTGCCGACAAAATTTTGCGGAATTACAGGGATTGTGTGCGGAACTTGGGCAGACGTCAGATTGGAATGGGATTTTTTCTGGCACATTAAGGAACGACAGCCTCATGGTGTCAATTGTGGCGTTTCTCAGTGTCGATGATGGAGAGTTCCTTATATTTTTTAGAAGATACCACAGAACCTGAAATGTAATGTTTTTTTTTATGTGTTAACATCTAAGCGCGCGTTATTGGAATCTGGTGGAGTAATTCCACACATTTAACTTGCGGGGACGGAAATGCGTCACTGTGTTTTATCATTGCATACATTTCATCATTGCATACGTTTTTATCATTGCATACATTTATGAGCTGGGGCATATTATTTTCAGCTTTTTGTTGATGTGAAAGAACGAATAAAATATTGTTATTTCATAATATATCAAGAATACGGTTGTTACAATTCCCTCTTTTCTCGATGACGTGTATCAAGCCACACACATACCGCACGCACGGTGTTTACTTGTCTTCTGGTGTGATGTTGGTGATCGATTCCTGAAGATTGTTTCACCAAAGTACTCCATCACCACTCTCATCTCGTAGATATGCTTCACCTTGAGTATTTGAAAATCATTGCTACTTGAACTTGAAAGCAGTCTCCTAGCCCTGTCTTGTATGTTTTGCAGTTTGACAATGTGTGATTGCGCTGCACCTCCCCACGTCAATATTCCATATCGAAGTCTCAAATCTATAAGAGCGTGGTAGACCGCTTTACGAACACAGGTTGACGCTTTGTATTGAAGACAGGCGAGTGCAAACAGAGATCCCTTTAACTTGTTTCTTAGAATGTTGATGTGAGGTTCCCATAAAAAATGACAGTCAATTGTTATGCCCAAATATTTATAGGTATCCATAAACTCAATAGCTTCTTCGTTTAATAAGTTGGAGGGACATCGAAAAGTCTTCAACACAATTGTAGTCTTCGGGTACTTTGGACTGCGTATGCCGGTGCAGGGAAATAAGTCCCCAGGAACTAAGTCCACTGAGGGTCTTAGTTCCCACCTAATGGGAAATAAAACCACTTTCGTGAAGTGGACCTAGTTCCCATGTAAGGTGGGAAATAAATTCCGAAAACTCGGAGTGGTTTTATTTCCCTTTTAATGTGAAGTAAATTCTCACTGTCGACTAAGAACAAAGTTAAATTAAAGAGTCAAGTTGGTACTTTCGCAATTTTTATTAACTAAGGAGAAATTTAATTTTAACTGAGGCAGAGCAATATTATGTAAAACATTTCAAAAACGAAATTCGGTTTGCAGGACTCTGAAAGTAATCAAAGAAAAATCTACGCTCACCATGACCGGTCGTGCGAATTTTTTACTTTTATTTTCTAAAATTTTCGAAGGCTAAAACAAAAAAGTTGTTTGAGAAAATAAATTGTCATTTTTAGCATTCGCGCGAATTTTTTACTTTTATTTTCTAAAATTTTCGAAGGCTAAAAATGCCAATTTATTTTCTCAAACAACTTTTTTGTGTTAGCTTTCGAAATTTTAGAAAATAAAAGTAATAAATTCGCGCTTTTTTGTTTTTTGTTTTAGCCTTCGAAAATTTGAGAAAATAAAGGTAAAAAATTCGCGTGAGTTTAGGCTCGTGGACTTATGTCCCTGCGCCAAAAATCACCGCAATTTTCCTTTGATTATTTTCAGAGTCTTGCTAATTTCGAATAGAGTATTTTGTCATACAGAATAAAACTTAAAAAATTCAGCTCGCAAGACTCTGAAAATAGTCAAAGAAAAACAGCCGTGATTATTTAAACAAAAGTGTATCCAATTCTAAATGTTGGAAGTTAGTTCCCTCTTCTTATTTTTGAATGTGTACTAAGTTCCCATAAGAAAGTGAACTCAGTTCCCACCTTACATGGGAACTAAGTCCACTTCACAAAAGTGGTTTTACTTCCCACTAAGTGGGACCTAAGTCCCTCAGTGGACTTAGTTCCCGGGGACGTATTTCCCTGCACCGCGTATGCCTATGCATGGCTTTTGTTTTTAGACTATTTATTACCAGCCCATTATCATGACACCATTTGCTTACTTCGTCGAATTCTCCTTGTATTATTCTATTGTCGATGCCTCTTCAAGTGACTGGTGAGATACTACAATGGCAGTGTCATCTGCATATGCCTATGGGGTGCTCTTTTTAAGACACTTAAGCATTTCATTAGTATACCATATAAACAGCAGAGGACCTAATTTGGATCCCTGAGGAACCCCATATCGTATACCATGTTCACTGCTATGACACTCCTTGATTTTGACTCGAAAGTTCCTTAATGTGAGGTAGTCCTTGAGCCAATTGGCCAACCTTCCTCTAATTTCCACTCTTTCTACAGCGTCAATAAGTCTATTGTGGTCCAGGGTGTCGAATGCTTTGCGGAAGTCTAAAAAAAACAACTAGTATATGGTGGCGCTTAATCAAAGTATTGTTTATTGAGTCAGAAAATTTTCCTAAAATTTGATTCGTACTTTTCCCTCTTTGGAATCCATACTGGTCCTCGCTAATCAAGTTATGCTTTTTAATGAAGCTCCATAATCGTTCAGCTACTATTTGTTCCATGACCTTCTCTATCGAAGGCAGAATTGTAATAGGACTGTAATCTTATTTATATGGTTTAATAAAATACCAAATATAAGTCCTAAAAAATAAGTTAATTGGATTTCATTGACGAACATTTTACGAAGCGCTAAGCCACTTTGAGGCAAACAAATTCGACCAACTGACCCGGCTATTCGCAACGCAATTGAAAAATGTTCCCATGAAATTGGTCTTTTTGGACCTGAAGCGCACATTTGAGAACATTGACGCCATTGAGACCAGTGGTGTTTAGATCTTAATCCATGAAAGGGTCTTAGTTTACACTCTTGGAAATTTTATTGCTGCATAAATTGAAACCAAAACCATTTCAAAGAAACAAGAGATCCCGCTTCTTTTTATGTGTTCTTCCTCTTTATACACAAAACCGTACCACTCTCAAAAATCAACAAGTCTGTGGTGATATAGGAAATATGCTATACAACCCTCAAGTCGCGGTCATGTGTCAGTAAGGTCAGGAACGGACCTTAATTTGGTCTTCGCAAAAGACCTGAAAACCCCTTTGGCAGAATTAAGGTACAAGCAAAACCTACCACTGTTTGGTGCCGTTTTTTTTTTTTTTTTTTTTTTTTTTTTTTTTTTTTTTTTTTCAAGCGAGTAAAATTGATCATCTGACAAAACAAAATTTCTAAAGCGTAAGACTTTCACTACCGTCAACCTAGTTCATTGGGAAACTACTTATTTTCCAACTCATTATCGTTTGTACCTGCGTATTTCTCAACGACGATACAAGTTTTACATAAGTAAGACCTTCTCAAAAAGGGGGAAAACTATTAAGTTCCAGTTTCAGACAGCAAAGTTAGCAACAGGTTCTTATTAGACTTGAAGACAGAACCACGATGATAGATTGATCATTGCTGATATTTTCTGATTCGATGAGATTAATTGAATTTATCTAGTTAGACTGAAGTCTGTAGCTAAGCTTGTACACGTGACAAAAAGCCTACTGATGGCTTAAAATATCGATGAATGCGTTGGCTTCCTTAAGAACCCTGTTTATTGTTGCACTGAAAATTATCAGTTAGATTTGTGGGTACAAATGTTTCAATTATATCAGGAAAAAAACAGATATTGATCAAAAACAGTACAAAAAGTATAGCTGTGGAAATGAACGACATTATCCTTAAACCTCTCAATTTTTTTTATTGAAATCTGTCTGATTTTCTTAGGGTACGAGAGTGTCAATGAACTCGTTCCGATTTTCCTAGAGCGTAAATGCCCCCCTTTGCCTATTTCCGCCATGATACCAACAGTTTATTGAAAATAACCCAACTCTTTTCAATTCAATCAGTCCTTAATGCATAATTTATAATAAAATTTAATTACGAGTTGAAGCAAACAGAATGTCTGGGTCGGTACCTCCCGCATTTTAGCCTTCGCTTGAATTGAATTTCCTAATGTACGTTCAATGAACCTGAATAATAATAATGTAAATGAAACCCTTCATAAACACATCCCACACATACGAATTCGCTTTCCCTGACACATAATTCACTTCCAACTGACTTCCTTTCATGGAGAAAAAAAAAAATGTTCGTTCGTCAAATCATGTTTCAATGTTACGAACACAGTGTGGGGAGAGTTGTCCCAAGAGACCTTATTTCCCATATTTTCTTGAAAGGACTATATCCCGTCCTTTAGATGTCACATTTTAAAAGTAAAAAATATATATAACAAGAAAAAAGCCAAGCTTACGAAAAGTTTTAATTTATTTTGAAAAACAATCCATTCGGGCCATTGCTCACCCTTCATCTGGGGTAATTAAATTAATAAGTGCAGTGTTTGGGGCACACACCGTACACCCCTTTTCTAAAGGTAAGTTTTTCAATTTGTTACCAACATTATTCCCGGGACGAACAGATACCAATTAGAATACAAAAAATAAACAGCAGCAGACAGGAATTCAACTAATTAGATCGCAAATTTGTCACGACTGTGTGCGTGTGCTTTTCTTGTTCAACATTTCTTGAGCCATTCCAAATTTTGAATAAAGGAGCGATAAAAATAAATTGCTTGCTTCAGAGCAGCGTTGCCGCTGGAAAATTTCAAAAAGGGGACTCAAAACGGACCCGAGCTGAAAAAAGTGGCCTCCTCATAAAATACTGATATAGCAAAAAAAAAAAAACAGCAACAAAGGCATTTCTTTTTAACTAAAAAATTAAATAATAAAGTAAATTTTAAAGGCCGATGTTGAATCTGAACCACACCTAAACGTCAAGTTTTTTTCTGCAATTTATTTGACATTTCTCAATTTCAGACTAACTCAATTTGAATCATGGAAAGATACACAATCGAACAACGCGTTAAAGTTATTCAGGCTTATTATGAAAATGGGCGTTCAAATCAAAATGCATATCGTGCACTTCGTGATTTTTTCGGTCAATTCAATCGTCAATTTTCACCTCAGTGGATTCGTCAATAAGCAGAATTGCCGCATTTGGGCGAATGATAATCCAAGAGTGATTGTCGATAAACCAATGCACCCACAAAGAGTGACTGTTTGGTGCGGTTTATGGGCTGGCGGCATCATCGGGCCGTATTTTTTTCCAAAATGAGGCCGGTCAGGCAGTTACTGTGAATGGTTTTCGCTATCGTGAGATGAAAACGAACTTTTTATGGCCCGAATCGGAAGATATGTATGTGGATGATATGTGGTTTCAACGGACGGTGCCACTTGCCACACAGCTAACGAAACAATGGCTCTTTTGCGCGACAAATTCAATGGCCGTGTTATCTCACGTGGTGGCGATGTCAATTGTCCGCCAAGATCATGTGATTTGACACCGTTGGACTTCTTTCCTTGGGGTTATTTGAAAGAAAAGGTATACGTCGATAAGCCAGTAACAATGCAAGAGCTAAAGGATGAAATAATTCGGCACATTAACGGCATAGAACCTCAATTACGCCTCAGCGTCATCGAATATTTGGACCATCTGATGGAGGATGGCCGATATTTTGTTCCATTCATAATTGAACCATATAGTCCAGGATCCCTGGTACATTTTTTTAACATGATTACTATCAAGCTAATTTTCCGTGAGTAGCTTAATTTTGATAAGACGCCCACAATTTCCTTTGCGAAAATTCTTGATTGTGGTAGCTAACAGAGCTAGCAAGGCTGAAATATGTCGATTTAATGATTCTCAAATATTTATTACTAACTGGATTGTGTTTTTTTAAATCTTCAGATAATTATCTAAATTATTTGAAAAAATATTTGTCCTACAAATTCCGTGGTACGTTATCCCGGTCCTACGCTCAAAAGTAGTACCTAGTACAGAACTAGTTATATAGCTTGGTACGCTATCGCGGTGCTCCAATTGAATGTATTAATGAGGGTGGGTTTTTTTTTTTTTTTTTTTTTTTCATGTATTCCTTTTCTGCCTTTTTGGTTCGATTTCATTATACGTTCAGCTTTGTTTTTGTTGTCTGTTGCTTTTATGAATGAGATGAGCAGGTACCTACTTTGTGTGTAGTTTGCATGTGCATTTCTTTTTCTGTGGAAGAATTTCTGCATTACGATTTACGAAATTTTTCAATTCTTGTTTGAGCACATATGAATTGAAATTTTCATTTCATATATGGCATATGACTCATTTACTCGGTCGGTGTGTTTAAAAGATTTTTTCACTGTATCTGATGTTACAAATAGGAAAACGAAAAAATGACAATTCTTGTCGGACTAGTGATACATACCTGTTTTTTTGTAGGACATGGTTTTATTTGGGCAGAGAACACACTAACCTATTATTAATATTTTTGTCCTACAGTTAGTAATGATAAATATGGTCTTATGGTCTTAACAATTTCTGAGCGTAGGCCCGGGATAACATACCACGGAATTTGTAGGACAATATGACTGTTGAATTATATAAATATTAACTAATAAATTAAAAAAAAAATCAGGTTATCGATACATGTTGGAAGGGGGGGGGGGACTCTTTGATCAGACCATCGATTTCGTAGAAAAATATTTTTTCAAATAATTTAGATAATTGTCTTAAGATTTAATAAAACACAATCCAGTTAGTAATAAATATTTGAGAATCATCAAATCGACATATTTTAGCCTTGCTAGCTCTGTTAGCTACCACAATCAAGAATTTTCGCAAAGGAAATTGTGGGCGTTTTATCAAAATTAAGCTACTCACGGAAAATTAGCTTAATAGTAATCAAGTTAAAAAAATGTACCAGGGATCCTGGACTAATACCAATATTATCATAATAAAAAGAAATGACAATAATTTCCTAAATAATTTTTGTTTTATTAAAAATCAACATCGGCCCTTAAAACTTAACCACCCTTTATTAGCAGTCTTATTCGTTGAATAAAGAATAAAATCCTACTTAAACTGAAAAAGGGGCCATTTTGAACATTTTTTAAAAAAAAAGGGGGGGGCAAGGGCCCCGAGGTTCAAAAAGTGACCAAACGGCAACGCTGCTTCAGAGGACCCGCTCCCGCTGACTCCATTTCATTAGGATATGGATTGCAGACTACATTTCAATAAACACCCCATTGATGGAGCATTAAACAGTAACACTGCTCGTGGAGCACTTACAGATGCTAATGATTTCGGTGTACCGATGAAAACAATTCAATGCATCTGCACGTAGAACTAATAAAAGATTCATGCTCTCCCTCGTATTTGTGTGCATATTGTAAATGGGGATATAATATGGACCGCAAAAAGTACTTCCAAGTGTGTGCGGTTTATGTGGATGGCATTGAAATTTAATTTTACCCTCAACGTGTATTGCGAGCATACAATGGTTTCACCACAAATCGTGTCCGTGTGAAAGCAATTGCTGCGGTGGTTGTATGGTTTTGTATTAGGTTGGAGCATTTATAAAGTAGGCGGTTTAGAACAAAAATTACTTCTACTCAAGACAGTGAACTTGAAAAAACTAACAATAACAACTGATCACAGCCCCGGAGATGTTTTAGTAATAACGCAAATCAGTAAATACGTAATGAATGCCCTGAAAGGATTTGCTTGTTTCTGGTATATGAAAGGAAGTTTCCCATTATATTCGGCACATTCAAGTGATGAACAGAAACTGTTACTTCACTTAGTAATAATCATGTCCATGCGGACACCAAGCAAGTGCTGCCGAATCGATCAGTCATGAACTCGATGTCTGTTATACCATTGACAAGCGCTAACTCCAGGTCACCTTTCTTATCGGTTAATCGCTGAAGGCAATTCCAGAACCAGCAGACCAAGACCCCAATACCTGCGTTCTACAATGACGTCGAATACAAAACATGAAGACCCACTTTTGGGAAGCATTGGACCGAGGAGTACTTGCTGGAACTCCAGCAGAGGACAAAGTGGTCTTCGCAGCATCCGAATCTCGTAACCGATTCGATGGTTATTGTTCAGGAGGACAATTCACCCCCGCAGAGATTGCTACCGGGCTTACCCTATTCTCTAAAGATTTAGCAAAACAATTGCCGCACAACCAAAGGTGTCATTAAGAGGCCGATCCACAAAATAACCCAACTGCTGTGTTAAAACCAAGTCATTTCAAAGGAGGTGGAATGTAGGTTCACACAACACCATAACCAACGGACATCCAAGGTTTAGACATACTTTTGTTAGCATGAAAAGAGACAGCACGAGGATAAAGAGTCAGCCTCGTTTGAATAGTCATCATAGATAGATGTGTAAAGACGTGGTTGATTTTAAAAATTAAGATTTTCTGGAGTATTTCCCTAACACTTTATTAAATTAAATGATTAAATCATTAATTTTGTCATAGCATTTATAAAATCGATGCATTCAAAACAACATACTATATCTATTCCTTTCTTCTAACTCAAAACAATAATTCAAACTTAGCGCCTAAAAGGCAATGTACACCATATTTTAAATTGAATTATATTCTAAAGCAATGTAAATAGCCGAATTGTACTAAACTGCTATCCATATAGAATTCGCGGAGGAAATTAAAATCAGTTTGGTCTTGCTTGTTCTTGGATAGATCTTGTCGTCGATTTTCGAAAGCTTTACTCGATTTGAGCAATTATCAAATCTTGTTCTCGTCGCTGAGCAAGGGCATACCTCTATTTCGTTATTTGTCGAGATTTTGAGCATAACTAAATCGTAAATTTGCTTTTAATACAAACCCGCGGGAATTTTCCTACTACACTAATGTGGTATTCGATTGGGCGTTCTCAGAGCACTTTTTATGTTCGTTTGGTACACAAAAAAGCAATCTTTGTCAGATTTCAGAGCACTTTTGTGAATCTAGATATTTTCTCAGATTTACCAATACAAGTGCGTTTGAGTTTGACAACTGGTGGAGGTTGTTAAGGTTTTCGTAAATTTGTTCTACAGCAAGGAAAAGCACTGCATCGGGTGAATCTATTTTTGTAAATTATTTATGTACTAGCTAACCCGGCGAACTCCGTTCCGCCCAAGTTCGTTAATGTAATGAAAATAATATTTTCAAGCATGTAACATGTACGTGCCGGCCACCCTTCCGCTTTTGCACTAAATTGGTTTGCTCACACGTGAGAACGCCACATAGAATTGACCATCTGAAAAACATGGGAATTCAAGACTGATGCTACAAATATCCAGCGAATATTCTTGCGGCTTATTATTTGTCATAGACGAAAATGCCAATGACAAATCCTTCTGAATAAGCAAAGTCCGCGATATGACAATGTTTGCCTTTTAATTTCCCCCTCAAAATCGTCCTTGCATGACATTTGATTTGAGATTCTTCACAATTATATCAAACGCGATCCGATACAAAGTTTCGGTGCACTTAGGTTGCTCAACAAAATTATAATTGAACCGACTTTTAATTTCAAATTGTGAAGCGATAAGTCCGGAAGCTGGAACTTTCAAAGAATTAAAAAATTAAAAATTTTAAATAATTTTTCTTGTATTGGAAGTGTCACTTCCTATCCATTATAGTTTGAGGACAAACTGTGATCGTCTGAGTTCTTTTTCTCTATCGCCGTTCTTCTCCTTTAAATTTTAGCGCGTTTTAATGGTGGCACACAATTATAGTCATCGCTCCAATATCGAAAATCCCGCGTCTTGCGGATGCCCGCGTTCGTCTTGGCATTTTCAAAAAAAAATGACTGAAATAAACTTTTCAACTACTATTTTGTCCGCCTTTAAGCATTTTACAACGCGTTTAAACATTTTACCACTAAACATTTATCACCTTGAAGTGTCTCTCACGCAAACTATTCAGTTTAGAAAAAAAAAATCTGTTAGAAACCTAAATATCATTTTTGAAGACCTATCCATAGATACCCCACACGTATGGGTTTGATGAAAAAATTATTTGTTGAGTTTCATTTCTAAGTATGTGGAACCCCGAAAATTGATTGCTTTTTTTCTCTATTTTTGAGTAAAATCTTAATGCGGTTCACAGAATACATCTACTTACCAAGTTTCAACAGTATAGTTCTTGAAATTTCGGAAAAAAGTGGCTGTGACATACGTACGGACAGACAGACATGACGAATCAATAGAGGTTCCATTTTTTGCCATTTGGCTATGGACCCCTAAAACATCCGCACATACGTAGATTCTTAATTAATTTTTGACACAATGTAGAAGAAAAGTCAAAATAAATATTTAATAGGAAGAATCATTGGATTGGGCAAATCAGGACCTCACGGCGATTTTCCGGAACTTTCTCCCTTCCTAAACCTGATATACAGCAATACGAACAAAATCAAAAAAGAATCATGAAAATCGTCCCAGAGGTTATCGAGTTATAACATCATCGAGTTTCGAACCGAAAGAAATATATATATAGATACCTAGATAGATAAAGATAAATGTTTAGAAATGAATCGGGAAGCAGATTTCGATGTTTAACCAGTGAATGGATATGCTTATCACAAAAAAGAGCAAGTGACGTTTTTATGTTCAAACGAAATCTGAAATCTGAGAGCGAATCTGAAGAAGCCCAATCGAATACCACATAAGTAAATTTTTCCAGAACGGCCGGAAAAATCTTTGAACGTACACGCTCTTATCTTATATTATCTTTTGTAAATTGTAAGGTTTCTGACAGCTGAAAACCAACTCAGCAAACCAAAAACAAAGTTGTGGCGACAAGTTGATATGGGGTGCCAGGTGGGATTAATTGTAATTAAATATAAACTTAAGTGTAGACACAAAGACAACACCATTACAAGCTAAAGATTCAGTCATAATCCATAACCAATTCACCGTTTAATAAGTCGCCCCCATCCGCAGTCTTTATCCGACCGCAGCATCGAATGATAAACCAATGAAATCACAAACCGCTGCCATTTGGACTCGAGTTGTAAATTAAAATCACAACAGCACAGCTGAGGATAACCCAACATAGATCTTATCGCCATCCCGTGTCGCTCCTAAACGGTTGCGACATTTCCAATAATCCCCAACCGTCAATTCGCATCAATCTGACGGTGCGCCCCTTCTAGTCTTTGCGCCTTAGGCAAGGTCTCTTCGTCATCGCTCTTGTCGTTCACCGACTCAAATGCAAGGGTGGGGGTTGCATCCATCAACTTTACCGTAGTATCTTTTAATGAGATTTTCATAAGACATCGATGCCCGTCTCAGATGGCCATCTGCGTGGCACAGAAGGCTGTTGAAAACCACTCTTCGCCAGAGATGGTAACACACAGATGCGAGGATACGAATCGATAAATCAACGACGAGGACGAGGAGTCCCTTATTTAATAGCATCCCCCTATAATGGATGTCAAACTCTCAAATCTCTGGCAATTTATTTTAAAGTACATATATAATCCTCGTTCGCATATACTCGTACCAGCCCTACATCCTGAGTCGGCTATGTGTGCTAAGGAGGGTTTCCGTTTTTTTTTTTTCATACTGATTACCCAAAAGTTCAGGGTAGGCCAATAGAAGAAGAAAAACTTAACGGGCGACAAAAGAGAACGAGAGCGGTTGTAAGGGATTCCGTAAAGTGCAAGGACTATTCAATCATACAATAAATAATAATACCGTTTTTGTTGCCGCATTTGCGCCCGTCGGAGGGGTGCCACATTCACCAAGGCACTTGAGCTACAGTATTCACCTCGTTCGGCTCGTTGGCTGTCATATCCTTTCGTAATATCTCAATCTGACGGTGTGTTCTTGTTTTGAAGTGTGAATTTCCATTTCGCCCGGCGCGGCGTGGGTGTGAAGGTAGAATAGGGGTCAGGGTTGGAAATCGGTTACGATGCCCATATAGATACACAGGATGCTCACATGTGATATTGATTCATGGAAGTCAAATTGACTTATCGTCGTTAAAAGTGGAATTGATTTTGTGTGCTCTTTCCTGCGGCTAATGCTTTGGTGCGCTGTAAAGTCAGTGTAGAGAGTAATTAATTCGTATGTCGCTGTGAGAGCAAGTAAGCGGAAGTGAGGAACAAGAACATGAATTACAGATGCAGCGACTGTTTTTTTCTGTGTATGGCTGCGGCTTAGTATTTTTTTGCTCGTGTCCTTCGGGCTGTTGCTGTGAATGCCGACATGGCTACATAGACACAGCAAGCATTTATGGGGTGTGAGTGATGTCACAAAAAAGGGCATTGGATCAGGGTTAAATCTCTCTAGGGGTATGGTATCGTGCCTTGGAAATGGAAACCAATGTGTGCCTCTTGAGTGGAGATGCAAAGACGACACACTGTATTCCGTGGGTTTTGGTGCCACGGTCAAAAGCGTTCTATCTCCTTGTTTGCCTGCAGCTTAATCGATAGTCCATAGTATATATAGAGATAGATCGTACTTGCTAATGTAATTGATAAGAGGGCCGATGTCCTTATTTGTTGGGTAGATGTGTAGATATATATGTTGGAGACTGATTATAGCCATATCTGGTTGCGGGGTTCAAAATCATTGAAAGACTGAGCGCAGGAGGTGGCATTTGTCCTTGAAGGGGATTTATAATCGCTTCCTAATACCAAGTCGTGAAAGCAAAGTGATCGGTTAGCACATATTGAAACTGTTTGATGTTTTGCACTGGGACAGGGGAGGCTTTTGAGTTTCCCGAAAGTGCTGTGTAAAGGATTTTTAACCTCCTCTATTGTAAAGGCAAAGCCTTCCGGTAGGTACTTGTATACGTTGTTTGGATGAGGCTCAGCTTTGTTACTGGGTGTAACTATCCACATAAATGCACCCATTATCAGGCTGAGTAGGTTTAGAATTGCGGATATGATAGTGTATCTTTGCTGGTCGACGTTATGTTTTGAGGTGTTGATTAAGTGACGCCTAACCAAGGTCGACTAGTTTTTGAATGTATATGGAGATCGATTTGCAGAAAAGGAATGCAGCCAAACGTAGTTGCTTCCTTGACAGCTCTAGGGAAGTAGCCTATCGTCAATACTCGTTTAGCTCACGATAGATTACTGTGTTTCGTCTAAGACCTTAAGTGGCAGGCGATCCAATGGCGGTCGTTTGAAAGGCGAAGTCATTTGGAATGTGTCGATGATACCTGCTTATTTTCAAGTACCATCAGCGGGTTAGTGCAAAGGTGACACTCAATGCAGGTGAATGGAGAATTAGTCGGTCAACGTCAGGAAATTGACAAGTATGAAAATTGTAGTTGTGAGAAACCCATCGGACTTCTTTTTGTAGGGTTATTTTAAATGCAAATTGGACTCCAGCAAGTCTCAGATAATTGAAGAGCCGAAGGCGAACAGTCGTGCCGAAACCATGATTCTACCACCCAAGAGCCAAGATGCGCGAAAAGTGATTTAACATGCAGGACACATTGAGGCGGCCACTTGAATGCTGTTATAGTCAAAAACTAGTTCAATCAAATTCTAAAGGAATAAATTAAATAAAAATATCTACCTACGGATTTTTGTAAAGTGATTCAATATGTTCAAGTCAGGAACTCCTCATGGATCGGGAGCTCGTTAAAAAAAAAAAAATTTCCCATACCTACCTACCGACATAGAAGATCGGAAATTCGTTTATTTTTGGAGTCGAATGAAAGCAAATGTAACTTTCTTTCTGCTGGAGCTAATACACCGTCAGATTCTGTGCACCTACCAGATTCCCTCAAATAAAAAAAAAAAAAACAAATCTTGACAATTTTGAACATAGGTTAATATGTGTAGGTGTACAGAATTTGATGCAATCATATTTTTACAAAAACTGTGCGGGTGTATTTCTTTTGAGCGGTTTGAGCGGTTTTTTTTTTTTCATAACCTACATGGGGTTTGGTGCAGGGAAATGAGTCCCCGGGAACTAAGTTCACAGAGGGACTTAATTCCCATCTTGTGGGAAATAAAACCACTTTCGTTAAGTGGACTTAGTTCCCATGTAAGGTAGGAAATAAATTCCGAAAACTCTGAGTGGTTTTATTTCACTTTTAATGTGAAGTAAATTCTCATTGTCGACTGAGAACAAAGTAAAATTAAAGAGTCTTTGCAATTTTTATTAACTAAAGAGAAATAAAATTTTGACTGAGGCAGAGTAATCTTCTTAATATATAAAAACGTTCGTGCGTATGTATGACTGACCATCACGGCTGAACCACAGAAGCTATCCCCGTTATAGTCACACCATATAATGTTTGTGTGGTGCTCCGGATGGTTTATGTTTATTTTAGACCCTATAGGGGGCGCTGGGGTCGCTTTTTTGAAAATTCGTATTTATGGATTGATTTGGCTCAAAAAAAAAAGACAATTTTTGCCAAATTTTGGACCTAAAAGGTGGCGCTGGGATATATTTACGACTAGTTAGATTTCCCTGCATATCAATTTTGTATCAACAACATTAAATTTAATTGTAATAATATAGTTGGGTTGTCTATAATTTTTTGAATTGGACATTTTTCATATTTCATATTTCATTTAGCTGTACAATTGTTCGACGAAAACTCTAAATTAGTTCTCAATCAATTTTAAATAGGTAAATAACATTTCCATTCGATTTCCGGCACAAATAACATAACCAAGGAAAATGTTCATAACCACTGAGCCAATTTTCATGGTTCTCCTTTTGTTTTGTTCGTATTGTTGTATTTCAGGTTTATGCAGTCTTTAAATAAGGCACTATTTTGGACCCGATAGGTGGCGCTGTCGTCAATCTCCAAAACCGCTCAATCGATTTCAATGAAATTTTATGGATGTGTATTGTTGGTTTCAGCATGAAAGAAAGGATACTTTTCGATCCGATAAGTGGCACTGTTGTCGATTTCCGAAACAGTTTTATTGAGACGATTAAAATTTTTGGGATGGGTATGGTTGCTTCAAGTTTGAAAGAGAGGATAGTTATGGACCCTATTGTTGGTACTTTACAAAACATAGGCGGGATAGGAAAACGGGTTGCGGCAGTTCTCATTCAAAAATAAAACCAAACGCTTTTTCTAAAGTTGTATAATTAAAAATATTAATGGACATTGTCCAAATAGAGCACTTTGCAAAATCTGAGCAGGACTTAATACGAAAGGTACGAGCAAATCCGGGTGGGTACAACTACATGTAAAAGAGGCTGCCGTTCGGATATGCACTCATAACTCGAGAACGGATTGGTCGATTTTTATAATTTTTGGTTTAAATTCGCATGTGCCCAAGGAAGGACATTCTATGCTACTCTTTGTCCTAAAAACAAAACTTTATGAGGATTAGTTGAATTTTTGAATTCTTTGGATGTTCCGGGCAGTTATAATTTTGATGTGCAACGTCAATGCACTGAAACTTTGTAACGGAACGCGTTTGATTTGATGGTGAAAGATCAAATCAAATGTCATCCAAGCGACGGTTTCAAAGGGGAAAATTTAAAGGCAAACATCAGAACGATTTGCCATTCGTATTTAAGCATCTTGAATTTTCCGTGCGTCTCCCTATCAATCTCAGAGATGGTAACACCATGGTTGCCGTTTTAGTGACTTTGTCGCTATATCTAGTGGAATTTTCAAAAGTTTAGTGACAAAAATTTATTTTTTGTCACTAGAAAATTCTAGTTACTTTTCTGGTGACTTTTTGGAAAAACATGTTTTTCTAAATTATTAAACATCTGGTGATGTTACATCCCTGGTTTTCAAGTTTGACACTTGCAAATTGCAATATTCAATTTGACTTTTTGCTTCCACATTCAAATGCCGAAGTCGAACGCATTTTTAGTATGATGGTCATAGTTAAAAATAAGTTGAGAAATAAAATATCAACGAAAACTTTGAACTCAATAATGCTCATCAAGAGTCAGTCGGAATGACTCTTGATACAAAATTGAAATGGAAACCGCATGTAAAGAAAAAATGCGAAGAACTTAAAATCATATGTAGACAACTTTATTGGTTACTCGGAAAATATTCCAAGCTTACCCTCGAGAACAAGCTTTTATTATATAAGCAAGTGATGAATCCTGTATTTCAAATTAAAGTGCTAAGATCGTTCGTCAGTGCACCATGGTACATTAGAAATGAAGATCTCCATAGAGACCTCGGAATTCCTACCGTTAAGGACGAAACGAAAATATGCGCCCGAAAGCATAGAAATGGATTTAGGACATATCATATTAATAGCTCGGTCCGTGAAATTGTCGATGAAACACATTTATTGCGGCGTCTACAACGAACTAAACCTTCGGACTTAGCCCGATAATTATCAACCGCGTTAAAATTGCGGAACGAGTAGGAACTTTCGCCGGAATGTTGCCTGCCAAACGTGTAAAACTTTGTGATTAAAAAATTGCTTGATAAGTCATAACTTAGTTGCAGGACAAAAGAAATTTGTAGGAGGTGGTAAAAATCTCACACTACTATGAGCACGCGCCGAGTGTCCTTATAGTGTCTTTTGGAAGATTTCCATCTACCACAGAGAAAAAAAAAAAAAATGCTCATCAGAAATCAACTAAAAATACAAAAAAAAAAAAGTTGTCACGAATTTCGTATTCCTAAAAAAAATTAAAAATGCCTCCGATATTGAGATAAATGAAAGTGATGAAGATGAAATCGATCTTAATATTTTTGATTTGTATTGTAGTGATTTTAAAAACATTTTTTTTTTTTATTGTAACTTTGAGAGTGAAATTGCTTTTTTTTATAAGTTAACATAAATCTATTTACATATTGTAAGTTTTTGACTAATTGTTAAAAATAAAAATGTTGTTAAAATTGAATATTTTTTTTTTCATTTGTTGGTAGCGAACATTTTTTTCTAGTGACTTTTTTGAAAAATTATAGCATATCTGGTGGATTTTTAGGTTCGAGTTAGTGACTTTTTTTTTGAGTTAACGGCAACCCTGGGTAACACCTACCACAAAATTTTTCATATGAGGGAACTCGAGAACGGATCGTCCGATTTGAGCTATCTTTTCTTTGTTGTGTTTGTCTACGCCTAAGGAAGCTTCATACGATGAAAAAAATATGGAAAATTTGAAAGGGAAATTGAAGAATTGTAGAAATTTATTTTCCATATATTTTGTACGGGGAGTGTTATTTTTTAAAAAAAAAATGTTGATTTGATCGTAGTATATACAGTTAGATCGCATTTGTCAAAAGATATTTTGGATCAAAAAAATTAATTTCTGGTGAAATAGTGAATGCTGCAAATTCAAATTATTTTATGCAAAAAGTCAATATTGGGCGGGACAAAGTTCGCCGGGCAGGCTAGTAATATATAAAAAATTTCAAAATCGAAATTCGGTTTGCAAAACTCTGAAAGTAATCAATGAAAAATCGACGCACACCAAGACCGGTCGTGCGAATTTTTCGCTTTTATTTTCTCGAATTTTCGAAGGCTAAAAATGTCAATGAATTTTCTCAAGCAAACTTTTTTGTTTTAGCTTTCGAAAATTAGAGAAAATAAAAGTAAAAAATTCCCGAGAATTTAGTCTCGTGGACTTATGTCCCTGCGCCGATAAATCACCGCAATTTTTCTTTGATTATTTTCAGAGTCTTACAAACTGAATTTCGAATGGAGTATTTTGTCAAACAAAATCAAAAATTCCAATTCTAAACGTTAGATGTTAGTTGCCTATACTTATTTTTGAATGTGTACTAAGTTCCCATAAGCAAGTGGACTAAGTTCCCACTTCTAAGTCAACTTTACGAAAGTGGTTTTACTTCCCACTATGTGGGAACTTAGTCCCTCAGTGGATTTTGTTCCCGTGGACTTATTTCCCTGCACCACATGATTTACTTCTTTCAAAAGTCTTAAACTATGATTACACGTGTCACTTTTCGTGGCAAATTTTGACAGACGGACGTCATTATGACGTTAACACAAAACACTGGTCCTATATTTGATACTACGCCTGTGAAGCGTCTGGTCACGCGGGCTCTCACAGCGCTTGACACAAGTGGCATAGGTATAGCTAATATGTCACATTTGACATGACCGCTCTTTAGAATTTTAAAAAGTAGTGGGCAAAACGTGTTTTCAAGGGTTGGTGGATAGAGATTTTCCATATCATTATTTACATTGAAATTCGTCTCGGAAAAAACAGCCATAAAAATATCTGAGCACAACAATTATGAGCAGGCGGTGGCCGAAATAAGGGTCATAAAATAATAGCATTCGCATTACTGGCGACAGAAGTCCAGATGTGAAAAAAAGGGTTCAAGGGTACCTGCGACCTACTGAAATATCACCAAATAAAAAAGAAATTAACGAAAGTGAAAACATAAAGTGGAAACATATTTTGAGCCTTTGTGGATTTGGAATTGCAATGTTCTGTGCATAAGAATAATATTTTCTTTATTTTTCGTTTTTTTACTATACAATACTATATACAGTATAAAATGTCAAGAAGAAAACTTGAAATTTTAGCGTTGGAGAGCAGTCCCAACGATGGCAACGACTTTGATGAAGTTTCGATGCCACCACGAAACGAAAGCGCCGTACTGTTTGGACAAATAAACGGTTGATCTGTCGTGGGAAGGATGATTTCTGTGCAAAATTGCTGCGAGAATTACGTTTCGAATAGCCTAATTTGCATAAACATTTTTCACACAATTCGATCGATTGCTGACTTTAGTGAAGCCGCTCATACAAAAAGCGGACGTATGTGGACGAGCATTCCGGCAGACGATCGATTAGTGCTTTCTTGGAATTGTTAGCATTTTTCGAATAACCGTTTTTTTTTTTTTGTGATTTACAGAAAATACGTAAACAAGTTTCTGCAGCTACACATATTCCAAACACAGACAAACAGAAAAAAACATTTGAGAATTCTGAGAATTGAAAAACACAAAAATAAATTTGAAGAAATATTTTTGTTTCAATATGCATTAAATGAATGTATTAAATCTAATTTTACTGCCAAGCCAGTTTATTCCACCGGAGAAATACGAAGAGTAAACGCTCTGCATCAAAAATGTCACGAATATTAATTTTGTCACGCGTGTTCCACCGTGTGATCGCCCGTCACTTGTTTTTGTCACTTAACATTCTCAAGGAATGACAATTCTATTTTTAAACGGCATGAAAATTCTATTTTGTCACTGGTTTTGGAACAAAATGTGAAATGTTAACAGCAATTTTCCAACTAAATCACTACATCCCTCATAATAAGCACCTTAAGGGCATCCGCTCAACGTTCGTTAAAATGAAAAATTAATTTCCGCTCAAAACACCTCTAAAGCACACTCAGAACAGCAGGAAAGAGAATTGAATACAAATGACATTTTTCGAAGCTCTCCAACCTCTCTACATCCGGTCCACTTTACGTTGAAATGGAAAATCGTTAGAGAGAGATTTATTATATCTCACTGACACAAAGCCCGAAGGATGTGATTTTCAATCCAATTATTTGAGCACCCTCGAGTTACCCACATCAACCAATCCAACGACCCTGAAGATGATACAAATATAAACATAACATCACAATCGGCATTTGGCTATAAATACCATCCCAGGAATTACAAATTACACATTGCGAGTGCGGGATACGGGTGGGCATTTCCATTTGAATAAGTCAAGCGGATAGGGATATTTAGCAAACGAAATGTTTTCATTTCGCCATAGGAACTCTTTCCTTTGAAATGTGCTTGCGCCCCACGTCCTCCCATCGAGAGATCTCCTTAATAATGCCTATACGAAAATCAACCGAAATGCAAAAGTAAATAATCACCAGACCGCATTATTTGATGCAGAACGGGTGTAGCTGTAGCCAGATTCACCAAATGGTTTATTTTAGAATTGTTTTGCGATTCAATTAGAATGTGTTTATTTAGTGTTGCCTTGTAATGCCTTACATTTGGATACATTTTGCTTGGCGAAATTCGGATAGATGATGAGTAACCGCGCAAACGTTGTTTTATGAATTCCGTCGGAAAACAATTACGTGCTTGCAGAGGCGCCTACTTCCGCTGGTCAGATTTAAAACCAACCATGCAACGTGGAATTGTTTATCAAATTAGTGAGTGGAAAAGCTCTTGTAGTTGGCATTGTAGTGCGAATTAATTCTTAACTCTGCCTTTGGTTTTAGGTTCCCTCTGTAAAGAAGCAATTGTCGTGCAAGTTTTCGAGACCGTGACTGTGACATGTGAGAAGTCTCGCTTGAGATTTTGCATACCACAAAGCAAAAAAATCAAATCAAAGCTCTTCTTTTTTTTTCTTTTTTTTTTATATACTTCTCCCGGGAAAGGCGAACCTATAACGCTTCAACAGCGCCCCGAGATGCCTGCAGATGTATGTTTGTTCTGCACTTAAATTGCTGCAAATTGTAGTCTTCTGGAAATATATCCCCAGGAAGCGAGTTCCAAAGTTTGCTTGTCCTGTAACTGTCCTCGCGGTTGTCAAGTGTACTGTATGGTCATGAGCATTAGCAGCCTGTCTTGTTGGGCGTCCAAAAGTTGCATTTCGAGGGATAATGTCTTTGAGTTCCTCAGAACATCTACCATGGAAGTACCTATAGAACAAGCATAGGTCAGCTACTTGTCTTCTGTGCACCAACGGTTGTAGATTCCATGTGAGTGTAGGGTCTCCAATGAGTCGAACTGCTCGTCTCTGTATGCTATCAAGCAGGTTAAGTGAATGTTTTGGGGCCGAGCTCCATATATGGGAACAATATTCCAAGCCTGGTCTAACCTGTGCTTTGTAGAGAAGGAGAAGTTGCTTGGGGCTAAAGTACCTCTTTGCTCTAAATAGGTAGCTCAACTTTGCGGACGCCGACTTTGCGATGTAGGATATGTGGTTCTGCCATGTGATTCCTGAATTGACTGTTATTATTATTATTTGTTGATCCAAGAAAATCGTTGATGTGGAGAAGAAACAGAGTTGGAGAAAGAATAGATCCTTGGGGCACTCCTGCATTTGTAGCAAACGAATTGGATGATACACCATCTACAACAACTTGGATCGATCTTTCCAGAAGAAAATTTTGCATCCATCCGCAGAGTTGTTGTGGTAATCCATTTGACATGTTTAGAAACCAACTTGGAAAATTTAGTACAATGAATAACAACACGAACTACATATTTGGAAAAAAAGACACCCGTTGAAGTTTTCCGGACCAAGACACCAGAATAAATATTCGAATCAGATGTAATTGTACGTATTGACGATCAATGCTTATTAAATAATTTTCGTTTCGAAACTAAATAGTTGAATATTATACAAAGAGGTGTAGATATCTAAGACATCTTAGTTGTGGCCAGCCCTAAGCTTGACACATAAAACTTGCGCAAATGTTTTAAATTTGAAATACTTTACGTATCTAACGAAGCCAACTTTTCCAGAAACAGTGAATACAAATATGAAGATTCGCCTACAGACGTTTTCGATGACGCTAATGTCTTGCCACGCGAAGCCGATATATTGACCACATTCCGAGAATTAGTTTTAATTCAAAGAAATACCTCATTTATCCGTACTATACTCTGTCCAAGAAAAATTGTCAGTACAGGCCTTATGGAGGAGCTTTTTTTCTACCAGTGGTGCCTGTAGCTACTCTCACGGCACTCAAACACAAGATTTGCCACTGTAATAAAAACGAAACCACTGGCATTCGAAAGAATTTGTTGTTGTAATTCTCCTGAAATTCGCATACATCCCACCATAACCAGTCTGCCACACAGCCGCGGGCAGCAGAGACAATACTGAGACCCCCAACTTCGACCGATTAACAGTTATTGGCCTACAAGCTAAATTTTACGCTCCCAAAAAGTTTAGGTGCGCTAGTATTGTTGCATAGAAATTCGTATTGACAAATGTCAAAAATCCTCTCAACCAACACATTCGCACCTAATCTTTTTACATTTCACTGTGGGCAAAGCAAAACGGATAGAAATTGGCGTACACGGATAGGACAACAAAATGGCGGATTCCTGGCAAAAATTGAGAGGGCCAGCGGCAAGAGGATTGTGAGTTGGGGGTCTCAGTATGATTTGTTTATGGCGGGCAGAATGAGCACGATAGTCTTGTGTTCGCTTGCTATTAACATCAACCAAAATAAGCAGTGTGTGTGAATAAAGCACATCAGAAGAGTGTTACCATATGTCAATGAAAGCATATCATTGAGGGGTTTTCTTTGAATTTTGTCAAAGAACTTTCGGTTTTTGTGCTTTTTGGAGCTTTTGAGAGCGGTATATTATGTGGCATGTTGCCATTCGGTTTTAGTTTGTTTGTATTTCTGAAAGATCCAATAATATTCAGTTAAAACATATTTTTTAATGTTGTCTTTTAGAAATAAGGTTTATTCGTGAGGTGTTTTAATGCATTCATTTCATTAACGCAACAAGTGATCATATGTGCGTTGTAGAGATATTGCGATAAATTAATAGTGAAAACTACGGCAACTCAACCGGATTCATGCAAAAGCATGGTATTTTTTGGGATAAAATTTGATTAAATATTTTAATTTAGAAAACTAAGTACAAATTTTTCAGCCTTATTCGTTAGGGCATATTTCTGCATGTTTTGGTAGGTATAAATTCATATTTCACTTTGTAGAGCATATTTTTCACACTGAAATATCAAAATGATGAAGCAGGTAAACTTATACTGTTTATTTTCGGTCGTTGGGTTTTACCACTTCCGTTCACTCCTCTCCAGTAAAGCAAATGCCTTGAAAGGATTTTATGATCCTTTTTTTGCTACTGTTTCCGCGAAGTTCTGCATTGACGGGTAATAATTTTTTTAACAAATATGTGATCTAGGTATCTACTTCTATATTCCAAAATGTATGTACAGCTGCACAAGTGCAGTCCTTTTACCATCTGTTTAGGTATATGACATTGTGTCGTGGTTATATAATTTTGTATTCTAATTGCCTGTTTGTATACCTGCCTTTATTTTTTTTCATTTTGATTTACGAAATGTGTATTCTTTGTTGGAAAACAAACTAAAGCGATTAGGCCTACTGGGGATACCCTTTAAAAGAAGCGAATATTAGAAAAGGAAAACTAAAAAGATAAACGGAATTTATTTCGTTCAGCAATATTTTTATTTTAAATTGGAAGTTGGTAACCCTAAGAGTATTGCTCTCTGAGTTATGGCGAATTATCATACACACTACGGCAACCCTGTGAGAGCCTTAAAAAGGGACCGATTTATGTAAGTCGTTGCAACCAGACTGTGAGAACAACATCCTATCTTCCCTGTACTGTCAATTTTTCTTGGACAGAGTATAGTTGTGGTCGAAAAGGGTCGATTTTCTTTTATAATTATGTAAAACGTATCACAATTTGCGATATGTAGGTATGTTGTTTTTTTTTTTATAAAAGAAAAAGGGATATTTCGATATCGAAAAAGTACGCCCCTTTTAAAATAAGATTTACTTATGATTAACAGTCTAATACCTTAATATGAAAATTTAGAGGAAAAATTTGAATCGAAAAATATTTGCCTTAACATCATTGAAACAAAAGTGGTTTTTCACACTTCGCAGATGGTAGTTCGGTCGGTAGTTGTGGAGATTTTTCGCGAACGTAGTCAAATAATCGAGTGTTTAGTACTCATTTATTTCTTATTTAATTTTTCAGTTATTTGTTTTATTATTTATGCGTGAAATGATTAAATATTTTATATATATGAATAACAAATAATGTATATAAAATATTATATTTTTTATATGTGCTTTGCATATTTACGGGTTTTGGCATTGTTTAATTTTTGTAAATAGATGGATTTTAGGGGAGATAAAGCGAATTTTAAGGCCTGGTAAGCTGAGTTTCATGACGATGATGTCGATGATCCCGATGATCCAGCCTCAGAATCTTCTGGTTCCGAACATGAAGACAATCATGAACAAGAAAAGCATGTAGGAATAGACGAAAATGAAGAATATATATCCTCTGATGAAAAAGACATTAGTGTCCTATAAACCTTAGTCGAATAAAGTTGACTTTCTTCTGTCCACTATACTCACGATCAGCCCGGAATTTGTTCTACTGTGGACAAGCCAGAAATCGTTGAATTTTATAATAGCTCAAAAGGAGCGGCAGATACTGTGTACAAAATGTGCTCAATAAGGAGTACCAGTCGTAAAATCAATAGATGGCAACTATGCTTGTTCTATGGCATTCTAAATATATCCATAACCAACTCGTATGTAACTCAAGTTTCTAAGTGAACTTTTTGTAATGCACATGTACAATTGTAGATGTATACATCGTCGAGAGATCGGGTTGATAGCAACATTCAATTTTTTTCGGTAGTTCTCCAGACAGATGCAATAGTAAAATATTTATTAAGAGCATTCAGTAACGTTACCGATAATTTTGAGACATTTGTCCCAGTAATTAGTGTGCTGGACTAGTGAATGAGGGGTCTCGGGTTTGATCCACGGAAAAATACAAATTACATCCTAAGATCTTTTTCACTGCACCAACTCCCGCAAACGTCTGACAAACATCCGAGAGTACAACTGTCATGATAGAGCTTTTGAATAAACCATTCGAACTCGGCATAAAATTGTAGGCCCTTTCCATTCGCCCCATAGAAATACAAAAAAGTCACATGTTCTTGTAGGCTTTGGAAGCCTACATTATTCGTGCTATTGAGGACATACGACCTATCATAATAAAAACAAAATACCCTGTACTATCACGTTTCTAAATCCGAAACCCTAGCGAAGCACTCACATCCGCATTTGCTCCCGTCTCTGGGTTGGTCAAACTTCTATATAAAGGGTGGTTAAGTTTTAAGGGCCGATATTGATTTTGAATAAAACACAAATTATTTAGGAAATTATTGTCATTTATTTTTATTATGATAATATTGGTATGGTTCAATTATGTATGGAACAAAATGTCGACCAAATAGCCGCCGCGACCTCGGCGGCACACCTCCATCCGATGGTCCAAATTTTCGATGACGCTGAGGCATAATTGAGGTTCTATGCTGATGCTGTTAATGTGCTGAATTGAATTGTTGCTGGCTTATCGACGTACACCTTTACTTTCAAATAACCCAAAAGAAAGAAGTCCAACAGTGGCGGCCAATTGACATCGCCACCACGAGAGATAGCTCGGCCATTGAATTTGTCGCGCAAAAGAGCCATTTTCGTTAGTTTCGTTAGCTGTGTGGCAAGTGGCACCGTCCTGGTGAAACCACATATCGTCCACATTCATATCTTCCAATTCGGGTCAAAGAAATTTCAAATGAAATGCAGAAAAAAGCTTGACGTTTAGGTGTGGTTCACGTTCAACATCGGCCTTTAAACTTTAACCACCCTTATTTCAAACCAACATGTTGCCAGCTCCGGTAAAACGGAAGATTCCCTTTTTCACCTTTTATCAAATTTCTGACTGAATTGCCGCCGCACAAAAAGGGGAATTCTCCACGAACTGTCAACACTGAAAACCAGTTGTATTATACACGTAGCTATTCAAAAAAAAAAAGTTTTCAAAAACAATTCCTAAAATAAAGATGAACCAACCAAACAAACGAATCAGTTGAATGACATTAGTATTACAGAAATTTTGGGACAAATGTCTTTCTGCTCCTTTAAAATACCTGCCCTAGCTTCAGCTTCTAAATTCCTTGTTCCATAAAAAACCAACAAACAAACTAGAAGGATGATAATATCCCGAACCGCATAAATCTGAGTACAGAACTTTCTCCTATCCTCTTGCATTGCGATGGACCTTTTGTGGAGCACCGTGACCACAAAATAACTACCTACTGTATACCAACTGAGCAAACACCGTACTTAAGAATTTCTCAGAATCCTAAAAACCACATTGGAAATGGAAACCCTCCTTAAATAGTTGAAAAATTCTACACGTTGTAGTAAACATGCAACTGAACAGGACTTTAATACCTCCAAAGGAGTTCCCTCTAGTTTAAAAACTATTTTGCCTCGAACCAGTGTTGTTATATCGTGGGAATTTCGATGTCCGAAAAGCCTTTCTTGGGATAAAGGGAAAAAGATTTTCTTTCCTTGTAATACAAATTTTCCTTTTAGAAACTGGATTTTGAGGCAAAAAAGTGTCGTTGGTTTTTAAAAGGGATTTTGAGTACGGTGAAAAGGGAAAAATTACCACGCTTCGTGGGATAAATGAAGGGAGAGTACTCACAACACTTCCTAGAACATCCCGCTCTTGTTGGCGATTTGAGCGGAAATTCTCTCGCTCGCGTAATTTCATTAAATCCTCGGAAATTCCATGAAAATTATTGACGTGTTGAATAAACAACTGAACGAACGCGTAAATTACATTCTTATCGTAAAAGGGCACAATGGACAGCAAACGCATAACGATACGAGTTGTAAAATATAGCACAAGCGATATTGGATCCCACCCCCCAGGTCATTACTCTGGGGAAAAAAATCACGATCCCTTTCTTGTCGTTATCGTAATTGGCAAAAGCCATTTATCAATTCGAGTGCGAAAGGGCATGACACCGCACACAGTACGTCAATACATGGTGCACGGTCTGAGTTTGATTAAATTGTTTCCCATTTATATTAGACGTCAAATCAGTTAGCCCGCAATACGCCTCGGCGTCTGACTTGTGCAAACAAATCACCTGCGTCTCTCAAACTGACTTTGGCAGTGTATTGCTTACAATAATGGCTCATGGAGGTGTATTGATTCTTCGTGTGAGTAATCTGGAGCTACCATAATTCATTGTGTGCACGCCAACCGATTTATTTGGCTTTAAAATCATGCACACGTTGTTGCTTCAGACACTTATCTATCAGACACGTGAATAATTGCGGACACTTTGGTTTTGCCAGGTGGGCGTTTCCTGGTACCGAGGGAAAATACTGAAAGCGCTTCGTGACAAAGGACACAAATTGTTATGGGATTTTGATTAACCTGATGGCACATGAAATGGGTTATATGATCCCCCGAGGGGGATGGAAGATGGAAGAGTACATCATTCCTCGAAACCTGCAATTCGACGACCTGTTTTCCAAGTAATATATACAAATCGGTGATAAGCTGATTAGGGTGTGCTCTAAATGCTAATACTTCTCAATCGGAAACAGCCCTGTAGTCAAGAAGGATTACTGTGGGTAAGGGACCACCTCAAACATAGCTTAACCAAATCCATAGACTGTGGAGATGAACACTTGTCATTTGTCATTCTCGGACGCTTTTAATCATCAACAAAGCTCTGTTAGACTGAGATAGCGACAGGATCTACATAGTCGCTTATATAAAATACTAAAATAAAAACTGAATGTCTTCAGTTACTGTAGTAACCTTCCGGAAGACTGTGTTTAAGTTGAGCACTTTTGTCACAAACGGTACACTAGACGCGACCACGAGTAAATCGGACTATTAGCTACCCTTCCTGAACTACTGTGACATATTTGGAAGTGAGGTCAGCGAGGATTTTTCAGTGAGTCGGAAGACCTACTCGGATATGTTTGAACAAGGTTAGGGTTTATGCCGTCGAAGTAGTTAAGATTGAAGCGGCCGTCGACCAAAAGGCGGAAAACTTGCACAATTATTATGGTCCACTGCGAGACTTTCCCCTACTTTATAAACTACTTCGAGCTTGTTATGAAGCGTTCGAGACTTTGAATGTTTGTGTTATGTTGATCGTTGTAGTAGAAGGCTCTCAGACTGACTAAAAATTTTGTACGCCAAAATGTTCATTGATAGAGTTGTTACTCTAAAACCGACCAAGTTTGCATGTAGGGTTTATCTATTCATTTATTTAACTACATTTTTTTTTTTTTTTGAGAAGTTAGTTATATTAAAATACTAGCTAACCCGTACTCGCCTTGCTTCGCCAAAATTCCACTTCGCACACACACTCAAAATTTCCTCCACTGTTCCAATCGAACATTTCACTTTTTTGAATTAAATAAAATTTGTAGTTTATTGCTTTATTAGCCGTATTTTATTATCAGCGTGATCTGATCCGGATCAGATCACGATAATAAAACAATAGGGATCATTGAAGAATTTTATTTTTAAGTTGTGGCTGTTTACAAAACACAGACAAGACGTCACAATATGATGACATTTGTAAACAAAAAGTACAAGAATCGAAAAATGTAAGCAATTGCAAATGTAGGCACACGTAATTTATTGAATTATAACTTATTCTGACATCAATTTCTTTATTTTAAAGTTTCTTTTTCAAAGCGATCATTAAAGAAACGAAAATAGCACATCAAGAAGAAGAAAAGAAAAGCACAAATTCATCTCTTCCATTGCACAATTTTCATCGCGTACTTTTTCTTCCTTGTGTGCTGAAATTCGACTTGAATCCTGTCTCAATCCTCAAGAGCATTTCTTTCCTTCTTCGTCCAGTTTCTTGGGCTTAAGAGAAAATATTATTTTGTAAAATAAAACAATTAAATTATTCAAAAAAGACTTGCGACTCATCTGCGGCACTATCCTTGCTTATCGTTGTTTATTTTTGTTTACGTAATTGTTATCTCAGTTTGACATTTCACTTGCAGTATCGTGGGTGTTACCATTTGAAATTTGCATAATTTTTCTTTTCAATATTTTTTTTTAGAAACGTATGTCGTTTTCGATTTGGAAAAAATATACTTTTTTTGAGAAAAAATAAATTTGTTTTTGATTGATTTGAAATGGGTCTTTATATTATATTATTTCGAAATGCGTCATTGTAAATGTATAAAAATCAATGGAAATGTATTTATAGTGCAAGTAAAAAGGTTTTTTTGTTTGCGGTCAACTAGTATACACACAAAAACCAATAAAATCTGAAATCTCAAATCAAAATCTGTAAAGCCAAATCGAAAACGACATAATTTAAGGTTTAAATATGCCATGCCACGTTACTTTCTCTATACATAGTTTAATATGATGACATTCACTGGTACTACACCCATAGATCACATATGGAATTTCGTCAAAAGTGATGTATAATGCACACAAAATTGAAAGTATTTTCGAAATCGAACAAATACCACAATGAATTTTTATCTAATATTTTATGAAAAAACAGCGCCTGTCGATTAGTTTTGAAAATAATTCAAAATGATTGGTTTTCAGTTTTAAAACTTAATTTTTGTTCTAAGCATTTGTTAATAAATAGTAGTAAATCGCCTCCACGCTACACGTATCAACGAATATTGACAATTTTTGCTTGAATTATTTTTAGTCGTTTCATAGTTACATATAGTTACCCTACACACTACCAAATCATTGTCAATTAACATTGATGAAAACCAAAATCGATTTGGACTTGACAAGAACATTGAAGAGCATACAAACGATCAATGTTACTTGAAAAATGAGTCATTCAAGTAACATGGACAATTAACATTGAACGTGTGTAGGGCCCTATAATAAACCCATTCGAAGAGCATGCGAGACGTCAAGTAGTAACCACATTCCCCTTTTTTTAGAAGTCGAACGCACTACCATTTATTTCGAATTATACGTAATTCATTCGACTGTGGAAAAATGCTAAGACACTAATCAATATTTTGTATGTTATGAATGGCTTTGCATATTTGAGTCTGGCAACGTGATTGTGAGGCTATCGTTTACAGGCACACCAACATGTAAGAATGAAACAAGCCACACAACGGGAAATAGTAGAAATAATTTTCAGATCATGATTCATGATCTCGATGAGAAACAAGATCATATGATGTTGTTGTAATTGCATGTAAATCGATGATCTATATAGATCATCGCTGATAATAAAAAACGGCTATTGTTCGACTTCAGAATACCGTACAAAGATGACTTATATCTTAAAATCTTTGTACATAATTGAGCCTTTTATTAAAAATCCTATTTCATTAAGATGAATCATTTCAAAGCTAGGAGCTAGAGGGCGGTCGGGAATTACGACTTTTTTTGGATATCAACTTAGATTTCCGCTGCGACAGCAGATAACGATAAAACATATCCTAGAATCTTATTTCGACAATTTTGAATGCAACTGTGAAAACCAGAATCAATTTCTTGCAGTATTTTTTTAATGTAATCCGAACAAACACCTTACAGTGGGAATAAAAGTTACAGTTTTATTATAGGAAGGATGTTATATTTCTTTTAAAATTTGTTTTAAATTTAATTTTGTTAGGTTTAAATCAATTACATGATTTAACTTATTAAAGTCCTTCGGCAAGTTATTATAACTTTCATAGTTATATCGAGACGTCCTGTGATATCAAATTTTTTTGATTCCCTGTTGCCCTCGGCCTAGTATTGATGTTTATAGACCTAAGGCAGATTTACTATCACAAATCTCTAATTTTTTTGTAACTCTACCTTGAATTACCTTGAGAATGGCTTGCAATGTGATGAAATATATACGGACTTTGCTAAGGCGTTTGATAGGCGTTAGCCACAATATATTAATTTTCCAACTAACTGGCTTAGGACTTCACTCCAGTTTCTTAAAGTGGATTCATTCCTACTTAATGGATCGTATCCAGTATGTTCGCATAAATGACACATTCTCGTCACCAGTTTATGCTACCTCTGGAGTTCCTCAAGGTAGTTATTTAGGCCCTCTGCTCTTTGTTTGTTTATGCCATTCATGACTTATTTTTGAGTTCCCATTGTCTTTATGTACGTGATCGAGAATACCCCTCTGTCCATTATTTCATCCAGTAATTTTTGACATAAAACTGAGCTTTTGCAAGCACATTGAGTCTTTGGTTGCCAAAGGTAATCAAATGTTAGTTTTCATATTGCGGAACTCGAAAGACTTTCAAGATCCACGTACTCTAAATTGTTTATTTTTTGCATTTGTCCGATATCATCTTGAGTACTGCCGTATAGTATGAGTATAATAAGTACATTCTGTAAAGTAGAAGATCCAAAAAAGTCTTACAAGCGTAGCTGTTTGTAGACTGCGATCGAATATTGAAATGCCATCTTACGAGACAAGGTGCAAATTCTTTGGTATGGTGCCTTTTTTAAACGTAGGCAATTTTTTTTCAATTATGTTTATTCGTGATTTGATAAATGGTCATATCGATTGCCCTTTCCTATTATCATTAATTGGATTTCATGCTCCTTTGAGAGTTCTTAGAAATCGAGTTTTATTTTATGTACTTTATCATAGAGTTAACTATGGATACATTGATACAATGAACCAATTTATAGATGCCTTAGGGAATCCAATAAATATTGTAGTACACTCGATTTTCACTTTAGCAAGGATTTGTAGTGTCTGGAAATATTGTATCAAATATTAAAAATGTATTGTCTAGCAACACTTTAATAAAATGTCAAAAAGTATTTGATATAACAAATAAATAAACACTTCATACATCATACGTGGCTACGGCACAGAACGGTCGTCTTCTTTTCATGGATAATACAGGATTCATTTAGAAATAAATGAATTCTGTTGTTAGGCTTTGGTGGTCGTTTTTAAGTATATTTTTGTTTTCAGTAATAGTAATCTAGCGAGAAGAGTAGATGTACTCATTTGATTGAAAATAAATAAATAAATAAAAGAATATTGGTGGAGTTGATGTTGCCAGTCAGGAAAGCAAAATTAAAGCATTTGATTTTTCTCGTCGTTTTTCCAAGGTCTGCATATTTAGCTTCTACAACAACTTTACTTGACTTGTGTAGGGGGGAAGACGACTTCGGGGGTCCCAATACAAATCGCGTAGTGCAAAAAGAACAAACTGCTTTTGAATGTTTTCAATTTTTGAAATTTCAGATTCATAACTCGGACACCAAACAAGACTACAATATTCCAAAACAGGTTGGACTAGAGAACAATATATAGAAGTTTGGTGGTATAGGGGTTCTTAAATTCTTTTGAAAAACGTTTTATAAGACCCAATCGGCTTCTTGCCTTACTGACAATAGAATCCAAATGGAGGTTAAATTTGAGCTTCTTGTCAAAGATAACTCCAAGATCATTAAACTGAACTACGCTTTCAACAACTTCATCATTAACCCCCTTCGGGTAGGGGTTAGAATATACCCGAGGTAGGCATGCCTGTCGTAAAAGGCGACTAAAATCCAATCTCCGTATACCGAGCGAAATGGCGTATACAAAAAATGCAATGAACAAAACAAAAAGATTTACTACCCCAGGTGGCAGTCCAGCTTTACTGGAAAATCCACCCTCTTCGGAGGTCGGCTCTACGGATTCTGGGGAGAGCCGCTTATTGCAATCTATTAACCCTTTTATTAAAAGCTCAAGGGTATCTCGATCTCCTCCAACAAGATCGAATAACGCCGGGAAAAGAAGTCCGCCGGGAGCGCTAGCGCGTGAAAAACAGGACTCAGTGAAAGATAAAAGTCTTGAGGAAGAAAATAAAGAACTCCGAATCAAGCTTAAGGAAATGGATCTACTCTATCAAGATCTTAAGAAAGAGATAGAACTGCTAAAAGAACAAAATAAGGCTCTAAGGAACACCCATTTGCAGAAAGAACGCGAATGTACTCCACCACGCTTGGCTAGTCGGGAATACCACACCGACGAAGAAGAGCTAGCGCGCGAAACGAATTGGGTCATTAAAAAAAGACCTAGTAAGAAAAGGAGAGCCGGTTCTTCGCCTGAAGTCGAGCCCTTAAAAGAACAAACGCGTAAAGTACCGCAAGATAAACAACTCCGAGGGCATATTCGCGCACCGCCTCCAATAAACGTCGTTGGGGTAACGGAGTATAATAAATTGCACAGCCTCCTTAAAGGAACGATAATATCGCAATTTAAAGTTACATCTTTGAGGAATAATGCGTGGAAAATAAACGTCGATAACCACGAAGACTACCGGGCAATGTCCCAAAAGCTAAATACTGAGAAGATCCAGTGGTATACTTTCGAAGTAAAGTCAGAAAGGCCACATCGTGTTGTAGCAAGGGGACTCCACCCCTCATGCAAAAAAGAAGAGATTATAAACGACCTTCAAGCTAAAGGGTTTAAAATTCTTGATGCCGTTAATATCATCAAGAAGGAGAAACAGAAATCGGAAGAAGATAAGGATGTCATGATAAAGCGTGGACTACCGCTCTTTATGCTTACCTTCGATAGATCTGATAATATCGAAGATATCTACCGAATTAAAACCATAGTAAATATCGTCGTTAAAATCGAGCCGATGCGCAGAAATTTGAAAATAATTCCACAGTGCAAACGTTGCCAGGAATTTAATCACACGCAAATGTATTGCAAAAAAGAGCCGCGATGTGTGAAATGCGCCGGAAATCATTTCTCCCAAGACTGTGGAGCAAATAAACAATCCTCCGCTACTTGTGCTAACTGTAAGGGAAAGCACCCTGCAAATTATAGAGGTTGTGAAGTAGCTAAGGAGTTGCAAAAACGGAGAGATGCGCTCCTTAAGCCTCAACATAAAAAAACAAAGCCGCTAACGAATACAAAGCGTAAGACCGCCCAGGATGTAGTAGGCAACATAAAACCTCCGGTTCCAGAGCGTAATAATGTCAGAGAAAGAGAGACAACAGAAAAGACCTCGACCTCTGTTGCCAAAAGAAACGCTACTGAAAAGTTACCATCAGTAAAGCCATCGAATAGTGGCCCTCGGACAGCCAGAGTGCAGACCTACGCTCAGGCCGCGGCATCCGAAGGAGCAAAAAACGTTGAAACTACGCCGGACCCTGCTTCACATGTTTTCCCAGTTATTCTCCAGAAACTTGAAGAACAAAGCAAAATAAATAAAATTATTCTCGATCGCTTGGTTAAGCTCGAAAATAATTCACGGAAAACGCGTACATCAAATAAAATATGAATGAAAAACCAATATTAAAAAAATTGCACTTGGAATGCAAACGGACTTTTGCAAAAACTCGACGAATTGGAAATATTCATACGCGAGAAAGATCTTGACATTTGTTTAATTTCTGAAACTCACGTGAAAAAGGGATCGAGCTTAAAAATAAAAGGCTATAATGACTTCCACGCTTGTCACCCTTCGGGAAACGCGAGAGGTGGATCATCATTGTTTATTAAAGACTGCATTGAACAATACGAAGACCTGAAGATAGAGCTTGAAACTATGCAACTGTGCACGATTCGAGTAAAAAATAGTCAGCGTACTCTTAGAATTTCATCTATCTACTGTCCACCGCGTTCCGCGCTTGAAAAAACTGATTACACTAACTTGCTTAAATCGCTCAAACCAAACTTCATTATTGGCGGCGATTTTAATGCAAAACACACGTTCTGGGGTTCTAGATATATCTCGCGAAAAGGAAGAAGGCTATATGGGGCAGGTATGGAATATAGTTGTGATTTCCACTCGACGGGCAAACCGACCTACTGGCCAACTGATACTTCAAAAATTCCTGACCTGATCGATTTTTTCGTCGTGAAAGGAATATCTACCAACCACATTAAAGTTGAAGAGAGCTTTGATCTGTCATCTGATCATTCACCGGTTATTTTAACATTGAGCGTAAAACTAGTAAATAACCTTGAGCCAGCGAGATTAACTGGTAGAACAACCAACTGGGAAGGCTTTAGGAACGAAATTGAAGAGAATGTTGAACTTAGCGTTCCACTTACGACACCCTATGAACTTGAGGTTGAAGTAGATCGCTTCGTTGAGATCGTACAGCTCGCTTCCTGGAATAATACGCCTAATCCAAGGAAAGCGCCGGCCAAATACGGTCTACGATATCCTCCCGAAATAAAAGAATTGGTCAACGAAAAAAGGAAGGCGCGTAAAAAATGGCAACAGAGTCGCGCCCCGCAACATAAAACACATTTGAATTATTTGTGCAATTTGTTGAAGACAGCTATTAAGGACTTTAAAAATCGTGCGATAGGTTCTTACCTTGAAAGTTTAACGGCGAAAAAAGATTCCAACTATTCACTTTGGAAAGCTGTAAAAGGCACCAAAAGACCCAAAATCCCCGCGCCGCCAATTAAAATAAATCAAAATGAATGGGCAAGGGAAGATAAGGAAAAAGCCGACGTTTTTGCCGCCCATTTAGAAGAAACCTTTAAACCGTACGATGGTCGGGCGGTTCACGACAGTGTTATTGCGGCGGAATTACTATCCGACGATTCAATACTCACAAGTGCAACGCTAAGGGAACTAAAACGTGAAATTGAATCCCTAAAACCTAAGAAAGCTCCTGGTTATGATTTGATCACGGGAGAAGTTCTCAAAGTTCTACCAAGAAAAGCATTAATTAAGCTTCTTCATATTATAAATGCCGCGCTCAGACTAAAACACGTGCCGAGCCAATGGAAAGTTGCGGAGGTCATAATGGTTTTAAAACCAGGAAAACCGCCAAATGAAGTAAAGTCGTATAGACCAATTTCCCTTCTTCCAGTTATATCCAAAGTTTTCGAGAGAATTTTACTAACGCGCCTACAACCGGTTATAGAATATAATAATCTTATCCCTGACCACCAGTTTGGGTTCAGAACCAAGCATTCCACGATTGACCAAGTGCATAGAATTACTGACGTAATTGAGAAAGCATTTGAAGAAAAAAAGATATGCTCAAGCGTATTCCTTGACGTCTCACAAGCCTTTGATAAGGTGTGGCATGACGGCTTGAAATTTAAATTACGACAAGTTCTTCCCGTACGCCTATATGATATTTTAGAATCATATCTCGGGAATAGACTCTTCCGTGTTAGACATGGAAACGAATACTCTGAGCTTAAGGAAATTTCGGCCGGCGTGCCGCAAGGAAGTGTCCTTGGGCCCCTTCTCTATCTGTTATATACTCGCGATATACCAAGAGAAGATGGCACTACTCTCGCTACCTTCGCCGACGACACCGCTATCCTAGCAGTAGGTAATACAATTGAAGAAACGACTGCAAAACTTCAAATCGCACTGAATAAGGTAAATGAATGGACGAGGGAATGGCGGATCGCCCTCAACGAAACTAAATCTGTTCACGTGAATTTCACGTATAAGAAAACTAATGACATGCCAATTTTCCTAAACTTGGCCCGAATACCCTTTGCAAACGAGGCCAAATACTTGGGAATGACACTCGACGCAAAGCTGAAATGGAATTCGCACGTGAAAATGAAACGTAAAGAACTCGATATCAAATATAGAGAAATGTACTGGCTACTCGGAAAACATTCCCAGCTCAGTACCGAAAACAAACTGCTTCTATACAAGCAAGTGCTAAAGCCGGTGTGGACCTACGGTATACAACTCTGGGGTTGTACCAAGAAAACAAATGCCAATATTCTACAAACTTTTCAAAATAAAGTGCTTAGAGAAATTGTACAAGCACCATGGTATATTAGAAACGACGATATCCACAGAGATCTCGGAATTCCAATAATTGAAGCTGAAACAAAAAGCTTCGCGAGAAAGCATAGAAACCGACTAATCGGACATGTCAACAATTCAGTCCGACAAATTCTGGACGAGAACAATTTATTGCGCCGGCTTCAAAGAACGAAACCGTTCGACTTGGCAAGATAAGATTAACCGCGTCTAAATTGCGGAACATGCAGGATCTTTCATTGGAAAGTAGCCTGTCAAAAGTTGTTATTTCGTTATAGAAAAATTGCTTGATAAGTTTATCTTAGTTGCAGTATCTAACAATCTTTCGAAGGGTGGTGTTTTTAGTCAGTAAAAATCTGACACTACTATGAGCACGCGCTTGCTATTCTCATAGTGTCTTTGGAAGATTTTCACCTACCCTCGGTAAAAAAAAAAAAAAAAAAAAAAAAAAATTAAGAAAATAAATCGGTGTAGTTGGATTTTGACGAACATTTACATTTCTTCAGGTTTAGCTGAATAAAGTTTTTCTTACAACATTCCTGCATGAGTTCAATATCATATGCTGTAGAAAGATATAACCTTGTGGTCTGCTATAAGAATATATCAGCTTACAGTCATCGGCAAACAGTAAAATCTTTGGGCCTTACCAATAAACATTTTTAGTTTCGAATTTAAATTTTAGTAGTTCACAGTGGCTATATTTTGCATACGAATTTCGCAATTGTGAGCTTCCACAAATTTAAAGTCGGGACTATGTATGCGCTTTGAGTATGTAACAAAAAGACATAAATCGTTGATAAATAACAGGAACAGGATTGAACCAATGTGGCTACCTTGAGGGACACCAGAATAGACGACGAAATTTTTCGACAAACAACCATTTAGTTTTGCATTTTGAGTACGATCAGATAGATATAAACGAATCCATTTTAGGGTCCACTGCTATTAAAATTTCAGTTTTTTTTTTTAATAGGATACCATGCTTTCATTACGATGTGAAGTGAACTCTATTAAATTAGTTGTATTTGTTTTTTTTTTTGGGACTGAAGTCATGCTGCTCATTAGCAAACATTTTAGAACAGTGAAATTGGAAAAAGTTACAAATATTTTTCTGAAATAGTTTAGGTATAAGTAGGTATAAGCCTCTAAAGTTTTCGACGTGGTGTTTGTTACCACTCTTGTGTAGCTGTAGAGGCATGATAAATGACGATTTCCCAATCTTCGGAAAGACTCTGCTGGAGAGCGACAAGTTAAAGAGCCAGAGAGAATACGTCAACTTAATCTTCTTTTATGTGGTGGAAAGCTTTCAAGATTAAGTTCAAACCTCTTGTACTTAATCTTGGGATTGGTGTCCGATGAAAACGTAGCTCCGTCATCCACGTAAGAAATGAGCTACAATCTAATACTTTAGAACCTACACATCAGGCAAATTCAGATGTGGAACGAATGGAAGGGATCTACAATTTTATGCCGGCTAATTGAGAAGCTCTTTCTCTTCTCTCTTTAAAATTATCTCGGATGTTTGTCAGACATTCGCGAGGGGTGGTGCAGTGGAAAAAACCCTAAGTTGGAAATTGGGTTATGCTGTATTCGAACCTGGGACCCCTCGCTTAGTAGTTCAACACACTAACCAATAAGCCACTGCGCCTCCTCGGGTTACATCACTACGAATATATTTAAAAACCGTTTTCCTGCAAAGCCCTTCTTGGCTAGTAAAAAAAAAAACAAAAAAACAAAAAAATAACGGTCCTTCATTATTTAATTGAATTTCCCAGCAATTCTCGCCCTTCCGTCATCAATAACAAGCTGAACAGCTACAGCTACACCTCCCTCAGTATGGCAGACGACTAATGGATTACGAATTCTTATAGAATCGCTTACAAAAACTACACAATTGAAAATTTTTCTACGGATACATACTTACATCAGCAATTCGAAAAATTACTTTTCACTTAGAAACACTTGAACCACCATAAGAACTCACCTGCAAAGAAAAACAAAAGTAACGTGCAACATTTTAGATTGTTTACTGAGAGACCAGGAAGAGAGAGAGAGATGTCATGTGTGGGTATTCAATATATTGAAGGATAGTCATAACTTATGCGGCAGCCTAACATTAGAACGGACACCATGCCAATCCGTCAGAAGAACCAGAAAGTTTTTCTCATCAATTAGTACACCAGAACTCGACTTGTAATCAAGTTACCTACATATATACACAATAGATTGGATTAGAAAGTAATTTATCAAATTAACTGTTGGGTGACCTCGCCCAAGACGCGCTGATGGAGTAGATATTGATTTTAAGTGACTCGCCGATAACTACCAAATACAAGGTTGTTAAGACCCTATTATGGAGTTCGGTATATCCCTCCAATCACACTAATAAGTTCATCAGGGTTCATGTGTTTACGGGAGTTAATGGCTTGTACGGTGGAAATTAATTAGCAATTTGATGACACACTATCTGTGAGTGTTATGGGAGGTGAAGCCTCCTCCCTTCGGCAACGATGATGTGGCAAATTACGAATTGATAGAAACCCCACACACACGACATTGGTCTATGGGGATTCGAGCTCTGTCCCCATGAAGCGCTTTCAATTTTCGTTCGGAAATTAGTCAATTTAGGTGAGGAATGGAAAAGCCAATTAAATTTCACAGTACGTACTCCACCCACAGGAAAGTTGTGACGGAAAACTTGCATTCCTCATGATGCAGAAAAATAAATAAATAGTTATCCCTCCAGGTTCGTTAGAACACTGGCCCTAGCTTAGTGTGAAAAAAAAACAGTTCTAGAGGCGGCACAGTAGAAAAAACTTTAAGATGTAATTTTGGGCATTTTGGGTATCAAACGTGGGACCCCTCTCTCAGTAGATCACCACCCTAACCACTAATACCCTATTCACACCGCACCGAAAACCGTGTTTCCTTCGAAAACTCGAAAACGTATTCACACTGAACACGAACGAGTTTTCGTTTCTAGTTTCAATCCATAGTGGAAGACTAGTCGTGAAACTTCTCTGTAAACTATTTTGGTAACAAATTTCGATCGCATTAATTAATGCAAATAAAATTAATTGAGAGCATTTAAACATAAAATTAATCCATCAATTAAGTGTGGAAAATGATTTTAAGTTGTGAGTTGTGAGTTGTTTCATTTATTTGGCCAACTGTTCTGCTGAATTTGCTGATAATCGCAAAGGGTGTGTTTGTTTCAACAACCCAACGATTGGAAGTCGTTTTCGTGGAAAACGACTTCAAACAACCCGTTTTGAAAACTGAAATACGTATGGGAAAAAGTCTGTTTTCGATTTAGTTTTCGAGTGTTTCGGCTCGATGTGCATAGTGTATAAGCCACATCCCACATGTCGATTTAGTTACGCAACACCAAATGTATAAAGTCGAATGCCAATCGAACATTGCAATAGGGATTTTAGTCACGTATAAAGTTCCCAGGAGCTACGAGTAGTTCGGTCTGTTTGCAGTATGAAACTCTACTATCATGGGCAACCCTTACAAGGAATACTGGCTGACACAAGTTCAGATTCATTTCCTCATCAAACAATCCATGCCACCAACTTTCCGAACATATTGGGGAGCTTCTCAAAACCAATTCGACTTTAGTTAAAATCCTTTTGGGTCACAGGCCGTATCGAGCAATTTGTGAAAGACTTTTTTCTCATTCGTTTGTTAAATCAATGTTATTCCGTAAATGTATAAACAGCTCGTTCACTGGTGAGAACTAAAAAATGAACCTTAAACCTTTCGAATAGGTTCATACCATTCTTGAGTTGTCGAACAGTCTTAAAGGTGGTTATTTGACCGATAAAAGGCTCAGATGTTACCCACTTTCTATCCACTCGGATATCATAAATTTTTACTTAAAAGACCGACAAAGAAACAAATGACGAATAAATTCAATCAGTATGTACTAAAGTCAAACAAAAGCACCTGCTGGTCCGTGAAAAACAACTTTGCATCCACCTTCTGTACTTCTTCGGTGTATTTAAAAACACATCACAAGAATTTATTTTCCTAAAAAACACCTGCAGAAAATAACAGAAAGAAGAATTTAAAAGTTTGAATCAAGTTGCGTTGCGACATTATTTTGGTTCTGTTCGTGATCCCTTTTCCTCAAAATTCATAGGAAATTCAGATTCAATTTACATAGCTTGCGACAGCATCAGAGATTCTGGGATAGAGTATGTTTTACAGTAGTCGCAGCAATATTACGAGTTATTGTGCTTACCCATATTTTTCTTGGTAAAAGAACAACAAAATGTATTTACCTCAACTGAAGTCACATTTCATATGAAAACAATATTTTCAGAAGGATGTATTGAGGTTAAAGATTACGACGAGGTTAAAAGAAAAAACGAACTAGCTCAAGCGAATGCGAAAACGGAAGTAAGTTTATTGAAAAAAATGGCATTTAACTATCGTTAGGGATGGGAATAATTTGGTACAATTATAGATGAGTGCAATGTTAACAGTGAGTACCTATACTAGATTATTAACAGGATATTTGAATGTGGAATCTACATCATGTCTTCTAGCTATACAAGCTTTAGGTTGATACTCGCAGGCAGCGTTGCCATAAGTGCAGATTTTCAACCAGCTTCAGACTTTTAATAACCACAAATCTCCAGAAATCTGCGCTTCAGATTTTGTAATAATAATATATTGTTGCATACCCGTGAACGCAGATAGGAACTAGTTGTCAGTCAGTTTCCTGCTGTCAATTTCTTTTTCTTATTTTGACTAGACATTTTCATTCAGAGAATAAAAAACGTGGCTACAAATCGAAGAGGTTAACTTGGCGTTTTCATTTTACTTGGGTCTTTCTAGTTCTTTCGGCATTTATTTATTATTTCGTCGAGAACCACCGAATTAAGCGAGTGCGCAACAATATTTTGTTCTTTTTAAAAAAAAAGTTACTATTTCAACATTTTGTCTACACTTGCTTTCGCTGTATGCTAACATTTTCGTTGTTGATAACATATTGTTAAATAAAATAAAATGTTGTGAACCAAGATTTTTGCATAGAAGCCTGGGGCCAGATTCTGTAAAAAACGAAACGAAAAACGATTTCGCTTTTCAAGAAACGATAGAAATCACACGATAGCGAAAATTTGCTTCATGTAACTCCTTACGTTTTTTTCTTCACATTCGTTTAGGTTTGAGAAACTGTGTGACAGCAAAATTATAGTTTGGCAGTCTCAGTATGTCGTTTTATTTTCGTTACGTTGTTTTGACAACGAACAGCTGACAATTGAAAATATTTTTAAAGTGGAATTTGATTGTTTACGAAGCGGATCCTCCTCCAGCCAGTACTTCTAATGTTGCGGAAAGTTTTAAAATAGGAGGCACGTTTGTCGTTCGTGTACCTGTATGCAAAAATAATATTGTCCAGCACATACTTAAAGGCGGCTTTGTTCAATCGAAAACGTTGCACAAAACTAAATAGAAAAACGAACTTTTTAACTAACTTATTAACTAACTTTTTAATCAAAATAAACCAACCTTTTGTCAGGTAATGTGAGAGGATTTGAACAATCCCGCAAACTTTTTCTAATTTTTCTTAAGTTCACATGTTCAATTTCAACTTCACTTTCTTCGCTGTCGCTGGTCAAAAAATAATAATTTGCTAACATATCTAATAAAATATTCAGCACAATCTTAAAACCACCAAATTCAATTAGAATAAAAACGAAAATGATAAACGTCAACAAAATAGCTGTCGTTTGTTTTCTTTCATGGAGACGATAAAATCTGTTCGTTTTTAGGGTTACATGAAGCAAGAAAAGCGAAAACGTCAAAAAAAATGTGTTCGTTTGTTTTTTTTCGCGGCCACGAGAATTTCTTTCGTTTTTGATGTTACATGAAGCAAACCGTTCGTGCGCACGAAAACGTGTAGACGTTTTCGCCTTACAGAATGCCGGCCCTGCATTGCAGATTTTTCTTTGTCATAATTGCAGATTTGTCCAAATATTTTTTTATGGCAACACTGCTCGCAGGAGACCGTGTGTAAACGAATACAATCATGAAAAGTAAATTTAACAACTGAAAGCATTTTAATGCACTCATCCACTCATGTATAAAGTGCACAAAACTGACTATTCAGTGAGCGATTTCATTTGCTCACTGTCATGTCTGGTACAGGAGATATTTCTAAAGTAAATCGAGGTATGGTTCGCAATTGAAAAAAAAAAATGTTTTTTAATAGGTCATGTGTGTCTGTGTATAGTTGATAGGGGCCCCCGTTTTTATTAAATTTTGGTCGAACAGGAGATGGCAAACTACTTCAACATCGAATGTAGATGTGGACTAACAAAACATTTTCCTATTCCAGTTAATGGACAAAAGTAAATTTCGTGCATTTATTATAAATCTTTAAATTATCTGCTTTCGCTTTGAGTGTTTAAATACTTGAAGCATAGCTCTCGTACAATCTTTGCGTGAACCAATTTTTATAGATTTTTACTGGTTTAATTCTGTTACTCCTTAATTCGTAATGCAGTTATATGTTGTTTTTAATATGTCCTCTTAAGGAGACTAAGACTTAGAAAATATGAGCAACGTAAATTTATTCTTCGCAGATTGCTACTTTTGTATTCTAAATAAAAATAAATAAATAAATAATTGGCGCAAATACTCTCGGATTTTTGTCAAATGTTCGCGAGAGGTGGCGCAGGGGAAAAAATCCCCTAGGTTGGAATTTGGTTTCTGCGAGATTCCAACCTGTGGACCCCTCGCTTAGTAGTCCAATACAGTAACCCCTGCGCCTACAGAGACTCTACCACCAGACATCCCTTTGCCAACTAACTCCCCATCCATCATGGAAATAATTTTATTCGCGTACCGAATCAATTTCCAAAGCAAAGCATTTTCTATTCCACCCACGAAAGACTGCCGACTGGATGCATCCGTTCAGTCATTGTGCAACGAATTGGAAGTTATAAGGCGTGTGCATGAGTTGCAGAATATGCATCTAACCTTCCACATCCCCAAGCTTTGGGCATGAATCTCGAATTTTTATGCCGAGTGAACAGCATCTATTGGCAATTTTTGTTTCCACTCTTGTGTATTCAAATTTATTTGATTCAATTTTCACTGACACTCTGCGCAAAATTGCCAATAGATGCGCATTTTGCATTTCAGTTTTCCAATACATTTATCACGTGCAGGAAATTCCCCGCACTAGGAAACATCGCACCAGTATGGAAATTTGGATATAAAGGGTTTTCCAATAAGAGGTGTTATTTTGGTATTCAAAGAAAAATGTCATTTTTTGAGATAAATGATCAGATGTTTATTTCATAATAAAGATGAATGTATGCCGTTAATAATTAAAACACAATATCAGCCAAATGGCCACCACGAGCACGCATACAGGATCCATAATCCGTATCCATATCCTTTCACAATAACACCTCTTATTGAATAACCCTTTATTATATTTTCCATGCAGATAACCGCGTTCGAACAAACAGATTAGTTACCCTTATCCGACCCCCGTCATCGTCATAGCATTTACAATTTATTAGTACGTCAAAACGGTCTTATCGACTGATAGTCGAACATGCGTCGATATTGTATATATCTATTTCTGTGCCACGAGTCCTCGTACCTCCATACACACTTGATGTGTCATATAACACTCCATTTTAAAATTCAATTAACCAAACGTGACATAAAATAAATGGAAAATCAAACCTAGTGGGTCGGAAACGTGTCCAACTAAATTATACCAACGCCAACGCAACCTTCGATTGGATGTCCTTTCATGGATTTCAGGCTGCGCGTGTGTGTTTGTGTTTGTGTGATTTAATGCAATTATACCTAATACACAATGACGCTTTCATAATGCTGGATTAGTGGAAGTAAGTTCTGTGAATCACGTTCATAAATTAGGAGCAGCTATATTAAATTTTATCGCTGTAGCAACCCATTGTGACAAAGTGTTGCAGCGAAATTGCTTTTCGCCAGACACGTTAAGTGCTGTCAAAAAATACTTCTAATGGGTGTACAAATGCAAAGTGCTGATAAAGTATTAAAAGTGTCAACTTGGCAAATGGATTTTGTTTTTGAAATTGTTTTCGGTGGGCGTTGTATTTAGTGGGGTAGAAACTTATTGGCGCCAGCATGTAATTGCAAATTGCTCAGCCACTTGCAAAAGTGATAAACGCGTTGATATAGACCCTTTAGATGGTGTCAGCGATGGCGTTAAATTTACGAAAGGTAAACTCTAGCGAACAACTTTTATGCGCTCGTGGGGCTTGTTTTAAAATATTCAGGAATGCGGTGGCGTCTTGAGGAGGAGATGGTGGTTGAAAAATTGGACATTCTCATAGTCAGTTGTAGGTCCAGGATTTCTTTAAATGTCTAAACTCAGTCTCAGAATTCCAGTTCAATATTTATTAGAGTACCTATCTACTGATTTCTTAGACAACTTTTTAGAAATGTTTTTTTTACTGAGCATTGTTTAGTATAAACATCCGGCGTTGCCGTTTGGGCCATTTTTGAGCCTCTAGATCCGTGGCCCCCACTTTTTTTTTTTTTAAATGATTGAAATGTCCCCTTTTACAGTTTAAGTAAGATTTTATTCTTTGTTGAAGGAAAAATATTGCAAAAAAAAATGAAAATAAATATTTTTGCTGCTTTCTTTTGTGTTATAGGTTTGTGTATTTGGGCGGGCCCCTTTTTATTCACCTTTTTAAAAAAAATTCAGCAGCACCGCAGTAAACATCTCTTCCAAACCTATTATGCCAAAATAGGAATAGTTTGGTTAAAGTTCGTAAACAATCTCGCAACCTTTGATCTCAAGGTACAGTCTTGTGACAGTCCTGAACGTCATACTTAATAAAATTGTAGGATTTTCAGAAGACAATACCAGGATCATAAATGTTGAAGAGTCATGGACAGAACTAGCAGCAAAAGTTTTGTAGTAAGTACACAAAAATATATACCTATATAGTGTATGTGTAGTTATGTACTTGTCAACAAAAAGTCGATACACGAATTGTACAAAAGTGTTTAGTTTAGTTTATGAGATAGCTATAATAACTCTGAGACTCGGTCGAAATCAATCGGTTGTTCATACAGAAATTAAATGAAGAACTAGGTTTTGAAATAGCTGTTTCTTTGGCGTGAAATGCAATTGAGTTAAAATTATTTGAGTGATTTCGTCAGACTTATTGCAAACCTTTCATTCATGTATTGAGAGCTTATGGAATCCCATGCAAGAGTCTCGTGAGTCAGAATAAATTAAAAACAATGGTCTCGTCCCTCGAAGCGCGAGAGTTGCAACTCAGAATAAATTTATAAAAAAATGGTCTCGTCCTCCAAAGAATTTAAAAAAAATGGTCCCGTCCTTTAAGTTTAAAATTAAAGTCTTAACCCCAGAAAGCCAAATACCCAAAAATCATTTTAAACTACATTTACTGAAGTCACTTAGTAAATGTCTTCCCGTAAACAAAACTCGCAATACTTAAAAAAAAAATTGGCTCACTGATATTTTTCGTTCAATTTTGTTTTAATATAAATGATTTTTAAATTAACTAATTTTGAGTGCTTGCTTACCTCAAAAGGTACGTGAATTCTGTATAATTTTATTTTATAAAAATAAATACAACCTATGGACACCAAACTCCATAAAAAATAAGTATAAAAGTGCAGGTGGACGCAGTAACGAAAACAGCTGTTAAAGTACTTTCTTTAAATTAAATTTAACGCTCATTTTGTCCAAAATTAAATAATTGGGCTATTTTCGTATAATTTATATACTTTCTTAACTTTATTTTGTACTCTCTCATATCAGTTTTTTAGTTTAATAAATTCAATTGTAACGAGTCTTTATCTTTAGACACGAAAGGATCGGTTGTTTTTCCCACTAAGCAAGATTAATGGACGATCTTAAGATAGCTTTTCTTGCAAGATAATGGCAACTGGAATCAAGTACGCACACACAGGTTTTTTTCCGCAATTATACAAACTACCATCAGCGGAATCAATCGAGGCACAACAGAGAAATGCGCAATATAATAATAAATAAATTACCGTTACGTGAACATTGAAAACTGTAAGACTCCTACTATAGCATAATTTTACTAGACACCCACCGTTACAATGGCGCTAAATTATAGTGAGCTAAAGCCCACTTTATCGTTATAACCTCTTATTAAATTTAAAACCACCAAAAATAATTTTTTTTTTTTTTTTTTTTTTTTTTTTTTTCAAGATTTAAAAGAATCGTTCCAAGGATATTAATATTTTTGTAGATCTCGAAATGTTTAAGAAAAACAAAAGAATATAAAACCCGAGCAAATCCTTTAAAGATTTCGATGACGAAGAATTTTACTTTGGCTATAGATTTATTAAAAAAAAACTGTTCAGTTTTTGATTAAAAATTTCAATATTCAAGAGCCTATAACAAATCGCAGGTTTCACATTTTTACAAGTTGTAGTTACCTTTTTTTTTTTTTTTTTTTTGTATGGCATTTTATTAAAATTTGTTTAAAGAGAATTCCCTGTGTTTGGTTTCCCTAACTGTCAATTCTTAGGTCTGTTTGACAAAAATTTGCGTAGCGCCCGCTCTAAGGTTGGCATAAGTTGTAGGTGGGTTACAAAGCGTTTATAATGGACTCAAAAATAAGGCACCGGCTTTAAGTTTAGAGTGCTGTTTGTTAGTATAATATCTCCTAATACAAGATGCCTATAATTTTGCGCCTATTATTTGCGGTGCAAGTTTGCAACTTTAGTTCTTATTTGAATTTCGAAGAGGGTCTCTAAGTTATTTTTTATATGCTCAAGAGCACGGTTGCCAGATTGGGCGCTTTGTCGTATTTTGGGCTATCTTTTTACTTAAAAACGATTGAAAACTCGTCCGAGCGCCCAATACAATTTTGGGCAATATAATTTTCTTTCTGTTCGCTGATATCATTGAAACTAAAAAAATATGTATTCAAATATTTTGGAGTTTTTAAAGTTCGCCTTTAAGATGCGAAATACACACAAAACGGGTCTTTACATCCTGTGGAATAGTCACATTCGTACACTTAATAAAACCGATCTTGCGTTTAAAAGAAAAACAAACTCCTTGCTGACTCACGAATGGGACGAGTCGGCCTTTATTCTTATGAATGAAGCGATAAATAATTGTTCGAACATTTGACATATTGTCGGTCGAATGTCGTTTCATACAATTGCCATTAACTAGGTTATACATTTCCGACACTCTACGTAATGAATTTATTATTATGCTTACCATTTAGTTCAAAGATTTCCACATTGCTTCGTCAGTATTAATTTGGGTTTGGGTTTCGCAATGTGATAGCGAAATTAAGAAAAATAAAGTTTCATTGCATTTGCATTAAATTAAACTGATTTCATTTAGCACGAACGTATTTTTTTAATTTCTTATTATTTTTTTAGTTTTAAATTATTTGCCTTAAGTCATGAGCACATTTCGAAGAATCTCACTTTAGTTGAGTATAATTTGTTTTAAATTAGGGAAGCACGAACTTTTCAAATACAGATGTCAATTTCTTTTTTTTTGGTTAAAATTAGGTTTATGTTTGGAGAAACAACACAACAGCATATAGAAAAATGTACTCTTACAACTTTACAACAAATGTTATTAATATATAATTACATATAACACTGACAATTGTTTTTGTTTTTTTTTGCATTTTTGTATAATTTAACACAATTGATATTTATAAATACATGTATATTGTTAACTACTAGTGTAAAATGTTCATCTAAAATTTAACACGCACTATCCCAACGTACAAGTTATGCTTTGGATTTAGTTATACATATATATTTGTATATGGAATACGGTAAATACAGTATTATGTATGATAGACATTTAAAACTTATCCATTAACATTGTATATAAATTGTTTTATGTACAAAATATTGATTGTGGTGTTACTTATAAATTATTATTGTATTGTTTGTTTAAATTAATTCTTTTATTTTTTGTTGTATATCAAAATAATATTACTTGTTAAAAAATGTTTCTAGTTGATGTACCTATATTATATATGTTGCTTGAGCTTTAAATTGGCCAACGTCGTGGTGAATCCGGTTGTTTTTTTTTTTTTAATTTTAAATTCTGTATTACATTTATTGCTTATTTTTGTTGTGAATTTAATTTGAAACATTGAGATATGTAACTGTTGTTGATATTATTCCATTAGTGGGTGTGTGGGAATATGAGCTTTGTTTAATAACACATTGAAATTTGTAGAACTGCCATTAACTGATATGACTATAGTCAGAACCAGAACATTGAACACCAATATTTATATAACACGGAGAAGAGGAAAACCTGTCATCCACTTAGCGAATGCAATCGAGTTCGTTTGCATGAATGAAGTACTAGTGCATACATCCGAATGAAGAATGGATTCCAGTCTTTTGTTGAAAAAATTATCATATGCAGTACAATACGCGAATTGTCGGTAGAAGAGAAGATTTACATTTTGAAACACCACTGATATTTATTTGAAAGGGGTCGAAGGTGTGCATATTGTGATCTAATCGTTGGAAGTGCATTTGCACGCGGATTTATCTACTTCCATGGATACGTTTCCGGTAATGTATCAATGCTTTTCTTCCTGCGTCGTTTTTTTCGTTTCGGCTTCATTTCAAGTGAAATCCTTTTCTGCCTGTCGGTGGTGTTGGTTTTTATTATCTTCTGCTTTAATCTGCTGGGTGACACAATTTTAATTTGAGTGCGATTTGAATATGATTAAATGCATTCGCTTTGAAGTTCTGCTTCTTATAAAATTACTTTTTCACTGGAGATTGATTGATTTTTTTTTTTAATTTTTATGAGTATGACACTGTGAGTCGAAATGTTAATGTCAGCTACAGCTAAAATGTTTTCTCTTTGTATGAGGAAAATGATCTAGTTAATGGGTCGATGGCGTCTAGTGTACACTAACATATTTGAGGCCTTTGTTATCCATCTGGGAAATTTCCTGGTCCCAGTTGAAGCTTATCTCACTTGGGTTCACCCATTGTCTGGCCGACCACTATAATGATCACAATGAAGACGGCCAACAGGATCAAGATACAGCAAATAGCTACGGCAACCATTGCGCTATTACTCATGCAACCGCTTGAAGAGAAGAAAATCTTTAACGAAACTTTATTTAACGCGATATTTTAGCGCGAAATATTTGTAAGCACGGGGGGGGGGGGGGTGTTTCTTTTGTTGGGTCTGCGAACCAAAAAAAGAAAAACTTAACGATGCACACAGGAGGAAAATGCAAATTAAATTTGAAGACTAAGGAAACGACTGTCGATTTGCTTGTTGAATTGTTGCTGTTGCGGCGGCTTGGACTTAGATTAGTTAGTTGTAATTAAGTAGAGAAAAGAAGAAGTAGAGTGATAGAGTTAAGCACTTTGAAATATGTTGCTATTAGCATTTTATTCTGATTTGTGTCATTTCTCTTGTTGAATTGATTTATTCATTTGATTAGGCAAATGTTGTAAATGTCTTGTTTATGCTTTTGTTTATGCTTTTGTCATTGTGATCCTGGAATTACTGTTAAGTTTTGTTTTATTATTTAAGAGTTGGGTTCACTGGCACCGAAGGAGGGGATAGCAAAGTCTGTTTAGTTAAGTTTTTTTTTTTTCAAACACATTCGTTGATACCATTTGCTAACATCTAGCTAGGTATTTCCAAAAAACTACTCTTTCACGTATGAATTGCCTTTAACTAGGATCGTTGAGTGTTGAGGCATATTTTCTTACTAAGGACAATTCTGGCAGGTCGCATAATCATAAAAACAGATTTCTCGGATTTAATAAAAAATATTGGCAACGACTTGATCGCGTTTTGTTATTCATTTACAATCAATCGCATGGCTTAAAGTGCGAGTATTCAGAATTCCAGTCAAAATGTTTTGAAAAGAGAGGAGCGACTGTTCTATGTTGTGAAAAATTATATTATAGCTTTCACGGTATTTTATGGCTGACGTCTGTTTCATGTTTGATTTGAATTACACGTGGCCTCAAAGCATAAAGTCCATAAATGACAGACATAAGCCCTTATGGCAAACGCAGCGAACCCCAAAGAAATGCATTTCTGCATTTTACTCTACTGACTTTTTGGGAAGGTATTCTTAACTCCGGCTAAAAATAGCCAACTTTAAACTTAAAAAAAAAAAGTGTGTGTGTCAACTCCGAAGCACGACTGGAGTTTACTCGAAAGATAATAATTACTAATATGAGAGCAACATCTATTCAAGAGTAACAGATAAATTTGAAATTTACTTTACAATTTTTCCCTACAAAATTCTAGCCCCACAACAATTTAAGCACACCGAGTAAATTAGTTATATGCCCATAGAAGATAGAAATCCAATTTTCAATTCATATGTGCTCAAACAAGAATTGAAAAATCTCGCAAATCGTAATGCAGAAATTCTTCCACAGAAAAAGAAATACACATCCAAACTACACACAAAAGAGGGACCTGCTCATCTCATTCATAAAAGCAACAGACAACAAAAACAAACCTGAAAATATTATAAAATCAAACCAAAAAGGCAGAAAAAGAATACGTTACAAAACCCACCCCTCATCCACACTCTGAAATCGGAAAGCATCATAAAACAGCAGTTCAAATGCATACGCATTCACTGGGGTGGTTTGCCCTTTAAAAAATAACAACTACCAGCGCTGACACCATTTTTTTTTAAATCATGAGCTAGGTAAATAGGTAGTAAAAAGTATGTAAGCATATTTCGTCGGTATGCTGCAAAAAGAGCTCAAGTCACATAATTGTGTTTCTGAGTTATTGAAGATTTAAAGTTTATGGCCCCTGAAAAAATCATTAAGTTGTTAAGATTTGAAAATCGATTTTAAAATCTGTTAGTGAAAGCATTTATTATTGAAACGAAACTAACAAATTTAATTCAATGTAATTTATTCAATTTTTTTTTAAACAAAAATAAAATGAAACTTGGACATAGACCTTTTTTGCTTTAAAAAATATTTTTTTATGGACATGAGTTTTTTTATGAAAATTTAATTTTTAATTTATGAATCTTGATTTGATTCCGAATCATCATTTATATCAGGTTCTGGGGCCTTATTTCTGGTGGTTTTGCTTGTTTTCAAGCCTTTGTACCAGATATGAAACTCTTCCGGGATTGCTCCTGACTTGCAAAGATTAAGTAAATCTTTTTTCTTTTCAAAACTGATAGGAAGGCTGCTTTTATACACCTTTTTGATGTGAACTTTTTTCAAGTCTATGGGCTGACCTTTACCAGAAACACGTATTTTCTTTTCAGTGAGTGTTCCTGCGGTAAATTTTTGGGGTGCTTCCATAATAATGGCCGTTTCTTCATCATCATTATCGCTTAATTGGTTGTTTTTTTGGGGAACATAATCAAGGTCATCGTCGTCGCCTGAAAAATCTTGTTCAAGGCCTGATTCATCCCATTCTCTTATTTATTTAATGAAACAAAATGATTACCTTTTTCTATTGCAAGTTTTAGAAGAACAGCACTTCGGCTTGAGGAATTCATTTTTTTAAAGATAAGTTAAAAGCACAACCTATTCACATTAACAACTCTCAATAATGATCATTTATCTAACGTACATTCAAAACAAATCATAGCAAAGGAATAGGGAATTCCCCTTATAACAATTTTTGAAGTAGACTATGAAATCATTTTTTTTCTGGTTTTTGTATTTTAATTGAATTTGAGGACTTGAGCTTTTTTTGCAGCAAAAATAGACAGAGTAGCCAAAAAGATATGTGCAAAAAAGATTCAGGTCCACTTGGGTCTTTCTTGCTCCACACATTTGGGTGTTTTGGACATAGAATGAACTGTTTTGATACAATAAAACTACAAAACAACTTTAAACGGACATGGGATATTTTTGCAGGGATAGATTATGACTTTTGGGACAATTTTGCATTATTAAGTCCATTTTACAAAAATGTGGACTTGAGCTCTTTTTGCAGCACACCGACGATTTGTCTTAACATTCGTATAGGTACGAATTTCCACAACGAAAAAGTTACACTTCGGTCCTAAAAGATACAACTAGTGAAAAGTACAATCTGAAAAGTTAATTTCCCATCCCTGAACTGAACTCTAAACCAACGAATACTACTATAGTCTCTCTCTCTCATCGTATTTTTTACTATCGATGTTTCAAAAAAATTATCGATACTATCGAAACGCATATAATGATTGAGCAAAAACTCAGTTTCGATATCGATAAGTATCAATAATTTTATTCCGAAACTATTGATACTATCGAAATGTTAAACTATCGTTACGATAGCTCGAGTGTTAAACTATCGTTACCCCTCAAGCTCGAGTGTTACATTTTACTCCTCATAAAATTTCCGTACCGGGCCCTACAACTCAATGCTCAAATCGTTTCTTAAGGAGGTAAACTCCAAAAAATGAATGGAATGGCGTTTTCCAGTTATTTCCCTTCTGACTTCCAATTTCTCATTTATTTTTCCAAATATTTGACAGCTCTTTCCGGAAAAATGAAGAAAATGTGAACATAAATGTTCAAAGAAGATTGTTGGGTGCAGAAAATTGTTGTACGGAAGTTTGATTTTGACAACTCCATTGATATATTTATATATAATAAATTCAATTAATAAGACATTTTTTGTTGCGAAATGAATGTTTCAGCAATTTTAATTTTCATCAGGTCCGCAAACAATCCGTCGCCTAAAAACCAATCACTTTCAATGCAATGATAAAATGATGTTGGAAAAGTGCTTTCGCATTCCATATGATCGCTTTCGGAAATACAAAAATTCAAATCCACCATCAAAAGCGATGCGATTTCTACAATAGATACCCTGCATTGAAGAACGGATGGGCCCGAGTGTGCAACCCAAACTTCTCAATACAAATGGAAAAATCAACAATGAATTACAAGGCAGAGCACCACGTCATTTTGAAAGCCCCCAACCATATTTCCAACACTAGCATTTGCGTCCTTTGCATATATTCAGCCAAGCAACCATAAATTCCCTTAGCTCATCAATAATTGTCTCTCGACCAGTCCTACACAATTTCAACACTCTTTTGATTCACAGGGGAAGTTTTAAAACAATTTCCTCGAAAAGGTTTAAAAAAGCTAGCGCAGATTATAAATGCTGCATTTAATTTCAGATATGTGCCAAGCATGTGGAAGGTCGCGGAGGTAATAATGATACCAAAACCAGGTAAACCACCTAGCGAAGTAACCTCATATCGCCCAATATCGATACTACCAATGTTGTCCAAGCTATTCGAAAAAATGCTGGCAAAACGTCTGCAAAAAATAATTGATGAAAAATTGCTAGTTCCAATTCATCAATTTGGGTTTAGAAACAAGCACTCTACAATTGATCAAGTGCATAGAATCACAGATAAGATCGAAAAAGTATTCGAAGAGAAAAATATGTGCTCTACAATATTTCTTGATATAGCACAAGCTTTCGATAAAGTCTGGCATAAGGGACTGATCCAAAAATTACAAAGGCAACTGCCGGAGCAGTATTCAACAATTCTGGAGTCATATATAACAGATCGATTCTTCAGAATTAAACAAGAGACAGAGTACGCAACATTAAGAGGAATTAAAGCTGGTGTACCACAAGGTAGTGTGCTAGGTCCAGTGCTATACCTTCTGTTTACTAGCGATCTACCTGATAGTGAAGAAACTACTATAGCAACTTTTGCAGATGACTCTGCTGTGCTTGCTGTTGTAGCAACTGTCGAAATTGCAACAGAAAAGCTCCAAATGGCAATAAACGGTATTTCAGAATGGACCAAAAAGTGGCAGATTAGATTGAATGACCTAAAGTCAGTCCATATTAATTTTACGTATAAAAACGTACCACACATTCCAGTATACATTAATAACAATGTAGTGGAATACTCAAATACAGCTAAATATCTGGGCATGACCCTAAGAGAGATGAGCTGAACATGCGATACAGTAAAATGTATTGGCTTATTGGGAGATATTCATCCCTGTCCAACTACAATAAATTACTGCTATATAAGCAAGTCTTGAAACCAGTATGGACCTACGGGCTCCAATTGTGGGCATGCACATGCCAATCAAATTTACAAAAAATTCAAGTCTTCCAAAATTAAGTACTAAGGAACATAGTTAATGCACCTTGGTACATACGCAACGCTGATCTACATAGAGATCTAAATATTGAAATGGTTGAAGATGAAGTTAAAAAGGTTGCCCAAAGGCACAGAAGTAGGCTTCATAACCACGTTAACGTTGAAATTACAGAACTTTTAAATACTGACAATGTAATCAGAAGATTGAGGCGGGTAAAACCCCTTGATCTATAAGAGTTAGCCAAGGCCAAGAGATTAGGTAATATCTTCAAATAAAAAAGTTTCGAAATCCGACAAACGGCGGATTTTTCTTATGAATTTTCCAAATATTTTTAAAATAAATTGCCGATTAGTCGAACGACTAGGTGCAATCCCATTTCGGGATGACGAAAGTCAGTCCCTCCCGGGAGGTTTTTTAGAGGTTGTTCGAGTCCCTCACTATTGCAGAAGCATCCCTCGCGTACTTGCTCTGCAATGTCTTTCGATGATTTTTCCTTCCAGCGAGCCCCCAAACAAAACAAAAAACAAAAAAAAACTCTTTTGATACTAAGCTAAGGGAATAAAAATAAGACTGAGAAAGAGAGCTTTAAGAACTGTAATTACTGGACCCGCAATCTGCTGTGAACTCAGACATAAAAACCTAGGCACAAATAATATGTATTCATTGTGGAATCAGTGTTACTTTCGGGACACTTTAGAGTACTTTTGACTCCTTTCTGAACGCCTGAACTCCGGACTCATCCCTTTGAAAATCAGTGAACTCAGACTCCTTTTGAAAGTGTAAGAGGCTTACATTTTTTAACCTACATCTCTTTAGTCAATATAAGTGCGCGTAATATATACAAGATATTAAGATCGGAAATATACTTTTTTTCAGCCGGAACTCTTTTTTGGACACCTTTTGAATATTTTCAGAGGTAGCACTGAGTGGAGCATCCCAGGTTGAAGCCAGGCCAAACGAACTTTTCAGTCCTTCATCAACAACGATATGGGAATCTCAAATTTAAGCATAAAAAACTAAAAAAAAAAAATTGATCCTGCTCAAACCCAGTTTGACTCACACCTTGCAAGATCTGTGAGTCAATCTGGGTTTGGTCTTGTGATGATCACTCAGGGTATGCTCTCGTGTTAAGCAAGTGATTCGTCGATGGATAAAGTATGAGATTGCTTTTTTGTGGTTTTAATCATCGATCGTCTAATGGAATATCGACTTGTTCTGATACCGATCATGGGTTTTGGTTAAGGTCGTAGTAACTGAAAACCGCCCAACTTATTGAGCTCAAATTTGCAAGCTTAGTGGCCCGAATGAAGTTTGGTAAAAATCAGATAAAGAGGCGTGCCACATCCCATACAACAATAAACGAACATTGCTGTGTCTCGACACCCAAAGGAGCATAAGTTGTAAACTTTGGAACACTAAACAGTTTTTGATGTGTAATACGAAAAGTAGGACACGTCCTTTTGAAATGAAGATAGATTCGAATATATTTAAGTGACGGTAACAGCAAGTCAGCATTCTGTTCACAATGGACTTGTAACAAACTTTTAAAACAGAAGAGAAGGAATTCTTAAAAAAGGATGTCCATGACAAAGCTTTATAATACTCGTCTTCTGATTCTGATTACACATAGGTATGCTCTGATCCCTCTAAACCATTTTCTCCAAAACTATAACAGTAACCCCTAAGGTTATATGACCTTTTATCATCAGTAATACCACTTAATCTAACAAAAGCTTTATCTACAGTTGACGGGCATGACAAGTTTGCAAACTGCCCCTGTATCCCGGCCGCAGTCTGACAAAAAATGGTAAGCCCCGAACTGGAAGGATAATCTTAGGTACGGACTGACTATCAAATGAGGATATGGAAAATACATAACTATAATACCATGAGATGATTACCTCTTTGCTGTTAAATGAAATTGAACCAGGGGAAAATTAATAACGAACTCAAATGCCTTTTAGCCTGAGTAATGTAAAATCCGGTCATATCTACATATTATATACCACCGGATATAACTATGTATCATCCTATCCATCATGTATTAATGGAAGTAAATAATTGAGTCCTTGACAATTTTTTAATTGCGACCGTTTTTCCATGAACCCTCAAGCGGTAGTATTAGAGGGGCGAGAGCATGTCATTACTTTCCAGGAGAAACCATCTCCAATAATTGAACAAAGTGAGTAATGGTATCGAATTAAATAGATGCTGATCGACCAAAAGAAACCTAACGACTTTCCATGCGTCATTAAATCTTCTACTAGGTTCGCTCCACCTCTGTCAAAAGTCAAACAAATTACTTATTCCGAACACGCAACTTGGGTAAAACGAAATGAAAGTAACGCAATGAGGCATAGTACACAGACACCAAAATCGAAAACGCCCTAAGAGCGTCTTCCCTTCGTCGTCGTTCGATCCGGTCAGTGACCGTTGCGCAATTAATTGCTGATGGAAAAAAAACTGACAAAAGTCCAGGCACTGTAGTGTCAAAACTTTGACCAAAATTGAGTTTATGAAGCATGAAAGCAGACAGTACCTCAGTGCTCACTAATGTCCCAAGGAGATAGAGTTTGTTACGTACATTGAAACTTTTGATGAACGGATATTTATGTCGTAAAAGGGAGGGTTAGATTTGTGGAGAAAACTTCATACACGTTCAAACGAAGCTAGATCAATTATTTATTAATTAATTTGGCACCGAAAAGGAGACAACAGTGGATGTGTCAGGAAAGTCTGGGTGGAAATAATGTGAATTTTTGTTTTACTGGTTAAAGATACTGAAACTAGTTTGTTAGAGGCTGCTAATAGTATTTTGGGCGTTTGGGGTGTACTGTATGCTTTAAATGCATTACATCGAATAGGCTTTGGCGAGGGAAAATTAGAACAGTAAGGTAGAAGTTAAAGACACAATAGGCTCCTCTCTCCCGCCCTACAATCTAAGGTAGAAATCTTCATTAAGCTATGTCGAAGGGCTCACAGGAAGTTCCTGACCCTCACGAGGGTTTAGGGCTATGAATTTGCCGTGGCCTAACCAGGCAACCGCGCTAAAATCATATGAGGGGTATAATTTTTAACTTTTCTATTACACTTCTTTTCATAAATGAGTTATGTATGATAGAGAATGGAGTGTTCTTAAGAAGGGCCCTCACCTAAGTATTAATCTAAAAAATTTCAAAAATTGTTATTTCCTATCCTTTTGAGTAGTTCAAAAGTGAAGTTATTTTTCAAAACTACATTATTCCAATCAGTCGTTTAATTGAAAACTCATTTATTCCCATAGAAACCATGTTCCGCACCAAAACTCTTCCATTCCCATTCAAATGGGAAGTAGCCGCTGTCAAAACTCATGTATTCCAATGACATTGAAAAATGCGGGAATTTTTGTTATTTTGAGAGTATTCATCGGTTAAACTAATTTTCGTCGCAATAATCCTTCTGAGGCAAATATCCTTGGTAAGCTCGCAGATAAAATAATGTTTTATAACTTTATTTTTATTTAATAATTAAATATATTGCTGAGTGGGAAAAATCCGAAAAACTTTTTTTTTTATAAAAGACTTATGGATGAAAAGCTTGATGCAGAACCTAAAACAAATCAAGTTTGTAAAGAACAAGAAGAAGTCAAAAATCTGCGTATGTACCTTTATGAGACTTTAAACTTATAATTTGTATGTTCCTTAAATACTTCAGTATGAAGGCTGAAACTTTTGAAAATCGGGTACCTGCAGGTAGCTGGCAGTCTATTCAACATAGTTTCCGACAGTGACAATACAATGTGCCGCATTTCACAAGACCACCCGTGGTTTGATAAAGGCTGCCGCTAATGACTTTCAGAAAAATGAGTCGCCTACGGATTGAGTAATTTTCGGTTCCATTTGCGGTTTGTTTCCACTTGCTTTGGCCAAAATTTGGGGAAGGGCATTTAACAGAGAACTTTCGAGAAATTTACGATCTGGTATGAGAGGTGCAAAAAGTCGTGCCTTCAAAGTTTCTCCTGAACTGCACACGATTTATTTGCTTTCAAATTTACATTTGAACCTGTTGCCGTTCCTAAAAATTAGTTAGAAACAATTTTTTGCCAAAACGAACTAACTCATACTTTCAAATGAATTTTTTCTTCGAAACAAGTTAAAAGAACTAACTCCCACTTTCTCAAATTGGGACTTAGTTCATTGGGAATTTGTTCATAATGAACTACGAACTATCTCCCAAACATTTGAGCTAAATCCCACTGCAAAATTGGTGGGTCTTAGTTAATTTGGCTAGTGGCAGTTAGTTCCTGTTGCGACTTAGCTCGTAGGGCCGGTGCAGGCAGGTGGAAGGTGACTCCAACTATTTGGAGAGAGCAACTGGAAGTATAATTACCCAAAAGAACTTTTTAATCATTGCGTTGTTAATAAAGTCTATTTATGAACACATCGCTAAAGTTGATTCTAAAATTTAAATTAAGAATCGACCCTTAATAATTATAGCCCATGAACCTCATAGCAAGTTTGTGGCAAGTCCGGCACATATAACCAGTGCGCAGATGGAAGGACAGTATTGATTTAACCACATATTTAATACTCTTTTCGTAACATGACAATTCTCAAGTAATATATCAACATCAATATAGTCTTCCTTTCACTGCGTCTATACAAAGGGGAGTTGGTTCCAAACTTCACCCACTACGCACACACACACTTTTGATCCATAAAAACTGGTTGGTAGCCATCTCCCCGCTGCACCACAAACATTTTCCAAGCTAAAGTGCACATTTCACTTACATAAAATAATAACATTGATTTTTGTCTAAGAGCAAATATAACTTAAATAAACATCTCCATCAACACTCCTCACATCATTGAGCAATTTTACATGGAAAAGCGCTGCCATCGCTCAAAATATAAACTGATAAACATCGATTTTGTTCACTCTAAAAGCATCCAATTAATATTCAAATAAATTCACAAGAAAATTAATCACTATATTTGTGCGCTCACATCAAACACTGATATTGAGCAGTTTTATTTGATTCATGTTGGTATACGCGGATCATAAGGCGAATTTACATGCAAATTCAGAATTTACAATTGAAATCATTTTCTGGGCATTCACAAGAATAGTTATATTTATAGACGATTTTTAATATTGGATTGTCGGCCTTTGAGGAATTTACCACGCACGTGAACGTTTTAGATTGGCAAGCGCAGCTATAGAGGTCCACAACGACACGACCCAAATTGTGTAGTTCTGTAAGCTATTGATATTGATATTGAGCTATTGAAATCTCTGAACTGAGTTTAGTAAGAGGTTTAAGCTAGATTGTTTGTCCAACAGAGTTACCGCTGGACTTTTTTTCCAGAATGGATTTATTAAAATGTTTCGAGTCGCATTCGCCTTTACAATTGACGGCAAATTCGGCTTCTCTTCCTGACAGGAGAAAGAAATGTCGCCTGTCCAAGGGGAATATATGTGGCGAATTGAAGGTCGAAGTTCTTCAACAATGTGTTTGTTTTCTTACCAATAATAACACTTTGAATGCGATTGAAGCTTTGTTTACCACTCGTTTTGAATAGGTGAACTTTTTTTAACCTTCGTGAGTAAATGAAAACAGAACTTCCAATAAGTGTTAGATTGTGAGGAAGAGCTTTCAAGGCGCTCTGGCACTGCGGCTTCTTAAAGGAGCCTATTGGGCACCAGTGTTAACAAACATCTTCAGAGCAAGTTATTCATTGATGACCTAAAAGTAGGTCGTTGTCAACTTTATTTATCCATCGTAGGTTGCAGAGAGTCTGAACTTGCTTAGTCATATCCAATTGTCCTCTCTTCCTTCTTTCTCAAAAAAATGTACAAAAGGCTTGATAGGTAAGTAATTAAACCAGGATGGTGGCCCGTGTCAAAACAAGCGGGCAGGGCATGGCCACTCTATCTATACGATTGCGCCTTGAAGTCCCCGGCCAGCACAACATCGCACGATAGATGGCCCACTTCCTGATGGCGGTCCGTCTCCAAAATACGGAGACGGTACCCTGTACGAGGATAACTAATGGGTGATTTTTTAGCTGGTTTGGTTTTGGCAACACTGGTTTTGACAGCTGACGTGTGTTTAGTACCTTGTGTCACTGTCAAACAGCTTCAGTTTGGTTTGCAATTTAACCATGGATCGTCTTACAAATGAACAACGCTTGCAAATTATTGAATTTTACTATCAAAATTCGTGCTCGGTTCGAAATGTTCATCGCGCGCTGCTTCCATTTTATGATCGGCATTCTCGACCTTCTGAGCAGTCTATTCGGAAGATTGTGACCAAATTTCGCACCAAATTTACTTTGTTGGACATTAAACCACCAACACGTTTACGTACTGTGCGTAGTGAAGAAAATATTGCGGCCGTATCAGCTAGTGTGACAGAAGACCGCGAAATGTCGATTCGGCGCCGTTCCCAGCAGTTAGGCCTTTGTTACAGCACTACGTGGAAAATTTTGCGGAAGGATTTGAACGGAAGGGTGAACAGTTAATTTCACGTTTCGGGCCGGTCAATTGGCCGCCTAGATCGTGCGATTTGACACCATTAGATTATTTTTTGTGGGGGTATGTCAAGGCTAATGTGTATAGGGACAAGCCCGCTTCGATTGACGCACTGGAAGTGGAAGCCAACATCCATGCATTCATTCGTGAGATACCGGCCGATATGTGTGAAAGAGTATGCCAAAATTGGACTCAGCGGATGGACTACCTGAGACGCAGCCGCGGTCAACATTTGCATGAAATTATCTTTAAACATTAATTTGCAAGGTTCAAACTATCGATTCAAATAAATATTTCATTCATTTTTTCGAATTTTTTGTGTTTTTTTTTTTTAAAGTTCTAAACCTCTTAAAAAATCACCCGTTACTTCCGCCAAATGTCATTCGACTACAGTCACCTCGACACCATTCATCCAAACGCAAAACATATAGTCCAGAGGTGCATTCACCAAGATATAAATGCGAGACAAACTTAGATCTGTCACACTCATTGGTGCGCCACAGAGTTCTAAAAAAAAGAGTTAAATATTACGTCATTTGCCTTTTTTGAACAAAAAATATTTCCAATATATAAAACGAAATGTATAACCACGAGGTACCGAAATGACTGTACTACGCAAGTTGTTAAAATCCATCACAGTGGCAACCCATATCTTATGACAACCAAAAAGCATACTTAAAACGTGCTGAACAATGTCACCCAGTTATTTAGAGAGTAAATACTAGCATCGATGACAGAACGTGTTCTCGCACATAGTTCACTGTATGGCGAAACGTTAAGTGCTTTATTAATATTTAATACGTTTATTTAAATTTCATCAGGCAATAAGGTGAACTCGTTTCGAAGTGGAGTTGTTTGATTTTGCCTTCTGTTTTGGTGGCTTAAAAAAAAAAATATTATTCAATAAGACAAGATTCGCAGCAAGACAGTGGTCGTGTTTAGCCTCTGGTTAGGACGGTGAGTTGCGTACCCCTTTATTCAGATAGAATGAATAATAGTTAAAATTCGTAGTGGAAATGTTTTTTGAATTATATGCTATGTAGATGTAGATATATGTAAGACATTTCGGAATGTAGGTCATCACTGTATCTAACCAGTAAGTCAGAAATGTGTTCGGTTCCTCGAAAAAACTTTGTAGTTCTTTTCTGACCAAGTGCCGACGTGGGATGATAAACAAAGAAGCGGTAGAGCATCTCCTTGTTTAAGAAACGAAATTATATTGAAAATTCGAATAAATATTCGCTGCAACCGTCATGTCAAAAGTGAATAACCTACGCGCTAAGATGTCTTTTCATGCAAACCATCGGAATCGAAACAATATCCAGAGGTTTAAAAGAAAGCCAAACAGGCACAGAAACATGGTTACTAGAAGGAGTTTCAGCAGCTGCTAAATTGGCACCCTCCTTATAGGGCCATACACGACACAGACATGTCGTTGCAGATCAAGGAAAATTCAAAAAGTTTTGAATTCACGCAGACGGTCGCTGCAAAGGATAGACATAGGATACACACGACACTGAGAGAGACAAATATATTAATGCGCAAAGACATGTCTGTGTCGTGTATGGCCCCTATTATGTGAAAGTAATAGGGGGCACTGAGAGAGCCCAGGGGCCAGATAACAATAATCATCTAGTCTAGACGATATTCTGCTGACCAAAATAAGTTATATTCTGCCCAAATTTTCTTCTCTGTCGTTTGTGAAAAATGAGGCTGTAGGACATAAGGCCCCAATGAAATAAGGCCCCAAAAAAGAAAATGAAATAATGCCCCCAATTTCAAATATGAAATAAGGCCATACTGCGATGAAATAAGGCCCCAAAATAAAAAGAAATAAGGTCTCATTTTGTGGTTTATTTCGTAATGAAATTAAAAATAGTGAAAACTACTTTTTATTTAATATTGTTGATGTTGGATAAACTAGTTTAGATTAAAGGAACTTTTTATATACTCAACCTCGCATCCACCCCGCAATCTAACAGTAAACCCAAGCAGGGGGGTTGCAGGGGGGCAGCATCCCCCCCATACGTATTCCATATCGGAAGGGTAACAATTAATAATAAAAAAATAATTTTGGGGGCTTATTTCATTTCTTCTTTTGGGGTCTTATTTCATAATGAAATAAAACCCCAATTTTCATTAAGAAATAAGGCCCCAAAAAAGGAAATAACACCCCAAATTCTATTAAAAATCGTTGTTGTTGTTTCCTGTATAATTTTTTTGGGCCTTATTTCATTTTTCTTTTGGGGCGTTATTTCATTGGGGCCTTATTTCGCAGAGCCGAAAATGAACTGAATCAACTCAAACTCGTAATTTTGCATGAGAAACACACCCGTCGATTGGCCGCCGAGATCTTGTGATTTAACGCCTCTAGGCTTTTTTAATTGGGCTTCATTGAATTATTGGTCTATGCCAATAAGCCGGCGACGTTAGACGAGCTCGGAGTCAATGTTGAAAGAGAAATAGCGGCCGTACTGGTCAAAATGTGCGGAATCGTCGAAATCATCAAAAATTGGGTTCAACGTATCGACCGCTGCATACGTTCAAGTGGTGGACCTATGAATGAAGTCGAATTCCATTCATAAATGTTTTGATAGTAACTAAAGCCAATACAATTAGAGATATCACAAGTAGTTTGCATTTTATTTAAAAAAAGGAGTTGTCAAATCCTTAATGAAAGACCATTTACTAAATAAATAAAATTACTGTCACCTATGTATTATGTGCGTTATTTGTGCGCAGGGCCTGACTATCTAAGGCAGTGTAGGCAAAGATTGAAGTGATTCATGCATTAAGGAAAACAGAAAAAGGGTTTCGTATGCTTTCTGTATGCTTTTCGCAGTTTCACAAATGAAGCGGCTTTGGTAAAAATAATTATCATAAGAAAAAATTCTGACATTTGTTTTAATTTTTTCATAGACCGAGAATCGAATTAAACTTGAACTTGTGAGGACACTTTTCACTTCACGGTACGTTACGTCACGAACGAGAATTGACCCCCTGTTGCAATCAATGAAGAACCACTTAAACAACCTAATTCATTGTAAGTCGATTAAGCTATAGGAGAAATTTAAGAACAGGAAGAAGGTTGACTCCGATGGTTTACCAGCTCTTCAAATACTGAGACCTTTTGAACGATTCTAAGATCACGTATGATAGGATTCGTGTCAGCACCTCTATCGAGGATTGGCTCGCTTTGGTGCCTGGTCTTGTGTGACGTTCTCACAACCTCACTTAACTCAGCATCAGATTTTACCGCTTTTATGTGTCTTAGTTAATCTTGTTCTGGAAAAAAATTTACATATAACTGTACTGGAATTCTAGCAATAAATAACCCAAGAAAATCATTGTCATTTCGGTTTCTCAAGACCGACGCGTTTAAGATACTGAATTTTTGTGTAAGGACAGATGGCACCAACAGCTATCATTTTAAATTCATTTTTATTTAATTTTTGTTTAACTTAAATACTGGACAAAAGCGATTAAATCTAATTTAAAAACTAACATTTATCTTATTCTAGCTTACTGGCTCTTAGCGAGCGCTCTAAACAGCTGCTTTCCTTTGGAAGGCGGAGGAATCCTAAGTTGCGGACGTAGTTAAAGAAACGAGTATACATCAGCAGCATAAGCTTAGCAACATTGAGCGAATGGACAACTATATCCCCATAGGTACGAGTTGACAAGGAAACCCGATCCCCAATTTGAAGAACAATCCGACCTATGTTTACAGTAGCGCTTGGTCTGCAAACGAAACAACACGTCGGCAATGAAATAGTTTCTGAATTCTATACTCCGGGTAGTGGCCTTTAAGCTTCGTAAAAATATTCGCAAGAATGATGTTGAGTAAGTCATACGGTAGCACACTTCCTTCCCTAAGTCCTCTTATGGCATTTAATACCTCGGATATGTTGTAATCGATAATTTAAATCAATTGACTTCTCGTAGTCGCAGTAGCTAAGTGGTTAGTGTGTTGGACTGCTATGCGGGGGTTCAAGGTTCGAATCCCGCAAAAACCCAATTCCGCCTTTGTAGGGTTTTTTCCGCTGCGCTACCTCTCGCGAACGTCTGACAAACATCCGAGAGTATAAATGTCTTGTAAGAGCTTCTCAATTAGCCGTTTGGAGTCGGCATAAAACTGTAGATCCCTTCCATTCGTTCCAAAAATGAAAAACTCACACAAAACGAATGGTTGTGAGAAGCTAGGCCTAGGGTCTCTCCGGACCTGTTGCGCCAACTATTTATTTATTTATGATAGGATTCGTGTCAGCACCTCTATCGACGATTATCTCGCTTTGGTGCCTGGTCTTTTGTGTAGTTCTCACAACCTAACTCAACTCAGCATCAGATTTTACCGCTTTTATGTGTCTTAGTTAATCTTGTTCTGGAAAAAAATTTACATATGACTGTACTGGAATTCTAGCAATAAAAACCAAAGAAAATCATTGTCATTTCGGTTTCTCAAGGCCGACACGTTTAAGCTACTGAATTTTTGTGTGAGGACAGATGGCACCAACAGCTATCATTTTAAATTCATTTTTATTTAATTTTTTTTTAACTTAAATACTGGACAAAAACGATTAAATCGAATTTAAAAACTAACATTTATTTTATTCTAGCGTTCTGGCTCTTAGCGAGCACTCTAAACAGCTGCTTTCCTTTGGAAGGCGGAGGAATCCTAAGGTGCGGACGTAGTTAAAGAAACGAGTACACATCAACAGCATTAGCTTAGCAACATTGAGCGAATGGACAACTATATCCCCATAGATTCGAGTTGACAAGGAAAACCGATCCCCAATTTGAAGAACAATCCGACCGATGTTTACAGTAGCACTTGGTCTGAAAATGAAACAACACGTCCGCAATGAACTAGTTTTAGAAATTTATACTCCGGGTAGTGGCCTTTAAGCTTCGTAAAAATATTCGCAAGAATGATGTTGAATAAGGTATACGGTAGCACACTTCCTTCTCTAAGTCCTTCTATGGCATTTAATACCTCGGATATGTTGTAATCGATAATTTAAATCAATTGACTTCGAAATTACGCACTAGTATTCGATAAGAAAAAAGTTCAGATGGAAACTCACTATATACTGGTTAAACTAAAACTTATTGTAAACCACCAGTTTTGCGAAACAAAAAAATTAAGTAGGAGGAACAACTTTTCTGCATCAACAAAATGCACACTATGACCCTTAGAAAATAAAGAAGTTCGGGGAGAAGCATATAGTTTACTCGATGAAAATTTGTGTTGTACAGTCGAACCTGTCTAAGTGGGCCTAATTCTGGCGCACCTCCATTTTCCTTAAAAACAACTCTGTAACATTTTTTCAACTTTTTGATAAGTGAAACTAATCTCTTATATAAAAATGAATGTCTGTTTGTATGTCCTTTATAGAGTCCTAAACTATGCATTTGATCATGTGATGATCCTTAGCAAAGTTGTTGCGCATGAGCCCGCGAAGGTTTCTGAGTTGGTACGACCAATTTGGGACAAAGGGGCGTGGTACCGCCCATACAAAAAAAACATTGAAAATCCTAAATTTCGAAAGCCACTGAATCGATTCAGTTGAAATTTACACACAATCTTAGATATTGGCCCAGGAGTATACCTGTGAATATTCGTCAAAATTGAACAAAGGGGCGTGGCACCGGCCATACTAAAAAAACATTAAAAACCTTATGTTTCGAAAGCCACCAAATCGAATGAGTTCATATTTAAATACAATCGTAGGAATTAGCCCAGGAGTATATCTGTGAAGATTGGCCAAAATTGGAAAAAGGGGCGTGGTACCGCCCATATAAAAAAAAAATATTTTATTTCAAAAGCCACCATCGATGAGTTCAAATTTACACACAATCTTACGTATTAGCACAGGAGTATACCGTTGAAGATTGGTTAATATTGGACAGAGGGGCGTGGCACCACCCATGAAAAAAAAATAATAATAAAAATCTTATATTTTGAAATCCACCGAATCGATTGAGTTCAAATTTATTGCCGTGACAGCTAATGCTGAGTTGTGGGTCACATAACAATTTATGTAAATTGTGAAATTCATTTAAAGGACTTTAGTGAAAAAGCGAAAGGCTGACCGATATGAAAGAAATTGTGTAGCATGTGCATTGTGCATGCTCGGAATTATTATTTTCATTACATTAACGAATTTGGGCGGAACGAAGTTCGCCGGGTCAGCTAGTATTTTATAAATTCACCTCTGTAATTGGGACCAGTCTTGAAAATTTATTTATTTTAACCTCTGTAAGTGAGACATAAAATACAAAAATCGTATTTTTCTCTACAAATTTTTGCATTTGCGCTTGCCCAAACACGTTTAATTTTGAAGGAACAAATATTTGCTCTACCTGGATAAGTGAGAAACTGGGTAATTGGAATACAGTAAAAGCTCGTTAATTCGGAATGGTTGGGGGGAAGGTCAGTCCGAATAAACGAAATGTTCCGTTCCTATTGATGAAAAAAACGCAAGAACTTAAAACGAAAAATTATTCTTTTTAACACAAAAGATTGCAAAAAAAACTAGAGGCACTCCAGGAGTGCCGACAGAAGTGATAACTTGAACAATTACGTGTGTATTTTTTGAATCGTCAGCAAATATTTTATTGCGCAGGAAGTACTTTTAAATAAATGTTTTTTTTATTCATTATTATAAGCTTCTACTACAAAAATTATGTTACATTTTTCATTTTCATTTAAGTTATGAATTCCCCAAACAAAATAGGTAATTGAAATAATTTTGGTGACAATCAATTTGTCGCCGCCATAAATTACCATAGTAACATATTCAAATAAAAATCATAGTAGATTAGAATCTGTTTATTTTTTTTTGGTATCTAGATGTCGCTCCTTTCGTTAGAGAGAATCATATACCGAAAGGTATGCAATGCAATTACCCCTTAATGTAAGAGTCGCATAATATGCAAAGACATCGATCTATCACGAACAATAAATACTTCCAATCATTGACAACTTAACCCAGCGTCATTAATCAATTCCAGTCAAAAAGAAAATCATTCCCAAACAGATCAAAAATCAGAAATTCCTACTACTCCTACTTGTTCTCGTACTCCAAAAACTTATAAAGTTTATAACTCTCTAACAAGAACTTGCGACAGTTGTCTGTTTCTAGAGTTTCGACTTTTTCTATATTTCATGAACCGGTTCTTTTACCTAGCGTTGCTTCATGAATATTACAATTATTTGTATAGTATACCTACTCTTAGGGTGGCAAGCTTACCACAGTTTTCTTTTTCTTGTTTCGGTAATTATAACACAAGCTACTGTGCCGTAAATGTGCACAAACCCAAAATCGTGGATATAATTTGTCGGAATTAAGCCTGGTAAAATTAAGTTATGAATTCCCTATACAAAACAGGTAATTGAAATAATTTTGGTGACAATCAATTTGTCGCTGCCATAAATTACCATAGTAACGTATTCAAATAAAAATCATCGTAGATTAAGCTATAAATTACCTACCCCTAAAAGTAAGCAATAGTATAAAAGTTTACAACTGAAAGTATGCAATCGGTGTCGGTGTCGGTGTCGGTGTCGCGAGTTTGCTAATTTTTGCCCATCCAAATAGTGCCCAACGCGCCTAAAGAAGTTATCACTTCAAAAGTTATCACTTCAAAAGTTTACAACTAAAAGTATGCAATCGGTGTCGGTGTCGGTGTCGCGAGTTTGCTAATTTTTGCCCATCCAAATAGTGCCCAACGCGCCTAAAGAAGTTATCACTTCAAAATACCGATCCCGATTTTTATATGTGAATTGCCGGGACTCCCCCAAAAGACATTTTGAGGATATGTTCCGACTTCTATTTATTTGAGGTCTATTTGCCACCTAGGTATACGTGTTCAATCATTGCGTTATTTATTTTTTGCAAATTTAATTAAATTTTTACATAAAAAAAAATTAAAAACTCTCAATTATTCAGAATATATTTTTTTCCAAATAAACGAGTTTTCCGAATTAAAGGGCTTTAACTGCACCTGTATAAGTGAGACTGAAATAAATGGCCCATTAGATTCCAGTTCACCAGGTTCGACTGTAATTCCATGTGGCGGAAAAGCAAAACTGCTCAGAGGTTTTGTAAGCTGGAAAGCAAGTGCTACGTCAACATTTTCATATCGCACCATAAACCAAATATTGTACAGAAATAAACAAAATTAAATTTCTGAAATAACTGCCCAAATTGCAAATTATCTTGCTTGCCAGGAACAGCCGACAGAACTTTCCACTTAGTCGAATATATCTCAAAACCAACAGCATCTGCCGTGAATCCAGAGATGGAATAAATATCATCCACCATTATGTGTTTGATTACGAAAAACGTTATAACAGCGCTAAGTGATTACATCTACAATAATCAGTACTGGCCCTTTGCATATAAACCCAACATACAAATTTCAATTTCATCCCCATTAAAATATCAAAGTAATGAGAATCGTAATTAGTTTTCCAATTAATATGCTGACTCTATTTGGGATGGCTGTAATTGACGTCTTCTTTCTACCACTCATTTCCTGCTACAGTCAGTAAAACTTCCATTTGCCTTTATTACTATAATTTCCACAACTCATTCTACCGATTCATTTGTTTGTTTACTCACGAAACAGATTGCAAAGAGAGACAAAAAAAGAAAAGAAATAAAGGATAACAAGGAAACGAGAATAAAACTAAACAAAGCTATCTCACTGATTTAGCGAAACATATTTCCAGAGAACAACAACAACAAAAAAGAAAGAAGATTATTTCCCGGCTTCGCTTGTGACAGAACAATAAAATCAAACAGATTTTGATTTTACGCCATGATACACACTTCGCCGGAAATATCCCTGCCAAACAGACATATCTATCTCATTAGACTGAGTTAAGCAGTCGCACAAAGTACTAACGACATTTATGTGCCAAAGTAAACGGGATTATGCCATTTGTTCCATAAAACTCTATGACAATAGATTCTGTCTGTTTGGTATACATTTTTCCGGACACGGTGGCGTATGAGTGATTTTTTTTTTTTTTTGTTATTTGTAACAAATTTATGTTTTATAAAAAATCGGTTCATCTGATCATAAGTCATCTTCTTTGGCAGTTCCCATGGTGTACCACCTGTAAGCAAAACGAACATTCGATCCTTTAAGGAAAACAGCATTTATTTGATACGCACACACACAAAACATTCGTTGTAGGCCTCTGATTCATATGAGTGCTGGAAGACGACTTTCAAATGATTTATTATTACACAGAACGACCTATGTACTGCACAATATAATTTTTGTTCCATGAAAAGGACATGGCATTACAATTACAACTGCGATAGAAGTACACGTGTACCTCTGTACCATATAACATCGAAACATAGGATGGAAGGAGAACGTGCAACAGGAAGTCTCCGTAGCAAGTTGTGTGCTCAAGTTACGAACGCGCACAACAGTCGCCAGCAGGACGAAGTAGAAGGAAAAGCGGAGAAGGCGATATCCCGGGCAAGAACAATTATTTTAATGGGTATTTGACATTTCGCTGCTCACCTGTCCAGTGAGATTCTCCTTTGGTTTTTTTTTTTTTTTTTTGTTAAGAAGTAGTATTTGTGTAATCACATTTAGAGGTTAGTTGCTAAACAAAGTAGCCAGAAGGTCACACAGTTGGTGGTGGTAAATAAGGATTTTCTCCCGCCGACATGTGTGCTTTATGTTTGCTTGTTTTCTCCACAATACGCTTTTAAGTGCATGCAGCTGCACTCGGGACGCAGTACTTACAATAGCCATCTCATTTTGAGCTCGTTTTGCTCGGCTTCCTGTCGTCAGGCCAATGTCAACACCAGCCTTAGACGGTACATCCGTGGGTGGGATTTATGTCTGTATGACTCGTGTGTTGTTATATTTAGAAATGCCAGGACACTTACACCGCTTAGTGTGATCAGTTAAGCCCATAAACTTAAATATTATTATGCGAGAATTTATGCGCCTAAATGGTGCACAGGATTTTTAATGAATTCGGAAATGTAATGCTGCCATCAGAACACAGTTTCGCTCGGTTTGGACTGCATAATGCCTGGAGCATGGTGTGGCAGCTGCTGCTGATAAGGCAACATCTATGGATAAGCATAAGCTCCTCTTCCCAAAGACTATAGCCCGAATTTATAAACAGTGATGCGATTCTGACCTGCATATCTGATCGAAATCTGTTCACTCTGACCGGAGACAGTTTTTAAATCCGGTCTAACCAATTTTTAACCAAAACGAAAAAATTCTTTAACCGGAAAAACACTTTTTTGACCGGAAAAATAATATTGCTCTATGTTTAGGCTTTAAGACAAATTTCTATAATTTGAAGGAAACTTGGCCATACTTTACGAACACGCTCACAATTTTATACAGAAATTTTTTTTTTTTTTTGTGAATAACCCTAGAATATAGGGGCTCCAAGATCACGCGGCAGTCTCATATCTCATTTGAATTCTCCCACCAAAACTGTGACTGGGGGTGTGCAGTGCATTCAAAAAAGACTGAATTAAAGCGAGTATACCATGCAAGATTTATAGGATAAAAAAAAATAGTTGGCGTCCGGAGGGACCCTAGGTCTAGCTTCTCACAACCATTCGTTTTGTGTGAGTTTTTCATTTTTGGAACGAATGGAAGGGATCTACAATTTTATGCCGACTCCAAACGGCTAATTGAGAAGCTCTTTTAAGACATTTATACTCTCGGATGTTTGTCAGACGTTCGCGAGAGGTAGCGCAGTGGAAAAAAACAATAAGATGGAATTTGGGTTTTTGCGGGATTCGAACCTGAGACCCCTCGCTTAGTAGTCCAACACACTAACACTAAGCCACTTATAGGATATGAATCTTAATATGAACCGCTATGTTTCTGCAAAAAAAAAAAATTCTAAAGTTTGGTTTTTGTCAATTATATTCACGGAGAGAACTGCATAGTCACCAATTGCAAAATTTTGAGCTGCAAATCACGAATTATAATATTTTTCGCAAATCACGACTATCGATGTGCCAAACCGAGTTAAACTGGTTTAGAGATGAAGCTAACCGAGTTGCAAACCGAGCTGGAAACCGAGTTAGTCAACTCGATTTGCAACTCATTAAGAAGTCGAAATCCAAGTCGACTTTACGAACGGGTACGTACGTATATGGTTCATTCAAACCGATTTACATATGGACTCACTCAATTGACAAAAACCACCCCCATAATCATAACACAATACACCCCCTGTTGCAATTTACTAAGGAATGAAATGGAACAGGAAAGTGGTAATTTACGATTTTTTTTTTTTTTGCATTTCACAACCACAGTAATATCAAATTGATAACTATTTGTGTCAAATTGCGATCGGTTATGGCAATATGTACTTCATGCCCGATCACATTATTGACACTGAGAACTGTTGATTCACGACTTTCGAGGATCAATATCTTCACTTTGTACAATTTCTAGAATTGCGAATAAAAAGTCGTGAATTAGTAAATCCTGAGATAAGCTCTAAAATGAGACAAACTTATCGTGCGCTGGCCTATTTGTCGACATTACCAAGGCGTTTGATATGGTTGATCATACAATTCTACTAGATAAATTATATAAGGCCGGTTTCAGAGGATTCATTTACAATTGGTTTGAGTCATATCTTAAAGATAGAACACAGCGAGTTAAAGTTGGAAGCAGTATAAGTAGTCCTAAAACGTATAACCTGGGAGTACCCCAAGGTTCTGTACTTGGTCCAATTTTGTTCCTAATATATATAAACTCCTTATTTTCACTTCCATTTTTGGGTAAAACTAAAGCCTTTGCTGATGACCTTGGAATTGCTTATTGTGCAGCTAGTCCCTTAGATTTAATATCTAACATAAACCATGACGTATCTTTACTAAGATGCTGGTTTGCAGAAAACAGGCTTATTGTTAGTAATAAAACTAAACTGATGCATTTCAGTCTAACTGAACAGGAGTTCCCCGACTCTGAAATAGTTTTTCATTCCTATGATTGTGTTAATCATAAGCTGTCGAATAAAATTTGCAGTTTCCATAATGGTCCGTCTTTCAATAGAAATACAGATTGCAGTCCTAACTGCTTCAAAATTGATAGCGTTGATAGTTTTAAGTACCTTGGTGTTACTATTGACCAACATTTGAACTGGTCCGCGCACATTTCTCTTTTGAAAAAATATCTTCTTTCTTCTACTCGTTGTTTTTTTCGTCTTAGAAAGTACTGCTCTTCTGACACAATGAAAATGGTTTATTATGGCTTATTTCATTCTAGATTGCAATATGGACTCTGTAGTTGGGGTGGCGCCTATTTTAATAAGCTCCAGACATTAACAGTTATTCAAAAATCTGCTATACGGAAAGTTTGCAGCTCTCGTCGCTTAGCTCACACTATGGACCTGTTTAGGTCGTTGAAAATTCTTCCTTTGCGTCATCTATATTATTTCAAAGTTCTAAAGGTGTTTTTTATGAGAGGCGGGTATCTGGAAAGTCCGATTTCTGACTTCGCTGCTTACGAAGCTATTCGAACTTTATTGTGAATTTACCTTCGTTTCGTACAACAAGTTACAGAAACTTCTACTCCATTGTTTCTCGCAAACTTTTTAACTCCTTGCCATTTGACATTCGTTCCATAAGAAATTTCCGCACGTTTACAAAACTAACGAAAATTTGGCTCCTTGGATTCAACCATGATGAAATCAAAACGCTGTTACGCTATACTGCATAGAAATAATAATATATACATATATAAAAAAGAATTGCCTATTTTGCTAAATTTTAGTTGATTAAGTAGCTGTAGTAGATACTGTTTGAATTTATCCTCTTTTATTTACTTTTGTCACTTGTTATTGATTGCTTTTTCTTTTTTTCTTGAATTGCTGTTTTTCTTTCTTTCTTAATTTACTGTAATTCCATAATATTAACTTTCGTCCTTTCTTTTTATCCATCTTTGTACACCCCACAAAGTTAAATATATCTAATGTGACATCATCTCTATTTTTCTCAAATATAGATGTCACTAACTATTCTGTATGTACTAGCTATTTTTAAATCTTGCTTTGTATTCTTGTAAATTTTTCATATTTTATACATACTTGAATAAAGAATTAAGTGAATTGAAAATTGAATTGATTCGGCGCTTATTTTTCTTGATTTGATCTTAAACTTCTTTCCGTGTTGCATTTGTGTTGTAAAATTTAATATATTGATGAGAAGAGAAGAATAAAACTTTGCTTCACCTTATTCGTGATGATTTCATTAGCAAAAAAGCGATTTCGTTCCGAAAGCTGAAGATGATGAATATTTTAATAATTTATAAATGTACATTTAATTCTAATTGTATCTGTAGGTACTGTAATAACTAGTAACACTGTAGCAAAAGATCAAAAAGAAATAAATAAAAATATCGTCATTTGATCGACAGACACAGAATAGAGCAGACGTATATTTTAAAGGTACATTTAGCATTATTTTGGAAGACTGAATTAGATTTAAAAAGTCCGTTTTTCTACCAAATGTTATTTGTTTGTTTTATATTAGGTTCAATATTAGTTTAGAAAAATAAATTAACTACAAATTCATATTTTAACTTTTGACCGGATTTTTTGACCTAATTTAAAAAAAAAAATCGGTCATTCGGTCAGATTCGACCAGATTCACTAACTAACGGACGTCTGTTAGCTAACTTACTTGTTCGCTCCATCAAGATCGGTAAAGAACTCACCGAGACCTTCGATATCAAAAAAGGATTTAGACAAGGCGATGCGCTGTCATGTGACTTCTTCAACATCGCTCTTGAAAGAGTATTGCAAAACTCAAACGCCAACTACAGAGGCACGATCTTTCAAAAGTCCGTCCAATTACTCGCGAACGCCGACGACATTGACATAATTTGCAGAACGCAGCGTGATGTTAATGGCGCGTTTATGAGTATTGAGACTGAGGCGGCTTTAATAAGGGCAAGACGAAGTATATGCTGTCAGCTAAAGAGGACACCCAACACCGACGGCTCGGACAGATCGTCACAATAGACAGATATAACTTTAAGGTGGTCAAGGACTTTGTCTACTTAGGCTCCGCTATGAGCTCATACAATGACACCAGCGCTGAGGTTAAACGTAGAATAACTCTTGCCAATCGCTGTTTCTTTGGGCTAAGGTAGATCTAGGTTGTTTCGAGAGGGAAATTCTTCGAGTGATTTTTGGTCCCGTCTGCATTGACGGTGGGTGGAGGAGAAGATTCAACGACGAACTGTACGGGCTGTAAATCAGCGACATCGACCTAGTCAGAAGAGTGAAGGTCCAACGGCTGAGGTGGCTGGGTCATGCAGAGCGTATGGACACGAATGCTCCGGCGCGTAAGATCTTCGAATCCACACCCGAGGGAAGGCGCAGTAGAGAAAGACCGCGACTCAGGTGGCGCACACAAGTGGAAGGGGACCTTAACCAATTTAACGTGCGAAACTAAAGACAGCTAGCTAAAGATCGCGCTGGCTGGAGACGCTTGTTGGTTGAGGCCAATGTCCACCCCTGACTGTAGCGCCACCTTAAATAAGTAAGTACATGTATCCATATTTGAATATATGTTTTTTTTTAGAAACAGTTTACCAACAAAAATAATCCCAATAAATTTCAACACTGCCAACCCGACAAAATACCCATAAAAACGGAAACGACTTAGCCAAGCATACGAACCAGATGTCTAACATGAAATTGAAACTCAACAAAAAGTATCGAATGGCGATGCCCGGATAATTAAAATTAGATTACCAACTCATTATCTCTTAATTAATAAAACCAGTAAGTACATTTGCGAAATGGCAAATGAGTAAAGTCGCAACTTCATTAAATCATCTCTTTAATTCCCACTAATTTGTCCTATCAGCTGCCGAAAAGGAAGTTATAAAACGTGGGAGTGGCAGCCATTAACGTTCTTGTAAATGTAGTGGCTGCAGGTATAAAATTGAAAACGATTTGTACAATTTTTTATGAAGTAAATATTCTGGTCACTGACGTTCTTCAACGATGTCTGGGACGTAAAGGACATTTACTCAAGTGCTGATGATATACGGGAGGCGCAGCGGACTTCAAATTAATGCATTCCTAAACTTATGGCAAAAAGGTAGGTATGTAAAGTAATTGCGGTGTTAGTGACAAATGGACTTGAGTTTTTATCCGCACGTATCATAAATTTCAGAGTCACTTTGTATGTCTGTTAGACCGCTTTAAGTGCTACAACCACTGAAACAGTTTATACATTTCTTTTTGATCTTTAAGGACATGTTCTCTTGCCAGGTTTTAGAAGTGATTTTCACTAAGCTGCAAGTAGGTAATTGAGTAAATTTGCCAAAGAAGAAGGCAAAGCAAGGAAATGCCTATATTTACTTTGATTACAGAGTCCTAAATGCAAAAATGTCCACCGGACTAGAAAACAAAACAGACCATAGCCCAACACTGTTTAAAGCTATAAATCGCTTAAAAATGATTGCCTCGAATTGCAGCGAACAGAGAGAATATATGTCATATAAATGCGAATACGATTATTAGTCTTTCGCAGAACAAGCAGGAGCGAAACATTGCATTTTTTTTTTTTTTTTTTAATCGACTGAAATAGAAGACCCAATGATCCAGAAGCATTAAGTCACAACTCTGGATTTTTCTACTGACAGAAAGATTCCCAATTTTGCTCGTTGTTTGTAGCAGAAACTGTAAAATGCACCTCAGTGATGATGATGACAAACTAAAGGACTTGCAATTAAGGAGTAACTTAATGTACACTTCAAACAAATTCAAAATTGATGGAGTCAGGATTACTGAAATATGTATTCATAGTTGAATCGCTTCAGCCCGAGTGGTAGCAGCTTTTGTCAATCTGTATAGCTCTCGTTTTTTTAACTTTCTCGATTACGTAGTAAGAGCAGGATATTGTTTTCGTACAAAATTTCGAACTCGAGATGTTAATCAATTTTGACATTATGGTAGAGGAACTCAAAAAAAAAAATGGGTCGCAAAATTCTGTACTCTGTCTGTCCGTATGGTCCGTGGCCTATAGCCTAAACGACTGCCCCTCGTTCAAACTTCGGATTTTGAGTTGGGGGCTTACATTAATCGTTTCCCATTTAAAATGTTCATCAGTATGATTTGTTCGAAAACGGGTCCAACGATTTTCAGCCAAAATTAAACTTAAGTAGGTGAGGTTAACATGACTGAAAACTCTGTTTTTCGCTTAAAAATCGATTCGAACGGTACTTTTGATATTGGGCCATATGTATCTCGAAAACAGTCCATACGATTATAACAAAAATTAATTTCTAAAGTAATCTAATCATTTTTAACTTAATAGCAAACTCAATTTTTCTATATATTGTCTTTCAATAGACTTTTGAAAAAAGTCATTGTTTTTTTTTAATTTTGTTTCCTTTAGTTTACCTGAACTAATGATTTTGACCAAAATGCATAGTTTGAGTAAAATAGATGTTTCCAAAATTACTGTGTGCTTAATTTTCAATTCGAATTACCGAAATTATCGACTAAAATAAAACTTTAAAAACCTAAAGCTAAATAGTAAAGCAATAGTATTTTCTAAACTAAACATTACAAAATTTGGTACGGTTTTGTCTGCGTACTTTTACAAAAACCGCTCCAACGATTTTGATCAAAATTCATTCTAAAGATAATATTCTAAATAAGATCCCATACTAAATAAATCCGTTTTTTTAGACTTTTTTGCCGCCATTTTGGGAAACATTAGTCTTGACAGTTCATATTTGGCAGTCGTGAAGTAGACATGTGGCAAATTTATATGGAAAAATATTCGATAAACCAACGTGTTTTAATCGTTAAAACATTTTATCAAAATCAATCATCGATTACTGTGACGATGAGAAAGTTACGTGAAATTTTTGGGAGAAACAACGTGCCAACAAAATATTTGAATGGATATGTGAATAAACAGAATAGTCGGTTCTGGGCAATGGAAAAACCTCAAATTATTCATCAGTCACCTTTGCATCCATTAAAAGTTACAGTCTGGTGTGCAATTTTGCCTGCTCCGGACTTCTTTTTGTGGGGATATCTGAAAAGCAAGGTTTATGCAAACAAACCAGAAACGCTTGAGCAACTCAAACAAAATATTCGTGATGAAATTAATGAAATACCGCGTGAAATGTGTGAGAATGTAATGAAAAATGTGCTCAAAAGAGCTCGCATTTGTGAGACTAATAGAGGCGGACAATTACCTGATATTGTATTCCATACATAATTGCCGACATTAAATAAAACATTCATCAATATAAGATCCATTCTCTTTCATTTAATCAAAAATTATAAATAAAAAAAGTAATATACCTTCCCGGTGGACACCCTTTTTTTTAACACAATACCGCACTTTAAAATTAAAATTGCTACAGCTATTAAAAACGCAATATAAAATAAGCGACGCAACCTTATTTTAAGCAAATATAACCCACTTCTTCTTTTTTCAACCATATTGAATATGCACCTTAAAATCATTCCAACCATTTGGAGCCTTACACAATCAGAAACTTAAAAATCTATCACAAACAATACTTCCTATCATTAACAACTAAATCAGCTTTATTAATCTATCCTAGTCAAAAATAAAATCCTGCCCCAACAGATCAAAAAACAGAAACTCCTACTACGTTTGTCCTCGTACTCAAACATCCTGTAAAATGTAAGAGCTTATAAAATAGTGCCGTAGGCGCTTTTAACTCTCTAACCAGAACTTGCGAAAATTGCCTGTTACTGAGAGCTAAAACTTTTAAAAACTCACATTGTTATTTGATATGCCATATCGAATTAATAACCTAAAAGTGAATTTTATTTAACGCTACATATTCCTACATTTTATGTACGGTTGCTTCTGAACTTCTACGAATCCCGCAAAAACCCAAATTCGAACTTAGGGGTTTTTCCACTGCTCCACCTCTCGCGAACGTCTGACAAACATCCGAGAGTATACCTGTCTTGAAAGAGTATCTCAATTAGCCGTTTGGAGTCGGCATAAAATTGTAGATCCCTTCCATTCGTTCCAAAAATGAACTTTTTACCTACCTATCAATTTCCTCGACCAAACTTTTGATGAACGAGAAAGTTTCGTGCGACCCAGTCGTGAACTTTACTTTTAAATGCAAAAGAACAGAAATGACACTTCAACCGCTGTCCACGGATGGTATTTTTCATATGACTGCCGTTGCTTGCACTCCTGCTCCTGAAGAGTGCTCTCATCCGCCACTTAGTTCCTTTGGACTCTTTGCTTTATATAATTAAGGGAGATTCGGAAAAAACAATTTCATGAAATATTCATTCACAGAGAAAAATAACAAAAACCCTCAGCAGCCATCATTGGACGACCAATTAGTTGGTTAAGTAGTAACATCAATATGGAACAAGTAGGGTCAACATTTCCTGTTTAAAAGTTGTAAAAGTTCCACGCAATATTAAAAATATCCTATCCACTGCTCTGTGCTCATTTGTACAACACACCGCACCGCCATAAATGCGCATGTGGATGTGAGTATTAAGCACTTTCACCAGAACCCATCCATGATGATACCATCGCAAATTAATGCCAATGGAGGAACTGGAGCAGAGATTCATTTCAAATCGTATGTAAAAGTGAAAAAAACAGAAAAATGTTATAATAGTGTCACAAGAAATTCTCATACAGAAATGAATAGATAACGACGGTATCTGCATAAAAACGGGAATACAAAAATGTTGGAAAACATGACAGCTAGGTTGGATGGCTGCATAAATATTATACAATCGACGTCGGTCGGGAGGATGTCTATTTGCACGAGAGCCATGAGTATCCAATGTAAACAAGCAACAAAGCAAACAAAACATAAAACAAACTATGATAGGGTGCTGAAGTTTGATTTGATTTTATATCTCGTTCTTGACAATTCCCATGCAATGAGAATTTTAAATTGGCTTTGGGAATACAGCTTGTGTGGCATTTTAACATTTATTAAATGATGAAGGTCACACATGGATTCACGAGCACACAACTCCGATTTAAAAGTGTTGATGGTTTTCCGAGCAATATAGCTTTATGGGACCTAGGCGCATATTAAGTGGATGCACAGGTGGCATCATTTTAAGTGTGTTCCACTTTTCGGAGAAGCTGATTTTTCTCAGCATTTTGTCTGATACTTTGATCATAGGATCGTCCTGTGAACTTGATTGCTTTGAGGTGTATGTATAGTTTTTATGAATGACTTTGGAGATGTTTTCATATGTACATACGTATATTTGGTTGGAACTTGTTAAATTTAATTTGGGGCCAATATTTTGTTCGGTTTTTAAGCAGATAGCCTTTGCTGCGTAGGCAAACAACGAATGCCAAGGGTGTATAGTTAATGTACCACCAGGCAGACGAACGAAGTTAATTTACACTGGTATACCCACAGAACGCATTAATTTGCCTTCCAGGATTCAGGTGTCATATCAGACATCGTTGAATTTCCTCAAATGTTCATCCTCGCTGGTTATTACATTCCCATGCATCCATTCCCATCGCTTCGTTCCACTCTAACATAAAAAACGATACACGGTCGTTTTGACGTGCGCCACATGTAGGTCTTTTTAGATTTTTGTCTGTATCTGTAGGACAACTTCGGGAGGACATACAAAAAATGATTAATAGTTTAGAATATTGAACAAAGTGTTGGCTCCTTAAGTCTTCATTTTTGTTTTGATGAAAAATGATTTGAATATTTCAGTGAAGTCAGCAAAAAAATACATTTGCGATTTCCACTCGACGGGCAAACCGACCTACTGGCCAACTGATACTTCAAAAATACCTGACCTGATCGATTTTTTCGTCGTGAAAGGAATATCTACCAACCACATTAAAGTTGAAGAGAGCTTTGATCTGTCAACTGATCATTCACCGGTTATTTTAGTGCAGCAATTTAAGTGCAGAGCAAACATAGGTTAGGTTAGGTTAGGTTGGGAGGGCAGTTTTGCAACCAATGCAAATTTCACCCAGAAGCCATGAAGGCCCATTGTGAGTACCCTGTTTGTACATGTAAGGACATGTGGCTAACAAAACCACTTCGTTCTGTTGAGGAATAGTTTTATGTCTGATAGAGGTACCCTTGCCAAGTCGTCCAAACTTTCGAAGAACCTAGTTCCCATACAGGATGAGCGGCGTTCTTGTAAAGCTGGGCAGTGGCATAGAAGGTGTTCCACGGACTCTATTTCCTCCTCGTCTCTACAGCTTCTACAGAAGTCATTTGCGAAAAGTCCCAGCCTTTTAGCCATGTTTCCTATGATACAGTGTCCGGTTAAAACCCCGACGAGCATCCGGATTTGGCTTCTATTTAGGGAGATTAGGAGCTTTGATCTTTTGGTGTCAACCACAGGCCACAGACTTCGGGTTATGACGCAACCGGTGGTGTTGCTCCATTGTTCCTTAGCCAGTTGTGTGGTGACATCTTCAATAAAAGTCTTAGCAGTGTTGAAAGGCGGTAGCACCTCTCCGTCCGCAAGTTGAGGGTCCATATCAGAGCCGTATCTGGCCAATTCGTCCGCCTTTTCGTTCCCTTCCACCCCAACGTGTCCCGGAACCCAGCAGAGTAGAATTGAGTGATGACGTATAGCCCTGAGCGCCACGAGGCAATCTGTGACACATTTCGCATTGATAAGATTGGAGCCGATAGCTTTAAGTGCTGCTTGACTGTCCACACAGATGGTTATTTCCATTGCTGGTAGTCCCATCGAAAAGATAGTCTGTGCTGCTTTTTTAACCGCATATATCTCAGCTTGGAAGACACTGCAGTGGTCAGTCAGTCGGAACGACTGGCTAATAGCAAGCCTTTCTGAGAATATGCCGGCTCCTGTTCCATTTTCTGTTTTTGAACCATCCGTGTAGACGGCTATACCTTTAATGATGGTACTGGGTGATTTCCAGTCCTGCCTTTTGGGTATAGTGATTCTAAAATTTTTCTCGAAGTAATATCTGGGTTTCTCGTAATCGGTGAGTGACGTGAGTCCCTTCCGATCGAAGATTTCAAGTATGCTTGAGTGTCCGCAGTAACCAGGCTTCCAAGTTTTGTTCTCTCTTAATCTGAGAGCGGCTTTGGCTGCCACGTTCTTAGTGAATAGCTCAATGGGTTGCAGGTTCAATAGTGTTTCCAGACCTAATTTTGGTGTGGATTTAATTGCGCCTGTTATTCCCAAGCAAGCAATTCTCTGCACCTTGTTCAGGTTCTTAAGATGGGATTTGGTTTTAACCGCCTCCCACCAAACAACTGAGCCGTAGGTAAGAATGGGTCTCACAATCGCGGTGTACATCCAGTGCACAATGTTCGGTTGCAAGCCCCAGTTTTTCCCAAAGGTTTTCCTGCATGCATAAAAGGCATTAAGTCCTTTCTTCATTCTTTCTTCAGTATTCCGTTTCCAGTTAAGTTTGGAGGTGAATATCACGCCCAGGTACTTGGCCTCGGTCGAAAGATTAAGTCGGACACCTTTAAGCTTCGGTGGGTCCCATTTTGGTACCTTATATCTCCTGGTGAACAGAATTAGTTCGGTCTTTTCCGGATTAACCGCAAGCCCGTTGTGTTCCGTCCATTTGGATAGTTCTGTTAACGCAGATTCCCTAATATCTCTAATGGTGGAAAGGTATTTTCCTGTTATTAGTACTACTATATCATCCGCGTAGGCGACTATCTTGATACCTCTGTTGACAAGGGATGTAAGTATTTTGTTAATCGAGATGTTCCACAGTAGAGGAGATAAGACTCCCCCTTGTGGTGTTCCACGATAAGTACTTTTCTTAATCGCACAGTCCCCTAGGCTGCTGTTAATAACTCTGCTGTTAAGCATAGTCTTAACCCAGTTTGTCAGAAACTGTGTTGAACCTGATTCCTCAAGTGAGGATATAATGGTTCTTGTGTTCAGGTTGTTGAATGCACCTTCTATGTCCTGAAAGGCCGCCAACGTAAATTCCTTGTTTCCTAGGGATTTCTCGATTGTTTTCGTTACTTCATGCAGCGCTGTTTCCACGGATCTACCTTTGACATATGCGTGTTGTGCACTACACAGAGTACCGCTTGTTTCGAGAGTGTTCCTAAGGTGCAGGTCCAATAACCTTTCTAGTGTTTTCAAAAGAAAAGATGAGAGGCTAATTGGTCTGTAATCCTTGGGTGTGGAGTGACTGGGTTTCCCTGCTTTGGGAATAAAGACCACCCTCACCTCTTTCCAGCAGTCAGGAACAAGTCCGAGTGTCAGGCAACCACGAAAGATTGCCTGCAGCCATGGGACGGTCCTTTTACTGCTTCTTTGTAGCATGGCAGGTATAATTCCGTCCGGTCCCGCCGACTTGTACGGTTGGAAGGATTGAAGAGCCCATGTTATTCTGTTTGTGCTAGTGCAGTCATTTATGGTAGCCAGTTCCTCAACCGGAAATGAGGAGAGGCTGCCATCAGAACTGTGTAGCAGCCTTCCTGGGATTGTGCATCCCGGAAAGTGTGTTCTGAGGAGCAGGTCAAGAGTCTCCTGACTACTAGCTGTCCAACAATTATCCTCCTTACAGAGGTGCCCTATATGAGAGGGAGTGCAAACATACATCTGCAAGCATCTCGCGGCTCTGTTGAAGCGTTGTAGGTTCGCCTTTCCCGGGAGAAGTATATAACGAAAAAAAAAAATTGAGCGTAAAACTAGTAAATAACCTTGAGCCAGCGAGATTAACTGGTAGAACAACTAACTGGGAAGGCTTTAGGAACGAAATTGAAGAGAATGTTGAACTGAGCGTTCCACTTACGACACCCTATGAACTTGAGGTTGAAGTAGATCGCTTCGTTGAGATCGTACAACTCACTTCCTGGAATAATACGCCTAATCCAAGGAAAACGCCGGCCAAATACGGTCTACGATATCCTCCCGAAATAAAAGAATTGGTCAACGAAAAAAGGAAGGCGCGTAAAAAATGGCAACAGAGTCGCGCTCCGCAACATAAAACACATTTGAATTATTTGTGCAATTTGTTGAAGACAGCTATTAAGGACTTTAAAAATCGTGCGATAGGTTCTTACCTTGAAAGTTTAACGACGAAAAAAGATTCCAATTATTCACTTTGGAAAGCAGTAAAAGGCACCAAAAGGCTCAAAATCACCGGCCAATTAAAATAAATCAATATGAATGGGAAGATAAGGATAAAGCGGAGGTTTTTGCCGCCCATTCAGAAGAAACCTTTAAACCGTACGATGGTCGGGCGGTATACGACAGTGTTATTTCGGCGGAATTACTATCCGACGATTTAGTACTCACAAGTGCAACGCTAAGGGAACTAAAACGTGAAATTGAATCCCTAAAACCTAAGAAAGCTCCTGGTTATGATTTGATCACGGGAGAAGTTCTCAAAGTTCTACCAAGAAAAGCATTAATTAAGCTTCTTCATATTATAAATACCGCGCTCAGACTAAAACACGTGCCGAGCCAATGTTGCGGAGGTCATAATGGTTTTAAAACCAGGAAAACCGCCAAATGAAGTAAAGTCGCATAGACCAATTTCTCTTCTTCCAGTTATATCCAAAGTTTTCGAGAGAATTTTACTAACGCGCCTACAACCGGTTATAGAAAACAATAATCTTATCCCTGACCACCAGTTTGGGTTCAGAACCAAGCAATCGACGATTGACCAAGTGCATAGAATTACTGACGTAATTGAGAAAGCATTTGAAGAAAAAAAGATATGCTCAAGCGTATTCCTTGATGCCTCACAAGCCTTTGATAAGGTGTGGCATGACGGATTAGAATTTAAATTACGACAAGTTCTTCCCGTACGCCTATATGATATTTTAGAATCATATCTCAGGAATAGACTCTTCCGTGTTAGACATAGAAACGAATACTCTGAGCTTAAGGAAATTTCGGCCGGCGTGCCGCAAGGAAGTGTCCTTGGGCCCCTTCTCTATCTGTTATATACTCGCGATATACCAAGAGAAGATGGCACTACTCTCGCTACGTTCGCCGACGACACCGCTATCCTAGCAGTAGGTAATACAATTGAAGAAACGACTGCAAAACTTCAAATCGCACTGAATAAGGTAAATGAATGGACGAGGGACTGGCGGATCGCCCGCAACGAAACTAAATCTGTTCACGTGAATTTCACGTATAAAAAAACTAATGACTTGCCAATTTTCCTAAGCTTGGCCAGAATACCCCTTGCAAACGAGGCCAAATACCTGCGATGACACTCGACGCAAAGCTGAAATGGAATTCGCACGTGAAAATGAAACGTAAAGAACTCGATATCAAATATAGAGAACTGTACTGACTCCTCGGAAAATATTCCCAGCTCAGTACGGAAAACAAACTGCTTCTATACATGCAGGTGCTAGAGCCGGTGTGGACCTACGGTATACAACTTTGGGGTTGTACCAAGAAAACAAATGTTAATGTTCTACAAACTTTTCAAAATAAAGTGCTTAGAGAAATTGTACAAGCTCCATGGTATATTAGAAACGACGATATCCACAGAGATCTCGGAATTCCAACAATTGAAGCTGAAACTAGTTAGAAGCTTCGCGAGAAAGCTTAGAAACCGGCTAATCGGACATGTCAACAATACAGTCCGACAAATTTTGGACGAGAACAATTTATTGCGCCGACTACAAAGAACGAAACCGTTCGACTTGGCAAGATAGGATTAACCGCGTCCAAATTGCGGAACATGCAGGATCTTTCATTGGAAAGAAGCCTGTCAAAAGTTGTTATCTCGTTATAGAAAAATTGCTTGATAAGTTACATCTTAGTTGCAGTATCTAACAGTCCTTCGAAGGGTGGTGTTTTTAGTCAGTAAAAATCTGACACTACTATGAGCACGCGCTTGCTATTCTCATAGTGTATTTGGAAGATTTTCACCTACCCTCGGTTAAAAAAAAAAAAAAAAACCCTCGTAAAAAGTCTAAGTACCATTGAAAGGCATAGGCCAGCGTTGCCACTTAGATTTGTCTGCATTTTACATATTCTCAACTTAGCTGCAGACTTATAAAAACCAGAAATCTGCGCTTCACATTTTGTCTGCATTCGAAATAATAAATTTTGTTCTTTTAAAAAAAATGTATCAACATTTTTTGCAAACTTACTTTCCCTGTATCATTTTTCTATTCAGCACTTTTTTTTTCTTTCTTTTTTTTGGTTATTGTTATTTATATAAAAAAAACATTTGTGAACTAAGACTTTTCCATAGAAATCTGCAATGCAGATTTTTTTGTCATAATTGCAGATTTGTCCAAATATTTTTATGTAAACACTGGGCAATGGGCAAAGCCTAAAGTCTCCTCGGAGTCTTGAGAAACCTTTCAAGGAAAGCTCCATTGAAATCTTCTCGTTCGTTTTTCTCTTAACCGTGAACAAACATAGAACACCCAACAGTTTTATTATATTTTCAGTTTCATCCACCACTTTAGGACTGGTTGAGACTAGACAGCGAGCTCTACGAACTCTTAACATTCTTGAACTCCACAGTTCGGATCTAAAATAATTTCCTTTCTTTAGAGCTGAACGTTTCCATTAGTTCTGGGATCTGGATAGTAGCTGTAAAGGTAAGATTACTCCATGTCGACGTCATTATGACGTAAACAATTGTCGTAAATTTGTCACTAGGTGTGATCGCCTGTCAAGCGTCTAGTCACGCGGGCTATCGCAGCGCACTGTCACGAAAGACACACGAGTGACCACCGAATTGGCGAATTTTTATGAGGTCAGCATGTCAAAATTTTCCATGAAAAATAGCGCGTGCAGTATCCGCGATCGCAGAAGATGGAAGGCTCCAAAGCACATATTTGTTTGATTTGAAAGGTTTAATGCAACCATGCATCAAATGGCTCTGCGAAATAAGGCCCTAACAAAAATTGAAATAAGGCCCAAAAAATTGTACAGGAAACAACAACCTCGATTTTAAATAGAATTTGGGGTGTTATTTCTTTTTTGGGGCCTTATTTGGGGTCTTATTTTATTATGAAACAAGACTCCAAAAGAAGAAATTAAATAAGTCTCTTAAATTAGTTTTTTATTATTAATTGTTACCCTTCCGGCATGGAATACGTATGGGGGGGCATGCTGACCCCCTTCAGCCCCCCTGCTTGGGTTATCTGTTAGATTACGGAATGGGTGCGAGTTTGAGTGTATACAATGTTCCTTTAATCTAAATTATTGTATCCAATATCAACAACATTAAATAAAAAGTAGTTTTCATTACTTTTAATTTCAATATGAAATAAACCCAAAATTTGGGGCCTTATTTCATTTTTTTTTTTTTTGCCTTATTTCATATTTGAAATTGGGGTCTTTTTTCATTGGGGCCTTATTTCCTACAGTACCGCATGTTATCGCCTTACCAAAACCCATATTTCGATCAAGAACTGCTGTTGGAATTAGTATGATACAACAAACGAACGCCGTGTGTGAGGATTAATTTTGCAACCGCATTATGTTCAAAATTATCCCCTGCTATGTGGTACATAACAAACTACAGTACATGACGATAAAACGGGCTTTAAATATTTCAATGCCGGAAAAGTCTTTCGAAACATTCTCATAGCACATAATCTTGGGGATTTTGTGAATCAGTTTCGGTTGAATGTCAATCAAATTAACATCGAATTATGATACGGAAAGACGTATACACATTCACGCTTGAAGGAAATCTTTTAATCGACTTTAACTCAAGGACGAATAAATCTAATTCAGTGCATCAAGCTTTATAGACAACCATCATAGTTTTTAGAACTCAAACCTGTAAGAGTATACATCCTTAGTGGCGAATACATTGATACACTTTGCTTTGAGCAAAGTCTTAGGCAACCGTCAGTTATGGGAATGGATTTCTTCGAAATTCTAATTAATTCCAGATTACATGGAAGTGGCAACCATCTGAAGTTGAAAATGCCAATACAATCTCTATGAAGAGATAAGAACGGATTCCATGAAGCTCTCGACTTATTTCACTCTTGCTCTCTATCCGAGTGTCGGGCATAGCTATACTTTATAAATTGATGACTCTCTTTCTTTCTTTAAAATCGCTCACAGTTTTATTTCCAGACGTGGAAAATCACCCCTTACGCGGAAATACAAATCACCATCCGTCCCGCCATCACCACAGATGCACTCTGCAGATCGTGGTACGAGGACAGCCACTCGATTACAACTGAAATTTAACCATCCCCAGATTTAAACAATTATTCAATATCCCAGTAGAGAGGGGGACAGCTACCCACTTAACTTCCCATCCCACGTAAGACAAAAACGATGATGAGACATTCGACGGTAAATTTTATAAAAAAAAAAATAAGTCGAAAACTTAATTTTTATTCAAGCTCCTACTTGAGCTATGCATCGATGATGATCTGCAGGATACGAGTCCTTCCAATCTATATCTTTGCATTGAATTACATTATAGCCTTCCCCCCATTGTGGGCAGAGGGCTTCTGATAATTGGACGATGTCATAAAAGACAGTCTTCATTAGCTCTTCACACACAGACGAGGACATTTGTGTGTGCATTATCCTTCAGCTATTATGCAGATAAATATAATATATATTTAAGATACTTTTCCGTTGATTTTGCTATCTCCTCCATTCGAGTGTGTGTGTGTTTTTATCTTTTTTACTTGTTTTCTTTTTTGTTCTCAATCACTAATCACTGGTATTCATTGATTGCTGTCGGAGCTGATGCTTGAACCAAGGTTGTCGTAGAACGAATTTTTATCGAGCGAACAAAAACTAATCATCGAGAGGCAAAATAATTCGAAAAGAAGCTAGCAAGACGCGACTGATGTACGGTACTTTTCACATGCACTATCGCGATACGCAGGCTTTGGAAAAAAATAAATAAAAAAATAACTTTTTTTCTTTCCTTTTTTCGAACCGAAAGCGTTGCAAATACACCGGCGGAATCGAGCAGATACTTTTATAGAACGTGAAAGACTATTTATTTAACAGAGTGTAAGGTGCAGGTGCGCATATAAAGCTACTATCTCGGCCGACACAAATCGACTAAACTGTATACGATGAATGAGTTTTCCGCCTAGCTGTTTACGAGGATGAATATATAGAGTTCATTTAGTAGAGGCAGAAGCTTTCTCTCAACTGGAATGTGATGAGCTTTTTATGGGGAATTTACATCCTTTTCTGTATAGGTAAATTGAATGGACCGGAATTTTTCTGGCAAAAAAAAAAAACGAAACAGATACGGAGAGATGCTCAACGAACTGAGAACTACCTGATAACGATAAGTATTGGAAGCTTTTTCCATACTTCAAGTGTAAAGTTTTTGAGGACTTAGCGTAGCTTTTGGCGAGGATTTTAAAAATGTAGGTGTCATACCTATTTTGAAAATTCTATCCATGATTCATGGGCGAGATATACAGAACGGTAGCGCGTCATTAGAAAAGGATATGAAAATCAAATAAATCTGTCGACAAGAATCTCCAATCAGTCATGCAGGAAAGTGGGCACCAGGAGATGTTCAGTTCATATCAAGTGTGATTTGATTTGTCAGTTCTGCTACGACTCACTGGTCACTGCCTCACAGGGTGAAACCACAGTGAAACTGAGTCTATCCTTTTGCATGGCCACAAGTTCAACTGTGTGGCTTTTCTGAGAATCGCTTATCCTAGTGGAAGTGAGTTTACGCCAGTTTATCTCAGATACGAGCAAGCCTTCATTCTGAATTCGGAATAAATGCTTTTGTCTACCTTACTTTGCCGTATTACACTGAAGGAGATGTTAACAAAGCTCTGACACAATGGCCGTATTTCTTTTTTGATGTTGTATAGAGAGGACTCTCTCAGTTTTTTTTTTTTTATAATTAACACGCGCTAAAGAGGTTATGACCACTCTTATAGTGTTTTTGCACAGCGCGGGCATTAATTGGGATAGAGGAGATAGGAGATACCGATGCACTTTGGTCTTCAATGTATGTAAATTGCATTGGGGAGGAAAAACAGAGCTGGGAAAGGCATTCCACATTCGCGTTGTTCGGCTTATGAAAGAGTCTCTGTATTTCATGGTACGTCCGAAGATAGGCTGGATGGTAAACTGATGGGCATTCCTAGCATGGCGAGTATTGCGGTTGAATTGCTGAAGGGGAGGACTGCAGCTGGCTATTTCATTTGAGCACTGTTTGTTGAAGAAACGGTAAAACAATGAGAGACACAAAACGTTTCTACGATGTTCAAGCGAATTAATAGAATTCGCAATATTCGTGTCTCCGATTAGTTTCAACGCACGATTTTGGATCCTATTCAGTAAGTGCAATATAGTTTTCGGTGCACCAGACCAGATGTGAGCATTATACTAAAGTTTTGGGCGAATGAACGCCTTGTATATTGTAGGCAGATCAAAAGGGGTAAAATATTTCTTGCACCGTTTGAGGAATCCTAGACATTTCGCTGCATTCTTGGCGACTTCGTGTCGCTTTAGAAAGTCTTTCGGTTTCGGTAATGCAAGTGCCATTTATGGATAATGGCTGTAGATTCAGGTTTCGCTTGAGAGAGTTGTCTAAACTCCTAGCAGAAATCGGCATCGCTTAGTTAAGCTTTCTCCTTGGTTACACGTTCTTAAAAGTTTGACGAGTAGCGCGGAAAACATACTTAACAAATTCGAAGTAATCGCGAGAAAATTGTTTTGTATGGGAACTGACTTCTTTTTATTTTTTTGCTGCTGAGCTACGATTACACGGCCATTTTTTTGGTGTCATTTAAATGGCGCTCTGACGTAAAAATCGCGTCACAAAGCCATCATTTAAATTTCGTTCCGTGTGATCGCCATTTTTGGGACAGCAAAATGGCGGATCAAATGGCATGAATTTTGTGTCATTTAAATGGCGGAAAAAATGGCCGTGTGATCGCTCTTAAATGGCGACTAGGACAAATGACAGAACTTTTTGGCTGATGCGCCATTTAAATGTCAACCTCCAAAAAATGGCTAGGCACGAAATTCATGCCCTGCCATTTTTCTATGCACAAATGACAGAACTTTTTGGCTGATGCGCCATTTAAATGTCAACCTCGAAAAAATGGCTAGGCACGAAATTCATGCCCTGCCATTTTTCTATGCAAATGACAAATGACGCAGCATTTAATACGATGTCTGTGCTTTCATTTGGTGTTTTTCTCGTGGCGAAAGGACGTATAAATAAGTAATAGAGTGGTTTTTATTTGTCTTGTTGTGGTTGTGGTTGTGTTGTTCGTTACTAACTGAAAAAATGGAAAACGAACCATCGCCGTCAAATGCCGACCATTTGGATAGTACACAAAGTACAACGAAGTCGAGAAAATTAGGCAAAACGCCAAAAGCAGGATTGAATCGGGATAGGAAAATTGGGCATTCGTAGAGCGACGAAGAGGAATCGCGTTTAATTGCGGCGGTGCAAAAGCAACGGCCGCTTTGGGATAGTTCCGTTCCAGAATATAAACTTCAGCATGTCAAAAACGATGCTTGGGAAATTGTTAGATCAGAGCTGGCCATTTGTGTTCTGTTTTTCGATGTGTGGCTTCACCAACCTCAAAAAATAATTGAATTGATTGGCTGACATACGAAAGAAATTGCGATATAGTTCAGGTTCTTCATGGCGCAATTCGAGCAGTAATTCCCCACAAAATCCACATTTCTCGCGCCTTTCAAGCTTAGGGAGCTGAAGTTTGAAACATGGGAAGATCTTACAGGAAATATGCTGTCGCGGGCACATATTTTTGGCTCTGTATTTGATCATTGTATTACCCTGCACCTATAACTTGAACACAATGAACCCAACTGATGGTCTAAGTGAAGCTGTGGCAACCGCCCCAAAAGCACCCATACCCATACATACCTGCATTGATACAATTTTAAGGGATTTAGACCTTTTTGAGGGATTTTCTGCGAATTTTAATATTTCCGAGGGGTAATAGGACATTTTAGCGACTAAAGGGATTTTCTTTTCTTTTTTAGCAACACTGCCATGAACTTTAAAGGTAGGACTTCTGAATATTTGAAAAAAATAATTTTTTACTTGCTCGATTACGTAGTAAGATTGTATTCGTACAAAATTTCAAACTCGACATGTTAATCCATTCAGACATTACAATGATAGAGGAACTCAAAAAAGTGGGTCTCGAAATTCTGTCCGTCCGTCTGTCCCTATGCTCGAAAAAGTTCTAGTGTAAACGGTAACCCGGATTTGGTTCAGAATTCGGATTTGGAGTTTGTGGGCCTCCAGTTCGGAGACACTTTTTTTTGAGCGGTAACCTCAATATAATGGTATTTCCCATAGAAAATATTAATACCGGTTTTATTGGTTCGAAAACGGCTTCGACGAGTTCAACCAAAATCGATATTTGAGTTTACATAGGTAAGGTTAAGATGACACTCAGTTTTTCGCTAAAGAATCGAATAGGTGAGGGTTCTTTTGAAATTTGGACATATCTCGAAAACGGTCCGATACGATTGTCACAAAAATTCATTTCTAACTTAATAGCAAACTCAGTTTTTCTCTATATTATCGTGCAATGGATTTTTGAAAAAAGTATTTTTTTCTTTAAAATTAGTTTTCTTTAGTTTATACCTATTTGAGTAAAATTAATGTTTTCAAATGATTGGGGCCTTAATTTTCAATTGGAATCACCGGAAACGCTTATTTTAGAAACTGCTCATATTTCTATTTCGAAAACCCCATTTTTGATTGGGATACAACTTTAAAAACCAAGTACCTAGTGCTTATATCTCGAACAATATCTAACACTCAGTTTTCAGCTAAATAGTTTTCGTAAAAGCACTCAAAAACAGATGTTTTCCCATACATATTTCAGTTTTCACAACGAGTCATTTAGTCGTTTTCCATAAAAACACCACGACAACGACTTCCAATTGTTGGGTTGTTGAAACAAACACACCTTTTGCAATATTCAGTAAATTCAGCAGAACAGCTGACCGAATAAATGTCACAACTCACAACTTCAAATCATTGTCCACACTAAATTGATGGATTAATATTATTTTTAAATGCTCCGAATTCATTTTATTTGTTAATTCTAATGCGATCGAAATTTGTAACCAAAATAGTTTACACATAAGTTTCGCGACTACTGTCTCACAGCTGATTGAAAAGTCAAACGAAAACTGGTTGATATTAGGAATTCGGTGCAAATGCATCGACGAATTTTTTACAAAAACACGGTTTTCGGTGCGGTGTGAATAGGCTCAGATCAGGAAACAGAAGCTCCTGCTACGCTTGTCTATGTACTCGAAAATCTTGTAAAGTGTAAGAGCTTATAACATACTTCCAATCGCTACTTGCAAACTCACAATAAAACTGGATGCTATCGAAAGAACAAATCTCAGGTGGACAACCGGCCCAACGTGTCTAGCGACAAAACAGATCTGGCCAAAGCTGGATCTAAGACGTTCTAAGCATATAATCTCCCTCGATAGGAAGCATATCAGTGCTATAATAGGTGTTATCACGGGACACTGCCTTATCGGCAGGCATGCAAAAAGGCTTGGCGTATTATGCAACGATTTTTGCAGAAGCTGCTTTGACGAGGAGGAAGAAGAAACTATTCTTCATCTTCTCTGTACTTGTCCAGCTCTCTCACAAAGACGAAAACTCCACTTGGGAGCGTTCTACTTCAATGATCTGAACGATCTTACAAAAACAGATATTCGAAGTCTCCTACGCTTCATTAGAAGCTCCAACTGGTTCAACGAGTAGGAAGAATAGATATAGATTCATGTGGTATCACAAGGGACCTGATTAATGGTCTAAGTGTGTCGGCTAGCCGACAGCCACTTCAACCTAACCTAACCTATAACATACTACAGCACTTATAACTCTCTAACTAGATCTTGCGACAATTGCCTGTTACTAAGAACTTCAATTTTTTAAGTTGGTATTTGATATAAATACTGCCCCATCTGATGAATAAGTAGGCGCAGTGGCTTAGTGGTTAGTGTGTTGGACTACTACGCTAGGGGTCGAGGTTCGAATCCCGCAAAAACCCAATTTCCAACTTATGGTTTTTTTCACTGCGCCACCTCTCGCGAACGTCTGACAAACATCCGAGAGTATGACTGTCTTGAAAGAGCTTCTCAATTAGCCGTTTGGAGTCGGCATAAAATTGTAGATCCCTTCCATTCGTTCCAAAAATGAAAACTCACACAAAACGAATGGTTGTGAGAAGCTAGGCCTAGGGTCCCTCCGAACCTGTTGCACCAACTATTTATTTATTTATTTATCTGATGAATAACCCAAGTGTGGATTTTATTTAACACTATTCGTATATTTTATGAACCTTGTTTCTTATCTAGCATCGGTTCTAAGATTTTTACCTATATCCACCTAATAAAATAGGCAAACAAACAAACAAAACTTATGATGAACTGGAAAGTTTCGTTCGACCCAGTCGTGCACCTTTTTTATTTTATCGCTAGCAGTCAGTTTTGACGGGCAATATTATGTGGGTGTGTGATCAAAGAACTAGTGCTATATGTACCTCAGATTAGCCTCCAATACTCGCACTGCCACTCAGCGCACAGACGGAGAAAATGTCGTCAACAAAATGTGTCCTCAGAGGTAGATGTATTCCAAGAAAAATGTTACCAGATAACAGGAGAATGAAGGAAAGGGCGAATGGTATTGGTAACTTCTACAACAGCTTGAATTTGTTTATTCAGTAGGGATAGCTGGGTAATTGGAATATTTTATTTTTTATTTTAGAGGGCATTAGCAGCGTCCAACGCTCACAATCTGTCGTTGAAAATTGTGTACCACCACGAGTACCAAGGCCTTTGAAATGAAAAAGATGAAAATTCTCACTGACAAATATACTCGGCAGTATTTGTAGGATATAATTGTAATTTGTTTTCTTCATTTTTATTGTCAATCCAAATATGAGTCCGATTGCCTAGGGTTTCTAATTCAGGGTAAAGGTGTTTATACCACGCAAGCGACCGCAAAAGTGCGAGAACGAAACCAAAAAGCTCTTTAAGAATATGATTCATTCATTTCCATGAAAGTGGTTACGAGTTACGACTTACGACTTACGAGACGACCTCAAGATTCATTCATTCATTCCATTGGAAGGTGAAAATATTCATTCATCTCGAGCAGGGCAACAGGGCTGATAAGGATGAACCCGCTATTATCAATAGGTTTATTTCGTGCGCAGGGACACTTGCACCCAATCTGTGTTCACACACACACACATGTATTTATATACGTGCTTGTCCAAGGACTTGACACCCCAACCTTATTTGGGAACCTACCAAATACATTTTTATTTAGCTGACGACGTTATCGGAAGGTTGTAGATCTCGTATCCTGGGACTGAGTCGGAACACGCATAGTTCTACCGAAAGTTGATTGATTTCGCTTTTTATTTTCGTTCCAACAACGAGTATGGGCTTGATGTGTACCTCTTGGTCTCGCATGAACATGGTCTACACGAGGGAGACTAATGAAATGTGAAAGGAAGTCGAAATGAATTAGTTGCGATTCGCATGGGAAAATAAAACAGAAAATCGCGGTAGTGTGAGAGGAACGTCTTAATTGGTATATAAAGGGGTTATGGAGGGTATAGAGGCGACGCAGGTGGTTTTACCGGTTACCTGTGTTAGAAATGCCGTATCAAGCATCGAATCACACTGACCTGGGTATAGAAAGGAGAGGTTGCTCAACAAATATAAACATACCCACCCATCGGCTGACATGGAGGTACAGGGTACACAGTAAACATACTAAAAGGCTCAACAAATCGACGGCAATCAAAGTTGTTGTATAAGTCCCGCTGATGCTATTAAATGTAAAAGAGTGTGCTTTCGCAATTTTATGGTATCACATCAGCCGCAAGAGGCAATTACGTGTCATGTGATGGCACATCCCACACTGTCAGGACCATACACAGCAGTAAATAATGTGCTGCCTGTGTGAGGACTAAGGACTCATATTTCACCAAGGAATTATCCTCGTTGTTGTTGTTGATTGCTACTGGTGATGATACTGCACAGTGGGAGATTTGAAGTCAAAGAGGATATCCAAGTCAATTTCTTTATGATAAATGTGTCGCATGAATTATGGAGATGAATTTGGGAAAAGCATTGAGGTCCTTTGGTCCTTTTGAACCTCCTCCCATGACGAGAGGGCAATTCCAAAGCCCCAAATCGAACAGATATTACCTTGAATATATGGAAGTTCTTTATAACCTTATTTGGGAGAATTATTTGTATGTAGTTATAAAGTGAGTTTGTCACATGTGGAACTTATTTTTGCTGACGTACATATTTTAGGGGGGAGTCCGCGAAGTGAATTGGAAGACAATTTCCTACATATGCCTGCTTCTATTGACTTAAATACACTTAAAGCGCTTACAGCTACTTAGGAAAATGCGTGGTGTATGTATGGTTGCGGGGACTACTCCACTTACGAAATGCTATGTTTTGTCCCAATGTGTGACAGATATAGTCTACAGAGTTAATATTCAACTTGAATGGAATTGGTATACAAATTTTGCAAAAATACTGAAACACATCTAAATTATGCACTTAGCCATTTTAGTCACTAACGACTGTAACTGAATAGTGATGTGGATAAGTCAGGCTCCACTGTATGGTGAGAAAGTGTGAACACTTGTCAGCATGTCTTGAACTTTTGGCCATTGTTCCATAACTTTAAAAACTGTTATCCCCTTTTTTATGAGCAAAATCATTTATTTTCTCCTAAATTCGAAAAAAAATCGTATTTTATTTATTTTCATATGAAAAAAATAAAAAATTTAAGACGTTTTTATTAACAAGCTTAAAATAAGCGTATAACATAAAAATGGCAATGATTTCCTTTTCTATCGGATAATATTAAAACGAATGAATACATTCGGATACAAAAAATATTCTTACGTAGAAGTTCGATGCAGTGGCGTAGCGTGGGTTGGGGCCGCCCGGGGCAGACACAATTTATGCCGCCCCTTATCAAATTTTCACACACTAAAAAACAAAAAAATAAATAAAAACCTTTGTCTACGGTTTCATCCAGTTATCCATACACATATTAATATCAATAAACTTGGTAACATTTTCTCTTCAAAATTGTGTCAACACTGTTGTTTGTATGTACTACTTTCTAGCAAGTGAAGCAAAAAATGAAGTCGCAAATTTAAAATTTTCCTACATTGGTTACTTTCCGATTTCCCAAGCTCTAAACGGATATAAATTACCTCAGGATATCAAATAAATAACGGTAATTCATATTAAACTTTAACCCCCTTATTAATAAAAAAATGTACACAAGTAAGTTAGCTAGCAAACGTCAGATAGCGTAAAAAATTGGACATAACTGCTGAGTAACAAGTTGATAACTTTTACACAGTGTTTATTAATATGGGGGTAATTGTTTAAATTAAAATTTTCCAGAAAAACAGGATTCTAATATGTTTTGTAATTCATTTTCCATTTGTTTATGTTTAACTTTCTCAATTACGTAGTAAGAAAAAGATTTAGTATTCGTACAAAATTTCAACTTTGATATATTTATCAATAAATTCTGACATTACGATGATAGACTCAAAAAAGTGGGTCACAAAATTCTGTCCAAACGGCTGCCAGGATTTCGTTAAAACTTCTGATTTGCAGTTTGGGGGCTTCCAGTTCGGAACCGTTTGTTGTTCGCAAGGTAACCTAAATACTAATGTTCCTTACCATATTAAATTTTTATACCAGTTTGATTTGTTCGAAAACGGCTCTAACGATTACAATAAAAATTGATATTTCAGTTTAAGGTAATGTGGTCATTTGTAACTTAAAAATAGCAGACTCAGTTTTTGTCTGTATTATCATACAATGAATTTAAAAAAAAAAAAGTAACTTTGTAAAAATGTAGTTTTCTTTAGTTTAAAGTAGGGTGTCCATATACCTCAAACGAAAAAAGAGGACATACTTTACAAACCCCTAGCCTTTCAATACCCCCCCCCCCCCCCCCCCTATTTGGTTAATCAAGGAAAACATTTGTACTGTGTATGAGTGGACATCACATACCACAGGTGACAGCTACAGATGTGGCATGTGCGTGCCGTTGACAAAACAGAGAAGAAATAAATACATCGGAAAAGTGCTAGTTTTTATGGGCGTACTTAAAAGTTTTAAAATGAAGGACTAGTTTTTATAATGAAACTATAATGAAATTGAAAAAAGAGAACAAAAAGAGGACAGAATAAATAAAGAGGACAAAAAAAGAGCCAAGCGAAAAAAGAAAGTGTAAAAAAGATCGCTGACAAAAAAGAGGACATGTTCTCTTTAAAAGAGATGTTCTGGAAACCGTAGTTTAAGGAAATGCAACCTTGGAGTAAAATTGATATTCTCAAAATTATTGCGTACTTAACTCGTTAACTTTCAATTCGAATCACCTAAAACGATCATTTTAAAAACTGATCATAAAACCCTATTTTCGATTTCGATAAAACTTTGAAATCCAAGTAATACTTACATCCCGAACAATAACTTATACTCTTATACTCGGTTTTTAGCTAAATGGTTAAGCAATAGTATTTTTCAAAATAAACATTGCAATATTTTGTACTGTTTTGTCTACCAAATGTTAGAAAAACCGCTCTAACGATTTTGATCAAAATACATATTAAAAGTAATATCAGTATTCTTAATAAGATCCCGTACTTACTTACTTTTTCTCAACAAATTCGAATAAATTTTTTCTAAAAAATGACTACCTACCCAAAAGCCGATCAGTGCTCAAAATAAACTTTTTAAAACTCAATACCCCACTTTAAAACTAAAATTGCAACAGTTATTAGAAATGCAATAAATGAATAACTTATTTTTAGCAATTTTTTAGTAATAATCAATTTCTGATAAAATGTACTCGTAGTTGCATACTAGGGAGCAGCGTTCAGTGGATTTTGTTGTTAAGCAAAACAAGGAATGTCTGATTACTTACTGTAAGGCAGTGTTAATGCTGGTAAACTTTGCAAATAAATTCGTTGGACTGAAAAAAAGCATCCGTTTTATATATTTTATTTTATGTTGCCGCCCCCAGCAAAGTGCCGCCCATGGCCTGTGCCCCCCCCCCCCCCCCCCCTCGCTACGCCACTGGTTCGATGGACTGTGTTGTTCCATATATAGTGTGAACTTTTCATTCTGAGTAAACTTTGACATTTGTTTGTAATGAAAATGTTTTTTATTTGTAATTTTAAGGAATTTAAGTTCCACGGAAAATTTATTTGTTTCCCCTTTTGTGATGTGTTTTTGTCTAGGCTGGAGTCAGCTCGCCGGATTGCCAGGGTCCTTCCCAAAGAAACACGAACTTCGGGTAAGAGAGTTTCTTTATTACGTTTTCTAACTTAGGTTTACAAAATATATTTCAAAACAATTTTAAAATTCAATGGTTATAGTTCCAATAATTTTACAAATATAAGTTAGCTTGTCTAAGGTCTATAACCAAACTGCAGCAGTACAGTCCTTGGTTGCGGTTCTGCTAGGGGGATCAGGGGTACGGTTGCCACGTGGCTGTAGATACCCTATAGGCTCAACAAGCTTACTCAACACAAGCTTAAAATAATCCATATCCGTTTTTTTATTTATTTTTTTATTAGGTATATTTGAAAAAAAAAAAAAAACAGACGAACAAATTGTTCTGAGGAGCCTGACCAAGGCTCCAACCTCCAAGGGTCCTATATAGAGCTTTTGAGTTGCGCCAAATATTTATTTATTTAACTTTCGAGCGCATAGTGGCAACTGAACAAAATGGCAAACATCTGGGGGGGCTGTGAAAAACTAAAGTGAGAAACAAATAAACACAGCACATGAACAACAATTTTCAAAACAAAAATTGTTGTAGGATTTTTTTCTATTAAATGGCGAAGAATTAATATTTTCTCAGTAGACACGTCGTTGCCAGGTTATTTATTTATTTATTTTTTCTACTAAAGTAAAAATATGTGTAGAAAAAAAAAGAAAGTTTAACATTACCTACCACAACAATATTGATTTATGGATTGTGGCAGTGGCTCTAAAAATTGTGCTGCAACTGTCAAATTTTGCTGTCGACGTTTTCTGCTAATCTATGTCTCACATTGATAGGTTCGACGTTGCCGAGAGAGGAGTTTTTTTTTTTTTTTTAATCTATATATCGTTTAAGAATTGTATAAATAATAAGTGTGCGAGAAGGGCGAATAGAGGAGAAGATACAACCGCGAACTCTATGAGCTGTACCAAGATGTGGATGTAGTCCAAAAAGCCAAAACACTTCGACTACATTGGCTCGCCCACATCGAGCGAATGGACAATAATGCTCAGACTAAGAGGATCTTCGAATCCCACCCCCCAGAAGACAAGAACCTCCGTTTCAAAGACCAAGCCATCGCGGATGCCAGAGCGCTTGGTATGGACAACTGGAAGTAGCGTGCCCGGGATCGTAGAGTATGGCAGGCTGCAGCGTCTTAAGCAGAGACTCTTCACGGGTCGGCAGCCCGATAAGTAAGTAAGTAAGTAATAAATAACAAGACTGCTCCTCAGTGCTTAAAACAAATATTCGAATGGTGCAAGACATTTAATTGAACCGACTTTCTGCTAATATATTCCACCCATCAACACGGTAGGTACCTATCAGAATTGTTGTCAGAAAATGATGGTGCAGGGACATAACTTCACGGGCAATAACTTTACATGTGAAACAACTTCACCTCGAGTGGGAAATAGTTTCACTTTTTTGTGATGTTATTTTTGTTTTTTTTTTTTTTGGAAAAAATGCTCTTAATATGCGACGACATAATTGTCCCTTTTAAGTGGGAAATAACTTCACATAAAAAAGTGAAATTATTTCCCCCTAAAAGTGAAGTTATTTCCCATTTGAAGTTATTTCTCTGCACCGAAAATGATTCGGTCTAATCGGCAAGAGAGCAAAAATTTCGTAAAAAAAATTAGGCGGCTTGTTTTTTTTTAAACAAGTCGTTCCAAAATTAAGTATGTATAACAAAGGTTTTTCCTTAAAAAAAATAATTCTAAAAATACAAAAAAACCTTCACAGAGTCCGAAGAAAAAACACATCAATGCCAAGTCGGATGACAGTTTGAAGTTTGAGAGCAACAGCTTATTCTTTTGTTTAATCAATTCACTATAGCGATACGAATAATTTGGGTAATTTTTCAATTTAATGAGTATGACTTTTTTACTGGCTTAAAGGATCTGCATGAATATATCATCACGGCAAGGTAAATAGAAATAAGTTCCATTTTACCGACTCCACTGTTCGCCATTCCAAAACAAGTAAGTACTATCAAAGTTATTCCCAGCAACTTATCTCTGCACACCCTGTCGCGTGTGGGAAAGGGGGTTAAAAATTCGTTGGGTACACTCGATAACTTTCAAAAGGTAGCATCGCACATATACACCTGTATACAAATGTTTACTACAGTTAAGCACCGAGAACGTTTGGAATTTTCATGATGAGATAGTGAAACGAACTGTTACAAATCATATAACACCGCGAGTGCGGGTGCAGGGGATAAGTGTATGTCGCAGCAGGTAAGGATAAGGACCAGTGGATGGCGTGTGCACGTCAACAAGGATACAGGAATATTTACCTCGAAATAAAATTCAGCATTCTAAATTGGTTTCTCTTCAAATTGTCTGCTGTGACATTCTTTGGATTTAAGACAAGAATATTCATTATATGTTTTCAACACGGCAAGCTTATTGTATCTAATGAATTTCCTGCTGATTATTATTTTGAGAGGCGCGAAAGAGATAATAATATCATGTTTGCATTCTTGTTCTGATTCAATGGGAATTGTCCTTACAGTCTGAGTTGGAAACATGCAAGATTAATAATTGTTGGTTGGATAAGGGAACGTGTGAAATACGACAAATTGTTGCTGTTATGTAAGAGTCGCCCATTTGTTAACAACTGACCTCATAATTAGCCATTAGCTTACAACTTAAAGGCTATAAATGCAGTGACCGAAAGCTCGATTTGATGTCAGAATCCACCCAAGAAGTACCTAATCACACAAGTGCGATTAATGTGTTTTATACATGTACAAGCCAGACGAAAAATATGTTGTGACTTGTGACATTAAACGAATATATTTGTGGATTCAACCAGAAGCAGTTTTCTGGTTCCATTGGATTTCACAATGAGTGGACCTCCGACTAAATAGGCGACAAGTTCCACATAAAAGATAATTTCCACTCTGTACCTCGCTTCGAAAAACGTTCGTTGAAATTGTTAAAAATAAAAGTCATTTGCCAACTAAAAATGCAGATGTACATATGCGATATGCCGCTTACGTAGGCCAATTAATTACTGAACTCTGCCTCCATCACAGTTTCTTTCTGAACAACCGCACAAAATGAAAAATGAATAATTCAAAAGGTTATTCGGTACGATGTTCTAATTTGGCAACAAGAAAATCAGCTTATAGCCTGCCAAGGCAAATATTTAATTAAACCACCATAACACTCTCTCCACTCTCTTCGAATCACTTTCATAGAGATGCACAAAATCGACAGCAAGAAAAATAAACCCCGATCAATAAACCTATTCCCTAAGGAGTTTCTCTACAAATAAATACAAATAAAATTGGCAAACTGTCCAAACCCACTGATGGTACTCTGGTCTGAAATGAATTTCCTAGAAAAAAAAACTCAACAAGAATGTGTAAGGATTTTGATTCTTAAGACAAACATCCTATGCCCTGACGTGACATCGACTGTAAGTATTGTGTGCGTGAAATATGCCTGTCGAGGGGAAAAATTCACAAATTTTCGAGCATTTTTTTTTTTTTTTTTTTTTTCAAATAAATACTTCCAGTCCCCCCTGAGTTACATGTTCCCAAGATCCATACAACATGAATCTATGAAACATGAGCAAGCCACGTGACGGCCTGCACCTGCAGTAAACATATTTACCAATTTTGCACACGGCCTGCACTTGCAGTAAATATATTTACCAATTTTGCACACGACCTGCACCTGCAAATCAGCAAGTGCGGCTGTATAACAGGACTAAGCAAATGTGGTAAATGTGTTTACCATATCCAAGCCAGCTTGCAGCTGCCTATCAAAAAGTCATGTTCCAACAACGGAACTAATAGAAAGAAGCAGTGAACATGTTATAATATGCATGCACTGCCTGCAGCTGTATAACAGTACAAGCGAGGAGTCTAATTTCTGTTGTCTAGCTGTTGCGTGTTGTGTGTTACATATATATTCTTTGCTTTGTTTTGCTATTTTGAAACCAAGTATAAATATGAGCCAAGACTATTGGTTTGAGGGCAGTTCAAGTTTGACCATCGATAGATGATAGTTATTATAAAAGTTTTAAGTCATTTAAAAATAAATGTAAAAGAAGTGTTCTATTAATATTGAAGATATTTAAATAAAGTGTAAACAAAAAGTTTTAAATAATTGTTTTATTCGAGTCACACACGTTACTGGCGCAGTCGGAAAAAACGAAAAAAAAAAAAAAAGCATTTAAAAGTGGTGAAAAATATGTATAAGACAATAAGTGAAAAAAAAAACAAGAACTCATTCCATTTCAAAGAAAAGTCATCATCGGAATCAACAGCCTAGCAGAAACACCTTTAAGAAGCAAAATAAAATAAAAACAGAGGTATGGCAAATTTTAATTTACTTGAACTCGTAAGAGAAATCGCGGATTTCACGGGATTAGCAGAAGAATTAGATTTATTTATTAAGCAAGTTGACTATATTTATATATTTATACAAACTCTAGATGAAAATTCAAGAGGCTTTTTAGATTTAAGAATACGACAAAAAATTAAAGGCAAAGCCAATTTAATTTTAATTAATAATAATAATCCAACTCATTGGCCTTTAATAAAAAATGTGTTAAAATCTAACTGTGGTGTAAACGAAAGTGTCGAAAATATTGTTAATGAAATAAAAGTTTTAAAATTTGAAAACTCAGTTGAAGAATTCTTTGAAAAAAATTTAAATCTTTTAACAAAGTTGAATATAAAATCTTCTTTGAGTTCGGATATCCCGACGTGGTTTAATAGCGGACAGAATGAGGAAATTGTTTTAAAATTATTTATTAGCAAGTTACCTAGTGAACCAAAATTAATTCTCAATGCTAGGAACCCATCAAACTTAGCAGAAGCAAAAGCTATTCTTGTTGAAACTGACAATTTTTTTAAGCAGTTTTATAACAATTACAATACACAAATAAAAACTCAGAACAATCTAAACTTTCCCATCAATAGCAATTTCATATATAGGCATTCTAATTCTAATCCACAAAACTTGAAAAGCCACTGATGATTAAGTCTATCAGTTCGAGGTCGTGTATTAACACAAAAATAACGATTCCACTTTTTAAGGAGTTCAACAGACCTTTAGCAAAAATCGAAATGCTTGAAACAGAATTATATAGTGATTTTGATGGCATAATTGGATGTAATGTTTTAAAGCCTTTACAATCAAAAATCGATTTTTCTAATTCACAGCTTATAACAAAAGAAGCTACAATACCACTAGTTTTTAGCAATCTTCCAACTCCATTTTCACAAGATGAGATTCATGTCATCACTCAAAATGAAATTAATTTTGAAAAACCCGATATATATAATATAATACAAAGATTGAAGCTCGATAACCTTAATGGGGAAGAAATACAGTCGTTAACAGCAACTATTCGAAAGTTTAAAGAAGTATTTTACATAGAAGGGGAACATTTGTCATCTGTCATAAAATATACTCATAAAATTCCGACAAGAAACGATATTCCTATATTTTCAAAATCATATAGGTATCCTGAGGCACATAAAGCTGAAGTTGATAGACAAATAGCAGACATGCTTAGTTCTGGGATTATTGTAAAGTCAAACAGCCCATACAGTGCTCCAATTTGGGTTGTCCCAAAAAAGATAGATAACTCAGGCCAGCAAAAATGGCGCATTGTTGTCGATTATAGGAAACTGAATGACGCTACGATCGATGATAGGTTTCCAATCCCTAATATGGAGGATATATTTTCCAAATTAGGAAATGCCCAATACTTCTCAACCCTCGACTTGGCAAAAGGCTTTCACCAAATTCCTGTAAGTAAAGAAGACAGGCATAAAACAGCCTTTTCAACCACGAGCGGGCACTATGAGTTTACTCGAATGCCGTTCGGATTGAAAAATGCTCCAGCGTCTTTCCAAAGGATGATGAACGAAGTTCTATCCGATTTTGTTAATAAAATTTGTGTAGTATATTTAGATGATATACTTATTTTCTCAACATCACTTCAGGAGCACATAGATTCTCTTAACAAAATCTTTAAAAGACTTCTCCAATATAATCTTAAGGTCCAAATCGACAAATGTAACTTTTTAAAGCGTGAAACTGAGTATCTGGGACACATAATTTCCGAGGAAGGTATAAAGCCCAATCCTAATAAAATCGAATTGATTAAACGGATAAAAGTACCCCAGACCATAAAACAAATAAAATCGTTTTTAGGAGTCACAGGATTTTATAGGAAATTCATTAAAGACTACTCAAAAGTAGTTCTCCCAATGACAAAATACCTTAAAAAAGGCATTAAAATAGACGTTAAAAACAAGCAGTACATAGAGTCTTTTAACAAGCTTAAAAAACTCTTATGTACCTGCCCAGTTTTGGCATATCCAAATTTTGACAACCTATTTACGCTCACAACCGATGCTAGCAATTTAGCTTTGGGAGCAGTCCTCTCTCAAAATAAACATCCCATTGCATTTGCTTCAAGGACTTTAAATCGCCATGAAATGCATTACAGCACGGTGGAAAAGGAGCTTCTCTCCATAGTATGGGCGACTAAGTATTTTAGACCATATTTGTTTGGGCGTAAATTCATAGTACAGACTGATCATCGACCGTTAGTGTGGTTGCATTCCTTGAAAGAACCAAATTCCAAGCTACAACGCTGGAAAATCAAACTGAATGAATATGACTTTGATATCGAATACATTAAAGGAAAAGAAAACACTGTAGCCGATTTCTTAAGTCGTTTAGAAACCAATTATGTCGAAAATGATGATATTAGATCTGATTTGGCAACAATACACAGTGGTATTGAAAATCAAAACGACCATATTTTTATTACAGAAACCCCATTAAATGTCTACAAAAACCAGATTCTATTAGAGAAAAGCTACGCAAACAAAAAAACCAACAAATTTTTATATAAAAAGAAAAGGAGGACAATTATAACAGTGAAAAACTATGATGAGGAGTTTGTTTTAAGGGTCCTCAAAGAAATGTTTCCAATAAAGGGAACAGTTGGAGTATATTGTGATCATGATCGTACGTTTATAGAGTTCCAAAAAACAGCAGTGAAGTTTTTTTCAAATTCACCGGATATGAAGTTTCTTAGATGTACCAAGATTTTACCAGACATTACCTGCAAAGAAAAATTATTAGAAATAATTGAAAAAACTCATCTGAATAAAAATCATAGGGGAATTGAAGAAACCTATTTTGAAATTAAAAATTTATATTACTATCCAAATCTTCGACTAGAGATACATAAATACATAAATAACTGTATTTTTTGCAATATGTGTAAGTATGACAGAAACCCAATCAAACCAAAATTAATGATTTCCGAGACTCCCAACAAACCCAACGAAATAGTACATATAGATATATGGTTTTTAAATAAGAACACTATGTTTCTAACGTGTATCGATAAATTGACTAAACATGTGTCTATTTACCCCATAACTGACAGAAATTCCCTAACTATAGTTGATACTCTAAAAGAAAGGTTTGCAATCTTAGGTAAACCAGGTAAAATAGTTTCTGACAATGAGTTTAACACCGCATATATTAAGGATTTCCTAAGAAAAGAAAATATACTATACCATTTTACATCCCCAAACACACACACAGGTAATTCAGTAATTGAAAGATTTCATTTAACATTAAATGAGCATATTAGATTATTAAAACTTAATAAAGAAAATAAAGATACTAATGATAAGTTGCTAGTATTTAAAGCAGTCGAATTATACAATGATACTTTTCATTCGACAACTAAATACAAACCAAACGATCTTCTTAATTCTGTTTTGGACAAATCACAATGGGAAGAACTGAAACAAAGAATTCATTCAAATAAAGAAAAAAAAATAAACAAAATTAACAATACACGAGTAGATACACCACAGTATAGAGATCGTGAATTAGTTAAGAATTTAGGCTTTCATAACATTAAATACTTACCACGATATATAATAAAAGATGTTAAACGAAAAGACAAAACTTATTTTGAAGATAAAGATGGATTTAAACGTGATAGGCAAGTTGTAAAAAGAAATTATAAACACGAGAATCCAATCGAAAATATACAATTTGACAGAAGGCTTACAGGAAGAGATTACACCAAAAGAAAAAAAAATAATAATAACAATGTAATTCTTGTTTAATTCTTGCAAACAAAAAATAAAATTGTAATAATAAATTAATTTGATGTTAAACAGCCTCATATTATTATACTATAAGCCTTTATTATTGTTAGAATATAAACTTAATTTAGTTAACACCCTTCCGTGTACATTCGTTTTATTTGAATAATATCTAAAATTTAATTTAATTTAATTTAAATCTAACTACGTACTAAATATTTAGACTTATTAGTTAAGCACATGCATTTCCTAACAATTATATTAATACAAATAAATCTAAGAACATACATAAAATTCTAAACCAATAGCAAGCAAAGTAAAGAATTAAGGAAGAATAGTTACGCATACGCCACAGTAGCCCGTATACATAATAAATACCGATGCTGGCAATTAATAATTATAAACAAATCTGATCAACGTTGCAAAAAAAAAAAAAAAAAAAATAATGATAATAATAATAACGTATGGACATTCACGTCTTATCAACACGTTCTCTCCATACTACGGTTGGAGGAGTTACATGTTCCCAAGATCCATACAACATGAATCTATGAAACATGAGCAAGCCACGTGACGGCCTGCACCTGCAGTAAACATATTTACCAATTTTGCACACGGCCTGCACTTGCAGTAAATATATTTACCAATTTTGCACACGACCTGCACCTGCAAATCAGCAAGTGCGGCTGTATAACAGGACTAAGCAAATGTGGTAAATGTGTTTACCATATCCAAGCCAGCTTGCAGCTGCCTATCAAAAAGTCATGTTCCAACAACGGAACTAATAGAAAGAAGCAGTGAACATGTTATAATATGCATGCACTGCCTGCAGCTGTATAACAGTACAAGCGAGGAGTCTAATTTCTGTTGTCTAGCTGTTGCGTGTTGTGTGTTACATATATATTCTTTGCTTTGTTTTGCTATTTTGAAACCAAGTATAAATATGAGCCAAGACTATTGGTTTGAGGGCAGTTCAAGTTTGACCATCGATAGATGATAGTTATTATAAAAGTTTTAAGTCATTTAAAAATAAATGTAAAAGAAGTGTTCTATTAATATTGAAGATATTTAAATAAAGTGTAAACAAAAAGTTTTAAATAATTGTTTTATTCGAGTCACACACGTTACTCCTGGACATGAAATGCCAATTTGCACTGAATCGTTTGTATAATACTTGTACACACAGCACAGTGGAGATATGTCGCTTTTTGTCTTGAGATCGCATCCACTATCTGTCTGTTCATAAACTCATGTACCTAGCAACTGACATGTTCAGCATGCAGAGGCAGACACAAGTTGAAAAATCTCTGCAGATGTCATTTGAATGTTAATCTTGACACTTTGTTTCTGGCCAATTATGTCATTCCAGTATGGCGAAGTAGGTTGAAGAGGACATACTTTTTATAACCTCAACTTGAATCGTTGGCCCCTTTCTGCATTTAAAATAATCGAAGTGTTAAGGAAAAGATATTTCCTTTCTCTCATTAATTGTTGACAGATAGAAAAAGATAAGTGTGACATTGGCAAAAGGACTCTTTAACATTTCGTGTTTCCCGTCGTAAGAGAATTGCGTAGGGAATGTGACTTGTATTGATGTAGGTTTTCAATGCATATGTAAATATGTATATATATTGGGTGCTTTATGAAGCAGCCTTTTGAGTAGATTAATAATAATAATAGAGAGGGTCTATTGCACTGCGACCTTGTGGTCTATTGTGAGCAGTGATGGGACTACTACCACATAAGTGGTATTTCTACCACTTTTTACACTTTCGGAAATTCTACCAACCTGAACTCGAAATCTACCACCTTTTACTCGTCGCTATTCGCTAATAATATTTCTTTTGCATAGTTGAATCAAATTGAAAATCCTATACCTACTCCTTACTTTTACCCATACAAAATCAGCTACCAGTAGTTTTCTCTGACAATTGCTAATATTTCATTAGGTCTGTTCCTTTACTTTTGTAGTAAGAATGGAAAAGACTGTCAAAATAGCAGTGGTGGGGATAAATTATCTCACAGAGAGAGAGAGGCGCTTACGAAAAAGTTGGGGAACGCTTTTGTAGACATTTATGAAAAATGACACGAGGTACGAAAAGTCGTTAAGATATCTGATAAACTCGAGGAATTTGTTAACTTACTAAGAAAATTAGTTATTAGTTATATCATTTAGCTAGCGAAGAAAGTGAAAGAAAGAAAGCACTATCGTGAAATTCCCACTAGGTGTTTATCCCAAGTAGAGGTCAGCTTCAGCTTTTTACGCCAGAGGGATTGTATTGTTCAAATTGACACATCTTTTTGGATGCGTGCAGGACACTTCTGTTTGAGCCCGAAAAATTCCCTTTAGTGCCATTCACTTTTTCAGAGAATTTCCAAATAATATTAGCTGAGCGAACGTTTAATGAAACTAAAAGTCGAGGTATAACTGAATACCACTTAATAAATAAATACATTGTTGGCGAAACAGGTCGGTACGGACCCTAGGCCAAGCTTCTTACAACCATTCGTTTTGTGTGGGTTCATTTCACCTACAATTTTAAATTGAAAATACAATTTTAAGCAGACTCTAAACGGCTAATTGAGAAGCTTTTTCGTGGCAGTTATACCCTCGTATATTTTTCAGTGGAAACAAACCTTATGCCCTATTTACTCCGGATCGAAAACTGTGTTTTCGTCGAAATCTCAAAGACGCGTTCACACCGAAGATTACATTTTCGTTCAATTATTTTTCGTTCAACGTTTCAATCAGCTTTGAGACACTAGTCGTGACACTTCTGTGCAAACTATTTTGGTTACAAATTTCGATCGCATTAGAATTAATAAATAAATTCAGAGAATTCCAAAATAATATCAGCCCATCAATTAAGCGTGGAAAATGATTTAAAGTTGTGAATTGTTCTGTCAACTCTTCTGCTGAATTTGCTGAATATTACAAACGGTGTATTTGTTTCAAGAACCCAACGATTGGAAGTCGTTGGCGTGGTGTTTTTTTTAGAAAATGACTTTAAACGCCTCGTTTTAAAAACTGAAATATGTATGGGAAAACCTCTGGTTAAATAGGATATTGAGATGTACATATTTTGTGTTTTTCCGCGAATCGAACCTGGATCCCTCGCTTAGTAGTCCATGGCACTAACCATTAAGCCTACCATACCACTTTATACAAAAATGCTTTCATATCCTTCGGCCGGTTCGCTTTTGAATTGCTAATCATTTAAATGAGTATATTTGCCTTCTTTACACTGATTCTCTTTGCTGCAAAACTTAGACAGATGTACAATAAATCAAATGGATGTCAATATGAGTTATAAATTCCGCCAGCATTTAGAATTCAATTGGGACAAATATTTACTGCCAATCCCCAGTCGAACGAGTATTAAATATGTAGAGAAGACAAAAGAAGGACCTTCTTATGAACAGAATTCGATGAAAGACGACTGAATAAAAAAAAACAATAAAAATTAAGACGTAAAAGATAAATCTTTTATGATTCTGGAATAAAATTGGATTCGGTTGACGTCAAATGCAAACAAAAAAATAGACTTAAATATTCCAAAACACGCTTCAAATTTAAAAATTACATTTTTTTTTTTGGAGAATTATGGAATATCCAAATTGCGTTTGTTACCTTTTCCAATTTTTCCCGTAAAGCATTTTTTTTTAATGTGAAGAGGGTGAAAATGCCTTGAAATTTGGTATGGACTCGAAATGGTGGAACCAGAAGAAGAATGCAACAGAAGGAAGAAATTCATTTCAAGGCGAGGTGTTACCAGACACAGACATTTACGAAATAAATAAATAAAATAGACCTTCATTTTTATGCAGCAGAAGTTGTACTCTCAGGTGCTTTTTACATCTACATTCGATGTTTTTAGTCCTTTTTACCCGACTGGACACAGGGAGGGTTATGTATTTCGCGCGTATCCTATGTACGTTCCTACGTGACGCCCTGGAGCCCAACCGGCTTGACCGATTTTGAAAGTGAGTTGTCATTAAATTTGTAGTCTTTTCCGGAGAGTCATAGGCTTAACAAATAATAGGTCTGTTCCCTAACGATAATGCATTCGAACACTTTAGTCAAATTTAGTCAAACTTGGTTCCCTTACGCAAAAGTTGGGCAGAAGAGAGCCAAAAAGAGAGAGCACAACCTTTCCCCTCCATAAAAAACCTGCAAATATTAGCCCAAGAAATTTCTTTGGGTTAGTTGTTTATTGCTGACAGATGGTTGTCAAATTGTTCAAATCCTAATTTGTAACTGACTTTTGTACTTTGATGTACAAAATTGCATCTTTAGACGATAGTTTAAAAATCAGTTTTACATGCATCAATGAAATGCGTAAACGCTTGTGTACGGCCCATGTAAAAGTACCCTCTCGGAGACAGATGTTTCTAATCAAAGGTTTTGAATTTAAGGCATACCGCTGCTAAACTAAATGTGAAGTTATCAGCGAAAAAGAAATTATTCCTAGCTGTTTCAATTGCCGGTGGTCACCTGGCAGCAATATACGAGAAGGAACTTTGAGATAGAAGTCTTTCCCTGTGAGCAACCTGTCTTTTTAGGGCTATGTTCATAAAATGAGCTACCGTCTATGCGACTCTGACAAGGAAATGAAGGCGTACAAAGGACCTGTGACCATTGAAGTTATCTTGCTGGAGCGTATTGACCGACGCACAGTAGTTACACCTTCCCATCTTTAGACAACATCTAACAAAAATCAGCGAGAGTATCAATAAAGCTAAAAGGTGGTTACATTTTAAGGGCCGATGTTAAATGTGAACCACACCTAAACGTCATGGAAAGATACACAATCGAGCAACGCGTTAAAGTTATTCAGGCTTATTATGAAAATGGGCGTTCAAATCAAAATGCATATCGTGCACTTCGTGATTTTTTCGGTCAATTTAATCGTCCATTTTCACCTCAGTGGATTCTGCTTATTGACGCAGAATTGCCGCATTTGGGCGAATGATAATCCAAGAGTGATTGTCGAAAAACCAATGCACCCCCAAAGAGTGACTGTTTGGTGCGGTTTATGGGTTGGCGGCATCATCGGGCCGTATTTTTTCCAAAATGAGGCCGGTCAGGCAGTTACTGTGAATGGTGTTCGCTATCTTTTTAAGGCCCGAATTGGAAGACATGGATGTGGACGATATGTGGTTTCAACAGGACGGTGCCACTTGCCACACAGCTAACGAAACAATGGCTCTTTTGCGCGACAAATTCAATAGCCGTGTAATCTCACGTGGTGGCGATGTCAATTGGCCGCCAAGATCATGTGATTTGACACCATTGGACTTCTTTCTTTGCGGTTATTTGAAAGGAAAGGTGTACGTCGATAAGCCAGTAACAATTCAAGAGCTAAATGATGAGATAATTCGGCACATTAACGGCATAGAACCTCAATTATGCCTCAGCGTCATCGCAAATTTGGACCATCGGATGGAGGTGTGCCGCCGAGGTCGCGGCAGCCATTTGGCCGATATTTTGTTCCATACATAATTGAACCATACCAATATTATCGTAGTAAAAAGAAATGAGAATAATTTTCTAAATAATTTGTATTTTATTCAGCGTTTATTTAATCCAGCCGTTCCGAGTCGGTGGAGGTCGCTTGAATTCATCTTTAAAAAATGAGGCTCACACAAAGGAATGGCTGTGAGGAGCTGTGCCTAGAAAGGGTTCTCTTATGGCATCTATTAATTTATGGAAGTAACTGACGCTGTCTCAAGAGAAACAGTGGAAACGGCCACAAGATTCGCACCGAAAACCGACTAAATGAAGCCCTCCAAGCTGGGTGGTGCCTGTAGGAACCACCCGTTGTAACTTTCCGTTTTCACAATTTTATACACATACGTACATAGGTCTACATTTATTTATTTAAAAAAAATCACGACTTACCTGCATATAGTAGTGGCAGTATATTAAAGATGATAATAAGTGGAAGAATAGCACGGGTGAACCTTTGGACATCTGCGAATGCAGTGGTCGCATTCTCGCCAAGTTTTCGGCAGAATCTTCTGTTGGCTTCGACAGGTGTCGCCGCGGTGAAAAATCTTGATTTAGTCGAAATGTTGGTGTTGACGCTGTGGTTGCTGTAAATGGTGTTGGTGTTGGTGTTGGTGTTGGTGCTGCATGTAGACCATTTTCGGTTGTCGCATTTCTGGCAGTCGAAATTGTAGAATTTCGTCGTTCGTTGTTGTTGTTGTTGTTGTTGTTGTTTTTGTTGTTGTTGTTGTGAAAGGTGTTGCTGTTCACTTTTTGATGCCCATCTTCGTTCATTGTTGCTGCAATATTGTTGTTTGGAAGATAATCGTGATAATGTTGTTGGTTTTTGTGTTGTTGTGGCTGACCCTGATGTAGTTGATTGCAATAATACGGACGATGAGGAATCACTGGTTGATGTGGTATTTGATGATTGTAACCGCTTCGCATTGGCACCATTCGAAATGCATTGCTCGTAATTATCCAATGTTGCCGACGATAGTGTAACTCCGTTCTTGCAACATTCAGGCGATTTTGATTTTTGGCAGGTATTTGGCTTGCGTTTGCACAATGGACAGCTTCCATTAGCCACGGTAAGACTGTCCTTCCTATAGAAATCAATTCGCTTTTGAAGGAAACACGTTTGATCAATGCCCGCAATGACGACACTCGTGTTGCTGGTGGCATTGTTTTGGCAGCATGTAGCACAGTTTTTCGTTTTTCTAGTTGTGGTAGTAGCGGTTGTTGTTGTTGTTGTTGTTGGTGTAGCGTAGTTTGTTTCCCCCTCAAATGTGGCAGCGATAAAATTGACACAAGCTGTCGCACTTTCGCCTTCACAAAGAAACATGCCCCCCACTGGCCGCAGCTGCAGTGCATCATCATCCCCTTTCGCCTTCGACGTATCACCCCTTGATTGCTTCTTATGGCTCCCTGTAATAAAAGTGTCAATTCTTTGCGGACTACTAGAAGAGTGCTGTCCCGCAAATTCATTGTTAGAATTTCCAATGCCGTCGTTAGAAAACTCAAGAGGAGGACACGGTGGCGGCGGTGATGATTGTGGTTGTGGCGACAATGATGACGATGACGACAGTGATGGTGGCTGCGACGGAAGGGCTGAGCACATTTTATATTGTAAATGATTGTTTTCTGTGCCATTGTGGCCCATGTGGTTGTGTTGCTGCAGCATCGTCGGCATCGTTTTCGTTGTTGCTCCTGCAGTGTCGTGGCTTTCCGCTGACGTTGTGGAAGAAGAGCGGCATCCATGACAGTGCTCGGGTACAGTCCCAGGATAGGCGACATGGGAAACTTCACAATCATCGAGAGCATTGGCAGTAATGGCAGCAGGAGAGGCATCATCTTTTCGCGTAGGGGTTTCGTCTTTTGGAAAATTGAAAATATTCTTCCACCGCGAGCATGTTCTCTGCGTCGAAATATGATCCTTTGTGGTGGTATCCTTTCCTTCGATGTTTTTGTCGTCTTTGATGCTGCTTCTGTTGCTGTCGTCTTTGTCAGTGACTTTGTTGGCGGAGTAGATGGAGGAGGCAGATGGCTGTTGACTCGCAGTCCACGTCGTCGTCGTCGTCGTCTTCGTCCCCTTTGAAACACTCTTCTCGATGTTGTTGGTAGGAAGGCTTTTATGGTGTTGCAGCTGGTGCCAGGAATCTGTGGTGTTTCTGTAATTCGTATCGCTATTCGTTGACTGAAAGCAGTATAAGTGTTCGGTAAGCTTTGAAAGTGTGCTATTATTTTGCGGCAGCTCTTGGATTTGCTTGCGAGGAATGGTAATCGGCTGCTGCCCCTGTAGAACGGGTTTACTATATTGATGATGGAATTTTGATTGGTTTTCCTGTTGACTTTTGTTGTCCTTAGTGTAATACAATTGAAGTATCTGTGCTGAGGCCATGTTGTGCCCTAGAAGTAAAAGAAAACAACGAATAAGAAAACTTCAATACTGCCACAGCACCTTAAGGGGCTACTAAGTGAGGGGATAACGGGAAATCAAATTCATTGTTATGGAAGTGATTTTAGAGAGCCAACATGCCAAACATATTCAAAGGAAGTCGGAGTCGTCAGAGGTAGGTATAGTGATGGCACAAAAACACATTGTTACTTCTTCGTAGTGGTGTGTACTGTATATGTAGGTATAGCGAATTCGGCTAGTGACAAAAAGAAAGAAAGAGCACATGAAGAGCAGAAAATGGTTCGTATTCGGCTGTTAACAAACTTCGGCAGTTGACTAGCATTAATTAAGAAAATCGTGTACCGTAGGACAAAGGAATACCCAAAGGCTGGATTCTTGGGCCTCTACTGTTGAACATAATCGGCCCTAGCGACGTGCCCGTCGGAACGGAAAATTCTCCGCAACGCTACTCGTTCGGAGGCTCAAATTCCATTCGAGGTGTCCGACTTCGGTAGAGAAATAAACAATTGCGATGGCGCACCGCACCACATTCCAAATCGTAAACAAATTCCGCAACCAATTTCTGTCGGAGGATATCGGAACCTAGCTATCAAAATCTAACAAAAAAATTCACTTCATCGCACTTCAACGTAATTCGTCAATATGCGTTACAAAATGTCGGAACAATTTTCCGAACAGTTGTTTCGAAGAATACCTCGCAGCAAAAATCCTCCGAATTGTATAAAATCGGAGAATTTTCCGTTCCGACGGATACCTCGCTAGGGCCGAATGTATGATGGGGAGTGCTGTGACTAACGCTGCAACAAGGAGTTAAGGTTAACTGTACTTTGCTGATCATATCGCAGTGATTACTATGGCCAAATGCATGCACGATATTAACACGGATGACGCAGAAATCAGAGTCAAAAATTTGCTAAGGTTTGCCGGGCTAGGACCACAAGACGGAGGTCTTCTTAATAAGGTACCGAAAGACTGTGGAATACGCAATTTTTCGCTTTAAAACGCAAAGTTGGTACGCCATAGATGCTCCTACATACACCAGTTGCCCTGGATTCGTCACATCGGTACCCAGGGTCGAAAGCGCCTTTTCTAAGCAGGATGCAAAAGAGGCTTGCACAGAGATTAATAAAAACACGGAACTGTTTGGTCTTAAAGTAAATGAGGACAAGGCAAAATTTATCCTGCCACGAAAAAAAAAAAAACATCTGTCAAAAGTGTAGGACAAAACGTCACTACTGAAAGCAGGGGTTGAATTACCACATCCGTGATCGAGTAATACGTGACTGAGTTTGTTATTGTTTTGCTTGTAAAATCCACAAGATTCAGTGACGTATGGCTCGCTCACGGATGCCGTAATTCGACCCCAGCAATCTCGAGGCAAAAGTTCATCTGCCTCTGAGTAAAAATTGTCCCCTCGCCTGACAATGACAACCCAGGTCGATACAACCCCTATTTTAACAGTTCTAAACAACATCTGAAAAATATTCTTTGCACAAAACACTTTGGCCGCGTTCCACTGCCCGCTAGGTGACAAGCGGCATGTCAAACTCCATATAAAAAAAATTGACATTTCAACATTTGCGCCAGACGTCTAGCACTTTTTGTGAAATTTCTCAATCTAGCGCAAAGCTACCCGTTGAAATCGTTCAAACGTTTACAAAATGAAAATAAATACGAAGCCGAGCAAGTGTAATTGTGATGAAATTGGTAAAAATGGTAATAAAATAGCAATTCAGATATGATTTCGATGATCTTTGATCATTTCTTTAATTGTAGTGGGGACTTTGCCGCTGCCGCCAGTGTTCTAGCACGAGCGTTCCTTCATCTGGAATCTTTTGTACTAGACGTTGAAACATGTATTCGCAAACGTATAGCAATTTGTGGTCATGGGCACTTTCAAAACGAACGACAGTCAAACATACGAAATGTCAACTTAGCACTCAGTCGCGAAATTCGGTACTAGATTTTCTGGCTACACATCCATAAACGTCAACAGAAACAACTTTTCACGTGATCAATCGATAAAAATAAAATTTGAAAGGTAAAATTTGCTCATAGTTCAAAGAGCAACGATTGATTGAACGATTGAACGTTTTCAATTCGCCGCAAAAATAAAGCTCTTGTAAAGGAATGAACGTCCAAAGTAATTGTGCGTTTTAATGTTGCTTTCTCGTACTCATAAATCATAATCATAATCGAGACCTTTATTTTTGTGGCGTGCCATTGAATATTGATCAAGTTTTTAGGGGGAAAGAACTTCGAAGCATCGAAAAGTCACAGCAAAATTGAGTCCACAAAATGGCAGAAGCGGTTGAACTAGTTTCCATATTAACAGTTCCGTAGGATCCGTAGGAAGCTGTATCGAAAGTTGAGAAAAATTATGTCATATCGATAATGTAACTTGAAGAAAATTACATTGGTTTTATTAAAGCAGTTATGAGAGAAACCAACTTTTAGGTACCAACTATCATCTTTCTTCTTTCATCTTAGAAAAATGTCTTATTTACTTCGGGTTGTAATTTTGGACATAAAAATTTGAACCAGTTATGGTGATATTATCACAGACAAATATTTATAGATATTTATTGTCTGTGATATTATGATGTTCTGTAGGTACCGTCAACTGCCCTAACATTGACCAGTTTTGAACTTTGACGTTGAATTTTACAGCTCTGTTTAAAGATATACACAACTTTCGACTATTAGATTATGGGGACTATCGTTCTGTATCATAAAAGAAAGGATTTACTAAATTTGTTCGATTCCTTTTCGATATACATAGGAAAAAGTGGGTGTTCAATGTGTTCGCTCCAAACAACAAAGTCGATATCGTTGCTAATGTGTTCTAGCCTTCAGCTTATTATACCTTTATACCAATTGAAGTAAACTGTCAGTATATGAAACTTTTTTTTATGTATCGTATAAGCTTCCGGCTGTCATTTTTGATGTATAGTTTTCGTTCACTCTGAATAAAGATACCTTTGTATTAAGACGTGTAATCAACATAATCCTTCTTTTTCTTCGCCATCTGCAATTAAATCCTTTTAAAGTTCATAAATTTCAACAGAAAAACAAAAACGCTTGCTTTTTCTCAACATTTTTTGGTGACCCCGAAGTAATTTCATTAAATCAGTCTAAATCAATCGCGAGTTTTCCGATTAGTCAACAATGGATGAAGAAGCGGGGAGTTCGTCGAAAAAGTCAACTCTTGATGAGCCACGTGGAGCTGCGTTAACGACTGATAATGTGGTTATTAAGATCAATACAAAGAAATTGAAGGCACTCGAGGCCCTCAAAACACGACGATCAGTTGCCATGGCACAAATCAGCCGATTGAGGTTATTCGCCGTCAATGCCAGCAGTGACCCCTCATCTACATCTTTACCGGAGCTTCAAGTGCGTCTGGAGGCCCTAGAGTCAGCCTTCCATACATTTTCTGGTGTTCAGGCAAAAATAGAGGACATCAACCACATCGAAATTTCTAATCCAGAACGTTCCGAGTACGAGGAAATGTACTTTTTTGCCATCGCCACGCTGAAGGTTCTCATCAACAAGAAGCAACCGGAAAGGGATACTTCCATGAATGTATCACAAGCTGTCTCAGCTCAACGCCTGGACTCAATTAAACTCCCAATAATCGAGCTTCCTCTATTTTCAGGTGACGTGACTAAGTGGACGGTATGGTACAATCGTTTTTTGTCATTGGTTCACGATAATCCGACATTATCGAAACAAGCTAAGTTCCATTATCTGCTGTCAAAGCTAAGTGATGTTGCAGTTGCTCCCATCGAAGGACTAAAGATCGAAGACGACAACTATGATGTGGCTTTAGCAAAATTAAAGGAACGATTCGAGAATCGGAAAATTATTGCGCAGGAACATTTGCAGCGTATTTTCAACCATCCGAAAATCATGAAAGCATCTGCGGTGGACCTGAGGAGTTTGATAGACCAGATGGGCAACCATTTAACGGGATTGGGCAACATGAAGCGACCAGTGGAGCATTGGGATGACCTGATTGTGTTTCTCATCACATCGAAGTTGGATGCAGGAACATTGGGTAAATGGAACGACGAAGCTCCAGTGGACCGGCTGCCCAGCTTGCAAGAATTAACTCAGTTTTTAAAAAAGAGAGCTCAACATTTAGAAGGTAATGTAACCAATCATTTATATTCCGATTCCAATACAAAGCATGAAATATCTAGAAATCATAAAAATAACCCGAAGCACACCATAAAATCATTTATTACAACCAAAAATGCATGCAGCTTCTGTTCTGTACCAGGTCATTTTATATACCGATGTCACAAATTTCTAAATTTATCCATTCCGGAACGCATTCATAGAATTAAAACCCTGAATTTGTGCATGAATTGTTTGAAAGCTACTGATCATATAAGCGCTAATTGCCCATCAAGTTCTTGTCGTAATTGTGGAAAAAAGCATCACACTCATTTGCACCTTGTCGAAGACACAGTCACTGCATCAGTACCGCAAACCCCACTTAGTCCAATAAGTCACCCAGCGACAAGAAATCATAATTCAATCCCTGATACTAGCGTTTATAACAGCCCCCCTTCGACCAGCTTTGCCGCCAATGCACCAGCTCATACATACTCCATGCATGCCAGTCATGCTGAAAATAATATATTAGGAACTGCGGTCGTGAACGTTTTAAATAGATTCCAACAAAAGGTACCATGCCGAGTTCTATTAGATTCTGGGTCGCAAACGCACCTCATTTCCGAAAGATTTTTGCATCGCTTAGGAGTACCTCGATTCCCATCTCACACATCTCTGACTTGCGCTAATAGCACCGTAACTTCAGCTAAATACAAAACAGTAATTGTTTTCACCTCCACCATAAACGCCTTTACCGCTACCATCGAAGCAATTGTTATGCCGCAAATTACTGGACTTCTACCTGATAAGAAAATAGACATAAAGGGATGGAATATACCAAAAAACATTCACGTTTCTGATTCACTATTTTATATGCCACAGCGTATAGATTTGCTACTTGGAGTAGACTTATTCTACAGATTGCTATGCGTCGGCCAGATCCAATTAGGACCAAATTTACCTGTCCTGCAAAATACTTTACTTGGGTGGATAGTTGCTGGAAAAATTCCAAATTCGAATAACTCCAATGCATACTCGTACAGTCTACACGCCATGGAGGTTCCATTCCAATCTGACTCCGATGAGTCACTAAATAGTTCTCTAAAGGCATTTTGGAAAGTTGAGAGTTTCGATAATCTAGAATCGGGTTTATCTATAGAAGAGGAGAAATGTGAATCACACTTCGTCACGCATTACTCGCGATTAAACTCTGGTCGCTATAATGTAAGATTGCCCTTTAAGGAGAATCCATCCGTGCTAGGAAACTCTTTTGAGGTTGCTCGTGGGAGGCTGCTCTCTATGGAAAGAAAATTTAAAAAGAACCCAGAATTATTGCAGCAGTACTCTGAGTTTATGAGTAAACTACTCGAAAGCTCGCATATGGAGAAAGCATTCGATGTTGACCTCACCCTGCCCCACTGTTTTCTTCCACACCATGGTGTGCTTAAGCCAACAAGTTCCACCACAAAGTTGAGAGTAGTGTGCGATGCCTCGGCAAAAACAAGCTCGGGGAAGTCTCTCAATGAAATTCTAATGGTTGGACCGATTATTCAACCCGATCTCTTTTCTATAGCGCTTAGATTTCGCATACATAAATTCGTGATGACAGCAGACATCACCAAAATGTATCACCAAGTGCAACTAGATCCAGCAGACAGAAACTTTCATTATATTTTATGGAGAGATTTAAATGGAGAGATAACTATTTATCGATTATGCACCGTAACTTTTGGCACAGCTTGTGCCTCATTTTTAGCGACACGCGCATTAAAGCAGTTGTCGATCGATGAAGAGACCCAATTTTCTTTGGCTGCGAAGGTCGCTTAAACGGAATTTTATGGCGACGATCTGCTCACCGGGTGTGATTCGCTCGATGAGTTAAAGAAGATTCAGAGAGAGCTTATAGTAATGTTAAGCAAAGGTGGTTTTTGCCTAAAGAAGTGGTGTTCAAACTCTCAAGAACTTTTAGAAACCATACCAGAGATTGATCGCGAACCATGTTTTAAAGTTAAAGACGGTGATGCTGTAAAGGCTCTTGGGATTATCTGGAATCCTCTAACAGATAGTTTTCATTATGAAATAGCTCCTCTATCCTCAAAGGCCATCACGAAAAGGACTGTGTTATCGGATATAGCTCAGCTGTTCGATCCATTGGGACTAATAAATCCCGTGATTGTTCTCGCTAAAATATTTATGCAGCAATTATGGCGCCTTAAGTTAGCATGGGACCAATCGCTGCCTCAAGACTATCATATTCGTTGGTTAAACTTTAAAAGCAAGTTACATGAACTAAACGATATACAAATAAATCGACGCACATTTTTTGGTTCTGCTGCAAGCTATCAACTTCATGCATTCTCTGATAGTTCCGAAGATGCATATGGCACATGTATTTACGTACGTTCTATCGACGAGAATGGTACAGTCCGAGTGGAACTGCTATGCGCTAAATCGAAGGTGGCTCCTGTGAAGAAAATAAGCCTACCACGATTAGAGCTGTGTGCCGCTGTTATGATGGTTCGACTTGTTCAGCGACTAGCAAACATTTTTGGTTCTCGTCTGCAGCATGTCGCATACTGGACTGATTCAACAATCGTATTAAATTGGATTACAGAGGAGTCTTGCAACTGGCAGACATTTGTAGCGAACCGCGTATCTATGATTCAACAAAATACGATCGTGTCGCAATGGCGTCACATTGCATCAGAGTTGAACCCTGCTGATGTAGTTTCTAGGGGAGCTTATCCTTCGAATTTAATCAACTCCAGTTTATGGTTCAATGGACCATCGTTTCTAATGTTGCCAAAGGAACAATGGCCAACATGGGATATTGTTTTAAGGCCAGAAAATGCGCAGCTGGAACGTAGAAAAACAAGAATTGTTTTGACAATACAAACTCAGGAAAATATGCTACAAAATATAAAATTTCACAATAATTATGTGTCTCTTATACGGATCATTGCCTATCTTTTTAGATTCCAAAGCAATTCAAAGGAACAAAATAAAAGTTCGCGTTCTTTTGGCCCCCTAACCGTCGATGAACTGAATAAAGCACTCAATGGGCTCATCAAATATGTGCAGCTCACGAGTTTTCAAAGGGAGATCTCAATTTTATCCAGCGGTAACCAACTACCATCCCGATGCCACATCAACTCGCTATCGCCGTTTTTGGATCCTGACCGAATACTACGGGTTGGAGGGCGAATATCAAACTCATCTGTAAGTTACAGCTCGAAGCATCCGATTTTGTTGCCGAAAGATCATATATTCACCATCACCCTGGTAACCCATCTCCATATCAAGAACTTACATGCAGGACCACAGGCACTTTTAAGCATTGTTCGCGAGAAATTTTGGCCGCTATATGGCAAACTTGTAACGCGGAAGGTGGTCCACCGATGTATTAGGTGCACTCGGACCAAGCCATCAATCAACTACCAAATTATGGGTAATTTGCCTCAGCTTCGCGTTCAGCAGTCGCGGCCTTTTAATGTTGTTGGGGTTGACTTCTGTGGCCCTTTCCAAATACATTTTCGCCGTCGTGGAACAGTTCCCGTGAAAGCATAATGTTGCAGTATTTGTCTGCTTCGTCACTAGGGCCGTCCATTTGGAATTAGTCGAAGATCTTTCAGCAAATAGCTTCTTGGCCGCTCTTAAACGATTTATCGGAAGACGTGGATTGTGTTCTATCATACATAGCGATAACGCTACCAACTTTATCGGCGCACGCAACCAATTACATGACCTTTATCAAATGTTTCTGAAGCGTGAAAACTATGAGGCCATAATTAATGCTTGCGCCTCAGATGGGATTGTCTGGAAAACTATACCTCCCCGATCTCCCCACTTTGGCGGTTTGTGGGAGGCTGCTGTTAAAAGCGCCAAGTTTCACATGAAGCGCATCTTACAAAATTCATCTCTTACCTACTCAGAACTAAATACTTTAATAATTCAGATTGAATCCATTCTCAATTCCAGGCCAATAACACCAATGTCTGAGAGTCCTGACGACATCCAGGCCCTCACCCCGGGGCATTTTATCATTGGAACCTCATTCAGTGCAGTAGTGGAGCCCTCTTTGCAACATTACAACGTCAATTCACTTACTCGTTATCAACAACTGCAGTGGTACTTTCAACAGTTCTGGTCAAGATGGTCGCGGGAGTATTTGCAAAGCCTTCAACTGCGTACCAAATGGACAAAGGCGAACTCTGCATCAGCCATCGGCGACATTGTCATCATCGAAGAAGAAAACCTTCCGCCACTTAAATGGAGACTAGGTCGAGTGATCAAGCTGCATCCTGGTAAGGATGGTATCGTGAGGGTAGTCACACTGAAGACAAGCAGCGGCGAGACTCAGCGTGCCATATCAAAAGTTCGTCGATTACCTATTGAATGAGCTGAGCTCCTTCAAGGGCGGGAGTATGTTCGCTCCAAACAACAAAGTCGATATCGTTGCTAATGTGTTCTAGCCTTCAGCTTATTATACCTTTATACCAATTGAAGTAAACTGTCAGTATATGAAACTTTTTTTTATGTATCGTATAAGCTTCCGGCTGTCATTTTTGATGTATAGTTTTCGTTCACTCTGAATAAAGATACCTTTGTATTAAGACGTGTAATCAACATAATCCTTCTTTTTCTTCGCCATCTGCAATTAAATCCTTTTAAAGTTCATAAATTTCAACAGAAAAACAAAAACGCTTGCTTTTTCTCAACACAATGTTAGGACATCGAATTCCTAACATTTTTTTGATGCGGGACCCAATTTTGTAGATCACAGTAATTCATTTTTCTTAATACAATAGTAAAAGATTTATTTACCAGTAACCCGGATAGTTTGACACAGAATCGGGCCCTAAGGACACGATTCATGAGATTTCTCCCCAAATTGAGATAAAAAAAAGTAAGACAAGTGCTAGTCGGACTCGCTCATGAAGGGTTCCGAAACAGCAAGTAACATAACATAAAAGTTCTTGTAGTTCGTTGTAACTTTGATCGATATTTTAATAATAGTGTATTTTTGTATCATTTATTATTAGGAAATAATGGTTCAGGGCTTATGTATAAGATTTATGTTCATGAAATTTAATGTTTTTTTTTTTTGAGTTGATTGATTATTAAAGGTAAATTGAGGTTTACGATTTATGACGTATAAAAAAAAAACTACGTGCTATATCTCGTTCAAAAAAGTTCCGTTTGGAGTTTACATGGTAATGTACATCATATATTTTTTTTTAGTTTTATCGTTCTCTTATTTTAGAAGTTAGGGGGGCGGACCAACATTTTACCATTTTGGAAGTGTCTCTCGCGCAAACTATTCGCTTTAGAAAAAAATGATATTCGAAACCTAAATATCATTTTTCAAGACCTATCCATAGATACCCCACACGTATGGGTTTGATAAAAAATTTTTTTTTGAGTTTCAGTTCTATGTTTGGGGACCCCCAAAATTTACTTTTTTTTTTTCGTGTAAAATCTTAATGCGGGTCACAGAATTCATCTACTTACCAAGTTTCAACGGTATAGCTCTTATAATTTCGGAGAAAGTGGCTGTGACATACAACGGACAGACAGACAGACAGACATGACGAATCTAATAGGGTTCCGATTTTTGCCATTTGGCTACGGAAAGCAAAACAGAGATATCTAACTAGCACTATTATTCAAACGCTTGCATAATGTCAGACTGACTTGGAGGAGGGTGACACTAGTTGTTGTACTTTACTTTCGCTGAAATAGGATGTTTGTTTTAAGTCCTACAACAAAAACAAACAACTACGGAACCCTAAAAATGGACCAATCTTCAGAATTTTATATTTCTGTGGTGTAGCGATTGGAATCTTTATTTTTGCATGGACCGAAGTGGAAAAAACCGCGGCGTCCAATAAAAAAAAAATTAAAAAAAAAAAAACTCCGGATTAACGTAAGTTTTTTCGTCTTCACCAGGAAAATGGTGAAAACCCTGGCGAATATGGCCTTAACTAAATGGAAGAATGGAACTTGGATAGAATAAAAAAAAGCTCTATTGTGTACTCGCACCAACGTTGCTTTGTCGTTAAGCTTTCTTAATTTGTTTAGAATCTGTTTCCGTTTATATTATATACATAGTAGCGTCAGCTTTCTGAACAAAAAGCTACCAGTTTCTGGTGAATTTTATGGCAAAGCTCAACTTCTACAAAAGCAAATGTCCTGGTGCAGCAACCATTTACAAAACTACTTGAACGTTTTACATTTTTGTTCTTTGGCTGGTGAAGTCAGTCAGTCAGCGTTGCCAGTTTGGGGGTTTCACACCAGATTTAGGGGTATTTTTAGGTCGAGGGGGGAAATCTGGGGAGCGATATTGTTTAGGGGGAAATCTTTCTGTTTTATTTGTATTTTGTTATGATATCCTTTTTGGTAACTTTGAAATGAGCTTCTACAGAAATATAATATGCATTCTGTGAACGTAAGAAGCGCTGAGTAATGTAACGTATACTTAAGTGTGAGATACCTACCTAGCGTAGAGATTCTTCGTCCTGTTCACAACTAAATGATTCAAAATTGAGTATGACAATCGAGAATGAAATAAATGTATGTGTTAGTCGATCCTCAGAAGCTATATTTGCCAGTGAACACTTTTTTCATTAGGAAAAAGTTTTCGTATAAGTTCCTTTCAGGATTTAGGCACTAACGTCATCTGAAAATTTTATAAGCATCAATTTCATCAAAATTGCGTAGGGGCTGTGTTTTACATGTCCGCGTTTCAAATTCGAAATTTCTACTTTTTAGCCGCAGTGGCTTAGTGAGTAGTGTGTTGGACTACCAAGCGAGGTTTCTCAGATTCCATCTTAAGGTTTTTTTTTTTTTTTTTTTCACTGCGGCACCTCTTGTGAGCGTCTGACATCCGAAAGTAAAACTGTTATGAAAGAGCTTCTCAATTGGCCGGTTGGACTTGGCATAGAATTGCAGATCCCTTCCATTCGTTCCAAAAATGAAAAACTCACACAAAACAAATGGTGGCGAGGAACTAGGCTAGGATCCTGTTTAAAGAATCCCATTTAAAAAAATAAAAAATAAAATATGTTTAAAAAAAAATAATGACAAAAAGTTGGGGGTTTTTGGGAGGAAATATTTTGACCGTCTGGCAACGCTGAGTGTGGTTGATAAATACCATAAAATTCGAGGGCAAAAAATTTGAAAAGCAATTGTACAGGGTGTTAGGTTTAAGAAAAGCTGGGCTATGCGATTAGAGAGTATGAGATGGTATGAGACCCCAAGGACTACATTACTTTTGATGTAAAACATCTTATAGCGCGACTTGGGAGTAAAATCGACTAGAATGAGGCGGAAATTGGCCTGTCGCCATTACTACGCCGCCGCTCTCGACTTCTAAACCACTAAACCAATTTCAATGAAATTTTGTGAGTGTTTAGGGTTGCTTGCAACTTGAAAGATAAAAGAGTTTTTGACCCGATAGGTGGCGCTGTTGTCGATCGTTATACGACTCAACCGATTTCAATGAAATTTTGTGGGTGTGTAGTGTATTGTTACTTGCAACTTGGAAGATAGGATATTTTTGGAACCGATAGGTGGCGCTGTTGTCGAACTCCTAAACCACTCAACCGATTTCAATGAAATTTTGTCTGCTGGCTGGCTGCTTGCAGTAATCAAAAGAGAGAATATTTTTGAACAAGATAGGTGGCGCTGTTGGCGAGGTATAAACATTTTTTTAAACTAAGTGCAAATATTTCGCTGTCAAACCGGTTTTCACTAGAGAAAAACACGCTTTTAAAAAACGACCGTTATACCTTTGATTGAGTAGTTTGTAATTGCATGCAAGGGACTGACATTTCGGCAATTATTTAAGTTAACAACAAGGCCAACATTATGATGTTCTTATCTTTAACCTATCTTCCCTGCCTATTGTTCTACGAGAGGCGTCTTCGAGAAGCGCCTCTCGTACGTCAAACGCTAAAGCCGTATTTTCGTTTATGACAAGCGGTTGGGCAACGTCATTACTGTTCAACCAGAAGTCACGACCGTAATTGTCTAATCTCAATGTCAGCAGTCACTCATCAGGTTCTCTGGTTACGGTTAAAATATAAGAAGGAAGGTGCACACCCGCCGTTGAATATTACACTTCGAGGTGAGTGCTTGTTTGAAACTTCATATTTTCATAAATGTAATTCGGTTAACTTCAAATTTTGTTAGTCTACTTTATGAAACAGTTGGTTGCGACATCGCAATCAGACCTTAATTAAAACTTCCAAAAAAGCAACACACAGGCACTTCATTCGTGTCAGTGCCAATTCTCGGTGCGATGTTAACACACTGAAAGCAATTTTTCATTAACAGCAGGCGAGGTATATAATCACAATCAGTCTATAGCGTGCATATAAAATTGCAAAAGGCCACCTCGAGTAAACGTAAAACCCGCATCGCGTATCGAGTGGGATACCCTTAATTTGAACACGCGCTCAAATAAACTGCAACTATCCGCATATACCTATAGGGGAATGACAGTGCAATTGGTAGACACCCTTTTGGCCTCACATCGCATATGAGGATGATAACGCGTTGCACCACATTTTCGGCCAGACAACATCCACTTAAAAGATTTTTGGCTCCAGTTTGTGTTGGCGTATGAAAGAAAAACACATACACACACACACACACACGACCTCCTACCCGCCCACTGTAAACGATGCCAAGCGATGTTACAAACTATACTTGTCCATATCTACTGTATGACAGCCCTCCCCTAAAGTAAGGGTTAAACAACGCTGAGGCGAAGAAAAAACACCCAACACCATCAACATCGAAGAAGCATAACAACAAAAGTTGACAATACGGTAAACGACGACGTTTTACCAGCCAAGAATCCCATTACAAAGGAACAAATTCATTTTGGCTTCCTAGCGTGTCCTTGTGCTCTTGCGTGCGTATGTAAATAATATTGTATGTGTGCAAAAGTTTGTGTTATGCAAAAACCAAGTGAAATTCAAAATAAGTTTACTCTTCTTCTCTATTTTCAGTTTGCCGTTTAAGTTTTCGATATACGGTACGGGTGGTGACTGGTGAGGGTGATGGTATATAGATGGTACCTTTTTGGCCTCCTTTTCGAGTGTGCTTTTTATCCTTTGTTCTTCTTCGAGGGAAGAGGAAAAATAAATCAAACAAAAAATAAACATTTGGACAAAAACACACACAGACTTCATTGCGGCATAATGACATTTAGATGAATGGCAGCAATCTTTTTGTTGTTGATATTTTTTTGTTTTTTGTTTGCTGCAGATAAACTTATACTCGGTTCGGAAGGAAAGTAATCAGTGATTTATTAATTAAACTCAAAGTGAAGAGGACTGTGAATGTATTTACGGCCCGAAGTCGATCAACACTCTATCAAGCAGTTTTGGGATTGTTTTCAACTTGAGAATAGGGACCAGTGTTTTAGATTTATGCTCTGTCAGAAAAGAAGTGAACACAAATAGTCTGTTCTGCATGTATATAGATGATGACTTGTAGGAGTAATAAAAGTTTTCCTCTCTGATTTATACAGAGTTCGACAGCTTGGGATGGATGCCATCCCCATGCGCTTGTGTATTGCAAAGGAGCAGGCTTCAATTTATAACGCAAAGTCCGCAATAGATTTGCGAAAACTTTTATGGAATCTGTATCTCCAGAACTCAGAGGGTATGTCACACTTGAAAAGTAGATAAAGTCAAAAGGACTATTTCTTACACCTGCTTCAGGAAGGGTGTTCTTAAGATGTGCGGGAAAGAAATGGCAATGGTAAGTCGAAATATGTTGAAATGAAAGTGGACACAAAAACATAACTACTCCTGTAGAAAAAAACAAGATCTAAATAGAAGCCTTCAGAAGAGTAGAGATGCACAAGGAAACCTTGCAGTAAGGCCACAGTCGGTGTCGTGAATACTTCTGTTAAATTTTATATAGCGAACATGGCCTGGATTCCACTCTCAGGAAGAATTACCGAATGTTGAAGTCTTCCATTAACCGGAAGAGAAAGATGAGGGGTTAACTAGTTATAACATATCGTATGTCCAACAAAGCTGACGACCACACTATTTAGGCTTTAGGACTGGGAACACGATTTGGCGAAGATCATACCTCATATATCGGATGGAGTACTTGCTAACTGCGAGGCTGAATGAAACTTATACAGCTCCTGTAAAAGGCTAAGCACACTCCAATCTAACATCCACGAATCGCCTGTATCCACGAGACAAAAATGTTGTTATAGTTTGTATTTAGGGCCTATTCTTAGATAAAAATCAATACTGGCAAAAGGTGCCGAATCGTTCTTCCGGAGACCCGTAAATCGAAAATATCTCGTTCGTCGTTCTTAAGTCGATATATAAAGAGTGTTTTTTTTTTTAGAGGTATAGAACTTTAAGTTGGCAACACTATTTTAACTGGCGGCCATTTTGTCAGCTGTCAAGCGATTTATTTTTAGTTTGGTTTGGCATTTCAACATGAATAGACTGACGCCTGAACAACGCTTCCAAAGATTCGGTGAATGGGCCCATAATAAGATTGCCAGTGATCCCAATTTTCATAAGCGAATTTTGTTTTTGCGACGAAGATTACTTTTGGTTGAATGCATACGTCAATAAACAAAACTGCCGTAATTGGAGTGATGATAATCCTCAAGTGTATATTGAGACACCGTTAGATCCACAAAAACAGACTGTTTGGTGTGCTTTATGGTTTGGTGGAATAATTGGTCCGTAATTCTCTTAAAACGATGCTGGCCAGAACGTTACATCAGTTAATGGTGACGCGCTATAGAGCTATGATTACTGACTTTTTCGTTCATCAATTGAACAAAGTCATCGAAAGTTGGCACTGATGCCAACCCTACAGAATTTTCTGTATAGGTATCTACAGAATTTTCACCTTGCCTACAGAAATACAGAATTCAAACTAAAATATACAGAAATCTCAGATTCCAGTAAAAACGTGAATTTCTTAGAAATGCAATCGGAGCACCCAAAACTCTTCCTGCTGTACGACAAAATATTCATAACGTTTAAAAAAATGTTGGATAGTTTTATTTTATATACCTGAGTACCTAGAATTGACGGATGAAGACAAAAATGGAATCGATGATCAAGAAGGCCAGCACTACAACGAGTATATTATCGATTTCAGCGATACCAGCGGTTAATAAAAATTATGTAATTGTACAAAATTAATAAATATAATTAAAGACTAATATTTTATGCCGTTCAAAATTTCCATTTTTAGCACTTTTAGTATGTTAAAAAAAATCTGGATTTCTACAGAATTTCGACAGGCATAAAAACAGAATTCTAGAGAATTCTTCAGAATTTGTATCTTTCATCTACAGACTTTTGAAAATTAGGGTTGGCATCACTGAGTTGGACCTCCAGATTAGACTACGTCCGAGCCAGCCGTATGGCGGTCATATGCTAGGAATCATATTTAAAAATTAAATTTCATGTCAATTTAAAAAAAAGCATCTTTGCTTTATTCAATTTCAAAGTTCTATATGTACTCGTACCTCTAAAAAAAAGAACCACCCTTTAGTTTTAGGATAGACTTTATATCTGCTTCAGATTTAGATCAAGTATTGCCAAGAGTGGGAACATCCGTTTAGAGAGTTTTTCTAGCCCCACGGTAACTCGTCGTTTCATGACCAAAAAAAAGCGTAGATTATCCCAAAAGACTTGCCATCGACAAAAAGAAATTTCAATTCCAGCTCAGCAGATCTGTTGATCTTGGAAAAGCTTTTGGGCCCATTCTTTGCAAGTTTTAGTGCAAAAAAACAATGTACACCAGATAACTACTCGTATACTTACATCCACCGAGCTAGAATATTCTACGCCCATAAACAAATTCTAAACCAATTTAGTCTTCAGTAATATCCATTTGGAGAATTTTCAGCAGCGAATTGAAAAATAATCCCAAATCGCCTGTAAGCCAATATAAATTGAATATACAGGGTGTCCGCCGGGAAGGTATAGTATTTTGTTTTGCCGCCATTTTGGTGAACATTAGTCTTGACAGTTCATATTTGGCAGTCGTGAAGTAGACATGTGGCAAATTTATTATGGAAAAATATTCGATAAACCAACGTGTTTTAATCGTTGAAACATTTTATCAAAATCAATCATCGATTACTGTGACGATGAGAAAGTTACGTGAAATTTTTGGCAGAAACAACGTGCCAACAAAATATTTGAATGGATATGTGAATAAACAGAATAGTCGGTTCTGGGTAACGGAAAACCCTCAAATTATTCATCAGACCTTTGCATCCATTAAAAGTTACAGTCTGTTGTGCAATTTGGTCAGGAGGAATCATTCGACCTTACTTGTTTGAAAATGAAAACGACGTAACGGTAACTGTGAATGGGGAGCGATTTCGTGATATGACTGAAAACTTTTTAACGCCACAACTTCATGCTTTGGGCTTGATTAACATGTGGTATCAACAAGACGGTGGCACATCGCATACAGCCAGGATTACAATGGAATTACTGCGAGACCTCTTTCCACAACAAGTTGTTTCAAGAAATGGTGATGTTGATTGGCCTCCACGGTCGCCTAATTTGACTGCTCCGGACTTCTTTTTGTGGGGATATTTAAAAAGCGAGGTTTATGCAAACAAACCAGAAACGTTTGAGCAACTCAAACAAAATATTCGTGATGAAATTAATGAAATACCGCGTGAAATACGTGAGAATGTAATGAAAAATGTGCTCAAAAGGGCTCGTATTTGTGAGGCTAACAGAGGCGGACATTTACCTGATATTGTATTCCATACATAATTGCCGACATTAAATAAAACATTCATCAATATAAGATCCATTCTCTTTCATTTAATCAAAAATTATAAACAAACAAAGTAGTATACCTTCCCGGTGGACACCCTGTATAAAATTGTATCTACTTACCATATCGTCTGCATTAGAGCGTTAGGGTACAACACGTCCTAATTACATTTGTTGAAAATCTGCAAGAGAAGAAAACACAACGGAATTAAATTGTTAGCCCCTGTATGCATCACATACCTATATACGCAAAAGCTTCAAAGCCTACTTAAGATATGTATCAGTTCATGCAAGGCAAATGCAGTGAAAACGCGATGGCATGCACATTTTCTTTTTAAATGTATTGTAATGGATTGCAGAATCAATCACCGCATTATTTCTAAATTCAAAATCTACTGCAAAAAAAAAAATGAATCTAGTGCACTTTTTTTTAAGATCTACTGCGAAATTTTATAACTGAAGTCCGAACCCTGGATATGACAGCAAAATCGATTTCGCCCCAAGACTATGTATACGATGTAAGTATTGGTAAACAAAATCAAGCCAATTTAAGTAGATAAATTTGTAGAATTTTCCACCCCGATTAGCATTACTGTATATGGATGTGCTGCCATTTGAAAAGTAGTGAAAGCAATGCTAAACAAACAGCAAGAAAATATGCCAGAGTTTGTTTGCCTTACTCAAATATACCGAGTAATCAGCAAACGGCTTTGCCTGAACGGCTGTTGTATATCCTCCTTTCGGCATTTGAACTTGTGTTTATAGCAGAAATTGGATGAAGCATGCAAGCTGAAGCATAAAATTGCAGATCCAGTCTGCTAGGTTAACATAAAGAGATTTTGATTCGCATTTTCCTATACCTTTCCATTGGAACACATCTATTGGAAATGAAGAGATTTGAATCGACAGTGTAAGGGGAGCATTTAAGGTTGTATCACTGCGGGCAATAGCAGGAGAAATTTCAAATAGCCAAAGGCGGCGGTTTAAATTGACACTGTCTACTGGAAGTTGTAGGTAAATCTGAGTGCGAGCGCCTGGAGCAAGGTAGATTAGATACTGTTCAATTTTTGGCGATTTCAACAAGTGAGCTGAGACTTGAGACAGCAGGAATACGGATACAAGAGTAAGCCCTCCTCGAAGCACTCGCATCGTTATAGTCACATGAAGAACTGTGGTTACAATTTTTTATAACAAAGAAGGAATGCAGGTGACTTGCAATCGATACTGACAAAAACAAGGCCCAAACTATTAGGACACCATCGAAAAATATGTAGGTATACGAAGAAATGATACAGTGGACGCCGCCGTACTAATTTATCACAGATAGATCAACTAGTAGAAGTTGCAAAACGCTAAACCCGTAGCTTATGTCTTTGGTTTTAATAAACCAATTGCTGGCAAGTTTGGGAAACAGGTTTTGCCTATGCGTTTTTTTACAAAGCTTGAACAGCGCCCCAACTGCCAACTCTGTTGAAACCTCATTGCACTGTGTGTGTAAAGAAAGTTAGCATGAGTGGTCAACACTGAACCGTCACAGCACGAGTGACGATCTGATTTCGACTGAATCGTTTGACACTTGATTATCTATGACCTATTGTGTTTTGGACGAATGGTGCGCCAAAAACTATCAGCATGACTGTTATTTGGGTTATTTGAGGCCCAAATCAAGACATTAACTGACAGATTTTGAAGACGAACTCTCAGTCCTTTCATCATTGTCATACGCTGATAAAAGGGTTTTCAATTCGGTTTTCCCAATCTATACTTATAATAAAACTGTAGGCAATTTTTTTGTTACCTAATGGCGTGAAAACTACTGCACAGATTTCGATGAAACTTTTTTTTGAAATGTTCCTTAAGATTTTGTGCAACACATAGGCTATTCTATTTCATTGCCATGCCTATTTTTTGGAGCGTTTTTGACCAAAATGTGTTATTTTTCTGACTTTACTGCCTTTAACTCGGCATTACTCAAATAATTCTTAATCAATGCAAACAAAACAAAATACTTTTATAGTTATTTAAGGCCATCAATCAGCTTTCTATGTCCTCTAGAAGCTGAGCTACAACCTAAAATCTAACACCAAAAAATAAATTTATTTTCTCAAATCGAATATTATCAGCAGCCGCGGTTTTGATCGTTGTTCTGCTTGGGGGTGGTTTGGAGGCGCACATCGTACAAGCACGTTCATATGGAAAAAAAAAAAAAAACAGCGACGATGTGTTCCTGAGGAAATGCGCAGATGGCTGATGACGTGTGGTGTGGTGATGGACGTATGGTGGAGGTGGTGTTTATAGAAATCGAGTTCATGTTTTTTTTTTTTAATGGTTGTTATGGTATCTACGTTGATATCTACAGTAAGGAATTGAAGAAATCAAGAAGTAAAGACGATATAGGTGAATTATGTTGTTTGATTTATTTATTGTTGGTGTAGATACAAATGTCCGTTAAGGCTTTTGTTTTAGTGGTTGTTTTGATATTACCTACGTTGGTAGCTACAGTAAGGGAACTTTAGTACTTACGCTGTTGAATTTAATTTTATTCGGGTCTATCACAGAATACGTCGCATTCGGAATTTTGCTACGAACCTCGAAAGAATTATCACAGAATCCGTCGTAGGGTACATTTTTTGCTTTCGAAATTCGTAGAACGTGGTATATTCAGTGATACCACTTTCTACGAATTTCAAAATTCCCCTACGCCGGATTCTGTAACAGTTCTTTCGGGGTTCGTAGCAAAATTCCGAATACGACGGATTCTGTTATAGACCCAATTAAATTGGTGTTTTAGGTAAATAGATTTGTTTGATTTATTGTTTCACATTAACAATGTTCACCGCTTTTTTTTTTAGCTAGACTGTTGATTTCAAACAAATATGCCGTTGAGAAAACGGTCAAATCTCTTTTATTGGAAATTACATAGTCTCACGCCGCGTATGAAGTTGCGGGCACAGCTAGTTTATCAATAAAATTTCACGGGAATAACTGCAGTTCGTTTGCAATTCCAACTCGTCTTATTTCGCAGTTTTATTGTAGGCTGAATTTCCGCCCCTGAGCAAGTCAGTAAACCGAAACCATTCAGGAAAATAATGCTGCAAGCTGCAAACCACTCACATTCAATAGAGACCAATGCCGCACCACGTTGACCGACAGTTTCCGAAATGAATTGGAGCAAATGCAGTTGAGAAACAACTAAAGTGGTTGAGTAACCTCTAGAAATGAACCTCTCAATTCGCATTAGTGCATGTAAATCTCTCTCAATAATTTTTTTAAATTGCCCGGTTTCGTTTTACAAAGCCTCCTCAGGCTGTTAGCCTAATCTGCTCGGAAATAAACATGTCAGTGAAAATCAAATCAAGAGTGCTCTCAAATACAAAACTAGTCCGATTACTTGCGGCAAAAATAGCGCAATATCCATAGCTGCCAAAAAACAAAAAAAAATCACACACACATCCTGGCATATGCGGCAATAATATCTCGAGTGCACACGTTCACGTTGTGTGCTGTGGCATAGATACGTATCTGATGAATACTCTGCTGCATCTCGTTGCATAAATTCTATTCAGCATCAAATCATAGAAAACGAGAAAGTTAAAAATTGGATAAAAAAAAACGTCCTACATTCGGACGTGTGTTGGCTTACAGTTGGTCAGCATAATATAATTATTACTGATCATATTGCAAGGGAATTTGAAACCATTCCGAAGAGTGGTGATGCAGTTTTGAATTAATACTTTCTCATTAGTGGTGTACAAATTTAATTCTTTTAATAGCGATTAATTTTATTTAATAAATATATAGAAAGTTATCAAGTGGCACTGTCACTTAGATGTGCAGTAGCTTTTAAGTATCGGCTAATTGAAATTAATAAATTTTTAAACATGTTTATTGAATATTCAGGATGAAAACTGGTTGCTTGTGTTGAGGGCTTGTGTAGGTCGGATTTGTGTATCTCTGCTCGAGATATGATGATCTTTCGACAACAATTGCACAGGGCATAGAGTGCCAGTGATGCCAGATTAAGGGTAAAAGCGTAAATTTGTATATTATCTGCTTATTTCAAACTTGTTCATAAAAATGGAATACATTTTTAAATTTTTTAAACGCAAATTTCGAAAGGGGAAAAAAGTGAACTTGTCTCAAATTTAGGGGAACGCTAATGCTTTTGCTCATAAAAAATGGAGAACTGAGTCCTCAAAGTCTGGGAGCACTGATACGATCCCTCCTTCAGTTGACACTATCGTTGCTGCGAACTGTACTCTGTCATCTCGCTTTTATAATCGAAAGAATTGGGTCGGAAATGCCAGCTGCCGAAATGAGATTGTTTTGTTGTATTCCAGGACCCCAATTCTCCAAAATTCTCACGTATTTATCTGTCAAAATCTCCGATGCGATGCGAAAACCTGAAATTTGTAATTCTCAAAATCCGCATACGAGAATTTCTCTTCGAATGTTACTCGTCTGTGTTTTCCATGCGGATTTGCATCTGTTATACGGAATTATGAGTTTGATACTTAATAAAAAAGTTTTGTTTTTTGATTTGTGTGTGAGAAAATAAGAATCAAATTTAAATGAAATGACTTATTGAGTGGTATCCCATCGCGTAAATATGTTCGGAAGTAGTTCCATTTGTTCAAAGCAGTCTTGAAGCTCTCGGATAGTTCAGTATATTTCGATTTCGCCCAACTGCATAACTGAGAATCGAACAAATGCTGAGCTCATATCGCCCAAAGTAGCTTTTTTTCTTCTTTTTTGTTTTTGCCAATCGAAAACAACAATTCCCAACCAATTTCAATTGGAATACATTTTTTTTTTTGTTCACAAACTTTCAAAATGGTTTACTTGACGTGCGTAAAATTCTACCTCGTTCGAGAGGTGAATAGAATTTTCGCATAGGTGGAAAAATAACCCGTACTGCTTTGAGAATACCATTTTGTCTGATATGCGAAAATTTCAGGCGGATTTGCTCGTATACGAATTGTCCTATACGGAATTTGAGAATTGGGGTCGTGAATAAAAAATGCCAGATAACGTAAGGTCATTAGATCTGCCGATCTTTACATTGCTTTCGGACCTATTATTTTTAGTTTTAGTGGAAAACAAAAAAAAATCTACACACAATAATAGCTACTTGTCCTACTCATAATTTTGTTGCTTGTCCAATTTAAACACCTGGGCCCTATTTCACCAACCACTTTTCAACTTGATATTTGCAATTTTTCACTTTATCTTTGCAAAATCCGTTTCACCAAACGCAAATTTTCAAAGTGCAAAGCATGTTTTTGCAAATTGCAAAGTTTTATCAATTTGCAAAGAAATCTTCCATTTCGTTTCACCAAACAAACTAGATTTGCACTTTACATTTAAAATAGTGAAATGTTTGTCAATAATATGCAAAGAAAAAAAATCATTTGCAGTTGAGATTTTGTTGTGAATAGTTGGTGACATAATTAAAAAAAATATATAATGAACCATTTCGAAGCACTCTTTGAAGGCGAAGAGGATACAAATAATGTACAAAGGGTTGTAAAATTAAGCACAAATTTTGAAATTGGAGATGATTTTTCAACCCTGGAAGGCTTTCGTTTTACGAAGACGAGTATTGAACGTGTGAACAATTGGACGTAGGCTAAAGTTTGACAGCGAACGAAATAATTGCTTAAGCAATAATCCAGGAATTGCTTGCAACCACCATTTGCTGGCCACAAAATACTTCGAAAATACCTACCCAATTTTTTGCTCAAGGTGGCTTCCCTTCTGTAGCTGGATGCGTTGACGGTACGATTGTCAACATTGATGCACCCAGGGAAAATGAAGAGCAGTTTGTTAATAGACATGGGAAGCATGCATTGAATGCAATGATGGTATGTGGGCCGGACCGATCTTTCTATGCAATTAACGTAAACTGGCCAAGTAGTGTGCACGATGCAAGGGTATTTAGGTGACAGCGCTTATTCTTTAAGTGAATGGTAACACCACTAAGAACAAATCCGGACGTTCCAGTGGAACAGCGTTTTAACCGAGCTCATAAAAAGACTAGGCGAATCATTGAAAACAGTTTTGGTATATGAAATGTACGAGTTTCTTCCATTCTCAAACATTTAATTTTTTTAGGAATATTGAAGGAAGAGTTTCCATGTTAAAACTATCTCTGTTCGTTTTAGCCTGCTGCGTTCTACATAATCTGGAAGTAAACAGAGAACAATCTACGTTGGAGAACAATAACAACGATGATGAAGAAAACAACATGGAAGAGATCGGAAGAGAGTGAATCACCAATTGAACATGCCTTTGCAATTTTAGATAATTTAAGAAATTTTTTTTCGGATCATAGAAAAATAAGAAAAAATTTTTGGTGAATTCCGATAATGGAACTTCTAGTTCACGTTCCAGCTTAAGTGCTTCCAATGCGGTTCTGTATATTTTGACCTTCAACAGCTGCCTTTTTAAAGTTGTCAACTCGTTATCCTCCGATTTTCTTTTCCTTGTTAAATATTGCTCGGATTTCAGTTTGAATCGAAATTTATAGAGTATTAGAAAACAATTTTGTTAAGCCCAACAAACAATTTTACGACATTAAAACTTGCTCTATATTACGCGTTGGGTGCAATTAAACAATCATATAAAACATACACGCATATGTTTTTCACTTTGCAAATTTGCAAAACACGATTATAAATGCAAAGTTCTCTTTCTAATTGGTAAAACACTTATACTTTCCACTTTGCAAAAAAGTGTGAGTCGTGAGAATTTTGCATTTTTGGTGAAAAACATCGCACTTGCAAGTGAAAAGTGGTTGGTGAAATAGGGCCCTGGTCCTCGTGTTCCTTCCTACAGGTACGATTACATTTTCTCGACTCATTTAAATGACGCTGTAATGTGAAGAAAAAACTTCGTATTACAGTGACTTTCAAGCTACGATTCGTCATTGGTCATTTGCGAAAAAACGGCGATCACATGAAATGTTCATTATCGTCATTTTTGTTCCAAAAAAAAAGTGACGGACGATGGGATGCCATAAAATAACGAGGAAAAAATTACGATCCCATTGTGATGGCATGAATTATAAAAATGACAAATAGCACCTTTCCCATTAAGTATTTCAATTTTCCGTCATTTATCTTTTTTGCGATCAGACTGTAGGTATTGACCAATAACGAAAATATAGATAGCTACTGTCATTAAGTGTTTTTTTTTTTCTCGGCGAAGACGTGTGCTACAACTTTTTTAATTAAATTTTATTATAACAAATTTGCTTAATTTTCTCGACTTTGTTGTTCTTTGTGTATTCAAATTCACAACATAGTTGACGGAATAGTCCAAATTGTCGGCACTTGACGGCGACGGTTCGTATTCCATTGTTCTCAACTAGGGGTCGCCCCGTGGTCGAAATTCGACCAATTTATTCTATAAGTTCATTTTTGAAGGGAAAATATCGGTGCCCTTAAAAATAGGCAATCGAAACCATTTCAGGCTTCCCTTAAATTGTGAATAAAGTGTCCAGTAATGCGGGCTGTCTTCTATTTTATATCACAGGTAGTAAAGGGGGCATAGAATAGATATTCAATGTTTTATCGTTTTTCGCTTAAATTTATCTGCTGTAATTCATAATTTGTGGATAATTTTTGTATTGTGCACTTCTATGTATTGTCCCCTACCCAAATATATATAGTGTTGGCATATTTATGTGACGTATAATAGGAAAAATGGGTGGAAACACGTTATAGGCAACTCCGTATTAATATATAAGATACCAAATAATACAACCACAACAAAACAAATTAAAACCAGTCTATTATTTTTTACCGAAATATGAATATGGCATGAATTTCGTGCCTGGTCATTTTTTGGAAGCTGGCATTTAAATGGCGCGTCAGACAAAAAGTTTGGTCATTTGTCCTAAGCGTCATTTAATAACGAGCGAAAAAATTACGATCACATTGTAATGACATGCCTCATCAAAATGGCAAATACCACCTTCCATTCAGTCATTTTGTCCGTCATATAAGGTTATAACAAAAATGTTATCCAGAACGATATTAAAATGAGACGGCTTTGTGACGCGATTTTCACGTCAAAGCGCCATTTAAATTATGTAAAAAAAAAATGGCCGTATCATCGTAGCTTAGCTGTTTTTCCACTGTAACACTAGTTTTACAACCTCTTGAGAATGACTGACGAATAATACCTCTCAAAAGCTTCTCAATTCTCTCTTTTCGTAACCAGAATACCTACTTAAGATTTTTTTTTTCACTTTTAATGTGCCAAAAAAATTGTTATCGTGCTAGGGGAAAATTCTTATAGATTTTAGTGCTCGCTGAAACTCCCAGAGTTTTTTAACAAAGTCAACGATACTAATTGCTAAGCTTCCGCTCGGCTTTTTATTTATTTTTCTCATAGGAATCGTTTTGCGAATTTGGCAAAAAAAATTTCTTTATTGAATGAATACTTCATGTGGCAAGATAGAAAATTAAAAAAAAAAAAATACCACAACCCTTCACAAGGGAAAAAGAAGTACTGCCCGGTTCTTAACACCCTTTTAAGTACGAATTAAGTGCTCGAAACAAAACTATTCAGTGCACACATTTAGAGAATCTATGAAGAATTAAAACCCCCTTATCTGTGTTAGTGCACGACCTCTTGTCAAATGTCAACAAAACTAAGTGAAACGTGACACCGAATATTTAAGAACTAATTATTATGAAAATGGGAAGCACTCGTTCCAACGAAATACGCATACTTGAATGAATTGCATTTCAAGTTGCGACTCACTTTGAGTAATTCCTTTTCAATTGGAAAATTTTAAGGTCAAACAGTAGCAGTTGGTAGACCTATCATAGACACTCTAAAAGGCTTCTTCAATGTCTATACTCATCACACCCGTCGTATAGGTATGTGTATAATGCACATCATTCACGTCAAGGTGAATATGGAACAATGTCAGTTTTATGTCTGAAGCTGAGTCCACACTGTGTGTGACGTCTTAAGGTTGTTGTTGTTTTGTTTTAAGTCGATATAATGTGGAATATACGCAAGCACAAGAAGAACAAGCACAAGTACGAAAGAAGAACAAGTGCAAAGGTCTTATGCAGATCTTTCCTCTTAGCTATGGGGTGTGCCAATGACAATTGGTTTTTATTGATTTTCACTCAAACGTAAAAGATACACTCATAAGAAAGCGGAATCAATAATTGAAGCACTTTCGAGAGCATTGGTGTTTTTTTTTTTTCTCTCTCTTTGAGAAGCTGTATGCAATACAGTGTCCTCAAAGGAAGTGTCATTCTTTAGAGGAAACAACAATCGAATTGGGGTGCTTTTAACTTGTAGGGGATGGTTTTCCTGAAATGTTGTACTTTTGACGAAAAGAGGAGATGTGCTTATCAAGGTAGGATAGATAGTGATTGGAGTATAAGATTCAGGAAATACTGAAGTAGTGTTGCCCTTACTGGTAGTGACCAATTAGCAGAGCTGTAGCATAGTAATTAAAGGCTTCTGTCAACCAGAACTATAGTGAAGTGGTCTATCATTTCGGGCTAATCGGCGTAGACTAGCGACTTCACTTATCCCCAAAGAAAATTCTCAAGCGACGTTAAATCGCACGATCTTGGAGGCCAATTCACGGGTCCGCAACGTGAAACTATGCGGTTACCAAACGTTTCCTTCAATAAATCAATTGTGGCTAGAGCTGCGTGACATGTTGCGCCGTCTTCCTGAAATCACAGCTCCTGCACATCATGGTTGTTCAATTGATGAACGAAAAAGTCAGTAATCATGGCTCTATAGCGCGTCACCATCAACTGTAACGTTCTGGCCAGCATCGTTTTAAACGAATTACGGACCAATTATTCCACCAAACCATAAAGCACACCAAACAGTCTGTTTTTGTGGATGTAACGGTGTCTCAACATATACTTGAGGATTATCATCACTCCAAATACGGCAGTTTTGTTTATTGACATTCAACCAAAAGTAAGCTTCGTCGATCTTCGCTAAACAAAATTCGGTTATGAAAATTGGGATCAATCCAATTTCTGTGTACAATGGCTGATAGACTGATTCGGGTCTTCCTCTACGCCACGCAGCAATGAATTCTTCTGTACGCACTGTATGACACGTCTCTGTGGATGCGTATTATCATTTACGGCCATATTATTCACTCACTTTAATCCGGGTTAAAGTCTTAACCCGGATTTAAGTGAGTTTAACCCAAAAAATAAACCCAAGTCCATAATATTCAGTAGTTAAACCCGGACATAAACCCATTTTCTTAAACTTGACAGCGTTTAATCCGATTGGATTTAAACTGCACTCCGGAGACCAGTTTAAGTACTTTAACTCGGATTAAAACACAATTTGATAATATTCACTCCTTTGTTTAGGTCACATTTTTGACATTTTTTCGCTTGCAGGAGGCAGGAAATACAAATTGAAATAAAATCAAAAAAAGGATCAAGACGCGGAAAAAAATGGATTTCATTCTCGATATTGACGAAATGTTGATGTCTTCGTCGTCAGCGGATAATAAAATTAAAATAAAAAAAATATGTTGCGTTTTCTTTCATATTTAAATTTAATAGATTTTTGAATTAATTATTTTATTATTATTAATTTATTAAAAAAGGAAAAATAAAAATCTCATTCATTCGTCTTCTCTATCTGCTTCATCGTCGACGGGTGACAGACTTTCATTTCCTCATCATTCACTTTGCCGACACCTTTCATTTTAGGTTATTTTTCAATTTATTTAATGAAAATGAAAAACCAAAAACAATTTCCCATAAAATGTGATAAGCAACAAAAAACAAATGTCATTATTTGTGAAATTTGACATTACGTAGGCTTAAACCGGATTAAAAACGGGTTAAAGTTTTTTAAATCCGCATTTAAATCCATCTTTAATCCAGCGGGTTTAATGCATGTTTTTCAGTGAATAATATGGACATAAGTTTAAATTGTCGGGTTTAAAAAATTCGGATTAATGGTCGGGTGTAAAATTAACTTAAACCTGAGTTACACCCGGAGTGAATAATATGGCCGTTAGAGTCAACGTGGTCCGAAAACATTAATTGCTCTGATGAACGATTGAAAACGTCAGACCCAATTTGACAATTGACATTTGTTCTGAAAAAAAAACTTTTAAACAGCGAAAAAGAAAACGATTCAATGTTTATTGGACGATAATGGAGACAAAATTATGTTAATTAATTAATATTACATAGTAAAAATTATGATTTTCCCTTCGGCGGCATTTATTTTTGTTTTCCATTCTCTTTATATTTTTCCGATATCTCCACACAGAAATTAATAATTAAGCGAACTGTCAACTTGATGAGGCTACTCTGTTGTATTTTTCGGTTACAATATGCACAATTTGGAAGCGTTGTTCAGTCTATTCGTGTTGAAATTTGAAATGTCAAACGAAACTAAAAATAAAGCACTTGACAGCTGACAAAATGGCTGCCAGTTAAATTAGTGTTGCCAACTTAAAGTTCTATACCTCTAAAAAATCACCCTTTATCATCTACCTCAAACTGCATTTACACCATCACGCACGCGCATTTTTGCACCGAGGCACAGCAGCACAGCAACATCGACAGCGACGTCAACGTTAAAGCTAATCCTATGTAAATTCGCGTTAATCTGTTTCTCGCATTACACTTCGGTCCTAAAAGATACAATTGTGAAACGTACAATCTGAAAAGTTCATTTCCCATCCCTGGCATAAGGTGTCATGGATTCACATGAAAACATTTCTAATTAACCATCGCTACCTATAAAAATATCAACATGCGGAGCTTTCCTATATAATTCCTACCACGTAAACAAGATGGCCGACCAAAATACGTGTCACGGTTTTTTGCGTGTTAGGTTATGCTGTCCCTTACAGTCAGACGGCTAATTTAGTATGGGGCATCCCTCTAATCTTCTGTGTTAGGAATGTGCAGCAGTTCGTATTCCTTGTCACGACAAATCTAGTTGAAGTTTTACATAAACTAGGTATACGAACGCGTTGTCTTTATATTTATTTTAATATCTGGGTGACCGAGCTTTGCTCGGTTATTACTATTTATTGTAGTTTTAAAAACAATACAAATTAAAAAATACCTATATATATTTAAACATGAACATAGGTATAAAAAAATGTATGTCGCCTAAATGCCGGTAGATGTCTTACTTCTTTCCTTTTACTATGACGCGGACGGCAAGAAACGAGTGTTACGAGTTCGAATCCCGCTCGGTGACTTACTTTTCTTTTTTTTGTTTATATGTTCAAGTTTACATATATTTTTTTTAATTTGTATTGTTTTTGAAATTACAATTGGTCGCCCAGGTACTGATAACTAAAGTATGATACGAAATGTTGGAAGTCGCATTAGTAGTTTCACTTCAAAAATACTACCCTATTAAATTATATTTTTTTCGTGTTGGATTTTAGGTTATAGCTCAGCTTCTAGAGGACATAGAAAGCTGATTGATGGCTTGAAATAACTATTAAAGTGTTGGCTCTCCTACGTATTTTTTTTTGTTTGCATTGATTAAGAATTGTTTGTGTAATGGCGAGTAAAAGGCAGTAAAGTCAGAAAAATAAGCTCAAAACGCATGAAAACTCGAAAACACGCGTTTTCCCAAACATAAGACTAATCTAGATCAATTGCTTACCCCCGAAAACCCCCATATACCAAATTTCAGCGAAATCGTTAGAGCCGTTTCCGAGATCACGGAAATATATATACATACAAGATTAGCTCGTTTAAAGGTATAAGATTTATTAGGTATCCGAAAGTCCACATTCACTTTCACCGAACGAGTAGAAGAACGCTGAGTCAATGCTGTAAGGTAATCAGTGATGCCAACTCTACTCTCTACTTGACTTACCTACTCACCAAACCCAAACCTTGAATTATAGAGATCGAAAAAGGTTTCATTACCTATCGATCGAGCAACATTCGGTTAGCAAATTTTAATCACCGTGTAGGTTAGTTGCAGTTTATTTGTAAAATATGCAAATTTTTGTTTACCAAAAAGGCATAATTTTTTTCGGGTTTAGGCATAAAAACCTTGATTGGGCTTGGCATCACTGACCATAATACACAGTTTATTTATATTTATAGTGATTGATGATCCGAAGCCAGTCTAGTCTCTCTCGAGTTTCTTTTATTGCTCATTTGTGTACTTTCCTTTGCCCTAGGGAAATAAACAATAAAATGTTGGACCGATAGGTTCGTACTTGACCTTAGGCCTAGCTTCTCTTCGTTTTGCGTGAGTGTTTTTATTTTTTTTAACAAATCTTAGGGACCAAAAAGCTCTCGGAAAGTAAAATATGGTATGTTTTTTAGACGTCGGAGTGGTGCAGTGAAAAAAGACTTAAGATGCTAAATTGTGTTTTGCCAGGGATCGAATTTGGGACCACTCGCTTAGCATCCCAGCACGCCAACAGCTGCAGTAATTTGGTCGGCGTTTTGTATACAAAAATGTATCAACTAAATTCAATGGGCCGTTAACGGCTTCCATTCGTGTAGGTCTCCAGCGAAAATTCAATATAGGCCCTTGGAATACTGACTGATTTTACGCACATGCAACAGATTCGGCTACACTCCTGCCTCGACAAGGTATTCTTTATACCCTATAGGTCTACCCTAAGACAAATCGTCGAGCGGTGTCATCTATCTTGACCACGATTTTTGAGTTCTGCACTACCTTTTCTTTCAAGAACGATGTTGAAGAAGTCACATGACAGCGTATCGCCTTGTCTAAATCCCTTTTTTGAGATCGTGGGTCCCGGTGAGTTCTTTCTGACCTTGATAGATCAGCGTGTATTTTCCATCGCTTGCACAAACGGATGGGTTTTTGCAGGAATGCCAAAAATATACATTGCTCTAAAAAGGTCGCCCATATAAATGATGGTGGCCTTAAAATCGATGAAAACTCACACTGATATGGATCCATCAGGTTGCTTACGAAAGGTTTCAGGCGTACACACAATATGGCAGATAACCATCTTGAAGGCGATGCTTAGAAGACTGACACCTCTGTATTTGGAGCAGTTCAGAGGGTCTCCTTTCTTGAGTCAGCCAGTTTTTTTTAACAAGATGTTAGTTGCAATTGTGAGAAGTTTTATGACAGAGGTTTTGGTTTGTAAGCAATTAACTGTCATCATCCAAGTTGGTGGTCACAGTCATCTTGGCTCCAACACATCAAATATAATAAACAAAAATAAAAACCAGAGCTCATGATAAATGTGCAAGGGTGCAGTTCTCCCGGATAAGAAATTCGAGGAAAAAATGAATGAACAATAAAACAATTTAAAGTAATCCGTATAAAAACAAAGGACTCCATCTTTTACTTATACACAGTACTAAACACCCTCAATTGAGATAATGGTGCTCCAGTACAAGACCTCTTATCCTTGTCTCGTTAGCTGCCACCAACGACCTTCCTTAGGGGTTGAAATGCAATCACGAGGTTCACCGCTTCGAAATACAATTATTGTAGATGAATGGTGGAAGGCAGACTGCACATAGTTGTGTTCCCACATACACACACTGCACATGTGCTTATCTTTTCATCTACCCACAAATCGCTTCCTCAACTCCCATGGCAATAATTATCTACTTCTGCGAGTCAACCTCGTAATTATTAATCAGCACTTAAAAGACACTTCAAGCATAATTAATCTCTCTATCTTTTTCTCTCTCGCTGCTTTGTGCAAGTGCATGTGCATGATTGCACTCAAAAAATATCACAATTTTAATTATCACTCCTGACGTGATGACGACAAAAACGATTATAATCAAGTAAACTGCAGTAATCGGGTTAAAGGACAATAATATGTTGCACTTTACATATACGCCCAACTCGTTCTCCATTTTACGCCGGCCGGACAAGGCCGCCACTGGATGGAGATGCAGATGGAAATATGGAGAAAAGCCATACAGGCCATACATTGCCCTTGCCGCAGGATGTCTATGCTATGATACCGAAACCGATGTCGAACAAAAAGGCGAAACAGAATGTCCCGTGAGAGAACGAGAGAAAATAGCGAAAATATGAGAATTTCTGATGCATCGGCAAGAGACAGTGTAACACATCCAGTGCACTGCACAAGATGATTATGCAGGTGCACATATACGAGTGCATATGTTCGACCCCTCCCCCCATATGTGTGAAAACTTTAAGGAGCACGCTCCCACTGGAAAGAAAATCCACAAAGAACTGTATGCGGATGCCTCTGAACATGACCGACTTAATTCCATATGCTGGTGAATAAATTATGACAGAGCAGGCAGAGTGCACGAACTATGGACAGGGGTTGGGGTTTGGGGAGCAATGCCACACAGAACTCAAACTCAATGCACAATTGCTCTCCCTCTCTTTTCTCTTATAGTCTCCTCAACCAGGGAGTGGTAGCTATATCATGTGCGTTTTAAATAATTTTAGCTATTTACACTTGTAGCGTGACCATGTTAAAGCATCATGTTCGCGTCAGGTTTGGGTTTGAATGCGCTTTGGGGATATTCTTGGCACCTGACGTGCACGAAAAGAGTCAATGTGTGTTTTCAAACTAAAGACCTTTGAGATTGGCACTGGGGAAACAGTGTGTGTTGGCTTAAGTTTCACGCCTTTTGGCCAAGACAAACCTTTTGGGAGATTAATCCAAGTGGTAAGAATGAGCAGGTTTAGATATTCTCAAAATGAGTATAAGCGTCAGTTATACTTATAAAAATTACCACCGCGGATCGTTGAATGGAAGGCATTCGATTTAATGGAAAAAATTTGGTGCGACTGTATCCAACAGTCCCGAAATATGTGTATGTGTAAAAATTGATATTGAAGTCTCCGCTTATGATCATTGGTAAAAGATGATAATCTCCCTGCAGAATTCTTGAAATTTCTTCTGAGTACGGTGGAGGGACGAAATGGAGAAATTTTATTTCACATCAACAAAAAGCTGAAATTAATATGCCCCAGCTCATAAATGTATGCAATGATAAAAACGTATGCAATGGTAAAATGCATGCAATGATAAAACACAGTGACGCATTCCCTGTCCCCGCAAGTTAAATGTGTGGAATTACTCTACCAACGTCGACGTCCGGTAACTTAATTTCGACGGCCAATTGAAGTCGGTTCTTCGTGAGACTATAGACCACCCGGAGGTATTTTATTCGAGGCGTGAGTCACGCCGCATAGGGCACATACCGTCATTGTGTCGAAATCATATGTTGCCTAACTCGATGTGCACACTCTTTGTACCACTTTTTGAGCCTTTTTATCTAAAACGGAAAGTATTGAAAGGAAAATCCTTTTCTTGTTTCTTGTAACCCTTATGTGTTTTTTTTTTTTTTTTTTATTTAATTTCCTGCCCAATGGCTAACGCTGTGACCTAAAAGATCTATTGTATCAAAACCCTTGTGTAACCATGTTTAGGGAATAGCTTTCGGCATATAGAAAATAACCTAATTTTGAATAATAAATTAGGGTCAGTTTTTTTTTTTCTTTGGAAGCGAGAACCTTTGGAAACAAGCGTCCCACTGAAAAAAAAAGATTTTGCGTTTTATTTTAATATATGTTAACGTAATTGCAGACTTAAAAATTACACAGCAATGCTTCTGGTCTCACGTAATTTCTTGTTCTGCTCTTTCTTTAAGTTTGTAGTTACTACCTTTTCACACCAAGCCAAAGACTGGGTTTTTGCGAAGACTCTCGAAAACTTCATCGAAGTTTTCCCATTTATATACTTCAGTTTTCAAAGCGAGACGTTTAAAGTCGTTTTCCCCGAAAACACCACCCAAACGACTTCCAATCGTTGGGTTGTTAAAACAAACACACTATTTTTAAAATTCAGCAAATTCAGCACAACAGCTGACCGAACAAATATCACAACTCGCAACTTGTTATTCGTGGTCTTGAAATGACGAGGACGACGATGATAATAATCATTCCTCCAAAATGATATCCATGGCTATTTCGTTATTTTGGTTTTCAAGAAACTTTGCGCATTTAATTTGGAAGCAAACTTCTTAAAATGATGTAAAACAGCTTTACAAAGTATATTGGTATTGTGGCAGTATGTAGAAATCTGAAAAGTAATGAGATCTGCAAAAAGTGACCCGAATCCATCGTTGCCAGTTTGGGGGTTTTCCCCCCAGATTTAGAGGTTTTTTGGTCGGCGGGGGGATATCTGGGGGAGATATTGTTTAGTTGTTTTAAAATGCTTTTGAATAATCGATCGATCCTAGAAAGCCAATATCTCTGGACTATTTTCATTAACAAAACACTTCTTGCAAAAAAGTGCCAGTTTTATTAAGAAAATTCTCCTGGCTTCTAAATTGGACGTTTAAACTCGGCATTAAATTGTAGATCCCTTCCATTCGTTCCAAAAGTAAGACAAAGGCACACAAAACGAATGCCTGTAAGAAGCTTGGCCTAGGGTCTCTACGGATCTGTTGCGCCAACTATTTATTTATTTTTAAGTTGTACATAAAACTTGTTAAAAAAAAAATAATGAAAAAAAGTTTGGGTTTTTTTTGGAAAAAATATCCAAATCTGGGGCTTTTGCAGATTCATCTGGGGGGAAATATTTGGACCGTCTGGCAACGCTGCCCGAATCAAAAAAAAGATTGATTTTTTGCCCAATAGAACATGAAAACTGATTTAGATCAAAAAAACGTTGACTTTTTGCCCAATGGAAAAAGAAATAAGTATATACATATATAACAAAAATCTGCGAAAATCAGCTGTCAGCTGTCAAATTTTGATGTGGAACATCTATTGTCGCGACTTGGAAGTAAAATCGACTCGAATGAGACGGAAATGACGCTGTTTATGCCGTGACGGCGGAAATTGGCCTATCGCCTCCTAAACCACTAAACCGATTTCAATGAAATTTTGTGAGTGTGTATGGCAGCTTTTAACTTGAAAGATATGATATTTATGGACCCGATAGGAGGCGCTGCTGCCGAGATATAAACATTTTTTTAATTCCCTCAACTAAATTCTGAAAGTTCATACTTATATGGGCACGCTAGACCTGGGGAGTGAACTGATAAAGCTAGGTCTTACATAGATACTAGACTACTGAATCAGTTGACTAAATTAAATCTTAGTTGTGACGATGAAACATTAGACTTTGAATTTGATTGCGTTATGAAAACTTTTTAAATGAATGAATACACTTCATCTACTGCGTGTATTAAAATTATAATATTAAAAAGACTTCGTTATTAGATTAATTTTTTTAATAAAATTCAACTACAACCTAATTCAATTTAACATCCACATTTAGCGAGAGAAGTTTCACATTTGGCGTTTGGTCACAAGCACACACTCTGTTTTTTTTAACTTTCTCCATTACGTAGTAAGAGAAAGATATTGTTTTCGTACAAAATTTCGAACTCGAGATGTTAATCAATTCTGACATTACGATGATAGACGAACTCAAAAAAGTGGGTGGCAAAATTCTGTCCGTCTGTCCGTCTGTCTGTCTGTATGTCTGTCCGTCTGTCTGTCTGTCTGTCTGTCTGTCTGTCTGTCTGTCTGCCTGTCTGGCTGTCTGTCTGTCTACAGCCTAAACGGCTGACCGGATTTCATTTAAACTTCGGATTTGGAGTCTGTGGGCTTAGGGCTCTTACCGCTCTAACGATTTTGATCAAAATACATATTAGCGATAATATCAGAATTCTAAATAAGATCCCGTACTTAGTTTTTCTTAAAAAATTCGAAGACATCTGTTTTTTAATTATTTCTCAAAAATTGCTACCCAAAAGCCGATCTCTGTTCATATAGGTATATTTTTAAAACTCAATAACGCACTTTAAAATTTAAAGTTGCAACAGCTATTAGAAATACAATAACAGCAACGCAAAACTTATTTTCAGCATATATTACCTACTTCTGCTTTTTTTCAACCATTTTGAAAATGCACCTTAAATAATTTCCAAACACTTGGAGCCTTATCAACCAGAATATCCCACTTCATTTGCACCCGCCCACACACGTTCATCGCGATATTAAGTTAATAACTGCTATTTCAAATTCAAAAACAAATCTTTGAATTTGTGCACTTATCTACATAGGTACATATATTTATATTTCATTTCATTTCATTTTTATTCATTTTATTTTCTTCTTCTTTTACAGTTTAAAAATTAAAACTTAATAGCTTAACAATTATATATTTAATAAATATTACATTAAATAATAACAATAAATATTCAATATAAACATTAAGTTATTGTTTTTTAAATGTTTTTCACAAGAGACAAGTTAAGAAAAGAAAAGGCACGATCTGTTGTCTATCGACAAGTGACGAAAGCACCAAAAGAAAGTATATAATACAATAATACTTAAATGCATATTTAATCAACAAGTGTTGTGGGGTAAGATGTCGAGAAAAAACTATCTACAATTATATATATATATATTTTTTTTTATATGTAAGTGGGTGGAGATGATTCAATTTTATACAAGTTTAAACTAATATTTTAATAATGTTACCAATGTCATCAAAATCGAAGTTAAAAAGCCATTTTTTAATTTGTTTAATGAATGAATGAGTAGAACGAATGCTCCGTATTTCAAAGGGTAAAATATTAAACAATCTAGGTGCTACTGATGTATAAAAGTTAAGAAAGCTATGAGTATTGTGCACAGGTATAATAGCAAGATTTCTGTCACTACTGCGTAATGTGTAAGCTGGATTATTGTGGCTTGAAAGATAACCACTTCTACAGAAAAATATTTTTAGCACTTTATAAAAGTAGAGGTGTTTAAGCGGGAGAATACCCGAGCTGACAAACAACGAAAAGCTGTGTTCAAACCTTTTCTTTCTCCAGATGGTTCTTAAAATATGCTTTTGGGTAACTAACAAAGGTTGAAGATAGTTTTTGTAAGTACCACCCCAACATATAATTCCATATTGTAATTTTGATTGAACCAAGCCGTAATAAATGGTCTCCATAAGTTTCTTGCAACAAAGGTTTCTCAAGTGAAACATCACATAAGTGGTTGACAACAAATATTTTTTCAATGCTAAAGTGTGCACTTTCCAGTTCATTTTATTATCAATTGTTAAGCCAAGATATTTATATTCATTAACTGGTTCGATATGGAAACACTTAGGAGAACAAACAGCGTCCACAACATTTGTTGGGACACTATTAGAGACACAACAAGATGATCTACTTAGCGAGAATTTGTTACAGTCAATGCTATGCTGAATAAGAGTTGGAGGATTCAAATCTAAAGCAATTGAATTAAAAAACATAACTCTTGTTTTTTCACTAATAACCAACTTATGAATGCCGAACCAATGTCTAAATAACTCCAAGTCAAAATTGATATCCGAAACAAGATCTAACATTGTGGGACTAGAATATACACAAGCTATGTCATCAGCAAAACCACATACTTTTCCTTTAAGGTTAAGACTAAATACACTATTGATATAAATTAGGAACAAAATTGGACCTAAAACTGAACCTTGAGGAACTCCTATATTAATACATCTGGTTTCACTGAAATTACCACCTATTTTAACCCTTTGCTTCCTGTTTTTAAGGTAGGAAGAAAACCAATCTAGCATAAATCCTCTAAAGCCAGCCTTTTCTAATTTTCTTAATAGTATGACATGATCTACTGTATCGAAGGCCTTTTTAATATCAATGTAAAGAGCAGCAGTGTACTTTTTTTGGTCAATACTTTCATAGATATGACAACAATGTGCTAGAAGTGCATCTTCAGTTGATTTACCAGCTCTAAATCCGTACTGTTTTGAGCTGAAAAAAGAGATTTTCTCAAGATAACTTACTACTCTACACTTGATGACTTTTTCGAAAATTTTTGAAAAGACTGGTAATAAAGATATTGGCCTATAATTATTAACACACTTTTTGTCACCTTTCTTAAAAATGGGAATTACTTCCGCTACTTTTAAACTTTGCGGGAATTCACCGTGAAAAATACTTTTGTTAAATAAATGTGTTAATATATCAACTACATTTAGACTAACTTTTTTGACAAAGTTATTGGAAAAACTGTTTGCCGTAGAAGAATACGAATTATCCAGAGCTTGTAATTAATATGTAAAGATATCGATCTATCACGACCAATACTTCCAATCATTGACAGCTTAAACCAGCTTCATTAATCTATTCCAGTCAAAAAGAAAATAATTTCCAAACAGATCAAAAATCAAAAACTACCTACTACACTTGTTCTGGTACTCAAAAACTTGTGAAGTCCTATAAAATAGTACAGTAGGCGCTTAACTCTCTAACAAGAATTTGGGAGAATTGCCTGTTTCTAGAGCTTCAACGTTTAAAAATTAAAAGTGAATATTATTTAACACACATAGTGTTCCTTTTTCTATATTTCATGTTTCTTTTACCTAGCATAGCTTCTCAGATCTTAACCTAATACCTACCTATCTAATAAAATAAGAAAACAACCAACAAAAATGTTGACGAACGAGAAAGTTTTGTTCGACCCAGTCGTGCACTTTATTTTAATGATCTATCGGAAAATAATCTTGTACTTTAACTGTGGCCAATAGTGAAGTCTACGAGATTGTCATTTGGATAGACATAGTTTTGCCTGAAATCTATGAAACTATGTGGATGTTTTTTTTAACTTTTTAACAAACAATCTCAATCAGTCCCAATCAAAGTAGAGTGAAGTAGTAGATATAGAGACGATGCATTTTGTTAAGTGGAACACTCTATTTCGAGTCGACAATCTTCTTGCCAGAGAATAAAGCTACATAGACTGTTTGGACCAAACAAAATATTTGCAGCTTTTAACAAACACGGGGAAATACGAACACGACTACAGTTAGGGTTTGGTCCTGCTTGGTGTTACTTAAAAAACTTGACCTTCTCATTTCAATGATTTGCTTATCGCTTTTGCAGTTTGTGAAAGAAGACGTTAACAATAGGATGGGTTTTACAACACTCTGCTTCTGATATTTCATCATAGTTCTGACGACCTCACCCTTAGACAAATCTTGGCGACACTCGCTATCTTCCCGTCGATTTGGAAGCACAACGACCACCTATGACGAGCGCGTGTACATAGATGAAAACACTCTTTTGTATAGTTTTGGCATCCTTTTGAAGGATAAATGCTTGATACTAACTGCTCAATCAAAATCGGTGTCGACTCCACCGCCAAGCTCAGGCAAACAAAACAGCAACATTCTTAAACTTCACCTTAACTCATTTCTATATCTATTCGCCCTCTTTGGTTGCCATTCTCCTTATGTCCTCGTGTCAATTACGAATCTTTTTAATACAAATTTCTTATAATCAAGCCCTTTGTCAAGAAGTTATTTTTTGTTTCTTCAATTCCTCCTTGTTCTCGTTTACAACTCAAAGCACTTTCGCTACACTCAGATATCCTTTAAATTCAATTAAGGAACCACTTTACTTTACAAAACCGTTGAGAGATTTATTCAAATTCTATTATGGGCTGTAAACACGATTACAACCAACCAAACAGCAAAAGTCCTTAACACCAAGTTTCCATCTTCTCATAGGCACTATGAGGCTCGCATTACCATCCATCCCCTTGAGATAGCACGATCTGCTCTCATATACGTACACTCAATCCTGCATGCTGTTTCATGTAGTACGCGCAGTCATTATCATCTTCAACAGCAGCAGCAACACTCACATACATGTGAATAGATTGTTTCAAAAACTTTCCCCCAGAAAATGAAAAATTCCCAAACAATATACCAGAAGAGAATAAAACCGCAGACGAAAAGGAAATCCGCCAACTTTAGCAATAAACCTTCGAAAAAAATAACTGATTTCCAATCATGAGCTAGATCTACTCCTTCCTATCAATATTTAAGTACACCCCTCAATGTCGGTACAGTAAAAGATAATACACCTCAACACTCTCATATATGAACCCGGCCAAATCAACATAGCTCAGGAGGATAGAAAATCGAGGAAAAGGACAAATTAGAGAGAAACTTTTAACGATTGGAATTTTCTATTATCACCATCGACATCCAAGGGAGCGGCGCTGATGTGCGAGTACGAGGCGGTTATTGGGCAGGGTGGGCAAATACACACAACAGAGAAGTGCATATATAGCAGGACCATCACCATACCTATCTGTAGAAGCGACTGAAATCTAGTTAGCTGGATAGGATTTGTTTTGTGGCGAACAAAGGATAATAGCGTGAGCGACAGTGGCGGAAGTACACACAGGAAAGGGAAACACACCATAATAGAAAGTAGAAAATGGTTTAGTGAATTGATATTAGGATCGTGATGTACATTTTTATTCAATACATGAATCCTGACTATGACTACCTCAGCATATATAAAGAAAGAAACTATACTCGAATTGGCAACGCACACACCACCGTCTGTGTATCCTTGCCGATTTAATTGAGAAAACTTACAGATACCAAGATAAAACGAAGGAAAGTCCATACTTCATAGAAGGACTCTTTAGTACTATAACCAACTACAACTAGGCACGTGTGCTCGTCTAAATACGTATGATACGAATGACACGCATGGGACTAAATTTATAAAAGTAAAAACCCAATAACAATTAAGATACAACAACACAAATTGACGTTCTTTACACTTACCGTCATAAGAGCATCCAGTCGAAAATTCAATTTCTTTCTCTGGCACAACCTCCCGTCGAAGGATACAAATAGGACGACCTCTCTCTCTCTCTCTCTCTCTCTCTCGTTCTGATGATGAGAAAATTAAATCAAATTTAATTTAAATTTTGAACGAAATTCAAAACGAAGTTGCTAGACACGATGCTCTGCAAGTAGATGATAAGAATGTGAAGAACTGTTGTAAGTGAAGTTAATTTTGAGAAAATAAAAAAAAATAAATCAACTCTGTGTGTATTAATTAGTTGAATGGGTGTAGTTGTGCTTACGCTACGTAATTATGTAATTTATTTGTGTTGAAGACGTTTTATGACCTAGTTCCGTGTAAATGATTTGCACGCACATATGCAGCGAGGGCCAGGCGCCATGCCGGCTGTCTAAATGAACAAGCTCCAGTCTCACACCCAGTGTGTAGAGTGAACTCTGGTGCTCGAGTGGGTTCTTTTTCACAAATCCTTTCGGAAAGCCATTGACGAAAGCCAATTAAAAGAGAAAAAGAGACGCCATGTTCCCAAGCCATTCATTGCATCAGATAGGAGTGGAATAAATGAGTGGATTCTTGGTTAAATTTCTCTCAAAAGCAGCCTTTTAGAATCAAACTGAATGGGCCGTGTCCTTCAAAATAGATTTTCTACTGGAAGCGTGGTTTTGGCAGAGTTACGATCGGCTACGAGGCTTGCGAGTTTGTGAAACAGTGGTGCTGGCAAGTCGAAGGGAAGCAAGCATTGATGAAAGAGCATAAATAGTTTATTTGGAGTAATTCAGCTTAAGCTATCACATTGAAATTGACCGGTTGTTTAAGCGGTTGTTTGATTTTAGTACATTTTTGACACTAGCATGTCCATTCTGACCTCTTGGAGCTGATAAGGCATTTTGTTCGACATTTTTAGAAGAGGGTTAAAACAATTACAAATTTAGCGGATTGAAGGAAAACTAGCTTACAGGAAAAGGAAAATAATATACGTACATTATAATGAGATTGAGACCGAAGATACGAAAACGAGACTGATGTTCTTTTTCGACAGTTTTTACCTGTCAGTATAGCAGGTCAAATGTATACACGTTCAGCAAATCAAATTACTTACAAAAAGGCACAGCAGTAGGTATGTTTACTAATTATTGTTGGTATACAAAAAATAAATTCGTCCTTTTTAAAGAAATCATAACCTGGCTCTATCAAACTCGACAGAATCAACCTGCACCTATGGTAATACGTTACTATCAGGGGCCTGTAAGTGTACGCTACAAGTACCTATTTGTAGGACAAATGAATTTTGACAACTTGTAAACAATTTTGTAACACAAAACGACAAGTCCATGAACACTGTGACAGTTGTCGCGGTGTAAGATGACAAGTGGGCAATTATATAATTTTTAATTTCCCTCTTTCTGTAACAGAACACGGCAAGTATCAAGAAAATACTTATAGAACTATCATCCAATGAGGACAGTTGATCTGAGTATTGTCAAAAGATGCAAGTTAGTGCATTTTTAATGTAATACTTTTGGAAAAGCAGAGTATAAAAATACAGAAATAAAATAATCTTCTTCTTCTATATATATAAAAATCAATTGCTGTGCGTTGGTCGGGTAAAGGCTTCAGAACGGCTCGACCGATTTGAACGATTTTTGTTTTGTTTTGTTCTACTTGAATCAGAGTCGGTTTAGGAAAAAAGGAAAGTCGTATCTTCAATAATAATCTTTTATATTTATTATATAACTATAATTCTTTCGGGATGAAACTCGATGACGATATAACTCGATAACCACTGGGCCAATTTTCATGATTCTTCTTTTGTTTTGTTCGTATTGTTGAATTTCAGGTTTAGGCGGTCTCAAAAGGTAGGATACTTTTGAAGCCTAGGTGGGGATTTGTTGAATTTTTTAATTCTTTGGATGTTCCGGGGTTACCTCTACACAATTTAAAATTAAAAGTTAGCGCACTCATAATTTTGTTGCGCAACCTCAATGCACCGAAAAATTGTAACGGAATGCGTTTGATTCAGGATATTTGTCTATTTGTTGCATCAACCATGAATTCACTTGTTTTTCATATAGTCAATTTAGTGAAAAAGCGGAAGGTTGGCCGACACGTCAAAATCATTGCGGTTGGATTGCAACAAATCGACATTGATATACTTCAGTTATTTCTATTGTATTTAATATAACTCTTGAATAAAGAATTTGAATTGACCGAATTACATAAAAGAGCAAGTGCATTGTGCATGCTCGGAATTATTATTTTCATTACATTAACGAATTTTGGCAATAAATAAATAAATAAATAGTTGGTACAACAGGTCCGGAGGGACCCTAGGCCTAGCTTCTCACAACCATTCGTTTTGTGTGAGTTTTTCATTTTTGGAACGAATGGAAGGGATCTACAATTTTATGCCGACTCCAAACGGCTAATTGAGAAGCTCTTTCAAGACATTTATACTCTCGGATGTTTGTCAGTCGTTCGCGAGAGGTAGCGCAGTGGAAACAAAACATAAGTTGGAATTTGAGTTTTTGCGGGATTCGAACCTGAGACCCCTCGCTTAGTAGTCCAACACACTAACACTAAGCCACTGCGAATTTTGGCAGAATGGAATATAAAACAAAGTTGCAAAGATCGCCCATAACTCGAGAACGGATCGTCCGATTTGAGCTATATGTTCTTTGTTATGTTTGTCTACGTCTAAGGAAGGTTCATACGGTGAATATTTTGTGCGGTGGGTTTTTTTTTAATCGTATATAATGAGATCGTATTTGTCAAAATATATTTTGGATCAACAAAATGATTTTCAATTGGAATAGCGAATGCTCCAAATTATTTTAGTCAAAAAGTTGGGCGGTACGAAGTTCGCCGGGCACGCTAGTATATAATTAAGAATATACTTTTTTGATAGTGACGGTGATAGTAACAGAGAGTGAACGAAAGTTTTGAAGTCAAGAATTAATTTTGATTTCAGTGATCATCTGTATATTAAAAAATCACTGAAAGCACTAAAAAGGATATCGTTTTCCTCTTTTATTTTAGTTAAAAAAGACTTTCTTTATTTTGACCGCCGTGATTTTTGTTATCTTTCCATGTTAAAAACCTGTCGAAGAATTCCGACAAGTCATGGAAATTTAATTCTTTTCGCAAGTGCAACAGCTTACGTTCTGTTACAGAATTTTTTTTCACTTGTCGGACAAGCACTTGTCTAAGTGAATTTAGACTGGTCGACTCATCATGTTGTGTTATATGCCCCCGGTCTTCTCTCTTTACAAAGTGTTCTTACTATTGGTACTTCATTGGAGCCATAACGCAGAAGCTACTTATTTGTCTTCTGGAATATTAACACGCCTTTTAGATTTTCACTTAGGGCGAGTACTTATTTCCTGCAGCTAAGGTTATATCGAGTTTCAAAAAATAAATAAACCTCAAAAAGAAAGTATGACAACTGCATAACCCACTTATCACCATATTAACAGCAATAACAGCCAAGAGTGGTACAGCGACAACAAACGACAAACTGTATATTTACGGCAAATAGCAGAAAGTGGCCACCAAATAAAAAATAAAAAGTCTTTGGTACACTCCCCTGAATTTAAATTCGCATATTTACACTTAAACTACACTGGCTTGCCATCCTACAAATGTGTTCGTTTGTCGTCGTCCTTATCAGGATAATAAAAATCAGAATAACCGTAATATCATACATTTGATTGGCGCACTCACACACTCGCACAATATCCTTTATTCATTTATCTCGTCGGAAGCCTTTGAAGCGCCCGTTAAGCGACCCCGCTCAGCACACTATAGTACTATACCATATCTATGTAGTAAGGAGTTTTGATACACTGCACCACAAAACTGCCAGCAGAATTAAGGACAAGTTGTGTAGTGTTACCATTTACACTGACAATGTGACATGTGGATTTAACGCATGCTCTTCACTAATATTCCGGACTGGAGCTTTTTGCTATTTTCTCTCGTCTCATATGAATAGTCATCGCATCACCAATTCCATTTCGTGCTCTCGTTCGTCCTTCTGGAGATTATTTTTCGTTTCGTTTTAGTTGGAGAGGAATCCGTTATCATTTTGTATTAAATCTGCTCTTAAGCCACATTGTCCTTAAGGAAAATAGTTTACTCTTTCTGCCGTCGCGTATGGGTTGGGTGTGTGTGTTGTGTGATTTTCTGTTTTCATCCTTGGTATTGTGGTAAGCATGGATTCGTTCTCTCTTTTCGCGGGTCTCTTTATGTTTTCGAATTGTAAAAAGTATTATGACGTAACACAGTACCGACCTACACCCTTTATTTCCTCGTGGGAATTTAGGCGAGGCTGCTCTCTATTCCAAGTTTCCTTTCAATTTAATTCTCCTTAATCGTCCTTAAAGGAGTTTTTTTTTTCTGTCGCTTTCTTTTTGCTTTCACATTTCTTTATTTACTCTAGAAAGTCGGTGCAGTGTCCCACCTTTTTTATTTCGTAGAAAACTTGAAAAAAAAAAAACGGATTCAAAATTCTAAATCGTTTAAGGACACTTTTTCCTGGTGTAGATAATTTATGACACTTCTGCCGTAACTACTTCCTGGAAGTGCCTTCATTCTTTTTGAATGAATGGGATTTAGCCAGAGTGTATCCGTAAGACATTAAAAAGATGGTGGTTGGGCGATTGAGGTAGTGGCTTTCTGGCTTTTCCATTTTATCCTTTTAGAGAAATTATTGATTAATGAAAGCCAAGAGTTTGTGGGAGGAAAAAACTTTCAATCCATTACCAACCATGTCACCGTTAATTTCCATATAAATTAGAGAATCATTACCATGAAAGGCATTTAGGGTTTTGAAGTGAAGATATACTTTGCAGTACCTTCTGTGTTTTTGCGGTTGAGGCGGGACCACTATCTGGAAGTGCAGCAGTTGTTTTTTTGTTCGATCACTTGGATCGGATATGGTGTTTTATGCGAGTGGATGGACAAATTTATGCAAATAATCGTGGCTTCGGTAAGCCCATCAGGCGCCGGTATCAAGCAACAAAAATCTGTCGTAGGTGAGCCCCAAACCCACAAGGTAAGTTGAAATTTTCTGTTGTACCTACTTTCCTAAGAAATTTTCTAAAGATTATTTTATAAATAAGGGACCTTGGCAACAAACAACAAAACAAGACTTGTAAGGTTGGTGACGATCGGTTTTAGTTCACAGCAGCAGAAAATTTAGCCAGAGCTGAGAAGATTATATTGACGAATCTCCTCTCTTTATTGCCTAAAGGACCAGAAACTAGAATATATCTGTAGACAATTTCGAAAAAAGGTGCAGGAATATACTTTAAGTCTTAAAAGAGTACACTAGCTGCCTTATTAAATGTTGTCACATTGGAATGGTCATTTTATTTATAATACGCACCAAGTTTTCATATTTGTGGGAATCCTCCAGTCAGGGTCAGGAAGACAAAGATGGGTGGGTCGGTAAGACTGCGTGAAATGACGAAATCTTCGCTTGAGATTCCATGAATCTTGAAATACGCAGAGGATTCGTCTATCTCAAGACAAAGCCTGCATGTAGGTTCCGGTAAGACGCCGATTCCGGGAAGAATTTTTTTTTTGTTCATTAGGTAATAGTCACTAATTACTCCTGATAGGATTCTCGAATTGGTTTCATCCAGATTTCTGAGGGAGAACGATTTTTTTAAGGAGAATATTGGAGGTAGAATTGTCTGGTGCAGTTTTATCCATGCAGGTTTCTCGAACCTCACTTTAACAAAACACAAATTTCATCTGCAGAATTTGGACATATCTCGAAAACTTTCCATACGATTGCAAAAAAAAATTAATTTTTAAAGTAATATGGTCACTTCTCACCTAAAGCCCTCAGTTTTTCTCTGTATTATAGTAAAACGAATTTTTGGAAAAATTCATTTTTTTTAAATTTAGCGTTCTTTAGTGTATCTGAGAACGGCAATAACGATTTTGACTAAGATGTATACTTAGAGTAAAATTCATGTTTTCAAAATGGGTTGGGTACGATATCCTGATTCTTAAAATACTGCTTTTTGTAGGATTTGTAGGATTTTTTCCGCTGCGCTACCTCTCGCGAACGTCTGACAAACATCCGAGAGTATAAATGTCTTGTAAGAGCTTCTCAATTAGCCGTTTGGAGTCGGCATAAAACTGTAGATCCCTTCCATTCGTTCCAAAAAATGAAAAACTCACACAAAACGAATGGTTGTGAGAAGCTAGGCCTAGGGTCTCTCCGGACCTGTTGCGCCAACTATTTATTTTATTTAAGATCCCGTTTTTATAATCCCGCTTTTTATAATTCTGTTTCTTGTAAGTCCGTTTCTTTTATTGCCCACTTGTTGATGTGTAAACATTATAAGCGCGCGTTGTTTGAATCTGGTGGAGTAATTCCACACATTTAACTTCCGGGGACAGGGAATGCGTCACTGTGTTTTATCATTGCACACATTTTTTGGAATCTGGTGGAGTAATTCCACACATTTAACTTCCGGGGACAGGGAATGCGTCACTGTGTTTTATCATTGCATGCATTTTTTGGAATCTGGTGGAGTAATTCCACGCATTTAACTTGCGGGGACAGGGAATGCGTCACTGTGTTTTATCATTGCATAGATTTTATCATTGCATACGTTTTTATCATTGCATACATTTATGAGCTGTGGCATATTAATTTCAGCTTTTTGTTGATGTGAAATAAAATTTTTCCATTTCGTCCTTGTACCGCACTCAGAAGAAATTTCAAGAATTCTGCAGGGAGATTATCATCTTATGATCATAAGCGGAGACTTCAATATCAATTTTGCAACTCCAGAAGCTCAACCATTTATTGATTTTATGCAAGATAAATTTAATCTTCAAATGAACTCCGAAACTAGCACAGAACGAATAAATTATTGTTATTTCATAATATATCAAGAATACGGTTATTACAATTCCCTCTTTTCTCAATGACGTGTATCAAGCCACACACATACCGCATGCACGGTGTTTACACATGCACATATTTCGGGACTGTTGGATACAGTAGCACCAATTTTTTTTAATAATCTAGCCTTTGCAATAAAAAATAGACGTTTTATTTTATAAAATCGCCGCACAGCGGGACTAAACGGTATTTGAGAAAACTGTGTTTTAAAACTTTTTAAGCGTAGTTTAAAAAAAGGGGGTTTAAAAAGCAGGAACAGAATGCTTAAAACAAAATCGAAAATTCTGTTGGACAAAAGAAGCCGAAATAAGTTTCAATGAGCTTAAGGTTGCTCTTTCCAATGCTTCAATGCTATTTCATCCTGACTATTCCAAACCATTCATTATTCAGTGTGATGCAAGTACATCAGGGGTTGGTAGTGTATTATATCAAATAGACGATAATGGAATAGAAAAACCAATTGCCTATATGTCTCAAAAATTAAATTCTGCACAAAAAAATTATGATATAACAGAATTAGAATGCTACGCTGCAGTTCTGAGTGTAAAAAAATTTCGAGAGTACGTAGAAGGTTTTCCATTTAAAATCGTTACTGATCATTCAGCACTCAAATGGTTGATGAATCAGAAAGATTTGAGCGGTAGGTTAGCTCGGTGGAGTTTAAGGCTTCAAGGTTTCGATTTCATTATCGAACATAGGAAAGGAAGTCAGAATGTGGTACCTGATGCCTTATCAAGGGTATATGCAACTGACGAGATTGATTCCTCTAGTTCAGATATGTTAAGTATTGATTTAAATTCACCTGAATTTAAGTCTGAGGAATACAAAAAACTAATTAATATAATCGCTGAGAACCAAGATAAGTTACCAGATCTTCATGTAGCCGATGATTATGTTTATAAACGCATGGAACCACGTTCTGGCGATCCTGAATATGATAAACAAATTTGGAAGCTTTGGATTCCACAGAGTTTAACTAAAAATCTCATTTCATCTGTTCACAATCCTCCTAATGCATCACACAGTGGATTTGTAAAAACATTATTTAAATTGCGTCAATTTTTTTTTTGGCCCAAAATGGCAAATCAGGTTAAATTATTCGTTAACAACTGTGATATTTGTATAAACAAACCAAATCATGTAATAGCGTTCAACGACCCCTCATGGGTAACCAAATTCAGGTTGACCGTCCGTGGCAACGAATTTATGTAGACTTCTTGGGTCCTTATCCTCGTTCAACTTCTGGCAATTGTTTTATTTTTATAGTTCTAGACCAATTTTCAAAATTTATTATGCTCAAAGCAATGCGAAAAGCTACATCAAAAAATGTTATAAAATTTTTGGAAGGCAGCGTCTTCACAATTTTTGGCGTACCTGAAAGTTTATTTTCGGATAATGGTAGTCAATTTGTTTCAAAATTATTTGTAAAATTTTTAAAAGGTTATGCAATAAGTCATTTAAGGACTCCTATTTATTCTCCTCAAGCAAACGCTTCTGAGAGAGTCAACAGATCTATTGTGACTGCCATCAGAGCTTACATTAAACAGGACTGTCATAAGGAGTGGGATCAGCATTTGGCACAAATTGGAAGTGCGTTAAGATGCACTGTTCATGAATATGTCGGAACATCCCCTTATTATGTTTTGTTCGGCACCCAAATGATAACACACGGATCTATATACCCTATCATTAGAAAATTAAATTTGCTTCAGGGAGATAACTCTGAGGTACTACCACACTCATCTAAATTACAAATTATTCATGAACAAATTAAAGAAAAATTAGATAAGGCTCATGAGAAGCATAGCAAAGTTTATAATCTTAGGTCGCGGGATATTCAATATTCGCCAGGTCAGATAGTCTTTAGAAAAAACTTTGTTGTAAGTAACAAATTCAAGAACTTAAATAGTAAATTCTTTTATAAATTTGTGAAGTGTAAAATTAGAAGAGTTCTAAGCAAAAATATTTATGAACTTGAGGATTTGGACGGTAAGGTAATTGGAGGAAAATTTCATGGCAAAGATTTGCGGATATAAAAAAAAAAAAAAAAAAAATACACGATAAATTGCATAAGATTAAGGTTAATTCAAAAAAAAAAAAAAAATTAAATTGGTATGTTCGTTCCCAACGTAAATTTCGATTATATGAATCAAAATTCACTCACTAAAGGGGGGGGAATGTGTAACGGTGGACCCCATGGGTCCCCATGTTACCTGAGTATGTGTGTCTTTGAATTCTCATACAATAAAAAAATAAAAAAACACTTTTCGAATTTTCACTGTACTAATTATTTTTTTTTTATATACTTTAAATTATTAATAATAAATCGTATGTAGTAGGAAATATTTGTCATTCAGTTTCTGTGTGTCGAGCAAATAAGTCAATTAAAAATAAAATACAAAAGAGTCAAATTCAGACAAAGAAAAAGGAGAAAGGCTAATTCATTGAAATTCTATCAAGAGAAATTTTGGATATTTTTGAGGATTTCGTGTATATATAGTGAACTAATCACAAAATAAAAGCGGTAGGGCCTGTGCCCCGAAGTCTCGGTCCTGATCTACAATATGTAATCCAAATTTCTGAATATCTGAACTTGCCACGAATCTTCGTAGAGCCATCCAATTCTAACCTAAAGAAAAATAAAAGAATAAATAAACTAACCTACAGGAATAATAGTAAAAAGAAGAAAAGGAATAATAATACTAATTAGTTCAATTTGAGTTCATCGTAATTGGTTTATTCTATCCTATTTTGTTTTTATCAAATTTCACTAGTCTTAAATTGTTAAAACAAATCAAATCATAATTATCATATTTATTATTGTTAATTTGCTAACAAAAAAACTCATTATTTTGTATTTTCGTAATTAGTATTAATTAGTGTTATTGATTGAAAAATTAGTTCATAACATCAACATATTGAATATAGCCAAAACAAACCAAGATTTTCGTGCGCACGGACGTCGTTGGATTATAAAGGTAAATACATTTTTCTTTTCTTTCTTGATTACATTTCTTTATTTCAAATTTCTCAATCATATCCACATAATATTACATGCAAATAATTTATAAAATACACTCATGTTTTATTTAACTTTCAAAATTATAATCTAAATGTTCATATTTATAAACATGATGGTTTAATTTGATTTTTGATAACCCAGGAATGGCGTAAGTTGCGGGAAAATATGTAACTATAATTTAGGGTAGATACCAACAATAAACGGCCAATGTATCTACATGGATGGGGTGGGTGGCTAAAGAGTCATAATGACATTACATAAGACTCCATATCCAGATGATTTCTCTTCCGCCTTTGACCAATGATAACTCTAAATTTTTCTCTTAATTGATTTTTTTTATTTTATTTGTACTGTGTAGTCGCCAGAACCAGCCCTTAGCCGGGATTGCCTCTTCTGTAAAGTTTGCGACCTCTCGAGCACCACAGTTACAATTGGAGTAATAAAATTAAAGAAAACCGAACCCTGACAATCGTATTATAAAAACTGTTCATATCTAGAAAACTCCACATTCGATTTCGATAAGAGTTTAAAAACCAAGTACTACTTCAGCTTAATAGTTAACCAAAAGTGTTTTTCAAACAAAACATTGCAATATTTGGTACTGTTTTGTCTGCCAAATTTTACAAAAAACCGCTCTAACGATTTCGATCAAAATACTTATGAAAGATTAAATAAGTATTCTAAATAAGAACCCGTACTTAACTTTTCTCCAAAAACTCGAATAAATTAGTTTTTTAATTATTTCTAAAAAACGACTACATACAAAATCCGATCTGTGTTCGTATATATTTCTTAAAACTCAATACCAAACATTAGAAATTTTAGCAAATATTAACCACTCCTTCGTTTTTTCAACCATATTAATTGAATATGCACTTTAGAATAATTCCAACCAATTGAAGTCTACACAATCGGAAAACACACGTCCATTGAAAAAATGCAGTCTATAACTGCTAATGCAAATTCAAAAACAAATCTCTGAACTCTTACATATACTACACATACTCATACACATAATTGGCCTTAAACCAAAATGTCAGCTCTGAGAACACGTCTTTTTTTAAGCAAATTACAATTTCTCCGAATATTGCAAATAGTTTCATCTAAATTTTGCATATGGTTTAGAAAATATTTAGGGTCAACTATTGTTAATGTCGGCGATTGTTGCTGGCTTTTCGTCATAGAATAAAAATATAATGTAACCCCGAATGCAATAAAAAGTCTAAGGACAAACTACGCAATCTTGGCGGAGAATTGACTGTTCATAAAAGTATGCATGTGGTCAAACTCGGTTATCATGGTTAAGTAGCGTTGTACGTACCGGTCACCACGATCCATTACCTAAGAACGAACGAAGTTGGTTCTCGCGCACTCTCTGTAGTACAAGGTGAGCCAAAAGAGATCACCCTATTGTAAGATGCTCTTATTTTTACAAATGGCCGCCAATGTCAAATCTGTTTTGACATTTGTGGACTAGACAGATGTAGAATAAGTGAACAAGCTATGGAGCGATACACTCCCCAAGAATGCGCAATAATTTCGAATTTTCGATTTTTCGACCAAAATCGTAATGAGCGATGAGGCTCATTTCCACCTCAGCGGGTACGGGAACAAGCAAAGCTATCGCTTCTGGGGCACCGAAAATCCACGAGTAATGCACGAAGAATTACACCTGCTCAAAGTTACTGCATGGTGCGCTGTTCACGCTGGAGGAGTCATCGGACCATTTTTTATTATTTTTTTTTTTTTTTTTTTTTTTTTTCGAAAACGCCGCTGGTCAAACGACAACAGTGGATGGTGCACGCTATAGGGCCATATTAAACGAGTTTTCTTCCGCAATTGGACGAATTAGGACTGGAAAATATGTACAACAGGACGGAGCTATGGCACACACTGCGCGAGCCACAATCGATATTCTGAAGGCGGCGTTCCCGGGTCGCCTCATCTCTCGTTTTGGCGATTTGCACTGGCTCGCAAGATCGCCCGATTTAACCGTTCCAGACTGTTTTTGTAGGGTTTTTTGAAGAGTCCCGTGTTTACAAGAACAAGCCCGAGACCCTAGAAGCCCTCAAGGACAACATTCGACACGAGTGCGAGAATCTGTCGCCCAAAGTTCTCGCCGAAGTGATGAAAATTCTAAAGGTTCAAATAAACATAATCAAAAAACAGAATCGAAGTTTTTCATTTAGAAAAAAAAATGAGAGCCCAACAATATCGGATGACTGTATTATTCAACCATCCGCGCGTTTCCTTGTCTAACTGAGACTGCTCCATCAGCCGCTTAATGTTAATCCACTTACTTTGATACACGTTTTTTTTTTTTCGTTCCCTTACGCAAAAGTTGGACAGAAGAAAGCCAAAGAGAGAGGACAAAACATATAAGAAACGTGCAAATATTAGCCCAATAAATGTCTTTGGGCTAGTTGGTTATTGCTGACAGGTGGTGTCAAATAGTTCAAGTGCTAATTCGAAACTGACAATTTATTTGATTGCATTTATATTTTGTGCTTGCATAGCATTAATAGATGTAAGAAGCAAAAGAATTGAACTTTTTAATTTCTTAATTTCTGCAAAAATTTGTACTTCGTTCTACTGATATTTGAATATTCCCGCCTAGAAAAATTCACATTTGTCAAATTTGTGGTTCAACGCATTTTTTTTTTTTTTTATATTTCATTTCGGTGAGCGAGTTCTCTCGCAGTGAGTGAAATGTGGCATTCCCAATATTGAACAATTTTTAGCGATGAAATATTGAGGTCCTACTCTAGGAACAATGCTCGGAAGTTTTACTAAAATTTAGAAAGAATGACCCAAACTAAAAAATAAGTAAAAAATACCCCTAAACTTGTAGTAGGGTGGCGTACAGTCGGCATTGAGGTCGTAAAAAAACGTTTGGAGATTAAACAGTGAGAACGACTCAGGCAGAGCAAACCAAATTGAACGATAGTCGTGCGATTTTCAAACTCAATTCCAAATATGCCGCCTGCTAATCTATTCAGTTAAGAGCCTACACAATTCTTTCCAATATATGGCCGGAGAAAAGCGCATCTGATGAATGGAACCTCAGGTATCATTTGCTCTGTATACAAGACCTTCATCATCACAGCCCTATTTTACAAAGCAAAAACGTAGACAAAAGCTAAAATTATTGGGTCTTGCTAAAAATCATTTTTAACCTTCACTTTACATATTTTGTAGGTTACTATAATGCAATTTTCTCAGGAAAATGTTCCATTATTAGTTCCAAAAATTTAGCCTGGACACTATAAGAATGATAATGAAAGCTATACAGATCGGACAAGGATAGAAAATCTACCATTATATTGACACAATAATTTGGAAAACTAATTACTGGCAGCACTATTTTCCCAACTAAAAAAAATCATGCGATTGAAATCGGATACTTTATACTATTTGACCACGACAAAAATATATTTACCTACCGCTTTGAAAGCTTCGGCAATTTATTGTCTCGACCAAGTACATACTCGCATTAGTGAGAGCTCTCGTTTTTTAGTTAATGTTTTAAAGATGTAAGTATACCTATATGAAGATAAAAAGGAAGAACGAGTTTAAAAAGAACTGCACCATTCCAATACTACTATTGTGACTTGCTGCAAATTAAATTTGATAGGTATAATCCATCAGAAAATTAATTTCACTTAGAACTGAGATGACAAAAGACTGAGAGCCCTACCAAGGATGTGACACAGACAGGAACCATTATCCACAAAAGAAATCATGATAAAAGAAATATGAGTTTTCTTTTTCCATGTCGTTGCATAGCTCGGAAGTAGTTTGTTTTTGGAGGAAAGACACTCCCATTCACTATTTCAATTTTCTAAGTTCTATAATGAAAACAAAACGAAAAGACCGTCAACCCAAAGCCTAATAAGGACATTCAACCAAGTTCCCAGCAATTTAACATTAATATTTCAAAAGTGAAACTTTAAAAGCCACTTCGAAAGAAACTATAAATATTTAATGGACTTCCTTCGTCCTGGCAGCGGTTAAAAGGAAAAAGATTCCATAGCTATGGCTATATATCCACCTGCATAGGATCGTGAATGTAGGCATATTCCAAATATTTATACCTCAGTTCACATAGCTTAATGAGAGGACCGAAAAGTGCAACAACAAAAAAAAAAAAAAACCTGCTCCTCCTACTTTGTATATAAATGACAAGTTTTATGCAAACACTAAGCAAGCAAAAACACACAGAAAACGTAAACTAAAAACTTAAAGAACCTAACTGCAAATATAACACAGCCATCCTATATTTATATTTGAGTGGGGCTTCCTTTTACACAATAACTAGCCGTTAAGGAATTTTCTAAATGCACACAAGACAACAAAATCAACAACAAACAACAACAACAAAACGAGATGTCGATTTTCACGTGGAAAGTTTACATGATTTCCTTTTTCTGTGTACACTCCTTCTGTTAAGTATCCATGACCATATTCCAAAAATGCCAGTAAGCTGAAAACGAAATTCAAACACAAAAAGGACAACAGAAGGTAAACAACTCATACAAATACAATGTACATTCTCTTTGCGCTCGACCAAGAATGGTTTGATGTGGTTCTTATAAGAGCTCTTACTTATTCGCAATACATTCCCCCGATTATCCTTTTAAACGGCTATCGTTCAATGTTATTTTCGATAGGAAAATAAATTTTAATTTCCAGATGAAAATTTTAAGTTTGCTTGCATTGAAAATCCACTCTATCCTACGATACCGCAGTTTATCGCAAATCTCCTTTAGAGTCCTTGAGAGCTTTCACTATTGCACGCATGCATGGAGAAAAAAATAAAATGCGAATTTTCCACTTCAACTTAAAGAGAGAAACTCCACAAAGAGAGAGATGACAAGCTGAAGAGAGGTTTTGGGGGAATATCTATGCTGTTCTATTTTTTGTCGTTTGGATCTAACTTACACACATGCACAAACACGCCCTTTTGTGCTTTTCTGCTATTATTCCCTTTGTCGAAAAGGGGATCATTTAACGTGTCGTTTACAATGCAAACAAAATACTGAACAGCACTTTTATTAATAAAATTCAAAAACAATTTTTTTTAGGCAGTGGTCACTCGAACTGTCAAACGAAACCCTTTTAGTGGGTGTTAACACTGGGAAACCACTCGCTTGTCACTGTGCTACTTCACTTGGCAGGAAAGAAAGGACTTTTCCCATCATCCGAACACACCTCTTTTCGATGGAGGAACATTTTTCGAACTGACTGCGACCAGATGAATAGAATTTACGTTACAACACGATAACAAAACTGACAAAAATTAGCACAATAATGTATAGTACCGTTACTATAGGGATGCAAATATATATTTATTTATTTTTTACTATTTTAGTGAATAATTGTGGGCTCTCAGGGTGACCGAGTGTAGAACCGACAATAGACTTATCATTGAACCGCAGCAGTAGGCAATAGCATCACTCGCTGCTCTCAAAGTCGAGCACATAGAAGCAGAACACTGTGGCACAGTGGCTGACGTTTTTATAGGGTCACTATTGTGGTTGTGATGTAAACAGCAGACAGAGTGTGTGTTCTTAAAGTAGGGTAGGGGGATTGAAAAATAACTACTAATAATCATATTATTTATTATTTGTTTATTGGCTAGATTTTACGAACTCACAATGGCGAAATTTTCGGCTCTGCGAAATAAGGCCCCAATGAAATAAGGCCCCCAAAGAAGAAATGAAATAAGTCCCCAAAATTATTTTTTATTATTAATTGTTACCCTTCCGATATGGAAGTAAAGTCACGTTTGTCAGTCTTTGGAATGGAAACGACGTTTCGATACAAAAACTTTTCTGCCAAATAAGCAATGATGTCTTTTTATAGACTTGGAAGCATTTGGTCAATAGTTGCAGCATTACTAGATGCTTACCATTAGGCGATGTCAACTTGTTGCTATTAAGGAACATAACCATGGAATTGTTTGCAGACCCAAATGGGACAGCCCGGGCAAAGGTAGTATAAGAAATTCTGCTTCCGTTTTTGCTGCAAAGATGTACATCACGACTATTATGTTGGCAGACGCAAATAATCTTTGAGTTTTAGACACTTTCCGCGATACTACTACCTAATCATTTTTAGTGCTCAGGCAACATTTTTCGAACTCACAGTAATGTTATTTTTCATACAAAGTTGCATATTGAGACCGACAAAATATTTAGTGTGAATTTTAACAATGATTATTAGTAAGGCCCTTTATCGACAACTCGAACTCTTTCTTCGAGTGATTTTTGGTCCCGTTTGCGTTGACGGGCTTTGGAGGAGAAGATTTAACAGCGAACTCTACGAGCTGTACAGCGACATCGACCTAGTCAGAAAAGTACCTACGCATCAGTCGTCTAAGATGGCTGGGACATGTAGAGCGAATGGACACCAACGCTCCGGCCCGAAGAGTCTTCGATTCTAACCCGGAGGGACAACGCAGTAGAGGAAGACCTCGCCTTAGGTGGCGCGCGCAAGTGGAAGGGGACCTCAACCAACTTGGAGTGCGCAACTGGAGGCAGTTAGCCAAAGATCGCGCTAACTGGAGAGGCGTATTGGTTGAGGCCCAGGTCCACCCCGGACTGTAGCGCCACCTAAGTAAGTAAGTAAGCTTTATCGACAACAATTCATATTAGTGCTAGATTTGTGTAAGCTCTCACGTCCCCACTTAAAAATGACTGAACGCGTTCTTCGAGAAGGTATATAAGCTGTTTTAACTTTAATATAATAAAATAGGACATCTTTGCTCAATTATAAAACCAGACATGAACTCTGTACTCCGGTCGAATCCGTTTAAAAATAGGCCAAACCTTGTTGCATGCTTACTATAAGCCAGTGTTCGATTGTGATGTGTCAACCTTAGATTGTAGTGCTGATATTTTGCCAGTCGAGAGAGATCGAACACCTGGGGCCTTTGAGATCCAACTTTGTTTTTATAGGCATGCTTAGAGCATCACAAACGTAGGTTAGCTTGAAGAGCTTTAAAGGGGTTTAACAGACTAGCCAAGTTGCAGAAGGCTCTGTAGGAAGAGACATATCAGTAAGCTGTAAAGAACATTTAGAAGAAGAGGTTATTGGACATTTATGTGCTATACGCTACGGTGACCATCCGTTCACTCTAATAATGAACAGTTCTGTATTTGAAGACGATGTTCATTATGAATTATTTTGTATACATACAAATTTTCTGTAGTTTAGAATTTCTTCGGATAAAATAAGGTAAACATACAAAAACCAAAAATTCAATAAACAAAATGATGATGCTAACTTTTTATTTCCTAACTTATGGTAACTATGCATACTTGCCCAAACTTGTGCCTAAAATGTGTTCTATTAATTTCTTTCTTTTACCTATTCATCAAATGAAATAGAAAATTGAATAATTAAGGATTAAGGAAAGGAAGCTCCAACAGTTATAGGAATCTACTGTGCTCTTTATTTCCTGAAGGCAAACAAAAAACATACCGGCTGAGTTCCTGAGGGACACTATATATCCCTAACCCGGGGGGATTCGAAGAAAAGAGAGTTATTGCGAAGATGCCAAAAAAGATAAGTGTATTAACAGCAACTGAAATGTTTAAGCGGATAATGGTTACAATAGTATTGACGTCAAGCTCCATCGAGCGTTAACAATATAAAAACCACTAGTATTGTTCTTGGAAAATAAGCAAAGCTCAGCGGGGACTGTAATTTATGCTCATGCTTTTCGTGAAGGTCCTTGACCGGCTGAATTCTGAATGGAGATCTCTTTTCAGGATCAGGGATCCAATGAGAGCGAGGCGAGCAAGGCAAAATGTGTCAACCACTGTCGGGTGTTCCGACAATAAGACAAACCCAATGCCCACAGGTCTTTCCACACGTCATAAGAATTATTCTGAAACAGGTGATAATAATTGATCTACTTAACTGCAATGTTAGGTATTAAAAGTAAAACTCTCGCTTTTGATGTGCTGTACGGAATTTGAAATTCCTGTCAAATCTATTTCACTAAATTGAAACTCTTCGAATATAACGTGAGATCCGCCAAATGTATTGCAACTAGGAATTTCGGCATAAAAAGAGTCAGAAGATTTTATATGTCGAAATAAGGCACCAATAATGAAGTTAACTTCGCGAAGCGGTCCTTCGGATGAAATCTTCAGGGGCTATGTCAATTTTGAGAACCAAAAATAAACGTGGAGATGCACAAAGCAAACCCAAACGAAAACGTTGAGTTGCGTTGATATACGAGTATCAAGCTGTAGACAAAAAAAATAGGTTTGTTGCTCTGATATGTGTATTTTGTGTATGACCCTCCCGCGGTTGCAGGAAATATGATTTTCAGCCCTTAAATATTTCGATATGTAGTGCTTGCCGTGCTTGCAACTAAGCACACACATAATGCTTTTAATATTGATACAACCCAAATACACGAATTAATGTCGCGTTTATTATGTACAGCTACGACTACAAATTAATTGGGTGACTCAATAAAAATGTTCCTTACTGTGTCGACTCTCTTTCGGGATACAAAATCACTATACGGTTGGCATGGTTGGGTCTTGGGTGTTGGGTGTGAAGACTGTAAAGAGTGAACGAATCAAACTACGAATAACAACAGTGAAACACAAACAACTTTTCTTTTTTTGCATTCAAATAAGTAAATTTATGTAGGTATAGACGTATGTATCTCAATTATTTATTGGACAATAGTTGTTGAAAAGCACTTTTCTTTAAAATGATTAAACTACACTCAGCTATATTTATGAATCTTGGTATTAAATTCCCGGACAAATGATGTTTTGAAAAATGAACCCAACTAGATAGACGACGACGACGACGCGACCGACGTCAACATCGGTTACGATGGGGAATAGAGCAAGAAATCGCTGCCGTTTATGTAATAGTAGCGCAAATGGAATTAATCTCAATTCATCAGATTTAGACGAGATAACTTAATAAAAATTATTTCTACGAGATACTGTGTGCGTGTCCATTTTTCTTTTCTTCGTTATGCAGTTTGTTATGATATGAGAAATATATTTGTAGGTAGACTTATAGAATAAAAAATAATACCTTCAGATACTCTGTGAGAGGTCAATTACGGGAAGAAAAAAAAACAACAACTGAATAACAGATGAAGAAGAAGATGTCGACGACACACATATCCCAATTCCAATCCTAATGTGTGTAGAGGATGATGTGGAGAATTTCGATTGTGGCTCTGGTTTTTCTGATTCTTCTTTTGCACACTTAACACTTCGAAGGACTTTTGATATTTTTTTTTTCAAAAACTTGACCGAAATTTTTCACTTTTCATACGCTGAATGGAAATTTTAATATTTTTTACATCAATTTTCTCGGTTTTACTTATTATATTTAAGGATTTTCCTTTTTTTTTTTTTTTTTGTATATCACTAACACACACGGAAATAGAACACAACACAAGCACACATAAAAAGCCCGAGACAAGGATATTTTGTTCCCTCCTCACTGTGATGATGGCGATGATGATGATGCCTGAACAACTCTAATGTCCCTTGTCGTGTACCATTTCAGTTTTGGGAGCGGCACCCTATTTTCATTTTCCACACTTTGTATTCGATTTTTCGCAATCTTCCTTTTTCGATTTTCTCGTTTTTTATATATTTCTATTTTTTTGTTCACATTTAGTTATTATTTATGTAGAACGTACTACTCCTCACATGTATTACAACCGAATGAATTCAGAATAGGTATTGGTATTGCTGGTTGAATTAGTAACGTTTTCTTTTCGTTCTTTTTGTTGATTTTGTCTACAAATTGTTGGTGTTTTATTATTCGATTGTGTTTAAAAAAAATAACTGTTAGTTTTTTCGGTATTTGCCTCAATGGAATGTAGCAAAGATGATGAAAGTAAAGGAAGAATTAAAAGAATACAAAATAACAAAAAGAAAATTTCACACAGATATGGAGGAAAAATAAGTTAAAACCTTCATCTGTGCTCTCGAATTTCACACTGAAAATGATTTTGCAAGGACTTTTGGTGGAGCTTTTCCTTGTTCCTTATCCACAGTTTCAACGTAACACATTCGTTTTGCGGAAAAAAAAGAGGCCAGGCGAAACAGAGCGATTATTTTGAGAACTTTGAGTGTGGTAATGGTGACAAAACACGACCATTGTAAAGAGATGGCTTTGGATACATTATTTCTGAGAAGGACTGACAGCATCCCTTAAGAAGGGATGGGTATTCTGTTCTTTCTCGTGGGAGTGGATGATTTGTTTACTGTAATTGACAAAGAGAGTGGATATGGTTGGTGCGCAAAAGTCGAACAGTTGGTAAGGTTGTGATATAAGGTATATTTGAGTTAGCTTGAGAAAACTTGTAAAATGGGTTGAAGAAGCAAGGAACCAAGGAAACTGAAGAAGAAATCGTGAGCTTTTTTGACAGGACTCTCAAGTACAGTGCGTGGCAGAATACTTGGACCGCCTCGTAAAAAGTTGCAGTGCGACAAAAACACTAACGGGCCAAGTTTCGAATTATAGTCTTAGTGAAATTCTCATGAAGAAGAACACAAAAAATTAACCAAAATTAAGTTTCAATTTCAAACTCATGTAATTCCTTATTTTTAAATAAATCACGTCCTTACACGTCCTCGTCCATTCACGAAGACTTTTCAAACGAGACTCCCTCTTTTCTTCGTGCTGTCTCTGTAAGAAAGGAATTTTAGCAACTGATTACACATGCTTTTAAGCAAATAAGGTCTTAGTTGACTTTGCAGAAGACACTGCTGCCTTTCATCATTAGCAATTCCGGGCACATAGCTAACAATTTTCCAGACCAAGCGCATGGTTTTTAAAACGGATGTTTGGTCTACCTTTGATTGTCCGGATAGCGATTTACTACAAAAACACATGCTAAGGACACAGCAATTGCGTTATTCTTCGTTTGGTTTCCGCCTCAAAGTGTGAACATTTAACCGACGGTGCAGACTTTCCTGGTCTAAACAAACACCGATAGAGAACAATCATGCAATCATTAAGAAGGGTTTTATTCATTCACACTATATGAAAGACAGGAAATGATGTCCATGTAGTTGGCGCAGTTGGAAGTGTGCCTTTTTGTAGACCGGCAAACAATGCTGAGAATTGACTCAACAGACATTCATTCACCTTACCATAAAAATAAGTCCGTCATGTTCATCTGGTCTAAAATCTCGATGGGGTAAACCGTTCGGCCCATAGAGTCTTTTGGTTACTATGCTGCCCTCATTTCGCTTGATTCAGGGAGACAGACATTTTCACTATCGTCGTCTTTGGTCTACCTATGTTGTATGGTTGGTTGGTATTTACTTTCCAATAGCTGGATGTTGGTATCCATCGCCGTTAGTACACGGCATAAATGCAGATAAATTTTTGGTATCTTAGAAAGAATGTAGCTTTAGACAATGTTATTTACTAAAAAAAAATCTGCATCAAGTTTATTGTGAAGCACATCGTAACAGTGTCCATTTGCCAACTTTCTGATTAGTTTTATAACAACCTAACAATGTCCAACACTTTCCTAACACGGAAGATTAAAGGGATGCAAAAACCAATACTTATTCGTTTTCGATTGAAGAAAAGAATTGCCTTTTCTATGAAAAGAGCAAATCCAGAAGTTCTCTTTCTATGTTTTCTATTTTTCATTGAAAAAAGAAGTGCAATGGTCAATTATCAATTTTTAACACGACAGAAGTGTCCGGAATACAGTGGGTGATCAAATTATTACGGCAACAGGGAAAAATATAACTTTTTGAAAGATACCGACATAACTTTTGTGTTTTATATTTTTTAAGCTTTATTTATTTTTTTAATATTAGAAGAGACTTATAAACAAATAAAATAAAATAAAATAGTTTTATTAAAAAAGTGTACTGTAAAACTAAACAAAAAAATAGTATTTTATTACATTGCCTTTTGCCGCTATAACAGCCTTAACCCTTTTTGGCATACTTTCGATGCATTTTAAGCAATTAGTTTTAATATTTTCGTTCCTATGCCATACTTCGATCAGCCGTTCGATCAATGCTCACTTATTTGTAATTTTGTCCTTGCCTATTTCTCTCTTCATCAGTTCCCAAAGATTTTCTAAGCGGTTAAGGTCTGGAAAGTTTCCCGGTCATTCCAGAACCTCGACTTTTTTTTTTCTGCAAAAATGCACTCACTCTTTTTGCCTTGTGGCAAGGTGCAGAGTCATGCATATAAATAAAATTGCCGTTTGGGAACCATTCCTGCACTTGTGGCAAAATTTCCGAGGATAAGACCTGAATGTACTGGCCTTGACGCATGGTTCCTTCAACAATGTAGAGACACCCAGTTCCTTGCCCACTGATGATTGACCAAGCCATAATGCTTAGAGGATGTTTCACACGTTCTACTATGCATTCCTTTTAATATTTTTCATTTGCCCTCCTCCTAAAAAACTCGGACTTATCCGACCAAATCTGAACCGCTGATTCATCGGAAAAGCAGACCTACAAAAAAAATAGTGCGTGGAGTCCCTCCGCGCGGAAGCCTGATGATTTACAATGGGATTATGACAACTAAAGTAAGAAATGTTGGAAGTCGCATTAGAAGTTTCACTTCAAAAATACTACCCTATTAAATTATATGTGTATCAAATCAAACTAAAACAAGTAAATGAAATAATGAGGACGCTACTCGTTGCTAACGCACGCGCTGGCCTGTAACAGGTATACTACGCACATGCGTTCGAGTGCCACGCATTCACTCTCGCTCTGTCTCCTTCTATTTCCCCTCCCCAGGAGCGTTGAACGTTTAACGCAACAGTGCTTTCATACCCCCTCCATGGTAGCGTTAAACGTTTAATGCAACTTTGTTGGAAGTCGCATTAGAAGTTTTACTTCAACAAGACATTAATTGTCGCTTTAGTCATTATTTTTGGAAATTAATCTTCACCACAGAATATTCCTCTCCCAGTCCCAGCATTTGGTGCCAATAAACTCACTCACCATTGCATACTCTGAAGCGTGAGCGGTATCCTCACGCCTTTGAGTATGCAATGCTTATAGTAGCGTTAAGCGTTTAACACAACCTTGTTGGAAGTCGCATAAGAAGTTTCACTTCAATAAATCAAACAACATAATTCACCTATACCTATCGTCCTTACTTCTTGAATGCTTCAATTCTTTACTGTAGGTATCAACGTAGGTACTATAACAACCATTAAAACAAAAACCTTGAACTCAATTTCTATATACACCACCATACGTCTATCAGCGCACGTCAACAGCCATCTGCGCATTTCCTCAGAAACACATTGTCGCTGTTGATTACATCATACATATTCGCGTCGCATATGTACCTACTTCTCTTTCCTTTCACTTATTTGGGAGAAAACACCACTCAGTTTTTTTTTTTTTTTCATATGAACGTGCTTGTGCAAGTGCGCCACCCTCACCCTCCCTCAGACCTTTGAGTATATATCCAATGCTTTTATTAGCGTTAAACGTTTAACGCGACCTTGAGTTGGAAGTCGCATAAGAAGTTTCACTTAAAAAAAAAACGCGTGCCAGGAAAATCATGAAAACATATCTCCGAAAGATAAAAAAAAAACAATTGAAAGCCCACATAATAAGTTCTCGCCTTAAGACAATCTTCGGATGTCCAGTCCTTATGAGCCTTAGCCCATTTAAGGCGTTTTCCCATCATCGCCTTTGTAAGGAGTGGCTTCTTTGCTGGACGGCGGCAAGCAAAACCCATATCTTTCAGGCGACGTCGAACTGTCATATCAGAAATCTCAATTCCTGACTCCTGGATGAAACTTGTTAGAATCTTACGTGGTTTCTTCCTATTGTTAATACAAATCTGTTTAATTTTGCGGTCATTTCGTGGCGTTGTAATTTCTTTTCGCCCAGCTCTTCCGGCTCTTATAGGCGAAAGGGCAGCATTTTCGTCTATGTATTTCTTTATTTTGTCCACAGAGGACTTTGCCACTCCTGTAATTACTGCTATTTTCCTCTGCGAATGCTCAGTGTTTAATAGCAGGGTCTTGATTTCAGAAACTTTTGCCGGCGAAAGGTCTTTTCTTCTTTCCATGACTTGAACAGCGTCTTTACCAAAAGAGCTATATAAGAAATTCTAGACACAAACTTAAAAATAAGTAAACAAACACAGCACTTTTTTATCACAAATACCGATTCCGAAACAGCAACCTTTGATTTTTCGTAAAAAAAAAAACGTTAAAATCCCAAGAAATGAAAAGCTCAGTCCATAAAAAAAATGAGGCATCCATTTTGAAAGATGGCTGCCACAAAAATAAGCACTGCTAAGTGCTACCACTTATTATTCGTTAAAAGCTTATTACCCATAAATCTATTTTAAAATAAAATAAGTCTATTATAAGGCGGGTTATACAAAATTCAATTATTTGCACTAAATCCTGAAAAAATTATATTTTTTAAGGTGGCCGTAATAATTTGATCACCCACTGTATGTAGGTATTTTTAAAGAATTGCCCTGAACTCACCAACGCACACAAGAAAAATGTCTGATTGAAATGTTTGTTGCGTTATTATAAACACATTTTTCGCTATGTTAAATGTGATCTGAAAATATGCAATTAAGTTGATTTGATCTATTAAAACTTTCATATTTACTGTGGAAAACAAAAAAGAAAAATAGTTATAGAATATCAAATATCACAAATTGTTTTTACCACTATTACAAAAGTGCTCCAAGCTCCAACGAATTTCATTGAAAAGAGCAATTCTGAATTTCGGGGCAATTCTCTCGGATCTTCAGTGAAACACGCCTCAAATAGCAGTCTGACTGCAAGGGACAGCATTACCACGCGAAAAACATGACAGGTATTTTGGTCGGACATCTTGTTTACGGGGTAGGAATTATAGGAAAGCTCCGCATATTGATATTTTTATAGCGATGGTTAACGAAATTCCGCGTTCCTATAAAACAAAATTGCTTCCGGAAGTGATGAATGGACAATTATTTATTTATTTCGTATCAATGATTGATGAATTGTTGGTTTAATGTACTGAAACGAATTAACACTATCATTTCACATGTTTTAAATCGGAAGTAGAAATGTTTTCAAGTGATTGTAGAAATGTTGGTTGCCAGAGCTCATGTTTATTTCCGCTTTACTTTACGTATATCTGTAATATATGGGTAGAACATACATGACCCTTATGGAGTATGATTTGTGATCTCATTCTTACCCCTTTATTAGCATTTACCTACTGCAAAAAAACGGATCTCTCCATCCTGTTTGCAAAAATTCGCGTGCGCGATGGTGTAGCATAGTCAATGACAATTCGAGTGGTAAAAATTATATTTTGTCGACTTATTCTTACCACTACAATGTAACACAATCAGTGCTGCCGCAAGCTTTTTTAAAAGTGTAACAATTTTGTTCAAAAAGTGTAACAAATGGATGAAAAATGTAACAAACTGGAAAAAATTGTAATAATAAAATCGTTGTTTTTCAACTCAAAAAAATCGTTATTAGGAACTCTTTATCACATTTAAAAAAAAAACTCTTTTTTTAAACCAACCTCTCGATTTTTTGTTTAACAAATAAAAAAAAACAAAAAAAGAAACAAAATTATTGACCATCGAAGTAGATTTCAATTTCTATTTCACAAACTTTATTTACCACGAGATGTAGAACGTTGTCAACTGCGACGCGGCGAAACAGAAAAATATTGTTGTCTTTTCTTGTTCCCTCCCATTCCCACTCGCATTTTAACGTTTTGCACAACTTTTGATCTGTGTAAACAAACAAATACATTGACAGGAAGAAGTTTGCTCGAAAGAAAAAAGAGCTGCCAGTTCAACTTTTCAATATTTTTAATGAGAAAAACAAAAAAGGATTTTAATGGGAAAAAATGTAACAAAGCGAAAAATAAAGTAACACTGTAACAAAATAATAAAATAGTTAAAAAGTGTAACACTTTTGTTAGGTTAGGTTAGGTTAGAGTGGCAGGCCGCCTCAAGTGCAGCCTCACTTAGGCCAAATTAGGCCCATTGTGTTACCACAGGATCGATATCGACTCCTTATCTACCCGTTGAACCAGCCGGAGCTAAGAATGAAGCGATGGAGGCAGTTGATACCTATGTTTGCGAGTTCGCTGAGATTGTCGAAGAAATACTCTCCGAGGTATAGTTTTCTACGGAGTGACAGTGCTGGACACGTGCAGAGAAGGTGAAGAACAGTCTCCTCCTCCTCCTCGTCCATACAGCTTCTGCAGAAATCATTTGAAGGGAGGCCTAATCTGAGAGCATGTCTCCCTATGATGCAGTGTCCCGTGATGACACCTACTAGAGTGCTTATTATGGGTCTTTTCAGTGTAATGAGACTTTTTGAGCGCTTGGAATCCAGCTGAGGCCAGATCTGTTTCGAGGTGTGGCACGTTAAGCAGCTAGACCACCTGCGATTAGTAGCGCTTAATGCGTTTTGTTTAATTAGGAGCTTGCAAGTAGCAAGAGGCATATAGAGACTCCTTTTTTCTGGTAGAGTCGACATAGTAGTGCCTTGTCTGGCGAGCTCATCGGCGATGCAATTACCTGGAATGTCTCTATGGCCCGGCACCCATATAAGGTGAATTTTGAATTGTTTCGCCATCTCGTTCAGAGATAGTCGGCAATTGAGGGCAGTTGTTGAATTGAAGACGACAGAATCCAGGGTTTTAATCGCGGCTTGACTGTCGGTAAAGATGGTGATATCCTTTACAGATATTACATTATACCGAAGCCACGACAGGGCCTCTTTGATCGCCATGACCTCCGCCTGAAATACACTACAGTGATTAGGAAGGCTGAATGAGATTTTACAATTTAGATCATAAGAGAAAACACCCCCCCCTACTCCTGTTTCAGTTTTGGACCCATCTGTATAGAAACAGACAGACTCCTTGCGGGGTACTATTTCGTTCTCCCAGTCACTCCTGGAGGGTATGTAAGTTTCGAAGTTCTTTTCGAATTGAAACTGAGGGAGGGTGTAATCAGTATCTTTTGGAATGCATTCCAATGTATTTAGAATCGATGAGTGACCAGTTTGGCGACTGGTCCACAACTGAATTGCTTTCATCCGAGTGGCTGCATTTGCTGCCACTTGTTTGCAATAGATGTCCAGCGGTAGCAAGTGGAACATTACGTCCATGGCCGCTGTTGGAGTAGTTCTTAGGGCTCCACTTATGCATATGCATGCCGTTCTTTGGACGCGGCTAAGCTGATTATGATGGATGGCCTTTTCGAGGGCAGTCCACCATACAATAACGCCATAAGTGAGTATAGGTCTGATAACGGATACATATAGCCAATATGTAATTCGAGGCTGGAGTCCCCATCTGCTTCCAATGGCTTTTTTACAGCAGTACAGAGCCGTGGTGGCTTTCTGAACTCTCCGCAGGATATTGGGTTTCCAGCTCAATTTGCTGTCTAAAACTAGGCCTAAATAGCTAGCCGTATTGGTGAGCACCAGGAGTGTGCCGTTTAGTTTTGGGGGTACAAAATTGGGAATTTTGTATTTTCTTGTGAAGAGGACCAGTTCAGTTTTTTGGGCATTGACCGCCAGACCGCATTTTTTGGTCCATTTAGAGAGCTTAGAGAGGGCATTCTGCATGAGATCTCTAAGCGTGTTTAGGTGTTTTCCTGAGACAGCGATGGCAACGTCATCCGCATAGGCAATTACTTTGCAACCTTCCCCCTCCAGTATTAGTAGTAGTTCATTCGCTACTAGGTTCCAAAGAAGGGGTGAGATAACGCCACCTTGAGGCGTACCCCTACTAACGAACCTCCGGACCGAAGCATCGCCCAGCTGTGAGTTGATAAACCTGTTGGTGAGCAACTGGTTGACCAATTCGCCAATCGATTTCTCAATTCCAAGGCCCGTCAGTGCGCCGAGAATTGCCTCTGCTTCGACGTTGTTAAACGCTCCCTCAATATCTAGGAAAGCAACCAACGTGAATTCTTTGCAATCGAGAGATTTTTCGATGGTAGATACAAGTGAGTGAAGGGCCGTTTCAACCGATCTCCCTTTACTATACGCGTGTTGAGCCTTTGACAAAAGATTTGAGTTGACACTGCAACGTATGTGGATGTCTATCAGTTTCTCTAAGGTTTTTAGAAGAAATGATGACAAAGTAATTGGTCTGAGATCTTTGGGGTTAACGTGTGAGCTTTTACCAGCTTTAGGTATAAACACCACGTTAACTTCTGTCCACAACTTGGGAATATGAGCAAAATCCAGGCAACTTTTAAAAATTACAGTTACCCAAGGGAGGATTAGGTCAGCGTTCCTCTGAAGTTCGGCCGGTATTATACCATCCGGTCCAGGAGATTTAAATGGCTTAAATCCTTTAATGGCCCAAAGAATTTTGGTCTTGGTAATAAGACTTGAAGAGCTGCTTTCTATCGGTCTTTCAGAGGACCTAGCTGGTATCGAAGCAGCATTACAGCTGTTGGGGAAGTGAGAATCCAGTAGTAGATCCAGAGATTCTGCACTTGAGGTGGTCCACGATCCATCAGCTCTCTTAAGGTAGCTCGCTACTTTAGGAGTGGATGCGAGAATCTTCCTGAGCCTGGAGGCCTCAGAGATTTCTTCTATCTTTTCACAGAAGAGTCTCCAGGAATTCCGTTGGGCTTTCCTAACTTCGGTTTTATAGGATTTGAGGGCTTTTTTATATAAGGCCCAGTCAGCGGCTTCACGGGATCGCTTGGCCTGATTGAAGAGCTGCCTACATTTTTGACGTAGAGATAAAATCTCCTGATTCCACCACGGTGGTCTAGGCTTGCCCCGAGGTTTACTTATTGGACAGGAGAAAGACATAGCCCGGTTGAGAGTCTTAGTGAGTTCCTCAACCATGCTATCTAATTCATTTGTATTAGTAGGGGGAACAGGTATTCTGTTAATTATGGAAGCTTCCACACTGTTCCTATATTTGTTCCAATCCGTTTTCCTGTAATTCCTAAAAATGGGTTGGACTTGAGGGAGGCAGTTTATGCCAAATTGAATGTATCTATGGTCAGAGAAGGAGTGTTCTTTAGAAACTTTCCAGTCTCTGACATCATGGTAAATGGTGTCGGAGACCAGCGTGATGTCTAACACCTCTCGTCTGTTACTAGTTACAAATGTGGGTTCGGATCCCATGTTGCATATGATTAGTTTAGTACTAATTAAGTAATCAAAAAGTAGCTCACCTCTTTTATTGATGTCGGAGCTGCCCCATACAGTGTGATGCGCATTGGCATCACATCCCAGGATCATCGCAGCGTTGGACTTCTCCACATCAGCAATCGCTCTCCCCAGTAGTTCCGCAGGGAGGAGAAGGTCGGACGCCAGATACGCCGAAGTCAACCAGATTTTCCGCAGTCCAACTTCAACGTTTACTGTCGTGGTGTCTCGATCGCTGTAATTAGGAAGAAGGAAAACATTTAGTGTGTTCTTCGCGAGGATGCAGGCTCTTGGTATACCTTCATTCCTCACGTAGAAAAGTTTGTAGCCTGGAGTCCTGAGTCCAAGAACCCGATCATTATTGACCCAGGGCTCCTGAATCAGGACAATGTCATCCGCGCTTTTATGGATCCGCAGAAGAAGAGAGGCCGAAGCCGTTTTTGAGTGATGTAGGTTAATCTGAAGGAACCGCAGCATCACTGCTACAATTACCTCCAGACGCCTCCACCACAGTGATGTTAGCCTCATCCGTATCCGATTCGAAAGATACATCAGTTACGGATGGGCTGCCGAGTCCACTGGATAGACCCAGGTCCGACAATCCAATGCTGTCCATGTCCAGATCTATCCGTGGGACCGAGTTGCTCTTAGAGAGATGCGGGGCCCTCCCTGGAGCGCAGTCATCCGTCTCTACCTTAGCCGCTGTGGTCGGTGTATTACTGACCGATGCGGTTCCGGCAGAGACGGGGAACAGCGCTTCTTTCGCGGGATTGCAGCCCACCACCTCCGCTTCCGCTGCCGGACTAGTCAGTTTATTACTAACCTGTTCAACAGTGTCAGCAGAGGTGGAGGGTCGCACTCCCTCCCTGGTAGGGTCCTCCTCATCCTTCTTATAAACCCTAAGGTTTATAGCTCCGAAGCCGTAGCTGATTTGTCCTTCTGTTGCAGCCAGAGGAGCCAGAGACTCTACGTTGATCACGATGATCGCAGATCTTTTGTCTCCTTTAGGTTCCTCCAGCTTAGCAACCTTCCAGTTACCTGTAGGAAGATGAGGGTTGCTTGCCCGAATGATTTTTATGATTGTTGCGGGGTCAGAGGGTTCGGCAGGGATCCAGGAGCGAGTTCTAGGTCTGCTAGGAATTTCTTCCCTGCTTACGACCTCGAGCTGCGCCTCTTTCCACACCTCACCCAGAGACGAAATTGCTATTTTATATAGGTCCGCAGACCTTTGATCAGCACAAGCGATCAGCTTCACATGGCCCTGATGCCATCCGCCATCGCGACAGGAGGGAGGAGGCCCTGGATGATCATCCATGACCTGTAGAAATTTAGTAGCCAGCTTCATTTCTACTTTTCTCCATCTCTCAGGGGAAATGCTGCCATCTATGTCACTCCTGTCTATTACAGCGAGGACAAGGTGTGCCTTGAGGACATCACTGAATGGCTTGTTGTGCTTTAAGGAGAGTGAGGAACTGCTGCAGTTTACCTTCACTCGTTTTGGGTCGACAGTGGACTCCTCAATCGACCTTTGTCTTTTGGACGTGGAGTCCTTCCTTGAGGAGTCAGGAGGAATCTCCTTGACAACTTTCGTTGGCCAGGAGATCGATTCTTTGTTTCGAGTGCACACGCAAACACTTTTGTTACACTTGTAACATTGTGGCAACGCTGAACACAATTCACAAGCCTCATTCAGAGTATCAATTGCGTTAAATATTGAGCATTCCCGTAAACAGGGGGTCGATTCTGGTTCAGTGAAAGAGTGAATCGAATAAATCGTTTTCACGTTCGCTTTTACCCATTGCTTTCATTTTTTCGATTCACTTTGTACTAAAATGCGATTCAGGGGCCAAATTCCGCAAGAGTGAGTTTTTTTGTGTACACGAAAAAATGTATACACTGGCTTGTTCCGATTCCGCAAGAGTGTAAGTAGGCTTTTTTGACAGTTTTCGTGCACACAATTTAAAAAATGTATTCACTCTGTTTTCGACTGGGAGTTGAAGAATTGAAGCAAAAATTGCGAACCGAAGCCAATGAAAAAAGTGAGTGATAAACAAACAGAGTATTATTATTTGTCTTTATGGAGCAAAATATAGATTTCACTCATGAGACGTTTGTTTATTTATTTAATATTATGTTTTCCTTTACTTATGCACATACATTTTATTTTATTTTATTTTAGATTTGAAACAGATGGGGCTCATTTCATTTCATTTCCTGCAAAAATATAAACGATAAGACACAAAATAAGTTTATTAGAAACAATTTAATATACATACCGATTTTTTCGTCTTGTGTCCTTTCAATCTCGTTCATTTTCCCTATTTTTTTTAAAGAAATGCTGTCAAACTGAATTCAGCTCTGTCGGCTGACAAAAAATGATTCACTCAGCACATTCAAACTCACAGCACGTTACGGAATCGCGTGAACTGCTATTGGTGTACATGGGCAGTGAGTGTGAGTTCTGCTAAGCGTGTGCACTAGCGAAAAACTCACTCTTGCGGAATTGGGCCCCTGGTTCAATAAGTGAAAATATCGTGGTGAATTCAATACCGCACACTGTGTTGTATGAAAGAGGGTTGTTAATTTTCAAACTTTCACTAAAAACATTCACTTGCAAATGGGGCCGTGAAAAGAAATTATTCATATGAAAAATTTGGACGTTTGGTTTCACATTTTCATAGAACGAGAATCAAAATTGCGCGTGAAAGAGTGAAAACATTTTCGTTTCACTTTTTCACAGAACCAGAATTGACCCCCAGGTAACCTCCTTTAAGTTCTAAACACATATATTTTCGCTCTGTTTTTTCATTGAGTACCAATGTTGAGGTGAATATTTTTTGCGTGTTTGCAAAGCTGCATGTACCTAACTAAAAGCTCTGAAAAGTATTTTTAGTTCATCTACCACCCCAAAGGTGGACTAATGTTTAACACTTTTCGAATTTTCGAATAGTAAAATGGGTTTTGTGATGCTGCGTCCTGCGTCCCAATAAGAAACTACAGAAGCAGTTATCTTGTGGCCTCTTCCCTTCTTTATTTTTCGTGGTAGGTATGGTAGAGAGTTGAGATTAAGAGACCAGCGAATAGGGGAGTAGAAAGAAAACCGATTTTATAAAATACTTACTCGTTTTGTTTTGATTCCCTCATTTGATAGAGACAAAATTATGCAATCACAACAAACGGTCTGGCTCTTCAAAAAGTTACCAAATATTACAAATATTATATAGCTACATGTAAAAAATACCCATACGGTGGCATTGTTATTGTTATTTGAAATTAAAAAAAAAAAACTCAGTGCGCATATTGTTTTGCCTACGCGTAAAAAAAAAAAATAAATCAAACACTCATAGAAAAAAGTAAATTCAAAAGAGGAGCAACTTTTTCTGGAAAAAAGAAGAAACACAAAAAATATCTATTTGGACCCAGCGAAAAATATCCCAAAAATAACCGTTTAATCATTTGTTCTTGTGTTCGTGTTGTATAAATGTTTTGTTTCGCGTTTGTTGGATGAAATTTTCCTTTTAATTTTGTTGAAAATTGTTAATTTTGTGTGTTCGAAAAATTGTTACACGTCCCTTTCGGAATTTCTGAAAAGACGACGCTCAGAACATCTGTTTGATTTCACTTTTTGGGTGAAAGTTAGTTAAAACTGCAACAACGAACAAATTCAGGGGTGAGTACTTTATTGCAGTTTAAAAAAAAAAAACTTTGTTATGTGGATACACAAAAAGTGCTTACAAAAAGTAAGAATAGGTAAAACAAGTTTGTCATATTAAATTACGAATATTTAATACCTTTTAGTTCTTTCTTTGCCCAGTTTCATTTATTTACATTCAAAGTGGGCGCAACAGATTCGTTACGGAAACCTAGGCCTAATTTTCCAGACAGTGGTGATGTAGGAGAAAGAAAACATTAAGCTGGGCAATATGTAATACAAACTAATCCAAATGTAACATGTACCTACATACGAATTCATTATTTAAAAGTTAAGCACCTAGTCTGTATTTTTATTACAAAATTACAGTCTGGATTGGCATTGACTGCTGTTATTTTAACTTCAGATGGTAGAAATGCCCACGTTCCACCTATATACCTAGTACAAATTTGAATTTTGTGTCCTGACCAAAGCCATATTTAATCAGCTTAATGTGTTCTGAATCGTATTACAAAAATTGAACAAACGACTGCTTTAGACGATTGTGTTCTAAAAATTATATCACGACTTGTAATCCATTCCAAACCAGCAAAGTATAAAAATCCACGATCGATCAACCCCCAACTGTAGGTACCTACAACCATTGAGTTCCATAGGCCAATAACTCCATTTAAAGTCTGCTGGAGTCCATCAAAACAATGTGGTACTTGCATTTTTCCTTCGGACCTCCATAAAGATATTCTTTCACACGATTCCTTGAGATTTTCTAAAATATCGGATTTTATAAGGGATATAGAATTCTTATCTGGATTCCTGGCATATTTACTGCTACTATTTAAATTATCAAAAAGCTTATTCATAAATAAAATGAAAGTTGCTGTGCTGATTGCCACATTTTTTTCAGCTTCTGTAAAGAAGTTATTGGCAACAGCCGCAAAAATTGCCATTGCTACCTTACAACTAAATATTTGTGTTGCCAATTTTACAGAAAGCTTCTGAAATGCATTTGGTCGCAAGTGTTCCTTTGTAAGCTTGTACAACAGTTTTACAGTGCCTGAATCCGAATTAAATAATTTTTCGAGTATTTTCCAAGAAACTCGATCCGGAGTCAGGATGTCAGCATCTAAAAGTCTGTTTCTTACGCTCTTAATAAGATGTGGTACATCATGAAGTAAGAAAATCTGTTTCCCATTGAGGTTAAAATAAGGCTGTTCAATTGTCCCTCCCAAAACTCTGTACGCACTTCTGTTGTTGCTTCCTTGGTCGGTGCTTACTGCATTTCCTTCAAAACCAAAAGAAGTTACCTTAGCTATGCAGTCCTTAATAATATTGCTTAAGAGCACTCCATTAACATTTCCTATAAAAATGCCTATAGTTTGTTTCCAATTGCAATTTAACCCTCTCAACATAACAATAAGTGCATGTGTGGCGATGACATTTTTCCGACCAAAACTGCCATGATCTATAAAGCCATGTATGATATCTTCTGACGAATTATATTCCAATTCAGGCTTTATAGCCATTTCATCTAGCAACAACACACATTTTTTGTCTATTGTTGAGAGGGAAGTGCTTTTTATTTTTAACAAATCAAGAATACCTTGCGATATTCCTGGAGAAAACTTTATATTTGAATGCCACCTTCGAATTGTTGAAATAGAGGGTAACAAAAATCCAATCTCAATTAAATAATTGTACATTACCGGAGATTTATAAAAAAATTTTAAATATAAGTTTTTTTCTTCATTTTTCCACTGACAATTTTTTTTATGTACTAATTGAGATAAAATAAAGATTCTCACAGGATCGGTTTTGGTGCTGAATAATTCATTTATTTTGTTTTCTATTTTTTCATCATCACTTTCGACAATTTTCTTTGGAGACCATCGTGGAATGCGAGATGACTTTGTGATATTTGCTACATCTACGCTTTTTTTCGGTGAAGACTGAAGCCCTATTTCTGAGTCACAAGAATAGTCTAGCCTTCTATTACAGTAAACTCTTAAACTAGGACCAGGTGGTGATCTATTTCCTTCTACGGATAAGAAATTATCTTCATCTAAGGATAAAGGGCAATCTATAGGCGTAATTGTCGCAGCTGGATGTTTTCGTTTAAGAACGTTTCTTTTCTCTTCATTTAATGCCTCCTCTGCCAAAAAAGATACTTTCATAAGTTCTTCACACATTGTATCCCTATAGTTTTCAGAACAAGAACATATATTAGGCGAAGAAATTGGTACACAATCCGATGTGATATTTTTCTTTGTCCCACGCACAACCAAATTCGAAAGATAAAAATGTTTTTTGCAAAACCTTATATTTTTCTTTCCATATTTTGCCAAATTACTTAATTTTGCATTTCCTGAATGCTTAACCCAAAGCACTTGCCTGTAATCATTAGGCAAACTGAAAAAAGACAAGCCCCCACTTCTATAAGCATTGTAACAATTCATGTATGCACACACAGCCGGCATCTCTGAAATTGAAAATAAAATTACCTACGTGTTCTCAAGCCAAGACCGAAATTGGTAATGATATGACAACCAAATAAGAACCATTATCCACCCAACACCAAGTATCGACAAGTGAACACATATACAAATACAATTAATTTTTTACTTTGAGAAAATCCCTCATCCCATGCCCATCCCGTGTGGCGAACAAATACACAACACAACACACAAGGTTTAATGATGCATTCCCTTCCATAGAGATATTGGATATTCCTATGAACACACAATCTTGCATAATGATTGTTGCTCTTTCTTTGCTTTCGCATTGCAAGTTCCTTCGTGGCGTTGTTAATGGGTTCCACCATGTTCCACACACATTTTCAATCTCGATGTAGTGTACGTAGTGACATCTATTAAGGTTGTTCTAAGCTCTCATGGTTCCTCTATGTATATAAACTCAATGCTACAACGAAAGAATCTTACTTTAGCAGCTTGTAACTGTGAACTTGTTCATTCAGAAATATTAAAATTCAATTGTCATTATTTGGTATGATGTATTTGGGTGGTCAGTGGTTTGAGTTAAGAACAAAACTGTTTACTATACAAATTTAAAAACTCAACTTAAATAGCTTAAACAGCTTGATCTTACGATATTGAGTATGACGTGTTTCTCCATTGTTATTCCTGAATTGAGAAAACTTCCCGGTTCCTTACCTGAGTACAAATGGACTCATCATCACCCACTTTCCGATAGACAGTCGAAAGCATGATCAACCCGGTCGATGAAAAGGCAGAACTTATCACACTTTCGACCTGATGACTAATAATGACATTTGGATTCAGCGCGGTGACTCGGTATAGGTGAGCACGGATAAAATTTGCATTCAACTAATATCAAACAAAACCTATTAATCGGTCCATCAAGGAATTTTCCGCCACCTCCTCTCTGCTCTCTCATATGAAACAAAAAGTTCCCCTTCGGTTTGTTTGTTGAATCCATCCAATGATTTCGCCCACTGAATCAGAGCCCTCTGTTGGCTAAAAGTTAGATAAACCCAATAAAACTCTTATATTTGCTTGTCTTTTTCGTTAAAACGTTTATTTTGGATTTATAAAAATTTGTTACAAACAACTGTGTTTGCCATTTATCTACAATAGTAAAAGTTTTGTATAAAAATCTAGATTGCCTCGAAATATAACTTTTAACTTAAGTCCCATATACATTCAAACAATTAAGGCACATTGTGGTACAAACAAAATTATAAGAAAAAAACATATAAATGTATATACTTAACCAAATAGATTTGGGACACTGACTTAAATCTACGGACAGATATGTTCCTCAAAAAAGAGTAAAACTCACGACACAAGAACCAAAGGAAACAAGGTATGAAAGAACCGATTAGGAAGTTCAGTATTTATTTTTTTTTTTCTTCCTGGGATATCAGTGAAATATGTGTGAAAATAATGGGACCAAGAAAATAAGGAACCCCACCCTACTATCATTTCTTTGCCGCCTATGATGAGCGTGCACACATCCTCGCGAAGCAAGTACGCGCTATTTCGATGGCGACGACGACGACTGGTTTGATCACAATTACAGTGATTTTTTATTCACCATCATCATCGCGCGAAAAAGTTCTCAGGGTAGATAATAAAAATTTCAAGTAGAAGACAAGAAAAAATTGAAAAAAAAAAAAAATCATTACCAACAACAGGCAACTACCAACCATGATCATCAGTCAGTCCTGACATGGAAAAAACTGCTATCGAAGAGCGCGCAAAGGGAGGGGGGATTGTTTTACCGAGCCTTGAGCCTTGATCGGAGAATCTGGGAAGCACCTTCTGTGTACGAATGAAACTGTGTGTGCATAAAATATCGGGCAGAAGAAACAGATTAAATGGAAGCCAGGGGAAGAAGAAGGGGCAGCACCACCAACAAAATAATATAAAAAAAAAGGCTGTAAGGGTGCGCTTTTCTCTTCTTTCCTTTTGTTTGCAATTGAATTTGGTTTGCATTTTAATGTTAACAGGTTTTACACTCAACGCGATTTTTTGTGGCTCGCTGTGAACCAGTAGCGGCAGCAATGTGGCTCTTGTTGTGTTGGTCCAGCTGTTGTGCTCTTCATGCACATTATTATAATCATTTTTCAGGCAACTAAGTTCCTCCCCTATCTTTGATGTCGGTGTCGTCATCATCTTCTTGTCGTCGTGGTTCATCTTCGTAGTAATTCGAGATCAGAGGCGGTTTTGGGAATATTATTCGGAGAATGACAAATAACTAGAATCACTGTAATAGATTATGTCTACAACTTAATCGCCTTGAATTATATTCCTTGTTTTGGCGTTTGCTTGTGTGGACGCGGCCCTGTATCTCGAACGGTTACCTACTTTACTTGTTTCCTTAAAATACTTGTAATCGAGAATAATGTGACATGTATTGGGTGTTTTTTTTTTTTTTTTTTCTTCTATGTTAGATTCTTAAATGTTACGTTGGTTTGCACTTCTTTATATCTTTTGGACGGATGAAATTTACTTAAGAGATTACGGTTCTTGCGATCCTTGGAGGATGCAGAGATTCGAATTTACCCTATGGACGGAGTCTTTGCTCTATCTAAACTTATACACTAGAACAAGAGTGAATCCTAGCAGGGAGATAATTAACGAGGTTGCTGCATGGATTGCAGATGCACCGGCCAACCGACACCGGAACATGTCGTAGCGCGTCTCCTTGTCAGCAACGATGTTCTGGTACTCGGCTTCGACTAGCTGACCGTCATAGTAGGTGATTAGATCTTCGAAGGGGTATTCGTAGCCCTGGAGGCATTCGCATTTGTAGCCTCCTGTGTCGTAGCCACGGCCCAGAATGGGAACGCACTGAAACAAAGAGATTTTTTTACATGTTTAGGTTATAACCGACTTACATATGTATTGACTTACGTATGAAGATTTCTCGTCGCATTTGTGCGTGTTCTTAAAGGCATTTGGTTCGTAATACCAGTCGGGGCATTGGTTGATGTCTAGCTGAAGCATGTCCATAGAAACTGCGACCACTCCCCTATAAAGAAAACATTTTTTTTTAGTAACTGAACTATTGATGCTATGCTAGTTGCAAAGTGAAATTGCAAGACAGGAGATTGTAAACCAAATGTAAGGCGGCCTTTGACTGGTTCGTTTTGCATGCTGCCTGCCACAACGAGTACTCTCTACTAGCTTGATTAATCACTTATAGTGATTCCGAGGTTGTTATTCAAAATATGCCCCTGACCTACAGCGCTGCAATATTTAATATTCTCTATAATCTCTGTTTGAGCAAAACTAAACGATATGCGACGCTCTAATTAGGATTGATACTCAAATCAAAGACCCCCCCACCTTTATACTGCAACAATTTGTCAACATTTGTAACTGAATCCCGTTCATCCAATCTAATTTGCATTTACATTGACCCCTTCGGTGTCGGTTACTTCCAAATGAATTCAAATTCCACATATCGTTCGCATGACACTAAAACCACTAAAAGGGTCAAACATTAAAACTCGTATTTCACGTGATTAGTAATTGAACAGCAAAACACTTTTTTTTTAAAGCAAACGTCCGCCAGCAACTGATTTCCATAACAATTATGCACCTGAAAGCGACCCAACAACTTGTGCCCATTCACCCTAATGCTGGTGTGGTGTCCCCTCAGTAAATAAATAGCAATCCGGTTGAACATCTCTATTAATGGGACAGTTATGTCCGAATTGGGTCAGCACGTTCACCCTTACCGAAAATGGGAAAAGGAAAATCACCCCTTCATTAAGTGCGCAACCCTAGCGCTTGTTTTCTATCTCATTCTCATCCCCCTTTGATTTAACCCAACGCAAAAGGTATCACTCACTTGAATTCAAGTTTTACTTTCAAGCTGTCCCATCCGAAAAACGGTACCGCATATGTAACCAGCCACTTCTTCACGTAGCCATCACAGTCGAACTGCGGCTGAGTCCAGTATCCGTGTTTGAGATTAGCTGCGCGATAGAAGTTCGGGTAGTGCTCGTATTTCTGGAGATATTCACCGGTTTCATTGTGACGGATCTTCATCTTCATGTAGAATGTTTCTAGGTCATCGAAATTAGTCGACCAGCGTTGCTTGAGGAATTTGAAGAATTTCTTCTCCGTGTATAGCTCGTGGGTCTTGTTGAGGCGGGCAACATCTTCGACCTTGAATTTGCGGGTATTCAATTCGGTCTTGTAGGCAAACGGTGCAAAGTATGTACGGTTGGTGAACTTATTTCTTTCCCAGTAGGTGCCGGCCGACCACACTTTTGTGTCCCCCAATACAATGGCAAGAGTTTCACCGATCATTTGATCTTCTGTGAGTGGTTTGTCGGCAACGCGTTTTCCCGAGTACACTTCATTGGGGTCGGATACCTGAAAAAGGGACACAGGGTTGTAATGACGATGGGTGGAATTCTTTTTAATGAACTGCATTACCTGAAGGAAAGCACTGATGAAATTTGCCAAACGAACTGCCATTTTGGCCTCGTTTTCGAATTGCTCTTTGGCTCCAAAGTTTACGTCACCGCGTAGTAAAAGATCCTGAGGATGGTAGCTAAAAGTGAAATGGAATAAAAATGTGGTCATTTGAAAGAAGCATAGAGAACCAGAGATCAGGTTTAGATACTACTTTATCACAATTGGAATCGAAAATTTGTTTTTCATTTCTTGTACGGAAGAGTGTGTAGAGAACGCACATTGTGACTAAGCATTTGTGTGTAAAGGGGAAGAAGAACTTATTTATAAGTGGTTCACATTTAAGGAGATTCGCGCTTAGTTTTCGTGTTACAAAATCGAACGAACCATTTGGCCTTTTATTAGTTTCCATGAAATATTGTTTTTCTCGAGAAACCTGCTTGTTGTTACGAAACTTTCCCTGTAGATTGAAACTGAGATTTGGCACACACGTCAACCGATAGCAGTAATAAGAAAACTTCATGCAAGTCATGCAAGTGTTTCGTTATCAATCGGAATGTGATCCGATGAACCTGAGTGGAATTCTAACTCAATGACTTACTTTTTGCACGTCCTATAGTTGACACCGTGAATGAACTTTAGCACTTGATCGATGTTAATATTCTCCGCGTGCAACGACCGAGATCCCGTTGTGAAATTTCTATATTCCGGATGTAGATCTAAGTACTTTTCTCTGATATGGGGAGGAGCTCGCTCCCACTGAATCGGAACTTTTTGAACCCCTAAGAGGAAAAACAAAATCAATAAACTCCCACACTTATATTTTCTATTCACTTACATCCTATTTTCGAGCAATCGTATCCATTGTAATACTGTTCGGCGGAAGCCCGTTCAATCACCTCACCCAAGTACGGACGTCGCACGTTGTTGGGTAGTCGATGTCCTGGCGTGCAACGACACTGATAGCCACCCCTTCGGAAGCCCCAACCCTGCAGTGGTTCACATTCTGTGGTTTCCTTTTTGCACCGAGCCGTGTCTGCGAAATGATTTGGTTTGTTGTTGCCTTCGCCCTTCGGGCATTGATTTATGTCGATCCTTTCAAAGTCCATTTCAAGTACTGCAATTGCCGTGTATCTAAACAACGAGGAAAAACAAAAACACAAAGGATTAACGACCGCAGGTTGTGTTGCAGCCGCAGTGAAACTTACTTTGGATATTCGATATGTCTGAATTGTGTGTGGCGAGGGTAGATATCTGCGATGGGAACAACCGCCGACACCAACCACTTATTTGAACGGCCACAATCGAAATAGGGACGCGTCCACTTTACAGGACCTGGGTTTTCATCAGCACCGGGCGGTCCATGGAATGTATGTGTTTCGTTCGTATTGTTAGCATATCGAATCTCCACTTGGTATGTCGTCTTGGTGTCGTGCCGTCCCTCCACATCATCTGGCAGCCATGTTTTGTACCATTCGTTGATTTTGTACAGCTCCGATGTGTAATCTTTGGAAATCGCATCCGGGGGAGCAGCGCCCAAATCCCTAACGTCGAAAGTGTTCATTGTGGAGATTTTTTGAAGATGGATGGGATCGTTGAAATCATCCAAACGGAAGGTGCGCGGTGCAAATCTGGGAAAAGTCTTATTGAAGAAGCCACGATACGAAGATGTGTACGAGCTATTGGGGGAGAAGTAAATCGCTGAAGCGTTAATATACGGGTTCGCTGATACATCCGCCACTGTTGATAGGAAGTAGTACATCATTCCCGGATCATATGTATCATTAATTGCCGGACGAATGAATCGACTCTGGAGAATGTAACTCCAGAAGAAACTTCTACTCAGCGCCATGTTATGCAAATGCAGCAGAGCAGTACGATTAGGGAACACGGGATTAATGTTGATTTCCTTGATGTCTGGCTTGTGAGAAACCGTGTCCTCGGGCAAATACATATCGCTAACATGTTGAATTGGGCAATTATCACCAGAGACTTTGTCAAATCTGATTTTAATTTCGTCAAAGGCGTCCCTAGCTTGCCACTCGTATTGGGCCAACACACCCACGACGGTCACCACTAAGAAGACAACATAACTTCGACCGAGAATCGTCGAGAAAAACATTTCGATGTTTAGTCGCTCACTTGCAATAAAATTATTTTAATCGACTGCACTATTTATTACTAATTATTTATTAATTGAACACCACAAGTTAAAACAAAAAAAAATGCTGGGCGTCGGATGATTGTATTCCGAGCTACGCCCTCTTCGTGATTGAAATTAAATTTTTTGGATTTGTCATTACATTCAGCACCGCCGCGGGTGATTAAACGTCAAACAATTGTTTTGTTCGATTGAGTGGCTGAATACACTGTGCTAGAAAGGGATAAATAGAGGTTTTTGATTTAAATTCTTGTGACAACGACAACGTTTGCCAGCAACAAGTGCTTGGCTTTCGGGTAAGGTGGGTGTACAGATAATAGCAGGTGTGTGTCTAGGGTTTTTGTTTATCATTGCCTCTCAAACTTAAAATAGTGTTTTTGTATAAGCCGCCGATTCACCAGGAAAACTACGAGTTTCCTGGTGAAATTTTTAAAACTATGTTAGAGTCGGACAGCTGTACAGAGTTTTTTTTTTTCGTGAGCTGTCAAAGGCCCTAGTTATAGCAATACGTAAAACCAAACTGTAAAAAATTTCTTTTGCTTTTTTTGACCACTTAAACTTGATGGCTGAACTCAATCTTGATTTTAAAATGTTGCTTATGAATTATAAAGTTAGATTAACAAAAAAAATTAAGCAAATATTCTTGAAATTTTCTAGAAAAATTATTTATTCATTTTTTCGTACGAAAAACTTTTTCTGATTTTCCATTGGGACCAAAAATCAATCTTTTTTTTTAGCTAAATCACTTCGGATCACTTTTTGCAGATCTCGATATTTTTTCAGATCTACACACACCAATATTATTTGCACAGCTGTTTTACGTCAGTTTAATCAGTTTGCTTTCGAGAGAAATGCGCAAAGTTTCGTGAAAACCAAAATAGCAAAATACACAAATAGCTATGGATATGATTTCGTAGGAATTATTATCTTCATTATCTCCCTCGTCATCTGAAGACTACAAACCACCAATAATACTTCATTTGTATCTACAACAAGGAAAACATTTTTGAGGTCGATATGCATTTGCGATTTTGCCAGAAACGAATGCAATTTGAACAGCTGATATTGTTGGCAATTAACGCACTAATCCATTTACAAAAGCAGATCAATTTCGTTGCGCGTTCCATGAGCACCATAAAATCTGAGATCTGAAAAAGATTTCTGGTGGTCCCTATGAAAAACTACATAAGGCATTTGTTATTTTTCATTTCGTATTTGTTATTGTTCCACAAAAAAAGAGAACGAAAATGAAAATAAATCACAATCCCTTTAACTCAAACAACGATGACAACAAAATAATTCTTGTTCCATCAAAAATGCCGCATCGAAATTTCAATAAAGTGCACATGGGCATATAGGGCTTATGTATTCTATTTCGACATTTTTATCTGTCAAAATCAGCGTGGTCATAAATGTGGCATATAGGTCATTAGAGCATTATGAGATATGCCCATTACACTGTATGACAATATTTTGACAGGATAACTGTCAGAAATTGGCATTTTATGACTACGGAATACAGTCTAACCTTACCTTTAGTATTGTTACATAGAAATTCGTATTGACAAATTACACGTAACTTCAAAAATTCCGACTCACCAACACACTCGCACCTTGCGTGTACCACTTCCGCTGTCGGCAAAATTGCAGCCAGCGTTCATAGATTTTTGTTCGTTAATTTTGAAATTATTCGTTTCGTGCGAATAGTATTTTATTTTAGGAATAAGTGCACTTTTGCTGAAAATATTTATGAAAAATTAAAAATGTAGATTGTAGGAAAATAAAAACATTTTGAGCATTTTTAGAAAAATTTACTCATGAATTCGAAGTTAATGACATTCAAAAGCGGAAAACACATGCTTGTCCTAATTATATGTCTAATAAAAAAAAAAAAAAATTGTTCGTGACGGATTGTCCACTTGTCCTCTCCCGATTGGAAACAATATTTTTGTCTTAAAGTTGATTTTTTATTATAGATCCTAGGTACATATTGTGGTAAATCAGGCACTTAGTGACAGGCACTTAGTGAATCGCACCCTTAGGAATTGTGGTGAATCGGGCACCTGGTAACAATCTGTTTCCCTCTTAAAGTTCCACTTCCAATTGGAGAATGGAATAGAATCTGTCAAGTGATTCTAGTACCTTCTGGAGAAGAGATGGGGTATACATCTGGAGTGCATCTGCTATCCATTTCTAGAATATTCGCCGATAGGTGGCAGCGCGGATATAAAAAGGGGCGCGTTGACAACAGGCAGAGCAGTTGATTTTTAGCGCGCGATAATTGAGTTCGAAGTAAGATAAGTGTGAAGTAATAGAACAAAGCGATTGGATTGAGAGTTTAAGAAAAGTAATAAAGTGATATTGTACTGAGAGATAAATAAGTGTAAAGTAATAAAGTGAAAGTAATAAAGCGAATAGATTGAAACGTTTGAGAATTGATTAAAGTGTTATTGTTTGGTACTAAATAAGTGAATATTTGAAAAGTGTAAATAAAGAGATTTTATTGGAACAGTTGAACAGAATAGTGTTTTATCTTTTCGAATCCCAGCCCAAATGTAACATTGGTGTCAGAAGTGGGATAAAACGTATTCTGTGCTAAGTGTGTAAGTGCTACAAAAGTTAAAAAAAAAAAAAAAACAAAAAAAAAAAAAAAAAAAAAAAAAAAAGTGAAAGTGAATTTGTGAATTTGGAAATTACAAAAGACAAACAAAATGGGTCGTTTATTGCTGCATCTAAGCATACCCCAACTAAAAAGTGAACTAGAAAAGCGGAATCTCTCCACAGCTGGAGGGAAAAGTGACCTCATACTTCGTCTGCAGGAAGCTGTCGAATGCGAGGGAGCAGATCCGAAATCTATGCTATTCGACGTGGTAGAAGAACAAGTAAGTACAGACATTGATATTAGCGCTATGATGAAATTACTTCTTGCCAAGATGGAAGAACAAAAGAATTCTCTAGAAGAGCAGAAGAATTCCATGGAATCGAAGTTCGCAGAACAACAGAAGAATTCTCTAGAACAGAAAAATTCTCTAGAAGAACAGAAGAATTCTATGGAAGAACAGAAAAATTCCATTGTCGCCGCACAAAAAGATGCGGTGGAAGAATTTAAGAATGTTCTCGAAATAAAATTCGACGCAATTGATGAGAAATTAAATCAGCATGAAACCGAGTTTGAGAAAATAAATGAAACGCTGCATAAACAGGAAGCAAACATCGAGAACATAGCTAAAGAGCTCGAAACAAACATCGAGAACATAGCTAAAGAGCTCGAAAAAGTTAAGAAACAGAAGGTTCGAGAATATTCTGCTGACTGCCCAAGAAGGAAAGAGATGCAACCACCCGTTTTTGATGGTCAAACATCGTGGCCAATTTATAAAAGACAATTCGAAGCAGCTGCAACGACCAACGGATGGGACGACGAGGAAAAGTCGATTGCACTAACGCTCGCATTACGAGGCTCAGCTGCAGAATTGCTTCAAACTGTCTCAGAAGAAAAACAACGCAACTACGACGCTTTAGTTAAGGCTATTGAGATGCGATTTGGCGACGACCATATGCAGCAAGTGTATAGAGTGCAACTGCGCAGTAGAATCCAGAAGAGGGGAGAAACACTCCAGCAGTTGCAAGCGGATATCGAACGGCTAGCGCATTTGTCATATCCCAATGCCGGCGAAGATGTCATCAATGAAATGGCTATTGAAGCTTTTACACAAGCCATAGAAGACAGACAACTGCAGATGGCTCTACGCATGGCTGGAAAGAGAACTCTTCCTGAGGCACTGGCATTTGCCTTAACGATGAAAGCTGCTGACCAAGCATCTCAAGGGTTTCACCGTGTAAGAGAAATAACATCCGTTGAATGCTCATGCCAGAGAACAGAAGTAGTAGACCGGAATAATTCTCGCAGGGGACCGATCCGTTGCTGGAACTGCAACAAAATTGGACATCTACAACGGCAGTGCAGAGCTGAACGTAGACAAGGCAGTTGTCCACATTGCAGAACTAGGAGTCGTAACGAGGAGGCACCTGAACATTCGGCGGATGGAATATCACAAAGCCGCCAGTCGGGAAACGAGTAAGAACCAACTTCGCGGGGCAGAAGCTGGTTTCTGGAATCGACGCCCCCAGGACCACAATTCAGGTTTCCCAGACCAAACGATGTAACAGGAGCTTGACAGTGGAAGCACATATCGGCCAAAAAAAAATATGTCGCCACAATTGATACAGGTGCCACCGCTTCCATAATCAGAAGGGACATCGTTCGCCAATCATGGCTGCATAACACCAGCAGTTACTGTCTGAAAACAGCGACTGGAGCAACGGCAAAGGTGTATGGTGAAGTACTCTTGACAATAAATCTTGCAGGAATAGTCTTCTCCCATGCATTCTTAGTGGCTGATATATGTGACGAATGCATCATCGGAATCGATTTTATGAAGGCGCACGATGTAGTACTCGACATCGGTTTACAAGTTTTAAAGTACAGGAACGTCGAGATTCCGATGGTTTACGGGAACGAGAACGTCGCAGCTCTAAGGACAGTTGTAAGTGAGGACGAAATATTACCACCTTCGTCAGAGACAGTGATTTGGACAAGGCTGGAAGGTGATCATGGGAGCCACCGATTCTATCTAATCGAGCCAGATCCAGAAAACCATTATCAGAACTATATCGTGGGAAAGATGCTCGTTGAACCCAAAAACAACTTGGTTCCCGTTCGTGTCCTCAATGTGGAGCATAAAAGCGTGAAGCTGAAGCAAGGGGAAGTTATCGGAAAGTGCGTACCGATTATGGCGGTTACAAAGTTGTCCAACGAAAGTCCTGCGAAACCAGTAAGACCTACGGAGGTATCGGAAATAAACAAGAATATACTCGGAGAGTGTGAGCTGGATCAGGAACAGCGGGCCAGGGCAGGGAGTCTTATCAACGAGTTCGCTGATATATTTGCTTCGCAGACAGGCGAGTATGGCCGAACACATCTCGTACAACACCGAATCGACACCGGAGATGCGAGACCAATTCGACAGCCTCCCAGACGACTACCATTGGCGAAGCAGACGGAGGTTGCAGAAATGGTGTCGACGATGGAAAAGGAGGGACTGATTGAAAGCTCAAAAAGTCCGTGGGCATCACCGGTCGTCTTGGTCAAGAAGAAAGACGGAAGTACGAGATTCTGCGTGGACTATCGTCAGCTAAACAACGTCACCAAGAAGGACAGCTACCCCCTGCCAAGAATTGACGATACTCTGGACACACTGTCTGGAGCTAAATGGTTTTCGACTCTTGATCTGAAGAGTGGCTACTGGCAAGTACAGATCCATCCAGAAGACCGTGAGAAAACAGCATTCACAGCAGGTAACGGACTCTGGCAGTTTACAGTAATGCCATTTGGACTGTGCAATGCTCCAGCAACATTTGAACGTCTAATGGAGCGCGTTTTGCTGGGACTCACGTGGAAAACCTGTTTGGTCTACTTGGACGATGTCATCGTGGTAGGAAAAACATTTCACGAACATCGAGACAACCTAAAGGAAGTGTTCCAGAGGCTACGAAGTGCGCAACTAAAACTGAACCCGAAGAAGTGTGCTCTATTTAGACCAGAAGTGAAATATCTCGGACACATCATCTCTTCCGAAGGAGTGAAGACTGATCCAGAGAAGGTCGATGCAGTGAAAAACTGGCCGGTTCCTAAAGACAAACATCAACTGAGAAGCTTCCTGGGACTTGCGACCTATTATAGACGATTTGTAAAGGACTTTGCCGGGATCGCAAAGAGTCTGCATCAACTGACAGAAAAAGGCAAACAATTCAAATGGTCAGCTGAGTGCGAGAAGAGCTTCAAAGAACTTAAGCGACAGTTGTGCGACGCCCCCATATTAGCGTACCCCACTCCTGGGAAAACATTTATTGTGGATGCAGACGCTAGTAATGTGGGAATTGGAGCCGTTCTTTCCCAGGTGCACGATGGCCAAGAGAAGGTAGTTTCGTACTTCAGCAAAGTGCTCTCAAAACCAGAAAGGAACTATTGTGTTACCAGGCGCGAACTCCTTGCTCTGGTATTGGCAACAAAACATTTCCACAAGTACCTTTATGGGCGGAAATTCATCCTTCGCACAGACCATGCGTCTTTAAAATGGCTGCTACATTTTAAAAATCCTGAAGGACAAGTCGCGAGGTGGATCGAACGGTTGCAGATGTACGACTACGAAATACAACATCGAAAGGGAAGTCTTCACTCTAATGCAGACGCTCTCTCCCGTCGACCGTGCAAAGCAGACTGCAAACATTGCTTACGACATGAGGAAAAAGAAGTCGTGTCCATTCAAAGGGTGAGAGCTAACCCCAACAGTGGCTGGAGTGCGCGTGAAATCCGGGAGGCTCAAATGGAAGATCCGGATATCGAGCCGATTCTCGCCTGGAAGGAGCATGAAGGAAAACCAGACTGGCAGGAGATATCCAATAGGAGCCCGGAGCTCAAGGCATACTGGGCGCAGTGGGACTCCCTTCATGTACAAGACGGCATTCTAAAAAGAAGATGGGAGAGCTCGGATGGAACGTCTTTCGTAATGCAGCTTGTTTTGCCCAGGTCGAAAGTTATCGAAGTGCTAAGGGAATTGCATGATGGAGTGTCTGGAGGCCACTTAGGAATAAATAAAACACTCGATAAAGTACGGGAACGCTACTACTGGGTTCATGCAAGGGAGGACGTTGAAAATTGGTGCAGGAAATGCGTAACATGTGCGGCCAGCAAAGGCCCGAGAGTGAAAGTCCGAGGCAAGATGCATCAATACAATGTTGGAGCTCCCTTCGAAAGGATAGCAATTGATATTGCGGGACCGTTTCCTGAAACGAACAATGGAAATCGTTACATCCTTGTTGTTATGGACTACTTCAGTAAGTGGCCTGAAGCATTTGCTATCCCTAACCAAGAAGCTAAAACCGTGGTGGAGCAAATTGTCTACAACTGGGTGAGCAGGTTCGGTGTACCGATGGAACTGCATTCGGATCAGGGACGAAACTTCGAGTCCAAGATTTTCCAAGGAGTGTGCCAGCTACTCGGGATTCACAAGACAAGGACAACACCCCTTCATCCACAGTCAGATGGGATGGTAGAGCGCTTCAACAGAACCCTAAATGAACACCTCTCTAAGATTGTTGCCGATGACCAAAGAGATTGGGATAAGCAGATTCCCTTGTTTTTATTGGCCTATCGAAATGCAGTACATAACACCACAGGGCATACTCCATCTGAAGTACTCTTTGGTCGAACAGTCCGCCTGCCAAGCGAGTTGATGTTTGGATCCCCATGCGAAGAACCCAAGAATGAGGAAGACTATGTTGCAGACCTCAGGGATATCATCAGGGACGTGCATCGAGGGACTAGGGAAAAGATTAAGATAGCCAGTGACCGCATGAAAACCAGGTACGACACTAAAACGACAACTACAGGATTCCAGGAAGGAGATCTGGTATGGCTATATAATCCCCATCGAAGAAAAGGCCTATCACCTAAATTGCAACAAGACTGCGAAGGCCCATATAAAATCGTGAAGCGCATCAACGACGTTGTTTATCGCATCCAACGAGGAAGAGGCAAGCTGAAAGTCGTTCATGTGGATCGTCTTCATCGCTATAATGGTGAAAATGCTAGCGAGTTTGTTCGGGACGAACAAGTTTAAGAGGGGGATAATGTGGTAAATCAGGCACTTAGTGACAGGCACTTAGTGAATCGCACCCTTAGGAATTGTGGTGAATCGGGCACCTGGTAACAATCTGTTTCCCTCTTAAAGTTCCACTTCCAATTGGAGAATGGAATAGAATCTGTCAAGTGATTCTAGTACCTTCTGGAGAAGAGATGGGGTATACATCTGGAGTGCATCTGCTATCCATTTCTAGAATATTCGCCGATAGGTGGCAGCGCGGATATAAAAAGGGGCGCGTTGACAACAGGCAGAGCAGTTGATTTTTAGCGCGCGATAATTGAGTTCGAAGTAAGATAAGTGTGAAGTAATAGAACAAAGCGATTGGATTGAGAGTTTAAGAAAAGTAATAAAGTGATATTGTACTGAGAGATAAATAAGTGTAAAGTAATAAAGTGAAAGTAATAAAGCGAATAGATTGAAACGTTTGAGAATTGATTAAAGTGTTATTGTTTGGTACTAAATAAGTGAATATTTGAAAAGTGTAAATAAAGAGATTTTATTGGAACAGTTGAACAGAATAGTGTTTTATCTTTTCGAATCCCAGCCCAAATGTAACAATATTGTAAAATTAAATGAAAAATAATTTTTAACCAGACGGGTTGGAAACGTAATGATCCCATAGAGCTTTTGCAATAGGTTAATTAAAAGTTTTGGTTTTTCTTTCCTACATCCACCTTCCACCAGCCGTAAAAAAAGTTATCCCAGCTCCTAGTTGGAATAATAGTGTAAAAGACCCGAGCTCATAGAATCCGTCGCGTCCGTTGAGGCAACGTACTCGACAGGTTGATAGAATACACGACGTAAAGAAGGTGACCCATAAAGCAGCGCATGGAGCCGGATGCGACGGATAAAGTAGGTTCACTTTCTACTTTTCTTTCTGTTGCACATTTCACCCGTTGACAGTTGTTGTTGTCATAGCGTGAGAGGAAGCACTTTCATTGGTGGACATATTAAGAGAATGACAGAAACTGTGATCGGCTGTCACTGTCACTTACATCGTAAGCGACGGATTCTATTTCTATATAGGGTGAATAGATAAGAACGATAGGGATAGGGGGAAACATTTTACTAAAAGAACGCGGTATAAAATTGATTCTGAAATTATTTTGAAGCTACGTTCATTATGAGTGGAATAGCACATCATTTAAATGGGCGGGGCTACTTTGCTTTGTAATGACGTCCCGAATGTTGGCCTCCGATCTCGTCAAAAGTTGGTCCGAGAAGATGATTTTTTGGTCATCACTTTGCGTATTTTCAAGTGAGTCGGAATTTTGTAAATATTTTTTTTAACATTTTCCTCACATTCGGCAAGCGTGAAACGATCCATGAAGAAATGCAAACCTTATGTGGTATTCGATTGGGCGCTCTCGGAGCACTTTTTTTGCTCTCAGAGCAGTTTTTATTTTCGTTTGGTAAAAAAAACAATCTTTTTCAGATTTAAGAGCACTTTTGCGAACCTAGATATTTTCTCAGATTTACCAATACAAGTGCGCTTGAGTTTGACAACCGGTGCAGGGCGTTTAGGTTTTCGTGAATTTGTTCAAAAGCAAAGAAAGGCACTGCATCGGGTGAATCTATTTTTGTAAATTACTTAGGTATGTATAAATATTTCAAAATCATACGGGACGCAAATTTCGAATGTTTTAATTTAAGACTTAGCCAGTGAATGGAAAACGCTTTGAAAAGTGTTGAAAGCTGCACATATTGGAATCTCACGAATATTATCACAAAAAGAGCAAGTGACATTTTTATGTTCGATTAGCCACACGAAATCTGAAATCTGAGAGCGAATCTGAAGAAGCTCAAACGAATACCACATTAAAAAAAATATTTTGAGAGCTGAAAGTCATTTGCACCTTTGACAGTTGCTGAAACATAAGAAATGGAAAAACTATCATTGCCACCTGTCACCCAATAATCGTACCTACAAATAGTAAGCATAATACCCATCTAAAGCTCCCAAACAATTACAATTAATTGTCCAAATAGTATAGATATAGATTCCATTAGTAACTTTAGCTTACAACAAAACTTGTTCGTCTCTATAGATACACCAGCGATGAATACAAAAAAAAAAAAAAAAATAACAAAATCATCTGCTTCGGGATTCCAACAAAAAAATGCATCCTGTTTCCGTTATCCATGAACGCCATTCTCCGACACAAATAGACGACGCAAACTTCCTTGTCGCCAATTCAGCAGATTTTTTTTTCTTATTCTCCCCTTCAATTCGTCCTTTCATTTCTTGTTTTCGTATGTGAAAAAAAAACTGTTTTCGAACTGTAGCAGCCACAAGACCAAATAACGTCAGTCATTTTCTTCTTGGGTCAGGACTTTGGAGTTAAAAATGACCATTACCCTCATGCATTTTTCCAGCGGTTCATTCGGTTGTGCCTCTGAACCAACAAATAAAAAACAAAATCGACCCAAAAGTCGTACTATCCTCTCAATGTACGTGTTCACAAAATTCGACACATACAGCCGCAGTGCAAGGCGAACAAGAAGAGGACCTACGACAATGGTTACGGTTGGACGGACACGAAAACATGCTGCTGGTGCCCCAGGATAGGTGACTGACTATGTATACCATTTAAAAGTAAGGAAAAACAAGGGGTTAGCATTAGGGGTTAGGATGACACCGGACTCCGGTGTACTTGCCAAAGAGAATTGGCCTTTCAGCAAACCACTTATTTCCATGACAATAGGAGGATACCTGCGTAGGTATGTTGTATGTCTCCCTGTCAATTGAAACAGGTAGGTACAAACAAACAGTGCACCCTTTTGCACGTGGAATTAAAACGCTCTGTTGTAAGCAGTTGTAACCAGTTCAGGGGGTGAGGGGAGGCTTCATCAAAAGCATAGATATTGTATAAGAAACAGAAAAAACAAGAACGGAGGAGCAGATGCAGGTGTAAAACGTTGCAGGTTTACAGGTCGAACATATTTCGGACCGCTAATTTGTGGTTGGGGACTGTTTGCAATTGTATAGGTAGGTATTTGGTATGCAGGCAAGAAGTTGGCACCACCAACGGTTACATTTTGAGGTAACCAATCACTGCCAAGCCGCGATTGATGGTTATCAAATGCAAGGAGTTTCCGTTCTTTTTATGCAGGACACTTGACAGGAATAATTCATGAGTCTTGGAGCGGTTCCAGTTTGTTTTCCTTTTGTTCGCTCTAAGGATGAATATTTTTTTGTTTTTCCAATTTTATAAAGAAAAGTTTTCTTTAAGTGTTTGTCTCTGTTGGATTTCAATGCGCATATTCTTGAATTTAAAAGAGGGTGCTGCACGAATAGGGGCAAAGTTCAAAGAAGGAACTAATGGCGCTGTTTCAAATGGAAAGGCAAGTTGTCTAAAAATAGTCGAATAGGTTGGACTCTTTTAAACTTGATTGAAGAGGAAATAGCGATGGGAAAACTCCCTTTGGGTAACCCAATTCGAAGTTTGTCTTAGATGTATAGGTAGGTGTTTATGTTGCACCTACGACATTTTTCTCAGGGTAGCAACCTTGGTTCTCTTTCTCTGCCATTATTGATGCAACCAAGGATGTGACAGCAATCCAGTCGTGGATTGGTTTATAAAGCCAAGGTTCGGTCTTCATTTTGATGTTTTATTTGATAGGTACGAAGTTTTTTTTGGGTGCAACTCATACAATTCTAGGCTTAGGCTCCTCCAACTATTCGGCGAAGATATGGCGGTGGCAAGTGCGTTAAGAGAACTAAAAAAATGTCGTTTAACAGGATAAAAGCAGCCACTTGATAGAAGAACTTCTGCTTACTTGAACAGTCCACATCGTGATTTAAAACAACCTATCATTAGAGACAAACCATACTGAGACCCCAAACTGGCGTGGCAATCCTCTTTGCCATTTTGCATTCCTATTGGTGTTATGTCAATTAGAATCCATGTGACATGCAAAAAAATGCTGCCAACCGTGGGGAATGTATTTTGAGTTTGGGAATACCTGAACACTATTGTTTAGTTATTATATACCTACACATATTTTTAAAAGGCGATTAATTTGATTTATTTGGTTAATACAACTATTTAAAGGAGATTTTCAATATACATATGTATAAGAAACATATTAGGACAAACACTGTTGTATATTTTCCGCTCTTGAATAGCATTAACATCGATTTCACTGTGTAAATTTTTCTTAAAGAACTGAGGAAAAACTGCTCAAAATGTTTTTATTTTCCTACAACCATTCTGCAGTCATTATTTTTCATAAATATTTTAAGCAAATGTACACTTTCCTAAAAAATAATCCTATCCACAATCCACACTTGTAACGAATAATTTCAATTTTAACGGATAAAAATCTATGATCGCTGACAGCGGAAGTGGCTCATATTTTTTGCGAGTGTGTTGGTGAGCCAGAATTTTTGAATTTACGTGACATTTGTAAATACGAATTTCTATAGAAAAATTATAGTGCACAAAATCGTGGCCATCCCGTAAAAATATAGCATTAGGTAGGCAAAGTAACGGGGAATCGGCCTAGAAAACTGACTAATTCAATAACAGTTTCAATAACAGTAGGTATATGCCAATATTTGTTTTTTTTTTTATGAAAATGAGTACGAAAGAAGGGTTGACATTTTCTGACATAATGCGTAGCAATAAAAGAGGAAGATTTCAGTTGATTTTGTTTGTCAATGGTCTGGCAGCACTGTTATATGTTTAAATGACGTCCCAAAACTCACACATGATTCGAATTTGGCTACATTCGTGCGGTAAGTGTTGAAAAAAAGAGCATATCTACGTGAAAAGAAACACGTGGTTTTATTGTTGAACAATATTTCAAAAATAATGAAAGTTTGGCTACGGAAGTTAGATTTTATGTCGTGGACTACAATGGCAAATTTCAAGAAGCCCTTACACCTTTTTACTCACTTAAAGGTCGGTGTCTCCATGCGCTTACAAAGTTCAAGAACTGCGTCTTATGAACATTCCTACACAGCAAAGAGAGTTCGTTGAATGGATTATTGAACATCATAACGGGTTTGATGATTCTTAAAACTAGCTCATCCTAAGCGATGAAGCTCATTTTCACCCTAATGGCTTTATTAATCCTTGAGGTCATTTGCCGGATGTGTTATTTCATACATAAAGGTAAGATTAGACTGTATATGCCAAGTGGTCATAAAATGCCAATTTCTGACAGTCATCCTGTCAAAATATGGTCATACAGTGTAATGGGAAAATCTCATAATATTATGAGATATTATGCTCCAATGACCTAAATGCCACATATAACCAGGCTGATTTTGACAGATAAAAATGCCCACAAAGCATATACCTATCTAGTGTAATCGGACAGTAATCACGAATACCAGCAAAAAGCCGTTATTTCTGTCATTTTTGATGGAACAAGAATTATTTTGTTGTCATCGGTGTGTGAGTTCGTAGAATTGTGATTTATTTGCATTTTCGTTCCACCACCTACACAATTTGGTAAAAAAAAAAATAAATGCCTTAAATAACCATCAAGGCAAACATGACCATATTTGCAATTTTGGTCATATACCTAGGTAGTCTAATAGGTACCTATACAGTTTTGATAGTCCTGACATTTTGGTCATTTGACAGCTAATCTGTTGATTTGCATGTTGGCATTCATATGCGCATAATTGGCATACAGACTTATCATAGCTTAACCCTATAGGCCTTGTTTAAAATAAAACAAATATATTAAGTACATAACTGGATATAAACTGTTTTCTATTTATTTTAATTCTTGTATTAATTTTGGGACACCTTATAGGTACCTTGGCGTCTGACGGATCAGCTGTGATCGGTCGGTCGATACACTCGTCTGGGCTTTGTGGGGTCTAGTCTCTAGTGGTCTAGACAAACCGTTCAGTTAAGTCTAATTTTGTATCTAGGTAGGTAGGTTTAGAAAACCTACATACCACGGTTGCCAACACGGTACATTTGGGACAAAGTCTTTGTCTTTCCTAATGTTTCTTTGCCCTTTTTCCTTCCCGACGATTTCTCAGTCCCAAACTTAATTTATGAAAAAGAAAACTAATTCAACAATAATAACTAAAAATAAAGTGCACGACTGGGTCGAACAAAACTTTCTCGTTCGTCAAAAGTTTTGTTGGTTCTTTTCTTATTTTATTAGATAGGTAGGTAAAGATCTGAGAAGCAATGCTAGGTAAAGAAACGGTTTATGAAATATAGAAAAAGGAATAGATAGGGTTAAATAAAATTCACTTTTAGTTTTAAACGTTAAAGCTCTAGAAGCAGACAAGTGTCGCAAGTTCTTCTTAGAGAGTTATAAGTGCCTACTGTTCTATATTATAGCTTTTACACTTTACAAGTTTTTGAGTACGAGAACAAGTGTAGTAGGAGTTTCTGATTTTTGGTCTATTTGGGAATAATTTTCTTTTACTGGAATAGATAAATGACGCTGGATTAAGATGTCAATAATTGAATACGTCCAAATAGATTGATATCTTTACATATAAATATGTATATGAATTCAGAGATTTGTTTAAATTTGTATAGGTACATCTCGATGAACGTGTGTGGGTGTGCAAATGAAGTGGGATATTCTGATTGTTGGAATTATTTTATAATTATTTATTCAAAAGGGTTTAAAAAAAAATTTAAAATGCGATATTGAGTTTTAAAAATGTGTATACCTATTATGTACAGAGATCGGCTTCTGGGTAGGTAGTCATTTTAGAGAAATAATTAAAATACCTACAGATTTCTTCGAATTTGTTGAGAAAAACTAAGTAAGGGATCTTAATTAGAATACTGATACTATCGTTAAAGCGGTTTTTGTGAAATTTGGCAGAGAAAACAGTACAATATATTGCAATGTTTAGTTTGAAAAATACTATTTGTTAACTATAATAGCTAAAAACCGATTGGAAGGAAATATAATAATTAAAAAACGACCCCGAACTGTAAGCCCACAAACTCCAAATCCGAAGTTTAAACGAAATCCCGGCAGCCGTTTAGTCTGTAGGCCTGAGGAAGGACGGAAAGACAGGCAGACCGGACAGAATTTTGCGACTCAATTTTTTGAGTTCGTGTAGGTATCATAGATGAAAAAAGGCTTACTATTGTACTAATTTCTGTACTATTTAACTTTCCCGAGTACGCAAGTACCACTTCTCAATTTTGAGTACTATTTGTACTATTTTTAATTTTCGGAATAAATGGGACATGTTTGAGGTTATTTCACTTACGGCCATATTATTTACTCCAAAAATTAAACCCAAGTTCATAATATCTTTAAACCTGAACACAAGAAGGTATTTTAACTCGGCTTAAAATTTCAATCTCATAATATTAACATTTCTTCGTTTCTTAACGATGAAATGTTGATGGCTTCGAAGTAAGAAAATGAATTTAGAACTGATGGAACAGCATAAATGGTGTATCAACGTCGTCCTCGTCTATATCGAATTCACAAGCGGGCTAGGGCTAGATTTTGTTTAGTTTCAGAAATATTTCCGGCTAAAAGAAAGAGGCATATTGGAGGTTTAATTCATAATTATGTAATACAATAAAACTGAAAATCAGCACTCAGCAAATCAAAGCAATTGCCAAGTGACAAACAACAAAAAATAAATGTAAATTTATGTGAAATAAAACATTACGTAGGTGTAAAATTGATCTAAAATCGGTTTAAACTCCACCATTAAATGCATTTGTATCCAGCGGGTTTGATGCAAGTTTTTGAGTGATTATTTCAAGGTTTTTTTTTTTTTTTTGCGTGAATGCAATAACATAAATTTATGGCATTTGAAAAAAAAAGTAGGTACCTACTATTTTGTACGTTTCAGTACTATTTCATTTCAGTTTTTAGTACACTTGAGAAAAGTCGATTCTCATCACTGTAGGTATCATCGTAATGTTAAAATTGATTAACGTATTTGATTGACGAAAACAATATCTTTCTCTTACTACGTAATGAAGAAAGTTAAAAAGGGTAATGTACAGAACGTACACAATTAACATTGGTTATGCGAGAAAATATTTTTTAGGTTATTTTTAGGTAGTACCTACGTTTTGAGGTGTACTAAAATACGAGTTGGGTGTGCAATTTATAAAATTTTTAAAATTTGTTATTCCAGTTGGAAAATTAAATCTTTGTCCAAATGTTAATTTCTCCGTCCCATTCTTTCGATATAGGTATTTGTCCGAAGTTATGTTTCAAGTTGGCAACCGTACTACATACAATTCAGGTGCCTTCCTCAATTTGGGCATTTAAATTTAAATTTATCACGCTAATGTCAATGACAAGTTATATTCCAGTCTTTAGGTCCCTTTCGATGTAGAAAGATACCCAAATCGGTAGATAACAATAAATTCAAAGCACGAGTGCAAGAAGTTCAATGAAACCTGGTAGGTAGGTATGCATCAAAAAATAAACACTCCGACGCATCCCCGCACACAGTTGCCAACCAATAGCAGTCACAAAAACTCGCTTCTATTCGGGTTCGAGATAATAACTCGCTCTTTCAGTGACATCGCATTCGCATTTGTGATTGCGATTACTTTATCACCTAAACCACCCCAAAGGTGTAGACACACACTTCGCCAGCTATAACAGTATCATCATCTATGGCGGCCGTTGTTTTATTTGTGGAAATAAAGCAAACAAACTCGCCCAAAGCTCACGTTTATCCTTGACCTCGCATGCCGCATGGTCTACGCAAGCTTCGGCGAAGCTATTATAGCAAGAGTTTCGGATGCACGTTGTTCCTGTTCATATTCATGAATTGAAGCATCGCAGCGAACTCGCTATTTGCAATGGTATTGTGTACTTGTACTGCCGGCTGCAATCTCTGGTATGTTTGTCCTACCCTCCACCAGTCGTCTAATACAACAGTCAGTGCTAGTGCTCCTGGATCGTACCTATACACATTATTTGGCTTGAGTTGGACGAGCTTTTTTCGTCTACAGACTACAGACATAATAAACGCATCGCAGACAGAATCACTGCAATAGATGTTGAGGTGTGTCTGTGTGCAGCGCCAAAGTAAAACAGTTCATTTGAACAACAAAAATGCTTCACTCCAACCATTTCTTGGGTTGTTGACCTTTATTCCGTGATTCGCAATTCGCATCAAAGCTCAGCGACGACGCGACGGGCGGATGTTTTTTTTTTTTTTGCGAGTGTGTGGGTGTGTGTGTATGCGCTGTTTCGTTGAATTTGTTTGTTTTCCGTTTTTTTGGGGTTCTTCTTCCATGATTTGTGCGGGGTGCAGTGCAACGCATCCAAATCCGTAGCAGCACAGTCCACACTCCACAGCATCGAAGAAGAAGGGGTTTATTTTTGTTTATTTTTTGTCCTCTCATTTACTCGACGGCTTTCTTTTGTCTTTTCGTTTTCGGTATTCTGCTCATTTTTTGTCTGTCTGCTCCAAAGTTTGGCCAACACAGCGTAACAACAACAAACGGTTTGTTTATCTCTGTATTTCTTTGGGAACATTTTTTGTCATCTTCGGTTTGGTTGCTGGTTGCCTCTGCTCGTAGGCTTTGTCTCTGAATAAAACAAAAAGTACTAAAAGTCAAGTCCTCATGCATATGGGACATTGCATATGTCGCAAACCCCAATCTCATACGATAGGTTTTGTCTTATACAATCTGGTCGAATAAATTGACGATTAACTAATTCATTATGATCAAAATTTGAATGGGATTTTTGTTGGAAATATTTTTAGGAATGCTGTTTTATTGGAATTCGTTGTCCCTCCATGTCCATGACGTTGCATTTGCATCTGTGTCTGTTGACGAAATGTTTTTGGTTTTGTTCTATATGTTGGCCCGGCACCAACCACCGACACCGACACATTCTGGAGAGAAAACGATAAGAGCATTTTTGCTTTTGCATTATTTTTTGCGAGTGAATCAGTGAGCGGAGGCATTGAACTGTGTAATAAAAGTGAAGGTCGGAAGACAAACGCTGTTTTCATTTTATGGGGTTTTTCAAATGCGTTCAATATAGGTACATATGCGAGTCCACGAGTCGTTGCGCCGTACAGTGTATACCTAGGTACCTACCTACCTAAATACAAATATTTTGTAAATAAACTGTACGATTGTGTTTATTTGATGGCTGGTTCATTGGCTTTCAAAATTAATTTAAATGTACGGATACGGACCGAGGAGCTATGTATGGAGGTAGGTAGGTACTTTTGGGTAGATATGGAGATTGGTACTTGGTATAGGAATACCTATACCTATCAATCTGCCAAGCTTACAAGTCACTTTTATTTAGCAACTGTTTGTTCTATCATTTTCCAAGTCTGTATAGGGTGATGGCCCCTAAGGTCAGCCCCCTCCAGTAGTCAGCCTCTGGAATACAAAATGCAGCGCAATAGTTAATCCTTTGGTCTTTCTTTCAAGCAAAAAATATTTTTCCTTTGGCTAGCATTTCTTCTATCTGCGTCCAAAAACTTGCAACAATCCTGGTGCTGCTTCGCGCGTAAAAAATAGGTATATACCTACTTGAGTACAGTTTTTATAAACGCAGGAAACGAGTGGTAGGTATTCAAAAAAAAATAAATACCTAGTAGGGTAGAGGCACTAGTATCCGGACAGTGTTAGTGTCCGGACACTATGTTGTTTATCTGATGAAAATAGGTAAATCACACATAAATAGTCTCAAATATTAACAATAATATAATCCTTTATGTGTCACTCATATCCATACGAAGTTTGAAATCAATCAGATGCATAATGTAAGAGTTAAGCGGCAGTGTTGTGGCTGAGCTCCGAGAGTGTGGTTTTATTGTCATTTTGCATACCAAAAAAATAGTGCGAGCATTTACAAAAAGTAAGTTATTCAAATAGTATTTTTTAAAGTATTCTTCTGGAAAGTACTCTGTTTTCCTTTAAATAGAACCCACTTTCATAATTAAAACAAAAAAATAGAATAAAATTATTTTTTTGGTCTAATTTTTAGTGTCCGGATACTGAAACTAAAATTAAAGAGCATTTTCGGTATCCGGACAACCTGTCCGGATACTGAAAATTTGAGAGGAAATACAAATCCTCGTTTAAATGCTCCTAAAACATACTTATGTATGTTTCTAATGAGAGAGAGAAAAGGAATTGTGTTTTTCTCGCTGGTTTTCAGTATTCGGACAGGGTATACTAAGTGAGAATATAGCTGTCCGGATACTGAAAAATTAGTTTTAGTTTCCGGACAACTTATTGTTTTGAATGTTATTTTCGGTTTTCAAAGCTCTAATTATCGTAATAGGCATTTTATTTTAACTCATTTTTTAAGAAGTGGTTGCAGAAAGTATAGCTAATGCCTTAGACGATATACCTAGGGACAAATCAGTTAATCATTCGTGTAAAGCTGGTTTATGCCGTTCAACATTACATGACCGGTTAAAGGGCAAAAGATTGGTGAAAAAGCTACGAAAATGGGACAAGATCCTTATTTGACAAATGAAGAGCAGGAACGGATTGCTCAGTGGTGTGCTGCTCTTTACAAGTGTGGATTTCTTATTAAGGTCCACGATCTGTTAAACATCAGCAAGGTTAGGGCAGCAGTCACCCAGAATCCATATTAAAATGTTAGGGAACTAATTGAATATTTGAAAAGCATTGGTCTGGAGCAAATCATAAATGAGCCTAAACGAATTAAATTTAAATAGTGACGAAAGCATCTGTCCAAAAACTGGCAAGGTTATAGCCCCAAAAGATTACAAAAACATATATGTACCAAATTGCTGCTAAAAATGAAAAAGAGACGTTAACGGGCGATTAAGTCCATCAAACCACCACTTTGCAATCTCAGAGAGAGATTGAAAAATAAGATTCGAATGAAAGCCAATAACAGGTGGAAAGATTTAACCACTTGGGAAATAACACGGAAGCTATGGCCGGAATATAATCCTAGTCGGACTAGCAAGCTTATGCGGTTTGATCCTGATTAACAGGTTACAACTTCCTAAGAAACCACACGATGAAATTGAAACTCAGGAATGACGATTTATGCAGGGGCTGCGGAGACGAGGAAGTACACGAGGACACACCTCACTTCCTTTGTCATTGCCCGAGTCTCTGTCACTTGAGGAACAGAACACTTGGAACTATTACTTCCATGACGTACATGAACTTTCTCATGTCTCACTATCTGATCTTATCAGGTTTCTGAGGACATCGGGATGGCTGGACAAGGTCGAGTAACTGTGAAGTAACACTCATCACCGCCAACAACACCGGCTAACCCCCTTCAAAGCCATCACAATGGGTCCACATGGACCTAAGTGGGGTGCGGTAGGGGTCGCTCTGCCATATCCACCCATAAACCTAACCCCTAACCTAACTGTTTCCATACTTGCGTCCTCCAAAAGACATTGTTGACAGCATGCCAAAACCATGTTTTTTGCTGGTTAATAACGTGGAACGACCTGTAATATTGTTCGTAGATGGGCACAAGTCGCATCTAACCCTGGGAACTCAGTGAGTTTACCAACAACCAAATAATTGTTTATATGCGTTGCCACCGAATACCACCCACATCATGCAACTGGCTGACGTTAGTGTTTTTAAGCCTTTGAAGTCCAATTGAAAAAAAAAAAAATCGTGAATGGGAATCCAAAAATTTGAGACGGGCTTTAACAAAGAGGAACTTCTGTCCCCTTTTGAATGATGCTATTGTCAAAAAAAAGATACGGTTGCTACCATACAAAATGCATTTAAAAGATGTGGCTTGTATTCCTTTGACCCATCAGCTATTTGTTATACGAAATGCGCTAAAATCTATGTGGAGAGATTAAGAATAGCTCAAACTCAAACTCCAGAATTATTCGATGACGAGCAATCGACTAAAACATCAAAATTAAAGATTGCTGTCGATGTGATTGAGTCATTGTCAGAACAATTAAGAAATGTTGGAGTTGATACCAATATCGTTTTAGAAGTTATCATTTTAATGTGGGTACATATATTTATAGTTAAAGTACCTATATTTTATAAAAAAAATATTTTTTTTAATCAAATAAAGGCAAAAAACGACTTAAACTTCATATAAACTTTTCTGTCCGGATACTAAAAAAAAAGTGTCCGGAAACTAAATTCTGCTGTCCGGATACTAGTGAAAATCGAACTTTTTTGAATTTATTTTTTATAAATATTCAGAACGTAACATTCGAAAAAAATGTTAATGTATTATTATTAATAAATATCGCCACTTCTACAAACATTTTATTTTTTTGCGGTAGCTTTAATATTGACCGAACTGTTGGAAATCAAAGTTACCAAATACGTTAAGTGTCCGGATACTAGTGCCTTTACCCTACCTAGAAGTGGTTTTGGAAAAGTGATACAAATACTAATCCATTTAATGTAGGTATTTGCATTTTGTGATTTTTGTTATGTTATTGACAGTTTATTTTAACTATTTCTTAACTTAAAATGTTAAAAATATGTTTTGTTAAATAATTAAGAGGGGGGCCGACCTTATGACGCATTATTTTTATGATTGTCCTAGGCTCAGCCCCTCCGGCTGACTACTGGAGCCAACGTTAATTTTTTTTTTTACAATAGGTAACTGAGTATGCAAAATGAATGGAAACTTCAATCTGTCTAGATTCGCACCAAAATTTCGATCAATTTTCTTTGTTTTCCAGTAGTCAGCCCCCCTGTACATTTACTAGAGAAATGGGGGCTGACTATAGAAGACACGGTTCTTTTAAACGTTCTCCAGTTGTCAGCCCCCCTTTTTATGAAAATGAGTAAATTAAATTGGGGCTGACTACTGGATACTTGCGTGACTGGAGTTGAGGGGGCTGACTACTGGCAAATCATACCCGTTTCACTTATTTTCTAAATAGTTCGCATTAGGTAGCTCATACACTTAATAAGCTTAGTATTTTCGATTCTACAGACTTCAAACATTCAGAAGAACCAAATACTTGATTATATACTTGAAGAATGGATTTTTAAGGACCAATCAAACTCAAAAAAAAAGTTAGGGGGGCGACTACTGGTGCCATCACCCTACCTACCTATACCTACCCACTTATATACCTAGGTATACACAATATACAAATGTGACTATAAATTGTGCATGCCAAATTGGCTATCTAGATCCTTGGTTCCAATATGGCACATTCAGATGGGAGATTTCGAAATACCTAGTTCATCCGCCGCCATAAGTTAGCGTCTGGGATAGGTATAAAGATAAAGAACAGCGGAGTAATGAATCATTTTTTCTTTCTTCCCAGCGAAAAGTATTTCTCCCTTGGTTAAATGATTTCTCTATCTGGGTTCAAAAACTTCGCATTACCTATGCATATATTCAAAAAAATGTATAGGTAGGTAGGAAGAGTAGCCTAATTCCTAATTCCCCAAGTCGTTAAAATTCAAAGTTTGCCAGTGTTCGGCCGCCAATGTTCAACACGAAATCTTGGTGGCCTGATATAGGAGACCCGTATCTAACTAACTCACTAACTCCGGCCCCTTCTTTTATCATAGGTCTATAACAAATTTTCATTATGTTTCCATTTACTTTTTGATCCTAAAATACCTATTCAAATTCTTGTCTTAACCGACTTAAATAGTTATGAGCCGGGCAAATGAAAAGCATGCTGCGATTTCCATTAAATAGTGGAGAAATACTGTTATTTTTGAGGTTTACGAATATGGGCGAAACAAAGTTCGCCGGTACATCTAGTTCTACATAAAGGAACAAATTTGGAGCAAACCTTATTTGAAATCCGTGAAAATAACAAGCGAGAAGGTTTTTGGATTCCATCAAGGATGATTCTTCAGGACCGAATTCGCAAAAAAACTTCAGATAACCTTGAATATTTAGACCCTGCCGTGTGCTCTCCGCATAAGAAGAAAATAAGCTTGAAAACTGGCTTATAAATCTATCGAAATGCGGCTTTCCTTAAACCTGTGAAAACCTCTTGAAAACGGCGCGGGATATTCTTCAAGAAGAAGGCCGCGAAACCCCTTTCAAAGACAGCAAACCCGGTAAGAAATGGTTCTACGGTTTTATGCGACACCATCCCCATTTAAGCCTACGAACCTCTGAAACTGTATCTAAAAGTCAGGCTCAAATAACAGCGGAAAGAATTAGAAAATGATTTATAGAGCTCAAAGAATAGACATTCTTGAGGATTCTTATAGAATCTTTAATGCCGATGAAACGGGATTCAGCATGGCTCCAAAAACTGGAAATGTCATTGCCCCAAAAGGAATTAAAAATCTTTATGAAGTCAAGGCAGCAAATGAAAAAGATAACTTAAATGTTCTGATGACTTTTTCAGCAGATGGAAGAACAGTTCCTCCTATGGTGGTTTATAGGTTTTGCTTTACAAACGATCTCTCTACTGGCTAAAATCAGTCGAAAGTAAGAAGCCTGAATGGGTTTTTGGCATTTTTTTTATATGCAATCAGTGGCAGTGTACCTATAGACAAATATAACGTCCCTAATCCGAAAGACAATATGCCCCCTAGAAAACATTCTCGTTCTTAAAAAAAACACGGGGATTCACGAGGTTCTACGTTCGCAAGGGTTAGGGAAATAAATAAAACAACCAAAAAGACCGAAGATTACAATTTAAGGGCTCCCTAAATTTAATGTTAAACCTAAAAATGTTTATTTAAAACGTATCTGCTGTCATCTAACATTTCGACCCTGGGACCAAACGTTCTATTTCGTTCCGAAAGTTTATCCTATTCAAAATAGCTATCCTTTATATAAAATAATATTATTTCTACTTTCGGAATTCGAAATCCGACAGCAGTATATTTCACTCCTCTTTCAAAATAAAGTACCTACATACAAAACGTTCGTTTTCGATACAGAGTACGGTACAGTAATACAAATTTTTTTAATATTTAAAATTTTTTTATTTTGGAACCAAAAGTATCAGTACTTCGATCGCGAAAAGGACTTCAAGGGTCATTATATAAATAGGAGAACATCCAAAGTTCCCGTACACTTTTTTGGTATTTACTATACTCTGTCCAAGAAAAATTGTCAGTACAGGGAAGATAGGATGTTTGTCTCTCAGTCTGGTTGCAATGACTTACATAAATCGGTCCCTTTTTAAAGCTCTCACAGGGTTGCCGTAGTGTGTATGATAATTCGCCATAACTCAGAGAGCAATTCTGTTAGGGTTACCATCTTCCAATTTAGCCAGGTCTCATCAGTAAAATAAATCGTTCTTTTCTCTTCGTAGATATCTTCGTCTCCAAGAAATAATGTGACTTCTTTCCAAAAACAAATTCTTTCGCTGACGTTTGACGAATTTAAGTCCGAGATCTTTTTGCAATATTGTATGCAAAGTTGATCTGCTTAGTTTTGTTATATTTTCGCTTTTTTGTACTTCCAATAATATCTTGTCTAGCGTTGGAAGGTCATTATCCATAAAAAACTGATGGACTATCCGCCTAATCGCACATTTGTCAAAATCATCCACCTTGCTCTTGATACCGGAATTATTTTTCTTCTTTGGTGGTGAATTGTGGCCTTCGATTGCAGTTTCCCTTAAAAGCCTGTATACAGTTCGTTCCGTAACAGAAAAAACAGTAGCCGCATTTCCTACGGCTTCCGATTTACTTTTGAAAAGGCCATGGAATTTTTCAGTTGCATCAACAATTTGTTGTTTCTTTTCTACACTTAGGTCCTTTGAAGACTTTGTAGCCATGTTTCTGTTAATTCATATGCACAATAAAGTTTACCACTTGCTTAGATGCACTATCCGCTATTGAGATAACAACCATTGTTTCCGCCTTATATACACAAAAACAGGCAATTAGAAAAATTATATAACCACGATGCAATGTCATATACCTAAACAGATGGTAAAAGGACTGCACTTGTGCAGCTCTACATAATTTTTTTTAATATAGACATATATACCTAGATTACATATTTGTTAAAAAAATTATTACCCGTCAATGCAGAACTTCGCGGAAACAGTAGCAAAAAAAGGATCATAAAATCCTTTCAAGGCATTTGCTTTAGTGGAGAGGAGTGACCGGATGTGGTAAAACCCAACGACCGAAAATAAACAGTATAGGTCTATAGGAAATATGAATTTATACCTACCAAAACATGCAGAAATATTCCCCGAACGAATAATAATTTATCGCAATATCACTTCAACGCACATCATGATCACTTGTTGCGTTAATGAAATGATTGCATCAAAACAACTCACGAATAAACCTTATTTCTAAAAGACAACATTAAAAAATATGTTTTAACTGAATATTATTGGATCTTTCAGAAATACAAACAAATTAAAACCGAATGGCAGCACCCCAAATAATATGCCGCTCTCAAAAGCTCCAAAAAGCTCCAAAAAGCACCAAAACCGAAAGTTCTTTGACAAAATTCAAAGAAAAACCCTTAATGATATGCTAAAATTCACATATGGTAACATTTCTCTGATGTGCTTCAGTCACTCACACTGCTTATTTTGGTTGATGATAATAGCAAGCGAACACAAGCGATCGTGCTCATTCTGCCCGCAACTGTGTGGCAGAGTGGTTGTGGAGGGATGTATGCGAATTTCAGGAAAATTACAACAACAAAATGCTTTGGAATGCCAGTCGTTTCGTTTTTATTTCAGTGGCAAATCTTGTGTTTGAGTGCCGTGAGAGAGCTACAGGCACCACTGGTAGAAAAAAGAGCTTCCCATAAGGCCTGTACTGACAATTTTTCTTGGACAGAGTAGCTCTTCTCGCCCGGCTTTGCCCGTGCCAAGAAAAATTGTTTCCGTAAACAAAATCTACGAAATAATTAAATTCATGTAGAATTTTTGACCAATACGATCTCACAGTATATTGCGATCAAAATTAAAAAAAAAAAGATCACCGTACAAAATGTATGGAAAATTAGATTTTACGAATGTTCCAATTTCCTTTTAAAATTTTCCATTTTTTTTTTCCAAAATAGAAGACAATCACATGTGACAATATAGCAAAGCAAAAAACTAGCTTAATACAGATACAAGACACTTGATTAATATTTTGTTCTCCAAAATATCTAAAGAAATCAGGAGTCGAATCGCGTCCTCCATGATCGAGCATTTTGTGACGGAAATTGTTTTTGTTTCACATGTTAAACCAACTAAATTCGAGCTACCCGTTCACGGAAGTGGCGATTCGACCCCAGTAGTTGTTCCACAAAAAAGTGGTATTAGTCCTTTCCACACACTGAAATAATAAATTTGCATTAAAAAAAATAATATAGCTCCTTAAAACTTGTGAGTGATAAACAATAGTGGATCTGTGCCACTCCAACTATGAACGGCAAACTTTGCGCCGTATACTAATAACACATTTTAAATTCGACTTTAAAATTTAGACGTGAAGTCCGATTTATGTGACATTTATTTTAAACTTAAAGACGTGTCGAAAGTGTGTGACATTGCTTCGTTTGCTTGCTTTTGAACCATGTTCTTTGCTTATAATCAGGAAAGTTTTTTAGTTCAGTTCAGTCAACAAATAGTCCATCATCTCCACATAAAACTCTGAATTAACCGTGTCTCATGTATAGACTGATTTGCACGTTTTCGTCAGTTCATGACGGAATTCATTCTGTCGAAAACAGCTCTGACATTGAACCACCATTTTATCTTCAATGTTCCCATTCAATTCTTCTGAAAATTGGCCTAGACAAAAAATGATAAGAAACTAAAAAAATGCTTGATATATCATCGATCTGAATCTTTGTCAAATTTTCGCAGAAGCCATAAAACGAATGTTTGCTGTAAACCATCATTGAATGGCCTCTATTCTGCAGCAGCTAAAATAGATCTAGACCACCATTTGTATGCTAAATTTACGTATGGTTCAAAGGTTAAAGAGCTTAGCACTCTTAAGCTCGCCGAAAAATAGTGGATCATCTGCGACTGCGACAGTTCGGCATTATTATTTTTCGGATTAGCAATTTTTTTATGATCTACTTATGGACAGCGCTGCCACTTTGCTACAATCGTAGCAAAACTGCTACGCGAATTTTTTCCCTTGTGGCAACACTGCTCATGGATCGAAAATGTGTCAGTCGAATAGTGTCTTTTTAATTTGACGATAGTTCTTTCATTTCTGACTCAATGTCGAAGTGGGCGGTTTTTATTTTGTGCTGCCATCACCTCTTTTAACCTTATGCCTTGACAAGTAAAAAAAAGAGAAGATAACTTAAGTAAAGCCAATAAGGGGGAACAATAGAGGTCCTTAAGAATGCACTGATTGCACTACTGAGTTTACAAGTGGCCCGTATGCATACATACTCAAATTATTTATTTGGTAGATCACTACCGAACTCTTCTTATTGGATTGCTTTTTACTTTTCTAAGTTTGTGAAGACTTCCAGGAAAACCCCTCAATTGCTACCCCTTACTTTAAGGACATGATAGACTAGTAGAGCGGAAATCAGATTTTTTATTGCAATAAATGCATCTTTATTCAAAAGAAATATCCAAACGGTTTCTGTTTTCAGAATTCACTTCCCACAGATGAAAGAACGAACGCACGCATAACCAGAGTATACAGCGACGAGAGGACATTGACCCACAACCCTCTAACTGCATATAGAGCGCGCATGCATTTCGATTTTATGCAATACCCCCTCGCGAATATTTGAAGACCTAATTCATGTTCAGCGTCCATTTAGCAGCAGGCGCGCTATTATTCAAATTCTACGAATTGAAATTCTAAAAATTGCATGCGTTTTCAATAGGCCAGCAGTGCGAGGCTGCTGCATAACGACCCCTTGTTTTGTTTTCCCAAGTAGTGCAGCAGCATTCACTCACTTATCGCGAAATTCCACACCGACGACGTCGTGTACGTATGTGCATTATGGGATTTTAATTTTTATTTAATTTTCTTTGTAGCTAGGTCATTGTCCCTTAGTGACTGACAGCATCACATGCGTAAAATGCGTTTCGCATCACAATTGCCGCCGGTCCCACTGCCCTTAATGCTGCTGATGCATTTATGCTTTCGAATGCAAATGCAATTGCAAGCAGATATCCGTTCTATTGTCCTTTAGGAGGAACACATACTTTTTGCTTACGCATTTCCACCATTTCCGTTACGATTTTTAAAATGGCAATGCATGTGATGTGATTTGACCGCCCTATTTCGAATGAATATATTCTTGCCTACATCGTGGCTTTTGTGCACGCAGCAGCACAAGGTACGCGCTTCGTTGTTATTCGAGCGTCGTCCACCGATCGATGGTACTACTTGTGCATACTTTAGACTTGATATCCCTCGTTTTGCATAGGCAACGCTATAATCTTCCCAGAGTTTAATATACGACGACGACAACGACGAAGTTTGTTTTTGAAAAATGCACAATGCTGTCTCAAAGGACAGCCAGGGGTAGCAACCCCGCAGTCCTTTGAAACGCACACAATCAAGTACCACATACTCGTGCGCTCCTCTTGCTTGCGTCCATTTAGCATGGTGGATTAAAAGCAGCGATTCATGCACCAACTTCAAATCCAATGAAAGGATTTTTTTTTTTTTCAAAATAAACCAAAAAAAAAATGTAATTCAAGAAAAAACTACAACAACAGCATACAAAAAATGCACAACATAAACAGGAATACAGCAAAAAAAAAAAAACGTATGGAAAGGACGCAGGAGCAATCAGTTTTGGACGATGGAAAAAATGCGCGCAGATGCATTCAACGATTGAATGCGGTACGCAAATTTCTGCTGCACAGATTCGATTCGATTCACTTTTTTTTTTTTGCTCTGACAAATTCAAATATAAGACTTGATCAAGGAGCAGGAGGAGGGTACCGGCTGGCCTTTTTATCTTGTCTTGTGCTTTCAAATTTTCGTCGGCAAACAAATTGTTTCTCGAGTAGATTATGAGTCCTTGTATTGTGCATCTTGGCATTGTTAGTGCGGAGTTTTTGCATTGAATTGGAAGGATGGAGAGCTTCTTGCACCCTTGCATAGAAGATTTGTTTCAATGGGGCGCATTATCCTTTTATTATAAATTATTGTATTGTGATTCATTAAATAGAACGATATAATGCAATTGAATGCAGGTTTCCTTTTATTCAGCGCGTACAATTGTATAAACCGGCGGATGATTTAAAAAAAACTTGGTATACCAATATTTTTGCTTTGAATGCGATTAAGATTCACATCAAAACTGGAATGTACATTGATTGCAACTAAAAATAAACGAACTTGAAGGTATTGGATTCTGTCTGCATTCATTGACGCCTTAGGGACGTCACCCTTCATATACCACTACCTTAGCGTTTACGATAATTGTGCGCCATTTGGTTGAGGCTTCTGCAGTGCGTTTCAGTTAAAAGTTTCTCGGTAGAGCATATTTTGCCAACAATAACATTTCCGTGTGCGCGATAATTGAAGGCAAACAATTTCAATTCCTATCCTCACAGAGCTAAATAATACACTCCTGTAATGTAATATTCCTCTTTCAAACGTTTAGCAACTATTCGAGACTGTTATTTTCCAAAAAACCTACATAACTTTGTACACTCAAATAAATGTAAGAAGATTGGCATAGAATCCTTAGGACCAATGGTAAGCATTCGACATATATCGTACCTTCAGAAAAAGGCCAGATTTTTACATTTTAAAGCATTTACGATTTGACATTTTGTAAAATGTGGTCAGTGTCATATAGCGGAGGTTATCGAAATGACAAGTTAATCGAATTCATGTCAAGATAGTTGTGACATAGCTAGAAGGATATAACTCTCTTCAATTCAATTCAATGAACAAACTTAGTTGGTTTAGGCATATCAACGTAAGTTTTAAAAACTCATATAATTGTACGTTATAGTTCAGGTATCAAAAAGTGCCAAAAAAAACGTGCATAGTTTTGATACTAAAAATCAAATAAAGGTACTTTTGAAATTTGGACACATCTCGAAAACGGCCCATGCGATTGTAACAAAAATGCATCTCTAAGGTAATATGGTCATTTCAATCTTAATAGTAAACTCAGTTTTTCTCTGCATTACCGTATAATGGATTTTTGAAAGGCTGTAGGAAATAAGGCCCAAAAGAGGAAATTAAATAAGGCCCCAAATTTGGGGTTCATTTCATAATGAAATTAAAAATAATGAAAAATACTTTTTATTTCATATTGTTGATGTTAGATAAACTAATTTAAATTAAAGGCATTTTGTATATATATATACTCAACCTCGCACCCACTCCGTAATCTAATAGTAAACCCAAGTAGGGTGGTTGCAGGGGGGCAGCATCCAGTAATTTTTTTAAAAATTGAGTTCTTTAGTTTACCCGAACACGGCAATAACGATTTTGACCAAAATGCAAACTTAGAGTAAAATTGATATGTTCAAAATTATTGCGTTCTTAATTTTCAACTCGAATCACTGAAAACGCTTATTTTAAAAACTGTTCATATCTCGAAAACTGCATTTTTGGGTTTTGATAAAACTTTAAAAACCAAGTAATGTTTACATCCCGAACAATAACTACTTATACACGGTTTTCAGGTAAATAGTTAACCAAACATTGCAATATTTGGAAGGTTTTTTACTAATTTTACAAAAACCGCTCTAACGATTTCAATGAAAATACATATTAAAGTATAAATAAGTATTCTAAATAAGATTCCATACTTAGTTTTTCTCCAAAAATTCGAATAAATCCGTTTTTTAATTATTTATCAAAAACCACTACCCAAAAGCCGATCTGTGTTCATATATAGATATTTTTAAAACTCAATACCGCACTTTAAAATTAAAATTGGAACAGCCATTGAAAATGCTAAAGGGTGATTTTTTAAGAGTTAAGTTTTTTAGGTTGGCAGCACTGGTTAGTATTGACCTCCAAACGTCATCTGTCAAAGTGAAAAGTTTTTAGTATAGGTACTAGAAATTTATTATAAAAATTCGTGCTCTGTGAAAAATGCAGTCAAAAGTGCTCTGTGAAAAGTCGTATGTGGTGGAAGAAACGCGGCGAACGATATCGAGCCATGATACGCGACTTTTTTTTTGCCCCAGTTGGCTGAGTTGAACTTGATTGACATGTGGTTTCATCAAGTCAGTGCCACATGCCACATAGTTCGTGAAACAATGGAAATGTTAAAGGATGAATTTGGTCAGCAGCTTATCTCTCGACATGGCCCTGTGAGTTGGCCGCCAAGATCATGCGATTTAACGCCTTGATTATTTTGTGTGGGGTTATGTAAAGTCGTTAGTCTATGTGGACAAGGCGAACACGATTGAAGCCTTACAGGATAAGATAACACGCGTAATTCGTGGAATACAGGCCGAAATGCTCGAAATAAGACCCCAAATTGGACCTTCCGAATGGACCATTTGAAACGGAGCCGCGGACAACATTTAGATGAAGTTGTCTTAAAAACGTAAATGGAAAAGGCCTATTTATCGATTACAATAAAAATTTTGAATATTTGATGCAAATTTGAGTGTTTTATTCGATTTAAACAACAAAAATACTCTTAAAAAATCACCCTTTATAATAACGAAAAACTTATTTTTATCAAATAAAGCCCACTTCTTCTTTTTTTTTAAACAATATTGAATATGGACCTTAAAATAATTCCAACCACTTGAAGTTTACACCATCAGAAAATCTCACTTCATCTGCACCCCTACACACGTAAATCGGGATAATAAGTTTATAACTGCTTATGCAAATTAAAAAACAAACCTCTGAATTTTGGTTAATGTAATCATTGACACCTAAAACCAGCGTCACTAAGCTATTCCAGTCAAAACAGATCAGAAAATAGAATCTTCTATTATACGTTTATATCCCTTAACCCAAAAAGTTTGTAAAGTACAAAAGCTTATAAAATAGTACAGTCTAATCATAAGTTGCCCTCTAATCATAAGTTGCGACAAATGCCTGTTACAAGAGCTTCAACTTATAAAATCTCACATTGTTATTTAATATTTTTACTGCTATATCAGATAAATAACTCAAAAATTTATTTTATTTACCACTTTTTCTAGCATTGCTTCAAAGATTTTTACATAATAAAATAAGAAAACAAGTACTAAGCAAAATTATGATCAACCAGAAAGTTTCGTCCGACCCAGTGGTGCACCTTATTTTATTATTTCAAGCGGGTTTCCATTTTTTGCCATTTCGATAATTTCAGAATCAGGTTGTCATTGTCATGTCATCAAATACTCGTAGTACTTCTAATGTGACTGAAATAAGCCCATAATGAAAGAACTGATATTTATACTTACTAATTATTGCGGTTGATGCGCGGAACCTTGGAAAGTGGTTCACATTCCCCTTGGATTTATACAAAATAAATGAGCTACTTGGCCGCACTTGTACATTGCAAATGAAAGCGATGCTTTCATATTCTGTTTCTGGAAAAAATTATTATGCGAACCAATGACGCGGATACAAGTGTAATCAACGGAACCCACAAATTCCCTATAGACATGGTATTTATTTACAATGGAGTAGGTTGAGTTGAATGTTTAATCTGCTCCTATTATACATTTACAGTAGGTATTCTCATTCTGGAATCGGCGAATGAACGTTATAAGATTCATACATACTGCACACATATTATTTCACCTTCAACCTGCAGCGCTAATTAAAAAACATTTTTTGAAATGTCAAATTAGCTGATATGCAATAGAATTGTGACATTTGCTAAAATTTTCCATCATTTCACTTGTGCCAACTGGGATCGAAAAATGTTGATGCTGTTGGTGTTGAAATGTTGATTTTACATAGCTTTTAGGTGTAGGCGAATTGTGTTAAAATGCAAGACAGTTTTTGACAGCGGTCTAATTTATAATACCATCGTGATGAACAAGTGGAATAATAATAAATAGACATAAAAAATAGACATTAAAAATGATCCGCACAGGTCAGTTGTAAGTAGGTTCTTAGTAAATAAATAAATCTTATCCTAAATTAATTTTTCTAAAGAATATTATCTATATATATCCGTCCGTAAGACCGCCAATAACACGGAAACGAATCGTCTGATTTGAGCTATCTTTTCTTTGTTGTGTTTTTCTACGCCCAAGGAAGGTTCATAAAGAAAGAAATTGGAATATTCGTAAAAATTTATTTTCCACACGTACGGGGACTTTTTTTTTGTAATTTTGATAGCAATTATGCAGTGATACCTATTTGTCAAAAAGTCTACATAAATGTATTTATTTAACGTCATGGGGTTTGTACTCCTCCGAAACAGCTGGACCGATTCTATGAAATTTGTTGTGTATATTATTTGGTTGGTATGAAGAATCGGTTTTAAAGTATATCTATTTCATACCGCTAGGTGATTGATATTGATATTGATGATAGGGTGTCCAATTTTCCATGCCTATGTTTTTTGTTTGTATTTTTTTAGATTTGGCATCACATCAACAAATATCTATAACCCCAAATCTTCAGCATGCTACCCCAACCCACCATTTTTTTAATCACGATTTAGGTATTTTTGTATGAACAATATCCAAATAATTTAGTCGTCGTTCGTTTTTAAACCAGAACGAAATTGTTGAATAACAGATGGCAATGCTTCCCCCCGATTGAACTTTCATTCACATATGCGCAAGACCTTGACAGGAAGTTTCGCGTCACTTTGACATTTCACATTTATATACCTTATACCACAACCCCGAACATTTTTAACCGTGAAAACCAGAAATTGTATTCTTTCGAGGTGGATTCTGGGGATTTCTGAAAATTAAATTTAATATCAAACAGCAGCAGTGTATTCACCGAAAAGCGGCGATGATTCTACAAGAATGTAATTAATTTTACTCGTGAACGCATCCAATGATTCTGAATCTAAACCCAACGGATAAGAGTTTAAACTGGAAGCTTCCACCGCGTTTCCACGATTATGAATTATGTCCGCCCTCTTGTCCGCCATATTTGCTTGCATTGGTTGGGCAAATCGTGTTATGACATTTCATTTCACAAGATCTCATCAACGAAAAGAAACAAGTAAAGGTGCAAGGTGGCTTTCGCTTCTTAAGATTCGCTTTCAGATTTTCGTGTGTCTAGTCCAATATAAAAACATAACTTGCACTTACTCAATTAAACAATTAACAGAAATAGAAATAGAATAGCGTTTGCTTGAAGTTGAAAAATTTCATGAAAACGTAAACAAACTCCACTAGCTGTTGTCAAACTCAAACGCATTTGCATTGGTCTGAAGTAACTAAAAAAAAAACTTCGTTTAACAGGGCAATTGTTGTAAATATGCATTTTTATTAATTTAAGGTAACACTTTGAGAAAGTAAAAACTCATCCATAATTGAATACGCGCACTTGTGTTCCGCAGTGGCTTATTGGTTAGTGTGTTGTACTACTAAGCGAGGGGTCGAGGTTCGAATCCCGCAAAAACCCAAATTCCAACTTAATGTTTTTTCACTACGCCACCTCTCGCGAACGTCTGAAAAACATCCGAGAGTATAATTCTGTGGCCACAAGCGAAAACCGCTTAAGTCGACTTAAGACAAAAATGTTATAACGCTTTTTGCAATGAAAAATAAAATAAAACAATTCAAAAATTGTTCAAATGATTACGATTAAAGCCTTCTATCAGAATCGGCAGTTTTTTTTTTCTTAAATGTGTCAGATTTTTTCCAAACTTAAAATTAAGTTTCAAAGTGCTATTCCGATAGATTCATATTTAGACTTAAGCGGTTTTTGTTTGAGGCCACAGAATTGTCTTGAAAGAGCTTCTCAATTAGCCGTTTGGAGTCGGCATAAAACTGTAGATCCCTTCCATTCGTTCCAAAAATGAAAACTCACACAAAACGAATGGTTGTGAGAAGCTAGGTTTAGGGTCCCTCCGGACCTGTTGCGCAAACTATTTATTTATTTATTACTTGTGTTCCCGAGAATTACCAAAACAAAATGTTTTTTTCTTGCTGTCAAACGCTAGTCTAGACTTCGAATGTCAAATTTCACTCAGAAGATAATGGGCCTTACCAATAAACATTTTTGGTTTCGACTCTAAATTTTAGCAGTTCACAGTTGCTATGTTTTCTATACAAATTTTCGCATTTAGCTTCCGTAAACTTAAAGTCTAGACTAAAATTTGTTATTAATACGGCGGAATATGTCTGCAGAGATGGCAGGAAAAAATGCAGACTGAAAATTGTGTCATGTCCGCAAAATTGCGGTCTACACGAGACATATTGTTTTCATGACTGAAATTATGTCTCTTGGAGACTATAGGTGGTCAGGAGCCGATGGAGAGAATGTCGAGATCCACTTTTTGTAGTTCCTCTATCGCCGTAATATCAGAATTGATTAATATCTTGAGTTCCAAATTTTGTACGAATACCTACAACCAGTCGTTATCTTAGTATACGTTTACGAGAAGGTTAAAAATCTGTATTATACCTTTAATATGGAAAAGGCGAATGGTTCATAACATGTGTTTGCTGTTTGATGATGAATAAGGCAGAGAAATGGGCGTCCCGCCTTTGGATGCTAATTAAAGCATCGAAGTGGCTATATTCGCAAGATATTTTTGTACTGACTGATGTTTGTCTGGCTTCGGGACACGGCTAAGTACTTGACATAACGTAATTGTATTTTCATTAAAAATAGTGTTTTAAGAAATAAGTTGGGCCTTAAAACGTACAATCGTTACGTAGCCGTGTCCTTAACAACGTGCGAATAGCAACAGTCTTAATGCATAAGGATATGGCTTTAAGGGGTAGTGCCAATGTCTGCTCACTGGGAAATAATTTTGAAACAAAGATAGGTATATAAACTTTTGTAAATAACGGATGCAAAGAAATAAAAAAAAAATTGATAAATTTAGTAGCATAGCCAATTTCCGTGTTAAAACTCCCTTTATCTCATTTTTTTAATTTTTGACGTTTACAAGATTTATTGGTTGAATTATTTTGTGAGTTTTGGCTGTGCGAGTTTGGTTGTATGATGAGGCGTTTCTTGACATTGAACTGTTTTAAGTTTTTGTTTTAAGAAATTTACGTCGCCTTTACTATTTTTTTTTTTTTTTTTTTTCTCGAAAAGGCCATGTAACTCAATTAGCAGGTTAACAGCAGTTTTTGGCAAATGTAGCTCTTCACTTTTTTGCGAATGTGACGGCAAAGTTTATGATCCAAGGCCGATAAGTTGGTAACGTTAAGTGCCTCGTTACAGCTGTCTATTGTGGCGCTGTTCTGATTCGTTGATGTTTACCTATTCTTGTTGACATCATTCAAAGCTAAATGCAGTTACTGTCCCATTATTGGCAAACGCAAAAGTGACAGCTCAATGCCATTAGCGTAGGTATCTCTCTCGCAGCATGCGACCACATTGTTGCTAGCACTCTACCTTCATTTATCCCACGAAGCGTGCTAATTTTTCCCTTTTCTCCATTTTCACCGTACTCAAATTCCCTTTTAAAACCCCACGATACTTTTAACTCTCAAAATCCAGTTTTTGAAAGTAAAATTTTGTATTACAAGGAAAGAAAATCACGGTTAATTAACTTTTAGTATAAAAATCACAGTTTGTAACATTATTACGATTATTTTTTGGTACTAGAAAATTTTGAAAAATATTTTATATGAGCAGTTTTTTATGCACATTCAATGCGTTGATAATCATGATGAAATGAAGGTGTTTTCATGAAATTTCATCGAAAATTTATAGTTTGAATGTTTTTTGTTAGATTCCTCAAAATCCCACGATCCGATTAAAGGCTTTTCGAACATCGAAATTCCCACAAAAAGGGATAAATCGATAGATAGATAGAACAACACTGTGCGACCATGCCGATAATAATTGTGGTCGACGTATTGATGATATGAGGTCGTCGTGTTCCTCTGTAAATATTGACGCAAATAAAACGTGTACCTACCATCTATGTATTAGTAAACTAACGACAACGAAGTCAATTAGCCTGAGTTCGTTCGACGACAGACTCGTTGAAACATTCGTTTAAAGCGCTGAATGTTTTGAGATTTAACTGAAAACTTTGACATCCACTTAGGATAGGTACTTTCGACGATGGGGCACTTTTGACTTTTGTTTAACAGAAAGGCAGTTAAAATGTTTGATGGCAACTCGTGCCACACTGTTCTCTCAGATCGTAAACAAACTATGACTGTTATTCTGCAGCAGTTGCGGTGTAGATCAGTTTTTAAATCGTTCAGTATTTTTTTGCAATTTTCCTTTACACGAGGTAAGCGATGTGTAATTGTTTCTTATGGTAATTCTTTGGTTGTGAGTGTCAAACGTTTGGGCTTATAATATATTTAAGTTATTTATAACATTTTTTATTGATTTTATTTTTTATAAGTTTTGTGAAAAACAAAACATGGGGGTTACTGGATCGTCAAGATATTCAAACCTTATATTTTCTAGGGACGTTGATATGGGTCGATACAACGTGCAGTGATTTTTCTTAAACAAATCCTTGTATTCTACATTTATCATTTACTTTTTCTTTTGTGATCTCGAAACTAGAATGTGATTATAAATTTACTCCTTTTTTTAATTTAATTTTAGTTTAAAAATTAATTTCTGATCTCATTTAATTTTATGTTTATAGATTTAAGATTTGCCTAACTATTCAAATAAAGACAGTAGGTACTGATTCTAAATAGGGTCAGTTGGGGTAAATGGAAACACATTCTGCTCTTTTTTTAAACCGAATTTTGAAAAAATAAAAAGAAAAATGTTTGGTACTTCCTTTCAACTTTCGGATATTAATATTATTATTAAAAAACACCAAGAATCGTACTAGTGATCATTGCACTTCTGATCCGTAACCATGAAGCGCAAAATAGTTCTGTTAACATTTACCCCGGCGTTGATACATTTTCCCCAATTTTTTTGAAAATCAAGGAGTAAATGGAAACAGTCCGTTTGATTCCTATATAGACACTAGGGTCTTCGGTATGGGGTGAATGTAAACAAGTAAGAACTGGCCGTTGATCGATATTGATTTTTAACGACTTAAATTTTCTGTGATACATAAATGAAAGTCACCGGCGAGTAAGTGCGGCGGCAGATTGGCGGCAATTCAAATTGTTTATTTTTTTGTTGTTTCTTGGCCTACGACAATTAATTTTAAAAGGATAAAATAACCTCCGTTTACAATTATCCCGGTTTTACATTTACCCCAACTGACCTTATATTACTTCATCTAAATTCATGACGAAAGTGCCCCACTGGGATGACGATTGTGTCAAACCAGGGAAGATTCGCCTATTTCGGTCAGTTTTAATTTTGTATTTTTTTTAATAATCGGCGTGAAGTTAACTTTTAAGAAATTATTAATTTTTGTAGTAAAATATAAGAGAAAAATGTTCAAATGTTTATTTGAGAAGTTATTTCAAATCTGGGAAAAAAGTGTAGGTAGAATCGGCCCCACCGTACCGTACCTGTTCCCAAGTGTAATTCGATAATCTCGTAAACATATTACACCATACATGATCCATATGTATATCAATTATATAGGTAATAGGTAGGCAGGTATGTACATTGTACAATAGCAAACAAAAAAAAAAACTCATCATTAATAAATACCTTGCTGCTCTGTTGCGGCGGCGATTACCGCCTTGCATAGCCAATTCCATACATGAGACATTTGCCATCCACCTTGGCACATATGCGCTCGTGAAACAGGAAACCGCCACCATTACCATTCACCACATCAACCAACGAACCAACCAAGCAGCCATCTACCGGCTTGCTAACTTCGTCGATGCATTCAAAATGCACTTGGTAACATAACCCGGTGCATTCATTCGATACTCCGAAAACAGCCTTCTGTTTAGATATCGATTTTCTGCACGAACATAGGTGTGAGGAGGCGACATCCAAGAAGCAGAATTATCCAACGGATAAAATTCTCATTTTTTTTTCCTCTGCATACAGATATTTATTGTTTTAGCTTTAAACAACAAATTCGTAAAAGATTTTCACGACAACAAAGTCGACCTATAAAATGAAAAACCCCCCAACACCACCACCACCGCCGCCGGTCGCTTCACCGTCAACTCTATACGATGAGTTAAGTGACTACAAAAAGAAATTAAACCTCAAAGGGGAATAATGGGTAATGGGTTCTGATGCAATGCGCCAATACCAGATATATACATATATATATATGCTAAAAACACAAAAACCAGGGGGATAGTGGCAAACAAGACTGCATTGTTGGTTTTATAAATATAAACCTTCTTCGTTTGGCAGTCGAAAGAGTATCCGCACACCAATACCATCTTCGAAAGAGGACTGTGTTCTGTGCAGTGTGCACAATGCCGGGACGGGACACTTCACTTCATAAAATTCGTATTCCATATGCAATATAAACTGCAAGCAAGCTTGAAATGCGTCACGCTGCATTTATTGCACCTCAAGGACTTTCCTCGCTCGGCTCGGCAATTAGTTCAGTAGTGTGTGGTGTGGTAACAGCGCAGCCGATGTCGATGCCATGCCGATGCCAAAGCCATCATGGACAGATTATAATAAATGCATGCATGTGGCGGCGGCAGTAGGTTTTTTTTTATGCAATATATACATACGTGCTGTTGGTTTTTTGCAATTTTATTTTATTTTTTTGTTTTGTGTTAAAGCCAAACCAACAAACCGTTCTGTATCTTTTCATCAAGTAGCGAAAAAGCGACGCCACCAAGCCACAAGAAGAAGGGGCTGATGATGGTTTTAATGGCATGTTGATGTAGGTCCAGTACATGGTGCGTTGAGCAAAGGTTTATTGTTTCAATTTTTGTTTTATGTTACCACTTTACCAGCATGTTGAGTATTTGTTTCCTTTTCAAAGGAATAAAATGTAGGTAACAAGAGGTCGCAGAGGTCTTCCACTAGTTGTGTGCGGTAGCATATAAGACGTACATGTTTACAATTTCCTACCAGACATATGTTGTGCTAGGTCTGCTGGGTGTTCATTGCGAATAACTGACAAGTGGGATATGCATGTAGCTTGGTGATTGGGCCTGGATGGATACAAACGGTCGGGGATCGTATAGAACTACATCTTGCAAAAAAAAAAAAAAAATTTCAAGAGTAATTGGCAAATGAATCGACATCTGCTCTAAAAAATGGGATATGTATGTACCTCATGATGGAGTCACAGATTCCAAAAAAGCGCCCTAATCACGTAAACTTTCAGACGATTTAGGTCGAAAAAATGCAGCTTGGAAGCTAACGGGTAACAACTCATTACATCAGATCAGAAGTGTTTGAAGGGGCGTATACAGTTGAATATTGAATCCAAGAATGCAATGAATTCAGCCGTTAATAGAAAATAAATTATTTGGAAACTCTTATGGGTTAACAGGCTTCCTATATCGGATTTCCTACTTCATTACGAGCTGTAAGGGTGCCCCCACACCGGATGGAACAAAGCGCTTTAGACAAACAAAACTGTTTTTTTGTGTTTCTGAAATTTAAAAACACACATTTAATTACGCGCGCCCACACTGAATAAGGCAAAACAAAGCAAGAGAACAAAATACAGCGTTTTGTTCCATCCGGTGTGGAAGCTCCCTAACTGATTTCCAAGCCAAGTAGTAATTTGAATGGTTTTTGGTCAGTTTTTTCAGGCTCACTCTAAACATTGGGCTCACAAATCACAATGAAAATTTTCAGATCTCCGAATGAACGTCAAGGGCTTTCTTTCATCTCATTCCCCTTCATAACTTAAGCTTACCATGACTCCAGGACATGTTTTTTTGTTTATGAAACACTCTTCAGTTTTCAGTACTACTTAGTGTCATGTGGATATAACTAGCAACGGGATTGTTTCCTCTTAGCAGGCTCTGAAACTATCTTGTTGTCCTACCTTCCAATTAACATATTTTTAAAATTAAAACGCAGAATCATGCTGTTGCTATGTGAGCCTGTGTGGATAGTTTTTAAATTCTTATTTCAAAGGTTTGTGGTATTTCTAACTTTGAGAAAACAACAAACCTACACTGAACTTAAAAGTTACATCATATTCATGAAGGAGTTCATGAATATGACGAAAATTCATCAATTTTAGTTCAGTGAACTTTTTAAATGATGATGAAACGGATTTGGTCAATATGATGAACAAGAAAAGGAATCAATCATTCATAAAACTTTGTTCATCAATATTATGAAAAGTTCATCAATATAATGAACCGAAATTCTCCTTTAATTTCATCAATGTGACGAATGTATAAATTATATGTATAAGCAAATTTGTTTTCATGTAAATTACATTTTCATAAAAATTAAAATATAAAATTTAATTTGTTCACTAGCTTGTTCACTTCATTAATTGTTTTCAATTGTATATACTGCAGTTTATTAATCAAAATCAGTCGCCTGCAGTAAAAGCAAATTAAATAGTTTTATCATCAGCAAACAATTTTCAATACAAAGTTTAAAATAGAAACTAATACTTTCGGGGAAAATTAATTAAAAGATAAACACATATGAAATAAATAAACATATGATGAAATTTCTAAATCACATAATCGACTGTTTTAAGATTTTCATTGTTCTTTAGACCATTCACAATTTTCTTCGATGCCACCCTGTGGAGGTACTTTACGCTTGATGAGCAATGTCAGCATATCATATTAACAATCTGTTCATCACATTGAAAAAACGATGAAAGAAATTCATCAATATGATGATTCCATTCTTCAACATGATGAATGGCGAATTTAATATTTTTCATCAATAGAACGAATCAGTTCATCTATAAGATGAACGCTTACATCATCATTTTCCTTAAGAAAAATAAAAGTCAGCTTTTTTTGATAAAAGCGGTCATCAATATAATGAAAGCCGTTATCGATATGATGAAAATGCAAAACTTGACAATCGTACTTGAATATGACCAATAATACATCAACTGGATGAACGAATACCTAAATTCATCAAAATCATCAATAAAATATGTCTTCCTCATATTAATGAAATGCTGAACCTATCTCATAAGAAAATACGCCAAATTCTTATCAGAATCCTGCCAAAAAAAAAATTGATGAAAGCACTTTCTTCATATTGAAAAACGGTTCATCAATTATTGTCAAAAAGTTTTCATAAATTTGTTCATCATATTGATGATGTCAGTGAATATCATGTTGATGAACGCCATTTCAATATGATGAAATCTTTCTTTTTTTCGGTGTAGACGTCTCAATTAAGCTAAGACCGTTTACCATTATAATTTGATTTAGAAAACTGGGAACAAAGCGTAAACTTGAAACATTATCCTATCTTCCATAACCTTCAGGCAAATGCTTATTTAATAGCACAACTTCTTTGACTAAAAATTATATTCGACTGTATACAGAGAAACACGTGGTATTCAAAAAAGTGGATATGTGTGACGTAGATATCTTCACAGCTGAAAAAAAAAGATCTAAAAATAAAATACCATGCTAAAATTTAGTATTGCATGAACTTGTTGTTTTCCCGCCTAAAACTTCGGTTGTTGGATGCAAGAAATGTTAAAAATCCCTGACCAGAGTTGTCGTTTCAATCACGACAATATGGTTTTGTAGCACTCCACGATATATTTCAATTGAAGGCGATTTAAATGCATGTAGCTGAGCCAATGTGTGGCCTATGGCTGGAGGGAACGTTGATCGTTGTCGACTTCGGACAAATGTTGTATATGCTCGCAATGTATACGTTACCCAATTTTGTATTTTTTTTGTTGAATTAATTTTCTTTTTTATAAATTAAGTAAATTAAGTTTGGGACTGAGAAATTGTCGGGAAGGACAAAGGGCAAAGAAGCATTGAGAAAGACACAGACTTTGTCCCAAATGTACTGTGTTGGCAACCGTGAGAGCTCCAGATACTTAACATTTTGCCAGGTTTGCGCTTCTCTGAGAGCGAGTGTGACATAGATAGAGCAGTGTAGAATATATGAAAAAAAAAAGAAGGTCAAATAGCCAATGCTTGCGCAAATGAACCAATGAATATCTGTCGTAAGACACGGGCTGGTATTACCAGATGAACTGTATTCAAAGAGATCCTGACTAGAATATCATAAAGATCGTGCAGGCAAACCTTATGCCCTGTAGAAATAGACTTAAAATCAAATATGACAACGGAAAAAGAGACCAAATTCGATAATTTCGTGAACCCTGAAAATGTTTTTAATTATGTGGGTAGGAATGCGTTTAATTTAGCAGTACGAAATTGTTACACTTACTTTCATCAATTGCTCCTTTTTGGGAAATGCATTAGTCAAGAAAGGCAGTACTAGTCCTAAAGACACAACGTCAATGTACGGGGGAAGTATACTCTGAAACTATTGGAATAACTGGGATTTACTTTTAAAGATTCTATACCTATGTAATCTAAAAGTTGTTCGCGCTCACGAAATAGCTGCAGCCTGTTTAGACAACTGTCCAGTATTAAAAATTGCATCTTTCTATTCGATAGGTCTAATTTTTTTTTTTTTTATCGGTTCAGTTGAGACGCGGACGTGGGCGTGGCATAGTTAAAAAAAAAGCGTAATCTGTGATTGTCCGGGGTGAAACTCTACCACACCCTAGACTATATTCAACACACTAATAACAGAGCCAGTGCGCACCCACTCTGTAAAATATAAACAGCGACACACATATAAAAACTCCAAATAACTAAATGAAATCGAAAAATTCGAAACGGCAGCACTGTTTCACATTTCTCAGACGCTCCAGTCCAGACAGCACTTGAATTGCACTTCTCCAATGCAACGTGCATCGCATGCGTTCACTGTATCCATGGGCTCCAATTTTTATTACCTACTTAAACACTGTTTACTGTCTCATATACACATACGCATACAAAATCATATGCCTTTGAATGGGCGGAGGACAAGAATAAGTAGTAATACTGAAACCATGTAAGAGGAAAAAGATAATTTGAAAATGAAAAAAAATGAATAAATAAAAGAACGAGACACGACTCACGCTTTTTTTTTGGCGGGAAAGAAATGCAATTGCTGCGATGATGATGCAATTGTGTAAACGGCAACGACCATCGAAATCGTGTTTCACACTTTTGGAATCGCATCTCATATTTTTTTGTTAGATCTTGCGGCAAGGAATTAAAGCTATAGGTATAGAGATCAGGAAAATCTATACAAACAAATAGGTAGGGTGATAGCGAAAAAGAGAGATATATGTAGTTTCATTTGGAGAGGTTATGGCAACAGGAAAACGTTCATGTTTAGTATAGGTACAACCCTAATTACACCCAATGACCGGTTTCGGTTTCACAGTTCTATTTGCTGCGGCTAACTACATCTCTATCTCTCTATATTTTAGTACATAAGTTTGGTGAGATTTGTCAGAAAGTCAGCAAAAAAAATGCTTTCTCTTATTTCGTGAAAAAAAAAAAAGAACTGCATAGGTTAGGTTAGGTTAGGTTATAGGTTAACGGGTCCTTGTGGACCCATTGTGATGCCCTTTTTTGGGGGGTTGATCATTGGTGCTGTAGATAGTTAGCATGTCTCTCCTTCATGTACCTATTTACCCGACGTTGTCCAGCCATCCCGATGTGCTCAAGAACCTGTAAAGACCAGAGAGTGTAACATCAGAAAGTTCTTCTAAGTCATGGAAGTAGCTTCATAGCTTCCAAGTGTTCTTTTCTTCAAGTGACATAGGCTCTTTGAGATTTAGTTTCATCGTCTGGTTTCTGAGAAAGTTATGACCACGGTTGCCAATACGGTACATTTGGGACAAAGTATATGTCTTTCCCAATGTTTCTTTGCCCTTTGTCCTTCCCGACGATTTCTCAGTCCGAAAGTTATTTTTAATTCAAGAAATAACTAAAAAATAGAGTAATACACAAACAATCTGGGTTTCGAAAACATATTTGATACGTTATTTTAAGGTAGGTAGTACATTTTGAGGTGTACTAAAATAGGAGTTGGGTGAGCAATTTATAAAAATTTTAAAATTTGTTATTTCAATTTAGAAAATTTAATCTTTGTCCCAATGTTGATTTCTCCGTCCCACTCTTTCGGTATATTTGTCCAAAGTTATTTTTCAAGTTGGCAAGCCTGGTTATGACCCGTTAAAGCCCCTACCAGCTTAGACAGCGGTGACCTGTCAAACTGTAGAAGTTTGATGGTTCGGCGTCTGTCATATACTGGCCATAGCTTCCGAGACACCTCACAGATAGTTAGTTCTTTTCACCTGTTATTGGTTTTCATACGTATCTTGTTCTCCACTCGTTCTCTGAGATTACAGAGTGGAGGCTTGATCGACTGTAGTGGTCTATCATGATCCATTTTGCAGACCCTTTTCTCGCCAGTTCGTCAGCTATCTCATTGCCGGCTTTATCACTGTGTCCAGGGACCCAGCAGAGATTGATAGAGTGCTGCGAGCAGAGAACCTTGAACTCTTCGCGACAGCTATGAACTAGCTTAGATTTTATTTCAATAGCAGAAATTGCCTTTATAGCCGCCTGGCTGTCAATGAAAATGGTAATATCATTACGTGGTATTGCCAACAATGACACCATTCGGGCTGCTTCCGCGATTGCCAGAACCTCTGCTTGTGAGACACTGCTGCTGTCAGGAAGCCTAATGGAGCAGTGTATATTTAATTCCTCACAGAATATACCGGCACCGGTTCCACAGTCCATCTTTGATCCATCTGTGTAGATCGATACCAATTTACCCTTAGTGGGTTCATCTGCATTCCATTCATCTCTAGTCGGAAAAGAGTAGGAGAATGGTCTATCAAAGTTAAGATTGGGAGACATATAGTCAGAAGTGACAACGTTCCCAACGTATTTACCTAGAATTTGTGCGTGGCCAAAATTGCATGGGTTCCAGGTACATATAAGTTTGACTAATCCTTAAGGCACTTTTGGTAGCAGATTCTTCCATGTAAAGGTCCAAAGAGTCAGATTGAGAATGGCCTCCAATCTAGCTGTGGGTGTAGTTCTCATCGCGCTGGTTGTCCCTATACATGCTAGTCTTTGTACCTTTGTCATTGCCTTGAGATTGGTTGCCTTGCCCGCGGCTTGCCACCAGACTATGCTGCCATATGTGAGTATTGGCCTCAAGATTGCCGTATACATCCACAGGATTATTTTAGGGTTTGGTCCCCACCTCCTGCCGAAGATGCGGGTACATGCGTAGAAAGCATTAGCTGCTTTCTTCACTCTTTCATTGACGTTCGGCTTCCAATTAAGTTTCCTATCGAGGATCATACCTAGATATTTTGACCTATCTGTCACCTTTAGAGGTATTCCCACAAGAGCTCGAATTTTGGTTTTATTCTTTTGTTTGTAAAAAGGACAAGCTCGGTTTTTTGGGGATTAACCCCGAGGCCGCATTGTTTTGTCCACGTTCTTAGTGAATTCCCTAACAGGTCACTTATGGTTTGTAGGAATTTTCCTTTTACAAGCAAGACTACATCATCTGCGTATGCAGTCACCGTGATACCCATATTCTTAAATCTCATTAGTATCTCATTAATGTCAAGTACCCAGAGTAGAGGGGGAAATGACCCCTCCCTGCGCAGTGCCCCTAGCTAAGAACTGTATTAGTGACGTAACGATACGTCCTAAAAGGAGATGAGAGAGGAAATATATTCACCCACCTTCCATCTGTGCTTTTGGGTATTTTTCGTATTTTTCGAACGGCCGACAGCACTGCTCGGGTTGAGTGACTACCAGCTTTTTGGTGCCAACAGGGGTGTGAATCTTAAGTAACACACACAGGACATATTTTAGAGTCCATCTGCAAGTCCTCCCGCAAGTGGCCGGCAGTCAACTTTCATTTGTCTATTTATAACTTTGACTAAAACAAAATTTCGATGTGTTTGATTATCTTACTGTAACTGTACATCAACAAAATTGGCGTACATTGCGTTAAGTTTAGGCTCACATCGGCGCAACGAATAATTTTTCATATTGTTCTCCAACTCATTACAAAACACCCTCTGCCTGTGCCATTTGATACAAAAAGTCCTATCAAACTCACACGTACCTACAGCAAACCCCTATGCAAGACTTATTAACAAAAAAAGAAAAATTGTCATAAACTCATCGACACTTCCTTTTCTATTCAATAAAACAAAACAAACAAAAAAAAAGCAATGAAAGAAAATGTGTTAAAAAAAAAAACATATAGAATTCAAGACTGAATCGAAGAAATTCCAACGCGGCGATTTTTTCCCACCGACGACATTGATTATACTGGTAGCAACCACACCCCTAAGCTCAAACATTGCCACTGCCAATGTAGGGGATGACCAACGCGCGGCATCGACTCAGCACCAGCAATAAATTCCCTGTGCGCATCCTATTTCAAATATTTCCTTTTATTATTATATTCCTTTGGAAACCCGAAGAAACACCAAAGAATAGGCACAAAAAAAAATTAATATTACACCCAAGATGACAAAAAGCGAGCCAGCCACCCCTTTATCTCAGCCTATTTGGTCATTGTGTGTCAACCGTGCCGCCCATAGTCTAAACTTAAAAAAAAAAGACCAAAGAGATAGAATACAAAAAAAAAAATCACGATCAGTGCAATGTCCTTACGTCTTTGCGCAACAGCGTCCTTAATCATTGTTGTCCAGGTCCACCCGTCAGCAGGGGTTGTCCATTTTTTTTTTTTTTTTTTTACTCTGAACAAATCGATTAATCATTGTAGTTAAATTGAAATACCAGTATCAAGGAACACATATTCGATCGAGAGTACTGCACTTTCTGGCTTTCGGTCTTTCTCTGTTGCTCGTGCGCACTTTGCTAATAAATTCATCGTTCAGCACGAATCCTTTACATCCTTCGAAAAGATCTCTCGCACTCGCACCAAAGACAATTTGAATAATAAATAGACTGCCAGGACGACCCTTTTCCTTTTCTCTCGTTCTCGTGTTGTTTTATTATTTTTTTTTCTATACGCTCGACACGAAAGTGTTGGATGTCATCTTATTATTCAAAATCTGTGGGAATGAAAACAGGATTCTGGCTTGCTGCATGCATCCTCTGAAAGTTCTGACTGAAAACGTTATGTGATGCTTCTGTTTTGTATGTTTATGCTATAACATTTTTTTTTTCAATCTCATTTATCATACATCCACTCGGACTACGGTCTTTGAAATGATTATACGAGTAGACGACTCCTTGGACATGGGCATGGACACATCATCGCCGTAATCATGGTCATCATGATCATCATTCATTCACCCGAAGAGTATGCGCGTATGTCCGTCTGTCTGATAAACATTTTTGGCTGGCCACAAGAGATGTTGGTAAGACTTTGGTTTTTTATTTTTTCTCTCTTCTTATATTTTTTGTTCTTTCAATTTGAGGAGTCGTCCGATGGACAGTAGTTTCTTGATGATAGAAGAGCAGAAAAAAAAAAAAAAACACCAAAGCCAGAGTTCGTGGTCCAGATAGAGGGATTTTTTTGTTCCTCGATGCCTTTGCGTCAACTGTATTGTACTTTGTTGTTTGAATTTCAAGAAAACAGGACTGGGGAGTTGGAGTATAGCCAACACAAAATGTAGAATGGCAAAGATAAAGCCTTTACGTGGGAGTGACATCCAGCATAGAGCTTGCAATGAACGAAATGACACTATATGCCTTTGGTGTATCGTTTCTGTGCAAATGCGGAGTAATTTGCACAGGTTTTACCCTACGGACACTTGCATAATCGTACAAAGGAAGTGAATCTGAATAGTGTCCTCTTGAGGTATTCCCGGTGCAGAGCAATGAGAATCCCATTGTTATTGTTGCCGCACATGCCCTTGTCTGTGCCCCGACTGAGATGGTATTTTTGTCACTCAATGATGTCGCCGGCACTGGTTCTGATGATGATTATGATAATAATGATCATGATAATAATAATCATCATCACCGTCATCACATCACATAGCAATTGAGGATAGCATGGACACAAAAAGCGACACTGAAAATTAAATCTCTAGACAAATGTACATATTACGTTTTGCACTCATCCCTAAGACGAGCCCTATAATCTATATCGTCTGGGTTATCCTGGCATTCCACCTCAATGTCAAAGACCTGAAATAATTACGAATTGCTGAGTTTGGTCCCGCAATTTTATTTGTCCAGCGCCCATGGTCTTATTTAGCATTGTGCTGAATTGGTGATAGAGAAAGTTCTTTCTTTTTGTTCACAATTTAGCAATAGAAGGAGAAATAATAGGGGTGATCCTTTAATTTGAAATCTTTCGAGGTTTTACTCCCTGAAGTTCCTTAAGTCGAAAAATTCGTAAAAGGTAGCCTCATCGAGAGAAAAAAGTATTAACCCTCCATCAGGGTTCGGACTTCCACAATCAATTTACGAAGTCGATTTTTCGAAAAATTGGAGTAAACCCGAATTTTGCAGAGTAGATTTTTGTAATTATTAAAAAAGTGACACTACCAACGACGGAGTTTAAATAAATTGGTCCTTATTTTTAGATTATTTTTGTATTTATTAACAAAAATCCAGAACATAAGAATAAATGAAGTTTAAATTGCACATTTCAAAACAAATAAAATTCAAATAGGTCACAAATCTTTCATTTCATTGTTCGCAATTAATTTTTCGTGTCATTCCTAAAATATTATATTTCATGTTTTAGAAAAACTTTGCGAATCCTACACAAACAACTCAGAATTTAAATTCAATTTTCCATCGGTAAATATTTATATTATATTTTTTTAGGAACTCGATTAATTGTAACGAAGGTGCAAATGTTGGCTCTTTTTTCTATTAGACACTTAGCAAACATTAAGTTTTCAACAATTTTAGAATCTAGTTTTGAAAAGTAAAATTCGTATTGCACGGAAAGAAAATCAAGTTAAATTAACCTTTAATATAAAAATCGCATTTTTTTAACATTCTATGATTATTTTTTGCTAGTATAAATTTTTAATAAAATACGATTTATATTGCCTGTTTTTTTTATGAACAATTCAGTGTGTTGATAATCATGGTAAAGTTTAGGTGTTTTGCTGAAATTTCAGCAACAAATTATAGTTAGAATATTTTTATTAGATTCCTGAAATTCCCACGATTTTGCTGCTGCTTTATCCCACGGAAGACTTTTCGACATCGAAATTCTCACAAAAATGAATAAATTCGGCGATATAGTTAAAAACACTAACTCAGTCTACTCGAATTTTAATATACATAATCTGTCTTTAAAAAATGTGAAATGTCTTTTCGGAATGCTCTACCCATTGAGGTATAAGGCGAGTTTTTTACGCAAAAAAAAAAAAAAAAGTACTTGCTAGACGATTTTCTAGCACAAATACAAGGTGGGCCAAAAAATATCACCCTATCGGAAGATGCTCTTATTTTTGCAAATGGCCGCCAATGTCAAACCTGTTTTGACATTTGTGGACTCGAACATGTAGAATACAAGTGAACAAGCCATGGAGCGATATACTCCCCAAGAACGCGGAATAATTTCGAATTTTCGATTTTTCGACCAAAATCCTAATGAACGATGAGGCTCATTTCCACCTCAGCGGGTACGTTAACAAGCAAAACTATCGCTTCTGGGGCACCGAAAATCCACGAGTAATGAACGAGGAGCCATTACACCTCCTGCTCAAAGTTACTGCATGGTGCGCTGTTCACGCTGGAGGAGTTATCGGGCCATTTTTTTTTTTTTTTTTTTTTTCGAGAACGCCGATGTTCAAACGACAACAGTGGACGGTGCGCGCTATAGGGCCATTCTATTCTCAAAATATTCCCCATCTTTGTAAAGAGCTTTTACAGAGTAAAGAAGGGTTGGAAAAATAAAATGAAAATTTAAAATTGCTGTCCATCGGACCCAGCAGTATAAATACAATAAAGACTTCCTTAACAGAGGGAGAACTAATTATTATTATTAGTATTATTATTTAAACTATTAACAAATAATTTATTAATTGATAATACTATAAAACATTGCGCTAGCTACCAGGACCTTCGGCTAGAGGGAGAATTAAGGTCAGAACTATACAATTGCTGTTGAAATAATTGTGACAGTCAAATCGAGTGAAAATCTTCTAAAAAAAATACGTTCAACCATTTTATCTGGGAACTGTAGCTACTATACCGCAATAAAAGTGCATAATGTTCGGTTCGTAGCTCGTAACGTTGTATGAACAAATGCCCCCAATTGGAATAACTTTACTTTTGCCTGCATTCTCAACTCCCATCGGTACTATTTGTGTTGGATTCATTGCAGTGCAGTGGCAGCGGAACCGCTACCAGCTACCAGCTCCAGTAAAAAATTTCGTGTCCTTTTGTACAAATTCCTTAATTTTTAATTTGTTACCTCGCTCACTCACTGGGGGTGATTCCATTTGTAGTCTTACTCCACGTGCAGTGGATTGTAATTTAGAGTTGTAATTAAGTGAAACAAATATCGTCCACACGTAAGCAGCGTTTGGGACTAGGTAGGTGGCAACTACTTTTTATAAACCAAGCGCAAGAATTTATCAAACTGTATACCTACCTAATATGCGAGTAAATTTAAAATATTAGGTTTATTTTTATGTATTTATTTCAATTTGGTGCGAAGACTTTAATCCAATCAAATGAATTCAATGTGCTTGGCGTTAATTCACCTTGACATCACTTTAACGCACTTACTGTTTCTTATATGTGTGCTCCGAAGTCCACAAGCTTATTCGATCGTCACCTTAGTTACATGGCGCCGTACCAATAACAAATTTTAGTCTCGACTTTAAATTTACGGAAGCTCACAATTGAAAAAAAAAAGTATGAAAAATATAGCCACTGTGAACTACTTAAATTTAAAGTCGAAACTAAAAATGTCTATTGGTAAGGCCCATGGTATATAAAGGGGTTTTTATTATCGACTTGACATATTCAAATTTTCAGTGTGAACGCACCCTTAAACCGATTACCGAACTGTCAATGTCAAAATATTCAGTAAAGTCAATATTTTCATAATGGCAAAGGAACGACGTTTACAAATAATTAAAATTTACTACAGCAATTCCGAGTCGGTCGCAACTTTTCAATCTTCAGCGATGAAGCGCATTTTCGATTTAACGGCTTCGTCAATGAGCAAAATTTATGCTTTACTGAACAGGTGAAAACCGTCATGTACTTCATGAAACAGCACTTCATCCACAAAAAGTCACTCTTTGGTGCGGTTTTCATGTCGGTGTCGTCATTGGGCTGTTTTTTTTTTTTTTGTTTTTTTTCCTCGATGAAAATGACCGTCACGTTACGGTAAATGGTATTTGCTACAGAGACATGCTGGAACGTTATTTTTTTGATCAATTGCATCAATTGAACATCAGTGATATGTGATTCCAACAAGACGGTGCCTCAAGCCACACAGCGGGTGCAACAATCGAGTTATTGAAGTCTCAGTTTGGTGAACGTGTTATCTCGAGAAACGCACCCGTCGAATGGCCGCCGATATCGTGTGATTTAACGCCTCTAGACTTTTATTATGGGGCTACATTAAATCATTAGTCTATGCCAACAAGCTGGCGACATTAGAGGAGCTCGAAACCAAAATTGAACGAGAAATAGCGGACGTATCATCGGTCGAAATGTGCGACCGAATCATCGAAAATTGGGTTCAACTTATCGACCGCTGCTTACGTTCCCGTGGCAGACATATGAAGGAAGTCCAATTCCATTTATAAATGTTTTGATAGTTTTCAAGCCAATCAAAAATTTAATTAAATGAGATATCTGAAGTAGTTTGAATTTTTTTAAAAATAAAGTTGTAAGTCCTTAACATAAACTAAGTATGAAATAGACTGCCAACTTTCCTACGTCTCCCTGATTTCATTACTTTTTTTAATTCTCACAAATTATTAATACTTAAATAACTGGAAAGAGCAGGGGAAGGGGAGTAGTGCAAACATCTCCTGCGGAAACAAATTCTTTCATATTGCTGTACATTTCACTTTCACTTAAACTAATTATTAAATAATTTCTATTGAATGCTTTTGAGTTATTTCAGTCGCAAGGCAGTATGAAAAAGTAATAGAATTTAATTCGATGCGATTGCTCGTTTGCACCATAAAACATAAAATATTAAAAATATGTTTTGTCTGTGCCCTTAACGTCAACTTAAGAGAAAGAATGACAAGCAATGAGAGGTTATGTTACGTTTTACAGTTCTTGTTTCTTGGTCTATTTTATTGAAACGTGCAGATGTTAAACCCAAAAGTTCCCAAACTACCTACAGCATAAATATTCATAAGCGCTACATCCATTTTTAGTTCCTTGGCTCTATTGGTATTATGTACCTATGCATTTTTGCTATAAAATCAAAACTGTGTTAAATGGATAGCACTTTCTATTCATACAAAAAGACCGATATTTAATTTTTATTTTTAAGTTCTAAGATCGCAACTTTCTCCTCCCTTATGATACCCATTCCAATAGTCTGCCTCTCAGTCTGTGACTTGTGATTTTCTCCACTTGGGAGAAGTGTTTCCTTCGGGGCGCTTTAGGGTCATTTTGACTCCTTTAACGCCTGCACTCCGGACTCATCTTTTTTAAAATCAGTGAATTCGGACTCTTTTTAAAAATGTAAGATATTTTTGCTATAATTCAAAATTGTTCAGTGTATTTAGTTGAATTCGAAAGAATTTGTTTTTACCTGAGTTTGAATTGAACAGTTTGTTTATTTAAAGAAGAAAATAATTATTAAAATCGGAATGGGACTCCTTTTTGCATCCAGGACTCTTTTTTGGACTCTTTCTTTTCAGAGGTAACACTGACTTAGGGTAGATGTACCAGTACCCGATCACCTAACACTTTTTCTTACTTTGATCCGTGATAACTAATTCACCTGGCTATTTGAACAAGTTTTTTCTTTTCTTTGCCTTTTTTAGGCAATTTTTGTTTCAAAAATTAAAAAATAGATGATATTGGTTTTTGCATCTAAAATTAAAATTTATTTTTTGAAAGAAGTTAAATTTCACCAGTACCTACCCGGCCAAAAAAAAACAGTAGTCGGCCACCTTTGTACAAAAATAAAATTTAGGTAAGTAGGGTAGATGTATACCTACCAGTACTCGGCCACCTAACACATTTTCATACTTTGATCCATACCCGCCCAGCAAAATTCAGTAGTCGGCCACTTTTGTACCAGTATCCGGCCAGGGTATTACAAAGTAAATTAAACATTTAAACTGGATTTTAATCGATCATTTAATAAAAATACATTTTAATTTTTGTTTCATATATAATAAAATTCAGGTAATTTCAATTTTGTAAACTTGGCAACAATGACCCCCGATGCTGCTATTGCAAACCGATCTTGTTCAGTAGGCAAAGGTTTGTTGGATTCATAGGATTTTGTGGACACTGTTTTAAACATGTCTTGAACTCACTTTCTATAATCATCAAATGGGAAAAGGCCACACTTTCTGAATCCACTTTTTGAGTAAGATTTCTAGAATTGGGCAAAAGTTTTTATACGAGTTAGATCCTTTCCTATGCTATTCATGTGCCATTGTCTTGCCGTCTTCATCCAGTCTTGTTTCAGTGGCTTAAACACGCTAACGTCAGCTGGTTGAAGAATATGGGTGGCAGAGCATAAAGAATAAGGTTTTTTGCATGGCAAAGTCTGCTTAGTTGCATGGATAAATACCTGAAACCTTGTTCACCTTGTCCACCTTGGCCGGACACTTAAACACCTCAATAAAAAAAGTTTTATTAACGCGCCACCATCTAATAGGTACTTAGAAAAAAAGAAGAAGAAAATTCCGCGTTTTTTTTTTTCACATTTTATGATTAATAATTATGTAACTTAACAGATAATCAATAAACGAGTTCGTAAATATTAAAAAAAAAAGACTGAAACCTACATTTTCCGTTTGATACCTTCACTAACACTCTCGAACTCTAAAACGCACTTTTCACTTGCTCGAAGACTGTGCATTTTTTTTCTTGCGGCTTAGTGATATTCACAACTGTCAAATTTTACCAAAACGATAAATAGTAGTGTTCGTTAAACATCGATAGTTTCAGTTTTCGATATTATCGATGGTTTCGTAAAAAACTATCGATATTATCAATAGCCCGAAAACCTAAAATTTAAAACAGTTTTTTTTTTTTTTTTGCAGAAAACAGGTCTTAAGAGATGATTATGGTGGGGATTAAATATTTTAAATGTAAACCGGCGGCAAAATCGTTTAACCCTGTATGCTCACTCTTGCGCAAATGCTACATTTCTGTAACAAACAATCATCCAAACGGATGACAGGTTCTTTCTATTCATATATTTCAGTTTTAAATGGGCTTTTCAGTTTGAAGAAATAGGCCAAAAATTATAGCCACAATTTTTGGCCCGATAAAATAACGATTGATTTACTTATTATAAACTATATACCTACATATTTAACGAAAAGTGGCCGGCTACTCGTGACTGGCCGGTTACTGATACACCTACCCTATGTAGGTAGGTACCTACGCCTGATCAAACATTTATGCTACTTTTGACGTGAAGCCTGTCGGCCCACTCGCATGGTTTGCTTAAGAAACTCTTCTGGTAAATATTTTACAACCCGCCACCTAACTGAAAGTTGGTACCTACCAACCTATTTGCTTTAAGCGAAGAAATGTCGAATTGGCTTATTTTAAGTCGACCTACGCCCATTGCTGCACGGCATCTGCCCTCCGACCTCTATAATTGTTAACAAGATCATTAATTTGTATTCTGTAATCGTTTTATGTTGCATAACTGGTTGCAGAACAGAACAAGTTGCCCGACGCATACCTACGTCAGGGGGGGGTGCAATGCGGATTCCCTAATACCTAATTTGCCAGACTTAGCAATATCCAACACTCGCTTTATTCGTCTGGCTACCTTAACATTACCTACTCCTCCAAATAGTGACCTATATCCTATGCAAATACAAATGAACGATACAAAAACCAAACATCAAACATTATTTCGATTTCACCCACTATCCGTCTAGACATGCGATTATATCGACATCGACACCACCCCTTTGACAGTCTCATCGCATGCCACATACGACATACTGTATATGCATACTTACCCACGAGTGTCCATTGTATCTAAGCACTTTACCGCAATTTCGTTTTTTTTTTTTTTTTTTGTAAATTGTTACCATGCGTGATTTCTAATGCAAATATTCCAGCAACTGTATGCATATGCACCATGCATTCATAGAACCATTCGCTTTGTAAAGCTAAAGCAAGGGACCTGAACTGAAAGTATAGAAATCTCTCGCACACTTGTAAATCGCAATTCGCAAGTAAGCGACGACAACAGACACAGACACAGAGTGCGGCGAGTGCGACTTTTTTTATCGCTCACAACTCTTTTGCATTTATAGCAATAGCTAGCACTAGCAGTAGAATTCCCTTTACGATTCTATTGTAGTGGTGGTGGTGGTCTCTGGTCTGCTCTCAGTTCTAAGGGAGCATATACAAAAAAAAATCTCAATTTTTTTTTAAAAGATGGCAATTGAGAAAAAAAAGCTCACTATCACTCGGCTTGGTGTGTGCGCCAAATAAACATAGATTCATACCTTCTCGATAGCAAGAATGGCATACAATTTTATTATTGCAGCTTATCGCATTAGAGAATTGGTCTCGTTCTTGTTACTCGTTCGTCCCAGTTTTGATTTGAGCCCATACACAAACAATCCAAGCATACTAATACTCGAACCACAATCTATTCCTTTGTGTATAGTTGGAGAAAAAAAAAACCCAACTATTACGTTCCTTTTAGCAGCGTGTTTTGCAAATGCGCCCATAGTCTGACCCCTTGAAATGCCTATGTTGTGTTGTCTCGTAAGTGCTCAATGGTATTTAGAACCGACCGTCTTTATGGGTAGTTTAAAAAAATATTTATGTGTACTCGAACGAATCTCTGAGTGAGAGGTTATTGCATAGTTCCCTATGTTTTTTTTTTTTTTTTTTTGTGCGATCTAACAAACTGCAGTTTGTAGAGGAATAGGGACTAGTGTTGCCGTTGGAGTATTTTACGGAAACTTTTACCAAACAGCAAGCGTCCGAAGAGGTATGTTAACCAAAAAGCTAATAATTTCAACTTTTTCCTTTAAAAAAACACCTTTAATTAAGCAAACATAATTTATTTACATAAGATTATCTTAAATGAAAATCTTACAGTTCTTATAACCTTGTAATTTTTGTAAATTGACTAAAAGCTTTAGGCGATAGATAAATTGGAACCTACCTATATGTACTATTATCTGGTCTTAATAAAGGGCTTACAAAACGGATGTACACAGGTCAAAAGGCAGATAACAAACGTCAGACTTAGGTCTGCCTAAAAATAGTCATTCCTTTGACATTTGCGGCTGTAGGTATTTAACGAATAACAGGGGTCGAATCGCGTCCTCCGTGAACGAGCATTTCATGACGGAATTTGTCTTTGTTTCACATGTAAAACCATCCGTGGACGGGTAGCTCGTTCACGGAAGTGGCGATTCGACCCCAGCTCTGATTTTTTCTTCTGGTACATGGATAGTTTGATCAGCAGCAATTTTATTAATTAAAAATGTTCAAAAACAACCTCTCCAAACTATTGCTTGGTATAGGTTTTTCCGCTATATGTTCCATTGGGTTTTCGGAAACTCCAAATACGAAGTTTTTCTCTTATTTACGTAACCAGGTTACCAGGCTTATGGAAATGAGCCTCATAATTCAAAAAAGTGTTGTAAAAGCAATCCATTATCTGGAAATGAACAAACATACTTGGGTTCTTAGTCGCACACTCTCAGCCCTCGTTTAATTTAACTATAGCTGTGGGAGAAGGCATTTCGTATTCGTAGTGACCAAAAAGCACTCCAAAATTTACGAAACTTTTCTGCGATATTTTTGCAGTTTGTTGCCAATTAAATTAAAATGGCAAATGAGTTGTTGGGCAACTCTGTATAGGTATATACAAATTTTAACCGTCATTAAGACTTCTTCTTCTGAGCGCAGTGGCTTAGTGGTTAGTGTTGGACTACTAAGCGAAGGGTCCAAGGTTCGAAGCCCGCAAAAAAAAAAAAAAAACAAATTCCAACTTAGGTTTTTTTTTCTACTGCGCCACCTCTCGCGAACGTCTGACAAACATCCGAGAGTATACTTGTCTTGAAAGAGCTTCTCAATTAGCCGTTTGGAGTCGGCATACAATTTTAGATCCCTTCCATTCGTTCCAAAATGAAAAACTCGTATAGTATTGTATAATAAAACAAGATGGCGGAGAATATTTTTGGAAAAACTTAGCCGAACTTAACCAGACAAAACGAATGGTTGTGAGCTAGGCCTAGGGTCCCTCTATATATAGACTTCTTCTCTGAACTACGTGTTGCTGTTGCTGAAGAAAAGTTCGGCTACTCGAAACCAGTGCAGGTATTCGTAAAGAATTTGTGAATCATGCGCAAGCTTTTCTCTAAGTTGATTATGCCCGTACAGGGCACTGACACTGAGAGTGACAGACCCAGCGCTCTAAACAGGGCGGAAAAAAGCCCCACAATAGAAAAAGAAAGCAACAGAAAAGCGAGATTGTAGAATTTCCGAACAAAATTGTTCTTGGCTCTAAGTCAAGAAGGTGATTACAGCTCAATAGCTATAGCTCGAGTCATTGAAGTGTTTGCCAAACTGGGGTGAGTGTGCCTTATTGAGGAAGACAGCTTAAAGGGACTGCTCCTTAAAGTGGTAGTGGTTAAGTAACTTTTAGGTATACTGTCCCGAAAATGATTTTTGAACTATAAGTAGGTACCTACCTATTGGAAGTGCGTTGCTGAAGATTCGTCGCATCGTGGTTGAAAGGATAAGCGGTTTTCGTCCGGGCACAGCTGACTGAAAGTGTAGGTATTTATGCTCGGATTGGAAGGTACCTGGGAATAACACCTCCTTTCACATGCTTTGTAGACTTTGAAAAGGCATACAACTTATCATCTACCTACTCAATGCTTCGACCGAAACAAGCTTAAATATAGATGTAGTTTTTTTAATTCAAAAACAACTCCCTTCCTATAGCCAGACAATGGCAACTTGGACTTGCTGCAAACTCCAGCACAAACTGCAAAGCAAACCAAACCAAACAAAGCGAATAAAATCAGAAGAGACAAAAAAAAAACAAATTCAAATGTATTCCCTACCCCCTGAGCAAGCCTGAAGCCAAAAGTGTATACATTCCTCGAATTGTGCAGGGTAGTGTCGGCCGGCCATAATGTGAGTATATGGAGGTATGCTCTGTCTTCGATTTTAATTTCTTCCTACATCCAGATCCAGATATAACATTTTAGCTTTTTTGGAATATGCCAGCTACACGACACCGCACACCGAACCAAACACAACCGGGAACGACTTTAAGACGGTTGCCTTGTGTAGTGTCTTTTTTTTTATTAGTCGCCTTCTATTTTGTACCTTACACTCACCACTAAAAGATACCTTATATTGGTGGTTATGTTGTGTTCTGGATTTCGCCGGCTACTGTACGCTGGAGATCGTTAGCACAGTGTGTGGGGTGCGCCATTAGTACTTTAAGTTTGCATAAGGTACTTGCCACATCTTTATTGGAAGTGTTGTTCGTGCTTGCATTCGAGACAACATACACATACAGGATACAGTCCCAAGTGTCATCTTTCCCTTTGATTCATTTCCACCGAAAGAACTTGTTCCCATTTAATCCGTTAAAAACGTTTAAATTCTTCAATAAAAATCCATGTTTTTCTGCGATACACCACTACTACTCCAACTCAATTTTGAGGAGAATTTTTGCATTCATAGGGTGCATACATGTGTGGTGTATCTGTGATGTGAATGAATTTCACAGCAACGAAAAAGCATTATGCAAAAGGGAAAAAGGGGTCCATCCATCCATCCAGCAAAAAAGCAACCTAACAAGTTAGCAACATAAAATACCAGCCAGCCAACCCTACTTGATACCACTACACCACCACCGTCGTTAGCGGTATGCGAGCTCACTCAGTTGTATGCGTCAGTAGAGAGGAGTGCTGCTGTGCTGAAGCTGATTTCATAGACTCTCCTGCCGCTACTGATGTACACCGTGGTGTGCAAGCTTTCATATCGTCGGGGTTCCTTCAATTCTTCAATTCTTTAATTCACACTCGGATTGTTGCACTATAGACGTACTACTTACCCTTTACGCCAGACATTTTTCTCCGATATCGCGGACGGTTGAAAACACACAAAAAAAAGAAAAAGAAAGAATAAACTCATCAACTCTTCAATCTTTGTTTAATTTGTTTAATTCTAATTGAAAGTTTCACTTTTAGATTAACTCAATTTGCTAAACAGATATATACGCCGCCGCCGCCGCCTAATGAAAATTTAAGTCCGCGATACTTCTCAATTGGACTCTAAAACATAAAAGGAAAATAAAATCTAAATTCTCCACCAAAGTCTAAATTTAATCAAAAATTCTGTAAGAATTCCACCGAAGTCCAGCAAAGTGATTTTTATTTTTTAGTGAATTTATTTTTACATAATTGTAACGATACACATTTTTCATTTTAACTTTAGCTTGGATTTTCTACATAGAAATTTTTATTTCATACTCAAATTCTTAACAAAAGAAAAACATAAATCAATTTTTATGCAACAACAAAAAAAGAAGAAAGTGTCATTAGATAGGTACATCGGCTCTGAAAATCTATCTGTCTTTTTTTTTTTTTTTTTTGTCAACGAAGGCGACACGAAAAGTGCATTTAAACCAAAAAATAAATAAATATATTCATTTATATACATATATATTTGTGTTAGTGTGTGCATATATCTCATGGAATAATCATCGTTATTTAAATAAAACACAACATTGAGGAAGGGGGGTACAGAAGCGGGCTCCAAAAAAATGCATCATTACTCAAAATTAGTGAATTTTTTTAAAGATATTTGCGAAATAAGTGAAATTAATACAACTTGACTTTGTCTACAGCGCGTATATAGCAAAAGTATATTTTCTTGCTTGCATTTTCTCTCTAGACACATCGCAGAAAGAGAAGTACAAAAAAAAAGTCGCGTGATTTATGCAGCTAAAGATGCACAAATACTACAAGACAAAGAAAAAGTGTAAATGATAAGCAATATAAAAATATCTACCTTTTTACAAAATTATACAATAGTTATAAAAGTAAATAAAACAAAAAAGTTGTAAAAGATTTTCTGACTGCGTTGCCTGAGAATTTACAGTAAGCCCCCTTAAAATTTTTGGATTAAAAAACAAATTCGATACACAGCGCCGCCGTCGATCGGAATAAACGCAGTCTTTCACGAAACGATATTATAATTAATAACAACTAAAAGATTCGTTGTAATTTAAAATCAAAATTGTTTTCCTTAAATTAAAAAAAATAAATAAATTTAATAAATATCTAATAATCGAATCTAATTTAAATCTCTAGAAAAGGAAAATAAATAAATAAAAAAAGCTCGTGCCTAAACATATACAAATACATCCATAGAATATCTTTGTATATATAAAAAATTATATTCATATAGAAAAAATTGAAACGAAACATAAAGAAAATAATAATTATATATATATCAAAGCATTTATATATATATATATCTTTAAAGTAATGTGCTGTGGATTTAAACTTTTCTACTCTTGATTTTGTACAAAGACGAAAAAAAAAAAAACGACATTTTTTTTCGCTCCCTTTGGAACCTCTCTCCAACACACATACATACACTATTTCCCCGCCACTCTGTGCTAAAACTTATTGCAACTACCTACTACAATTCCATAGCGAGTGTGCATCAAAAATACACTTGCTTCGAAGGCAGCTATACAGTTTTTTTGTTTTTTTTTTTTTCAAAACTTGTATCGTCTTGTACGTGCGAAACGAAAAAGAAGAAAAATATTCTCGGTTACTAAAAAAAGGAATAAAATTCTTAACTGTGCATGTGGAAATTATCTTCTAGTGGTGTTTAGTGAATTAAAAAAAAGAAGAAATATATATATACACGGAACCCATAATACAAAATCGGCGTACCGCTCCAAGGATTATTCACGTTCACCTACATAAATTTTCGTTTTGTTTAATTTCGTGGGATTCCTCAAGAGTAGCAGTTAAGTTCATCTTTAGTAGCCGCAACGTATACTTATCGAAGCTCCGAGTGTGCCTAATCGCCACCGCTTATTGTCTGGATCACAACACAACACCAATTGGCAACATCAATCCTTAGTAGTAAGTTGATTAAATATGACATGCGGGTGTTTATTATGATTAATTTAGTTTTGGATAGGGCTTTTAGTAGTTTGTCTGTAAATTTGTTTCATAAATTGGCGCCCAACGCAGGATGAACTAATTATGTTGTCCGTCAATATATTTGCTTTGTTTTCATCCTACTCAGTTACAAATGCAGCACCATTTTTAATACAATATTTAATGTCCATTAGTATAGTAAACTTAATATATTTGGATAAGTGGCGCCCAGCGCTGGATCTTCGGAGCTCCCTTTTGATTATCCACATTTGAGAGATCTATGGCGATAAATATTTTTTTAAATCGGATTATTCGTTAAAAATTTATAAGCTTGCCAATCTTTTGAATTTCTCCTTTCTCAATCTTTAAGTTCGGTTCAACTAAAATAATTAAGTTTGTTTAATTTCGTCCTCTTCTCACATCAGTTTGAGAAATGTTCATATAAAAACAAACGTATTCTATAAAGTTTTTATAAAGTTCTAGCATTGTATTGAATTTCTCCATTAATGTTCCTTCGATAACTAAACCTAGTTGTTTGAATTTGCATAATGCTGTCTTAAATGAAAGGCAGATACAGTCGAACCTTGTTAATTGGAATCTAATGGACCATTTATTTCAGTCTCACTTATAGAGGTATTCCAATTCCAATTACCCAGATTCTCTTTTATCCAGGTAGAGAAACTATTGGTTTCGCTTAAGGAGTCCTTCAAAATAAAACGATTTTTGTTGCAAGTTTGTCTCACTTACAGAGGTTAAAATAAATAAATTTTGCATGTCTTGTCCAGTTACAGAGGTTAACTTATAAAATATTAGTTTCGTTTTGGAAAAATTTCACTTATAGAGTTATTTTTAAGGAAAATGAACGTGCGCCAGAATTAGGCCAACTAATAGAGGTATTCCACTTAGCCAGGTCCCAATTAGAGAGGTTCGACTGTAGTTGAAAAACCACCAGCGCGGACTTCTACAACTGTGAAACGTTTTATTTTTAGAGAATAGTGCGATAAATAATTATATTTACAATGCAACAATGAGTATTTTTAAATTTTGACCAGTAGCTAGGGTGAACCATATGCAGCTGACAGCCAAAAAAGCACGAATTACCTTTGATCTGTCAAAAGAAAATGCTACTTCAGAAGAGAAAACTCTGGTAGAACATTTTATGATGACGTTTTATGATCCAAAGTGGCTATTCGCACGATCTTTTTGTACTGACTGACGTTTGTCTGGCTTCGGGACACGGCTACGTATTTGACGTAACGTAATTGTATTTTCATTAAAAAAAGTGTTTTAAGAAATAAGTACAGGAACGTGCCCGAAAATGTAATACTGTAGCTTAGAGTGCTTTTTGCGAGAGAAGCGAGCCCTTATACCACATTTCCTTACGTAGCCGTGTCCCGAACGTCGTGCGAATAGCATCAGCCTTTATGATCAACAATGTCACCTTGACGTTTTTAATTTTTTCAATTTAACCCACTTTTCTAATATTTTCTATGATTTGAACCCTTTTTGGGTCTAACATGAAAGATGGTCAACTTAAGGTTAGACTGGATAACAACAATTAACAATTTAAGGTTCTGTGACAATAAATAAAAAATAATAAAACGACAAATTTTCTGACACTATTATCTTAAAAAAACTGTCAAAAATCTCGTTCATTGATAAGACTCACAGGTGTCCATAAAACTGCCTTTATGTACAAATACTCTTTTAGCTCTAACTGTCGACACTTGTTTAGGAACTGGATTAAAAGGGATCATGTAGGAGGATAATAAAGGAGGTCATGTGCTCCTAATTCAAACGCTGGAGATAAAGTCCTACAAAAAAGTGATCGTATATGCGACGATTAAATTTTTACTACTGTGTTGATCTGTACTTCATGGGTTTTGTCCAGGATCTGTTGTAATCTGAACAATGGCCGGGTGTTTGTTGGAAAATTATTTAAGTTTTTTTTTTGTTTTATATAAAGGGTTTTCCAATAAGAGCTTTAATTCTTTGACATTTGACAAGTAGAAACTTTGCCATTACTAAAAATGGAACGATACACGCTCCAACAACGCATTGAAATTATTAAAATTCACTACAAAAATGGTGAAAATCTTGCAGTCACAGTTCGCAAAACTAAAGCATTTTTTGGTCGTAGTGAAACACCTTGTCGAACCGGAATACAGAAATTGGTGGAAAAATTCGAGCTGCTGGGACAAGTTAGTGATGTGAAGAATAAAACCCGTGCACGTCGCTCAAGAACAACTGAGAATATTGCTGTTGTAGCCTAAAGTGTTGAAGAAAACCCAGATTTGTCCATTCCTCGTCGTTCTTTGGAATTGGGCATTCCACAAACGTCACTACACCGTACTTTGCATAAAGACTGGGGTCTTAAGGCTTATAAAGTTCAGTTGCCACAAGAACTCAAGCCGGCCGATCATCAACAACGTCGTGTCTTTGCTGATTGGGTCCTTGAAATGCATGAAAATGATCCGGAATTTCATCGAAAAATCATCTTGACTGATGCGGCCCATTTCCACCTCGGTGGCCACGTCAACAAGCATAATTGTCGCATCTGGGGCTCGGAAAACCCAAGAGTTATTGCTGAGAAGCCTCTCCATCCTCAACGTGTGACTGTTTGGTGCGGTTTATGGTCCGGCGGAGTCATTGGACCTTACTTTTTCGAAAATGAGGTTGGATCAACAGTTACGGTGAATGGTTTGCGCTATCGAGAGATTAATAATGATTTTTTATGGTCGGAGTTGGATGCTTTTGATCTGGACAACGTTTACTTTCAACAAGACGGCACTGCGTGCCACACAAGCAACGAAACCATTGATCTTTTACGGGAAAAGTTTCCGGACCGTGTTATCTCTCGAAGAGGTGATCACAATAGGCCACTGAAATCTTGTGATTTAACACATTGCGACTTCTTCCTTTGGGGCCACGTGAAAGATAAGTTCTACGCCAACAGCCCAGCGTCGATTCAAGACCTCAAAGATAAAATTCGTGAGGCTATCGAGGACACAAGAACTCAATAGGGCAGCCACTTTGCCATTTGGTTATGGAAAATTTCATGAAAAGGATATGGTCCTGTACGCGTGCTCGTGGTGGCCATTTGGCTGATGTTGTTTTTCATTATTAACGGCATACCTTCCTCTTTATTATGAAATAAACATCCAATCATTTATCTCAAAAAAATGAAATTTTTCTTTGAATACCAAAATAACACCTCTTATTGGAAAACCATTTCACCCATCTCACTTGAAGGTCTCCTTCCGTGCAGCGCAGCTTTGTAGGCGATTTGTATAGAGGAATATATTCTAGCCGTCATTCTGCATCAAACTAAGGATTTCGTTGGGGTGATGAGGTAGTGGTTCAAGTCTATTTGACATCTAGAGTACTGGCGGATCAACATACAATAACATTACGTCCAGCAGCAAAGTCAATTAGACTAAGTCCGTTTCCAGACGTGGTCTCGGGTAGATTGTTTAAATTGTGCGTTGCGAAAAATGCATCATATCAGTGGTATTGATGCGAATTGACATAAGGTATCTAATTCGGTCACAAATGCACACCCAATTAGATGATGCCTCTGTTTTCTGTAGAAGCCACAAAACATCCAATGCACTATTAAAATATCTCACCGCCGTCAATTAGTGATCAAGTTTTTTGTGCTTTCTGATTATTTTAAACAGACTCGCGCTATATCAAGAATCTAAATAGGGATTTTTGTAGAAAGTCTGAAATTTTGTTTTGTGATGTTCACCTAAATCACCAATGCATATTAAAGTTGGCTAATTTAAACCCCAGTCAATATAGTCGATCTGTGACGAACGCGATCACCACTGTGTAGCATGAGAATCGAGCACGATCTTATTAAGATTGGCCAGAATTTCACTTCGGGCAATCGCTTCAAATTTGCTTAACTGCATGCGATTTTAATTGATCAATGATCAGTAGAGTGCACAAATATATATACAATAATACCAATAATACCAATCATTGTTATACACGATACACAATTTCGGAGTTAGTTATTTTCACGTTAAATAAAATACAGCAGACCGTGAATTTTCATTCGAAAAAGTTTTTTTTTTTTATTTAATTTGCATGTTATTATGACAGTGCATCATCTTGTCCGGTCATTTGCTTTTGCTTGTGAATAATGTTTTATCGCCTCATACTCGTGTTTATTTAAAAATTGGATTACTCATTTGTGCTTGAACATGTCACTGAATATCTAAAAATACGACTTTTCTTTGCACCAATGGCGATCGATGTAATGTTGCATTCTTGCTTAAGTTTGTACAAAAAAAGAAAGCGAGAGAACGGAACTTTTACAGCTTGTAGGTGTAGGCATTTGTGCAGATGGCCTATATTTTACATAAATGAATCAATCTTTATGAGTTTAAGGAGTCCAGTTATGCTGTGCATTTCTTATTTTGTTTTCTGCTTTTTTGAGAAAAATGTCTTTCAATTCTATAAAGGCCATCTTAATCAGAAAATGATTAAAAAAACCCAAATCCCAACTTAGGGTTTTTTTCATTGCGCCACATCTCGCAAACGTCCGACACACATTCGAGACTATAACTGTCTTTAATACCATGTTCCCACCAACGTGATTTAGCCGAAGTGATTTATAAATCACGAAACGCGTCCCCACCGAACTTTAAGTGATTAAATGTGACATTTACGCCAACTTTGCCATATCAGTGATGGGACTTCTAACACTTAAATGGTATTTCAATCACTTTTTGCACTTTCGGAAATTCTACCAGAACTCGAAATCTACCACCTTTTAACAAAGCTGTTCGCTAATAATATTTATTTTCCATCATTAAATTGAAAATTGTATACCTACTATACCTACTGCTACTACTTACTTTTACCCATACACACTCAGCTATCAGTATTTTTTTCGAAGAATTGCATCAGCAAAAACTTCCAGTCCAGTATACACCATTTACTGCGCCATTACTTCATTATTTACTGAAATATTTACCATGGACAATATTTTTTTCTACCACCGTTTCACTTTCATCAAGTCCCATCACTGACTTTTCGTTTGCTGAATGAAGTGCTGAACATAATAAAGGTATGTTTGATTTTATTTTGTGTGGACAGATACGTAATTAAAATTTAAATACGTCTAAATCACGTAATTAGTAATCACGAAAATGGGAACATGGTATAAAGAGCTTCTCAATTAGCCGTTTGGAGTCGGCATAAAATTTTTGATCCCTTCCATTCGTTCCAAAAATGAAAAACTCGCACAAAACGAATGGTTGTGAGAAGCAACTAGGTCTAGGGTCTCTATACGGACCTTTTGCGCCAACTATTTATTTTTTATTACCTAACGAATAACAGTTTACGTTTGATACTTTGTTTCCATATAGGCTTTTCTTTTTGAAAACTTGTGTTCTTGAGCAACTATTATTGCATCACCTTAACTATCACGCAAGAAGATTCTGACAAAAATAAAATTGCTTATTGTAACTGCAATTGCAATTGCTTTTCAAAATTTCGACATGTTTTTGAACCTGTTCATACGTTGCCAGAATGTGTATTTCAAACGTTGTTTATCAGTTGTTTGAAACACATCGGGGCTATGGACAAAACGCTGTACTTGTATTGTATTGTAGGTGATAGGCCCTGAACACTGTGACCAGAAGAGATCTATTGTGTTGGCCTTTATTATTTAACCCAGGGAGCTGTTGAGGCTCTTTATAAACCTCAGTACCCTTCTTGGCTCCATGTTTCCAATATCTACATATCCAAAACGCTGTACTTATAAACGTATTTAGTCTCACAAGGGTAAAATTTTCAATATGAAATTACCTATTATGACCTAAAACCCTGATATCGTTTGTTTTGTTGTCACCCGCTGCGCCCGGCCCCCAGTCTGCTTCCAGCAATGCCTCTAATCACTACGCAATTGTAACCCAGTTATCGGTATTTAGTTTGTTTCAACTCTTATCAAGCGATTTGACCGTGTGTGTAACCTGCCGCAATAAGAAAATACGTTAGGTAGGTGGTAGGTCGAGCAGCTACTTCACCGAACTGACCGCTCCTTGTTTCGTTGGTCTTCAACTCGGATTCGAAGACGAATTTTGGAAGCCAGGCTAGGTTGGTTAAGTCTTAAGTCTCCGTGTTTGTTCTTTCTGCTTGGTGCTCCATTACGCTCCATTAGATCCGAATGAGAGAATTGTTTATCTCCACAATTCTTAAGGGAAGATGTGTCTCCGAAACGTACACGAAATTAAAAATGTATAGATGCTTATACAAACTAATAATATTATATAAATTCTTGTACATTTTATGAATACTGTGAAATCTTATCTTGTTTTCAGAAATTCAAGAATTAATTAATTAATCATTATAAATTGACATTTAAACTTCTAAATTGACTTGTGCTGATGATTATGGCAACATATTGCTTTGAAGTAACGATTCAAGGACATCATAAATAATAGTGAATAGCCAGTCTTTAACCTTTTTTTTTTTAATTAATTAAAATGTATGCCTGTTCGAACAGAAAATGGTAAATGATAGAAGGGGGATGTAACAGCGTAGAAGTGCGAAAAATGGGGTTTGTGCGCAATTAGAACATTGACAATGTATACGTGCTATTTATACGCAGGCTTTTGAGCTGTGTAGTTTTAATAGGAATTTTTCCGCGTTTCTTATACAATTATTTTAATACTTTAAAAACATAAAGGTGTCTCATTGGTAAAATACGAAGGTCTTTAAAAAAGGGCCAATTCTGACTAAAACAATTTTTATTACAAACAATCCTGAATGTTTCTGAGCTATTAATAATGATCTCAAAGAGCTACTAAATATAAGAACCACCCCAATTGTTGATACCATCCTGCAACTTTGAGTGAGCAAGGCCGTACTACTTTGACTTTAATACTTTTTGGGAACAGTGTAGCTTGATGAGTTACATTTTGCGAGTTGCTAGGAGCAAAACAAAGTCTTAAAGTTTCAAGATCTTCCGAGATCTTTTCAATACATTCGTATCCCGAATTACACTTGTATGTAAAGGCGATGTCGTCTCCAAATGCAGTTGATTCTCCATTTGGATTTAGCTCAGAGAACGAGTTTATGTAAATTAAAAATAGCAAAGGACCAAGAATTGACCCCTTGGGAACGCCATTTAAAAAAAATACAATTGTCATTAAAACTCCTATTTACATTTACTTTTTGCTTTCTATCTTTGAGATAAGGACGTATACCACTTGTGTATTTCTCCTCGAAAACCAGGATTGTTCAATTTGCTTAGAAGCAAGTCATGATCTACCATATCAAACGCTTTTTTCATATCAACAAAAAGAGCTATTGCAGGTTTGCTACAGTTCATACTTTCAATAAGTAATCCAATATTTTTGGATCAAAGGACGTCTCGATCTTACTATGGAAGCAATGGCCCCATCAATGTGGCAATGTGTGATTGCATTGAACCTAACAAAATTAAATTTAAAACAAATACTAAATGAGATCGAGATGTTACATTAATAACCGCATTTTTACAAAAAAATATTAACAATTGATTAACTGCTACTTAATGTTTAGTAGTTAAATAACTAAATAAATAAATACAACTGGATGCCTACAAACATACTCTAAGGATTGCATCATCTTCGGTTGACATTCCTCTTCTGAACCAAACTGCTATTAAAAAAAATTGTTTCTGTCCAGAAAAGATATACGTTATTTCACAAGTTTTTCAAAAACATTAGAAAACAATGGTACTAGAGATATAGGTCGATACTTCGACATATTGTTTTTATTTCCTTTTTTAAAAAAACACTTTTCAGGTGCTGAAAACAACCATTTTGAATAAGATTAAACAAGTAACTTAAAACGTCCAGCACATAGAAACAAAGTTTTTTCAACAATTCACTATATACCATCACTACACGATTTTTTTTTTTTCAAGGATAATAATATGTATTACCTTATAGGGTAGGTGTACCACTACCCGGCCACTTTGCGTTAAATAGTTTATAATAAGTAAATTAATCGTTATTTTTACGGGCGAAAAATTGTTGCTAAATCTTTGACCTAACTATCGTGCTGGTAAAATTTGACAGCTGTGAACATCACTGAACCGCAAGAAAAAAAAATGCGCAGTCTATGTAGTTCGTCCAGGAAGTGAAAAGTGCGTTTTAGAGTTCGAGAGTGTTAGTGGAGGTATCAAACGGAAAACGTAGGTTTCAGTCTTTTTTTACTTGATATTTACGAATTCGTTTATTGTTTATCTGTTAAGTTACATAATTATTACAAAAAAAACATGGAATTTTCATTTTTTTTTTCTAAGTACCTACCTATTAGATGGTGGCCCGTTACTAGAATTTTTTTTATTGAGGTGTTTAAGTGTCCGGCCAAGGTTGACAAGGTAAACAAGGTTGTAGGTATTTATCCATGCAACTAAGCCAACTTTGCCAAGCAAAAAATATTATTCTTTATGCTCTGCCACCCATATTCTTCAACCAGCTGACGTTAGCGTGTTTAAGCCACTGAAACAAGACTGGAAGAAGACGGTAAGACAATGGCACATGAATAGCATAGGAAAGGTTCTAACTCGTAAAGACTTTTGTTCAATTCTAGAAATCTTGGTCATATAGTGGATTCAGAAAGTGTGGCCTTTTCCCATTTGATGATTATAGAAAGTGAGTTCAAGAAATGTTTAAAAAAGTGTCCACAAAATCCTATGAATCCAGCAAACTTTTGCCTACTGAACAAGATCGGTTTGCAATAGCAGCATCGGGGGTCATTGTTGACAAGTATTTAAATTACCTGAATTATATTGTGTATATGCATATAATGTACATATGTGAAACAAAAATACAAATGTATTATTATTAAATGATCGATTAAAATCGAGTTTAAATGTTTAATTTACTTTGTAATATCCTGGCCGGATACTGCTACAAAAGTCGCCGACTACTGAATTTTGCTGGGCGGGTCTTGAATAAAATCGTTGGAAAACAAAACGATTGTGAATTTTCCGTTGATCTTAAAGAAGATGTGTCCTCAAGAGCTTCCTCATCACCGCAGAATCTACAAATTTCATCTTCCGTCAAGCGCAATTTCTTCATGTGATACCGTAGTGTGTTGTGTACCGTTAGGATTCCTACGAGGATGGAAAGAGATTTTCTATCCTTTCGTATGAGACTCTCGGTTCTGTTTTCATTAAAGGTTGGCCATAGCATTCTTGTGGTACGACAAGTTTCTATAGTGCAGCCCATCTAGCGTTCGCCTCTCTTATGGCATTTCTCCCTGCTTCAAGCTTAAGTCAGCAAGGCGGGATGTTCACCGAGAGATCAGCTTGTTGTTTTACTGCTGCTGTTGACACTGCCAGGAGCTCTGCTTGGAAGACACTGCTGTGGTCGGGGAGGCGTATCGATTTTGATATACCCAACGATTCAGAGAAGACGCCTGACCCCGTCCCGGTTTCCATTTTAGATCCGTCCGTATCGTGTTGGGTACGAGTTCGTCTCTCCATTCTTCTCTGGTGGGATAGGCGCTCGAGAAAGGTCTTGTAATTTGTAAACTCCAAGTATGGCGTAATGTTGTCCGTGATCGGTACACAGCCAAAATATTTCTGTAGGATCGACGAATGACCCATTTCGTTCAGTTTCCAATTTTCTGATTGGCTTATTCTCATGGCACTAATGTTTGTACAAAGATTTCTAACGGAAGCAAATTGAGGATGGCCTCAAGAATAATATTTTTTGCTTGAAAGAAAGACCAAAGGATTAACTATTGCGCTTCATTTTGTATTCCAGAGGCTGACTACTGGAGGGGGCTGAACTTAGGGGCCATCACCCTATATATTTTATTAGTTTGGTTACGCTTAATATGATTTCTCTCTCATTTGTTTAATTCTCTTATTTCGGAATGTGGTCAACCTTTGAATTACGAGATTTTCAACCGTTAATTTTTTATTATTTGTTTTTATTATTGCTACTGGAACATACACTAAGTGCACTCATTCAATGATCTGTTAAGTTCAGATCATAGCTATCTACATAGCGCCATTAAAAACATTCTTATTCTTATTTTGAGTATAGGTAGGTACCTACGCATAAATGATCGATGCATGTTTTAGTCGAATCGGTCACCCGGGTAGGTTCATTAATAAAACTCTTTAGACCATTTGACGCCATGAGAAACGGATAATTGTCAGTAGGTATCTCTATCAAATTCATTTAAAATATCAAAATTGATATCGCCAATTACTATTAAGTTCTTCTCGTTACTAACCCTCAGAACATCGCTTAATTCTGAGTTTATAAAAACTTGAAATAGCGTACCTAGGATTTGATTCTTCCAGGGGAAGGAATACTTACCTAATTCCCTTTTCTTTTTTCAATTGAACGTAGATAGCCACTGTGACACCAGCCACCAAGTAGCTTACTCAGAATCTCAGATTAGGTAGGTATGTATGTATACCACAAACAAATCATGGCATAGAATTGTTTCTGTTTTACCGGGCGACGAGTGCAATAACGAAAGATTGTGCTTTGTGCACTCTCCACCCCACTCCCACATTTGGGTAGATATAAACTGCAAATTGCAATGCATAGCATAAGATCAAATAAAGCTCTTCGTTCTTAATACATTCCATACACACTCTTGCAATTTGTATTGTAAGGGATTATATGTATGCCATTCTCCTCTGCTTCTGTGTGTTGGAGCAAGGAGATTTTTTGCAATAAACATTTCAAGGGTGAAACAAAAACACAGGCGGCCACCGAAAGAGCTTTCAAACTTAATAATTGCGGCGTGTGGATTGTGTGTGGAACGTCCACAGTTTTGACATTTCAAAGCACAAAATACACAAACAAATTCAAACGACAAGCTTCTAAATGCACGAGCTTTTGTTTTGCCGTGCCGCTGCATTTATATATCTTTCGTATTTCGTTTGTGTGCTGTGCAGAGATTGCGATTATTTTATACAACACACAAGAGAGCATTATGCAAGTGTTGGTATTTGGGACCAGAAAAGTTTGCGCACACATTGAAGCATTTACGAACTCATCATCATCATCCACCCCACAAATGCAAAAAGATACTTGTCAACTAACTTGCGAACTGTGATTGTGAAGCTGAATGCGATTTGCGATACTATTTCTGTGCTTTGTGCTCTCTCCTCTTCTCTATTATTTCTATTTCTTGTTTGCAAATATTTTTTGTATCTTTTTCTTCAGCGGAATTACACACACGTGGTGTACTGGCGCACACATGCAGTTTTCGCGATCCCAAACAGAATCATGAAGCAGAACCAGAAGCACTCAAATTTTGCGAAAAATTTATATTTCCCAGTTCCCAGCGAAAAGCGAGACGAAGACGAGTTAAGTTTTTTTCGTTGTGTGGTCGTGGTTCGTATTCGTAATCGTTGCGGCAGTCTCGCTCTTGTCGTTTGTTTTATGCTTTTACTTTTTGTGTTCTCCACTCCTTTATTATGGTATGGTATTTCGTCGGAAATTATATTTAAAAGTGTGTGTGAGCGTATCGCGTTTGCATGCTCGGCTCGTGTTCGTGTGAAGTTCGCGAATTTTGTGTGCGAATTCAGTCCTTTCAAAAAAAATGTGTTTTTTTTTTCTTGTTTTGCTTAACGTTTTTTAACGTGTGTAGATTCTACGAAGAAGTGTTGGTTTTGCGTGTCGCCGTCCCGTCGTGTTTGTATTGTAGGTTTTTCAAAAAAGTTTTTCGCCTTTTTCTTTTAGTGGAGATTTTTATGTGCTCTCTGCCGCAGTGTGTTGCTTCTCTGCTAGTGTTCAAACGGAGAAGACGAGAACCGGTGACGTAGCGTCCGCCATATTACACCGCGGCACAATCTTTTTCGGTTTTTTTTTAGTTCTGTTCTTTTCCTTAAAAAATTCGCAATCAAAATTTGTAATATTACGAAAATTTAAGGTAAATTCCTTTTTTTTCGAAATAAGTTGCTATAATTCCAAGTGGAAGAAAGCATTTTTCTATCTGTTCAAACAAATCTATAATTATCCTAGCCAACGAGAAAATAGTATCTATACCTTATGAAAGCGATCTACCTTTCATCAGAATGTGTATATGTAGTGTGTGAGTTAGCAAATATCCCCCGAATAACTTTTGAGACGATCATCCTTTTTTGAAGATTGTTTCTCATGCCAATTGGATTTTTTTTAATTCCGGTGGTTTTGTTAAAAACGTAAATATTGGTAAATTTCTTATTTTTTTTAGGGTGTGTCTAAAATACGGTTTTTAATGTCAAATAACTAACCATAAATACCTATGTGAAAAGAACGAAGAAACGAAAATTCTTTTACAAAGTGTTCGATGACAGTGACAAACCCGTGAGAATAAAATAAAAGGTGGTTCTTAGCTTATCCTTGTGTGGTGTGTTCTGTTGTAAGCCGGTTTTTCTTGATGGAATTTTTTTTACAGAAAATTCATTACAGTTCACCCAGAAAAAACTTCAGCATATCCCCAAGCAGACACATGCCAAAGGATTACCTAGAATTTGTGATTTAATTTGCTCCCAGAGGATAAACGTTCAACTAAGCGGTGGTGTGGTGAGATTCAATTTCATTTCCATTCTATTTTGTTGGGGAAAAGTGCATTCATTGTGCTTAATGGGGGGCGATACATGATGTGTCCACCATTTTGTTTTGCCTCTGATTAAAAGTATGACCGGTTGGTGCGCTGTTGTTGCATTCCCTGCAAAAAAAAAGGAAAAAAAAAGCAAGGTGCAAAAAAACGAATCTGAAGCCAGTCACTGCGATTCCAATTCCCATCCCAATCCACACGAACAAAAAAGTCAAATGAAAGAAGAAACCCGAAAGAGGTGAAGAAGGAAACGAAGAATGCAGTTGCTGTCTGTCGCATTCGCCGAACCTTATCGCCGTGCCGCAATCCCGCAATTTTACTATCCTCTCTGTACTTTTGTAGTGTGGTGATTTGAATGTGTGCTTTTTGGTGGTGGTGTGTGCAGTTAGTGCCGGAATGCGCTCCGCATACCACATCTAACTAATAGAACGAGCCAGACAGAGAAGGACAATTTTCGAGTGAAAATATACTTGAATGCATACGTACCACTCTGCAAAAAAAAGATGGGAATTTGTTATCTGAATGCAACGCGCTTAAAAATTCAAACTTCTGTACAGTGCTTCATAAGTTAGCTTTATTAGTTAGATATCTACTAAGGAACTACTGGTGTTTTGTGTACCCCGTGCATTCTAACTTACATTTTACCTATGCACTATATAATTTATATTCAAAATATTAACAACAATGAACTTCCGCCGTGCAATCATCAGTCATCCGTAAGATGAACTTAACGAAAGCCCAGTTTATATACATACCTAGCACACAGTGATAAATCATCTCGTGTTGGATTTGGAAGAATAGTAGATGAGTCGGAAGTTTAATTCTATTTTGCAGCAATAGAATTAAACTGCATTAAAGCTGCCACCCTGAAATGCAATGTACAGTAATAATAATTTTTGTTGCCTATTTATCTGCTGTCGACTGTATCGTTTTCCACATTGTAGGTACCTAGTTACTTGACAATTTTACTTTCTGAATTTTTAGGTGGCTCATGACTTTTTTTTTTTAATTTTTATTTAGTTAATGGTAGGTACATATTAGTTATAGGCACTACCTACGTTACCTATTTATGTTTTGATATAATATATACCTATGCATTCCGATTCCACGTGGATTTTGATTCTGTGAAGACAAAAAATGTCTGGTGGTCAAGTCTTTACGTGTTGAATAAGTTTAAATTTGATTGAAAATCAGGTGAAGGTGGGTTATACATACGCTATACCTAACGATTATGGAGGGAAAGCCGACAAATCTAGTCAAGAAAATCCTGCCTGCAGACTCAAACTCAGTTGACATTGCGAAGAGTCAAATCTAAAAAAAAACAGAGTGGCCGCTGCAGAATTCTGAAAAACCGGAAAAAGGGTCGGTGAGAGAAAAAGATGTCATTTCTAAAAAGCTATTCTGCAAATTTAGAGTTTTCGCACGATATTTAACAACCATTAGTTCGCATAACAGTATAATAGTGTCCTTATAGGCAACCGTGTTACATTTTAAATCTAGGTACTTATTTGAAAAGAGGTAACAATTTTTGAAAAATTTATGAAGGGCCTTTTCCGAATAAAAGGAACAAAATCAAAGGTAACGCTGACCACGAGAATACGAACACAATTCAAGTTGCCTAGTCAACGCGTTCGGATAGGTATCTAGTTCGGACAAATCTAGTTGACGTTTTACATAAACTAGGTATCCGAACGTTCCCATTGAATGCGTTCCATTGAAGACTAGCTTTAGGTGACCCTAACATGTCAAAAAAAAAAAAAAAAAAAAATAGTTGGCGCAACAGGTCCCGAGGACCCTAGGCCTAGCTTCTCACAACCATTCGTTTTGTGTGAGTTTTTCGTTTTTTGAAACGAATGAAAGGGATCTACAATTATATGCCGACTCCAAACGGCTAATTGAGAAGGTGCAGGGAAATAACTTCACGGGCAATAACTTCACAAGGGAAATAACTTAACCTTGAGAGGGAAATAATTTCACTTTTTTTATATAAAGTTATTTCCCACTTGAAGTTGCAGGGGGGCAAGCCCCCAAATACATTTTCCACTGCTTATGAATTGTCGGCTTACTTTGTCGTCGCGTGTTAAGAGAAATTATTTCCCGCAAAAAAGTGAAGTTTTTGCTCGTTTTCATTGGGAAATGACTTCACTTTTTTTTTTTGGAAGTTGTTAATATCCGATGGAACACTCAGACACAACTACTGGTCCATTGAACTGCCAAACAAACACCTTACATTTGTGTACTTAGTTTTCCCGTCTTCCGAAGATGCGAAGGAGCTTCAGTGATGAAGAGCTTAAATGTTCGGCACTCACCACGTCAGCCCCAAAGATCCGCCACCTGATTCGAGCAAAGGCAGGATAGCTACAGAGGAAGTGCTCCGCTGTATCGTCATCCTCTCCACAGGCAGGAAAGATGGTGGAGACGCTCAAGCCTAAAACATTTAAGTGTTTGGTAAAAACTTGGTGGCCCGAAAGGACGCCCACAAGCAGTCTACAGTCGCTTCTCCCGAGAGACAGAAGGAAGGCTGCCGACCTTTTGCAGATGTCCGGGCGCAGTCGTTTCGTCTGTCCACACCCAGCACAGCCACGCCCCCGACACTCGTGTTCGCGAGAAACCCAAGTATCAATGGATGACTTAACCACCGATGTAGGCAGACCCAAAGCAGGTTCAGGTCCTAAGAATTATTCCTCTGAACCCAGTCTGGCAAGCTCATCAGCGATCGCATTTCCCTGGATACCAGTGTGACCTGGGACCCAAACAAGATACACTGTATTTAGCCTTCCAACCAAGTTCAGAGAAAGCTTGAGTTCGAGCACTAATTTAGACGAGGTAAGAGGGTTAAGCAGGGCTTTTAATGCAGCTTGGCTGTTGCTGCAAACGCATATACTCCTAGCCCTCCACCTGTTTGTCACAATGTAGCGCATAGCCATAGGGATAGCGAAAATCTCCGCTTGGAAGACGCATGGTTTCCTAAGGGGTAGTGAAGTCTAATGTTCTCGCTTTCCACGAAGACTCCAGAACCAGTCCCCTGTCCGGTACTGGAGCCATCCGTAAAAATACGATTGCATTCTTTCCCTGGCTCAGAGTCTGGCCTAAGCCATTCCGTTGCCTGAGGAAAGTTGACGTGGTGGTTTTGCCGCAGTAGGATTTCCGGAGTCATTGCGTCAGAGGGCATCCATAAGACCGGGGTCAAAGGATAATTCTCGCATAAGTTCTTCAAAATTCCAATGCGCATGGTACCAAAAGCCACCTCTCTTTAACCGAGAGATGGTTGATGGAGACACGTTTCCGTGAAAGCCTGTTCCACCATACAATGAGAGGAGTGGTCTAACCATTGCCTTGTAGATCCAAAGGACCCTTTTAGGAGATAAGCCCCGTGTCTTGCCAAAAGCGCCTTTACACTGCCAGAAAGTTGACTTCACATAATGATTTTATTTCCCACTCGAGATCAAGTTGTTTTCCATATAAAGTTACTGCCCGTGAAGTTATTTCCTTTCACCAGTTGAGAAGCTCTTTCAAGACAGTTATACTCTCATATGTTTGTCAGACGTTTGCGAGAGGTGGCGCAGCTGAAAAAACCCTAAGTTTGAATTTGTTTTTTCTTTGCGGGATTCGAACCTCGAACCCCTCGCTTAGTAGTCCCACACATTAACCACTAAGCCACTGCGCCTACTAAAAAAAATAAACTACTACTTTATTGCGAACAACGTCAAATTGACGTCAAACTGTAGGTATACAAAACAAATTCAATGTTAATTAAGTCTCAAACCCTGCAATTGGGACAATTCCCAACTGGGAAAACCATTTTAGCAGTGTTGCCATAAAAATATTTGGACAAATCAGCAATTATGACAATTTTTTTATGGGAAAATCTTACTTCACAATAACAAAAAAGAAAAAGAAGGAGTCGGCATAAAATTGTAGATGCCTTCCATTCGTTCCAAAAATGAAAAACTCACACAAAACGAATGGTTGTGAGAAGCTAGGCCTTGGTTCCCTACGGACCTGTTGCGCCAACTATTTTTATTATTATTGAATAAAAAATCATCACAATCGTGCGAAAATTGCAAAATGATTCCTATCATCCCTTCGAAAAAAGTCATACAGTCGAACTTCCATAACTCGAATTTCTCCACAACTCGAAGTTTTATGGATAACTTTTATAACTTTTTTTTAAGGCTTCTGTTAGTTCAAAATACTTTTTCTCTCTTTGAACTATGTATCCTTATAATAAAATAAAAAATATCAAGTTTGTTTTTATTTCCCTAAGTCGAATTTTCTATAACTCGAATTTTTTTTCTTACATTATGAGAGTTCGACTTATGGAAGTTCCACTGTATTTAGTTATCTGTCAACATTTTCTGCAATTTGTGGGACCTTGCTGTGAAACAGCCACTTGAACAGAATTATGAACCTTAAAAAAGTACAATTATCTCAACCAGAAACGAAAGAATAACACAAGATTGTCCGGGTCAGGTCATTCCGTTAAAATCCTACTGTAAACGTTTATTTCCCTGACTCAAATTGTGCACAATTCTAAGTATGTACAATTGAACATTGTACACCTTATTTTATTAGAATCCGTTCAGCAGTAATTCCAGAAAATTGTATTGGTATATATTTCTCTGAACTTTGAACAACTGACATTAGCCTTAACTCCATTAATTTTCTGACCGTTCTAAGCATGTTAAAGTTTTATTTTCACAATGCTTTGTGTGTATCGCTGCTCAAATAGAGAAGAATCGATTTTTACTGTCTGGTCTTTCACTGCAATGCTTTTAGAACCTGTTTTATTCAATTGTCTTTTTTTTGCTCATTTTACTTTAACCGATGTAGCAAGAAACCGGTTTACAAATTCATACACTGCACTGAAAGAACTATACAGATGACATTTATTATTCCGAACGTGTATCTATTTTCATTTCCAACTGCAATGCGAAACTATATTCGCCCAGATCTAACAAGGGCAGACAATATATAGAAAACTCCTACCTCAACTTCCTAAAATTAAGCGAGAGAATTTTGTTTCCACTCTAACAGGATGAAATATACGTCTGGTATTTTCCCACCTCCCTCCCCCAATGAAACTAGACCCAATAGCGCTGTAACAGACACTACCTACTTACGTATACTTATGCAGTGGTAACATTGAAACAACATAAGCACGAAACATAAGAGAGGAAAAATCAATATGAGCCGTCTGATTTCCTCCAGACGAGAAATAATGATAACACTGGTACTAGCAGCAGCAACCCTTCTTATCGCCTCTTACCCACCCACTAACATCCATTTACATTTACCATTGCATTGGCCATGATTTACGTATTAATGTTTTATGCTCTGATGCTCGCCCACCAAGTCTGCCAACTAGTCACCGCCACCCCATGGCATTTGGTTTGACTGGTTTTAGTTCTAAATGGTTTATTGACTTAGGGTTGAAGGACCAAACATTTCAATTTCGTTTCGTTGTTGTCATGGGGAAAATATCTGCTTTGGATTTCAACTTTTCAACTTGCCCGTCAAAGTCGAACTTCCTACCTCAATGTATTTTGGATTGATTAGGAAATTCTTACACAATTTTATCCAGGAATTTAACATACAATAGTTTTTTTTTTTTTTTTTTTGTTTCATGTGCAGGCATAATGTCTGTAAGATATATGACATACTTTGTAGATTTCAGTGCATGGCTGCAGTGAGTTACGTAAGCATGTAATTTGTACTTATGCGATTATTTTGGATTAATGTTCGTTTAGAATGTTAGCCTCTAACAGCCGCCTCGGCTGTCACATTCGTTTAGAAAATCGAATGTATAGCGTAATCCACAGATTAGATATTCCGTTGACATTTAAACATTTAACTTTCTGTGGGTGTGTGGCAATGTTTCATGTATTTTAGTTTAAATACGACGAGTGATCGTTTTCTTTTTAGCGAAAGTGTGGCAACATCTTGTGAACTACAACGGCATTGTAGCAGCAAGCTGTGTTCATACACTCTATAATTACGTAATAGAATAGGAAATCAGTAAGAAAAAGTCGATAAAGATCGTCATTTTGTAAAATAATAATTTCCTTAGACAGGTCCAATGACAGATAATAATAATAATAATATTTATTGTATCATACATGCTTACGCAGTAAAGCGTGGTATGCAGTTCTTCTGAAACGAAATATCCCATACAAAAGTGACACACCGAAATCATGAACGAAAAATTTCGCTCTCCTTTTCGTTTTGCAGTACGCATACGCAGCTGCTGCGAAATGATGGCGGAAATGTGGGTAGTTGTAGTAGATTGCTTGGCACAATTCTCCACTTTCTTTTCGCACATGTTGGGAGCGTATCGGAATCCCGCTTTTTGAAATCCAGCTTTTCAAAAATCCCGAAAAAAAAGTTTTAAAATCCCGTCTGCTAAAATACGGTTTTCCCGTCTTCTAAAATCCCGCTTGTTCAAAATCCCGATCTATTATAATCCCGCTTTTTAAAATCCCGCCAAATCCCGCTAATCCCGTTTTTTTTTGACAAAACATTGTTATCAAACAAAACTGAAATAGAAAAATTACAAAATATTAAAATAAATTTTATAATAATATAAAAAAAAATATATATATAGTCACGCGCTGTAAAAAAATTAATGAGAAATAGAAAAAAATATGAGTAAAACAGTTTTTTTTTGCGTCGCATTGCTTATAATACCTATACAAGTCTAATAAAATAAAAAATGTTGTTAATGGTTTGAAGTTTTTGTTGTTCCCTTTTGCAGAATATCCTATAACATTACTTTATATATATATTTTTTTTTAATTATTGAAGATTGTCATATTTATTACTTAAAAATTTATTTTGATATTATTTATTTCTTATTTTGTTACTTCCTCTAAAAATAATAAATGTTAAAATAAACTGCATTTAAAAAAAAAACACTCATTGCTAAATTTATTTTAATTTTCTTACTATCCCGCTTTTACAATCAAAAGTAGTTGTTTTATTTTAGAAAATCGCGCGATTTAGATAATAAGAAACGGTATTATAAAAAACGGGCATGATTTTAAAAAGCGAGATTATAAAAAGCGGAATTTTAATAGCGGGATTTTAAGAATCGACATTATAAAAAGCGGGATATCGAACCCAACCCGACACGTTTATTGTCCGGGAGATTAATTGCTTGTGGAAATTTGGCATTTGTGCTGCAGTGTTGCTAGCTTTCATAAGAGGGTGGAGCCAAATTGAGATATTTTGAAGTCGAAAATATCCAAACTCAAATATGAAAATAAAAACTGCACATTTTTTGGTAATATTTAATTAAAAAAAACAACACAAACTCCTAATTGAGAGCCTTTTTTTAGTTTCCATTTTGCAATGCTAACAAAAAAAAAAAAAAAAAAAAAAAAACACGCAAATGTAAACGAATTTTTAAATTAAACTACTTCAAAATGGGTTGGTATAAATCTGTGAAAATCAATTGCAATGGATTTCCAGTGCAAGTGAAAAATATGTTTTTTTTGCGGCCAACTCACAAAAAAAAAGAAAGAAGCAAATTCGGATTTAATGTTCCATTTGGCAGCAGAAATCTGAAAGAGCCAATAATCGAAAAAGGCATACCTGTTTAGAAAGTTTTAGTTATACGAAAAGAGTACGTTCGCAATAGAATTATAAATTCCTGAGGATTCTAAAAATCGCAAAACTATATAGTGAATAGCGTATATTACGATAAATTCGAAATGACAATTTTAAGGAGCCAAATTGGAAATAAATAGCTAGTTCTGGTAACACTGCTACTTGGTTATCAGCTGATGGAAATCTACACAAATTATTTTCCGCTGCCTTTTCGCAGACGTTTCGCTTTCCATTTGGAGACCACCGGAAAATTTCGTTTCAGAAGAACTGCATACCACGCTTAAGAATTCACTTATAAAGGCGTACAAATAAAATTATGTACCAATTTTTGCACGGTCTTTATCTGTATAAAAATGTTCACTTCAACTCTTGGGCACTCATACTGTCGGAAAAAATTATCTATTCTAACCTACAAAATATTTAAGTGAATGATTGAAAACAAAATGTATTTTTAAAGGTGATAGTTTATGAGAACTGACGACGCCCCTTTGGATTTAATATTAAACTTTAAGGTTCAAATAGCAGGATTATGTGAGACTGCTTATATACTAAAGGTGGAGCTATAGTCCGGGTTGACATAGGCCTTAGGCAAAAAGCCAGCACCATGTTTAGCCATCTGTCTATGGTGACGTTCTGTCCGAGATGTCACGCAATGGGGCAGCTTATATGGTGGAGTCGGAATAAATTCAAAAAAATAATTCAGAGAAATTAATATAAAAAGTGTCTTTTCCGTTATAATGCATTTAAATACATAATTTACAAAAAACAGTTCTATATTTTTAACTTGTTTTAATCCATACGTTCAAATTTAAAATTACACGTCCGTTCTTCTTGCAACGTGTGTCTTAGCAAGAAGTTCAACTGGCGTGTGCTTGCGTAGCTGTTATTAATTTTAGAATCACGTAAAAGCTTAAAATTAATATGGAATCGATAGCTCCAAGTATGGACTAAGGTTTTCAATTTATTTTGATATATAAAATATAAAAATAATTTTTTAACTATTTTTTTAATACATTACATTTTTAGAGACATTTTAAGCAAGTGTTCTAATTGCTAAAGTAAAAGTATATTTCCACACGCTTCCACACCCAGGATTTTTCAGCTTGACTTCTGAAGTATACAGTTGAACAAAAAAAAAAAAACAGCTCATACGTGCTCCTTTTTTTTAAATTCAGTTTTTCCCAATCGACTAGTTCCAGAAGTGTGGTTCATAGATTCATACAAATTCCTAAAACACTTTTTTCTGTGTAGATTCGCATTCAAAATATGTGTTTTTTTTACAAGGATGGAATTGTTTAACCACATGAAGGAGTCGGAACTTCAAACACTAGAAAATTAACAAACACAAACTGCTCTGTCATACAATTTCTCAATCCTTGGTACTCCATTTCTCCAAAAGTACATAAGTCATTAATTCATGGTCTAGATGTGATTTCAACTGCACTCTTCCAATAGGCCCTCTGAATAAGCAAAGGAAGCGAGGAACAAAGACTTAAGAAAATCTCGCGAGTGCTTTTATAGGAAATGTTCCCGCAAAAAAAAAAGGAAAGGAAGAGGTTTTTAAATTTAGTTGATAACCCGCAGTCATCAATTCGTCTATGTCCTCTAAGCTGGTGCAGGAGTGCCGGAACGAGCTTGCCCGTCTGTGCGAACGTTTCAGTGTCACACTTCTCTGCGTACCAGGGCATAGTGACATAACAGGTAACGAGCGTGCAGACGAGCTGGTCTGGCGGGGGTCAGCCTTACACAGCACACTCGCGGCAAGACTCCACGTTCCACTAGGAGTGGTCAAGGGACAAATTCATTCAGCATGGGCTGTAGGAAATAAGGCCCCAAATTTGGGTTGCAGGAAATAAGGCCCAAAAGAGAAATAACACCCCAAATTTGGGGCCTTATTTTATAATGAAATTAAAAATAATGAAAACTACTTTTTACTTAATATTGTTCATAATGAAATAAGACCCCAATTTTTATTAGGAAATAAGGCCCCAAAAAGGGAAATAAAACAACAAATTCTATATAAAAAAAATTGTTGTTGTTTCCTGTATAATTTTTTGGGGCCTTATTTCGCAGAGCCACTAGCAAGAGCCAAATTGCGCAGGCTGAATCTTCGACGAACTTAGCGACATTTCGGGTAAAGGAATTTTAGACATAATCGGTTCCCTCAACTCCACAGGTTGCATATAGGCACCAAATGCATCACACCCTAACAATCATAAAAAACTAGGTCACACGAGTCGTGGTAACAAAAAGGTACATCACAGTTCTACTTGGGCTCGAAGCTGAACCGCCACTTCTGCCTACCTTCCTACATCAGACCCGCTGAAAAACTAAAAGGCAACTACCTAAAAAACAGCTTAAATCATTTCCAAAAGAAATTTTCGAATTAATCATTGCACCAAATATTTTAAACTCTGAGACCTCCAACTCCAATGATTGTCAGATGAATCTGAATTTGTAGTTTTCTCTTAATAATTTTATATAAATAAATGTAAACGATTTGAATTATTTATAATACACATAGTTTCAAAGTATTTATTACCTACCTACAATAAAATGCGGAACTACTTAATTTTTTACTTTAAAAAATCACGAATAAAAAATAATTTAAAATAATGAACTTTAAAAGTTAAATGCGTTTTTGTCTGACTTATAATAATAAGTTATTCTTATAAAATAAAATAAAAATAAATATTTGGCGCAACAGGTCCGGAGAGACCCTAGGCCTAGCTTCTCACAACCATTGGTTTTGTGTGAGTTTTTCATTTTTGGAACGAATGGAAGGGATCTACAGTTTTATGCCGACTCCAAACGGCTACTTGAGAAGCTCTTACAAGACATTTATACTCTCGGATGTTTGTCAGACGTTCGCGAGAGGTAGCGCAGCGGAAAAAACCCTACAAATTCGAAATTGGGTTTTTGAGGGATTCGAACCTTGAACCCCCGCATAGCAGTCCAACACACTAAGCTACTGCGACTACAAGTTATTCTTATATAAAACAAAAAAGGTTATTTTCGTTATAGCTAGCACGAATTGATTCCGGATCTTAGGGCATCTTGCCCCACTGTGCGTCGGTGTTGGGTGTTTTTTTCTCATTGACAGCGTATAATTTGTATGATGCGGGATTAGCTAGTGTAAACTACAAAGGTTAAAAACAAAATATTTTTCATCCATTATTAAAATGCCTGACAATTTGAGTTCAAGAAATTTCTTGGGAGTATTTTTTTACTTTTGACAGATGGCTTTAAATCTTTTAAATGCCAATTAGTAACAGAGTATTAAGTCTACTTTACACGAGCTCTACTGTCCCACCACCTTCCTTTCATTAAAATATTCAAATTATTTATCAAATCAAATCAACCTTTAAAATCTCAAGTTTACTTTTGTTTTATATTCGAAATGAAACGAAATTTCGAAGTTGTCATCGTCTTTTCATCTATTTATGATTGCATACAAAAAGTGTGGACATTACTCACTCACTCTTTATTAGTGAAGACGGGATTTTTAATATTTTGCTGCACATCTGCCTCGGTTTAGGTATATGTTCGATTTCATGGGCCCAACGAAGGAGCCTATCTGTACTTTTATTTTGGATTATCTGGATAGGCACAAAAATTCCTTATCCACCATCTGAGATCTGAATACTGTTGCGTATGAGTGATATTTTTTAACTCGGAGAACAAATCATTCAACAGGGTAATAGTTGAATGTGAATCGCGAATAAAGTCTTATCTCTAGAATATACCATCGACGAACAATAAACGTACATTTCGTACCTACCTTTTATTAAAATCAGTTGCGTAGTATCCTATCAGTATATATATGAATGATAAGGGACTATCATATCGTTGCTTAAACCAGTAAAACAAGAAAAACTATTGATTGTTCTGACTATAATTGCGAGCACATCGGCAAGTGGTCTATCCAACTGACCTATAAAGGTTTCGATTCAAAAGGAAGTACAAGCATACAAAGAGCATAATTGCCACTCTGTCTGCGCCAAGCCTGACTTTTTTCAGTTTTACCTGTCGCACATAAGTTAAAGTGCAAATCTTTTAAATTTGAGTATAAGTTTCTTGACAAGTTCAAGATGCTGATTGTCACTTCGTCGTCAGTGTGTAGCTTGTTTCATCACCGCCTCCCACTTGCTTTCGGAAATTAAGTTCTATCAGTAAACCCATTAATACCTATGGGAAAGTAGGTATGTCGATCGCATGTCGAAAAAACTCAGTCTGTCATACAAACATAATTCGTATGTGATAAAATTATTACGCAATCTTCGTTTATTCGCTATTTCTCGCCGTTTTCAAGACCACGAAGCATATATAACGTAAATTCAATCAGCAAAAAAAAAAAATAAAATAAATAAAACCTACCTACAAACAAAAAGAAAACACAGAAAGTTCGCAACTCGAACATATTTGCAAACTCTTGAAACTCGCGCTCTGCTCTCAAACAAATACAGCTGACCGAATGCGATAGATTCTATTTAGTTGTCGGTGGCGGTGGGTTTGCGAATTGTTGTTGTCGCTGTGCATATATTTTAATGTGTGTAGTTTTACTGTCTTTCCTTTGAGTTCTCTATTATGTTGGATACAAAAATTATTTTAAGATTATCAACTCGAAAAAAAAAAATCCTTGCTTGTTCTATTCCGGTTCTCTTTTGCTTGTTCGATCAACAATTTGACCCATTTTTCGTTAGGCTTGAGTGTGTTTGTATTTATATTAGCACGCTTGGCACTATAGTCAAACTATATGATCAGTGCGACCGCACAACTATAGGTACGTATTCCACGCGGATTCTGGGCTTTTGTGAGCTTTTTTCTATTTGGTATGGGTTTAAAATCGTTTATCTGTTAGTGGTGTCCTCTCTCTTTGGACGCTTTGTGACGGCCAATCTCTACGCACATTTTTCTCACGCACATTGTAAAAATAGTCATACGCAACATTTATGTTAGACTGGTTTTGGAGAAGTGGTGCTACACGTATTAATTTCGCAAATTTGCAAAACAACACAATCTAACACAATCAAGTGCTTTTTGTTTATTTCGAGATCAATGAACTTTTCAAGGTGATTTCGAGTTCTTCCGCAATAGATAAACTCATCGATGTGCCTACGCATGAGCTTCGCACAAAACAACAACACACTATGAATGCTGGTATCTATGCGATTGTTTTCTGTGTTGTGCGTAATTATTTGATTGTATGGGTGGTGGCTACCATGGACAATTTGCGAATATTCTTTGTTTTGTTTTGTTTTGAACACGTGGTTGGAACGCACAGATGAATGTTGCGCACTTTTACGCATTTTTTTTTTTTACTTCACATTTATTTTCGTGGCTTTGTTGTCTAGACAATGTCAAGGGCCTTTTACAGAATATACACAAAAATAGAGAGCAAACAAAAAAGAAACCCCCCCAAAAAGATTCATTGAACTGTTCTGCATGAAATACCAGCACAGGCAACCATAACCTATCCCAATAGTTGATGGGTTCACATTTTTGGTTGGTCGTGGGAAAGATTCAAATTGAGATGGAATGTAACCATTTTTAAGAACACGGATTTCATTTTGTCTACACTTTAGTTCAGTAGTTGTATGGTAGTTTTATTTCATGTTTTATTTTATTTAATTTATTTGCAGAAATGGCGGAAGGTAATGGTGAATTGGTGGATGAAATGGTTACCCAAAGATCTGAAGACCGAGGTGATGGCGAAAGAACAGAAGACTATCCAAAACTCCTGGAATATGGCTTAGATAAAAAAGTGAGTTCTTAAGAAGACAATCATTAATTGTTATTTCAAGAAATGTTTTTTGTAGTTGTTTACGCAAATACAAAATAAGCTGTTATGACCCATATGACATGGAAATTAATTTCTCTATTCAACAGGTTGCCGGAAAACTAGATGATATTTATAAAACAGGTAAACTAGCGCATGTTGAATTAGATGAGCGCGCGTTAGATGCGCTCAAAGAATTTCCGGTAGATGGTGCCTTGAATGTATTAAGTCAGTTCCTTGAATCAAATTTGGAACATGTATCAAATAAGTCTGCATATTTATGTGGTGTTATGAAAACGTATAGACAAAAGAGCCGTGCTAGCCAACAGGGTGTACCGGCGCCCGCTACAACAGTGCCAGTCAAAGGTCCAGACGAGGAGAAAATAAAAAAAATCCTGGAACGTTCTGGTTACACATTAGACGTAACTACAGGTAACTACCGCTCGCTTTAAAAATGACAGTCCCGTTGATGCATATATATATTATGTATATAAAGGCTGGTTAAGTTTTAAGGGCCGATGTTGATTTTGAATAAAACACAAATTATTTAGGAAATTATCGTCATTTCTCTTTTTTATAATGATAATATTGGTATGGTGTAATTATGTGTGGAACCAAATATCTGCCAAATGGCCGCCGCGATCTCGGCGGCACACCTCCATCCGAGGGTCCAAATTTTCGATGACGCTGAGGCATAATTGAGGTTCTATGCCGTTAATGTGCCGAATTATCTCATCCTTTAGCTCTTCAATTGTTGCTGGCTTATCGACGTACAGCTTTTCTTTCAAATAACCCCAAAGGAAAAAGTCCAACGGTGTCAAATCACATGATCTTGGCGGCCAATTGACCTCGCCACCACGTGAGATAACACGGCAATTGAATTTGTCGCGCAAAAGAGCCATTGTTTCGTTAGCTGTGTGGCAAGTGGCACCGTCCTGTTGAAACCACATATCGTCCACATCCATATCTTCCAATTCGGGCCATAAACAGTTCGTTACCATCTTACGATAGCGAACACCATTCACAGTAACTGCCTGACCGGCCTTATTTTGGAAAAAATACGGTCCGATGATGCCGCCACTTTTGGATTATCATTCGCCCAAATGCGGCAATTCTGCTTATTGACGAGTCCACTGAGGTGAAAATGTGCCTCATCACTGAAGATGATTTTCTTCGAAAATTCATCATCCACTGTTGCCATTTCTTGCCACCATTCTGACTATTGACGACGCTTGAAATGGTCAAGAGGCTTTAGTTCTTGAGTTAATTGCACCTTGTAGGCGCGTAAATGCAAGTCTTTATGCATAATGGTCATCAACGACGAGCGTTAGAGGTGCAATTGTTGGGCACGACGACGAGTTGAGGTGGACGGCTCTTCAGCCACACTATCGCGAACACCAGCAATATTTTCTGCAGTACGGTGTTTTCACATCTCCTACAGACCCGGTTTGCTCAAATTTTTTCGAGATTTTTCCAATTGAACGCACATTTGGACGATTAAATTAACCGAAAAAATCACGAAGTGCACGATATGCATTTTCATTTGAACGCCCATTTTCATAATAAGCCTGAATAACTTTAACGCGTTGCTGGATTGTGTATCTTTCCATGGTTCAAATTGAGTTAGTCTGAAATTGAGGAATGTCAAATGAAATGCAGGAAAAAACTTGACGTTTAGGTGTGGTTCACATTCAACATCGGCTCTTAAAATTTAACCCTTTATATTTGAAATTTATATCATTTTCCCTTTCATCTAACTTTAGGTCAACGAAAATATGGCGGCCCACCACCAAATTGGGACGGTCCAACGCCAGGCAATGGTTGCGAAGTTTTCTGTGGGAAAATTCCAAAAGATATGTTCGAAGATGAGCTAATACCATTGTTTGAAAATTGTGGTACAATATGGGATCTTAGGTTAATGATGGACCCAATGACTGGTACAAATCGTGGTTATGCATTTGTAACGTTTACATCCCGCGATGCTGCAGTCAATGCAGTCAGACAGGTATTCCTTTCACATTCAATTCTCTCGAACGAGGTAGAATTTTTTGAACTTAAAAAAAAAGAACAATTTAAGAATATATCCGCTTATATATTTACAAAAATTAAAGTTTTAATTAAAACAAAAAAAATTCTTTAACTAGATAAAGATTTCCAAATGAAGCTGCGAAAATATGATTAAACAAAAATATTTTTCTGTATTACTATTTATTTCTGTTTTCCTTTTAACTAGATACAACTTAGAACATTTTTTTTTTTAAATTATTGTTTTATATTTAACTTAAAAAAAAAACATATACGTCTGCTGTAGGATGAGATAATATTTTTACTTGCATGCCATTATGGGACCCTTTGTTTATCCTAATCCTCCCCTCTCAAGTAGCTATTTCAAGGGAAACCCCAAAATAAAATTTGCAATTTCAAAATTAAGTTTTATCAAATTTAAAAACAAAACAAAATTAAACTCAAGGATTTGAAAAGACGTCTCTAATTTATATACCACGTCCTGACTCCGAACCTTTAAATTAGTTTAGTCTAAACCCCCAGACCTTTTGTTTTGTAACCATCTTTCCCCCTTTTATGTTCTTGTAGATAGTTTGTTTAATTAATTTTATTATTTCGTAATTTGTTGGCCATGAAATATATCAATGTTTGTTTCTATACAAAAGTAATTATAAAGGATTTTCGGAGAGAGCCCGAAAAATGTCAAAATTTATCTAAAAACATTTTTTTTTTTTTTTTTTGAGGTAAAACAAAATTGTTTTTATTCCAAATTTTTTTCGAACAACTAAATCCAAGCCGTTGGAACTAAAGACAAAAAAAAAAAAAAACAAAAAAACATCGTTGCGTCAGTAAACAAAAGACAAAAAGCTGCATCTGGTCTCCTCTTTGCTCCTTATTGTATTTGTTTTAAAAGAGTGCGTTTTCTATTTGAGTAATGTATTTTGCAACTGAGCTTTTAATTTCTATTTGTAGGGTAGTTAGGTTTGAAACTGCTTTATGATAGTCGCTGTGTCAAATGCCGCCGTACATATCGATAAAAATTGTTTATTTAGTTAACTTGAAAGGGATATCGAACTTGACTTCACTCAATGAACGATCTATACGTTCGAATTAAGCCGATCTTACACGCAATATAAAAAAAATGTCCATCATCTATTGCTCGTTCACGGAGGACGCGATTCGACACCTGTTTTCATGATCGTGACGTTAAAAAAACAAAGTCGATACTCTTTGAATCAATGGCTGTAGGACAATCGATTTTGGCTGAATTGATAAATGTTCCTTTATTTCATCCTAGTTCAAATAATGTCTCGGCACATTTCAAGAACGGAGGCGTAGCGAGAGCTCTTACTAATATCGCGAGGGATGGCAATGGTTTGTGACCCGAGCAGGACAGGCTGGAATCCCCTCGGGGACAGTAAGAATCTGCCACCGACCATTGTACATGTGGGCCGTTCTACAATTCCGAGCAGCTTGTTTAAAATGTTTGTTTTGTACAAATCACGTCCATGTACCATTTTTTTCATCTACACCCATGTATACCAAGATATAGTTAGTGTACATCTTTTTGTTCATACAAAATGCAATCCGCCTCGCCGATAAAATATGTTTTATCGTGCTAGCACCAGCCTTAAAATACCCACTGAAGTTTGACGACAACACGTCAGCAGAGTTCTATGGCCTTCACGTGTAAAACATGTCAGCATTTTCAAGATTGTCACGATAAATTTGTTCATCACTCCTCTTTCTAATCGAATGTATAATCTAATAGCACCATTATTTCATTATTAAGACTAAAAATAATTTTATTGAAGAATTTTTGTGGCATTTGACAATAGTGAATATAAAAAATACAAGTATTGGTTTATTATTTACAAAAAAAAAAAAAGAAAAACACCTATCAACTTCTATCTACTTTGGGAACTCTTCTTGGATCACTCCTTTGGGGATACAAATTCTACAAAATTTCCTTCTGCTGGATACAGCAATTCCGCTTCAAAATATACGAAAGTACAAGATAAATAACGAGCAGTAGATTGTCTGGTTTTATTTGTAAACAGCGAGCATGTCCTTTTCTCCTCTACTCTGCATCTCATTTCATGCGACTTTCCTATACAATTGGATTTTTCTTTCGATTTATTTACTTAATATTGGAAAAAAGAAAATATATACACAAATTCAAATTCATTCTATTTACTGTCATCTTTTTTATTTTTTTATTTAGTATTCATTTCATATTTTTTATTTATTTTAATTTTTAATCTAAATTTTTGTTATTATTTCGATAATTGGTTTCTACGTATTTTGTTCATATTTCTTAATTTTTTCACATTATTCGTATTCATTTTTGTTTGATTTGTTTTAAAAAAAAAAAAAATATTTTTATTTTGTTCAACCACAAATTCCACCCTCACAGCTCGATAACCATGAAATAAAACCTGGCAAGTGTCTGAAAATTAACATTAGCGTTCCGAACCTGCGCCTTTTTGTAGGCAACATACCTAAATCGAAAGGCAAAGAGGAGATATTAGAGGAATTTGGTAAATTAACAGGTAAATACTGATTTTTTTTTTTGTATTTGAGAAATAGAGTAAAAAAAAAGAATAAAACGCAAATGCGAGCAAATGAAATTTAAGCAAACTAAAAAAAAACGTTTGAGTGGATTGTAAGAAAATGATTTGCAAAAACTTTTCGGTAGATAAAATGAAGAAAAACGGAACCAATTCGATGATATAATATATAAACCAAAACTTAATGTAACACATAATAAAGACCAAAGGGAAATTAGTTGTTTCTAGGACTGCGCGAACTATATAATTGGCACATTCAATGTTATCCAATTGGCCTTGAAAAAATATAGTTATTAAATTGGCATTATTTTTGATCGGCAAATATAAAATATGGGCTCTCGTCACACCTGATCTTTTTGCATCTATTAAACGTGGTGGTAGTGGTATTGTGTAAGCAAATGAAATGCAGGTTACATGTCCAACTGAACTTTAAAAGTCATCAGTTAGTCCTTAAGTTTAATAAATATGTGTGTGAGATTTTTTAATGCAGCGCGTTTTGGAGAACTTATCCTTTCTTTAAGTACATACTGTATACATTTTAGCTGGTTTTGTATGGTTCCATATTCAAATTTGTCTTAACAGAATTTAATTTTTTTTAATTTATATATAATCCGCCACAGTCTTAAATATCCTGGCGATAGGCGGATACTGACAGCAAAGCAATCGAGATGCATACACATTTTGTGTTGTTGCATTCCGCTCATTAATCCCTTGCGGTTAAAGCTTAGAACTTTTTGTCGATAAAATAAACAGTTTGGTATTAAGTCATCGCTTCAACCAGAGTTCCTCTGTCCAATATATCGTTTGGAATTACAAGGACTCCTGCTCGACGTTCGAAATACATTCCGACTGTACAGTTGATAACAATAAAAATATTACGTACCTTCATCATTATCTACAGATACTTTAAAAACCAAAGTTTTATTTTCAGAAAGGGTTTGAGTTAAAGTCTTTTTTTTATCATATAGCCAATCAAAATATAAGTCAAAATAGTCTAATTTAAAACTGAAATTTTCTACTCAGGCTAATTGTACTTTAGATTATAAAGCCGGAGAGCCTTCAAAGGGCTCTGGCACTGCGGCTTCTCAAAGAAGCGTATTGTGCCTTTACATGTACTTATTGTGTTGGTTAAGACTTGGCGTACTAATCAACGGTTCGGGACATTTTCCTGAGCCAAATTTTAACAGTTCAAGTCAGCCGCGGCGAACCAAAGGGATTTCATATTTCTTTGTAAGAAATAAAAATATATAAAATTGAAAAATCCCAAAATAGTCACCCAATTTTTCTGGGGCGTGTTTTGTTGAAATTAAAAAAATCATCTTGATCCTAATGAAACGTGCTTCGTCGAAACTAGACGATCTTCACCAATTTTAAAATCCATACGACGTAGAAATAAAGAAATGCTTAACGTGAACACCTGCCTTGACGGCCTAATTTCACGGTGGGCACACCCATATCAGAGTCCTTAGATAAGACGTCGACTAAAACGCCCCGGGGTACTGACCCCGGTCCAATTTTTCCTGACTGTTTGGTAGGAAAACAGTCTTCGACCCATTGGTTATGGGCGAGGCCTATCAGGACGCCTCTTCGTTCTGAAAGAACGCTTTATGTCTCCGCATTTGGAATAAACCACAGCCACCACGAATGCAGACCTCTAACGATGGGGCTGCATCAGATTTGACACAGAGGCTGTCCCCATCCCCGTGGTACCATTTTTAAGTTTATGGTAATGCTTTCGCAACCCGAAGGTTACTCCCAGTTCGACTGCCTTACCCAGTTCCGGCCTGAGTGGACCAATGCGTTCAAAAATGTTAGTTGAACAGAGCATCTTGAATTCCATATTACTAGCGAAAACAGATAGCTCATCACCTTTTTGCTCTTGCACTGATTAATTTGGTGATGCCCACAATAAAGGCATCACTCTAATTTGGCCAGTGCCCCCCATACGACGTAGAGTAAGATGTCGTTCTTAGTACTTTTGGTAAACCCTAGTACCCCCTTCACACTCCCCACACATAACAAAATCATCAAAGAATTTCAGCCGAGTAAGATTGACCTTAGGCTTAAGGATAAAACAAAAGCTGACTTCAGTATCGAATATTAGAATTTGTAGGTACATATATCTGCAGCCAAATGCCACTTACCCACCCATTTCCAGGAATCACAACGACGACGTTTACGCTTTTCTAAAAAAAAAAAAAAAACAATTTTCAGTATCCGCGAGTGGTTTGAGTCACCAATAACCAATCCCTGGCGATCACTGAATTTCGGTTTAGAAAAAAAAAAAAGCTGAAAGTTCCTGTCATCCGAATAAGTAAATGTCAGAATACAAAAATACGCACAACTGTCGCATGAAACAACTGACAATCACCCCTATCGAGGTATCCGTTCGGAACGGAATTTTCTCCGATCTGTACGAAATCGGAAAAATTCCATTCGAGGTATCCGTTCCGATTTAACTTTCGGAAAAAATTCTCCGACGACATAAAGCGCACCTTGTCACATTGCGTGGAACCGCGTTATACCACTTACTTTTGACAGCCACACGGAATATTTTTTCCGAAGCTCTCCGACAACAAATTGCTGCAGAATATTTTCATGTGAAATGAACGCGTTTATATGCTTCATTTATTTTGTTCCGAAACGGATACTTCGAACGCAATTTGAGTTCCGATCGGATTTCACTTTCGTATCGGAATTTTCTCCGAACGGATACCTCGATAGGGGTGAATAAATTGGTCAGCACATCCTAAGGCCGGTCGCTGTTACAGGATAAGTAATGCCGAACTTAAAAAACAAACAACAACAAAAACTAACATCTTCCGTTTTAACTCCAACGGCTGTGACCTCCTTAAGTCAGCAATAAAGCAATCTTCCAAAACATGTTTTCCCGTCAATGTATCTAACTAAGAGTAAAAAAAAAAAGAAAAGGAAATAAAAAAAAACATCTTTGCACAATAGCCCTCTGCGCAAAACCAGCTAAAATGCATTAAATGTCCAGAAAGGAAGTATATGACGACGCGCTGCATCGAAACATGGGCGGCAGCTGCTTTTGTGTAATTGCACAATGCACTGCTCGCTGCAATGAGACATATTTCCATGTGCATACAACAGCACACAGTACATTTTCGAAAAGTCCGCAATCCGCATTGAAGGACATAACACACAACACATAAACACAACTAAAACTGAATAAATGTGGTGGCTGGATGTAGGTTTCGCTGTTGTTTTTTTTTTATAGCATGTCCCTCTAACTTGGTCAAAGGATATTTCATTTCTTATTTGAGATTGAGATTTTCTTTTTCAATTGGTCGCACACTCAAGTATATTCACATTGAGAGCATGAAGGAAAGCAACACAGAAAAAAAATTTTTTGTTTATATTTGCACATGCATATGTGAATTTTTTTTATGGGCTTGGCGTCTTCATCGTCCATCAACCCTTTTTGTGTGCGATATACAATACTAAGGAAAAATAATAAAAGGCATTTTTTATTTGTATTATTATTTCTTTGTCTTCCGATTCGTGCTCCTCTTTTTTCACCTTCATTGTATTCGTATGCACTTTATCGTCTTTTTGAATCCCGCTTAAATATGCGAATGCGATTTGAGCTACAAAAAAAAAAAATGTGAAAGAAATAATAAATAAATAAATGTATATTCCATCACACCTGGTCGAATTCCCTCGCTCGCATTTATTGTAATGTTATCCTTGCATATACAATTATGTCCGTGGGAAATTGTCTTTGAAAACGTTTGCTAATAAACGCCGCATTTCATCCTCATTAATAATAAGTACACTAGTATTTATAAAATAAATTATATATTAATTATATAAATGCAAAAAGCATAGGTATTCTAAATTGATTCATATCATTGTTTTAATTCATGACATCAATTTTATTAAAAAAAAAAAATGGTTTCATAAGACAGATTTTGGCGAACAGTTTACTAAGTGCTATTTTTTCAGTAACTGCATTTAAATTGAGAAAAGAATGTAAAGACGAAAATTCAATATATTGGAATAAAAGTTGTTGCCGAAATGTCATTTCAGTCAATCCACAGACAACTCGTCCATCAGGACGTTAACTGTCTTTTAAAAGGTCTCCATGTTGCTACTTGAAAATGCATTACTGCAGCTATTGCAAATTTTAATTCTTCACATGACTATGTAAAGGGTTTTTCAATAAGAGGTGTTATTTTGGTATTCAAAGAAAAATGCCTAATTTCAATGCGTTGTTGAAGCGTGTATCGTTTCATTTTTAGTAATGGCGTAGTTTCTACTTTTCAAATGTCAAAGAATAAAAGCTTCAAAAGTGACAGCTACCGAAATAGCGGGTCATTCACAATAACACCACTTATTGGAAAACCCTTTACTTGAAATTTATAGCTGTACGTTATGACGTCCCGTCGATGCTACAAGCTGGATACTTATAAATCTTAAACCATAGGTAGCTGCTAACAAGAAATTTAAAAATTCGAATCTCTGCAACTCTTTTAACAAGGCTTGGGCTATTTCTCGAACCTAAACTGACGCATTATGCTGTTCTTAAGCGCATCAAGGCCGCTTGGCATAAAAACATCGTTTAACTTTTGCATAAACCACGAAAAAAGATCTAATATTGGTATCTAAAGTTAACTAACATCACAAAATTTAAAAAAAAATAAAAATTGGCTGTTGATCGAAGCCAACAACCTCGCTATAGTGTTCGTAGCATGAAGAATCATTCACATTCAATTTAAAGAACGTTTTATGTAGACATTTCGTAGAAAATGCTTTCTAAAGGGAGTAAAAGTACATTTATGGTTTAGCTGAAGTTAATTGGGGGAAAATTGTACTTTTGTTTTCCTAAATGGTTGCCTCTAAAGCTCCAGATATAAACTAACATATTACGTCAGAAGATTAGCAAAGTTTTCAACATTTGAAAAGCACGGGACCCGCAGGCAAAAACTGACTCCCCACAGCTTAGCTGCAACGGATAGGTAATAGGTATAGCCTTTAAGTTGGGCTGAGTTCATAATTGCAACATTGTTGCACATGCCATGCAAAAAATATTGCGTTTCCAAAAAAATAGTTCTTATATGCAGTACAGTTTTTTTCACTTTCATTCCTATAAAACACAGATAATGTAGGTATTTGAACTTTTTAATACAAAAAAATACTTCATTTATTTTGGATAAATATATTAAATTTTCATTTATTTTACTAAAATATTTTTTCCTGCCACCTTCCTGCAACTCGGCAACAAAACAAAATTCAATGCAGAGTTGATCGCAGTTTGACTGTCATTTGGCTTATATGAACGCACTGCTTATTGCTTATCATGCAAAGATAATGCAGTATTTTTACATTAATGAACGCAAAAATTGCAGTGCTGCCGGATTTTAACTTTTATGAACCCAGCCTTGCTTCGATGCCTTATGGAGTTTACTCCACCTTCCGCAGTGAGTTTGGATTTAGAGTTATGATTTCTCTTGTTTCACTACTTTGCAAGTTTTTCTTTTATTCCATATATTTTATGAATTCGAATACTCTCATGCGGCGCTTATTTATCATTGACAATTAACTAAATTTTTCTTGTGAAACTGTTGAATTAGTCCCCAATCATCATAATCACTTGTACAAGTTCATATCCAATTGCGTCTCATTTGTATTTCGTTTTTTTTATTATTTGTTATGCTGTTTTATTTTTTTATTATCATCCTTATGAGACTCTTTTCAAATGTGGTAATTAACCTGCTTCGCAATAAATGAAACAATTTTTTGGTTAAACGAATATAATACTAATTTAATAAGGTATACGGCACTTTTCCGCACCACCTACTCATTCCTTTTTTATTATTTATTACATAATTTCTTCTTTTTCTTAATATATATAATAACCGATGTCACCATCCCAATTTATTCAATAGCCTTATTGTATTTAATTTTTTTTTTTTTTAAGTTTCACTTTTGCGCTAAAAAAATCATTTAAATTTTAAGTATTTCGTTGTTGTTTGGCCGTACAAAAAGCGCTTGCATTTTTAACACATTCTAAAGATTAAAAAAAAATTCAACATATCATGCTCGAAAAAATCTCCAGTCATTATTGCGTATGAACAAAAAAAAAATCATATAATCAAAACAAAATATTAAATATTTTATATAGGAATAGAAAAGATAAATAACTTAAAATCGTTACAAATTACGTTATTTGAATTTCTTATTATTTTTTTTATATATTATATTATATCATATCGATTACGAAATGTTTTTTTAATTTTAAGTCCATAATAATTTATTTTGGTTATTATTAGAAATAATCGATTTGAGTATGATGTAGGAGTACCATAGAGAGGTCATAAGCAACAACTTGAAAATCAATGTGACTGGGTCCACTTTACAAAGTTTTGAAAATAGTTTTTCAGCCCTATTGCGAAGATAAACTATCAATCGGTGGACGATTGACAAATTTATCAATTAAAATTGATGTTGGTATTGCGAAAAATAATTGATAAATATACAACCTGTGAACATAACGCCAAAAATAAAGTTATTGTGAATGAAAACTCAACTTTGGCAGTTCTAATATATTTTTGATTTGAAGAGTGATCGTTAAGGATTTTGCAAACAATTTAATTAAACAATAATTACGAGTGTTACAAATCTGTAAAAATTTATTGAAAAATATGTCATCAGTGGAATTTTCGAATGGCAAAATGTATATACATAAAAGCCCTTAAGAAATAACAACAATAACAATTGAAAACGATGATGTTCAACATTTTCGTTTAAGAGCCGTCCTTATCAACTCCGAAATTGCGGATCATAGAAAAATTGACAACTACCAATAAAATTGTTCGAGATTTACGTTCACAATACCGATTTGTCAACCGAAAATTGCTGCACGTTCACAGTCGATCAACGCTTAATTGATAATTGATCGTCGCAATACCATTTAAAGAAATTTATTTTTGTTCAATTTAATTTCTTTTTATTTATTTATTTATTTTTATATTGATAAGTATCAACTATCAACTGATAGTTGATCTTCGCAATAGGGGTGTTTCACTGCAAGCATCGCATAGGTACCTACATATAAGTCGGGATAAAGTGTTTTTAAATAGCCTTCAGAAAAAAATATTACCTCAAAAAGATTACAGCTTGTGAACCACCACCAAATTGGACCGCGTTGCGAAAATAAACGGTCACAGGTCTAGCTCTGAAAACGACACATAAGCTTTAACCTTTAAGTTTTTTTTTCATTGCTCCAACTCGACAAACACCCGAGAGTATAACTGTCCTGAGAAGAACACTTACACTAGTTAGTGTTGTTTCCTGAACAGGTGTTCTTTTTTTGTACAAATTGGCTAACTGACAGTTGTGTTTCCTAAAAAAATCAGAACGTTCAAGGTTTTCTGTGCAGACTATCGGCAAATTGAAAAAACACTACCTCTCTTTTATTTACTAATATGGTGTTCTTCAAACGCATTTGCCCATTGCTTGTGCGCTGCAAAATAATACACTTGTAGCACACACATTGGCACCTAGTGTTATTCGTGACATCAGTATATACTTTTTTAGAATTTTACTTTTTTTAAATAAATTTAGTATTACACATATTTTTTTTTTTTTACTTTAGCTGTCATTTAAGTTAAAGCTACGTTTTACTTACAGATAATCGAAAATTATGTTTCGTTCTAAATTGAGGATAGGCCTTTTGAAATGTAAAAGCCTATAGTTAGTTTATCGAATGTTCCCGTAAACTACAAGTTTTGGAAAATTAATGGGAAAATAAATATTTTCTAGAAATTTAAAAGCTTACATTACTTTTTTGATATGCCCATTTTTCTGATGACAGCTAAATTCATGAATTTATCAAGTTGTTTGTCCTGTTTGAATGGTAAGTTACATGTTGTCACTCTCGAAAAATCTTTCGGATGGCTTTTTGTTTCCTATTCTCATACTCAAATCGAAATTATTAATCAGAGCAAAAGTAGTCGTAGTTTTTTTCCGATTCTTTAAAACAATCTTAATTCTAGATTTTTATCAGCATACTTCAAAACAAATATTTATTTATTTTCATTTGATTTTCTTTCGTGTAAATTTCAAAAAGAAAAGCAGCGACAAAAATAAATCAATTTTTGTTTTTATCATTTAAGTTACGTATATATTATACAAAGAGTGTAAAGAACGGCAATTCCGATAAAGAACAAAAATTTCATTGTTTTTGGTTATAATTTGTTTTTCTTTTATTTGAGAGAAACAAAATTGTTTGTGTGAAAACTTATATTAATTGCAGCTAAATGATTTTGAAATTCGGAAAGGCAAAAAGATTGGTGTAACGATATCTTTTAACAATCACCGGCTATTTGTCGGCAATATACCTAAGAATAGAGATCGCGACGAATTATTTGAGGAATTTGCTAAGCATGCACGTAAGTGGTATAAAATAATAAACGACACAAAAACAAACAAAAAATGCAATTTTTTTTTTTTTTTTTATAACTCAAGTAAGAAGTGTACCTTTTATTACCAACATCACACACACACACATATTCTTACCCTGAACATTTTTAGAATTGTATAAAACAAAAAAAAATACTTCATGCGATAACGCATGATCAAAATTTTCCCTTCAACATAATTGGTCTAAAAAAAAAATCTAACAACAAAAAAATGGTAAGACGAACAAACTTAACATAAATGTAGAAAACCCGAATTGGATCTCTGTTTTGCAATGTTCACTTTAAAAAAAAAAAAGAAATTGTAGAAAAACAAACAAAAAGAAAATGTATTTCATATACAAGTCGAGTTTACATGGTTTATTGGTTCTTCGAATACATACCCCTTTTTCCAAACAGAAAAAAAGCAAAAAGAAATTTAAGAAATTTTTGCATTTTCTTATATTTATGTAATTGGAAGTCTCATGTACTAATCCAATCCAACAAAATTTATTTATTTTTTGGTACTAATTTGCTTGACATTATTTCAGTTTTTTTTTTTCTTAATTGAAACCACAAAAAAATTAATATTGTTTCTAATTTAATTTAATTTAAAGTTTTTTTTTTTTTTTTTTAATTTAGCTCTGTAGCTTAACAATTTTCTTCCAAAACATTGCCAAATTCGCACTTATAACAAAATTTGATGATACATTTTTTCTTTTTATTTAAATGTGTATTTAAGGGACAAACAAATGTTTTTAAAGACACATTTAAATAAATTGAATTTTGTTTTAATTTGTTAAATCATCAAATCAAATCGAAAAAAAAATGTCTATAAAACATGAAACATTTGGACTCCTTTTGATTTTCTTTTTTATTTTGACATTGGGATTTAATAGAAATATTAAAGTAGCTATCAATTTATAAAATTTTATGCGTGTAAATAGGTATTGATTAAGTATGCAGGTATACAGCAGGTAATACAAGGTGGATAGATGTGCTTATGGATGTTTTTATTTGGATAACTATTACTTCGTTATGCAGGGTGCTTAAGATGTTGTGAGGCACTCTTTGTATTGAAATTGTTCGCAACACTAACCTTAGCCAAATGGCCGTGGTGCAGAGGCCTGCCATTTCAGTAAACTTTCAAATAACATTTGTGCAAATTTGGAGGGTTAGTATTATTTATTTAATCTTGTTATCAAGGTAGTTTTTTTTTCCAGAATTTTGGAAAATATATTATTCAACTCTCGATTGTATGGCAATCGATCAGCCGGAATCCTATTAACCGGTAGATTTATTTTCAGGCTGTTAGTGTACCACTAACTTCGTCTACTTAGAGAAACATTTACACAATTTAGGCTAAAAGAACAGGTATATGGCTGACACTCGAAAATTCGTAGATAAGCACAAACTGCTATTAATAACCGGTTTGTGGTCAGAACTATAGTGCCTAACTGAAGACACAAGCGCTTTAAAAACACTAAAGTCCTTTGGCTTGCATGTCGGTTTATTGAAACCACAAAAAAAAATGTCGGTGTTATGTCGATTCGATTCCGTGTGACATGCAAAAACATAAAAAAAAATCAATGCTGCCAACCGTGGGGAAATATGATAGATTTCGGGAATACCACGTTTTCACGTTACTGAATGCCATTGGTTAGTTATTATTTATTGTTAAAAATCGAATAATTTGATTTGTTTCGTGAATTAACTAAACCTAAAGGAGATGTCTCATATACTAGAAACATAATGACAAAATTGGTTGTCTATTTTCCGCTTTAGGATATCATTAACTTCGACTTCATCTGTACATTTTTCTTAAATAACTGAAGAAAATTTGCTCTTAATGTTTTTGTTTTCCCTCAACCAATCTACTTTGTTCATATTTCATAAATATTTTAAGCAAAAGTAAAGTTATTCAAAAAAAAAAAAAAAATACTATCCACACGAATAATTTTAAATTTAACGGATAAAATTCTATGAACGCTGACAGCAACTTTGCCTACACCGGAAGTGCTCATATTTTTTGCGAGTATATTGGTGAGCCGTAATTTTTGAAGTTTCGTGACATTTGTCAACACGAATTTCTAATGTGGTATTCGTTTGGGCTTCTTCAGATTCGCTCTCAGATTTCAGATTTCGTGTGGCTAATCGAACATAAAAACGTCACTTGCTCTTTTTTGTGATAATATTCGTGCGATTCAAATATGTGTAGCCTTCAACACTTTTCAAAACGTTTTCCATTCACTGCTTGAATTTTAAAATAAAACATTCGAAATTTGCGTCTCGATTCATTTTTAAATATTTATACATAACCAATTTAATAAAATAAATTCACCCGATGCAATGCCTTTCTTTGCTGTAGAACAAATTCACGAAAACCTTAACGCCCTCCACCAGTTTTCAAACTCAAACGCACTTGTGTTGGTAAATCTGAGAAAATATCTAGATTCGCAAAAGTGCTCTGAAATCTGAAAAAGATTGCTTTTTTTTGTACCAAACGAACATAACTGATCTGAGAGCAAAAAAAGTGATCTGAGAGCGCCCAAACGAATACCACATAAGTCTCAATACTAGCGCACCAAGTCGAGGACCCTCCGTAAAAGTATAGCTTGTAACAAAGTAACAGGAAATCGGCCGAAGTTCGTGGTCTTAATATTGTAATTGTAATTTTTATCATGGAGAGTATGATTCTTGACTTGCATCTGCTCAGCGTTCTTTCGCTTTCCCTAAGCCTGCGTGTGCGCATACAGCTATTTGTTTTGTCAAACATTTAAAATGAATGAATGAAATGAAAAACTTCTTTTTGATATTTTATTGTCTTCTGTGGGATCTTAATAATTCGGCTTGGTTGCGTCCTTTGCTCGGTCAGGTGTTTGCATTCACATGGCCCAACTTCGTTGATTGAGAAGTTTGTAATTCTTTCTGCGGCTGTCACTGTAAAGGCTTTTATTACAGCTGTTTTTTTTTTTCACTGGTTGTCGGGACATAATACAAAAATGGATATAGGACAAATAACCGTAAAATACATCGAAAAAAATTGGTCTGTAGGACAAAATCAAATTTTTTATCTCGAAAACTAAAAGAGATAGGACAATTCTGATGGCAGCAATCGAGGCATTTGTAACTCATTTTCGCCCCAAAATGGTCTGTAGGACAAATAAGAACTCACGTCACAAATTGTCAATTGTTTCGGTTTTGCGAAAGTTCCATCTGTTTATTGTCCGCCATCCCCAACATTGGCCTTGCGACCTTATACCATGTTCCCACCAACGTGATTTAGCCGAAGTGATTTATAAATCAGGAAACGCGTCCCCACCGAACTTTAAGTGATTAAATGTGACATTTACGCCAACTTTGCCATATCAGTGATGGGACTTCTAACACTTAAGTGGTATTTCAATCACTTTTTACTTTCGGAAATTCTACCAGAACTCGAAATCTACCACCTTTTAACAAAGCTATTCGCTAATAATATTTATTTTCCATCATTAAATCGAAAATTGTACCTACTATACCTACTGCTACTACTTACTTTTACCCATACACACTCAGCTATCAGTATTTTTTTCAAAGAATTGCATCAGTAAAAACTTCCAGTTCAGTATACACCATTTACTGCGCCATTACTTCATTATTTACTGAATTATTTATCATGGACAATTTTTTTTTCTACCACCGTTTCACTTTCCTCAAGTCCCATCACTGACTTTTCGTTTGCTGAATGAAGTGCTGAACATAATAAAGGTATGTTCGATTTTATTTTGTGTGGACAGATACGTAATTAAAAGTTAAACACGTCTAAATCACGTAATTAGTAATCACGAAAATGTATGGTAAATCACGTAATTTATGAGATGATTTAGCTAAATCAAGTGGATTTAGCTAAATCACGTTGGTGGGAACATGGTATTATTCACCCTCGGCATTACAGGTGGCGTGTTTTGAGTCGTTTTACGCCATTAATCGCTAGATGTCGCTTTATGTAATGTGGAACTTATTTTCTTGTTCGACAACGGTCACGCAGAAAACGTCATCGTTATTTAAAGGCGTATCAGTTTTCTGTTGTAGTAACTGTGCTGTTCATTCTATTTTTTTTTTTTTTTTTTGAGCCAAAATCTGAATCAGTGTACCGTCGACAACATCCAATGATACCCGGGACTCCAGCTTCTTGATAAAATTGAACTTTGGCTTGATTGTAATCTTCTTCAATAGCTTCAAGCTTAATCCAGTCTTGACAAGTGAAATTCGCCATAGTGGTTATCATTAACCTCTTTGATGATTTTGCTTACTGTCGGTTCGGCACCTTTTTGGTAACCTTCAGCTACAAATCTTAATGTTCCCACAAGTTTAACAATTGGAAGCAGAAGTTCGCTGTACTTGTCATTTGAGGAAGATTGTCTTGAATTTGTTTAGTTTAAAGTACATTTGAAATCTAAAAATTGTTTTTAATAACTTAAATCTTACGAGTATAAACCATGCTTATATTTACTTGTCATTTGTGAGATCCAATGGATTTTTTGATTTTGATCTCATGGTTTCCCTCTCATCTTCCCTACTCAATAATAGAAACATCGAATAGTTTCCATGTCCATATTTTGTGTTAAAGTTTAATTTATATTCAAAGTTAAGTTAACACGAGTAAAAAATAAATCAACAAGAAAATAATTAAATGCAGCAACTAATTCAATAAAAATTTGTTGTTGTGGAATCTATGTGTGGAATGTAATGAAGATGGCACTCATCATGGGGCATGGCGTTTAAGTCGCGGAATACCGATACCAAATCGACAGTAAAGTTTCCTTTCGACTCCTGAAACGCTAACTGTCGTTCAATATAAACGCCAGTGTTGGAATAAGGGTGATTAAGGTGTTATAAAGATTTTTTTAAATGATGCATTTTTAAAATAGATATCACAATAAATCACTTTTAATTCTAACAAATTGAGGTGTAAATGGTACCAATACAAAAAAAAAAAAGCTGACACATACATTGTACCATGTTGAGTTTCCTCACAGTTTTACAAATTTAGAGAAGCGTCGGGTGCCAATCCCAATATACTAACCCCCATATTTATAAAACAAATTTGCACAAGTAAGTTAGTTAGCAAACGTCAGATAGCATACAAAAATTGGACATAACTGCTGAGTAACAAGTTGATAACTTTTACACAGTGTTTATTAATATGGGGGTAAGCTTATTTAATCTACCACATCTCCTTAATTGATCGTAATAATTACATAAACATAGTTAATTTATTGTATCGTAGATTATTTAAATTTTGTTTCCATTTTGTTAATTTTTTTTTAAATGAAAGGTTATATTATATTTATGATAGCTACAAAAAAAAATTATGTTCGAGGTATTTAAGCGTTGCATCACTAGCGTTTGTTACAGCAATTTTTTCAATCGAAACTTAGCGATTTTACTCTAAACTAAGACATAAATGCCAGCTTGAGTGAAATTTAGGGTTGCAATTATTGATCACGAGTTTTAAAAGTGATGAAAGATGAAAAGTGATCACGATCAACTGACTGAAACATACGTGGAATTTTACACGATCTATACACAAGATAGCTGTTCAATGTCCGTATACAGTAACTAGTTGAAATTTGTTCGTGCGATATTCCGGAAATTGTTGTTTTCCTTGAAGGCAGGCTCACATTGAACTAGACAATTATTGGCACCTAAATAACGAAACGAAGTTTTAGTTCGCAAGTTACCAAACGTAGAGATTGTCTTTTATCGAATTATAGGTCGCTTAAATTCGTGTATGCTTTTTTACTTTAATTATTAGCCTTACCCTACTTTGTAACATTATTGCAATTGTTCATGCTAATTTTGACATTCGAACGAATAGCCAATTCTAACGAAGGTCTCTATTCGTTCGAATGAACTCTGTGTATTTTGATAGACATTCGTTCGAATTGGCTACTCGTTCGAATGTTAAAATAAGCATGGTTTTCTTAAAAAAAAAAAAAAAAAACCCTCCTATTCACAATGATCATGATCAGAATGCACCATTCACTAATGGACTTGATTGATATTACAACCCTAAACAAATGCCACTTCGAATAGAAAAATACTTTAAGATATAACATCGATAGTATATAGGTCATCAATTGTTTTTAAAACTAAAATTAGTAAAACTAAAAATTCCAGGTATATTAAATCAAAAAAGACCTCTTGAACCTTTTGATAGCTACTCCAAATTCGATTTCAAACTTTTGTTGAAATAATAATTGTATAGCTACAGCATAGGTACTCTATTTATACAAACCATTAAAACTAATAGAATGCAGTCTTCAAATAGAAAAGTAAAAGATTACCATCATCACAATCTGGACACTTAACATAAAGAATTTTGTTTAAAAATCCACTGAATAGAAGAGCAAATGTTTTTTAACATTTAAATCAAAATTCAAAATGAGGAAAACAAACAAATGGTAATGACTGGAGAATTTACCCTAAACAGAATAAAAAATCCATTTCTTTATTTAAAAAAAAAAAAAAAAAGAATAATAAAAGAAAATCTAATGGTACTCTATATGTATAAACTATCTTGTTTTACCACCTCTCTCTCTCTCTACCTCTATATACATATTTATTATTTTTAAATTTTCTATGTGCAATTAAAAACCATTCAGATATTATTGTCATATACATATAATTATAATAACATAATATAAATAAATATACAAAGTTTTTTCTATCTATTTTCCTTTACCTTAACATAACACTGCGATCACATAATTTGGTGTTAAATGTAAAATTAAAGAAAGAAAATTAGAGAAAGTCGGTTTCGTGGAAATCTCTCCTATATATTTATTTATTTAATTTTTGTTATTAAATGTTAAATGTTGCATTTAATTCAATTATTTATTTTTTTTTAGTTTTAGACAAACTAAAGCGTTTTGGCATTGGAATTTTGGGGGTTAAAATTGTTAAAAAAAAATTATATACATACATAAAGAAAAAAAAGCAAGAAAACGTTTTCCAAATTTTTCTTACAATCAAAAAATAGAATAATTTTGATTGTACTAAATTTGGAAGCGTATTTCTTTTAGTATTTAATTTTTTTGTTGGTTTTCAAATATATCTATAACATATGAACAATATTACTCTATCTTCCTTTTTAAATTCAATTCTAAATAATTTGTTTAAATACACAAAAAATTCACACACAACCTCAGCTGGCCTTGTTGAAGTTATTATCTATAGCTCACCCGATGATAAGAAGAAGAATCGAGGATTCTGTTTTCTCGAATATGAATCACATAAAGCAGCTTCATTAGCTAAAAGAAGGCTAGGAACTGGTAGAATTAAGGTATGTGCCATACATCTTTGTCGAACTTTGCATAAATATGCTTTTAATTTATTTAAACCAACATGAATTACAGGTTTGGGGATGTGATATAATTGTTGATTGGGCTGACCCACAAGAGGAGCCCGACGAACAGACAATGTCCAAAGTCAAGGTGCTCTATGTGAGAAACCTGACACAAGACGTTAGCGAAGAAAAATTAAAAGTTTGTTCGATTTTCTTTTTCGTTCATGTATTTAAATTATGATTTTTTTTTTTTTTTTTTGTTTTTTTTTTTTAAGGAACAATTTGAGCAATATGGTAAAGTGGAACGAGTAAAGAAAATAAAAGACTACGCTTTCGTGCATTTTGAAGACCGAGATAATGCTGTCATTGCAATGCGAGGTCTGAACGGTAAAGAGGTTGGGATGTCAAACATCGAAGTAAGTTGCGAATGAAAAATTTAGTTGAACCCTATAATAATATTGTAAACTATTTAGGTTTCACTCGCCAAACCGCCTTCAGACAAAAAGAAGAAGGAAGAAATCCTTCGAGCCAGAGAACGCCGAATGATGCAAATGATGCAGGGTCGGCCTGGAATAGTCGGGTAAGTTATTGTCTGTCTCCTTGAATACTACCCCAACAAACTCAAAATTGGTCATAAATTCAAACACAAGTTTTAATTTATATACTTCAAAAATTTGAATACATGGCATATTTGCACAAACATAACAGGCGCAGGGACATAAGTCCCCGAGACATATATGCAAGTCCCGAATTGATTTTTCGGGACTTATGTCCCCACCCCACTTGGACTTAAGTCCCAAAAACAAATTTCGGGACTTATATTTTTTTTCCTAAACACAAGCCTAAACTTAGAAGATATTGGATAAACTAATTTAGATTAAGGGAACTTTGTATATACTTAACCTCGCACCCACCACGTAATCCAACAGTAAACCCAAGCAGGGGGGTTGCAGGGGGGCAGCATGCCCCCCATACGTATTCCATGTTGGAAGCTTAACGATTCGCCCGCGGTAGGTGCTATTGGCTGTAAAATAACGTAGTCTAATTTCATTCGGGATTTATGTCCCATTTTGAACGATAAAAATTCGGAACTTATTTCCCACTAAAGTGGGACATGAGTCCCGAAAAATTATTTCGGGACTTATGTCTCGGGGACTTATGTCCCTGCGCCACATAACAGCCCTAGGTTAGGTTAGGTTGGGAGGGCAGTTTTGCAACCGATGCAAATTTCACCCAGAAGCCATGAAGGCCCATTGTGAGTACCCTGTTTGTACATGCAAGGATATGTGGCTAACAAAACCACTTCGATCTGTTGAGGAATAGTTTTATGTCTGATAGAGGTACCCCCGCCAAGTCGTCCAAACTTTCGAAGAACCTAGCTCCCATACAGGATGAGCGGCGTTCTTGTAAAGCTGGGCAGTGGCATAGAAGGTGTTCCACGAACTCTATTTCCTCCCCGTCTCTACAGCTTCTGCAGAAGTCATTTGCAAAAAGTCCTAGCCTTTTAGCCATGTTTCCTATGATGCAGTGTCCGGTTAAAACCCCGACGAGCATCCGGATTTGGCTTCTATTAAGGGAGATTAGGAACTTTGATCTTTTGGTGTCAACCACAGGCCACAGACTTCGGGTTATGACGCAACCGATGGTGTTGCTCCATTGTTCCTTAGCCAGTTGTGTGGTGACGCCTTCAATAAAAGTCTTAGCAGTGTTGAAAGGCGGTAGCACCTCTCCGTCTGCAAGTTGAGGGTTCATATCAGAGCCGTATCTGGCCAATTCGTCCGCTTTTTCGTCCCCTTCCACCCCCACGTGTCACGGAACCCAGCAGAGTAGAATTGAGTGATGACGTATAGCCCTGAGCACCACGAGGCAGTCTGTAACACATAACAGCCCTATTACTCGAATAAGTTGACCTTATTCCAATTTGTGAAAAAAAAAATGTGCTCATCTTTTGTCATCAAATTTCTGCACACACACAGAAGATTATTGTTATGACCTTAAAACGTTTCCACACCACTTTGTTGGTATGTAGGTTTTTTCTAAATTATTTACATATTTTTTAGAAAAATTATTGTTTGGGTAGTATAATCAACTTCATATCCTAGAGCTCAACAGTACTACGAAGTTGTTTTAGAATGCCTTATCCTCCCTCTGATTACAGTAACCTTTCACCAACACACCCGAGTATGATGCCAATGGCTCCAATGAGACTTCCCGGCGGTCCACGGATTCCTATTCGAGCACCAATGGCTCGTGATTATGGTAAGCGATCGTCATTAAGTACATTATTATAATTTAGGTATGCAGAAAGCAAGCTATTTCACAATCACGGAAGGACGTATTTAATTTTATTATAACTAAAGAAAAAAAGAACAATAGTTAAATTGTTTTAGAAATTTCCTTTACTATTACTTTTTATTTTATATATTATAAATGAGTATTTTTTTTTTTTTTTTTTCGTAAAACTTAGTTAAATTTTTGTTGAAGTCTCCCCGGCATAAATTTCTATCAATATTAACGTACATACATTTTCGATTTGCATTTGGCAGACAACCTCGACAGAAGTAAAGTAAACTTTGTTTGCTCTTAAAAAATGTTGTAAATAATTAAAAGAAATGTGCGTATAAAGATTATCATAAAATGGCATTTCCTTTGAAATATCTTTATTACACAAAAGTTAATATTTTTTGTTGATTTTTTCGCCCTCCCTGCCCGTGTTACATATTGCTGCCTTAATATACGAAATATACATAAATAACAATAAATTAGAAGTTACAATGCAAATCAATGAAAATTGAAAATTTTATGTATAACCATCCTCCTTTGTATCTATCCTATTGCAGTACCACGCTAGGCATCTTAATGATTTTATATTATATATTTTTTTATTGTTCCTAAATTTGTTTGACATTTTTTTTTTTTTTTTTTTTTATTAATTTCTTATTTAGTTTTTGATGTTTTTTTTTTTTTTTTTTTTTTTTTTCCTTATGTATAACACCAATTATTTCCAAAGAGGAAAAGTACGTTTACGGTTTCAAATTATTAATTTGAAAAGAAAATGAATCCAGATAAAAATACTGTCCTCCTCGTTCTTGCATTTTATGATTTTTAATATTATAACTAGTTTGTCCCTAACTTAAACCTGCAGCTCAGCTCCTCTGATCATTCATCATTTCTGTCATAATGTGTATACATTTGTGTGTGTGGTTCTTTATTTTTGTAATTATCATTATTTTATTTGATTCGTATTTATTAGTAACGCTTAATTCACCTTAAGTCAGCGTAGACCAGCATCATTTCAAGTATCTAATTGTCGTTTGTTTCGGTGTCATTGGAAGATTCTGTGAGAGTATACTCAAACAGTCTGTATCTTATTATTTTCTGTGTTTATCACAAACTAGCAATTTTCTCTCTCTTTCTCTAGTTTTTGCATGAAGAAGATCTGTTTTTTTTTTTTTTTTGTTCTTAAATAATAAAGATATTACATAATTGTAGTAATTTTTGATGTTAGAATGGTTTTTCTTGTGTTTTGTTTCCGTAATGCTAAGTATATGATAAAACACATGAAAATATTTCCAAACATAAGATTCTAAACCTTGCATCCTGCGCAGTATGTATGTACATTTTGCAAAATGTGTATTTGATAACAAAACAACCAAACAAAAAATAAATTTTTCTAATGGTAAGTATACGATAGAAATAGTTTTTTTTTTTTTTAATTCTAATACCAAATGCATACTCGTTTTTAAAAAATTCCACTGAAAATAAGGTACAAAACGAAAATTATTACTCTCCCGGCATTTTCAAAAAAAGAAAAAATAATGTCCTTCACAGCTAAAGGGCCCAGTGATTTAAGGTTAGACCTCAAAAGGAAGTTAATGCTTTTCTGTTAGAATACAAATCGAATCAGCTAAGTTGGATATCGTTTAGTTCCATATAATATAAGAATGAAAACAATGAGGTTAAATAATCTCCCTCGAATCGCCATCATTTGTGTACGCTTTTGAGAAACGTTTTTCAATACATTGATCGTCATATTTCTACTAAGCCGATGTTGTGTACACCCTTTTCTGGACAGTCGAAAACAGCAAATGTGTTCGTCAAGTGAAAAGTGTCTCAAAGGTACACCTCAAGGTAAAAGATACTGCGGTTATGATTTTTTGGATGCAATTCACACTCATTAATAAATAACTCTTTTATTTTCACTGACCATATGTTGTCGAGTAGTTTTTGTTTTCCAAATGTGATACGCTCCTATTCTGGAGTTAAAATGCCCATATTTAGGTCATTGCTCGTATGTCTAGCTGAAGAACTAGAATCTAGGACGTAGAACCAAGTTAGCGACACAAGGTTAAACTTCCACACACTCATTCTTATTACCCTGGCTCGGTGTTGAATTTTATTTAAATAGACTTTATATTCTAAATATGTCAAGGCAAATATTCGGCCACAGCGAGTTATCCATCGGAACGGAAAATTCTCCGCAGCGCATACTCTGTCGAAACCTCAAACTACATTCGAGGTGCCCGTTTTTGGAAAAAAAAAATAATTGAAACGCGATGACGCGTTGATTTAACGTCCTCGTAATGTTTGGTTCTGTATTTTGCTTGATCTTACATTGGAAACAAAAAACTGTGTTGCTAACTCAAGTTTATTAAGACTTTACTCCAAATCGTAAATGAATGATGTTGTCGGAAGATATCGGAAAACAATTCCTATGGAGATGTCAAATAAGTCACTCAAAAACAAACGTGATCGCAGTGCAACGAAAAAGGCTGTAGTGCGTTACATTTGTATGGGAAAAATGCGGACTGTTCGGAAGAATACCTCGAAGCAAAAATCATCCGAATCGTATAAAATCGGCCGTATGCAAAGACATAAATTGAATAAGTAATATCGTTCAGGCACTTGGTTAAAACTTCTGAATGTGATTGCTGGAGTAGCACCGATATAATTCCTCGGTAAGACGTGCTATTATTTTTTCCTTTCCAATGTTCCTTCTCTTATGCTCGTATAGAGTTTTCATCAGAGTTTTCCCTATTCGTACAACACATCGTCAGTTGAGCAACTCACTGAGTTAAAGAGTGATAACTTCCCTTTGACACCAAGTTCGGTCCTCCAGATAAGAATGGACTTCGCTGTTTTTTACCAGCAAATTAATCCAGTTCTAACAATCCTACAGACAAATTCAGCATCTCTTTCAACGCTCGCCTGCTTCTCTCCTCAAAAACCACTCCGTTGTTCATCGAACTCGACAAAATTTATGCAACACGTTTTCCAAATAAATTTCTGACAAGTCCTCAATTTGATAAAACTACCCTACATCCCTATAATTTGATTTATGTATCCACAAATAATAACCCCCAGTTTATCAATCGATAGGTTGATCCTAATCGGGTACTACTTCAAAACCTGAATGATTATTATAGGCGTTAAAATTTCTGTATGCATTTTTTGATTATTGTCTTTTAAATTTCTAGTTCGACCATAAACGTGTGTGGTTGGGCCCAAATTGTTTCGTCTTTATCGTCTGATTTCGATGACCGTTCATTAATATGTCACGCCAACAATTTTTTTCATAAATACGCTTCCTTATTCTAACAGAAAAGTTATAATGAGCACAATTTATTGTAATTAGTTCCAGCTTATTGATTTCACTACAATATGGGCAAAAAAAAAACCTTTAGCTATGAAGTCTGAAAGTAAAAATAGGCCACATCATAATCAGGAAAAATAAAAGAACCTATACAACCAATTACTTACTTACATCTTCTGAGTAAAAACAAAATAATTAAAACCAAAACAAAAAATCACCAACATGTAATCTACTATTCAAATATAAGCCCTTAATTGGCGATAAAGACAAACACGGAATAAACATATTAACAGATTACATCACATATATACACCGTTAAAAATATTTTCGTTTATGTATATTTTGTTATGTTTTCTGTCAAACTTATTAAAAAAAAAGAGCTGACCATTTGATCTGCATTTTTAGTAAAACGAACGACCATTTTCCGGTATACTTCTATTTTCGGTTGACATTTTCTTTTCGTTTCAATAATTTAATTTTTTGTTTTCTTTTTGTAAGTACATGCATATGCAAAATATATGTTGACTATTTCTAAATTACAAAAGTCACTCCAGAAAAAGTAGCAAAAAAAAATATAAGTACAATACCCAAGTACCTACAACTATAAAAACAAAAAAAAAAAAACAAATTTATTTAATTTAAAAATTTATAGATTATGATTACGACTTTTATGGTTATTCGGATTATCGTGGCGGATACAATGAATCTTATTATGACGAATATTACCGAACTTACGATGGAGAATACTTCTTTGACTATCCACCAAGCGGGGTCTCGCCAATTCCAAGTGGAGGACCGCCCGCTGGTGAACCGCATAGAACGGCCAGAAATAATGTGGTGGGTTCCCTCTTCTACTCTTGTAAAACTTCTTCATTCTTTCAACAAAATAACCATCATTTTGTAGTAGTGAACCCTTTAATGAGTTGATTTAAATGATTTCTTTTTTTTATTCTTTCTTACAAAACAAACAAACAAAAATCTGTTTTATTTTTTCTGTTTGAAAATGTTTATTTTGTCAATATTTAATTTTTCTTTTATTTATTTTTCTTTCGTTACTGCGTACTCTACATGTGTTGATTTATTTTTTACTGTCTTATATTCGTACAAATAAAACGCACACAGCAGGATTGCAACAACAAGAACAACATCAATAACAAAATTTCTCAATTGAAACACATAGCACTAGTATGTTAGCCCCCCGGTGGCCAATAAAAAACAAAATAAATATGTCGAAAACATATGTTAGGCGGTGTTCAAAGCTAAAAAAAATGATTGTCTTATCACGATCTGTATTTGCATTAGGGATTGTATTGTTTAACCACTAACAAAAACAAAATTACGATTTTACGCACCACCCATATGTTTTATTTAATTTGTCATTTTTTTTTTTTTGTTTTACTTAACATTATATAACACATTTTTACTTTATGAAATGCTTTATTTGCTTTATGCTTTTTAATCATGCTTTGTTTTCTTTAAACTTTTATTTATATTTGAATGCAAATGTTATACTTTGTTTATGCTTTTTGTTAAGTTGCTTTTTTCATGTTTTGTTTAAATATATACATAAATATTTTGTTCATACGGCTTTTTATTCAGACAGCATACATAATAGGTAATATTAAATAACACCAACAACAACTCTTATAGCGGAACTATTCGTTCCTTAGATAGTAGTATATGTATTCAACAAAAAAATAATAATTAAATATAAACTTCTGATTTCACTAACATCGTGCTTTACTGTACTAACACTAAATACGAAAAAATTAACCTACTCTATTGTAAAAAAAAATCAATAAATTTTGTTTCATTCATTCACAGTAAACAAATTATTTACTAATAATTTTACGCAACACACTTATACGTAATATTGTTTGGATTTTTGTTTTTCAAATTTTGTACCTATTCTAAATTGCATAACAAACAAAAAATATGTCAATCGCAAATAATTATTATTGTTTTTTTTTTTTTAATTAATTTTTCAAAAAGATCTTTAAATTTTAATGAGTATGGTGAAAATCATATAAATGGAGACATAGTCATTAAGTTCGAAATTTGTTTTTAAAAACATATAGGGCATATATTGTTGGCAGAGAAAATAATTTCAATTTACATGGCTTGAAAACACTGCACGTTAACTTACATAGTACCTATCTACTTGGTAAATAAATGAAAAAAAAAAAGAAAACCAACGAAACGAAAGTGGTTATAAGTGAGTTCCATCAGCTACCATCACGTTTCCACTGGGATTAGAAAACAGCTTCTTCGTCTCCAAATCTATGTTCTTAAGTTGTAGGTTATCTTATTTAGTTGTCGATAAGTCATTTACAACAAAATTGTCCAACCCATTAATTGCGTTATCTGACGTTTAATTGGAATCAATGCATCGAATGCTTTCAACAAAATGTAAATGAACAACCGATATTAACATTTTCGGTCGAAAGGCGAAATTTAGTCGCTCCTATCTATATTATTTCGAAATATATTCCAATCAGACCACCATTTTCGAACTATCAGTATTTCTCCAGAGTTCCTCCCTGATGGGCTCGATTCCTAGTGTTAACGCTAGCATCTGTTTATGTGAGACCTATTGCATTCAAAGGCTCTCGATCCAATGATGTCCCAAGATCCTCATTCTTATGCAAGTCAACGCCGGACATTGACACAGTATATGCGCCGCAGTCTCAGATTCCTCCAGGAATAGTTTACAAGTATCATCCTCTCTAATTCCAAACCTAACGAAAACGATGCATAATTTATTCAAATACAAATCCCTTGTATTTGCACTAATACGAACGGATAGTTCAGCAGTTAGACTTCAGATCGTATGTCAAATTGTGTTATGTATTTATCCCCGAATAATTTTCGGACAATTAGGTGTATTGAACAGAAAACTTCAACAGTCTTTTCGGCAAATCAGCATCAAATAGGTTAATTTTTTTAAATTAGCCTTTTTTTTTAAATGCATTTATATCTATGAATAAATCACGAAATACTTGCCTTTCCGGGTTGCAATTCCCACAGCCATATGAGACGTTTAAAATAAAAACCTGGCTTTTATAGGCGTATGCAAGGTTACTTCTTGATTGACAAGAGTACGATTTGCAGTATAAATAATGCACTTTGAAAAATAAGCTAAATACATAATACCTGAAACGCACTCTTCCTTTTCAATTATAAACTTGAGTTTCTATGGTGAAAAGACTAAACATGATACTGTCTGATCCCGAATTGTCTTGAACGAGAAATACCCGACGAAATTCATTTTTTTTTTTCGTATGTTAATCTGACATCATTACGAAATCATGTAGCTCCTTCACAGATACGGCAATTCGATCCCTGGACTAAAATTGTGGACGATAAAAAAATGTTTACACATTAGGTTTGTTTGACGTGGGCCCTAGCGCGCACTGGGTTAACCCTAAAGTGTTCGATATAGCACTGAACTCACCCTGGTACTGAAAACCTGCATTCGCCATGACTTCTATGGCGCCCTAGTTGTGCCCTAAACTGACCCCAGTTAATTAGTCGGGGCAAGAACTCAGTACTGAGTTTCACTGTCATTTCGCTTTCTGTCATTCAATTATTGTGATATCCTGCTGACACTTTTCAGTGCGCACGTCAAACAAACCTATTATTCCAAAGTTGTCTTCAGTTTTAGGCGAATCAAGTGCTCCTATGAATTCATAATTTATTGATCAGGAATGGTGACTTATGATTTTGACTGAACTGACTCCGAATAAAAATGTACGAATAATCAATCACCTTTGTCTGGTCGTCAGTTTTTATGATTTCGATTTTTCTGACTCCAAATGATACTGCGCACAATTTTAAACTTATGCTCAATGTACGTTATAAGAATTACATTGTTTCAAAGATCAAAACTTTACGAAAGGTATCAAGTACTCTTCTGTATATTCATTCAAGAATTCGTGTGAAAGCTTTAAAAATATATATATAATATAACTAATAGTTCCCCCATCCTCACAGTTTAAAAAGAAACGTCAACTGTAAGGTATCAGTGTTTCAGAGCTTTTAGCCTAAATCAGTGTTCTAAAATTCGAACTATAATACTTTTCCTTCGAGAGATAAGTTTTATAGCAGTAGCAAATATAAAAAAATCAGCTGTGAACCACGAGAGTCACATTCCTAATCATTGTCAGTCTTTGGGCCGTTTTATTCACTCGAAGTTGAACACAACTTGGGGAGTTTGATATATAAAAATATATATAAAAATCCCCAAGTTGTGTTTGATATATAAAAATATATATAAAAATCCCCAAGTTGTGTTCAACTTCGAGTGAATAAAACGGCCCTTAACAAGTTCCAAATTAAAATAACCGATTCATGCCAAATGTATCTCTAAGCTACTAGACAATATTTAACTGAACACTTCACAATGGAGAAGATGTGTCTATTCCAGGTACTACATACCTTCTATAAAGAGACTACATTTTTGATGACGAGCTAATTTCGGAATATACTCGTATTTACAAGGTGGACGAACCCACTGCCTTGAATATGAGGCTATCAATGTTTTTCGTCAGACACAAAAATGCAGCTTAGCTTTTTCAAAACCATAAAACTTATGTTCATTATTTGTGACTTTTAAATGTGCCTTAATATATGGAATTTCGCGCGATGTGATCGCATTTTCTTACTTGTTTCTTTCTGCGATTCCCAATACATATACAATCTATTCAAGTTGTTTAATAATAAACCCAAAACCAGTATACAATATTATGGTACAGCCATAAGTCGCACCTTACCGTTTATTCAGGATGTCATCCACTTTTTCTGAGAAGCCACTTTACTTCAAAATAGAAGTACACTTTCTTTTATAGCTTAATTTTTCAGTGGTGTTGACTGAATGATGTTAGTTCGAAACATTACTGTTTAGTCACATAAATTGCTAGGCTTGCTAGGCCTGCCCTATACTTATATGTTTCAACACAATTTGAATAATAAATTGTTACCCGAACAGTCAGTGCAAAACGTTTGTATGTAGCATTATGTAGGTTTATTTATTGTGCAAATCAAACACATGTCCAGCCTAACAACAATATAAACTCTTGCAAATGATATGTGCCCACGAAAATAGTTTTTCTTTCTTCTTAAACAAAAAAATAAAAAAAATTTAGCCACTTTGGTGAAACCTTATAAACAACAAAAATTGTATTCTAGCTGTTAAGTTTTTTTTTCTTATTTAAAACAAACTAGTTTATTGATTTTGTTATTATTATTATGTTTTGCTTTCTTTACGTTCCATATTATATTTTACACAAAAAAAAAAAATCTAACGCGTTTAATTCGATTTTTTTCTTTTTTCCTCTTTTTTTTTATTTTTCGGTAATCATCTTGAAAAAAAATTATATATATGTTCGTCAAACTTTATGAAACAAAACAAATTCACTCAATTATGTTAATAACTGATAAAACCTTTTCGAAAATTACAAAAACAAAAAATAATAAAATCGTCTTGGCGATCACTATATATAAACGAATACAAAACACGAAAAAAAAAATTATGCATTAATAAAAAAAAAAAAAATGAATAGGAGGGGGTTGGTCGTGGGCGTGGAATCACGGCCACGCGTGGCCGAGCCGTTGGGCTCCGTGGCAACATCAGTCGTCCGGGGGGCCCTCTAGCGGCGGCGGCGGCGGCGGTGGTGGGGGTGGCGGCAGTTCAACGGGTGGCGGCCACCGTGGGGGCTCAGGCAACAACCGGGGGGGTCCATGGGGCGGGACAAATTCGTCCCAACGCTCGTGGCACCCAGCGCGCCAAGCCACTACAAAATTTACCAGGTGAGAAAGGTTCTACTACTTTACATACAAAAAGGTTTTTTTTTTTATTCTCTCTTATTGTCAATTTTTTTTGTTAAACAATATATTTTTATACGTATATACTTTCTTTGTATTTTCCTAAACACATTTAAAAAACAAAACCGTTACCGTTCATTGTTACATAGACAAGATTCTTTTTCACACAATTTGTTTCTTTGTTATTTGAACCTTATCCATAATAATATTTAAATAAAAGTTTTCCTTATAAACAGAACCATTAAAAGAATTTATATAACAAGAAAAAAAAAACTTAAAAAACGTGTGCTTTTTGATTGAATGTGGGTTCTCTTACTGCTTTTTTTTTTTTGTCTCTAAATTTCAGAAAAATGTTTTTCTCTCAACATTTTATCTCACACTGCTCTCACTTCACAATTATATTTTTGTACTCCAACGACTGTTTTTTGTTTAATTTATATTGTAACTGCTTTAAAAGTACTTAAATATTTATTACTTCTCTTTGCATGCTTCTAAATACAAAATGTTTTTTCATAATTAATGTTCTCGATAAAAAATGTTGTGCATAGATTTTGTTTTCAAATTCTTTTTCTAAATAATTCATAACTGTTGTCTTTGTGACGTTTGTTCATTAAAAGAGAATGTAATTTGTCTTAAATACTGAATATACAAAAGATAATAGCTTTATCGATGTTTATTTTAATTTATTTTTCCATTATTGGTACCTAAAGCAGTATGGGACTCATTGTCAGTATCAGTTTTTTTTTTTTAAATCTCTCTTCTTCTATAAAACAGAAACCTTAAATAAATGAATCGATTAGTATTATTAAGTGCGTTAAAGCAGAAGCAGTTGTGGGTATATGAGAGATATGTATTTTAACGTGATTGCTCTGTGTACAGTTTTAATTTTTTTTAATCATATCATTTATGTTATAATTTTTGTTATTTTTTTCTTTTTATTTTTGCTCTCTTACATTCAAATTAACAATATTATGTAAATGCAATTTTAATTGTTGACCCACCTTTTATCTCAAAAAAAAAGCTAAGTTTTTTGTTCTCAATATCTTGATATCGAAATATTTTCTCGTCAGAATAGACAGTAATTTGGTTAACCACAATACTACAAAAAAAAGACCTTCAACAACAACAAAAATATGCAATAAAAAACAAAAATATACTGACGAGTGTATATATAATTTTTTTTTTTTTTACAAAAAGATCTTACGGTTTCCATCTTATAATATCCGATTGATAATATGCAACAATAATAATAACAAAAACTATTTTAAAATCGAAAACACCGACAATAAATGATTTGGCCTATTTTTATTGGCTAACCGTTCGCAATAAAAAAAAAACTCAACTTGCTCTTAATAATTTCTGTAGTCAATGATATAAAATTATTATTTCGCATCTGATATTAAATCGATAAAGTTAAATGCAATTTACAATTATCACACAATATTATTATAACAAAAAAAAAAGAAAAGGAAAAAAATGCGATTGCACATGCTACTATTTTAAAATTTAATTACAATATTTATAGTTTTATTTTATATAAAAAAAAATTTGGTTCATTTTTTATTTTTCAATGTGTTCTAAATCATTCCCCCGCTTTGCTAACATTTATGTCCTCTTAATATATACATTTTTAATACAATAAATATTTATTCATATTTGTACGTTATTATTCTTACATCAATTCTTTTTGTTTTATTACTTTATTTAATACTAATCGATTCGTTACTTTCACTTTTTTTTTTCTTATTTTTGTTATACGTTTTTTAAGTTTTTTTTTTTTTTTTTTAATTGTAAATGTTTTCTTAATTCTTTTTAAATATATTTATTATCTTGTCATTTATGTTTGTACTGTTGGCCATTCATTTTAATTCTTATTTTATTTGCGTTGCGGAATTAAGTTTTTTTATTTATTTTTTAAACTGTTTTCTCATTATTCATTCGAAAGCTCTAAATGTTTAAACAGTACAAAACAGTTCTTGAAAAACATAAGCGAATGAAATATACATATTTATAATCGCTTTGTTTCGGTATACCTTGCATATAATAAAATTTCAATTTTCTCTTCCGATGAATTGTTTTAGCGTCCGTCGCATTTTTCGACCTAGTGAAATGAAAGAAAGAAACGAACATAAACATTCTGTTACCGCAAATTCAAATTTCAAGAAAGCCTACGTTTATTGTTCTTAGATAAATTCAAGTTACTTTGTTAATTATTTCTGTTTATTTATTTTTTCTGTTTTCTGAGAATAAAACATAAATTGAAATTTATGTTCTACATTGCTATTTATTATTTTATTTTTTGTTCTTACTTATTGTTTATTTCAATTTGAATAACATATTTTGGTTTTGTTCATTGAAATTTAGAAAAATGTCCTTAGATCCTTCTGTTTTATGTTCTCATTGTCTAGAATGGTAAAATTATGTAACGGAAAAGGGATGTAAATACAATATTTTTATCTAGCTAAGTGAACTTTAGGAAACAGCATTCAAAATGCCAAAATGTAGCATTCACGAAAAATATTAGGAAAATGGAGATGATCAACCTTAGTTTATGTATTCAATTTAAATTCTATAAAAATGGGAGCATAAGTTATGCTCAGCTCGGGAGTAGGTTATATGTGAATATTCGCTTTAACCTATCGCAAGGTACTAAATTTCGAAGAGTTCGTCGTTGCTCATTTCAAATGCTTAAAAGGTAAGTGAGTTTACCTAACGAGTACAAGTTGTTATCGAAATTATCGATAGAAAATGCAAGGCTCAAGTGATTTCCGATGGTCATCCCCCGGTGAAAGGTATATTCAAAGCCGTTTATCCAAAAATACAGCTTGTGTAAAAAAGATGGTATGATCGACCGCGAAAACCTCGGTCATATGCCTTCTCAAAATCGACAAAACATGTGAAAATATTGTTATTGTGAACTCCTTAAATTTAAGGTACAAATTATAAGGCCCATTATGAGAGTCGGTTGTTATTTAAGCCGAAAAAAACCCCACTTACTTTGACTCGACTGTGACTGGACTAACACCTACTATTTTAAGTTTTTTTTTTTATCTACTTTCTTAAAAAGAGTCACAATCACACCAGTCTCACGATCGCTTTACTATCACAATTTTTGACCTTATTTCCTGGTTCCTTATTTTTATCAAATTCAATCTATGTCGATTATGAAAGGTTTTATTTGTATGTCAGCTTTATTCTATTAGGCCCTAAATAGGCGTATTATTCACATCTACGCACGATGGAATTTATACAGTTTGCACATTTCTTCATTGGAGGTTATGTACGGTGATCATCTGTTCATCATAATAATGAACAGTTCTGTACCTATTTGTTGTCAATTTGTTCATTACTTTTTCTGTATTTCATTTAAATTCCTAAAACCAATAGCGTAAACATTAACAAATCAACAAATTGGAAACTCTAGCTGAGCTAGTTTTCTTAACGGGCAAATAGCAATCAATCAATTACTAAAAAAATATGCTCTCCTTAAGTTTTATCCTTATAAAGTATTTTTGTATTAAATGAAATGAAGTTTGAATAATTGAAAATTGTTTTGACCATAGGTGTATGTTGTTTTTAAACAAGAAGAATCCAATAAGGTACTTAATACCCTTTTCAAAACATATGGAAGCACATATTGATCCGCAAGTCGGTGTCTTGAAATGCTGTTATGGTTCCTCTAAAATGTTGAATATCAAAGCAATGTAGCGGAAATTTTAAATGTAAAAGCGCTGCCATCACTGCTTTTAATAAATAAGATTAGTTTTTTACTTTATTTGTCTGCATTCGTTGTTTTTAACAAGATATGGCCCATTCACGTCGGCTTCACTGACACTGGCGCGTCCCATTTTGTGCTTACCTATTTCAACTGCAATCACTGTTGAAACTGCAAACTGTGGGACAAACGCGATAATCTATACAGATTCAAGATGTCCTTTATTTACAAATTTTTGCTCATCACAGTTCCCTAACCCAACAAATTAGCAAAAGAGAGCGGCTTTAGGACAGTACTAACTGCAGTAGTTAGTTTGATAATGTGAAAAACATGCACATACACATACTCGAATTCGTCGAAAAGTAGTTCTACTGAGTCCGAATCACTTTTGCTACATGAATATTTTAACAAATTAAGAACATATTGCTTATCAGACAATATAACGATTTTTGTTTACCATTGGAATGAAAGAAATATTCCATTGGTCATTGAATTGGTCACTGACGGTCATTCATCTAAGTTTCTTAAAAAAAAAATTTAATACAGCTTAAATTTATATCACTTGGCTCAACACTTATAGATTTTGAAATGCATTTGGTTAAGCTGCGATTACACGGCCATTTTTGTGTGTCATTTAAATGGCGCTCTGACGTCAGGAAAAAATGTCGCATTAGAGAGACATTTAAGCTACGATTCGTCATTTGTCATTTGCAAAAAAATGGCGATCACACGAAATGACTATCACCGTCATTTTTGTCCCAAAATTAAATGACGGACACTGCGCGTCATTTAAAATTTTCATTTGGGATGCCATTAAATGTCGAGCGAAAAAATGGCGATCACACGGTAATGACATGCCTCATCAAAATGGCAAATGTCACCTTTCCTATTATTTCAATTTCGCGTCATTTATCTGCTTTTGCGATCAGACGGCAATGACCAATGACAAAAATAAAGCTACTGCCATTTGGTGTTTTTCTCTCGGCGAAGACGCGTATGTGTGCTACGACTTTATTAAATAAAATAGCAGGGAAAAAAAAATATATATATACCTATATATAATAAATACAAAATGTCGAAAAGGAATTTTACGATGATGGTGGAAATTGCGGAGACGGCGTATTTGGCAGCGTGTATACTGGAAAGCAGTGACGACGATCTTGATTACGGGCCAACGCGACGAAAGCAGAGTATTTGGCAAAAGAGGTAGTTGAGCCGTCGCGAGAAGAGTGAATTTTGTGCTGAATTACTGCTCGAATTACGCGAAGAAGAACCTGAACTTGTATATCGCAATGTCCTTCGTATGTCAGCCAATCAATTCGATTATTTGTTGAGGTTGGTGAAGCCACACATCGAAAAACAGAACACAAATATACGAGAGGGTGAGTGTTTCAGCGGAAGCACGACTGGTGATCACACTGCGCTACCTGGCCACTGGTGAAAGTTTTCGATCGCTGCGATTCCTTTTCCGCGTATCGCAGTCAACGATAACGTGCATCATTCTGGAAGTTCTCAACGCTATTTACAAATATGATTCGACTCTAATCTAGAGATAATCATATTTATTCGAATAAAATTTTAATTTTTAATTTTTTCGACTTTGTTGTAGATTGTGTTTTCAAACTCAGAAGTTGACGGAGTAGTCCAAATTGTCGGCACTTTAAGGCGACGCGACGGTTCGTATTCCATTTCTCTCAATAGGTACCGAACAACACAACCACAACAAAACAAATAAAAAACAGTTTATTAATTATTTAATCGTCCTTTCGCCATGAGAAAAACACCAAATGAAAGCACAGATATCGTATTAAATGCTGCGTCATTTGTCATTTGCATAGAAAAATGGCAGGGCATGAATTTCGTGCCTAGTCATTTTTTGGAGGCTGACATTTAAATGGCACATCATCCGAAAAGTTTTGTCATTTGTCCTAAGTGCCATTTAAGAGTGATCACACGGCCATTTTTTTCTGCCATTTAAATGACACAAAATTCATGCCATTTGCTCCGCCATTTTCCTAGTCATTTAAATGACACCAAAAATGTCGTCCCAAAAATGGCGATCACACGGAACGACATTTAAATGACGGCTTTGTGACGCGATTTTTACGTCAGAGCGCCATTTAAATGACACACAAAAATGGCCGTGTAATCGCAGCTTTATACCTAAATGCATATTTTATACTTCAAACAAATAAAACGGAAAATATATGAATTGGCGAAATATACACCAGAAAAGGGAATACGAAAATCTAATAAATATAAATAGTACTTAAATACAGATAAAAGCTAAAAATGATTGGTGTTTTTAAAAAGAGTTAGCAACAGAGAATTTGTGCACATAGCATCGTGGCACATTTTAGCATTTCCTTATTTTCAAAAAGGGGGTTCTTTATACCTACATTTCTTCATTCAACCACAACTATTTTCGTTTGGAATATTGTTTCGACTTCCGGCATAATGTAACGCAAATGATGTGAAATGGAACGTGTATATACTTCGCCACTTACTCGACAAAAAGACGGACCGAACGATCGACCCTAGCGAGGTATCCGACTGAACGGAAAATTCTCCGCAACGCATACTTTTTCGGAGGCTCAAGTTCCATTCGAGGTTTCCGATTTCGGAAGAGAAATAAACCATTGCGATGGCGCACCGCATTCGTAAACAAATTCCGCAACCAAATTCTTTCGGAGGATATCGGAACACCTAGCTGTCAAAAATTTTCCAAAAAAAAATGCACTTCATCGCATTTCAACGTAAATCGCCGATATGCGTTACAAAATGTCGGAACAATTCTCTGAACAGGTGCTCCGAAGAATACCTCCGAATCGCATGAAATCGGAGAATTTTCCGTTCCGACGGATACCTTGCTAGGGCCGAATAAAGGACGTCAAACCAATGCGGCATCGGTCGTAGCATATAGTTTTTTTTTTCGAAAACGAATACCTAGAATGTATTTTGAGTATGCGCTGCGGAAAATTATCCATTGCGACGGATACCTCGCTAAAGGGCCCAACCCATAGAATCCGTCGCGTCCGTTGCGGCAACGTTTTCGACTGACAGTTTAATAGAATACACAGTAGCTTATGTGTCTATATTTCACAATGTTACCACCACATTAAAAAAGAGCTTATGTATTTAAATCGCCTTTTAGCAAGATGTTTTAGTATCAACATTTTCTTCTACAAAAGGGTAATCATAATAATATTAACAAACTGTGATTTTTATACCAAACGTTTAATGTGATAGTCTTTCCGTTAAATATAAATTTGAATTTTAAAAGTTAGATTTTTTCACAAAAAAACACTTATCAAGAGAATTATGGAATAGGGAATTTTAGTATGGTGGAAAGGGATATATTACTACGTTTCGTGGGACAAATAATGATAGAGTATTTAAAATACTGCTACGACGGATTCTATGGCACTGCTCGTTCCGTCGAATGCGTTTATATTGACGAATCCGACGACGCGACGGATGCAACGGATTTTATGGGTTGGGCTCTTCAGGCAGATTTACATTACGTTGAGTCACTACGGAGACAAAAGGAATGATAATATGCTTATCCCAAGCATGTAAATATACGAGTACATAATGGGCCTTACTAATAATAATTTTTAACCTTCACAGTAAATATTTAGTAGTTCAAAATGGGAAATTTCGTTGTGATTTCGTAAAATCTAGCCAAGATACCTACTAAATATTATATTATAGTATTTATATTTCTACGACTATTCCTTTTCCGTTCCATATTTTCCCATGAGAAAAGTCTTATAAATATTATTGCAATTTTGTGTTGCACAAAAAAAAAAAAAAATAGTGTCATTTAAAATAGTGTTATTTACAATAAAAAAAGTTATAACCTTAAATAAATTTAAAAAAAAACAAATCTCATTATATAACTAACAAATATTTTTGTCATTTCATTACTTTTTCTTTATCGTATATTTTTCTCTTGCAAACATATAGTAGTAGTCGGTAAACGTAAATTTGATGGAGGTCACCAAAATCCAGGAGATTCGAAGCGACGTTACGCAAGCGGTTTAATAGGAAATGGTGGTGGAAGTTGGAGTAGCTTACCGCTGCCCCAACAACCTTTGGGCACAAACGGCGAACAATGGTATACTGATACTTTTCCAACATGGAGTTAAAAACCAACAACAACAAAAACAACAATAATACACGCTACACTCACACGTAATTGATAAAAACAAAAACAGCGACAAAAGCAAAAAAAAAAAAAAACTTTTATAAGAGCAAAACGTCCTTAAAATTTTACTAAAAACAAAAATGAACGCTTCAAAAGTATAAATTTCCCGATAATTTATAAAACAAATTTATAATCGCAACCTAGTAGATGTATAAAAAAAAACTCTAAACATAAATTAATTAAAAATTCTTATTTAAATTCTAAATAATTGTTGATCTTTAAAAACTTGTTTCGTTTTTTAGTTTCATTCTATTTTCAAAAAAACATAAAAAAAACACAAAAAAAAAATTTAAAAAAAAAAAATCTCTCTGGTAAGATTTTGCGTGTTTATAAACAAAATTATTAAGGAAAAAAAAAAAAAAAAAAACCTAAAAACTGTACGCACTTTTTTATACCTAACTAGATAATTGCTTAAGAGATCTTGTATATATATTTAAAGAAAACAAAAAAATTGATAAAGCTTAAGATGAAATAAAAAATGACTGACAATTTTTTTTTTTTTTTTTAAAGAAAACGTTTTGTAATGTTAGGATAAAAAATTTTCAAATCATTAAGCAAATTTATATATATAATATATATATAGATATATCGGGGAAGTTTATGAGAAAGCTGGTGCATTATTATATAATGTTACCACCTCTGACAAGACAGTGTAACATTAAACAAAATGATTATTAATGAAACGTTATATTTGTAAAAAAAATTATGTTTTGTTTTTCTGTTTTCAAACTAAAATCAAATTGTTTGTTTTTATTCGTTAAAAATTGGTTAAAGTTAAAAAATTAAAACAAGGAAAAAAAAACAGATTTTCTTTTCAAAATACAACAATAAAAGTGAGAATTATATACAATACATACATATATATTTTTAAATAAACAACCGAGTTAGCAGCAACGAATTAGAGACATCACAGATTTTTTGAATCTAATAATCTTTAGACTTTTTTAGATAGTGATCATAGGCGTATTATATATCCATGTTAAAATAAACGAGAAAAAAGTAGAGAAAAGTCAACTTTTTAAATCAGTCCTAGCCATAGTTTGTAGCCAATTTCTGTACTTTTAAATCGACAATTTAACATAAAAAAGAAGAAAATACTAGCATACACCATCACCACCACCATATTTGTTTTTTTGCTTTTTTTTAAGAATAAAAGAAATATTTAAACAAACAAAAATTACTCTTAACTATATATACCGAATTATAAAACAGAAATTAAAAATCAATTTAATTCATATTTAATTAATAATAGTAACAGTTGATTTTGTTCTTTTTCTCTTTGTCTCTTTTTTATTTTCATTAAACAAACAAAAATTGTATGCGAATGTCAATACAAAATATTGGATACTAATATAAAAAAAAAACTCGACTGACATGAAATTTGTTTTCTTGAATTGGTGACATTAAAACGAAGTTAGAAAAAAGAAATAATTGAAAGAAAGAAAAAATTATTTTCAATGGCCTCTTTTGTGTATAATTGCACGTGATTCGAAATTAAAAAAAAATAAATAAAAATAAGCAAATTATTTCAGTCACTTTGTATAGATATTATTTTTATTCTATATTTCTTTTATTTTTGTATCTGAGTTTTCATTTGACAAAAATAAAAGCAAAACAAAAATTGTTGTAAGTTTTTATGTTTTAGAAAAATTATTTTACTTGTTTATATTTTATTATACATATTGTGTATTTTTTTTTTCTAGTTTGTGTAATTCTATTGTTTTGCATTGAAAATGGTGATAGTGTTTCGTTGAAATAAAATTAATTGGGGGGAAATTATTAAAGAAAAATAAACTAAAACATCTTAAATTAAATTAAAATAATGTTCGGACTCGAAATTGTGATGATTTCTTTTTAAAAAAGAAAATTTAAACCATTTTTGTACGAAATTTTGTAGTAAAAACAAAGAAGAAAAAAAACTTAAACGAAATATAACAAAAAAAAAAGTTGTGAAAATTAGTACATAAATACAGAAATTTGATTAATAACTTTAATAGAACAGAAACACGTGGGGTTTGGTAAATATATGTATACATGCATATATTTAAATTTCTAATTCATATAATATACACACAAAAAAAAAAAAAAGAAGAAACAAAAACATGCGCGTAGAGAAAAAGGACAATATTCTATTTTTTTTTTTTCTTTTATTTTTATATGTTCCATTTATTCTTTTTTTTCATTTTTAATTATTCCTTAAGTAACAATAGAAATATATAAAAGTAATGATTTTCTTTATAAAAAAAAAACATACATATATTACCTATATATAAACACAACACATTAAGGACTTTAAACGAAAAAACAAAAGAAAAGTAAAACATTTTTAATCCATATTAAACAATTACAAACAAAATAAATCTAGACATAATTTTAAGTACATAATTAATGAAAAAAATATCAATTATATTTGTAGTACTAAAAAAACGAAAATAAATAAGGAAAACAGGCAAAAAACACTCAGCAACACACAGTAAATAAAAAATAACAGCTAAGGTACTAAGAAAAACAAGGAATGCAATTTCAAATTACAATACAAAATTTCAAAAGCTACATATATATATAAATATAATATGTATATATAACCTGTCTATTCGAACACATCTTAACTTATTATTTGCATACTAAATGAGAGTAACGTCGCTTCAAAAAGAACGTATTCAATAGAAAACACCAATAAAATTCTGTAATCGTTTCTTTTTCTTATTTTCGAATACGGGATTCAATTAATAAAATAAATCAAAATCTAATTAAAATAAATTATATATATATATATATACAACAAGTACATTTTAGAATACACATTTATTACTTTGTTTTTTTAGAATATTGACTATCAGTTAACAATAAATAAACAAACAAAAACATACTTTGGTAAATGACAAGCAAGCCACATTTTTAATTTAAGTTTTTTTTTATTTCTCATTGCGTGTTTGCATTCTATTAGACTATTTGTACGAAATCACAGCCACATACGCAAGTAACATAAAATTTACAATAAGGAAAAAAACGAAATATTTAAGTAAACATTTTTTTTATATATAATTTTGTTATGTTTCTTGTGAGGGAATCAAGTTACATAAATTGTAATCATATATGAAAATGCAATAAAAGGTTTTTGTTTTTCTTTTCTAAGTAAGATGCGAACATTTTTGTTTAAGAAAGTGATAAGTACTCTAAAGTTTTTGTATGTGATTGCATTTTATATAATTCCTCAAACAGAAAATTTCCTCTATTAAAACAAAAAAGAAAAAGAACCTATTTTTTGTTTACGAAAAAGATAATATAAAAAAAATATGCATTGTTTTCAGTATCAGGAAAAAAAAGCACGTTATATCCCTAGCCCTTTACACAATTTAATTATAAACTCATTTTTATAAGAGCAAGTAAAACTATTAAAATAAGTAATAGAAATGGAAAAAAAAAACACATTACAACAACAAATTGGAAACAAATAACAAAATGTGAAAAAGTAAGCCGCAGCTTTTTATCTCTGATGACCTCTTAATCAAATACAAAAGTAAACATACAACAACAGAAAACTGAATTGATGATGAATACTGAAAAAAAAAAAAACTCTGATGTAGAAACTATACTGTTAAATTAACAAATCATTTTTTTTGTTAACAAAGCCCAGTGATAATTATTACAAGACACGACAAAAAAAAAAGAAACAAAAAACATCCAGACACACGAACATGGATAATAATAAAACAAATAGGCAAAAACAAATAAATATCTCGTTTTTTTTCATCGTCATTCTTTTTTTTTTTTTAGTTTCCTAACTTAATTTTTTAATTTGTTTTGTTGTTTTTGGTTCAATACAATTGTTTATCTTTTTTTAATTTATAGTAAGTCCAGTTAAGATTAATTTACCTATTTTTGTTTGATTTTTTTCTGCTGTTACTTACCTACCACTACTCCACAAACTATTAGTACTATAATAAATAAAACAAAAAATATAATTGAAAACAAAGAAGCAAAACAGATATTTTAATTTCCCGATATCCCAGTTTTTCTTTATTATTATCAACATTTTCTTGTATTTTATTTGTTATAAACCATTTATTTTTATTTTTTAGTTTTATTCTTGTGTAAAATCATTGATTGCCTTATGTTAAATATCGAAATAATCGCATATGATATATATATATTTTTTTGGAAATAAAATATAATTTTATTTTTTACTGACGAAAAAAATAGAGAGGATAAAGATGAAGACATATAGATGAAAATAAACGAAAACAAAGAAGAAAGCTACAATAAATTCTTTTTCTGAATCGATAGTTTCAAAGAAACGACAAAAAAATATGTTCTCTTGAAAATTTCTTTTTTGTTCAGTTATTTCATTTTTTTTAGGTATTCTTTTTCGATAGTAAAAGCAGTAGAAGATCTTTTTTTTTTTATATAAGCCAACATGATGCGTTGTATACACATTGTATTAAAACGAAGAACAAATGGAACACCAAACAAAGAACATATTTTTATTGATAGATAAAACAAACGACGTTTTGGATACGCAGCACTTTGGAGTAATTTTACTCGGCTATGTTTTGTATAATTTAGTCGGTAAAATAGTGTTATATTCTGTCAAACGGAGAAATCATGTCGTACGCATTTGTGTTTCTATGTTTGTGGTGACGGCCTTACGATCTGCAACCGTCAATGTAGAGAATATATGTATCAATAAATACATTTGAATCTATGTACTTTTCGTTTTTTATTTAACAGCATGTTTGTAAAGACAAGCCGGTATACGGCACAGGATAAAGCAGTCCAAAACCCTTTGAAAGTTATTGCACTAAAGTCAAAGAAATTGAATAATAATGCTACACATACCGCAGGTAGTTTGAGCGGTTTTAATTGCCAATTAGCCAAAACTGGTGAAGGGGCATACAGTATACAGGTTTCAGATCAATCAGTCTTGTCATCTTAACAACCTTTTTAGGAGCACATGCAACGTTTTTTACTGAATTGGTAGAAACTACTCACCGCAATGTGGTGCGAAAAATAGAAAACAAAAAAAAAAATTGACTCATTGGTGGCAATTTGATCTGCCGGACTACGAATATTGTAGGATGAGCTTTTATAGTAACGTTGAGCGTGGATGTTATCAAAGCTAACTGACAAAAACAGTTTCCTTCAGAAGCAAACGTGCAGCATAAGTTGTACGAAGAAGTTCAAGAATACCTGAAACGTATTTATTTGAAAGAGGAGAAACTTAAACTATTTAGAATGCGAAGAAAACAAAATAAAACCTACTCCAAAACATTGCTATACTAGGTATTCATTTTTAGGATACAACGTACAACATTTTCTTTCAAAAATCTGTTGTAACAAGGAAAAACCGCTAAAGTCGGATTCGAAAATTGTTGACGAGCATATCAAAGTTTCGTTAAAAAATTACAAATGGTTCTAGACTATCTATTATTAAATGTCGGCATTGTAGCTCCAATTTTGAAGATAAAGAGCTAGAACAAATTTCGTCTAAACTCGACTTTAGCGGTTTTTCCTTCTTGCAACAGAAATATAAATACCATTAACTTATACCGCCATTTATCTGTCACTGGCGCTAATCCGCTGGTGTGGATTGTATGTGGAATGTGAACTGCTTACCGACGACGTTTTATCCTGTCGTGGAAATTAGGGAATAGGTCCTCTGAAATGAAACGCCTCAAAAAACGTCTTTTGTCGGTGTTCCACAGAGCGATGATCTGAAAAATCGGTGGGAGTATGTAGCTGCGAACCTCAACTATTTAGGACCACCTGAATTCAAACAAAAATATTTAAATGAATTAGATACAGTGATTGCACGAATCCTCGACCTAAACAGTTTAGTAAATCCGAATGTAAAACTGTTCGGGAATACAAAACCGCCAAAGTCTGCAGCTACAAGTGTGTGTCATCCATTACCCGCAGTTCCTGCATCGAGTATCAAGCTATCAACCGACAACTCCGTCCACATCAAGCGACCTACCTACCTTTCCATCTGCAAATTTGCATCCACCACCCACGATTCCAATAAGATCGACGACCCTTTCGTCATCCACATCAGCGATGGTTAATCCTGTTGAGACGAATACCGATGCCGAGGTCTGTTTCGCAGAACCGAATGAACACTGTTCAAGTTTCAATAAATTGTCGATTGTTTTTTTTAGTATATATATTACCACAATTCGAAATACTTTTGATTTTTGGATGTTCATTTAAAATTTAATGTGGAATACAAAGTAAATGAGAGTGGAGGCGTTCAAGCTTCAAGGAATAGAATAGCGATACTAAAACGGCACTAAAGCGACTCGACACAAAAAAAAAAAACAGCTGTCATTTATAAACGCCACGTAGAATAAGGGTGAATGAGTAGTGAAATCCCAACCATTCATGCTTGAACTATGTATCATTTAGAATAGGTCCTGCACATGCAACTCGACTGGGTAAAGTTGGTGGATAGAGTAGATACATTCATTCCATATCGACGATTATGGGCGCTTGGTCGAGTTCGCAAAGTGTGCGGGTAATGAGTATTACGGTAAAAATTAGCAAAAAAAACAAACAGTCGTTTTAAAACTCGTCTGCACTCCGCATCCTCCTACGGCAACACTGAACACATTATTCACTTTAAACTTGATTTACATGTTGAACAAAATATGTACTGCAAACAGTACGTTGCATTTCAACTTACTAATCTTGGTTCCAAGTACAAACCATCAATGAAAAGACCTCTAGCTCTAAGCAAAAAAGATGCATTGCTTACAAGCTGCCTGCAATGCCTGCCTGTAAATGAATTTACAGATTGAAAAAGAGAGAGTTTCCAATGTAGTATTTTATTTCATGATTTTCCGTAGACAAGCTAAAACTATTCGGCCCTAGTGAGGTATCCGTCGGAACGGAAAATTCTCCGCGACGCATACACCTTCGGATGTTCAAATCAGTTTAAATTGCATTCGAGGTATCGGTCTTCGGAAGAGAAATAAACAATTCCGTAACGCACACAAAATTGTAAACAATTTCTGTCGGAGGATATCGGAACTTAGCTCCGTTCCGACGGATACCTCGCTAGGGCCGATTACATTCAATCCCATCAGATGTATGTGTGATAACATTCTTCTTCATAGCGCCTACAGCCGACCAACTTCGTATTTGACAAGCTGTACGTCCTTGAATCTTAAAAAAAAAGTTGACTTGATCATTAGCCGGTTGTTTTTCAAAATGATGCGCACTATCCTCGCGCTAAGCCAAAGATGCATAGAAGCATTATGGCTCAATGCTTACATCTCCTTTTGCAACATCACTGCAATTGGTCTAACATTCACTACTACTATGGTAATCAATCGACGATAAATAGGTATACGTCCAGCGACAACATTATTTCATAAAAAATAAGCACAGTGGCTGAATGGTAAGACGTTGGAGGTTGGAGTACTGAACTTCTGAGCGATGAGTTAACACAATTAGGTAACTGTAAATATTCACTGATTCTTTTTCTTAAACTCGCCCGAAGTAAACGGAATAGCTGAATAATAAACTTAAAATTTCAGCAGCATCGAATATAAAATTCATTTCAAAGAATTTCTATCTTATAAAAGTGCATGCATTCAACCATGTCCGTTTCTCTTATATTCTGAATGTTTCCATACCAGTGGACGTGCTTTATATCCAATTTTGAAACAGATTCAACGGACATGGAAGTTATTGATATGCAACGTATTCCTTCCTTCTATTTTTTATTATTTTTTTTTTTTTTTTTTTTGTTTCACATGCATGTACCTATAGCTGTTGTAAATTATATTTTTGTCTTGTGTTCATTTTTATCAGTTGTGACAAAATATTACGTGTGAAAATCGGGTCTATCACAGAATCCGTCGTATTCGGAATATTGCTACGAACCCCGAAAGAACTGTTACAGAATCCGTCATAGGGGAATTTTAAAATTCGTAGAAAGTGGTATCACTGAATATACCACGTTCTACGAATTTCGAAAGCAAAAAATGTACCCTACGACGGATTCTGTGATAGTTCTTTCGGGGTTCGTAGCAAAATTCCGAATACGACGGATTCTGTGATAGACCCGAATAAATCTACTTTTGGTCCATATTTACAAAAAGGATTGGAAACAACGCCGGCAAAAAAAAGTAATAAATTTCAATATTATTATAAAATAAAAAAAATAATATTGCAGCACTAGCTGCAACATCTGACTATTAATATAAAACTAACCAATATTCAAAGGATGCATGAAAAAACCTCGTCATCGTTGGCCAATATAAAATTCTATGAAGCGTGCTTATTCAAATCAACAAATAAAACAAACCAATTACTTAACGCATTTTAATCAGAGATTAAAATGACGCAGGAAAAACTATTCTACAAGCACACTGCTCTAATAGAAAATGGTTTAATGACTTAATATGTTCTATTAGAACAGTGAACAGCGTCTTTAATAATAGTGCGATGAATAACTTTAATACCGGCAGCACAATGAACAAGCAATTACCTGGTGTTGCGGTTGTTTACATTTTCATAAATTACACTTTGTAGAGAAGACAGTCAATTACCTCAAATTGCTCCATGTGCGATATGCCGTCATGGCTGACCCATAGCGGAGTCCCATTGAAAATGAAATTGCCATTCTTGAGATTATGTTTGCCTAATCCAGTAAACAACACGAAGATTCAGCACGCACATCACTGATAGTGATTATGCAATACATATCACTCCACGTTTCTCACGCGGGTAGGCAAAGGCAATCATCTTATCAACCAGACAGTTATATAATAGCTAATAATATATTCCACGGCTTGTGAACCCCTTCAACAGAAAAACCACGCAATAACAATCGTATGTTTCTTTTTATTACGATACTTAAATCAACAAATCAAAGGTGTATGTATATAGGTACTAGGTATACGATCACCTTGTCAATAAATAACGATAGAAGTTCATGTTCATTGTGGTACACAATATTGTTTTTGTTTATAAAGCTAACTCTGGCATTGATTAATTGGATAATTCGCGTGCTGCTCTGTTAAAATTATCACATTTGTGGTTAACATCTTTTACCTGTACTTCACTTAATTTGTTTTTTTTTTTAGCACCGATTTAGAAAAATAGAATAAATCTCTTATAATTTCACTACACTATGATAATTTTGTTCAATGAAACAGGTTGTTGGTTTTGTGTTCAAATTGCGACTCCTTGTTACTCAGCTTTCTTTTCTTCTTTCTTAGTCAGGGAGTACTTAATGTACCGAACACCTTGAATATTCTGGGCATTGAAATTCGTAAAGTGGCATGCAAAGAGCAACATATTACGTGGTTGTACCTTCCAAGCGAATCGCATGAAAATCGCTGAATAGAACGATAAAGCTGTAATAGAAGTAGATTGTCAATTTAATAACGCCGAGTACAAGGTCAACTGCAGCATATGCTATTAATAAAACAAATAAAAACGCAAAAGCTACCCACCTACTGTCATTGTTGGACTAATGAATTTGGGATCTTTTTTAAAGTCAGCAATAGCGGCTATTGGTATACCCCAGTTTGCGACTGGTCCCCAAAAATGTGTGCTATGTATAGGACAAAATAAATATGCCATTTCCATAGGCCTATTCAATTTATTTGCATAATACAAACCTCATGAGATAATCGCGAAACTCTTTGCTTTTGAGATTGTTGAAAAACCTGTTGGCCAGACTGCCTCCAGCTTTTGGAACTTGAGCCATGACTAGTTTTTTTTAATTATGGTTTTCCTTTAAACTAATTATATCACAGGCAAACGAGACGTCACCAGCTGTTGCTAAACACAATCGGGAATGAAAATTCAAATCAACGATTTTCTAGTATACTATGGCGAGAAAACTGTTTCCGCCGATAGTAGAAAATTCAGGAAACTCACTGAATAGAATGACGAATGTTTTATTTTCCTCGTAAAAACTTGACTAGAAGAAATTTTTCAGACACGCACTGATAAGAGATTTTTTCGATCGTCTACTTACTATATTTCTGACACGTTATGTAAATGTCAGAGCGAAGCCGTTATATCTTTTATGTCAAAAACAATTTTCTTTTTTTGTAGAACAAGTAGTTCAATGGGGCGACTGCTCCATCTATTGGGAGATAGACAGATGCTCCTAGGCTTTATGGAGCATTAAATTCTAGTGGCTTCCAAACTGGGTATTACCGTTTTATTTAAAAAAAAAAAAAGCTTGAGATTTTGCTCTTTGCTTTTGTTGGACGGACAAGGTTTTTACTAGTTTTTACTACTTCTTTCCACCGATGCGAACATTTAAATTCAACCTCTAACAGACGAAGAAAACAAACAGAAAAATGCATTTTAGGGTTATTTTTTTACTATGCGCAGAAAATTTTTTAAATTATGTATAATTTATTGTTCTTTGGAGTTTGATTTTGCACAAACGTGCATAACAAACTACATACAAAAATTAATTAATTTAACAACAATTCTAAAGGTCAATCTAATGTGGTATTCGTTTGGGCTTCTTTAGATTCGCTCTCAGATTTCAGATTTCGTGTTGCTAATTGAACATAAAAACGTCACTTGCTCTTGTTTGTGATAATATTCGTGCGATTCGAATATGTGTAGCCTTCAACACTTTTCAAAACGTTTTCCATTCACTGCTTAGGTTTTAAATTAAAACATTCGAAATTTGCGTCTCGATTCATTTTTAAATATTTATACATAACCAATTTAATAAAATAAATTCACCCGATGCAATGCCTTTCTTTGCTGTAGAACAAATTCACGAAAACCTAAACGCCCTCCACCAGTTTTCAAACTCAAACGCACTTGTGTTGGTAAATCTGAGAAAATATCTAGATTCGCAAAAGTTCTCTGAAATCTGAAAAAGATTGCTTTTTTTGTACCAAACGAACATAAAAACTGCTCTGAGAGCAAAAAAAGCGATCTGAGAGCGCCCAAACGAATACAACATTAATGTGATAAAAATAAGGAAAAAATGCGAGCAAAATGTAGTGTGAGCCTTAGCGATTGATTTTGAAATATTTCCGCATCATTTCGAATTGGAAAAAATAGGACCGTCACAACAAAATGAAAAAAATAAAAAAAAAATAAAAATATGAACAGCCAACTTTTTGAGCAGTCTATTTCATTCATTCTTCTACATCTTTTTTTTGTAGTAGCAGAGCGGTTTACCACTTTACCAGTCAACAAAAACGATGAATGAAAACTTTTCACCAAACCACCCCTTAGTTCACCACCAAACAAACACATACACCAATTGAAAAGCTCATATTTTCTCAACGGGTGGCTCATGGCTCCTGTTCTTGCTCCTTGGGGTAAGTCGAATGCAAAGAATTCATGCGCCAGTCAGTTTTCTTCTGGAGCTCGAAATATATGGTCAGTAATCTGCCTATTCCGGTTTTGTTTACAAGCCAATAATTAAAGAAATTATAAAATTACTTGCCTCTCTCACGGTGAAAACTTTACCTGCTCAAAGCCGTTTATCTTGATGTGATAATTATTGATGATTTGCGGTTAAAGTAAAACCCTTTTTACCCCGAAGAGTGTGTGTGTCCCGTACTAAAATTAAATGGGGAAACCTCCACCCATTTTATTGAAAAGTGAAAAGTGTACCCAATGTATTATGTATGTGCGACGTTCGGTTTTTGTATACTAACGCAGTTACATAAAAATGCTGGATGTTATATAGAAAAAGAAAATGTAAGGGAAAAAAAAATACACTGTAGCTGTTCCAAGGTTCATTATATTGTCCATCATCATGCACAGGCACACCACCCCAAATTACATCCACCCACCAGCCACCACCACTATGAGTGAAATTTATTTCATTTAGAATTTTGAATTTTACCCAGGTAAGCGGGGGCTAGGAACAGTTAAAGGGGATGCAAATGTGAGAAACAACAGCAGCATTAACCAACTTGCGCCAACGAACGTGCACGCCATTGTGTGTTTGGTATGTGTGTTGTGTTTTTATTTTAGAGCGTGGGGCCAGGTAACCTTGTTTTAGGTCAGCCCCAGCTAGCTCCATTCGCAGAATATCTACGCAAATTCATAAAACACAAAGTCCAACACTTGAAAATAACACCACCGTTTTCAATAGTCTCATCATGCGTACAATAAACAAGAGAATCTACCAAAGTATCTGATTTCCTGTGGCCATTTACTTATCATTTATTTAAGTCTGTTTAAATTTCAAGTGTGCTTTATGCTCTTGAAATTCGATTTTAGCCGCACTTGCGTCCATCAAGTGGGGTAGCGGGTAGTACATACATACCATGGGGTGGATAAAACGAGCTAATCGTAAACTTTCCTTGAAATACAAGCGTTACACTCTTTACAGATATATGAAATATTCACCTTTTTAGTTGTGGGCACACATAGAACATTATTCATGTTTCAATGAAATTTTGATGTTCCTCAAATGGATCATTTCAAACAAGAATGTTTCCTTCCCAGTTCACACCTGTTGTCGGCTGTTTTGAATTTTTTTTTTTTTAACTATTCGAACACAATGAGTACTAGGCTGTCGTTTATTACAGTAAACAAGTCAAGTTGCCAAGAGAGTACATATTTGAACGAAACTACCGAAACAGAATCGTAAATCTGAATTGTATGGAAATGTATGTAGAAGATACCACTAAGTGTGGGTGGTAGAGAATAACATGTTTAAATCCTTAAAAGCATATCACCATTTACAGGTGACACGTCAAGCCTATAATAAAATTCAGCATTAAGTCAAATTTTTGTTGTATTTTATTGGCATTTGTTAAGTTTTTGCATAAGAACAGAACAACACGGGAGTGTTTTTTTCTTTTCTTCTCCTTTTTTTTTGTAAGCTTCCCCAAAGCTATAGAACGCATGATTTTATGATCTGTAGTCAGTCCTAAATTTTGTTGATTGAATGGTAATAACAGTGACTGCTTTTACGGTAGTTAAAAGCTTAATCCCAAATGAGTCTTACTACACGATTGATATCCTTTTTATTCTTGAACTTGTCACTGTATGACGTATAGAGGAAACTACTAAAATGTGAAGTAAACAACATTAGTCTTTACTTCCTTTTATAGATTTGTGGGTATTGAAATATGCGCTAGTAAGAGTTGTTTATTTATTTGTTCAGTGTCTGGACTTATTTATATTATTATCTATCTAGGGTTTTCTAATAAGAGGTGCTATTGTGAATGATCCGCTATTTCGGTAGCTGTCACTTTTGAAGCTTTTCTTTGACATTTGACAATTAGAAACTACGCCATTACTAAACATGGAACGATACACTCTTCAACAACGCATTGAAATTAGGCATTTTTCTTTGAATACCAAAATAAAACCTCTAATTGAAAAACCCTATACATACGAGTAGATGGAGATATTATGTGATTTTCATAGTTCACGTATATTGTATAATTTAAACTTAATCTTTATCCTAAACTTAAAACTACATAAAAAACTGTAATCTTGAATATTTTTGCCATTGTGAATTATCTTAAAATTAATTTCATTGTAAAAGCTATATGATGAATCGATCCGTTTCTTCACAGATGGTTCCAAAACTGTGTTGATGGTCTCTCCTTCCGTCTTCCTGACCACTGTAGCGTTTTTTAGGCGGAAATAATGGCGATAAAATAAGTCTTATCTTGGCTAAGGGAATACGCGATATCTGCTAAAGATATCCGTATCTTCTCGGATAGTCAAGCTGCTATCAAGTGCCTGGAATCAGTCGCCACAAATTCTATAATAGCCCAAGACTGTCGTTCGTCTCTCAGAGAGATGGCGGACCAGTTCAATATTCACCTCTGTTGGGTGCCGGGGCATAGAGACATCCCACGATATCGTCAAACGCGGAACTACACTACCTCTGCTTCTGCGAATGTCATAGAAAAAACAAGTCTTAGGTGGTTAACCGGCTTGACATGTCTAGCGACAAAACAGGTCTGGCCAAAGCTGGATCTAAAACGTTCTAGGCATCTGATCTCCCTCGATAGGAAGCATATCATTGCTACAATAGGTGTAATCACGGGACACTGTCTTATAGGAGACATTCAAAAAGGTTTGGCATATTCTCTAATGATTTTTGCAGAAGCTGCTTTGACGAGTAGGAGGAAGCAAATATTCTCCATCTTCTCTTCTCACAAATACGAAAACTCCACTTGGGAATGTTCTAATTTAGTGATCTGAACGATAAAAAAAACACAGACATTCGAAATCTCTTGTACACTTCATCAGAAGCTCCAACTCGTTCAAGGAGTAGGAAGAATAACTATAAATTCATGTGGTATCAGAAGGGACCTAATAATGGTCTAAGTGTGGCTAGCCGACAGCCACTTCAACCTAACCTAACCTAAAAGCTATTAATGTAACCAGAATTTCCCTTTGAAATTTCTCTTTGTAGCTGATGGCTCGGGCTCTTTTTAAATTGGACCACAGCTGTATAATGATCTTGAAACCAGTCTTATTTCATTAATTAAATATTGTTGAAGTCGCACAAACAATTGTGGACAGGTGGTATGATTTGCTTGACCTACTGGACTGCCGAATTTTGAGTTTCGAAAATCGACAAGTGTTTGTCTAGAAACAATAATGCAGCAACAACGTCTCACTGTTTGGTTTGAATTTGGGGCTGACCATCATTGGAGCAGCATATCGAACATTTGAAAATGCCTCGGACAATAACTGTTAATGCTGGTCGCTTTTAGTACCTAAAGTCCCTTAATTGCTATTTACAATTTATGAATATGAACGACATCTGGTTTCCACAAAACCATGAAACATGCCACAAAGGCAAAGCGAAAAATGTCAATTACTATATATAGGTCATTTCATGATCGTGGTAATTTCATGATATTTTAATTAAATGTGTTGCTTTTAATTAAAAATTAAAAAAAAAAATCTTGCGTGAATTCACCTTCCTTCAACAACGAAATGGAAATTGATAGTGTTTCAATCAGTCAACACAAATAAAAACCGAATAGGTATATTATGACAGCTCAGGCGATTTGCATTTCCTTTTTCCTATTGGTGTAGGTTCATTAGCTGTCTTTCTATTATTATTTTGTGTCACCCCTTTTGGTGGCAGGAGGCCATAGAAATTTAATTTCGTCTGCAAGTTCAACTATATTATTGATGTTAAAAAGGAAGTGTCGACGACGACACAGTGCAAATTTGCTTTGTTTGCATGTTTTATTGAATGGATAATCAGACAAGTGTGTCAAGTTGAGCTAATAAATTTTAGTTAACGACATACATTTGCATTTGTAATTACATATTATTATGAACTCGCAAGAGTTTGAAAATGTTATAATTTGTATTCAAGTGTATTTGGCTAAATAAATGAAATAAAAAAGTAGTTTAGAATCAGTGGGACATGCAAAAACAAACAAAAAATGTGAAATAAATGCTGCCAACCGTTGCCAACCGCGGGGAAATGTGATAACGTTCGGGAATACCACATTTTTAAATTACTGAATGCTATTGGCTACTGGCTATATATATTATATAGGTATTGTTAAAAGCGAATAACTTGAAGTGTTTCGTTAGGCTATATTATTGTAAGGTTTCATTAAAATCCATTCAGTAGTTTTTACGTGAAAGAGTAACAAACATCCATCCTTACAAAAAATTCGCAGGATGTTTGGGAGAAGCTAGAATCTATACCTGTTGCCGTAGTTGGAAGTAGTTGATTGTTGGAAGAATAGGGAAACCTATTTATCAGCGTAATCCTCTTAAAAGTTTGTTGCCCCGATTTATAACCCTGGTTATAAAAGTTATGTCGACAGCTCTATTAGTATTTGTAAGCTTGGAGCGAACCCTAAGCTAGTTTTTTGAAAGCATCGTAAGAAACAACCGTGAGTTTTGAACGAAAGAATATTTGACTGAAGATTGAAGTTGAAGAGCGTTGTTTCGCTTCTGGTCAGTCTATTGTTACCTACTTGGCTTCTTTTTCGTTTTATTTCTTATATGAATGGAAAAATCAATGCATTGATCCATGGATGCGATTTATTCAGATTTCTGCAAAGCGTTCGACGCGGTCAATAACGCAATTCTTCTTTAGAAGCAAGAAGCACTTGGAACTTATTTTGAAATACCTCGCTGGTTTCCACTATTCTAGGAAGGAGAAATTTAAACATCGTTTTCGAAAAGTATGAACTGCAGTTCTGCCGACTTGAAGTCAAACAGTTCTAGGAAAGGTTTACCATTATTGCAAAACACATCGATTTCGGGAATATCAGAAGCGAAGTCTATCTAATAAGTATATTTCTCCTAAGATTTTGGTTTGGTCGATTATGTCGGTATACTGGAATTTTCACTTTGGAAGATTGGTTATTTTATAAACAAATTATTTTATTATTATTCACATATCTTTTAGGTATATTTTTACAGCGCTATTAATAAAGACTAAAACTTGTGTTCTATATTCAACGATTGAACGGTCGTTTTACTATTACTGGGGACGTTCGGATACCTAGTTTATGTAAAACGTCAACTAGATTCGTCGTGACTAGGAATCCGGAGGCGTGGACTTAGCAACTTGAATTGTTACCTATTTTTCGAAAAAAAACCCTCATAATTTTTTCAAAAATTGTTGCTTTCAAATAAGTAGGTAAATTTAAAATGTAACATCACAACACTAGTAAACTATTATGCGAACTAATGGTTGTTAGAAATTTTAAATTTGAGTAGCTTTAGAAATGACACCTTTTCTCTCACCGGCCCTTTTTTCGACTCTTCAGAATTCTGCCACGGCTATTCGGTTTATTTTAAATCTGACTCTTCGAAATGTCAACTGAGTATGCAGGTAACTTGACTAGATTTGTCGGCTTCCCCTCCATAAACGTCAACTGCAAAAACTAATCACTTGACCACTCTGGACCAATAAAAACTGAAATACATCTAGTCAGACAGCTGTCAGACTTACTAAATTCTGAACTATGAATCCGAACGTCCCCATTATTCCTATAAACAAAATCTTTTATACCACCGAAAATTGTATATAAGTGGGAGCACTGCATCAAAGTCCAATAAAAGATCATCGCAAGCTGATATTTCGTTTTTCGTTGACATTAGGTCTGTTCCCTAACGATAATGCATTCGAACACATTAGCCAAATTTACTCAAACTTCGTTCCCTTACGCAAAAGTTGGGCAGAAGAGATGTAAAAAGAGAGAGCAAAACATTTCCCCTCCATAAAAAACCTGCGAATATTAGCTCAAGAAATTTCTTTGGGCTAGTTGGTTATTGCTGACAGATGGTTGTCAAATCGTTCAAATGCCAATTTGTGACTGAGTTTTTATTTGATTTTATTTATATTTTGTGCTTAAATGGCATTCAAATAGATGTAAGAGGAAAAAGAATTGATTTTTTCAATTACTGCAATAAAAGCAAACAAATCTTGGTCTTAATAAAAATGTCTGTTTTGTTCTACCGATATTCGAATATTCCCGCCTTGGAAAAATTCACATTTTTCAAATTTGTGGTTCAACGCGTTCCTTTTCTTTTTGGTTATATTTCATTTCGGTGAGCGAATTCTCTCGCAATGAGAGAAATGTGAGTTTTTGCCAAAATTGAACCAGAAAGTAAGGGAACAGATATTTATTCGCGCTCTAAACTACATCTAGAGGCAGATTTGCTATTCGGTCGTTTCTTAAAAGTCAAATAGCTTTCAAAAATGTTTATGATAACGGGTGATTTTTTAGCTGGTTTGGTTTTGGCAACACTGGTTTTGACAGCTGACGTGTGTTTAGTACCTTGTGTCACTGTCAAACAGCTTCAGTTTGGTTTGCAATTTAACCATGGATCGTCTTATAAATGAACAACGCTTGCAAATTATTGAATTTTACTATCAAAATTCGTGCTCGGTTCGAAATGTTCATCGCGCGCTGCTTCCATTTTATGATCGGCATTCTCGACCTTCTGAGCAGTCTATTCGGAAGATTGTGACCAAATTTCGCACCAAATTTACTTTGTTGGACATTAAACCACCAACACGTTTACGTACTGTGCGTAGTGAAGAAAATATTGCGGCCGTATCAGCTAGTGTGACAGAAGACCGCGAAATGTCGATTCCGCGCCGTTCCCAGCAGTTAGGCCTTTGTTACAGCACTACGTGGACAATTTTGCGGAAGGATTTATGCGTAAAGCCTTTTAAGATACAGCTTGTGCAAGAACTAAAGCCAGCCGACCACTGTTTGGTGCGGTTTATGGGCCGGCGGCATTATTGGGCCATATTTCTTCAAAGATGATGCGAATCGCAGCGTTACTGTCAATGGTGAACGCTACCGAGCGATGATAACAAACTTTTTTTTGCCCGAAATGGAAGTTCTTGACTTGCATGATATGTGGTTTCAACAAGACGGTGCCACATGCCACACAGCACGCGAAACAATGGCGCAATTGCGAGGCGAGTTTGGTGAACAGTTAATTTCACGTTTCGGGCCGGTCAATTGGCCGCCTAGATCGTGCGATTTGACACCATTAGATTATTTTTTGTGGGGGTATGTCAAGGCTAATGTGTATAGGGACAAGCCCGCTTCGATTGACGCACTGGAAGCCAACATCCATGCATTCATTCGTGAGATACCGACTGATATGTGTGAAAGAGTATGCCAAAATTGGACTCAGCGGATGGACTACCTGAGACGCAGCCGCGGTCAACATTTGCATGAAATTATCTTTAAACATTAAATTGCAAGGTTCAAACTATCGATTCAAATAAATATTTTATTCATTTTTTCGAATTTTTTGTGTTTTTTTTTTTTTAAAAAAAGTTCTAAACCTCTTAAAAAATCACCCGTTATATGCGAGAAACAGATTAACACAGCGACAGCAACAGCAACAGGGAATTTAGGTTTAGCTCTAAGGCGGCTCTCCCACTGAAGCAACAAGCAACAAGCAACTGGCAATAGGAAACATGCGATATTATCGCTAACAGTTATTTTACATTGAATCAAATTAGACGTCTCACATTAAAGCAACTCAATATCGGTTGAACGAAAAATGTTGCTGATTGCGGCAACATTATTGCTGGCGATACACAGCGCATGTTGAAAAGCGATATATCGCGTCGTTGTATCAATATTTTGCGGGTAGTGAGTGCGGTGATAGTACATGTAGGTAAAAATTCCTGCACGTAGGGATTTTCGATCTAAAAATGACGCCGTAGGCAAAAAGGGGCAGATTTGTAACGTAGGTATTTTTTTCGGATGGAACATTTTCATCTTATTTGTAAGTAAATTGATTTGCTCAAGCAAAAAATGTTTATTATTTTTGTTTATCTGTTATATTTTGCTCTTACATTCGTCGATATTAGCTAAGGAATGAAATGGGATGACATAACTTGAAGAGTCAAGAAATAGGAAAAATTCATTTGTGGTTGAAATTGAGTATGAGAAGTTTGATTCGATTTTATTCATCTATGATAAAATAGTTATGTAGAGAGTTTGTATTGAAAATTATTCGACGGTGTAGGGAAAAGTAGGGACTTTCTTTGTGTACTGTAAGGATTTTGCCTGTGTTTTCTGTACTATCACTGAGTGAGTGACAGGTCGCTAGAAATACTGTTGCTTCAATGTGAGAATAGGTTAAAATAAAAGTTGCGTATTGCTTATTGCTTATTGCTAGTTGTTTATTGCTTATTGCTTGTTGCCTCAGTGGGAGAGCCGCCTAACTTTGACGTCGCTGTCGATGTTGCTGTGCTAATGTGTTCAAAGTAATACAAAAAATACCTACATTGGTTCTAAAAAGTTGTCAAAGTTGCTGTTGCTGTGTTAATCTGTTTCTCGCATTATTCTTATTCGTTCAATAAAACCAAGGTGGCTGCTATTTTCTTTTTATTAATAGCGCTGTACCTGTAACTATTTAAAGTTGAGAATATGTGTTGCTATACAGATGGCCAAGTTAGTTGGCACGATCCAGTACCTTCCCAGTTATTACGTTATTTGCCTTTCGTAAAATTGAAGTAGGTAGATGAAATTCATGAACAAAATCTGCATTCACTAATGATGCTTCCTACGGGAAACAGATGACATCATTGAAGGATAAAATCTTCAACACTTGCTAAAGACATTCCAAGTGGTCATATCGTGTGAAAGGAATTATTCACAAAATGTAACCACTTCAAATTACTGCGTCTGCATCACACCTGGTCTTGAATTATTTACCTCCATCGCCTTAAATCCGATGAAATAGCAGTTTCACCTAAAGGAACACTTTAAAGCAACTGTAACCACTATATAAAAATAATTGCACACTAATTTCACGCTTTTTAAAACCATAATGGCGTATAGTGGGTGTCAAGGATGTGTTTACTATTCATAACTTTTGTCTCGTTGTCTTATTAGAATGCTTGTTAGTTTCATACCTATACCAGAGAGTTACTCGTTTTCACTGAAGGAGCTCAAATTGAATTCGAAGGCGACAGCATTATGTAGGTTGGTACTATGCAAATGAAAGTGAGGCTTCTTTTTTCCTCGGGTACTGTCATGTCACACACAAACAACCGATGACTGTAATCCAAAAAAAAAAAAAAAAATGTTTGCAAAGAGAATTTATCTTGATTTGTTTCATTACTGAGAAACATTTTCATTTGGTTAATTGGAGTAGTTTCTGAACTGATTTTTCTTTTTCGCGTCGTCCACTTTCCCACGAGATTGCCAAGTAACTAGGTACATGCAGCCAAAAGCGCCCTTATTTATTCGAAGATTAACTATGTTGGCTTGCACTAAATGGCAGACAATGAATTGTCGTCCTTTCCACTTTGTAACTATGTACATTGAATTGTTTGTACATATATTTGGGTGATATCTGTTTTAATATATTCTCGTTTGATTGGTTGGTATATTGATAGTCCTATAAAATAAATCAAATTACGAGAGTTTTATGTCGCAGCCCCTGTTTGTCGTATAATTTATAGATGATTGAGTAGATAATTTTACAGATACAGAAGTTTTATTTAAGTTTTGTAGCATAAATAAAAGTGTTGTTGTTTTTTTTCACAATCCCAAAAAATATACATCTTATTATTTGCGAAGGTCACTCATGGAGCGAATGCTAAAGGAGTGTTATTCTGGACGGTAGTCAAGGATACATTCGCAATCATAAGAAAAAAAGACTGATGAAGAAATGAAATGAGAGGGTATGAACTCATTTTTAATGCTTATTTTGAGACATATAGAAATTCAAAAAAAAAATGTTGATAAGGTTTAAATTTAAAATTTAATTCCGAAATACTCTTTGAGTGTTACCTATCTTGCAAATTTTTGAATTGAAGATACTCTTTCTCTCTCTTCGTGATTAATTTCATTGCTCAGATCAGAAATCAAATATGTAGCTCATTACAAGTCAGCTCTTAGGTTAGGTAAAGTGGCTGTCTAGAAAGACACACTCAGACCGTATATAATTTAGGTCCTTTGTGAAACCACATGAGTTTGGTTTACCTTTGTTTTTTGTATGGTATAACGTGTAGTTTTTTGCCCTTAGTCCAAGAATGTTGTTTTCACCATCCACCCATGACTCTTGGATAAGGACAACGTCTTCTCCGCCCATTAGCAGGCGAAGAAATAAATTAGCTGATGCTATTTTGGAGTGATGGAGGTTAATCTGTAGCAGTCTTAGCATCATTGCTGACCGATACAGACGCCTGTATCACTGATCTGTTGCTTTCCTCTGAATCAGAAGAAAGCTCGTCACTGAGGTTAGTGGTAGAGGGAGGCTCGTCGTATGTCATACAGACCGTAGAGCATGCTATCTTTTGCGACCTCATTGAAGGGTCTGTGCGCCGTATCACCATCTTCGCCTTCTTTGAGATCGCGGAGGTTTCCTCAAAAGATCTGGGTCGTTTCGTCGTTGACCCCTTTTTTGGCAGGCACTACCGAGGGACTTCCCGAAGCAGGAAGATTTTTAGGGTTGCCGCAAACATTGTTGAGTGCTCCTATAGCAGGAGTAGAAGTCTTTGTAAGTCCTTCCCTGCGAAGGGGTCTCTTCTTGGGGTTGGACTTACTTGGGCCGTTTGGAGGTAAGGACGGTTGGGTGGCGCTGATAGTGGAGCGATGCTGACTACCCGCAGCAGGTTGAATTGTGCCCCCTTCAGCACCTCACCAGCCCAACGAATTGTTTCCCAGTACTTTTGATCCCAGAAACTATCTGGTTTCGCCAGGACTGCGGCTAGTTTATGCTTAGCAGTGCGTATCGGCTTATTTTTGACTGCGATAGGAGAAGTGTTCTTACCGCGCCAGCCATACGCCGATGCAACTTTCTGTTGCCTAAATTCCACGTCCGAAACAGATGCGTCAACGGATCTTGAATCCGAGTCAGACGGAATTGTGGAGTCATCTTCATTGTCAGAAGTCGGTTTTTTGTAGTTTGAAGTAATCGGTTCGTTGTCCTTGTTCTTAGCTTGAAGGTCGTTTTTGTTTCCTTTTTTGTGTGGTTTTTTGTTTTGAATGTCCATGTAATTCCCACGAGTAAGCCGGTGAAGAAAGGTCCGCCCCAACATAGCCGGTTCTGCTGGAGTAAGGCACTTGGATACGACAGGCACTGCCCTCAGCCTTTTATCCCTTGGCACGGTTTGAATAAAACGCTCACATCATCACTAGAATTGGGTTGACTATATTTAAGCTTCGGAAAACCCTCCTGCGGAGATCTTACAGTATGAGAATCCCTGCTGCAATCGCTCTCCGGTATCAAAAGGTACCTACTAAGCATCCACACTACGTCAAGGTATATAGTCGAAGATGGATGCTTTTGCTTAAGTCAGCTCTTAGTTTGTGTAGTTTCTGTTTCAATTGGCTTTGTTTAGGTTTTCTGATCGGACAAATAATGCTTTGGTTCCTCCCATCGACCATGGTTCAAGGCAAGTATTGAAAATGAGTTAATTATGAAGACTCCATAAGCTAATTAACCTGGCAGGCATTACAATTCAGTGCAGCAGGCGTGGAAGTTAAAAGTGAAGTGCTTTGTAAATTTCCTGTCAACGGAAAAAATATATCTTTTAAAGAGAAAAAGAATTAACTGTCATTACCTTCTTTAAATTGCTATACAGTTCTAACCAAAGAGTTTGTTTTCAATTGTTTTATTCTCAAAAATTATTTTACTTTACTTTTAAGCTTGGCGCTCTTTCATATCTTTCAAAACTTTCATATCAATAATGTAATATGAAACATTTTTCAAGTCGATATCCATTTGCGATTTTCCCGAAAATGAATGCAATTCGAACAGCTGATATTGCTGCCAAATAACGCACTAATAAATTTCCATAAGCAGATCAATATCGTTGCATGTTTCATGAGCCGCGTAAGATCTGAGATCTGAAAAGGATTTCTGGTGGTCACAATGGAAAACGACATTAGTACTAAACCACAAATTTTTTGACCAGATTCGTCGGTACCCTTCCATAAACGTCAACTGATACAGCTGCTCATTGGGTACGTTCGGATACCTAGTTTATGTAAAACGTCAACTAGATTCATCGTAACTAGGAATCGGAACGCGTTGACTAAGCAACTTGAATTGTTTTTGTATTCACGCGGTCAGCGTTGCCTTTGTTTGATGTTGCCCTTATATTCATAAATTTTTCAAAAATTGTTATTTTCAAATAAGTACATTTAAAAGGCAACACGGTTGCCAATTACAACACTATTACACTGTTATGCGAACCAATGGTTGTTAAATATTGTGCGAAAATTCGAAATTTGCAGAGTAGCTTTAGAAATGACACCTTTTTCTCTCACCGGCCCTTTTTTCGACTCTTCAGAATTCTGCTACGGCCACTCTGTTTATTTTAAATTTGACTCTTGGAAATGTCAACTTATGTCGTTTTCCATTGGGACCGCCAAAAATCTTTTTCAGATCTCAGATTTTACGGCGCTCGTGGAACGCGCAACGAAATTTATCTGCTTTTGTTAATGGATTAGTGCGCTAATTGACAACAATGTCAGCTGTTCAAATTGCATTCGTTTCTGGCAAAATCGCAAATGGATATCGACCTCAAATGAAGTATTATTTGTGATTTATAGTCTTCAGATGACGGGGGAAATAATTAAGATAATAACTCCTTCAAAATTATATCATTGGCTATTTTTGGATTTTATTTTGGTTTTTAAGAAACTTTGCGCATTTCTCTCGAAAGCAAACATCTTAAACTGACGTAAAGCAGCTATGCAAAGTATTGGTAAATCTGAAAAAAATATCAAGATCTGCAAGTGTCCGAGTTATACGAATCGGAAAAAAAATTGTTTTTTTCTGCCCACTGGAACGTGAAAAGTGATTTAGATCAAAAAAAGTTTATTTTTTGGTCCCAATGGAAAACGACATAAGTATGCAGGCAGGATTTTCTTGACTAGATTTGTCGGCTTCCCCTCCCTAAACGTCAACTGCAAAAACTAATCACGTGACCACTCTGGGCCAATAAAAAATGAAATACATCTAGTCAGACTTACTAAACTATGAATCCGAACGTCCCCATATGACCATTATCATCAGATCAGGGTTGTGCTGAAGTACACCGTTGGGTAATTCGGCTCTAGTATTTTAACTTGGCTCAATGCTCCGAGCCAAAGAGAAATCATCACATTTTTCTCAAAACTTAAACATCATTTTTTTAAAAGGCAAATGTTGGAAAAATAAAAAAACATAACCTGGAAATGAGAACTTACCCGACTAAACGCCGTCACAAAAACAATAGAATGTTTCGCGAAACCCATCCCTCCACATTCGTCCAAACGTCAACAAACTTGTAGGATAACAAAGCTGGTTTATTATGGCCAGAGTAGTGTTTAATATTGCTAAAAAGCGCACAATTCCCATTACTTAAATTATTCAGCTGTTACCAAATACGTTCGATAAACATAATTTTTCAATTCTACAATGCTTTTATATTGTTTTTCACTTTTCAGTAAATGTTTAACACAATTATTCTACAGCCATATAAAATCTCTTTTTTTTTTCCTATAAGTTTTTCAGCTGTCACTTGTTTTTTTTTTTTTTTTCTTATTTGACACTGACGTTGTCGCGAACTACCCTATATCTGGCTAAAAGATTCGCCAATTGAACGCACCCAATAGTTTTGCATTTTGTAGTTTGAAAAATTTACAAAAAACTCCATCTTGTGTGAAATTGCTCGGAAAATGACTCAACTCCTCGTCCGAAAGTAGCGGGTGGGCATCAATAGGTCTATTCCTTTACTTTTGTAGTAAGAATGGAAAAGACTGTCAAAATAGCACTGGTGGGGATAAATTCTCTCACAGAGAGAGACACTTACGAAAAAGTTAGGGAACGCTTTTTTAGTAATCTTTAAAAAATGCCAGATACATAATTCAAATATTAAAAAAAAATGGTACAAAAAGTCGTTAAAATGTCTGATAAACTCGAGGAATTTGTTAATTTACTAAGAAAATCTAGCTACTAGCTAGCACAGAAAGTGATCTGAAAATAATCGAACTTAATTTTGATGAATCCGAGTATGTGGAAAAGTTTGTACTGATTGAACTACAAGCATTCGAAAAGACGAAAAAGCGACACTGCATGAAGAATTCCATGGAGGATATTGTTCCTTGTTCCAGCCAGGAAGAATTTTGTCGCCACTTTGGAAAGAACATTGAGGAGAACATTAAATTTTATTTTGTAGCCTGTTGATACCATTTTAATGCCCAAGATATCAAAAAATAATCCACGCATATGCCAAATGGGACAACAAATTTCAAATCAGCTGTTATTTGTAAGGTGACTGACAGCTTTTTCACTTCTTACACCAAGAAATTTGTTGAGTAAAAATTCGTAAGATTCTCACTGAAGGGGTCTTTCAGGATCTCTCAATGACGTTCTCTTTTACTGAGTAAAAATTCGTAAGATTCAAAAGTAAAGGAACAGACCTATTTTAATCGCATATGACTGATTGGCAAATGAGCCATATTCAATATGCACAAGTTCATTCTAACTACATTTCAGTTTTTATATTGAAACTTGTGTGAACATTTTTTAAGAAGCAATCAGTTTACTCAATGTTTTGATTGTGCGGAATCCATTGGGAATACTACCACGAAGAATGCAGAAAAAGGGGAATTTCAAGGTCTGTGATGGGGAATTTCCCTTACAGCACCTGACAACACTGCAGTAAATCCATGCATAATATGGATCGGTAGAAATACGAACAAAGAAAGATTTGCTTGCTCTCTATAAAACTGCGGTTATATTCGAAACTGAAACACCCTGTATACACAAATGTACCTACACCGGAACTTAAAACTTGAATAAAATGGGGAAGAGATACATTGCCCGTAACTCTGCCACCAATTTAAATACAAGTGTGATATGGTAAAAGAAAAACTTGACATTTTCCAGTCGTATATTGTTGTTTCGATATTCAAACGCCGTTGTCGTCTTCTTCACCTTTCAAAACGCATTTAAGATTAAGAACCCACTCACTATGCACTGAGTTCCACAAGTGTTTTGCTTTGAAGAAAAGTTATGAATTATTTATTAAAAGAGAATCAAACGGGATCGTATAATGACACCTTGCGCACAGCAATTGTCTACCCCATTAAAAGTATAAAGCAATTGACGTTCTATTCATGAATTTCCTTTATTTTGTTTTTCAGTTGCCTTTAGGATCATAAAGAGTACAACACGAACAAGGTTTTTATTAAGGAAAAAAATGTGCTACATCGAACGATAGCGATGACGAGAGACGGGGAAATTCCCGCGATTTTTAACCCCAAGCGGGTTAGAGCGCCATCGGTTGTTGTCACAGGCGACTCACCCAACGGCCCTTACGGGGGCTTCACCAATATTCTCAACACCAGCAATCCACAAATTGCCCACCAAGATTCAGTGTCATCAAGCCAACAGGATCCAAGCGAAACGATAACAATACAACATCAGCAAATCTCTCATGAGATACGGGAGCACTGCAGGGGATACGGCAGCAGTGGAGGCATCGATGCAGAGGCACCCGGTACTGACCTGCCCGACCCGACTACTGTTCATTTCAAGCGGCTGAGAGCCTGTAAGGAATCATGCTGCTCCGAACTGGCACAAAAGGTACAAGTGGTTGTCTGTATAGATCAAGCACACTCAAGGACACCACTCCATGTGACACATGCACTCACAACACTTCTTTGCTTATTTTAGATGTACTTTGGAGTGTGTGTGACCATTTTGGTCACAGCTTCCTGGGTGGGGGCAACACACTGCATCAAGTTTCTATATCTCAGTCGTAGCACATACACAACGATTAACTCCGACGACATGGACATGGACATCATGAGCGACGGGGATGTGGAAGTGGATGACCATGACGAGGGCCTTGGATTCGGATCCGGGGTGACCGAAGTCGAAGATGCCACAAAGATATTCCATGTGCCGCGCTCCACATTGGCGTCGACAATGTTCAATGCGCCATTTTTTGCTTCGTGGTTTTTTACGAATTTCGCTTTTTTGTTTTTTCCCATCTATGTGCTAGGAAGGGTTGCGGTCCGGAAGTGTGATAAGCCTGGCGAGATACTGGGGGATGTACTGCAAGGATTTCGGGACAGAGGTTTCACAGTTGGTAAGGCAACAATTCACTTGTGTATTGTGTGTACTCAAAGTTTAAAATTGCTTTCATTGTACCACCTGTCTTTAGGCCGCTTTCTTAACCGATGTTTGTCATTTTGTATACTATGGATTGTGACGACGTACCTCTACACATTGTCCTTACGGGTGCTGTTTGCCACGGATGCCATGGCATTGTTTGCCACCAATGTTGCATGTGTGTACCTTCTCTCATGGGTGATCCTGCATGAACAATTCGTTGGAGTGAGGGTAAGTGGTACTCGTAGTCGCATATACCGTGTGGTTGTATCGATTTTAAAGGATTTTAATCTTTCATTAGATTGTGGCTGTTATACTGTGTGACACTGGGATTGCGTTGCTCGCTTACATGGATGGCATCACGGAGAGCCCCACATTGACTGGCGTTGTCCTGGCTACATTGGCAGCAGCTGGATATGCAGTGTTCAGGGTATGGGCATATTGATAGTTTGCATGGCTGCGGTACTTTCCTTAGGGACTGTGATTGAATTGAAAGTGGTTCCATTGTAGGTTATGTTTAGAAAGGTTATGGGCGACCCACCTGTTGGCCAAATAGCCTTTGCTTTCACGACGCTGGGATTTCTGAATGCGGCGCTACTTTGGCCTGTTTGTGTTGCGCTTTATTTGACTGGGACCGAAAGTATGCCCTCCGATCGAATGCCGTGGGTCATACTGCTTATTGCTAGTATTCTTTTATTAGGTAATGCATGAAAGAACCCATAAGAATGCTAATACAGTTAAGTGTTTTAATTTACTTGCAGTTTTTCACATATTAACGCAATTTAGCGCAGCAGTAACCTATAATATGTTTGTTACCTTGGGTCTGATAACAGCGGTTCCAGTATCTGGAGGTAAGTAACAGTTTTCTTCATATGCAGGAAGCGACTTAAGTACCCTATGTACTACTTTTTCTATGTCATAAAATAAACTGTCACAAAAATTTTAAGTGGAACTTAATTCGCTATGAGAAGTATTAGCAAAGGGGCCTGTTGATGAGCTCTTATTTTTGTAAGCTTATTGCCTTGAAGTGCCATTTCTAAGTTGCGTTCAAGAAAAAAGTGTTACATTACAACCGTTGACTACTACTATACAATTCACCCCCTCCGAAGTCTACGCTGCTAAGCCGCCTCTTGCTATTTTAAGCAAGCGGGTCTACATTACAAGAGATACCTTTGAATGTATTTTGTATTTTTGGTGGAAGAATTCAAGCGTATATAATGGAATTTGGCTGTAGGAAATAAGGCCCCAAAATAAAAAGAAATAAGGCCCCTAATTTGTGGTTTATTTCATAATGAAATTAAAAATAATGAAAACTACTTTTCATTTAATATTGTTGATATTGGATAAACTAGTTTGGATTAAAGGAACTTTTTATATACTCAACCTCGCACCCACCCCCCAATCTAACAGTAAATCCAAGCAGGGGGGTTGCATACCCATTCCATATCGGAAGGGTAACAATTAATAATAAAAAAAATAATTTTGGGGACTTATTTCATTTCTTCTTTTGGGGTCTTATTTCATAATGAAATAAGACCCAAATTTTTATTAAGAAATAATGCCCCAAAAAAGGAAATAACACCCCAAATTCTATTAAAAATCGTTGTTGTTGTTTCCTGTATATTTTTTTGGGGCCTTATTTCGCAGAGCCATTAAGAGAATTTACCCACTTTTCATTGTTTTAATTTAAAGTGAAACTTTTTATTTTGCTTAAAAAAAGTATTGAAAATAAATTTTGCATTAAATTTGTTTGTAATTTGCAGCTCTTGACGTAGTTCTATATGGCGCTACATTTGCTGGAATGAAATTAGCCGGAGTGGTTTTGATCGCAGTTGGTTTCTTTTTAGTCATGTTTCCCGAAAACTGGCCCGACTACATAACACGACTTCTAAGGTAAGGTTTCTATGTAGAAATGTTTATTTTTATTTATATCCAAACCGTGAGTACATCTGTTTATATTTTATTTTTATACATCTTGTCCTTATTAAAAGTAACTAACAGTTTTTTTTCCTCTATAGAAATTCTACCTAAACATTCTTGAGTAGTTTTGTGTTTTTTGTTCTATTACTTACAACTTAGTTTTGTGTTTAATTTTTAAATTTCAAAATAACGTTAATTCTGCTAAGTTCTTGTTTTTATGTTAATTTATTATTAACTTAAAATGTGTTTGTTTAGTTATATGATTTTGTCTGTCCCTTTTGTGTTTATTTTCTGTGTAATGCAATAGCAAAAAAGAAAAAAAAAAACTATAATCAATGTTAAATAATGAAATAATTTTATTTGTATAAAACATAAATATTTCTGTTTTTTTTTATATAAAAAATTTCAGAAAAAGTGGTCGTGCTATCCTACGTTACCAATGTTGTTGTGAAATAGCTGAAATTCATTACGCTCATTCGGTAGGAATCAATATAAAGAACAAAATTAAAACAAACCAATTTACATACCAGTCAGCGCAAATTTCAAATAGTTAGACAGTGAAAGGAAAACAATCAGATAACGTTAGGGTTATAACATTTTTAGTTACGTATTATTTTGTTTTAATGCAATGCAAACAGCGCTGTACAAAATATATTGCAAGCAAAATTACATAGGTTTATATAGGAAGTTACATAAAAATGTAAATTTCTTTCTTTACGTTTACTTTCAACTCCACTTCCAACTCAGTAGGTTTGAATAACTATAAACCTTGGCTTCTTCTTTAAAGCTGTTATTTTATTAATCGATGTTTAGTATAAGAAATGTAATACTATATGGAATATTCTATTCTCAATTTATTGAATTGAACGAATATTTTTCACACAATTTTTTTAACGGCTTTTTGATCACCCTGTAGTAGATATATGAATAAACTTATAAGCATATATATATATATATATAAATATTTGTGTTGGAAATTTTTTGTCGGTGTTCAATATGCCAGAAAGTCAATGCTATCAACCACAATATATCTCTAAGCATTTTGACTGACTGATCTAATACTTTGATGGATATTTTTTTGGTTGTTGTTTTAATTACCCTACATTTTGTTTAATTGTTAAATGTTTATTTATTTTTCAATTGGAATTTAATTGATTTTCATTTAAATAAAAATTTATACATAAGTATATCTAAATTGGTGTATTTACCCCTTTTGTGTTGAGTTTTTTAGTTCTTAATCTTGATTTTGAATGTAAAAAGTTTAGGAGCGTTTGTAAAATACATTTTCGCTTACTTAATTCAATTTTTTTTTTTTTTTTTGATTTCATGGATTTAATTTTTAATGTAGATAGCAAATTCAATAAAAGAAATAACACAGTCACAATATGCTACGTATGAACGTTTGTTTTTTGAAAATTCAAATTCAAATATCAGGTATACGCAAATGGACAATGTAAAGGGGTAATTTTACACTCCCCACACTTGTTAAACATTACTAGATGATTGAGTAATGTAAGGTATATATATTTGCAGCACATTCAGAAACTCATGAATATTCACCATGCTTTTCAAAAACTCCTCCTTCGTTTGATCCTCTCTATATGAATGGCATGAACTTCTGTAGGCAGACCTTTAAGTAGATTTCATCTTTTGATTTTATGGAAATATTTACCACGGACTACTTACTTTCAGATATTTTTTTTTGTATTTATTTGTTTATTAAATTTGTGTTTGTTAGTTTTTTTGTTTTTTAAGTATTCTTTTGAAAATGTCACAGTTCTTGCAATATTGTGATTTTCCAACTACATTTAGCGTAGCCAGAGTTTCATGGTTCAATGTGTACCTATCTAATCATAGTTTTCTATGTCAGTCGCCAAAAAAAAAAAATTGTTGTGGTTTCAGCAATTAATTCAACTGCAGTTGAAAGCAACTTTTTTTTATCTATTGTCATCTATTGTAACGTTCAACTGGCCTCCATTACTTCGCTTCCATGTTGCGATCCGAAAGAGCCATTGTAAGACATCTCTGTCTGTTGCATAACTAACGACTACGTTAGTTATTATTGGGAATTTATTATTGGTTTGTTTGGCAAAAAATTAAGGGTCGGCCATTATATACTACGAAGACGAACGCAGTCTTCGCTTCGAATTATAATGTGGTATTCGATTGGGAGCTCTCAATGCACTTTTTATGTTCGTTTGGTACAAAAAAGTAGTCTTTTTTAGATTTATGCCCAATTCACAATGTCGCGTTGACGCGCGCATGCGTTGACAGATTATGTAGAAACAAAGCGTTCATATGGTGCCACACATAATACAACTTCAGGCGTTGGCTCGACTTTAGATCGTAAATATCGTAAAGTTCAACGCGACGCCTGAGTAGAGCTACTTTCTACTATCGCGCGCGTTTGACAACTTTAGAATTTCGAATTGTTCGATTTGAAGTCACAGAATGTGCCGTTTGTAGATGGAGTGGCACATATCCGCTATTGTTTATTACACACAACTTTTAAAAAGCTATATGATGTTTTTTCAAAGCATAATCAATTAATTCAGTGTGTGGAAATGAGAAATAAAATTTTTTTTTGTAGGGCAACTACTAATTTCTTTAGATTTTTTGGAGGAAAAATATTAATCAAGGGTCTTGTATTCGTATTAAGGTTGTTGTGTGCTTTGATTTATTTTTAAATATAATTTTCTTGTATTTTGGAGTTTTTCAATTCGTGCATAAAAATTACAGCTTCAAAAAAAAAGGGAGTAGACTTGAAATTTTAATTTTGCTCTAAATTTGTATTTTTCAGCCAAAAAACAAACAGAACTTTTAGTTTGTCAAACTTTTCCCTGTTAACGCTTAAGCCGGAACCACACTTGTAACGTGTGTTGTGATGTGGAGTGGCGTGTCGCTATCACTCCAATGGATTTTATATGCGTAGAAACATATTTTTCTCGTGTGTTGTGTTGCAGTGTGTCGCGTTGTGTCGAAATGGCTCCTGTACCGATTGCGCCACAACGCTCTATGGCGCAATGAAACGAGACATATATATTATCTGAAATTGCATATGTGAAAGAAAGAGCAAACATGAACAACTAGGAAATCCATAACGTCAAAAAAGCAAAGCAAACAACATTTGAATTCATATAAAAAATGACAGCACACTAGATAAGTGTGCACAGAACACGAAACGACAGACCACACCACAACACACCACACGTTACAAGTCTGGCGCGAGCTTTATTCGCTTCAAAGCAGCATTTTGTTTTACAAAATTGTTGCTCGCGCGCTTTGGCATTTAAAATCGTAAAATTTCGATAAAGCGTGTCAAAGCGCGCCGACGCACGCACGCCTGCAACGCCGAATTGTGAATTGGGCATTAAGAGCACTTTTGCGAATATGGATTTTTTGTCAGATTTACTAATACATACAATTGCGCTTGAGTTTGACAAAAATACTTGTGGAGTTTGTTTCGGTTTTCGTGATTATTTTCTACGCCAAAGAAAGGCATTTAGTAAATATTTAGTAATTAATCGGGACGCAAATTTCAAATGTTTTAACATCAAATTTATAGTTTTATATAGGTATATTTGTTTAGCCTGTAACAGTACAGGAAAGAATACCAATTTAATGACACCTCACTCTTCAAAATTGTCTAAGCCGTTTGGGCTACAGGGCGTCACGTAGGAACGTACATAGGATATACGCGCGAAACACATAACCCTCCCTGTGCCCTGTCGGGTCCACTCGAAATCTGAAATCTGAGAGCAAATCTGAAGAGGCCCAATTGAATACCTCGTAATTTAACTCTAGATCTAGAGCATATACATTTGGAGATTATGAGACAATGTGAGCAGAGTGCAACTAATTGAAGATTCTAATAGTTGGGTCCTTTCTTCGTACGTATGTGCCGGCATGAGTTTAAGCACGGCGTTGATCAACGATTTTCTTGACAATTGCTGCTTTTTTATACGAAAAACTGTTTTTAGTACGATTGGCTCCACTTCAGTACAATCTTACAACAGTTTTCAGTACAAATGGAAAGTGGTATTTTTCATCCCTCATTACTTACCAAAAGCGACAACGATGAGTGCATTGATTTTGAATACCCATACTTGACTTGACAGCGCGACGCGACTCAGTCCGAACCAGTGTTGCCGCAAGATTTTTTAAAAGTGTAACAATTTTGTTCAAAAAGTGTAACAAATGGATAAAAAATGTAAACTGGAAAAAATTTTAATAATAAATTCATCGTTTTTCAACTCAAAAAAATATTAGGAAATAGGAACTCCTTATCACATTTCAAAAAAAAACTCTTTTTTGACCTACCTGCCCATTTTGTGTTAAACAAATAAAAAAACAAAATTATTGACCATTGAAGTAGATTTCAGTTTCTATTTCACAAACTTTATTTACCACAAGATGTATAACATTGTCAACGGTGACGCGGCGAGACAGAAAAATATTGTTGTCGTTTTTTGTTCCCTCCCAAATGGGGAATGGAAATCCCACTCGTAGTTTAACGTTTTGCACAACTTTTGTTCTGTGTAAACAAACAAATACATTGACAGAAATTGGTAGAAGTTTGCTCGAAAGAAAAAAGTGCTGCCACTTCAACTTTTCAATATTTTTAATGAGGAAAACAAAAAAGGATTTTAATGGAAAAAAATGTAGCAAAGCGAACAAGAAAGTAACATTGTAACAAAATTATAAAATATGTTAAAAGTGTAACACTTTTGTTACACTTGTAACATTGTGGGAACGCTTCCGAACTGTAATGCAAATTAAGTTACCTAGCCAATCTACTTCCACGGCAGCGTTGCCGTTTGGCATTTGACATTTTTGAGCCTCAAGACCCGGGGCCATTTTTTTAAAAAATGAGAAAATTTGCCTCTTCTTAAGATTTTATGTTTATTAAACGAAAAAGAATGAAAAAATAAGAGAAAAAGTGCTCCGTAATGAATTCGTTTGTTTTATTATAAACTAGCTGACCCGTGCTCGCCTTGCTTCGCCAGAGTTCCACTTCTCAAATTTAAAACAAAATAATTAGCGCTATACAAAAAGTAGCTTACCCGAAAAAAGAGAAGAAAAACTGCCAGTAAAACAATCCAAACAAATACCTTGGTAGGCTAACTTCTATTATTCCCTCTCAATCTCATTTACATTCCACTTGTAAGTTGTTACTTGTTACATTTTATTCCCCATCTCAATCCCATAACAACTCGCTCACTTACTACTCAAACACAAACATCCTCAAGTTCAAATTAAAAAAAGAGAAAAAAAAAAACATGAAGCAAAAAAACTGCAAATGCACAAACAGGTTTTAGCATGGACGTGAATCAGTATCACTAATAAGATCAGAATCACTATAGCGCATTTTAAAAATCACAATCACAATTAACAACTGAGTGTGACTCCCTCAATCTCAATTACATAGCTATCTCCCTCAATCCCATGCACCACATTCGCTCTACTACTCATTGTCATTATTCACTAATAATTTAAGAACGTGAGCAAAAAAAAAAAAAAAACAACACAAAACCCAAAAGTTGCATAAAAAAAGAGAAGCACATGGCAGAAAATGTATAGAGAGAGAAACAGGTTTTGCCGCACACACACACAAAAATTCCTCCACTCAACGCTGGAAAAATCCAACGATCTAGCTTCAATCGAACATTTTGATTTTTTCAATTGTATTAAATTTATAGTTTATTGCTTATTGTTCGACTTCAGGATAACGTACAAAGATGATTTATATCTTAAAATTTTTGTACATTATTGAACTTTGTATTAAAAAAAATCCCATTTCATTTGGATGAGTGATTCCGAAGCTAGGAGCTAGAAGGCATCCGAGAATTACAACTTTTCTTAGATATCAGCTTAGATTTCCACTTCCGGACAGCGAATAATGGTAAAACATATCCTATGTTCAAATCTGAACAATTTCCTATGCAACTGTGTAAACCGAAATCAAATTCGTGCAGTACTTTTTGAATCTATTCTCGTCTCACAGATTACAGCCGGAAAAAAAGCTACAGTTTTATTATAGTAAGGATAAATGTTTTTTGCTGGTCTGTTTTTTTTAGTGTTTTCAGAAATTTTTCAGCGGCAACGCCGTTCCACGATTTCACAGTTGGTTGTACCTTGTACATATTTTGACAGATCGATTAATTTCGGCTTATTTTCCGTTACTTAGCAAATGCTAAGTGCGTTAGTATGGTTACATAGAAATTCGTATTGACAAATGTCGCGTAACTTCAAAAACACCGGCTCTCCAAACCACCCGCACCTTGCATATGCCACTTCCGCTGTCGGCAAAGTTGAAGTCAGCGTTCATAGAATTTTATCCGTTAAATTTTAAATTATTCGTTACGTGTGGATAGAATTTTTTTCATTGATAAGTACTTTTGCTGAAAATATTTATGAAAAAAGAACAAAGTAGATTGGTTGAGGGAAAATAAAAACATTTTGAGCAATTTTTCTTCAGTTATTTAAGAAAAATTTACGAATGAAATCGAAGTTAATGATATTCAAAAGCGGAAAATGCACAACCACGTTTGACTTTATATGTTTCTAGTATATAAAACATCTCATTAAGATAGTTTTATTAACCAAAAAACTATACTATTCGCCTTTTAAAAATAAAATATATAATAAAATCACTAACCAATAGCATTCAGTAATGTTGAAATGCGGTATTCCCGAACTCTATCACATTTTATTTTTTGTATGTTTTGGCATTTCAAACGGACTATAAATTGACATAATTATAGAAAAACAAACCGTCGAATTTGGGAAACAAAAAATGGGGGAGCCAGCGGCAAAAGGATTGTGAGTTGGGGGCAGTATTTTCTCTGTTGCAGGATCGCTCTCTTTCAGCAATGTTGGATAGAACTTTGCCAGACAGAAGTCAATTTCCATTCGATGTTTTACTGAAGTTTTGAATAGTTCAATTATTTAACATTTGTTACTTTATCAACATTTGACCTTCGTCTTTCAAGCCCTTGTCGTTTAAGCATTCTGCATCTTCATATCGCTGTATCCGCATTGTCACATTATAACGTGTACGAAAAATTTGCCCTTTCTGACCGTGTCTTCCCTGCTTTCGTACACATACATATATACCATTATAAAATGGCAAATTCTGGCAGGCTGCTAATGGATTCAGAATAGTAGGGATTAAAAGCCTTTTCTCGCAAATTGAACATTGTCATTTATTCAACTGGTAGAATCCTAAAAATCATGCTTCCTTCACATTCATTGGTACTTGTCTACAGTTTCTTAACAATATATTCGGTCTAGTTTCTCAGATAAATAGAATAAAAGCATAATATTTAAATAAAAGTATTTAAAAAAAAAAAAACTCCTAATTAAGTTGTTTTTTATAAAATTGGCATTTCATTTCGTCCCTAAAATTGGCATGAATTTGTTTCGTTCGTTGATATCACTTATCATTTTCATTATATTTAAGTATTATTGTCCAACAAAGATGTAATTGTGCGGATGTAAAATGTTTTCGTTGTTTTATTTTATTTTTAGTAAGAAATCATCTTTCCTCATAGTGGTTTACTTTGGCTATTTTTTTTTTTTTTGTAAACTATCTTATAAAAACGGAATCGATATTTCATTATATTTACAGAAATATCATCTTGTTGGGTCACAACGCGAGGTGAGTTCATTTTCGAGACAGGGCTCTTTTATCTGTTTATCATTTATTGTTTTTTTCTAAGATTTAGTTTATAAAAATTACCAAAAAAAAAAAAATAATTTAAAATTATAATTATATTAAACAACATACATACTAGGTTACTTTTAGTTTTTTATGTGTTTCCGTTTCGGTTTTTGTGTGACAAAATACTTTTTTTATTTGAGTAAATTTTAATTTTTTCAATTTCTTGTGTACTTCTTGTATATTTTGCTTATGTCGATAATTTTTGTTGTTGTGTTTTCATTAAAAAAAATCGTTTTACAAAATGTTTTTTTTTTTTTCTGTCCCTGAAGAGAGTGTCATTGTTGTTACACATTACTGAATTTGTAACGTTTATTTAAATCAAACAATTATTTACTATATCATATCTATTTATGTAATGAAGTTATATATTCTTGACTATGTGTTTTCTTCTTTTATATATAACAATTGTCCGGATACGCAGATATACCGACTATTCCCCTGGTATTAATTGTCAACATATTTTTCATTAATTTTGAATTTGTTTTTTTATTTTACTTTATTTAATTTCCGTTTTTCCTTTTTTTTTATTAACATCTTTAGCATAATCAAAAATTATTTACAAAGCTTGAGAGTAGTTAGCTGTTCACTTCCTGTCAGATAATATAATTTGTTTTCTCTATTCAAATATTAAATTAAAAATAAAAATAAGTAAAATGTTCCTTGCAATGCTTACATTTCATAACACCGTATGCTTTAGAACTCGAAATGAGTTGGAAAGGGTTTTTATTTGCATAATTTGTTGATAAGGATATTCAATATATCACATAGAAAAGTTCCCTTTACAATGTCCTTGTAAATGTAAATAGAATCCGTGGTTTTTATGTGACATTCGAAGCAGCTTTGAATCGCTTGTGCTGTACAAAATGGTAAGAAGATATGCGGAGTTGGTGAAGAAAGTTAGATTAGAAAAAAATATTGCAGTGATTTTTAGTTCTTTTCGATTGCAAGTCAACACATCAAAAATTAATCGAATAAGACTAACTCAGCAAGTTTTCGTATGAATATAGCTATGGATCTAATAGAATTTGTTTTTTATTATTATTTACTACATAAAATAAATTAATAGGCTCAACATTTCGTTTCGTTTCTGAAACTTTTTTTTTGTGCGAATTGAAACTCACGTCACTTAACTTAACTTAACTTAACTTAACTTTTCCAGTGAGTAAACTTAATTCCTGACACAAAGCTCCTATTAACAATGTCAAAATAGCTTTTCACAATGTGCCTTACCAATAATCATTTTTAGTATCGACTCTAACTTTTAGTAGTTCCCAGTGGCTATATTTTCCATACAAATTTCACAATTGTGGGATTCCTTAAGTTTAAAGTCGAGACGAAAATTCGTTATAAGTAGGACGCAATATTTCTGTGTTGATATAATTATAACTTCTTAAAAATTTTGCACAAAACACCTAAAATAAATAAAATAAATAGTTGGCGCAACAGGTCCGGAGGGACCCTAGGCCTAGCTTCTCACAACCATTCGTTTTGTGTGAGTTTTTCATTTTTGGAACGAATGGAAGGGATCTATAATTTTATGCCGACTCCAAACGGCTAATTGAGAAGCTCTTTCAAGACAGTTATACTCTCGGATGTTTGTCAGACGTTCGCGAGAGGTAGCGCAGTGGAAAAAAACCCTAAGTTGGAATTTGGGTTTTTGCGGGATTCGAACCTGAGACCCCTTGCTTAGTAGTCCAACACACTAACACTAAGCCACTGCGACTACAGCACAAAACACCTGTTTAAACAAAATTTGGGAGTAAGAAAAAAATAAATTAAATGGATTCATAAATATCAAATGCATTTTTTAATATTAAGAATATAATTTGTAATATTGACAAATGAATGAAAAGAACTATAAATATGAAACCAACAAATTTTTGCATTTGAAAACGTAATCCGTTTATAAATGGAACCAATAAATAAAAGGCTTAGCAAATATTAAACGAAGGCATTTTTACAGTTTACTAATGCATTCATTATTAACATTGATTGTCAATAAATTAGTCTCCTACACGAGCTTCAATACAAACTTAACTGATGCGACAAAACACTCACCTCTTTCATTACCGGACAGGGGTACTCCTTTGTGTCCGGGAATCCAGCAGATTCTTTCATTGAACGATTCCTGTTCAATGGTGTTCAATTTTCTTCAAACGAAATAACGTATTCTTTACTAATACACGAGTACTTATTAAAATATTATTCTCATGGAAATCGTAAGATCTTCCCAAACTTCCACAACTTGCACGCAATTCCTACCATTTTTTAATAAAGCACCACGAAGGCGATTCAAAATATAAATGCTACTTCCCATAGACCAATATTTGCATATACTAAATGTTTTCAAACGTAATAACTACCGACATTTTTAAACACAAAAGGATGTGTATTTGAATTGATTTTTTAACCATATTTGCTCCAAGAAAAGATCCTTTTCGTAAAAATCAATAAAGGTAAGTGGAAAACTGCTATCCCGCTAAATTCGGAACTGACATACCTATACTCTTCTCACATCGATTTATGGTGAATTCGACTTTGATTTTGATTTCTCATTACCGGCTTTAACTTTCTATTTTATTTCTCTTTATGTTGGCATACATGAATTCACCAAGATTTCTATCTCTCTAACCAAAATCTTTAATAACTTCAAATGACACTCTGTGCGTAAAAGAACTTTATTTCACGTCTATTCAGTTGTCTACTTCTTCTTTGTTTATTTGCGTTATTCTATTCTTTGCGCTTTTAATAAGAAAACAAAAACAATAATAAATAAAAGATGCAACTTTAGACCACGCTGTGAATTTCTTTACTTTTTTCTTATTCTATTTAAACAAGAAAAAAAAACAACAACTATTTTTCTCTTTCTATATTTTCAAACAAAATCCATGTACCTACATTTAATCATCACACTCTGATTGGCTTTATTGTATCCTGCATACCCTAAATTTAATATCAAAATTACAATTTAAAATAAACCAAACAAAAAAAAAACAAATTATTCAACACAACATGTTGTTACATGAATTTTGCCTTAAACATATTTACAATTCTATAAACAAATTGATTGGATATTAAAATAAATAATCACCAGCCGCCCGGCATTTTGTAGACGTGATGTAGTGGTAGCATCGCCGACGTCAAGGTCGAGGTAGGCGTAAAGGACACGTTTTTTGATTTACACATATTTTTGCAATGTTTATTACAAATAAATATATAATAAATTAAACAAAAATATCGGAAAAAATTGAGAGCACAAAATTTTACTCTGGGGTAAGTATATTTGGTTTAATTTCATTATTAAACTTATGTAATCTACTGTAAATTCCTTACCGATTTTTTTGTTTGTTTCCCCCTAATTTTGTAATTCTATGAAATTTTCATCTAATGTAAATAATTATAAGGAAAGCATTTAACTTTTTTCTGTATATATATTATGTGGGAATAGTTATTGCTTAAAACAAAATGCTTTACAACAAATGAAAGAAAGTATCAAAAATAAAAATGTTATGTACAGAATTAGGAAAAGGTATGAGTTAGGCAGGAATAAAGAGGTCCTTAAACAAATTATTATACACCAACGACAAGCAGGAGCGCGAATCTTATCAAAACGAATTTGTTGATGGATTAGCTAAGCTTAGCAATATGAATTGATTAGATCTAATAAATAAAATAATACATATGCAAATGAAGTGGTAAATTTTTATTAAAAAATACCTTATCGAAATTTAAAGCTAAAGTAGAAGCAAACAAGTCCAAAATTGCCAAAATTGCTTGTTTATTTACACAACTGCATACACAAAAAAAAAAACAAAATTTAACGATAAGCTCTAGGGTACTGCATCTTTTTGATTATGATTAATTTGAAGCTACAGTCTTTGTTTACTATACTGGGAAAAGGTACCATTTAAGAAAGGAGTTACGAACGCTTTCTGAAAGCATTAACACCAAGACAAAAGTAGTTGGCGCAGCAGGTGGTTAAATATGTTTATTTCTATCTAATACTAATAAACTTATTAAGTGTGCAGGCTAGATTTCACAAACTCACAAACGACAATTTTTCTATTTAAAATTATTCATTGCGACCTACAAAATAATTTGTGTGAAGAATAAATATGATTATTAGTAAGGACCTTTCAGATTAGCCGATATACGTTTTTAAATACCGATACTTCATGTACTGAAAAGTGTGTAAACTTTTTTCGCTTCCTTTTATGGGATGATATGCATTTTGTATCACCTATGCCTAACTACACCATTATTTGTTAAAGAAGGTTGAAAAATTAATGCTTTCACTAATCGAAGTTGTAGTACAGCAGTTGTCTCCATGCCAGCCCATATACCTAACCTAACCTAACAGCAGTTGTGAATAACTCAACGGAATCCACTCTTGGCCATACTAAAGCGGTCCATAATTTGACCGTCATTACTATTTCAAAATAGTGAATACAAAACATTTCCGATTATTATTTAGTATTTCACTCAAATCACATGTACAATAACCCACGTGTTAATAAACGCTGTGTCAAAGCTATCAACTTGTTACTCAGCAGTTATGTCCAATTTTTGTATGCTATCTGACGTTTGCTAACTAACTTACTTGTGCACATTTTTTTATTAATACGCAGGTAAGGGTCTAAGAGTCTGTTAAGTGTTGATGCAGAAGACCTTGGTTGGTTTGGTGGATGTGGCGGATTAACTTCCTTCGCAGATGACTCGGTGTGAATTTCGGTTTTTTTAAGGGCGTGAAAGGACTAATTTCGAGGCCTGTTCCTCTCTTCATGTAGTGCGGCTGTTTTTGTTGATTGACTTACTCGTCTATCACATACGATTGAGAAATACAGGGTGTCCACCGGGTAGGTATACTACTTTGTTTTGCCGCCATTTTGGTAAACATTAGTCTTGACAGTTCATATTTGGCAGACGTGAAGTAGACACGTGGCAAATTAGTTATGGAAAAATATTCGATAAACCAACGTGTTTTAATCGTGAAAACATTTTATCAAAATCAATCATCGATTACTGTGACGATGAGAAAGAAAATCATAATGAGGGACGAGGCACATTTTCATTTGAACGGATTTGTGAATAAACAGAATAGTCAGTTCTGGGCAATGGAAAACCCTCAAATTTATTCATCCGTCACCTTTGCATCCATTAAAAGTTACAGTCTGGTGTGCAATTTGGTCAGGAGGAATCATTGGACCTCTTCTTTGAAAATGAAAACGGCGGAACGGTAACTGTGAATGGGGAGCGATATCGTGACATGATTGAAAACTTTTTAATGCCACAACTTCATGCTTTGGGCTTGATTAACATGTGGTATCAACAAGACGGTGCCACATCGCATACAGCCAGGATTACAATGGAATTACTGCGAGACCTCTTTCCACAACAAGTTATTTCAAGAAATGGTGATGTTAGTTGGCTTCCACGGTCGCCTGATTTGACTGGTCCGGACTCCTTTTTGTGAGGATATCTGAAAAGCAAGGTTTATGCAAACAAACCGGATACTCAAACAAAATATTAGTGATGAAATTACTGAAATACCGCGTGAAATGTGTGAGAATGTAATGAAAAATATGCTCAATTTGTGAGACTAGCAGAGGCGGACATTTACCTGATATTGTATTCCATACATAATTGCCGACATTATATAAAACATTTATCAATATAAGATCCATTCTCTTTCATTTTATCAAAAATTATAAACAAACAAAGTAGTATACCTTTCCGGCGGACGCCCTGTATATGGCTGATTGTCCACATTGACGCAGGCGGTCACATGAAGGCCTAAAGAATGATATAATTTGTGTCAAAAAATACCAAAAAAAAAAAAAACAGCGAATGCCAATTCGTCGGCTGATTCCTGAAGAGTTGTCGTTGTCAAAGTTTCTGACAGAGCCGAATTCGATGAACAGCGCTCCGGTCTTTTTGAATTTCTCTACGATTCGGTTGTGGGATTCCCGCGTCTAAACTCGCCCTAGTAGGAGCACACTATTTAGTTGGCAAATGGTTTAAGGAGTTTATACTTTCGTCGGCTGGACAGATGTCTTGAATGTCATGCTCAGCTTAAGGTTTATTCTACCCTCTTTGAATGGTATTGGCCGTTTAACTGTCTGTTAAAACTTTTTATTCCCTCTAAACCGACTGTGACTCTACAATGCTTTCTTATATCTATCCATCCCTGTTGCCTTTATATGTTCCTTAAACATTCAAATATTGTTATTGAAGTACATATACAACCTTTCCATTCTCTAGACCGCACACTCTTTCTGGTTTATCCGGAGAAACCGATGTCCCCCCCTAATATTTCGCAAGTAATTTGACTGCATGTGCTTAAACTAAAATTTAACAAAATAGTACGTATACGCCAAAGTGTCCGACTTGTTTGTTTTTGATAAGCGTGGAATTGCACTTAGAGTTATTATTGTGATCATCCCTATTGTGAAGTTGTTAAGTTTACGTTTAATCAAACACTGGATTTAATTTAGTTGTAACTATTTGCAACAAGTCCAAACAACGTGAAACAGATGAGCAATTTTGGTAAATGAATTCTAGGTCTGTCTTAAATAGGTTAGGTATTAACTTATTTTCTTCGAATCTTCAATTTGATTTCGCACATTTTCAGATACCAATACATTGCACAGATTAGTTATTAACACTTTGCACTACTTACAAACAAGAATAAATTGATTCTTTCACCGGACGGGGTTAACAATTCGCACTATGAATTCCACATCGCAAAATTAATAAATGTTAGTTGGTGAGCATAATAGATTTCTTATCTGTAAGCTAATAAACAAAAATAGTTTAATGCTTTCCACGTGTAATATAATATCAATTGTATGTAAATGTATTTAGAATCGGATTTGAAAAAGTACACATGTATTACCCAAGAAGATGCAATCGATGTTGTGATGTTTTATTAAATGTTGTAAATATGTTGGCGTACGTACGATTATCTAAAACTGCACCGCCTATTGCATGCTTCTCTCTGCTTTATACACCTGCCGGCTTCTATATTCTATCAATATGCCTCTATACTTTTAGCACACTTAGATCTAAAATAATGCTTCGTAACAAAAGATATTTCGTTTTGTCATTTAGTTGAGGCGCTTTAAATAAGTTCAAAACACGCAAAAAAGTATTTCAATAATAATATTCAGTAAAATTAGTAGCAGACATTGATATACAAATAATAAACAAAACATTATATGCTAGCTAACATTTAGGAATAAACATAAACATAAACATAAACATAAAAAATCGTGTAAAGTTTAATTTCCATATTACATTTCCTTTTTGAAGAGATATATATATACATTTGAAAATATACCAATTTTTAGAAGATTATACATAAATGAATTTATTTATTTTGTAATTAAAAACAACTTTTGTTTTTAATAAAATAGCTTAACTAAAATAGATCAACAGCTCTGAGGGCCAACCTGACTAACTGAATGTTTCTACTTTCGTTTGTTTATTCTATAACCGACATATAATATTCATATGCACAATGTAGATGGGGTCGAGGTCCTCGCAACGGTTCACTAACCGGGCAGCATCCAACCATCATCGACTATCGGACGGGATACATACGGTCCCATCTGCGATCACCCTCTGGCCGTGTGAGATGACCGATTTGTCACCAACCGGTTTTGTTAGCAACAATCAACAACTCCACTATCAACAGCAGCAGCATCACAATCACCACTACCAACACCAGATCTACCAGCAGCAACCGCATCACTCTAATTATTCAATTGCTTCGGGACATCATAATGTTAATGCTTATTGCTCCAGTAGCCGGACCCCAACCGTGGGTAGCGGCAGTGGACGGCTTTTCTCATATTTTGGCAATGATAATGAACGCGAACGCAAGAAGTCCGAGACGTCGTTTTTCAACTTGGGTTTTCGGCGAAAATCAACAATTTACTATGCAGCCACAGATTGAGGATACAGATTGTATTTAAAAATAGACAACAGACATGTATGGACCTTCAAACTATAAATTTACCTCATCCTTTCAGGTTTTGCGATTTAGGAAAATGTTTCCATATATTTGATACATCTTCTATACACCTTACCTATTATCAGAAACGGAACCCCCGTTTTCGGAATGAAGTCGATTTTAGTTATCGAACGTGTTCCGTTGTTTATTCCCCTAATCGGCGGGTATTCATATTCTTCTGTTATTGTCAGTAACTTGACTTGCGGTGTGTGGCTAAAAACTAACGATGGATAATCTACATAATAATTAACAGCAGTTAGTATAAATCCAGCTTAAATTTGTTTGAATGAAATTTTCTGTAACGCTGGCCGACCAAATTGTCAAATATTTTCCGTAACAGATACAGCTGAACCTTATAGGCAGTCGACTATATACTATTTCACCACCAGTTAAATCCTAATTTATGCACTTGTGGTAAAGTTTACAATTAGTCATAATGGAAAGGAGACAACAAAACTCCCCTCCATAGATATGGAACCGAAAATGCCAGAAATTCAGGAAAATTTGTCTGGCAAGTTGTTAACAACTGAATTTTTCAATGCCAATTTGTAATTGCATTTACATTTCCTTCATTTGTTAATGTTAATTTTATTTGACAGAAGCAAACATTCAACAGTTGTTAAATACTAACTTGTTCTTTGATATTTTATTAAATTTTCCGGCGAATGAAAATCTATTAAATTTTCCAGCGAATGACAAATGCACAAATTTATGGCTGAGCACGTTCCCTTGTTTTTGCATCGCTGTTATTAAACTCTTGCACTGTATGTATATGATGCCCAGGAAATACGAGCCAGAGTCAAAAGGAATCACCCCTTCTAACTTTTTTTTGTGCCTGTTTGGACAGCTGGTACAAATATTACCTTAAACAAAAAATAGTGAACATAATGGGACCATAATAATGCACAAACCAAATAATGACCCTGGCAAGTGGCAATAGTTTAGCAAGTAGTACTTGTATATGCACGTGTTCTTTGTTTTGAGGCGAATGATCTAAAATCAATATGTATATCTTGCTATTATGACCAAAGAGAAGCAATTGCATCACTGGTTCAGAGGAAACCCGTTCCTTTTGTTCTGTCAAAAACTCGAAGTATTGTCTCTGGTAATGACGATGTCGTATCAAACCGGGCTCTTTTGCAGACGGCCCTTACGATGCCAAACAAAAAGTCTATTGCATTTAATTAAAGCATTCCGAATATTAACATTGGTAATATCTCGTAACAAGTACCCAAATGTGACAAATCCCTTTCTTAAACGTCAATTCCAAATTCCTGCAACAAATCATAATCATTTTTAGTTAAGGGATTTCTTCCACTACCTATTATGAAAGAGCACATCAAATTTGCTGCATATGTCATCAATTAAATACAAAAATAAAAACATCAATGCTCAATAAATTGGATGGACGTACATCTCAATAAAATAGAACATTATTATTAAAAAAAAAAAAAATGTATCATTAGTTATTATATAGGATAATCTAGATAAATTAAAATTGACTATGACCTTACAAATGTTATTTATATACACATAAGACAATGGACAAGATATTATAAAAACAACAAGTAGGATTTAACTAAACACAATAATTATTTGTCATTCAACAATATGTACTACCAATATTCATTAGACATGAATTATACAAATAAGTTTTCAAATAAAATAAACGTGAAAGACAAATCTTAACTATAATTCACTCACTTTAAAACGATTTCTTACAAAGCATTTACTTATCCGTCAAAACGACCAAAATCTCTGCTGTCCAGAATTTGTTCTATTGTCTATTTTCTGCAAAACAGTATTTACTAATAAAAAATATATTAAGTGTGATAAAACAGTTACTTAAAACAAGAAATTCAAAGTAAGGTGTGATTTGTTAAGAAATCAGTGATTGGAACTTAAAATAATATGAACAAACGAACAAAAAGCATAAGTTGCTGCTATTGTTTTATGTTAAGTGTCTGTTTGTAACATTTCACCTGCCAATGTAAAGATTTGCTAACAAAGCTCGCCTAATGGTCTCTTTCATATTCCTAACCTTTCAAGTCTGAAGTTCCCAAAAACTGCATTTATTTCTTATTTAATACTCGGCGAAATTCGTTATTAGATTTACGCTTATTTTTAAATTTCAGTACAAAATTTCAACAGTAAATTAATTTCTTGTAATAAGAAATAAGATTAAGGGCTAGGAATATTTTGAGATGGAGAATGAAAGAGAAGTTATTTAAGAAACAAAAAAAATAGTTAAACTCAAAAGATAATACCAATAGGTTTAGTGAATTAACCAAAAGCAAATACAAATTTCTTGTAGAGGAGTAACTGAAGTATTTGTTGTTAATTAGTTTTATAAGCGATTTGTCAAAATACTGATTTTGTCATAAACTATACGTATTAGTTATGTATTTTTCATTGTATACTCTATACTTAATTGTTTTAACTGTTCTTATGTAAGTGTATTATAGAGCATTTTGTTGAACTTTTAAAAATAAACGAATAAAAGCTAAAGAGCAAGACAGAACGTACTAAGAGTATAAGAAGCAGTTGTTTGTTGTTCTCAATTGGTGGTATACCATAAACAAATGAATAAATAACCAATAATGGTGGAGGTCCATTATCCTGTGTGATGTCCTAAGTCTGTGTTTAGGTCGTGCGGGCCTAGTGAAGATTTGAAGTATTTAGAACTGTAGGTTTTGCTTTGATGGGAGAGAGATTGTTTCAATGAAACTAGAGATCACGACTAAAACGTTCGTCTCAAACAAGAAAAAAGGAAACACCAACTGAGACCCAAAAAGGCTGTTTGGAAACCAACTTTTATAATATACTAACTATAACTGTCTTGTTTAAAAATTGTTGAAAAGTTTATTATACGTATTCTAACAAATACTTCAGTGCCTTGATTTTGTGCGATTTTTGTCGCAATGGCGGTTGCGGAAAGGGTTCACGTATAGGCGCGTTCTGTAAATGTGTGAGTGATGTCGAGAACTGACAACTTCCAATATTTTCTGTTCTAATCTATTGTAGCCTTATTCCTGAAAATTCCAGGCGAGCTTTCCCATACGCAACCTATTTAGGTTGCGACTTTCGAGAAGGGTATCGGATGAGAACAACTGACAACAGCGTGACCGTTGTGCGAAAATTTGGTACTTTTTTCGGGGATCCTGATACAATTTGTTGCTATTTGTTCCTTTTTGTTAGTTGGAAAAGACACTTCGGGGAGTTTTCAAAATAAATATGTTTAAAATATAAAGCTGTTCCCTATCACAACACTATTTTCGGTTGAAACGAGCCAATACTTGTTAAATATTGTGAGAAAGTTATAAATTTGCAGAAGAGCTTCAGAAAAGGAACTTTCTTCTTGCATAATTTTTTTGCAACTTCTCAAAACTAAAATGAACAAGATCTTAAAATGTAGATATAAATATAAGTTGATACATTTACAGTCAATATTTAATTAATTATTATATATTTATAATTCAATATCAAGGTGTTTTCATTTTAAAACTTGTACTTCGAAAACGAACTGCATCTGTTTTTTAAAGCGTAAAACAAAAACTATAATTTATAACCTTTCTCTAACACTCAGGGGGGTGAAACAAAAAAGTGCAATTACTAAGGTCCCAGTTATAGCCATACGTAAAACGAAATCCTACTAACTTTTTTTTTTTTTGCTTTTTTGACCACTTTAAGTTGATGGTTAAACCGCATTTACACTATCACGCACGCGCATTTTTGCACGAGACGGGACAGAGAGATCCGTTTGTCCGCAGTCAATGCTAATAAAGGCGAAGGAATGAGATCACAAATCAGACGCCTAAGGTGTCATGGATGTTCTACCCATAATTATAGATACGTAAAGCGGAAGTTCCGGCAACCAACATTTCTGCAATCACATGAAAACATTTCTATTTCCGATTTAAAATATGTGAAATGAGAGTGTTAATTAGTTTCAGTAAATTAAACCAACAATTCATCAATCATTTATACGAAATAAATAAATAATAGTACGTTCATCCCTTCCGGAAGCCATTTTGTTTTATAGGAAAACGAAAATTCGTAAGCCATCGCTATAAAAATATCAACATGCATAGCTTTCCCATAATTCCTACCACGCAAACAAGATGGCCAAAAAACGTATCACGTTTTTTTGCGTGTTAGGTAATGCTGTCCCTTTCAGTCAGACGGCTGTTTAGTATTGGGCATCCCTTTAATTTTCCGTGATAGGAATATGTGACCGTGTAAATGCCCCATTAAACTCAATCTTGGTATAAAAATGTTGCTTACGAATTATAGGCGGCTCTCCCACTGAAGCAACAAGCAACTGGCAATAGGAAACATGCGATATTATCGCTAACAGTTATTTTACATTGAATCAAATTAGACGTCTCACATTAAAGCAACTCAATATCGGTTGAACGAAAAATGTTGCTGATTGCGGCAACATTATTGCTGGCGATACACAGCGCAGTTGAAAAGCGATATAATATCGCGTCGTTGTATCAATATTTTGCGAGTAGTGAGTGCGGTGATAGTACATGTAGGTAAAAATCCCTGCACGTAGGGATTTTCGATCTAAAAATGACGCCGTAGGCAAAAAGGGACAGATTTGTACCTAACGTAGGTATTTTTTTCGGATGGAACATTTTCATCTTATTTGTAAGTAAATTGATTTGCTCAGTCAAAAAATGTTTATTATTTTTGTTTATCTGTTATATTTTGCTCTTACATTCGTCGATATTAGCTAAGGAATGAAATGGGATGACATAACTTGAAGAGTCAACAAATAGGAAAAATTCATTTGTGGTTGAAATTGAGTATGAGAAGTTTGATTCGATTTTATTCATGTATGATAAAATAGTTATGTAGAGAGTTTGTATTGAAAATTATTCGACGGTGTAGGGAAAAGTAGGGACTTTCTTTGTGTACTGTAAGGATTTTTCCTGTGTTTTCTGTACTATCACTGAGTGAGTGACAGGTCGCTAGAAATACTGTTGCTTCAATGTGAGAATAGGTTAAAATAAAAGTTGCGTATTGCTTATTGCTTATTGCTAGTTGTTTATTGCTTATTGCTTGTTGCCTCAGTGGGAGAGCCGCCATAAAGTTGGTTTATCAAGTTAATTTTTCTAAAATAAGAATTTATAATTTTCCCGAACGAAAAACTTTTTCCGATTACAGAAAAATTAATAAATTCTTTTTCTAGAAAATTGAAAGATAATTTGCTTATTTTTTTGATAAACTAACTTTATAATTTATAAGCAACATTCAAGACCAAGATTGAGGTCACCCACCAAGTTTAAGTGGTCAAAAAAAGCAAAAGAAAATTAATACGGTTCCGTTTTACGTATGGCTATAACTGGGGCCTAAAGTTTCTCTGCAAATTTTACAATTTTCGCACAATATTTTCACAGGTATTGGCTCGCTTAACGTTATAATAGTATTGTGATACTCAACCGTGTTACATTTTAAATATATTTATTTGGAAATCACAGTTGATTAAAGAATTTGCGAAGTCCCTTTTTCAATTAAAAAAAGGGAAAAAGAACCAACAAATTGTATTAGAGTCCTCGAAAAAAGTGTCAAATTTTTGCACAACGGTCACGCTGGTCCAGCGAGCGGTGCACTCACACATTCAAATCCGATTCGGAATGTTCCCTAGCGCAATTGCGACAAAAACCGCAAAATCAAGGCGCTGAAATCTCAGATCAAAATCTGTAAAGGCAAATCGAAAACGACTTGCAACATTTTAGTTCCTCATTTTGCCGTAAATTTGCTATCCTCAAACGTCCGCGATTTATTAAGCTTTTTTTTCTATATAGGTGTAACTAAGAACCTGAACGGAGGATAACCTGCGCAACCACCCTAATGCAAAAATTCCATGTCAAAAAGGTAAACAAAACGAAAGCTCTCACCCTTATTGCATTCGGCAAATCGATAGATTCACGAAACTCATTTAAAATGAAAACAAACATTTTACAATCTCTACAAAATTGCATTATTTTTCTTGTTTTATTAGTTTTTCTGATTCAGAAAGCATGTAAGTTGTTTTTCAATATGCCATAAACGTATATAAGTAAAAATTACTGACCCCTCTTTTCCAGCAACCCTCCATCGTACTCTTAAAACATATGATACCCTTCATGCAGACGATGTTATTCATAAAATTATTAAAAGAGGCGCTAAACACAGCGCAAATCCATATAATGTTATTAAAGAAGTAGAATTTAAATCGTTAGGAAGGAACTTTCGCCTCATACTGCATCCGCACAAAGAAGTTCTGCACAGCAAATTCAAGGCATTTACAATTGATGGTGATGGCAATGAAACCATTGTTCATATGGGTAAGTGCATTTGCTCCGTGAACTTTCTAATTGTTAATTTTACAAACAATCATAGACCATGATCACTTCTATTCGGGTCGAGTATTTGGCGAAATGGAATCGAATGTACGAGCCCATATCAACGATGGTCTCATGACAATGGTCATTCACTTGCCAGAGGATACATATCATGTCGAGGTAAGAGTTGTTCTTCATATCGTATGCATATGCAAATAATTAAGAATGTATTTTACAGCCCTCTTGGAGACATCTGTCCAAAAGCGACAACAAAACTATGATTGTTTACAAGGCCTCGGATGTAAAAATCAATTGGAACAAAAGCAGTGGTGATATCGGTGCACCAATGACGTGCGGCTATGTAAAGGAAGGCCTAGGTAAAATTAATTTAATATTTTGTGGTTGATATTGCAAAGGCTTCATGCTTTTCAGAACTGGAACAACCGGATGATGAGGAGGAAGGTGATGTCAATTCAGTCGAGAATTTCTTCCACGAAACTGACAGTATCGAAGATACAAAAAACGATCATAAACGCCAGAAACGTCAAGCAGATCAGTACGAGTATACGCCAACTAAAACTCGATGTCCACTGTTGCTGGTAGCTGATTACAGATTTTTTCAAGAAATGGGTGGTGGCAACACTAAAACCACTATTAACTACTTGGTAAGTGAAGACTTCGCATTGGACAACATCGCACTAAATCGCAATTCTATTGATTTTCAGATTAGTCTCATCGATCGGGTACATAAGATCTATAACGACACAGTCTGGCAAGATCGTTCAGTAAGTTATGTTCATATTTTTTCCTTATACACAGTCACATATTGTTCTAACAGGACCAGGAAGGTTTCAAAGGAATGGGATTCGTTATAAAGAAAATCGTTGTCCATTCGGAACCGACAAGACTGCGTGGCGGAGAGGCTCACTACAATATGATACGCGAGAAATGGGATGTTAGAAATCTACTCGAGGTAAGTCTCTAGAAACAGAGATTTTTTTTTATCCAAATCTATTGCTCGGCCATTCATTAAAATTTCATCAACTGTTCTGTCTATTCTCGCTAATGATTTTAAGGTCTTTTCACGGGAGTATAGCCATAAAGATTTTTGTTTAGCGCATCTGTTTACAGATTTGAAATTCGAAGGAGGAATTCTCGGCCTGGCTTATGTTGGTTCGCCGAGAAGGAATTCCGTCGGAGGAATATGCACTCCAGGTCTACAAATTGATATAAAATGCTACTTTTTATTTTTATTCCAATTTTTTGTTCAATTAATGTGCACAGTTTGCGTTTATCCTCCCCAATTTGAGTTAAGTGTTTTTTGTATTCAAACGGCTTCATATATGTTAAATTCTAATTTCGCCGCGAGTCCATCCTAAGACGGCTTTGAAGTAGGTAAAGGTTAGTTCTACGAGAGAAATATTTAAAGAGTTGAAAAAATGTCAATAGAGTTTCGCTTTTGATCTGCGGTATAGATATAGGTGTAGATATGATAAACAACGGTGCAACCCTTTAAAGTTTAACCAATAGTCCAAACTATGTGAGCCAAAGAAATCGGGCTTCTTAGGTAGTTTGGTCCATATTTAAGAGACACCAACGCCAATCCTTTATTTGCCCTAGAGTTTGGATCGTTTCATTTCTATTTTATTTGCCTCTCCCATTTTCCTTTTAAATGATTTTACTTCTTGTTTCCTTTTTTTTTTTTTTTTTATTATTATTGCACTCCGTTCATTTTTAATGAATTTTCATCGACGTTTAGAGTACTTTAAGAACGGCTACACCCTTTATTTAAACTCTGGCTTGAGCAGTTCACGTAATCACTATGGTCAGCGCGTTATCACTCGCGAGGCAGATCTGGTTACTGCGCACGAGTTTGGGCACAACTGGGGATCCGAACACGACCCGGACATTCCCGAATGTTCACCAAGTGCGTCGCAAGGCGGTAGCTTTCTCATGTATACCTACTCAGTGAGTGGATACGATGTCAATAACAAGGTAATATCATTCTTCCCATAAAACATCGCAATTGATTGCATTGATTCTGAATTTCTTGTAGAAATTCTCGCCCTGTTCGCTGCGTTCAATTAGAAAAGTTTTACAAGCCAAATCTGGTCGATGTTTCTCTGAACCCGAGGAGTCATTTTGCGGTAACCTCCGTGTTGAAGGAGACGAGCAATGTGATGCCGGTCTACTTGGTACCGAAGATAACGATGCTTGTTGTGACAAGAACTGCAAATTGCGACGTAATCAGGGTGCTGTTTGCAGGTAGGTCTCGTGCGCATCATAGTAAATTTCGTACAATTTTCCATTTATGTGATAGTGATAAGAATTCGCCATGCTGCCAAAACTGTCAATTCATGCCGTCGGGCATGAAATGTCGCGAAGCACAATATGCCACTTGTGAGCAGGAAGCACGTTGTACGGGTAATCATGCAGAATGCCCCAAATCACCCGCTATGGCTGATGGGACAATTTGTCAAGAGCGTGGACAGTGTCGAAATGGTAAATGTATACCCTATTGCGAGACACAAGGTCTTCAGAGTTGCATGTGTGATATCATTCAGGACGCGTGCAAAAGGTTTGGTTTGAGAAAACATTATATGGTGTGACCATTAGGCTTACGATTTTATTTAAAGGTGTTGTCGCATGAGTATAAATGAAACATGCTTCCCTGTAGAGCCACCAGATGTCCTTCCCGATGGAACGCCGTGTATTCAAGGATTTTGCAATAAGGTATGTGAATAGTAATTGTCTCTATGGATAGTGTAGTATAACCGTTAATGTCTTTTAGGGCATGTGCGAGAAGACAATACAGGATGTCGTCGAACGATTCTGGGACATCATCGAGGAGATAAATATTAATCGTGTTTTGAGGTTCTTAAAGGACAACATTGTCAGTAAGTTCAGCAGACGAATTGTATGGCTATTACCAGTTTTCTATATATTGGGTCGTAATTCCGTGGTTCCTTTGGGATGTTTACCTTCCGGTTAATACGATCTACTATTCTGTTCTGTCATGCATGTCGTGCCCAGAAAAAGTTTTTGTTTTGGCTAACGGTTACCTTCGCCTTGCTTTATTGGAAATGTGACGCATCTGTTCTTTGGTAAATTGAACTACTAGTCGCATCTTCTTTACACACTTCACATTTGTACTGGTTTTTTACTCTATTTGTCAAAGGAATGTTTAATAACCCTTTTCAGGGTTTGTTTTGAAGCAGAAGAAAAGTAAATTTAGATCTCCTGAAATCATTGTCAATGAGACCCATCAATTTCTTATCATATGGAAGCTTCATATTTGTAAGTGTTTATGAATTCATCTTATCATTCTAGTGGCAGTAGTGGTGTTAACGTCCGTGTTTTGGATACCGGCCAGCTGTGTCATATCCTACTTTGATCGAAAGAAACGCCGCCACGAGCTAAAAGAACTCGACTGGAGCCAAAAGTTAGATCTCATACACCCCAGTGACCGAAGACGAGTAATCCACATAAGGTATATTTACATCTGACGTTCTCTGTCCACAATGCCAAGCAATATTTCTTCCTTCCAGGGTCCCTAGACAGAAGATATCAGTAGCGCGGATGTGAGGCCGTTTCATTTACCCGCAAAACGTGCTCATCAATTTTTTGTTCAAAAAGTATTTAAGAAATAAAAGCAAACTTCATTGGTTACGGATATATATTTTTTTTTTTACAAAAAAAATGAAGAGGAATTGGAAAACTTTCAAATTGTCTTTGTAGTTTTCTAATAGTTTTGACCTTATAAATAAGCAGACTGGAGTCCCTACTCTAAAAACGCTCTGCCAAAGCGAACGTTTTGCATACGGTCACTTTACCACTTCTTTTTTGTGCTCTTTCCATTAGTTTGTGGTGCTGCTTCATCGTCCAAATCACCAGTTTCCTCCTCTTCGTAGTACACCTCTTCGGCATCGGTCTCATTGACTATATGCTGACCATGGATATACACTGGACCAGTACCCTGAATGAGTTTGAATGTAACTGATGCACTTGGGAATTCAAGGTTTGGTCGAAGGACTCGTGTTTCGCCAACCTTTAACACAGCAATAGGAATCTTTAGGTCTTTCTTGTCAGATACTTTAGTTTCAACCTAAAACAGACATGAATTGGTGACTTTTCAAAGTTCACGGTATGGCAGATGTGGCGACTGTACTTTTAGAAGTATACACCGCGAAAACAAGTATGAATTGCATACGTATCTACATACCTGAACAACGTTAAATTCACCCTCGATAGCTTCGGCTCCAAGGCAGATTTGTTTGATAATTAACTTTTGGTCTACTTCATATTTGTCGGATTCGGCAACAACAAATTGTTGTAGGGGCTCCTTTTCGCTGAGTGTTACTCCTAAGGAAATGATATATTAAACACGAACCATGTGAAGTTTTCGTAGAAAGGCGCTAGCTTATTTTAAGCTCATTTCGTATTCGCAATTTACAACACTTACCATAGAAGTTTTCTCCTTCTAAATTTGGCTGGGCCGACATTATAAAGTTAAAGGATTTTTCTGTAAATGAAACAAAACCGGAAAAATACACGTGTGGCGGTCGAACGAAAGCTGGCCAATCGCAAAAAAAAAATTAATGAAAGGCGAATAGTTTTGCCGCAAAATTGACATTAGCTAAAAGAGCGACAACGTATTGTTGAAAAAGAGAAAAATATAGATATCTATACACGAAACACGATAACGAGGCGGCTACTGGCTACTGACTAGCTACTGATATGATGTGTTCAATTCGCTGTATATTAGGAGAGGCCTACATTTCATTCTCATCTAATGTCGATTTCCATTGGGACAGAAAACTTTTCAGAGTCAGAGCAGTTTTTCTGCTCTCGAAATCAGCTGGCTGTCAGATTTCATGTTCCATTGGGCGCAAAAAAAGCACTTTTTTTGAGAGTCAGAGCAATTTTGCGAATCTCGATATCCGAGCGAGATTCACACCTATTTGCACTAACACCAAAACATTTGTCCTTTGTCAAACTTTAAAGTGTGTTTACTTACGTTTTTAGACGAGAAGTCTGTGAAAAATAGAAAAAAAATTGCATATGGCCGCTGCCATATTTATTAAAATAAATTGAATGGATTTTTATTCACACAAATTACAATTTAAGAACAGGTGACTTTTAAAACACGCACCACCACAAATGCAAAGGAAGAAAAATCTCGTTTTATGTTCCATTGGGCACGGAAAATCTGAAATCTGAGAGCAAAATCTGAAAATCCCAATGGAAAATGACATAAGTTACCTACCCATCGTATTTGATGAATGTGGTAGCTGGTAGAGGTATTCGATTGAAAAAATCAGAGATCTCAGATCAAAATCTGAAAAGTCAAATCGAAAACGCCAAGGAAGAGGATTTATTGACTACAAAATGGTATTAATATTTTAGTGTTAATTAATATCACACTGTCTCCTGAATATTGTCGTTTTCGATATGACTTTTCAGATTTTGATCTGAGATCTCAGATTTTTACTGCCAAATTGAACATGTAATCCGAATTTTTTTGGTTCTTGTATGTTTTGGATTAGCGGTAAAAATAGTTTCTTCCACTTGCCCTAAAATCCATTTCAATTGATTTTGTACAAATTTATAATAACGCATTTCAAAATTATTTCATATAAAAACTCGCTCCCAAACTCCTAAAATGAATAATTCAACTAATAAAGGCAATCCTTCCAAAGCAAAACAATTAGTAACCGCCAGCTATGTGTCATAAACTTTGGTGTTAAGGCACCAAGTGACAAAGAACAGAAACAGGAACAGAAACAGAATCCCATACATTTGCAACAGAAACAGAATTAGGAACAGAACTTTTTTTTTTTTCAGCAACAGAATTTAGCGACAGAAAAATTTCTGTTTGACGACAGAACGTAAACAAGTCAAAATTGATTGTTTCTGTTGTTGCCAGCAACAGAAATGCTAATTTATCGTGGGGGGAGGTTTTTTTTGTTTGAATTTTTCTGCATCTATCATCTGGCTGTTCGTTTCGCATCGAACTATTGTATAATTATTATATCAGTGGCGTCGCGTGAATTCTTAAGATGGGTGTGCATTTCTTCAAGCTCATCAAAGTAAAGCGATTTTATATACGGCGTGCGGGTGACGAATGACAATGGGGATGAATATAGGGATAATTTTGTAGGTGTTAGTTTGGATGAATAAATGAATTTTTGTGATGAAATCAACAGAAGACTTGCACAGGGAAATTACGTGCGAGTTTATTTATTTATTTATTTTTTTTTTCTCAACCATTAAGGAATTTTGAACGAAAAATTAGGAAGGATGAATATGAATATGGTGTACGGGGTAAGCTGTGTGATGGAGGTTTTGTGAATTGTGGAATATTATGGAATATCATATTTGTGTGTGTTATTATTATTACACAGTGTTTGATGAGCACACCTTGCACACTGTGACGAGCCGCCACTGATATATACATATACAGGCGGCAGACATGTTTTTATGGATCTGTTTCTGTTTCAGTTTTGTGTAGCTGAGCGAGCAACGTAAACAGAAACAGAATTTACTACTGAAAGAAAAAACTTTCTGTTCTGTTTCAGTTTCTGTTCTTTGTCACTTGGTGCCTTTAGTGAAAGTATTTGTAGATCTGTGAAAATATCGAGATTTCTTAAAGTAAAAAAAAAATTGATTTTTTTGGCAAACCGAACATGAAAAGCAATCTCGGACGAATCTCTTTTTTTTTTTCATGTCGATTTCCATTGGGACAGAAAAAGCACTTTTTTTCAGAGTCAGAGCAGTTTTTCTGCTCTCGAAATCAGCTGGCTGTCAGATTTCATGTTCCATTGGGCGCAAAAAAAGCACTTTTTTTTAGATTCAGAACAATTTTGCGAATCTCGATATCCGAGCGAGATTCACACCTATTTGCACTAACACCAAAACATTTGTCGTTTGTCAAACTTTAAAGTGTGTTTACTTACTTTTGTGGACGAGAAGTTTGTGAAAAATAGAAAAAAAAAATATATTTGGCCGCTGCAAAAGTTATTAAAATAAATTGAATGGATTTTTATAAACACAAATTACAATTTAAGAACAGGTGACTTTTAAAACACGCACCACCACAGATGCAAAGGAAGAAAAATCTCGTTTTATGTTCCATTGGGCACGAAAAATCTAAAATCTGAGAGCAAAATCTGAAAATCCCAATGGAAAACGACATCAGATTCAGAGCAGTTTTTCTGCTCTGGAAATCAGCTGGCTGTCAGATTTCATGTTCCATTGGCCGCAAAAAAGCAATTTTGCGAATCTCGATATCCGAGCAGCGAGATTCACACCTATTTGCCACCAACACCAAAACATTTGTCATTTGTCAAACTTTAAAATGTGTTTACTTACGTTTTTAGACGAGAAGTCTGTGAAAAATAGAAAAAAAAATTACATTTGGCCGCTGCAATGGATATTAGCATATATTGAATGGATTTTTATAAACACAAATTACAATTTAAGAACAGCTGACTTTTAAAACATGCACCACCACAAATGCAAAGGAACAAAAAACTCGTTTTATGTTCCATTGAGCACGAAAAATCTGAAATCTGAGAGCAAAATCTGTAAATCCCAATGGAAAACGACATTAAAAGTTGGTAGCGCTCATGTAACGTCAACCTTATTCAATGGTTTGATTTCGCCCGGACATATTTTATAATTTTTGACAACCACTCGTAGTCACACACAGCAAATATTCCGCACATAGTTTTTTTTTTGCACTTTACCGGCTTGGCGGCTTTTGTATCCCAAATATCCGTAAAGGGGTTTCATATTTGATATTACAACTCGTGAAATAAGTTTTAAATCCATAAAATACAACACAATCATAATGGCTGAAGAATCGTTTTATGGTAAATACATAAGTTTAATATACGGTGTTTCGTTTTTCTTGAGTATTTATGTGCTACAGTAGGAAAATCTATATATTTCGCATGCAAATGGCGTCTCGATGCTTTTTGCTAACGACAACACGTATTGCTTGAATAATTGTCAAAACAATGTGATGTAAAACTGAATAATAATTATACAATTGAAATTTTAAATTCATAGGAGTAACTCTTTCCGGACAAGACAGTACAGTCGATTGGGATGTGATCTCCAACGATGAAGACTTCCCAAGGGGCCAGAAGTTGATTATCAAACAAATCTTGCTTGGCGCCGAGGCAAAGGAAGACGAGTACAATGTAGTCGAGGTAAGAGTATACCTACTTAAATTGCTCCTCATTTCAGTTTAGATGTGACATTTTGAAGGAATTAGTTGAATTTCACTTCCTTGCGGACTGTACTTTTACCAACCATCCAAAACAAACATGTCGACATAAATGCTGGTAATAGTGTCTTCATTTCGTAGGTCGTCATCAATAATTTGCAAAATGTTTATTATTTTTCTATTTCAAAATTACACACATGGCTATATGCAATTAAAAATAGTACCTATACTATCTTCAAAATGCGTCTGCTGGGTGAAGATAAAAACGATAAATCTAACAGAGATAATTGTCTCCCCGCGCGCCGTATTAATAACAAATTTAAGTCAAATTTGACTTAAATTTTACGAAAGCTCACAATTTGCCACTGAACTGCTAAAATTTAGAATGGGAACCAAAAATGTTTGGCTGATGCTATTTGCACGTCGTTAGGGACACGGCTTAGGTCGACGGCTAGGGCCACGACAACGTAACGAAATGCCAATCGCGCCTGGTATAAGGGCTCGCTTCGCTCGCAAAAAGGACTCTAAACTCGAGTATTACATTTTCGGGCACGAGCCTGTAACTTTTATTTCACAAATTATTTCTTAAAACACTGTTTTTAATGAAAAGACATAGACCGTCGACCTAAACCGTGTAAGGCCCTATGAGTCTAACTTCCTATGTGTGCTGCTTCGTAATCAAGGGCGGTTGCAAAAGTATATCATTACTTCAATCTTACCTCACAACTAATGACGGGTTTTCCAAATTCCATCACCTTAAAATGTTCCGGACCAAATCTCTATATATAAAAACGAGTGTCACTTTTGCGTGTGACCATATCAAGAACCCGGGTGGGTGGATTAACATATATTTTTTTTTTTTAATAAAAGGGGACTTTATATAGATGGTTTAGAGACTAGAAAATTTAAAATACGTCCCGCCGAAGTTATTATAAAACTCTTTTCAATTTTTGTCAACAATAGTGTTTTTCGGAAAGCTTTTGAATTTTAATTTTCATTGAAATTTATTTCAAAGAAATATTTCATTACAAATAATTGAATCATTTAATTTTAAATCTCTATAGGTATATTATCTAGAATTTGACAAGTGTTTTTCGGAAAGCTTTTGTTATCATTGAAATTTATTCAAAGAAATATTTCATTAAAATTGAATCACTTCATTTTAAATCTTTATAATTTTTTTCATAATTTTTTTTATAATGAAAGGGGAAGTCAACGGATTTTCGCCAAACATTGCCTGTTATTCCACGAACTTCAGCTGTTGATGAATTAAATGCATGTTTTAAATCATCCTATTTGTAGTGGCATGTAAAAAATACACCCAACCACAAATATGCCCGTTCAATTAAAAAACGATACAACACCAGTCGAATTTTCTAATCAATTATTGGATATTGTAAATGGGATATTACGAGTTGATAACTCAATTGGCTTAGTAACACTACCAACTATTTTTTCGAATGACTCAATCGAAAGCCGAATTGATTGATAGTGTATTCCCAAATATTGCACAACAATTAAATAATCATGATTAGTTAAGTGAACAAGCAATTTTGGCAGGAACAAATAGAAAAGTAAATGATCTCTTGGTTTGCCACCACAGTATCTGCCATTGAAAGTTGGCGTGCCGATAATAATGCTACGAAATATTAATCAACCTCGGCTTTGCAATGGTACAAGACTTGCAGTAAAAAGGTTATTGAACAATGTGATCGAAGCAACAATTTTAAAATTTTGTTTTAATTCCGAGAATTTCAATGATTCCACCAGATTTATCGTTCGACTTCAAACGTCTTCAGTTTCCGATACGACTTGCTTTTGCCATTACGGTTAATAAGACACAAGACCAATCTTTAGGAACATGTGGTTTAAATTAAGGGTTCATGTATTTGCGCATAGGCAACTGTATGTAGCATGTTCACGTACAGGCAAACCGTCTGACTTAATAATTTTGACCGAAGCACTTGAATAATATTGAAACACAATATAAATTAAATATTTTGTTTGCATTGCAATAGTTATTTAGCACCCGGCGAAGCGGATAGTAGTGGCTCTAATTTTGATTGAAAAAAATTGTATGTCAAATAAAGCATTATCTCAGTTGGGATTGATAGCATCGTTCGGCGCAAGATTTATTTAACTCTTGGAAATGGCAAATTACAGTTGATAATTCAACTGGCTTAGTAACACTACCAACTATTTTTTGAATGGCAATACATGTACATAGATGCCAACACTATAGGTAGTTGGTGTTTCTTGTTATCGAATTGCATGTTTCCATTTCTCATTTAGCCCAGAACGTTTACCCCTGCAAAATGCAAAATGCGCTATTTCGCATTTTTACAACATCGCAAGCACCTTTTTTCAATGTACATTATTGCGGTCATTGCTTTGCTGCTGGTATTCGAGCAGCAAAGCTTCGAGCTTCTCAATTGCGAAATTAAGTCCGTAAACGAATTTATGTATGTCTCGGTTGCAAACATTTTTTGGTATAGATAGCTCCTTTTTTTGTGTATTGATTTTGTCTTTCAAACAGTTGTAGCTCATCCAAGGTTCTGTTTTTTTTTTTTTTTTTTTTCGAGTCTTGGTCTCGTCCGTAATGTGGTTATATTTAACCGGGGTCGGTCAATTATTTACGACAGAATAGGTAAAAAAGGGCGGTCAAAACACACCACATGCTCCATCGAAACAGATCTGTCGCATTGTGGATCTGAAGCGATCCAACTAAAGAGATCCTTCATAAGTGCATTGTTGCATCATTGCGAGACATGACCTGCAAACGATTTCTGCAGAAGCTGCATGGATAAAGATGAGGAGGAGACTATTCTCCTTCCATACCCCTGCCCAGCTCTTCCTACTCGAAGAAGACCACATCTAGGGAAATATGACATTGAGAGTTTAGGTGAATATAAGCACCAACCGCCTCCACTGCTTGATTGATTTTTGACGAAGTACTGTTAGTTCAACGAATAGTTTGCAGATCATTGCCACCCTAAGTTAGCTTAACGTATGTGGCATGGTGCTACAAGAATTAGTATATGAAAGTCAGATTTAGAACATGGAATAACAGTTTGGAGTGCTAAACATAAATCAAATAATTGTCGGAGTCGACCATCTCGAATTTATTCATTGAACATACATCACTTTCGCGGCAAAAAGTATGCAATAATAAATTTCTTTAAATTTGTGAAACAGAAAAGTATGCAATTATTTTCTTTTTTATAATCTCTTCTCTTCTTTTCTCTCTCTCTATATATATGGTGGGCCAAAAGAACAAAGAAGTCATCCGATGTTGTTTGGCTCTCATTTTTTTTTTTTTTTTTTTCTCAATGAAAAACTTTGATTCCGTTTTTTCATTCGGGAACGCCGCCTTCAGAATATCGGTTGTGGCTCGCGCAGTGTGTACCGTGGCTCCTTCCTGTTGGAACCACATGTCCTCCAGTCCTAATTCGTCCAATTGCGGCAGAAAAAACTCGGTTAACATGGCCCTATAGCGCGCACCGTCCACTGTTGTCGTTTGACCAGCGGCGTTCTCGAAAAAAAAAAAAAAAAATGGCCCGATGACTCCCCCAGCGTGAACAGCGCACCATGCATTAACTTTGAGCGGGTGTCGCATGCGTGAGCGAGCCATACGTCAATAAATTGTGTGGATTTTACAAGCAAAACAATAACGAATTCAGTCACGTAGTACTCGATCACGGATGCCGTAATTTAACCCCATATACCAGGCAATCCTTTTTTTTTATTTAGCATTTCTGTTTCAACTTTCGAGTTATTTAGAATTGACCCTACCATCATTGCGGATATAAACAAACAATGATAAACTCAATATAACCTTACTAAATGCAACACTGGTGCAGAAATGAATTCTAAGCCTGCGACCCCAGATGTGACAAACAGGTGACTCAAAATTTAGTGCTGGATTGACACAAAAATCGTATATTTGTATGTATTAGTTGCAATTTGTATGTGTTAGCCAATTGTGTTATCATATTTAACTTTTCGACGTAAAACCCAAAATGGTACCACTGACAGACGTGGTGAATTCACCCGGTTTGATGGAACAGAATAGCTTATCAGTTATCACTATTGAAACTCTTCATCAAAATAGTTTCACACTGACGTATGATACAGCAGTACAAGACTGTAATAATCTATCTATTTTTAAGTTAATTATCGTTATTGAAGTTAATTAGCGTTGATCTGTCTTACCTGTTAGGTTGAGTCATAAGAGCTTTTCAGTTTGTTGTCTAAACGAACATTGCAAGGTATTTGCTTAGCAACAGAGGACAGCAATATGAACCCTTCTGACATCGTCTGTCTTTTATCTATGTGGTAATAAACAGCTCTCAATTGGCAAATCATAAACTGGGTTAGAGTTATATCTATGACAAATTAATGATATTTTTGCTACGTTTCCGTAGACATTTTTAAAACTATGGAGCATTTCTTATCTTGATATGAGATAGGTATATCCACTCACGTGCAGGGTTATTCAAGTTAGTATTTGATAAGCATTTTTTTTTATTAGACATGCTTAACGTAAGGGCAGGTGAATATGGACGATTTCGTAGTAATCAGCCATTTTAATGATAGTTGCACTTCTTCATATGCCGGGACGATTTACAAAATACCACTTCAACTGAATACACATCTGGCTTGTTTCAGTTACAATACTGTTGTACAAATAGAACACTATTTTATGATCAGAAAAAAAAAATATAAAATGTTTTTCTTTGAAAATATCAAATCGCACGTTGAAAACAAAAGTGACACTAAACAAAAAACCTCATTTTCGAATATGGCCTTTTAAAGTTTTGGGCTAACTTTAATGGTCGATAGCTACAAAACAAAAGTTTAAAAAGTTATGTTACTTGGCCAAAGTAAAGTATCACTATATTTTTGTAAAATTTATTTTTGAGACTTTAACAAGAAATTATGGATATATGTATAAGGAAAAAAGGTCCTTTTGATAAAGTTTTGTATAGTGTCAGTTTTTTGTTGAATACTGTTACGTATATTATAATAAAACCGTAAAATTGTACAGATTTAAAAAGAAAAAAACAGGTTGAAATAGAGCTATACTCTGTCCAAGAAAAATTGTCAGTACAGGCCTTATGGGAAGCTCTTTTTTCTACCAGTGGTGCCTGTAGTACTCTCACGGCACTCAAACACAGGATTTGCCACTGAAATAAAAACGAAACCACTGGCATTCCAAAGCATTTTGTTGTTGTAATTTTCCTGAAATTCGCATACATCCCTCGACAACCAATCTACCACACAGTTGCGGGCAGAATGAGCACGATCGCTTGTGTTCGCTTGCTATTATCATCAACCAAAATAAGCAGTGTGAGTGACTGAAGCACATCAGAGAAGTGTTACCATATGACAATGTTAGCATATCATTAAGGGTTTTTCTTTGAATTTTGTCAAGAACTTTCGGTTTTGGTGCTTTTTGGAGCTTTTTGGAGCTTTTGAGAGCGGCATATTATTTGGGGTGCTGCCATTCGGTTTTAATTTGTTTGTATTTCTGAAAGATCCAATAATATTCAGTTAAAACATATTTTTTATTGTTGTCTTTTAGAAATAAGATTTATTCGTGAGTTGTTTTGATGCATTCATTTCATTAACGCAACAAGTGATCATGATGTGCGTTGTAGTGATATTGCGATAAATTATTATTCGTTCGGGGAATATTTCTGCATGTTTCGGTAGGTATAAATTCATATTTCACTTTGTAGAGCATATTTTTCACACTGAACTATCAAAATGATGAAGCAGGTAGACCTATACTGTTTATTTTCGGTCGTTGGGTTTTACCACATCCGGTCACTCCTCTCCACTAAATCAAATGCCTTGAAATTTGATGATGCTTTTTTTGCTACTGTTTCCGCGAAGTTCTGCATTGACGGGTAATAATTTTTTAACAAATATGTAATCTAGGTATATATGTCTATATTAAAAAAATGTATGTAGAGCTGCACAAGTGCAGTCCTTTTACCATCTGTTGAGGTATATGGCATTGCGTCGTGGTTATATAATTTTTCTTATTGCCTGTTTGTGTATATAAGGCGGAAACAATGGTTGTTATCTCAATAGCGGATAGTGCATCTAAGCAAGTGGTAAACTTTATTGTGCATATGAATAAACAGAAACATGGCTACAAAGTCTTCAAAGGATCTAAGTGTAGAAAAGAAACAACAAATTGTTGATGCAACTGAAAAATTCTATGGCCTTTTCAAAAGTAAATCGGAAGCCGTAGGAAATGCGGCTACTGTTTTTTCTGTTACGGAACGAAATGATTACAGGCTTTTAAGGGAAAAAGCAATCAAAGGCCACGATTCACCACCAAAGAAGAAAAATAATTCCGGTATCAAGAGCAAGGTTTATGATTTTGACAAATGTGCGATTAGGCGGATAGTCCATCAGTTTTTTATGGATAATGACCTTCCAACGCTAGACAAGATATTATTGGAATTACAAAAAAGTGAAAATACAACAAAACTAAGCAGCTCAGCTTTGCATATAATATTGTAAGAAGATCTCGGACTTAAATTCGTCAAACGTCAGCCAAAGAATTTGTTGTTGGAATTTATTTTGTTCAGCAATATTTTTATTTTAAATTGGAAGATGGTAACCCTAAGAGTATTGCTCTCTGAGTTATGGCGAATTATCATACACGCTACGGCAACCCTGTGACAGCTTTAAAAAGGGACCGATTTATGTAAGTCATTGCAACCAGACTGAGAGACAAACATCCTATCTTCCCTGTACTGACAATTTTTCTTGGACAGAGTATAGAAACGTATTGTGCTCCTGAATTTCTTAATATCTGTGCAGTTTTAGCAGCACTGGTCTTCTTTTTAGTATTTTAAGCTGTATCTGCATCAGATTCTCGTTATTAGGATTCCCAAGAGGAATATCGGTACTTGCGTACATACTTGCTCATTCATACTTGATTCATCATCTTCGGATAAGCTAGTCGTTACTACTTGTACCTGCTAGCATTTCACTATTTTGTTTGGAAACGTGCGACTCTACATTAGGATCATTGGCATTTTGAATTACTTGAGAAGATTTTTGACTTAGTTCATTGGAAGATGAGCTGGTGGACGAAGACTAAGAAGAACTAGATAACGAGGATGACGAGGAAGACGATGAAGACGATCGTGGACGGTTTTTATTTTTTGTTGGCAAGTACGTCGCATCATTATCAGATGCGGGGGAAAAATCTGCATCATCAGCAAAATCGATTTCATTGCTGGAACGGCTTGTTCCATGCATTGCATGATGAGTTTGGGACGTTACATTTTTCTTTTTAAACGTAACATGCCAATGTTTTATTATCGTGATATAAAGAAAGTAATATTTTACTATTATAACAATGGCACCAAACAAAAAATCATTGTTATGTATAACTATTTTTTTTTTAGGTTTTTAAAAATTGTTATTGAAAGAGTAGCTCTAAACCAAAAGTGCCTGTTAATTAATTTTACTCAACATCAATTCACGTTTTTTTTTTTTCTGGAGAAAACCGGCACTAAACGAAATATGACACTTATGAATTCACTTATCGGTATAATAATAACTCTAGCTTTAATTTATATCGACATTATGCGAAAAGTGACACTTTGTCACTTATCTCAACATGAACTCTCTCGAACAACCAGTCTTAAAATGCCGAAGTGCCGTTTTATCTATTACCGATAGAGTGATTTACGTCAAAGTAATAAGTGACACTAGTTACCTCTTATGGAGATTAGTCAAAGTATCAGGAAGAGCATCTCTTCAAAGTATGCGTTGTATATATCGGAATCTAGATGTCGCTCTAACTCAAAAATGTAAGATTTTGTATAGTGCCACTTTTGTTTTTAACGTGCGAAATGATGTAAATGCATAAATGATTAGTCCTAGTATATAAAAATCCAACCAAAGATCAACAACATTAGACTAATAAACCAGTGGTAAATTTGATCTCGCCCAAACTGTACAGCGTGACTGCTCTAGTAACTATATTATCTTCTCTACTTATCAGCAAATAAATCTGACTCGTAAGACCAACAATAACGTTTTTGACGCCTATTTGAGAATCTAAACTAATTTTTTATTTTAAAGACAAAAGCTTACATATCCAAGTCCCATCACTTGCCTAACATTCATTCACTTTAGAATCTGTAGAATCGCATTTATCACTCGGAGAATACGTATTTTGTGAGCGTTGTAGGTGATAGGCCCTGTTCACTGCGACCAGAAGAGATCTATTGTGTTGGCCTTTATTATTTAACCCAGGGAGTTGCTAAGGTTCTTTATAAACCTCAGTACCCTTCTTGGTTCCATGTTTCCAATATCTGCAGGACTTAAAAGCGTCCCTTGCATATGGATTGCTCTGCCCCTTGCCACAGCAGGGCATTCGCAGAGAATGTGTTCCGTTGTCTCCTCCTCTTCTCCGCAGAGTCGACAGGAGTCATCGTCGGAAAGTCAAATTTTTTTGAGATGATATCTTAGTGGCCAGTGACCAGTAAGATAACCCGTTAGGATCCTTAGATCATATTTGCTTAGCTCAAGTAACTTTTTTGCTTTACTACGAGCTGGGCTTATGAATCTTTTTGCCTGCCTCTGTCCTTTTGATTCCGTCCAGTATTCGGCAAGGTGATCATCTTCCCATTTCCTAAATTTAGAGTGTGTAACTCAAAGGCAACCCGAAGTAGGGCTCAGGACCGGTGAGCAGGCGTGATGCGCCTCTTCTTGCCCTCAAATCACTCATGACCTGGTATCCAAGCAACAGTGACTATGTTGTCCTTTGCCAGATCTTCGAGGAGATTGAGACATTCCCAGACTAGCTTTGATCTAATCGAAAGTGCATTCGTAAGCATTCTCAGACACATATCTCTATGGCGTGTACCTCCGCTTGAAAGATGTCTGGTGATTTTCCTAGTGCTACGGCTCTTTTGAACCTAGGGCCATAGACCAAAGCACCGGTGGCATCATCTTCCATCTTTGAACCGTCGGTGTACCAGATTTGTGATCCTGATGGTGTTACGAATTGGCTGGTTCTCCAGGTACTCCTGTCAGATATGAATATCTTACATTTTCTGGAGAAGCGAAGCCTTTTAAGCATGGTGTCTATTTCGTGACTATCTTTAATTATAAACAATTACCATATCTAAGTAAATAGTGAAAGCTTACCCTTAGCAACCATCTAATCAATATTAGCAAATTTTAACTCTCGGGCAAATGTAGAAGCGATAAAGGTGGAGTCGAATGAGACCATCCCCACTATATCTCTATTCCTCTCCTGTCTTGTCTTATCTCAAAGAAGAATGCTTCACTACGGATCCCTTCGCCTCGACAATCTTGATGAATAGACAACTCATCCCCAAATTATCCTGCCCTGTCTGTCGCTGGGCTGTTGATAATTTTATTTCGTAACGCCATCTTCATCATTGCAACGGAGAGCTTTCATCAATAACCTTTAAAAGGTTTCTTGCAACCACAAGAACATCAACCTGCACGCAGACGCTAGCTACGTGTAATGCAAACCGGCAAAGAAAACTGATTATGATTCTTTGGTGGAAATAAATGTAATAACTTTTAGAGTGTCAATAAGCAAATTTAATAACTAATTTAATAACTAAAACACAAACAAGATAAAAATATAAACAATTAACATACTGTTTCCCTCTAACCATAAATTCAACGGCTTGCAGTCGTTGCAAACGTGATCCAATCGAAGGATTCTATTTCGCTACATTAAACCTATTGAGTTGTAAAGCTATTAAGCTGAAAATTTGCAAATATTTATACAATTTGATTCTTGCAAGCATATGTGCAACAGTAAAACTTGGTTTACTTCTATTGCTCTTGTATCGTTCTATTTTTAGGCTATGTGATACGCCAGTTTTATTAACAAAAAAAAATCATAAATTAATAAATTTGTGCACACAAGACATCGATTTCTTTTGTTGGCGGTAACTGTTTACAATTATTTTAAAAAGAGGTTGGGTTTCATTTGTTGAATTACCTGTCTGGAGACGATTTGTTTATATATCTATATAAATATATAGTAAGCTCTTTGTAGACAACCTTTGAAAGCGGCGGTTCTGATAGCTAGTTTTTTTTTAAGATTCTTCACTCACTTATCTTGTGTGATGTAATCACCCGTTTGGGAAAAACAAGCAACGTAGTCCAGCTGTCACTTGTTGTTTAAGTTAAAAGAAATGACTTAAATCTTTAACTTAGCGTTTGTGGACGGTTACGCTTAAGATATAATCTTCACCATCGAATTGGTCTTACTAATGACGGCGTAAGAATAAATAGGTTTAACAATATCTAACACGTGGGGAATAAAAAGAAAACATTCCAGAACATGTTTCAATAAATTAAACAAGTTTAAAACTGTTGTGCATATAACCCATGTCAAAAAGGAAAGTCCTCCAACCTAATGAACACAAACGAAAGCTAGGCTGTAGGAAATAAGGCCCCAAAAGAGAAAATGAAATTTCATAATGAAATAACACCCCAATTTCCAATATGAAATAAGGTCCCACTGCGATGAAATAAGGCCCCAAAATAAAAAGAAATAAGGTCCCAAATTTGTGGTTTATTTCATAATGTAATTCAAAATAATGGAAACTGCTTTTCATTTAATATTGTTGATATTGGATAAACTAGTTTAGATTAAAGGAACTTTTTATATACTCAACCTCGCACCCACCCCGAAATCTAACAGTAAACCCAAGCAGGGGGGTTGCAGGGGGGCAGCATACCCCCCCTTACGCATTCCATATCGGAAGTGTAACAATTAATAATAAAAAAATAAATTTTGGGACTTATTTCATTTCTTCTTTTGGGGTCTTATTTCATAATCAAATAAGACCCCAATTTTCATTAAGAAATAAGGCCCCAAAAAAGGAAATAACACCCCAAATTCTATTAAAAATCGTTGTTGTTGTTTCCTGTATTATTTGTTGGGGCCTTATTTCATAATGGGGATTCCCGGCAATGCACATATAAAAATCGGAAAAAACTATACATAATGATTTGAATGTATTATTTGCAATTTTTTGTGTTTAAAAAATTATTTTTCGTTTTAATTTCTTGAATTTTTTCATCAATAGTAACGCGTTTAGAGCATAAAAAAATCTCTCATTCGGAAAATTCGTTTATTCGAACTGACCTTCCCCCCAACCATTCCGAATTTACGAGCTTTTACCATCGAAAGTGCTTTACTTCAGTTATTTCCATTGTATTTAATACATATAACTTTTAAATAAAGAATTTGAATTGACGGAATTACATAAAGTAGCATGCGTTGTGCATGCTTGAAAATATTATTTTCATTACATTAACGAATTTGGGCGGAACGGAGTTCGCCGGGTCAGCTATTATATTGATAAAAATTTTATTTACTTATTTTTCTTTCACATCCGGCATTTTTCTTACTTTTTTGCCCGCGAATCAACAGCGCGTCAGGTATTTCTGTGATGCTTTTTTGCGTTATGTTTGCGCATCAGTTTGATCAACTTTGCAAAAATGAACACTTGACGTTGAAAGTGATGCCAAAATCTTGCATTAATGGACATTTTGCAAAGCATCATGGTGCGAGTGATGTTATGTGCTGCTGTCTCAGGTTCCTCCAGGCATAGTTTACAGGTATCATCCTCTCTAAGGCCCATCTTCCTTAAGTGATACCCGAAATTACCATGTCCTGTGGACAAAGCCACCACCCATTTCAATGTTCCTCGACTCATGTTTAGAACCCTTCTTTGAGTGGAGCAGGTCGGCCACTTAATTGCCATTTTAGCCTGTCTATATTGTTCCACGGTTGACCACCTTCTCAGGTGCAGCGCTATAAGAATATTTCTTCCGTCCACCTGCATCTCAAGCAAGTAGCCTGGTATACGGAAGTGTGTTTCCCAAGGCTAACGTGACGGGCTAGTCCCAGCTCTTCTGAATAGATACCGGCACTCGCTCCGCCATCCATCTGTGAAAATCACTATTTGGTCACTACTTTTTTTCTGGAAGTAATCCCTTTTCAATACGAGTTTTGTGATTCCTTTCCATAGTACGCACCCTTGTTATCCCATTCATAGGCATGTGCAGCTCCCTAATCTCGTTTTTGACAAGTCCCAGGATCTTCCAATTGCCATAGATAGTACCACGGTTGTGCCATTTCGCATCTCGATGCAACCGAAGTGCGGTGAGATCCCCAGGATCACTTCCAATGCGCTTGTAACTCCCATACATGCTAAGCGATGGACCCTATCCAGGTGCTTCCTCAAAGTTTTCTGGGAGGCTTTCGCCCACTAATGGGTCTAGTTATCATCGTATACATCCAATATGCTGACCTATACGAAAGTCCCCGTCTATGTCCACATACACGTTTGCACTGATGTAGTAACCTTTTTGCCTTCCTGACCTTCTCCTCAACATGGTACTTCCAAGTGTAGTTCGATAAACTGTAAAAGAAAAACGTGCTTCCTTGTTACACAATCACAGAACAACTGTTTGGTTATATTTAAAGTCTCGTAAAAAAAATTACATTAACATACATTGGTTTGAATTTTTTTTTTTTTTTTTTGGATTATTTTAAACACTTAAGCAGCTAAAGAGTGTAAAAATTATGTGCTATTTAAGAATACAAAACATTAGTAACCGGTGTGTGCATCTAAAAAGTTAAGGCCCTTGGAATGTGTCACCGTTACTATTATGCGTGTTAATCAACTCATTAATAGCAACCTCTTTTGTTTCCGTGAATTTGAATATACTTTGCGCCTGGGAATGTAAGCGACAAATGACACCAGCAGCGCTATAATTCCATTTCCAGCAAATCAGTTCACAATTGATCATCGACAGGTCTTCTTTCATGGAAATAATATTCTACAAAAAAAAAAAGACTAGTTGAAATAAGAAAAAAAAATCTACAACACAATATTAATTACCATCGCGACAGTCGAGTCTATGGAGAAGATCTCCTGTCCGCAAATAATAATAATCGCCACTCGACCGTTTTGCTCGTTAACGAATTTGATCACTTTCGAACGTAAGTACTCGGCCGAAACATATTTAAGATTTGTGTAAACATTCACGACGCCCACTTCTATGCCGCTTACCTACATGAAATGAAATGAGAATATAATACAGAATACAGAATGTCGTTGGTTCTCTTACTTTTTCAACGGAAATAACTATTTTCGGTCTGGCACTCGCATACAAAACAAATATGAGATTGACGGCAACGCCGACTAGAATTCCATATTCTAGACTCCAAAACAAACAGCATAACATGGTCACAACAAATATAAAGCAATCCGCTTCTGTGTTCGAGTTGCCGAAAAGAGGAAATCAATTAAGAGTTAGTTGGACGTTACAGTATTCAACACTACTTACTTTTGGCTTTCCATATTTCGTGGATTTTCTCGATCTCTACCATGAATATCATGGCGCCAATAATTATGGCAGCTAAAGTTGCTTGTGGGATGTAGTAGAAGGTTGTGGTGAGGAAGGCCAGCGCCATTAGAACCATACCTCCGGTTACTGCACCACCAAGAGTTGTTTTCACGCCGGAAGCGTTGTTAATTGCGGTTCTTGTGAAGGAGCCTGTCGTCGGCATTGATGAGACAAATGAACCCAATATGTTGCACAGTCCGAGAGCGGTCATTTCCTGTGATGCATCGATAGTCTTGCCTTTGCCTAAAACGAAACATATAGAATGGGCATGCCTTGATAATTTTTTTTTTTTTGTAAAGGCATACTTACTAAATGCCTTCGCGATGGCGATGCTCTCCAGTATGGAGATCAAAGGAATTGTTCCAATCGATGATCCCAACTGGGCGATCATATCTGAGAAGGAGTATTCAATGCCGTCCACTGTGGTGGTGAATGGGGGCCACTGAAACGGTGGTAGACCGGCGCTCACTTTTCCCGACAACCGAAACGGAGTATAGCCATCCGTTGTCAGTGCGTATGCCAACGTAGCGCCAAAAATTACAGCCACTGCGTTTCGAGATAGTGAAACGTACTTAGATAGTGTCTTATTGAACGACTTGATGTCCTTGACTTTCTAGAAGTAAAGTTGGGTTTTGTCTGCTTTCTAATGACTAAAATCTGTTTGCAACTTACTCTCATGCAGAGGAGGAAAACTAGGGTTAATACTCCCAGCAGACTGTCGTTTAGCAGTGTTTTTGATATATTCGTGAAAAAATTCTTCCACGAGTAGATGAACTCATTGGAAGAACCTTTAAATGGAAAAAGTCATATATAGGTAGTTACTCGTTCTAGAAATGGCCATCGGAATTTAAAGTGCTCACTTGATATCCCAAATAGATTGTTGATCTGTCCACTGCCAATAGTAATGGCTGCGGCTGAAGTGAATCCCACCGTAACCGGCATAGATATGAATTGAATCAAAAATCCCATGTTCAGAAGACCTAGTATTAAAATAATGATTCCAGACATGAAACATGCCAATACTGCGAAATCTGGACTGGCAGTGACGTGTTGTTGCACCATTAAAGCCATTATAGCAGTGGGTCCTGGAAGTTGTTATTTATTTTCAATTGCTCGGTATACTTTCAACTGTTTGTTTTTCTTACCAACTGTAATGTCCTTACATGTGCCAAAGAAAATGTACACAAAACATCCCATAAACGCTGAATACAATCCATATTGCGGCGGCAATCCCGCAACAACTCCATACGCAATAGCTTGTGGAATCGCAGTCAGTCCGACTGTTAGACCCGCAACCGCGTCCTGAATAATGTGTCGCGGTTGATATTTCGGAAACCATTTCAGGATGGGTAATGTATTCTGAAGAGTTTCTAAGCGGCAGAACTTCTGTGATTTGTTTTTCAAAATTCTATATAGATTTGGTAAGTCTTCCTTGTACAGGTCACCTGGACAAATGATGGGAAAAGTTAAATGGAATTTTAGTTGTTTTGGTTTCATTGAACAAGTGAGCTTGTGGTCGAGGATTGTCTTTGGAATATCACATGTTAAAGCTTGTCGCGTGTCGCCCTATGCTCCAGAAGAGTTAAAGTGTTTCTTCCAACATCAGCTACCGGAATAGAACGTAGAAGAAGAACAAACCCATCGCAATCCGTTACCGAACGTATCGATGCATTACGATAAATCATTGAAAAGACCGCACATTTTTGTATGCTGTCTAGTTAATCAATTGAGTGGTTGATGAAACCAAAATCAAAAACTTAATGAGTGCATATTTACAAGTCGCTGGAACAAAAATCAGCACTCCACTAGTTATCTTTCAAATCTGGGGTCGAATCGCCACTTACGTGAACGAGCTACCCGTTGACGGAGTTAAGTTGGTTTTACGTGTGAAACAAAAACCAATTCCGTCACGAAATGCTCGACGGAGGACGTGATTCGACCCCTGATTAACGAACTTATCGAAGAAATGTTATCAATTGACAGAAATATTCGTTGATTCTTGAACTTCAAATGCTTTTTGTTTATAATGATGTTCGACTATTTACATTTCCATACAGATGCACTATTCTATTTATCACAGAATGATGGAAGTTTGTTCGTTGTTACAGTTTTAACTGTCATATTATAAGTAGTGAGTTGGGATACTCGCACTTTGAAACTCTCTTATAATTTTTTTTTTTAAAAGAGCTGGACAAACGGCAATTTGTAGTACAGTTTCTGTTACTAAATGGTTAAAATTAAATTTTACGCCTGCGTAAATTGTACTGGCACTAATGTTTTCTTCATCGAAGTGTAAAAAACAAGAAATTGCTCTGAATGACCTTCGCCAAAATCTAACCCCAAAATATAGGTAGTCTACAAAGTGGATGGAACCAGTGTTGCCGCAAGTTTTTTTTCAAGTGTTACAATTTTTTTTTCAAAAAGTGTAAAAATGGAAAAAAATGTAACAAACTAGAAAAATTTCTTGATAATAAAATGGACGTTTTTCAACTCAAAAAAAATCTTTATGAGGAACTCTTTAACAAGTATTTGGTGCCTATGGCAAACAGAAATCACATTTAAAAAAAAAAGTTCTTTTATGTCCATTTTGTGTTTAAAAAAAAATATTGACCATCGTAGTAGATTTCTATTTCTATTTCACAAACTTTATTTAGAAAAATATTGTTGGCTTCTCTCGTTCCCTCCCATTCCCAACGTTTTGCACAGATTTTGCTCTGTGTAAATAAATAAATATATTGACAGAAATTGGTAGAAGTGCTGCCAGTTCAACTTTTCAATATTTTTAACGAGGAAAACAAAAAAGGATTTTAAGGAGAAAAACATGTAACAAAGCGAAAAAAAAGTAACATTGTAACAAAATTATAACGAATTAAAAAGTGTAACACTTTTGTTATACTTGTAACATTACTTGATTGGAACGATCGCACCGAAGCATTATTTTTTTATCACAGAGTAAACAATTTCCAAACATAAGGGATCCAACGATCCAACATCGCACATTTTTTCAATCCAGAAAAAGTGAGAGCCACCGTAATATCTCATCTTTTTTGTGTGTATTAGTTAATGAAGAAGAACTAGGCTACCTGCTTAATATTGTGATACCATGTTTATTTTCTGATTTTTTTTACATAATTGTTAATGAAACTGCATTTGAACTAAATGTTGATTAAAATTAAGAAGATACCCACAATGACATACAAAAAACTACCTATAGCTGTCTGTTAAGCATTATTCACATGAGGGCGAATTGCGATCAAATCAATTTAATTGTATTTATGAATTAAAAATTGATACTTGTTCTGTCACCAAAGCATTATACATATTTAATTAATCTAATTTAAAAAAAAACGGACAATTGATCTTAATGTGTAGCTAAATTTACAATTACAGCAATTTTCCCGCGAATGGAAAATTCTTGCCGCGAACTTTCACACTTTATTCAAAGTCCACATAAATCAATAAATAATTTGCGAACAACTATTTTCATTATTCCCAAGCCGAAATAAAATTAGTGTAACTAAAGAAAATAAAAACAAACAATTTTGTCTGCAAACATTCTTGACACGAACTATCCTATTTTATATAGAATCTAAAAAATATACATATATAAACAATAGTACCGATCTACAAATTTGCGAATGAAAAATTCGTTCGAACCTAACCTCAATATAAAATTTCCAATCAAATATCAACTGACGACTGAAATTCGCGAATTGCTGCGATTGACAAATGTGTTCATGTGGAAGTTGATGTGATACGAATAATCCTTAAGTGACAAGAAAGATTTATATAACACTTCCAACAATGTATAGGTGACGAGCAAGTAAAATCCTGGCACTGTCTGTCTGATGTGGCATGAAAAAAGCTCGTCTTTTGCAAAAACACATTGATGATAAATGTATATTATCTGCCCGCTTGTTTATCGAATGTCAAAATTTAACTAAATACGTATATTATAAAACTAAGCTCAGCAAATCGGTAGTATCTATTTTTAACCGTTCAAACTAAAGCCCAAATTTCAGTAAGACTTTCACACGTCTCAACCGTTTGTTATGTGAGTCTCATTGAGAAATGCTCTTTCCAAAATGTTGCAGAAATTAGCAACCGCATTATTGTAGACATGATAATTAATTTTGTTTACCTTTTGCCATTGGAGTTGAACCGGATATTTTGGGGTTAAACTTAAAATCGCAACATGGCGTTAACTAGCCACCCAACAATACATTTTGAGTTCGGTAACCGCATGTTATCATCTGTATTGGAGACGTGCTTTAGCCATTCAGCTCCAGCAATGGGAAAACTATCTACCCACATACGAGTAAATAAGACGTCTATTTCGGGCATAAAGACACAATGCAAAATGTTGTGTTGACAGTATGAGCTTAACTTAAAATTAGCAATTTGAATTATGATTGTTGGCTAGCTTTTTTACATTTTTTTTGTTTGTATCGCACACGACAAAACCTTTTTTTAATGATTGTTAGAATTGTCGATAGGCGAACAAATGATGTAGTTTAACCTGGGGCCTATAACACAATACAAAGAGTGCTTGTTAAACAAGTGAAATTCAACAACTGTTGAAAATTTGTGTAACACGTACTAACCAGTCTGCGAGCACTTCAACAATTGTTTTAGAGCAATTCAGCAAGTGGGAAATTTGATAATAATTTTGCTTTTTCTGTAACTGGAAACAACAAGTGCTAAAAGAAAAGAGAATGCATTTGTTAAAATGTTGATTAATTCTAACCGATGGTGACCGACTTAAAATTAAACATTTGCAAAGTGATAATACAGGAAGTACATTTAAAATTTATTTAGTGAATACCTAACAATTTGCCATTAAAAATGTTTTTTTTTTCCGAGTCAGACAGTGAAAATTTACGAAATATAAAAGTATTTAAAGAATGAATAAATTTCGAAATGGATTCCAATTTGTTCTTTGAAAAATTTCGTGTGCCAGTACAAGTTGTTGATTACCTGACAGAAAGTCTCTCTGATAAATTGCGTTCGCCAACTAATAAAAGCAAGGCGCTTAGTGTTAGTGAGAAATTCGCAAATTCTTCGACTCATCGCCTCATTGCGTGTGACTGACTTGTTAAACTGATTAAACAAATCGAGGGAAATTTTCGATTTTAACAATTGTTACGGTTTTTGTTGTGTTACAGCTTAAGTCTACACTTGTCACATAAATATAACTCAACTAGTGCCTGTTGACATGTTGACTTGTTGTTCTGTGTTATAGGCCCCTGGACTGACTTATCCAATAGTTTGTCCCAAAAAATGGTATCATCGACATAACTGAGCAATGTCAGTGAAAAATAAAACGGACAAAATATGTGTAAGCAATTATTACACGTGTATGGGATCGTGTTATGTGATTCGTTTCGATCAATGTGGGAAGTACCGGATTTTTTTTACTCCCACCAAACAGTGCTATTGTTTTCAATCAAATTTCACGGTTGGATAAAAGCAGAAACGATTTGAAAGGGGGTTCACATTTCACAAGTTGTATCGGATTTTTATTTTTATTGCTTAGTCTGAGAAGATGGTGTTTGCAGGCTAATGAATAACACTAACAAGTGAGTGATGCGATCGATGAAGTAATATTTTTATCAAGAAGAGCCCACGGAGAGGCAATCGCTTATTATACACATGTCAATTTGTTTGCACAAAGAAAAGTAAACACTTTTTCTCTGCTGTAGGTAATAGATTTCAAATGCATGTCATTGCTCGGCGATAATGCAAATATTGCAATAAATAATTATTATTCGTTTATACTTTCCCTGCATAAGAGTTTGGTACTTCGCTATGTGTGGCGAACGTGTCGAACGCATTCCAATGGATCTCTACAAAAACTTTTCCAGCAAATCGCACTATCGGCAAAAAAAAAGACGTCAATGTGTGTATAGTAACTTTAATCCACCCCAGTAAATTAAATGAGTAAAAAACTTATCAGCAATAAATTAGAACAAATGCACAAAACAGCGATAATGTTCGTAGTGGTTGACAACACTTCGTTTTAAATCCGCGAAATAGAACTCTAGTTGTATTTTTTTTTTTTTTTTCGACTTAAAAGCCGGATATTCGTTTTTTACACAAACATTAAATTTTACCGGCATCGCAATTTTCTTTTGTTGTGCACTCAAATTTAAATCAAATTATTGTAAATTATATTATATTATCAGTTAACAGACAATGATGTGTTCTGCTTTTAAACACGCACCTGTTGGCTCTGTCGTCATGTTGTAGTGTACCGAGGTTATTGTTTTTTTTTTTTTTTTTTTTTTTTTCAAACTGTTATTATAAACAAAAACAAACAAAAAACTGGGGGCGAACTCAAAATGTAGTTTTCATGCCGGCTGCTCGGTTGGAAATGATTCTAGTCACGCTTGTTTTTATTGAATAAACCTTAGCGCCTCTCATGTCGCTCGCCGGCCGAATGTCTCCTTCGGTAATAATGGTAGCGGTAGGTACTCACTTTGATTGACAGATGTACTCAAGCTATTAGCGCTATTTTGAAGTGGAACTGGCGTTAAAATGTCCTCCGCTAATGAAATGTCGATTATATGAACACGTGCTCATCAAGGTGGTGCGATGACGACTGACAAGTGACAAGTGACAAGTTGCTTTCAGGTTGTACTATACACAGTTACACATACTGAAAAGTTAATTAAAAATCCAGCTTATCACAATGGCAACATGGCTGAATCACCAATAGCCAAGTTGAAGTTTAGTTTTTTTTTTCAAATTATTATAACTGAAAAGTATCAGCCTAATTTTGGTCTTATCAATTGGAGGCGTGAAGAATTGTTGTGCTATCGCACTTGATCTTTATTGTGGACCTGCCCTCAGTTATTTACTGCTGTTTTCATGATTTCATGCTGTGTATTGTGGTTTGATTTGTTTCTCTCCGGTTTTTTTTTTTTTTTTTTGCGAACATTTTTGCAACTTTCCCTAAACGTTGACGAACAAAAAATATATCATAGTCACATAATAACTGGTTAATCACGAGGCCCCAAACAAGTGGCTATTATGTAGTCATTACCCTTAATTGAGTAAAATTGTGGCCTTTACGTTATGATTTGCGTTGTTTTTTTTTTTATTAATTAATTACTTTATTGGGTCAAGCTGAAGAGTTTGTTATAAAGTATTTTATATATTAAGTGTGTATCATTTATTAATTTATAGAATACTAGTAATTATGTAGTTAAGTAGCTCCTACTAGCCTTTTTTTATCTTGGACAGTTGGTTGGTTTGTCAGCTTTCATTAAATATTCCAATTGAAGTGCTACGAAAAGTGATTCCATTTTTTTCGTTTTCCATTACACAATTCACTTCGTAATCTCAAGCTGGTTGAGTTGACACTTGACAGTGCAGCTACTGACTAGGATTTTGTTTGTGATTTTTTTTTATCCGTAACTACACAAATGCTCGCCCTCAACTATTCTGTGCCATATATTTGGGGGGTCGAAGATCTCTTCTTCACATGCTCCACGGCATTGCGTTTTTTACTTTTGAACTGTCGTTTGTGTAAACAATTGCAAGGGATCTACAATCGTATGCCGTATTAGGACAGCAATAACTTACAGCAAGTCCCAATTTTGATGTTCTTTAGATAAAGCTCACCACATAGTTTTTGTATATCTACCGACCTGGGTTCGTTTTAAAATTCGATTCTGCTGCGTTCTGCTGCGTTCTGCATGTGTGAAAAAGATGTAATCGATATTTTCTGTTAATTGCCGATCATTCGGGTTAGACAGTTTATGGCCACAATCTTTTTTTTTGATAAGAGGAGTCTTACTAAAAATGTAATCCGATAATACCAGTCATAATGTTTTGGATTAACACCCCATGCGAATTATACACATAAGGCCTTACCAATAATCAAACACTAATGTCGACTATAAGTTGACTGCCAGTTTAAATAGAAATGTACAGTATTTTTTTTGGAAATGGTACCAATAAACAATTTGTTCTCCACCTTTACTAGTTCGAAGACTTTCTGTTGAATCTATTACATTTGTTGTCACGCAGAATTTGAATTTCATAATTTGTTGAAAAACAAGTTCAGTGGTTTCTTTCACAACGAGGATTTTATTCTAAAAAAAAGGAATACATAAATTGCAATTAAATTTGCCCAACAAATATCTTTCAAAGGCTTTTTAAGGCTTATTATAAGCAAAAAACAAAACACAAAATAGGAAATCCACAAAGTATCCGCCGATCTGTCAAATATCATATGCAAATCAGTAATGCCCTATCATTCGTTCGGGCTCAATTTTCGGTACCTTTTATAGACACTTTCCATTGATTTCTAATACTTTGTTATTGATTGATGAGTGTTTGTTTCGTAATAATATACCTTTCAAATTATTCAATATTCGGAACACAGTTTATTAGAATGCTTTGATGCAAATAAAACCTATTGGTGGTGTAAAGAACACAATTATTTAATCGTTAGCAAGTGAATATTTTCGCAAATAGAAATAATAGCCTGGGCACTCATTCCGTAACTTTTCAGACGATTATCGTCGAAACGATAGAACCCAAAACTAGCAACTAAGTGCTAAAATTACAAGTTCGAGAGGTTAATCCAGTTCATTTCCCACAAATGTAATGAAAGCTGACGATATTCAAACAAATTCGAGCAGATTATAACTTCTAATGGTGATTAAAGTTTCCAAAACGATATTGTTCAGACGATCATTGATATACGGAATCTGCCCCCTGTTAATTCATTTCAGAAATATCTCGAAGGAAGCCAAAGCATTCGCTTCCGTTTTGAATTTCAATTTGCAACGAGATAGTGCTTGCAAAGTATATAGAAGTGTGAAAAGAAATGCAATTCGATCTTTTGAAAAATTTATGGATTATATTACTTAATTCGGGATACTTACAACTCAATTTTCTAGAAATTCTTGCAGAAAAATATAAATTTGTGGCGTACGTTTTTATGGACCAAAACTGTCACGTTTCCCCCTCCATGAATGAATTCACACAAACTACCTGCTATTCCTCCAGAAGTTCCTAAATTTGTTAAACTGCTTGTATTTTGCGGAATGGTGACAATTCTATTCTTAGGTATAATTATATTTTCCGTGAAGTCAACCTTTTCACACCAACCATTATGTCCTCAGAGATCGGCATTCTCGGTAAACAACCTCCTTTTGCAAGGAGTTTAATAAGGGTTTGGTTGCAGCCAGATATCTACCTTAGGTTCTGAGAATTGTTGAGAAAAGTAGGTTTTCAGGTATGAGCCGTTCAAATTTAAGAAGCAGATATTTTATTCCGTTTGCGACGACTATCAAGAATGTCTTGGAAATATCCCAAACTTATATAATATATTTTTTTTAGTAAGCATCCGTTCATTGCTTACAAACTATTTTAAAAGGAAAACCAACTCAAAGGCAAGCATTCAAAGGCTAGCATTTCAACAAGATAAAACAGAAAAACAGAAATATACGCTTCAAGCTTTTAGAAATAAAACAAAATTGCAATATTTTTAAATTTGTTTGCATACATTTGTACATTGCATTGTTGTATTACAACGAATAAATTTATATAACATTTACAATTCACTAAAATTAGTTTATAATTCTTTGACGTTAGGCAAAAAGGTCTGAAGTCAGAAACTGCAGTTTTTCGTAAAACCAAATTAAAAGTAGTTCAGTTTAGTCTTAACTTAGCTAGTTTAGTCTGACTTATTGCCTAAAGACTAAATTATTACGATGGGAAGGAGTTGTGCTAGACTTCGTTAATACCAAACGAAATTAAAAAAAAAATTAATTAAACCCAATACAAAACCCAAAATGCATTTTTTGACTTAAGGCCCCAGTTATAGCTTTCATTGAAATGCATCATTGAAAATTTTGATTTACGATTTAAAGACGATTAATCAAATAATATTGGCTTTAGTTGGTATCAAAATAAAGATAATCAATTGTGGAATTTTTTTACGAAAAAAAACAACTTTTTTACCCAACGTCAAAGAATTGTGAACGCCCATGCTGAACACCAGCGTAATTAAATTTGCTCTTATTACGAAATTTAATACCGTGATTTTGGACGGTTGGGCAACACTCGTCTTCAAAATGACATTCAGGGAGGATTTATTTAGCTAATGCTCGAGATAAACATGACTTCCTCACCATTAACATTTAACCCTACAGTTAGCGATATTCTGGCAACTAATTTGTTTATTGGCGAAGTGATTTTTGAAAGTCTGGAGTCTTTCCGTAAACTGCCAGACTAAAGTTGATTATTGGTAAGGCCGATAAAAAAAACCTACATCCGAGGAAAATATATGGGTTTGCTTTTATATAAAAGTGCAATAAGAGTTGTTCTTCTTAGAGAGATGTACATTGTACAAACTTGTTTATTTAAACTATATACATATCGTTTGTTGTATGATCTATGGTCTAAGGCTGCCTTTACCGGTCATCAGATTCTTACGAACTTGAATGTACCTTGAATGAGACTTTCTTCAGATATACCCAGTTACCTAAAGTGTTACTTGAGTCTACAATGCCCTGTTAGGATACGGGGGTAATTTATTGAAATCTGCATGCCCTGAGTGTTATGGCAGGTTCTTGCCCTGTTTTCTTTCTCTTGTTTCCTAAATTCTTCTTTGAGGGAGTGATCCCCTATTCCGCAGAATGGTTCAGGACCTATGAAAGTTTCTGCTGCTCCCTTTTCTTACTACAGAGTCGGCCATTTCATTAGCCTCTTTTCCTACGTGGCATTCAGTAGAGGGTTATTTTGTTTCTCCTTCCCAGTTCACTAAGTTTTTGTAGGCATTCCCATACAAGTTTTATGTACCACTTTGTTGTGTGATTGGTCAGTCTGTGAGTTGTGTATTCACTGCTCCAGTTCTTCTAATCTAAATTCTAAATCAAATCTTTTGATGATATCGTCTTCGTCTCTAGGGAAGGCCAATAATGGTTGTTTTTTGAGTAGTCCGTCAAACTGTGTGATGCACTTTCCAGAAGTTGGTCTCAATCTCGCTGATAACGTTGCCTTGAAGGTCGCCAAGACTTGACACTTAGTGTTGCTGACCTATTGGCATCAACCATCGATAGACCAGACAATTGACGTTGCCTCTTCGTGAGACTACGATTGACTATTTTTTTCTTCCGTGTGTATTTGGATCTCCAGTTTAAAATGATTGCCAAAAAGCGAGTAAAATGCTTCCATTGCTCCGAGATTGCTTTATGGCCATGTTTTTGTTATACCAAAAGCGATTACCTAAGTTTTTTTTTTTTTTGTCAATAGCGCACCATGACTCGTTGTCGTGCAAAATCTTTTATCAAGCTTAAATTATGGGAACCTAAAAACAACAGAACTGTTGTGCAGACGAATATTACTTTGAAAAGTTTTTATATTTTCGTAATAAATCTAGCAAACTTAACTCGCTAAATGAAATATTTATAAAACCGTATACATTATTAATTATTGGGTGATTATGATTATCTATGCTAATTTGTTAATGGAGTACAATTCCGTACATCCTATTAAAAAAAAATCCATGAATCATTCGCTGTTCCTGTGAAATTATCACCCCTATTGCGAAGATCAACTATCAATTGATAGTTGAAACTTATCAATAAAGTTATTTAAATGGTATTGCGAAGATCAATTATCAATTAAGTGTTAATCGACTGTGAACGTGCAGCAATTGTCGGTTGACAAATCGGTATTGTGAATGTCAATCTTGAACAATTTTATTGGTAGCTGTCAATTTTTCTATCAATCTCAATTTAGGTGTTGACAAGGACGACTCTTAAAAGAAAATGTTGAACATCAACGTTTTTAATTGTTATTGTTGTTATTTTTTAAGGCTATATATAGGTATACATATACATTATACATGTTGCCATTCGTTTTTCTTCCTATGTGTAATGAATTTTATCCATTTTGGGCACATGTAATTTTCCATAACGCGTTTAGCAGTTCACTTAGAATAAGGAACACTGTTGTTGCTGTTGAATGCACAAGACCAAGCAGAGCTGCAATTAATCGGTTTAAGTTTGGGTCCAATATCTTCCAAAAAATCAACGAATGCACCTCAAAAGCATTCCTTGGAAATGAAATTAGCTACCTTCGGTTTTCCAGTTCCAAAGGATTAGATGCGACTCGCAAACTCCTTCGTATTGCAGCCAATCCCACGTACTCTGTCTCGTCTTGGTCATCATCAAACCGATGACATGGTTTTCAATAAAATTCACAGATTTAATACTCGCAATTATTGTTTAATTAAATTGTTTGCAAAAATCGTAACAATCACTCTTCAAATCAAAAATATTTTAGAACTGTCAAAGTTGAGTTTTCATTCACAATAACTTTATTTTTATCAATTGTTTTTCGCAATACCAACATCAATTTTATTTGATAAATTTGTCAATCTTCAACCGATTGGTAGTTGATCTTCGCAATAGGGCTGTATGATAAATCTGTCAAGAAAATAAAACCGGATACATAGTGATAACTGATTGAATAAACAAATGTCGTAGTGGTCATGATAAAGTGCTAATCGGTATGAAGCGCTGTCAAAGTTAAAATACACAGATTACATATAACGTGAACATAATGGACGGCGCCGCTGTAGCGTGTGGTAGCGACTGTAGTACATATTGGCCAACTTTTAACTTTTGCAGCGCGACATGTCGCAAAATGAATCAAAATAATTTTCGGTTGTTTGTTTCAGTGGCGATAACTTGAAATATCGTTCAACGTACTTCAAATAAATATACATTTTAGTTTGTTCAGTTGGATTGAATTTGACATATCGTGCTACTTCATTGTATACACTTTTTGCGTGTGCAGCGCCACATAATCTGAGAGCTCGTACTACCGCCGCATACCGCTGCTACCGCGGCCTCATTGTGTTTAGGCAGATATTGCTATATTAACCTTGTGCAAAACGAATATTTGATCATATGTACCCTAACAGATGTCGTTGCTAGTGACGTTGTCACAACGAAACTCAACGGTAGCTTTTAAGCTATAAATGGAACGCTGGGTGTTGACGACCTAAACAAATTCTTTTGAGGCTATATTATTCCAAATAAATTCAAATACAAAGATAAGGTTTCTAAATATACCTACATTTATTTATTAGTCTTATTAATGAATTGTGGATAATAAAAACGTCGATGGCAAAATTGCAAGAGTAATTTATAAAAACAGTACATAAATCAATTCGTTTATGGGTTTTTATCGTCAACTAGATGAATAGGCGCAGTAGCGAAAATCTCACTGCCTTAACGATAAGAATTTTATCATCTTTCCCGTTTCGCATTAGCTGCACCGCACTCGGGCGGAAAACGTACAGAACGTACGGTTGCAGTGGCGTTGCACTTTGGATGAATGCAGAAAATAATGAAGAACGAAAAATGTACGGGGCAAATCAAATAAAGTGTTTTCCAAAGAAAAATGCCATTTTTTGAGATAAATGATTGGATGTTTATTTCACAATAAAGAGGAAGGTATGTCGTTAATAATGAAAAACAACATCAGCCAAATGGCCACCACGAGCACGCATACAGGACCCTTTCACAATAACACCTCTTATTGAAAAACCCTTTATTATGGAAATGTGTGATAAAAGGTAAAATTTTATTGGTGGGAAAACTTAATTTCCATTCTCAACCATAGAGGATCCAAACTAGAGAGCCAACTGAGAGCAGAAACGGTACATTTGCCCACAAGCTTCCTATGACCTTGTACAGCCTAGGAATTTCCTAAGTATTAGTGCCTGTACAAATCAAAGGAGCGCCATTGCTGCCGCATGCATACTTAGGAAATTCCTAGGCAGGAAATTGATTGTCAATCGGGCGGCCATTGTTAAGGTGTATTTAAGTGGGGGCGACTGTGTTCGTAATTTTTGATGCCGATTGGTTACACGACGTTCACATCGCAGTTCAAGTTAAACATTTTTAAAGTTTCTGAATTTGTTGGAAAATCGAATTTCGGATATAATATAGGTACCTAATATAAGTTCATCACAATGTCAAATACCTTTTAATAATCATTTGTCAATATCAGAAATCCATCTCATGTTATTAATCAGAGAAAAATGAACTAATATGGTTTTTTGCACTTTTGCTTTTTTTGTGGATTTTAATCTCTTAACTTCAATATTTAAACACAATGTAGGGGAAACAGTTTGTATGCCGTGGGAAAAACATATTTCAGTTTCAACATATTTTATAATCTCTTATTTGTTCCGTTTATAGTTACTATTGCTCTCAAATTAAGCTTTAACTTTTTTTCAGAGTCTGGATAAATTTGCGAATCTTTATTTCTGAGCGAAATTCACACCTACTTACACTAACACCAAACATTTGTCATTTGTCAAATTGAAAGTGTGTTATTTTACGTTCTTACAGACGACAAGTCTGTAATTAGTAATTCAATGTTTTGCAATAATGAGCTACCATAAATTTAATGTCGAGACTGAAATTTGTTAAAAGTACTGCGCTATATCTACAAAACACGAAATAGAACATGAGAATACCTATAATAAACAAAATTATTTGGATTCTCACGATTGAATACGCCAAATCCGAAATCGGAAATTATATCGCAAAATACAATTAAATAGCACATTATTAGGCGTGTTTTTTGAGCTTCGATCTCAGCAAACCAAAGAAAATTATGATTTTCAGCACGCAATTCCAACAACTACTAAGAGTCCTCATAGTGTCAAATAGAGCGTAGTGGTTGTAATTAAGAGCTGAAAATCATACTTTACTTTGATTTGCTGAGTTCGAAGCTCAAAAAAACAGGCCTATTGTATTTTTGTTAGGAGTTTACAGACATAGCTACTTGTATTTTTACGATATTAATACGTCTTTTTTTTTAAATATGAAAAGCATTTGTTCTTATGTAACATCATTCAACTACAGAATTTCCAAACGCACTTTGATTGTGTACAAATATGGTGCTAAATAAACGAATCTAAAAACATCCAAGCCAAATGGAATTTTATTTTCGGGAATACATTTTCTAAAAGTTTATTTTTGCCCTAGTGGAACCTTGGGCTTAACTGCATGTTCTTAACCTATTTATGGAACAACCCCCAAGGTTCAGCTGCATGAATTCTGCTGTCAAAAATGTAATTCATATAAACAAATTTAAAAAGACCTGAAATGTGAATGGATGAACATTTTTTGGAACCGAATATGGATAGAGAACAAGTAAAGCTATATAAAAAAACATACTCAACATTTATTCGTGCTACATTTATTGTTATAAATGCATTTACAAATTATTTTTAATTGAAAAATTACCACCGGGCGGCCATTAATTACACGTATTCACCGACAGGAAAAATAAGAGCGCGCGAGAGAGGGCTGTCATTCAAAATTTGCGGGGAAAATCGGGTAGGTGCACGGGAGTTGGCTCCCTAGTTTGGATACACTCTGTTCTCAACTATTGTTTATTATTTTAGTTTTGTACAGAACTTTCGCCTTTCGAAGATCGCTTTTTTGTATGTTTTAAATGCCATACAAGATGAACTCTCTGTTCCTTTAAGATCTGCTGCTGCAGTTCCAGCCATCTTATAACTATAATCTTATAACTGTTACCTTAAAGTTTTTTTTAGGGAAACTAGGCTATAACGACTATTCCCTTGGCATGGCACAATAAACAACATCAAGTTCTATTACAAAGGTACATAGAAAAAATATTGCGTCCAAAAAACATTAATTTAAAAAAAAAACTCACATTTTTTGTAGAAACAAATTTTCCGTTTTAGAATGCTTTTGACATTCGAAAACGAGTTGCCGGGTACGGAAATTACACTTTCCGAATTGTCTATCCGAAAGAGCAGATTTCATTCCGTTTTAGAAATAGAGAGTACAAAATATTCGTTTTCGGAGATTTTCACTATCGGAACGAAACGCAAGTAGGGCCCCAGTTCAATTACAATTTTTGTTTTAAATTGGTTTGCTTAAGTTTTACTCGTCGGGAGTAATAGATAGGATTAGATTATATCAGATTTTATTAATTAAATAAAAAATAAAATTTATTACAAATCTTTACATTAATCGAAAATCAAAGAAAGCATGACAATAAACCGTCTGCCTGCCCATTGACAATATTTTTTACAATAGCCACTTCTTGTTATTATAATTCAGTAAAATAAAAGCTAGGGTTGGAATCGACTAAGTTGATAGTCACAATTCATTTTGTGAAGCCCAGGGTTTTCTATTAAAACTAAAAACTTTCTGATATAATTCCTTATACGCGAACAGACGAGTCACATTCAGTTCGTTGAGCATATTCAGGATATCTTCATCGGGAATTTGATCTACTCCAGAAAAAAGTGCCGCCTAGTTTCCCTGAGCGTAGGACATCTACCCAGGAAATGAAATGTATACTCCCTCTCCGCCATTATACATATATGTATAACACGATACCGGTAGATCTGCTGCTCTATGTTTTATTGTAAGTGAGATTTCCTCGGCACTAAACAATCATCTTTGAGTAATTCCGATCCCCAAAATCATAATTCAGCCGACTATAGATAGATGGATGCAGTGATTCCGATGCTTCTCTTTCCGATTGCTATCTGAAGTTAAGATCTACAGCTGCAATCAACTGATACAGCTTTGGCTTTCATGATCCCAGGTTTGCTTCATTCAAGTCCAGGCTTTTTCCACATGTGTGCGCAAGGTCATTTAACTTACTGTATAGCAACTATTTTGTCATCATAGTGCTTTCAAGGCCACTTGTCTTGGTAATCTTTCCAAAGGCATATTATATTGTCTTCGTAGCCAGTGGTATCCAGCATTATGACATAGTTTTGGGGTGTTGAATGGCAAACGGAATATCCTTTTTGATATAAAACCTCAGTAGTTTTTCCACTTCTCCAAACTGCCTCGAAAACACGAAACTTGCTACTATGAGATAAATACTGTTAGCAAAACATTTTCTCCAAGTTGTATTTATCACGGTTTTGGATTTTTGAAACCTGCTTTTCAGGACGTGTTCTTCATGTTGTACTTTTTAACGACTTCGATCTGCTCGCCGTTCAAAAATCATTGTCACTAGTTTTGTATTTAAAATAATTTTCACTTCAGATGAACCTACATCAAAAATGATGTCCCACTAACCAGTGACAATACAGAGGCCACCCCCCTACCCAACTCATAATCCTCTCGCCGCTGGCGCTGTCCTCCTCAATTTTTTTAACTTTCTTTTTCAAATTCGCCATTTTTTTGTATGACTTGCAAAAACATACAAAAAATATGAAATAAATGCTGCCAACCGTGGGGGAATGTGATAGAGTTCGGGAATACGACATCAACATTACTGAATGCTATTGGTTATTTATTTTTTTTTATTTTTTTAAAAAGCTAATATATGATTTTTTTGGTTAATAAAACTTTCTAAATGAAATGTTTTTTTATAGTAAAAAAACATATAAATAAGTGGCGATTCGACTCCTGGGCCCATGCTCCGTAACTCATGTGATAAAAGTTCGCATAGAAAGCATTAACATTTTTTTTTTTTTTCAATTTGTATTGTTTTAGTGAGAAATATATCGATGTGATAATTATAGAACATGGGCCCTGGTTGCCACTAACAAATCTAAAGTAGCTTAGCCGATTATTCAAAGATTATTGCGATTCATACGAAGTAAATCATATAATATCGTCTGAAATTGATAATAAAAAAAAAAAAAAACAAAAAAAAAATAGTTGGCGCAACAGGTCCGGAGAGACCCTAGGCCTAGTGATGTGGTTCGATGTGAATACAAATAAAATCCCTTTGTTAATCTTGAATTACACTTTATTTCTTTGATGTAAATACAAAATAAAATCCTTTTGTTAATCTTCAATTACACTTTATTTCTTTGACTGTTCACGTTTGTATTCTTTACTTAACTCACCTAAAACTATCTTAAGCTCTACTTCTTATAGTTGAAGTCTATTTCCGCTATACACAGGTGTTGTTCTTACATAATGTCAACTCATCACTTGGTTATGCGAATGCAAAGCATGTCCGAGGCTGCGTAATTTTGGGGAATACCTGTGTGTAGTGCAATTTAATTTACAATGTAGGCACAAGAGTTTTTGATATTTGGAACGAATGGAAGGGATCTACAATTTTGTGGCGACTCTAAACGGCTAATTGAGAAGCTCTTTCAGGACAGTTATACTCTCGGATGTTTGTCAGACGTTCGCGAGAGGTGGCGCAGTGGAAAAAACCGTAAGTTGGAATTTGGGTTTTTGCGGGAAATTGATAATACCATTTATTTATCTCATGAGGCGATACGATTTTTAATTCGAGACGTCACTCGTTATATTGCCTATGAAAGATAGTTGCTATCTCTGAATAGAAAAAGCCAAATAAAAGATTACAGCCAACCGATTTGGCAGCATGGGCCCCTCACCAAGTGTGTTCGATTTGCTTAAAAGAATTGCGTCAGTGGCTAAAGGGAGAAAAAAAAAACTTTCGATTCAGCACTCCGATGATTTGGATGGAACCACGGAATCACTATGATGACTGTTACTTTTGCTGCACAAATATAAAAGGATTCAATAAAAAAAAAAAAAAAAAAAAAAATTCAATATCCTGTAGTTCAGTCCGCAATAGGGCCCATATCTCAAGATCCTTCAGTTGCCCGAATTTAATAACTTGGTGCGTGAATTAGATCTTTCTAAAATTGCAGCAGAAGTTTTAGGATCTCGACTAAAGTGGGAGTGGTAGTGGGATAGCCGCAACAAAGATTTACACTGGATAAGAAAGGATTGACCTTTGAGAGAATCGTTGAAACCTGGAATGAAAAATATATTGAAAGAAAATTTGGTCGATCCAGCCAAAGTGCTTCTACCTCCACTTCATATCAAACTTGGACTAATGAAACAATTTGCGGAAGCACTATCAAAGCAAGGAGAGTGTTTCAAATATCTCTGTGATAAATTTCCATCACTTTCAGAAGCCAAGCAAAGAAGGGATATTTGTTGTTCCAGATATTCGAAAACTCGTGAAGGACAGAGACTTTATTAAAAATTGATTGATTTTACCAGGCAGCATGAAAAAAGTAGAAATTAGGAAATAGTTGATGTATTAGTTTTGAAAATGCAATGCAATAATTCATTTTAAGGTCATATCTTCGTAGAAGATAACCTGTAGTTTGGTCAAGCTTTAATGTTTAAGCTAAAAAATTTACATTGAAGCTTATATCTAACAGTTTTATGACCATAACTGGTTGATGTGATGTGCTTACAGTCCTAATCCACACATTTTAAATGGGACAAACAACATTCTACCATTTGTATGGACGTATTGACCGGCGCTTAAGACGTCACGAATAATCATTATTTGACATTTAACAAATAAAACAAAGCACACGTTTAAAAGAAACAGATACAATAGCATTTGAAGTGAGTTAAGACTATATTCGGGAGCATTTATCGCATACAAGATGGCGAACAAAAAAAAAAAAAAAAATTCAATGAACAACTCTCAAGTCATCGCCAATCTCACGCATTCTTGTTGAAGATTATCTACTGCTTTGACCAAATTAAAATGGGAATTCAAGATTCCACAAAATTCCAGCGATTGTGCTTGCGACTTATTGTAAAAGCAAAACCGTCGCTTATTGCATGACATTTCATTTCAGATTCTTCACAATCAAATCCAACTCCACCAGCAACAAAATTTCAGAGGATTGAGGTTGCGCAACAAAATTATAACTGAGCCTACTTTCAATTTCAAATTATGTAGCGGTAGCGGTAAGCCCATGAAAATAATTTAAAAATTAAACATTTTAAATACCTAATTTTTGTTGTATTGGAAGTGACACTATGTACCTACTCGTTTTTCTATGCAAGTGTGGTTGTCCATAAAAAGTTCTATCCCAAAACCCATCCATAATGGGAGTTGCTACAACGCGTTTGCCTATCTCGCTATCTTTTACAATCCCATTTTTCAAACTGTAACCAACCATACCAAAATAGTGTCCTATCTATCTAACTGTAACGAACCATACAGAGCTACAAAATTTCATTGAAATCGGTTGAGGGGTTTAGGAGATCGACAACAGCACCACCTATCGGTTCCAAAATTGTCCTAGCTTTCAAACTGTAACCAACCATACACACCCACAAAATTTCATTAAAATCGGTGTTCATGTGTTTCTCGTGCACGCATAACACTTGAGCTGTAAAGAAGCTATTAGATTAAAGGAGTTGAGTTTTCGGTCTTACAAAGCCAACCCATCTGAGGAAAACCGAAAGAAGTTTAAACGAGCCAGAAATGACTGCAATGCCCTCATAAAGCGTGTCAAATTCTTATATGACCAAAAGTTGAGGCAAAAAATACTACAATGTCCCAAGGGTAGTAGAAACTTTTGGTCATTTGTAAAAAATATTAAGAATTCTGCCTCGTCAGCAATCCCAACGCTCATTTACAATGACACTCCAGCTGTCTGCTCTTTACACAAAGCTAATCTGCTCGCCGCACACTTTGCTGCCAGCTCTATGCTCCCAGATTGCGGTTTGTCTACACCTGTACTCGAGTGCGTAGAATTTACCATGGGACCAATCCACTTTCGCACTCGTACAGTCGCAAGAGTACTTTACGATCTCAACATAAATAAATCCGCTGGTCCAGATCGTATCTCCCCCATCGTTCTGAAGAGGTGTTCTTCCACGCTGGCAAAACCACTGCGTAAGCTTTTTCATCTGTCCTATTCTTCTGGACTCTTTCCGAGTAGGTGGAAAACAGCATTTGTCCAGGCCGTCCCTAAAAAAGGCGAATCTTCTTCTCCCACCAATTACCGACCCATAGCACTTACGTCCATTCTTTCTAAGGTCATGGAAACGCTGATAAACCGTCAGCTTATGAAATATCTTGAATCACGGAAACTCCTCAATGACCGGCAGTACGGTTTTCGTGGCAACAGGTCTACTGGTGATTTGATGACTTATCTCACCGAGAAGTGGAACCAATCTCTCCATCACTTCGGTGAATCGAAGATTGTTGCGCTCGATATTTCAAAGGCATTTGACAGAGTTTGGTATCAAGCTCTTTTGTCGAAAATGCGTGCTTATGGGATCGATGCGTCTCTTATTCAATGGATTAGAAACTACCTTTCTGGCCGTTCAATTCAAGTTGTTTTGGATGGTTTCAGCTCTGAAACTCACCATATAAATGCTGGTGTTCCCCAAGGTTCAGTTTTGTCTCCGACTCTCTTTCTCATTTTTATAAATGATCTCTTGTCTGCAACTTCTAATCCAATCCATTCCTTCGCTGACGACAGCACTCTTAGCTTTTCATATTCTTTCCAGGACTCACGTCCCTGCTCTTCGGCCGTAGAACTGGAACGGCAACGTATGTTAAGCTCATTAAATTCCGACCTTGACAGCATTTCAAAATGGGGTTCAGAAAATAGAGTGGAATTTAATGCTTCAAAAACACAATGCTGTCTGCTGTCTCTAAAGCGAAACCCAAATCTACAGCCATTATCCATGAATGGCACTTGCATTACCGAAACCGAAAGACTTTCTATTCTCGGTATGTGCGTTCATGACAACCTTCGTTGGAATGACCATGTACACGAAGTCGCCAAGAATGCAGCGAAATGTCTAGGTTTCCTCAAGTGGTGCAAGAAATATTTTACCCCTTCTGATCTGGCTACAATATACAAGGCATTCATTCGCCCAAAGCTTGAGTACAATTCCCACATCTGGTCTGGTGCACCGAAAACTATATTGCACTTACTAGATAGGATCCAAAATCGTGCGATGAAACTAATCGGAGACACGAATATCGCGAATTCTATCAATTCGCTTGAACATCGTAGAAACGTTTCGTGTCTCTCATTGTTTTATCGTTTTTTTCTACAAACAGTGCTCAAATGAAATTGCCAACCGCATTCCTCCCCTTCAGAAATTCAACCGCAATACTCGCCATGCTAGGAATGCCCATCAGTTTACCATCCAGCCCATCTTCGGACGTACAATGAAATACAGAGACTCTTTCATAAGCCGTACAACGCGAATGTGGAATGCCTTGCCCAGCTCTGTCTTTCCTCCTCAGTACAATTTACAGACATTTAAGACCAATGTGCATCGGTATCTCCTATCTCCTCTTTCCCAATTTCCTTAATGCCCGCGCTGTGTAAAAACACTATAAGAGTGGTCACAACCTCTTTAGCGCGTGTAAATTATAAAAAAAAAAAAAAAATATATATTTCATTTCATTTGTTTTAATTGAATGCTTACAAGTTTTGTTAAAATCGGTAAATGTGTTAAGGCGTGAATCGTCGACAAACGAATACAATTTTAAAACTCAATTTATATTTATATAGGCTAGCAGAACCCCGCTGGCTTCGCCAGGATAGATTAAGTGGTTTCTTTTTGTTTTTTAGAAAACAAATTGTTTCGTTCAATTGATCAACGTAATTATCTCACTCAACTAAATTGGTTGAAAATTAAGGGCGACAGAGGGAAACATTCACTTTTTGCCACTTTGTTTTATATATATATAGAGATAGAGAAGAGATTTGGTCTGATACAAACCGTATCATATGGGAACGGGGTTTTTGAATACTATAATGACACTCGTCTAGCAAATATTCATTTTTAACACTCGTATTGTGTGTAAATATTATAACTTGTATTGACATTAAACATCGTCGAAATTTTAAATTTAGTCAAAGCTATGTGCTAATATCTAAGCTCTACATTTGTTCGTTTTTATTTTTGTTCACATGTTTTAGTAATATATAATTTAATGTAGGTGCACTTCACCTTGTGCGTAGTAATTCATAAAATGAGTTAACTTTAAAACATGATTTTTGTTGACATATAATTTTCTTTTAGGAAGTTTGCTGTTTTGTCATTGTTAGGTTAAGACTCAAATATTGTATACATTTTGTAGGAAGGTATGCGGTGGATCCGTGTAACATTTATAAAATTTGTCATATTCTAAACAAATAAATATCTTTATCTTCATCGGTTTCTGTATTTTCTTTTTCGTTCAAGGTCTTCACAGAGAAGGATTCTCTCAGGATTCCAATTGCCGTGTTGAAAGCCGGTGAAACACGTGCCCTTAATCCAGATGTGGAATTCTACGACACTTCAGTTACATTCAAGCTAATCAAAGGCAATGGTCCAGTCTATATTCTTGGACAAAATCTTAAGGACGATGTCGAAGTTGTGGACATGGACGATGAAGACACCGACGAAGAAGATGATGGTGAGGAGGAAGAAGACGAGGCACACCCCCCAAAGAAGAAGCAGAAGGTCGAAAACCATGCCGACGGTAAAGGCCCCAAAAACAAGAAGAAATAAATGCCCTTTGACCGCATTTGATGGGCTATATTTTTTTCTAGTTCCTTCTCCCTCATATACAAATTTTACTTTTGCAGTTAAATTAGGTTAAAAATTAATTTTTAAAGAAAAAACTAAACATAAAAATTGATATAAACGCAAAGGTAAACAGTACTAAGAAATAAACACCAGAACCATCTGCAATTTGAATGGTTTTCAGTTAGAAACTGGGGCCACCCAAACGACATGCAACATTTTTTCAAATAACGTAATAGATTTTTTTTGTTAATACATATACAATTATATGTAGGTACCTAGGTCTTTAAAGCAAATACAACAACCTGACTTGTTTTATAATTTATTTGAGTACTGAGTTATTTGGCGCTCGTCTATACAAGCGATCTACTAGTGTAAGGTGTACCAACTTCCGTTAGTCCTAATCGCGATTGAAAATGTTAGTATTTGGATTTGAATTTTTCTGTCTATATATCAGCAACACCAGCCACACAGATACAGATACAGCAATAAGCAAAATGTAAACTAATAATACAAAGTCTAAACTAACTTAGTGGTATGCGTTATATTACCTCTCGTCAAATTGTATTACCTTATATTGCCCTAGACTAGACAGACATGAGAAGTAACTGCTGCAGTTTAATCAAGTTATCAATATCAATTCAACTGCACGAAACTCTCTTATTGAACTTGAATACATTTTGAATTTTCTGAATCCAATTGTATATAAATAAGTGATAACTGAAAGCAAATAAAGTTTGTTTACTATTTTTAAAGAGTTGACTTCGATTGGCTTGTTTTTTTTTCAGAGAATATCATCGATGGGTGAGTACTGGTAGTTAAACAATTTAGAGTATTCTTACCAGATATGGCCAGAGCAAATATTGACACATTGTGGGATGTAAACAAGAGGAATAGATGAGTTTATTGGAAATCGTAAAAGGACAAAACGTATTTAACTTTAGAAAAAGGTAAGAAATTAAAGTTATTCAGCAAGAGGGAAAGTTCAATTCAATTCAGTTTATTATTATGTATATACATTTTGAAAGTACATTAAGATAAATATTTTTTATCGTACATAGAGTTTAGTTTAAAAATAAGAAATAGGAGATTAAAGTAGGCAAAAAAAAAAACAATTGAGATAGTGATAACCTGATGGAATTAAACAAAAGGGTTCTCTAGTCTAAAGGAACGAGAAAAAATAAGTTTTTCATATAAATATCTACAAAGGGGTCTTATGTCATTTTCATTTTTATTTTTGATCGAGATTGCTTTCACGTTCGATTTGCAAAAAAAAAAAATCAATCTTTTTTCTTTTTTGGTCTGACGCACTTTTGAGAAATCTCGATATTTTTTCAGATCTACACATACTTTCACTAATACCAATGTTTATAACACACAGCTGGCGGTTACGAATTGTTTACCTTTGGAAGTATTGCTTTTTTAGCTTAATAATTCATTTTAAGCATGTGGGAGCGAGTTTTTGTATTAAATTATGTCGAAATGTGTGAAAATCAATTGAAATGGATTTTCAGTGCAAGTGAAAGAAAATATTTTTTTGCGTCCAATCCAATACATTAAAGAACCAATCAAATACTGAGTTTATGTTCGATTTGGCAGTAAAAATCTGAAAAGCCAAATCGAAAACGACATTTAATACATTTTAATATTCCTACACCTGGGTCCTATTTGAGATAAAACTGCTACTTAACATTTTTGTAGTTTCTAGCATTTATTTCTCAATATAACATAATATAATAAAACAATGAAAAAATAGGTTCCACAAAATAAACAAAGGGATGGTCACTCTATATAAACTCTAATGTGGTATTCTATTGGGCGCTCTCAGATCAGGGGTTGAATTACCACATCCGTGATCGAGTAATACGTGACTGAATTTGTTATTGTTTTGCTTGTAAATAATATAATAAAACAATGAAAAAATAGGTTCCACAAAATAAACAAAGGGATGGTCACTCTATATAAACTCTAATGTGGTATTCGATTGGGCGCTCTCAGATCAGGGGTTGAATTACCACATCCGTGATCGAGTAATACGTGACTGAATTTGTTATTGTTTTGCTTGTAAAATCCACAAAATTCAGTGACGTATGGCTCGATCACGGATGCGGTAATTCGACCCCAGTTTTTATGTTCGTTTGGTACAAAAAAGCAATCTTTTTCAGATTTCAGACCACTTTTGCGAATCTAGATATTTTCTCAAATTTACCAACACAAGTGCGTTTGAGTTTGACAACTGGTGAAGGACGTTTAGGTTTTCGTGAATTTGTTCTACTGCAAAGAAAGGCATTGCATCGGGTGAATTTATTTTAGTAAATTGGTTATGTATAAATATTTAAAAATCAATCGAGACGCAAATTTCGAATGTTTTAATTTAAAATTTAACCAGTGAATAGAAAACGCTTTGAAAAGTGTTGAAGGCTACACATATTCGAATCGCACGAATATTATCACAAAAAAGAACAAGTGACGTTTTTATGTTCGATTAGCCACACGAAATCTGAAATCTGAGAGCGAAACTAATGTCGATTTCCATTGGGACAGAAAAAGCTTTTTTCAGAGTCAGAGCAGTTTTTCTGCTCTCGAAATCAGCTGGCTGTCAGATTTCATGTTCCATTGGGCGCAAAAAAAGCCACTTTTTTTGAGATTCAGAGCAATTTTGCGAATCTCGATATCCGAGCGAGATTCACACCTATTTGCACTAACCCCAAAACATTTGTCGTTTGTCAAACTTTAAAGTGTGTTTACTTACGTTTGCAGACGAGAAGTCTGTGAAAAATAGAAAAAAAAAAATATATTTGGCCGCTGCAAAAGTTATTAAAATAAATTGAATGGATTTTTATAAACACAAATTACAATTTAAGAACAGGTGACTTTTAAAACACGCACCACCACAGATGCAAAGGAAGAAAAATCTCGTTTTATGTTCCAATGGGCACGAAAAATCTGAAATCTGAGAGCAAAATCTGAAAATCCCAATGGAAAACGACATTACTAATTTACTAAAATAAATTCACCCGATGCAATGCCTTTCTTTGCTGTAAAACAAATTCACGAAAACCTAAACGCCCTCCATCAGTTGTCAAACTCAAACGCACTTGTTGAAAAAGAATGTTTTTTTTTTTGTACCAAACGAACATAAAAACTGCTCTGAGAGCAAAGAAAGTGCTCTGAGAGCGGCCAATCGAACACCACATTAATAAACTAGATACTTGATCGCTGAACGCGTCCAATGTCACTAAGATTTTATCGGAACGCGCCCTTTTGTGAATGAATGAATCCATTTTTCCAGCACTACCAACAAAGAATCTCAAAATTCTTTCAAATTGCAATTTTCAACGGAAAATATACCGTTTGAATAGAATTTGAAAGCTGTATCTATACAGTACCGATTGGGAAAGACGCCGTTTGTTGTTTGCAGTAAATTTCTAATTTTCTTTTTGTCTTGAATTTTATTTTTGTGAATAATTTGTTTCTTAACTAATATTTTTTGTTACAATGGAAGACAATGCAGGTGAGTTTAAGAATTAAATTTAGAATAGATTAATGTTACACTTTAACATCCTTTTTGTGTAATTCGCAGATCAAGTCGAATCTATGAAAACTCCAAAACGTTCAAGGAGATTATCGTCAAAGGAATTCTATCAATCACCACAAGTAAAGCGCAGCACTAGAAAAACTCTTATACTGCAAGGAATTGAAGAAACTGAGAATGATGTACTAGCCGTTGGTTCGGTTACGCCCAGTTCGAATAAGTTGATTGACACTGAAACACCAAGCCGATGCAATGTACTCGCTACAGCATTAACGCCTCGCCGTAGTGTTCGAAAATCCATTAAACCCGTGCAGGACTATGAGAATATAATTGCCCAAAAGGGTCTATGCTCCAAACGAGCTATAAACTATACAGTTGAGGACCGCGAAGAGGAATCAGCTGCCGGCAAATGGATACCTGCTGTCATTGGACGAGTATCAACCAAACGAGGTAAGAAAGCTAGACGCGCGAAGAAAAATCTGTTGCAACGCCAAGCAAACATTTTGGAAGCTGAGAGTGTGGATATAGTTGATAATGGCAATCAAAACCAGATAAATGCCGATAACGAGGAGAAGAAGGTGCAGCAGGAATTAAAAATTGATGCAGAAAAAATTATCGATAAAAATCATTCAGGTGAAGTGGCTATATTATGTGATATAAAGGATGAAACCAAAAAGAGCGCCCAGGTTGGCAAAGACGAGGAGTTGAATGAAATACTTTTGAAAGAAGACATTCTTTCTTGTGAAAATGAGAAGCAGACTTCTAAGAATCAATACGAAGACTTAGAACAAGTTCGTGAAAGCAGTAGTTCCAAATATGAAAGCTGCAGTAATGATCAAGAAAGCGAAATGGGTTTGAAGGTAAATCTGCTTTATTTATGTTTTGTGCCATGTTTTTCCGGCACTGAATACAACTACATAAATATATAGATCTGTACACATAAACTAAATATATTTTACCTATATTTTGCAGGCAGATGAAAAAAATAAAATCTTACAATCTGAGCTGACTTCAAACGAAGTCCATAAAGATGAACACCAGTTGGACTTAACGGACTCGTCTATGGAAAGTGGGGATATTGAAATGACAACAATGCCAGTCACAGCGGATGATTGTATGGAAAGCTTAGTGACGCCCTTGTCATCTCCAAATAAAATCGCCAATCCACCTCCAACTGTTGGCTTGACTGACAAAGATGACGACAGCGACTGCATTATGATTTCTTTCAATGACAGTCTAAAAGCAGAGCAAGAGGACACTGAATTACAGACCTTGGACGGTTCTAAGGAACTAAAAACTATACCAGACCGTTGCGATTCCGCAGAAAGCAATATGCCGACATTGCTAGTGTGCTCAGACGACGACGAGGACGAGGAAGTATTTCTAACTAATAATTCTAAAGAGAACAGCACCAAACCGATCGCTGCTATAGCGGAAAATGAAAAGAATACGCCTCTTAACCGTACATTTGATGCTGCTGAATCGCCAACAAAAAATTTCGAGTCATCTATTAAACAAGAAACTCCGAAGCAACGTCCCTCTATGACTCGAGTTCCAACACCGTTCAAATCGGCCAAGGCAATTATTCCTGACATAATCGAGTCCCAGGAAGAGCTGGATGAAGACGGAACTCCGGAAATTCTAATAGAATCGAGAGAAACCAAACTTAAAAGCAGTCGCAAGCGCTCGTTCTCTTTCTGTGTCGATAGACCTAGAAAATGTGTGACATTCTACAGTCCAGCGAACACAACGGTTGCCCTCTTTGATTGCGATTTGATGAAAACTGTGCAAGACGATACAAACAGTAAGATTGCATAAAATTATAATCAATTGGGCTGGAAAGTCTAACGAATTCTTTTTCATTTAGATGTTACCGAACGCCGTAAGCGATCTCTTTCGGTAACTGAAACTGAAAGGGAAGTCGTAGCCTACTTCAAAGAAAGGAAACCCTTTGGTAAGATAAATGCAAGTTGCTCTCGATACGATTTTAATGTAATTTTCTTTTTTTACCTAAAAAGGCACTCCCAGTAAGATATCAAAACTGCCCGAACCATCTTCAAAATCGAAGATGCCAAATTTCGCAGCCATTCATCAAATGCAGTTTCAAAGAATGGAATCGATTGCTGATCATGTGGCGCGAAGAGCTGAACGCGCCAAAGTTCTCTCAAATTCAATTACAAAAGTCAAACCAAGTAAGTAGTATGCTGTCTATTATAATTCAAGAATGTTGTCAAGCAATTTCCATTCTTTCAGCTTCTATACAAAAGGGTCTGTCTACAAAAAATGCAGTTCTTTCCGATTCCAATCAAAGTTCTGGTCACAGCAAAGTAATGCCGAAAGCTCGCCAACGAATTGAGCTTTCTGGTATTGATAGCAAATCAAAAGCGGAAGCAAACAGCTCATTGTACGGTACAATAAAAAACCGACCCAATTCCAGGCCAGATCTATCGGAATTAAAAAAAAATTCTTTGAAATTGTCTTCGAAAGTGGACTCAAGTTGTTTCATCTTCACCGGTAACCCTAAGCACAAGCTGCCAAAACCACGATTCGATGCAACTTTGAACACCTTGAAGGCAGATATGAAAGTGCCAACCAAATCTACAGCGAATACAACTGCCGCCTCGGTGTCACACGCACACGCTATTTTGCCAGACACACGGCCTAGATTTAACACGAGCACAGCCATTGACAGACAACCGCCCAAGGGAGGACAAAAATTAGATGATCGTCGCAAACGACATCTGGACATGTATAAATCGCGAAACACGTCAAGAACTGGTGAAAACAAAGATGAAATCTTAAGAGGAGTTCGTACCAATCGCAGGTTTGAATTGCAGATGAGGTATAGGAACCGTCCGAACTAAGCTCTTGTATATTGTACGTTTTTTTAGTTTCTTAAAAGTTTTGGGGCATATTAGTACAGTTTGGTCATTCTAATGTTAAAGTGGAACTCTTAAGTTTGTTTGCAAGGAAATCATTCATTTTTACATTGTTGATTTTTAAATTTTATACTTTCGCATAACTGATTAATAAACTAATTTTATTTGACATAAAATGTTTCTTTTTTTTCGTACATACCATTGAAATGGTAAAAAAACTGTTCACTTGCGTGTGCCACCTGCGTCGCAATCATTCGGGCTACGGAATTCGTCTTCATTTCGCTATGACCAGAGTCCTCAATCGTTGGACCATCACTCTTTTGGCTAGGTCGATGTCGCTGTTCAGCCCGTAATGAAATCTTTAACAGAATTTGGAACGAAACCTGAATACCGTTTTTTTAACTAGAGACATTCTATGGAACTACCACTACTTTTCCAGTTACATAGAAACGTTGCTAGCTTTAGTAAAATTCAAGTTTTTTAATTGTTACCATTTTCAATAAAGTACAAATGTCCTGTGGACCTGCTATTTGGCTTCAGATTGTGATAATTTCGTATAGGTACCTTCACTGGTTAAATTTTATATTCTACTACTTTTAATTATGTATCTTTACTCGCCCGGCTTTAGCCCGCTATTTTTTTGGAAAGTACTTTATTGAGAAAATGCTCATCAAAGCCTCACTTTGGACAATATTAGCTCCCAAAAGTATCGACAAAAAGCTTTTCGAATGATCTTTTTTGCTTGAGAGGTGTCTTCCCCCGGTGTCTAATTGTGGTGGTTTTGGAGACGATTTCATACATACGAACAAATAAACATTTATTTATGTATATACTATATACATGAATATATAGACTATTTTAATTACAAAAGAAATCGTTTATTACAGAAATAATAGAAGTGATTTCACTAATGAAATCCGATTGGGATTCTACAACTCGCCGCCAGTTGTCAGCGTCAGGCGTATAGCCAAATTTAAAGCTACCATTATAACATCAAGCCGCAACGCACTGCCGATCGGTGACCATCGTCAATCCATACAAAAATTTTGAAAATCACACGGATGATGACAGTCCGTCAATTATGTAAAATGCGTTGACCTGTGATCTGCCTCCTCGGTGTTTTTTTTTTTTTTATCTTTCGGTGTCAAAATGTTTACAAAAAACATTGACGATCACAGAACGTTAAAACCAGGTTGAAACTATTATTATCAAAGTGATATAAAATAATAAACTTCTCAAAATTTTCGTTGGTGAATAAACTCATGATCCCATGTATAAAATCTTTAAAGATTTGTGTTTATTTTATATTTCTTAGAAAACCCCACAACCATAAACACTTAATAGTGTTCATTTCAAACTTCGCATTAAAATATCCCCAATTGTTGGGATGTTCCCTGATGTAAATGAGACACACCGCCTGTTTCCCATGAGAAAATCCCAATTTTCCCACGCTCCGTGGTATTTTCCCACGATATGGTAACACCGCATTTACACTGAAAATATACGTGATTAAACTTTCTTCAATGGGTGCTAGACAGAGAACGCAGTACGTACATTACATTTTCTGCCCATAGGAACGTACTGATAAATGAAGAACACATTCGTCCCCCATATGAACGGTAGTGTTAGTGTGTTCTCTACTTTTTCCTCTTCTCAGTAACATTTTAGTAATTTTCTGTGCTGCATTCTTCTCCGTTTTCTTGCGGGCACTTTTTATTTGTAATATTCAATTTGTTCATCGTTTCATCGTCCTTAAATAACATTATTCTTGTTTGTAGTATTCTAACCGCCCTCGCAACTATTATTCGCGTTCATTTTGCACCCTAGAAAATGAAAAAAATTGGAATTTAATTTCGCCGAAGACGATGGTATCAAATCAAAAACGAACCAAAGAAAAAAAAAAAGTGTAAAATTCCCCTCAGTACTTTTCTGCTGCCAATGGAACGTTTGCTGGATTTAGCCATAACTGATAGTTGAGGTTTTCGTTAAAATTTCCGTAGTGTGTGCATTATTTTGATTGTTTTCAAAAGTTCAATTTATATCGGCCAAATTCAAGTTATTAAATTTGTAGCTGAAATTGTAGTGATTGTGTGGAAAAGCAGGAAAAAAGGAAATTGTGTCGTGCTCATCGGAGGTGTCTATCTCACTCTGTTCGTTCATTGGTGGCATATGTTCGCTCTCGTTTGCTCGCATTTGACAGATCCTAATATAATTATTTTGTTTTGCTTTTGGGGAGTAGTGTGAACGGTTGAAAAGTGGAAAATACGGTGAATTGGTTAATGCCTGTGATTTTCGACTTGCTTAAGTGCATATGAGCAGTTTAAAAGTGAAATAGAAAAGCTGTGTGCTAAGGTTTGGAAGACAGAACGTCAAAAAATAACGTACTTTCAGAAGGGTGAGGGTCGATCGTAGGCGGCAGCGCAGGGCAGGAGCAGGCAATAAATTCAGTTGACTTCACGGGCGCACATCGTCGTAAAACAAAATGGCAGTTGGATTGACTTGGACTTGGGTGTGAATGAACTAGTAGTAGAAGACAGATACACTGCTGCGCGACCGTCAGTGAGAACAGTGTGAAATCGGGACAATTGAATCGCCGTCAACACTGCTGCTGCTACTATATTTTTTCTACTAGCCTACTACTTTTTGCCCTCGACTTCTTTCTCGTCGCTGTCGGTTATAATCGCATCTTCTCTTTTGGGTTGGTCTTTAATGCCCCGCAGGGAAACCTTACGACGAAGGGTAGTTGGAAGTAGACAAATAAAGACGGTGAGGATCATTCGAATTAGGAGTCTCCCAATAGAACCTTAATGGTCACCCTCAACACCAATCTGCACTAAATACGAAATCTATTGCTTCCCACATCTTCCAGCAGATCATGCTAGAAGCAGGTGGAACCTAAGAGGAAGTAAAAAGGAAACGAAAGAAAACAGCGGAAACGAACGAGGACAATCGATTGCAAGAGTAAAACTCTCTTGCGTACAAAACTTGCACCTTTGGTCCTCATGCGATGGCACTTAATGTGAGGACAACAATTCATTCTATACAATAAAGAGATGCATTCTCTCATGTTCAAGCTCTAGCATTTGGCACAAACATGAAACTGAGAGATGAAAATTGAAGATATTATCATAGAACGTGATCATCATCGTCATCATCATCACCATCGCCTTTCTGGTGCTGCTACTGCATCGGCAGTAAAAGTTCAGACGCCTGCATCATCAACCACAATAAAGCGATCATCGTCTCTAGCAATTAATGCGCCATTCCCAAAAAATTATAAAAATGAAACAATATGTACAAAAATGAGCGATGAGAACAATTCAATTAGTGCAACAACAGTAGCGATTAAGAATGGCTTAAATGGTGCTACTATTAACACATCATCATCATTGACTAGTTCATCATCGTCATCTCTTAATTCGTCATCGGGGAGTGGAGCTACTATAGTGGCGGCAGTTACTGATAGCAGGATACACGTTAGTCGAGCTAATCCAATACATTCAAGCAATAATCATCACCATCACAATCCAAGTAATAACAATGGAACTGCGTCAACAGCGACGACGTCGGCGATATCGGGCAGACATGTCAGTGGGATTGTTAGGATAAAGACGGAGCCGGTAGAGAACAATGATAGCGAAACGGATTATTCGGCGTGTAAACATTTGGTGGGTGGAGCATCGGGGAGCGAAGTTGTTGGCAGGATACCAATATCGTCGGCATCGGGAGTGGCAGCAGGAGCTACCATGGGTGGATCAGTGCAAGGCATCGGTGGGAGGTTGCAATTTTTTAAAGGTATGTAACTATGATTTTTTAGAACTATTTTTTTTCAAGGTATTTATATAGACAAACCAGTTTGGATTTTGTGAAAAAATTACGGCGTTCTTTTCAAATCTAGCATTTGCGGAATTTACCAGAATGGTTTGTTTACGCCGTTGTTTCGTTTGTTTTATTTTTTAAAGCTCGATATTAGGTCTGGAATTAACTTAATCTGAGCTTTTATAGGAATTATGATGGTGTTTTAACTTTTTCTTCCCGTTACAAATTCTACTTTCGATTGGTCATTGTGACTTTACTTCCATTAAAACTGCATTCCAAGCTTCCTTTCTTATCTTTTAGTTTTTGTTATTGAAAGAGATATGGGTACTCGATGCAGTTTTCAGAAATATGAAATATAAATAAGCGGTACTCTCTTGCAACTTTGAAGAGATAAAAATAAAAATAAGTATGCAATTTTTTTCATCGGCTGTCAGATTTCGTCAGCTGTTTTAAATGTACCTACTAAATCTGTTTTTAAAACCTTATCGTTTACCCTTGTGTTCAATTCAAACAGAATTATAATTTATTTATTTGGATTACATATAGGTATACCTACCTACATACAGCACGAAACTACTGAACGGAAGTTAGGTAATCCATCTGTAAGTTAATATTAAGCGAACTAAGGAAACCGAAGCTGTATTAAATTTCATGAACAGAAGCCGTATTTTATTATCAGCCATGATCTATATAGATCATCGATTTACATGCAATTACAACAACAGCACATGATCCTGCTTCCCATCGAGGTCATGAATGATGATCTGAAAATTATTTCTACTATTTCTCGCTGCGTTGTTTGGCGCTGTTTGTTTAATTTTTATATGTTGGTGTGCCTGTAAACGATAGCCAAGCCACACGTTGCCAGACTAAAATTTTCAACACCATTCAGAACAAGCAATCAACAAGCATATTTTTCACATGCAAATAAATTTCCCGTCCGTATTTCGAGCAAAATATTTCATAAACATTTAAGTAAATGTTTCATAACCATTTATTAACAAAAAAATGTTTATGAAATATTTCGCATTTTCCTAATCGTAAATAATTATATTTTCACAAGTTTTCCTGTAGAAAGGTGAGAGTTGTTTTTTGTTGGCTTCTTATATCATAAAATACGAATTCCCAAAAAATCTTGGAATAATGAAAAATGGAAACTAGCAGGCTGTATAAATTTAAATTATTTTCAAAGCTAATTATTGGGAAACACATTTCTTTTTTATCACAAAATAGTACAAAGAAATAATGTAATTGCAACAATTTTCGTTCATTTTTTTGTAACTAACTTCAGTTTGTTCATTTGGGTTTTCGTGTTTAAACCGCTGTCATTTACTTCGTCTTAGAATTCCAATTACCGACGAGAAGTGCAAACTGCGGTAAGATTTTCATTACCTACATTTCGAACTTATTGTAAACCATTTCCTTTTAAAAACAAAACGCACCGTATAAGGTATAACGGAAGCGGTGTTGTTGTTTTCGAGCCCCTGGCCATGATAACAATTAAAAACATTTTCATAAATATTTAATAAATACTTCATCGGCTTTTCAACGGCAAAAAGATTTCCGAAATGTTTGACAAAAAAATGTTTCTGAACAAATCCTTCGCTGGTCTGGATACACATTAATAAGCAAAGAAAAACCCAAATATGAACTAGCCGCGAAATATTGTTTATTTGTTGCATAAATTTTAAATTAGTTTTTAAAAAACAATATCGAAAATCAAAACTACTCAAATTTGACTCAAATGGTAACACCTTCGACAAGCAAGTGAAATGTCATGTCCATTGAAATCATGTTGTGACGTCACGCTGCACCGAATGTTTGCAATATGGCTGGTGGCAGTATGAAGTTTGTCTTCATGTTGCACCGAATGCTTGCAATATGGCCCGGTGGCAAAATGAGGTTTGCCATACTCATAGCAACTGTAGCCATAACTTAAAAATAAAATTCTTCAATGATCCGTATTGTTTTATTATTGTGATCTGATCCGGATCAGATCACGCTGATAATAAAATACGGCTAGAAAGCGAATGTTAAGTAATATGTAAAATATGTATCCCCAAACTTGGCGCAAAGCTCGTGCGATTTTACAAAATTGGCTTATCCCTCATGTGGTAAAATTGAAGTCAGTTGTTTCCTTAAATTTCTTAATAGTTAGTGAATCAGATAAATTAAAATTGAGGCCCAACTCTTATTTGTAGTAGTCATAGTCTTTCCTATGGATACTTGTTAAAGATCCTTTTCATCGGGTACACTCTTTTCGAAGAAAAACATTTTAACACTAAATCTTTTTATAATTTCTTTCAGATGGTAAGTTTATTCTCGAATTGGCCCGTGCCAAAGAAGGTGAGAAATCCGGTTGGGTGTCTGTTCCGAGAAAGCAGTTTCGCTCGCCATCGGCCTCATCATCGACTGTTACGCCCACGTATCCAAAGAATGAAAGTTCAACATCATTAAGCTGTGAGTACTCCACTGTGAATTGCATTGAACTTACTAAATGTGTGTTTTTTTTTTTTTTCAGTTTCGGATGATAACAGTTCTATACAGTCATCGCCGTGGCAGCGGGATCATTGCTGGAAGCAATCAACGCCTCGTCGTGGTATCTCAAAGGAAATGTGTTTTCATTTTAAGCGAACAAAACACATCTTAGTCTCATCGAATGGCTTGAAAACCGCTCGAATAAAACGCCGAAGACCATTAGACAATTCTGTATGTGAAACACCACCGTTTAGACTCGTAAAAAATGGATGTAGCATAGCTGCTGAGATTGAGATCAAATCTGAAATACTCTCTCCAGACGATGATGCAACGGCTTCAATGGACGATGAGAAAAGTTCCGACGATTCAAGTACAGAAAAGGAGGATGGCTCCGTAAGAGAATCATCAAAAACACCTACTCCCGAATTGCAATCCGATACTGTGGATGGTGCGCCAAAAGTCGTAGCTATAAAAAAGGAAGACGACCAATCGATAACAGAAATAGCAACCACAAGAATCATGAATGGAGAAAAAAGACTTAAACACCGAGCTAAGCTCACAACGATCATACAGAAACTAATTGACCGTTTGCCGACGGGTCTGTTTCACTTGTCGAAAACTCAAATTATTGGCGGAGCCACTCAGCAGCAACACGCGCACTCGCACAGTCATCATTTATCTCATCATATCTCGTCGACGTCATCGAGACTAGCGTCTGAGTCGCATTACCATCAGCAGCACGTTTCCCCGCGCAAGCGAATACTCAGGGAATTCGAGAAGGTTTCGCTGGAGGAGACACCAATCATTAATAGCAAACGAAGTCGTGCCAAAATTAATTCTTCAGCTGCGGCAGCGGTCGGGACGCTGCCCCTAACACCAATACCAACAAGTCGGGGAATAGTGGTGCCATCGTCAAGCAGCAATTATGTGACAAATGGCAATCGCATGGATTCAATTAGTAGTAACACCAGTAATATGACGCCAAGCACTACTCCGACAAGACTTTATAGCAGCTACAGCATTCACTCGTTACTTGGTGGAAATAGTAACTCCAGCAGCAATAGCAACAACAACAATAGCAATCTTAACAGCACTAGAATAAAAGTGGAGCATGGATTCAACGACCCGTCATATTTGCGAGCGATGCTGGCATCTCCCAAATCACCCGAAGGCAGTACAAATAGCAAATCTTCGCCGTACTCGTCCTCTACAAGTGGTAGTGCCAAAAAACGATCTCCCCCGTATTCACCACTTAGTGAGATTCATCACCAACACCATGCACGGAATCGCAGTCCCAATGTGGACGCCTCCTACGGAAACATGCGCTCACCACCAGAGGCCCACACCAATAGATCCTATGGCAACAATAGTGGCGGGGGAACAGCTGGGAACGCTTCACGCCTGACACCTCCGAGCGGGTACCTTGCTTCGCCGAAGAGCTCGAATCCAGTGGATAGCTATAAGCTTAAGTCGGAAAATCTAACAAACTCCTCGCCTAATCATCACTTCTATTCACCATACATGCTGTCGCCGAAATATGTGCCACCGCCCAGTTCAATTTCGCCCAACAATCTGCTTGCGAGCGATAGTTACCACCCAAAACTCAAAGGAGCAAAGTCACCCAGTCAACAGAATTTTCGGGCTAATGTATTCCGCACTCAGTCACCGCATGCGACCACAAGTCAACGAGTATCATCGCCCATTGCACCGCAATCGTCGCCTACGCCAGGTGGTAATGGCTCAGGAGGAGGAGGAATGACTACATCATCGCCATCATCGACCCCAAGAACTGTACCAAAAAAGACTGTCTCCATACGAAGACAATTTGCATCGCCATCGTCTTCATCGTCAAGTCCAGGACTTGGTGAACATTCAAAAAATGCTGGCAGCAGCAACAGCCTTGGCAAAGGAGAAGAACGAACGGCTATGTCACCGGATAACAGGCGGACACCAACGCAAGACTCTGCTGCTGCTGCTGCCGCTGCCGCTGCCGCTAGTAAATATCACCAACAAGCTGCAGCAGCAGCAATGATGCAACGTTCATCACCGCTAGGTGGTGGTGCATCTTCACTATATTACATGTACCCGCCGCCAAATGGATCACCGAGTCCGCATCATTCCTCTTCGTCACCATCGCCGTCACCATCATCGTCATACATTCCGCAAATAAACCCATACTACCACCCGTATGTATCGACATTGGCTGCGCTCCGTAATCCTCTCTGGATGCATCACTACCCTGCAGCAGCTGCGGCGGCTGCAGCAGCGGCCGGTGCTGCCGCAGCAATGCTTCCGTCATCCGCTGCAGGGCCAGTGCCACCACAAGCGATGCCCTTCTTTCCATATAATGGAGCTGCGGCGACGACATCATCGCACTTGCACCACTCATCGTTTGCACCTATGCATTTAGCAGCGGCTGGGCAATTGGGATTGCAGCCGCCAGCTCCTCCTGCATCATTGAATCGATCACCAGCAACGACTGACGATACAATATCACCTAGTAGTATTAAAGAAGAACATAGTTCAGGTGAGAGATGTGTGTTTAGATTTATTCAGTAGTTTGCCTTCCTTTTTGTCTAGTTGTCTCGGAAACTTTTCCCGGTACGGTTCAATAGACTAGGTGCGATCGTCGAGTTAGTTAATTTCTTCTCCTTCGCAGAACTGTCAACGATGTAAAATTAAATAGGCAACAACGAATAGTAGTTTTATTATTCCCATTTGGAAAGTAACCAAGCCCATAAAAAAACATACACAACAAATTATACTTGGTCAACAAAATAATCTCAACAACGAACAGCTTGGCACACGTTAAACATTCCACACTTTTAAAATTCTGACATAACAGTCAAGTTCGAAAACTCACCATTCTGAGGTGATTTTTTGTGAGTTTTTTTATGAGCATTATCGCCGAATACGAAAAATGTTATCGAATCACAACAAACCTCACAAGGAATCAACCTCACAAAAGCTTGTGACTTGTGAGCCCTCACACGGCAGAATCGGGCTGTAAATCTAAACATCCAAATGATTTTTTATTATTAATTTCTGACTCGCCAACGCGATAAGAGGCATGTCGACCTGAGTAGATCTATTGTGCCATAAGGTCACAAAAATTTGTTTAGGCTACTAGAGTTTATACTTTCCTAATGTAGCTGATGATACTTTCAGAAGAAATGCCTTCTAATACCACAAAGGGCTGGGCGTCACAAGATATGTTCAGTTGTTTCGTCGTCTTGAAGACATAGGCATCACTCCGAAGTTTCGGCCACATGTATTTTGTTTACGTGATATAGCAAACAGAGATCGGTGCTCTGTTTGTTAGCCAATTAGGTTTTTGAAATCGTACCTACGTAGAATCTTTTTAGCATTATTTTTGAAGGGTTAATAACTTTTTGGCCTGTCTTAGGCCTTATATACTCTGCCAATGTGGAATACAGTTATTGTATTCCCAGCTATAGCCAGGTTTCCCGCTGATTTAGAGATTGCGCAGTAGGGTTCAGGTCCTGTGAAAGGTGTTTTCGAACCTCTTCTGTCCAGTTCGTCGTGTTTTTCGTTTCCTTCAATTCTCTCGTGGAGGGTATTGAGCAATATAAGACCGATTTGAAGTCAATGGCGGGTGAGCTAAGGGCATTTCTAGCTGCTCCACTATCCCTGAATATATGGATGTCAAAGGCGCAAACCTGGCGCTAACATCCATCCGAAATGATAGTCGACTTCGTTTCCGAAATAGATTCTGTTTCCAACAATTTTTATTACATTAAATTCATCCAAAAGGTTTTCAAGTTTGAAAATAATGTTTCAAATACATATTGATATTCTTTTTCATGCCCACGGGCATTATTAACCCTGGAAAGATAATCATATTTTGCAACACACTTTAGATAATCATGGGTAAATTTGACTCACAGCGTGGTTATAACTCAAAATAGATGATACCTTCCTCAAACAACACGTCCACATACCGATAGATACTCGTGCTGACTGGGATGTTACGAACGCGCAATATATTATTCGGAATAATAAAAAATATAGAGCTCTTATTTGTTTTCGGATGAGTCAATTTGACGCAGATTATCTTTGCAGGGTTAACGTTCCCTAAATGCATCATGTTGCAGATATGCATCATAGTCAAAATAGCCGTATTTTATTATCAGCGTGATCTGATCCGGATCAGATCACGATAATAAAACAATACGGATCATTGAAGAATTTTATTTTTAAGTTGTGGCTACAGTTGCTATGAGTATGGCAAACCTCATTTTGCCACCGGGCCATATTGCAAGCATTCGGTGCAACGTGAAGACAAACTTCATACTGCCACCAGCCATATTGCAAACATTCGGTGCAGCGTGACGTCACAACATGATTTCAATGGACATGACATTTCACTTGCTTGTCGAAGGTGTTACCATTTGAGTCAAATTTGAGTAGTTTTTATTTTCGATATTGTTTTTTAAAAACTAATTTAAAATTTTTATGTTGAAATATGCAACAAATAAACAATTTCGCGGCTAGTTCATATTTGGGTTTTTCTTGGCTTATTAATGTGTATCCAGACCAGCGAAAGATTTGTTCAGAAAAATTTTTTTGTCAAACATTTCGGAAATGTTTTTGACGTTGAAAACGCCGATGAAGTATTTATTAAATATTTATGAAAATGTTTTTAATTATTATCATGGCCAGGGGCTCGAAAACAACAACACCGCTTCCGTTATACCTTATACGATGCGTTTTGTTTTTAAAAGGAAATGGTTTACAATCAGTTTGAAATGTAGGTAATGAAAATCTTACCTCAGTTTGCACTTCTCGTCGGTAATTGGAATTCTAAGACGAAGTAAATGACAGCGGTTTAAACATGAAAACCCAAATGAACAAACTAAAGTTAGTTACAAAAAAGTCGACGAAAATTGTTGCAATTATAGTACATTCTTTGTACTATTTTGTGATAAAAAAGAAATGTGTTTCCCAATAATAAGCTTTGAAAATAATTTAAATTCATACAGCCTGCTAGTTTCCATTTTTCATTATTCCAAGATTATTTGGAAATTCGTATTTTATGATATAAGAAGACAACAAAAAACAACTCTCACCTTTCTACAGAAAAAATTGTGAAACAATAATTATTTACGATTGGGAAAATGCGAAATATTTCATAAACATTTTTTTGTTAATAAATGGTTATGAAACATTTACTTAAATGTTTATGAAATATTTTGCTCGAAATACGGACGGGAAATTTATTCGCATGCGAAAAATATGCTTGTTATGAATGGTGTTGAATATTTTAGTCTGGCAACGTGTGGCTTGGCTATCGTTTACAGGCACACCAACATTTAAAAATGAAACAAACAGCGCCAAACAACGCAGCGAGAAATAGTAGAAATAATTTTCAGATCATCATTCATGATCTCGATGAGAAGCAGGATCATGTGCTGTTGTTGTAATTGCATGTAAATCGATGATCTATATAGATCATGGCTGATAATAAAATACGGCTAATATCGAATATATAACTGTTCCAGACAATATTTGTTATTTATTTTTATAGAAAAATTAGAATGAATTAAAAGAAACCATACAAACAAATATAGCCCGTCCCAACTTAAGTGAAACTTTCTTGCGCAGGTCTCTTCACATCAGGGATTTTATTCTCTTAGCGACAACAAAACTACTTTTCCAACCAGAACTACAGCTAAAAAAAAACGTGTGTGTGTCAGCTTCGATGCACGACTGAAGTTTACTCCTTACGAACGATAATTATGAACGCAACTTGTAAAATAATAAGAGAAACAAACATATATTTGTAATTATTCGGATTATTTCCCTATATTACTTCAATAAAAGCGTACCTATTACAAAAAGTACAAAATAAAACAGATGTGAATTTTTAAATAAATTTGCAATTTACTTACAATTTTCCCCCACAACAATTTAAACACACCGAATAAATCAGTCATATGCCCATAGAAGATAGAAATCAAATTTTCAATTCATATGTGCTCAAACAAGAATTGAAAAATCTCGCAAATCGTAATGCAGAAATTCTGCCACAGAAAAAGAAATGCACATCCAACTACACACAAAGTAGGTACCTGCTCATCTCATTCATAAAAGCAACAGACAACAAAAACTTGAAAATATTATGAAATCGAACCAAAAAGGCAGAAAAAGAATACTTACTACAAAACCCACCCCTCATCCACACTCTGATATCGGAAAGGGAAAGCATCATAAAACAGCAGTGCAAATGCATACGCATTCCGTTAGGTGGTTTGCCCTTTAAAAAATAGCAACTACCAGCGCTGACACCATTGCAACCGCCACCGTTGAGGTTTCTGCGCCAGCCAACTGAACTCTAAAGTCTAAACCAACGAATCGATAGTCTATCGATAGTTTTTACTATCAATACTATCGATGTTTCAAACAAATTATCGAAAAGCATATAATATGATTGAGCAAAAACTCAGTTTCGGTATCGATAAGTATCGATAATTTTATTCCGAAACTATCGAAATTTTAAACTATCGTTACGATAGCTGGAGTGTAATACCCTGTTTCCACCGACGTGTTTAAGCTAAATCGACATGATTAAGCTTAAACACCTCACTAATTACGTGTTTTACCATACATTTTCGTGATTACTAATTACGTGATTTAGACGTGTTTAAATTTTAATTACGTATCTGTCCACACAAAATAAAATCGAACATACCTTTATTATGTTCAGCACTTCATTCAGCAAACGAAAAGTCAGTGATGGGACTTGAGGAAAGTGAAACGGTGGTAAAAAAAAAATTGTCCATGATGAATAATTCAGTAAATAATGAAGTAATGGCGCAGTAAATGGTGTACACTGGACTGAAAGTTTTTGCTGATGCAATTCTTCGAGAAGAATACTGAAGGTGGTAGATTTCGAGTTCAGGTTGGTAGAATTTCTGAAAATGTAAAAAGCGGTAGAAATACCACTTAAGTGATAAAAGTCCCATCACTGATAGAGCAAAGTTGACGTAAATGACACACTAAAACACGTAAAGTTCGGTGGAAACGCGTTTCGTGATTTATAAATCACTTCGGCTAAATCACGTTGGTGGAAACATGGTGTAACACTTGATTTTACTCCTCATAAAATTTTCGTACCGGGCCCTATAACTCAAATCGTTTCTTAAGGAGGTAAACTTCAAAAAATGTGTGCGCATTTCATACACAAACATACATAACAAACATGAACATGACTGATTGTCCACACAGAACCGTCGTTGGCGCATGCAAAAGATACACATTTACCCACAACCCACCCCAAAGAAAGGGAAATTTGCTGGGTGTAGGGTGTTGCACTTCTCAAATATGTGTTTAGTAATGAAAGCCAGAGTTTCTCTTTGCCTTGCATTATTTTATGTCAATTGTGCTATTTTTCATGATTTCTTTATTTTATTGATTTTACTTCGTGCATGAAACTTTTTTCATGAGTTAGGTACTACAATAATTAATTGGTGAAACTCAATGACAGTTAAGACACGTATCAATAATAAAACAATTACGTTTTTCAATATCGCTGCAAAAAAGATAAAGTAGAGAAAAGCATTAACAATTTCATGGGATCAAAAATACCTTAAAAGAGAAAATATCCCTTAAATAAATTGCTACTGCTCATGTTTGGATCTTTCTTTTGCTTTGGGACAGGCTATACTTTTATACATTAAAGCACACACATTTACAAACACATTTTCAAGGACAAGATACCATCGTGGGTTTAATTAGAAATGTAAAACCGAAGAAATCGAAGATATATCTATAATCACATTCTAACGAGGGCTTCTTCTCCTTCTGTTTACAACCTACAGTTGTTTAATACCATGAACCGGTACCGCTTTTCTAAAGAGAAAATAGGCCAAATTTAACCTTGGCTACAACATCCAAAAATACAGTGCAGTCGACACTCTCACTCACTGTTCTTGATTTCTATTTCCACTAATTAGCCGCTATACTAAACGAAAACTTAACAATTTTGTACATTTCTTTCAGATGTCCCATTGAACCTTTCAAAACATTAAAAGATCGACGCATTGGGTCCATTTTTAGTAACGTAAGTCTAACAATTCAATGTATTGAGTTTTTTTTTATATATATTTAACGTACACGAGAACGACTATTTTATATTATTATTAAAAAGAAACATATTTATATCTTTATATATACACACATATATATAGTTATAAACTTTGAACGAAAAATATAAACAAAATAAAAGCAAACACAACAAAAGAAGCACACATCCATAATTATTTTATATTGGAAATATAAAATGATTTTTTTTTTTAACGTGAAATTGATATTTTTTAAGGAAACATATATGTCATGGTGTAAATTATTATATATTCTAATTAATTAATTGCTAAATAAAACAAACAACAAAATATACTATTTAAAACAAAAAAAAAAACAAAATTATTAGGATGTGAGAAATATGTTTTTCTTAAAAGAATCTCAGCCGTTCATGGTTTTTATATAGACTGAATGAATTTTATTTAAAACGAAAGAAATTTATAAAAACAACAAACTAGATTGATCTACGAGTTATAAGGTATAGGTGTAGACTTAAATATAAATATTTTGTAACGATTTTCTTAAAAAAAAAACAAAAAACAAAAACAATCTTTAATACAAATTTCATATTCAAATAAAAACAATGCAACCTCAAGGACAAAATAGAGAACGTTTTTGACCATTTAACACTAATTTACACAAATACAGAACAAAATAAAAAAGAAACATATAAATTCAGGTTGAAGATGCTAATTGAAATTTAACAAAAAGTGGAACACAGTGACGTGCCTTTAAAAGGATTTAAACAGAAAGAAAACAAATTGTAGAAACTTTTTAAGACAATTTAAGACTAAGAGTTTTTGTAATGCATTTCCTTATACAAATTAATTTATCTAAGTACAAAAAGTCGTTTGAGTAGTAAAGAGGAAAGAATTATGAGCAAACTTTTTAGATATTTTATTTCTTTTGCGGGTCGTACTATTATGAGATGTTCAGTGCACCAGGACAAAAATAAAAACTAGTGCTAGAGAGAAATTTTCAGCAAATTCATTGAAAAAAAAAAAAAAAAAAAATCTAAATGTCAATGTCAAAATTCTTATGTTGTTTTCCATTGGGCAAAAAGAAGCGTCTGGTAGAGTCCGGAATCGGAAAAAATCACTTCTGAAACACATTCATTGGCACAAAAAATACTCATCTGGTGATTCTGAGAAGAGAATTTCGCAATACATTTTTGGATTCAATCAGAAGCAGTTTTCTTGTTCCATTGGATTACAGAATGTGAGTGGAATGGAAAACGACATTACTATATTTGTCAGATACCCCTCCATAAACGTCAACGGACAAAAATTGTCAACGTGACGATAACTTGTCACGATAACAACTCTAGTTAAATTATTTAGATTCTGGCCTAGATGTACCTACGTTGAGTGCAAAAAGTAGTAGTAAAAGCCACATATAGGAACTGTCAACTTGGCAATCGTCGGCATTAGAGTCCTCCATTAGAAGTCAACTGAAAAAAAAACTACATGTCGTTTGGATATAATTTGATAGTACTTTGGGAGCTAAAACTCGGAAATTTTTATCACTTTTTCACAGCTTACTGCACATTCAGAGCAGGCGAGATTTGATAACAACTAATCTAGTATAGATTGTCTAATTTCGACTAATTTAAAGTTTATTTTGAAACAACTTACTTGAATATCTTTTTATTATTTGACGAATATTAAATTTACATTTTTAATATCGCATCGTGAAGAGTTTGCAGTGATGGGAACACTAATTAACCTAGTGCTGTCAAATGATTGAAATGAGAAACGAATCTTATCAAGCTAAATTATTACCAGAGGGGGAAAATCCCTGGGGTCGAATCGCCAATTCCGTGAACGAGCTACCCGGTCACGGAATTAAGTTGGTTTTACATGTAAAACAAAAACAAATTCCGTCACGAAATGCTCGATCGCGGAGGACGCGATTCGACCCCTGGCCTCATTTTTAACGTTTCCACAAACGGCGTGCATTAGATATATATTTACGTCCAAGATGCATTGCAAATGTAATTAACTATAACTAATAGTTGCTAATATTCCTTAAATAATTGAAAGTACATATTTGAAAGTTGACAGAAGCAAAGGAAAGGCTAAAAGTATATTTTGTATCGACAAATAGTTTCGACGCAGGAACTATTTCTTGATTCAAAATGCAAATATTTAGTAAACTTTTAACTTACTCGAAATAGACGCATCGTAATTGGAAGATAATAAAAGGCCCTTTAAATAAAACGTTAGGCATTACTTATTGATAATTTTACTCTGCATTTAGAGCAGTATTCTTATATTGCGTAGTGTTCAAAATGCACAATAAAATGATTATTTAAGTTATTTCAACATGAGAGTAGGTATTGCAGCATACATACACGAGCTTTCCGTAATTTTGTTCATCGAATTGTACCAGTATAAAGCTCGATTGTAGGTAATTATCAGAGGTCTATAACAATAAGCTGCAAAAGTGTTGTTTAACTTGAGCTGACAAGTGATGAGATCAACATCACAATGCGAGAAACAGATTAACACAGCGGCAGGCATCAACTGCAACTTTGACAACTTTTTAGAACCAATGTATTTTAATTACTTTGAACACATAAGCACAGCAACATCGACAGCGACATCAACGTTAGAGCTAATCCTAAATTCGCTGTTGCTGTTGCTGTCAAAGTCGATGTGTTAATCTCTTTCTCGCATAACATAACATTATGTTATACATATTTTCACTTTAGTTTTGTCAAAAGTTTTAAATGGCCGTCTAATCCAACTAAAGATACACCATTGTGGTGCGCGAACTGTCAAAAAATGAATCCAGTTGCGGAAGCTATTGTTCGACGTTTTATTTTAGTTTGGATTCGTTGTAGTGTTTGCAAGGAAATATACTCGAAATACTGAATTATAATTTATCAAACTCGTAAAAAACGTAAATTTTTTTTTAACATTGGAGCTTGTTCCGAGGATGTTGAGCGCAAGCGCAATTGATACAAAGCTTTTACACTTCTTTAGGTGGCACCAATTCGGGATAGATACTTAAGCTGATCTAGTACCATTTTATTTGAACATCTTTTTTGTTTGTAAAGGAGTTTAAGTGCCTGTATGTTCAATGTATTTCATAGGATCTGCCAGTTTATGTATGTTTTTTTTTTAAGTTCTTTTTATTTTCTATCAAATTTAACCTCATACCACTTTAACTACTCAAAAAATCGCAGATTTAATTAAAGCAAAATCAAAATCGTGTTAATTGCAAAAACATCCCCTTCAACACAAAAACTAAATCAAAGAAATCACACAGTTTGAGCTTAGCTGGGCTATTAGCCAAAAATTCCTATTCAGAAAAGACATTACTAGTTAATATATTCAAAGCAAAAAAAAAAAAAAAAAAAACACAACGTATAAATAATTAACTACTTTAGGTACTTTCAGTTAGACCATAAGAATATTTATAGTGTACAGTATTTTATATAGTATGTATACATATATTTTTATTAAATATTTCTTATTGAAAAATGCTAAACAAAAATTTGATTGAAACAAATTGCAAGTCCGCACAATGTAAGAATGAAAACTATTTTTATACTGCTTTTAAAACATTACTGTAATAAAGGAGAGAAATATGAAGAAGAAGGAAAATTATTTTTTTCTTTCCTCTAGCAAATAAAAAAATTAACAAATACATAGTTAAACTATAAATATGTGGTTTCTTTAATTCAATATAAATAATCCAATATAATAAACGTAATTACAGAATAAGAGACGCTCTCTAGTTTTGCTACAAGTAATTTATTCAAAGAACCAATAAACTGACTACAGATCAGAACAAAAAACAAAAAACAAAAAAACAAAATAAAATATATATATTATATATAGTATATACTAAATTTATACCTACCTAATATTATAAATAGAATTAAGTTACAAACAAAACAAGAAAAAAAACATGTAAAATATTTTATTGAATTATTATCTTAAACATATTCCGTATTTTTATTGGTAAAACTTTTATACAAGTGTATGTATATTTTTGTATACATATATTATATATAGATATATATATATCTATACAGATACCTAATGTATGTATAAAACAAACAAAAACATTAAATATTTAATTTTAACAAATATATACTATATATTTTGGAAGAGAAAATATACCAAGTTAATAAAGGTTTTCATTTTATTGACGTTTTGTGTAGGGTAACGGAGCGTAAAATTATATTGCGGCGTACAAATATGTACAGGGTGTCCGCCGGGAAGGTATACTACTTTGTTTTGCCGCCGTTTTGGTAAACATTAGTCTTGACAGTTCATATTTGGCAGTCGTGAAGTAGACACTTGGCAAATTTATTATGGAAAAATATTCGATAAACCAACGTGTTTTAATCGTTAAAACATTTTATCAAAATCAATCTTACAGCTAGCCCATGACAACCCCGATATTCATGAAAAAATCATAATGAGTGACGAGGCACATTTTCATTTGAATGGATATGTGAATAAACAGAATAGTCGGTTCTGGGCAATGGAAAACCCTCAAATTATTCATCAGTCACCTTTGATTAAAAGTTACAATCTGGTGTGCAATTTGGTCAGGAGGAATCATTGGACCTTACTTCATTGAAAATGAAAACGGCGTAACGGTAACGGTAACTGTGAATGGGGAGCGATATCGTGATATGATTGAAAACTTTTTAACACCACACTTCATGCTTTGGGCTTGATTAACATGTGGTATCAACAAGACGGTGCCACATCGCATACAGCCAGGATTACAATAGAATTACTGCGAGAACTCTTTCCACAACAAGTTATTTCAATAAGTGGTGATGTTGATTGGCCTCCACGGTCGCCTGATTTGACTGCTCCGGACTTCTTTTTGTGGGGATATCTGAAAAGCAAGGTTTACGCAAACAAACCAGATACTCAAACAAAATATTCGTGATGAAATTAATGAAATACCGCGTGAAATGTGTGAGAATGTAATGAAAAATGTGCTCAATTTGTGAGACTAACAGAGGCGGACATTTACCTGATATTGTATTCCATACATAATTGCCGACATTAAATAAAACATTTATCAATATAAGATCCATTCTCTTTGATATAATCGAAAATTATAAACAAACAAAGTAGTATACCTTCCCGGCCGACACCCTGTATATACATATTATACTCTGTCCAAGAAAAATTGTCAGTACAGGGAAGATAGGATGTTTGTCTCTCAGTCTGGTTGCAATGACTTACATAAATCGGTCCCTTTTTAAAGCTCTCACAGGGTTGCCGTAGTGTGTATGATAATTCTTCATAACTCAGAGAGCAATACTGTTAGGGTTACCATCTTCCAATTTAAAATAAAAATATTGCTGAACGAAATAAATTCCGTTTATCTTTTTAGTTTTCCTTTTCTAATATTCGCTACTTTTAAAGGGTATCACCAGTAGGCCTAATCGCTTTAGTTTGTTCTCCAACAGAAAAACAAAATTTCGTAAATCAAAATGAAAAAAAATATAGATAGGTACACAAACAGGCAATTAGAATACAAAATTATATAACCACGACGCAATGCCATATACCTAAACAGATGGTAAAAGGACTGCACTTGTGCAGCTCTACATACATTTTTTAATATCGATATATATACTTAGATTACATATTTGTTAAAAAATTACTACCCGTCAATGCAAAACTTCGCGGAAACAGTAGCAAAAAAAGGATCATAAAATCCTTTAAAGGCATTTTTTGCTTTACTGGAGAGGAGTGACCATATGTGGTAAAACCCAACGACCGAAAATAAACAGTATACCTGCTTCATCATTTTGATATTTCAGGATGAAAAACATGCTCTACAAAGTGAAAAACATGCAGAAATAATATGCTCTAACGAATAAGGCTGAAAATTTGTACTTAGTTTTCTATATTAAAATATTTAATCAAATTTTATCCCAAAAAGTACCATGCTTTTGCATGAATCCGGTTGAGTTGCCCTAGTAATCTTTATTAATTTATCGCAATATCTCTACAACGCACATTATGATCCCTTGTTGCGTTAATGAAATGAATGCATTAAAACACCTCACGAATAAACCTTATTTCTAAAAGACAACATTAAAAAATATGTTTTAACTGAATATTATTGGATCTTTCAGAAGTACAAGCCAACTAAAACCGAATGGCAGCACCCCACATAATATGCCGCTCTCAAAAGCTCCAAAAAGCACCAAAACCGAAAGTTCTTTGACAAAATTCAAAGAAAAACCCTTAATGATATGCTAACATTGCGATATGGTAACACTTCTCTGATGTGATTCACCTTCAGTCACTCACATCTCACACTGCTTATTTTGGTTGATGATAATAGCAAGCGAACGCAAGACGATCGTGCTCATTCTGCCCGCGGTTGTGTGGCAGACTGGTTGTGGTGGGATGTATGCGAATTTCAGGAACATTACAACAACAAAATTCTTTGGAATGCCAGTGGTTTCGTTTTTATTTCAGTGGCAAATCTTGTGTTTGAGTGCCGTGAGAGTGGCTACAGGCACCACTGGTAGAAAAAAGAGTTTCCCATAAGGCCTGTACTGACAATTTTTCTTGGACAGAGTATAGATATTCATATTTTGGGCGCTTGCTTTACTTCGTGTAATCCTGCAGCAGTGCTGCCTCTTACAACACTTTACGCGTGTTCAACAAAAAAAAAAAAAAAAAAAATTCTAAACTATACTCTGTTCAATTTATATTTTCCGTATAGCCCTTATGGGAAGCTCTTTTTTATACCAGTAATGGCTGTAGCTACTCTCACGGCACTCAAACACAAGATTTACCACTGAAATAAAAACGAAACCACTGGCATTCCAAAGAATTTGTTGTTGTCATTTACGAAAAACCCACCCAATTTTCGTCAAAGGCGCATACATCCCACCATGACCAGTCTGTCACACAACTGCTGTCAGAATGAGGATGACGACGAGGGTGATATTCTCGTGCTGCTATTTCATCGCAGAAAATAAACAGGTGTGGTGTTGGTGTTGGTGTGTGTTTTAAGCACCTCAGAAGAGTGTTACCATATGTATTTGCAAAAATATCATTACGGGTTTTTCTATGGATATTCACCCCTATCGAGGTATCCGTTCGGAACGGAATTTCCTCCGATCTGTACGAAATCGGAGAAATTCCATTCGAGGTATCCGTTCCGATACAACTTTCGGAAAAATTCACCGATGGCATATAGCGCACCTTGTCGCATTGCGTGGAACCGCGTTATACCACTTATTTTTGACAGCCACACGGCAATTTTTTCCGAAGCTCTCCGACAACGAATTGCTGTGGAATATTTTCATGTGAAATAAACGCGTTTATATGCTTCATTTATTTTGTTCCGAAACGGATACTTCGAACGCAATTTGAGTTCCGATCGGATTTCATCTTCGTATCGGAATTTTCTCCGAACGGATACCTCGATAGGGGTGATTCTCACAGAACTTTCGGTTTTGTTGCTTTTTAAAGCTTTTGAGAGCAAATAAATGAATTTGATTAAGTGGGATGTTGCCATACAGTTTTTAAGTACTCCTTTAATTATTTTGTATTTCTCAAGGATCTGTTATGTGGTTTTTCATTGGGAACACCAGAAATATTTTTCAGATCTCAGATTTTACAGTGCTCATGGAAGGCGCAACGAAATTGATCTGCTTTTGTAAATGGATTAGTGCGTTAATTGACAACAATATCAGCTGTTCAAATTTCATTCGTTTCTGGCAAAATTGCAAATGTGGATATCGACCTCAAAAATGTTTTCCTTATTGTAGATACATATGAAGTATTATTGGTGGTCTGTAGTCTTCAGATGACGAGGGAGATAATGAAGATAATAATTCCTCCGAAATCATATTCATAGCTATTTGTGTATTTTGCTATTTTGGTTTTCACGAAACTTTGCGCATTTCTCTCGAAAGCAAACTTCTTAAACTGACGTAAAACAGCTGTGCAAATTATATTGGTGTGTGTAGATCTGGAAAAATATCGAGATCTGCAAAATGTGATCCAAATCGAAAAAAAATTGATTTTTCAACGCGAAAAGTGATTTAGATAATAAAAAAAAGATTGATTTTTGGTCCCAATGGAAAACCACATTAATATGCAGTTAAACCATTTTTTCTTAATGAAAGAATTGGTATTTGGTAGCCCTACCGATATTTGTGAGAGAATTATGCCAATTTATAGTGCTCACTATGGCAACCATGTGAGAGCTTTAAAATGGAGACAGCTTATTAAAATCCATAATAGTAAGGGTGAAAGGCAAATAGCCTATCTTCCCTGTACTGAAAATATAAATTGAACAGAGTATAGTCGAAGCGTTTACACCGAGCAACCACTTTTGCTGATGACTGGTTATGGTTATGTCTAACGTTTTACCCACTTTTAAAACTATATGCAAATAGTTTTGTGAAGACTAGTCTTTGTCCTGCTGCTTTAAAAGTGAAAAAAACACGATTGCTTCTGTTTAAAGCACATGCCATTTTTTAATAGACAAATACGTATTTTTGAAAGAGGTAACTACTGTTTTCATGAATGTGGTAAGTGGTATTCGATTGGGCGCTCGCAGAGCACTCTTTAGGCGTTTTTCTTTTTTAGTTCAGAGCTGAGCACTGAACTGAGCTCGAGCTATATGAGCGCGCTCTGAACTGAGCGTGCTCAGATCGTTCTGATGATTTTCTGTTTTTCCTGTTTTTCTTTTCTCTCAAATAGGACTGGAAGTGTGAATGTATATGTGTAATCAGCATTTTACTCAGCCTGCTCAGTCAATTAATTCTGAGCTCATAGAGCGCGCTCTGATCACGCTCTGAACGAAAAAAGAAACACAAATTCGAGCTCTGATGTATCTGAGCTAAAAAAGAAACACAAACTTTTTGTATAACAGTTCAGGTTGTGCTCTGAACTAAAAAAGAAAAACGCCTTTTATGTTCATTTGGTAGAAAAAAAAAACAACAATCTTATTCAGATTTAAGAGCACTTTTGCGAAAGTAGATTTTTTTTCAGATTAGCTTCAGATTTACCAATGCAAGTGCTTTTGAGTTTGACAACTGGTGGAGCTTAGGTTTTCATTAATTTTTTTCTATTTTTGTAAAATGTTTAGAAATCAATCGGGCGTGAATTTCGAATGTTTTAAAATATAAAATTTTACCAGTGAGTGGAACACATTTTGGAAAGTGTCGAAGGCTACTCGAATCGCACGAATATCAGCACAAAAAAAGCAAGTGATGTTTTTATATTCGGTTAGCCACACGAAATCTGAGAGCGAATCTGAAGAAGCCCAATTAATACCACATAACAGAATAAATTGTGAGTGCTCTTTCTATGTTTGAATGAAAGTTGCTCAAATTTCCCATAAAAAATTAAGCATTTCTCCTTTTATGTATCGTAATTCAGTCCCATAGGTAGGGACCTACATAAACTTTCCCACTGTTTTTAAAGTGGCTCCAGTAATAAACAGTTTGCATTACTTCAAGAGGTATCCACTCAAAATGTTTGTGGGTCTTATTTCAGCTTTAACACAGCCGGCTACAAAGCTTTCGTGTATGTGCTCAAGTTTGCTTTGTAAATGGCTTTTGTGTGAATTTGGACAACTTGTAACAAATTGTGTAACACAAAACGACATGTCCGTGGACACTGCGACAATTGTCGCGATGAAAGAGGACAAGTGCGGAACACGACAAGTGTCACGAAACACTTTTAGAACTGTAGTTTAATGAGGACAGGTGATTTGAATATTTTCAAAAGCTGCCAATTGCAATTTTTATGTATGTAATACCTTTGGAAAAGCAGAATATAAAAATACAGAAAAAAATAATATATTAAATAATTAATCAAAAAAATGAGAACAGTGCCCCTCGGCACAGGTTGAAAGTTTTTAAGTCAAGAATGATTTTTAGATTTAGATTTTTAGATGATTTAGAATTGGCTATTCATTCGAATCTCAAAATAAGCACGATCTTTTTCTTCTCTTATTTTAATTAAAATAGCATTGTTTTGTCCGTCGTGATTTTTGCCGTCTTCAAATGTTAAACACTTGCCGAAGAATGCCGACAAGTCAAGAAAATTTAATTGTTTTGACAAGTGCAACGGCTTACGTCCTGTTTACAGAATTAATTTGTAATTGTCGGAAAAGCATAGCTGGACAAGTCAATTTAGACTTGTCGACTTATCATGTACTGTTGTGTCATAGAGGTCCCAGAGCTTAGCTTTAGAGAACATATACTACTGCCATGTTAGCAATCAATTTTAACAAACAAATTCATTATTTAAACATTTTAATATTAAATTCAATTACAAATTATAAAAACTACTTTTATTAGTGTTCATTTTCTCCATCACGTCGTCTCTCGAAGACAGCAATAAAAATTCCGTCAGTGAAGTCTTCATTGGGTCTACAATAAATGCAGTTCTTACCGATCTTCTTATACTCTGGGTTGCCGACCCGTTGCCACTTGTTACGCAGTGCTTTCTTACCACTGAGCAACTTGAATTGTGGGCAAAGCTGCAGGCAGCGTTGCACTACCTAAAACAAATAATGTTGCAACACCAATAGAACCAAAATAATTTATATGAAACAAACAAACCTCTTCATTCTCCTCTTCATATAGGGAACATGTGGAATAGGCAACGCGCTTAACGTTCGGAAATGCGGACATGGCATGCGCCAGCATTTTTATCTGCAAACCGGCTAATTTGTTCAACCGGGCTGGGTCCTTTTCATCCGAATGCAATGACATTCGATTCTGCATTCCAGATCCAGAGCATGATGGATCCACCAAAACATACTCAACTGAGGGACATGTTTCGCTGTCTGCAAAATAAGTTCTTAAGTTAATGTAATTATATATACATTACGGTCCATGCACGCACTTAAAGTTAAAGCATCAGCGAGAATTGGCTCGACAATTGTAGCATTGGCAGACTCCACCATGTTGCAGAGTATACGGTGCCTACCGGCATCCTGCTCAACGGAATAAATTTTACCCTTATTTTGCATCACATTTGAGACTTGAATTGTTTTCATTCCTGGCGCTGCGCACATATCCAATACAACAGAACCGGGTGGAGGTTGTAAGAGCTCGGCTACAAGACATGTTCCCTGAAAGTGGACAAAATTAAGAGTCTTCGAATAAAAATAACAAATGAAATGGCTGCTGTTTAAAATCTCATCCTTGGCCTAGGTCTTCCGAAATCGCCGCTAAAGCGTCGAATATTTTGAAAGGCATGGCGGTCTACGGTCTCCTTACATGTTACGAAAAACAATTGGTTAACAATGCGCTCGACATGAAAAACAAAGTACGCATTCATCTTTTAATATTTCGAGGGATGCAACATAGAAGTGCAATTCTTAAAGTGTTCTTTGGTTTTCAAATTTGATTGAAGCGTACAAATGTGTCAAAAATGGATAAGGAACAAGATTCAAAAAACTTTTGAACTGTCTCTGTTTGCGGAAGTTGGACTGAAGCTAGACGGAGAAAACAACTCCAAAGTAAAGAGCATTGTTTATTAAATTTTAGTAGTGACCGAATTAAGAATGCAATAAGGGCGCTCTAAAGTGGTATTTTCGCTGTACACCGCGGTAACCCAAGGTTATATTTTTACTGATTCATAAAAAGTGAATTATCTCATTTCGCTTTCGTCACAAAGTCGAAAACAAGGCTACACTAGTTAAGGAAATACCTAAGCATTTGTTACTACAACTATTGAGTTACCTAATTACACCCCTAAACTCGACTCACCTTATCCTGCAGCATGAATTTCTTTTGTTTAACATATTCATGACATGCCCAATAGTGCTTCTGTTTCGGATGAAATACCAGCAGCTCCGCTACATGCATATCTACTAGAAACTCATCTTCCTCTAGAGCGCATATAGCTTCCAAGTACTCACTGTACGATTCAAATGTGACTTCCTTTTTACGCCATTCCTCAGCGGCGAGCATTTCAAAGACTTCAGCCATCGACAGGACATTCGTATTGACACGAACATATCGCGGTTTGGGGTCTGCAAAGAAATGCCAAGACAAATGGGATCAACAACCAGACAGAAAACAAATTTTTATAATATTTTCGCACAACAAAAAGTTATGTGCACAGTTTTATTTGTTCTTCTTTTGTACAGCTATTGGTTGCGTATCCTCGCGGAACGCCTTGATAACATACAAACAAATAATAAGATTGACAACAATAACCGCTGAGAGCACGGAAATGCAGTTGTTTTCAAAGCCTACTACTCCAAAGGAATTCTCAATCCAGTGTTTGACGGCGTAGAATGTCAAAAACGGAAATGTAAACATCAGAGTGCTGAAAAACAATAGCCACAGATACGCTTGGCCACTGGTATCGGGTCCATTGTATTCCTCTTCATCTTCAGTAGAAAACATTTCAGTCGGCTGGTTGACAAGCTGTGTTTTTTCTTCGAGCTGGCGTTTGTATGCATTGCCAGCGTTCAGTTTGCTTTTATTCGATGCCATAGCCTAATGTATTAAACACTGTGAGAGGGCAAGATGGGAAATGGTACCTTTTTTTCTTTTATCACCGGTGACTGCTTGTTCTCCACCCAATGCGGCCAGAAGCTTTTCTCGGTATTGCCGTACTGTGACCACTGGTCTGCTTTCGCCGTTTAGTTGTTTTCTTCCCAAAATCAATTCAGTTACGAGGACGGCGCAGAGTGCAGAATCTAGGCGGGGATTTTCTTCGATTATGTTGGACTGGGCAATGGCGTTATCGATGTCGGCACGATTGTCAACGTAGAGTTTTAACACAGCTTGCATTCCACGCATACGCTGCGGGATGGAACAAAATGGTTTATTTTCGATTAATTTTTGTTTGCTTGATGATACGTACCGCATGTTTCTCTTCAAAAATTAATGATTTTAGTGATTTTTTGCGTTCAAGAGCGGTTTTAAGGACAGACGCAATGCGCTTGTACTGTGTGGGTACTTTTACAGAATGATTGAACACCATTATTTAGCAAGGGAGAGTAAATTAAAAGTGGTTTATGTGTATGCACGTGATATAAAAATTATCAAGAGGAACGACATTTACAGTGACAGTCGTTCGTTACTTTCAATAGTATACTCGTTTGTTGTTCATGCAAGGAAGTAGCAGAATTGCATACTTTTAGTATTATCGAAATTAGATGTTTTCTTATGCCTTAGGGCATGCACCCATTGATAGTACTAAAACTACAGTGAACTTTTTTTTTATGTACACACGCTGTTTCATACATGTATTTTTAAGTTCTAATGCGGATTAGGTACACGAAAATAGTAATTATCATAGACAACACTTCAGATCTCAGATTTTACGGTGCTCATTGAACGCGCAACGAAATTGATGCTTTTGTAAATGGATAAGTGCGTTATCTGACAACAATATCAGCTGTTCAAATTGCCATCGTTTCTGGCAAAATCGCAAATGGATATCGACCTCAAAATGTTTTCCTTGTTGTAGATGCAAATGAAGTATTATTCGTGGTTTGTAGTCTTCAGATGACGAGGGAGATAATATAGATAATAATTCCTCCGAAATCATATTCATAGCTATTTGTGTACATATTTTGCTATTTTGGTTTTCACGAAACTTTGCGCATTTCTCTCGAAAGCAAACATCTTAAACTGAAGTAAAACAGTTGTGCAAATTATATTGGGGTGTGTAGATCTGGAAAAATATCGAGATCTGCAAAAAGTGATCCGAATCGAAAAAAAAGATTGATTTTTCTGCCCAATGGAACGTGAAAAGTGATTAAGATCAAAAAAAAAAAAAAGATTGATTTTTGGTCCCAATGGAAAACGATATGAGACTCAATAAAAATCAATGCTGCCAATCGCTGCCAACCGTGGGGGAATATGATAGAATTCGAGAATACCACATTTAACATAACTGAATGCTATTGGTTATTTATCATTATATTTCTAAAAGGCGATTAATATAATATGTTGGGTTCATATGGCTGCAGGAAATAGCCCCCCAACAAAAACAACTGATATAGGAAATGTATAAAAATTTATAACGGCTTTTTGTAGAGTGGTCAAAAATAAGCATTTTGTACTATGGGAGAGTGTGGTCTATCTCGCTCCGTTTGGGCGGGAGGTGTTAGAAACCGGTTTCAATTTTTAAGGCCAAAGTTATCGCACTCTCCCAAGTTTTCTATATGAAAAGTAGGTATAGATCCATATAAGAAAATTAATTTATTACACATAAAAAAAAAAATTATAAAAAAATAATAAAAACATTTTTTAGTAGTAGATTTTGTGAATGTTTCTTATAAGCATGTTTCTATATCAGCGCTTCTTTATATGGACATAAAAGAGAAAAGACATGGTATTCCCAAATGCGCTTAAAGCAATTTGTTCTTATACCTACTAGTGTTTCTTATATCCTCGGTGGACAGTGGGTACTTATACATAATTGACACCACAAGTGGATGGCTGACTTTTGAGTAGGTACCTATCAACCGGCGAAATTGCCACAGATGATATTTTATATAGGTAGGTATATAGAGAACACTTTTCTAACAAGCAGTGCCTGCCTTTACCGGGCATTTGTTCCCTGACTGCCATCTGTCTACTCCACTCAACAACAACTTGATTTTAATAATTTCCACAAATAACATCATCCTTTTCGTTAAGTCCAAATGTTTTCATCCACTTGGTAAATAATTTCTCCATCCAATAGTTTTCGGTTGTATGTTTCCATTAAATATACACATCCATTGGAAGTTGTCTCAGATTTTCTCACTTGGAGTGCACGCGCACTAACAACCTCTTTCTCTCTAATGTCCGCCTAAAGAAAATCTCAATTTCCACTGTCGCTGTATCCGTGTCATATTGCGCACCCCCATTGAGAGAAAATTTCCCTCTGCACTCTGAATTAGATCTCCACCATCCATAAATATCACACAATACACATATATTCATGCCGACATGATGAAGTCCCCCAAAATATTATTTCCAATTTTCCCATCATAGATACATTCCACTACTCATTTTCCGCGAAAATAATTCCCCCACTCCCCCACCCCCCACAAGCACTTGCTACTATACTGTTATGTTACACAGTACTCCACCAAGTGTATGTATCTGTGGGAAAATTTCTACAATTTTCCCTCCTCAACAGAGTCGAACGAAAATATAGATCACCATCACCAGGCAAAAAGGTGTGCTCTCTTAATAGTCCAACGAGAAAAACCGATTTTTCTCTACCAACAAGATGTGAAAAACTATAGTCGAACAAATTTTCCCAAAGACAACAGGAAAATCACATACGCAGAGACTTTCCAGCACCGAAAGGAAATTCTCAAATCCATCCCCTTACGGATAGTTAGTGTTCAATTTTCACCCAACATAAACTGAAGTATAATTTTTTTTTTTTCATTCTTCAAGAAAATTTTCCAAAAATCTAATAATCACACATCGGAATGAAAATCGATTATAAATTTAGTGTGCGATTGAATTAAGCGATTTTTATTTTATTCAAAGTGATTAGAATATAAGCAAATGGAAATTTTTTTCTCGATGAAAATTACTGTGCAAAAAAAAGAAGATGTTATGTGTATATCTATTGAAAATTCGTTGCTTATATTTTAATGAGTTATAGTTGCTGTGTATACGCGTGTGTTCCTGTGCAAAGTCTAGTTGAGTTTTCCAATCGTGCAGAATTTTATAAAAGCACGAACAATTATATACGAAAAAAAAAAAAAAAACCGTTTGGTCCCTAACTACACAGTGCGGAGTTTTGGAAAATTCACAAAAATAAACAGCTACACGGATAATAATTCCATTAATTACCAAGGATTATCAATAAAATTAAAAATTTTAAATTTCGTAAAAAAAATAATAGAAAAAAAGGAAAATTGTTCACCATTCACACACACACACAGACACGCGCACGCATAGGGAGAAACTCGCATAGATTTTTCCAAATGAACGAAAAGAAAAAAACCTCTCTCACATCATTGGAAAATCTGTACGCGAAAGCTCTGCATGTCCATGTTTTAACACAACAAGGGTAGTAGAGCGCCGCATTTTAACCATCATCGACACCCCTCGCCTGTCAGAAGGCCACCCTCTGAGGATGGTTCAAGTGCGAGAAGGTACACCGGGTGTATAGAGAAGTGATAAAAAGAGAGTGCTATACAAAAAGAGAGCTTATCACAGAACATTCCGTTATCCGCTCAGCAAAAGTACCGACTACGACCACCACTGACTGCCGACAAAATATTCTTAAACGGCAAAATCGGGTAAAACGGGAGCAAATACAAGTACTAGTCGATGAAGAGTTTTCCTCCACTCGGTCAATTTTTCGGGGGTGCGGTGCGTGCGGGTCACATTATTTCTCGGACAGAGTATAGACAAAAAAATAATTATTTTTCGATTTTTCTTAATCTTCGTTTCATTTCGTTTGTTATCCTTGTCGCGTTTTCTTGATATTTTTCGTCTTACAAAGATTTTATTTCTTGCGTTTTAATTTGTTTCCTTAATTCCACCGTGTCTTTGTCTTCCCCCTTAGAAGTGCTAGAATAATTTATTAAAATTTTGAACAAACAACAAAATATTTGGAAAAAAATCCACAAAACAGCAAAACTAAAGGATACAACAGCACAAGCACAGCAGAGAAAAAAAAGATCACCCAAGGAGACACAATTTTTTGTTGGAGAACACGAACAACGTCGAACCCCCCCGAAACACAAGACGGGTGACAAACAAAGACGAAGAGGAAAAGAAAGGAAAAATAGCCAACAATCCCAAATGAGTTCTCCCTAAATGTTAGCCGCCGATAAAATGATGAAAAATGGATGAAGATGCCGCATCGCCATCAGCAACATCATTATCACCATCGTTCTCATCATTGTCGAGGAGCTGCCGCTGCTGCTGTTGTCGTGGTCGTCGTCCGCACCTGATCAGCCTCCTCCGAGTCGCGTGAAGTATTCCTCTTCTTCAGACCGGCGGCAGTTGAGTGTGGAATCGTGGAATCCATACACGAAAATAGTTTAAGCACAAAATGGCGGATGGTGGACACTCATTTGTGAAGAAGACATTTCATAAGCCAACTTATTGCCACCATTGTTCGGATTTACTGTGGGGTCTAATCGGACAAGGATATATATGTGAAGGTACTTGCATAAAATTTGCTCTCCCTTCATACATTCCTTCCTCCCATTCTTTAACACTTTTTGCACACATATCGTTATCCTCATCGATTTGATTTAATTAATTATTTTGTTTTTTCCTTTCAATGTTGTTTATTGAAAAAAAAAGGAAATAAAAAAAAAAAACACCATGTATACGAGCTGGCGAATTGTTGGGACGTGTGTAGTAGTGTGGTAGATATGGGAAAAATTCGGTGTCTTTCTCTCTCTTTGTCGCTCATCGTCATCATGCGCCTACCACCCCCAAAAATTTTCCACCAGAAAATATATTATTGGTATACCGAAACTTTTAACTTTGAAACACAAATACATGAACATCCGGGCACTATGGCATGGCAATGGCACACCACACAGGCTCCTTCAGCAATGCACAGCACAAGCCGAGGGTACACGGTACACATTTGCTCGGTGTACACGAGAAAATGATCGATAATCAGGAAAAGTAAATTCTTATCTGGAAAATTGTACACATGTACAAGTAATATTCACTTTGCACATACACACCTACCCAATGGGGTAGACTTACAACGACAACAACAACAAAGACAAATCCTCAAATTGTTTTAACCAAATCACACCACAGATAGAGATCCATTGGCATTTTAGCCTGGCTCCATAATGCGCCATGTAAAACGTGAGCGTTTAAGTATTTTTTTTTTTTTTGTGTTTCGAGTACATTTACTTTGTTGAATACTTGTTAACAAAGTGGATATGAAAGATGAAAGGGGGGGCTGGCAACGAAAAAGTGTAAAACGAACTCCATCAACATGCTGATAAGAGGGCCTAGCGTAATTATGACCGTAGTAGGTTGCAAAAGAGGCTCGGTAGTTGTTGTTGTTGTTGTTTTTTTTTTCTTTGTTTTAAGATTCTCCAAGAGTTTTGTGTCGGATTTAATTAAAAGCATTAATTAGAAGGATGGAATGAAATTCATTAATCAAAGCAAGTGGGTTAGGTAGGTACGCTTTGATGACATTAATTCACAATTGGCATTTGACTAACTGCGGTAGGCACTCAAACTCATTAGCAGATCGTACATGATCTCCAGTCGTATATTCACCATATCAGGATTGTGGTCAAGGCTGTTATAAGTAGTTATCCAAAGAGAATTAGCAAATTTTTAATTTTTAATTTCTACGCGTATATTTTACCATAAAGACTTCACTATTACATATTGTGATTAACTCACTTACTTTTGTCCTTTATCCCCTTGTGGGTCCTAGGGCCTGGAGAACGCATACGCGCCATCGTGTGCGGTTTCGGGCAATGTGCCTCAGCTCTCCCCAACTCTTTCCCAGTAGCCGTGCTTCCTTCTCGACTATCTACGCCGCATGTACTTCTACATACTTCTAAAAAGCTGGGAACACAAAATGTGTATCAAACAGTGGGAAGAATTCCCAGGCCTCAGACAAGCCAAAAGATCAATTTTACCATTTAAAAGAAATGCCAAACAAATTCTAAACCTTAGAAGGCACGATATTAAAAACCTTGTAGGCTACCTAACTGGTCACCACGGTCTGCGATATCATCTAAACAAAATGCATATAGTCAACTCCCCGGAGTGCCGGCTATGTCTCGAAGAAGACGAAACAGCTGAACACATCTTGTGCGAATGTCCAGCTCTATACAGTACTAGAAGGAAATTCTTCTTCCGTGAAATACTTAGTCCTGAAGAACTGAAGAAGTCCTCTGCTGAAAACATTATCAGCTACATTAGGGAAGTGGAAACTCTGCTAGCCTAAATTTTATTTTCTGGCAAACTTCGGCACAATAGATCTTTTAGGTCAAAGTGCCTCTTTATCGCCCTGGCGATAAGTCAGAAGTTTAAAAAAAAAAAAAAAATGTACTTCTAGGACCGCAGCGTATCCTGCCATCCTGAGTAAGCGGGTTCCATTGCATTGCGTGGTTAGCTATGGACCTGTCACCTTTTCAGAAAGTGTGACCAATTCACTGCCACTTTCGTCGTTGTATGGTTGTGCCAAAATAGGTTAATGGCTGGTTCTCTCATAAAGCTGTTCGCTCGAGATACGATTTGGCCAGAAAATCCTTAAAATATTACGAAGGCACCTATTAACGAACGTTTGCAGCTTTCTTGTGATAGTAGTGGTCACTCTTCAAGTACCATATCCCTATAGTTACACGGACTCAACGTTGGAACGAAACAGTCGTAGCTTGGTGTTTACGCTAATTGCATTACTTCGCCAAGTTTTAGATAGTTTCCCAAACGCAGACTTCGCTTTACCTATTCGGCTGGCTATATCCAGTTTGGTTCCGCCATCGGTTGAGACAATACTCCCAAGGTATTGGAAAGTCTCTACTCTCTCAACCGTTTGTCCAGCAATGCATATACGAGTATGAGTTGATAAGTTCGGTCTTGCCGAGTTAATTTTCAGCCCAACGACGCGACGTCTGCTGTCATTTGGCGAAGGTCCATTATTCTCTGAGACACTAGGCATACATCATTATTGTGATTAAGATTTGTTATAAAAAACTAACTTTTTAAAGGTGTTAATACATCAGATGGTTACGGACGGGAATAGTGAAAACAAATTCTGTTGTAAAGTCGTAGTGGATGGATTATCAAAAAATTTAGTTACGTATTAATACCCCAATGGTTTGGAAAGGAAACGCTTATGCGAGAATTGTTTTTGAACGTAAATTTTCCGGTGCAATCCCTCGCAGGTTCGAGCTTTTAGTTTGGTAGGTCTCACTAGATTTAACGAATCTTTGGATTACGCGAATGACATTTGTCATGTTTTCAAATTCGTACATTGGAGATCCTTTTTTAATTTTGCAACTATAAATAAATATTCAGCTTTTAAAAAGTTCTAGAATTTGTTACTAAATTTATTTTTTTAATTTCATTCCACTAAATGAAGGACTGCTGAGCAGGACTGCCAATCAATGTTAAGCCCCAAAAGTGTAGCAAATCGCCAAAAAAAAAAAAATAAGTAGAAAAAAAAAATGTGTATAATTTAATTTGTTTAATTCAACTCAATTCGATTCAAGTGAATTCTCCTCTAAAGGATAAATAACACAAATTCACAAAATATTAATAAAAACAAATTACATGTTAATACTACCTATAATACTTTGGAAATTGTGATTAAAGTTTGATCAGTTTTTAGAAAGTAACCCTCCGAAACTTATTTAAATTTACAAAAATATAATATTAATTGTTGAGGAGGTTCAAAATCTTCCAGCCCAGCCACAAACTCTCTTAAAGGTAAAAGAGAAGAAGCGGTACTTATATCATTATTATTATTATTTTTTCTGTTTACATTGTTAAAATCTGAAAATCATCATAGTGTAACCATGCACCTCAAGCATATCTTCTTCCAAACTGAAGGTAAATAGTAGTAGATTTTTGCGATTAGTGCATCAGATCAAGTAAATGACTTTTTTCATTTGCAAAAAGCAACCAATACAACACATATTGAATTAAATTTTGATCGTTATTTAAAAATGAGTCAAACGAAGTAGAAATAAGTTGCTACGTAGTAGACGCATACAAAAAAAAATAAATGAAGTAGATCTGCTACATATGAAGTACATTGGTAGCCCTGTTGCTGAGTGACTAACTTACTCCGCAGTTAAATATCAACTGAGTAGGGGTATTTAGCAGAGATTGGGGACGTTCGGATTCCTAGTTTAGTAAGTTTTGACTAGATGTAGTCTAACTTAAATAACCCCAACTTCCATAACTCGAATTTCTCCACAACTCAAAGTTTTATGGATAACTTTGATAACTTTTTTTAAGGCTTTTGTTACTTAAAAAAAAGTTGTCTCTCTTTGAAATATTATGTGTCCTTATTTTTTTTTTTTTTTTTTTCTTAGGTGGCGCTACAGTCCGGGGTGGACCTGGGCCTCAACCAATACGCTTCTCCAGTTAGCGCGATCTTTGGCTAACTGCCTCCAGTTGCGCACTCCAAGTTGGTTGAGGTCCCCTTCCACTTGCGCGCGCCACATAAGGCGAGGTCTTCCTCTAATGCGTTGTCCCTCCGGGCTAGAATCGAAGACTCTTCGGGCCGGAGCGTTGGTGTCCATTCGCTCTACATGTCCCAGCCATCTTAGACGACTGATGCGTACTTTTCTGACTAGGTCGATGTCGCTGTACAGCACGTAGAGTTCGCTGTTAAATCTTCTCCTCCAAAGCCCGTCAACGCAAACGGGACCAAAAATCACTCGAAGAATTTTGCGTTCGAAACGACCAAGGAGATCTTCATTCGCCTTTGATAGCGCCCATGCTTCTGCACCATAAAGCAGGACTGGGATGATGAGGGTCTTATACAGAGTTTCCTTAGTATTTCTCGACAAGGCCTTACTTATCAGTTGCCGTCTTAGGCCAAAGAAACAGCGGTTGGCAAGTGTGATTCTTCGTTTGATTTGTGATGTGATGTCGTTATCAGAGTTTATAGCGGAGCCGAGGTAGACAAAGTCCCTAACTACCTCAAAGTTATAGCTGTCTATCGTGACGTTCTGCCCGATTCGTCGATGTCGTGTGTCCCTTCTTGTTGACAGCATATATTTTGTTTTACCCTCATTCACCACTAAACCCATTTTTGCCGCTTCTGTACTAATACTTGCAAACGCACCATGACAGCTCGCTGTGTTGTACCAACAATGTCAATTTCGTCAGCGTATGCAAGCAGTTGCACAGACTTATAGAAAATTGTGCCTCTGGTGTTGGCTTGTGAGTTTCGCACAATCTTCTCAAGAATGATGTTGAAGAAGTCACATGACAGCGCATCACCTTGTCTAAATCCTTTTTTGACATCAAAGGTCTCGGTGAGATTGTTTCCGACCTTTACGGAGCAGCGAGCGTTCTCCATCGTCATTCTGCACAATCTGACAAGTTTGGCAGGGATGCCAAAACTAGACATGGCTCTGTATAGCTCGTCTCTATAAATGCTGTCATATGCGGCCTTAAAATCGATAAAAAGATGGTGAGTATCGATCTGGTATTCTTGGGTTTTTTCCAGGATCTGCCGTAGTGTGAATATTTGATCGGTCGTGGACTTACCGGGCCTAAAACCGCACTGATAGGGACCTATCAGATCGTTGACGAATGGTTTCAGGCGTTCACACAATACAGCAGACATGATCTTATACGCAGTGTTCAGGAGACTGATGCCTCTGTAGTTGGCGCAGTTTAGAGGGTCTCCTTTCATGTGGATCGGGCAAATAAAATCAAAATCCTTATAATAAAATAAAAAAAAAAAAAAAAAAAAAAAATCAAGTTTTTGTTTTTATTTCTCTAATGCCTGTGACACACATAGGGTTTCGATACCACGGTATCAATACTATGGCATCGTCAATACCATGCTAGGTGACACACTATACAACGTAGTATAGGCTAACAGTTGCCATTGGTTACCTTGCTGGGGCAGACAATAAAACCCGTGACACACACCTAGTACAGACACCCTGTTGGGAATACGAAGGCATTTTCAATGAAAATGATAGGTACTTTAAGTAAAACTAATCTCCACTACATGAGAGTGGCGCTGTTTTCGCTAGGAGGATAGCTATACCACGCAAAAAACCCTAGTATCGATACTACGCTCAAACCACATTGCTCGCATGGTATGACCGTAGTATACCCTGACAGACATGTGGTTCATCTCGATACCATGGTATCGAAACCCTATGTGTGTCACAGGCATAAGTCGAATTTTCTGTAACTCGATTTTTTTTTCTTACATTTTGAGAGTTCGACTTATGGAAGTTCCACTGTATCAGTTTTTGTTGGCCCAGAGTAGTCACTTGTATAGTTTTTTCAGTTGACGTTTATGGAGGGGAAGCCGACAAATCTAGTCAAGAAAATGGCCGCATTCAAGAATCTAGTTATCTTAAGTCGACTAGATTGGTCTGGATGAGATGTAACCTGAACGCAAAAACTAGATTGGTCGGGAACGTCACTTTTTCTACGTCAGCCACATACCCGAACTGTCAACTTAGTACTCAGTCACGAATTTCTTGACTAGATTCGTCGGCTACCCCTCCATAAACGTCAAATGTCACAGGTGCCCACGTGACCGATTTAAACCAAACACAACCGAGATAGATCTAGTCCGACAGCTGTCAGACTTACTAAACTAGATACTTGAACGCCCTCAATCCTGCCTGCATACTTAGTTGACATTTCGAAGAGTCATATTTAAAATGAACAGAGTGGCCGCTGCAGAATTCTGAACAGTCAAAAAAAGAGTTAGTGAGAGAAAAAGCTGTCATTTCTAAAGCTACTCTGCAAATTCAGAGTTTTCGCATGATATTTAACAAGCATTTGTTCGCATTTCACTAAAATTGTTTTATGATAGGCTGCAGTGTTACATCTTAAACGTACTTCTTTGGAAACAACAATTTTTGAAACATTTGCGAGGGACCTTTTTCACAAAATTCAAAATCAAAAAAAGGTAACACTGACCGCCAGAATACAAAACAATTCAAGGTCGGATACCTAGTCCTGACAAATCTAGTTGACGTTTCACATAAACAAGGTATCCTAACGTCCCTATTTCTTTCCTTGTCAACGGCAAGTAAAAAAATTGGGCTCATGATCGATTAAGGCCAATCAACAAGGAGACAAATGCTGTCAGAGAAACTCTACTTCTTCTTAGACCTATCGCTACCATCTTTAGTTCGGTGTATCGCTTCCATTTATCTATACCAAGCGCTCTGGTATACCGAGATGACTTGCCCTTTCGAAGTTCGGTCTTACTTGTCGTCTGGAAACTGCAGGCCTGTCGATGGGAGATCCTCTTATAGCAGAAGCAATATTGTAGATATCGTCGACGTATTTTAGCCTGTTTACAATAAACCCACATCCAAGAGTACAGCTTACTATATATAGTTCGCATTTGTATCTCTACCGTCAACTTGCTTTTACCTTCTACAGAGGACTACGGCGGACGCACGTCAAGGAATTTGTTTGTAGAGAATTATTTTAAAATTATCTAAATAAATGAAAAAAATATTTGGCGCAACAGGTCCGCCGGGGACAAGTCATTTGTTTTTATTTTTGGGCGCAGTGGCTCTGTATGGTTTATGAAGAGACTTCTGTGCGATGACTTAAAAAGAATATAGGAATAATACAGTGGGCGTCCATTATAACGAATAACCGACATAACGAATTTGCGATATAACGAACGGTTTTCAAATATACATTGGTAGCTCTGTATAGCGAATTGTGCCCACGATTTGCTATCCGATATAAGGAACGTATATTCAAGTTTGTTTAAAAGCCCTAAAAGTATTTAAATGGCAGAACTATCATCTGTTCAATTTGACATTAAACAAAACCTTTTAAATAAACATATTTTTCTGTCTTGGACTACTAAGCGAGGGGTCGAGGTTCTAATCCCGCAAAAACCCAAATTCCAACTTAGGGTTTTTTTTTTTTCTACTGCGCCACCTCTCGCGAACGTCTGACAAACATCCGAGAGTATAACTGAAGCTCTTTCAGCTTCCCAATTAGCCGTTTGGAGTCGGCATAAAATTGAAGATGCCGTCCATTCGTTCCAAAAATGAAAAACTCACACAAAACGAATGGTTGTGAGAAGCTAGGCCTTGGGTCCCTACGGACTTGTTGCGCCAATTTTTTTTGTTTTTTTTTTTATACTTTTTTTAAATATGTACCTAGTATAAAAAAATCGATCGATATAACAAACGCGCTCGATATAGTGAATGACATCAAACATTATATCATTCGTTATATTGAGCGTCAACTTATAAGGGGTGGTTAAGTTTTAAGGGCCGATGTTGATTTTGAATAAAACACAAATTATTTAGGAAATTACTGTCATTTCTTTTTATTATGATAATATTGGTATGGTTCAATTATGCATGGAACAAAATATCGGCCAAATGGCCGCCGCGACCTTGGCGGCACACCTCCATCCGATGGTCCAAATTTTCGATGACGCTGAGGCATAATTGAGGTTCTATTTTTTTTTTTTTTTTTTTTTATATACTTCACCCGGGAAAGGCGAACCTATAACGCTTCAACAGCGCCCCGAGATGCCTGCAGATGTATGTTTGTTCTGCACTTAAATTGCTGCAAATTGTAGTCTTCTGGAAATATATCCCCAGGAAGCGAGTTCCAAAGTTTGCTTGTCCTGTAACAGAAGGAGTTTTTGAAAGTTGATGTCCTCGCAGTTAATGTGCCGAATTATCTCATCCTTTAGCTCTTGAATTGTTGCTGGCTTATCGACGTACACCTTTTCTTTCAAATAACCCCAAAGAAAGAAGTCCAATGGTTTCAAATCACATGATCTTGGCGGCCAATTGATATCGCCGACACGTGAGATAACACGGCCATTGAATTTGTCGCGCAAAAGAGCCATTGTTTCGTTAGCTGTGTGGTAAGTGGCACCGTTCCATTGAAACCACATATCGTCCACATCCATATCTTCCAATTCGGGCCATAAAAAGTTCGTTATCATCTCACGATAGCGAACACCATTCACAATAACTGCCTGACAGCCCGATGATGCCGCCAGCCCATAAACCGCGCCAAACAGTCATTCTTTGTGGGTGCATTGGTTTTTCGACAATCACTCTTGGATTATCATTCGCCCAAATGCGGCAATTCTGCTAATTGACGAATCCACTGAGGTGAAATTGGACGATTAAATTGTCCGAAAAAATCACGAAGTGCACGATATGCATTTTGATTTGAACGCCAATTTTCATAATAAGCCTGAATAACTTTAACGCGTTGCTCGATTGTGTATCTTTCCATGGTTCAAATCCAGAGTTAGGCTGAAATTGAGAAATGTCAAATGAAATGTAGAAAGAAACTTGACGTTTAGATGTGGTAAATGTTTGCGCTGCCATTCCACGTTTTAACTGCCGAAGGTAATTTTTTTCTGAAGACGAAACAAATTGCAAAAAAAAAAAAAAAAAACAAAAAAACAATATTAAAAATACTGAAATTCAGTGCGTTTTCTGGAAATGAACTGTTTTGCAATTTTCCTAAATCATTTATTTAAAATTGTACTGCTTATTCCGAAAATGTATATATAATTACATTTCGCAATTAGAAGGAAAAACTGAAAATTTAACTTGATGAAAATCGTAAACCTAAAAGAGTTGCTAACACCTTGGAAAGAAAGTCACTATTCCACTATTTTCAACCTCCCCAAAAGTCAGATTTAGATATTCCCAATACAATCTTTAAACATAATAGTTCACAATATGAAAAACCAACGGATAAACCCACCGACACATTGTTCTGATGTGTACTTAAAGAAATCTTCAGGGCTGAAATTCAGATTGCATCCATTATCAGTTAATTACGTGCTAGACTTGCAGGTATCGTGATTGTTTCAACTTTATCCAATTGAACCAGAAGCCTGTTGTGAACAGATTGGGATGAGGAACAATGACACTTTGGTATAATTTAAAAATTTAATATCTTCCCCTTTCTGATGCTTACATGTCTACATATTTTATTTAACAAATTCAGTTTTTGAAATCTACTTCGAAATGTGCCATTTATTTCACTTTCAATTTCAAGTAGCATTTGAAGAGTTCTGAAGCAAGAACATCAGTATCCGCTATTTAAATGAATAAATGCACAAAGTTGTGTATGTACCTATATAATGTGAACATATTTGTTTAAAATTAAACATTTTTGAGAAAATATCGCAGAATTCGTTTCCGAAAATAACCACTTGGTGTTGCATGTTTATTTTTATTCATCTGTCCACTTTAAAATGAAAACGTAAGGTATGACAATATATATTTATTTAAACAAAAAGAAATTGTTTGTGGTGCTGTGTCGTTGGTGTTTCTTTGTAGGCTTAATGCAGCTGAATATTAATTGATATCCGATCAGCTATGCACGTGTCCACAAATATATATATATATATATGAGTACCTAGAATTATGCTGTACATAATATGAGTAGAGAGGTAAACGGCAACGCCTTTTATAAACCGTACTTTTTCATGGAAATAATAACCCAGACTATTCTGTGGTTATGGGCTTGTGACAGTCATCCAGTTCAGAGTTTAAAGGCCACAAATATAATTAAATTACAAATTAAAATTCAAAAGCAAATGATAGGCTTTAATAAATGATATTCCTGTGACATGAATAGAAGTGAAGCAAACTTTTCATTCCAGTTACCGTCAGGTCAACTGTTTTATATGTTCCGTGGCTAACTGTCACAAGTTACGAACTTTAAGTTGATTGAGGCCTCCCATCACATACCTTTACATTTAAAGGGTGAGCCTGTGAGCCATCTAGTGGATTCTTAAAAAAAAAAAAAAAAAAAAGAGTTGGCGCAACAGGTCCGGAGGGACCCTAGGCCTAGCTTCTCGCAACCATTCGTTTTGTGTGAGTTTTTAATTCTTGGAACGAATGGAAGGGATCTACAGTTTTGTGCCGACTCCAAACTAGTGATGCAAATCGACTTTTCTCAGTTGTACTAAAAACTGAAAGGAATTAGTACTGAAACGTACAAAATAGTACAAAATTTTTTAAATGCCATAAATCATCACTCCGAGCGTAAATTAGGTTTAAGTAAATTTTACACCCAAATCCGAATTTTTTGAAACCGATGGTTTAAATTTACATTTATAAAACACGCTGGATACAGTTGCATTTAAACGTGGAGTTTAAACCGACTTACGATCGATTTCACACCTACGTTATGTTAAATTTCACATAAAGTTACATTTATTTTTTATTGTTTGTCTTGTCAATCGCTTTGATTTGCTGTGTTCTGAGTTTAATTTTTATTGTATTTATCATGAATTTAGCCTCCAACATGCTTCTTTTTTTAGCCAATATTTCTGACAATAAGCGAAATCGTTATCATTGACTCAAGACCGCTTGAGCATTCGAAAATCCTACTTTAATTTGCTATGCTAATATCGAAGCTAAAAAAACACGAATATTGGCGAAGACGAGGACGACGTTAATTCACCATCTGCTGTTCCATCAGATCTTCGATAAAATAATCTTCTAACTACGAAGCCATCAAAATTGCATCCACTTTAGAAATTAAATCAATTTTTTTAGCTTCTTGATGCATTTTACATACTATTTCACTTTTACTTATTTTCTGAACGAAGAAATGTCACTATTATGAGATTTAGTTTCAACCCGAGTTCAAATACTTAAACTGGTCTCCGCAAGCAGTTTAAACTCAATCGGATTAAACGCTGACATGCTTAAAAAAAAAAGAGTCTATATTTCTATATTCGGGTATAATGACTGAATATTATGGACTTGTGTTAAATTTTTGGAGTGAATAATATGGACGTAAGTGAAAATTTGAGAAGTGGTACTTGCGTACTCAGGAAAGTCAAATAGTACAAAAATCAGTACAATAGTAAGCCTTTTTGCAACAGTGCTCCAAACGGCTAATTGAGAAGCTCTGTCAAGACATTTATACTCTCGGATGTTTGTCAGACGTTCGCGAGAGGTGGCGCAGTGGAAAAAACCTAAGTTAGAATTTCGGGTTTTTGAGGGATTCGAACCTGAGACCCCTCGCTTAGTAGTCCAACACACTAACACTATAAGCCACTGCGACAACAATTCTTTTTAAACCATAGTTTATTTTGACACTGACAGCTGTTTCCCGCTTGAAATCTTGAGAGAAAGTCAGTATCATTTTACGCTTGAACAACGTTACAAAATATTGAAAACTTATTTCCCAAGTGAAATCTGTGTAGCTCAAACAGTGTGTTTTTGAAAAGAAGTTGGGGTCGAAATGAAGCCCCTATCACGGCTACTTTAACAAACAAAATTGCCACATCTGGGACTCGGAAAACCCGCACGTTATGCATCCACAGAGAGTGACAGTTTGGTGCAGATTGTGGAGTGGTGACATAATTGAACCAGTTTTCTTCGAAAATGAGACTGGGAAAAACGTTTCGGTCAACGGTGGGCGTTGCAGAGCCATGCTTGTTAACCGATTTTTTTTTAATGAAATTGAAGACATGGGTTTGGACGACCTCTGGTTCATGAAGGATGGCGCGCGATGCCACACAGCCCATGCCACAATCGATTTTGGCGATGTCGATTGGCAGCCTCGTGAAGAACCGATGCTATGCCAACAATCTGGAAACGATTTAAGTACTTAATGCCAATATCATCTAAAGCCCGAACCCATCACCTAGGTGTTGGAAAATTGGAGTGGACAGAATGCGCTACTGCGAAGCCAACCGAGGCAGCCACTTGAACGACAGTACCTCGCTGAATTCTATCCCTGAATGTCAAAGTTTTTCATTTAAATTTTTTTAGTGTGATCTAAAAAATATTTAAAAGGCGGGTTAAAAATGAATGTTAGTAAGGTCCTGTGCCATGAGCTTTCGCGAATCACTTTATCTGTTAGGCATGTGACTTGTAGAGGCGAACAGGAGAGTGAAATTAATAGTTGGAATGAATTTTATTTCTATAAATGAACAGATTTAGACATATAATTATTAAGTTTTAGATTTCTTTCTTACCGCAGTTTGTTCTCCCATTCGCTTTCAAGACAAGAATGAAAAAATGCTAAAAGGCGCGAAACGATATGTCAATGTGCGAGGAGTACGAACTGAAGTAAGAACGAATCAGCTAGACATTTGGTTGATATTCTATTCCTCGGTAGATGGTACTGTTGTAGTTCTGTTCTATTGTGGTTTTGGTGACGTAGTTCTTTAACAAGGCATATGCGCCGATAGGACCTTGCATGCAATCTTAAGAGGCACTTAAGATGCTCTCCTTTCTGGTTGATCAAGCAAATTAGTTCTGCGATTTTATTCAGCAGGCATAGTTGTCTTCGACCAACTCTTGCAAAGGAGTTAGTTTATATGCTCTTCACTAAGTCTTCTACCTCATGCCGTCTGGACCTATTCGAAAAGCAGGAAAACCTGTCAATAGAGCGGAAAAGTACAGACCTATCAGTTTGCTATAAGTACATAGCTTAAGCACAATTTATAAAGTAGTAATTAAGGAAAGTTTGCTAAAGGTTGTAGATGGCTTAAAGGGGTTAAAATACTTGCCATAATCTTAGTTGTACTCGGGTTTAAATACCGCTTTCCGTCGCTTTCATTATGCGGGACCAGGTTGAGTATTTCATTCAGTCATCTTTCCGTTTAATAACCTGTTAGTTCTTTTTCCCTATCCCTTGTGTCAGACCGAATGACTGGTTCTTCGATATTGCAGTCAATTGCACACAGCAGTTACATGAAAATGTTTTTAGGTTGAATGGTGTGATGCCCCACAGTTTACTATTAAAAGTGCCACTTATTTCAATGCGTTTACGACTCCAAACCGACTTTAATCATTTTCGCCTCCATATTTCAGTAGAGATATGAATTTTATATTATTAGAAACTTACCTAAGCATAAGCTCTAGCTACGCTCGCAATATAATTATTTCATTTATTTGTTTTGTTTTCATGTTTACAATCTAGTAGTCAGTGTGTGCCTGTGCACTCAAGGACTCTGTCTCTGTCATCGTAATCGTACACACATAAACGTAGGTTTGGATATTTTCTTTTTCACTTTTGCATACTTTAATGTTTGTTTGTTCCGTCAAAATGAACAACCTCATCAATAAGTGGATATGGTCGTGGTCATTAATGACGCACACTGAGCCCTTCATTTAATATTTTTGGCTTTACTTTGGATGACGACGACAATGGCCGCTGATGCTGGGTGCTGCTGCCGCCCCCCAAATTTATTTTCTTTGCTTTGTATAAAAAGGAATTTAATCGTGATGAACGATGCGTTCTTTGTTGGACTGTTTGCTGTTTCATGACCTAGTTGTGAGAAATTTCTTTCACAAAATTCATTCAGATATTCATTTGCTTGAGGGAAATATGTTTAAAAAGATTGTTTACAGAAATAGATTCGCTTTTGTAGTTACAGATTTAGGAAATAACTTTATAATAGAGACAGGAAGTTGTAATTAATACTGTGCTGGTGCATTTAAGCCTTGTCACTGAGATAAGTGTGCCTACCTAAAATTGTTTGTAGTAGAATGAACCGAAGTACGTTTTCACTTTCACTTTTCGGTTCTGTAAGAATTGAAACATTTAGAAATTCTGGTAGGGACTCTGGACTCTTTTTTTTTTTTTCAATAAATGAAGCAAAATTGAGTGACTATCGAAAAATGGCTCCCAATGTGAGGCCCAAATGAAAAATATTATTATATACGTGTCAATGCCCTATTAAGAGAACCATGGAAGGAATATAACTGACCGTCAGCGATTAGAAAAAGTGCGAATAAATAAGAACTCAATGCGCGCTTTTTGAAAAAGCTAACGTATTAATAACGAACTGGTATAACCTTGGGGTAGTGCGCACAGCATTCTCCACGGCTTCGGTGGCATACCTCTATCCAATTTTTCAATGACTCTGAGACTTAATAGAGGTTCAGTTTCGTTAATGTGCCGAATTATATCGGTGGATTCGTTAACAAGCTGAATTGCCGCATTTCGGCAAATGAGAATCCACGAGTGATTGTTGAAAAGCCGACGCATCCGCAAAGAGTGACTGTATGGTGCGGTTTATGGGCTGGCGGCGTCATCGGGCCGTACTTCTTCGAAAATAAGGTCGGCCAAGCAGTTACCTTGAAGATGAAGATCTCCTTGGTCGTTTCGAACGCAAAATTCTTCGAGTGATTTTTGGTCCCGTTTGCGTTGACGGGCTTTGGAGGAGAAGATTTAACAGCGAACTCTACGAGCTGTACAGCGACATCGACCTAGTCAGAAAAGTACGCATCAGTCGTCTAAGATGGCTGGGACATGTAGAGCGAATGGACACCAACGCTCCGGCCCGAAGAGTCTTCGATTTAACCCGGAGGGACAACGCAGTATAGAGGAAGACCTCGCCTTAGGTGGCGCGCGTAAGTGGAAGGGGACCTCAAACAACTTGGAGTGCACAACTGGAGGCAGTAAGCCAAAGATCGCGCTAACTGGAGAGGCGTATTGGTTGAGGCCCAGGTCCACCCCGGACTGTAGCGCCACCTAAGTAAGTAAGTAAGCAGTTACCTTGAAGGCTCTACGAATTAACTGCAAAGGAATTAACTCAAAAAAAAAAAAGAAATAAATAAATTAAATAAGTCCCAAGAACTTCCATATACATTTAGGAGTTATTACAGGTAAAAGACCTCCAAAGTGTAATAACTTTTTTCCTCAAGTTTTGCATTTATAACACTATTAGTGTTAGGAGTTATTTCATAAAGAAGTAGCTCCCAAAGCCGGCTCTGCGAAATAAGGCCCCAATGAAATAAGGCCCCAAAAGAAAAATGAAATAAGGCCCCAAAAAATGATACAGGAAACAACAACAACGATTTTTAATAGAATTTTTTTTTTCCTTTTTTTGGGGCCTTATTTCTTAATGAAAATTGGGGTCTTATTTCATTATGAAATAAATAATTTTTCATCTTTTCTTATTAGAAATTAATTCATAACGAATTAACTCTTGAATCAGGCTTGCCAACTTGAAAAATAACTTCGGACAAATATACCGAAAGAGTGGGACGGAGAAAACAACATTGAGACAAAGATTTAGTTTTCCAACTGAAATAACAAATTTTAAAAATTTTATAAATTGCTCACCCAACTCGTATTTTAGTACACCTCAAAATGTACTACCTTAAAATTACCTAAAAAATATGTTTTCCATAACCAAGGTTATTTGTGTACATTACCCTATTTTTTAGTTACATATTTGTTGAATTAAATTTACTTTCTGACTGAGAAATCGTCGGGAAGGACAAATGGCAAAGAAACATTGGGAAAGTCAAATACTTTGTCCCAAATGTACCGTGTTGGCAACCTTGTCTTGAATGATTGAACTTACTTCCACTTTGGATTGGGACTTATTCCAATTTTCTTATTGCATTTATTATTAGAAGTTCCTTCGTTAGGAAATATTTCATTAATTCCTTTGCAGTTCATTCGTAGAGCCACCATGAATGGTGTTCGCTATCGAAAGATGATAAGGAAATTCCTGTAGCCAGAAATTGAGGATATGGACCTGGACGATATGTGCTTCCAACAGGATGGTGCGCCACTTGCCACGCAGATATTTTGGGAATTTAAAGATGAATAAAGTGCTCCTCAGTAGTAACCTCGAACGGGTTATGACTATCCCGAAGGGAACGTCGCAAAATTGCCACTTTATTTCTAGGAAAAAAGAACACATTATTTTTGTTGAAAACAAAACAACGAATTGATAAATAACCTTTGTTCAATGCGACGCCTTTTGTTAATAATTGCTCTTATGATCATATATAATAATATATAAAGTTTAAACTCAACAAACAAACTAAATGAAAACAACAAGCGATATATGACAGATAGGTGACAGCATTTATAATTTAGTACACATTTAGACAACTGTTTATTATGATGAGTTCGAGAATCGCATTATGTGTGTTCGTGAAGTGATAAAATGAAAAGCTGTGAAAACTGAAATGATAAATTATTTATCATTTCACAGTATCACAGAACGGGAATCGTCCCCCAATATTGTAGATAGATGTCACAAACATAGATCGCTTTGTTTACTACAAAAATGGTTTTCCTTTCTCCCTGTAACAAATCTGCCTACCATTTTATCAAAATTTCAAACCTCTTTCTTCTCTTTTTCTCAATTCAATTTTACAATAACGAACATTTTCTCAATCTAGTACTTTATTCGCTGCGTTTGTAGTAGCGGACTGGCTATTGATGTTATTGGTTCTTCTCATTCGCCGAATGATATTTTGGGTTTCCGTACGAAGCCGACTGCCGAGTAAATTCAACTAAAACATTCTGAAATTCTTGGTGTAGGTACCTATTGGCAACTTTACATCGCTCGGAGTAAAAAAAAACAACCACCAAACCATAATCTCAATAAAAGAATACCGATAGACAGTTAAAAATTGCATGAAGCCAACGAAAAACAAAAACAGACAATAGTTTGGAAGGTAAAAAGTGCTGCCAAATTTGCATTAAATTTGAAGTGAATTTAGTTTATTTAGGTTGAAATTACACTTTGCTTCAAGTGTAATGCCCAGGACACATGAACAGATGTGCAGAAAATTGCTTGGCATGCGTTGCATTGGCTAATATGGCAACTGTCATTCGCCGACTAAGCAGCTGATGTGTTTTTGGAAATTTGTTTGTAATTAAATTCGTTGAAAATGAAAATGAAAATTGAGAATTTCAATAAAATTCGCAAAATTGTGTTGGTTTTATCGGTTGTACCAGTCGTACTGGAAGTTTTTGTAGATACCTGTTACGATTAGATAAAATAAAATGATGTTTTCCTTGACAAATGCTATTAGTTTTTCTTCTATTTTTATGTTAGCTGATTTTGTACGCAAAGTATTTGAAATAAACGTCAAACACAATGATGCCAAGTACGTTCGAATTTAGTTTATTCTTTTTCTGTGTTGTGGTGGCATTGTCTTATGCAGTGGATTTTGAAATAGCGACAACTTGCAGTACTGCAACGCATGCTGAATTTACATGTGTTCTCTCCACACTCCATTTAGTGGGTTTTATTTCCACTGCATGAAAAATTCTGCACATGTGTTTTGGGCATACAAATTTTAAAAATAGGAGTACAAATGTGAAAGCAGGAGTACTTTCGGCAACACTTCTTCATCTTATCCTTCATTCACGGTTGCCAACACGGTATATTTGAGACAAAGGATTTGTCTTTCCCAATGTTTCTTTGTCCTTTGTCCTTCCCGACGATTTCTTAGTCCGAAAGTTAATTTTATTCAAGATATAACTAAAAAATTGGGTAATATACACAAATAACCTTGGTATTGGAAAACATATTTTTTAGGTAATTTTAAGGTAGTACGTTTTGAGGTGTACTACATAAAATACGAGTTGGGCAATTTATAAAATTTTTAAATTTTGTTATTTCAGTTGAAAAATTAAATCTTTGTCCCAATGTTGATTCCACCGTCCCACTCTTTCGGTATATCTGTCCGAAGTTATGTTTCAAGTTGGCAAGCCTGCCGTCATTCGCCCTATTCGCTTACAAAAAATGAAAAGTAGCTCAGTGACAGTTTTCTCTGTTTTTCGTCTGACCGTAAATGATAATTGTCAGAAGGTTTCTATCGTGTATCAACCGTACGGTTCCTCCTTCGAGTTGGGAGGTTTGAACCGCGCTTGTGTTGTAACTATACAAAATGGACGATTCTTTGATCATGGAAAGTTGTTATCATTTGTGTGACAACTGACAACTTGGCATCGCCCTTCGCTATACTCTATGAATCGTAGGTACCTATTCCTATGCGATAATGGCATGCATAGGTTGCATCATTCAAATCGTCTGAAAAATGCCATTTCAATCGGTGATTGTCGTCTTACAGAAAATGCACTTGGCTTTCACTCTTCTCCTTTTGTTATATTTACCTACCTATTTGAATAATATTACGCACCTTATTGGGAATATTGGGATTGGGATACCTTTCAATCCAATGGAAGGAAAATTTGCTGCCACCTGCAAGTAGAAACAAAAATTTACTTGCATTAAAAAACCTTCTCTTTTCCTTGACGTATACCTACATATCCATAGTCGCTGTTCAAAACATTTCTCAATAAATACATACCCATACCTACCGTCCCATATTCTCTTTCGATAGATACAAACGAGCAGAAATTCGCCAATTGTGTCAATAAAATGTTGGCTGATATAACTGCCCTAGTTTTATAAGCCCCCAGATAGGGATACTGGATACTAACTAACATAATAAATACACAACTCATTGTACTGAAAACTGCTTTCAAGAATACAAGCGTAAGGATTGTTGTTGGTAAACTTTAGTTTGCTCTGTAAATTTTTATTCTATACACTTATTTATAGCTAGTTTTCATATAAATTTGATGCTCTAAACACATTCATATATAATTCATATAATTACAATAATAACCTTAATCGGTATTGGTGGCCAGGGGGAGGAAGAAATGAAAATATTAAAAACCTGAAAAATTCCAGAGGAATGAATATTATGACAAAACGAAGACGTCATAGACAACCCATATTACAAAAGTGGGTTTCCCGTAAAGTAGAGCAGTACACATTTATACGATCTATATTCATCTCTTTTCTACTTCCATGGAAATGGAAATGGAAATTTTTCGACCGGGAATGGGGACTGCGCAGAAGCTTTACGTTCCACAAGCATGGAAATATGGAAATTTATGTGTATCCAATATCCATACAGTTTTGCAGTAGAAAATAACTTTCAATGACTGTGAATATTACTTAGATTTAGTAATAACTAATAAGTACCGACATTGATAGAGAAAGATAACAGTGCATGTTTTAAGCAAAGAATAAACTTGCGGAAGGAATTGGAATTGGAACTATTTTCTCTTGGAAGACGAGAAGGATTCATCGCAAAGGAGTACATATTTGTATTCTAGTATCCAGTTTATTGAAATATGATGTTTTAAGGAATTTTGTTTACAGTATTTTTTAAATAGGTATGTATCGTTGGAATGTTTGATCCAAATGAAAATAATAAATACGTATACTTAAGCTGGTAGCTTTAATGTTTTTCAATACCTACTGGCTTTGTTGATGTTCTTCTGGAGCCTATCTATTCGAATTTGGAATTGCAAGAAATTAGACGACAGTAATAAGATTTTTGTTTAATTTGCTTTTATCGCCGAGTATATTTTTGAAGTAACTACATTTGAATACGAACATAGATCGGAATTTTGTCGTGCTTTTTTTCGAGGTACCTACTTACCTAGGCAGTCGCTTAGAGCCTCGGTTTTTAAACTGTGTTCCGTAAGAAAGAGATTTTAGGGTTCCGCGACTCCCTTGAAATAAGAATAGTAAAACACAGAAATAATTTTTACAAGTATGCAATTACAAAAAAAAATATAGGAAAATGTTTGACATTGAGTGGGTACAAAATCCATTTCTAATGAAAATCCAGCCTACGACACTAAGCATTCCGGAAAACAAGTCTCTTATAAAGCTGCAGAGTTTTTCTTCATCAAAACACGTATTTGCGTAGGTATTATTGAACGAATTTTGGGTTGGTATTAGGAGTGAATACCCTGAACGTTCCCTTTTGTCACAACGTTTCATATTATACTTCTACAAAGACTAAATATGGATCGAGATTGGACGCTGCCTCAGATATGCGAAAACAGTTTCGGATAGATAGAAGACAATTTTTTAAAATTTATGTATCAAACAATGAAAAAAATTCCTTCTCCACACTAACCTTGAACAAATATCTTGAATAAAAAAAATGATTTTGAAATGTGTTGTTTTTCATTTTTCATATCGTATCTAATACGCTATTCACACCGCAACGAAAGCTCTTCCATGCATTCACACCGAACGCCAACTAGTTTTCGTTTGAAGTTTTAATCAGCTGTGAGGCACTAGTCGTTAAACTTCGGTGCAATCTATTGTTACATTTGGGCTGGGGTTCGAAAAGATAAAACACTATTCTTTTCAACTGTTCCAATAAAATCTCTTTATTTACACTTTTTAAATTATTCACTTATTTAGTACCAAACAATAACACTTTAATCAATTCTCAAACGTTTCAATCTATTCGCTTTATTACTTTCACTTTATTACTTTACACTTATTTATCTCTCAGTACAATATCACTTTATTACTTTTCTTAAACTCTTAATCCAATCGCTTTGTTCTATTACTTCAAACTTATCTTTCTTCGAACTCAACTATCGCGCGCTAAAAATCAACTGCATCCTCTGTTGTCAACGCGCCCCTTTTATATCCGCGCTGCCACCTATCGGCGAATATTCTAGAAATGGATAGTAGCAGATGCACTCCAGATGTACTCCATCTCTTCTCCAGAAGGTACTAGAATCACTTGACAGATTCTATTCCATTCTCCAATTGGAAGTGGAACTTTAAGAGGGAAACAGATTGTTACCAGGTGCCCGATTCACCACAATTCCTAAGTGTGCGATTCACTAAGTGCCTGATTTACCACACTATTCTGGTTGCAAATTCGATCGAATTAATTTTCAAATAAAATTAATTTATTGCATTTAAAAATATTATGATTACATCAATTAATTGTGGAAAATGATTTTAAGTTGTGAGCTGTGACATTTGTTAGGTCAGCTGTTCTGCTGAATATGCTGATTATTGCAAAAGGTGTGTTTGTTTCAACAACCCACCGATTGGATGTCGTTTTCGGAGTGTTTTCGTGGAATGTACTTTATAGTACATACCTACATTTACACCGCACCTAAGTTCAAAATTTTGAAATCCAATTTTGCGTTCCCACTGAAATTTTAACATTTAAAATGACAGCTAGTGTCAGATGAGAATTGATTATTGATCTTTTTTTTTCTGTTTAGAAATCAGAAGTGGTTGAACCTATGGAATTTATTTTTTTAATTTAATCGCTAATTAAGACATACTAAATATATTGCTGACTCATTTTGATTGATTTATTGACAGACGTTTTTTTTTAACAGCTGTCTGAAAAGGCATTAAATGACGTGCGGAATTTATAACGAGGTTTGTTCGATTTGATAAACTTACAAATGCAGCGACAAAATTCAACATTTGGAAATGTTGGAAAATATATGGCGAAATGCTGGACACTTAGCCTGAAATGTTGAATTTAGCCAAAACGATGAGTTTAATAGTGGTGTAAATGTACTATTAAACGAATCGTTTTGAAAAATGAAATATGTTTGGGAAAACTTCTGTTTTCGATGAAATTTTCGGCTCGGTGTGAATAGGGTATTTAGAGTTGGGGTTCCGAAATATATTTGGGCCTTGATTAGGGTTCCACAGCTTATTAAGTTTGAGAAACGCTGGCTTAGAGGACCAATAGGACCTTCTTCGATTCCACAATATGAAGAATTCTCTTTCATTCTTCTAAGTGACGTCAGACGTTCGAAGAAAATAACTATAGACATCGACTCGATACGATTGGTACATGTAACATGACAGATATGTTCGAGTATTTGACGTTCTTGTCAAGTGACCGGTAGTTATTGTTGCACTTTTTTATAACACCGATGTATTTTCCTTTTAAGTAGACCCGACCATCTCTAACACTATGTTACCTCCTTACGCGTCACTCTGGTATGAGAGAGAAAAGCCCAATAACAATAAAACTATGTCATGCTTTTTATATCGCCCCTTGTATAGTATAAGAAGTGTGTATTTAAGGCTGAAACACTTCCTTACCGCCACCTTCCATGCACTTGTTTAAAATTTACACAATGGCCGCGTGGTGTTCACAAATCACAAGTTAGATCTTAGATGCATGCGTGTGCATTATGTATGTCCCGCTTACTTCAAGTTTACATAAATAACTTTATGATTCTTCAGTGATGAATAAAAGTTTTACTTTAAACTGCCCATATATTTTTATTTTAATGGTTTGTTGCGGTTATGTATAGGTTGGGATATTTTTAAGTGCTTTCAAATAAACTATATATATTTGCCGAGGATATGGCTGGTTATGGAATGCTTGAAAATATAGAAGCTACTATTAGTATCCACAATGGTATATTCCACCACTATAATGCACACTACCTAATAAAAATCAGTTTTTGTTTTGATCGAGATTGTTTTTAGGTTCGATTTGCCAAAAAAAATCGATTTTTTTTGAGGTCCTATGCCGTTAATGTGCCGAATTATCTCATCCTTTAGCTCTTGAATTGTTGCTGGCTTATCGACGCACATTTTTTCTTTCAAATAACCCCAAAGAAAGAAGTCCAATGGTGTCAAATCAAATGATCTTGGCGGCCAATTGACATCGCCACCACGTGAGATAACACGGCCATTGAATTTGTCGCACAAAAGAGCCATTGTTTCGTTAGCTGTGTGGCAAGTGGCACCGTCCTGTTGAAACCACATATCGTCCACATCCATATCTGCCAATTCGAGCAATAAAAAGTTCTTTATCATATCACGATAGCGAACACCATTCACAGTAACTGCCTGACCGGCCTCATTTTGGAAATAAATACGGCCCGATGATGCCGTCAGCCCATAAACCGCACCAAATAGTCACCCTCACACTCATGTGGTATTCGTTTGGTCTTCTTCAGATTCGCTCTCAGATTTCAGGTTTCGTGTGGCTAATCGATCATGAAAACGTCACTTGCTTTTTTTTGTGATAATATTCGTGCGATTCGAATATGTGCAGCCTTCAACACTTTTCAAAGCGTTCTCCATTCACTGGTTACATTTTAAATTAAAACATTCGAAATTTGCGTCTCGATTGATTTTTAAATATTTATACATAACTTATTTACTAAAATAAATTCACCCGATGCATGCTTTTCTTTGCTGTAGAACAAATTCACGAAAACCTAAATGCCCTCCACTAGTTGTCAAACTCAAACGCACTTGTGTTGGTAAATCTGAGTAAAATATCTAGATTCGCAAAAGTGCTCTGAAATCTGAAAAAGATTGCTTTTTTCTGTACCAAACGAACATAAAAACTGCTCTGAGAGCAAAAAAAAGTGCTCTGACAGCGCCCAATCGAATACCACATTAGTCTGAAATTGAGAAATGTCAAATGAAATGCAGAAAAAAACTTGACGTTTAGGTGTGGTTCACATTCAACATCGGCCCTTAAAATTTAACCACCCTTTATAATTAGTCTCTCTGTTCTTCTGTATAAATGATTGAAAACTACTACAATACAACATCATGCAATATGTACACTATTTAACCCTCCGGCCCCCATTGCTTATAATAGGATCATAACTTGCAACTGGGAGGAAAATCAAAATACTGCTCGTGCACTATAGAACTGTCCTGTCATATTGACTTTAAATACAACAATGACGTACAAGTAGTTTTCGCTACCGCATTCCAACGTATTTGCTTTGTTCTTGCGACTCCTATAAACGGTACACAGGCAAAGGGATACAAGTGGCAGGCTATTGTTCATTATAATCTATTATTTTTACTTATCGGCGCAAAAAGGTTGTCAACGTAGAGTACACGTAACCGAGTTTCTGTCAGCTTTCAAGTATAGACGCTTGGTGTGCTGGGCCAGCCTACACATGTTCAGTGTGTTGTTGTAGGTGTGCTCTCAAACCAATGCCCTCATCTCATTCATTCCTATTTGAATGAGATGTGGATACAGTAAGGAGGCATGTGTACAAAAAAAAAAAAAAACCTTCATGCTCTGAATGGTCTGAGTGGAACACTCATAGTTAAAAAGTTCTTATCTAAAACTTGGCGTGAATGGCATGTCGGAGTTGAAGTATTCAAAGGAGCATTATTGCACTCCATACAGTGTAGTTTGCGATTAACTGTTTGTTAGAATGTCCTGGGTAGAAGTGTTAATTTGTGTATATGTACAGACAAAGCAGTTTGTATAGATATTGAATGGATCGATGCAAGCAGGCTTTCAATGATTTTATGCCAATCTATTAGGTACCAGGGTTGGAACCGGTAAATGTGATAAATGATTGTCAGTTTTATAAAATCGCTTTGCTTTGTGTAATGTGATTATACAAAATAAGATCTCAATTCGGTTACATTGTTCATTATGAAACGTCATCTCAAGTGAAGTCTTATCGTGGCTGTCAGATTGGGCACATTCAAATTACTATAGTTATATTAAGTCGACAATGATCATGTGGGCATAACAAAAAACGCCTAATTTACCTACACCCTAAAAGCAAAAACTAGATTGGTCGGCAACGTCTATTTTCCTATACGTCATCCATTTATATACTAACTGTCAGCTCATAGTCGTAAAATTCTTGACTAGATTTCTCGGCTATACCCCTCCATAAACTGACTGAGGCACGTCAGTCAGCTGCATTGTTTCTGTGCAATGTGTCTGCGTTTTACTTGCCATTTTACTTGGACAAAACAGCGTTGCGCTGAAGAATTTCAAAAAGGTGACTAAAAAGGGGATCCAGCCGAAAAAAGTGGCCTCCACATAAAATACTAATTTAGCAAAAAAAAATTGTTTCATTACGAAACTCTTCTTTTCATTTAGACCTAAAGGGGCCAAACATAATAATACAAATAACATTCGACGGGAAGCAAAGGCAGCCCAAGCCTTACATTTTCCGCCTTTAAGCTTTAATGTCTAGGCCTTCTCAATAGGCGCCTGTTTTAAAATAACACGCGGCCCTTGGGAATCATTCTTAGACGAATGTCACCCAAATATCGGTTGTTATAGACAGACAACAATTCGCTAAATCTGTTGATGGCGGTCACCAGAAAGCACACCAGAAACCACATTTCAAAGTGTCTGTTGAAAGAGGTCTAACTTCTTAAGATCACCTATCGCTATCATCAATAAAATTGTCAATCGGAGTGACGGCTTTGGCCATTCTTAGACTTAGTTGGTCTGCTCTAACCCATATGGGGATTGCCCCTGATGATCGAAATGGAGGGTCCACGTAAGCATCCTAAGACTGCGACCCGTGTAGTGGATAGACGGATCTACTAAATCAATATTTTTCGTATCTAATTACTACTTAGTGTGTGTTTTCTTAAAATCCCAGCTACAGATCAAGCGAATGTCTGATGGGGCGCCAAAATCGTGAAATTAAGCACCATGGAATGGAGGTTTGCTAAACTTAAAACATAAAAATTTCTATTTTATATGCATATAAACGCGATGCGGGAGAAGACTTAAGCCTTTTTCTGAGCTATTCGGGTCTATCACAGAATCCGTCGTATTCGGAATTTCGCTACGAACCCCGAAAGAACTATCAGAGAATCCGTCGTAGGGTGCATTTGTTTCTTTCGAAATTCGTAGAACGTGGTATATTCAGTGATACCACTTTCTACGAATTTCAAAATTCATTTCATACGTCGGATTCTGTAACAGTTCTTTCGGGGTTCGTAGAAAAATTCCGAATAAGACGGATTCTGTGATAGACGCGATTATCACAATGAAATACTATTTGCATAAGAAACAAAGGGCCGCTAAGGAAAATCACGCTCATCACGAATTTCTGAGGTAGTGATGAGTTCACGTTGCCAAACAGAAATGGAATACTGACCACCGTGGCGGGAGTTGCTAACAAAAACTATTAAAGCATACGTTAGTTTGCTCATGAAAGCTAACTTACTTAAGGTGGCGCTACAGTCCGGGGTGGACCTGGGCCTCAACCAATACGCCTTACCAGTTAGCGCGATCTTTGGCCAACTGCCTCCAGTTGCGCACTCCAAGTTGGTTGAGGTCCCCTTCCACTTGCGCGCGCCACCTAAGGCGAGGTCTTCCTCTACTGCGTTGTCTCTCCGGGTTGGAATCGAAGACTCTCCGGGCCGGAGCGTTGGTGTCCATTCGCTCTACATGTCCTAACCATCTTAGACGACTAATGCGTACTTTTCTGACCAGGTCGATGTCGCTGTACAGCTCGTAGAGTTCGCTGTTAAATCTTCTCCTCCAAATCCCGTCAACGCAAACGGGACCAAAAATCACTCGAAGAATTTTGCGTTCGAAGCGACCAAGAAGATCCTCATCCGTTTTTGTTAGGGTCCATGCTTCTGCGCCATAGAGCAGGACAGGGATGATGAGAGTCTTATATAGAATCTCCTTAGTGCTTCTTGACAAGGCATTACTTATCAATTGCCGTCTTAGGCCAAAGAAACAGCGGTTGGCAAGTGTGATTCTTCGCTTGCTTTCTGAGGTGATGTCATTTTCAGAGTTAATAGCGGATCCGAGGTAGACAAAGTCCCCAACTACCTCAAAGTTATAGCTGTCTATCGTGACGTTCTGTCCGATTCGTCGATGTTGTGTGTCCCTTCTTGTTGACAGCATATATTTTGTTTTACCCTCATTCACCACTAAACACATTTTTGCCGCTTCTGTACTAATACTAGCAAACGCTCCAGTAACAGCTCGCTGTGTTCTGCCAACAATGTTGAAAAAATCGCTCATGAAAGCTATTTAATTTAATAAATTCAACGTTTAATATGCAATTATTTCTATTTACTATCATTTTACTCAATTTCGTTGCAATGGCCAATAAAAACTACATCCATTTGTGTCAAATTTGAAAGTTTGACGTTGAACTTATAACACCTGCAAGAAACACCCTTCAAAAATGTTCACGTTTTCAGTCAATTTAGAAGAAAATCAACTAAAATCCCTTTCGAGATAAAATTATATGTGGAAAACATCGGTCTTCCATCGGCGCTCTACTCCAAAAGTCTACTTTACACAACTCTGGTAAAAAAGGAAACCCAACAGGGAGGGGAAAACTTTTCCACTGCGCAACTCTTTTCCGACAAACAACACGAGGCAATAAAAATAGAAATGTGTTTCCACTCTCACACACAATCACAATAAATCACCTTCCATACAAGAAACAAAAATCCTCCAGTTTGCATATGTTAGATTTGAGTTTTTGTTTTCCTATTCCATAATAAATTATAAAAATGAATCCCACCCAACTATTCCTAAAAATCATCTTTCAATTTATAACAATCGTATGGAGTGTGTACTGTGTGTATATACAAATTATAAAAATGCTTTCACCGATTTTGGAGTTTTATGCCACCAACAGAGGGTAGCCACTATTTTTATCCACCGGATATACAGATACATACACAACATCATAATCATCATGAATCTCGGTGGTGTACAGATATCAGAGCTCAGAGGTGTTTTTTTTTTTTTTTTGTTCGTTGTTCGCTCTTAAAGTGTTGCGCTTGTTGCAACATGGAAAATCGTACTCATGACGTCATTGGCAGGTCAGCGGCCTAGTTTATATTCTCAACAGCCCACCCCCACGGAGCTGTTCGCCTACCTCTCCTTTATTCTGATGTATACACGTTGATTGTATTCATGCAGCCTGTTCTGTTTTACTGGGTAGAGCTGCTGCTGCTGATGGCTGGCTGTTTTGAGAACTGCAAAGTGAGGACGATTTTTTCATTCAAGGATTTGTGGTTCACCGCTCGTGTTTTTATCACCAACACCTACAGCAGCATTTGAGCAGACCATGAACTAGAAAAGAAAAAAACTGTAGCATTGGCTGATGTTTTTTTTTTTCTCGTTTTAGTTTTCAGCACAGCGCAAGTAGATTTCAATGACGGAATTTAATTTAATTTAGTGGTCTTATGATTTTAATAATTCTTTCATAGTGGGAAGTCCTGGTGGATGCCATATTAACATATCGGCTTCAAGAGGACTTTTTGACTTTTCAAAAATAGATTAACAAGGACATCGATGAGCTTGAGGAGCTGGGGTCGAATTACCGCATCCGTGAGCTAGCAATACGTCACTAAATTTTGTAGATTTTACAAGCAAAACAATAACAAATTCAGTCACGTAGTACTCGACCACGGATGCGGTGATTCAACCCCTGGTTTCTCGTCCTCAGTAGCAGGTTGGCATTAAGCCTCAGTCTGAGCGTTCTATTTTTTTTTAAATCATCATAGCATATTATCCGGCGGATTCTCAAAATGCGGTTATTTGAAAGCTCAAACCTTGTGGCCTAAATCCAGAGACAATACTGACACCAACAACTTCGGCCGATATCCCGTTATTTTGCCTACAAGCTATATTTTTACGGAGTGTCCTCGTTTTGGTGCGTTGGTATTGATACATAGAAATTCGTATTGACAAATGTCACGAAACTTGAAAAATTCCGGCTCACCAACACACCCTCAAAAAAATATGAACAACTTCCGGAGTCGGCAAAGTTGCTGCCAGCGTTCATAGAATTTTCTCCGTTAAATTTGAAATTATTCGTTATGTGTGAATAGAATTTTATTTTAGGAATAAGTGCACTTTTGATGAAAATATTTATGAAAAATGAAAAATGTAGATTGAAAATAAAAACATTTTGAGTATAATTTTTCTTCAGTTATTTAAGAAAAATTTACTCATGAAAAAGAAGTTAATGATATTCAAAAGAGGAAGATACACATGTTACACCATGTTAGTTTAATTAACCAAACAAATTATATTAATCGCTTTTCAAAATATATAATAACCAACTAATAGCATTCAGTTATGTTAAAATGTCGTATTCCCAAACTCTATCGCATTCCCCCACGGTTGGCAGCATTGATCTTATATTTTTTTGTATGTTTATGCATGTCACGCGGATTTTAAATTAACAGAACACCGATAGGAAAACAAAATGGCGAATTTGAACAAAAATTGAGGGGGCCAGCGGCAAGAGGATTGCGAGTTGGGGGTCTCAGTATTGTCTCTGCCTAAATTTGTCGTTTACAACATATAAACACTGTCTCTGTTTTATGCGTTAGTGTTGCCTAGCTAGCACACGTCATCATCAAATTAATCATTGGATCCTTAACGTGGATGCATAGTGAAATGTAAATGTGTTCTCAGAATGATAATTTTATCTGCAAAATATAAGGCATTTAATTCAGTTCTTAAATCAACTCTTTGCTGTGCTTCTCAAGTTTGGAGGTCTTACGAGTACGAGGAAATTGAAAAATTCCATAGGAACCTTAAAACAAAAATTCAAATCTTCAATCTACGCTTAGTTATGCTGCATACTTGGAAAACGGATTCTCTAAACTTCTGTCGAACACACTTAAGTCACAGGCTGACTTCTTACTTAAGATATGCAGTAATTATGAAGAATCTAGTCTATCCAAAAAATTGCATTCGTATGATTTGAGGAATAAGGACTGGTGATATGAAAGATGGCAAACTATTGGCAGCAATTGTGGTGAAATTTTAAATATTGATACGAACCACCTACGTATTTTAAAAGGCCAGCTTTACCGCATTATTCAGAAGAATGAAGACTCTATTCGAGATGCGGTCATAAAAGCTAGGCAGGCTGAAAGTAGGTTATCATACAGACAGCTTAGCTTTAATCTAAACCGCAAAAACTAGCTTCACGACTCTACTATGATGACTCTAGGCTACGATGAAATATCCTTGATATTTAAAGCAAGGTGTGAGCACCTTTCCTTAAATGGTAACCCTTACAATGGAAGCTTCAATCAATTCTGTACGCTCTGTAACCTAAAATTGAAAGAAGACCGCAGAGGCTAATTTTCTTTGGAAAACAATCATTAACTATGCAGGTAACTATCCAACTTCTAAATGAGTGTGACTGGCTGGAAAACCCTAAGTAACTTTTTAAAAATGGTTTACAAGTATAGAATGTTATTAATAACAGAATACGTTTAAGTCCTTAACCCTCTCTTTATAATTCGTTATTTATCGAAAATTGAATCAAACAAAAAATATATATTTATAAATCTGTCAATCAGGCTGACGACTTAAGGGCCCAACCCATAGAATCCATCGCGTCCGTTGCGGCAACGTTTTCGACTAACAGTTTAATAGAATACACAGTAGCTAGCTTATGGAAGGTGACCCATAAGCAACGCACGTACCGGATGGGACGGATAAAGTAGGTTTACTTTCTACTTTTCTGTCCGTCGCACCCGTTGACAGTTAGCACAACGTGAGAGGATGCCTTTTCATTGGTGGAAATATAGAAAGCAACTGTCATCGGCTGTCACCAGTGCTCTTATGTCGTGGGAGTTCTTCCTCTTTTCGGGAACTTCGATGTCCGAAAAGCCTTCCGTGAGAAAAAAGAAAAAGCTGCAATAAACAATCAAACTAGATTTTGTTTTTTTTAATTTCATCAAAATATGTGTGATAATGATATCAATGATAAACACCACATAAATGTACATAAGAAAAATATCAATATTGACGAATCCGACGACGCGACGGATGCAACGGATTCTATGGGCTAGGCCCTTTAGCCATAGCTCTTAAATTCATATTTTGTACTCTACGTGTATATTCAAATATAAATAAATGAACAGCTTACTTACTTACTTGCTAGTGAAATGCATAGGCAGTACTTCTGCTTTACTCCTGGCAGTGCTTTCATTGGTCGTCTGTACCTGAAGACTTACTTTAGGGCTGAGAACAGTGCAGTGAACAGTAGGTTGTTGGGCATTGACCTTGACCACAATATGTTTTTGGTGCGCTATAGTGCAAAACAAAATATAACCACCTTCTGAATCAATATACCTAGGTATGTAGTTGTATGAGCCAATCGGAATGTGCGTACATCTCTATTATTGAGTTCATATCTTCCGACACGCGATGCTTTAAACTTTTTCTAATAACTAAAGACGACACCTTTTTCTGGCTTAACCTTTCTTATCAAATCCATTTTCTTACAAACGATAACACTCACGACATTACTTATTTCCTAAGGATTCCTTCGAAGAGGGCACTCCCAGGAGCAGTCTACGTCGAGGGGGGCAATTATTGTAAATGGATCGAGTCCATTCTAGTATTCACATAAAATGAATCATATTTTCCTTTACCACCCTCTTAAATTGGCAATTGGCATATCATTTCCCAATTCGCTTTAACTATAGATGTCCGCATTTTCATCGTTCGCTTATAAGTTTTGGCTAATCACAGGCGATCCTTCATCGAGATTTAAGGAGTCTTTCATTAAAGACTTTACAGCGTCAAACTTTCAGTATGAACCGACCCTTAAACCGATTACCGAACTGTCAATGTCAAAATATTCAGTATAATCAACATTTTCATCATAGTGAAGTACACAAAGGAACAACGTTTACAAATAATTAAAATGTACTACCGAAATTCCCAGTCGGTGGTCGCAACTTTAAGAGCGTTAACGCCAATTTTCAATCTTCAGCGATGACATTTTTGTTTAAACGGCTTCGTCAGTAAGCAAAATATGCATTACTGGACAAGTGAGAACCCTCAGGTGCTTCATGAAACAGCACATCATCTGCAAAAAGTCACTGTTTGGTGCGATTTTCCTTCCGGTTGAGTCTTTGGGCCTTTTTTTCGTCAATGAAAATGACCGTCACGTTACGGTAAATGGTATTCGGTAGAGAGACATGATGGAACGTTATTTCTTCAAGCAAATGTATGAATGGTCGCAGTAGCTTAGTGGTTAGTGTGTTGGACTACTATGCGAGGGGTCGAGGTTCGAATCCCGCAAAAACCCAAATTCCAACTTAGGGCTTTTTTCACTGCGCCACCTCTCGCGAACGTCTGACAAACATCCGAGAGTATAAATGGCTTGGAAGAGCTTCTCAATTAGCCGTTTGGAGTCGGCATAAACTGTAGATCCCTTCCATTCGTTTCAAAAATGAAAAACTTACACAAAACGAATGATTGTGAGAAGCTAGGCCTAGGGTCCCTCCGGACCTGTTGCGCCAACTATTTTTTTTTTTTTTTAAATGTATGAATTGGATATCAGTGATATGTGGTTTTAAGAAGAAGGTGCCACAAGCCACACCAGAGCCAGCGGGTGCAACAATCGAGTTATTGAAGTCTCAGTTCGGTAAACGTGTTATCTCAAGAAACGGACAAGTCGGTTGGCCCCCAAGTTCGTGTGATTTAATGCCTCTAAACTTCAACAAAACCTTTTAACTTTCTTTCTAAATAACATAATTTTGAATTTTAAAAATTGTTAAAAACCACAATTCCTTTCTTACAGTGTGCAACTTCATTATCCACGAGAGATGTGTCACCAGTGTGGTAACTCCTTGTTCCGGTATAGCCCCATGTATAATAAAGGTAAGTTAAAAAAAAGCGAATAATATTACATATGGGTAACAAATCTAATGGAATCTGTTTTCCTACTTTCAAAGAATCCCGTCGCCCACTGCTGGTCCGAGCCGACACATCACAAAAGAAAATTTTGCACTGTTTGCCGAAAGCGTTTGGATGAAACACCCGCAGTTCACTGTTTAGGTATACAAATTGCAATTTATGCAAATCAAACAAAACAATAACATGTTGTTGCTTTCTGGTCTGGTATTTTTGTTAAGTTTGCGAGTATTTCGCCCATATTGAGTGCCAAGATTTTGCTGTTCCCGATTGCACAGAGAATGCGACCTATGTTCCTGGAAAGGAATTATTAAATGTAAAACATCAGGTAAACTGTATTGGTAATATTTCTCTGAAATAAATCTAATAATCAATCAAAAAAACAAAAAACTAGCATCACTGGCGAGAAGGGAATCTTCCAGCCACATCAAAATGCGGCTATTGCAAGAAAACTTGTTGGTCATCGGAATGTCCTACAGGTGGGTTCTTTTTTTAGTTTATTTTTTTGTTGCATAAATAAGATTTTGTATTAGAAATAAAGTTAGTTGCTGTTTTGTTTTGTTGTTATACATGAGTCTGATAAAAGGTTTTTTAAAACTTACATTAACAAAGATAAGTACAACAGTCAGAGCGAGTAAATACTCCTCAACTATTTTTATCGGTTTCTAACTAAGAGATATTTCATTCAGTTACGTTACAATGAGGAAGGTTTGGGTCTTATTCCAAGACATATTTATAAGGAGGTATTCTATTTTTTTGATTTGGCAACACCTTTTTGCAGCATGACAACCGATTAAAAAGCTGGCAGTTGCTCATTTTAATTTAGAGTCGACTTTTGATGGTTTTCGAAACCACATTGCATATTACGCATAATTATAGAGTTAAATAAAATGCTCTTTCAGAAAGGTAGGTACTTTCGAAGCGCAATGGCAAGCGCAACAAATTTTGAGTTTTAAAGGTTTTTTTGTTTGCAAAACCTATTAAAGGGAATAACATCATAGGAAAATACTATACAACAGCTGATTTCTGCCAATCAAAACTAGTATAGAATGTACATTAACGATAGTCATGTCATGCATTCAAATATTATTTCTTAAATTTTTTTTTTTTTTTTTATAATGCACTAAATTAATTAAATTTACTTACTTATAGGCTACCGTTGCGAGTGGTGCGGAATGACAACACACGGAGGATGTCGCATGTACCTAGCACCCGAATGTAATTTTGGAATCTTGCAACCGATCTATTTGCCACCACATTCTGTATCTATACCACGGACAGAAGTGCCAATCGAAGCGATAATTGGAGTTCAAGTTAAATCCAAGAACGCATTAGTACGGGACTATTCGTGTCGTAAGTAGAAACAAGTTTATTCTAAAATAATAAAGTTATCATTATCGTTAATGCAGCTTAAGTTATGCCCTTAATTTCGATACCAGTTGGCATTAGTTTAATGAAAATCTCTGTACAATCAATGTAAAGAACTTTGCCAAAGTAGCAAGTTTCAATGTTGTTTGTTGGCATTAAAAAAATATAAAAGAAAATAATTCCTTAAAAAAAACGCCGCTATTCGATTTAAACGTAACTTGATTTAAACTTGAACATTTTATTAATTTTAATTTCTGACAAATTTTCTCTTAAAGATGGTGTTTATTAAATGTTGTAAGAGTTAAAATAATTTTTGTTCTCTTTTTTTTCAGTTTCAATGTGCGTAGAAAATATGTGATCGTTTGTGTTTTTTTGTTTTTTTTTCTTAAATCCAAATTCGGAATTTACAATATATTTTGTTAAATTCGTAGGGCTATGCACAGCTGTAATTTTTATTTAATTACATTTGCTTTCGATTTTATTCATTATGCTCTATATGATGTTGGAATACTCTACTGCAAAATAATTAATTAATTAGGTAACTTTGGACATATTTATGTTAATTACAAAATATTATTTATGCGCTTAACAACTACTGCATGTGATATTATATAATGCCGGTGAAAATGGGTAAGATGTCTACGTTCTCATATGCAAAGCGTTCTCAGTTTTGAAGTTCAAAGCCTCTCACCGCACAGGAGGCTTCTAGTAGAACTACTTTAGTTAGTTTGCTGAACTTTACAGAAAAGTTCTAAGGTTCGCTACATCCCTTTTTTCCATCGCACTTCGCAGTTCATTCAAAAAGTGACCATCTTTAAACATTTAAATGTAACTCTCTTTGAAAATGGATGCAAGCAAATTTGAAGATTTGAAATTTGAAAATCCAAAAAGTATTGTATCAATGCGGAGTCTATAATCAGTTTTTCTAATACCAATAAGGAGGTAGATTTCGTTCAATTCCTATAGCAAACGGATTTCGGTAGATAAAAGAAAATTCTGAAAAAATACGTCATAAGTTTTACTCATAAATTACATTTTAATACGTCACTATGAAAATTTAGAGGAAAATATCTATTTCGAAAAATAATTTCCATAGGAGGTATCTTCCTTACATCTTTGAAAGGAAATTATACAGTTGTTGTCTACTTTTAGGTGGAGGTAAATTTCATTCCTTCGAAAATAGGTTCTATTCTAAGATGATTTTTATTCGAATACGTTACTATGGTAACACGGCGGCGAAAAATTGAATGTCAACAAATTTGTATGGTGAATACTTAACTTAATTTTACTGGTATTAATGGCGACATACCTATACCCACACTTTTTTGTTTGTGCACATCTATGGCACAGTACCTTGCGAATGATACAAGTTTTATTCTTTTCATTTTATAATAAATACTTAAAAAGTGTATGGAAACTTGTGATGTTCTCGTATTAATATAACGATTATAGCAAAACTATAGGGGTATTCACGATTCGGTGTAATGCCCAATTCACAATGTCGCGTTGACGCGCGCGTGCGTTGACAGATTAGAAACAAAGCGTTCATATATGGTGCCACACAAAATACAACTTCAGGCGTTGACTCGACTTTAGATCGTAAAGTTCAAAGCGACGCCTGCGTACAGCTACTTTCTACCATCACGCACGTTTGACAACTTTAGAATTTCGAATTGTTCGGTTTGAAGTCATAGAATGTGCCGTTTGTAGATGGAGTGGCACCGATCCGCTAATTTTTATTACACACAACTTTTAAAAAGCTATATGATGTTTTTTCAAAGCATATAATTAATTCAGTGTGTACAAATGAGGAATACATTTTTTTTTGAAGGGCAACTACTAATTTCTTTAGATTTGTTGGAGGTCTTGTATCCGTATTAAGGTTGTTGTGTGTTTTGATTTATTGTTAAATATGATTTTCTTGTGGTTTGGAGAATCGTTTTTCAATTCGTGCATAAAAATGACACCTTCAAGAAAAAAGGGAGTAGACTTGAAATTTTAATTCAGCTCTGAACTTGTATTTTTCAGCCAAAAAACAAACAGAATTTTAAGTTTGTCAAACTTTTCCCTGTTAACGCGTATTCGCTTCAAAGCAGCATTTTGTTTTACAAAATTTTCGCAATTTTGCTAGGTCTGTTATGCCCAATTCACAATTCGGCGTTTTGGCATTTAAAATCGTAAAATTTCGATAGAGCATATCAAAGCGCGCCGACGCACGCACGCGTGCAATGCCGAATTGTGAATTGGGCATAACAGACCTAGCAAAATTGCGATTTTTTTTTATTTTATCAGATCGTGAACACACTTTTTCTCTCATCTATACTAAAACTGAAACAAATGCCAGATCCAATTTGACAATTGACATTTATTCTGAAAAAAAAAACTTTTAAAAATCGAAAAAGAAAAACGATTCAATGTTTATTGGAAGACAATGGAGACAAAGTTATGTTAATTAATTAATATTACATAATGAAAATTATGATTTTCCCTTCGGCGGCTCTTATTTTTGTTTTCCATTCTCTTTATTTTTTCCGATGGCTGCACACAGGATATAGATAAAGTGCAAAAGTGTAGCGAAAGTATATTTTATTATTATTTTGTTGTTGTAGTGCGAAAAAAAGTTGCACTTTCGCAATGATACAAGACCACTTGCACAGGATCGTGAATACCCCTTATATTTTTATATAGAATAGTATTGCCATCTATTTTTTACCCTTGTACATTTTTTCCACTGACATCAAACTAGGCTATTCTTTGCTTCGAGTTCTCCAGAAGAAGATTTCGTTAGCCGCGATACACGCTTGGTGTGTTGTAGAAAGGTGGAAGCCAAGGTGAACGTCGCTGGAGTTTACAATAAAACCAAGCGAAAATAATGAGTTTCCTTTTACACACAGAAAGTGTAAATCCGTGAACATGATATGCAAATTTACGGGAGTAGATTAGAGAAGAAGGAGGGACGAAATATACCGTCATAAGGCTCAACAATTTTTTCTAAAGGGATTCCTGAAACACAATAACTGCTCTTCGGTCAAACGAACGATAGCTTAATTGCTGAAATGGATGAAATGGTAAAAAGATTATTTTGTCTGTTTTCGAATAAAACGTAGCGATATTTGCGCTTTCAAAACTCGTTTAAGAGCATTTTCCTAGCCTGTTCCATCTGGGTTAATGTTGGCAGTGCTGCGTTCTAAAAGCTCATGCGTTTTAAGGGTAAGATCATATATACAAAAAAAAAAAAAAAAACACGTGATATCTTATCAAAATGGCAAGCGAAATCCGAGGCAAAATAAGTCCAACTTCTTTATAGAATTTCACAGCAATAGAGTAACATTTTGCAGTAGAGTATGAATATCTGTTGCGAATATGTGTTAACTGTGTATTTCATTTACACCTGGTGTGACTTGTTTCCATTTCAAAAAGCTTGGCACCACCGAAACATCAACCGAGCAAACTATTGCTAACAATGCTTTAAAACATATATCTTCATAAATTTAAAATAAAACAAAAACAAAAAACGTAATACAACACCTACCTTTCCTATCGTTTCATTTTTAACCTATTTTAATTTTAAGTTTTATCTATTTACGTTTCTTTTCGTTTTACCTTACATTTAATTTACAACAACCAAAAACAAAATTCTTTTATTTAGCGGAATTAAGAACAATAGGTTTGTGTGAGGCCACCACCGACAGTGATTTATCGATAAGACAAGAGCTCCAGAGAAGAAAACGCCGTACCCACACGAATTTCCATCTCCTGTCGTCGACCATGTTACAGTCGGATGCGAAGAAAAAAGCACTTAATCGCAAAAAATCACGGCGAAAGAAATCCGAAGGCGATGCCGGCGCTTCCGATCGTCCAAATCTTCCAAGTGGGGCTTCTCGAAGCTACACGAACATATTTCGCAAAATCAATGTGATAAATCGAAAAAGTTGGTCGAAATTAAATCGCAGCTCGAATACGACTGAAGAGGATATCGATGATATCGACGAGAAATACCACAATGGCGAGAGTAGTGATGCGGCCAAAGCGCTGGCATCAGCCGTTCTCGCAGAAGCCGCTTCCGCAGATGATCTTAATCCAGTATTTAATGAGAGTTTCTATGAAACTTCAGATACTGGTGGTGATTTAACAGCGACCGATATAGAATCTAGTACGAACTTAGTTAGTAGTAATGTAAGCTATAATAGTAGTAATATATCGATTGACAATCGCAACAGCACTGATAACTGGAATGATGCTTGTAATGTAAAGTTAAACGACAGTGGAGTGGGTAATTATTTATCGACGACAACGTCTAGTGCATCGCCAGCACTCAGGATAGCGACAACATCTAGTTACTCGGCGAATTCAAGTGAATCGTCGTCGGTGGCTCGAAGTAAGTCGTTTCAGGAGCCCGGCGGTGTTAAGGTGCCCGCCAGCAAAAGATACTCGAGATTTTTCACAAAACGAAAACGTCCGAATAGTAGTAACAACAATTGTAAGAGTGATTTTAATTTAGAAACAGTATCGCAAAATATTGAGATAACCATACAGGATGAGGATGGCAACTATCAGCCGTACGATGATAATTTCTATGCGATAAATGATAATCACTTGGATAATCGTAATCGCCGACGAATCGAGAATGATCACTTGTTTGGTCGGCTTATGAAAAGAATGCGGCGAATATCGTTCGGATTGGGGAAACCACGTCACAGAGAACGGAGAGGTGATGACGACTTAACTATTTAAATGATTTGCGATTTTCTTTTCTTTATTGATTTGTGTTTTTTTTATTTTTTATTTTTTCATTAAGTTTTGTTTTGTACATTTGAATAACTCTTTCTGTTTTTTTGAGATTTTTTGTTTTTCTCTATTGTGTAGCAATAATATTTTGACGATACCTACATGCGTACCTGCATATAGATTTTAGTTTTGGGTTTTTAATTTATTTGAATCAATTAACACGTAGAATAGTTACAAAAAATGGTACATAGATATTAAAAAGTAAACGTAGGGGTAGTGAAATAATATAATAAAAGTGATAATACAAACAGAAGCCAAATAGTAAACATTTTTCATCATGACAAATGCTATCCTAGCCCGATATTAGAGGGACCGATGTGAGTTTTTCCAATAGGGCGTGAAAGAGAGAGAGAGGGAGAGATCGCCACGAACACGAACTCCTTGCAAACTATATTTGTCTATAGTCATAGTTATGAATGGACTTTCTCTATAATGAGACCTTATTTTAATGGGTTTGTCATAAAGTTGGCAACACTTTTTTCAACAACAACCATTTTGACAGCTGATTGCTGGTTTGTTCTCGTCATTTTACCACGAATCGATTTAAAACAAGTCCTGGCCAGCCAGTGTTACCTTAGAGTTATATTGACTCCTTTTTGAGCGACTGGACTGCGGACCCACTTTTTTGAAAATCAGTGAATTCGGACTCCTTTTAAAACTGTAGGACGTTTTTGACGTAAATCACAATTTTTAGCCTATTAAGTTGAATTTGAAAGAATTTGTTTTACCTAAATTTGAATTACAATTACCGTTGCCAGACGTCCCGGATTTAAGACAGAATTTTGGCTGTCCCGGGCTGCGACTAAAATTCATAAACAAAAAAAAACTACTACAAACATTCTTTATTACATTTTTCAGACTTTTAAAAAAACATATCAGCTGACAGCTTTTTTTTGTTGACATTTCAAGATTATTTGAAAATAAATTCGTTTTGAAAATTTGTTCTATTACACTTTAGTCTCTTTTACACGCAGCTGTCTTTTTAGCCTGATTTAATGTAAACAAAAAAAAATGAGAAAAACATGAGAGAATAGATAATGTTGTATCATACGGGATTAACAAATTCTCGTTTACATTTTCAACCAAGCACACCTAGCATATAGGAATGGGGACGTTCGGATTCCTAGTTTGTGTAAAACGTCAACTAGATATGTCGGATCGGTATCCGAAAGCGTTGACTATACAACTTGAATTGTTTTTATGTTCTCGCGGTCAGCGTTACACAAAATTTTGCCCTTTTTTATTTAGAAAAGTCTTTTCATACATTTTCAAAAAATTTTATTCTGAAATAAGTAAATTTAAAATGGGACACGGTTGACTACCACAACACTATTACACTGTTATGCGAACTAATGGTTGTTAAATATCGTGCGAGAATTCTAAATTTGCAGAGTAGCTTTAGAAATGACACCTTGTTGGCTTTTTCTGTCACCGGACCTTTTCTCGACTCTTCAGAATTCTGTTTATTTTAAATTTGACTCTTCGTAATGTCACTTGAGCAGGAAGGATTTTTTTGACCCGATTCGTTGGCTTCCCCTCCATAATAATGTCAACTGCAAAAACTATACACGTGACCAATCTGGGCCAATGAAAACTCTAATCCATCTGTCAGTCAGGTGTCAGACTTACTTAGCTAGAATCCGAACGTCCCCAATGTAATTTTTTTAAATTGGCAGCTGTCAACTGTCATTCAAAAGAATTAAAATTATTTTTTATTTTGTCCCGGGAGAAATTTAGAAATCCCGGGTTTTACCCATATTTATGCAATTTGTCCCGTCGAGCTGCGAGCAAAATATGGCAACCCTAATTATATCGCTAATAAATAATAATAGTGTGTTTCTTAAAAAAATATATAGAAACATTAAGATCGGAATCGGACTCCTTTTTTCATCCAGTACTCTTTTTTTGGATTCTTTCTGAAAATTCTCAGAGATAAGACTGCAAGGCAGCTATGTTTTGGTTAAATGGCTACTTCAACAAGCAAAGTTGACGCATTTGGACTTGGAGTAAAGAAGATCTGTACAAGTCATTATTTAGCCTGTTGATGAAAAATCATGTAAAAAATAATAACTACCTACACTCTACTTCAGTGTTGTTATATCGTGGGATTTATCCCTTTTTGTGGGATTTTCGATGTCCGAAAAGCCTTTCGTGGGATAAAGGGAAAAAGCACCAAATCGAGGGATTTCGAGGAATCTAACAAAAAACATTCAAACTATAAGTTTTTGATCAAAATTTCATCAAAACTCCTATATTTCACCATGATTATCAACACACTGAATGTGCATAAAAAACTGCTCATATAAATAGTCTTTTATCAACATTTTATAGTACCAAAAAATAATCGTAATAAAAGGGAATTTTAGTACGGTGAAAAGGGAAAAAAGGGAAAAATTATCACGCTTCGTGGGATTAATGAGGAGAGTGCTAGCAACACTGCTCTACTTGACACTTCTGAGATCATTGGGCATTTGATCAAAAGAGAAATGGCTTGGGAGCAAGTTCATGAAACGGCTCTCCTACTTCGTGATAGGATTTGCAAATAGTAATAGTACTATAAACTAAGGCACATATCATCGCGTCGCATGTTTTTTTTAACGAACTACACAACTTTTGATGTACCGCATCCGAATTTCATTAAATATAATTAATTGTCAAAAATGAAAGTTGTTAAAATAAAAAGACATAATTTATAACCAAGTCACAGTTAAAATGCAGGATAGTAGTGGTTTGAATGTTCAGTAAGTTGTAGATATGTAACAACGAATAGGTGACATTTTCCAAGATATTAGCGCTGAACAGTGAACATGTGTTAAACAAAACAAGATTTGTTTTCTCTCTCTCAGTTATTAGCTAGGTAACTAAATTATTTAATATCAAGGGCTCATCAGAATCATGTTTTTAAGACCGAAACATACATAAATAAGCCCAAAAATCTACTACATGATCCATCCATCAATCGATGACGTTGTTTTCAATTCAATTTCACTTTTTTCGGTCCCAATAACAAATCATTTTAGTTTGCTTACATTCGTTTCAAGTGAGCTATGGCAATGTTTGTAAATTTTGAAGAAACAAGAAAACAAGATGCCAGTTAGTGCCTATGGCCCTATGCAATAAAAACTGTATAAAGCTTTAACAATTCAGTTAGAATGATAGGAGTCCCATATTGGAATCTTACTTTTTTTAAATACATATAATGTTGTTCGCTAATTTAAAAGAATAGTAGTTATAATTTTTTAACGATTGGGAAAAGTTGAGCAAATTCAAATTTTAAAGTAAGGCACAGGCAGATGACACAGAAACCTAGTTAACGAAGTGATTGACGCATATCATTATCATGTATGATTTTGTCTTAATAATTTATTTCGTATTTTATATCAGTTTTTTACAATTTTAATTTCACTTATCTCAAAATTAAATCTATCTTAAAAAAAACTTTTTCTCGCCGAATCAACCAAACTAATCCCAATCACAACATTACATTGCATTCAATTTGTGTACCATGTTACTTTGTTCTTATATATTTAAGCAATTTTATTATATTTGTTATATTTTCATGACTTTCTCGTTTTGATTCAATTTCTTTTTACTTTCTATTGTTTGCAAAAAAAAAATGAATGTTTTATACTAAAAAATAAAAATGCACATTAATGCTGACACCAATGAATTTTGCATGCAGATATACTAATATTTAATGTAAGTGTTTTGCTTTGTGTTTGTGTTTTTTCTATAAGTATTATTAAACATATTTAAATAAAGATTGTTGTTAATTGTTTACAAAATGTTATTACTGAACAAAAAGTGTACTGCTGCAGGCAAATCTTTTTTAATTTAATGACTTTAGGCTACTAGGTATATTTTATTTGAATGGTGATTCGTTATCGCACCGATGTCAAAAATACATCATAGGATCCATAAAACTATACCCAGTCACTTTTCCTAAACTATCGGAAAATAGCGTGAAAGTCTGCAAGCATTTGCAAAAAAGCTACATGAGTGTTGTACTTCAGTTTGGTTGCCATGCTTTCGCTGGCAATATGGCCTTCACAAATGAATCCAAGATGTTGACAACTGTTGTAGATTTTTAAATTGCATCGCTTATGTCGTTTTCCACTGGTTTCACTCATCCTGTAATCCAATGGAACAGGAAAACTGCTTCTGATTGAATCCGAAAAAATTTGGTGAAATGCAGAAAATTTATCTACGGCAGCTGTCAGCTGACTTGTATAAAAAACAAACATTGCACTTGTGTGAGTGCTGCTTGATTGGATTCTGTTTACTTCAAGTTCAAATGTCAAATCGAGAAGCGAAATTCTCTTCTCAGAATCATCAGAAGAGTATTTTTTGTGCCAATGGAACAGCTTCATGATTTTTTTCCGATTTCGGACTCTCCCGGAGGCTTCTTTTTGCCCAATGGAAAACGAGATTACAAAGCAAGTAGCCATTTCATGTAGGTACCGTACGAAGGTGTCAACCTCTTTTTTATTTTTGTCGGAACTTTCTAAAAATACCTACGATGTGAACAATTCGCTACAAAAACAACTATAGTGAATGCAGGTGGAATGGATATAGAATGGAAACAAACTTTTCAATTTTCGGAAGATAAAAGATATGAAAAGGCGTCCTAGTCGTATTAATTAATAAAAAACAGTTTTATCTCAGGGTTGATACATTGATTATATTGTCATTTTTATGCTATAACCACAGCAAGTGTCACGAGATTAGCCATAGGAATTCCCGACATTGAAGTCCGAAATGTTCATTATGTGTAAATTCAGAGACGTCAAACATTTGCGCAGTGATGCGGCATCACTGCTTATTTGCTATGCTGATGCGATGCACAGATTATGCTGATGCGTTGGAGATTGAATGTGTCATTTGAGTTTTAGAACGCATTGTTTTTGAAAAAATTAATATAACGAGTTCAACAAACATTTATAAGTTTGTCTTTCAAAAGCATAGTATAGATAGCATAGCATTGATAAAAATGTTTATTTACTTATTTTTCTTTCACTTCTGGCATTTTTCTTACTTTTTTGCCGGCGCATCAACGGCGCATCAGGTATTTCTGTGATGCTTATTTGCGTTATGTTTGCGCATCTGTTTGATCAACTTTGCAATAATGAACACTTGACGTTAAAAGTGATGCCAATAGTTTGCATTAATGAACATGATGCAAAGCATCATCAGCATCATGATGCGAGTGATGCGTTACTGAATTTACGCTATTTAAACACCGGACACGAAGTCTGATTTACTGATTTATCTGATGCTTGTCAAGTGATCGTTTGGATGCAGCTCTTTATTTAATACGACGCACATCGACGTGGCAAAAATGTAGGACCAAATAGTATGATATAACGTCATTATGCCAAAAAAGTGATCATCGCATCGCAACTCATCGACAAACGTAATATTTTTTTCGTTTTCGCTCTATCGAAAGTGCATTGGTAATTGTTAGGTATATAGCAATTAATAATAAAAAATTAGTTGTGGGGACTAACTTCATTTCTTCTTTTTCATAATGAAATAAGACCCAAATTTTCATTAGGAAATAAGGCCCCAAAAAAGGAAACACCCCAAATTTTATTAAGAATCGTTGTTGTTGTTTAGTGTATAATTTTTTGTGTACTTATTTCATTTTTATATTGGTGCCTTACTTCATTTGGACCTTATTTCGCAGAGCCTTCTACTTTCGAAATCAGCTGGCTGTCAGATTTCATGTTCTATTGGACGCAAAAAAAGCAATTTTGCGAATCTCGATTTCTTAGCGAGATTTACACCTACTTGCACAAACCCCAAAACATTTGTCATTTGTCAAACTTTAAAGTGTGTTATTAATTACGTTTTTAGACGACGACAAGTCTGTGAAAAATAGAGACAAATTAACTATTTGGCCGCTGTAATGGATATCAACATAAATTTAATACATTTTTATAACCAATAATCGCAATTTAAGAACAGCTGTCTTTTAAAACACGCACCACCACAAATGCAAAGAAAGAAAAATCTCGTTTTGGGTTCCATTGGGCACGGAAATCTGAGAGCAAAATCTGAAAATCCCAATGGAAAACGAAATAAATTTATCGCTGGACATGACGTTCATCAGAAGGCCTGTATTATTATTGTGAAAATTGACAACCAACTTATACTTCATGTTCGTTAAACGAGTTCGTATTGAACAAGTTGCGAGCTCTGTCAACATAGTGGAGCAACTCTTTTAATTATTGTAAAACATCGTACAGCCAGTTAAGACATTAAATTGAGTCATCGAACTTCGAGTAGGTATCTCGTAGAATGAACTCGGTAGCGGTAGCCGGTAGGTGACAACTGGCTATTTGAAAATGTTAATTTTTAAAGCACTCTGCGATTTTTCATAGCTAACTGGGTGTTGTGTTAGCTACAGTGCAAATAAATATCTCTTACCCATTACTATTATTTTTTTTTTCACGTATAAATAGAGTCCAAAGTCCAGTATTTAACGGTTTTTCGGTTAAATAACTTTGACAGATGACAATATACTATTTTGTGTAGCGCTTGTGTTAAACTTCAACAGGGCATTGACGGCACCCGAGATAAAAAAAAATACTAAGCTCAGCAACTAGGACATTAAAAAAGATTTACTCCGCAACATTTATTGACTAGGTATATTATGCATAAAGAAACAAAAGAAAATATAACCAGAATTGCGATTTTACAAAAACCCCGTTTTCGACATATATGTACTAACCAAACCAACAAAACTTGAGCTTTCGTTGAATCACTCCCTTGTTAATGAAAATAAATTTCCCCATTTTAGCTCGGAGTATATCCGAAGAGTTTAGTAGTGGTGACACACCCAGACCGAAGGAAGATGAATCATTCAGCAAAACTGAATCAGTGCCCAGCTGCAGTGGAGCAACCGGCAGCAGTGGCACTGGACCATCACACTATCGGGCCGACTCGCAAACACATAAATCTGATAAGGATAAGGAAAAGAAAGAAAAGGAGAGAGAAGAACGGGATCAGGGTAAATATAAGCAATCTTTTATCTTTTGGTTTGAATCCTTAACATCATGAATTTATGATTATTTATAAAGAAATGATAAAAGTGTTCGATGGAAATAGTTCCTTGAGACGGCAGCTATACCGTGTCATTACAATTGCCAGGACATGTACTTTAGAACAACTATTAACGACTTCATTGAGAGCATTTCATATAACTAGAGATCCAAGCGTAAGGACACACGACATTTCCATTAACTTGTGCACTCATACAATATTTGAAATTTATTTATTTTTAGGCATTTTACCTAACCGATCTGTATGCAACCGCTGGCAATGAGGACTTGCCACTAGAAGATCCAACGCCAATACTAGCCTTGACACACCTTGAAGGCAAACGGCCTGCTATATATCTTAGGTTTCATGATAAGGATAATGGTTTTGTACGTGTCTATCCTGGCAAGTTGCAATCATCACTCGAAGATCCGTACGTAAGTGTTCCTGTAGATAATGCAACTACAATAAAGGATTTGATTCGCGATGCACTGGACAAGTTTGGCTTGCATGATAATCAAATTCAAGATTATAGGTGAGTCCTTAGGAAGAATGATTCCAAAAACGCCAAATAATTCAACATTGGAATCCATTTTTTCTTTGGCTTAGATGTTCCGAGGTGTTATTGGATCGAGGTGTTACCGAGCGAATACTCTCATGGAACGAACGTCCATGGGATATTATGAAACAATTAGGAAAGGACTCAATTCGACAAATGGAATTAATGCGCTTTTATATGCAACACAAACAGGATCCCCATGGACCAAATATAGCATTGTTTGTTGGTAATCTACCACCGGGCTTGTCGCAGAGAAACTATGAACAGATTTTAAGTAGATACGTAACCGAGGAGAATAAATTTATTAGTATTGGTCCGATTTATTACGAGTATGGATCGGTCGTATTGACATTCGAGGATTCTCAGAAAGCTGTAAGCTTACATGGACTTCATGATGATACATATAAAAAATATGATTTATTTTATCTTCTTGTAGGTACGTGCATTCTATAATCTTCGAGAGACTATTATTGAAGATAAGAAACTACTTGTATTGCTACTACCGAATATCGAACCGAGTATGGTGCCATCCGATGTGAGACCTTTACTTGTGTTTGTCAATGTGAAGTCGGGCGGATGTCAAGGCTTAGAATTAATATCGAGCTTTAGGAAACTACTGAATCCTTATCAAGTATTCGATCTTGATAATGGTGGTCCTTTACCTGGGTATGTACATAGTCGATTTGGGCAGTTGTTCTAATCGTTTTGACATTTCTTAATTTCGCCCCAATATATATAGGTTGTATGTATTTCGTCAAATTAAACACTATAAGATTTTGGTATGCGGTGGCGATGGAACTATTGGCTGGGTTCTTCAATGTTTGGACAATGTGGGCCAAGATTCGGAGTGCTGTAGTCCACCATGTGCAATAGTACCATTGGGAACAGGTAATGTTTACAAAGTATACGCATTGTTATCGTGTTATCGCATCCGGTGGTGGTCCTACCAAATTGAAGATTTCAGATGAGTTCAGACCGATGAATGGTCTGCGGATGACTTACGACAGTTTTAACTATTATAGAATCCGCTGTAATAAAACGCAGGCATGTCGGTAACGTAGTTTGCAAATTCTTATGTCGTTTTCCATTGGGACCAAAAATCAATCTTTTTTTTTTTGATCTAAATCATTTTTCACGTTCCATTGGGAAGGAAAATCAACACTTCCTTATCATTTTCGAACTTTCTTATCGATGCTGTTAGTTTTTGGCATTATTTAATGCAAAACAAAAATCAAGCAATTAGAACTGTCAACAAAATACAGAAAAAGGGTGTTAAAGTGTATACAATTTAAAAAAAATAAGAAATAGAAAAATAATGGATTCAATTTCCTTTCATTTTCTTGCTCGAGAGCATTTTTGTGGTGGAACGTCTTTTGGGTGATGGGACAATGTTCGGGTTTTCATTTCCGTCATCGAATTCATCCAAAATGTCCAATACAATATTTTCGTGTTCGTTTAACACATCTCCAGAACAGGCGGGTGCAGAAGAGTCAGAGGTAGGTAGCTGTTGTTACCTTTTACCATTTCGAGACTTCTTTAAACGGAGGACCCAAGGAATTCAATAAATCTGGCGATTTTTTAGTCAAATTTTTCACAATGGGGCGTATGAATAAAAACTAGCATTTGCTTTGAGTAAAAGGTTTTAGCAAAGTAAAAGCCCTCAGCAATTGCTTTGAATCGGTATGAATAAAAACCTAGTTTGCTAAAGTAAGTTCAAAAATTCTAACATAGCTTTTACTTCACTGCACGTATACTTGCCTTGCAATTTCTGTCAAACCTGACCAGTAAATTTGAATTTTTGAATTTTCCTTGAGAATCTAACCACTGTTGTGGAAATTGAAATTAAAAAAATTAAATTCAGAAATATGCATGCAATCTATAGGGTATAGGCTATTATTCCAATTGCACCTGAAAACATGATTTTTGTTTGCCAAATAGATTGTTGGTGTTTTATTTCTTCTTCAGGAGCCCATGACAAGAAATAATTGATTTTTTCACAGGTATTTTGATGATTTTCCTGCACGAACAAAACTTCATTTGGCTATTTATAGACAAACAATCGAAAATTTACATTGCTTACTTTTTTTTTTGTGTCAACTAAATAGCAGACTCAGAATTTGCATAGCATTTGCTTTGTTTATTCATACCGATCTGAGTAAAAGGTCAGTGCCGCCGCTTTTCGAACATGTCAAAAGTTGGAACTAACTCAAATTGGTTTATATCCATACGAAACGTAGCAAATGCTTCGACTTTGACATTTCTCTTGAGTAAAAGCAATTGCTTCGCTTTATTCATACGACCCAATATCCGGCTCTCTCTCTTCATTGTCTCACCTACCCCCTCAAATTGTACTCATGTTGTTCTAAAAACTATATTCAAAAACTTCAATGTGTTTGAATTATGTAAAACATACTTTTTGGTGCTTTCCACTTTTTCTTTTCGTTGCTTTCGCAATGACTATGGTGCGGATTTGAAATGTCAAAAGTTTTATGGAGTTATGGTGCGTACTTGATAAACAGGTGGTAGATAGGGACCCATCCACCTGTCGCCCGGTGAGATACCACCACATCATGCTATAGGCTCCGTGAAGTAGTCTTGACTACGTTTCGGAGTTTGGCAGATGGGCCGGTGCAACACGGATGGGACAAAAAAGCCATGATGCAACTTCCTGAGATAAAGAATTCCGGAGGTAAACTAGTCTCCCATTCGGATCTTCGGGGGGGACTATCTCAGGGGGTTCAACATGCAAATAATCACCCACAAGACTTGCATGACGTCAGACATCAACGAACACAAAGACAAAAGAGACTAAACACTGACAGAAGAAAGCTAGCAACAGATTTCTGCAACATTCGAGGTCTAGGACTCAACAATGTCAACGTCAGCTGTGTGCACCAGCATCTGCAAGAAAAAAAGCCAGACGTCCTAGTTTTAACAGAGACTCAAATAAACTCAACAACTGATTACACATATCTTCAATGCCCAGAATACGAACTACATCCTCGTTTTCGATATAAGGGGGGACTAAGGGCCGTTTTATTCACTCGAAGTTGACCACAACTTGGGGAGTTTGATATATAAAAATCCCCAAGTTGTGTTCAACTTCGAGTGAATAAAACGGCCCTATGTGTGTTTGCCCGAGAAGATCTGGCGTGTGTAAGAGAAGAAGAGATGGAACCTACGGATCTCGACATAATATGGCTAAAGGTCGTTCTTCAAAGTTGTACCAAATTTGTTTGCTGCCTGTACCGCTCACCAAACGATAACGAACCATCTAAATTATTTCGTCATTTATCCGATAAGGTAGACTGGATACAAATTCATCATCCAACCGCTGAAGTTATTATACTTGGTGACTTCAATGCCCATAACATGGATTGGCTACGATATTCTAACCGAACGGACGAGGCAGGGAAACAAGCTGAAGACTTCGCCATTTGCTGCAATTTCATTCAGCTTGTTGATGAGCCCACGCGAATTCCAGACAATCCAACAAATTATGGAAACACTCTCGATCTGTTTCTCACAACAGAGCCAGATAATTATGAAATAAAAGTGTCTGCTCCCTTAGGGAATTCGGATCATGCTCTAATATCTGCTATCCTCTCTATACCGATACCAATAGGAGCGAAAAATGATCGTTATCGTTCGATTTGGAATTATAGTAAATCTAACTGGGACGAGCTGCGTAATTTCTTCGCTTCGTTGCCATGGGCTGATATGTGCTTTAGAGATACTGATGTCAATATGTGCGCAGAAGCCGTAACCGAAAATATTTTACTCGGTATGGAACTTTATATTCCACATTGCATCAAAAAATTAGCTTCAAATAAACCGTGGTTTAACAAAGAATGCAAGCGAGCTACCGCAGCGAAAAACAAGGCTTTCCGTGAATGGCGGTCAAACCCTTCAGAACTAAAAAGATCTGAATTTACAATTCTTCGAAATAGATGCAACCTAATTATTGAATCGGCGAAGACAACTTACAGCGAAAGAGTCACTAACAAAGTGATTGGATGTCCTAGCGGCTCACGCGCATTCTGGTCCATGGCAAAGGCAATCAGTAATAACTTTAGTTGCTCTTCTTTTCCAACTCTAGTGAAAGAAAACGGCACGCTAGCAACAACACCTAAAGAAAAGGCAGATCTTTTCGCTAGCATGTTTTCAAAGAATTCCACCCTAGATTCTGCACAGCTAGAGCCACCAAATATCCCGAGGATACAATCATCGATGGCAGAAGTGAAATTTCGGCCTCGAATAATTCAACGCATCCTTAAAGAACTAGATTGCAATAAGGCAACGGGACCCGATGGAATCCCGGCTATAGTACTCAAGAACTGTGCACCAGAACTTGCACCTGTACTCTGTAAGCTGTTTAGCATGTCGTACTCCCAGAAGACGTTTCCTTCTTGCTGGAAGACCGCTCGCATTCAACCTATTCCAAAGAAAGGGAAGAAATGTCTGCCACAAAACTATCGTCCAATAGCGTTACTTTCAATGCTCTCTAAAGTAATGGAAAAGGCAATAAATGTCGAAATAATCAAATATCTAGAAGGCCATCGATTAATAAGCGACAGGCAATACGGATTTCGGAGCCGTCGTTCAACTGGTGATCTGCTAAGCTACGTAACATGGACACAATCAATTGAACAACACGGCGAATCCAGAGCCGTAGCCTTGGACATATCAAAGGCATTTGACCGAGTCTGGCATAGAGCCCTATTAGGCAAGTTAGCGTCTTACGGATTACCACAACAACTCTGCGGATGGATGCAAAATTTTCTTCCAGGAAGATCGATCCAAGTTGTTGTAGATGGTGTATCATCCAATTCGTTTGCTATATAAATGCAGGAGTGCCCCAAGGATCTATTCTTTCTCCAACTCTATTTCTTCTCCACATCAACGATTTGCTTGGATCGACAAATAATAATATCTACAGCTTTGCAGATGACAGCACTCTTATATCCTCCATCTCGAACAATGGGCCTGTGAATACGGCTACATCACACAGTCAGAGATGTGAACAAATTAATTCTCTAAATGATGATCTGGACAAAATCTTGAAGTGGGGAAAGGACAATTTGGTTGTATTTAATGCAAACAAGACACAGTTCACAACATTTTCCAGAAAAAATGCATCAACAGTTCCTCAGATCCAAATGGATGACCATTCAATCCATCACAAGGACTCAATGCACCTTCTAGGAGTCACAGTCAATTCAGGAATCACATGGCAGAACCACATATCCTATATCGCAAAATCGGCGTCCGCAAAGTTGAGCTACCTATTTAGAGCAAAGAGGTACTTTAGCCCCAAGCAACTTCTCCTTCTCTACAAAGCACAAGTAAGACCAGGCTTGGAATATTGTTCCCATTTATATGGAGCTCGGCCCCAAAACATTCACTTAACCTGCTTGATAGCAGACAGAGACGAGCAGTTCGACTCATTGGAGACCCTACAATCACATCGAATCTACAACCGTTGGTGCACAGAAGACAAGTCGCTGACCTATGCTTGTTCTATAGGTACTTCCATGGTAGATGTTCTGAGGAACTCAAAGACATTATCCCTCGAAATGCAACTTTTGGGCGCCCAACAAGACAGGCTGCTAATGCTCATGACCATACAGTACACTTGACAACCGCGAGGACATCAACTTCCAAAAACTTCTTCTGTTACAGGACAAGCAAACTTTGGAACTCGCTTCCTGGGGATATATTTCCAGAAGACTACAATTTGCAGCAATTCAAGTGCAGAGCAAACATACGTCTGCAGGCATCTCGGGGCGCTGTTGAAGCGTTTTAGGTTCGCCTTTCCCGGGAGAAGTATATAAAAAAAAAAAAAAAAAAAAAATTTTCAAGCTATGACATGCCTGCTTGGTTAAAACTGTCGGAAGCCATACGCAGACCATTCATCGGATTCTGTAATTGGGGTGAATGTTAATTGAATTTTCGAATTGAGTATCAGCCATTTTTAATAGATTAAGATTAATACAAATGCGTTCCCTATTTTTTTCGCAAGTGTCTCTGTAAAAGAATTTATCCCCACAACTGCCATTTTGACAGTCTTTTCCATTCTTACTACAAAAGTAAAGGAATAAAACCTATTATGATTGATTCTGAGGTTTAGTCATGAAAGTTATATATAGAGCGGAATATTTAAAAATAAAGTTTGTTTAATTACGAATGCAAAATAAATTAGTATTATTGAGTTTAATTTTGTAGTTGTTAAACCTGCTAGGATGTTCACCAACTGAAGTTTCCGATTTGAAAACCATCTCATTTCCGAACTCTTTCACGGGAATTTTCTTTTCTTTCGTAAATTGCAGTTTTGCTATACTTACCTTACTCATTAGTACGCATTTGAACTATGTCCAATGGATAATTGTTCCCCCAAGAAGTTGTGATTTTTCCCCACCAACTCGTAGAATAAATCCCACTTGATTTGTCATTATTATTCAGTTTTGTAAATTCCTTAGCAAAATCTTCAGTTTAATGTCGTTTTCCATTGGGATTTTCAGATTTTGCTCTCAGATTTCAGATTTTTCGTGCCCAATGGAACATAAAACGAGATTTTTCCTCCTTTGCATCTGTGGTGGTGCGTGTTTTAAAAGTCAGCTGTTCTTAAATTGTTATTTGTGCTTATAAGAATCCATTCAGTTTATGCTAATATCTATTGCAGCGGCCAAATGTAATTTGTTCTCTATCTTTCATATCAATTTTCACAAAATTGCTCTGACTCTCAAAAAAAGTGTTTTTTTTTTTCCGGCCAATGGAACATGAAATCTGACAGCCAGCTGATTTCGAGAACAGAAAAACTGCTCTGAATCTGAAAAAAAAAACAAAGCTTTTTCTGTCCCAATGGAAAACGACATAAGTTTGAAGTTTTGGAATTCATTTCAGAATATTCAATTCAATTTATTTGGCAAAGTACAAATAAGAATTACTATTGTCTTTTATAGTACCTATATTATAGCTCCTCAGCTAAAGAATAAGAAAAATAAACCAACATTAAGTGAAAATTACATCTAATTAAATACAAAAATAAAAACTAAAAATGTAGGCATAGGACAAATATAGAAAGGAATAGAGGGGTGAAAATAAGGAGAAAAGAAGAGTAATATAGTACAATATTGTGCAAAAAGTGCACTTTTAAATTTATCGGCTCCCACTATTTGACAGGTACAGAGTTCCAAAGTCTGTTAGCGTGGACAAGAAAGAACCGTGAAGTATTCAAGAAATTAGAAGAAGGCGTTCATTGAACAGAAATATACTTTAAGCCCACGAATCGTTCAGAAATAAGTTTGGAAATTTGTTTTGTAATATTTGCCGAGTGATATGGTTGCTTGTGGTGCGATACCGAGATGCATAATTTATATGGGAAATTGTTGGAAATTTCTGGAAGGAGATATGTGCTACCTTAGATGGCGCAGGGACATAAGCCCCCGGGACATAAGTCACAATTTTTAATTTTGAGACTTATAACCCACTTGAGTGAGACATAAATCCCAAATTGATATTAATTTAAGTGATAGCTATTCCCCAGTTGTAGGCATATAGAACAACGAATAGTGATTCTTGAACGTATCACAACCATAACCTTTTCTTTAAATTCAAATTAAAATTCAAGTTTATTTTAGTATTTGGAGAAATCAATTTATTAATTAAAAGGGAAATTAAGTATTATGCACTTGACTTTAGACTTTACTTTAAGTACCTACTTTTCGGCTTGATTTATCGAACAAGAGTGCACTCAGAAAACTACAGAGCTACGATAGCCCTACTAAATGCGTCACCTCTGTTTGTGTAGGCACATCAACTGATAACTTTGTTGCTGGTACAACCAAAAGTAAGGTGGGATGCCTTCAGTTATATGAGGACAGCACATTAACAGAGCTGCGGTAACCAACAAAATATATTTGGGGACATCAAAGTTATTTATTTATTTATTTATTTATTTATTTATGGTACTCATATACAGAGCTGTCAGAACCTCATGAAAGGCTGTCACAACCTCTATAAAAATTTATGGCACCCTTATACAGAGCTGTCAGAACCTTCTGAAAGGCTGTCACAGCCTCTTCTAAGATTTGTAGTAGCTACATACAGAGCTGTTAGCACCTTATTGAGAGGTTCTGACAACCCAAATGGGAAGCCCCTTATTATACTTAGCCTGATTTCCTAAGAAATTTGAAAGCTCACTGTTTGGCAGCTGTCTCTTGAAACCCGATTCATAGCTGCATATATTCGTCGTTATCTGTTGTATTTAAAAATAAAATTGAAAAAGAATCGCTGTCTTTTTTTCCCTCTTGATACATTTACATGCATACAAAAATATTAGAACAGTTTTAAAAAAATTGAACTCTTACCTGGCGAAATTAATAACGCGTCTGAACAGCGCGATGTCTTCGATACTAATAGCAGTAGAAACGAAGAAAGAGAATTGCTTAGACCAACACAGAGCTGTCATAGCCGCATGTCAGTTGTTATACCTAAAACCACTCAGTTGCCACTTATTCTACGAGCCAGAACAACCTTATAGCCTAAGCAGAACTGTACAGAAAAGAGCTATTATAGCCGTATGGCAGTGCTTGTACCGTAACGACTAGGTTACGCAGCTGATAAAAGGTTGTTGTAAACGAACATAGCAAGCTTAGGGGGTAACAGGACATTGGTGTACGGTGTTCATACCCGACCCAAACTTATTTTAATTAATTTTGTTAACAACCGCGTGCTAAAGAGCTATGATAACTCTTTGTTGGCTACATTAGCCTCGATTTGGGAATGACATCCAAGACATGGGTAAGCTTGCCAAGTTATGGGTGTAGGAAAGAAATTTTCGGGTTTGGTACCCATATTTCTAAATTTAGTTTTCTCAGTGTGAGTGAAAGTGCGTGAAACAAACAAATATATAGGTTAGGTTAGGTAAACGGGTAGGTAGATCAGGGTGAGTCCTGCAATACCTCTCTTAGGTCCTCGTGGACCCATCGTGATGCCCTTTTTGGGGGTTAACCGTTGGTGTTACATCGGTGGTCTCCATCCCTTCTCCTCTTGTGGTTACCTGACGCTGTCAATCTATCCCGATGTCCTCAGGAGCCTCTAAAGCTCAGACAGTGAGACATCAGAAAGTTCATGTATGTCATGGAAGTAATAGCTTCCAAGTGTTCTGTTCCTCAAGTGATAGAGACTCGGGCAATGACAAAGGAAGTGAGGTGTGTCCTCGTGGACCTCCTCGTCTCCGCAGCCTCTACATATGTCGTCATCTTTGAGATTTAGTTTCATTGGGTTGATTTCTAAGGAAGTTATGACCAGTTAGAGCCCCTACTAACTTAGATAGCGATGACCTGTCAAACTGTAGTAGTTTGTTGGTCCGACTTCTGTTATATTCTGGTCAAAGCTTCCGCGATATTTGACAGGTAGTGAGTTCTTTCCACCTGTTGTTGGTTTTCATTCGAATTTTGTTCTCCACATGCTCTCTGAGATTGCAGAGTGGTGGCTTGATCGATTGAAGTGCTCTATTAAGATCCATTAAGGACCCCTTTCTCGCCAGTTCATCCGCCATCTCATTGCCGGTTTTGTCGCTGTGTCTAGGGATCCAGCAGAGATTGGAGGTGTGCTGCGAACAGAGAACCTTGAGCTCTTCGCAGCAGGGGTGAACTAGTTTGGATTGTATTTCATTAGCAGAAACTGCTTTTATAGCGGCCTGACTGTCATTGAAGATGTTAATATCGCTACGAGGTATTCCAACAATGGCGCTTTATGGGCCGCTTCAGCGATAGCCAGAACCTCCGCCTGGAAGACACTACTGCTATCAGGTAGTGTGATGGAGCAATGTATATTTAATTCCACAGAGAATATGCCGGCACCGGTTCCACAGTCCGTCTTTGAACCATCTGTTTTTTTTTTTTTTTTTTTTTTTTTTACCGAGGGTAGGTGAAAATCTTCCAAAGACACTATGAGAATAGCAAGCGCGTGCTCATAGTAGTGTCAGATTTTTACTGACTAAAAACACCACCCTTCGAAAGATTGTTAGATACTGCAACTAAGATATAACTTATCAAGCAATTTTTCTATAACGAAATAACAACTTTTGACAGGCTACTTTCCAATGAAAGATCCTGCATGTTCCGCAATTAAGACGCGGTTAATCCTATCTTGCCAAGTCGAACGGTTTCGTTCTTTGTAGTCGGCGCAATAAATTGTTCTCGTCCAGAATTTGTCGGACTGAATTGTTGACATGTCCCATTAGTCGGTTTCTATGCTTTCTCGCGAAGCTTTTTGTTTCAGCTTCAATTATTGGAATTCCGAGATCCCTGTGGATATCGTCGTTTCTAATATACCATGGTGCTTGTACAATTTCTCTAAGCACTTTATTTTGAAAAGTTTGTAGAATATTGACATTTGTTTTCTTGGTACAACTCCAGAGTTGTATACCGTAGGTCCACACCGGCTTTAGCACTTGCTTGTATAGAAGTAGTTTGTTTTCGGTACTGAGCTGGGAATGTTTTCCGAGTAACCAGTACATTTCTCTATATTTGATATCGAGTTCTTTACGTTTCATTTTCACGTGCGAATTCCATTTCAGCTTTGCGTCGAGTGTCATTCCCAGGTATTTGGCCTCGTTTGCAAAGGGTATTCGGGCCAAGTTTAGGAAAATTGGCAAGTCATTAGTTTTCTTATACGTGAAATTCACGTGAACAGATTTAGTTTCGTTGAGGGCGATCCGCCAGTCCCTCGTCCATTCGTTTACCTTATTCAGTGCGATTTGAAGTTTTGCAGTCGTTTCTTCAATTGTATTACCTACTGCTAGGATAGCGGTGTCGTCGGCGAACGTAGTGAGAGTAGTGCCATCTTCTCTTGGTATATCGCGAGTATATAACAGATAGAGGAGGGGCCCAAGGACACTTCCTTGCGGCACGCCGGCCGAAATTTCCTTAAGCTCAGAGTATTCGTTTCCATGTCTTACACGGAAGAGTCTATTCCCGAGATATGATTCTAAAATATCATATAGGCGTACGGGAAGAACTTGTCGTAATTTAAATTTTAAGCCGTCATGCCACACCTTATCAAAGGCTTGTGAGACGTCAAGGAATACGCTTGAGCATATCTTTTTTTCTTCAAATGCTTTCTCAATTATGTCAGTAATTCTATGCACTTGGTCAATCGTTGAATGCTTGGTTCTGAACCCAAACTGGTGGTCAGGGATAAGATTATTATATTCTATAACCGGTTGTAGGCGCTTTAGTAAAATTCTCTCGAAAACTTTGGATATAACTGGAAGAAGGGAAATTGGTCTATACGACTTTACTTCATTTGGCGGTTTTCTTAGTTTTAAAACCATTATGACCTTCGCAACTTTCCATTGGCTCGGCACGTGTTTTAGTCTGAGCGCGGCATTTATAATATGAAGAAGCTTAATTAATGCTTTTCTTGGTAGAACTGAACCATCTGTGTAGATGAATATTGATCTTCTTTTTGTGGGTTAATTTGTGTTCCATTCTTCCCTACTTGGAAAGGTGCAGGTGAATGGTTTGTCAAAGTCTATATAGGGAGACATATAGTTATAAGTGAAAACGCTCCCTTCGTGTTTATATATAAGATCTGTGCATGCCCAAAGTTGCAAGGATTCCAAGTGTTAGTTTGGCTGATCCTTAAAGCACTTTTGGCAGCGGATTCTTCCATGTATATGTCTAGAGGTGTCAAATTGAGAACCGCCTCTAGTCCAGCAGTAGGTGTGGTTCTCACAGCGCCGGTTGTCCCTTTTGTCATTAACTTAAGATTGGTCGCTTTGCTACCGGCTTGCCACCATACCACAAACAAATATATCGCTTATTTACTAACGGAAGCATCGCCGCTAAACGATGGATGGAGATTCTTACTTCTCGGCTAAGCTGGTATCTACGTTACTGGGAATAAATAAGTTTGTGAAACAAAAAGTATTGTGGTCATAATTAGTGCGTGTTGAATTTTTAAACCCATTATTGAAAGGAAGGGAATAATGATATGCATTAGTGAATCTATACGCATCTTCATTGTAAACTTTTTTGTTTTCTATTTTCTTAGGAAACGATTTGGCTCGTGTCCTCTGCTGGGGATCCGGCTATACGGGCGGTGAAGATCCGCTAAATTTACTGCGTGACGTTATTGAGGCCGAAGAGATTCGTCTCGACCGATGGACAGTCGTGTTCCATCCAGAAGATAAACCCGATGAGACAGCGCTTAAAGCGCCTTCAAATACCACTGGTAAGAAGAAGAAGGCTCATCAAGCACATCTATCGCAACAAAATCAGCATCATCTATTACCAGCCAGTGATATATCAGGTCATTTGATGTTCAAAATTATTCTTAAAACTCAAGCAATCTGCAAATAAAAAAAATAAAAATTGCTAGCATATAACTGCATTTGAAATAAATCTAAAAAATATTAAATAAACTATTTATAATATAAAAAACATATTTTAAACACAGTCTAAATGTTATGTGTGTAGAAGTTTTGCCATGCAGTTCAAAATTGGTGTTTATTCAAAAAAAAAAAAACTGCGACATTTATTGCGATTTGTCACTGAGATTCACTCAAAAGTTCTACATATGTAGCACTTACATTTGTTTAAAAAAAACTAAACAAAAAATAATAAAAAAAAAAACTAACAAACAAACGTGACCAAATTAAATATGTAAATTTTTTTTTTTTTGTAAAGTAATTAATTTCAATAATCAACAAAAAGAAAAACAAAAAATTACAGTTTGGTACATGATTATGCTGCAAGTTCGATGTGAAAAGATGATTTGCTAAATAATTTGCATGATGAATTCGAAGTCGATGTCATTATTGTAATATTGATGTTTTATTATTTTATTGTAATAATGATCATCTGTAAAGGTAAGATGTGTACCACTGTACGTAGGTGTATATATAATTAAATGCAGAGCCTTCAAACATGAACATTAATAGTACTTGATTCCATTGTAAAGTTTTTCATGAGCTTGCATGTTAGTTTAATTTTTATTTCAATTTTTTGTTGCTTACATACGCGTTAATCATAACAATTTTATTTTGCATGTAGACTTGTTAGTAGTAGATAGTAGTAGTAGATAAAAGTTTAAAAAAAAAAAACACATCTATTGCCGCAAGAGACAATCAACCACAAAACCAAATTAAAATAAAAAAAAATAAATAGATGGCGCAACAGGTCCGGAGGGATCCTAGGCCTAGCTTCTCACAACCATTGTTTTGTGTAAGTTTTTCATTTTTTGGAACGAATGGCTAACTGAGAAGCTCTTTCAAGACAGTTTATACTCTCGGGTGTTTGTCGGGACTCGAACCTCGACCCCTCGCTTAGTAGTCCAACACACTAACCACTAAGCCACTGCGCCTACAAAACAAAATTGCTTTACCCTAAATTCCAATCACTACAGACATCCTTTTATGGAACACATCAGGGATGGAAAATGCCATTTCCATTTGTACTGAAAACTGTTGTGAGATTGTACTGAAATGGAGGCAATTGTATTGAAAACATTTTTTCGTATAAAAAGTGAATCCAAAATATTTTATTTTTAAAATCATTAAAAAAAAAAAAACAATAACTAAACGTTTACATAAATAAACTTTAATGACCTTATTAAAAATCTGTACACAAATAAAAAAATAATAAATAGTTTAAATATTAATCTACTCTAATTTTCCACATTCGTAGTCAAAATATATTTCCCAAAATTAAATAAAAAGGGTCGTCTACTATGATTTTGTTTTATTATTTTAATTCATAATTTGGCTTAAGCAAAAACCTGCTAACTTTTTCTGGTCCAGTATGAAATTATGCTAAAAAAAGCGCTTGCATGATTTAAAAAAAAAAAATAAATAATTCTACTAAATTTAGCAGAAAATATGGTAAATTGGTCACGCTGCCTGAGCTTGAAGCTCATAACAGGACGAGTTTCTAATGAAAAGTAGAATCCAGTCAACGCTCTGTGTAAAACTTAAAACAAATAGATCATTAATTGACTTGATTTTCTATTTTATGGAAAAATACAAATTGCAAGAGAATTTGAAAGATATAGATAATTTGTATCGAAATAAGTCAAATTGTACTACTTTTGTACTTGAGCAAACTCATTTGTATCGAATTCGATACAATTGTATCTACTTTTCCATCCCTGGAACACATTACAAAATGCTACTATATAACGGACAAATAGCTGAGAACTAACATAAAGCTTTGCCTAGAAGCTAAAGAAGCGTGATAATCTGACCGCCTAGGTGAACGTGAAAGACCATATTGCGTTCTCTAACCGCGTTTATGTCCTTCATTTTGCATACGTTGCTGAGACATTATTTATTATGGCTTGAAAACAGTGGTAGAGATATATCTGCATTGTGGGTTCCATGTCCTTGTTTAAGTTATTGCTTCTGCTGCTCATGCTTATTTTGTGTTTGTGTTCTTGTTTCCGCTTTTAGATATGGAATCATTATGAGCAAGTCAGTTTTTTTTTACTGTACTTACCTACTTTCTTGACTTCTCGTTATAGTATTCACGCTTTCAAAAAATCTAGCTCATTTCTAACTCTATACAATTTTTAGGTGGTGGTGCACAAAACGAGGATAACTCCCAAATCTATGTTATGAACAACTACTTTGGCATCGGAGTGGATGCAGATCTATGTTTAGATTTCCATAATGCACGCGAAGAGAATCCAAATAAATTCAATTCACGTTTACACAACAAAAGCTACTATGTCAAGATGGGACTTCGCAAGATAGTAGGACGTAAAACTGTTAAAGAACTACATAAAGAATTGCGTTTGGAAGTCGATGGAAAAGTTGTTGAACTACCACCAGTCGAGGGAATAATCATTCTGAACATATTAAGGTAGGATTTATTTTTTATTAATCTTTCATTATCTCAAAAACAAATTTAACTTTATATTTACAGCTGGGGAAGTGGAGCCAATCCATGGGGACCGGATAAGGATGATCAGTTTACCACACCCAATCACTATGATGGTGTCCTTGAGATTGTCGGCGTCACTGGCGTGGTTCATTTGGGTCAAATACAATCGGGGATTCGAACTGCTATGAGAATAGCGCAGGCATGTAAAAGTAATATTTTTCATTGAATTTTTGTTTAAGTTTTTTTTTTTTTTTTTTTTCTTGTCTTTATGAACAGGGTGGTCACATAAAAATTCACTTATACTCTGATATGCCAGTTCAAGTCGACGGTGAACCATGGGTACAGAGTCCTGGCGATGTTGTTGTACTAAAATCTGCCCTCAAGGTGAGTTAATACTATTCTCTTTGAAAGTTTTCTCACTCCAAATATTTATATAAATAAATTTAAAAAAATACTAAAAATGCATAACACATATACAAATAGCGAAATTTGCTTATTCCTTAGTTAACTTAATTTGCATTGATTACTTTCCTACTTTGAACGAAGTGACATGCTGCATGTATAGTATATACTTTGTTACAAACCTTTTATAATATTTTTGCATGCAAAATTTACCAAAGCTACAAGTTTGCTGTTTAAAATTTCCTTTGGTATTTTAACTGATTTGCCTTAAGTTTTTTTTTTTTTTATGTTATGATATTTTATTTTATTTTTGACCACTTAAAACCCTAATTACCCTATCCAAACCTAATAGTGCACCAAAAATAAGAGACGACAATTTTTTCTTTCAAAAAAGGGTAATTTTCTATGGTTTTCTTAAAAAATAAATCGGTGAAAAATATTTAAATTATTATTTACTTCAAAAGACCAAGAAAATTCCCCACAAAGTAATAATACTATAAATAAATATTTATATTACCCAAACCCTATGTATTTGTATGTATTGAATGTGTCCCTGTAATAAATAAATTCTTATGAATGTCGTAGGCGCATTACTCTTTGAAAATGTAGTGAATAATAACAAACAAACAGACAGGTTATATAGTAATTTAAAAATTGCTTAACTAAATAGCAATACAAAGCAATAAAATCAAATGATGCAATTATCGAAGTGGTCAATTGAATTTTTCTTTCTCTTTGTCATCGCTATAATTTTTATTTCGCGCAAGTCCAAATATCATACCTAGGAAAAAGTTAAATAGATTTTTCTTAGACTCAGTTAATGGAGGAACATTTACTTTACCCTAATGAATAAACAACTCGGTGTTTTGTGAATTTTTATATCGAGTGCCGCGGGAGTTTACCTACGGAAATTCACCTTTCATTTGGTCAATATAATAAAAAGTCGCTTTTGAAATAATGCCATAATCAACCGCAGCTGAATGTCACTCTACAGATCGTTTCCTTTTGATGCAAACAGAACCGAAAATCAGTCGGGGAATTTTGCATTCAAACCTTAAAATTTATCTTTATCTGGTCTGGCTAGCTTCCATGCTTCTGGATCTGAACCAGGACGTTGATGAGGGCCTCGTATAGAACTTTTTAATTTTTCTTGACAAAATCTTACGACACTATTCGCCAAAGGACCGTCGATTATTGTAGTGTAACTCTTCGCTCGATTCCTGCTGTCATAGACGTGTAATAGACTACGGGCTTTACCAATAAACATTTTTAATTTCGACTCTAAATTTTAGTAGTTCACAGTGGCTATATTTTCCATACAAATTTCGCATTTGTGAGCTTCTGTAAATTTAAAGTCGATGCTAAAGTGTGTTATTGGTACAGTAGCGCCGTATAACCCTATAATAGACTGGTTTTGACAGATAAAAATGCCCAAATAGCATAATAGTGTAATCGGATAATTAGCACGAATGCACTTCTGCACTTTATTGAACTTTCGTTATGGCAATTCTGGCATTTTTGATGGAACAAGCATTTATTTTGTTCATCGGTTTTTGCGTTCGGGGAATTATGATTTATTTTCATTTTCGTTTTCTTTTTTTGTAGCAACCTACAACATTATTTGGTAAAAAATAACAAATGCCTTAAATGACCATCAAGGCAAATATGACCATATTAGTTATTTTGGCCATATAGTCTAATATACAGTTTTGATAATCCTGACATTTTGGTCATTTGACAGCCAATCTGGCGTTTATATGCATAATTGGCATACAGTCCAATCTTATCTTGAAGCTTGGTTGATGCCAATCAGTGTCTACCATATTTGTACTACAACTAGCCATAGAGCTGAATAGTCTAACATAAAATGTTTCGCACGTAGGTAAATGTTTCTCGCCGAAAATTCAAATTAATTTTTAACAACAGTGCCTTGTATTTGTGCGACTTTTTCCGCAATGGCGGTTGTGGAAGGGGTTCACATAATCCAAGGCGGCGTCTATAAATGTGTGAATAATATAAGGCGTTTTTCTTTTTTAGCTCAGAGCTGAGCACTGAACTGAGCTCGAGCTATATGAGCGCGCTCTGAACCGAGCGTGCTCAGATCGTTCTGATGATTTTCTGTTTTTTCTGGTTTTTTTTTCTGTCAAATATGACTGAAAGTGTGAATGTATATGTATAATCAGCGTTTTACTCAGCCTGCTCAGTCAATTAATTCTGAGCTCATAGAGCGCGCTCTGATCATGCTCTGAACGAAAAAAGAAACACAAATTCGAGCTCTGATGTATCTGAGCTAAAAAAGAAACACAAACTTTTTGTATAACAGTTCAGGTTGTGCTCTGAACTAAAAAAGAAAAACGCCTACAGAAAACTGACAACTTCCAATATTTCCTGTTCTAATCAAAGATAATGGAATACGCAGAGATAGATAACTTTCCAGTGGAAAGGCGGTTACCTACAAATTGTTTTTCCAAAAAATTCATGAAGTAACTTAGCCATCTACTCATTTCATTTGTAGTAGGTATAAGTGAGTTCATGAACTGAACTTTAATGCAAGAATTTGGTATTCTCTAATGTGTATTTCACTATTTTGTTCATTCTAATCAAAACCTCCTGTAGTCGCAGTAGCTTAGTGGTTAGTGTGTTGGACTGCTATGCGGGAGTCCCAGGTTCGAATCCCGCAAAAACCCAATTCCGACTTAGGTTTTTTTTTTCCGCTGCGCTACCTCTCGCGAACATCTGACAAACATCCGAGAGCATAAATGTCTTGTAAGAGCTTCTCAATTAGCCGTTTGGAGTCGGCATAAAACTGTAGATCCCTTCCATTAGTTCTAAAAATGAAAAACTCACACAAAACGAATGGTTGTGAGAAGCTAGGCCTAGGGTCTCTCCAGACCTGTTGCGCCTACTATTTATTTATTTTTTTTTAATCAAAACCTCCATAAAAGCTAAACATATACAATAGGAAACACAAGATGATTAGCGGTTGGCCATTAGGTTAGGTTAGGTTAACGGGTTGGTAGAGCAGGGTAGACCCTACTATACCACACTTAGGTTCTTGTGGATCCATTGTGATGCCCTTTGTTGGGGGTTGATCGTTGGTGCTGTAGATAGTTAGCACATTTCTCTACTTCATGTATTTACCCGATGTTGTCCAGCCATCCTGATGTCCTCAAGAACCTGTAAAGATCAGAGATTGTAACACCAGAAAGTTCTTCTAAGTCATGGAAGTAATAGCTTCCAAGTGTTCTCTTCCTCAAGTGACAGAGGCTCGGGCAGTGACAGAGGAAGTGAGGTGTGTCCTCATGAACCTCTTCGTCCCTCAGCCTCTACATATATCGTCATCTTTGAGATTTCGTTTCATCGTGTGGTTTCTTATAAAGTTATGACCCGTTAAAGCCCCTACCAGCTTAGACAGCGATGACCTGTCAAACTGTAGTAGTTTGTTGGTCCGGCTTCTGTTATATTCTGGCCAAAGCTTCCTCGATTTTTCACAGGTAGTGAGTTCTTTCCACCTGTTGTTGGTTTTCATTCGAATTTTGTTCTCCACATGCTCTCTGAGATTGCAGAGTGGTGGCTTGATCGATTGAAGTGCTCTATTAAGATCCATTACGGACCCCTTTCTCGCCAGTTCATCCACCATCTCATTGCCGGTTTTGTCTCTGTGTCCAGGGATCCAGCAGAGATTGGAGGTGTGCTGCGAACAGAGAACCTTAAGTTCTTCGCGGCAGCGGTGAACTAGTTTGGATTTTATTTCATTAGCAGAAACTGCTTTTATAGCCGCCTGACTGTCAATTAAGATGGTAATATCGCTACGAGATATTGCCAACATTGACGCCTTACGGACGCTTCAGCGATAGCCAGAATCTCCGCCAGAACCACTGCTATCAGGTAGTCTGATGGAGCAATGTATATTGAATTCCTCACAGAATATACCGGCACCGGTTCCACAGTCCATCTGCGTAGATGGATACCGATTTCCCCTTAGTGGGCTCATCTGAATTCCATTCATCTCTACTCGGAAAAGAGAAGAATGGTCTATCAAAGTTAAGATGGGGAGACATATAGTCAGAAGTGACAACGTTCCCAACGTATCTACCCAGAATTTGTGCGTGGCCAGAATTGCAAAATTGTACTTTTTTCGAGGACCGTGATACAATTTGTTGTTCCTTTTTATTAGTTGGAAATAGAGTTGGGTAGTTCCGGACCTGTATAGATCCTGGAACTATGTCCTATGTCGAAAGCATTTCCTCTCTTTCCATAAACCTGCATCTAAGCATGTCCAACCGTCTTCGATATAGTTCCGATTTCACAGATATGAGTGAACGTGAACGAAATGAAAGCAGCATTATCTATACGCAAATACAGAAATAGCACAGGAACAAACACATGGCACAATTCATCCACATGAAAACATTTTTTTAGTCGCAGATACCTTCAAATCAGTTTCAGTTCGATAGAATTTTTCATTCGTGGGTTTGTGGATTCCGACCAGATGTTAGGTTAATTAAATATAATACTGGTATATAATGGTGGTAGAAAAAAAATCAGTTTTCAATTCTGAAATACAATTAAAATGATTGGTTAGCAATTCGCCTATTCGCGCTCTTCAAACAAACAATATAAATGCCATTCACCGTAACCCCAAAGTTGTTGCTGTTTCCTTTTTTGAATTTATAAATTTCAAAGGAAATAAACAATCTTCCATATTTAAATACGTAAGTTATGGTTTTGAATAGTCCCTTAAAAAGGTTTTCGAAAACTGTGATTTTCAAATTAATATGTTTTAGATATAACGCGGCGGGCCAATATACTTGTTAAATATTGTGAGAAAATTCTAAATTTGCCGAGCAGCGTCAGAAACAGACACTTTTTTTCTTTCATCGACTTTCGAAATGCGCAGCCGCTTCTTCTTCTGTCGTTGTTAGCTAATAATATCTACAAATTTGTTTTAAAGCAAGCGAATTGGAAGATGAAATAAACAATTTAATGGCAGCACTAAAATTAATTTTCTGGTTAGAGAACACTCAATTTCAATTACCTTTAAGTAATAAACCACCGGAATAAAAAGACAACTTCTATGATGTCAATGAAGATAATTTATGAAACTATAGTCGGTACTATTTAAGTTGACACCCCTCCCATTCTTATTATATATATTGTATTGTAATTGTCAGATTGGACGCCTCAATGAAGAGAGTCATTCCTTGAAAGATATAAAAAGTGGGATGGTCTCCTGTTGTTTAATTCTGCAAAGCATTGTTAGAAATGTAAATGTTTTTGATAAGGGATAAGGATTTAAGGAACGCGAAAACTGTTGTAGATACAAACGCATAATGCTTATGTGTCGAGGACCGAAAAATCAAAACTAACAAATAGTAATGCGCCTATTAAATAGTTGTTTTCATTTGTTCCCTAATAAAGAGAAAATTGTAAATTAAATAAATGGATCAATATGAATGGTTATGCTTTAATCCAGAAAAAAAAAAAACACAAAGTATGTACCTAAATGTTTAAACGTCTAAATTAACATTAAGTATTTCAGTTAAATAAGCACAGATATAACATAATCGTAATGTTAGACAAAAATTTATATAAAATACAAAAAAAAAAAAAAAAATACTTATTCCTACTTAACCCCAGGCAACAATGCTGAAGAAAACAAAAAGTAAACGCCGTCTCACAGAACCGCATATATCACCTATGCTACTCGCTGTGGCGTCGTCACAAGCAGGAACATCGCAACAGCCACCAGAAAATGGGGATCGCGATAAGGAGGCCTATGGCACATAGAGATCCCGTCCGTCCGGTCCAAGTTTTCTTTTTTCCTGTTTTCTATAAAACAAAGGCAAACTTAACAAAAATATTACACAAACAAAAAACTTACTCACACATAAAAATTAAAGTTCATTCTAAAATGTTTTTTTGTTTTTAGTGTTATTTTTACTATACAAAATACGTTTGGATCCATATAAGGCGGTAGATGATTTATTTTTATGTATAAGACCTGGCTTAAATTAGAGGCATATTTGCGTATTCGAGTCGAGAGAATTTGCAAGCCAAATTTAACAAATTGTATACACTCAACTCGAACTCCCGAATTATGAAACGTTTAAATTTAAATTTATTTGTAATGCAATAGTTTCCAATTGAACTTGTGCTCTCCGAATTTAAGCTGGTTATCAAATTTTCAAATTGATTCCGTATTCGAAATAAATTTGAACCCATATACAAAAAAGGCAGCTAATAAAAATAATAAAAGTAAATAAAAATATTAAATTTAAGTAAATGTAAATACAATAGAGCGGGTCCTAACTATATAACTGTGTCTATTATACATATACTATTCGTGTTATATTTACATTTGTTTTTTATTAAACTATACATAATTATTATACATAGAAAATATTTAAATTATATTATATTCTGATTAACACAAGCAAAATATAACATGTCTAATAAGCAGTAAGAACATGAAAGCTTTAAAAAAGAATCTTATTTTATGTAATGTACACAATACAGAATAAAATATGTACCTTGATTTCCAAATCCGAAACAGAAATCGTAAAATAAATAGTAATATTCTAACACTCCACACCAATAACACTATGTCACTAATTCCTTCCAAAATTAAAATTTAAATAAAAGAAAACCCTCTGCAAACATTTTTTTTTATTACAGTTTTGTTTCTCTTTATTTTTAAATATATATAATTTTAATTTGAGTTTGTTAACAACAAGTATATTCTAGATAGTAGTTTCCGTTAATTAACCAACTTGCCCAGATATATTCTGTATAAATCGCATTCGCGCTTTTTCGAATAGATAGTTACATTTTTTTAACATAACTAATAAATTGTATATTCCGTAATATACTAGCCAAAAGACGATATAGTTTATATAAGTTTGAAGTTTTTGCTTGTTTCTCTTAATCTTTTTGTCCATTATTGATGTCATTCAAAATTTGTCTGGCTTTTGTTTTTGTTTTTTTTTTTTAAATTTTTTCTAATCGCACAAAGTATTTTTTGTCCAAATATAAAGATTTATTTTTTAGAAAAAAGACTTAAGATAAAGATAAAGTATATTTCATGAAGAAACAAAAATCTTTATACATTTTTTTCTTTTTTCATTTTCACGCTGACATGTTTTGAATATAATAAAAAAAATCATACACACACAATACACTTCAAAATATAACATCTATACACATATTCAATTCATACTTAATTTACCCGAAATATTAAAAAAACGAAACAAATATTTATTGAATTTATCAATTGATGTCTTTAAAAAAAAAAAACAATTGTGATGAAAACACACACAAAAAAAAAAACTAAACTAAACCGGACGGAGTTTAGGCGACAATGTTAAAAAAGAACAAACTTAAAATGAAGCGTCGTAACACTGAGCCAACAATGATCGTAGCTGGAACCGCGACGCCGCAAATGTCCTTAGCTATCCAACCCGCTGACGATAATAATTCAGATCAGGCGAATAATACGGATTTCTGAATATGGTATAGCGAGCGACTAATTTAACGACCCACTTTAATGAAATTAATTAAAAAAAAAGAAAGCATTTTTTTTTTTACACATATTCATAAGAAAACAAAGGAAAATAAAAAAAATTAATTAAATAAATGTTAAAATTCCCGCTTCAGTTTACGAATCGAATTAAAATCTAACAACATGTATCAAATAATTAGATGTAATATGTGTAATTTATTTTTTGAATGTTGTATCCATAAATTTTGGTTTTATGTTCCCTTTTTTTAGACCGTTAAAATAGTTGCTCTCTATTTATTCACTTAAAAAAATAGCACATATATGCATATATATGTAAATAGCCGCATCCAGGCATACAACTGTTTTATTTGAAAAATTTATTTTCTTAAAAATGGATAAAGAAAAGCTAAATAATTGTAAAATAAATATATAATTAACTCCACCGAAGTAAATATAAACAAAAAACATAGATACCAATTTATATAGCAAACAAAAAAAAAATATAGTGTCTTAGAAATAATTGAAAAAAAAAAAAAAAAAACACTCACAGAAACACATTTTTGTTAAATAAAATAAGAAAGCAAGTTGAAAAAAAGTTTGAAAAACTATCAAATTACAATAGAAACCTAATAGTAATCGTATAGAGATAGTTTCCATCGTGATCGAAATAGCTAACAGTATGGTTCGGAACAGCACACCAAACCTGTAAAAAAAAAAACAACTTAATAAAAAATATATAGAAGAACAAATTTTATCTTTGATGTCAAAGTTGCGCTTCACTTAAAGTCTTTATTTATCAATTCATGTGTCAAAAGAAAAAATAACTTGTTAATAGAGTTTATGTTAGTCATTATTATGACAAAACAATTTTGTAAAATACAAACAAAAAAAAGAAGAAACAAAAAATCGATTATTTACTCAAAATAATATTTTTTTATATAATCTTTGTTTTATATTATAATCTGTCATTTTCTTTTATTTGAATTTAAATCTCCTTATATAAAACAAAAACAACATTAGTATGTAATAAAGGAACAAAAACTAAATAGAAATATAAAACACTTTATACGCTTAGTAAATATCAAACGATATTTATTTTAAGGTTAAAATGTTATTGTAGTAAATGTCTACTACTACGAAAAAGAAACAAAAGGGTGAAATAATTAAGTTCGTTTGATTTATTTTTTATTTGTGAATTGTGAGTATATAGACAGAGATGTCAATATTTTCGTAATAAATGTAAACGTAATTTTAGATTTTGAGTTATTTATTCGTTCAACTTTTGAAAATGTAAACCACAAAGAAAATTAACTTTGAAACTAAGAAAAACATTAAATTTATCTACTAAAATGCGTAATGAGATTCTCAAACCGCAGGTCCTTTACTTGAAATAGGTAACTAACGCCATATTTCACATCCAGATGCACTCAACTCGGTTTTAGCTAGCATTGTGTTTGGAAAAGACATTTTAGACACCTCTTTTTTATATAAAGGTGCTCTTAAAACGCCAGTTCATCTCGTGATTAAACCAGTTAGTGAATAAAGTAGGACATAGAGTAGAGGCAAACAGTTCATTTAAAAGGCTGTGTTGGGGATAAAACCGATTTTAATTCAACTGCGTGGAATCGGCCACACGCCAAGTGTTGAGTTTCTTACAACTGTAGATTGTTTTAAAAGAACGTTAAAATATGTATCGCTGTGTGCGCATAAAAGACACAGACTTGAAAAATATAATAACCATGAGGAAATGCAATTAAATGTGTAAACTAAACACCTTAAAACATTTAAAAAGAAACACATGCAAATATGCTGGTAAATGGCATACAAAAAGAAAATCGGATTCGGAAATAATAATGAACGGCATTCACTTGAATATGTATACCCAGAGAACTAAATAAAAATTAAGTTTAATAAAACTTATCAACCAAATTAAAATATTGCATAGTTTAAGGCTATAAACTCGGAGGGACGAACACTTTTTGTATAGGAATGATCAAATAAATAAGTTATTGGAATTAGAAATTGGATTGTGCAATTGGTATAAATATTCTCTGTTGCTGTTCTAAAAAGAAAACAAACAAAAAATGTCAAAGATATCTGCTTGTATCGTGCAAATATTGAACAAGCTGGCATGAAAGGTAATAAAAACTCTTCCAAGTAATGAAACCATTGAATCAGAATTATTAAATTAAGAAAATTATATATATAGAAAATAGAAACTATATGTATGACTTTAAACAGAATAAATTAAGAAACGTTTTTCCTTTTCATCAATATTCATCATTTGGAATTCGTTTTTACGATAGCCAAGAAAAGTTTATCTACGTAAATTTTGTAATTTGCACGATAAAAGTAGACCGACTTTGACAATAACCTTTAGATACACCTTAAACTCGGTGTATTTAGGAGAACAAAACATCTAGAAAAGTTTAAGCGTCACTCCAACCCTTCACCCGGAATAAGAATTGCAGTGCGTGTTACACTTTAAAAAAAAATAATAATAAGAAAAAGAAAATTCTACTCATCCGGCTATAGATTAGGGGCTCAGTGAGGTAAATTAAAACCAGTTCCGGAAATTTCTGTTAAGTATATGATCTTAACGCGCTTTTAATTCACCTCACTAACAATCAATAGCTGGACGGCTACAAGAAGAAAAAATGCAAAAAAATAATTATTTTATTTATTATAAAAAAAAGTAAAACAAAAAAAATTCAAATATTTAAAGAAATCCAAAAAAAAAAAAAAAGAAAAACAAAAAATAGTCATTCTAATTACCACTATTATACCCTATATATAATATAATAGAAATATATAAACAAAAATTAAGAATAGTAATTTATGTAGTTCTAGCTGTAAGGACAAAATAAATATATTAAAACTTTAATTTATGCAAAAACAATTTATCTGAAGAAAAACTAACTAATAAACTTGTTAAGTTTAAAAAGTTAAACATTTAAAACCGACAAAAAATGGAAAACATTCCATTTGAATTCTTACAACAAAAAAAAGAAAGAGCAACAAAACAAAGCAAAAATTCTATCGAATTTAAATTACACACTTCAATATTTTAAAGAAAAAATAAAAGTAATAGCTAAAAAATGAACCAAAAATGAATGAGTCGACTTGCTAAATATAGGTAAATATTCATTTTAATCAAAAGAAAAATCTTAAGGCAAGAAAATCTCAAAACTAATAGTATGACTGTAAGTATAAGAAAATATATTTTATATAAAGATATTTTAGACTTACTTCAGCCCACGAAAAAAAAAAAATTAACTCATCGTACTTGCATTACATTATTTCTTTTGTAAAAAGTATTAAATAGTTACATGCTTGTATCTTTTGCCCTGGAAGAATAGAATCAAATTACCGTATTTTTCATGCATAGGGGACTACATCCATTGTAAGCTAATACAAACAACGTTAATGTGAACTATATTGAATATGGATATGCACTAAATTGATTTATAAACGTCGATACTCCCATACAAATATAAAGGCAACAAGTTTTTTCTTCTCTTTTTTTTTTTTGATTAAAATGAAAATTTATGCAGGCGGTACATTTAAATAGAAAGTGAACTGAAAAAAGTTACAGAAAAGAACATTTTAATAGAAAACAAATATTTTCTATAAAGAAATAAAATTACAGCATAAAGCATGATTAAATAAAAAGTTAAACTAAAACAAAATAAATGTCTTAAAAAAAAATGTAGGTGTGTTTTATTGAAGGGAATCAACCTGATTCACAATCACGTAATAATGGATCAGTAATAATAACTTTTCGAACTTATATCTCCTTAGAGGTTGCCGTCATAAGACGACCTATTATTGTGACATTAACAAAGATGTGTGATGTCTTTGTATATATATTGGCCGCATTCAAGAATCTAGTTATCTTAAGTCGACTAGATTGGTCTGGATAAGATGTAACCTGAACGCAAAAACTAGATTGGTCGGGAACGTCAGCCACATACCCGAACTGTCAACTTAGTACTCAGTCACGAATTTCTTGACTAGATTCGTCGGCTACCCCTCCATAAACGTCAAATGTCACAGGTGCCCACACTCAGGGAAAAACTGCATCCTAGATTTTAATAGCAACGTATTAAAAACTAGGTTGCATACATTTTTGAAAAACACATTTGAATCAAAGTAAAAGCAATTTGATTCAAACACGAAAAGCGTTTAAGAAGGCAGGTAAGTATATAATTCATTTGAATTGATAATAGAACTACTTCGATTCAAATTTTTGAACAAAATAACCGAAAATATTTTAAATCAAAGTGGGAACGTAATAAAATACTAAAAGTCTCTTATTTCAATAGCAACGTATTTAAAAGTAAGTTGTTTCATTTTTACAAGACGTATTTAAATCAAAATAAAATATATTTGATTCAAATACGAAAACAATTGAGAAAACAGGTAAGTGCAAAATGCATTTGAATTTATAATGAAACAACTTCGTTTACAATTATAGAATGGAATAAATGAAAATACTTCAAATCAAAGTGGGAACCTAATAAAATACTATAAGTGCCTTATTTCAATAGCAACGTATTTAAAAGTAAGTTGTTTCATTTTTACAAAACGTATTTTAATCAAAATAAAATATATTTGATTCAAATACGAAAACAATTGAGAAAACAGGTAAGTGCAAAATGCATTTGAATTTATAATGAAACAACTTCGTTTACAATTATAGAATGGAATAAATGAAAATATTTTAAATCAAAGTGGGAACGTAATAAAATACTATGAGTGCCTTATTTCAATAGCAACGTATTTAAAAGTAAGTTGTTTCATTTTTACAAGACGTATTTAAATCAAAATAAAATATATTTGATTCAAATATGAAAACAATTGAGAAAACAGGTAAGTGTATAATGCATTTGAATTTACAATGGAACCATTTATTAAAAAGTATTATTAATTTTTTGCATTTTAAATCAGAAAACAAACAGCATTAAGACTTTTGAATTAAATTGAAAACGTACTCATTGCAAAATTAAAACGGCTTAGTTTACTGTCTTTTTGTATGCTAAAGTGAGTTTTTACTTAAAGGATAATAATTTTCAAATCAAACATACTGACAAGCCAGCAATGAAAATCATGTTAAAATCGCTGCACAATCGACCCAAAATAGTTACACTCAGCAAGAATTTTATTTTATTCAAAATAAAAACTAATTACAATCCACCCATTTGTTGTATACCGATTTCAGCGCCATCTGTGGAATGTTTTGACGACCTATTTAATGCATATTGACGATATCTGAAAATATCTAAATGATTGGTTGAGCTTAAGCCATTAAAAATTTATTCTCCGCACACCAACGATTATACATTATTCTAAGTATACAAGGGAATTATATTTTAAATGAATTTGGACAATTTTTGATGTTTTTTTTTTAGAAAATTTTGCATACAAAATGGTACCAAATAAATACTCCAAGGTTCGGAAAGTATCTAATTTAATACCTTTTAGAGCCTATGTGCTGCGGTGAATAACATTTTAAATCAAAGTGCAAACGTATTAAAATAAACCTATCAAAGTGGGATCATTTTAAATTAAATACACATTTTATCGTTTTTTCCTCGGAGCATCGAAAAAAAAACTTCGTCTTTGATTTTAATAGAAAATACATTAAAAAGGAAGTTGCTTATAATTTCTTTTGAAAAAGATTTTAGTGGTTGCAATATTGTTTTTATTGGAACGACGATATTGAGGTTTACAAAAAGGTACTATGTGAAAGGCAAAGCAATATATAGATAGATATTTTTGGAATACGAATCTATAAAATATACAGTTCAAACAATATCGTTTGAGCGGTATTTACAATATAATGGAAACAACATTTTTTTGACAAAACTTCCAAGGTTCGGAAAGTACCTACTATTCTTCAACTGTTAAGCAGAAAACTGAATACACACGATTGTTTAGGGGATGTACGAACGTATTTTCGAATATTTAAATTCTTATCGAAATCGAAATGGAGTTGTGTTTTTATTTGTATTTTTTATTTTTATAGAATGTCTATAAACTACAGAAAACCAAATTCTTAAAAATGCCTGTCATTTAAAATTATATGATAATACAAAAACTGATTTTGCCATCAAATTACTATTTATCATTCCTTAAGAATTGATTTTTGTTGAAATATAAATACCAGTTTTTAAAAGTATCGTCATATTCGCATTATTGGAAAATAATCAAACATGTCTAAAATCTTAATATAGAAAGTAGCGTTAATATATAGGAACTAAAATGGAAAAAATGGGTTCGCACACTAGGCCTACAAACTCTAAATAAGAAGTTTCAAACAAAAAGAGCTTGTAGCCGTTTCTTTAAGTTCCATATCAATATCTTTCTCTTACAACGTATACGAGAAAGTAAAAAAATACAATTCAGTACAAAATAATACGATTTAAACTAAGATGTGTACACTGTACACAGCTCATTTTTCATTCCTATCGACACCACACATTCTATTTCAGTTCAGTTTCAGTTGTCGGCGAGTGTGGTGCAGTGGTGTGGTGGTGGTCAGTCCGTTCGCGTTAAAGTAACAAAACACAAAAAAAAAAAAAAAAAAAAAACAGAAATCTATGGTAAGTGTCTTTTAATAGTTTTATTATATAATTAAAATATATTAATGCGCAATTGTTTACGTGGTATAGCTTTCATTTAGCCAAATATTGTTCTTGCAAAAACTAATTATTGGTTATTCTGTTTGGTATTGCAATTCGGCGAAATACATATTCATTTGGCTTGACGGCACGTGCGGCTCATATCAGTATTTTCGCATTCATTATTTTCGGGGTATAACTATATTAATATCCTATCTGTTTTATGGCTTAGAAAATATATTCAAATCTCAAATACCAATTTTTTTTTTTGCAAGAACAAATAATTTTTTGTCTGTGATTTGGCGTCATAATGCGACGCCATATTTTTTGCACTTTTCATATTTAAAGTGAGTGCGAAAGGGAAGGTATTCGTACTATCGTTGCAATCTACCCTTGTAATATGTGAAACAAATAGGTCAGCCATTTTCAAATTTTTTCGCGTAAAGTGCGCATTTCGATCAAAATTAAATTAATCAGTCAGAAAGTTTTTCTTTGATGGTTTGTGATCGTGAATATAAATATATGGAGAATATCATATATTTGCAATAACACAGAATTAATTTTCTTTGTCGAATCGTTATTTTGCGCCAGAATATTCTTACTTGGCTGTATGTGCGAAAGGGAAGGTATTCGTATATCGGTGCAATCCACCCTTGTATTGAGATTGAAGTGACAACATGAAGTGAAACAAATAGGTTTGCCATTTTCACATTTTTTCCGCGTACGCATTTCGATCAAAATTAAATTAATCAGTCAGAAAGTTTTTCTTTGATGGGTTGTGATCATGAATATAAATGTGTAAACCTATTTGTTACATAATGTACAACGCAGAAAATACACGTTTTTTTGTAGTCAGGTTGTCGCTACAATGCAGAAATAGACCAGCTAAATCATACTTTAAATTCAGTAGATCGATTTTTATATTTGAAAATGTATTTACTCCTAAACTACATATTTTATGAAACACCTTGGCGTAAAAAACATTTATATTATTCGTTTGAGCTGTATTTTAACGGCACTAGATTTTTGAAAAAAAAAAACATTTTTATTTTAGTTGATTTTTGCACTTTCGATTATTGTGCATACATATTTTGAGTGTAGAAGGAGTCTGTCTTTATTATTTTTTATAAGATAACATAAAAATGGATATCCAAAATTTTGCACATATAAACAGCACATCATAAGCCCCGATTTCGAATTTATTCAATTGGATGAAAATGGTCAACTTTTAGATGAATTGCTCCAACCAGTAGATGACGACCAAAAAAAATTTACTCAATTACTGAAAGAGTTTAACCTTGAGTCTGTTATTAAAGTCAATGCAGTTTGGGAGCCGTACCTAAATACAGTATTGTCGAAACAACAATATATTTAGTAATGTTTGTTAAAAATGTATAACTAGTTTTATATGCATTTGTCTTTCGATCGTGTATAAAACTTGAAGTATTTTGTTCCTCTTTATAATTTTGGATTGAGTGGAACCAAAAAAACACTTTGGCACTAAAAAAAGTTATATTTAACCCTTTTTTTTATGTACTTATTTAGTTGTTACTATACTTCTTATTCAGATAAGCGCATTACTTACCACAGTTTGCAATATCTATCCAAAGAGGACATTAGAGATGCTACTCGACACATTGCGAAGAAAGCAGAATTTAGAGAAAAACTTTTTTTTTGGAGAAAAGAACAGTTAGGTAGTTATCAATATACCTTATAACACATTGTATGTCAAGGGTTATATTTGTTATTTTTATTTGTATTACACCTTAGTATGGGAAGGATGACGAAACCATTTCCCTCAATTTGAAAGTTGGCGAGTGGCAAAGCAAAACCGATACTTCAAAAGAAATAATTCTTCAACCCAGACATTCTAAAATTGTAAGTATGAAACTAAATGTGGTAGATAGATATTTAAGTAATAAAAATATTACAATTCATATAGAATCTTCGAGAACTAAAATTATCCACAAATGCTGAATTTTTTAAATCTTGGCCGAAATTCTCGGACTCAAGGGACCTGGTAAAAATTTAATTAAATTTAAATAATATTTTAACTCATAGCTATTTTTTGCAGATAAACATAGACTTTACGCTTTAATACCCAAAAAAGCAACAACTTTTATTTGCTAAATGGGAGGACTTCAAAATAAATATTAAGAAATATTTTAAAGTCATCATCCACAACGAAAATTGCAAAAGAAGGTTTTCACTTTTGAAAACAACCCCAGAGATTGGAAAAGGTAAATATAAAAGGAAACAATACAGACACGCCTGATATAAAACCATTTATTTCTTAGATTCCGAAGACTATCTCTTGACAACGTTGTTGAACTCAGTCATTCCCCCAGTATCCAGGTTCAAAGATAAGGCTGGCAGCAATAAAAGAAAGGTGACTATAAGCGATGCACAATAAAGTTTCATTCTGAGGCTTTCTTTGATAAAGAACTATTCCGAAAAGATAGAAGAGCTGATAAATAAATATTATAATTTAGGACTGACTATACAGCCTTTCATATATTGTCGTGGAGGCAGACGAAATTAATTTAAATTAATTTTTTATATATTTAGATAAAACTTTGTACAAATTCGATTCATTTATAGAACCACTTGACATTTGCTTTTTCAAGTTCTCTCTGCAATCAATTTTCTTGCACTGACCTCCTTGTACGTCATCTAAAATACGATCACTTAATACCGCAAAACAATGTCTTGCAATGTAAGCAAAATAACTGCAACCAAGTATTTTCCAATTATAAAGTTTTTCGTCGTCATTTAGACAATTTGCATAAATCCTCAGAAATAGAAAAATTTAAAACTGTTTCCAACAGCTCATCGCATGTAAAACATGAAGTTATTTACGATGTTTCTAAAATTTTGAGCGAGCTTAAAGTATCTGCCATTAATTTATCTCTAAAGCTATACGCACGTACTTTTTTACTAAATAAACAAAATCATTTCTATCACTTTTTTAAATGAATAGCTCGTATGATTTATTGTGTAAATTACTTAAAATCATTAATATTCAACTACATAAAATGTTCAAAATATCTAACAAGAAATTCCAAGCCTAATAAATTAGGAAACAATTGAGCAATGTAATAGTAAAAGGCAATTGTAAACAAAAATCACATTTTTCATAAGGAAAAGGAAAAGACATTTGTGAACTTTCATTTAATAAAATTAAAGAAGTTGTCGTTATACATAGAAATCGTTTTATATTAAATCATTTTTATCTCTCTTGAATGAATTTTTCTGGGTCCATCTTTAAAGGGTAAGCTAATGTAAGTCAATATTTGGAATTAAAATGGATCATTTTATGTAAATCAAAGTAATCAATTATTAATTTAAAGCATAGATTTTGTTATATTTAATGTGAAAGTTCATTAAATATAACAAATATCGTGTTTGAAATAAGATTGTTTATGTTTTGATTTAAACAGATTGCAACTAAATTCAAAGTCGATTCATTTTGGTTCTTAATAAGGATTACTTTCATTCAAAGTCGACGAGCATTAGAAGTAAACGGAAGTCACACTTAAATCAAAGATAAAAGTGATTAAAATCAAGTGTGAGTAACATTAAATCAAGCTCGTCTATGACATTAATTAAAAGTCAAATTGCCTTTGAAATAAGGTTGTTATCGTTATAGATTTAGGTGGATTCTATTTTGATCTAAAAACATTTCAACTAAATTCAAAGTTGCTTCACTTTTGTTTGTAATAATGATTACTTTCATTCAAAGTCGACGAGCATTTGAAGTAAACGGAAGTCACACTTAAATCAAAGATAAAAGTGATTAAAATCAAGTGTGAGTAACATTAAATCAAGCTCGTCTATGACATTAATTAAAAGTCAAATTGCCTTTGAAATAAGGTTGTTATCGTTATAAATTTAGGTGGATTCTATTTTGATTTAAAAAAATTTCAACTTAATTCAAAGTTGCTTCACTTTTGTTTGTAATAAGGATTACTTTCATTCAAAGTCGACGAGCATTTGAAGTAAACGGAAGTCACACTTAAATCAAAGATAAATGTGATTAAAATCAAGTGTACGCAATTATGAAAACCTTTTCAACTGTTTTCAACTACGTCCTTAAATTAAAGTTGTTATGTATTTGATTTTAAGTGTCTTTTCATTAAAAAAATATTTTAAGTTGCACTACTTTGATTTAAAAATTTCCGTGTTTGGTCCCAAATCGTTAACGTTTTACTTTGATTCAAAGACGTTTTTTTTGATTCTAGGTTGTTTTTTGGCTCAGTGCACGTAACCGATTTAAACCAATCACAACCGAGATAGATCTAGTCAGACAGCTGTCAGACTTACTAAACTAGATACTTGAACGCCCTCTATGAATCCGAACGTCCCCAATGTGACAACGAAATTAAAAAAGGAGTCGATCGAAAATCTTGTTCGGAAATATGTTCGTGTACATATAAAAATGTTGATCAAATATTTAAACAAAAGATATGGAACCGCCGATCCACAGCTTCCTCGTCGTGGTTGTTTCTGGTTAAACTGAGAGTAGGTCTCGAAATATCCAATCATTTCTTTCCACAATCATTCTTTTTCCAGTTTGTCTTCTCTATGATTGTTAGGAGCTGAGCAATCATAAAGGATCACCTAATCTTTTCGTTTGTCCTGTACTTGCTGTACTATACGAATCTTATTTTACTTCAAAAAATTAAATCTACACAAAAGTTAAAAGCTCCATCTATATTAGTTCAGGACACAATCCAGTTTCGTTGTAGACCGATTAAAGCGTTAAAGATTTGTCGGGGTATTGGTACAACAATTATATTAGGTTCCTTGACTCTACTATAGGAATGAGGGCGTTCAAGTATCTAGTTTAGTAAGTCTGACAGCTGTGTGACTAGATCTATCTCGGTTGTGATTGGTTTAAATCGGTTACGTGGGCACCTGTGACATTTGACGTTTATGGAGGGGTAGCCGACGAATCTAGTCAAGAAATTCGTGACTGAGTACTAAGTTGACAGTTCGGGTATGTGGCTGACGTAGAAAAAGTGACGTTCCCGACCAATCTAGTTTTTGCGTTTAGGTTACATCTTATCCAGACCAATCTAGTCGACTTAAGATAACTAGATTCTTGAATGCGGCCATAGTTTAGTAAGTCCGACAGCTGTCTGACTAGATGTATTTCAGTTTTGATTGGCCCAGAGTGGTCACGTGATTAGTTTTTGCAGTTGACGTTTATGGAGGGGAAGCCGACAAATCTAGTCAAGAAAAACCTGCCTGCATACGCAGTTGACATTTCGAAGAGTCAGATTTAAAATAAACATAGTGGTCGTTGCAGAATTCTGAAGAGTCGAAAAAAGGGCCGGTGAGAGAAAAAGGTGCCATTTCTAAGACTGCACTGCGAATTTCCAATTTTCGCACGATATTTACCAATCAATAGTTCGCATAACAGTGTAATAGGTTTGTGATAGGCAACTGTGTTACATTTTAAATGTACTTATTTGAAAATAACAATTTTTGAAAAAATGATGAGGGGTCTTTTCCGAACAATGAAGGGCAAAATCAAACAAAGGTAACGCTGACCGCGAGAATACAAAAACAATATAGTTTTTCACAGGAAAATGGATATTTCGGTAAAAGACCGACTATTTCACTATTTCCCGAATGTTTAACCCAAATAGGTCTTTGGCAGTCGTTAGGTAGTTGGAAAAACGACAGGCTACTCACACTCACACCTCCTACGTTTTTATAACTAAAACATTACTATTTTCTCAAGGTAAGAAACAAAAGGTAAACCGAAAAACTTCAAATAATTTTTTTGGTGTCAGAATAACGAATGAAAGAAATTATTGACGAAAGAAAAGTACTACGGGTTTGGCGGTACTATATGGGTATGTATATGTATATTCAAAAGTGATATTTATGTTTATCTCTGAGTGCTGATCGTGAGAGTTCTTCTCGTGCGATTTTTTTTCGCCAATGACTGTGTGTAAACATTATTTCGCACAACTTTTATACCATTCAATTTGTGTGTACGATAACTACACAAAAAAACCCACATACGCCCCAGTGTGCACCAAAGAAAATCACCCCTATCGAGTTTATTCGCCAATTGTCAGCTTAGTCAGGCAATTAATAAAATAAAAGTGATTTCAAAATATTGATTGGACAAATGAAAAGCAAAATTAAATGAACACACATAATGCGCTCCTCTAATAACATATTTTAGTTTCGGCTTAAAATTTCCCATGATTTTCCAATGATTTCCCATTAGAAGTGGCAGCGCAGTGTTCCATCTTTAATTTACCTGGGGCGAATTCCAATGTGTTTATTATTAATTTTGTGAGCAGACATTTTCATTTACTTTGGGAAACTTGGCACATTTGATTTTTTTTCTGTGTGGGTGCAGTATGGCCATTCATAAGGATAGTCAGATATGAGTACGGTTGTTTGTGTTAACAAGCGTGATATTTTGATGCTAATCATTGCATTTAATCAACGGGCGAATTTATCCGTTATATATATAAATGTGCTATTTTTTCCCCTTTTACATTCGGATGTATTTTCATTATTCTCAATTCTCAAACATTATATCAGGTCAGCATACTTTTCAGATTCAGTTAAGTTTTGTGCTGGATAGATGCTAGATGTTGGAATTTAAATTTTCACATGAACCGAAGTGGGAAAAAACGTGCCAAAAAAGCAAAAACAAAATGTTTCCCTTTTTTCTTTTTAAGAACTCATTCGCATCCCTCGATACTTTTTTTTTTTTAGTAAAAGTGAAGTTAGATAAAATTTGAATTATACAGAAGTAAATAATATTTTATTTAGTAGCCTTTAGTATGACATGTATTAAAATTGCAGTATGTTAACAGCATTAGGCCTGTTTATTATTTTTTTTTTTTGTGTACTAGAAAAGTTTGCCAAAAGCCGATTTAAATAGCATATTAATAAACACAGTTACGCTTATTCTGCAAACTGTTTATTAATACGGGGGTAATAGTTTGAATGCTTTTTTGACAGATTTTTGAAATAAAATCCCACAATGTTCTTGCTTTTCCCTTATTCAAGCGAAAAAGAAAAGTAAGTGAATTAGAAGACATTTCTATAATATTTTATAAGTCCAAACCTTGACTTGTAGTTTTAGACAGACTACGAGGAAGTGAGATTTAATTGTTGTACTTTGGCTGAGATAACATGTGACTTTTAAGCCGTATATCAAAAAAGGACAAATCCTTAAGATTTTTTTCTATCGGTTTGCGGGTTGGAATCTTAACTTTTGCATGTACCAAATTGGAAAGAACCGGAGCGTCCAATAAAAAAAAAACTGTGGATGAACGTAAAATCGTGAAGCCATAAAAATTCCTGGTGAATCGGATCTTACCTACATAAAACTGGTGTGGCATAACTTTTTTTTAACATAAAGGCTAGTACGCTGCTCAAGTGAAGTGAAATTTCCACTGCTCTCCAAAAAATGCTGTGAAATCGAAAGTGAAATTTTTTTTTGGAGATTTTCGTGGAGAAATTAATGCAGGGTGACTGAGCTGAAAAGTTTTTTTTTCTGCTGGGAATTCCATAAGATTTTGGATAGCTATAGTATAAAATAAACATACTTTTTGAATACTACCTAGTAATAGTATTTAATTTTGGCAATAATATCTGATTTGTACATAATTTGGTCTACACCAGTGTATCACATTTTAACAATCAAGAGTGCATAGAGAGTAGGTATACACCTTTTGAAAGATCCGTGAATTATATTGATGTGATTACTGAACCTCATTGTATTCGAACATTCGAATACTGCTGTATTCTTATTTGCAAAAGTTTCTTATGTGGTATTCGATTATGCTTCTTCAGATTTGCTTTCAGATTTCAGTTTTCTTGTGGCTAATCGAACATAAGAACATCACTTGCCCTTTTCTGTGTTGACATTCGTGCGATTGGAATATGTGTAGCCTTCAACACTTTTCAAAGCGTTTTTAATGTAATAATCCTGAAAAGTTTAAGTTTAAACGGAGACAATTAAAAAAGGCGACCAACTCGGTGAAAAAGAAAAAATGGAGTAGGTTTTATTAGAAACGAATAATACGACAAAGATAGCAATATAAGCAACTTGGTGATGCCAAGTCTTAACACTCAAAGGTAAGTGCATAGACTATTAGATAGTAAAGGCTAGTACGCTGCTCAAGTGAAATCCAGTTTTTCATACAAATTTTTCACCGCGAAATGTCAAAATGAACTTTCCACAGGGAAATTTCACTTGGCAGTACGCAGCTCAAGTGAAAAATTGCGCTTCAAAAACTGAGCTGTAGGTGGCGATACTAAAATCTCTCCACAGCTATTTCACTTGGTTTTTATTGTCCGTCGCATTTAATTTTTGACATTTCGGCGTGAAAAATGATTCGTAGGACGATGGTTAAGAATTTAATTTCAATTTCAAATGTTTCTTTAAGAGAGTACTGCATTTTTGGAACTTCTTTTACCATTTTTGCATTGAATATAGTACCATAAAGCTAGGCGTACAAAAAGTTGGTGGCATGTATGCCCTTTTTGATGAGCAGGGTGCCTCAGTAAATTGTTATACACTGTTTTGCTCAAGATAAGCATACAGATTCTTAATCGGCGGTCAGATCAATTACATAAAATGGTTTATGGATACTAAAATGGCAATTAAGTGTTTTCATACAAAAAATGATTTGTTCGCAGCTCGCAGTTCCCTTTTGTAAAGGCGACACGGCGGCTGCTGCAATTGCGTTATAAAATTGAACACGATACTCTTTTTATGCATTTTTATTACTATTAATGAATGAATGAGAGTTACTTTAATTAATAATAAATCCTTAAATATTATCGTGGAGGCTTTCAGAACACTTTTTATGTGCGTTTGGTACAACAAAAAAAGAAAAACAATCTTTTCCAGATTTCAGAGCGCTTTTGCGAATCTATTATATTTTCTCAGATTAACCAATACAAGTGCGTTTGAGTTTGTTTTTTTTCTCTACAGCAAAGAAAGTAATTGCATCGGGTGAATCTATTTGTTTAATTTATTTATGTATATATATATAGAAATCAATCGGGGCGCTAATTTAGAATGTTTGAATATAAAATTTAACCAGTGAATGGAAAACGCTTTAAAAAGTGTTGAAGGCTACACATATTCCAATCGCAAGAATGTCAACACAGAAAAGGGCAAGTGATGTTCTATGTTCGATTAGCCACACAAAATCTGAAATCTGAAAGCAAATCTGAAGAAGCATAATCGAATACCACATAAGAAACTTTTGCAAATAATAATAAAGCAGTATTCGAATGTTCGAATACAATGAGGTTCAGTAATCACATCAATATAATTCACGGATCTTTCAAAAGGCGTGTATACCTACTCTCTATGTACTCTTGATTGTTAAAATGTGATACACTGGTGTAGACCAAATTACAAATCAGATATTATTGCCAAAATTAAATACTATTACTAGGTAGTATGAAGTAAAAAAAAATAATACAAAGTTCGCAATTTCTTTCCTCCATCTGTATTCATTTTAATTAAAATAAGAGTGCAAAAAGTATGTTTATTTTATACTATAGCTATCCCAAATCTTATGGAATTCCCAGCAGAAAAAAAAAACTTTTCAGCTCAGTCACCCTGCATTAATTTCTCCACGAAAATCTCCAAAAAAAAATTTCACTTTCGATTTCACAGCATTTTTTGGAGAGCAGTGAAAATTTCACTTCACTTGAGCAGCGTACTAGCCTTAAGGTATGGTTCTCATGTTATACTAACAATTTCAATAGTTTTCCATTCACTGGTTAAATTTTATATTCAAAGATTCTAAATTAGCGCCCCGATTGATTTCTATATATTTATACATAAATAAATGAAACAAATAGATTCACCCGATGCAATTACTTTCTTTGCTGTAGAGAAAAAAACAAACTCAAACGCACTTGTATCGGTTAATCTGATTCGCAAAAGCGCTCTGAAATCTGGAAAAGATTGTTTTTCTTTTTTTGTTGTACCAAACGCACATAAAAAGTGCTCTGAGAGCCTCCACGATAATATTTAAGGATTTATTATTAATTAAAGTAACTCTCATTCATTCATTAATAGTAATAAAAATGCATAAAAAGCGTATCGTGTTCAATTTTATAACGCAATTGCAGCAGCCGCCGTGTCGCCTTTACAAAAGGGAACTGCGAGCTGCGAACAAATCATTTTTTGTATGAAAACACTTAATTGCCATTTTATGTGGTATTCGTTTGGGCTTCTTCAGATTCGCTCTCAGATTTCAGATTTCGTGTGGCTAATCGAACATAAAAACGTCACTTGCTCTTTTTTGTGATAATATTCGTGCGATTCGAATATGTGTAGCCTTCAACACTTTTCAAAACGTTTTCCATTCACTGCTTAAGTTTTAAATTAAAACATTCGAAATTTGCGTCTCGATTGATTTCTAAATATTTATACATAACCAATTTACTAAAATAAATTCACCCGATGCAATGCCTTCCTTTGCTGTAGAACAAATTCACGAAAACCTAAACGCCCTCCACCAGTTGTCAAACTCAAACGCACTTGTGTTGGTAAATCTGAGAAAATATCTAGATTCGCAAAAGTGATCTGAAATCTGAAAAAGATTGCTTTTTTTTGTACCAAACGAACATAAAAACTGATCTGAGAGCAAAAAAAGTGATCTGAGAGCGCCCAAACGAATACCACATAAGTATCCATAAACCATTTTATGTAATTGATCTGACCGCCGATTAAGAATCTGTAGGTTATCATGAGCAAAACAGTGTATACCAATTTACTGAGGCACCCTGCTCATCAAAAAGGGCATCCATGCCACCAACTTTTTGTACGCCTAGCTTTATGGTACTATATTCAATGCAAAAATGATAAAAGAAGTTCGAAAAATGCAGTACTCTCTTAAAGAAACATGTGAAATTGAAATTAATTTCTCAACCGTCGTCCTACGAATCATTTTTCACGCCGAAATGTCAAAAATTTAATGCGACGGACAATAAAAACCAAGTGAAATTGCTGTGGAGAGATTTTAGTATCGCCACCTACAGCTGAGTTTTTGAAGCGCATTTTTTCACTTGAGCTGCGTACTGCCAAGTGAAATTTCCTTGTGGAAAGTTCATTTTGACATTTCGCGGTGAAAAATTTGTATGAAAAACTGGATTTCACTTGAGCAGCGTACTAGCCTTAAATGTACCAAACCAAAACTGAAAAGTACTAAGTCAATTTTGCCTTCAGCTGACAGAAGTGACAGCTGACAGTAGCCTTTCTTTATCATTCGAAAGTTTTCTTCGTCGGAGATTGCTTGTTTTTGTTTTGACTACTTACCTATAAATTTGTGTATTTAACTGTCTAGTAAACGAAAACATTTACTTAAATATTGGAAAAAACGAAAAGGAGTCGTTATGGCGTTGGCAAATGTCCTCATACTTAGTCAAATTGCTGGCCATGTTATTCTGTTCATTCTATCACTCTGCATGATTGTGCCAATCAGCATGAATCTCAATGAATTTAAGTATGTAGTTTCAATTGAACGATAATATTTCTGTTCCTCTACATGTATATATCATGTAGCTTTGCTGATTCATAAATTTTTAACTTTTAGTGGACATTGTTTATTGTTCGCGTCCGGAAAGTGGCGAGAAGAAGATGGACTATTCAACGTTGAATGGGCGTCATCAGGATTTTGCAGGTTTCCCCTTATTACTGGCATTTTCCTATTTATTGTTTCCAGCTTGCAAATATATCGGCAAGTAAATGAATCATGTATTTTCAAACCGAGTATTTAATAGAATTTATTTTAGATTTGCACGTCAACGCGAAGAAAGCTCATTCCTTGCATTATTTATCGATGTAGTCGTCGGCATTCAAATGCTGGCAATGTCTATATTATCTGCTATTATCATTACTTTGGGCTTTATTGTTTGGTGCTCGGAAATGACTGAACGTTTTCCATCATGCGAAACTGCCGCTGGTCAAAATATTACTCCAGGCGGAGAACAAATTGATACATCAGGATTTTACATTGAAATGGGAACCGCTCAGGTAAATTTTGTTTATTCTATGTCTAATAGGTATTTGACCATATTTTCTATGGGAATGTGGTTAACGAAGATAAATATTAAAGTCATGGACACCTGAGGGGCATTTCTTGAAAATTGAGTTCTTTAAAAACACTCTTAAAAGTTTCTACGGTTGTCCCACAAACTAGACTATCTCTCAGATTTGTATTGTAAGTGATAGGCCCTGTAAACTGCGACCAGAAGAGATCTATTTAGTTGGCAATTTCTCAGATAAATAACGCTGTTTTCTCTTTTTTTAGTTTGGTGCGTGGGGAAGCTTCGCCATTTCAGTTGGAATTGCTGTGATTGCTCTTCTACAACTGATAAACAACCACCAAGTTCGAAATATTAAAGTATCAATGTATTTGGAAAGACAACGTCTCGTAAACGAGGATGCATTAAATGTAAACAGTCAACGTGATGGAAGGTCAACACCACCAGTTGAAGCCGCTAAGTAAATAAGGTTGGTTTAAAACAAGTCTTTGCTATCACCGCGAGCATTTTCATTATTTAAAAAATAATTATTTTTTGCAAAGATTTATCGTTTAAACTTACCATAATTATATTGCTGTATTGTTTAATAATAAGTCGACTGCACGGATCAGATACTAAACATTCAATTGTACATAGTATATGTTTTGTTTTTACATTTTCCTTGAGTTATAACTTATAACATATGCGAGGTTCGTTAGCATCAAATAACAGGGGTCGAATCGCCACTTCCGTGAACGAGCTATCCGTTCACGGAATAAAGGTGGTTTTACATCTGAAACAAAAACAAATTCCGTCACGAAATGCTCGATCACAGAGGACGCGATTCGACCCCAGAATTGTCTCTAAAGAAGTTGAATTTGGATTCAGTTAAAGCGAAAATCCATTTTCAATTCAATTGAATAAGTCGATGTTTACGTAGTCGTATGTAGTATGTACCATTTATCTTTATATACAAATCATTTATGTAATTAAACTTATTATGGAATTTGTTTTTTCAATGTGATATTTAGAACAACTCCAAAATAAATAAACTATCTTTAGAAAAAATATATTACTATTACTTTTTTTGAAGGGAATAGCGAGGTGTAACAAGGATTCTAGTTTTTGGGGTTAGCCCTGACAATTTCTGTTGGGAAATTTTGTCGAATTTCAGTTAAGTTACCTATTATTGTTTGAGAGAATAACTTTTAACAACAACTCGTAGCCACAGTCACTTTGGTAGGAATGATAGCTATTTCGAACTACAACACAATCATCATCAGACTCCTTTTAAGTGATTGTTTGTTTGAAAGTTTTTTTTTTTTTTTTTAATCTGACAGAGACAGTCCGTATATAATCCACTTGGGAAAACATTTTGCTATCCCCCGTCAGGAAATGAACTTGCATTTCGATTGTTTCTCAATTGACCAAGTGACTACCACTTGCGCCTACTGAGCGACGGGTAGAAGACGGGTTTTTTATTTGTTTTGATTGCCGTTCATTCGGGTTTTCGGTTATGAAATTGAGGTAATATAATAAAAAATGCTGCCGCTCGTAAATATATTATTTCACCTTTAATAATTTGAAAACTGAGAGTGGTATCATCAGCGAAGGAGTGTATTGGGGTAGTAATGGTGGACAAGCGTTGAACAATCAACGCACAGCCAACACCGCTAATTGTAGTCATGAAACTTTGATCATGAATATTCTATTAGTGATCTAGCTCCTTTCACGTAACACACAAATAACCCAAGTGCGTGAATTAGTGCTAAACCTAGTTTGTTCATCTCTTTCAGCTTAGGCAACGGTCCGCTGTTTAACCTTAAAAAATCGGACAGTATTGGTATTGACTTTTCAAGACGACTGTAGTTCGTTTCTGTAACCGTTGATCGATTTTATAATATTAGGTCTGTTCCCTTACGATAATACTCGAAGGTTTGACTAATGTATTCGAATGCATTATGTTAAGGGAACAGACCTATTGCAGTAAAGTATAGATTTCCGGTATAGTCGGGTTATTTGTGAAGAGTATACTCTCTTCGGGATAGTACTTTTTAAGGTCTGGACATAATTTTCTTCGTCATGTCATGGGCGTGTAAAACAAAATCTAAAAACGCATTGACGTCTAGCAGCCACAAATTTTAAAAGAGGTCAACTTACTATCCATAGCAATGAACTTGGCGTATTTCCGCCTCTGCATTGTTGACAATATAGTGCATATTACCACCATTTAGGTGGTAGTGACATCTATATTTATGTGTAAGAAGAGATTACTCTCATTATAATAAAGAGGATATTGGTTCAATTATAGAAGATTGTTGACTGATGTAGCTAAAAAATATTCAGCACAAATGTTTTTCAGTTATTTTGTATACATTTGAAAGAAAGTCGAAACAAATAAGAATGTATAATGAATAATGTATATATCAAATTTAAGTCAATTTTAGGTTAGGTTAGGTTAGATTAATATGGCTGTCGGCTAACTGGTTAGGTTAGGCGAAACACTTAGACCATTATAAGGTCCCTTGTGATACCACGTGAATCTGTATTCATTCCTCCTACTCGTTGAACCAATTGGAGCTTCTAATAAAGCGTCGTAGATTTGGAATGTCTATGTTTTTTTTTAGATCGTTCAGATTACTAAAGTAGAACGCTCCCAAGTGGAGTTTTCGTCTTTATGAGAGAGCCGGACAAGTACAGAGAAGAAGGGGAATAGTTTCCTCCCCCTCCTCTTCAAAGCAGCTTTTGCAAAAATCGTTAAGAGAATACTCCAAACCTATTGCATGCCTGCCGATAAGACAGTGTCCCGTGATGACACCTATTGTAGCACTAATATGCTTCATATCGAGGGAGATCAGATGCCTAGAACGTCTTAGGTCTAGCTTTGGCCAGATTTGTTTTGTCGCTAGACAAGTCGAGCCGGTTGTCCACCTAAGATTTGTTCTTTCGATAGAGTCCAGCTTTATTTTGAGTTTGCAAGTAGCGATTGGAATATCTAAGGACTGCTTAATTGGAAGCAGAGGTATTGTAGTTCCGTGTTTGGCGAGTTCATCAGCCCTGCAGTTACCTGGGATGTCACTATGTGCCGGCACAAGTCAATTGTATAATCGTTATCCTTTTAGAAGGCTCCTTTCCTTGACAATATCTACATAATACCTAAAGTGATAAATCAAATTTGCGGTGAAGTGATTAAAAACCACTTACATTTAAAAAGTAACAGAGAAACCAACTTATTTTATTGAATTTGTTTTTTTTTTATTTACGCATCAAAACATGAAAACAAAAAATCATAATGGGATAACCACGCTCTTATTTTTAGATAAGAAACACAATCTCATCTGCTACCATAATCTGGTTGTCCTCTGTCATTTTACTGACTGCAGCTTCAATCTCGGCTGCGGTGAATTCGTTGGCGTTATTTTGATTGACCGCAGTTGTTATTCGGGTCATTGATAAACTCTGTTCTCTGGCCTCGCGGAACAACTTTTGAAGACTATTCTTGAAGACCCCCAGCCGTTCTTCACTAATGTAAGCAGGTATGGACGCTACTGTTGATTCTGAATTTGTCAATGTTGTAGATGGAGTTCTCGATGTAGATGGCAATGATTGCCTTGTTTCCCGGCGGGTCAAATCGCCAGCATCTGGTGGTGGTTGAACAATGTCATCTTCGTCTTCTTCCATTGCAGTCGGTTGAGTTTCTCTTCTGGTACGTTTGCTGCGTCGCGAGGGCGATAGCTCACTATCCATTTCGTTTTCATCCTCATCCATAGATTCGTCACCATCACGGCGACGTTTTTTTTTCTCTTTTTCGAGAACTTTCTTAAAGTAGGCAAACTGCACAAGCTCTATGGCAGCCTGTGCATCGTCAACGGTTACCGTGTTGGACATGCGTGCACGGGCATGTGCCGTTGAGAGACGAATCAGAGTTTCCAGAGAACGTGCTGTAACTGGTTGTGTTCTGGCTACGTCTGATTCAACGTTGTCTTGTGAACGAAGACGGGAATACTCATTAGCGATGGCCTCACATGCTGGTTCCGAAAGTTTTGGCTTCAAGCATTTTGCTATATGAATGTATTTCCGCATAAAGTCAACAGAAAGGATTTTGTCATGACGCTTTCGTGATTTTCCATGCAAAAGAACATCGTATTTCTCGTAGAGTTCTGTAGTTTTTTTCTACGAAAAAGTGGTAAATAATATAATTTAGAGGTTCCACTGAGTTTTCTCTTACCTCTTCTTGAATACCGCCAAACGAAAGTGAATCAGCATAGCTGCTTCCCATGGATAGAACTTCACCGTCACTCTCTTTGGGGTTTCTGAAATTCAAACAAGATACAGTTTAGGTAAAGCTTGAGCATGTGGAGGTCAAAATTCCTAGTATGAAGCTCGACGAGCCACAATCAGATGAAAGTAATTTTAGTGTGAAACCCAATCGCATTCTTGACTCATACCAGTGTGAAACTTTGTTGAAATTCTTGGATTTCCTCCAAAAATTTTCAATGCTCGTGGGCTGTTTTAATCTTGTGTGATATGCCTGGTTTTGAATAAGAAACAGGAGAAAAGATTCACTCACCTATAACGATGCATGCGCACAACATGGTCGGCGATCATATTATCTGTATCGTTGTTGATAACATCAAGCATTACAAAGAGCAAATCAAAACGAGAAAGCAACGAGTCCTGCAGCCCAATATTTTCCATTGGCGTCTTATACTGATCATACTGCAAATGAAAATATGTTGTCGCAAAACTGTTTCGTTTTCCAAACAATTTGGCTTACCCTTCCATAAACCGGATTAGCAGCAGCCAAAACGGAACACCTGGCATTCAGTGATGCATGTATTCCGGCCTTAGAAATTGTCACTCTTCCCTGTTCCATAACTTCGTGAATAGCAGTACGATCCATGTCGCTCATTTTGTCAAATTCATCAATGCAAACAACACCGCGATCGGCCAACACCATAGCACCGGCTTCTAAGCGACGCTCGCCAGTTTCCTGATCTGAAGTAACTGCTGCCGTCAAACCTACTCCAGTAGAGCCTCGTCCAGTTGTAGGAATAGCACGCGGAGCTGTATTCAATACATAGCGCAATAGCTGTGATTTTGCCACAGACGGGTCGCCAATCAGAAGTACGTTGATATCGCCCCTGAGTCGTGTCCCATTAGCAAGATTCTTTTCAACACCACCGAGCAAAAGGCAAAGAATTGCTTTCTTCACATACTCGTGGCCATGAATAGAAGGTGCCAAACTTTTTGAAAGTAGTTCAAAGATGTCATTATGTTTAGCCAGCTTTTTGCACAATAAAACGTCTTCGCGAGTTATATCGAGATTGCTATTCTTGCTTAACTGCGAGATGTTGTTAGCTAGGAGAACAGTTTTGAATGTTCCTGTTGTGTAGCCACCTTGTTTGCCTGGGAGACATCTATAGTTTCCAACGATTTGCACTCGATCGCCGGGCTTACACTTGTCCACCAAGTCATCATCGCAGATTATATCCACAGAGCGCGGTAACTGACCAGCAGGTGCTTTCTCTGGCATTTCCTGAATCGTTAGACTTTGATGATCCTTATATATGGACAAGCCGAACTCGGTCTCTAGAAGATTGCCATCGTCGTCTTTAGTTGGGTACACAGCACTGGATGGAACTGCTTCAAATGAAGTCAAATCGGTGTACTTTCGTTCCATTACTTTCTTAGTGACTGGACAGTAGTGAACACTTCGAACTACCTTGGGCCGAATAAGCGACACTTTTGTAACAATGCCTTCAACACAGACCAGATTACCTAGGTATCTGAAATAAAAATAGGTATCCATAGTCAACATTCGCTTTCGCATTCGACCGATTACTAGACGGGCCTTACATTGATGTTAGGGATCTCGGCGTCACATGGCGGTTGCCAAAACAACCTTCAAAGCCTACGAAAAAGTCTTCATAAGTTTTCGAGTAGGTTGGATCAACCGATGCAACATATTCTTTTAAAGCACGACCAAACGCTAGCTGTTCATCGGACGCGTTACTAAGAAGCCCGAGTGCTCTTTGTGAGTTCTTTCTCTTAAGATCATTGACATTCACAATTAAACGCTTGCTCTTTTCTGCAATCATGTCCTTGACATGGCCAGCATAGATACCTTGGTCTTCCTATAGAGACAAGGTAAGTTTTATACAAATTGCGACCGGAATTGAAGTGTACTAACCTCATCGTCCAGGAAATCCAAGTATTCCCGTTGAATATCTCGTATATATTGATCTGCATCACCCATTTCGTCACAACTATGTTAATGAATTTATAATTAATCTGGATAGACTTTAAAAATTGGTACTTTATAGCAAAAGAAAACAACAGAAAAACACATCCACTCAAAACAGAAGATAATCCAAATTCCAAATAATACGAATACTAAAAATGCAAATTTGATTTGTTTTGGCGGGAACGTAACATGAGGGAAGTTTTTTCTGTTTGGAAACGTCAAAAAGCCATCCCACCGACTGGGGTACACTTCAGGTTGACATTGACATAGGTACCTAGGTAGAAAAATAAATACTAGTGAAGTTAATGTCGATTTCCATTGGGATTTCGAGATTTTGCTCTCAGATTTCAGATTTTTCGTGCCCAATGGAACATAAAACGAGATTTTTCTTCCTTTGCATCTGTGGTGGTGCGTGTTTTAAAAGTCACGTGTTCTTAAATTGTAATTTGTGTAAATAAAAATCCATTCAATTTATTTTAATAAATATTGCAGCGGCCATATGTAATTTTTTTTCTATTTTTCACAGACTTCTCGTCTAAAAACGTAAGTAAACACACTTTAAAGTTTGACAAAGGACAAATGTTTTGGTGTTAGTGCAAATAGGTGTGAATCTTGCTCGGATATCGAGATTCGCAAAATTGCTCTGACTCTCAAAAAAAGTGCTTTTTTTGCGCCCAATGGAACATGAAATCTGACAGCCAGCTGATTTCGAGAGCAGAAAAACTGCTCTGACTCTGAAAAAAAGTGCTTTTTCTGTCCCAATGGAAAACGACATAAATCATTACCATTATTTTTCATAAGCACACGACTTTGCATTCAATTTGAGCAGTTTTAGAGAAATTCGAGTTATGGAAGTTGGAGTTATTTAAGTTCGACACTGTAAACAAAATGTTATAAATAGTTGTAAAATAAAATGGATTCGTTTTCCCTATTGTAAAACTGTTTTTATTTTTGTGCGCTATAATTGTTCCAATAAGGACAGCTTTGGTCGTTTTTGATTTGCCAAAATCATGATTTACACATTTCCGGAAACAGCCGTCGCTCAATCGAATCTTTTCGATAACGGCAATGGGTTAAGTGAAGCAACAAAGAACAATGATCATTCGCAGTATTACGATTGTTATTTTTATATGTCCGTTAGTTTATAGTACAAATAAATCAATAAACGATACTGTGGAACTGTGAAAGTGCAAAATAAACCAATTGTTTATAAATGTAGGTAGGTCATATTTGAAAACGTGTTCTCGTTTTCTTGAAGAAGAGCAAAGCAGTAGCGTATAGGAATTTAACAAGAAAATAGCCCATCTGTGAAAGAGATGGGCTTCTTAAAAACTCACGGAATACCATGTAACAATTCTGTATTTTAAATTCTGACAACTGAACTGTCTAGCCATTTTTTTTTATTGCTTTCTATTCTACTACGTGAATATTTTACAGTGACATTTGCATTTATTGAATGAAAGAAAAAAAATCATCAATTGGATCCACCTCAACAATAAATAAATTTATTAATTAAATGAACATTTTCCATTAGAAAATCGTGGAAAACATATTTTAAAAATGTCTTACAACTATGAAGAAATGAGTTGGGCCGGTAAGTTGGAATCAAACGAATAATAAGTAAACAATCCGAAAATTCCGTACCACCATGTTTTACACGATAGAAAAAAATACATTTTCTCTATTTTTCTGGTAAAAGAAAATTGTTATACTATTTAAAAAAAATAAACACGTTGCAGATGTACGTGACCTCTTTCGTAAATGGCGCGAGGATAACGAACGTAGAAGTGACGATGTCATCCAACTATGGGTTGCAGTTCTAGAAGATAAAATCCGTAAAGTAGGCAATGAGAGGCATTTAATTTTAGAACAGGTCATTATTGCCGCCCTGGATGTGGCACGCTTCGATATTGCAGTAGAATGTACCAAACAGCTTTCGGCAGAGTTCCCCGGTAGTTTAAGGGTTCAGAAATTCAAGGCAATGCGCCTGGAGGCACTGGAGCGTTACGACGAAGCTATTGATGTTCTCGATGCTATAATAAAGAAAGATGAGACAAATGCAGCCCCCAGAAAGAGAAAGATTGCAATTCTCAAAGCTAAGGGAAAGAGAACTGAGGCTATTCGGGAATTGTGTGACTATTTAAAGAAGTAAGTTGAATTTTCTTTTCGTAAAATGTTAGTTAAACTGGTCCTTAAGCGGAAACATTCATTTATCTTGTGTGAAGTTAAGCGCACCTACTTAACTTACATTTTCATAACCATCTAGATTCTCGGCTTGCTTAAGTCCTTTTGCCAAAAACAGTAAATGCAATTACCTCGCGCCAGTTAACAGATTAAATATGGGAGTTGCATGATGATTGACGACTACTGGCTCATGCGCACTTAACGATTCCTTCATTAATTCAGACTAGGTTCCACCTATTGGAAATCTATAAAAAAAATTGGCTTTTTAATTGCGATAATGCACAATAGCTCAGTAGATGTAAAACCCTCTACGAACCAATTACTCTCTCTCTCTCCCAATTTGAATGCAGAGCTATTGTCAACAACAGATGGAAGCCGAGTACAAACACTTTAACTCCTGACAGTTCAATAACTATATAAATTCCGATGGATGGGTCAGAAAAACGTCAAAAGATGTGAATATGAATTTAATCAGTTGGAATTGTTGTTAATTGGCGAAAGTAGAAGACCACAATTTTCAGTAGATAATAATGTACCTATAGGCCAGTGGTTAACAAAAATAAAAAAACACGCATTTATGGGTACTCTGCTTATCAAACATCTAACTTTTTACCTTTCCACTTATAGGTTCATGTCGGATCAAGAAGCTTGGCATGAATTGTGCAATTTATATTTGGCAGAGGGTGATTACGCAAAGGCAGTCTTCTGTATGGAGGAAGTACTCTTACACAATCCACATAGCCATCTTATTCATCAGAGAATAGCAGAAATACGATATACAATGGTAAGCCGGAATTGCCGCCAACGTTTGTTCGAGTACTAATTTCCCTTTCCTCCTTCTAGGGCGGCATGGATAACATTGAAATAGCAAAGACTTATTATGCACAGGCCGTAAAACTAAATGCAAACAATTTGAGGGCGTTATACGGTCTCTATCTAGTAAGTTGTATCAGCGATAATTCTATATCAAAAGTATCTGATATACAACTCTATTTACAGTGTTATAATTTTATTGCAAATTCCCGAGCCATTGTCTCTAAGCGAAAAGACGCACAAAAAATGGCTCAGTGGGCTCTCGAAGAGGCGACATCCAAAACGACGAAATCATCGAAAATCACCAACAATGACAAGTATATTGCAGCATTAGAAAGTGCATTCGGCAGTGTGGATCTTAAGTCAAATTGACATGTAATTGCTCGTATTTGCCAAACAACTTGCGTCGCATAATTTCCTCTTCTATAATTCCAAAGTGCATCTATTGAATATGAATATGTCTATTCTTCCGCTACCAAGAGTAGTACAGAACATCACCTACACTTGAAGAAAATCGCAATGGCAACTTGGCAACAGCTCCATCTAAAAAAAAAAAAAAAATAAACAATATAAAACTAAAACAACATTCAACCAAAGGCGTTCCTTCTATCTCCTTGTTTCTTTACAAATCCGTGCAAACGTAAGGTTCCCATTGTCGTTTTCTTGACAACGAGCATGTATCCTACATATATCGTTAGTTATAATTCATTTATTATTATAGTCCATATAATACGTGACTGTATTTGTATATCTTTAGAAAATTATTTAATGTGGTATCCCATTGGAAAGAAAAGAACAATTTCATTCTCTGGATCAGTTCTTATGTTCGATTAGCCAAATAAAACTTTGAAATCTAGATCAATTTTTTCAAAACTCGATTTATTTTCAGAGATTTAACAATATAGTACGAGTACTTTTGAGTTTTAAAACAAATGGAGTTTGTTCCTACGTTTGAGTTAATTTTTTTTAACAGCATTTAATCACTGCACCGAGTATATCAATTTGTGTAAATTACAATTTAGTTGGAATTTAATACAACTTTATTTCAATGATTTTAAAGTACGCAATACTAACACTAAAGAGAACGTTCAATTGGACGCAGGAAATCTGAGAACAAATCTAAGAATTCCAATCGAATACCACATAAAACATTTTATTTCTGTTTGGTTTGTTTGTTCCATTTAGTTTAATTAAATTGTTTAAACGCTATATAGCATATAAACAGATTTGTGAATTTTACATTTTAATGATTTAGGTAGCAGAAAACAAAGAAAATACTAAATTAAATAAATAAAATAAATTTTCCATGGTAAAAAGTGTAAAACATTGAAACATGAGTGTTTATTATTTTTTGAACAAATGCCTACATGCCCTATCGTCGAACAGGTAAGAAAAACTCAGCTCAGCTCTGTATACCTATTTCTCACGGTTGACAATATTTTTTTTATCAGGAAAAGGGGTTTTCATTTGAATTGAGACTAAACAATTATAAACAATGGAGGTAAAAAATGTTTTGCTTCGAAAATCTCTATCTCTTCTCTTTATATACATAAATCAATTGTTGTGCGTTAGTCGGGTAAAGGCTCTAGAACGGCTCGACCGAATTGAATGATTTTTGTTCTGTTTTGTTCGTCTTGAATCAGGGATGGTTTAGGAAAACAGAAAAGTAGGAAACACAACATGTGGCCTGTAGGCGAATATTTCGTTTTTCAGTTCAATTCAATTATCTTCAATAATAATTTTCTATATTATAATTCTTTCGGGGTGAAACTCGATATAACTCGATAACCACTGGCCCAATTTTCATGATTCTTCTTTGGTTTTGTTCGTATTGTTGTATTTGAGGATTAGGCAGTTGTTTCAGGCCCGAAAGGCGGCGTTGTTTCCGATCTCCTAAACCACTTACCCGATTTCAATGAAATTTTGTGAATGTATTTTGTTCGTTTCCGTTTGAAGGATAGGATACTTTTGGACCAGATAGATGGCGCTGTCATCGATCTATGAAACAAATTAACCGATTTTAATGAAATTGTGTGGGTGTGCATGGTTGTTTGCAACTTGAAAGATAGGATACTTTTGGATCCGATATCTGGAGTTGTTGTCAATCTCCGAAACCACTCCCCCGACTTTAATGAAATTTTGTGGATGTAGGTGGTACTTCGCAAAACATAGGCGGGATAGGAAAACGGGTTGTGGCACCTCCCATTCAAACATAAAATCAAACGGTATTTCTAAAGTTGTATAATTAAAATTATTAATGGACACTGTCCAAATAAAGCGCTTTGTGAAGTGCGAGAAGGACTTAATACGAAAGATACTGGCAAAGCCGGGTGGGTACAGCTACATATAAAAGAGACTGAAGTCCGTTTATGCACTCATAACTCGGGAACGGATCGTTCGATTTTTATGATTTTTGGTTTGGATTCGCATGGGCTCAAGAAGGGACATATATGCTATTTTTTGTCGTGAACATTTTGTTTATGGGGATTAGTTGAATTTTTGAATTCTTTGGATGTTCCTGGCTTAACTCTACATAATTTGAAATTGAAAGTCGTGTCAATTATAATTTTGTTGCGCAACCATTGACGTACCGAAATTTTGTAACGGGTCGCGTTTGATTTGATGGTGAAGGATCTAAAATCAAATGTCATGCAACCGACGGTTTTGAGGTGAAAATTCAAAGGCAAACATTCCTATTCCGCTGATTCCGCTTATTCAGAACGACTTTCCATTCGTATTTAAGCGTCTTGAATTGACAAATAAATTGTTGCAAGGATATTTGTGCATTTGTGCATTTGTGGCATCAATCTTGTATTCCCATGATTCTTACATGGTCAATTTAATGAAAAATTCGAAGGTTGGCCGACACGTCAATCATTGCTGTTTGTTTGAAACAAATCAACATTGCTATATCTACTTCAATTATTCCTATTGTATTTACTATTACTCTTGAACAAATAATTTGAATTGACCGAATTACATAAAGCGCACGCCCGGAATTATTATTTTCATTACATTAACGAATTTGGGCGGAACGAAGTTCGCCGGGTCAGTTAGTCAGAAATATAGTTAAAGACCATTGATGCAGTAATGAATTGTTTCCAAACAAATACGAGTTCATAGACGTACGTATGTATTTACATATCCATATGCTTTCAGTTTGCCTAATTTTTGAATAGGTAGACGTTATGGACATTCACTAATTATAATAACACCGGATCAGTGTGTAACTGACAACGAATTCTATATTCCGATTCTATTCCGAAATCAATGTGCTGTCGTATGTTTAGCCTTTGAATGTCATCACTCAAATCGATTTTGACCGAAAAAGTATAAAGAAGTAAATACTGATACGCTAGAGTCACCTTATATTATATTCTTATAGTCAAGAGACTAGACAAGACAATTGACCATAGGCGTGGATGATGACTCCAATCGATACCCGTCGTTCAAATATTCAAAGTTTCTGTTGATAGTCCTCTTTTCTACATTATTACACGAATTACAGTGCGAATAGACTTTGTTGTGATAACAAATCGATTCCAGTTGTTTCATTTTTTTTGTGCTTATGTACTCTGTTTACATTTTTTGTGGTTCGTGGTATATATTGTATGATAACAGAACTGTCATGGAAGCTGGTGATTGTAACTACCTACACTGCATTACAGTGGAGAGGTATATACCTTTGTACTTACGCATCGCATCCTAGCTAGCTACCTAATTTTCTTAAGAATTAATTGCATCTTTCTTATATGCATTACAAGTATATAAGAGATGAAACAAAAAACATGTGCGTTTGCGAATACATAAGTGAACGAAACATGATTTTTTTTATTTTCGTTTCGTTTCTAATTTCTATAGAAAGGTTGTAGGTACCTAGAAGAGTGGATTGTATAAATTCCGAATAGAAACCGTTTTAGAGTTTAGTGAGTTTCTAAATTTGAAGGCGTTGGTATAGCACGTGCAGCGAACGGAGTTTCTTTTATTTTGCAAATTGCAATTGATTTGTATAAGTAGATTCGTCGTAAGGTTTTATAACAAAAATGCAAGAGGCTGACATCCAGAAGAAGTAAGTAAGCAGTTTGATCAGTCCTGGCGAGGTCTTCAGCAGAAAAAGTGCCGTAGCCTTAAAAAATCGGGTTTTTCGAGTTTTTATCCAAAGTGTTTGAATAGACTTACTCCCAAAGGTCATTTGGGTCGGACCCTACAAACCACTACCGATATGTTCCTGTTAAGGGTACATTTACATTTGTTTGTACCTATGGAGTACCTACCATATTCACGAAGAAGTTGTTGTCTGCTCTCTGTGTGTTCTCATAGAATCGAAAATCAGTTCACAATTTAATAAAGCTCTAAAAAAGTGTTAGAATAGTATTTCTCTGAATAGACGGAATGTAAGTCAATGTTCTATAGCGAAACAATTTGAGATTCTTAAATTCAATTGTAAGCTGTAATGTATGAAGTTAAAAGAGAACATTTGGCTATTTCTAGCTCTTAAATTAGAAGTAGTTTCTAAAGCTACCTACCTACGATAAAAATAACCAAACATAGATACCTATATTTTTATTTTGAAAACAGCTACTTAATAGGTCTGTTCCTTACTTTTAAATTTTATAAATTTTTACTAATGGCGTTTTCGAATGAAGAAAAGAATTGCTCTTTCTGTGAAAAGAGCAAATCCAGGAGTGCTCCTTCTATGTTTTCTATTTTTCATTGAGAAAAAAGGTGTATATGTTCTTCGAGGTCAATTCAACATCAGCAATTCTCTCGGATCTTCAATGAAAAACCACAAAAGTGAAAACTGCCTCTTTTCACCGTTTTTAATGGAGTGAACATTCGTTTCATGCACAACTTCATCTTCTACATATAAATTCATTACAGTCTAAACCCTTGTTCACAATACAAAAATCGAATTCACTACGATGCCATCTGTTAAAATGCCTCATCTTTATCGACCTTCAAAGTTTTTGTTTAAACTAGCCGAGTTCACACTGCATAGCCGATCTTAGAGGTCGGTTACATCCCTTAGTGCAGTTTGTACTACACTCCTTGTGTTGAATGTGTACTTCAAGTTTTCAAAGCTTGTTTTTCCATTTCAGGTCCAACAATGTTTCAAATCACGATGAAAAGATCTCCTTGCTTCTGCAACACCAGAAACGCCTATCACTCGCCTACGGTGCCTTGGATGACTGTCCCTATCTGATACTTAAATACATTGCTGATAAAATTCAAATTCTCGATCTAAGTCACAATAAATTTCGAAGCCTCTCATTCCTTCAGCACTTCCCTAGTCTACAAACCCTTATATTGGATAAGAATTCCAATTTGGAATGCGAAACCTTACCCCCAATGGCAAATCTCGAAGTACTCTGGTAAGCTCAATTTGAAAAAGATTTCGTCATCAGCAGTTGTTAATATTTGCATTCCTTGCAGGCTCAACAATTGTAATCTCATAAATATAACAGATTGGTTACACACCCTGCAGGCGCAGTGCCCCGCACTGCGGCAACTTTCCATGATGTGCAATCCCGTAGGCCTGACTGTTTTAAATGGAGTCACTGATAATGATGAGAAGGAATATCGCAAACAAGTACTTAAATTGTTGCCCAGTTTAGTTTACTTCGACGGAATCCGGATAACTGATGAGGATAGGAGACTGGCAGCACGAAGTAAAGTTTCCCTTGTTCTAATTGAAGAGATTTTCCGAAAGAAAATCAAAAGTTTCATCGAGTTTTCAGCAAGGCTACATTCAAATTATATGTCAGTGGAGAAGTTTAATGCCACTTTTCTTAAGAACAAGCATATTACTAATACCACTATGAGGGCAAGTTCTTGACAAAGAGAGGTCTTTGCAGTTTGTCGGACCTCAGTTTAATTTATTTTTATTTATTATTTTATTACAAAATTTTATTATTATTTTATTACAAAGAAAATAATTTATTAGTTGTATTTACAAATATGCATTATTGTGTCTTGGATTTGTAATAAATTTAATAATGATGAACGGTGATGATTCGTTTTCCAGAAGTAATTGTTTAAACTAGCGATTATTTGTGCTGAATTTGGATAGTTTTTGATACAACTTTCCAATAAAAAAACTCCGAACACAGAAATGGTTTAATTCAATTTTTTTTTTTTTTAAATGATAAGCCTGGGGGCAGATTCCGTATATCAATGATCGTCTGAACGATATCGTTTTGGAAACTTTAATCGCCATTAGAAGTTATAATCTGCTCGAATTTTTTTGAATACCGTCAGCTTTCATTACATTTGTGGGAAATGAACTGGATTAACCTCACGAACTTGTAATTTTAGCACTTAGTTGCTAGTTTTGGGTTCTATCGTTTCCACGATAATCGTCTGAAAAGTTACGGAATGAGTGCCCTGATTAACTTTCCAAATAGAAGTAGGTACTATATGCTTCTTCGCTCATTGCAATATTGCATAATTAAATGATTGGTTTCAATGGTGCGTTTTAGAAAAGTGATGCTGTGTCGATTCTTTCTTCAACATTCTGTGCGTCACCCATTTCAGATTTAAGCGTGCATTGCCAGGGACAAAATTCACAAAATCCAAAATCTAGGTTCTAGGTTCTAGGCATCTGCTAGATAGAAAGAGCTTTGCGGTCTATACCTATTATTGTTTGCGAGGCATACAATAAGGACATCCATATATCCATACAATCTATACATACATCCATACAAAAAAGAATACCAGCGTGCGAAGCTCATTTCGTAAAGTCAAAACATGCAATTCCTAAGTGTACTCAGGTTGGCTTAAGTTGGATTTCTCACAAAAAATCGTATTATAGCGGTCTTTTGACAGCATTTATTATCGTTGTATATACCTACCTCGTGCTGCCAGTTGATCAACCTCGTTTTCAGTGTGGCCGCGCAAACAGTTAATGCAAAGCAACAAGCACGTCGGAAAAAGCAGCAGCCACCTAAATGATTTTTTTTTTTTTTTTTTTTTTAAATATTTGGTCCATATCACGAACGAACCCTTTTTACTCTCGCATACTTGTCAGAAGAGAGAGAAAACTTTGTATATATTTGTGTATTGAGCCGTAAGCACTAGCGTTTTAAATTCCTAAGTAGCCGTCATTCTAGCCAATGTTCTAGGTCTACAAAGTGTCAGAAGATTAGACGCAACTGTCATTATAAAAACTGTGGTTTGAAAATCAAAAATATAACGTTTTGTAAAGATTTATGTGATTTTCTATTGGTTTCACTCGGGTATCCACTCATTCTGTAATCCAGTGGAACAAGAAAACTTCTTCTGACTGAAACCATAAAAGTATTGGTGAAATGTCAACAAATAATCTATGGCTGCTGTCAGCTGACTTGTATAAAATACATAATAGGTCTGTTCCTTTACTTTTAAATCTTACGAATTTTTACTAATTCTTACGAATTCTTACGAATTTTTACTCAATGCCGTTCCTTAACTCAAAAAATTCGTAAAAGAGAGCGTCATCGAGAGAGCAAGATATTACCCCTCCACTGAGAATCTTACGAATTTTTACTCAACAAATTTCTTGGTGTAAGAAGTGAAAAACCTGTCAGTCACCTTGCAAATAACAGCTGATTTGAAATTTGTTGTCCCATTTGGCATATGCGTGGATTATTTTTTGATTTCTTGCGTATTAAAATGGTATCAACAGGCGGCAAAATAAAATTGAATGTTCTCCTTAAGATTCTTTTCGATATTGGCGTCGAAATTCTTCCTTACTGTAACAAGGTACAATCTCTTCCATGTAATTCTTAATGCAGTGTCGCTTTTTCCTCTTCTCGAATGCTTTTAGTTCAATCTGTACAAACTCTTCCACATACTCAGATTCATCAAAATAAAGTTAAAAATAAATGATGGAACTAATTTTCTTAGTATATTAACAAATTCGTACATTTTTTTGAATATTTGATTTATGTATCTGTCATTTTTCATAAATTACTACAAAAGCGTTCCTTAACTGTTTCGTAAGCGTCTCTCTCTGTGAGAGAATTTATCCCCACCACTGCCATTTTGACAGTCTTTTCCATTCTTACTACAAAAGTAAAGGAACAAACCTATAAGGAAAAGACTGTCAAAATGGCAGTGGTGGGGATAAATTCTCTCACAGAGGGAGACACTTGCGAAAAAGATAGGGAACGCTTTTGTGGTAATCTATGAGAATAACGGATATTCAAAAAAGTGGTACGAAGAAGTCGTTAAAATGTATGATAAACCCGAGGAATTTGCTAATTTACTAAGAAAATTAGTTATATCATCTACCTAGCGATGAAAGTGATCTGGAGTTAATCGAACTTCTTTTTTGATGAATCCGAGTATGTGGAAGAGTTTGTATTGATTGAACTACAAGCATTCGAGTTTCGAGAAGAGTAAAAAGCAATACTGCATAAAGAAGTATACGTGGAGGAGATTGTTCCTTGTTACAACGAGGATGAATTTCGTCCCCACTTTCGAAAGAATCTTGAGGAGAACCTTCAATTTTATTTTGCCGCCAGTTTATACCATTTTGATACGCAATAAATCAAAAAATAATCCACGCATATGTCAAATGGGACAACAAACTCCAAATCAACTGTTAATTGTAAGGGACTGACAGCTTTTCCACTTCTTACACCAAAAAATTTGTTGAGTAAAAATTCTATAGATTCTCAGTGGTGAGGTAATATGTTGCTCTCTCGGTGACACTCTCTTTTACGAATTTTTCGAGTTAAGGAACGGCACTTAAAAAAAAAATCGTAAGATTTAAAAGTAAAGGCACAGACCTATTTATTAATTACACTTATGTGAGTGCTTTTCAGGTGGATTCTGACTTCAAATCGAAAAGCAAAATTCTATTCTTTGACTCAACAGAAGTGTATTTTCTGTCCCAATGGAGCGTTTTTTTTCAGAAGTGATTTTTTCGATTCCGGAAGAGTCTTTTTGTCCAATGGAAAAAGACACTACAAATAAGAAAAGTCAAAGTTTGTAAATGAAACTGCAATTTGCTCCTACTAGTTGTATATCAAAAATATTTATATTTCTTAAATTATTATACACACTATTATTATAATAAAATTACCACGCTACGTTGTCGTTGAGTTTGGATAGGATCTTTTTCTCCACCTAAACCGAAATAGTTCGGTGAATTTAATTGACGCGATGGACTTTTTACTGCTACCATTGCTGCTAAGCGTCATTCTTGTCGATTCAGATGTCGATGATTTAGATGGGATTCTCAGCAAGCCATTACTAAGTGACTCACAAGCAAGTCCATCCAAATATTTTAGACTCGGAAACATACTAAATACATACTCTCTATATTCAGTATTCGGTTGTCCATTAAGTAATGCCTGCGCACCTGGATTTCCTATCATCGATAACTGCTGAATATTCGGACATTGATCTTGCACCCGATACAACCAGTCATCCAGTTTGCTGATCTCACAGTTGTTGATCCTGTATATAAGATATTCGAATTATTGCAGGAATAATGGTCGATAACGCTAATATTACCATAGAATCCTTAAATTCGGTAAAAACGGCAGAGAATTGACATTCAAATTTGCATTGCGGTCCAATATGAGCGTGTGTAGTCTATCGAAAAATGTCAGAAATGAGAGACTTTCGAAATTGTTGTAGCTCAAATCCAAACATTTGGTTTTTGTGGCAAATTTTTCTGCTATCCTTTTCGGTATCGATCGTAGGTTTTCATATGCCAATGATATTCGGCCGTTTTCTTCGAGTATATCATCGCCAAAGGAGTCTGTGGTCGATACCATTCTAAAGAAGTCAAAAGAAGAGTACTCCTGTATGGTGGCACCGCAATCGAAGTCATCTGTCAGACTGTCAATCGATCTGCGATGCACACACTCTTTGAGTATCGAATAAAGATTATCACTAGAGGTGAATTAAAAATAAAAATCGCGATTAACCTCGTATTGATCATCAACGGAGTACTACAAGTAAATTTACACTACGACCGGACTGTTTTCTCGTTTACTCAAGGTTACTCACCTACTGTCACCGTTGGTAAAGCTGATCTTGTCAGACATTTTTTTCAAGCTCTTGTGTTCTGCAACCTCAGGTATTCCAGATCCACATAAAGCAGATCATCTATAAACGTTAATTTTTAGTTGCTCTTTATTTAGGTAGAGATTTCTTAAGCAGTTGATTAAATGTCTGCAGAATCACCACAACTTTGTCACGATGCAGCGGTTTTAGTACTGACTGCAGCCAACACGGTTCACAAACTGAAATTTTATTGTTAAATTCAGAGTTGAGCAGTCCAAAAACAAAACGCCGCACTCTCATTTGAAACCATTTTTTCTTTAAGTCATAGAGAGGACAACAAAGATGATGATGAAGATCACGATGATCATCAGCATTATCATGGGCAATGAGAACAATAATTCTAGTCCATGATAAGCGAGTGATACACAGTATTTATATTTGTTGTTTACCCACGAGAGAGTGTTTTTCCCGCAAGGAGAAGATGGTGTGGTGCCGGGTGTGATAAGCCCGCAAGTATAAGGTGACGCTGTGATGTGATGGTTTCTTTCCAAGCATACTTTCTAACCAGATAAGAAGTGCATGACCATGGATTGCTCTGATTGAAATTTACATCTTCTTGTACAGTAACTTGTTATTATTTTTAAGGAGCCCACCTTAAAAAAACGAAGATCGGAAATCTGTGAAAAATGTATTTTTACGAATGAAAGAATGCGCAGTAGGTACTTTTCTATTACACATTCTTTATCAGATTGGCATGGATAATTGCATTGTTGATATCCTTATGAATATTCACAATCAAAGAGAGACTGTTTGCTATATTATAATAAACCTAATATGTATTAATCTTCAGACAGAGACTAAATCCTTTCTTACAGATTACAGACAATCAGATATTATTTACATTTTATTACATAAATTTGGTTTTAATTATTGTTACACCTTCCATTAATTTGTAAGGAGAATCGACTTAAACCTTTCATACGACCTTCGAAAAGAATATCATCGATTGCCTTTTTAGCAAACATCTGTTGTTCAGCATTCAGTTTTCTAAATTCCGATATCCAAACTTTGCCTTGAATATCGATATCATCGCCGATTTTTTCCGAAATTTTCTCATATGTCATAGGCATTGAGAAATTTTGCAGGTCTGCATTGTCACTGAGATTTTCCGACTTGATCGTAGCCTCAATATCATCAAAAGGATCAGCAAAAGTGCCCTATGAATACAAAAATATACATATGTATATATATGAAAAAGCCTTGTACAATAAATTCTAAATTTTATAATCGTTTTTATCTTAATTTTAGTTTTAGATTAAAAACAAACAAAAATATGGAAACAGATTTTAAAAGAATAACAGAACGGATATAAAACGATATACCTAAGACAGACACATGTTTTATAAGTTGACTCGAAACATACCACAGGATCAACCTTTACATTATCCAGACCAGAAACAACACCTTCTATGTTAGTATGGTTCATCAGGACATTCTGCTGTTCGTTCAGTTCTACCTCTGTCTAAAAAGTTGCAAGAATAGTTGTTAGAATTTGTTATACTTAATTCGCAATGTGCTCCGAAAATATTATAATTATGCATGCAAAATGCAAACTTAAATTGAAATATATTTATTTGCCCCCTTAAAACATTCATTTCATATTGACTATAGAAAACAAAAAAAGTAGCGGCAGAATACCAAAAATATCACATAATGGTGTCTACCGCTATTACAAAAGTGCTCCAACGATTTTCATTCGAATTTCACCATATTCGTCAACAGAACTACTAATATTCCGCAAACACCATAAATAAAGTACTAGAAAGTATTGTGTACTTCGTCGATTACATTACCCATTTAAAGTTCTCTCAGTCTTGCAACATCTCAATGGCAATTTGCAACCCCTTTCCAAATCGACAATAATAAAATTCATAAGCATCTACATAGGGGAGAGTGGGTATGATTGGCCAATATCTATTTCAGCAATGAAACCGCCTAAATACATTGGCGCCGGTAGTAGTGGTATATATGTCGTACAAGCTATCAAACCGAACGGCGTTAAAAGTCCACTTCTCTTATCGTATAACGAAAACTTTCTTAGCAGTCAATTGCGAATGAGCCAACTTCATTTTTATGTTAAATCATCTCACAAGTTATGCATGAATATGAAACCACACTGTCCAACTATCCAGGTATGTCCCCTTCCAGTAACACGTTTTTTGTTTTTGGAAAATTGAAAAATTTAAAAGTCTCTCAATTACGCGTTTGTCTTGTATGTATATTTTTATTTTACTTTATATTGTCGTCTTAAAAAACAATTTAATTAGAATAAGTGTACGTTTCAACTTCTTTGTGAGTGTCTGGCCTTAGCCAAAACCATCAGACGCAGTGTACTAGGTCACCCTTTTTATGATGACCTTTCGGCCATCCAAAGTATCCATTTTAACAAAATCATAAAATTGCTCAACTCGACAGGCTGGTTTTGAGCTCCCTTAACTTTTCTTCAGGTTCCGTTAGTTGTGGTCTCAAAACGACGCTCAATGCGTTCTTTGTTTTCATTGTTTTCCTTCGTCAGAAGACGGGAAATACAGCCACTTAAACCAACCTACCAGAATAAGTGTGCTTAAAGATTTACACAAAATACACATTTTTGATCTTCATATTTGAGTTTGGCTATTTTCGGATCCAAGATTTTTCAAATTTGACTCCATACCCCTTACAAAGGCTGTCAGTACTGAGTACAAGTGTCACATTTTCCCAAGCAAATAATATCCAAGACAATAAATGTGTGCGAAGTACCAAGCAATCTACTACAATTATCCACGTAGTCCGGACCTCTTCTGAAACGAAATTTTACGGTGGTCTCCAAATGGACAGCAAACGTCTGCGAAAAGGCAGCGGAAAATAATTTGTGTAGATTTCCATCAGCTGATACACAAGTAGCAGTGTTACCAGCACTGGCTATTTACTTCAGATTTTGATATGATTTCAAATTTTTGCTGCCAAATGGAACATTAAACCAGAATTTGGTTTCTTTTGTGAGTTGGTCGCCAAAAACATATTTTTCACTTGCACTGGAGATCCATTGCAATTGATTTTCATACATTTTTACCAACCCATTTTGAAATAGGTAGTCTAATATAAAAACTCATTTACATTTGCGTTTTTTTTTGTTGAAAAGTCTCTCAGTTAGGAGTTTGTGTTGTTCTTTTTTTAATTTAATATTACCTGGCAAAAAATGTGCAGTTTTAATGTTCATATTTGAGTTTGGATATTTTCGGTTTCAAAATTTCTCATTTTGGCTCAACCCTCTTATGAAAGCTGGCAATACTGCAGCACAAATGCCAAATTTCCGCAAGCAATTAATGTCCCGGACAATAAACGTGTGCGAAAAGAGAGTGGAGAATTGTACCAAGGAATCTACTACAACTACCCACTTTTCCGCCATCATTTCGCAGCAGCTGCGTACTGCAAAACGAAAAGGAGAGCGGAATTTTTCGTTCATGATTTCGTTGTGTCACTTTTGTATGGGATATTTCGTTTAGGAAGAGCTCCGTACTACGCTATAGTAGGTGATTTTTCGTAATAGACTTTAGTGTAAGTTGCGAAATGTCAACTGTTAAGTAATATACCTACATATTTATTGTAATTTATGTAATGTCTCTTATACCTAGTGAGAAATTAAAAAATATGTTTTCACCATATAAGTAAAGTCAACATTACAAGCTACAAGGCTTTCGAAAATACTTATTTCCTATTCCTATAGGTGCGAAGCTTTAATTTTAATAAAAAGCTACCCATCCGTACTGTGTTCGGTTTTAGCAAAAGTATCGATTGCCATTCCTCCCCCTTTCTCTCCTATTTCATACCAGCCAGCAACAGTCCGCCCAGAAGATTGACGTGATGATGAGAAACGAATGATACATTCAAGATTCAACGGAAATAGAAAGAAACTACTTACATATCATATATCTACTTACATTTACTACGTTTTCGCCGCATTCTGTGTCTGTTTCTACATGTTCGGAGTCATCTACCTGATTGCTCAAAAACTGCATATAATTGAAATACCACAATGTTGGCTTGTACGTTTTTAGAGCTAGCACCTTCTTTTGTTCTCGACGATAATTGCTCCGCAAGATATTCACTTTTCTTCTCACCACATATCGGTCGGCGCCCGGTTCGATTTGATCTAATTTCTTTGCCAATATTTGGTAGCATTCATTTTTCAGTTGTCTGTTTTTATATTCAGCACTCTTAGCTTTCCACAGAGCTGGAAAGCTTTTATATAATTCAATAAATTCTCTCCAGAATTCGTGAATGTCATTAGTAAACGACGACGACGACATGCTTTCGATTTGACTGAGCTATCGTGACTGTACATTCATTTCATGTCGTACGTACACCTAGTTTATCTATATGCACACAGTTACAACAGCACATTATTTGACTTGGTAGTGGTGGCTTGGTATATTATGTGTGCAGCCTCAACGCAATCCAATGGACAGACGGACGGACGGGCGGGAACGGGACACCCCAGCCGCATGCACCCAAATAAAAAATAAAGTAAAAAGTTCAGTTTCAATCAGTCAGTATATACCGTGTACCTACATTATTTGAGATTACTCATTCATTATTCATTGTTGTTTGCTATCGTCGGAGTGCCACCATGCTACGGCTACGGCTACACTAAAAATTGTATACATTCTAGTGTTGCCATCCACATGTGCAACATATTTTTTCTGAATTGTAAATAATTCTCAATTGTTTTATGAATAATTTGCATTGGTACATTTGAATATAAAGCGCCTTTTATAAAATTGATGAATTTACTGGTCCATTTGAAACTAAGTTCTTCTTGGAAAAAGAGAGATAGAGAGAATGATGTTTAAAACATCATTCGGGAACCAGTGCTGCCACTAATCAAAGTGAATCCGGTCAAATCAGCTGGATTGTTAGGTATTCACAGGCAGGGATTGAAATTACAAAAACAACAATGTAAACAAATGGGGTTTGTGAGGATAGACGTACGAAAGACATCCATTTTTGCTTAATTAATTCATCTCTGACTTAATTTTTGTTTGAATGCATACCCAGTCACAGTTGGTGGGAGCGAATTCAAATGAAACTATCGCGTAGAACCGCTGTATTCTAGGAGTATTCACAATAAATTGGTTTCGGTATGCAATTGTAGGCGTTAAGTAGGTACCTACCTACTGCCAATTTTCATTCAAATTATAGTAATCTGTTTTTATGTCTATTCATAGAGCAATATTATTCTTTCGGTCAAAAAAAGTTTTTTCGGTTAAATATTTTTTTTTTTTTTTCGGATTAAAATCGTTTAGACCTGATTTCAACATTTTCTCAGGTCTGAGGGAAGAGATTTCGGTCAGATAGAATGGCAGTACTGTCAGAAATTAATCAAAACTCGATGACATCAGCAATCCTTCCGTATACGTATAGTAAGTAGGTATTTAGATTTTTTTTATGGTGCATTAAAAGCCGTTTTAATAGATAGGACCGATTTGATATATATGTGCGGACAACGAAGTGGAACATATTACAAGTTAAACACACAGCCGCTAAAAAAGTTCAAAAAGTGGACTAAAAAGGGCCCAAAGCCGAAAAAGCGACCTCCACATAAAATACATACGAAGACAGTAAAAAAAAAAAATTGTGCGTGGAGTCCCTCCGCGCGGAAGAAGTGAAACTTCGTAATGTGGAAATGAAAATAGGAAGGGGTAGAAATTGATTTTTAGTGAAATCATATTGTTTCTTTAAGCCTAGTATCCTGCTCGCGCTAAATTTTAGCGCCCCTAGTCTCCACTTCGTTTCTCCACACCAAAGATAAATGGTCGCTAAATTATTATTAAACATGATATAGATGGGACAAAACCCATAATATGGAATTTTCGAATTTCAAACTTGAAAGACGTAAGAAACCTAGAAATTATAAGAAGAAGTTCAACATGTGTCCTCAAACTTTCCACAATCTCCTTACCATAGTGGAACACTTGTTATTACCCAAAAGATGAAGCCAAATGAGAGCATAAGTCCCCCTGAAAATTGATTCGCTTTATTTATATGTATAAATATGTATCTCTGTTCTGGAGCTGTTGTTTGGCTTTGCGTTTTCTTTTATTTACCACAAAAACATTGTCTGCGTTTTCCGCCAAAAAAAAAAAAAATAGTGCGTGGAGTCCCTCCGCGCGGAAGAAGTGGAACTTCGATATGTGGAAATGAAAATAGAAAGGGGTAGAAATTGATTTTTAGTGAAATCATATTGTTTCTTTAAGCCTAGTATCCTACTCGCGCTAAATTTTATTTACCAAAGATAAATGGTCGCTAAATTATTATTAAACATGATATAGATGGGACAAAACCCATATGCTTATGAACCATGAGCACCATGTCAGATATCAGTAAACGTAATTTTAATAGAATTTTCGAATTTAAAATTTGAAAGACGTAAGAAACCTAGAAATTATAAAAAGAAGTTCGACATGTGTCCTCAAACTTTCCACAATCTCTTCCCATAGTGGAACACTTGTTATTACCCAAAAGACGACGCCAAATGAGAGCATAAGTCCCACTGAAAATCGATTCGCTTTATTTATATTTATATGTATCTCTGTTTTGGCTCTGTTGTTTGGCTTTGCGTTTTCTTTTATTTACCACGCAAACATTGTCTGCGTTTTCCGCCAAAAAAAAAAAATCATTGCAAACAAACACAACACAAACACTTTCCTCCGTTTTTTTTTATGTCAAAATTTATATTCGATTTAATGCACCGGACATTTATTTCGCGAGCTAAATAAGTGGAGACTTTTCATCGGCCCATCTATATGAAGATAAGGATTTAGCGTGCGAACAGGATACTGATGCTTTGCTAAACTGCCTCGTTCAATTTTATCTTTGTAGCCATTTTTGTATGGGAGATAAAATTAAGCGCGAGCAGGATACTAGGCTTTCAGACAAACTTTATTAACATTGCTTACAGTTCACAATTGATCGCATGTTTTAATTATCTTTTCGAGTGGAGAAATATCCAAATCCATAACATTTACAATGGGATAATGACAACTAAAGTAAGATACGTTGGAAGTCGCATTAGAAGTTTCACTTCAAAAATACTACCCTATTAAATTATAGGTATGTGTATCAAATCAAACTAAAACAAGTAAATGAAATAATGAGGACGCTACTCGTTGCTAACGCTCGCGCTGGCCTATAACAGGTATACTACGCGCATGCGTTCGAGTGCCACGCACTCACTCTCGCTCTGTCTCCTTCTATTCCTCCTCCCCAGGAGCGTTGAACGTTTAACGCAACCTTGTTGGAAGTCGCATTAGAAGTTTCACTTCAATAAGACATTAATTGCCAATTTAGTCATTATTTTTGGAAATTAATCTTCACCACAGAATATCCTTCTCCCAGCATTTGGTGCCAATAAACTCACTCACCATTGCATACTCTGAAGCGTGAGCGGTACCATCACACCTTTGAGTAGGTATGCAATGCTTATAGTAGCATTAAGCATTTAAGAAGTTTCCCTTCAATAAATCAAACAACATAATTCACCTATATCGTCTTTACTTCTTGAATTCTTCAATTCTTTACTGTAGGTATCATTGTATGTAGGTATGTACTATAACAACCATTAAAACAAAAACCTTGAACTCAATTTCTACATACACCACCATAAGTCCATCAACGCACGTCAACAGCCATCTGCGCATTTCCTCAAAAACACATTGTGGCTGTTGATTATACACATTCACCTCGCATACTTCTCTTTCGTTTCACTTTTGTAGGAGAAAACACCACTAATTGAAGTGAAACTTCTTATGCGACTTCCAACTCAAGGACGCGTTAAACGTTTAACGCTAATAATTGGATACTCAAAGGTGTGAGCGAGGGTGAGGGTGGCGCACATTGCACAGCGCAAGCACGTTCATATGAAAAAGAAAAGAAAAGTGGTGGTTGTTTCTGAGGAAATGCGCACATGGCTGTTGACGTGCGCTGATGGACTTATGGTGGTGTATATAGAAATTGATTTCAAGGTTTTTGTTTTAATGGTTTTTATAGTACATACCTACAATCTACATACGTTGATACCTACAGTAAAGAATTGAAGAATTCAAGAAGTAAAGACGATATAGGTGAATTATGTTGTTTGATTTATTGAAGTGAAACTGCTTAAATGCTTAATGCTACTATAAGCATTGCATACCTACTCAAAGGTGTGAGGGTACCGCTCACGCTTCAGAGTATGCAATGGTGAGTGAGTTTATTGGCACCAAATGCTGGGAGAAGAATATTCTGTGGTGAAGATTAATTTGCAAAAATAATGACTAAATTGGCAATTAATGTCTTATTGAAGTGAAACTTCTAATGCGACTTCCAACAAGGTTGCGTTAAACGTTCAACGCTCCTGGGGAGGGGGAATAGAAGGAGACAGAGCGAGAGTGAATGCTTGGCACTCGAACGCATGCGCGTAGTATACCTGTTACAGGCCAGCGCGAGCGTTAGCAACGAGTAGCGTCCTCATTATTTCATTTACTTGTTGTAGTTTGATTTGATACACATACCTATAATTTAATAGGGTAGTATTTTTGAAGTGAAACTTCTAATGCGACTTCCAACATATCGTATCTTACTTTAGTTGTCATTATCCCATTGTAAATGTTATGGATTTGGATATTTCTCCACTCGAAAATGATAGTTAAAAGATGCGATCAATTGTGAATTGTAAGCAATGTTAATAAAGTTTGTCTAAAAGCCTAGTATCCTGTTCGCGCTAAATTTTATCTCCCATACAAAAATGTCTACAAAGATAAAATTGAGCGAGGCAGTTTAGCAAAGCATCAGTATCCTGTTCGAACGCCAAATCCTTAACTTCATATAGATGGGCCGATGAAAAGTCTCCACTCATTTAGCTCGCGAAATAAATGTCCGGTGCATTAAATCGAAGATAAATTTTGACATAAAAAAACGGAGAAAAGTGTTTGTGTTGTGTTTGCAAAGAATTTTTTGTGGCGGAAAATGCGGATAATGTTTGCATGATAAATAAAAGAAAACGCAAAGCCAAATAACAGCTCCAAAACAGAGATACATATACATATAAATAAAGCGAATCAATTTTCAGGGGGACTTATGCTCTCATTTGGCTTCATCTTTTGGGTATTAACAAGTGTTCCACTATGGTAAGGAGATTGTGGAAAGTTTGAGGACACATGTTGAACTTCTTCTTATAATTTCTAGGTTTCTTACGTCTTTCAAGTTTGAAATTCGAAAATTCTATTAAAATTTCGTTTACTGATATCAGTCATGGTACTCATGGTTCATAAGCATATGGGTTTTGTCCCATCTATATCATGTTTAATAATAATTTAGCGACCATTTATCTTTGGTCTGGAGAAACGAAGTGGAGACTAGGGGCGCTAAAATTTAGCGCGAGCAGGATACTAGGCTTAAAGAAACAATATGATTTCACTAAAAATCAATTTCTACCCCTTTCTATTTTCATTTCCACATTACGAAGTTTCACTTCTTCCGCGCGGAGGGACTCCACGCACTATTTTTTTTTTTTTTTTTTCATATGAACGTGCTTGTGCTGTGCAATGTGCGCCACCCTCACCCTCGCTCACACCTTTGAGTATCCAATTATTAGCGTTAAACGTTTAACGCGACCTTGAGTTGGAAGTCGCATAAGAAGTTTCACTTCAAAAAAGAAGAAGAAGAAAGAAAACAGAGCAACAAAAAACAATTTTTTTCATTACGAAACAAATATTAAAATCTAATTTAAACTGAAAAAGGGGCCATTTTGATCTTTTTCGAAAAGTTGGGGCCAAGGGTCCTGAGGCAAACGGCAACGCAGCTACTGACTTCGTTATCGTTTCGCTCAGAGATTAAATTCCCAAATAGTTAAGAACCACTTGCATTGCCATAAACACATCATACAACTTTGCTTGATTTTTTGTTTTGCTGGGAAAATTGTGCAGACATGCAATGCTGATGGTAATTTGTTGTGTATTTATAAGCCAGGTTATATATCGTTACTTTAATTTCAACTTACCGGGGTTTTCATTTAAACGGACTTCGGATAAGTGAAAAAAAGTACCTACACGGGGATAAATTAAATGTTTCATATAAGCGGGGTTTTCAATTAAACGAGTTGCAAATAAGCGGGTCCGACTGTATTGGTAGAATTGCTACCACTGGGCGAACTCTAGTATTAACATAATCGATGTTTCTTGTATATGTGAAATAATTGGGGCTGGAAAATATCTTCAATAGTTTTGCATAACAGAATTCTTGATAAAACGTAGGTACCTACCTATGCATATGCGAGCACATTCCTACATAAATTTGCACGGTTGAAATTACCTTTGAAAGGTCAAATATTTAAACAATGCGTTTTGAAATATTTCTGAAAAGTAGTTCTAAATGGTATTGTTCTATGCATACACTCATTCATAAATTTAGATAAACAACACCTACTTTAGTTTGTCATCAGGTACGACTGAATAACGTAAAACAAAATATTTAAATAATAATTGGTACCTATAAAATTGAGAAGGTAACACTGCAAAAGTATTAAATTTGAAACTGCGCATGGGAGATGAGAGAGCCAGAAAGCTACTATCCCTGCCCTGTGTGTATTGGTGGTTTGGCTGGTATAAACAGTGTAAACAGAATAAACAGTGTGACCAATCGAATTTTAAGAGTAAGTTTGACAACAATGGCAAGTATCAGAATGTTCTAATGCCACTTAGATTATTATTGAATCGGGACTGGCAAAAGCTAGTCTCGTTTTATTGAACAATCATCTATACAAAGTAAATTAGACAAATTTGAATTCCTATTAAAACTGTTGTTTTGGGTCCCGAATTTTAGTTTGTTTAAACGTTCTGCTAACAACAGACCTTTTCGCAGTTCACAAAACTGTATAGGTAAATTTTGTTGACAGATACGTGTCCTTGGGGAGTGTTTGGATTATGTTTAGAATAGCCACTAAATATTTTGTAGGTCACAATTGGTAATTTCATATGAAAAAGTTCTTAAAACTAGCCTGGATAATAAGGATTTTGGGAATCGAAATTCCCACGACAAGGCAGAAGTCCCATGATATAAAGACCTTGGGATGAGAGTGAGCTATGCTTATAAATAATAGAATAGCACATACATTGAGGGCGTTCAAGTATCTAGTTTAGTAAGTCTGACAGCTGTCTGACTAGATCTATCTCGGTTGTGATTGGTTTAAAGCGGTCACGTGGGCACCTGTGACATTTGACGTTTATGGAGGGGTAGCCGACGAATCTAGTCAAGAAATTCGCGACTGAGTACTAAGTTGACAGTTCGGGTATGTGGCTGACGTAGAAAAAGTGACGTTCCCGACCAATCTAGTTTTTGCGTTCAGGTTACATCTTATCCAGACCAATCTAGTCGACTTAAGATAACTAGATTCATGAATGCGGCCATTGTACTCATGCAACGTTCAAGCTCACGTGATTGAGAATCATTGAGACAGACAATACCTACCTAACTTAATACTACTTCCATTTCCATGGCGTTAAGTTGTTTACAAAGCGCACTTTCATGCCATGAGTATAGCCCATATGAATACATGGCATCAGATAAAAGCTTTGAAGCAGGATACCAAAGATTTAATTTGCGATATCTGTTGTATTTTCTCCGTCTTTGATTAATTCGTTTAGTTGTGTGACAGCGCGTAAAAATAACTTTGTTCAAAAATTAAACAACCATTAATGATAAAGTTTACTTAGGGCTTAAAAGTAAGTAAAGATAGAAGAACAAAAAAAAAAAACAACAACCAATCGATGGCCACGCTAAAAAAGTCAGTGGTCAGTGCATATTGCACGCAGTTCTATTTCGAGAACCCCAAGATCAACATGTTAGCAGCCTCCTAAAGATCAACTGCATCAGACTTTCAGTCATCGTCTTTGGTTCATCTATCCTATCCTCTGTTCTTATTTTGTGCTGCACACTGTACCTGTACCATCTGAATCACTGTCTAAAATCGCTTCTGGTTTGAGTTCTAACAGACGCATATATTTAGATAGCCACTGTATTTATAAGACGGTGTTTTTTACTGCCTCATTCACACATCACAGTTCACAACAATAATAACACTTCTATACCATTATTAATGGTGACAAAAAAGAGCAAAACCCAAACAAAATTATAAAGAAAATAACAACAACGATATACAGGGGGAGTTGGGGCACGTTGATCAGATTTTTTTGGGACTCAAAAAAATAAGCAAATACCTACCTATAACTAGATTATATTAGATGAATTTAATCTCAGATCCATTCACAAAAATATGAGGACTTATTTACTTATTAAAAAATGCAATTTGTTTCAAACTGCCCCTCTCGCGGGGTACATTGATAGTGCTACATGTCAGGGGCACTTTGATTCATAGCCAATTAATCGGTTTTTATTGAAAAACCTCAATTGTTAAACCCATTTTGTTATTCTTTAATAGCACATAATAATACAAACAGTATTTAGGTATTGGGTTATTCATGTTAACCTGAGCTTAAATTAGTTTTAATTAGAATTAAATGCTTCTTAAAAAATTAATTTTACATAAAAATCGTAAACAAAAGAACTGAAAACAAGGAACTTGGTAAGTAAAGTATTAACATTTGTAATATTCATGTATAAATTCAGCGTCTTAAACAGAAATTATAACGATAAAAATTAATTTTAAAATTAAATAGGAAAGCTGTTCTGCAGGTGTATTGATACGCATGAAACTACCCCGAGGTCGTGTATATTAATCTGCCCCAATTTATTTTACCGAAAATAAATATTAAATGTTATGAAAAGTAAATATTACATAAGGTTTATTCACGTACTTTCACGAGCTAAACACTAAAAATATGTCAAACTCGAGAAATTGAGCGAAACTCTCACAGAAAACTGAAAAAATACCCCAAAGTACGTGGATAGACTTCGAGCTACTTTGAGGCACTTTCATCTCTGACATCTAATCCATGTCACAAATCATAATATAGGTATAACTTACCTTTTTGCAACATATGAAACATTCTAGGAGAACATTCGAACGATTTTTTTTAATTAAATAGATTTTGAGATTTTGATTTTGAATTTGTTTCTTGTCAAATTTGTACATTTAACATATTTATCAGTACTTGCCGGTTGAAATTCTCTGAGCTGTTTCAAGCCAAGAGAGGATCTACTCGTTTCTCGTTATTTTTGGTAATTTTCTCTTAGTCTGTCATTTTTGATGAGAACGTGTACAGACTTTGTGCGATTGCGATCGATTTATATCGATTTTGTTCGATTTAAGCCGCGTACTGCGAGTGAACTTATTATGAACTATATTATACTCAACAAATAACTTCATATGAAACTGTTAACACAAATATACATAAAAAAATCGACTCGAAAGAAACGACAAATATTAACTTGCAGACGTGCGAAACACATTTGTTGGACCCAAAGCGATGACTGAACACGAACAGTGATGTCAAGGTCAACCAGATTATAGTTTTGCGTTGATCACTTGATAGACATGAGGCTCATTGCGCTGTATGCTTCGTTGAATGGCCTGCTGCGTTTTGTTTTCAAATATAATGTCTATTGTATCTAAGTGGCCCATGAATCAATGTACCCCATATCCCCCTACAACGACTTTTTCCAGCAAATAAAATGTTTTTTTTTCCAGCTGACTGACGGTCGACTAGCTTTAGCTTAGTAATAACAATAACAATGAATAGGAATAGAATAGCAGCTACTGCTACCGTCTCAACTCGCAAGTCGCAACTCAACCGACAACGAAGCAAAAAGCATAATCCGATGAATACCATCCGATTCGAGTACAGCAGTAGTGAAACAGGGTTCAAATTGAAATGTCGAGTGGGTCGAATTGCTCCACCACCGCCTCGAATCACGTAATAAAAATCGTCTCAAGGAAGAGAATTGTCAAAACAAAAGAATTTTGTTTTTCTACATAACTAAATAAATGTTGAATTCAATTCAGTCAATTTGAGTGCTTTCGACAAATTGATAAGAGATTGAATTAAATTGTAAAACGTAGTACGTGTACTGATAAATTTGACGTGGTGAACGACGCTTGTTTTTATACTCAACTCTTTAATCAACTAATTAGTGATTGGTCAAACGAACTGTGCGTGTGTTTTTGAATCGTGTCAAGTGGACTAAGTGCCTGTTCTTGGACATCTGTCATAGCATAGCACACTAGTGATATATCTACGCAGTATCAGGTAAATAAGTTATCATTGACAAAAAACCCCAACAGTTGTAACAATTTTGTAACCTTGGCATTGTTGCTGTTTAGTTAACATATGACATGAGTGTGTCATTGCAAAAAATGGGTTTCCATGATATTAAGCAGGTGACCATAAAAATTCGTTATTGACAACGGCAAGTCAATATAGCCATATGTAGTTTGGTATCGGTGATTCGAAATTGGGAGGAACAAGGAAACAAGGCAAATGGAAAGATCAATAATTAAATACAGAGCCCATTCAGAGACGAAAAATAGTTTGAACCTGTTTAAAGAAGAGTTATATGGAATAGTGAGCACATTACGGCTTTTCAAGTCGTTTTAGCATGGCATTTTTTGTTATTATGGCAAGTACATTCTACTACTTGTTGTCAGTATGGCAGTGTTGCTTTCTTGATATCATTGCAGCATTTGTAGTACATTTAATTGTCTCATCATAAAAGTACTAAAAATTCAATTTTCAAAAAAGAAAACAAAAGTTTAATGTCGAACGCGCTCTTTTTGTTGTAATCGGGGTTGGTATTTCATTCGGATGGTTTTTCCCTCGAACAATTAATTTCATCCCTTCCGAATCTAATCGAAATTCCCATAGCTTTCCCACTTGAGTAATTTGGAAAAAAACACCCCTTCAATATTTTTATGAACAAGGAATTATGCTTTTTAAAATGGTAAAGAATATTCTATAAGGTAACTAGCTGACCCGGCAAACTTCGTTCCGCCCAAATTTGTTAATGTAACGAAAATAATAATTCAATGATTTTGACGTGTCGGCCAACCTTCCGCTTTTCACTAAATTGACCATGTGAGAAACATGGGAATTCAATATTAATACTACAAATGCACAAACATCCATCGATTATACCTGCAACAAATTATTTGGCATAGTGAAAGCGAGACGCACGGGAAATTGAAGTCGCTTAAATAGGAATGGCAAATCGTTCTGAATTAGCGGAATCTGCGGTACAAGAGTGTTTGCCTTGGATTTTCCACTCAAAATCGTCACTTACATATGGCATTTGATTTGAGATCCTTCACACTAAATCAGATGCGATCCGTTACAAAGTTTCGGTATATTGATGTTGCGCAACAAAATTATAACTGAGCCATGTCCTTCCTTCCAACCAAAAACCATAAAAATCGAACACAATCCGTTCCCGAGTTATGAATGCACATACAGACGTCAGTCTCGGCTTTGCCCGTACCTTTTGTATTTAATCTTGCTCACATTTCGCAAATTGCTTTATTTGGACAATGTCCATTAATAATTTTTATTTATTTTATTTAATTTTAATTATACCTACAACGTAAGAAATAGCGCCACAACCCGTTTTCTATCCCGCTTATGTTTTGCAAAGTAGCACCTATAGCGTTAAAAACTATTCGAACTTTAAAACTGGAAGCAATCATACCCATCTACATAATTTCAATCAACTCGGTGAATTTGTTTCGGAGACAACAGCACCACCTATCAGATCCAAAAGTATCCTATCCTTCAAGCGGGAACGAAGAATACACCTCTACAAATTTCATTGAAATCGGTTGAGTTGTTTCGGAGACCGACACCATTGACACCTATCTGGTCCAAAAGTACCTATCTTATCTTTTAAGCTAGAACCAGTCATACGCATTCACAAAATTTCATTGAAATCGGGTGAGTGGTTTCGGAGATCGACAACAACGCCACCTATCGGGTCCAAAGTTCTATCTTTTAAGACTTCCTAAACCTGAAATACAACAATACGAACGAAACGAAAGAAGAATCATAAAAATTGGCCCAGTTGTTTTGTACTTATATTGTCATCGTTTCATCTCGAAAGAACTATAGGTACTATATAAAGTAGATTATTATTGAAGAAAACTGAATTGAACTGAAAAACGAAATATGGGCCTAATTCATTTTTAATCTACGTGCTTCCATCTGTTACAAAAGAACAAACACACATACATACCTACATGTAATTCACTTCAACACTTCAAAACTTACCGTTTGTGTAAATGCGTTTGACAATTTAATTCAAATAAAGCCTGTAAGCGATATGAAACACAGATGGCTCGCTAAAAAACTGAGAAAAGTACACGCACACATATATACAGCATATTTGAACAATTCAAGACTCACCGTTTGTATGAATGCACTCAACAATATGTTTAAAATATAAACACAAAGCAATAATTATTATGACCGCATGAATGATATAACAACATGCTGGTACAGTCAACACTAAAAAAGTTTTAATTTGACAGCACAATCCCTATCTGAAAGAAGTTTCAATTTGACAGCAAAATCCCCATTAACAAAATGATCCGCCATTATATTGAATTCATTTGTTACAAAAAATTTGATAAAAAATGAAGAACCGCTCGACCGATTTTGTGCAAACTTCACATAAACCATCTACTAAATAGTCCGAACAAAGCCTAAACATTTGGTTTGGATAGGTGAGCCCGTTCTTGAGTTATAAAATTACAACGAAAAGTGACATTGATTTTTATATATAAAGATAGATATATATTAATGGGAAGAATAAAACAATTTGTTTTTGTAGTAGATTTATTAAATAACCAGCTATTTAGTTTGGCTTGTTTTCCAAACACTAAATAAGATAGTAGAAATATGATCTTCGATTGAAATTGAAGTACAGCGTATATATTGGCCGTGTGAAAAGCCGCTATAAAAAAAATATTTGTACGCTTAACCGTTAAGGAGAAGGAGGACACTTCAAACCATTGATACCCTTGGTTACAATAATTTAGCCCAAAATTATATTCCCGGCGAGTTTTATATCTGTGTTTCAGTTTTAGACCTACCCAGGGTAGTTAATATGTTTAGGTACTATGACGGAGTGGCAAGAAATGGTTATGCGAGAAACAGATTAAAACAGCGACAGCAACAGCGAATATTTGACAGCTTTAATGTTGACTTCGCTGCCGATGTTGCTGTGTTAATGTGTTCAAAGTAATTAAAATACATTGGTTCTAAAAAGTTGTCAAAGTTGCTGTTGCTGTTGCTGTTGCTGTGTTAATCTGTTTCTCGCATTATTATTTTAGGGAGAATAGTTAGGAATTTCTCTATACTGCGTTGATCTTCAAGGTATGAATCGCAGGTGTCTTCTGACTCTATTAATTTTATAATTACACACTTTATGACTATGTTGATGTGTCTGTAGGTGATCTGCATCAGAAACAGGGCAAATAGGACTGGAAATATTAATATTTTATAAAGAGTGTTTCGCAGCTGTTTTGCTCAATTCAACTCAAAGGAACACCGATTGACAATACTTGCGCTTCATGCAACAATCCGGTTTCCCCTATAAATTTTAAAAATCATATCTCGCAAACTATGAGTTTGTCTGCATTCTTTTGTTATAGTTTCTCCTTTCAAAACAACTGGAAGCGAACATTAATTTTATGCCAAATCCGAACGGCTGAATTAAGAAACCTTTCCATGGTTCTACTCCTGTCATTCACGAAATGTGATACTGTTGCCAAATAAAGCTATAAGTTATTCACCCAATTTTTCATATTTGAGATTTTTCTATAGTTAGGTATCTACTGAAAGAGTACGAACTGCAAATGTAGATAAGTACTATCTACAAATACAAAGTTCCATTAGTTAGTAACAACTTCAGATAATACGCCCTATATAACGGATTCCATTTAATCTCTCTAAAAATATAGATAGGGTAACTTCGGGCATTATGGCGCAGATTTAGCTGCTGCATTTAATAAAATAAAACATTACACCCTATTAATAAATAAAAAAGGATGAATGAATGCTTTGTAATATAATTATATGTAGTTTTTGGTCCCACGGCATTAAAAAACAACAATTGTGATAGATTAAGGATTTTTATAAAACGTTTTTAACAATTTTATTTTTTGTTACTTATATCCGTGAATTTTAAGTTTTATTTAATTTTTTTTTTGGTTTATGTTTCCTATATTTAATAAATCTTTTTTTCTTTTGATACAAAAATTATTCGTGTTAAAGTTATTTGGGAAAGAAAAAAAAAGAGCGCGAATGCCCGAAGTTACCCTATATAGACAATATAATAAAACGCTATCCAATGTTGTAATTCTAAATAGCTTTACTGCGCTATAACAGCCAACACATTTGGCCTAACTAAAGCTCATTTACTCTTTGTAACAATATAATTAGTTTTAATATAACCAGAGTGGGCTGCCGGCAACCAAGGGATAGGGATAGTGAGCAAAATGTAAAGGAAGGCCGCGTGTACAGTATAAAAACAGACCTTATTCGTAATCAGATTGACGTTTTCGTGCTAAGAATACAAAACAATTTATGCGACTGACATTGTGCTCACCATGACAGCGCTTTGTAGTTGGTCGAAGGTGGCACAGAGCATACGCTGGTGTTCATTATATTCATATCATGATGCAGTGGAGGTCAACCACTTTCTAATGATAATACTCTAATTTCGTGGTTAAATCGTCCTTTGACTAAGCAGACTTTTCAAATAAATTTTCGAAATTAGTAAGACAAGCGTCTACTTTGCATGTGCATTTGCCTATACTAGAAAAATTAAAATTGAAAAAAATAAATTCATGTTTTCGCATGAGCATTGTTGTTTACAATAATTATTATTGACGGTTATTTATAGCCTCATTGTTATATTTTTAGTCGCTCAGGTGATTTGCATAATATTCCATTTTAGTACACTCTCAGACTTCTATAGTTAGCACATGGGTGTGAGGTGAGTTACGGAGTTTGGGTTTGAATTGTTAAGTAGAGACCGTACGTATCTACTAGGTACTCGCATGGGATTGAGTCTTTGTTTGACATTTGTTGACAATTGGAATGGGTTTGTTTGTTTATACAAATTACACTGCGATTATTATTATTGGGGATTGAATGCGCGTGCTTTGTTGCGTGATTAAGCTAAAGTTGAAAGTGTTAAAGATTGCAGTAAATTCATGTTTTTGTTAATAATTCAGTTAATTAAGTGAACTTATACGAGTGTCGTTTATAGTTGTTCTATCGAAATCCCCCATATCACAAGCAACGTACTTCAATAATCTAGAAGTGAATAGATTAACGATGTGAAAACATTTATCTTCGCACTTAACGACTTTCTTTAAGTGCTTACAATTACCTATCCGAGGCAGGGCTGTAGTGTCAAAGGCAAATAAAGGCTATTGCTTTGACTTTGTTGATCCCATTTTTGTTTACTTGTTTCTAGAAACTGTAAGGAGCAGGTTAACTATAGTAAACATAACAATTACCTTAATTTATTATAAATAATAAACATTTGAGTAAAGAAAATGTTAAAAAGTAATTGGTCAACAGCATAATTTATTATACACCCTATTCAAACAGCACCGAAAACCGTGTTTTCGTCGAATACTCGAAGATGCATTCACACCGAACACCAACTAGTTTTCGTTTGACGTTTCAATCAGCTGTGAGACACTAGTCGCGAACATTTTGTGTAAACTCTTTTGGTTACAAATTTCGATCGCATTAATCTACAAATAAAATAAATTCAGAGCATTTCAAAATGATATAAGCCCGTCAATTAAGTGTGGAAAATGATTTGAAGTTGTGAGTTATGACATATATGTTCGGCAAGCTGTTCTGCTGAATATTGCTAACGGTGTGTTTGTTTCAACAACCCAACGATTGGCACTGGAAGTCGTTTTCGTTGTGTTTTCGTGGAAAACGACTTTAAACGACTCATTTTGAAAACTGAAATCTATATTATATTCATGGGAAGACTTCTGTTTTCGATGAAGTTTTCGAGTGTTTTCGTGAAAACCCGTTTTTCGGCTCGGTGTGAATAGGGTATTACTCTGTTACAAGCGCAGGATTAGTTTTTTTTTTTTTATAGAAATATGACATATAGTTTTGACATCAATAGTAAGCAAGTCTTGTTGCGCGATACTAATAATCATATTTATATATATTCACAATGGTAAAATTTTCTTTATTGTGACCTACGAAATATTTAGTGTGAATGTTAAAAAACTGTCAACTGTCTGGAAAACTGTCAATAAAATTAAATATAGCCCGATGGACACTAAAAGTAATTAGAAAATGATTTTTACAAGGGGGGCACAGGCCTCGGGCGGCACTTTGCTAGGGGCGGCAAATTGGGCAGTTGTTTTTTTTTTTAATATATAAAATTATAAAATTGACAAAACGGATTCTTTTTTCCGACGATTTCATTTACAAAGTTTACCAGCATGAATACTGCTTCACAGTAAGTATACAGACATTCCTTATGTTGCTTAACAACAAAATCCAATGAACGCTGCTCCCTAGTAATACAACTACAATTTTCAGACATTTTAAACACAAATTATAACACAGTGCACATTTGCATTCGAAAATACCCTTTTTCTCTTTCTAAGTTAGAAGTTATGTGTGTCTGCGATGTATGGCTGGAAAAGTGCACCACTGGGTCCAACGAAACTTTCTCGTTCATCAAAAGTTTGGTTGAGTCAATTGGTAGTTAGGTAAAAAGTTCAGAAGCAACTGTACACTTTTAGGTTATTCATTCGATATGACAGTAGGTACTACATAGGTATAGGTACGTATATCAAATAACAATGTCTAAATAAGTTTTAGATTTCAATAACAGGCAATTTTGGCGAGGTCTGGTTATAGAGCTATAAGCGGTTACTGTACAATTTTATAAGCTCTAATGGTTTACAAGAAGTTTGAGTACGAGGACAGGCGTAGTAGAAGTTTCTATTTTTTGATCTGTTTTTGGATTGCAAGTAGTGTTCGTGATAGATCGATCGATATCCTTGCATATGTACGAGTATATGTAAGAATTCAGAGATTTGTTTTTGAATTTGCATTAGAAGTTATAAACTGAATATCCCGATGAACGTGTGTGGGGGTGTAAATGAAGTGGGATTTTCTGATTGTGTAACGCCCCAAGTGGTTGGAATTATTTTAAGGAAAGGTGCATATTCAAAATGGTTTGAAAAAAAAAGAAGAAGTGGGCAATATTTGTAAAAACTAAGTTTTTCCTTGCTGGTATTGCATTTTTAATGGAAGTGCGGTATTTAAAAAAATATATGAACACAGATCGGCTTTTGGGTAGTCATTTTTGAGAAATAATTAAAAAAAATTATTTATTCTAACTTTTTAAGAAAAACTAAGTACGAGATCTTATTAAGAATACTAATATTATCTTTAGTATGTATTTTGACCAAAATCGTTGAAGAGATTTTTGTAAAACTACACAGACAAAACCCTACCAAATTTTGCAATGTTTAGTTTGAAAAATACTATTGCCTAACTTTTTAGCTGAAAACTTACAACCTATTACACCTAAGCATTACTTGGTTTTAAGAGTTATATGGAAATAAAAATTGAGGTTTTCGCGATATAAGCAAATTTAAAAATTAGCGTTTTCGGTGATTCGAATTTAAAATTAAGGCCACAACAATTTTAAAAACATACATTTTGCTCTAACTACGCATTTTGGTCAAAATCTTTATCGCTGTTTTCCTCAATGACTAAAGAATTTTTAAATACCTTTTTTTTTAAATCTATTGTATGATAATTCAGACAAAAGTTGAGCCTGAAATGACCATTGACCATATTACCTTAGAATTTATTTATTTTTTTCGAGATATATGTATTTCGAATTCGACTCCAGAAATTTTACCATGTTAACAAAGTCTTTCTTTTTTAGTATGCGAAAAATTACGGGGCGGCATAAGTTGGGTCTGCCCCGGGCAGCTCCAACCCACGCTACGCCACTGCATTGTGCAAGGTGTACGAGTAGGTATACCAATCATCCGTATTGACACAATGTCAACTCGTTTGTTTGAGAACTATCAATTGTCACTGTCACATTAAATAGTAACCTTTCCGCCAAAGCTAAATCACGCAAGGCCGGCAATTATTGGCATACTTCTGAAACGTATTGCAGGATAAATCTTCAAGCCTCTATTACGTACTAGTGGTTGTGAAACTAAGAGTCGAAGATATATTTCTGTTACTTTTAATAAGATCTACCTACCTATGTTCCAAATTCCAGCTGCGCTGCAAGCTTTTTTTGACAGCGGAATACATATACCTACCTAGAACTAGTCTTGTGGTAAGCTTACAACGATTTAATAACGCCCCAAGAGGCTTGCAGATACACAAGTGCTAGTTCTGCGCTTATCATTATTAGTTGGTATTTTTAGAATTAAAAAAATTAATTATTCTTTTTTGAGTTGTGGCATGCGACGTTTAATTAAAACTTTAAAATAAACTACTTACTATTCAATCGAAATTGGCGCGTGACTTTAACGGAAGTTGAACAGTATCGAAATAATGAATATTTATGCACAAGGCTGTCTCGTGATCCAACCGTTAATTGTTCGATAATACTGATCGATGCATTGGAGTGTATTACCACATAAGTGAGACGTGAGTTCCGCGTTTGAGATGGCACATCTGATATCGTATAGTCAGAGTTGAGATAGTAAGTCACGTTCACGAAAAGCTCAATTGCTACAATAAACGCATAATTTTTCAAAAGTGTTGCCAAGTTGCAAATATTTGGCAATATGTTTGGCGCGGTAAGAGTGAAATGTGATTAAGCCTTTACATAGACCCAACGCTTTATACTTCTGCCGTCTGCCATTGACTTATTAATAATTAAAATAAAGAGTCACTACAATAACACAAATTTATTCACCCTTATTCTTTCCGCTTTGACAGATATATTTAGATGGCACTAGTTCGTATAAATACGGTTCAACCACTTTAAAACAAAATTGTGTATGTATATATAAAATATTTGCGATTTGTTGACAGCGAAACTAACCACAGTCCTGTCCATTGTTAATGTAATAAACATTCACTATTTCGAGCTATCGCAACTGTCAAAAGTTTAAATAGTTCTTAATGGCTTAGTATGGAATGCACTCTTGAATAAATGCGAACATAACGAAAAATTTCCGCCGTGACTATTTAGCAACAATACAATAAAAAATATTAGTAACATAGTGATACCTAACGCTTCTTTTTGGCTTCTATATTTATTCAGATGAATTTAGCATTTATTAAATCTGTTAATATGACAAATGCTAAACATCTATCTATAAACAAACTTGATCTGAAATTTTCCTCTGTTTATTTATTTACAGAAACCCCATTGGATTCGCATCATTGCAGCACGAGAATGACTGGAACAGGTACTTAACTATATAGCTCGATCATTTGGCACTAAATTAGCGTTAACTATTCTCAATGCAATTAGGCATAGTCTGTTAAAATCCGTTCAAATATTTATCAGAGATACTTTCACATGAGTCTAAGTTTACAAATGGACACCATTGATGCGCTATATTTTTTTTAATGGGTGAATCATGTTGAGAACTTCGGCGCACGAACAAATCATAGGACATGCGAATGTCATTCAAATGAACGACAATTTGTTGATTTGTTGCTTTACTCATGGCTCATGTTCTCACACAAGGCGATCAAGAAGGAGCTGACAGCTAAGTCACTTTATACCATATTAGCTGACCCGGCGAACTTTGTTTCGCCCATATTCGTAAACCTCAAAAATAACAGTATTTCTCCACTATTTAATGGATGTTATTATACGTATAAACCTTCCTCTTCAATCACTCTGTCTGAGATCCAGGTCACTGACTCGCAGTGACCGTGGTAATTTTATCTTCATTTTTTCTATTCATTTTTACTTTGTCATACGCCACACAGACCGCTGACCCAGCAGTCGTTTAATTTGTTTGTTTATTTTCCATTCTCAGATTCGCCTCTCGCTGCCTCGTATGCATACCTATAGTCGCCACGCGATACCCAGTGCTCTAGATACATTTCATTCGATATGATTGGAATGTGCCCAGATCCCACTGGTGTTATCTGCGTTATAGTTTATTATAAATACCTACTGCACCCAAGCATTATCTATGTTGATTCTGATATGGTGCAGTGGAGGATAATTGTTATTTTTGTTGCTGGCTCATGTGGCGCGGGTATATTATACTCGTGGGTCGCTAAGGCATGGGCATGGTATAGAATGCTCGATCAGCTAAATATCTGGTCGCTGTTCTGATATCTGATGGCGTAATCGTCCGTATGCGAGGTGATGAGCGGCTGATGGAGTTGGCTGGACTTGAGTTGGTTTTAGCATTCGTGGCGGTTGAGTTCGGGTCTGGGTGGCGGTGCCGTGTTATACATTTTAACTTGTCTTGTATTTAATTGTCTTTACATCATTTAAACTGTATTGAATTATAATTGTCTTGGTTCGAGTCGGAGTGTTTGGACTCTGCCGTTTAAAATTGTTAATAAATTAATTGACGATATGAAATTTGAATGGTTTTGATTCGATTATTTTGAAGTGGACTTCCCCTGCAATTGTCGTCGCAATTGTAGCGAACATTTTGGTGCCTCCTGTGAGGAAAATTGTTTGTATGTGTTTATATTGCCAGTGGTTCACGGCAATAGTGTTCTGGTGCGTGCTAGCAGCGCTATATTCTCTGATTACGGCGTTATTGTATCTGTGTCATGTCGGAGCTAAATCTACGTACAACAGCCAGTAATGGCATTTACCGAGTTCATGACCGGCTGATGAAAGCCGACTTGAAAGGGTGTGACGAGACGCAACTGGAAACGGAACTTCGCGCACTCTCGGCACTGTTCGACAAGTTCTCCAAACATCACGACGCATTGGTTGCGGCAGCCGCTCCGGCCGAGCTCGGAGTACATGAAACATTAGGAGAATTAGTCGAGGCGCGGTACTATGAGGTTTATACTGTGCTGAAGCGTCAATTGAAATCTCTAACCAACCCCCCACCCGTCGAATCCTACACACGAATTCTGGCAGACAGAGGAGATATGAAGCTGGATCCGATGACCATCCCACCTTTCGATGGGAAAATACATACCTGGTTGGCGTTTAAAGAAACATTTGAGATGATGGTACACAACTGTGATTACCCCGATGTCTACAAACTAGGCAAGTTGCGGCAGGCGGTGGACGTGCAACGAGTTCCTTTGATCGGTCAAATGTACGCTGGTGGATACGGAGAAGTCTGGAAGGCGCTGAAAGAGCGCTTTGACAATAAGAAGCAGTTGGCCGAGGTGCATGCAGGTCGGTTTATAAATATTAGGCCTGCCACAGAAGATTCGTCTAGGGCCTTGTTGGCCATTGTAGACACCGTGCAGGAATCATTACGTGCGTTACGTGTAATGGAAGTACCAGTGGATAGTTGGGACGTTCTGGCCGTTCCACTGATCATGGCCAAATTACCGGCGATTACCCAGAAGGAGTGGACGATGTCCTGCTCCCCTACCGAGATTCCGAGCTTGGAGGACCTTTTGAAGTTCTTGGAGAAGCGTGCACAGAGCCTGACGTCAGACATGGGTCGGTCCACAGCTCGCGTCGAACAGCCCGTCCGGTCGCAGAATCGCCATTCCGGGCGTGCTCAGCAGCCACTGAGATCCCATGTGAGTACTACAGCTGATGGAAGGTGCGGTCATTGCCAGGAGCAACATCGCACCGTACGGTGCCCTACGCTACTAGCGATGACAGTGGAACAACGGTTCGTCGCACTGAGGAATGCAGGAGTTTGTTTTAATTGCCTGGCACATGGCCACAGTTCGCGACAGTGTTCTTCAAGTGGATGCCAGCAGTGCGGGCGGAAGCACAGTACCTTATTATGCAGAGAACCACGGCAGACTGGATTAGCCGGGGTTCCCCCATCCGGTTCTCAAGGGCGAGAACCGCAACGACCACTAACCACTCCAACCACATCACAGCAGCGGGCGCTAGGCGCTCCTGCACAACATTCTGCTTGACTCACCCATCCAGTGATATCCTGCCTCACCCAGCAGGATCGGACCGTACTGCTCGCCACAGCAACTGGTTGGGCATGCGGTGACAATACGCAGAGATTGGCGCGTATCTTGTGCGATCCGGGATCGCAGGTAAGCTTTATCACTGAAGAATTTGCTAACCTCTTATCACTACACAGGGATCGGTTTGAGGTAGCAGTAGAAGGAATTGGCGCGTTCGCGCACACCAGGACCCGAGGTAGTGCAATGCTCACACTTCGGTCAAGATGGACGGATTTCACCCTCACGTTTAGGGTGCTAATCATTGCGTCGATTACATCAACCACCCCAGCAGTGTGGATTGATGATACACAATGGCGACATTTGGATGGTCTGCAACTGGCAGACGCACAGTTTGGAATACCTGGCAAGATTGAGATGCTTATGGGAGCTGACGTATGGGGACTGGTTGTCTTGGGTGAGGTTCGACATGGGAATCCTCACGAGCCTCATGCGCAGCTTACTCAACTTGGCTGGGTGGTCTTTGGCCCAGCTGCAACGGCTACATCTGGAACGCCGCTGCAGTCACTTAATGCTCATCTTGCCGATGAAGACTCCCGCTTGGAGGAGCTCGTCCGCAAGTTTTGGATGCTCGAGGAGGTACGGGAGTTTGGCGAGGCCGACGATGAATGCAGTCGGTACTTCGCGTCAACGCATTGCCGTACATTGGATGGGCGCTACGTCGTTCGGATACCATTCCGGCGGGACGCCCCAACACTGGGGGACTCATATGGGAGTGCCCTCAAGCAGTTTTATAGTTTGGAGCGGCGGTTGGCCAAGGATCCACCGCTGAAGCAGAAGTATGTTGCGTTTATGCGCGAGTATGCGGCGCTGGGACATATGGAGCGTGTTGATCAACGTGGCGATCACACCAATACCAATTGTTACTACATACCACATCACGCGGTCACCACTAAGTTCCGCGTGGTATTTAATGCGTCCGCTCCGACCACTACTGGGGTCTCACTGAATGACATCCAGCTGGCCGGACCAACGATACAGGAATCATTGGTGAATATTCTGTTCCGGTTCCGTCGCTACGGCGTCGCGCTGACCGCTGACGTCGAGAAAATGTTCCGCCAGGTGCTGGTGGCACCGGAGCATAGGGATTTCCAACGCATCCTCTGGCGGGAATCCCCTACAGATGATCTGGCAGTTTTCCGTCTGATGACCGTAACGTATGGCATGGCGTCTAGTCCATACAATTCCGTCCGGGCACTGCATCAATGTGCACTCGACAACGATGGCTGCGTTGTAGATACTGAGCAGGCAAGGGCCGCCCAGACGACCATCATGACGTCATTCTACGTGGACGATTTGCTGACAAGCTGCAATACCGTCACTGAAGCTGTGACGCTCGCTACCAACGTTGACACTATTCTTTCGGCTGGACACTTCCATTTGAGGAAGTGGAACTCAAATCATGGAGAGGTAATTAGTCATATAACAGGCACTAATCCTTCTTTCTCTGCAGAGTTACCTATTGATTCTCCCACTGCAACGGTTCTTGGATTGCACTGGGACCCACTAGCAGACGAGCTCTTCTTTTTGGTTACCTTGGAACCCACTTGCGATCCACCGACTAAGCGACGCGTCCTTAGCGAGGTGGCGCAGCTCTTTGATCCGACTGGGCTATTGGCCCCAGTCGTAATTACCGGGAAGATCTTCATTCAAACACTATGGTCCGCAGGCATCACTTGGGATGTTCCTTTGCCAGCTGACCTCCGAGATGATTGGTGGAGATTCCGTGAAGGTTTATCAACCCTCAACCAACTGCGAGTCCCAAGATGGTTGGGCATGAAGTTTGGCGACATCACCACGCTGTATGGGTTTTGCGATGCAAGTGCAAAGGCCTACGCAGCTGTCGTTTACACCCGGACCGTCGGTCTGGACAACAAGGTCCGAGTATCCTTACTGACGGCACGCACAAAGGTGGCCCCCTTGAAGGGCGCTACTATCCCACGTTTGGAGTTGTGTGCCGCACATCTACTAGCTGTTACCATTGATCGAGTCCGAGGAGCTCTGGGAATGGAGTCGGCGCCGTACTATCTATGGTCCGACTCGAGTATCGTCCTCTGTTGGCTGAAGAAGGAAGCAGCTACCTTGAGGCCGTATGTTTCAAATCGCGTCCAGCAGATCCAAGAGTTGACGTCCCCAGACAGATGGCATCACGTCCGATCAGCACAGAACCCGGCAGACTGTGCTAGTCGCGGCCTCAGCGCCGCAGAACTACTGGAGCATCCCCTGTGGTGGCAGGGCCCAGGGTGGCTAACTTCCGAGACCACCCCCCCCTGCCAGGATGAGCCACTGACCAGCGAGGATCTTGTACATCTAGCAGCGGAGTCACGGCTGACGGTTAGATCAGGCGTGACCATATTGAAGCAGGAACTGACCACGAGAATGGTGGATGGAACGGTCATTCCCCTTACTGAGCGATTCAGTTCGCTACCGCGCTTACTAAACACTGTGGCGTATCTCTTCCGTTGGAATCGAAGGCGTCTCCGACAGAGTTGTATTGTCGGACCAGATGAAGTTACCATGGCGTTAGACACCCTCATTCGTATGGAGCAGGCCGCGACATTTTCTGAGGAGCTGAGCCAGCTTCGCAGTGGTGCTCAGCGCCTATCAAGTTCCAGTCGATTGCTCTCGCTCAACCCCTTTCTGGATGAGAAGGGGATCCTACGAGTTGGAGGCCGACTGGCGAATGCTGAAGTTACACACGATCGCAGATTTCCGATCATATTGCCGAGGTCAGGCGCCCTAGTTTGGTTATTGATTCGCCAAACACATGACAGGACGATGCATGGAGGGATCCAGTTGATGTTGCAGACCCTTCGACACCGTTTTTGGATTCTACATGGACGACAGGCAGTCAAAACATATCTACACAACTGCGTTGTCTGTCGACGTCACCGAGGCGCCATCCTGCGACAACAGATGGCCCCTTTGCCCGGCCAGCGGGTCAATGCTGCGCGACCATTCTTATCGTCCGGAGTGGACTACTGTGGTCCGTTTTCCCTCAAGATCGGTACTCAGCGGTCACGGACGACCGTTAAGACGTACCTAGCGATTTTTATTTGTATGACGAGCAAGGCTGTGCACATCGAAGTGGTCGAGGATCTATCTGCCCACTCATTTCTGGATGCCTTTACGCGGTTCGTTAGTCGACGGGGTCCATGTCCAGACCTCTACAGTGACAACGGTACCGCCTTTGTTGGAGCCAACCGCATTCTTCAAGAGGACCTAGCGGCGTGGCATAGCGAGCAGAATCAGCAGACGTTGGCGCAGGGGGGTACTCGTTGGCACTTCATCACCCCCAGCGCCCCTCATCAAGGTGGACTCTGGGAAGCGGCGGTCAAGTCCGCCAAGCATCATCTCGTCCGGTTGGTTGGTACCCAGAGTCTCTGGTACCATCAGATGCACACCTTGGCCACACGCATTGAGGCGTGTCTTAATTCACGGCCACTCATCCCCCTCCATGATGACGTAGAAGACAAGTTCGCATTGACTCCAGGAGACTTCCTCATTGGTGCCCCCCTCCTCGCTGTCCCCGAACCAGAGGTGGGCGAACTCCCGAGGAACCGAGTTAAGCAGTGGCAGTGGTTACGCCAGCTGCATCAGAACTTCTGGACCCGATGGTCAGAGGAGTACCTATCAACTTTACATACACGAAGTAAGTGGGCCCACCGCCAGCCCAACATCCAGGTGGGCGACATTGTCATCGTCCGCCAGGAAAACCTACCCCCTACCCATTGGCGCTTAGGACGTGTGGTGGAGGTCCACCCGGGCAGAGATGGTTTAGCCCGCAACGTGACCCTTCGTACATCCCAAGGATTGCTCAGCCGGGCAGTTCAGAAATTATGCCGGCTACTTGAGGTTGAGCCTTTCGAACCAGGTGGTTCGACCGGGCAGGATGTCTGAGATCCAGGTCACTGACTCGCAGTGACCGTGGTAATTTTATCTTCATTTTTTCTATTCATTTTTACTTTGTCATACGCCACACAGACCGCTGACCCAGCAGTCGTTTAATTTGTTTGTTTATTTTCCATTCTCAGATTCGCCTCTCGCTGCCTCGTATGCATACCTATAGTCGCCACGCGATACCCAGTGCTCTAGATACATTTCATTCGATATGATTGGAATGTGCCCAGATCCCACTGGTGTTATCTGCGTTATAGTTTATTATAAATACCTACTGCACCCAAGCATTATCTATGTTGATTCTGATATGGTGCATCGTCCGTATGCGAGGTGATGAGCGGCTGATGGAGTTGGCTGGACTTGAGTTGGTTTTAGCATTCGTGGCGGTTGAGTTCGGGTCTGGGTGGCGGTGCCGTGTTATACATTTTAACTTGTCTTGTATTTAATTGTCTTTACATCATTTAAACTGTATTGAATTATAATTGTCTTGGTTCGAGTCGGAGTGTTTGGACTCTGCCGTTTAAAATTGTTAATAAATTAATTGACGATATGAAATTTGAATGGTTTTGATTCGATTATTTTGAAGTGGACTTCCCCTGCAATTGTCGTCGCAATTGTAGCGAACACACTCTATCTATTAAAAAAAACCGCATCAAAATCCGTTGCGTAGTTTTAAAGTTTTAAACATACATAACATAGGGATATAGGGACAGTTGTAGGCGCAGTGGCTTAGTGGTTAGTGTGTTGGACTACTACGCTAGGGGTCGAGGTTCGAATCCCGCAAAAACCCAAATTCCAACTTAGGATTTTTTTCACTGTGCCACCTCTCGCGAACGTCTGACAAACATCCGAGAGTATGACTGTCTTGAAAGAGCTTCTCAATTAGTCGTTTGGAGTCGGCATAAAACTGTAGTAGATCCCTTCCATTCGTTCCAAAAATGAAAAACTCACACAAAACGAATGGTTGTGAGAAGCTAGGCCTAGGGTCCCTCCGGACCTGTTGCGCCAACTATTTATTTTTAGGGATATAGGGACAGAGAAAGCGACTTTATTTTATACTATGTAGTGATTCACACCCAGTCGAAAATCGGGTTTTCGCGAAAACACTCGAAAACTTAATCGAAAACAGAAGTTTTCAACATAATGAAAACCGTTCTAACCGTTGGGTTGTTGAAACAAACGCCTATTTTGCAAAATTCAGCAGAACAGCTGACCGAACAAATGTCACAACTCACAACTTCAGATCATTTTCCACACTTAATTGGTGGGCTAATATTTCTTTGTAATGCTCTGAATTCGTTTTACATATTATTTGTTAGTTAATGCGATCGAAATTTGTAACTTAAATAGTTTACACAGAAGTTTCACGACTAGTGTCTCACAGATGATTGAAACGTCAAACGAAAACTAGTTGGTGTTCGGTGTGAATGCACGTTCGAGCTTTCAACGAAAACACGGTTTATTTTTCTGTGCGCTGTGAATAGCGTATTAGACTCCGGATTTTATTTAAATCTTTTGTGCGGAATTATGGTGCGTTGCAACTTTCATAGAAAGAGTTGTATCTTTGTGTTTGTATGTATTAGGTATACTGCACGGAAAGAACTGCAAAGTCACTAATTGCAAAATTTTGAGTTGCAAATCACGAATTATATATTTTTCGCAAATCACAACGATTTTGTCTTGAATTGATACAAAAATTGGTAATTTGACATTGATAACGGCGAAAAATATCAAAATCTGTTTTTTGAATATTGCGAATATTATAGTGATTTGCGACATTTTTGGCGCAATTCACTTCTTCAATAGGTCAATTCCTCAAACACCACTTTAAAATCTCAAATTGCAAGAAATATTTCGTAATTTACCACCACTGAATGATGAAGTCGTAAATTGCAAAATATGAATTGCAAATTGATAAAAATAAGTTGCAATTTAAGATTAAGAATTTTTAAATTGCAACTACTGAAGTAGTAAATCAACCCCTGTTGCAATTTTCTAAGGGATGAAATCGTAATTGCAACAGGAAAGTGGTAATTACCGATTTTTTATTTGCATTTCACAACCACAGTAATATCAAATTGATAACTATTTTTCTCAAATTGCGATCGGTTATGGCAATATGTATTTCATGCCCGATCGCATTATTGACACTGAGAAGTGTTGATTCACGACTTGATTAATGAGGATCAATATCTTCACTTTGTACAATTTCTAGAATTGCGAATAAAAAGTCGTGAATTAGTAAATCCTGAGCTAAGCTCTAAAATAAGACAAATTTGTCGTGATTCGGCGCTTATTCTTCTCGATTTGATCTAAGAATTTTTTCCGTGTGGTAGTCGTATATCCAAAATTCATTTAATGTTAAGAATTTCATTCTTTATTTTTGAACTTACATTTGAATTGTTCATAATAGTTTATTAATATTAAGGGCTATTTTATTTTACTTTTTAAGTTTGGTACACTGTTTAAGTAGTGTTGCCAGATTGCGCGCTTTGTCGTATTTTGCTGGCTGTCTTTTTCCTTAAAAAACTATAGAAATAAACAAATGAGCGCGCAACACAATTTTGTTTGTTTTATTCTTTTACAAAACTTAAAAAAATAAATATTTTCTAACAAACACGAACTTTTAAAACTTGGCAGCACTTTTGGAGTGATGTGACGTCGAACAATCGTCCAACTTCCACGCACACCATTTTATTTTGCAGGCCTTTTGATTTGTCACAACCCACAAAAGTCAATTAGGTAGCGACTGGAGCGGATTTTCAGTCAATGTAAAGGACCCGCTCAATGTTAGGGTATTTGACGATATTACCTACAGAAAATATCCGTCAAATAAAATCCGCGGAGCGCATAAGTGGGATGGGGTAAGAACCGCAGCAACAAAATATAAAATTTGCAAATTTAAATTTGAATTCCTTGCTATTGCTTGAAGACGGGGTTGGTTTTCGCCTGTAGGAATGTTGTTTTGTTTAAGCTTTTATTTGATGCTCGTTGAAAAAAAGAAGAAATGTATCTGCAAGATTCCTATTTTTGCCATGCACCAAATCGCTAAACGAGGTCTATAGGTCTTTCTATATCCCTTGGAGGAATCTACGGACAAGTTTACTCCATTAATTATTCTGGTTTAATCTATTTAGCTTACTGATGGTAATATGTTCTCGAGGGTAGCAGCTTATATTTGCTACTTTAACCGCGCTTCCTATACTTAGAATACAAAAAATTAATCCATTAACCAGTGAAAGGACATTGTAAAGTAGAGTTCCACACCTAACAGCTCTGCAGACAGCCTGTTGTTAGTGCCTCCTTCTACTCCGAGCTACGTCTCTCTATAAATTCGTTTTGTTTGTACCTCAATCAGTGCAAACTTTCTGATGATGACAGGTACAATGGCATAAAATTTGTACAAAAGCCGCCCTCAGAAAGTAACCGCATCTAAGTGGTCTCGACAACCGATCAACCGGTCCAACACTATTATTTCATAAAAAAATACCAGCCGACTTTTTTATTAGACATCTGGGTTAACCAAACTACCTATAATGCACATCATATATAGAAAATGGCTCAGGAAGACGTCTAGTGTCAACATCAGTAAAGATCTTTGAACTTTCGCGAACATTTTCGATGGGTTATCAATTGCTTATCAACATCACTACCATAATATTGTGTGCGGTGGTCATATACCTCTCGTTAAAAAAAAAACTCTGATTAATCATCAGGCTATCTATTGTCTGTAATACAAACGCCAAGTAATTTAATTAAAATTCGATTCAAATGTGGTTTTAACACGCCATCAGAAGACACTGTTTGATTCCATTGTGACCTAAGCTCAGTGCACGTGCACTCGAGTTAATTAGATACCAAACAGAAACATCCTGCCATCTGTCTTCATAAGAAGTCGCTATGAGGTTCTTTACTATCAGACGATTCTGAAATGTTACGCCGGTCCAAATACTGACGATCAAGGGTTTGGGTACTGATGCTCGTAGAGAAAATGTAAAAATGTTGTTTTTTTTTTGTTTATTTTCAATCAATCAAATGAGTACATCAAGTTAACCCACTTCTTAGTGTCGCTAAAAGCTTGGCGTAGCTTCCTTTTTGGAAAGAGGTATAGCAGCTTGCAGCTTCATATTAATACTAACTAATAGATAGGAGGCATTTATCAGCCCATACTTTCAAAAAGCTCATGTTCTTGCTTCCAGTAGTAATAGATTAAAGTCATCTTTTCCGACAGACAAATGACAGTTTTTATTTTCTATGCCAGAAATTCGAATTGCGAATTTAATCTACAACGTTTTGGCCAGTAGGTAGTTCAGCATACAAATTGCTGATAAGATGCAACCTGAACGCAAAAACTAGATTGGTCGGGAATGTCAGTTTTCCTATGTCAACCACATACCCGAACTGTCATCTTAGTACTCGGTCACGAATTTTTTGATTACAATCGTCGCCTACCCCTTCATTAAAGTCAACTGGAACAGCTGCTCATATGACCGATTTCAGCCATTCCAAACCGAGATACATCAAGTCATACAGCTGTCAGACTTATACGCCATTCCCCCCGAGCCGAAAACCTGGTTTTCGCGAAAACACTTGAAAACTTCATCGAAAACATATTTCAGTTTTCAAAACGAGTCGTGTAAAGTCGTTTTCCACGAAAACACCACGAAAATGACTTCCAATCGTTGCGTTGTTGAAACAAACACACCTTTTGCATCATTCAGCAGAGCAATTGCCCGAACAAATGTAACAAGTCACAACTCACTACTTAAAATCATTTTCCACGCTAATCGATGGGCTAATATTATTTTTAAATGCTTAACAATAAATTTTATTTGTAGATTGATTAATGCGATCGCAAATTTTAAACAAAGTAGGTTACACAGAAGTTTCACGACTACTGTCTCCAGCTTAACCAGCTGTAGGTTGAAACGTCAAACGAAAACTAGTTATTGTTCAGTGTGAATGCAATTTCGAGTTTTCGATGAAAAAATGAAACACGGTTTTCGCTGCGGTGTGAAAAGGGTATTACTAAACTAGATACTTGAACATCCCCAATCATTTTATTTTATGTATTCGTGACTTATTCTGTAATTATAGAATTTATAGATAATGCCCTCTTTGATTGACGACCAAACAAATCATCATCAATTTAAAGTTGATTCGATAAACTATGTATACTGTATTTGCAAAGTAAACGATAAACTTAGTCGCGAAGATGTAAACGATTTCAACGCCACGAATTCAGTCAAGACAATCTCTATCTCACTTCATGTGGAGAGTTGGGTATTTCATCGCACCGTGTTTATGAATTCCCCAAACAACAGCGCAGTCTTATCACTGCGATATAGAAACGTGTTCATTCAAAAACAGAAATAAAAATCCTTCGATCTTTTGCTTATCATTATCGCGGAATTCAGTGTGTATTTTCGACTTCGTACCTCAATTATTCGTCATACAAAGTTATCTAATCGAACTTAAATTTTCCATATCGACGATTTTTGTTGAGTTTTTTGCGCAACTTACTGAATAGCAGCCAGGTAAATACTTTTTTTGAAGAATTATTTATCTTACCTTTCGAATCTCAATAAGGTATTCCAAATAGGCAATTTTATTTATTTCAATATTGGGACTTATGATAACTCTGACTCACTCAATTTGTTTGCCTGTTGATCTGGTCTTATGCCATGCGATGTCCCATTCTTCGCGTTCTTCTTCAGTTTGGCTTCATTAATATATATTTTGTTGACTTGCTTGCCTTGTCATCGGCCAATATATGCTCGCATTCGTCTTGGCATTTTAAAATCACTGAAATTTGATTTCCACTAGCTTTTTTGTTCGCGTTTAAACTTTTTACATTTACATAATTTTTATCTTATCAACTGTATAAAAGAAATGGAACTGTTGGAGCGATGCACAAAATCAAAAACAAACCACCGCTGTAATCTACTTTAATCTAAAAAAAAAATCCGCACATAGTACCTAGTTTTCTAATTAATTTTTGATATAGAAAAGTCAAAATAAATATTTAATAGGAATAATTATTGGATGCCAAATCTGGACCGCACGGCGATTTTCCGGAATTTTCTCTCTTTCTAAACCTGATATACAGCAATACGAACAAAACCAAAAAAGAATCATGAAAATCGTCCCAGGGGTTATCGAGTTATAACATCATCGAGTTTCACCCTGAAAGAATTATATAAATAAAAAATATAGAAGATAGAAGATATGAAAATATTAGCTGTTATTAATAAGTTATGTAATTACTTAACCAATTTTTTAGATAAAAGCTTTCTTAAGAGGTTGCAATTTCTCCTATGGATAATATTAACTCATTTTTTGAGAAAATGTTTTACTGACAAATTCAAAAGAATTACAGAAAATTTATTTTACACACGAATGTGCTCCAAATCATATCCCACAGCAAACATAAGCTCACGTTTCCAAATGCTAATGATAGAAAGTAATTTGCCAAAATTTATGTCAGATTTATATGAGCCAATCTTCAATCTGCTATGTGCACTTTGTGTACTGCTTAAAGTACCTTCTTTTTGTTTTGAATACTATATCCATATGAGTTGTAAAACAAAAAAAAAATCAAACTATTATAATTAAGCCCTTCACTCACATTTTGTCTACGATTTCGACTCGAAAGTCACTTCATAAGTCATGACAAGACTCATGTGTCATGTGACTATAAAATCGTTATATAAATCGAAATCCAATTATTGCTCAATGCTCATGCATCACTATTCACGCCATCATTGCTCACATAAATAAAAACTGCGGACATTAGTTGTTAGTAAAAGCAACGCCAATCCAATTGGATAACGTAAACGATGAAGAAGCCATTGAGAAAGAAGTGATAATGAAACCTCGGTGTTCGCATGTATCGGGTGTATTATGTTTGCTAAATTATTGCAGAAATCATTATTTATTCTTTGACGCAACACATTTGACGTTTCTTTTGAAAGAAATGGTATACTAACATAATTTAATTACACTGACGGTTGAAAGTATTTATCTATCAAGAACAAGTAAAGCCGCATGAAAGGGAGTGGAAAACTTAATGGGGACGTTCAAGAATATATCTAATTTAGTAAGTCTGACAACTGGCTGACTTGACGCGTCGAAATTGATTGGCCTAGATCGGTCACATAAAAGTGTTTTTATTTTGTCATTTTGACATAAAATGCTACAAATCTGAACAAACAAAATTCCAGAATATCATTGGTTAAATAACTCTGGTTAACTAACCAAACCATGGATCCTCTGGTTAATGTTTTGATGAACAAATAGATTCAATGGTTACCAGCTGGAATAACCGATGATTAAAGATAACAAAGGTTGAACAAACCGGGCATTAAACAGGTAAATTAAAAATTACCAAAAGCTATTTTTCCGCGAATTCAAAATTCTTGCGGCGAACTGTCACACTTTATTCACACACAAGTTTCATTTTTGAAGGTTAAGTTTGAACGAATTCGTCGTTCGTGGGTTTTTGGATCGCGACTGTATAATGTGGATTGTGAATAAAGTGTGACAGTCTGACAGTTCCCGGCAAGAATTTCTTATTCGCGGAAAAATGACTTTCCCCCTTATTAATAAAAAAATGTACACAAGTTAGTTAGCTAGCAAACGTCAGATAGCATACAAAAATTGGATATAACTGCTGAGTAACAAGTTGATAACTTTAACACAGTGTTTATTAATACGGGGGTTTAATTGTAAACTTTCACTATTTACATCAATCAATCAATTTTTTAATAGACTGGATGTTTGTTAGTTAATTAAAATAATGCTTTTTTCGTACAACAAATAATAATTTTTAATTTCTAAATACAGTTAAGTTGATTGATTGATGAAGACCAATCTAGTTTTTGCGTTCAGGGCACCTACATATTGTTCAGACCAATCCAGTCACACTTCCAATGCCTGCCTATATAAGGTATCAGCATTTTTACTTGTCAAATTTAATTGCAATTTCAAGAAATAATAATGGGATTTTTTAAAATATAAAAATTTCCACGATATAAAAACACTATTCACCAGTAAGAGAGTTTGTTTATTTAAAACACACATTTGCTGTCTCAAATATTATTCTCTACGAAGTTCTAGTTTTGACTTTAAACTTATGGAACTTTACATACAATTGCAAAATTTTAATAAAAAAAAAATATATATTTATGTAAAAATATTTATATTTTATAAGTCTAAGCTAATTCTTTCTTTTTACAGTTAACAATGTTTTTTTTTTATGAATATTCTCATAGCAAATTTTCTTTTCCTTTCATCTCTTTGTAGTACTCGAAGATCCCAAATGGAGTCTGGAGAGACGAGCATCGGCTGGCTACTTGGTCTGGCGAAAGGATTCGCCCAGCTCTAAGGTTCGCTTTCGCTTTGATGTAGAAGTCTTAGAATTCGAAAAAGATCCCGCCGAAGATATTGTCGACGAAAGCAATGACGGATTCTCTGTATCGAATGTATCCTCAACAATAGCAATTTGCGTCACATGTGCGGCAGCAGTAGCAGTTAGTGTTTTCCTTCCATGGTATCTCATGAATTCGGCCTAGAATTGGAATAATTTCAAAGCATTTAGGTACCGCATGTCTTTGAGAGAAAAATCAAAAAATTGTTGTAATATTTTAACCAATATTAGAAATAAATCGCGAAAAGATTTCAATTATATTTATAAGCCAGAGGACGATTTTGACTTCGAATTGAGGCTGAAAAACGTTCTCCAAAACTTGATAGTGATTAATCTGTGATGTTAAGGTATTTATCCAATAATACAATACATGTATAGAAACAAGAAACTTATTTGCATTCTTAAATACGATCGATATACCTATTATGTATAGAAATATTTTTTAAGAACTTTTAAAGTAAAAATCTGGTGCCTTATATATACGAAACAACAAAGTTGGATTGACGATTTTGTGTTTGTATACTGCCTTTGAGATTTGTAGATTATATGGCAATTTATACGTAACGGAATTGTGAATTGTGTCCACTAGAAATTAAGAAGTAAAGCGTATAAAAGAAGATGAATTGTTTTTTAAGAATATGTGTTGTACAGCCATTGAATAATAAATAAGTGAGTATAGCTATATAAGATAACAACTGTGCTTGAGAGAATTGTCTTTGATCCACTCTTTGATTTCTTTTACCATTTTGATTAGTGTGAGACGGGTTTCGGCAACGTTATTGGCTATAAGATGCATGCGATACAACATCCCACCGGGGTAGTGGAATAAATTGTGACAATCAATTTAAAAATGCGTAAACGTAATGATAAGGGCGGACAAACACCCTCGCGTTTGTGTTAATCTAATTCTACCAACAAGCAACAAGACACACCCTCATTAGAAGAAGACTGATGGAGGATGCTGGATTCTGGATGCATGCATGCATGCGCATATTTTGTCTATAAGGCGGAGCTGCAGGACTATAAATATTTTAACGATGCATCAAACCATCTGCTGTGATATAGCAGCCATTTTTCCATGATGGCTGAATATACGTAGTTGATGTTGGAGTTATCTATCGGCTTTGGGAAACTGCATTCATAAAAATGGAATTGGCGCAACAGGCCCATATAGGACCCAATACCTAGTTTCGCATAATCATAGCTATTTGTTGGTGTACCTAAGTAATTTCTTTTAACTAAAAGAGAAGTGACACACTGTTAAATTAAATATTGAAAAGGCTTTCTTAGCTGATGCAAATTATACTCTCGAATGTTTGTCAGATTTGTGTTTCTGCGGGGATAGTTTAAGTGCAATTTTGTTTAGGGGAGAACAGAAAAAAAAAAAAAAAAAATTAAGAAAATTATTTTTAGTTTTATAATTGGGACAAGTCGCAGCCTGTGGCAGCCATGTTGTTATTCAGTCAAACGCGAAGGGAAATAAGTCCCCGGGAACTAAGTTCACTGAGGGACTTAGTTCCTACCTAGTGGGAAATAAAACCACTTTCGTGAAGTGGGCTTAGTTCCCGTGTAAGGTGGGAAATAAATTCCGATAAATCTGAGTGGTTTTATTTCTCTTTTAATGTGAAGTAAATTCTTACATTTGGCTAAGAACAAACTACACCCACAGCTGGATTGGAGGCAATTCTCAATTTGACTCCTCTGGATCTCTACATGGAAGAATTTGCTACCAAAAGTGCCTTAAGGAATAGTCAAACTAACACCTGGAACCCATGCAATTTTGGCCACGCACATATTCTAAGTAAATACGTTGGGAACGTTCTCATTTCTGACTATATGTCTCCCCATCTGATCTTTTATAGACCATTCTCCTACTCTTTTCCGAGCAGAGATGAATGGAATTCAGACGAACCCACTAAGGGGAAATCGATATCCATCTACACAGATGGATCAAAGATGGACTGTGGAACCGGTGCCGGTATATTCTGTGAGGAATTAAATATATACTGCTTCCTGACAGCAACAGTGTCTTCCAAGCAGAGGTTCTGGCAATCGCGGAAGCAGCCCGAAGGGTGTCATTGTTGGCAATACCACGCAATGATATTACCATTTTCATTGACAGCCAGGCGGCTATAAAGGCAATTTCTGCTATTGAAATCAAATCCAAGCTAGTTCATAGCTGTCGCGAACAGCTCAAGGTTCTCTGTTCGCAGCACACCTCCAATCTCTGCTGGATCCCTGGACACAGGAACAAAACCGGCAATGGGATAGCTGACGAACTGGCGAGAAAAGGGTCTGCAATGGATCATGATAGAGCACTACAGTCGATCAAGCATCCACTCTGTAATCTCAGAGAACGAGTGGAGAACAAGATTCGTATGAAAACCAATAACAGGTGGAAAGAACTAACTACCTGTGAAGTATCTCGGAAGCTATGGCCAGTATATGACAGTGGCCGAACCATCAAACTTCTACAGTTTGACAGGTCATCGCTGTCTAAGCTGGTAGGGGCTTTAACGGGTCATAACTTTCTAAGAAACCACACGATGAAACGAAATCTCAAAGATGACGATATATGTAGAGGCTGCGGGGACGAAGAGGTTCATGAGGACACACCTCACTTCCTCTGTCACTGCCCGAGCCTCTGTCACTTGAGGAAGAGAACACTTGGAAGCTATTACTTCCATGACTTAGAAGAACTTTCTGATATTACACTCTCTGATATTTACTTGTTCTTGAGGATATCAGGATGGCTGGACAACGTCGGGTAGATATATGAAGGAGAGACATGTGCTAACCATCTACAGCACCAACGATAAACCCCCAACAAAGGGTATCACAATGGGTCCACAAGGACCTAAGTGGGGTATAGTAGGGTCTACCTGCTCTACCAACCCGTTAACCTAACCTAACCTAAGAACAAACTAAAATTAAAGAGTCAAGTAAGTACTTTGCAATTTTTATTAACTAAAGACAAAGTAACAAAGTGTTCAAACCGTAATTCGGTTTGCAATACTCTGAAAACACTAATCAAAGAAAGATCGCCGCACACGAAGACCGGTAAGCAAGAAAAATCGGCGCAGGGACATAAGCCCACGAGACATAAGGTCAATAAAAATAATTTCATTTTCTCAATGAATTTTTGAAAAAATAAAGGATCGCCCAAATGCTTTCCATTTTAACAATTTGGGCGATTATTCCATATGCAAAAAAAAAAAAAACCCAAATAAAAAATTCAGAAAATAGTCCAAGCTTAGACGAGAGAAAAAAAAAATAAAAATTGTCCAATTCTAAATGTTGAAGTAAGTTCCACCTTCTTATTTGTAAACGTGTGCTAAGTTCGCATAAGATTGTGGACTTACTTCCCACCTAACATGGGAACTAAGTCCACTTTACGAAAGTGGTCTTACTTCCCGCTAGATGGGGGACTTAGTTCCCGGGGACTTATTTACCTGCACCAAATTGAACCACTCTGATTTGTGCCACTGTTAGAACTTAGAAGCCGAGGAAGACAATTTAACAAAGTTATATTTCATACATAATGACCGCGTTTCCAACCAACAAAGAATTTCGTTAAGCCTCATACACAGCTTGTTTTAATACATTTCAACCCGTCCTAATTGGAAAAACTTTTAAAAGCGGCAAAGGAAAGGGAATTTCCAGGATCCCCAATGGATTATGTGACGCAAATATAACAAAATATGTAGAACACAAAACAAAATTTTACTGGAACATCCAGAAAGTAGGTATACTTTTTTTTTTAAATTTATTAGGTAGAGAACATCAAGGAAAGTGAAAATAGTAGAAAAATCCGAAATTCAAAATAGGAGTACAATTTCTCTTTTGGAGTACGGCCGACGAAAAAGGAGTATAATACTCCTATTGTAGTACATTCGGCAGCGCTGATTGGACTTGAAACATAAAATAAAAAAACTTAAGAGGTTTATTGAACTATGTGCGTAACTGAGTTTCATTCGAGCACAGCTACATGTCCTGAATAGTGCGAAAAGGCTTGGACTCAAAGCACATCCTTGTTTTACTCACATTCACCGTTCCATACAGGTGCTTTCGTATCTATATTTAGGTTTCTAAGAACTCTTTCGAAATTACGGGTCATACCCAACCCATGCCATATAGCTTGCAGAATAGTGCGTTTCGATCCATAGTGTCAAAAGCTGCTTTAAAGTCGACGAAGAATGCGTATAGTTTTGTATTCCTTGATAGAAAATACTCCACCATACTCTTGAGGACAAATACATGGTCAACAGTGGAATTACCCCTCCGGAAAGCTGCTTGGTATTCCTTTAGTAGGTTACTACTAAAATTCCACGGTAGTTTACTCAGTCAGCCGTATACAACCTTCTTATGGACGGGGAAGATAAGGGCTTCCTTAAACCGCTGTGGAATTATTCCACTTTCCATAATGTTGTTAAACAGCAGCGTAAGCCTTCAATGGAGCTTATTACTGCCGTATTTGTAAGATTTAGCTGGAATTCTGTTGGATCCTGCAGATTTTCAATCCTTCAAACTGCTTAATGCTCGCTAAACTTCCTGCAAAACAATTGGTCTGTACAAAAGGTATTTTTTAAAGTCGAGTATTGCATATTGCATGTTGAAAATATTGTCAGATGGATTCAGAAGGGCATAAAGGTGAGATTGGAGGGTGTTGGGGCTTAGCTCGCTATTCATCACATACTTTCCACCACTTATTCTTTTAGCCAACTTCCAAAAATCTGAAGAACTTTTGCAGTGGGCTATAATCTTTGAGCCTGTGTTTCGTAAGCTTGTAAATATGCATCCTGTATTACACCATCGTTGAAACTCCGAATGACTTTTGTCTCGACCTCTCGCATTCAAGATCAAACCATAGTTCCTTTAACTCTTTCCTTCTGTTAATCGGTTGATTGATGATTTCCAAAAAAAAAAAAAAAAAAATAGTTGGTGCAACAGGTCCGGAGGGACCCTAGGCCTAGCTTCACACAATCATACGTTTTGTCTAAGTTTTTCATTTTTGGAACGAATAGAAGGGATCTACAATTTTATGCCGACTCCAAACGGCTAATTGAGAAGCTCTTTCAAGACAGTTGAACTGAGAGGTGGCGCAGTGGAAAAAACCCTAATTTGGAGTTTGGGTTTTTGCGGGATTCGAACCTCGACCCCTCGGTTTTCGTGAGATAACACGTTCTCCAAACTTGGTTTCCAATAAATTGATTGTGACATTCGCTGTGTGGCTTGTGGCGCCTTCATGTTGGAACCTGGACTCGTTGTTGGCTCGTATATCTTTCCATCATGAAATGGCAAACCTTACTGAAGAGAAATGTCAAAAGAGCGGCAAGAAATTCGGCGTCGTTTGCTGTCCCTGTCGCTCTACTTCCCTGTCCCTGTTGAAAAACCCTATAAAGGTTACCAACTCAGCAGCTATATCTGTAGCTTTAAGATAGACTTTGCCTTGGTTGACGCATTTTTTATAAACATTTTCGGTCGCTTTTGTTTTTTTTGTCGTCGTTGCAGATTCTGCAATTGCATATACCAACTGGCGATAAGCGAAGTTTTAGACTGTATTATAATGGCTTTCTAGAATAACGGTTCTCAAATTTACGAAGCTGTGGAACCCTTAACAAGACCCAAACATATTTCGGAACCCCCACCTCTTAACGATATAAAATATGAAAAACAACACATTATAAAATCAATTTTTTTATTTAACACATTTTTTTCAAGGTTAGTGTAAAGCTGTAGCTTAGGAAGAAAGATGCTTCAGTTGTAGTCAGACTCGACGCTGCGGATTCACGCATATCTTTTTGTTTTTGAAAAAAAAAAAAACTGATGTTTTTGTCCTTTAAATTTTCGTGAACTATATCGAAATGAAGTTTTAGTTTTGCTGCTGCGAGAGAACTGATAACTAAAATTTTGTTGCAAACAAGGCATAATGCATCAGGTTCTTTAGAACTACCATCAGGTATAAATCCAAAAGACAAATAAGAGTCATCGTATCGCCGTTTTTTTTTGAGTGAAGTTTTCCTTCACGAGGGTAATTTTGTATATTTCCAATTTCCACTTGCCCAGCTAAGTTTGGCTAGTTTTCTTTTTTCTATCAGCGGGCGTAATTATGGTTTTGAAATAAAGCACCTCGAATTGGCAACTCCAATGTTGATCGGTCATCATTTATCGGTTGGTTTGATTTGTAAGTATACCTTCGTGGAACCAGACCTCTGAAGACAAATAAATTTTATTGCAAAAGTTGGTAAATAGAATATTCGGTTTCCGAAAAACTAGCTGACTGTGAACAAAATCGTTCAATAAAAAATAGCATTGCGATTCGTCTTCCTGTAAGTATCCCTCTGAAGTTCCGACACACAATCTACACTTCCCCGATTCTATAAGAGCGTTCTAATGCAATTAGAGTGATCATATAATAATTTACTGCCTTTTTTCGGTAGCTGTTTATGGTACCACCACATGTGGCCAGTAAAAGGCGTCCTTAATCCCTAAGTCACGTTCTTCAACATTGTAAATAGTGCTGGGGCTCTTTAATTTGTTATAGGCAATATTTTGATTTAAACTCAGTCGCTGTTGAATAAACCTATTGATTATTATATATACCACAGTATCTGTTGGATATTGCGTATTCAAATCCTATTATCCCTTCAAATCGAACTTGGGATCCATTAGATCGTCCTTTTAATTTGCGAATTGCAATGGCTGTCTGGGTTGACAGATAAAATGGTGAACATGCTCTGCTGGGATTATCTCTAATGAACTACAGCTATTAATGGGATTTTTTCCTTGTTTTCAATTAAAGGATTTCCACCCCCGGCTGGATGGTGACGTTATTCCATTTTCTTCGTTAATCCCTTTCATTCTAATGGGCGATTGGTTCATTATAGTGGATGGAATTTAATTTTGTTTGCCCGGGAACTAGTTTTATTGAATCGTCTGCCATTATTGGAGGTACTGCTATAGTAGAAGCGGTTTGATAATTATTTTTTTAACAGCCAAGGGATATGTATCTAATGGGGAAGGTGACTTTCTTGTCAGCCATGTTTATAATGTAGTGAACAAAAAAAAATCTTTCTACGTTTCGAATGTTCAATCATATATGTAGTACGAACAAAAATTGTAACCTTCGTGAATTTTAAAACTTTGTTTAGGTCAAATATCAAGCATAATTTTGCAACTGCTTAAGAGATTTTTGACCAGAGAAACTTTGTCGAAAAACATCTGCAAAAAGTAAAAAGTAAAAGTGAATGTAATTTGGAAATGACTTTGTTGGACATTATCAAATGAAACATTAGGTAAATTTAGCTCAAGTAAAAGACATAAAATAAATTCAGTTTATACTATTAAACAGAGAATGAAAGTTAGTTTCTGATAACTTCAAGTAGGTAAGTTTCTATATAAGCTTTGCGCACTGAATTCCCAGAATAGAGATTTGTAAAAGTCCAAATTTTTATTTGACTATCGGCATCGCCTTTTTTTGATAAATTGAAAATTTATTTTTAGATAAATTTTTGATTTGTATTGGCAACACATTTTCCAGTGGCAATCACAAATTTGACACTTGATTTGTGCTCAGATTGGTTTGCTACTCATCATTTCTCAACTTGTTCGAGAACTTCTGCAAATTTCTCAAATTACACTTTGGTACTGAATATATTTTGTAAAAACAACGTTACAAATGTGCATTTATTTCGGAAGTAGGTTCCATAATTATATTCACTACCGAATTTTGAATAGCGATGAATATGAGGTTCATTTTAAGTTGCATGGCCAACGTCAACAATCGAAATTCAAATTATATTATTGAAACGTCGCAACGGGAACTATATGCTGAAAAAAAAAAATAAAAAAAATAAACAGAGAGTGTGCTTGTGACCATACACACCTGATGTGAAACTTATATCGCTAAATGTGGATGTTAAATTGAATATGTGCAGTAGATAAGTCTATTCATTCATTTAAAAAGTTTTCATAACGCAATCCAATCCAACGTTTACTAATTTTAAAGTTTTTGTTTGCATATCGTTACAACTAAGATTTTAAGATTTAGTTTATTCAACTGCTTCAGTAGTCTAGTGTCTGTGAAAGACCTAGCTTTATCAGTTCAGTTACCAGGTCCAACGTGGCCATATAACTATTCACTTTAAGTTGAGAGAATTCAAAAAATGATTCTATCTCGACAACAGTGCCACCTATCCTATCTTTCAAACTGGCAACCAAAAAATACATCCAAAAAATTTCATTGAAATCGGTTAAGTGGCTTAGAAGATCCACAACAGCGCCACCTATCGGTTCCAAGACTATCCTATATTTTAAACTACACCCAACCATTTACACCTCAAAATGTCATTGCAATCGGGAGTCAAGAGCGGCGGCAATAAATAGCGCGTCATCTCCTTTTCATTCGAGTCGATTTTACTCCCAAGTCGCGCCAAGAGATGTTTCATTCACATCAAAAAGCATAATTAACAAACAACCCGATGGAGCGCTTAGGATAGTAAAAATAAATAAATAGTTGGCGCAACAGGTCCGGAGGGACCAAAGTTGGAATTTGGGTTTTTGCGGGATTCGAACCTCGAACCCTCGCTTAGTAGTCCAACACACTAATCACTAAGCCACTGCGCCTACTTAGGATAGTAGCTTAGGATAGTAGCTTAAGAATAATTGTACTTTCTGCTTCAAATACTATTGAGTGCAATACTATCAATAGTTTGATGATTGTAAAACTGCTTCGCTAATTTGAATCTTCTTATGGATGGCAAAACTTAGCACGAGCAGGATACTAAGAGCACGTGTATCGATTTTAGAATTTACGGCGTAAATATATTGATCCAAGTATTCAATCAATTTTCTTTTTATTTTCGGTTCTTATTTTCTTTCTAAACACTCTAACCCCAACCAAGATAAAAAAAACTCATAATTTACTGAGATAGCCCGGACATACGTCTTACGTGGCCGAGTGCCGATATTGGGGACGTTCAAGTATCTAGTTTAGTAAGTTTGACAGCCGTCTGAGTAGATGTATCTAGTGACGTTCCTGACCAATCTAGTTTTTGCGTTCAGATAACATCCTATCCAGACCAATATAGTCGACTTAATATAACCAGATTCTTGAATGTGCCCTTTGATATAAACAATCTCGAACACACTACTCGAACTCGTATGCCCGAGCTGCCAAATGACAGTCCTATAGTGCTACCAACTACTTAAGAACTGGGTATGTTCTCTTTAAGTCTGCGAGGCATAATAATTCCGCTTACACCGCTTAAAATTACCCAATAGTATAATTTGTTATGTATTGTGCTTTCGGAGCAAGTGTTTTACAACAGAGAAATTTGTTTTTCACCACAGTTGAGTCAGAATTCAGAAACCATAACCGACTTGAAAGCAAATATTCGTCGTGTTACTGTCAATATTCGGCTCTATAGCAGCTCAAAAGCGTTTGGAATTCGGACGCTTTGTTCGAGCCAGCTGCTTCTGTATGTTCAACATCCATTGTAAACAGTATTAGTATATAATAGTGTTTCTAACAAAGGCTAGGTTTACAACGAGTTTTATGTGTCTTGCATTTCATTTTCATTTTAAACTTGTAAACCTTTTAAAACAACACCTATACAACAATTTCAGTATTAAGGTTTTCTACTAATTCTATCCAAATTTTAAACCGGAAACAGTATAAGTATTTCTATACACCAACCAAGGTGAATAATGCCATTGTTGTAGTCTGTGCGCTCAACGTGCTAGCTGATACAACAACCGGTTACGGCAGTTTGCTAGAAAATGTTTTTGCCTTATAGGAAAATTTGTTTTGAATTCTTAAGCACCCTGTTGCAGCAGATTGTCTTTGAATAAAGTTAAAATGAAATAAAATATATATCAAGACACTGATTTTATTAAAAGGTAGAAGGACTGGATGCAGTCTGTAGATCTAATTTTCCATTGGATTTTCGAAAAGGAATAGCTAAGTGCAGTATATATTTATTGCATTGTATCCTAGGTAGGTACTCACTCATAGTAAAACGGCAAACCAAAAATTATCCAGCACAATAATTCAGCTATCAGTTCCATTACCTCAAGCAAATTAATCCATAATGTGGTATTCGATTGGAGGGTCTCTGAGCACTTTGTTTGCTCTCAAAGCACTTTCTATGTTCGCTTGGTAAGAACAATCTTTTTCAGATTTCAAAACACTTTTGCGAATCAAGATATTCTCTCAGATTTACCAACACAGTGCGTTTGACAACTGGTGGAGGGCGTTTAGGTTTTCGTGAATTTTTTTCTACATCAAAGAAAGGCATTGCATCGGGTGAATCTATTTTTGTAAATTATTTATGTATAAATATTTAGAAATCAATCAGGACGCAAATTTCGAATGTTTTAATCTAAAATTTAACCAGTGAATGAAAAACGTTTTGAAAAGTGTTGAAGGCTACACTTATTCGAATCGCAAGAATTATCACAAAAAAGAATAAGTGACGTTTTTATGTTCGATTAGCCACACGAAATCTGAGGGCGAATCTCAAGAAGCCCAATTCGACTGTGTGTTTTTGGATGACTTATTTAGTGAGCATTGTTCTGGTACAGTAAATAAAAACGAAGTAGATTCGACCAAAAAAGTGAAGTAGATTCAAGAAAAGGAAAGTAGATTTCAAAATCATAGCTTTAATAATTTTAAGTAATTTTTTTTTTTGAAATGTAAATCTGGGCTTACATGAAAGAGTGTTAACATTTTTTTTAAATATTTGCATTTAATGCATTGGACGAGAAAATAGAGAAGTTTGGATACCTTGTTGATGTAAAATGTCGACTAGATTTGTCGGGACTAGGTATCCGAACGCGTTGACTAGGCAACTTGAATTGTTTTTTTTTTTATTTTGGCGGTAAGCGTTATCTTTGTTTGATTTTGGCCTTTTTTATTTGGAAAAGGCAATTGTAAAAATTGCTATTTTAAAATAAGTAGATTTAAAATGTAAGACGTTTGCCTATCACAATATAGCAGTATGCGAGCTAATGGTTGTTAAATATCGTGTGAAAATTATAAATTTGCAGAGTATAGCTTTATAAATGTGTAGGAGCATGTCAAAAAATTAAAGGATTAATTAATGTACACAATACTAGACCTTTATTTCAGATCACTTTAATTAAATGAATTCAAAATGGTTACAATTAAAACAATATGAGTACATATCTCACGAAGAAAGAAAAATCTTTTAACGTTTAACAAAAGAATTGGGATGACAGGTTGTCTCGCGCGAGTGCGCGTGAAAGCGAAAATTTACAAAATGGTAGGTTGGTTTGGTGCCGCACTCTTGTGGTCGATCCATGAAGTTGATGTTATTTATTTGTGTTTTACATTTGAATTTACAAATAACGAACCGGCGAACGCCACAGGCGGACCAGTAGGAATGCATTAAAGTGGGAGGGTCATGATTCCTATAATTCTGATCATAACCTTAACCTTGTCGTTTAAATGGAGAGAAGAAGAAAAGCTTTAGAAATGACATCTTTTTTCCCATCGGACATTTTTTCAACTCTTTAGCATTCTGCAGCGGCCACTTTGTTTATTTTAAATTTGCCTCTTCCAAATGTCAACTGAATATGCAGGCGGATTTTCTTAACTAGATATGTTGACTCCATAACGTCTCCTCCATAAACGTCAACTGCAAAACTATTCGCGTGACAACTTTGGGCCAATAAAAACTGAGCTACATCTGGTCAGTCAGCTGTCAGACTTACTAAACTAGGAATCCGAACGTCGCCAATTATTGAAAATGTTCCAGTTCTATTTATGAAAGATATGGAATAGAATCTGTGAAAAATGACATTAAATGTCGAACTGAACAAAATGTAACGTAACGTATATAATATTGGACTTTCGACAACTACTAGCAACACTATGACACTATGCCAATGATAGAACTATCGTGAGTCACTTGTTCTGAAACGGCAGCCTGAAAGTATGCAAGTAATTATATGCAAATTTAAAAACTGCCAAAGGGAGTTTAATGTGGTATTCGATTGGGCGCTCTTTTTTTGCTCTCAGAGGACTTTTTATGTTCGTTTGTTACGAAAAAAGCAATCTTTTTAAGATTTCAGTGCACTTTTGCGAATCCTGATTTTTTTCTCAGATTTCCTTTCAGATTTACCAATACAAGTGCGTTTGAGTTTGACAACTGGTGGAGTTTATTTATGATTGCTTGAAGTTTTTCTACTACAAAGAAAGGCATTGCATCGGGTGTATCTATTTTTGTAAATTATTTATGTAAAATATTTAGAAATCTATCGGCATGCGGGTGGTTTTTGATGCTGCCTTTAAAACCACAGACAGGATCCTTAAACGAACATCTCATGGTTGGACCTAAAACGCAAGCAGATATAATGGACATCATCTTAAAATGGAGGAGGTACAAGATTACCTTAACGGCTGACATCGAAAAGATGTATAGGAAAATCAAGATCAGTCAAGCAGATTCTTATTATCAGCTAATTTTCTGGCGGGAGAGCAAGATGGATCCCATAAAGATGTATCGGTTGAAGACGGTGACTTTTGGGACGGCCTCTGCTCCGTATTTGGCAACTCGCACGCTAAAAATGTTGCCTGATGATGAAACGGATACTTATTCAAATGATACGCGAGGATATGTATACACCGAAAGAAAATTCATTAGTTGAATTAACTATTTTCCGTGATTAATCCGAAATTTTTTTAAAAATGTTAAAATAAATCATGTATATGATGGAATCAAATAACGAAACGTTATTAATTCAACTATCCAAACATTGTTGAACAAAATTGTATTAAAGATCATGAAAATGTTCAGTTTGAAAATGTGTTAACATTCTTTTTTTAATACATCAGCCCTTGATTAGCTTCAAAATTGATAAAATTATCGCAAACATTTTTATAATAAAATAATAAATGCATCCCTATAACTTAAAGTTTTGGCTAAGAATTCTGTATTACATTTTATGCTTTTAAAAATAACTGCGATGATATCATCACTGATATTTTAAAGCCAAAATTACCTGTAAACTTGTTATGACATGATAAATCAGAGAAAAAGGGTTACTGTCCAGTTATAATTTCAGGACAGGGTGTTTTTGATTTGCTCATCGATCCACTGGAGTGCGCTACACCCTGTCCATATTTTTCTAACAGAATTTTACTACATAAGTGATGAGTTTAAAACAAAAGTTATTTGCGTACCTATATTAAGAAATAGTTGTTATATATTCGACATGGTTCAAACGAACATAGCCATGAACAAATAACCAAAAAACATTGTCAAACTATAACATCAGCACTTTACTAGCAAAAGTAATAAGTTTATCACAAACATATTAAAAGCGCAATGAAAATGTGATTCCTTAAACACGTAATAGTTTGAGCCGTCACAAATGTTATCAAGAAAACACATATCTATAACAGTTACAGTGTAAACGTGTAGCTACTCTTCCTTTCTAAACTGAGGATTACTATGTAATGTGATCAAATTATGATAAACATACTCAACATACTATGCAAACGTTGTTAATTATCCCCATAATATTCTGTTCAAGCACAAAGGTGTTCAAAGAAGCACAAACATTTTCGAGATACAATATATGTAGTCAATTTTCACTACAGACAGGATAAAATTATCACATACATACTCATAAATCATGACAATCCAGGTTGACCGATCACAAACATGATTAAAATAGGATTATTTGTGTTTATGGGCATAATCCAGTCATCCCTATCGAAGTAATCGTCACTTTCCAATAGTCTTCTTAAGGAAACGTTATAGTATCGGAAGTGCTCGCGAAATGCTATATGTAATTAATTAATATAAATCAGTGAATAATTATTGTGAAATACATTTTGTGATTAACTTTAAAAGACCATATTAATAAAAGAATCAAATTATCAATAGTTGAATGCTCGGTGAAATATGGAGGGTGCTCAAGATTTTTTTACCGACGATTTTGAAGAAATAGAAACTATTGCTCAGGAAAATAGTTCACTTGAGTATCTTGTTATTGGTGAAATGTCGTCTAATTATAATATGGTATCGGAAAGCGTACGACATAATGAAAATATCAGTGAAAATAATATCAATCACGAATTGAGGAATTTACTCTCGTCATGGGGCTTTGTTGACATGTATGAATATTTTCTGAGTATGGACGTGACGGTAGAGGTATTAAGGTTTATTGACGACGAAGATATAAAAGAAATTTTCGCAAGCAAATCGTTAGGAGTAAGAGCTGAATTCAAACACAAACTCCGTCAATGGCGAGCTAAAAACGTAAGGAGTTCGCAATCCTGCAGTTAATAAATTCTCATTTTATCGTTGTTTTTTTTTAGGAAACAGATACTCCTTCTGAACCAGTATCGGTAGTGAAATATGTAAAGAATGTATTAGAAGAAATACAAGAGCAACAAATGCTTGTTATTCAAAAATTGTTGGAATATATTCGTGAGCGTTCTACGACCACAGAAAAATGTTCCGATATTTCATCAACACCATCTCCATCTACATCCAATCCACCTTCGCCGAGCATAGACTTTGGACAATTTGTATACTAAACCTGTAGGTATACTACTTCTTTTTCCTTCCAAAGTTTCTCTACGTACCTATGTATTCGTTTTTCTGTTTTTAAGTGTTTACATATTTTGTTTAATATATATATAATATGATATTGATGAAATTCTTCAATCATTTCCATCTGGAAATTTTGTTTTCAATGATTTCGAACAACATAAAAAAATTGGGGAAACTTCAAGAACCATTTTAATAAAAAGCATACCATCGTGGTTTATTCAAAATAAAAAACCGATTACCCGAAAAGAATTCGCCTACATTGCTGGGAGAATAAAAGAGCGATTCAACGAAGATCAGGTAATTATTATTGGTTTAATTTCTTTCATGCAGTTACATATTATCATAATAATTTCAGAACATTTATTTTGCACCACCAAAGCCTGGTTCAAATGAGAATCCGTCCGGAAGACTATACAGCCATTATTACAACAGTAAGCGACGTCATCAAAAAATTGGTTTGCATCCTTCCAGGAAGGAAACAGTAGCAGGAACCAGCTATGTTCCTTCTTTGCAACTACAAGAATTGCAAACAAATCAAGGTATTGAAACACAATATAATTATAAAACGACTTCTAGAAAGAATTTGCCCTATACCCTAGGTATACAATCTAGTTTAATGTATTCTCGGAGATTTGTGTCCAAAGTAGGTATTTCATTTAAAATTTTCGAAATTCCAACATCTGACAATTTTTTCGTAGATCATAAAAGTTTTTCTAAATTGAAAAATTTTGGAAGATACGAGTTTTTAACTAATGAACGTTACTTTAATTGCTTGACCTATTGTAAAATTGCAAATCATGTAATAGAATTAAAATTTACCGCATTGAACGTGTTTTAATAAACGAAAATACTCCGTATATATTTTGTGAACAAGTTCATATATCAGAATCTAACGATCACTTCAGTTCATTTGAAGTACTAGATACCACAGACAACTATTACATTTTTAAAATTAATGAATTTGATGGTCCACCTATTCAGTTATATTCAAACCCAATTGGTAAAAAATTTACTTTCCCAAAATATTTTTAAAACTTTATTTTCTTAGTGTTGCTTGTCAGTATATCTACTTTATTATTTTCTTTGTAGTACTATAAGCATTTATGTTATGTAACTGTATTAAGTTAATTATAAAATATTAATAAAATAAAAACAAAAGTTTGAAAAAATGTATAATGTTCCTGTTTTATTAATACATTAGGGAATATTTACGCTTGATATATCACGTAAGTACCTATGACTGGGGCCAAATATTAGACGTGCTAGTATTATAATGATCGCGAATGTTCTACAACTCAAACATTTGACATTGATCACAAACATTGAAAGGTAAACATGAAAGCAAAAAATATTGCTATTGGAATAATTATATAAATGATACCTTTGTAATCACGGACCGTGCTTGACTGACAAAGTTTGTCATCATTTTTTTTTATCATATAAGTGATCAAGTAAACTTTTCATGTTGGGTTAACCTCGCACACCAGAAAATGGAGCTGTTTAACCAACCAATGCACGTGATCACTTTTTCACTAACACTTTACCGAAAGCATCACATCCGTGATCAAATTAAGATGGTATAAAGTAAAACATGGTGGTAGTTTAAACACGAAATCAACTACGGGGTTGTTAAATTGAGTAATGAACGTGATAACTTTTAAATAAAACAAAATGACAACGCAACCTTAGTTGAATTGATCATGTTTGAAGTTGACGCATTTTCAACTAATGAAAATAGTTGATTTTACCAATGAAATTCTATCGGTGATCGACGACTTAGTCAGTGGAGCAGACACAACAGCAGAGGCCAAACAGAAGCTTACTAAAATCGTAAATCTACTCTTATCAGCTGGATTTAATTTACACAAGTGGGGAAGCAACTACGAAGATGTTTTAAGCCAGCGCAAAGATCGCGAAAAGGATTTCGTGCAGCCGTTTGAGTCTTCCAAATGTATTAAAACGTTAGGCATAAAATGGCTTCCATCTATCGATTCGTTCTCATTTCAGTGGGTCCATTCCAAGTCTTCTGAAGTCACAAAGCGTATCATCCTTTCAACGACTGTTAATCCATTAGGTTGTATATCTCCTTGCGTGATTCCAGCAAAAACTATGGTTGAAAGTTTTGACATCGGATGCACCAGTTCCAGTTCAGCTCAGCTCTGATCCTCTAATCACTTCTCTTAGAAAGACGCATCCGAAAATAAGAATTTCATTTTGAAAAGAGACGTTAGAAATGCTTCTTCCAGAGGCTGCAGAATGATAAAAATCTAGCGAATAGTTTTTGAACAATAAAAAAAAAAATCAAATAGAAAAAAAGCGTTTTTTTTTTTTCAAAAATATACGCCAAAATTAATACAAATCAATTAGAAACTGTATTTTATTTAATAAATATTAATTTGAAGTTGAAAAAGTAACTAAGGTAACGAAAAATAATTTTGGCCAGGTTTTTCATCCAAATACTCCTATGTGCGGCATGCAAATTTAAATTTAAATTTTTAATACAAAATTTAACCAGTGAATGGAAGACGCTTTCAAAAGTGTCGAAGGCTACACTTATTCGAATCGCACGAACATCAACACAAAAAAGAGCAAGTGAAGTTTTTGTGTTCGATTAGCCACACGAAATCTGAAATCTGAGAGCGAATCTGAAGCAGCCCAATCGAATACCACATCAGTACCTAGTTGCAATTTTGTACTGGGTAAAAACTTACTTTACTGAGAAAACTGTTCATTTAAACAGACCTTACATCTCGTTAGTTCTTTCACGACTAAAGATTGTGCCTCAGAATTATACGTGTTGTTATTTTTCTTCAATATAAGGAAATATGTATTTGATATAATAATCCGCTGGTGAAAGGGATATGCCTCTAAATTCTTTACGGGGCTTCTCACTTAACTAAATATATCTACACCACGATTTTACCAGTTTAAAATAAATACACAAAGTTCAGATGCGACGCTCAATGTAAGTAGCATTTTATTCAGAAAGCAGAAACAAATCAAACTCCCCGTCATCATATTGCATAAGGATCGACGACAATTTCCCCCATCGTATACAAGAGGTGTTAACGTTTTAACACCTTTGAGCGATTTTATCTCACAACAAATAACGGGATCAAGCCTCACATGAACGAGTTGAATAAATTATATAACGATGGGACTGTGCGCTAAGCAAAATGTCAACAACCATCGCAAGCGGAGGAACATGAATGAACCTACAACAAGCACATCGCTGTTTACCCCAAGAGTACTCGTATCCTGTGTTTGTTTTCAAAACCATGGTACAAGTGTTGTTGTCTAAAGCGGAATATTTGTAATGTCACTTTGCAAGTCGGTGGACTTGTGTTCTTCCTGATTATGGTTGAAAAACGTGCTAATTGGGAGAATTAGAGGCACGCGATTATTTCACATTAGAAGCATAGAAAGAATTTTTTTATATTCAAGGTCAAGTAAAATCGGATCACATACAGCCTAAGAGATGATGCTCAACTAATTCAACTAACTGTCCTCAAAAAGAACTTCTGTCTAAACAGATCTACGCCTTTTGTAGGCAGATATTTCGTGTTGAGAACGGGCGTCGGGTTGCTTAGGAAGAAGTTCATGTTGAGGGCAATCAGTTGCTATTCAGCATGACGAACTACATTTTATTCACCGTCTTCATCATCATTGTCAGGCGGGTACATTCCCGTCTCACCATAAACTATTTCCAAAGCTTTACTCCGTTAAAACCCACATATTATGAAGGCGCAGTGGCTTAGCGGTAGTGTGTTATCGACTATACTGAGCAAGAGGTCGCAGGATCGATTCCATCTTAACATCCGAGAGTATAACTGTCGCTTCGACTCGGCATAGAACTGTAGATCCCTTCCATTCGTCCCAAAAATTAAAAACTCGCACTAAACGAATGGTTGTGAAAAGCTAGGCCTGGGGTCCCTACGGGCCTGTTGCTCTAACTATTTATATATTTATTTATCATCACTACATAGTATAAAACAAAGTCGCTTTCTCTGTCCCTTTGTATGCTTGAATCCTTAAAACTACGCAACGGATTTTGATGCGGTTTTTTTTAATAGATAGAGTGATTGAATAGGAAGGTTTATATGTATAATAACATCCATTAAATAGTGGAGAAATACTGTTTCGGTTTCTAATGCTATGTCGTAAATAATTGTATATAAAATGCCACGCATAAACCGATTTCAACACACGACTCGGTTTCGGATCTCGGTTCGGTTGGTTCGATAGAAGGTAGATGTGAGAAAAATAAATACATTAATGAGCATGCAAAGTCCAATTGGAAAGCTGTGCTCTTCTCTTTACTCCTGTTTTCTTTCATGTGTTATGAATTATTTATGATATGATTATGAGCGAGGGTGGTTTTTGTCAATTGAGTGAGTCGATAGGTAAATCGGTTTGAATGAACCGTATACGTACGTATTATATCCCTATAGCACTTTGAATTTAGCAGCGATCGGACGTGTTTATTATCGGAGCTCTCTAGCGATTGTCGATTATCTTTTGTTTTTAGTCGCACGAATAGCAAATTATTTTTTACAAGACGTCTGTGTGTGGAAGCACTGGATAGGACAATGCGCAATTTGCGCAACAAAAATTCACCTATGGGTGGATGTACATTTCTGTTCTCAGGAGATTTCCGTCAAATCCTACCAGTTGTGACTCGAGGAACACGTGCTGACGAAATAAATGCTTCCCTAAAAAGATCCAACCTTTGGCCAAATGTCAATAAATTAGAGCTTAAAACTAATATGAGGGTTTCGTCATCTTCACGTGAGAACAAACTGAGGGAAGGATTAACCTAGAAACCCGTGTTTTGATAGACAACATCCAAGAGTTAGTCAACAATGTCTATCCTGACATTGATAACATAAGTTATAAGACAATATCTTGGTATAGGGAAAGGGGAATTGTTTTACTCCAAATTTAACGCGTGCGGGCCACGGGCAGTAATGAATAAATCAAAACTGGATTACTGGATCGATTTTAAGCATTTTTTCAGTGAGTGACATAGGCTATATATTTTATATCCGTGCGAAGCCGGGGCGGGTCGCTAGTTTTATATATACACTTTCTGACAGTAAAAGTCAAGTTTGTTATTGTTCTTAAACTGCAAAAATGTTGACATTGTCAAATCAGCAACTTGGTGGACAGTTGTGGTGGTCGAATTAAAACAGACATTTGTTAAAAAATGTCAAAAAGTAATTGATTTTATGTCCTTAATGCAATAGCTGCCCATTGTTACGTTCAGTCCGATACTTGGTCTTGCTGTCATTCACAAGTTAACTGCACGGAGTTCTGTCAACGATTTCAACTTTATCACTATCGCAAGTAGCTAGTCATAACCCAATTTATGGAGAAGAGCATCGTCAAGACTAAAACTTTTGTGAAAACTAATTTTAAGATGGTTTGGGACCTTAATTCAACAGCAAGCGTTCTCCATCGTCAGTTTGCACAACTATAAACCGCACTCTGCATAGCTTGTCTCTGCAAACACTCCTTTATGCGGCTTTAAAATCTTTAAATGGATGGTGCTTATCGAATTGAAATTCTTTATATTATGATTATTATATTGAATTGTTAATAGTTAATTATTTTTATTTGTTCATTTATTTATTTGTTAATTTAATTAATTGCTAATTCATTTATTTGTTAATTTATTTATTTGTTAATTTATTTATTTGTTAAAATATTTGTTTAAGTATTAAGTTGTTATTTTATTTATTTTTTAATTTTTATTTATACTTTTTTTTTCTATTAAATTTTGGGTTTTTCTCGTTGTTTCCCTCAAAAATAAAAATTTTACTTATAAAATAGAAATATTTAAGCCACTAAATAATGTTTCAGTAGAAAGATATCTTAAGTTATCATATCTCTGTATTGTAAATTGTGCGGCAACAAGCCCATGTACTTAGTTTATAAACGAAATAAATATCTATCTATATATAATTAATTAACATAAAATATTAAATAAATATATTAACGTAATTTTTGTGAGTAGGTACTATAGCTGCGAGGGCTTTCGGCTCGACTTCTTTATAGCTCAGCTTCTTATAGCAAAGCCAGATGTTTACTTTAGCTCCCAGAGAAGAAGTCTTCTCCCAATCGTTTAAATATTTCAACTTGTAGTGACTTTTTAAAAATATTGGCTTTCATCAACCACATTGAATCGTTCTTTAATCCTGTCATCAGAATTTCGGTTTTCTTCTCCGTTTAACATTCTTTGACTTTGCTACAAGGATTTCTGTTTGGCGGTTCTTGTTGCTTTCTGTTTTAAGCAAAGTTCAATTAATATCTAGTGCGGCAGATATCTCTATACTTAGTCTAACCAAAGAAAACAAGTAAATACTTCTGTCTATGGAACACATTGTAAATCCAAAGATAAAGTGATGAAGTGACTATTATTCCAGAAGATGTCATTAAGTGAAACTAAGGATGCAATGTAAGCCAGATGAGATTGGTACACATCTTCGCAGATATAGGAAGTCAAACATCTCATATCCGATCCTTATTTGACTGATGAAATGGCTCAAACTATATCGCAACTGTGCAAAAAACATACCGGACATGAGTTGGGGTCATACGCACAAATTCATTCACCAAATCGTTGGTGAAAATTCTAGTTATCTTATTTGAATTTCATATATACTTTTTCAAAAGCAAATTCTTATAAGGGAGATGCCATTTTGTGTCATTATTCGTCACCCTCGCAAAGCCATGCTTACATACAGCCATATACAATGTGTCTCCTTCTGGAGCAAACAATAGATATAGGTACATATATGAAATGTCTGTGAACGCATAAGACTGCTTCGCTATTCGTTTCCCTTACAAGAGTCGTAAAAAATAAAAGTCACCGAGATTTATGAGTACCCCCATTGTGTGCGCGGACGAAGCTGTAAAATGGCTGCATGGTGGGGTCCTACAGATAAGAAAAGATTTCAATTTATATGGCTTCCATTCGAATAAGCAGACGATCTGTCAGCGGAAGTATAAGAAATTCAATGCGTCTGATGCCATGTATCCGCATATTTTATCAGGAGAGACATCCTTTTGAAACAGTACTCAAGTTTCGATTTGTGAATGGATGGCGTGTGATTTCAAAAGCATATTTTTATGGCCGACGATATGTCCTTTTTTGTACCATAGACTGTCATCCGTAGATGGTATATTGTCAAGGCTCTTTTTGGTAAACATCTACCACTGTGCATCATCCATGAGCTATACGACTTGTCAACGGACTTAGTATATTGACTTTGTATGCTTTGTCTGTGAATGATGATGCTTGAACAGTTTTTGGAAGAGACCTTTGAAATACGGAAAAGCATCTTTTTGCTGGGACAGAATTCATGTGAACTAATTTTCAAAAGCAGTTGTGAAGCAGCGAGTCGCATGTAAAATCAAAGGTTACTTGACTGAATTTGTTATTGCTTGCATGTAAAATTTACAAAATGAAGTGATGTTTTGCTCGCTCACGGATGCGGTAATTCGACTTTGTTCTCCAAAATATTAATTGAACCTTCGTAACTGTCGTCATGCCAATTTTGACTTGTTTTTCGATAGACATCCCTTCAAATTGACCATTATTGGTTTGATGATGCGAACTAATGATGACGAAAAAGCAATTTCACCTAGAAGCCAAAATAAATAAAATAAAAGCACACCAACAAAAGCACATAACCGCTCATCATAGGTGTGAAATGAAAAAAGTGCTCAAATTTATGACGTTTAAGAATATTTTTTTCCATTTTTCTACCGTACGGTGGCGGCCGGCCCCAAGGGTTATCTTCCTTGTTGAGGAAAACCAATTAAAATTAAGTTCCTTAAGTGTGATGGGAAAAGACGAATCAAACCTAAACTCAAAATGCTTTTCAAAGAGAAGAAAGGCTAAGGTACGTTGGCATAGCAGGAGCTATGGGCTTCTGCGCAACTATAGCTAGAGGAACTCCTCAACCTTCCTTCAGTACATAAAACTTCAGCAGATTGCTCCATAGAACTGAACAACGTGAACAAATTCAAACCAACTGATCTTAAGGGTCACATGAAAATTCAAAATATTATATCGAAGTTCCTGATTTCAATAAAACTGATTTCAAAATTTTGTGAGCAATCTCTCTGATTGATTACCGTACTGATTGCGTCCATGGGCGCCTGACATCCGCCATACAGGGGTTCACCCTGGGCGCCTTTGGAAATGGTTAAATACTGTCCGCAGGAATCAGTGGAATATCCGCCTTGGACATACAAAACGATTTGCCAAGCTGATTTACTGTGGAACTCTTTGCGAAGCAATGCTCCAGACGAAATCTCAGAAGGTCAAATATCCAGCACATTTTCAGACCGTCAAACAGCGCTTAAAGCTCTTGATTCATACAAATTCAATCCCGCAGACTTATCTGGAAATTAAAAATACTATCCAATAGTTGGCTGCTCACAATAAAGTCACTTTCTCATGGGTTCCAAGTGGCAAGGGATTTTCAGAAAATGGAAGCTCTTGGGACCTACTATTGTGAATATCGAAAAGAAACGCCTGAGACCAAAACGCTTGCCAAATGTGCTAAAAAAACGTATTCTTGCTAATTTACTTCAAGGACAGTTCTGGGTGAACGAACGCAGTGGCGTAGCGTGGGTTGGAGCCGCCCGGGCAGACCCAATTTATGCCCCCCCGTAATTTTTTCACACACTAAAAAAAACCTTGGTAAAATTTCTGAAATCCAATAACTGTATTTTTGATATTTCGAAATATGTATTTCGAAAACAAAAATGTACCGTAAGCTGGGGTTACTTTGTGCCTGCAGGGTTACTTTGTGCCAACCGTACTTTTGTACATTCAATTTCACTTTACCAATACTTTTACATAAAATATGAACGTTTTTTCACTGTGCAAGGCTGCTGGAAAAGCTTTCCATTAAATATTTTATATTCATCAATTTCTTTGTTTTTACGTTTTTGAATAATGACAATTTTTTGACGAAAAAATTCTATTGCGACAAATTTCATATACAACCAAAAAACTATAATCGCTACGGAATTGAAGGTGGGTTATATTATTTTATGATTTATTTGTGATAAATAATATTAAAGTTAATGTTAGTAAAACCTATTGTTTTCATTTTTACGTCCCCTTTTCAATAAGGTCGCAAGTTCATGGGGTAACTTTGTGCCACCATCCTTTGTGTTTAACTTGGCACAAAGCTACCCCCTGTGTATTGATTTTCTTTTGCACGTACAATGTTCTTGGTCCAAAGAAACCCCTTGTCTTTAATTTTAAATTTGAAGGTTCCAGAATTGAGCCAAAATGCCTCGAAAGTATATAAAAAGATAGGAGGACGGCCTTACAGCAATTTCACCCAGGAAGCTTTGAAAAAATCTGTGCAGGAAGTCCGAAGTGGCCGATTTTCAATTGAAAAAGCGAGCAAAAATTCGGTATTCATAGGAATACTCTAATAAATAAAGGATAAGATGCTCATTCAAATGTTGCGGGACGTCAAACCGTTTTCAGTGCCGAAAAAGAGTTGTTACTACATCCGCTTATGGTTTTCCAGTCACTTTTCTTCATCCAAGACGAATTGGCAAAAACTATTACGACATAATTATGGAGGAAATAAACTCCTTTCCAGAACAACATGCCTGGCCCTGAATGCATAATATCATTTCTGGACCAACACAAAGCTTTATAGCGTTTATAGCGTCCCCGAAATATCTTTTTCAAATTTTTATTTTTAACGCTTTTATTTTTTTTTATACATAATAGATATAAAAGAAATCCTTCACTTGTTTCTTTAAAAAATTTTGTTATGATGTGTTTTAATGGTATATGGGGTAAAATTCAACCAAACTTACATTTTGACAAGATTAGCGAAGGATTTCGTCAGCGGCACAAAGTTACCCCAAACGTGGGGCAACTTTGTGCCACACTTTAAAGGCTTACATGTTTAAAATCCTAAGCCCTTTCGAGAATTCGGGAACGTTGCCTTTATTGCTTAATGCTTACGATCAAAATGGTATATCTTATTTTGTTTATTTTATACAGAAATAAAAGTTTTTTTACAAAAACCTCAAAAACTGGCACAAAGTAACCCCAGTTTACGGTATTTCTAAGGTAAAAATGGTCATTCTAACTGAAAAGCGGTCTCAGTTTTTGTCTTTATTATCGTACAATAGATTTTTGAAAAAAAATATTTTTTTAAAATTAAATTTTCTTTATTTTTCTAGGAAAACAGCAATGAAGATTTTTACCAAAATGCGTAGTTGGAGTAAAATTTATGTTTTCAAAATTATTGTGAACTTAATCTTAAATGAGAATCACCGAAAACGATTATTTTAAAAACTGCTTATGTCTCGAAAACCCCCATTTTTATTTCGAAACAACTGTAAAAACTAAGTTATGCTTCCATCTCGGACATTAACTTATAGGTAGTCAGTTTTCTGCTATATGGCTAGGCAATTGTATTTTTCAAACTAAACATTGCAAAATTTTGTACGGTTTTGTCTGCGTAATTTTACAAAAACCGCTTTAACGATTTTGATCAAAATACATATTAACGACAATATCAGTATTCTAGTTAAGATCCCGTGTTTTGTTTTTTTCAAAAAATTCGAATAAATAAATTTTGTAATTATTTCTAAATTATTTCGAAAATGACTATCCAAAAGCCGATCTGTGTTGATATATATTTTTTTAAAACTCCGCACTTCCATTAAAAATACAATGCAGCAAATATTGTCCACTTCCACTTGCAGCGTTAAACAATCAGAAAATCCCACTTCATTTACACCCCCACACACGTCCATCGGGATATTCAGTTTATAACTTCTAATGCAAATTCAAAAACAAATCTCTGAATTCTTACATATACTCGTACATATATGTAAGGATATCTTATCCCCCCCCCTCGCTACGCCACTGAACGAAGGCCTTAACTAACTTATGTGCAAAAAATTGAATCAGATCTTTCACTACTACGTTCAGGGTTAGAATCTTTTTTTGGCGTGGACCTATATAAAAGGCTGACTAGGCTATCCTGTAAGTACGCACATATCGGTTGAATCTTCATTTTCGGAAGATGTAAATCGTTCATACAAGGGGCTATGGTATCTTGCCAAGACTCCCCAACTGGCGCAACAATAAGATGAAAAAAGCTGGTGGTAGGAAAATCTCCATCCATATGATCATGTCGAAGTTCAGGTAGCTCTATATATAAGCTTAAGACCAATAAGGCTGCTGCCAGCTGAGAAGATAACTCAATTCTACAATTCAGTCGAGTGTATGCCTAATAAGTTAAAAAAAATGGAGTAGCCTCAACTGCGCCAGTCAGAGAGGAACTATTCTCCTCAACATCGAGTACAAGATGTTCTGTTCGATTATGTGATTGTCTTAAGCCCTTTGTAAATAACGTGATTGAGGTCTAATACTTTGTACTTAATTAATTTAACAGATCTTCGCTGTACAGAGCCCTATATGCAACTGAAGCAGGGATATTCTTAGATAGATTTTTGGAAGCTGGGACATATTTGTAGTGTATTGTAGAGTCCTACAAAACATCACCTCCGCATATTTCAAGACCTTCAATGATGGTTAACCATCTGCGCTATGTGAACTCGTCGTTCTTCAATTTATTTTTTATAGCTAAGCCGACTTCTTCCATTCCGGAACTGTTTCTTCTTCATCTTTTAATTGTACTTGGTTTGTCTTTTGCCCTCTGCCAGTCGAGTGCAGGTGTGTATACTTAAAATGAAAACTAAAGCCCCACTGATGCAAGTTTCTAATTGAACCCATCTTGTATTCCGGTGTGAGGGCCCTCTTCAAACCTTTAAAAGTTAAGACTTTGACGAATATTTTATTCACTGTCTTAAGAAACATTTCACAAACAGTAAGATATTATTTTCTGTTTTCTTTAAGGACCTTTTTTGATTTCGTGCCAGGAATTTTAACTCCCATGGACAGCGTGTTACTAGAGGGTTGGAAAATGTAATCGAAAGCCATCCACCTCATGCCATTAACCTCTGCACAAACGCACGTACAAACATTTGGTCCGTCGAACCCCTCTGGACCGTTCCACTCAGTAATGAAGGAAAATTGTAATTGTGTCCGATGGGATATAAAATGGCTGGAGATTTTCACAATAAAAACATCGCCAGGGATGGTGGTATCAAGGGATGCTTATAGGAACAGCCGACCAAACAAAAATAATATCCCTGACATGGCGCGTTAGGGGCGCACAAAATTCGGTACCAAGTGCAATAAATGGTTTTATCGCCTTCTGCCATTATGTTCGATATTTGAGTGCGACGACGGCCGGCGGCGGCCCTGCGCATCTCCTTGTGATGAAAATGGAAAATTCGTGTTCTATGAAAATTTTGTACATATAAAACATACATAACTGTACTTGTGCTATATGTTGAATGTATTAGACCGCGTGTAGGTATATATCTTATGTTTGTACATAAAAGATAAAACACAGTTAACATTAAGATGGCCATATCGAAATTGGAGTGCTCTTCATGTCGGGTGGTTTTATTTTCGTTTCCGGAAAACTCGTAAAATCGAGCAAAATCCATCTCCCGACGTTCGTTTCGTATTATATGGAGTTTTGGCAAATGAGTTTTCCAAAAACTTTTATACGTAATCTTCTTGGGTGTTGTGCGCTAAAGCAATTTACCATTTTACGAGAGGACAACCCTCTGCAGCGCACTCATGCGTTCGTTTAATTAAGGCGGCAAATCGGGAACTCGGCTGGGAGAAATCCTGCAGAAGCCTTTAAATTGATCCTGAAAGTCCACTTTAAATGCGTCTGTGGAATTTCTTATAGGAAGCCTTGAAGGAATTATCTTCTATATCGGATAGTCTTACTGACTAAAGTGCCTGAACGGATCAGTAGCTCCAAATAATTCTTCACTAAAAAAGAGCGATAGTCAGAATGGGAATGAGGGCTATTTTAACTATGAAGCTGTTATGCATTATCCACAATCAGTCAAAGTTGGTAGAGGCCTTGACTAAACTTTTAGGGAGCACCCCCACCTTTACATGCAAATTGACTGTTGCATTTTTAGTTTTTGGACGCGTTTTTGGGAGTTTTAGAATCGTTTTTGTTCCCTTTTTGGGCGCGTTTTTGGACTTTTTATGGACACCTTTTTAAATTGTTTTTCTACTTTTTTTTTCATACGTTTCGGTGGGTTTTTCGATACGGTTTGGATGCGTTTTGGGCACGTTATGGTCTCGAGGACATATTTTTGAACGCATTTTGGGCTCTTCTTCATATTTTGTGACGCATTCCGGGCGGATTTTCTGAAATTTTTGCGTTGCGTTTTTTGGCATTTTTTAAATTTTTTGAAGAGACTGCGGAGACGAAGAGGTTCATGAGGAGACACCTCACTTCCTCTGTCATTGCCCAAGCCTCTGTCCCTTGAGGAACAGAACATACTTGGAAGCTATTACCTTCATGATTTACGAGAACTTTCTGATATTACACTTTCTGATCTTAACAGGTTTTTGAGGACATCCAGATGACTAGATGGCGTCGGGTAAATACAAGAAGGAGAGACATGGGCTATAACCATCTACAACACCAACGGTTAACCCCAAAAAAATGGGGTTAGGGTTAGGGTTTCCCCGGCTCTACCAACCCGTAAATCTAACCTAACTTAACCTGGCATTTTGTCGATGCGTTTGAAGGGTTTTCTAGCGTTTTAGACTTTTTTTCGACGCTTTTTTGCCACCTTTTCGGGTGGGATTTTGATTGCGTTCCTTGAATCCTTTTCAGACCCGTTTTTGAATGCATTTAAAGACTTGTTTGTACGCATTTTTCAACATCCTTTAACACATTTGTTGTATGTTTTTTACTTCTTTACGGCGCTTCTATTGAACGCAATTCTAGACTTGTTTTCGATTCGTTTTGGAGCGCGTTTTTGAATGTCTCTTTGATGCGTTTTTGGCGATTTTTTGCTTCATCTTGAAGCGGTTATTGGTGTTTTTGACTCGTTTTCGACCCTTTTTTGGATGCATTCTTGGACAAATATTGGACACATTTTTCCACATCTTTTATGCATGCAATTTTTCATTTGTTTTCGGCGCGGTTATTGACGGGCTTGCGAGCGCAATTTTAGACTCATATTCTTTGCGTTTCTGAGCGCCTTTCTGGAAACTTCTTTGACATGATTTTCATCTATTTTGTGGCCAAGTTTTCAACGAGTTCTTAAATTAATTTTCGACGCGTTTTTCGAAGTCTTTTTATACTTGTTTTCGACGCTTTTTGACGTTTTTGACGTTTTTGCTACAAAAGACCTAGTTGACCATCTTGTGAAGCACTAGTTTTGTCTATATACACAGATGGAGGCATACCTATGTACAAGTTGTCTAGATACTTAACCCAATTAACATGTCTAGCATGACGAGATCACAAATTATAAGTTTTTTTACATCTTGTGGCTGTTTTATGAAACCACCCAACGATGTCCAACTGCAGTCCTTATTATATAACCCTATCAATTGGTCCACAATAAAAATGCAATCTATGTCTTGTTTACAGTATCGCATTGTTCAACACAGTAGCTCATGTCTTCTGATCTCCGAAAACATCCTTTCACTTTACATGGACGTATACCTTCGCAATCCTTTCTAGCTCTCACCGAATTCTTGGGAAAGTGAATTCCTCTGTAAAAAAGAAACGCCAACAATCCAGTTGGACTCAGACCTGCTACTGTGATCGAAAGACGGACACACACATATCAACCAAATTTTCGTGGAAATCTAAACCCAACGAGAATCGAAATATCACACTCTTTTTTACACTTGATCTCGGTTTGCATAGCAAATGAGCGGCCAAATTGAGCATGAAACTGTGTGGCAACAATCTGGCATGTTTGGGTCATCTGGTTGTAAATCTGTAGAGAGTTTTATGACCCCTTGTAAACAAACTTTCGATTTCCGTTCTTCATGTACGCCGACTTGTGTCGGTTTGGTTTCCAATTGGGAAGATATTTGGAATTTTCGTTTACATCAGTTACCGCAGAGCAAACGCTTCATTTGAATACTAGGTGTTGGTCGGCCATTCTTTTGCGAACGGAAAGTCGATTCAAGTTCATGGACCTGGTTCTGATATGGGAGGATATTGGTGTAGTGTAGATAAATGATATTTTGTAGAAGCTGAAGCAAATGCCAATTTTTACATTGAATTTAGATGATTTTATATTTCCTTCAAACACTGCTATAGTTCTCTTGTCCATTCTTCATGCTCCGCTATTATCTTTCTAACAACTTTTTGTGCTTTATGGGTTTTTGTGTTTGGGTCCTATTCGGAACGCTATCTATGCGAATGGTAGCATTTCAGGGAAGACACGTCAATCCTATGAACATTGAGCTTCAGAATAGAAAAATCAACTTCCAAACTTACTTCTTCCAAGCAGTGGAGAAAATTAGAAAATATTGCCGACCATGCTTAGATATATCTCTAAAATTATTATTTATGTTTATTAAAAGTTATAAATTTAGTTCGTTAATTATGAAACTAAATTAATAAATGTATTATATTTAACTAATTTTTTTTTTGAATTAATGGATTTATATATTTTTTTAATATTAACTGACCAAAATGTCGCAACACCCTAGCTAGTAAGAACAAAGTCTCTCTTATTTGGGTACCGGGACACGAAGGCGTAACGGGTGACGAAAGAGCAGATGAACTAGCAAGGAAAGGTGCTGGGAAAAAAGGACAACCACCAGAAAAAGAAATAGGCGTACTACTGACGACTATTAAAACAGCAATAAATCAACGAGCCAAGGTTGATTTTAAGAGATACTAGGAACACCTAGAAACATGCAGAGTGACCAAACTAATGGTAGAAACACCAACCAATAAATTGGCAAAAAGAGCGTTAAACTCTGGAAGAGCGCAATTAAGAATGATGGTCGGACTTATTTCAGGACACATCAACAAACACGCAAATAGAATCGGCATTTCAGAAACATCGATTTACCCAAACTTCCAGGAGGAAGAGGAAGATATAGAACACTTTCTCTGCCACTGTCCAGCTACAGCGAGGCTACGTAATAAAATTCTTGGAGCAGACCTGATACCAGACCTTACATGCCTCAGAAAAATGTAACTAAGCGACATCATGGAGTTCTCTAAGCGAACAAACAGATTCGCTGAAAATACAAGCCCTACACACAGTGACTACCCATAATTTAACCAGCCCCCTTACCCCCTGTATCCTTTCACACATCCTAACAAAACGTTTTTTCCGACCGTTTACAGAATAAGAGGGGACCACAACGGGCCAACCAGCGGCCTCAGTGAAGAGTGAAAACTTACCCTCACCAACCAACCAACCAAAATGTCGCATTTCTTTTAATAAAGAAGCATTAAATGCATCATTTTAATAAACCAGTTACTATTATATTTAATCATTAATCAACTTTTTTCAATTATATTGAAAACTGAAAAGAAATACTACTAAAACGTACAAAAAAGTAGGTACGTCATTTTTTTTTAAAGTTCATAAATATTGCATTCAAATAATAATAAAAAAAAAAAATTGGTGCGACTGTATCCAAAAGTCCCGAGATATGTGTATATGTAAACACCGTACGTACGGTGTGTGTGCCTTGATACACGTCATTGAGAAAAGTGGGAATTGTAATAACCGTATTCTTGATATATTATGAAATAACAATAATTTATTCGTTCTGTGCTAGTTTCGGTAGAATAGATACAATCGGATTGTGGTAGCTGAAGTAAGACATGTACATTCGAGACTGTAATCTTTCTAGATTACGCTGGAAGACAGCATCGATGGTTTTCCGGTTGGGGTTCATTTGAAGATTAAATTTATCTTGCATAAAATCAATAAATGGTTAAGCTTCTGGAGTTGCAAAATTGATATTGAAGTCTCCGCTTATGATCTTTGGTAACAGATGATAATCTCCCTGCAGAATTCTTGAAATTTATTCTGAGTACGGTGCAAGGACGAAATGAAGAAATTTTATTTCACATCAACAAAAAGCTGAAATTAATATGCCCCAGCTCATAAATGTATGCAATGATAAAATGTATGCAATGATAAAACACAGTGACGCATTCCCTGTCCCCGGAAGTTAAATGTGTGGAATTACTCCACCAGATTCCAAAAAATGTATGCAATGATAAAACACAGTGACGCATTTCCGTCCCTGCAAGTTAAGTGTATGGAATTACTCCACCAGATTCCAATAACGCCCGCTTAGATGTTTACACATCAATCATATTATTCACTCCGAGTGTAAATTAAGTATAATTTAATTTTACACCCTGCCATTTAGTACCCATTTTCTAATCCCAATTTTGTTTGTCTACATTTATAATATTCACCCAAAAACATGTATTAACCGCTGGTTAGATAAATAAATAGTTGGCGCAATAGGTTCGGAGGGACCCTTGGCCTAGCTTCTCACAACCATTCGTTTTGTGTGAGTTTTTTTAATTTTAACGAATGGAAGGGACCTACAATTTTATTCCGACTCCAAACTGCTAATTGAGAAGCTCTTTATATAATATCCAATTTTCATAACCGTATATAAAGTTGGTTTCTTTGTATGTGGAGTTGAACTTCCATCACTTTAAAACTGCTCATCCTTAGAAGTTTTCAGAAAAATATGGACCCAAGTATGGACCAACATTTTGCTTTTATCTGATGATTGCAATCGGCGGTTGGTTAGTTGTCCTCCGAGAAGGCCGGCGGCCCAGACTATCGACATCCTCGCATAACTCACCCCTCGGTATCCAGGATGTCAGTGATACCGCCGGGCTTAACCCTCAACCCATGGTTGCCACTCGCCCTGTGTTTATGGTAACCCACTCCCTGTCCGGATTCATTTAGATGAAAATGAATTTAAAGTTGTCTGCCCATGGGTCGGTCTTCCATGGCGCACACAATTTTTCCACTTCAAACAGCCTTTACAACCTTTGATGTCAGCTCGCAGGTGTCTATATTGGGGAATATTTACATAAATGGACTATTGGTAATCGTATTCGTTCCATTTGTTTGTTTTCGTGGCTAAGCGGGAAATAATTTATACGACTTTGAGTATACAAACGGCCGTCCGCGTACATTCCGGTGGATTCCGCATTCCTAATTGCGATCACAGCTAGAATCAGGAGCCTACAACATCGCTACAGTTCTACAGCTACGGACTCCCACAACCGTTCTCATTGATTCTAAGCCAGCTTATTGTACCTATAATCTAAGTGTAAATTACTACACTAAACACGAATAGGGGTAACTAAAAAACGAATAGATCGTAAATGTGTAAAACACTCGCATCCAACACCTTCATCCACTTCAACCAATTGGTTAGAGGCGTTAACACGTTCGATAAAACATATATTTACAATTATTACTCCCCCAAGTGGAACCAATTAAAGTTTTCATGCCAGCAGATAGTTTTATAGTTTTATTGCGCTTGCCGCGGCATAATGTGTTCAGTGTTCGGCCTAAAGGAACTTAATTTAAATTGGTTTTCCTCAACAAGGAAGATAACCCTTGGCGCCGTCACCGCACGGTAGGAAAACGGGAAAAAATATTTTTAAACGTCATAAATTTGAGCACTCTTTTCATTTCACACCTATGACGAGTGGTTATGTATTTTTTTTTTGGTGTGCTTTTTTTTTTTGTTTTGTTTATTTTGGCTTCTGGGTGGAATAGCTTTTTCTTCATCATTGGTTCGCGTCATCAAATCAATAATGGTCCATTTGAAGGGATGTATACTACGATTGGATACTTTTACGCGCAAGTCATTCGAATATATGGAGTTACATAAGAAAATTGGTATACTACATCCACAGCAGTATACTGTCCTGGTACATACTCGTATATGTGCTTTATGTGCTCAAAACAGTAGCGAAATTGTGAGCCTTACTTTGGTATAGACATGAGGGTGTAGGTGTTGCAAGAAACGTATCAAACAGTCGATTTAATTTTTGTCTTATCTTGCACTATCTTAGACTCCATTTAAAAAAAGGCAACATATGTCAATTTATAACTTAGCTTACAGCTAATCAGAAGAACGCGTGATTTTAGTAAAAAAAAAAACGTAAATATCATCGACTGGCGCTCACTATGGAAAACTATTCCAAAAGAGAAACAAACGATGAACTTCACTAAACTGAGACTGATAACACATGCGGAGTTGGGAGCACTGGGAGAAGTACAACCTAATCTGGTTGATATTTGGAAAGAATGTACAAAATCGGAGGAGGTATTATAGTTTTTACGCGGCAGAGTGCCTATAAGCAAGTCTGTAGCGACAACGAATACTTGCACTGAGGAGGTCACTTACCCTGATCGGCTCTAATATTTCTCAGGTATCATGAAAAATAAGCTTGACTACCAAGGCGTGGCATCGACCCGTAAACTACTGTCAATGGAAATCTATGGACAAATTTGACACATTGCGCAATGAAACAGCACATCAGCCTCGAATAAAATGTAATTCACTCATGACGACACATTCCAATTAACATAAGTCCAACTGACGAAAACGTTGGAGCTTGGACTTGGAGGCCTACAGAGCTGATATAACTACGTGGACAAATGCATAGTATGATTCAAGTTCGATTACAATATCTTTCTTTTGCAACATATACGAGAATGTTAAAATGGTGACACTTACTATAGGGATTGTTATCGCCGGGAGCAGTACCAGCACCTTTCTGCATTTAAATGCAACAAAAATAAATGGCTGGTTCGTATATAGGGACCCAAGACTCAGAGTTTTTAATAGTTGGGACGAATGGATGAGATCTACAATTTAATGCCGAAACGGCTTATTGAGAAGCTCTTTAATGACAGTTATACTCTCGGATGTTTGTCAGACGTTCGTGAGAGGTGGTGCAGTGGAAAGAACCTTATGATGGAATTTGGTTTTTATTCGGGAATCGAAACCAGGAACACTCGCTTAGTAGTTGAACACACTAACCACTAATCCACTAACTTCAAGGCTTAATTCGCGTAAATGGTCCTAAAAGAAGACAAGACTACAAAGCCAAACAATGTTTTATTGCGTACTGGAGTGAGGACCGTATATATGAGATCAAAATCGTGCTTGGCGATTTCATTGTCCAAAATATAAAAGGGATATTTAGATTTTAGCCATCCGGGCAAAACATCCGAGCGGGCGAAAGCCTATGAAGGCTGCAAAACGTCATGTTAAGCAAGCATGCATGTTTCACGTCTCGACATAGACAACAAAATTCGCCTGTCCACTGATCGAAACACGAAAAGCCAAATGATCGAATTACGTTTGACGGAATGTTTTAGACATCTGAAAATACAGAGGTGCCATAATATCGACCTCTGCCGAGGTACATTAGCCAATCACTCTTTTAGTGCAACAGTTAGAAAATACTGAGCCGTACTAATAACAAATCTTAGCCTCGAATTTAAATTTACGGAAGCTCACAATTGCGAAATTTGTATTAAAAATACAGCCACTGTGAACTATTAAAATTTAGAGTCGAAACTAAAACTGTGATCAAGTTTGGCTGCGAAAGCAAGATACTACCGGCCTTACCAATAATCAACTTTAGTCTGGCAGCTTACGCAAAGACTCCAGACTTTCCAAAATCGTTTTACCAATAAACAAATAGGTATAGTTGCCAGAATATCGCTAACTGTAGGGTTAAATGTTAATGGTGTATGCCAGAGGCCTTTGTCTGTCGCGTTTTCCTCAGCTTCTCAAAAGAAGCGCGTGCTATTTTTACTTACTTACTTAAGGTGGCGCTTCAGTCCGGGGTGGCCCAGGGCCTCAACCAATACGCCTCTCCAGTTAGCGCGATCTTTGGCTAACTGCCTCCAGTTGCGCGCTCCAAGTTGGTTGAGGTCCCCTTCCAGTTGTGCGCGCCACCTAATTCGAGGTCTTCCTCTACTGCGTTGCCCCTCTGGGTTGGAATCGAAGACTCTCCGGGCCGGAGCGTTGGTGTCCATTCGCTCTACATGTCCTAACCATCTTAGACGACTAATGCGTACTTTTCTGACCAGGTCGATGTCGCTGTACAGCTCGTAGAGTTCGCTGTTAAATCTTCTTCTCCAAATCCCGTCAACGCAAACGGGACCAAAAATCACTCGAAGAATTTTGCGTTCGAAGCGACCAAGAAGATCCTCATCCATTTTTGCTAGGGTCCATGCTTCTGCGCCATAGAGTAGGACTGGGATGATGAGAGTTTTATATAGAATCTCCTTAGTGATTCTTGACAAGGCCTTACTAATCAATTGCCGTCTTAGGCCAAAGAAACAGCGGTTGGCAAGTGTGATTCTTCGCTTGATTTCTGATGTGATGTCATTTTCAGAGTCTATAGCGGAGCCGAGGTAGGCAAAGTCTCTAACTACCTCAAAGTTATAGCTGTCTATCGTGACGTTTTGTCCGATTCTAAACCCATTTTTTGCGTGCTATACTACAATAGGTCAATTGGCATCGCTGCCGGCAAACCAACAAAAAGCTACTTTTGATGTACTAGGTTTTACCAGGCGACTCAAAAACAGTGGTTCGAAGTTAGGGTTCGATGACGAAGGACGGAGCGTTTCGGAAGGGTGGACACTGGAGATTAACGCCTCTTATTACACTTTTTGGGAGAGTAGAAAAAAAAAAAAATTACAAAACTCTTCGATTAAAAAAAGTATTAGAAGCTTCCGGTTGGGTGACTGTACTCCAAGAACGAAATTTCACAACAGATCCAAGGCCCGTATTAATGGGTCCGTAAAGAAATAACCACTCTTGGATACCCATGTTAAATGGCTTTCAATACTGAAGACGATAAGATGATGGACACGTATATCCTGTCAACTTGACAAAAATGAAGTCAGAAATGAATTGATCTGGTGGTTGTGTAGGAAGAAAGAGCCAACTCATTCGTAAAATTTGCTTATTGGTGCTAGAACATCAGAGTGCGTATTAACATATAACTTACTTTTTTGAAAAGCGCGCCATTCAAACTGTATAGGGACCGTATAGCGAGGCGGGAGTGCTCTTATTCGACAGGTGCGGTTTTTAACTTTCTCTCCTTCCAGGTCATCCACCTGGGCATGCGTTTGATTCTTTTTGAACGAATGCTCTGTGATCGCAGCCCAGTAGTGCGCCTTCCGAATCGCTTCAATGTGGTTCCGTTGGGTTCCGTCCCGGACCGGAAATCAATTGTTGCATGGATTAGATCAAGTTGAGTGCATCGACCCATCAAATCACCTAAGAACATTTAGACAATGAAAGCTTTAACTTTCCAGTTCCCACGCCGATCTACGTGTAAAATGTGTCTGCCTTTGGACTTGATTTGACGAAATGGATTTCGGGGACAATTGATTCGAACCAGGACGAAGTAATGGCTCACGTTTCAAGGGCATCAATTGCTATTTTGAGGAGGCAACACTTTCTGGAGCAACTCACCTCAATAAGAAGAGGCTTGGAGTAGTCAGCCCACTTCCCCAATTTGGCCCCCTGCATGAATTTGTTTAGGCTTTTTGAAAAGCTGGCGCTTATGTCAGCCAAACAAGATCTGAAGGCCAGCTTCCGGGCAGAAATTGCCAACTTCCCCTTTGCTATGCTATGTAAAGGGTCATGGCAAATGCCACAAATCGGTTGTTTCAAGCAAATCCCGGCTAATAACTACCTTTACTTTTAGGTGCGGACTACACCCTAGCAATAAACTATTTTAATGCATACTCGTACTCGTGCATATATGTAAGGCGCTCTACAGCTCGGTGGCTCCATAAGTTAGCGGAAAACTGAGAAACAAACCTCGAACTTGCATAGACTGAGATAAGGTTGCTGTTCGTATCAAGTTTAGTTGTGTACGGATAGCTGCATTAATTGCGCAAATTCACACTCAAACTTAACCAGAAGCCTTTATGGATCTATCTATAATTTTGGCAGATTACTTGAAAGCTTTTTCCAGCAAAACTAAAGGCAGTTGGTATCTAACCTCTGCGATTTCAGGAAGTTCCAGCTGCCCCCCTTCTCGTGTCACTTTCACGCTAAAATTCGATACGAAATCGAAGTACATAAACAAATCGCATCCATAAAAGCGACGCAAATAGCAAAAAGGAAAAACGTTGCCATTTGCAGACGGGGCTCATAAATAAGCCCATCGACAAGCCGAAAACCATGCAATGAGGGTGACACGGACATCAGCAGTAGGTATATAAAACAGTATCGACCTATGTACAGAGATACCACGTTTATAGGTACATACATCCAGGCGATAGTGAACCCATTGCGTGCGCATCCGATCCATATACCCATATGTGCTCTATATAACCACACAAGTACAAGGACCGTGCCCCGCCAATTCGCTTCGACTCCGCAATGTTAAGTATCTACACAGCGGCTTTGTTATTGCAATCGCATATAGGGCCGTCGTCGTCGTCGTCGGCGCACAACTTTGTGTACACAAACAGATTGTGAGGAGGTATCTATCTATCTATGAGTCAGTTCCAGGAATCTAACAATTCACACCCAGGAGGAATCCAACGACGCTTCATTCACTATCCGTACGTATTCGGAACAACGACGCATACGACTACGTGCTAAACTGGCTAAGAGTTGGTTTTTGTTTTGTTTTGCATTTCGCTCCCGGTTGGAGCGACAAAAGTACTATTTCGGTCGCGCAAAGTGCTATAAACTAATAAAACCGTCACACACATCCAGCAGTTCAATAAAAAGTTAATAATTATAGTCGTCATCTGGATATAGGAGGGCCAGTTAAAAGTGAAAGTCCGGACTTATTGTCGGCTCGGATTTATGAGTGCGCGTGTGAACGTCGTCGCTGTGACACTTGAGCTCGGTTTTAAAGTCGCTGCCACTTATAGTATGCGAATACCATTGTATGGCGAAGGCGTCAACAGCGAAGCATAGGTATACCTACTATTTGCCAAGGCATAAAATATGAATATTAAATGAACGCGCGTTTATGATTTGTTTATGCGGTAGCTGGTGAGACTGGTCTTTTAATTGCATGCGAGATGTTATAGGCGTGGATTTTTATTCACAGAAAGAGTTTGTGTGCGGTTTTAAGGCCAAGTGACATTGAATTCAGATCGACTTTATTGCAAGGCGGTGTGTTTACTTTTTTGGTGAAGGACGTTTCTATAATTGAAAATCAGTGAACCGACGACGCCGCCGACGGCAATGCCAAACTAGAGGAAGGAAGCTCTGGCATTTTATGAAAGACTTTTAGCAACGGGTGGTCCATATGTCATCATTCCACGGAGATTTTATGCAAAAATTGGCTGGCATTAAACAGGGTGAGTTTTTTGTTTTAGTTAAGAAGGGTCTTATACCCAAGAAGACTGACAATTGGTTAAAAAGTTGTTCCAGTTGATTACAATTTTTTTGGTTATCTTAAAGTTTTCTTGCTTTTCCGATTGCGGAAACCAAACGAGCACCGGAAGACACTTGAATGGATGAACCATTGGTTGAAAATTTTAGTAATATTGGAAAATAAATTACAGACAGCATTGCATCTCTCCACATACTTCCAAAAAAAAAAAAAAAAAAACAAGCGAATATGTCGTGTTTAAGGCAGTGACAGTAGTTTTTAACTATTTGCCCTCGCCTTTTTATATATAAGATACCTACCTATACATTGACTGGGAGAAATATGTCGTCCCACTTGAAAACAAGCTGAAAATATTTTACTCACAAACATGTGAGGGCCTACAGTTCGGTTGTTTCATGGCTTCAACAATTTGAGCTGGGATTTGCGGGTGGATCTTCATCCCAAAAGCTGGCAAGAACTGTCTTTCCAAAGTCGGAAGGTTGACGGGCTAAGAAGTCTTTGATCTTCTATATTTTGAAAACCTTAGAAAGTTTATTGTGATGATTGCAATTAAGGAACAATCTCGAGGACTGCGGCTTCTTATCCCGTGCATAGCAATGAACTTGTCAAAGGCAGATCTGCGAAAACTATGCAGGTTGATATAGCCTCCATTGGCTACCAGCCTTAGGGTAAAGTCGGGAGATATGGTACCCATTTTTTGTTTCCAATAGGTACAACTCAAAAAAGTACACGACTGGGTCGAACGAAACTTTCTCGTTGATCAAAAGTTTGATAAGATGTTTTCTTATTTTATTAGGTAGGTAGGTAAAAACCGGAGAAGCAAAATGCTAGGAATAGCGTTAAACAAAATTAATTTTTGAGTTATTCATCATATCAGGCAGTATATATCAAGTACAAATGTGAGATTTTATACGTTGAAGCTCTACTAACAGGTTTATGTCGCAACTTTTGATTAGAAACTTTTAAGCGCATACACTCAGAAAAATATCGCAAGCTAAATTCTAGTCCGATTAGGCTTATTCTTAGTTTTCTTCATTCTTAGGTGGTCCATCTCAAAATAAATTGAATGAATCTTAGAGCAAGATAAAAATTCTGAACTCAAGTTTTTTGTTATTAAATCAAGCCTATAAAATTTTAAAATCGGAGTCATATTATCTGAATTATTAATTTTGCACACAAATGCAGGATCGAATAAGAATAAATACTCTCCAATAATTAAGCCGAAACAATCTTTTGTATTCCTATAATAAACTTGTTTCAGGCATAATCTTAGAACCACATTCTTAAAATAATAGCGAAATAGTATTGAAGTAAGAATGCTAAGTCAATTAAGAATGAGCTTAAAATTCGATTTTTGTACTTGGGTTAAGATTTTTCGAGCTTACTAGACTTTCGTCAACGAATAGGCTTAAAATATCACTAATATTCTTGACTTTAGCTCGTCTTTTTTCTGAGTTATAATGTACTATTTTATAAGCTTTCATACTTTACAAGATTTTTGGGTTAATGGATAAAAAGTTTCTGTTTTAATGTGTTTATTTTTGACTGGAATAGATTAGTGAGTACCTAGTGGCGCTGGTTTAAGGTGTCAATCATTGCAAGTCTTGTTCATGATAGATCTATATGTTTAGATATAAATATATATATGTATATATATATTCTTTCACAGAATTTTTTTTAAGTGGCGTTAGCAGTTAAAAACTGACGTGTGTGGGGGTGCAAATAAAGTGTGATTTACTGATTGTGTAGATTTCAAGTAGGTACTTAGTTGGAATTTTTTAAGGTGCATATTTAATATTGTTGAAAAAAAAAAGTAAGAAGTGATTACCTATAATATTTGCTAAAAATAAGTCGCTGCTATTGCAGTTTTAAAAGAATATATAAGCACAGATCGGCTTTTGGGTAGTAATTTTTGAGAAATAATTAAAAAAACTGATTTATTCAAGTTTTTTGAGAAAAACTAAGTACGGGATCTTATTAAGAATACAGACATTGGGCCTTAGCAATAAACATTTTTAGGTTCGACTCTAAATCTTAATAGTTCACGGTGGCTATATTTTTCATACAAAATTTGCAATTGTGAGCTTCCGTAAATTTAAAGTCGAAACTAAAAATGTTTATTTCTAAGGCCCATTAACTTTAGCATGCACTTTTATCAAAATCGTTATAGCGGTTTTTGTAAAATTTTGGAGACAATGCAATGTTTAATTTGAAAAATTCTATTGCTTAACTATTTAGCTGAACACCGAATATAAGTTATTGTTCGGGATGTAAGTATTATTTGATTTTTAAAGTTAGGTATATCGAAATCGAAAATGGCGTTTTCCCGATGTGAGTAGTTTTTAAAACTTGAGTTGTTGGTGATTCCACGGAAAAAAGTTTAAAATCAAATCAAGAAAAATGAGCGCCGAGTCACGAAAAGTTTGTCTCATTCTCAGGATTTACTAACTCACAACTTTTTACTCGCATTTATAGAAATTGTACGAGGTGATGATATTGACCCTCAAAAGTCGTGAATCAACACTTCTCAGTGTCAATAATGCGATCGGACGAGAAATACATATTGCCATAACAGATCGCAATTTCACACAAATAGTTATAAATTTGATGTAACTGTGGTTGTGAATTGAAAAAAAAAAAACAAAAAAAAAAAAATCGTAAATTACCACTTTTCTGTTGCAAATTACGATCACATCCCTTAGCAAATTACAACCATTCAGTTTTTAATTGCAACTCAATAGTGTTGATTTGCGAACAACAGGGATTGATTTACAACTTCAGTAGTTTTTTTTTTTTATAATTAAATAGGTATTACAAGATAATATTCCAGAACGCTTATAATACGTTGTTTAGTACACTCACTGCGAACTAGTTATACTAACACAAATTACGCGACTGCTTCAAGCAAAGATTTAATTCCGACTGCCAACTGCCTGTCTCTGCCCATGATTGCAGTTGTCCATCAAAACCACATACTTTAAGCCATCCATAAAAAGAAAGGATTTAATTTTATGTCGGCTACCTGCTGCTTAAAAAATAATACACACCATGGAAATTACAAAAAAAAAAAAATATATATTTTGCAATTTACGACTTCTCGTTCGCCAATTTACGTTTTCAATGTACGTGTATAAATAATTATAAGATTTTATTGATTCATCATTCAGTGTTGGTAAATCATGAAATATTTGTTGCAATTTGAGATTTTAAAGTTGTGTTTGAGGAATTGACCTATTGAAGTAGTGAATTGCCCCAAAAATATTTCAAATCACTAGAAATAAATGAAGCTCGAATTAATACTTCTAATCGTAATATTCAAAAAACAGATTTTTACATCCTTCGCAGTTTTCAACGGCAAATTACGAATTTTTGTATCAATTCAAGACAAAGTCGTTGTGATTGGCAAAAAAAATATGTAATTCGTGAATTGCAACTCAAAATTTTGCAATTGGTGATTTTCAGTTCCTTCCGTGTCGAATTGAAAATTATGAACGGAATAATTATGAGAATATCAATTTTACTAAGTTTGCATTTAGGTCTGAAGCGATATCGCCGTTTTCAGGTAAACTAAAGAAACCTAGGTCTTAGAAAAAATACTGTGGTGAATCAGGCACTTAGTGAATCAGACACTTAGGAATTGTGGTGAATCGGGCACTCTGTTTCCCTCCAAGTTCCACTTCCAATTGCAGACTGGAATCTGTAAAGTTAGTTAACTCTAGAGCCATCTAGAGAAGATATGGAATATACATCTGGAATATATCTACTTCTGGAATATTCGCTGATAGGTGGCAGCGCGGATATAAAAGGGGCGCGTTGACAACAGAGATGTAGGTACAGTTGATTCTTAACTTGTGATTGATAAAGTTCGAAAGAGTAATCGGTTGTGAGATAAGTGTAAAGTAATGAAGTGAATAAAGCGATTGGATTGAAACGTTTAAGAATTGATTTAAGTGATATTGTTTTGGTACTAAATAAGTGAATAATTAGAAATTGTGAATAAAGTGATTTTTATTAGAAAAGTTGAACAGAATAGTGTTTTATCTTTTCGAATCCCAGCCTGAATGTAACAATACTTTAAGAAAAAAAAAATCCATTTCATCTTACTTAATAAAGAGAAAATCTGAATTAGAAAGTAAGAAATGACCATATTACCTGATAAATGAATTTTTGTTACAATCGTTTTGGAGATATAGGTATCCAAGGTGCAAAAAAAAGTCCCCGAACTGTAAGCCCCCAAACTCCAAATCCGAAGTTTGAACGAAATCCGGGCAGCCGTTTACGCTGTAGCCCTCCTCTCAGATGGACAGACAGACAGACGGACAGAAGTTTGCGACCCACTTTTTTGAGTTAACATCGTAATGTCAGAATTGATTAACGTCTCGAGTTCGAAAAATTGTACGAATACAATATCTTTCTCTTACTACGTAATATAAAAATCTACAAATAAAACATATTTTTATTTAAAACTTAAAAACTTTAAGTAATATATTAACTCCTAATTTAATTAAAAAAATTGAACCTTATAAAGGGTGGTTAGAATTTTAAGGGCCGATGTTGAATGTGAACCACACCTAAACGTCAAGTTTTTTTCTGGATTTCATTTGACATTTTCTCAATTTGAGACTAACTCAATTTGAACCATGGAAAGATACATAATCGAGCAACGCGTTAAAGTTATTCAGGCTTATTATGAAAATGGGCGTTCAAATCAAAATGCATATCGTGCACTTTGTGATTTTTTCGGTACAGCTCGTACTGCAGAAAAAAAAATCAATATCGGCCCTTAAAACTTTACCACCCTTTACATAGTTCATTGTTTGAAGCATACTAACATTTTTAAAAATATAGAAGTTAGAAAGAAGTTCATTAAAATACTAGAGGGTGATTTGGCACCCACAGGTGGGTGATATGGTACCTTAAGTTTTCTTTGAGTTGTTCTTCCCATACCTATTACAAGTATTTAAAAAAAAATGTTCACGAGTCGTGCGACCAAAAATTGCATACTAGAAATTTAATCCATTCATCTGTTTTTAGTTCTGAAATGTACCTCAAAATAAAACTAGTGGCGGGAGAAATGACTCCTAAATTGTATTTTTTTTTGCACGAAAAACATGGCCAAACGCTTTTAATTTGTTTGTAACAACGGACATCGGGCACCTACAATTTTTACACTCATTCACGTAAACGTTTTTTGTTCGTATTCCTACTCACTTTTTGTTTGTTTGTTTGTTTGTAAATATTAATTTTCACCTACAAATCAGGTCGCTTTTACACTTTTCAGGGTGTCTTTGTTTTGAAATAAAATCGTTAATTATAACAGTAAAAGAAATGAAGAAAGCACTCAATACTTGTTAGGTCTGTACGATGGATTTCGGACTGGAATACGCATTCTGACCTGTAGTGCGGTCGTTTGAGGCTGGGTGGAAACACCAAGTCTTATGCCTCAAAGATCTGAAAAAGTCGTTGAATGTTTATGCGGCGGTCACATAATCTGTAAGGCGTTGAAACGTTTTCGTGCTTACGAATGATTTGCTCTTAGTTGTAGAAGTTAATCGTTAGTGCACATACGAAAACGTTTGAAAGTTTCCCCTGTTTCGTCTTACATACGGACTTGCAGAGTACTTTAAACTCACTTCAAAAAAGTGACGCATTAAAGTATTTCATCAATATCGCAAAGAACTACCCATCAATCGAAATTACCATTTGCGTGAGGACTTAAGCAGCACTTCATAAGCGATTAGCTCCTGTCAAGCTGATCTGATAGAGTTTAACTGTAAAACCACTACCACGACTGCTTTAATGGGTTCACGGACATGTTTGATGTATGAAAGCAACAATAAGACAGCGGAAAAGTTGTATAAATGTGGCTATGAATCGCTCATGCTATGTTTCTTGAGAAGCAAGGACGAGTATCTACTACCACCTCTTAATACAGGTAGCAGCTCTATTGATATTGTTGTTACTTACAACTTGGGCAAGAAGCAATAATAATAATGGTTGTGTGATAACCCGTAGTTTGTGGGACGCAATTGACATTAAAAGGCAAAAGATCCCAACGTCCCTATAAGTGGATAAAACCGAACACTGCTTTAGACTTAAAAAGAAGGCCATCCACCTCTACAAATGGCTTCTGCCGAAGCTTTATAGTGACAAAAAGGGCTTCTTCACACCAAAGAGACTGTTCCTATTGCATCGTAGAATAGTTCTGCAAAATCCTGGTCAATCTAGATCCGAACAGTTTTTACCACTTTTTGCGATTGTTTTCGACCGAATATTCGCATACGAATCATTTTTTGAACGTGAAATCAGAAGTCGTCGGCATCAAGCCAATATGTGGTTTGATCCTCGTCTACTGATGAGTCCATCCACCATATCGCATCGAAGCGAAACGGATTTCGGACCGAAGCCTACTAAGCATTAAAGTATTTGATCAATATCACAAAGAAAAAAATATACCTATGGGAGCCAAAAGTTCTTAACAAATTCAAACAAACGGCACATGACGGCATACTCAGATTATGTTCCACTTCAGACAGGTTTAAAGAACTGCATTGAAACTTAATTTAAGTTTGGCTTAAAACGTATAGGCACGATAATTTTAACCACGCTCTAAGATTTTGATACATAATAGTGTAGGGTGTTTCAAAAATTGTAATAGTATAAATGCTCACTAAATTGCATAAAGAATGTAGTTAAGCGCTTATTCTGTTTTCCTCCGGAAGGAACCCGGACAACAGCCACATAAACCAAGCCAGTAAATTAGAAAAAATTAAAAGGATCTTAACGTTTGGGGTTTTTCTTAGTTAAATATGATGAAAATGATGATGACAAAAATATATACCCTCCCGGTGACCGCCATCTTGGTTTTCGCAACTCTCCAGAGTCTTTCATAGAAATTTTCAATTCAATCAGTAGCGATTAAAGGACAGTAGTCGACGCTTTAGTCCGTTTCATTGTCTGCAAGAGACGTTGAATTGTTTTGTAAGTATAGGATCTCAGTTAGTCCACATCTGAAACTATTAAGTCTGGAGAAAGAGAAGGAAATTGAAACATTTTGGCTCCCGCATATAATCTCTGTCACTGTAGCAATATTTTCAGTTGAGTGCTCGTTTGGTTAGCGAACTGGGAGTGGGACTTATCAGTCAACTAACCACTTTCCTGGAATTTGCTTATAGGTCGCAGAATGGTGAGCTGGACAGGACGCCTATGAAGATAGTTCCCCGAATTGAATTCCAATTATGACTTCGATGCGGTGGTATATTCTTCTGAAGAAAGTGTTTAGTTCTTTTTGGAAAATTAATGTGAACGACAAGAGACACTCAGTTTTACTGAACCCAGACAAATCATTGAAAATCAGCAGACAAAAATATTCTGAACGCCATATCAAACATAAATCTAAGTAGAAGCAGCTTACGACGTTCACTCCTTTGTCTTACCAACGAAATTGAAAATGCTTACATTTAAAAAAGTTGTAGTTAAGTAAGGTTAGGTGAAAATATTTTCGCTGCAGGTAGGTATGGATGGGCAGTTCGTTGAACACTGTTACCTACTTATATCTCACCTAAACCTAACCTCAACTAAGCATAAACAGGTATAAGGAAACCAATATTGCTTTAAATTCTAAAAGTTTGTATTAAATTCTTTGCAAGGCAAACACAAAAAAAGAAACAAAAAATAAAATAAAACAATTCACCGACTTCCGTGGATCTTCAATTTTGCATTTAAATTTAACACCCGAACGTGCTGACATAAACACAAAATTGCGCATCCCGTGCTTACGAATTCGCACGTAATAGAAATTCTCTTTTATATGTCACAAGCGAGATGGCGTTGTAAAAACATGGGAAACGAAAGAAAAAAACGTTAAATGTCACTTAACTTCAATTACGCACAAACATTGTAACATTTTTAACACGAAATCCAATGTCCTATGAGGCTGTCGCATCAACCCTCATGCTTGCCAGTCATTTTCGGTATGAAGGCCAACAGCAGTTTGACATGGCAGGCAGCCATTAAAAGTCATTGAAATCGTTAACCGCCAGTGACTGCCGCATACCTGCCTTCCTACTTACAAATGGCCGATGTTACCATGTTGTATAAGGGGCGGAGCGTAATTTGATAGGCCTGCATGCAGGAAGGAGATGGATATATACGTGTAGTTTACTCTGTCGAAGAGTAGGTACAGTTGGTGACGAAAAATATGATACACTAGACAAATTATTGTAGGGGCAGGATTTTAAGTGGATTATACCAAATGGTAAGGAAAACTGTGGTCCCAGCTTAGGAGTGGTTGCGTTGAACTTTAGTAGGTGCAAGCGGAATATGAGTGCTATGCTTTGCTATGTGGACAGTGTGATCTGCAAGTTCCTTCCAGTGGCTTTCTTATTTTAATTCAAGATTTTAGTACCTATTCTTAATGCGCTGCGGTTAAATTAACCTTGGCTGTCGTCAGGAAAGGGTAAGGGAAGACATTTGCGTCTTAAAAATGAAGAAAATCATAGTAACTTAAATGGATTGTGACGAATGGTTGTGAGAAGCTAGCCCTAGGTTTGAGAGACGAAAAGAGACATGACAATGGTGGTTTGATTCCAATATCTCTCGAATCTATATACTTTACTTTTTTCATTATATCATTTGTATTCTTAAATTTGAGTCATAAAGGTCTTAACACATTTTAAAGGCGTTCGTAGAATAAAAAAAAGGTTTGATAAAGAAAATTTCGCCCTTCAACACTAAAAATTCGCTGGCTAATCAAAACGCAAAATTCTTTGGGTGATTTTCGGTCCCGTTTGCGTTGACAGGATTTTGAGAAGGAGATTTAACAGTGAACTCTACGAGGTGTACAGCGACATCGACCTGGTCAGAAAAGTGCGCATCAGCCGACTAAGATGGCTAGGACATGTAGAGCGAATGGACACCAACGCTCCAGCCCGAAGAGACTTTGACTCCAACCCGGATGGACAACGCAGTAGAGGAAGACCTCGCCTTAGGTGCCGCACACAAGTGGAAGGGGACCTCAACCAACTTGGAGTGCGCAACTGGAGGCAGTTAGCTAAAAATCGCGCTAACTGGAGAGGCGTATTGGTCGAGGCCCAGATTCACCCCGGACTGTAGCGCCATCTAAGTAAGTAAGTAAGTAACCTACCTACAACAAGTATACCAAGCTTAGAGTGGGCGCGACGCAATTTTTTGTCAATCAAACCCAAGAATTGACAGTTTGAGAAACCAAACCCAGTTTGGGGGATTCTCTTTAAACAAATTAATTAGGAAAATGTTTTTGAATATTCAAATTTTCGATCAAGAACTGAGCAGTTTGTTTTTTAATCTGTAGCGAGAGTATAACTCATCATCAACAAAATCTTCAAAAGTATTTGCTCGGGTTTTAGACGCTTTTGCTTTTCTTAAAAGGCCAACATTTTCTTTAAACATTTTCAGATCTTCAAAAGTATTAAAAATCTTAAAAATTAGTATTAAAAGTTTCATTTTTGCAATAGAAATAACAGATGGAAGACGGTTGAGAGTCCATACTAAGATATTTGGAGTTCTTACATTTAATACCAGGTTATAGCGATACAGTAGTTATTATATCGTCTATGATTAGCAAAACACTAATACGGACATTGTCACGTAGTAAAATAGTTATAAAGTGGGCTTTAGGCCACTATAATTTTGTGCCGATGCCTAGTGTGAATTTGAGCTCTTAAAATTTTAAGGACCCGTTTAAAGCAGCGAATGTAAGCCTTTTAAATTTATTTCCTTGTTCAACTTTATATATTTTGGATCAAAGTAAAGTGTAGACATTTAAAGTTATTTCCAGAATTCGATTGCACTTTATCTTAATCATATCGAATCAAAAATGACATTACAATGGCAAAGTAGCAAAAAGTTTGCCAGTTTGTCAAATAAATTAAAAATAAAATATGATTGACAGCTTCAAATTTGCTTGATTTTTTTTTAAAGAAACTATATCATCGATAAGTTTAAGGCACCCGCAATAAAAATAAAAAACTGATTCAAAACAAAAGTTACGAGTTGCTTGAGTTGTTGTCTACGAACAATTTTGTTTCGAACTTACGATTTCATTTTCAATTATACATATTTGATTTATTAAGAAACCAACCTAATGCAAAAGTAAACTTTGGCATGACGTTCGACTCTGTTGTATCAGTTTCCTGACTGTTGGAGCAAAAACGAAGCCGCTTTATAATTTTGTGAATCATTAACCCATAACTGAAATTTGTATTCTTCTAAATATAAAAATTACAAAACTTTTAATTTGGTAACTCACTTTAAATAAATCTACTACATTTGCTTCGACCAAACTTATACCAATTAACGTAATTTAAATTTGCCGCCACCCATTTTGGGAAGCCATCTTTATCATAATTATAAATGTACTAAAACGGAAAATAATATTGTCTAAAAGCTTTCATGTTAAGCCGAAACGAAATAAAAATTACACTTGTTATCACCGTTGTCGAATTCGCTTCTTTTATACATTCGCTCGTCGCAATTCTTTAATTACCTTTGCACTCTAATTCGAAATCTTCGGAAATTTTCCTACAGTTTTAAAAAGTAAATTTTTCCGGGAGTAATCGAGAAAAGCCTCGACTGTACACTGACATTTTTTTAATTTTTATTTGCATTTAAAATGTAATAAGAAATATAACAAAACTGAGAGAGAACATTCAACCAGAGAAAACCTCCGCCAGACGCTTAATATTTTTAATTATTTCTTGCCTTTCATGCCTATGTAACAATCCTGCAACCGAAATAATTTTCTGATTTAAATTTTCTTTTGCACCAGGTTGGAGTAAAGAATAAGACGTTGTCAAAAGTTCCTGCAAGACATAAATAACCCCTTATTTTATTCCAATTCGCGAACCATATAAATTTCCCCAATAACAGGGATTTTTCCCAATGGCTTGTGTCTAAAATACATTTTCCAGCTCATTCTGCCACCAAACGTTTACGATATTACAATGTAAGAAATGTAGGAGATTGCAAGAATGTGGTCTAGTACAATATGAAAAGCCAATACACTGTTCAGATGGCGCTAGCAGTACAGCTGTATGCCGCCATAAGGGCGTGGCCTCAAAAAAATAATGGCCGCCAAAGAACTTACCAACACTACGCCAGGAATGTCTCTTTTTCACATTTCTGCGCAGGAATTTCAAACGCTATGTCTCTCTCCCTTTGAATATTAAAGATTTGCTGTGTAAATTTAAAAAACACAATTGCCACAGTATGTATTCCATTAGCTTGATTATTACTATGGCAAATGTTGGTACAGTTTTAATGGACGTGAAATTTTAAGGAGCTTAGTTGAAGATTTTTTGTTTGTTCGCATTTATTTGTTTGCAGTTTTGCTTGTTTTGCCTTTATTATGTAAAAACGGCGACTTATTGTGCTCTAAGGGCGCTGGAATACCGAATATAAGTACATTTTTAATCTTAGCTTCAAATGAAGGTTATGAGATATTGGCATGGCAAATAGGTAGGTATGCGGACAATTCGAGCGATCTTGGACATTAAATATGGCAGTTTCATAACGAAGTATGTAGTATAGGAACCTATGGAGGAAGAGTAGTCTCGTACTAGAATAGGCATTATCGCAACCATAAGTATTATTGAAAGTACCTATCGTAAAATACAAAATTGGATGCTATAGTTTCGCGCGTAAAAATTAAGGAGAATGTAGGTATTTTCCGTCGGTATAAGGTTTCTGGAAAAATGCAGAAATAGATTTCTTTCGAAATACGAGACTAACTGCTTTTCCCGCTCCACAGCACTAAATTGAAGGGTCTGCGCTTGGTAAACGCTTTGATATTTTGCCAGTGTTTTTTTTGCTAGTCATATATTTTTGTCTTGGGGTCTTGAAAAATAGTTTGAATAATCAGTATAGTCGCCGAAATTCTTGTATTTCTTGGAGTGGGTATACCTACATAGTGCCCCTTTAAAATAATCTTCTTTTTTGAGTCAATAAATGAGAGTCGAGATTTATTTTATTATTTTTGGTGTGGCGATTGGGAGGAAGAATTGATTGCGAGAAAGTCCATTCTAATAGTTGCCCAATTATTCATTTAAACATGTGTGCAGAATTTAAGGAATGCCAACATTATGTCCTGAGCTGCTGATACTTCTTTTGAACTGTGATCTGACAAACCAGTTCGAAGACCCTTAGGTACTTTGCGACTCTGAAATAATTGTCGTTGCTAATGATTTCGCAACATCTGATCGGGTTCTATCAGCCGACACAACGAGGCCAGGTATTGTAGGTATTCGTATAAAACTTCAAACTCGAAATTTTAATTAATTCTGACATTACGATGATAAAGGAATACAAAAAGTGGGATGTCGAAATTCGGCCAGTCTGTTGGCTCCTGTTTTTCGCTAGAAAAAATCTAAACTAATCTAAAATCTAATAACGGTAGGTAATTTTGAAAATCGGACTTAACTAAAAAACGGTCCATAGAATTAAAAAAAAAAAAAAAGCAAATGCATTCTTAATGTAGGTAATCTGGCCATTCGTAGGTTAGCGGGTTGGCGAAACAGGGGAACCTGCACCCGCCGGCCGTACTTAGATCAATGTAGATCCGTTCTAATGCATGGTCATTCATAACTCAAAAGCCAACTCAGTTTTTTTTTCTAAATTATTATAAATAGGTACCTATCTCGAAAAAGGACATTTCTTAAAAATTTGGTATGCAAAAAGTTTACATGAAATTGGCTCTAACTATTTCAACCAAAATTGTGCTAAAATGGCTGCATACCCAGTGTTTTGCTAAAAGATCGAATAACGATACCTACTTTCAAATATTTCTCAAACATATTTTGAGCAAAACATCCTAAATAATATCTTGTATCGGGTTTTTCAATAAGAGCGCTACAATGTTTTAAATAAAACAAAAACGGTTTTGGATATCAATCAAATTCTTTATTCCTGAGAAAGTACGTTCATGACTCATGGAGTACGTGTGGATTACTGCCTGACCAATACCGCATATTTTGTTTATAGACGAAGCCATTCATCCAGAAATGAGCCTCATCGTTGAAGATGATTTTTCGATGAAAATCCGAATCATTTTCAAGTTGTTGCTCAGCCCAATTCACGAACATACGACGCTTCTGGTGGTCAAGCGGCTTCAGTTCTTGCGTCAATTTAATCTTGTTAGGATGTAGGCCAAAATATTTTCGCAAAATTCGCCACAACGTTGTCACAGAGATGCCCAACGCTTGAGAACGACGTGTGAGAGACACATTTGGGCTTTCTTCAACTGAAGCCTCAGCGGCAGCAATATTCTCGACACTACGGGCACTTCTTTGTTTCTCTGGCACGGAAACATTTTGTACTGTGCCTGTGGATTCAAATTTTTACACTAGACGCTCAATTGTTGATCTGCTAGGACGATTATGACGACTATAAATTGGACGTTGCGCTCTTAACGTTGAGCCCACTGACTCCGAAATTCGGTAGTAGATTTTAATAATTTCGACTCGTTGTTTCCATCATGAAATGGCAAACTGAAGAGAAATATTAAAAGAGCGGCAAGAAATTCGGCGTCGTTTGCTGTCCCTGTTGCTCTACTTTTGTGGCGTCCCTGTTGAAAAACCCTTTACTTAGTTTTAGCTTATAGAATACTTCATACTAAACAATGCAATACATGTTACAATTTTCAATATACCTACAAAATACAATTCGCAGTATATTTACAAAAAAGCAGCTCTATCGATTTTGATCGAAATACATATTTAGGATAATAAAACTCGAGACTCCACACCTCGTTTTTCCTAAAAATGCATATAAAGCCTCATTAGTGAATTCTCTCGAATTTTAATTCGTAAAATTACAAAAAAACACAATTTTCTACCAGGAATTGAAGCTGATAAGTGAAATTTATAAGGTAGGACTTACACGAGAAACTAGACTATTGAATCAGTTGAAGAAATTAAATCTACGTTTTAACCGCATGTTGACATTCAACAACTTTCTGGTTTATGGTTAGATATAACATACAACATACATAGGTGTGATCAGATGATCACAAAAGCTTATGTTTTGAATAAAAAATCCGTATCAAAAACCATCAACATTTATTTAAATTTAAATTTTAATATGTAGGAAAGCAGGCGGGGATCCGCTATACGCCATGAAATAACCAGCAATCACCTAAAACTTACCTACACGATTGAAAACACTTCATTGGTAGGTAATCCGACTTTCATACACTTTAATCGGGAAGTTTGTATATGAAAGCTCAAAAAACAAACGATTACGATATATTATGAGCCCTACATCCAACAATCCTACAAAAATCCTACAACAACAGGCACCTTAAACCAGGATCACCAATCTATTCAAAAACAGGAACTTGCCCTAACAGATCAACGCTTGTCCTTGTATATAGATACCCAAAAATATCACGTAAGGTGAGCCTGTGAACAGAACTTGCTTTTTACTGAAAGCTTAAGCCTCACATAATTTTTTGACGAACTGCCATCTGAAATAAATATGTTTAAGCCAAAAGTGCACTTTATTTAAGTATATTCTTGTGTTTTCTGAACCGTTTATTTATCTAGATTCTAGAATCGCTTCTCATTTCTTACCTACATACGACCTAATAATACAAAAAACAATCAACAATTTGTTGATGTGAACGAGAAAGTTTTGTGCGTCACAGTCGTGCACTTTTTTTTTGCTTAGTTTATCTACTGATTAACCCTTGCCAACCGCCTTTTACTGCCCTTATTGTAGAGTGCTTCCATTTAAGTCTGTGCATTCTGTCCACAAGCGTTTTTAGGACTTCAACGATTATTCAAATTTGCAATGAAAATCCAGCAAATAAAAAATAAAAAAGCAGAGGCTCTGGATTAGCATAAGTGATTTCAACGAAAAAAAAAAAAAAAAAAAAAAAATAACTCTTCGGACTTCATTTGCTCTTTTAACTCTTATCAATTCATAAAATTAAAATCCACACTATTAATGATAGGTATTTCAAAATTATTTAGTACTTTTGTTTTGAAAATGCGATGTTACCATCTTCATATTTGTAAGAAATAATACTACAAATATTAATAAGTATTTCAAGTATTTTTAATATTTAAAACCACACAATTCATAATTAATGTGAAGCATTTACACACTCCGCGTGGCTGTAAAAAGTCGCGGCTTAAAACACATTTCTAAAAGTTTGCGTGTAGTGTCACTGCTCTCTAAGTTAATGGAGTTTTTATGGGTTTCATATCCAGGGGCTTTGTTGCCCGTACCTATAGGTTTTTCCATTTGTCCGAGTTGTACAAAGTTGACATCGTAGAAGCATCGCACTTCAGGCACACATTCTCTAGGGTAGACTTTGTTGCTCCAATAAGCCTTATGTCATGTCAGAAAAATCCAAGAAAATTGGGTGAGCAATTTCAACATGGTGGACTAACAAAACCACAACCAAGCAGATAAACAATTTGATTATATGCAAATTTAAGGCAATGTGTTGACTGAAAGATCGATCTCATTTTTAACACACTTGTTGTTAAAACTTGTTTACAATAGCCCACTTACTCTAAATCCAAATAACTTATACTTTACATAGAAAATAAGTCTGAACTCTGACAGTGGCTGATTGAAATATTTGATTGGAAGTGCAGTTTCTAGCCCATTTATTGAATTATACGTATTTTCATAGTTATTGTAACTCGTCATTTTTCACTCTCAAGACTCAGCTTTTCCGGTACTTGATCTTTGGCTACGTCTAATTCACGAAGACGTGCATTCCTGGTCGATTAGGAGTGTCAATATCTACAAAATATTATGGAAGGAGCAATTTATCGTTCGAGTATCGTATCGAGTAACATCTCCGCACGTTTCAAAGTTATAGTTCCCTCCTTCGCTTATCCATAATCAGCGATCAGCAGACTTGCATCTATTTACCTGCGGTTGCTTGTCCCAATAACAATCCTTGACGTTGAACTCACTCGCTTGGCGCATTCACCCAAAAAGAATCTTTCTCTCTCCCTGCATCACATGCAAATGGAATACTTATACAACTCCCACGACGAAAGATGTGCTCGCATGTTACTCACTCTCTTTGTACAATAAAATACAGAAAACACCGATAAAGATGAATAACCCGAAATCACTCTTCCAAGGTCACTCACACAAAGCGAGCCAAAAAATGCTCGCCCATGCAAATTGGTGTAAGACGCAGCCTCGCGCATAATGAACTGTATAACGAGCTCGCAAAGGATTTCACACATCCATTAACATTAATGGGGTCACAAAAAGCAATTCTGTTCGATATTCAAATTGTGATTTTAGAAATCGCCCCCGTCCGATAAAATGCACAAGGTCACAGCTGTAATTATGCGAGACGCACAATCCTTTCACACAGTCGACCCTAGAGAGCTTCATGTTTTACGATAATTGGAGTACATTACGCAACCTTTGATGCGAAACGCTTGGCCTTGGAACAGATGCATACATCATTGTCAGGTGCGTAAGACATATGCGGTGCAGACGTTCCCATCTAACGATATCGATTGAAATCAGTTTTGCCATAGTTTTAGCGGCGACAAGGTTGCCATCCGGTGCTATCACGGTACAGTGTGAGGTCCTCCAAGTGCTGGTGAGAATAAAAGTGCAAAGTTTATGTCAAGTGTAAAATGAAAATCCCTCATTTGGTATTCCCTATTGGTCGTCCTTAATTCGGCAAATCCAATTTCGACCTCAAATCCGAAATCGTGGTACCGCAAATTGGAATCGGGCTTTTCTATACGTCGGTCCACCCTAAGACGGCAATAAAGCCGCTCGTGCAGTAAAAATAAATCGCTTCGCTCGTTTCTCTACGATGACGGACATTCGGTTACGTGACGGCATTAAAACGCTCAACGGTTTTTGAGAGGGAAAACTTTTCGCCTGGTCGGGTAGAGCTTTAAATTACGTCGGATATACTATTAAAACTAAGCTGCCATTTCCCTCACGTTTCTGCGGCCTTCTTTATCTCAGCGATATACCGTTGGTATGCGAGGAAGTTCGGGACTCTAAATCCCGAAAAGTAAATGCTCTGCATGTGGCGAGAAATGACATTTTCATTTTATGGGTTAAATTTTGATAGATTAACTTTTTGCTGGCACAGAGTGGGTGTGTAGACACCGCGCCCCAACCAACCCGAACCGAGTGAAAAAAGGTATGCGTACTTTTATATATCTGACAGCGCACACTGTGAAAGGTTTTGCCGGGGTATGTCCTCCAAGGAAGCTGTGTTTTTAGGTGAATTTAATGCGAGTTGTTTTTATTGTTGGAGTTTTGATTAGTTTTTCGTTTGCGCCGCAGGAGTTTGGTGCACACAAGTTTCTCAAAAGGCAAAACGGAACTTTACAAAGTGTTTTACTCACTTGAAGGGTACATAAAAAATTGTTTTGGTAACATTTTTTTAATACTTCTGTTGGAACAGGCGAGCTTTTAACATTGTAAATGCTTTTGTTGCTTCAGTCTCCTAAAAGTCCGTCGAGTTCTTATAAATTGAATTATGTGTTCTGGACGGTGGCTGTTAGTTGGGATTGTGTTGACGATAACATTTGTTGTACAGGTGTACCAAACGCACCCTTTCAGACAGATATTTCCAAAATGTCCGTATGACCCTAGGCATAGTCTCTCATTCGATTTGTGAGTTTTTCACTTTTGGGACGAATCTAGAGGGGATAAACAATTTTATGCCGAGTCCAAACGGCTAATTGAGCAGCTCTTTCAAGTCATTAACACTCTCGGATGTTTGTCAGACGTTCGCGAGAGGTGGCGCAGTGGAAAAAAAAAAATTAAAATAGAATTTGGTGTCTTTTCGGGAATCGAACGAGGGTGCCCTTGCATTTATGTCCAACACAATTACAACTAAGCCACTGCCCTGACAATGCTCTAGTTAGGAAAGAAAGGTAGGCGATAGAAGCTTGGACGCTCATTCTTGATCAGAAGTATTTGAAAATAAGCGGTCGATTTCTATATTCTCTACACGACCGAAAATTTAATTTAGCCACGATTTACACTTTAAACAAATATGCATACAACTTACTAGTATTTCCCATACTTCCTTGTAACCTTAATTGGTTTGACCTCGTACTTTTCGTTTCATTAGAATGAGTTACGACTCCCAACCGAGCCACACATTCCGAGTGCAATCTGCCTCATCAAGCTCAATACCCCATCCCATTTCCTGTTGGTTTTTCGTTTCACCAGAATTTTCGAGTTTTCACCTCTTAGAAACCTCCTCATCTGTTATTGACAAGAAAGCATGAGAAACTCGGGAAAAACGTGACACTCCAAAAAACAATGTTCGGAGGTTTCGTTTTTTCGCATGGCGATGGAAAACGTTTGCTGATCCATTAAGGACGGGAGACCTTTGATGTTAAAAAAAGGATGACCACTCAAACGCCATTCTTGAGAAAATTTGGCCAAAACTTGGAGTCACACATTTTTGAAAAGTCTGTCCAATTTCTGGTATATACGCTATGATTATGACATCAGCGGCAGAACTTAGCAAGCTGTCCTTGTCACTGGCACAAATATTGAGATGGAGACCTAAAAAGTTGGTTTAGTATTTCTGAATGAAGTTAAAAACATGCTGTCAATAGACACACCAATATAGACAACATCGACGAAAAAGCACGAAATGTCATTAAAGGCAGGTCAAAGGTAGTTACGGACTTTGTCCTTGTAACCATCCCATCTCAATTTTGTCAAAAAGGAGGGTTTTCCTCCCAAATTTTACTAAAAAGGAGTTTTTTTTTTCTCCAGGAGGATGAAAGGAGGATTATTATCTAACGATGAGAAACATTGGTTTGGTATTAATGACGTCGTTGGCCCAAATACCATTTCAGCGATTGTGGAGTCGAATTCCGATGGAAAGTGCGAATCGATTGGTTTGCTGCTTGATGAGGCTTGCACCGGCAGCTTTGTATTTGCTTGTCTTCAGATGGCGTTTGATGACCGCATTTTTTTTTTTTCAATTTTTACTCTTTTAAGGAACGGATATTGTTTTATAGGTTTCGCATTAAATGCACACTTATTTTTCGGCATTTTTGCAATCGAAAAAAAAAAAAAAAAAAAACACAGCGAGACCAAGAACGAGTTAAGCTAACGAAATGAATGATATGAACGAACACAATGACGCGACCAGAACGAAAACAGAGAGGGGAGTAGTATGTTCTGGCCCAGTTTGTGTATTCATTTTCGCCGCGTTTTGCCAAGGCTCACTGCGGTGTTTACAGCGACAGAATTTGAATTGATAGGAAAGAAGGATAATTGGAGGGTGAAAGGAGGATTCAGAGAGAGAAAGGAGGTTCGAAGGTGTTTTGAAAATGTTGGTTCAAAAACAGGATTATCCTCCCAAAAGAAGGATATGGGATGGTTACCATACCTTAACTCTTCCAATTACATCATGCAAGAAGCCCAGAAGCACACTTGTCGATTATTATTCCTTAACCTAGAAGCCATTGAGTAGTAAGGCCTTGACAAGAATATTTAAACTGATTCAATGTAATACCGTCGTCGTCCAAATTCTGCACAAACGCGGATGAAGATGAGGTAAACAAGTAGTGTGAATGTTTCTAAAGATTTAGAGCTTCTAAGTTTCAAAATTGTCAGCGCAGTGGCTAAGGTTATTGCGTTGGGCTACTAGGCGAGGGATTCAACTTAAAATCTCGGCTCGGATACTTGGTTCTACCCTCTAGGTACTTTTATGGTATTTTTATAAGTACTAGTTTCGCTTGTGATCGAAAATCGACCCTATCTTTTATTATTATGTTATACTAAATAACGTACCACAATTTTCGATATTTTTTTTAAACGAAAAAGGGATATCTGGTACGACCCTTTAAAAATAAGTTTTACTCATGATTTACATTTTAAACGTCACTATGAAAATTTAGAGCAAAACTTTGATGTTGAAAAATATTTTCCAGATATAAGTATTTCCTGACTTATGCAGTTGCTTACTCTTAGGGGTAGGTAAATTGCATTCCTTCGAAAATAGGTTCTAATCTAAGATGATCCACAGTTGAATACGTTACTATGGCAATATGGCGGCGGCAAATTGAATGTTACTAAAATGCTTTCATTTAACTGATATGCATTTTGTATGGGGAATTTCTAACTTAGTTTTATCAGCTTTAATGGCGACATATATCCACAAATTTTGTTTGTGCACATCTATGGCACAGAAAGTTTCGAATGATAGAAGCTTGATTCTACTCATTTCATAATAAATACTAAAAATGTGTACGGAAACTTCGGATGTTCATGTATTAATATAATGATAAAAATGTTAAAACAAATAAAAAGGCGTATGGTGTCTGATTAATATTTAAATATAGAAATGTTGACGGTAATTCTTAGCCCAACAAGAAAGTATGGACGATGACGAAATGCGGAACTTCTAGAAAATGCCACATTCTTTGTTGAACCCGGCTTCGGAAATGTTGTCATAAAGTCGTTGGCAATGCCTCCATTTATTTCCTAAATTTTGTTAAAAAAAAGTATACATGAATATATTTATATCGGCCGTTCGGGACCCTTATGGCAAAGACGGTACTGTATCGACATATTATACAAAACTAGAGGTTATACCGGATGTTGTGTGGAAATTTCAGCCTTTTACGTCAATTAGTTTCTGATATAGAAGTAGGAACAAAATTGTTCTAGTATGTTCGGACAGACGGACAGACATCTCAGCAAAACTAATAAGGATCGTTTTTCCCCTTTGGGTATGGAACCTTAAAGACGAACGTTCGTTGGTATGTCACGTATAAATTCAGCTATACCGCTCAACCGATTTTGCTGAAAATTGAACAGTTTCTCATTATTATTGCCACTACCATTTAGAGATTGAGTTAAGAGAAATCGAGCAGATGGCACTGTTGCTTTTACAGTGTTTGCTTGTATGTAACATTGTCAGGTAAAAATATTTGACGCATTCAGTGTTTTAAGTGCTTGCGTCAATTATTCTGAACTTTCTTGAATTTAATTTTAGTTAATCTCGCAAGATTTTGGCAAAATCTAGAACATTTTGGGTTCTAATTTTCGTACTTACATATAGATTTCGAGAGATATTCGAATCAGACCACCATTGTCGGGTCTCTTTTCGTCTCTCTACCACTATTCTTACCCAGAGAGACTTTCTGGATTTCTCCAGAGTTCTTCCCTGAGCTCAATTCCTAGTGTTAACGCTAGCAACTGTTTATGGGAGATCTGTTTCATCGATTGGGTCACGACCCAATGATGTCCCAAGATCCTCATTCTTTTGCCAGCCAACGCCGGACATTGACACAGTATATGTGCCGCTGTCTCAGGTTCCTCCAGGCATAGTTTACAGGTATCATCCTCTCTAAGGCCCATCTTCCTTAAGTGATACCCGAAATTACCATGTCCTGTTAACAAAGCAACCACCCATTTCAATGTTCCTCGACTCATGCTTAGAACCCTTCTTTGAGTGGAGCAGGTCGGCCACTTACCATTTTAGCCTTTCTACATTATTCCACGGTTGACCACCTTCTCAGGTGTTCTGCCGTGATCCATTTCTGAATCAGCTGTTCTACTATTCCTTTGACAATTGAAGAGAGTGGTTCTGGTCCCAGCAACTTTTCAGTTGACCCCCGTTTTGCAAGGGAGTCCGCCTTTTCGGTGCCTTCGATCCCTATGTGTCCTCGTACCCAAGTCAGTGTTACTTCATTTTTAGATGAACACTTATTGAGCTTAAGTACACATTCCAATGCCAATGATGTTGTGATGTTTGTTTGTTCCATTCATCTGATCACCGCCTGATTGTCCAGTGCTATAAGGATATTTCTTCCCTCCACCTGACTCTCAAGCAAGTAATCCAACGCATGCAGCAATGCAATCATCTCAGCCTGGTATACAGAAGTGTGATTCCCGAGGCTAACGTGACGGGCTAGTTCCAGCTCTGCTGAATAGATACCGGCACCCGCTCCGTCATCCATCATGGATCCATCTCTGAAAATCACTATTTCACCAAATTTTCGTACTTACCTTGGGTAACCTAATTCATGTTTTAGGAAAACTTGGTACGGGTATAGGTTGGATGCAGCATTTTGAGACGCATCCTAAGAATCTACTCGAAAACGTTGCAAATAAGAATAGTTAACGATCGCGCGTGTTCTATTATTTGATTTCGAATGTCAGTTGCACTCCTATATTTGCATTTGACCTTCAAGCTGGTTATAAGGATCTTAGTGTTTGGTGTTTTTTTTTTTTGACAGTAAGGTAGAAGATAATTAAAACTTTAATTCGAATCAGAAAATCAGTACTTGGAGTCTTTTAAGTTCCATTGGCTCGTGTCAAATACATTTTCCACAAACCACCTTCGATTATCCTATTGAATTCGTTGTCCTTTATCGCCTCAGCAAACATTTTCCTTATTGCAAAGAATTGAATACCACAAAAGCCCCTACACAGCCGCCAAACATCATCTTCCACAAACAGCCATCACTGCCTTTCCTACCTTTTCTTCTCGCCATTATCCCTGTACATGTAAAATATTTCCCAACATAAGCACGTTGCAATCATAAAACAGTGTACCTTGGAAAATGGCAGCAGCTCCATCGTCTCCTCTATACCTGTGTAAAGCTATAATTCTATAATGAAACTCCCTCTAAAGCGTTATCTGCCATACATAAATTATATAAGCAACAAAAAGGACTCCCAAAATTTAGCATAAGTATTAGCTTTTTTATGTTCGATAGATGCGGTACATAAATTCGTCTATAAAACCAAAAGGAAATATAATTATCTGGAGTAGGTTTCGTAGAATTTCAAAGAATTTTTTTTTCTGTGTGTGGGTTTTTTTTTTAATATTGCTAATGCACAGGCTGATAACATTTCTGGCTTTCGGCATTTTTATGATTCACCGAAAAGCTATAAAATATTTTTTATTTCGGAAATTTGATAAGGGCGTGATAAGGATGGCTTATTATGAATGGCAAGTGGGAGGGTGCATATGAAAACCATGATGACTTGGATCTGGGGCTTAGCTTAAAGGTATGGTTGGCGCGGATTATATAGAAGATAGCAACAAAAATGAAGCAACTTGTTTCTGGAAAATTTAAAGATAGAGATTTGTGCACTCAGATGCGGATTTTTAGAATTTGGGACGTTAGATTTTGTTAGAGTGCGGAGTGAAATAAAATTTTGAACTTATCTTCGACTTCTTCGAGGCGATTGTATAACATACGAATTAGACCGTAATTAAATTCAAGTTCGGTAAGGTATGTATTTGAATCACTTTTTGCATGGGAAATAAGTACAAATGAAATTTCACAAATGGCTCAAATACAAAGTAGACAGAGCAGGAGACAGTAGTATAGGTGTGGCACCAGAAAGGGTTGTGCAGCGCTGGCGCCCAAATGATTATCACTGAGTTTATCAAAGAAAAAGTAGAAAAAATTATACAAACCACAAGAGGGACATTGCCGTGCCAAAAAATGATAGCCGGTTCGAATGTTCTGAAACGTGCACTAGCTAAGAACGTACTGTGACCCAGTCCCATTAAGGATTTTGTTTCCGGAGGGGGCTATGCTTCAAAATCTTACGACGAATTCTTTAAGCAAAAAACTATATACATTCCAATTCATTGCATTTTATTAGTTTTTAAATCGTATGTACTTAAACGAACTGTTGGTGTTCGACTAATAAGCTAGGGGTCCGAGGTTCGAGTCCCGCAAAAACCCAAATTCAAACTTAGAGTTTTTTTTCTACTGCGCCACCTCTCGCGAATGTCTGACAAACATCCGAGAGTATAACTGTCTTGAAATAGCTTCTCAATTGGCCGTTTGGAGTCGGCATGAAATTGTAGATCCCTTCCATTCGTTTCAAACTTGAAAAACTCACACAAAAGAATGGTTGTGAACCTAGGCCTAGGTTTGAGAGACGAAAAGAGACCCGGCAATGGTGGTCAGATTCGAATATCTCTCGAATCCATATACTTACTTTACTTTTTTTTAAACGAACATACTTAAGTTATTTTTGTGAACACATTTTTGGAAAGCAGAAGACGTCTTGATTTTTTTTTCACATGAGATCAATCACCTTATTTCTATCCACATTAATATCCGAACAGATATCGTATTGAGTGAGCTTAATCTTGCATTCCCCATAACGCTTCGGGTGTCCCGTTTGATTTAATCTTATTAATAGTTGAATGGATACTTTCAAAACCAGCTTCGCACTGGAAGCGTGGCCACAACAGTAAGCAAGAAGTTTATACCTTTAAAGTGAGTCTTGTCACATATATCAAGTAATTTCAAAACTTCGGTAGCAGGATCACTTGACAATATTTTTTCGCACCAAGGAATATACTCAGCTTTCAAAGCTGACAACATGCATTATCGATGTAAAATGTAAGCTCTTCCATTTCGTTCACTCGCTCAACTGCAGCAAAACCTGAGAGAAGAGCTTGAAACGATGGTATTTAGAATGTCGTCGCGTTGACCATGAGTCGGTTCGGAGGATTTTGTATTGACACTCTTAAATTGGCTTCAGTAGAAGATGTTCCTGGATTGAAACGCGTTGTTTGTGTCAATGAAATTCTTACAACTTCAACTTCAAATTAGTCCTCGGCAATTTGGGACTCGGATTGAAAAGCCTCTCTGAAAAAAATCTTCTGCATTTTCTCTGATATTCTTAAGATAATTCAGAACTTTTTTTGTGCGGGCTATTGCAGAAACGAAATCTAAGGATTTGTTCTGGTAGGAAAACTAATAGGGACAGTGTTAAACTGAATAGTTTTCCGCATACAATATGACTGAATGTATATTTTCCTTAAAAGTAGGTAATAAAAATCATGTTTTCTTTAATTTTTTGCAGTAGTTGATGAAAAGACGGTGAGTGGCGACTTAAGATTAGTTCGTCTTTTCCAGGATTTGCTTCAGTGTGAAAATTCGGTCTACAGTCGATCTGCGGGCCAAATTTATGGGGCTGACCACACTGCATAGTGGAAAAACAAAGCTTGATGGAACCTTATAAAAATTACGCACTGTTAATTATTATCTGTCTAATATTTCCTTCAGATGAAAATATTTAGGAAGAATCATTTCTAAAGTATATAGGAGATTCGAGGTTGACAGTTCCAAAACCTCTCGGTAGTTCATAGTTCTTCTTTAACTAATTGGGTGGTTTGTTAACAAATATTTACAATAATAATAAGAAGAAGAAATAAAACACCAATAACCAATTTGGCAAATAAAAGTCATATTTCCAGGTGCAATTGGAGCGTTCGTATCTCTGAATTTATTTTTTTTTAATTTAATTTTTCACAAAAGTCGTTAGAATCTCAAGGAAAATTCAAAAATTCAAATTGGTCAGTTTTGACAGGAACTGCAAGGCAAGTATCTACACTTACAGCGAAGTAAATGCTGTGTTCGACTTTTCGAACTTACTTCAGCAAAGTAAGTTTTTTTTCATACCGATTCAAAGCAGGGGCTTTTAATTTGCTCAAAGCAAATGCTAAGATTTTCAGCCCCTCAAGCTTTAGCCCCTCGAGCCCAACCCCTGGCTACGTGCCTGACTGTGACCTAAATATAAACTAACTTAAACAGCTCCACAGTTAAAAAATTAACTTGAGTGTTCTTTCTAATAATAAATTAGAGTGCGCAAATAGGATGGTATTTTATAAATATTGTATATTAACACTCGAACTCAATATCAGCAGCTTATTCTACGAAAGGAATTTTCCATGCTTCAGTGTCCCTAATTAAAAATCCATTCCATTATAGGCAGCCGTCCTCTAGATAGGCTCAAAATAGATCAAGTTTGACATATCTCTTCTATTCTTTGCCTTTTATCCAATCTGCAAATATTGTACTATTTAATTAATTTGGCACTAACTTACAATACCTAAGCTCTTTTTCCCTGCGCCACCTCTTGCTGAAAAACATCCCAGGCAGTGTGACCAATTCAATATTTGAAATCATGCTTAGTACAGCAATACAGGAATATGTTTTTTTTTGTATACAAAATTTATTTCAAATCAAAATTTGACTAAACCAAAATCCTGCTAAAAAAACGCTTGCATATGGTTTGAAAAAAAGGCAGGAAATATTCTAAATTCGTCACACTCGCCCAGGCTATAACTGTCATGCAAGAGCTTCTCAATTAGCCGTTAAAACTCGGCAGATCCCTTCTATTCGTCCTAAGAGTAAAAAAAAAAAAAAAACACACACACACAAAACGAATGTTTCTGAGAACCAAGGTCGAGGGTCCCTCTATGGACCTTTTGCGCCACCTATTTTTTTTTCTTTTTTTAAACTTAAAAAACTGCGTGGGTCTTCAAGAATATAGAATGACACTCAGTTGAGTTGAGCTGGTAGCAGTAAAGTGCCAACAAATCTAGAAAGAGTGTTTAAATCAATAAAAAAGTCACGTCTGGACTGCCGAATTATAAGACAAAGGTCCTACACCGCCAGGGAAGGCGATGACCTAGTAAATGATCAACTAACCAACATTTTAAGTAGCCAACTGATCTTTTAAAAGTTTGCGGGAGTTATGGAAATAACCGGCAAAATAAAGCGAGTAGGTAGTTGCATGTCATCCATCTAACTCCTTGACGAACGCATTACTCAAATTAAGCTAGGATGTAATTAATGTCCGCTTCTATATTTCTACTTAGGAAATTTGAGCGAAATTGGTCCGAGAAATCCACACTCAAGGCTTTCTTGGAAATTTAATTCAATTGAATTTCATAGCCCTAAAGGTTTTTAAGGAAAAATTGATCCTTAGTCGTAGAAGGCGATGTCCGAAAATTATATTCTCTTGAGTAAAGCCTTTCCAGCGAGCAAATCGAGCTATACCTACCTATTACGTAAAGAATGGTGGATCAAGTATCCGATAGATGAGTTGGCTTGAACGTTCAATTGTCTCATGGAAGACTTCTTTTTTTTTTTATCGGGCTCCCGACCCGTGAAGAGTCTCTGCCTGAGATACTGCAGCCTTCCATCCTCTACGATCCCGGGAACGCTGTTTCAGTTGTCCAGACCAAGCGCTCTGGCAGCGATGGCTTGGTATTTGAAACGGAGGTTCGGTCTTCCTTGTCTTCTCGAACCTGGGGGCTGGGACTCGAAGATCCTCTTAGCCGAAGCATTGTTGTCCATTCGCTGGATGTGGCCGAGCTAATGTAGTCGACGTGTTTTGGCTTTTTGGACCACATCCACATCTTGGTACAGCTCATAGAGTTCGCGGTTGTATCTTTTCCTCCATTCGCCCTCCTCGCACACAGGACCAAAAATCCGCCGAAGAATTTTTTTTTTCGAAGGAGCTCGTCTTTCTAGCCTCTAGTCCAGCACTCAGCGCCATAAAGCAGGACTGGCAAGATAAGGGTCTTGTAGAGCACACATTTCGTCCTTCGAGTTAGGAGTTTTGAACCCAGTGGTTTTGCCAAACCGAGGTAGTAACGGTTTCCTAGGGTAATTCTTCGCCGGATCTCCACTATGGTGTCATTCGTGGAGTTTATGTTTACTCCGAGGTAGGTGAACTCCCTAACTACCTCGAAATTGTTGCTATTAATAGTGACGTTTTGTCCTAGCCGGTGGACAAATGCTCGTTTGTTTGTTGATAGCATGTACTTGGTCTTGCCCTCATTTACTTCAAGGCCAACGGATTTCGCCTGTTCTTCAATCGCCGTGAATTCTTCTATCACGGCACGCTGGGAGCGACCGATGATGTCAATATCATCCGCATAGCCCAGCAGCTGGACGGACCCGTTGAAGATAGTGCCTTCCGTGTTGACACCTACCCTGCGCACTAGCTGCTCCAGTACGAGATTGAAGAAGTCGCATGATAGCGCGTCTCCTTGCCGAGATCCGGTGCATGTTTGGAATAGTTCGGATAGGAGCTACTTCCAAACTGCACGCTGAAACGCGTGTTTTCTAGCGTCATGCGACACAGCTGAATCAGTTTTCCCGGGATTCCGAATTTGGCCATCGCCATATAGAGCTCCTGACGATGTATGCTATCATACGCGGCTTTGAAGTCGATGAATAGTTGGTGAGTTTCGACTTGAAATTCGTTGGTCTTTTCGAGGATTTGCCTCAGTCTGAAAATTTGGTCTATCGTCGATCTGCCGGGCCGGAAGCCACACTGGTACGTGCCTATTAGTGTGCAGAACGGTGAATGGAAGACTTCTATGGGTTTAAAATGGCATAAGCAAAGCTGTGTAGTATTGAACCACTTGTATTGTAGGTCTAATTGATGCAATTCGGGTACAAGAAAGTTTTCAACCATATCAAATAAATAAATAAATAGTTGGCGCAACAGGTCTTAGGGACCCTAGGCCTAGCTTATTCTCACAACCATTCGTTTTGTGTGAGTTTTTCATTTTTGGAACGAATGGAAGGGATCTAAAATTTTATGCCGACTCCAAACGGCCAATTGAGAAGCTCTTTCAAGACAGTCATACTCTCGGATGTTTGCCAGACGTTCGCGAGAGGTGGCGCAGCGGAAAATAACCCTAAGTTGGAATTTGGGTTTTTGCGGGATTCGAACCTCGACCCCTCGCTTAGTAGTCCAACACACTATCTAACCACTAAGCCACTGCGCCTACAACCATATCAATGTTCATATCAACGACTGTGAAATTTCAACTGACATAGGTATGTCATTCAAATCGACCCGGGACATAAAACTGCGGATGAGTGTTATGAAAATTGGACTTTCTGACACCAGGCAACCCAACACACAACTCCACTTTTACCTAATAAATTTGTTCATAATGTACTTTAACTATAACCATGTTTAGCTGGCTTTCTTTAACTTGTTTCCTCTGCGTATTTCAAAACCATTCACGACAAAAATGCTCCTTTTAAATATTGTAGACAAACCGAATTTCGGTTGGCCAACTGACACCTACATACCATTGACACTAAGCGGGAATGAATTTTTATCAAAAAAAAGAAAAAGGAAACAACACGGCACGTCCTTTATTGCCATGAAGATACCTACGCTGCTTGTCCTGGTAGCCAACTCCTCTCTGGTTGGACAGCGCACTTTCGAAAAAAAAAAACAAAAAAAACACACTTAAAACTGTCCACTATATCTTCCTTTAGTTTATTTATTCTACCTTCTTGGACAGTTCGGTTTATATATCTCCTCCTGATGGCATTCCCTTTGCGGTTGCGGTGGCCACATATCTACACGACAACTATAATACGAGTACAAATGCGCCCGCTTTTGCTTGTCTCTCTTTCGCGTCCACACTTAAATTCCCATTATAATATTTTATTGCAGGTGCAATAAAAAAATGTAATACGTGTTTATTTATGAGTTAATAAATTTTCTGGAATTATTTTAACACACACTTCTAAATATGCGAGAGCTCTCTTTGGAGCTGGGCAAAAGCGACTTTTGAAAGCGAAATTAAAATTTCATAAATCCCAGTTAAATATTCCCGAATCTATACAATGTATCATCAGAGATTCGGGGGGTTCAATTCTAATGGGGTGTCCCTGTCCGTGTCCATGTCCATTGGTCGACCGAAACTACATACACAAAGAGGCAGCCATTAAAATTTCCCTTAGTCATTGTTTCTCTGGAAGATGCCATTTTGGCTCAAAAATCGATGATGTCCGTTGAAAATGTCAACCAGTAACGAAATCCAGCATTCCCTCTCAATCAATGGAGCGTATCGGGCCATGTACCCTTTTTCACGGAGATTTACGAGTCGTAATTAAAAACAGAGGAGACATTTAAACCTCTAAAAAGCCGAACAAAATTAACGTTGATTTAGTTTTTTGTGTTGTGCGTTTGTTCACAGGAGTACTTGGAGGGATCACGAGATATATTGAGATATCAACACTCACATAAAACATGAGTATTTCGAAGGTTCATTTGGAATCTTTATGTTTCGCTAACGAAGTTTTCTTCATTTTTCTTAAGTGGAATGCATTAGCTTGGGAAGATTGTGAAGCACTTGTGTGAATAAAATTAAAAAGAAGAAGAAGAAAAAACAAAACGAAATAAACAAGTAAGAATAACAGGCACATACTGTACCGGTTCTTGATGGTTTTTGGGTAAATAAATTGTTTTTTTTTTTAAGTCTGTTTTTCATAAGCTTCCGCATCTTTATGCCCAATTCACAATGTCGCGTTGACGCGCGCGTGCGTTGACAGATTATGTAGAAAGAAAGCTCGACTTTAGATCGTAAATATCGTAAAGTTCAACGCAACGCCTGAGTAGAGCTACTTTCTACTATCACGCGCGTTTGTCAGCTTTAGAATTTCGAATTGTTCGATTTGAAGTCATAGAATGTGCCGTTTATACATGGAGTGGCACAGATCCGCTAATGTTTATTACATACAACTTTTAAAAAGTTATATGATGTTTTTTTCAAAGCATAATTAATTAATTCAGTGTGTGGAATGAGGAACAACATATTTTTTTTGTAGGGCAACTACTAATTTATTTAGATTTTTTGGAGGAAAAATATTAATCAAGGGCCTTGTAACCGTATTAGGGTTGTTGCGTGCTTTGATATATTGTTAAATATGCTTTTCTTTTATTTTGGAGAATCGTTTTTCAATTCGTGCATAGAAATTACAGCTTCAAGAAAAAAAGGGAGTAGATTTGAAATTTTAATTCTGCTCTGAATTTGCTTTTTTCAGCCAAAAAATAAACAGAACTTTTAGTTTGTCAAACTTTTCCCTGTTAACGCGTATTCGCCTCAAAGCAGCATTTTGTTTTACAAAATTGTTGCTCGCGCGCTTTGGCATTTAAAATCGTAAAATTTCGATAAAGCGTGTCAAAGCGCGCCGACGCAAGCACGCGTGCAACGCCGAATTTGAATTGGGCATTGAGGTGCGGGACTGTGAGTCGTAAGATTCTTTGGTCGGCATGAACGGATCTTATTGTCATTCATTGGTAGCATGAAATCGATAAGGAAGTCAGAACTTTTCACTTTTTAACACTGCTTGAGGGAATATTTTCTTCTTAAGAATTGAAACATCGTCTTGGAGGCTTATATGACTGCTTTTTTATATTTATTATTATAATAAACATTTTTTAATTCTCTTTGACCTTCTTTTTCCTTTATAATATGAAATCTTCTCAAGCAGACCCATCTTACTCCGAATCAGTGTTCTCAGACTTTAAAGACTGTTTTCCCTGTTTTAGTCATCGAAAGCATAAGTTTTCCCCTGTGTATTCGAAAATAATTCGTCTTTTTCCTTTAAGTGAAATTAGCACTACTTGCTCTCATATGAAAGAATTGAAAAATGCACCCGTTTTTATTAATAAACTTAAAATAATCATAAACCTAAAAAAATACAATAATTTCCTTTTCTTATATAGATAAAACATCAAAACAATTAAATACCTTAATTTGAGGTTTCTTAGTCGTTGTTTTTAATCAAAAACAAACATTTTTATAATTTTATTTATTTTTGTTTGTATATTTTGCTTTTTCCAGTAGAAAGACATAAATTTGTCATATTTTTGTATTTAAATTATGTTAATTGTGCTATAAGAAATTGTAAATTCTAAACGAAACAAAAAAATATAAAAACAACTAGTAAATACCTACATTCAGATGCATACAGAAACAATTCGTACGTTGACGTTCGATGGGCTGTTTTCTTTCATGTTTGATAGGATCAATTTATTCTTTGAAGGTTTCTCGTAGTAAAATAAAAGTTTTAATATTATTTTTCAACAATTCATGCCTCACAGAGATTTTTGATTTTTCTCTTTTTTTAAGATTGTCCCTCGTTTTACCATTTTTAATTTAAAAAGCGCCAAAATTAAAAATAGCCCCCGCAATCTGGGATCACAGCTTCGACCATTTTCGTTAAGCCTTTAGCCTATAAAAGTCAATGGAAAGAAAGGAATGAGAAATATGAATCTAATTTGATGGAAGTAAAGTTAGGGAATCTTGTGAACAAAAACATCGCATGGCATTTTTTCAAACTTCACCACTAGTTTTTTAACAGACTCCTTATAGTGATTTCTTGAAAAGTTCAAGTTCAAGTTCTGACAGCAAATTTTCTATGTATAATTCCTTGAAAATATATTATAGGGAGTGTCAGGGAGTGAACCTGCAATTCAATTGACTTGAGCAAACTGGACGATGAGCACTATACCACCAAATATTGAATACAACATTGATTAAAAAAAAAAAAAACTGTATTGAATTTTCAATGTTACCTTAAATTTATTTTTCCAATTTTTCGAGATTTTAAATTTTTTCACTTACTCGGAATTTTGAAACTGATATCAAGACGTTGACAACAGTACGGAGTTCAGTATATAAACATTCTGATATGTGCCCCACTTTGGGGAAACAACAACAACGATTTTTAACAAAATTTGGGGTGTTATTTCCTTTTTTGGGGACTTATTTCCTAATGAAATGAAGTAAGTCCCCAAAACTAATTTTTTACTATTAATTGTTATCCTTCCGACATGAAATACGTATGGGGGCCATACTGCTCACCTGCAACCCCCCTGCTGGGGTTTACTGTTACATTAGCGGGTGCGTGCGAGGTTGTGTATATACAAAGTTCCTTTTCTAAATTAGTTCATCCAATATCAACAATATTAAATTAAAATCTAATAAGATAGTAGTTGTCGTTACTTTTAATTTTTGTGTGAAATAAAGTCCAAATTTGGGGCTTTATTTCATTTTCTCTTTTGGGGCCTTATTTCCTTTATTTCCTGCAGCCCATAAGACGGGCAGAGGACACCATAGAATGCCACGAAAACACAAATCAAAAAGTTAAATTCAATTTGAAATGTGCTACCGGAGCATTGAAATAAATAACACAGAGCAGAAAAGTGATATTCGAACAAGGTTTTTGTTAGTTTGCATAGTTTGAATCTTATTGAATCTCATTGAAATTCCGCAAACCTTACAAACTGCATCAAAAGTATAGATAAATCTATCTATGAGAAGCTGCTATGAGAAGCTCTAATAAGTTTTGATCGGGGAAAAATGGGCTTACCATCTGAACCTTAATATTCACCCGGCTTCAATATCTCCCTATAAACGGTACACTATACACCTTCTTTCACAAGACAAGCATTAAATAAATTCCTATATAGTTACGAACTGGCCGTATAGTTCGCATTGTGTCCATTCGCATAGAATTCTTTGTGTCCACATGATATAAGACATACCCAACAACATCTAGGCCATAGCACACCCTTCTTCATGGAGGAATTATATGTATCCTTGATCGATTCACGCTATCTGCGCCATTTAGAAAAAAAAAAAAAACAATCCCCCAAAGAGTAAGGTTTCTCCTCAGAAGGCATAAATTTCATCCTGTCACAGAGTTTTTATGGCACTGCCCTAAATGCGATTGACTATGGCTTCGTCATTCACGTTCCTTGTTTTTTTTTTTTTTGTATTCCTCTCATTCCTTCTCGCATTTTCTTCGTTGTACGAATGTGAGTGGCTCCTGGCTCGAAATAAGTGGGATAATTTATTATTTAATGAAAATTACATAAACGCACACAACGAAGTAGGTCTTGAATCAAATCCAAGGGAAAAACTCAATCTAGCGGAAATTACATTTCACCAGCCTATACCAAGAAATGGTTGCGTTTTTTTTTCCCCCAAAAAAGGCGCAGTGGGAAAAGCGATTCCAATTTTTCAGCAAATAAATTCGCAGATAATATATTCGCCCGGCAATAAAAGGCGTTTTATTTATAGCAGAAATATCAAAATATATTTCCAATAGCTGTCGGGTGCAATCATCTGTATACGTTCTTGGGGTGACACAATATTCTGTTTCATTTTTCCCACTTAGCGTCGTCGCTTTTAATTGCATTTGCATCAGTCTTCGCGGTATAATTGGCGAAAAGGCATAGCATTGCCGTTGATGTAGATCTGAGGCTGGGGTTGGGTACTCGGTTATCGACTTGGAGTCCAATGACTTTGAATCATGGGTGCGGAATTGTAATTATCCCCGCAATTTGATATTGAGACAGCATTGACTGCGGGTCTGGCGTGTAATTCTCGGAACAGTTCCTGTAGTAGGTGCGCGTAAATTGGGAGTATGAGTCTGAGAGTCTAAGGGCAGGGCTTTTCTTTGGAAATTTGTAATGAAAAAATCTTCCGCCGTCTGTGCTTTGGTGGAACTAATCGCAAATGGAACATTTGACATGTTCGCTTATGCTTCGTTTGAAGTGATCTAACTGCACTTACGCAAAAATAAAAATGTGTGGTCACGCTTGCCGCAGTCAATACGTACTGATGTCGCCTTTTGCTGTTATCGCGTTAGAAAGGTGGGTATGACTTAGAAGTTAGAACTATGGCCTGGGCAAGGTGTAATACAACATGATAGGTGACCTTCAAAAAATCAGACATAGTGGTGTAATTGAAATTTTATGATCAAGCTTGGCGTTTGAATGGAGTACATTATTTTTAAATGACAGGTACTTTTCCGATGTATTTGAAATGTACATTTCAACGCGTCACGTGAGAAGTCTGGACCACTCAGAAGAAAAACATTGAAGAGCCAAAAATGTATAGGGGATAGAGGGACAAAGAGGGCCGTGGATAAAGGGACCAAACAATTTGTTAGCTCAGAGATAATTTAATTTTAGTTTAAATCTTAAAAACAGTCGATTAAAAAAAAAAAAAAAAAGTAATACCCAGTTTTTGAAAGACATCCAGCCAGCCGCCTTAATTCTTGGAAGAATTAATTTTTACAATATGAATTGCTGTTAACAAATTTATTGAATTTATGAGAAAGAAAAGTTAAAACAGTCTTATTTTGATAAAAAAAGCATTCATACTTTTTTAAAATCCCCTTGTCGCGAAATAAGAACAGAACGTCGGGAGGCAAAGTGGAACATACGTTTCGTACAAATTTAAGAGCTGCCACATGCTGCCTGATAACAGACACTACGGCAGATCCTGGAGAAAACCCAAGAAGTCCAGATCGATACTCACCATCTTTTTATCGATTTTAATGCCGCATATGACAGCATATTTATAGAGACGAGCTATACAGAGTCATGTCTAGTTTTGGCATCCCTGCCAAACTTGTCAGATTGTGCAGAATGACGATGGAGAACGCTCGCTGCTCCGTAAAGGTCGGAAACAATCTCACCGAGACCTTTGATGTCAAAAAAGGATTTAGACAAGGTGACGCGCTGTCATGTGACTTCTTCAACATCATTCTTGAGAAAATTATGCGAAACTCACAAGCCAACACCAGAGGCACAATTTTCCAAAAGTCTGTGCAACTGTTCGCATACTCTGATGACATTGACATTGTTGGCAGAACACAGCGAGATGTCACTGGTGCGTTTGCAAGTATTAGTACAGAAGCGGAAGAATGGGTTTAGTGGTGAATGAGGGTAAAACAAAATATATGCTGTCAACAAGAAGGGACACACAACATCGAAGAATCGGACAGAACGTCACGATAGACAGCTATAACTTTGAGGTAGTAAGGGACTTTGTCTACCTCGGCTCCGCTATAAACACTGATAATGACATCACATCAGAAATCAAGCGAAGAATCACACTTGCCAACCGCTGTTTCTTTGGCCTAAGACGGCAATTGATTAGTAAGGCCTTGTCAAGAAGCACTAAGGAGATTCTATATAAGACTCTCATCATCCCTTTCCTGCTCTATGGCGCAGAAGCATGGACCCTAGCAAAAACGGATTCTTGGTCGCTTCGAACGCAAAATTCTTCGAGTGATTTTTGGTCCCGTTTGCGTTGACGGCCTTTGGAGGAGAAGATTTAACAGCGAACGCTACGAGCGACAGCGACATCGACCTGGTCAGAAAAGTACGCATTAGTCGTCTAAGATGGTTAGGACATGTAGAGCGAATGGACACCAACGCTCCGGCCCGGAGAGTCTTCGATTCGACCTCGCCTTAGGTGGCGCGCGCAAGTGGAAGGGGACCTCAACCAACTTGGAGTGCGCAACTGGAGGCAGTTAGCCAAAGATCGCGCTAACTGGAGAGGCGTATTGGTTGAGGCCCAGGTCCACCCCGGACTGTTGCATCACTTTAAGTAAGTAAATAACATGGGCAAAGAGAATAAAAACAAACTTATTGAACATTTGGTCAAGTTTGAAAGGAGATTTATTTGGGATGGCAACTCGAGATAAAAATGTTCACAGTCTTAAGTAAAAGGGAACTGAATGTCTAGAAAAATATCTGTGAATCTTTTCCAAAAAAGGCATCCTGAGCTTGTTATTAGAAATCCGCCAAAAAATATTTAAAGCCAGAGCACAAGCTCTTAATAAACAAGTCGTTTCAGCTTACTTTAAGCCTTTTACAGAAATATTTTACAAAGATCACTTTTCGCCAACAAAATTATTTAATGTTGATGAAACTGATGTGACAGAAGTGTTTAACAAATGGAAACTATAAGACTATAACCAAAACAATATAAATTGTATAAAGAGTTTCTTTATTTCGTTAAACAAATTATTGGTTCATTTTGCCCCATTCAAAGGTCCAATTTTCCCACTAGTGGTTCACAATGGATCTTTGAGGTTCTGTTGTATTTTCTGTTGCAGCGCAATACGTACTTCTTAAAATATGTTGACCTTTTACTATGAAAACGTCCAATAATTACGTTCTTATTTGCAAAAAGTTTTATTCAAATCTTATGAATATTAAGGAAGTTATGAATGTATAAAGCGCAAGTGCTCGTTCTTGCCCCTCTCTCCCCTACTTATGGTACGTGAATAATTTTCATTCGTTTTTTGTGATGTGTAAACGTCTAAGCGCGCGTTTTTGGAATCTAGTGGAGTAATTCCACACATTTAACTTGCGGGGACGGAAATGCGTCACTGTGTTTTATCATTGCATACATTTTATCATTGCATACGTTTTTATCATTGCATACATTTATGAGCTGGGGCATATTAATTTCAGCTTTTTGTTTGTGAAATGTCCACAAAAGGCCATAGGCACCATAATAGGCCCACCGCCATCCTTAGGAAACAAATAATGGTTAATTTAAGAACTTTAAGCTTACAATTTTTTTAAGTGAGAACAGCAACCAAAGACTATACGTAGTCTATAGACCTGTTAAGTATTTGACAGCTACTGTCGATGAATACCATCAGATGTGGCTTTGAAGTCGATAAAAAGGTAATGGAGTTGAGGTCTTTTTCAAGGTAAAGCAGGGATATTAGTGAATAGGTCCTGCAAAACTAATTTTTGTAGATGAGGCATAGATAGCGTGATTGATGATGTCTTGCATGCGCCCTATTAAAAATTAGCCATGTATTAGAGGAGCTAGCGGACTTGGACTTCTTAAGCTTTTAGCTTAACCAGTCTATTTAATATTGGGTGGCGGGACTGCCTTTTCGTTAACTGTAGGTATGGGTTTTTATCTTCGTACTTTTTGAACGCATCGGCTATTCGCTGTGCTTCAATGACTAGGAGTAGGCATCCCTCACTGTTTTGGAGATCCTGCTTAAAGCATTGCGATGCTTTTTCGGTCACGAGAATATGCGGTCAGCATTAGGCTTCTTGTTTAGTACGAAGGGTCTTATTTTAATGCCTTCTTATGTCTCGATAATGTGCTATTGCATCTTACATCTTACATCTTCTGCCATTTGGTATCGGTAAAATCATCCTCCATCGTTATGATTGATTGATCATGTCATACGATACTGGAATGGACGACGGGGCCATTGGTTGTAGGCCTCTGTGGTAGTTTCTCACTTATGCGCTCTTTCAGACTTCGGCTACTCTAAGTACGTTGACTTTTGTCTCTCTGTTAGACAATCGAACTCTGAATAGCTGTTTTAAAATAGTTTCTAGTTGCGTCAACTTATTATAGCTGCTGTAAAGAGTCAACGTTTGTCCTTCAGAATATAGGTATGCACGTTAAGAATGCTGCATCACATAGATTATCACATGTCGAAAGCTATATTTGCGTGTGAAAATGAAAGTAAGACCAAAAATGTTAGTGTTTCAATTCTGAAATTCCTACTGTTACGTCGTACGTATAAAACATGTTAAAAAAAAATAAAGACACAAAAGTTCGGGGTTTTTGTAGAACATATCCAAATCTGGGGGTTTTCAAGATTTATCTGGGGGGAAATATTTTGACGGTCTGGCGACGCTGATACCAGTGATCGATTTATGAATTAAGCGAAACAAACTTCCATCTGACTCAGTGCTTGACGACTTAAGCTCGGTCATGCAACTTTTCCAAACATTTCACATTGAACAACCGATGCTAGTATTGTCCAATATACGAAACGGAGACAATCACCCTATGAGACTGATTTGGGCAGTGAAATGCTTCAGATTGATGGAAACCTTAACATTTCTAGTACCATGGCCGTGCGTATACTGATCGATTTTAGACGTTTAAGACGCCAACGTAAGGTTAGTAGTTCCAACAATTGAGTAAACTAGATCCTTACTACGACCTCCACAGAGTAGTGTATTAAGGTTGAGTGTGCGGACAAATTGGCATATTTGGAAAGAGCCGGCACTATCAACGGACGTCGCACCATTGGTGCCTTTTACAAGGTTTCTTTACCAGCGTAAGAAAAACCAGTCGTTTTTTTTTGCTTGTTTATATATTTTTTTAATTCAAATAAATTCGCATACTTTAACCTTCATCCCTGTTAACTGAAAGAACACAACACAAACAGCGGTTAGATAATTTATTTAAACCCAAACAAAATCTCATAACCAGCTCTGCTTGATTTCTGTTTATACGAAGCTAACATTTGCTGTGGACTTGATTAAATTTATTAACAATGACACGCATTTGTGTCTGCAAATCAGAGGCTCCATTTAATAACAATTAACTATACATGTGCTCATGCCCCTAGTTGAGTGTAAAATCCACGACGACTGGCTAAAACAATATAAGTAAAACTAAGTGGCTTTGGAGTTTTCGAAACTGGCCTGTTAAAGGCGCATTAACTTTGATGGCCTTCACTTTAATAGGACATTAAGCGCCCCAGTACAAGTAGTGAGTAATTGGTTCAATTTGCCACTTTTCAACTCATGTGACGAATTGCTTGCCAAACTTAGCACAAATAACTAAACTGACCGAGTATTAAGATGCGGTTAGAACCATTTTTTGTTTCAAACAAACATGTCCGTCCTCAAAATGGCGCACATACCTCATATACCTGACCATTATTCCACTGCAAGAAATTTGTAACCGAACGCGACTGGTTTCCATTCACAATCCGCTGGCAACCATTACTTTTATAGTTTTAATGTCATCTGTCAGATGGAAGTAAAATTTATTCCTTTGTAATCGAAGCGGACCCATGTCACGTCCATTTTTCCCAATACCCACCATCACCATTAGCCTTGTCTCCGTCATCATCATCGCAGTCGTTCGTTTTTTCTTTTTTTCTTTTCTTAACCACAAGTTGACCAGAAACGCATTTACATAAATTATACCCTTCTTTCCCATTCACCACATACATACACGCACGCATTCACAAGGAGCAAGAGAAGAAAATATCTCGACAGCATCTCACCGCTCAAATTACCTTCCCCGCGCGACACATTGTATTCCGGATAACGATTTAAAGAAAGCCATTAAAACTGCTGAAGATACATAAATATCTGGTTTTGACTTCAAGGCGAGACGCAGCCCAACTCAAAATTGGTTTCCTCTACCAAAAGGTGGTTGTTCTGCTTCAACAGCCCATATAACAAAGGCTTTGAACAATGAAACGGCCATTGGCTAATATCGTCGACGAAAAAAAAAAAAAAAACTCCACACCAACTCCAAAGTTAAAAAAAGATACCTACTTACACCTACGGCTTTTGGGATTTTATTAATTCCCGGGTGGACGTTGAAAATCGGGTTTGGTTCTCTGGCCGCACCGCCAGAGATACCCATCTCGAATGAGTCCATTTTCTTAATTCAGATTGAATTAATGGAGGTAAAGGTATTTAAAGTGGAATTCGAGTGATGCTGGGGAATAAAAGAAAGAATCCAATGACATCAACAACAAAAATCTAATTATGTCCCTTGGTCGTAAAAGAACAGTGTTTTTGTGTGCGCATTTTACTGTCCTCCCCCTAGCGCTTTTTGCATTGAATTCCACCGAGATGAATCCAGAAAACGCACATCACAAGCCAAAGCACAAAAACTTCATTTGAATTGGAGATTCAGCCGTTCTGTATGTAGCCTATCCTACATCCCATCTACCTAAATCATAAAGTGCATTGTGACACTTTAATCTGCGGAGCTGTTTTATGTATGTGTGGCAAAATTACCATAAGCTTAGTGGTTTGTGTTGCCAGATTGAAAGCAAGTTCGTTTTGATGAGAAATTTTACACAAATGTGCAAACGGATGCTCGAACTTTTCGAACAAAAATCAGTTGCTTTGTACTTTTGATAAATCAAAAATAAATAAAATGCCATCTTTTACACAAGGACTAGCATGTGGGGCTTAAACAAATATACTTGCCAGGTTTTGCTCGCAGCTCGACGGGACAAATAGAAAAAATATGGAAAGAAAAAAACTGGGATTTACAAATTTCTCCCGCGACTTAATAAAAAATAATTCTTATTCGTTTGAATGACAACTGCCAATTTGTAAAAATTACATTCTTACATGCTAGGTGTGTGTGATTGAAAATTTTAACGAGAATCTGTTAAGCGCGTATGATACAAAATTTTTTCCAACTTTTTTTCATGCTGAAAAGACAGCTGCGTGTAAAAGAGACTAATGTCGATTAGACAAAACGTTCAATTTTTTTTTTGATCGAGATTGCTTTTCATGTTCGGCTTGCAAAAAAAATCTCTTTTTTGAGAAAATCTAGATTTTTCTCAGATTTACACATACTTTCATTAATACCAATATTTATGACACACAGTTGGCGGTTACGAATTGTTTATCGTTGGAAAGATTGCTTTTTTTTATCTGAATTATTCATTTAACGCGTAGGAAGCAAGGTCTTTTAATTGAATTATCTCGAAATGCGTTATTTTAAATCAATTGAAATGGACCTCCAGTGCAGCTACAAGTGAAAACGTTTTTTTTTTTGTATCCAACTAAGAACCAATAAAACTCGGATCTCATGTTCGATTTGGCAGCAGAAATTTTAAATCTCTGACCAAAATCTAAAAAGCCAAATTGAAAACGACATAAAGTGTAACTCCACAAATTTTCAAATTAAATTATTTGCAAATAGTGTTGAAATAAAAAAAAAAAGATGTCGTAGCTGATGTTTCTAAGTTAATAAGGTTGGGTGTACGCACTCACTTCTATCGGGAATTTTTGTTATAATTTCTCGTAGGTACTGCTCCTGTTTAATTTTAAAAGTATGAAAAATGCAAAAAGAAAAGTATACTGTCATACGGACTTAAGGTCAATTAAGAATGCAGTGAGTGTGTTGTAAACAATAAAAGATGTTTGCAATAGTTTTTCTGTTTGCACATTTTTGTGGCAACCCGGGACAACCAAAGTTCTGTCTTAAATACGGGACGCCCCGGGCAAAACGGGACGTCTGGCAACGCTAGACTGGAGTGTTGCAAATTTTCCCCAAAAGTGACACTCCAAGACTCGCTTCATATTCTGAAATAAGCTCGTTTCTAAGTTAAACTAAGGAAGAGTCAATTCGTTTCAAAGCCGTCAGTTAACAGAGGGATTGTGAACAGAATGGCCTTCTATTGCTTAAAGTCAGTTTGGAAGACCAAAAATGTTCAATTACATAAACAAATTTGAGTATCCCTGTTGTGTACATGTTTCGCATATCTTCATTGATGATAGATTCATATTGCGTAAGTATTCACATATAGAACAAGACGACCATTCCCATGTATACTATGCAGAGATGACAATCGGTCCCTATTCTCCTATTTTGTGGAAGTCATATCAAAGCTGGCATTGTACCTCATTAATAATCTATTTTAGGGTTTCCATGTTGTCTTGATTTATTGTGGAAGCTTTAGCTTGAAAGAAATAACTTCTCAAGAGTATACAAAAACTTTCAACCAGTGGGAAGAGGTTTTTACCAATTTCTCGGCTTATCTTCGACTTCCTTACGCATGGTAGCTACCATAGCTTTATTTTGTTCCCCTCTGAGTTTTAGTACTGGGGGACTGATTGAGAGACAGCTTAGAGCTATAAGCGCTGCTTGACTGTCCGTGGGCTTGAGGTTGGGGACATCTCTCATTTCAAATTTAAGACCAGCAGTGGAACAATCTTGAGTAGAAGCTTATCAGAAAGTAGAACCTTCTAAAATCGACTATTAAAATTGTGGATACCTTCGCATACCAATTGTTACCTCTGATATTCATTGCGGGTTTTCTTTGGAAGCCCTACGCTTCTTAGCTTACCTGGTGAAAATTGAAAATAATAATGTTAGACTTTTGTTTCAATGAAATTGGTTAATAAAACCTTTTGTGCGAGCTCGAAAAGGTCGGCGCGTTTTGACAAGTTTTATCGAAACTTCACGATTTTCAATGCCAAAGCGCGCGGGCAACAATTTTGTGAAAGGAAATGCTGCTTTGAACGAATGCACGTTGAGAGGGTAGAATATATGACAGACTAAAAGTTCGGTTCGTTATTTGGCTTAAGAAAACACAAATTCAGAGCTGAAATCAAATTTTCAGACTACACCCTTTTTTTTAGCTGACACACACTGAATTAATTAATTTGCATTAAAAAACATCATTATAAGCATAAGCGGGTGTGTGCCACTCCAACTATGAACGGCACACTCTACGACCTCAAATCGAACAATAATTCGAAATTCTAATGCCCAATTCACAATGTCGCGTTGACGCGCGCGTGCGTTGACAGATTATGTAGAAACAAAGCGTTCATATGGTGCCACACAAAATGCAGCTTCAGGCGTTGAGCCGACTTTAGACCGTAAATATCGTAAAGTTCAACGCGACGCGTGAGTAGAGCTACTTTCTACTATCACGCGCGTTTGACAACTTTAGAATTTCGAATTGTTCGATTTGAAGTCATAGAATGTGCCGTTTATAGATGGAGTGGCACAGATCCGCTAAAGTTTATTACACACAAATTTAAAAAGCTATATGATGTTTTTTCAAAGCATAATTAATTAATTCAGTATGAGGAAATGAGGAATAACATTTTTTTTGTAGGGCAACTACTAATTTCTTTAGATTTTTTGTAGGAAAAATATTAATCAAGGGTCTTGTATCCGTATTAAGGTTGTTGTGTGCTTCGATATATTGTTAAATTTGATTTTCTTGTATTTTGGAGAATCGTTTTTCAATTCGTGCATAAAAATGACAGCTTCAAGAAAAAAGAGAGTAGACTTGAAATTTTAATTCTGCTCTGAATTTGTATTTTTCAGCCAAAAAACAAACAGAACTTTTAGTTTGTCAAAATTTTCCCTGTTAACGCGTAGTCGCTTCAAAGCAGCATTTTGTTTTACAAAATTGTTGCTCGCGCGCTTTGGCATTAAAAATCGTAAAATTTCGATAAAGCGTGTTAAAGCGCGCCGACGCACGCACGCGTGCAACGCCGAATTGTGAATTGGGCATTAAGTTGTAAAACGCGCGTGATAGAAATACTACTCAGGCGTTGCGTTGAACTTTACGATATTTTCGATCTAAAGTCGATTCAAAGCCTGAAGTTCTGTCCCAGCCTCCCAGCATATGAACGCGTTGTTTCTACACAATCTGTCAACGCACGAGCGCCTCATTGCGACGTTTTTATTCTGACATTAGAGTTTTAGTAAAACAATTGGAACCTTCAAAACTCTAGTCGCCTAAGTACGACAGTAGACAGCCGTCAGCGTCGTATGGCTGAATTTTGAATGACCTGTGAAAATCACGTGAACAGTTTCCTTCAGTTGGCGTTTATGGGCCCAACAAATCCAATCACGAAGTCCTTGACTGAACTGACATTTCGGTTGCATGGCTGACTATGTATAAGTGACGCTACAGACCAATCCAATTTTAACGTTCAAGTGAAATCCAGTCCAAGCAAATCTAGTCGACTTAAGGGGACAAATAGTTTGATTTTGCCAAATTGAACCCAGTTGGTTGAATCAGTTGCTCACATGACATTCGACCGGCACTAGCTACTATACACATGTCCACAGTACTTTCAAAGTTTGTGCCACCGAAAAATCGGAGTCAAGTCAATCTCCGCACGAGTCCGTATAGGTCTTTTGACACTACTCCGCTTTTAGTCCACTTTTCTTTAACACCACTTATGGGCGCTGGTTTCTTTGAGCTGACAACACCACGCGCATACTATGTACTGCGTTCGCCCTCCCAAAACTCCGCATAGGGCTTTTGGGCTATTCAAATGTATCCCATAATAGGGTTCTGAGCTCTCCCGTCCAACGAGAAGCGACAACAGTGCTGACGATGACGACCCCAAGTAAATAAAGTGCCATAAAAAGTCGGGATAATTTACATGCAAATATGTATTATCCTTGCTGCGAGTTTTACGAGTTTCACTCTCCCCCTGGGCGAAGCCAGCGCTGCGGGATACTTTTAACGTAAATTTTCCTTTTTGTTCGCCCTCTTTGTCCAATGGCTGCGTGTAGAGACACACACCGTCATCAAAGATGGAATGTTCCATTCTAGTCCTTGTCCTTTGTCGACTTGCATTGAATTTATATGCAAATTTCCCCCAAAAGAACAGCCATTTTGTTGCAAAATCTCCATCCGGCACTGACATTCGCACGAAGGCGCCGTTCTGGTATATAAATGCCGACAGAGTCCTAGATTTTACAATTTTCCGCCATTCGGCATATTTGGATAAATTTAATGTGTCGCATGAATGGGTTCGACATTCAAGTTCGAGTTGTCTAATTATGCACTGTCGAGCGGATTTTATTGTGCAACGCGCTCGCTCGTGCTTACTTTATTTTTATTGTTATTATACGGACAGACTGAAGAGTGACGTGTGTACGCCTTCTGACAGTCAAATAGTGTTATTCGTAAATACCATTTGACATGCATGCATGAATATGAGACGTATATACATTATAATTTGTGTACATCGTTTAATTTGGCAGTAAAAACTGATTTTATTGATAGTTTTGATAACATGGATTTTTATACGCGCGTACAGTCGCATAACATAATATGGCTGAGCAAATAAAATCAGTATGCTTTATTGATGTCAATTAGTTGGTCGTTGGATTTTGATGTGCAGACAATGGGGTGTATGAGTTTGTGTGTGTAGGTCACTTGACGGAAGCCCGAGTCATGTCGAAAGGCAAGTTTGACTATAACATTGCGTCTGCAATAATAAAAAAAAAAAACGAAACAGAAAAACATCAATAAATAAAGGTATATAGTTGGTATAGAAACAACAATTAAATTTATTGGTGTCATCAACCCTTAATAATGCAGAGGTGTTGTTGTTAATTGACATTTATCGGATGCGCATAATGCGCTCATTAGTAAAACCGATCGATGCGAAAGGGACGCGTGTTTTATTGAACACATTTCTCAGCAAAGCAAGTAAAGTGAGAGGGGCCGGGCTAGCCGGCATGAAAGAGTGCTTCCGAGACTTGACCGACGCTTTTGGCCTCAATGGAGTCTCGGCGGCGCGGATGAACCATCCTGATTATAGGTAATTTTTTTTTTTTTTTATATACTTCTCCCGGGAAAGGCGAACCTATAACGCTTCAACAGCGCCCCGAGATGCCTGCAGATGTATGTTTGCTTTGCACTTAAATTGCTGCAAATTGCAGTCTTCTGGAAATATATCCCAAGGAAGCGAGTTCCAAAGTTTGCTTGTCCTGTAACAGAAGGAGTTTTGGAAAGTTGATGTCCTCGCGGTTGTCAAGTGTACTGTATGGTCATGAGCATTAGCAGCCTGTCTTGTCTGGCGCCCAAAAGTTGCATTTCGAGGGATAATGTCTTTGAGTTCTTCAGAACATCTACCATGGAAGTACCTTTAGAACAAGCATAGGTCAGCGACTTGTCTGCTGTGCACCAACGGTTGTAGATTCGATGTGAGTCTAGTGTCTCCAATGAGTCGAACTGCTCGTCTCTGTATGCTATCAAGCAGGTTAAGTGAATGTTTTGGGGCCGAGCTCCATATATGGGAACAATATTCCAAGCCTGGTCTAACCTGTGCTTTGTAGAGAAGGAGAAGTTGCTTGGGGCTAAAGTACCTCTTTGCTCTAAATAGGTAGCTCAACTTTGCGGACGCCGATTTTGCGATATAGGATATGTGGTTCTGCCATGTGATTCCTGAGTTGACTGTATGACTCCTAGAAGGTGCATTGAGTCCTTGTGATGGATTGGATGGTCATCCATTTGGATCTGAGGAACTGTTGATTAATTTTTTCTGGAATATGTTGTGAGCTGTGTCTTGCTTGCATTAATGCATTAAATACAACCAAGTTGTCCTTTCCCCACTTCAAGATTTTGTCCAGATCATCATTTAGAGAATTAATTTGTTCACATCTCTGACTGTGTGATGTAGCCGTATTCACAGACCCATTGTTTGAGATGGAGGATATAAGAGTGCTGTCATCTGCAAAGCTGTAGTTATTATTATTTGATGATCCAAGCAAATTGTTGATGTGGAGAAGAAATAGAGTTGGAAAAAGAATAGATCCTTGGGGCACTCCTGCATTTATAGCAAACGAATTGGATGATACACCATCTACAACAACTTGGATCGATCTTTCCAGAAGAAAATTTTGCATCCATCCGCAGAGTTGTTGTGGTAATCCGTAAGACGCTAACTTGCCTAATAGGGCTCTATGCCAGACTCGGTCAAATGCCTTTGATATGTCCAAGGCTTCGGCTCTGGATTCGCCGTGTTGTTCAATTGATTGTGTCCATAAGTGCGTTACGTAGCTTAACAGGTGGAACGACGGCTCCGAAATCCGTATTGCCTGTCGCTTATTAATCGATGCTCTTCTAGATATTTGATTATTTCGACATTTATTGCCTTTTCCATTACTTTAGAAAGCATTGAAAGTAACGCTATTGGACGATAGTTTTGTGGCAGACATTTCTTCCCTTTCTTTGGAATAGGTTGAATGCGATCCGTCTTCGATATACCTATGCATATATTTCAAGAGTACCTACCGTTATTCGATTTTTTAGCAAAAAAAAATAGTACGCAGTGATGTTAATCTCACCTACTTAAGCTCAAATATGAACTTTGGTTGAAATCTATTGCCGAATGTAAACTAAAGAAAATAGAAAACAATTTTAAAAAATACGCCTTTTTTTCAAAAATCCACTGTCGTCTGGGACAGTAATACTCTTGGATGTTTGCCAGACATTCGCAAGGTGGCGCAGTGGAGACAAAAATCTTAAGATGTGGCTGTTTTTCCCGGTGACAAGGAAAACACAAGTAGCGCCTTAGCTCCGTTTTTTAGATGCAATTTGTATGTTTTTCCTGGGACCGGAACTAAAACCCCTCGCTCAGTGAGTCAGTAGTTCAGAATAGTAGCCATCGAACAAAGGCGCCCACATTTTATTCAGTCGAAAAGGTAATTAAAAAGTTTTTAAAGGTATCTTTATCATGATGGTCGTCCTCTATGGACGATAGGGAAGGCTGACAAATATATGTCTTTGAACTAGGAGATTAACCAACGACTTCGACCCGAGCTTTTTAGAGTCATTGACCTGACTACAAAACTACGAATAAGCCATCCAATGTGACTATAGGACACTCGGAGCGAGTATAATTATATCAACGGTCCCGCCCGTATAGCCTTCGATTAGAAAAAATAATGACTTAATATACCTACTATCATGCTCTCTGAAACTGCTTATGATTCGCCCAAACTTATATAGATATATAAATCCCGATGCTAATTAGCTTAGCAAAAATACTTCTAATGACCACCTGATTTGCTTAAAAATAATATCCCTATAGCGTAGGCGGTCCTAAACTTGTTATTTTACGATGATAAGACATTTTATGGTATTTAATAACAGCTTTGGAATATTTTAAGTCCCTTATGAAATTATAGACACGAGAACATCATGAAAAGGAATTTATTTTGAATTAATTATAATTTTATATTCACTGCGCCAGCACGGTAGTCATTGCCAATTACGATAATTGCGCAGACATGTCTAATAATCGTTTTTTATTATTTCATATCTGCAGTAGGGTACACGATCTCGAATGCAAAGCTTTCAAGACCTTCAAATGCAATTAGTAATATTGGCACAGCATTTAGTTGTGACCTCTTAGCAGTGCACTGCACTACGTAATGGCAACTTTTGCAATTAAACAAAAAAAGAAAACAATCCTATTCACAATAATTGCAAATAAAATGAGCAATAAACGTCGCCTTCTTGTTAATAAAACAAATTAATGGCGACCGCACTCATGTGAGCTGAACGTCATTCGGAGCGACACTCTACTGACTGAATGTTTTGTTGTTGCATTCAGATTATGAAAATTCAGCAAAGTAATTCGAAAGTCAGGAGTCATGAATTGGCAGCGAAAGCAACTGTACAAAAAATGTTGAAATTATTTTTAAAAGAGAACAAAATATGTTATTGCGAATGCAGGCAAAATCTGAAGCGGAGGTTTCTCGAGATTTCTGGTCGTTAAAAGTCTGAAGCTAGGTTGAAAATCTGCACTTATGGCAAGGCTGTAATCAGAGCACTTAAATTTACTTAAATTTGAATAGCTTTCAAATAATTTTCATATACCTATGGGTCACAACCTGGTGATGGACATGAGGAGACGCAACCTCTTCCGATTGTGAACCCCTATACCTACTGGTAGTCGCAGTAGCCTAGTGGTTAGTGTGGTGGACTGCTATGTGGGGGTCCCAGGTTCGAATCCCGCAAAAACCCAATTCGGACTTAGGGTTTTTTTCCGCTGCGCTACCTCTCGCGAACGTCTGACAAACATCCGGGAGTATAAATGTCTTAAAAGAGCTTCTCAATTGGCCGCTTGGAGTCGGCATAAAATTGTAGATACCTTCCATCCGTTTCAAAAATGAAAAACTCACACAAAACGAATGGTTGTGAGAAGCTAGGCCTAGGGTCTCTCCGGACCTGTTGCGCCAACTATTTATTTTTATACCTACTGGCAAAGACTTGTCCTATACTGGCGTAGCCTTTTCCTCTACTGGTTTGGTTGAAGTGATTGAAGGGACGACTCTTTGGGACAGAGCATTATTGGTGACTGTTATCGCCTTCTTAGACGTTTCATTCCCACTTTATGATCTTACCAATTCCGATGTTCAGAGATCATTGGTTCGATTTATTCATACAACGACCGTCGGGGCAAACGGTTCTGAAACGGGACTGAAATTTACTCAAAAAATGTTGTTGACAATGGATGACCTCCTACTTTTCTTCTACAATTCGGGGTGCGAACAAGGGCCTCCACTAACAAGATGCCTCTAGTACACCTTCGTTACTGTCAATGCTTTCTTTCGATACTATGTACTAATAAGAATTTTTGGTCTCGAAATTAAATTTACTGAAGCTCACAATTGCGAAATTTGTGTGGAAAATATAGCCACTGTGAATAACTGAAATTCAGAGTCGAAAATAAAAATGATTATTGGTAACGCCCGTGGTCGTTTGGTCGGGTTTTTCGTCACACAACATTTTAAGGCAAACAAACTCCAATTAGCAAGCGCACCACACCGCTAAGTGTCTGATGTCCTGTAATTTTCAGAGTATATAGCCGAGGTAGATGAAGTCCTTAGGTTAGGTTAGTTTAGGTTGAGTGGTGTTGTGGGATCGTCACATAAGATCACGCACCTTAGCGTGCCCGTCGCAATCCCTAACTTACTTACTTACGTAAGATTCTCCGGGCCGGAGCGCTGGTGTCCATTCGCTCTACATGTCCTAACCATCTTAGACGACTAATGCGTACTTTTCTGACCAGGTCGATGTGTACAGCTCGTAGAGTTCGCTGTTAAATCTTCTCCTCCAAAGCCCGTCAACGCAAACGGGACCAAAAATCACTCGAAGAATTTTGCGTTCGAAGCGACCAAGAAGATCCTCATCCGTTTTTGCTAGGGTCCATGCTTCTGCGCCATAAAGCAGGACAGGGATGATGAGAGTCTTATATAGAATCTCCTTAGTGCTTCTTGACAAGGCCTTACTAATCCATTCCCGTCTTAGGCCAAAGAAATAGCGGTTGGCAAGTGTGATTCTTCGCTTGATTTCTGATGTGATGTCATACTCAGAGTTTATAGCGGAGCCGAGGTAGACAAAGTCCCTAACTACCTCAACATTATTTGGCTATGTTATGCCCTTAGATGTACAATTTGTCAATGCATTTTCTTGTTTGCGGTATACACAGGGTGGCACCGAACATTTTACCATGGCGGGTGGCCCATCAAGCTTGTCAATTTGACTTTCTTCAAATTGTATGGTCGGATGTTCTCTTCAATGCATTTTATAAGAGGTTTTGGCCCGATGCGGTATACAGACTATACCAGTTGCTTTGACAAAAATCTTCATATTCTGTGAATGAAGTTTTGTTACTACATTTGAGCATATCCGTCCTTCCATTCCGTCCCAAGAAATAAAGAATCAGATCTACGAAAGGCTGTAAAGAGCTTATCCAGTGGCCTCTTCGGTAATTTTGTGCCATCAATTTATTCTTTAAGCCCACCGTTTATAATTCAAGTCACACTTGGATTTAGTTTTGGAGTAATATAAACATCTGTGCGGTCATACATCAAGTGGTCGACGAGTTTTCACTTTGTGAGAGTTTGGATCCTCTGAACTTAAAAATGATGCCGCTATTAAAGCTCGGCAACTGAGCCCTACAGAGTGTTCAATATCTTTGCACTCTCTCAAAAGCGTGCTAAACGCTCATCTCCGCGATCTTGTAAAGACTTGAACCACAATTGCCGCACCATCTTAAGACCACCTGTTCGGAGCTCTGAGGCCTGCTATCCAACTCATACTTACTGACACATATATCTACCATATTTAGTTCGTTCTTTAACCTCGTCTCTGAGTTATAGCCAGACCATGACCGATCGTCACTTTATGACTTTACGGTAGATAATAATTCACGAGCAGCAGTACATTTATTGAACCCAGTAATTAAGCACTGTAAATCAATAAAGCCATGTTCAAACGCGAAACGATACGAGCTTCGAGGTTATCTCTGCGTGCTCCCCTGCCAATGAGGTAAAAGCAATTGTATTCATACACAAGTGCACTTTCGCTCCCATCTCCAAGCCTGATCCTATCTCCGAGCACATATATCGCTTGGAAATTGCCACTCAACTCGACGGCAATAAAACTGAGAAAACCGATTTATGCCCGCCATACACAAGCGATGATGACTTCTCCATCTACGTGAAGTTAGCCCGCACTTTTTCTAGAATGAAAAACGTGAAATGCAGTTCGATAGACATTCGTTTGTAGTTGTTTGTAGTGAATTTTTTTTCGTTTGTAGTTCAACCGTTAGAAAGTTAGAACCATTAGAAAAAAATTTCAGCCCGCACTTTTGGCTTTTTTAAAAGAAAACTAGCCAGTTGCATTCGAAATCGTTTGTAGTTGTTTGTAGTGAACTTCTTTTTTTTTTTAAATTTTTTATTTCGGAGATATAAGGACATTTGTGTTTGCACCTATAACTCCGAACTTCCAATAGATAGAAATTATTTAAAAATACTGGTGCATAAAGCACATCCTAACTTAAATAACTGCATTTAAAATTTTTGAATTCACTCAAGCGTTACTTAATAAAACGCAATTAAAGTCAAAAATCGCATCCCCTTAGAGTTGCATCCATATATGGATCTCCCACCAACAACAAGACAACGGTAAACACATTTTCGCAAAGCATTCATCCCTGTCCATCGATATGAGTCACTATTTGTCCGTTGGCAACAACAACCAGTCAATCAACCCCTATTTTATCCAACAAATTTTTCTATTCCTTCGAATAACATTTAAAACTAACCCTTTTTAAACAATTTATAACAACAAAAATGCAATATTTACAAAGTATGTACTCCTGGCTATCTAATGCAATTCAAATTTTGTGAATTTATTACAAAGACGAAGATTTAGATGCAACTTGAACACACACTACTTTGTCATACAAACTCATATCAATATTTCCGTTACTAAGCAACTCAAAATAGGGAAATCTATTTTTTTCTAATGCTTTCTATTAGATGTATCTAACGGAATAAAAAAAAGTGATCTTTTATCCATAGATAATGATTTATTCAAGATTCAAGAAAATCGTTAAAATCGTCCGCGCAGACCGATTTAAGGGGATGGATATTTCAAATGCTGGACAACTACAAACGACAAAAACTAGTTGGTTGTTAGAAAGCATGTATGCTCTATCTAATAAAACCAAAAATTTCAAAATCGTACCAACCAAAAAGAGTTTGTATGCTATTTAAGCAGAAAAATAAAAATGCCGATATCTCCGAAACGGTACAATGCAAAGTGATGAAATTTTCGATTTTCAATAGATTTCTACCCTATTAATCTAATAAAATAAAAATTGTATCAATCAGCCTAACGGTTTATGATTTATTTGAAATTTAAGCGAAATGCGAGCTTAAATTTGCGTGTGAAGTTAGCCCGCACTTTTTCTATAATGAAAAACGGAGTTTGCAGTTCGATAGACATTCGTTTGTAGAGGTTTGTAGTGAATTTTTTTTCGTTTGTAGTTCAACCGTTAGAAAGTTAGAACCATTAGAAAAAAAAAATTTCAATTCCTTAAAACTGTGTTATCTCCGAAACCGCAGCAAGTAAAGTGATAAAATTTCTTATTTTGGAAAGTGTTTCACTTTGCCAATCTAATAAAATACAAATTATACCAATCGGCCTAACGGTTTATGATTTATATGAAATTTAAGCAAAATTTAGGCTTCAACTTAAGGTCTCCATAACTCAAAAACTGTTAAACTACAAACGATGAAATTCTGCACTACTATTCTATGTACCCTTTTCTAACTGTGATATAAAATAGAAGGCAGCCCGCATTACTGGACACTTTTTATTTGCAATTTAAGGGGAGTCTGAAATGGTTTAAATTTGCTCATTTTTAAGCGATTCGATATTTCCCTTGCTAGGATGCTGTGAAGGGTGAAACAAGTTTTTTTTCAATGGAACTACCCATCTCTTTCTAAAAAAGTTATCAGAAATCATTTTTTACTAACGGTTAAAATTTTATTCGCAATTTAATTTCGGAATAATTCCCATTTAAGCAACCCGATAACTCAAAAACTGTTAAACTACAAACGATGAAACTTTACATTTCTAATATATATATATTACTTAATGCATGGTATAAAGTACAAGACAGTCCGCATGACTGGGTACTTTTTATTCGCAATTTAAGGGAAGTCTAAAATGTGTTCAACTGCCCATATTTAAGCAGTTCGATATTTCTAATGCAGAACAACTTCAAACAACAAACAATAATGTTTTCTAATTCGTTGATCATTCTCTTTCTAAGGACGTTAAAAAAATGACTTTTGTTCAACAAATTATATTTTATTTGCATTTTGTTCAGCTACCGCCAGGCCTCATTTTCTGGATAGGATTTTTAAGAAACTGTGGCACTACAAACGATGAAACTTTCCATTTCTAATGTATGCACCCTTCTAAATGCATAGTATGAAATAGAAGCCAGCCAGCAGTACAGGACACGTTTTATTCTAAGTTTAAGCGAAGCCTAAAATGTATTCGAAAAAGCTGCAAGAAGCTGTTTACAACATAACTTCATTTCATTGAATGTATCTTCTCCACGCATTCTAACAAAATCAAACAATTTTATTTCGATCGTGTAGATGTAGATCACAATTTACGTTGAATAAACATGAGTAAGTAGGTATGTATCTCTTTTCTAATGCAAAGTAGGAAATTGTGTGCATTGCAATCAAAGGGTTTGCCTTTATTCCACCACCTTTGCACATATCCAATCAGGTACGAGTATGACCCAACCAAGCAAACAAAATGTAGGGCACATGCGTTTATTGTGGTGCGGATCGTGTCATGACCGTCGCAGAATAGATTTTTTGTAGTAGGTATACAGATAGTAATATATAGCTACTCTAACCTACCGAGATACCTATCTATATTTGATTGAAAAAATACCTACTTCTCGCTACCAATAAACTCATATAATATCACCAATTACCCTGGTAGGTACCTACTTCGGTATCCATTTTTTGCGGCTTTATTATTGTCCATGCCAATCACATTATATGGCCTACACTGCACATATTTAACGTTTTCAAAATAACCAAACATAACTGTACCTACACTCCATGTCCAGTCACAATTTCTTACTCAAACTTCCCACAAAAACAGGACGCCAAGTGCTTAATATTTCGCTAATTGTTCCGTTTCATTCTCTCTCCTTTCGAAGGATTAAAAAAAATGTCGGTCATTCACCGAACGATGCGCACACGATCATATGCGTTCAATTGTGGTCACACCCCCAAAAATCTATTCTGCGACGGTCACGACACGATCCGCACCACAATAAACGCATGTGCCCTACATTTTGTTTGCGTGGTTGGGTCATACTCGTACCTGATTGGATATGTGCAAAGGTGGTGGAATAAAGGCAAACCCTTTGATTGCAATGCACACAATTTCCTACTTTGCATTAGAAAAGAGATACATACCTACTTACTCATGTTTATTCAACGTAAATTGTGATCTACATCTACACGATCGAAATAAAATTGTTTGATTTTGTTAGAATGCGTGGAGAAGATACATTCAATGAAATGAAGTTATGTTGTAAACAGCTTCTTGCAGCTTTTTCGAATACATTTTAGGCTTCGCTTAAACTTAGAATAAAACGTGTCCTGTACTGCTGGCTGGCTTCTATTTCATACTATGCATTTAGAAGGGTGCATACATTAGAAATGGAAAGTTTCATCGTTTGTAGTGCCACAGTTTCTTAAAAATCCTATCCAGAAAATGAGGCCTGGCGGTAGCTGAACAAAATGCAAATAAAATATAATTTGTTGAACAAAAGTCATTTTTTTAACGTCCTTAGAAAGAGAATGATCAACGAATTAGAAAACATTATTGTTTGTTGTTTGAAGTTGTTCTGCATTAGAAATATCGAACTGCTTAAATATGGGCAGTTGAACACATTTTAGACTTCCCTTAAATTGCGAATAAAAAGTACCCAGTCATGCGGACTGTCTTGTACTTTATACCATGCATTAAGTAATATATATATATTAGAAATGTAAAGTTTCATCGTTTGTAGTTTAACAGTTTTTGAGTTATCGGGTTGCTTAAATGGGAATTATTCCGAAATTAAATTGCGAATAAAATTTTAACCGTTAGTAAAAAATGATTTCTGATAACTTTTTTAGAAAGAGATGGGTAGTTCCATTGAAAAAAAACTTGTTTCACCCTTCACAGCATCCTAGCAAGGGAAATATCGAATCGCTTAAAAATGAGCAAATTTAAACCATTTCAGACTCCCCTTAAATTGCAAATAAAAAGTGTCCAGTAATGCGGGCTGCCTTCTATTTTATATCACAGTTAGAAAAGGGTACATAGAATAGTAGTGCAGAATTTCATCGTTTGTAGTTTAACAGTTTTTGAGTTATGGAGACCTTAAGTTGAAGCCTAAATTTTGCTTAAATTTCATATAAATCATAAACCGTTAGGCCGATTGGTATAATTTGTATTTTATTAGATTGGCAAAGTGAAACACTTTCCAAAATAAGAAATTTTATCACTTTACTTGCTGCGGTTTCGGAGATAACACAGTTTTAAGGAATTGAAATTTTTTTTTTCTAATGGTTCTAACTTTCTAACGGTTGAACTACAAACGAAAAAAAATTCACTACAAACCTCTACAAACGAATGTCTATCGAACTGCAAACTCCGTTTTTCATTATAGAAAAAGTGCGGGCTAACTTCACACGCAAATTTAAGCTCGCATTTCGCTTAAATTTCAAATAAATCATAAACCGTTAGGCTGATTGATACAATTTTTATTTTATTAGATTAATAGGGTAGAAATCTATTGAAAATCGAAAATTTCATCACTTTGCATTGTACCGTTTCGGAGATATCGGCATTTTTATTTTTCTGCTTAAATAGCATACAAACTCTTTTTGGTTGGTACGATTTTGAAATTTTTGGTTTTATTAGATAGAGCATACATGCTTTCTAACAACCAACTAGTTTTTGTCGTTTATAGTTGTCCAGCATTTGAAATATCCATCCCCTTAAATCGGTCTGCGCGGACGATTTTAACGATTTTCTTGAATCTTGAATAAATCATTATCTATGGATAAAAGATCACTTTTTTTTATTCCGTTAGATACATCTAATAGAAAGCATTAGAAAAAAATAGATTTCCCTATTTTGAGTTGCTTAGTAACGGAAATATTGATATGAGTTTGTATGACAAAGTAGTGTGTGTTCAAGTTGCATCTAAATCTTCGTCTTTGTAATAAATTCACAAAATTTGAATTGCATTAGATAGCCAGGAGTACATACTTTGTAAATATTGCATTTTTGTTGTTATAAATTGTTTAAAAAGGGTTAGTTTTAAATGTTATTCGAAGGAATAGAAAAATTTGTTGGATAAAATAGGGGTTGATTGACTGGTTGTTGTTGCCAACGGACAAATAGTGACTCATATCGATGGACAGGGATGAATGCTTTGCGAAAATGTGTTTACCGTTGTCTTGTTGTTGGTGGGAGATCCATATATGGATGCAACTCTAAGGGGATGCGATTTTTGACTTTAATTGCGTTTTATTAAGTAACGCTTGAGTGAATTCAAAAATTTTAAATGCAGTTATTTAAGTTAGGATGTGCTTTATGCACCAGTATTTTTAAATAATTTCTATCTATTGGAAGTTCGGAGTTATAGGTGCAAACACAAATGTCCTTATATCTCCGAAATAAAAAATTAAAAAAAAAAAAGAAGTTCACTACAAACAACTACAAACGATTTCGAATGCAACTGGCTAGTTTTCTTTTAAAAAAGCCAAAAGTGCGGGCTGAAATTTTTTTCTAATGGTTCTAACTTTCTAACGGTTGAACTACAAACGAAAAAAAATTCACTACAAACAACTACAAACGAATGTCTATCGAACTGCATTTCACGTTTTTCATTCTAGAAAAAGTGCGGGCTAACTTCACGTAGATGACTTCTCCGTCATTCTCCATCAATTCAGCCACCAGCACCAAATACCTCTAGCAAAGCTCAACAATCCCCTACACAAAATGGTTTTGATGGAGTCCGCGGTCATATGGGGATACCGATAGGTATATGGAACTCTTCCACGCACACAGTAACCGGTCCTCCTGTGCGGGGCCCCTCTTCCCACGGCAATAGTCCACCAAAACACAGAACACAACATCAGGCAGAGTCAAAGCATCCAGATATGTTCTTTTTTCTGGAAATTATTGTATTCCTTCACGAAAATCACTGTATTTACAGCGCGGGCGTTTTAGTACCGTCGTATAAGTTGCTGGAGAAAGTGTACTACTGCCTTTGGGTGCAACTGCGAGGACTCGTTCTTAAGAAGATATACAATTTATTCCGAGCGAGGGGTCATCAATGCCGCCGCAATTAGAATCATAAACAATTTTCGGCCTCAAGTCAAGTGTAACTAGTGTAAACGTTTTTTTTTTTTTTTTTTTTGATAACATAACCTCGGCAACGTTTTAATGTGCAATTCGGTTACGTACTATACAGATGAATGTGCGCGCAATAAAATTCATCACCATCATCAGTTGGTTTTATTTCGGTGTGTGTGCAAGTTTTGTTTGTTTGCCGGCCGTATATAGTTGTTATTTATTCACTGTAAATGCCAATAACAATCATAAAGATTGATTTATAAATGAGAGTTCTTCGGGGCGGTTGGTTCTCGTATCGCAATTCCTTCGCATTGAAGCATTGATTGATTTATGATTTTTCTTCAAAAGTAAGCACAAGATTCGACTGGCTTGCGGTTTATTTTCGGTGTCGCTTTATGACACATGACCTTTTTTGACAGCGTTATCAAACAATAAAGTTTGTTTGAAAATAAAAGAGCAACATACCCACATTCAGATTTTAGACTTTAGACCGTGAGAGTGTTGGATGGTTGTGTTGTGTGCTTATTTTGAATCAAATCGGGGATTCGTGCCTTTGGTGCGCGGCCTTCAAAATGTCAACTGATGCTTGATGAAGTTGAAGTGCTGATGCGATTGAAGGTGAGGAAGAAAGGTGAGGCTTTGTTTTTTTTTTGTGATTTCTGCTGGCAACACCAGGGGCAGCAGTTTTTGTTCTGCTTATAGGCTCAGAGATGTTTGAAAAAGGCCACAGCGTTGCCGGTGAAATTTTTTGAAAAAGGGGACTAAGAAGGGGCCTGAGGCAAAAAAGAGCCTCCACAAACAGAGCAGCAAAAGACATCTATCTATCTATATATATAAAAATAAGTTGTATTGTGTTTGTCGCCAATGTTCTCTTTAATGCGTGAACCGTTTTTGATTCTGGAAATTTCCCATGAAAGGTGACGTTACTACCATGGTTCGTACGTATATACGGTCTTTGTAGGTGTACTGTATAGGTTCATGAGATATAATATTTTTAATGTTTTTTTTTTTGTATGGGCGGTGCCACTCCCCTTTGTCTGCATGAGTAGTTAATTTGGGCACCGTAACATTACGTTTGGTTCATCCCACAGCGCCAGTTCTGCTTACCAAAAGTGGCCCATTGGGCACAATATATCACAACCTAAACTTTCATATCAAGAAAGGTTAGGTTGTTACCCATTTAAAGTTTGAGAATAGGTTAAGGTCGTTTCGACCCTAATGCCTCTAACCTCTGAACTCAATCGATAGGTGGTTTTCGAAATATAAGATTTTTAAAGTTTTTTTTTTAACTTTTTATCTTATGCATAAAAATCACGTGTCACAGGTTGTTCCGCGATGGAATCCTAAACTACTGAACCGATTTTAATCAAATTTTGCACACAGTTTGATCTAACTTGAGAGATATGATAATAACTCGATTTATAGTCGCATTATTTTTCTATTACAAATTATTTGTTTATTATTTAACAAAGAGTTATAATTATAGGTATATCTATATATAATTCCTTGGGGGTGAAATTCGATGAAGTTATAACACGAAAACCGCTTTGTCGATTTTCATCATTTTTTTTTTTGTATTTCGAATTTAAAATATAAGATACGGACTCGATAGGTGGCGCTATTATCGATCACCGAAACCACTCAACCGATTTCCATAAAATTTTGTGTATGTACCTATGTGGTTGGTTCCAGTTTGAAAGATATGATAGCTTTGGACCCTATTGGTGGGAAAAGATAAGCGGGATAGGAAAACGGGCTGTGGCACCTCCCAATCAAAAATCAAAAAATCAAAAATATAAAGAAGAAGGAAACAAATTCAAACCACCTTAGCCACAGCAAGGCGTGGCTGGGTCTTCTAGTTTATTTGTAAAAAAAAAAAAAAAATATTCATTATGAAACACTCCTTTTCGTTTAATAAAAAAATAAAATCTTAATCTTAAATTGAAAAAGGACCATTTTGATCAATTTGAGGAAAGTGGGGGCTACGGATCTGAGGCTCAAAAGGAGCTACCATATTATGCGGGGTCCCCTTGCGTCTCTCTTCGTGTAGAAACTTTGGTAAACGTTAAGCGTTTCTCATTATGATCAGTGACAGAGTACTTCTGAATCTGCCTCAATTGGAAAACATCTCCAGGCCCAATGGGGCCAACATTTCATTTAGGGTTATAAGCAGTATGGACGTGAAACTGCCTCATTATAGAAAAGATTGTAGAGGTATCGATGCAGCTAGATAGTTAAAAAATACGGGGCACAACTGGGCCTATTTTTGGAGGCAAATCGTCACCAACGCAACTTATACATATTAATAAACTTCGCCAAGCAAATGCGTTGTGAATCAAAGCCTTCGCGTGTAGCGTTGCTATAAGTACAGACGTGTCTGCATTTTGCAGATTTTCAACCGACTTTTAACAATCGAAAATCTACGCTTCAGATTTTGTCTTCATTTGCAATAATATATTTTGTTCTTTTTAAAAAAAATTTAAACATTTTTCGCAAACTTGCTTCCGCTGTATGCTATCATTTTCGTATTCAGTTTTTTTTTTTTTTTTTTGGTTACTTAAATAAAAAAAATTTGTGAAGTAAGATTGTTCTATGGAAATTGAAGGTTGGGCCGCAGGTGATAAGTCTCCGTTTGACTCACATAAATTTTAGACCGTTTTCAAATGACAAATGTATTCACGGAATTATGACGATTTTGCACACGAAATAAAAACAATTTCCTTCACTAATTGCACTTTCATAATTGAGTGAATTGAATGAAGACCGGCGATCCAAAGCTGTTGCTAAAGTAGACTGACAGAACTGTCAATTATATCTATCTTGCAAAACTCGATTTTTTCAAGTTCAGTTACTAATATTTTTGAAGACATTTTTGTCGGGTACTAAATTATTTCCGCGGAATGATTTGAATGTCAACTTTATTTATTTATTTAAATACTAAACATCTAAGTCACATTTAATCAATTATTAATATTTTTCAAATAGGAAATGGTTTTAAGAATTGTTACATCTCATCTAATATTTCTTTTAAATTTTGTTTTGTTAGTTTGAAATCAATCACATATGATTGAACTTATTAAAATCCTTCCTCACGTTATTGATGGGGCCATTGCTTTCATAGTAACATTGATATGTCCTTTGATATATATATATTTGATTCCTTGTTATACCATCGGTCTGGTATTGATGTTTGTAGAACAAGGAATATAGGTGGAGTTGATGTTGTCAGTCAGGACGCACAACAAAAATAAAGCATTTGATTTTTCTCTTCGTTTTTCAAGGTCTGCACTTTTAGCAACTTTAATCGACTTATCAAGGAGGGAAGACGACATAGTTTTAAAGTCCTTGACATAATTTCAATGCCAGTTAACATCTTGGCATGAAAAATATTTATACGCAGAAGTTTGAAAGCAATTGCTCATATACGTCATACCGATGACCTCTTAATCTTTATCGAAACTTAAGACTTCCTATTTTCACTACCTCAAATAAAGCTTCAGACTAGGAAATTTCGCTAGTGCTTGCTGAAATGCAAGAGCTTAATAACTTAGGTCGTAAATTCTTAATGAACAGCGCTTGCCTCTGAAGTGAGCTGCAACTGCACTCAACTACAGAGGTAGTAACAAATTACACGCTCTAAAAACGACTTTTATTTTATCATTTTTAAGTATCTATATGTAAACCACAGCGGCAGAAACATATATAATTTGCACACATAACACAAAGGCAGTAAATTGATTAGCCATTTAATTGTTGTTTATATTTTCCTGCTAATTGTTCGTGTACATAGCGGGATTTAGCTGAAAAAAAGTCAGGTGAGAGGCAAACTCCACTCCGATCCAATTCGAGTTAGCTAACTTTAATTAAAAAAACACCCATCAGGTGCAACATTTTCTTGTTTAATTTTTCTGTTTTTATTGACTGAATGTTTTATAATTTTCAGTAACAACTGCAATGTTCTTGACCCTTCTAAGACTTGTGCTTGGTATTTATCCCAAAAAGAAGAGACTTGGGAGTAGATGTAGTCCATGCTACCACCTTGATCGGAGATAGGTTCATGCCACTGCTAGTGAAATGCTTTTAGCACCTTTTACTTTGAATGGGCAGGAAATATGGGAACGTTGAATCAAACTAAGAGTCTAGGCATGAAATATATATGTATACCAGTTTATACAACTTGACGTAGGCGCAATGGCTTAGTGGTGTTGGACTTCTAAGCGAGGGTTCCGAGGTTCGAATCCCGCAAAACCCCAAATTCCAATTTAGGGTTTTTTTCCACTGCGCCACCTCTCGCGAACGTCTGACAAACATCCGAGAGTATTACTGTCTTGAAATAGCTTCTAAAGTGGCCGTTTGGAGTCGGCATAAAACTGAATATCCCTTCCATTCGTTTCAAACTTGGAAAACTTACGCAAAACGAATGGTTTTGAGAAGCTAGCCCTAGGTTTGAGAGACGAAAAGAGACCCGACAATGGTGGTCTGATTCGAATATCTCTCGAATCTATATACTTAACTTTACTTTGTACAACTTGACCACAAATGGCACTCTGATGAATGGTTTTATCGACCTTTCCTCTACTTTTATTTGGTGTACGTCATTTTTCTAAAGCATCTAAGATGTAGAGAGTGACCATTTTTAGAGATTTCAAATTGAGTTACCTCTTATAACGGGTGATTTTCTAAGCGTAGTTTTTTTTTGTTTAAATTTACGTTTTAAGGACAACTTCATGTAAATGTTGTCCGTGGCTCCGTTTTGAATGGTCCATTCGGAAGGTCCAATTTTAGGTCACTTTTTCGAGCATTTCGGCCTGTATTCCTGTCTTGTCTACATAGACTAACGACTTTACATAACCCCATACAAGAAATAATCAAGAGGCGTTAAATCGCATGATCTTGGCGGCCAACTCACAGGGCCATTCAAATTCACCAAATTCATCCTTCAACATTTCAATTGTTTCACGAGCTGTGTGGTATGTGGCACCGTCTTGATGAAACCACATGTCAACCAAGTTATTCAACTCAGACAACTGGGCGTTTCTTCCACGGTCGTCTTTGGTGCATATTTTTCACAGAGCACCAATTTTTATAATAAATTTCAATAATTTGCATCGCTGCTCGTTTGTAAGTCTTTCCATGATTAAATGGCATAATGAAAACGTTACATTTTGAAAGATGACGTTTGGACGCCATTACTAACCAGTGCTGCCAACCTGAAAAACTTAACTCTTAAAAAATCAGCCGTTATAAAGAAAAGAGTTTGTTTTTGACTGCCTGACTCAGCAACGCATAGCTCAAACAACTCATGGAACTTTGAGAGTGCATCTATACTAACTGTGCAGACTTAAGAGGTTTTTTTTTTGGATATGATCCTACAAACCTGCAAAAGGCGGCTTTTCCATAGCTTAAATCGTAGGACCGATAATTTGCGAACCGAAAGTCGTAAGAATATGAATCTTTGGTTTACTTTGTATAGAGAAGAAAAAAAGTATTGGAAACTTCTTAAAATGTACGCCTTTTACGGGCTTTTCGGAGGACAAACTGATTAGCAGTATTGACCTTTGTTCTGAGTTGTCTATGGTAATGTTTAACTTTTCATTTTGATAGTCAATAACTAATACATTGGTAGACATATCAGGAGATTTTAATTTTTACCTAATACAGATTAGTGTGTTGTACTACTAGGCGAGGAGTCCCAGGTTCGGATCCCGCAAAAAACCCATCTTGAGTTTTTTTCCTCGCGCAACCACTTGCGAAAGTCTGACAAACACCCGAGAGCATAAATGTCTTGAAAGAGCTTCTCAATTAGCCGCTTGGACTCGGCATAAAATTGTATAGATCCCTTCCATTCATCCTTAAAATGAAAAACTCTCACCAAACGAAGCTAGGCCTAGGGTCCCTATACGGACCTCTTATGCGCAACTTAGGGGTCCGAATATGTGAAACTTCTCCTTGTTCTTCTTAGTTCTAGACAAACCTGCGCGAGCCTCCACTAACAAGCACCTCCAGCTAGCCCGGTTCTTAGCTTACTCAGCGATATTTGGTGCAAAAAAATTTGAAGGGACCTTCTACGGCGACCTTTAGTCATATGATGCCAGATTATTGGGTTCAATATCAGCGCTTTTCTATGAAGAACCAAAGGTCTCGTCGGATTTTCAATACGGACACTACTTGTGCACTCCGTTTCGGGACAGCGAGATTACGCTGCTTCTCTTTTTCTTCTTCTGCGAAATATTGGAGAACTTCACCACAGGTTGACTATTTTCTGTCGCTGAATTGCTTCGATTAGTTATTATTTTATTTTTGTTTGTTGTTCTGCCGTCGACTTGTAAATTTAAATCCTTATCAGTATCCCCTCTTTCGGTCGATAGGGACATTGCTGTTGGGTGTTCCATAGCTCTTAAACTTGTCAACGATCTTAAATCATTTTTAGAGGCTACCCCCATGCAGTAAGGGGAAAGATTCTGCCCCTAGTCCAACAATCTCATCATGGGTATGTGCCTACAGGCTGCCTGTCTTGGAACGCACTTCATACCACCTCTTGGCCTATGGACGGCTCAACATTGATAACTTTTTGACAGTTCTTCTGCCCTCTGGATGACCAATTTCATACAGGTAGCAGAAGGGACAAGTTAACCTCCGGAATTCCTTACGTCAAGAAGTTGCCTCGTGACTTTCGTGCTCCGCATCCATGCAACGTCACGTATGCCAAACTCCGACTACCCCAAAGAGCCTACAGCATGATGTGATGCTATCCCTTACCCAAGTATACAATCCAACTAATTGGAGCAATAAAATCGGCAGCACTTGAAGGCAACGGCGGAATGAATTATGAGCACCAGGCATTTCACCGGTCTACCTATACGAATTGAATTCAATCGACACAATTCCACATAAACAATGCCAGTGATAATAATATTCCCGTTTATTATACTGAAAGCGAATTAGCGCCGTCGTAAATATTTATTAAGCCCGCGGTATGCCGCTCAAATGTTGATTTTTATTAAACATTTCGCTGGCGGTGTCGAGCAAACAGGATGTGCGCGTTATCTCTCACATATTTAGTACTTTATCAATAAAGCCAGAGCCAAATCATCTCGATTATGGTGAGAGTCAATCGATTGGAATTTTAGTCATGGCCCTTGACCAAATACCTCACAGAAAAAAAAAAAAAACTCAGAATAACTTACAGTGTCCATTGTGTTGGATATGGGTATATGTACGGAAAAGGATCCATTTTTTTCATCAATTTTTCCCTCTTTTTATGCTCAAAAGGAACAGAAAAAAAAAACACCCAAAGGAATGGCGATGAACTCATTTCGAAAATAAAAATATAAAGAAACCCAATCGATACGTATAGGTAGGTATACATTCGCTATGTATAAATGGAGTCGATTTCAAAGCGAATGTGCATGTGCAACTCCCGCTGGTTTAATAGCCATTCCATACGTCATCCATCCGTACATCCAACCGACTCCAATTGGTGCCGCATCTGTATACAGCAGAGAGCCACTTGCCACAGCAATGTTGTCGAGCCTCATCAAACACACTATGCCAACCATGAAGCTGAAGCATGTGGCCTTTTAAAGACGAGTCACCCGATGGCTTTGGGTAGGTATATTTCTTTCTACCGTTGGAGATATATATGTATGCCTATATCTGGACAATTTATACTTTATGTACTCCGATGGTGCACTTGACTCCGTGGGTGTTCTGGCTTTGCCTTTGCTTGGCAAGTGGCTTCGCTTTTGAACACAGAAGTGTTTGACTTAATAGCTTGAAAAGCAGCAGCTTTGTCGAATGTGCGCAGGTTAATGAGACTGCACGTTATGTGAAACATTCTTATCACATGAATGAAGCACGACGTGCATGCGGCGCAATGTGTAGCCCATCCTGCTGTTAATCTTTTAATTAAGTTTTGCCTGACATTTGTCGTCGCTCGTCAATGACAAGGAAATGATGGATGACGGCGATTATTGAGCTTTTTATTTTAATGGCGAATTTTATTTAGAAATATATCAAAGACTTGTTAATTCGTGTCAAAGGAATTGGTTCCACTTTGATATATCTTTTACAAATGTACAGATCTTTTTGACGAATGTTCAAGTTCGTGTGACTTTTCACTGATGAGACCGACATATTTAATTGTTTCCTCTGAAGTGTCTAGAAATAAGTCAGAATGTGTGTTTTGGGGAAATCAATTTGACGAAAAATGTTGGGAATTTTCAATCATCAACGAAATTTGTATTTGAAGTCGTGTTAATGGATTTTTTAAGGAGACGATGTGTAGGTATACTCATAAGCACTGTGGTTTCTTTGATTTTGTTTGCTTGTTTATTTGTACATATAGTCAAGGTTGTTGTCATTCTGCGAATTTAGCCATCGCCATGAGACATACACGCAGTTGTCTGATGGAGAAGCTTGTTTTCAGTTGTCACCACTTTATGTGGTTTTGAGAAGCTAGGCCTAGGGTCGCTACGAACCTGTTGCGCAATTTGTTCATATAGTGACGTCTGCGGTATTCCCATTTGTACCTTGGTTAGCACAAAAAAGAAAGACTTCTCTCATAAACTAAAGATCCATCCATTTGGAAATATGTGTAATACCTCTCGGCAAAGTAGGAGTTCTGAATGACAAATTCAGCAGACGGGGGCATTGAAAGCTGCGAGATTTAGAAAAAGTTTAGAGGCTGAGTGCACGGTTTTTCGACCATGAGCGTAGGACTATTATAAAGGATTCAGAATAACCTTCTGCTTTTTTTTTTTTTACCAACTATTTTGATAGTAGATTTTGATCTATGAGTGCTCTTTGAAGGGTGTCGCGCCCTCCAATAAGTACCGCCCTCGATTCGTTTGTAGTTTAATTCCTTTCGTCAGTAAATTTTCGTGAATTGTAAAGCATTCTTAACGTTTTTTTTTGTTGTATAGGAGTTGACATGCCTCTTAACCCAATTCATCCCCAATCTTTGGAGAGCTTTGCTTAAATAACACACATCAAAGTATATACCACCTTTTACAGCTTTAGCTTCAATTAATATCGAGATATAGCGTTTCGAGTATTTTTTCTTATGAGGAAGTACTAAGCCCTTTTGTCCCCATCCCGAATTTGGAAATATGCTTGGCATAGTCATGTACCAGTTTTTTTTAAAAGATGTACCTATGGTTTTATATTTGTACTGTCCTATCGGAGGTACAACCCTCTCTCAAAAGTCTCGTGGATGCTCGGTTCATCGAGATCAGATTTAAAATTTCTTATTAAATTCTTCAATATAGGACGGACACATATTTTGATGAAAAACTAGCGTGATCTACAGCAACCAACTTTTAAACGTCACCCTCTGCAGACGTTTCAAAAGCTATTAAACCATTTCTTACTATAAGGTACTTATTTCTATTTCTAAACTCCGCTGTTTTTCCAATTCACTTTGTTCCAGGGGTAAAGTGGAACAAGCCCAGTATTATATTATTTCCTGCTTAGAGGGGACCCATCATTGGGCGCCATTCTCAAGCTTGCAGAGTTTTCACAGTTTCAATTTCTCTGAAAGTGATCTTGCATAAGGTCATTGAAAGCTTCGAAGGTCGGTTCGAAAATATTTGTTTTATGTGGAAAAAGGTGTAAGAAAAACATAAGTGAATCTCACTGCATCAAGCAAATGCACAGTTCCGAAAATAAATACCCTGTCAGCTCCACAGCACAATCGTACATTCACTTCCCATATACCACCATATACTCGCTGATCATACAAATAGTTTCATTGTAATTGAATTGAATTCATTTACCCCATGACTTGCAACCAAAAATTGCTTTTAAATTAATCAAACAAAGTCAGTTGCCTATAAAACTAAATAACAGCACACACTGAGCCCAGTGAGAGAGAAAGAGAGGCAGCACTCCGTGCGCACACCAACTAGAATCATAAAATGAGCATTTTCTTCCCTCATCCTTGGTCTTTATTTCGATTTGATTAGTTTTCTTCTTCTGCTTCTGCCTTATCCAGGCAAAAGAAAACTCGTAAATTTTCCTTTCCGCAGCCTGCATTTGACGTCTACATTCACATCCACCCCAAGTGGAAAAAAAGGATACCGAACCCATTTTTGCTGCCTAACGCATTAAATTCCGACCCTTTCGGCAACAACATCCGGGGGGTGCCGCCGCGCAGCACTTACCCCTGGAAAACACACGTTGCCCATCCAAACCAAATATAGTCGTGCCTGTGTATATTGTGCGAGATTGCAATCCGAGAGTTCTCCAAGGCAAATGGCTTCCATTCGCAATTCCCTTAACTTAGGGGTATAGATGGGTAGCATTATGGACGCGCTCGGTACACTCATAAAAGCCACCATCATCAGGCGCGCACAGGGTTAGCGCCATTAAAACCCAAGAAACCCATAAAACATTTGGGGTTGCGCTGCAAACAGATCCCAGCTACACCTATACACACAATGTCGGGGGAACCACCACCTAATGCATAATGGGCGAAATGCAAAATGGACTTTCTCGCTCTCGGTCGCAATGTAAATAATTTATCCTTTGCTTAGTATACCTACCCATACAATATTAGGACACTCAGGCGGTTCTATATTAGCGGGGGGTGGGGGCTAACTTCTACCTATACCTACTCCCGAATGTGGAGCCGCTGACGACCACCCGAACTTGCAGAATTTTCATTCCCGCAGTGTTGTTTATTTATTTACTCAGTCGCACACACACACACACACACACTCAGAAACGACACCTATATACCGATGGGGGGAAGCAGAAAAAGAAAAACACGTTTGCTTGTTTATAATTTGTTCTTCTACCCAGTCGCAGATACATAACAAACAGAAACGAAACACATACCTCACTCGCTCGCGCTCTCTCTCTCTCTTTCGGTCTCCGTCTTTGGTTCGATCTCGCTCTGCAAGCATGTGTGTGCTTGTCGAGCAACGACAGCGACAAAACGAGGAAGAAACAACATTTTCCCATTCTGAAGGAAACCAGCCAGCAAAAAGGAAAAATTCAACGGCTCAAGAGTTTTTCACAATAACATTTTATGGCATTCGGTCATAAACTTGATTGTAGTGTGCGCGGGCCAACGGCGGCAGCTTCTTTTCTGACGGCAATTGCGAGTCTTTTTTAGCCACAATACTCGTTAATATAATAATTTTCTTCGGTTTTTGTTGTCCGCTTTTCGCACATTGTTCTCCAAACAGACATGAACAATTTCACCAACAACTATTAGTAGTAATTATACAGTTCATCGTTCAAATTTCGTGCAGCCGGGCTATGTCCTTTCGCGGCACTTAAATGGCATGGCAATTGGAAAAGTGAAAAACGGTATTTCCCTGTGTTAATGCAATAAGAAATAAAAAAAAAGCAAGTGCTCTACCTATAGTAACGGTGTGAACTATATTCCTCTTTTTTTTTGCGGGATTTTTATGTGACAACAACTGGCGAGTGCATCTTTGTCCTACATCTATACAGGGACACACACAAAATAATGAGAGCGACTCGCTGAGACGGTGCTTTAACTGCGGCGCTGCATTTCACTGGTTATTGCCAATAAATAGTAAATTTTAAGATCGAAAATAAAGTGACTGAAAGGAAGCGGAACTGGAAAAACGAAAGTATTTAGTGATGATGACGACGCGACGTTGACATTCCTTACGTTGGACTAATAAAATTATGCAGAGGTAGGTTTCTCTATATGCTTGATGTAGATGCGGGTATATAGTATCCTTTTATCATTGTCGAAGTGATTTTATGTGAGCTCATGTTTTCCACATTTTTGTGCTATCAAATTTGCATCGGTAATTTATTCTCGGGGCGTTCTGTATGCATCAGCATTCGCGGCCAACCGTCTGGTTGTGTGTTTGCGGTAAATTAATCTTTTGTCACAAGTGTATGGAGGGGGAAAGGTTGTACAAAAATTATAAAAATTCCAACTAAATTGTTCAAAGCGCGAAAAAGTGCTGAACAAGATTTTGATTGCAAGGTGCACTGTACGCACTTCATACCTATATTCACAATGGAGTTTGATTATTTTTGTACACCAATTGTGTCAGTGGTTATAGTGGAGGCTTATAGTTGAATTCCTGGAAGAATTCAAATGCGAAATAAGTCCGACGTCTGACGAATATTTAAGAGAAACATTTTCAGAAGAAGACTTCTCTATTTAGACGCATTCCGCGATACTAACAATCATTTTTTAGTGTCCAGGCTAAATTTTTCGATCTTACAATGGCGAAAGTTTCCTTACAAAATTGCATATTGTGACCTGAAAATATATAAGGTGAATGTTAAAAATGATTACCAAAAAGGCCCATTGTATTTTTGAAGCTTTTTCATTTTTTGGTTCAATATAACTCAGACTTAAAAATAGTTTTGAAAAAGTTGAACCAATTACAGTCGAGACGTACAACCTCTCTGATGAAGGTCAATAAGTCCTTAGTAGCGGAGCTCAATAAATCTGCTGGTGTACGAGTCTCTCTATTAAATACACGTTTCCTTAACAAATGAAAAGCCGGGCAGTCACAGAAAATGTGTTCAGAGGATTCCCCATCCTCCAGACAGAATCTGCATTCTGTTTCCGGACATAGGTTCATTTTGTTGAGGAGGTATCTAAGTCCACAATTCCAGTTATGTACTATGTTATTAAAATGCAAAAGATCAGTTGACTTACTTTTGGTGGCGCTTACAAGTTTTGGTTGCGCACACCAAGTTGGTTGAGTTCGTTCTCCAATTTTGCGCGACATCCCCCGCCAAGGTGGGGTCTTCCTTTGCTGCGTCGTCCGTCAGGAGTGGATTGGAAGACTCGATGGGTTGGTGCGTTGTTTTTCATACGATCCACGTGTCCCAGCCATCTCAGCCGTTGTATTAAGTTGAACAAGGGGGAAATACGCATGGCCTTTGATGAATTTGCGATTTATTCTGAAGTGTCTCAAATAAGTTATAAAGTTAGACGCGGTATATAAAGTTCCTTCTGTTAAATGTAGGTACATTGGGCGTTGGCGTTGGACTACTAAGCGGGGGTCGCAGGTTCGATTCCCGAAAAAAAAAAAATTGTATCTTCAGTTTTCTTTTTCCACTGCGCCACCTCTGGCGAATGTCTGACAATCATCCGAGAGTATAACTATCATATGAAAAAGATCCTCAATTAGCCGTTTGGACTCGGCATACAATTTTAGATCCCTTCCATTCGTCCCAAAAATTAATAACTCTCACAAAACGAATGATTATCAGAAGATAGGCCTAGGGTGCCTACGGACTCATTGCCCCAACTATTTATTTTATTATTTATTTATTTTCAACCAATTTCAGTTTTTGAAATGCGAAACTTTTGTTCAAAAAAGCATTCCTTTCAATTAACTCTTTATACTCGCCAATAAATATTGTTCCATTCCGCCAAATGAACACAATTTTCGATTAAAATGTTCGTTTGTTTGACTCTATTGCGTACATTCACAATCAATATTAGTTCTCATTGCATTTTTTCTTTTGCTTCATTCCATTGTGTTGAAATGAATAACATTTTGTGTTAATTTGTGTCGATTGTGAGTAAATAATGAGTCGGGCAATTCACCTATGGATGTTTACCTCTTATTTGGTTCAAACTTCATGAAAATCGGCCTTAAGGCAACGTCGTAATCGGTTCGACAAAAACCGCTGGACAGCTGGACATACCTACCTAATAATCACATCCAATCAATATCTGTCGGAAAAGCCCTGTGTCGTCAGTTGAAAGTGATTTAAAATTACCTTGCGTGGTGTTAAAGTGACAAATTGCACCAGTGATCGACCAACACAATACTTTGAATGACTCCCAACTATCTTGGTGATGTGAGGTACCTGTAGCTAGTGCTGAAAATTATTCCAACTAGATAGTGAGAAATTTGTGCTGATCTAGTAACAAATTGCCCACATCTCATAGAAAACATATTTGAGGCAGTGTTGACAGCACTCACTCTTCATATATCCCACGTAGCGTGGTTCTTTTTCATTTTTTCCCTCTTCACCTCACTCAGATTCCCTTTGCCTCAAAAGCCAGTGTTTGAAAGTAAAATTTCTATTACAAGGAAAGAAAATCACGGTTTAGTATAAGAACCACAGTTTGTAACATTACTGGCGAAAGTTTTTCGGTACTAGAACATTTTGATAAAAGACGATTTATATGACCTGTTTTTTTATGGACGTTCAGTGTATTGAAAATCATGGTTAAATGAAGGAGTGTTGATGAAGTTTCAGCAAAATTTGAAGTTTGAATGATTTTTTTTAGATACCTGAAATTCCCACGATTTGGTGCTTTTTTCCTTTATCCCACAAAAGTCTTTTCGGACATCGAAATTCCCACAAAAAGGGATACATCCCTCGATATAACAACACTGATTTGAGGTCCTATTTCAAACCGACAATATTTTTTTTGTTGAACTTTTCTTTGCGAAAGATTTAAAGGATGATTCGCAATACGGTTGTGCTTTATATGTAGTTGGTGGTTTCATTAAGCAATCGTTCTCAAGATCAGCGTTTCCAAATTGGTGTTCCGCGGAAGGTATAAAACTTAAAATAATTATTTGTATATCATTTATTCTTTCTTTTCTTGTCAAACATACAAAATATCCGCTCCGTACTTCAAGGAACGACAAAAAGAAAGAAAGATTAATTAGGGTTCCATGGCCAAGAATATAAGTTCAATAATTATTTCCTCAACCGTGAAGAGTTATTTGTGATGCAATTGCAGGCTTGATGTACCTATAAGCTTAAAGTGACTTACTTACTTGCTTAAGGTGATGTTACAGTCCGGGGTGGACCTGAGCCTTAACCAGCAGGTGTCTCCAGCCAGTACGATCTTTAGACAGCTATCTCCAGTTTCGCGCACGCAATATTGGTTAAGGTCCCCTTCTACCACTTACCTGAGTCGCGGTCTTCTTCTACTGCGCCGTCCCTCGGCTGTGGCTTCAAACATTTTCTGGGCCGGAGCATTCGTGTCCATGCTTAAATTGACTCCAAGAACTGTTTTCTTAGATTATGAATTTTATTTTGATGTATTGACGATGTTTCAATGTTTTTTCCGACGCCTACGGGAGATTAGAAGTTTGAGACTTTACTCGCACGCAGAAAAAGTTACCCTATAGCTTCAAAAATCGTATCGTGAAAAAAGATTTCGGCGCTAGAAGCTGACGAGTTTAAAGGGTAAATTCGGTTAAAGCATTTGACATCAACTTTAGTTTGATTAAAAACTAAGAAATCCGTTACAAGGATACATTTTGTAAGGTATGAATAAAGGAACTTCGTGTTGGATAGACATCACTATAGTGACTTATATAGGCGAAATGAGCAAATAACACTTTACGATGCAATGTTTCTGACCACCTTATTAAAATTAATTCAAGAAAGCAATGCCTATTATACTCAAATGTAACAAGGTAGCTCCACCAACCAAGCTACCTTACGCAGTGTCTCATGACTGGATAAGAGTTACGCGCCGATGAATTCAGCCTCAAAACCGTTTGCCAGATCCACGGGAAAGAGTAGACCTTTTCAAATAGCTTCAACTACAGCAGCATCCGTTTCCGTATTCTTAATAGGCATACCAGTTCTTGTCTGCCGTCTTGAGTAAACGAAAACATTTTCCAATAAACTGGTTAAGACCAGACCGGTTCTAAAAACAGTAAATCCGCTGTAGATCAAATATTGGCACGGCAGCAGATTTTACAAAAATCCAGGTAGACATTTACCGTCTTCTTGTTAATTTTAAAACCGCATGCGTTGGCATTTATAGAAGAGATAAAATTATAATCGCGGTGCTTAGCTTTGGGATGCCTGTTAAACTTTGTTTAAGTCTGACAAAAATTTCATCAATATAAAAAATAGTGATGTGTCGACTCGGTTTGGTAAACCGGTTGAAACCGAGTTACTACTAAACCGGTTTAAACCGAGTTGCTTTTATTTCAAACCGAGTTGGCGAAAACCAATGAAACGAAACGAACCGACCGAAAACTGAATAATAAAATGCCACGCATGCATAAACCGATATCAACACACGACTCGGTTTCGGATCTCGGTTCGATTGGTTAGGTAGAAGGTAGGTGGCATGTGAGAAAAATAAACACAATATACAAACACATTAATGAGCATGCAAGATGCAAAGTCCAATTGGAAAGCTGTGCTCTTCTCTTTACTCCTGTTTTCTCGCATGTGGAATGTGTATTATATGTGCTATGATTTTTATGAGCGAGGGTGGTTTTTGTCAATTGAGCGAGTCCATAGGTAATTCGGTTTGAATGAACCGTATACGTACGTATACCCGTTCGTAAAGTCGAGTTGGATTCCGATTTCTTAATGAGTTGCAACTTGCAAATCGAGTCGACTAACTCGGTTTGCAACTCGGTTTGCTTCAATTCTAAACCGGTTTAACTCGGTTTGAGAAAATATCGGTTTGGCACATCGCTAGTAAAAAAGGTATTTGGACAAGGTGCACTTGTAATTTGTGTTTATAAAAACACATTCAATGTATATGTTGATATCCATTGCAGCGCCCAAATGTAAATTTTTCTATACTTTTCACAGACTTCTCGTCTAAAAACGGAGTAAGTGCGGCAAATATGGCCCATGTGGGTAATATGGCCCACCACTGTATTTCGCCAACCATAACCCACAGCGAAATAAAAAATGTTTCACTGCGAACACGTTCAACTCGGTTTAGCCTCAGTCTTTTTTGGTGAGTGTGGCGCGACGGGGTTTGAAGATATTCGGCGCATTTTGTTTTTTATGCTTTCGTTGTAATTTTTTGGTAAGTTTTCTTAAGTGTTTTAACATAAAATTCTGTGTTAAATTGGTAAGTTTTTTCTAAAATTAAAGAGTATTAAAAATTTTCTTAATTTGTGTGAATTTAAAATTTAAAAGAAAGTCTATGAAGTAAGTTGAAAATTAAAATGAGTAAAAAAATCAAAGTGTGTTTAATATGGCCCACCCCATGTGTTGGTAATATGACCAAGTAGGCCATATTTGACACGTTTTCTCTATTGAAATTTGATTTATTTATTTAATTTAATTTTTGTTTTTTTGAAGGCTAAAATGTCTAAACAAAGACCACAACCAAGGAAGACTTGGCGGAAGAAGGACATGATGAAAGCCATATCAGCAATCTACAACAAAATAATGGGATCTTTGAAGGCCCACCCTGGGCCATATTTAACACCAGGTGGGCCATATTAGCCGCACTTTTTTCAAAACTGAATTATAGAGTTCCTTTAAGTTTTTGTTTTGTTTTAACTTTTGATTTTGTTTGTTTTTTTAATTAAAGTTTCTAAAGACTGAAATAAAAACAATTTGTGAGACTGTTTAGAAAAATAATAAATGAATTCGACTTAAATTTATGGTTTTATTTAAAAAAAACGTTAAGGGTGGGCCATATTTGCAGCACTTACTCTATAAGTAAACACACTTTAAAGTTTGACAAATGACAAATGGGTTGGTGTTAGTGCAAATAGGTGTAAATCTCGCTTAGAAATCGAGATTCGAAAAATTGCTCTGACACTGAAAAAAACGTTTTTTTCTGTTCCAATGGAAAACGACATTAAAATAAAAAACAATCGTAAAACGGGAAACAGGCAATAATTAATTTTGAACGATGACGTTTTTAAAATCCGAGTGGGATTCTGAAAAACGGGCAAAGCGGGATTAAACGGGATTTTAAAAAGTGGGATTATAATAGATCGGGATTTAGAATAAGCTGGATTTTCAGAGGCAGTATTTTAAAAACCGGCATTTTAGAAGACGGTGTTTTAAAACTTTTTAAGCGGGATTTTAAAAAGCGGGATGCTGATACGCTCCCAAAAGGTTGTTCTAATTTTAAAGATTTACAAAATTCTTAATATCAAAAATCTTAAAATTTTACGAATTTGAGGTTAAAAGTCTTGTAAATATTTTAGAGCTCAAAAGTCTTGAAAAAAAAAAAAAAAAATATTTATCTTGTAATCTGGCATCAATGGTTAGCAGCTCGGGTAAGAACAAGTGCAACAGCTTGTTGACGAAGTTGTCTCCATTGTCCCAAAGTCAAAGTGGATTTCGATCGAGAAAACTTCTTGACTATTGACTATTTCTAAAATAAAATTCAAAGAGATTGGTCCCTTGAAACACGCTGCAATTCATGGAGGTATAGATGCAAAAAAAAACAGAAAAGCTCTTCCCTTTCCAAGTGGCTTTGTACTTGCTCCAGGTACACCTGGATCACCTCCTAGTCAAATAAAACTTTTATTCATCAAAGATTTTCTTTCCGGACATAGTTTGTACGACCACTAAATATCTCCTTGTTATCGCATAAGCATATAACCGAATAGTCGCAGTAAAAACCGACTCACACTTGTCGGCTTGTTATCTTCGCATCAGTAGCTAAACATTGGTGTTCTACAAATGATTTTCTCTTTATTACGAAACGCTCATTGACTACAATCCTAATTCTCAACACAACTTGCCTTGAAAGTGTGTACAAAATACCTATCTACATCATCTACTGCGCCATCTGACTGCAGGCCAATAAAACTGGAAAACCAATGACTTTATTGGCCGTAATAACAATAAAAAGACGCGCGCAAACAAATGAACATTTTAGTACAGCCATTCATTCATCAGTAGGTACACTTTCACAGCCTAAAAAGGCAAATAATAGATACTCGCACGCAGTGTATAGGCGTATAAAGTTCAGCTCTCACTTGTAGGGACAGCCCGATGGGTATAAGCGAACACAAATACAAATAGTTTCGTTTCGTTTTATGACTGCAATATTATTATTATTGCCGTTATTATTTTACAGTGCTGCCAACAAATTGAGAAGAAATTAAGTCATTAGGACGTGAAGACGAAAAATCGAAAAAAGGGATGCACTGGGCCATGTCCTTGCTAAGGGCGGCGGTGATCGTAAAATCAGTATGAAGGTGCTAAACGGCCGATATAACCCAATTCTTCTCTTCCAAGGCTTGACTTTTACTCTCATGCGTTTCCTATAAGACACTTCCCGCTTTACTGACAATCCCCGGGTTCTAACTTTTTGACTATAAAGAGGATTTGTTTGGCTTCTCCGCTCCAGCCTGTGCCTGTGTGTTTTTTTAAGTATTGTAAATTTATGACACCAGTGGATTGGCGGCTTCACATCGTATAAATTAATAAACCATTGGCATGCAGTCACCGAAGCGTTCTATCTCCTTTGCTCTATCGTCGGAGTGTATGCCGGCCCTGTCCATATAGTAATAATAATTATGTGCACATAAATGCGGTACGGTGTACTGTACTGAGACTGAGAATGACTTGGCGTTGGCGCTATGCTTTGGAGTCCTTTTTTACGGCCCGAAACTCTGGCACTCTGGCACTCTGGCACTCTGGCACTCTGATTGATGATGAATGATGGCGATGCGGTTAGATAGTATAATGTGCTTAGTACGGGCACGATTCCAGTGCTAAGGGGTTCATAAAAACCCAGCCCGGCACCGCATTAATGGGAATTTTATAAACTCGCCGAGCGACCGCTTGCGCTAATTGATAGAGAATGATTGCGTGCCTGTTATATTGCCATCATCATCATTATGATCATTATCATTATGATGATGGTAATATCGGTGTTGATTATGATTTGTGGTGGCAATCAGAGTTATGGGGGGATTTTATGAATATTATGTATGGGGGTGGTGAACGTGTACTTTGCTGATGGAGTGGTTGGACGACTCGATATTGTAAGTGCAGGCACAATTGCCAGTTGTGGACTTCGTAGAAAAGGCCATTCTTTCAATTTATCACCCGAAAATCGGATTGTCTTGAAATGGTTTTAACTACTTTTTGTTTTCTTTTTCGTTTTTGACAAAGGCTATGTGAAGATTTTCTATCGTCTCAGAACATTTTGAATGAAGGAATCGAGGAGTACCTATCTATATGCTATACTCTGTTAAATTAGGGAGCGGGCGGTTTGCAATTTCTGTTAATGTGTTGCAAATTTAGAACACTGTAATTCAAGACGCGCCTGTTACTTAAACGTGTGAATGTTTGGGAATACCTAAAGCAGAGCCATGATCAAGAGTAATCGATGCGATTCGATGAAATTAGGTAGCTCAGCTCCTAAATGAAGCAGAAATGTGACTTAAAATATTGAAAAAAAAGTTTATAGGTGGATCTCCGGAAAAACACGAATTACATCATAAGGTTTTCCCACTACACCACTTCTGGCCAATATCTGATAAGCATCCGAGAGTACAACTGTCATGGAAGAGCTTCTGAATTAGCCGTTTGGACTGGGCATACAATTATAGATCCCTTCCAAATGAAAAAAACTCTCACTAAACGATTAGTTCTGAGAAGCTAGTCCCTTATGAACCTATTGCGTTACCTATTTATTTATTTGTAATGTCACAAACGCCTCTAAAAAGAAGGCGTATCAAAAAGCAACACACATATAGCCTATAACCTTCTCGGAGGCCTAGAAAATATGTACAAAAAGTGCCATCGGAATATTTTTATAAGTTTTAGCGGCAACCTGTAACAAACTTAAAACTCCTGTGAGTTTTATTCCGACAAAATCAAGCACTAAGGCATCACAGGCGGAAAATTAACTGACAAATTTCTGTTCAGCCTGTCATTCATTCTGTTTATTCGCTGAGTAGGTGTATGAACTAACAATTGCATCTTAAGAATTTTTTTGGAAGCTTAGCCGCAGGCTTAAGGTGCTTCCTGATGATCAATATCTCCTCGCGTTACTGATGATGCCGAGGTACTTCAACCCTGGCTGGCAAACTATGTTTTAGGGTCGCCAAGAGTCATCGATGTTCTATTCATTAGGTACTCTCCAGATGCTTCTGTATTTTCCTACTCCAGCTGTAGTCTTAGGAGGCTAATTTTATACGACTTTTAGTTGCAATCGTGCCTCAGATGCACCATCTACCATTACAATTTAAAAATATATTTGGCTCTAAAGCAAAGGATATCAGTACCTTCTGTTCATTTTCAGTTGTTAATTGTTACATTGCTGCCTCGGTTCATATTCGTTTTCGTACATCAAGAGGTCAAGACCCAATCTCAGCAGTTTCAGAGACCGAGTGAAGAATATAATAAAATCCGATTGAACATCAATGGCAATTGGAATCATTAAGCTTACTTACTTAAGGTGGCGCTACAGTCCGGGGTGGACCAGGGCCTCAACCAATACGCCTCTATAGTGAGCGCGATCTTCGGCTAACTGCCTCCAGTTGCCCAGTCCAAGTTGGTTGAGGTATCCCCTTCCACTTGCGCGCGCCACCTAAGGCGAGGTCTTTTTTGTCGCTCCGGGTTGGAATCGAAGACTCTCCGAGCCGGAGCGTTGGTGTCCATTCGCTCTACATGTCCTAACCATCTTGACGACTAATGTGTACTTATCTGACCAGGTCGATGTCGCTGTCGCTCGTAGCGTTCGTTGTTAAATCTTCTCCTCCAAAGCCCGTCAACGCAAACGGGACCAAAAATCACTCGAAGAATTTTACGTTCGAAGCGACCAAGAAGATCTTCATCCGTTTTTGCTAGGGTCCATGCTTCTGCACCATAGGGCAGGACAGGGATGATGAGAGTCTTATATAGAATCTCCTAAGTGCTTCTTGACAAGGCCTTACTATAATCAATTGCCGTCTTAGGCCAAAGAAATAGCGGTTGGCAAGTGTGATTCTTCGCTTGATTTCTGATGTGATGTCATTGTCAGAGTTTATAGTGGAGCCGAGGTAGACAAAGTCCTTAACTACCTCAAAGTTATAGCTGTCTATCGTGACGTTCTGTCCGATTCGTCGATGTTGTGTGTCCCTTCTTGTTGACAGCATATATGTTGTTTTAGCCTCATTCACCACTAAACCCATTTTTGCCGCTTCTGTACTAATACTTGCAAACGCACCAGTGACAGCTCGCTGTGTTCTGCCAACAATGTCAATGTCGTCAGCGTATTCAAGCAGTTGCACAGACTTTTGGAAAATTGTGCCTCTGGTGTTGGCTTGTGAGTTTCGCACAATTTTCTCAAGAATGATGTTGAAGAAGTCACATGAAAGCGCGTCACCTTGTCTAAATCCTTTTTTGACATCAAAGGTCTCGGTGAGATTGTTTCCGACCTTTACGGAGCAGCGAGCGTTCTCCATCGTCATTCTGCACAATCCGACAAGTTTGGCAGGAATGCCAAAACTAGACATGGCTCTGTATAGTCATGTGCGGCCTTAAAACCGATAAAAAGATGGTGAGTAGCGATCTGGACTTCTTGGGTTTTCTCCAGGATCGGCCGTAGTGTGAATATTTGATCGGTCGTGGACTTACCAAGCCTAAAACCGCACTGATAGGGACCTATCAGATCGTTGACGAAAGGTTTCAGGCGTTCACACAGTACAGCAGACATGATCTTATACGCAGTGTACAGGAGACTGATGCCTCTATAGTTGGCGCAGTTTAGAGAGTCTCCTTTCTTGTGGGTCGGGCAAACGATGATGAGGTTCCATTTATCAGGCATACCTACTTTCGTCTGACCAAATCTTGGGGACGAGTTGCAGCCATCATTAACCGCATGTGAGATATATTTTGCAAGCTTTTTAACAACGAGTTTCCATGGTTTGTGGTGCAATGGACCGCAATTCGAGTCTATAAGTGGTCCGGGTTTTGGCAACCACTTATTTTTTCTTTCAATCATCACAATCATACAAATTTTACGGAAAACCAAAAGTTTTTAAATTTCATTGTTAACAGTTTCAACTCCAATTGCCCACCATATGCCATTATACAATCACAGACACATTTCGGCCTTTCAACAACACTACTCAAGCTAAAACAATACGAAAAATCGTATACACAAAATGTGTCCTACCTGAATGCAATTGTGCTCGCACAACATTGCTGCAAACTTCCATCATCTCGATCGCGACTGTAACTGTAGGTATACGCTAAAGTTTAATTAAAAATCTCTGCTTCTGCCATCCCGGTATCTGACTTAACTTTTCCCGTAATCTGCTTGTGTAGGCATAGAGATGACCGTGCAATCCGTTGATGTGAAACCGCAATTAGTGTGATGCCAGCATCTCCAGTCCTCGTCCTCAGTGGTCATAAATCTTTGCTTGTTTCCCATTTTCAATGAAGGTTCCCGTCAAATACCAGCACGTTGTGTGTACTTTCACAATATTCCTCCGCCATCATGCCGACGGCCATTTTCATCGCACACAACCTAACTGAAGAGACAGAGAGAGAGAGAGAGAGAGAGAGAGAGAGAGAGCGCAAAATGATGATGGTGCCTGCGCACAAAGCACCCATCGCCATTAGCAGCCACAATTACCAGATGCTGCATGGACCAATCATTAAAAGCATCCACATCGGCCATATTTTACCAATGCGGGCTTGGAGGTGCGGTACATTATATTAGTCTCTCTCTCGTTTTAATGCGGGACTTGTGGTTTGTGTGATAATGATAAGGGAATGGTTAACCAAAATGCTACCTGTCATAAACTCCCGCCTTATAATAATAATTTGCGATGAATGCACTCTACCTACACACGCTTCATAAACAAGCCTTCTTTCCCATTCTTAGCACGTTTCGGATTTTTATTGTTATTCGTATTCGCCATCTCTTTTGCTTTAAAATTGTAAAAATCCATCTCGATTGTAGTAGAAGAATCCAAGGTAGTGAATGAATCACCAACAAAATTGGGTTCATGTATAAGATACTTAGTTAGATCGTAAAAACACGGTTACGGTTTTACGACCTTTTTAAATTACCAATATTTTCGAGAAAAATCCCCTTTTCGGCTGTGTGTGTGTCTCTCTCTCTCTGTTTTTCCGACAGTGGAAAAGCAAAGGACAGAACCTGTGTGACAGTGGCGTTTGCTTTTAATATTGTTAGTGGTTTCGTTAACGACCGTAAGATGGCAGTAAAAAGTTGGTATAAATATAAAAACACGAACAGAAAGTGTCATAATAATGAGGGTAGAAAGAAAAGTGACGTGTTTTTTGTAGGGCAAAGCCTGGTTCGTGGTGAGCGCTGAAATTAAAAAGTAAAATGTGTATGCGGAAATACGCTTAAAATAAGGAAAACAGTTTTGCTACATAGTGTGGGATTCCAGAAATAACAGTTTTTGCCAACTTATCAAAATAGGCGTTTTTCTTTTTTAATTCAGAGCAGAGCCTGAACTGTCATACAAACAGTTCCTGTTCCACTTTTAGCTCAGGCACATCAGAGCTCAGGGGCCAGATTCTGTAAAGCGAATCGTTCAAATGTTTTCGTGTGGACACGAATTTGTGTTTCTGGTTACCCGACTGGACATAGGGAGGGTTATGCGTTTCGCGCGTAGGTATCCTATGTACGTTCTAACGTGACGTCCTGTAGCCCAAACGGCTTGACCGATTTTGAAGAGTGAGGTGTCTTTAAATTTGTATCCTTTCTCGGAATGTCCTAGGCTAAACAAATAATTAATATAAAAATATGAATTACAAAAATAAAAAAAAAAAAAAATTTCACACAAATGTCAGTGAAAAATGTCAAGATATGGAATACACTGAACTTTGACATAAATTACTTTATGATGTATTCACAATAGCGGTCTTGAGGAGTGTCTGCATATTATTTAGTCATGATTTCATTTGTTTTAATTGAAATATGTAGGTATTATTGTTTTTAAAGATTTTAATAAAGCGCAACTAACGTAGGTACCTACTTTCTCTCCTACTTTATATTAAATTAAAAAGCTAGAAATAAAAAAGTTAATTTAAAAAACCGAAAAACCTGTCTGATTGTAAAAAAGATTGACACTATGCTCATATTTTTTGTCAGAATGTGTAGGTAGTCTCCGATTGGCAATTACTTATACTTGAAAGTGTTTGTTTTAATCTTTTATCATTTTTTTTACGGGTTTCTTGTTTTTTTAAATAAACTTTTTTATTTCATTCAGACGTTCAGAGCACGATCAGAGCGCGCTCTATGAGCTAGTGTTCCTTAAACATCGATAGTCTATCGATACTATCGAAACGCATAAAATATGAGCACAAATTCAAAGCAAACGTAGAAGTAGGTACTGATAAAAGATAAAACTGGTGAAACATGTACATAAAAGAAGTACTTTGTTTCCACTGACAAAGGATGGGCGATTGGGCAAAAACTCAGTTATATACCTGCTGTACATAAGAGTACGTGAAGCTACCATCTCTATCTTACTTTTTAAACAATGTAGCGCCTTTATACTCAAGTGAAGTGCTGGGGTCGAATCGCATCAGCCGCGCACGAGCATTACGTGACGGAATTTCTTTTTGTTTCACATGTTAAATCAACTTAATTCCGTGAACGTATAGCTCGTTCACAGAAGTGGCGATTTGACCCCTGATATTCATACGTCAAAAGTACTTTCGTAATAGGAGTACTACTTTTCTACGTATAGAAATAGGCGCAATAGGATGATCATACCATCGGCCCTAGCGAGGTATCCGTCGGAACGGAAAATTCTCCGATTTTATGCTATTCGGAGGATTTTTGCTGCGAGATTTTTTCGAAACAACTGTTCGGAGAATTGGCATTTTGGCGAATCACGTTGAAGTGCGATGAAATGCATTTTATTGTTAAATTTTTGACAGCTACGTTCCGATATCCTCGGACAGATATTTGTTGCGGAATTTGTTTCAGATTTTCAGTGCGCCATTGTAATTGTTTATTTCTCTTCCGAAGTCGGACACCTCGAATGGAATTTGAGCCTCCGAAACAGTATGCGTTGCGGCAATTTTCCGTTCCGGTGCATACCTCGCTAGGGCCGAATGTAATGGGCATATCAGCATATCTCATATGCTCTAACCTAAATGCCACATATGACCAGCTGATTTTGACAGATAAAAATGACCAAATAGCATATAGTATAATTGGACAATAGGCACGAATGCCAGAGTAAGGCCCTATGTGCCCATATGAACTATTTTCATTTTCGTTCTCTTTTTTTGTGGAACCCTACTACAACATTTGGTAATAAATAACAAATGCCATGACCATATTGGTAATTTTGCTCATATAGTCTAATATACAAATTTGATAATCCTGACATTTTGGTCATTTGAGAGCTAACCTTGTCATTTGCCTATTGGCATTCATATGCGTGATTGGCATACAGTCTAATCTTAGCTTAAACTATAATAAAATACAAATGCGAGTCCTTTTAAAATATTTCTTGACCACAGCTGCTTTTGTATTCGAATAAGATGTGTGTTTTTTTTAATGTTCTTTTATTAATTGAAAATCGTAAGCATATACAACTATCGATACTATCGATAGTTTTATTCCGAAACTATCGATACTATCGAAATGTAAAACTATCGATGTTTAAGGAACACTACTATGAGCTCCGAATAAACTGACTGAGCCTGAGATAAAATCTGATAACACATATCCATACACACTTCCAGTCAGCGTGATCGTTTTGCGACTAAAGTTGCAATTTGGTACTTTTTTTGAGAGCTGTCCATAATTTGTTTTTTATTTTGTACAATTTTGTTTGCAAATGCTGTTTTTTTCAAATAAAAACATTTAAATGCAACGCAGTTGCCTGTCAGAACACTATTATAGTGTTTAGCGAGGCAATGTTTGTAAAATATCGTTCAAACATACTAAATAAGCAGACTAGCTTCAGAAATGGCCCTTTTTCTCATTGGCCCTTTTTCTTGCGACTTTTCACAATTCTGCGGCGGTCACGCTGCTTTCAGTAACATTTGACAGAAAAAAAAACAAAGACTACAATTAGAACGATCTGAGCACACTCGTTTCATTGCACAGCTCTGGAAGAAAAAGGAAAAAAGCCTAATGTCACTGGGAACTGGTTTATTGAGAATTTTTTTGATTATCTTTGCCTATGAATATATTCATATGTTCATCAAAACAGGCCTATTATTTATTTACTTTACTTTATCACCAAAGAATAAATCTTTCATAGATATAAGACCACAAAAATTAATTTAAAGTTACATAAATAAGATACAAAGTAAACATAAAGCAACATACATGGAGCTTCCATTGACAGTTAAGTTGAAGAAAAAGCGGTGAAAAATTTTTATGAAGAAATTTTGAAAGAAAAACAATCTAATCAAGTTGAAATCGAGAAATCGACACGAAATCACCAAATGGAACTTCCTCTGAACATTGGACTGCACAACTTGGGAACTTCTAGCAAGGTGGTGGAGCGGAACACTGAGCTTGAGCTTGAGCATGGCTTGCGCTTATTAGTTCTTAATACATAAATGGTGCACTGCTTTGCTAAACTGCCCAGCTAAACTTAATGTTTGTAGATATTTTCAATTGGGAGCTAGAATTTAGCGCGAGCATTATAGACTGGGCTTAAAAGTAGTTAGTCACTTTCGACTAGCAAAGTTTGGGTGGTGTTAGCTTAGAAGTGTCATTCGTTTAAATAAACCTACTACGCAAATTTATACAGCATTAATATTTAATGTATTTTTTTTTATTCTTTTATAGGTAAGCGTTTTGAGGGACGAAGTACTTTCAACTGCTTAGCGGTAAGAGACCATTTGTAATTTAAAATCCCATAATTTAAAGAACAGTCTTAAACAAATTACTAAGGCACAGTCAGGGGGACATTACGCACTTGGGTTTATGGTTGCCTAAATATACCTAATCATAAGAAATTGGGCAGCACGTCTATATAGGCTCACCTTCTCTAAACCTTAAAAATGTATTCCAAATTCGAATGGCTAAAGATAAGAAGCTTTCTCAGGGAAGTAATACCTACTCTTGGAAGATTTTTGAGACCAGTCCACACGAACATAGGTTAGGCGGCTGACTTGATAGACACACTTAATACCAGAGTTGTATAGGTTCATTCTGAACTAAGGTCTTTTTTGGCGGTCGATGCTCAATCGCCTAGTAGTTCTTTTTGTAGAATTTGGCAGAAATTACGCTTAAAATTTATGCCCTCTAATTATCTCCGTCTTGATGCTTTCAAAGCTTGCTTTCGAAGGGGTATTTCTGTTGAAAGAAGCTGTTGCCACAATTTAGAACAGGGGTTAATTATGTTAACGCGTCCTATTCAACACTTTGCACAATTAATTGTTTTAATGAGCTTACTGATCAGTGGTTTCCGAATTAAAATAATAAACAATTTAATTGTTTCCCTTTTTAGACCGACAGATTTCAGTCATTAAAATTCGACTAAAATCTGTCAGTCGAACAAAATATAACCGCTGATTTCGTTTGACAACAAATGCGAACCCATGTCCGTGAACGTGTTCGTTCTTAGTTTGCTTGATTCCGAGTCTTTTTTGTTTAACCAATTAGAAGTTCTGGCAGCATTTTTACGATAAACCTAGGGAGAAGCGGATATACCTTCCAAGGACAAGTTTTCTCCTAATGTTTTTGGTTTTAAGGAGTTTTTACAGTATGACACACAGGATCTTGTATTGTATTCGATGTTAAGAAGACTGGTTTGTCAGACCGGGCAAATTATGCCAAAGTTGTATGTGTCAGGCCCTCTTGTCCAGCAGGCTTTTGAAGTTTTATTTCTAAATTTTCCATATTTAACCATTCAATTTGCCTGATAGTGGAATTTCGGTCGCCTTCGTCTGAAGAAGTGGTTTTTCCATATCTTCTTTACGCCGACTGTGAGCTGTGAATTTACTACCAGGCACGCGTACTTATCTCAACAAATTCCTGTTCGGGTGAATGCCTTTAAAGGTCTTTTCACTTTTTGGTTAAACTTCCATATTATGCTTTGGGAGTAGAATCTCTCAATTTGTTGGCTCGAGCCTCTGATGTTGCCTTCAATTTTTTTCAAAAGCTGTAACCCTCATCATGCTTTTCGCAACAAAAAGGTCGCAGACGCAATCCTTGGTAGCACAATATTGCTCATTTATCAGAGTGCGAGGTATATGTCGGGAATTCAGTCTTGATACGAATTGTTATAAGGCGTTCACTAACTTGCTCAAGACCTTTGGCCTGTGTCTGCCGCTTACAACAAACAGTAAGTAGGTCCTTACAGCACAGACAAGAGAAATATATTTATAAGGAATTATATAAGAAATATATATTTATAAGAAATTATATAAGAAATATATATTTCTCTTGTCTGTGGTTACAGGTAACGATAACCAACTTCGAGGATATGAGTTAAGGCATTAAGGCTTTCATCCGTCAACAACTTTATTGCAATAGACTTCCTGCTGGGAATCTCTATCGACCTAGGATCCGATTATGCCGAAATTTCTACCAATCTGAGTGCTTATTTCTACGAATATCCTTCCTTAGTTTTGGAAATTCACTTGGCATGCAGCTTATAAAATGGGACCAAAGTTACCCAGTGTTCCAACTTAGGTGGTAATTTTTGGGCATATTATATATACCTACTGGATGAAAAATTTGACTTTGGTATTTTGGAGTCACCCTGTAAAACTGTGAATTACTTGCATTCCAACAAAGGCCCGCTTTCCTTTTACAAACGAAATTCTTATTCGAATTCGAAAGTAACTGGCATACCAACCAATAAGATTGTTGCGACCCCAATAGGCGTTTTTCTTTTTTAGTTCAGAGCACAACCTGAACGGTTATACAAAAAGGTTGCGTTTCTTTTTTAGCTCAGATGCATCAGAGCTCGGTTTTTTGTTTCTTTTTTCGTTCAGAGCATGACTCTGATCGCTCTATGAGCTCAAAATAAATTGACTGAGCAAGCTGAGTAAAAAGCTGATAGCACATATACATTCACACTTCCAGTCACATTGCCAGAAAAGAAAAGAAAAGAAAAGAAAAACAGCTCAGAACGATCTGAGCACCCTTGGAGCGCGCTCATATAGCTCGAGCTCAGTTCAGTGTTCGGCTCTGAACTAAGAAAAGAAAAACGCCTATTGAGAGTTCCTCTTAAACCTACTTTGTCCAAGAAAATACAGCTAAAATTCCTACAGAAACTCGAAACCGCCATCAAATTCTGCCTAAAAGTCTATTTAAAGCGAAGGTTTAAGAAGCTTTAATACCAATATCTCCTTCGGCGGTGATCCCGGCCGCCTGTTAAAACACAAAACAATCCCACTCCACCATTGAAACACAAACGAGCTACATATATTTTGTAATTTGGAAGCGTGTCTTCCCAGGGGTTTTTAATAAACACCCATCGCTCTGCATCCATATCTGTTGTGAAACAAAAATGGAAATCCAAAAAAAAAAAAAATATATATATATATACGAGTATAAGAAAAGTCGAGTGAGATTGTAGGACGTTCATGATTCAGAGATTTATGGATGCCGAAGATATGGAAGGAGGGAAGAACAAAAAGACAAAGAAAACGAACCGAGCAACTTTTCCCAAAAGCTAAAGACCTTGCTGCCTTGCTGCTAAAGCATTGTTGGTTCTTGTTGTTGGAGCTGCACAGCATTTGCTTATGTCGGCGAATGTTTTTGTTTTCTTTTCTATTTTGCCCACACACAGTTACAGTTGCTGGTATCTTGTTTTTCCAACAAAACTCCAAACTCGGCATCTGGATTGGGGGTGTGGGTGGACGAGTTCTTTGAATTATATACATAGAGGCGACCGACATCGACAGCGTCTTTGCGTGCCTTCCTACTTATCCTACTTATCCGACTGCCGTTTGCTTCAAAAAAAAAAAAAAAAAAAAAAAAACCAAGACGAAAATGCTCTGCCTCATTGTTGTTGGGTGGTTTTTATGTTTCATTCCGTTTCATTTAATTCATTTTCAGGAATTTTCACAAGAAAATTCAACTTTTTCGAGATAAGTTTCGTTTGGTGGGCGGTTTTTGCTTTGTGTTTTCTTGCTGGTGCTTTTCTTTTGTATGCGGTATTTTCCTCTTTGTTGGAGAGGACTAGAAATAAAAATAATGAGTCGAAGAAGGATGTACATGTACCCCCAGCGAAGGAGGGTGATCCAAGTTAAGTGACACAATAAAGGCGGCATGGCGGCCTCGTGTTCGGCGTTGTCGTCGTCGTCGTCCGAATAGCACAAACGCTCATATACCGACCCCAAGTCTGTACTACCGGAAAAGGACTTTCCCTTTTTCTTTTATGCCAAAGGATTTAGTCTTTTTTTTCTGCGTCCAAAAACGACTGCCACGAAAGGAAGGACAACACGCGATGGTGTGTTCGTTCAAAGGGTAGGTATGTATGCGCATATCTAACAAGGTTTGGATGTGGACTCAGATTGCCAGTCGTTTCTCAGCGATGATGATGGCAACGCAAACGTAACCCCTTTCGTTTTATTGAACCGGAAAGTTGAGATACGCGAGGGGAAATAGTGTCGGATGATGATGGTGGTTTGATTTAAATCCTATTATTCGCTGGAAGTATTGATTTTCTTGCCGAAGGAATGAGGACAAACAAAAGAAAAATGAAATGGAGATTAAGGAAGTAAGTAAGTGCTTTCTGACATGTGCTGCTGCAGAGGAGATTGTCTGGAGAGAAATTGAAAAGCTTGTCTGCAGATACAATCGGTATATGGTCTTGAGTAGTTCTTTGTTGCAAATATTGGCGCAGAGAAATAAGTCCCCGGGAACTAAGTCCTCTGAGGGAACTGAGCGAATAAGTTCCCACCTAGTGGGAAGTAAAACCACCTTCGTGAAGTGGACTTATTTCCCATGTTAGGTGGAAACTAAGCCCACTTTCATATGGGAACTTATACAGTACACATTCAAAAATAAGAATATGGAATTTATTTAATGTTATTTTCAGAGTTTCTTACACAGAATTCTTAAATTTTGTATTCTTTCTGAAAAAAATACACTTTTCAAAATTCAGTTTGCAAGACTCTGTTTGATTTTTATTATGCTTCGAAAATCGCGGCGACTTTTATTTGATTGTTTTCAGACTCTTGCAAACTGAATTTCGATTTTGAAAATTTTGTTAATTTTGGTACATTAGGTACTCTGTCTCAGTTAAAAGTTAATTTCTCATTTGTTAATAAAACTTGCAAATTACCTAATTGACTCTTTAATTTTACTCTGTTCTTAGTGGACAGTGAGAATTTACTTCACATTTAAAGGGAAATAAGACCACTCAGACCTGTTTTCTGATGCTGCTATTAGTAGCATAGCAATTTCAGTTCTACAGGGTGTCCGCCGGGAAGGTATACTACTTTGTTTTGCAGCCATTTTGGCAAACATTAGTCTTGACAGTTCATATTTGGCAGTTTTCAAGTAGACACGTGGAAAACTTATTATCGAAAAATATTCGATAAACCAACGTGTTTTAATCGTTAAAACATTTTATCAAAATCAATCATCGATTACTGTGACAATGAGAAAGTAACGTGAAATTTTTGGGAGAATAAACGTGCCAACAAAACGCACTATTTATCGTGTAGTGAATGATTTCGAAGAAAGAGAGTCTGTAGGTGCTAGGCCCAATCATTCATTGCATACCATTGCATCCATTGAAAGTTACAGTCTGATGTGCAATTTGGTCAGGAGGAATCAGTGGACCTTACTTCTTTGGAAATGAAAACGGCGTAACGGTAACTGTGAATGGGGAGCGATATCGTGATATGATTGAAATCTTTTTAACGCCACAACTTCAAGCTTGATTAACATGTGGTATCAACAAGACGGTGCCACATCGCATACAGCCAGGATTACAATGGAATTACTGCGAGACCTCTTTCCACAACAAGTTATTTCAAGAAATGGTGATGTTGATTGGCCTCCACGGTCGCCTGATTTGACTGCTCCGGACTTCTTTTTGTGGGGATATTTGAAAAGCAATGTTTATGCAAACAAACCAGAAACGCTGAGCAACTCAAACAAAATATTCGTGATGAAATTAATGAAATACCGCGTGAAATGTGTGAGACTGAAATGAAAAATGTACTCCAAAGGGCTCGCATTTGTGAGACCTGATTACCTGATATTTGATTGCATACATAATTGCTGACATTAAATAAAACATTTATCAATATAAGATCCATTCTCTTTCATCTATTCAAAAATTATAAACAAACAAAGTAGTATACCTTCCCGGCGGACACCCAGTACTTAAATACCTATCTTATGGGCTACTTTTTTTATATCATAAACTGTCACCGAAGATTTTAAGTGGAACTTAAATCGCTATGAGTAGTATCAGCAAACGTTTAACGGTTTTATTTTCCACTAGGTGGAAACTAATATCTCTGCGCCGCTATAATGATCATCTACAAACTACATAACGGGTGAGGCCGTACCTGGTTGGTTTCTTTCTTTCTATTCTGATAGACGAATTTTTAAGAATACAGTATCATATTTCAGTGGTGGGATAATGACCGCCTTACGGGTGAGAAAAGCTGCAAAAAAATATTCTCCAAACATGTAATTGGGCAATTTTTGTCGAAAAAATGTCAGAAATTGATGAATCTACATTCGCGTGGCTCGAACTTAATATAATAAGCCGTGCAAAAATCGATCGTTAGCGCCCAAAATTTCTCCAATACCATCAATAAATCAGCCGTTTCGGACTTTATGTTTTCAGTATGTGAAAAACCCACTTACGATTATGAACATGGACATTGTTCCACCTTCTACTCGTGAGTCGTGAAATGGAGCTCTAAGATGTTGGAGATATACTGCAAAATTGGGTTCACAAAAGGGCTACTAATATAATGAATGAAATAATTTCTGATCTTGGTGGTAACTTGTGTCTGGTTCTAACTCGAGGTCTGAAACTCACTGGGGAACAGAATAAAGTGGATTTTTTCCACCTCTTCAATGGTCCCAATATCAAGTCTGAATGATCTTGAATTTTAAATCACTCGTTACAAGACCTTTAAAAAGGTTTTCTTAGCTTTTCCAACTGTAGTAGGGGATCTTTTCGGGATATTGACTATCTCCTTCTGTTGGATTGGTTTTCTTGAATTCGGTCATAATTTCAATAAGGACTTCACATTGCCAAAAGCTCTGGTCACTGTACAGCCTATTTCAAGTGGAAGCCATGGTTTTTGGTTTTTGCTCGGTAATTTTCCGCATTTATGTCGACATTCAGAGAGCTGTTAAGGCCTCGGGGACGCTAGCAACTAGAAAAAATGTGGTAAAGCAAACCACCCAACGAGATCGCCATACATAATGTCACTCAAGTTATCGAGCTCCTTCTAAATGATGTCGATGACGTAGGTACCGCCCATTTCAATACACCAAATAATATTCTTTCTCTATAACGAGGGTTCAAAAACCTTTGAAATTTGAATAGATTTACAGATACTATACTTACTCTAGAGTCTAGACGAATTGATACAAACCTATAGTTATGGGGTTTTGAAGAAAGTGTGTAATTTCCATAAGGTTCCATAAAGCTTTGTTTTTCCATATGTGGTGTGGTCAATCTCATAAGTGTGGCCCGGCAGATCGACTGTAGACCGAATTTTCGCACTGAAGCAAATCCTGGAAAACACAAACTAATTTAAAGCCGACACTCACCTTCTACTAAAATATGTAGATATGGGAAAACTTCTGTTCGATGAAGTTTTTGAGTGTTTTCACGAAAACCCGACTTTCGGCTCGGTGTGAAAACATTATATGGGAAACTTTATCAAAATTCAATAAGAAGCTCAAACTGTCAAGAAATATGCATCAGCAATGACTTTTCTGCCAAATATGTACTCGACAAAGGCAGTGTCCGTCTAAGGGAATGTAAAATGTATGAAATCAGAAACAGAAACAAAAAAAGCTTGGTTAGGAAATTTGTGTCTGCCCAAGAGATAGGCATTTTGAGCACTTTGTGTCAGTAGGAACTCGTAAAGCATTTTAAAAGGCACCTATTAGACGAAGATTTTCCAATTTGCTTGCTTCGCTAAATTTTGTTGCCGTATCTCTTGGTTGCAAGAGTTTCTTTAAGCTTATTGTTTATCTTCAGGTACTTCAAGAACCATTGTATTTTGAAAGCTGGAATAAGAGATTCAAAACTGTTTAGATGCGTTTTTAATATTTTAGTTTCTATTTTTGTTCATTTGCGGTCAAAGCAAGGTTTTAACAAGAGGTGCTTGGAAGGTCCCCCTTCCTTTATCGTTGTTATATGGTCTTAGAAAATTCTGCGGGGCTCTGGGTATAAAATTGTTTATTTACTGTATAACGCCTCGCACAATTCTGTTCTAAAAAAAAACTCCAACTGTGTACAAGTGACCCTGTTTAGTCATTATCCTTTAGTTGCAGAAAAGCGATCGTAGACCGTGTTATAAAGGCTTCCTAAAGATGCTAGGTAGATGTGTGGCCCTAGTGACGTCCTCCATTCCTTAATTAATATAATGGTTAAGTCCGAAAACCCCTTTTAGGCTACAGTACTTATAATTTGTTAATAGACTTCCGATCTGGTTAAGGCCGAGTCACTGCCATCCTGAGCGAAAGCGGTAAGATGTCTAAATAACGCAAGAATCCTAGCTATGGCTCAACTTTTAAGACATAATTTCGGTACTCATCAATCTTTGTTTGGTTGTGCCTAGGTAGACAAAAGCTCAGTGAAAAGACATGTTAAAATACGAAATTCGAAAGTGGGATAATTTGCTGTCTTCTGTGTACAGCTTAGTCAAACACCCAAAGCGCCAATAATATAACAAAAGCATGTCTAAAAATGCATGACAAACGCGCCGAAAACGGTTGAAGGAAGTTGGGTTTTGGTAAGTTTGTTAAAGGTAAAGAAGGCTTCAGTTTTCTCTCTTTCATTCCAAGTGCTACAAGTTAGATGTCATCTCCATATTGTTAGGTCTGTTGGGTCTTTACTGCACCGATGCCACCATAAATATTCTAATCTAAATATTAATCAAGGATTCACCACACCTGCCATAAACTTGCGCTAGCTCTCCCTTTTACTTGATGAGGGACATCAAGGACTTTTTTTTTTTTTCAAATGTATGACGCTTTTCTTGTAATTTAATCATAAACTTTAACCTAAACATCATTTACCTATAGGTACCTAATACCTATGTATAACATAATTTGTGCATTTTGTCAATATACTTATATACTATATACGGTGTACAAGGATATAAGTCTTTAAGCGCGGGTAAGGTAGAAAAAAAAGGTAAGGCGAGAATGGGACTCCTTTTTTAATCCCTAGCTCTTTGTTTTGGACTCTTTCTGAACATTTTCAGAGGTAACACTGCCATCCACTTAAAACTAAAGCTCATGAACATATTGTTTTAAATTCCTTCCCTTGTTCAATAAAAGGTTCTCTTAAGATAAATCAATAATGACAAGTTCGTTAAAAAATGAGAACAACAATATTCAAGTATAGAACGTCCCCCTTCTCAGTCTTCAGTCGATCTGACATCTGACAATCTGATATTTTTCAAATGCACCTCACGCCAGTACTATCTCTGCGACATGTGCGGCTCAAATATGCGACCATAAATGTCAATCAATAATAATATATCCTTCAAAGACCGTGTGTCAATTCATACACAATCGCCAAGCAAAAGTTCTCTGTCAACCGAAGGCGTCTTTAATGATAACTCATGCGACTTATATTATATGAACCAATCCTCATATAGGTGGGTAATAAATGTTTCCTCCACTAGCCATGGTTGGTGAATCCGATTAAATATTCCTTGCACGTCTGCATATAAATATTCCGCTCTTGCTTTCCTTTGTTCATTCGTCGTGGAGGTTTTGTTTTTCTTTTTGTTGGTTGTATATATGAGATTTTCCATCAACACTTTGCACGAATAAGGACGAAAGCTGAATACGAAATGCATCGATACCTTGAGGCGGATGCAGTTCGTCCTAATGCCGGGTACTTGTACACCCACACGGGTGAATAATTTTAGACTGTACTGGCTGTGGGAGTCGTCGAAGCTCGTCAGTATGCGGTTTTCGATATCACCGAATGTACGCTTCTCGCACGTTCGCTTTTAGCAATTTTTTTTTTTTAAATATCATACATTGCAGTAATAAATTGAGCCAATTGAATGGCGGCGGATGGATTAAGGGTTGAGCGAGAATAACAGAACAACATGGCGCAGGGAATTTGAACTTGTGCGCCGTGCATAGGAATGAGGTCTTTACGAGGGGTCATTCTCATTCATTTAATTTTTTTTTTTCAATGAAAGTATATTTGGTCTATAGAACAAGTTGTAACTGGGGTGAAGGGGAGGTTTTTATTTCAATCTGAAAAGCGTTAAATGTCGGGTTGATTTAAATATATAATATCGGTCATCTGGCCTCCATGGACTAACTTGACGGCGCTCATCCGATTGAGGTGCAGTTTTGTATGATTCAGGAGGACACATATTAAATCGGCTATGACATAGTCCATAGGTAGGCGCAGTGGCTTAGTGGTTAGTGTGTTGGACTACTACGCTAGGGGTCGAGGTTCGAATCCCGCAAAAACCCAATTTCCAACTTATGGTTTTTTTCACTGCGCCACCTCTTGCGAACGTCTGACAAACATCCGAGAGTATGACTGTCCTGAAAGAGCTTCTCAATTAGCCGTTTGGAGTCGACATAAAATTGTAGATCCCTTCCATTCGTTCCAAAAATGAAAACTCACACAAAACGAATGGTGGTGAGAAGCTAGGTCTAGGGTCCCTCCGGACCTGTTGCGCCAACTATTTAATTTTTTTTATGACATAGTCCTTGATCTCAAAAATTGCTGCCAGCTTTATTGCATAGACCGCGGAGTTAATGTAACGTCAAAAAAACAAAAACAAAAAACTCTAAGCTAAGGGCTTCAAACTACACGGTCTCAGTGGGCGATTAACGTCGGCCCTTCATGAGATTCATAGCGACCCGCAAACTTCTCCTTCAATATGTTATATCTCCAGTCTCTTGTTTGGTGAGTGACGCATCCTACACTCCTGATGAAAACTCATGTCGCCAATAATATTCGAATTAAAAATGGCCGTCTAAACAAACTCAGTCATCGTGGTACGTAAACGCTCCCTGTAGTCACATTCTTGAAAAGGACTCAAAATTGAGCCGTTTATCGCTCACACTATGTACCAGCGCAGCAATACTTTAACTGGACCACGCGTTTTGCTAAGTACTGCCACTGCTCATTCTCCTCGAAAATCTTCCCATTTCACCGAATATTAAGCTTGGGCACTCATTTCACGAGGAAAAGTCCGCGCAAAGAACTCAAACTTTTATGAATATTTTTAATAATATACGGCTGCGTGGTGAAATGGTGATTAGCGCAAACTGACAGCAGAATGACAGCAAAATATTTTTCAATATGGCCGCAGTTGGCTACGGTTCTACCATAGCTTTACTGACTGAATCTTACTTATTTGTTAAATGTGAGGTGGTTCATAAGACTACGGAACGATGAACCCCCGTAAGGAAAATCCAACTTCGACACAAGTGTACCTACTTCCTCGTAAATAAATTCGGCAGTGACTTTCCCACCCCTTTACCAAGGAACTCACTTTTTTTCAGCTCACTTCCACCCCAATCTGCAATACTGCTAAATTCAACTAAAAATCCATTTTCACGCTTAGCTATATACCTACGAGGCTACGACGAACATCTACCTCCTTGGCGTCCATGTACAACACTTCGCCCACAATCCGAAAGCAGCACAATACATAGTAAGCACATTAGGGCGAAGCTAATGTAAAGTTGGCGTGATTGCCATTAGACATGCGGTCTGAATATTTTTTTTTTCTCCCTTAATTTAAAATAATCACTTGCTCGCATGCGACTGCCGCACACTTGGCCAATGCGTGTAAAATGTCAATTGGCCGACTATTTATGGCAACATTTCCGGCCAAAGGAATGTCCTTATCGAAAGGAAGCGATTATATACAGTTTACACAGAAGGTTCAGGTCGTATACTGAGCTCCGAATTTTTCTAGGTTAAGTCGTCATGACTAAGCTAGACCGCCTACCTGTAAACGGCTGGAATATAATCCAACCCAACATGAAATTAAAGCCCCCACGCTCCAATTCCACTTGAAGTGTATTTGCATGGAAGAAAAGAGAACTTCCATTAGCTCGGAAATGCCACCAACATCTCTGACTATGACTATGACTGCGACATCTTCCAAAAGGCCCGTCGCTTAATTTTTTTGTGTGTGTGCCAGTCGAATGCAATCAAAATTTACGACATCAAATGTCCGGACAAAGTCGACAGAAGATGCTGTCTGTGGATGGCGCAATGCCTGCTTATAGGACACACAAATAAAGTTACATCACAATCACAAGAGATCAAATGGCGCGGCAATTTCCAGGGCGGATATTCGCCCTTTTGTTCCAAACTATTAAAAATTCTGTCGAAAAACATACGCAGACGGTGTGCGACACATTTTCGAAAAATCACAATAAAAATCTTGTGTAGATAAACCGACAGAGGAGATACCTCTATACATATGCATAGGAGGGCAGGTTCCCATTGTCGACTTTCGAATTTTTTGTTGTTGTCCCTTTTATATTGCGCTTTCCAAATAGACACAACAGGAGCTGAGTAGAATCTAGAGCACCAGTGTCCCGGCATGCATATCAAATGTGCGCTAAATAACCCTTTTTGGCACAATGAGACGGGCATTGGCGGGAATTGCGTCTGTTGATGGGTATCTTCTTCAAAGTACATTTCGGGTTATGGAAATATTGATAAAAAGAAAATTAGAGCATGACCTGAACACACGTCCTTTCGAAAAATGCCAACACAAATATACGCGTCAACCCTTGGTGTTTGCTTGGATCTTATTTTGTTATTTATGAGTTGTGCGCTTATGTACATCCTTTCCAGTCCGTATAAAGTAACTCTTGTACGACAGACAATGGAAATTTGGGTCATAAACAAAAAGCGACGTAGTCAAAACAGATTGTGACATGGCAATGGACATTGGACAATGAGCGAGACTTTCTAATTGTCGACCGATTTTTAGGCAAATTTTTGAAGGAACATAAATGTAATGTTCGAACTACTCTCGCTGCCGGTGGACCTATGTTAGTGTGCAATTGATTTTGGATCAGAAAATGTGGCAAATGAACAAATTAACGAACTTTTCGATGGTTTATTATATAAAAATTATAAAAAAAATATATATAGCTAGTACTGTACGACGCCTGTGGAGTGATGACTTGTTTTCACATTGACTTCTATTTAAGTCGCGTTCGACATGTCGTAACTACAGGGACGTTGACAATATTTTCATGATTAATTACGAGTTAAATTTAAGAAGTAACAACATGTCTTTGGATGGACATCGATTGGTAAAAGAATCATTCATGCTTCTGGCTTCAAAATTCCTGCTTAAGGACATACTTGCATCAACACTTTGGATTGATTTTACTGCTTTCCAGCATATATTTCCAGTGCTCAGTCCACATCTCGAGCAAGCTTTCCGCCATTACCATACCCTTCCATGCTCATTGACATTGAGCCGCAAATGTGTCCATTTTTTGTCCCTATTCCGACCCAAGTTCCATATGATTGACCACCGAATGATTGTACAGCGTTTGGAGAATATTCTAAATGAGCATGCGCTCAGGTATACATTGCTTGCTAGACCAGCTCGCCCTATGCCATTTATCAAGGTTACAAAGATCCATTCAAGCTGATTTCTCTCTCTTACTGTTTAAAGGAACCGATGCCAATTTTGACAAAATCTTAGATAGTCCTATGTTCATAGATAAAATCGGTTGTGCCGCTCACCTAAGAAAACTACCGGTTGCACTCTAACTCGTGTGGTTTTCCGCCACCACAGAAGCATATGTCATCGGAGTAGTCTAACTGCCATTTTGTACGTATACAAAAGGCTGAACCCTGTCCAATTCACACCGTTTTCTTTATCTGGATTAAAACTTTAGACCATGTCTCATATAACAATGTTAAGGCCTGCCAATCTTCAAGGTAATACGTCGAATTGAGTTCGACATCCATTAAAAATAAAATAAATAAATAGTTGCGACGCAAGAGGCCCGTAGCGAACATAGGCCTAGCTTCTCACAACCATTCGTTTTGTGTGAGTTTTTAATTTTTGGAACGAATGGAAAGGATCTATAATTTTATGCCGATTCCAAACGGCTTATTTTGAGAAACTCTCTTAAGACAGTTATACTGTCGGATATTTTTCAGACGTTTTCGAGAGGTGGCGCAGTGGAAAAAAACTTTAAGTTGAAATTTGGGTTTTTGCGGGAATTCAACACACTGACCACTAAGTCACTGCGCCGACGTTCGACATCCAGTGAGTCCCGCAAATATATAGACGTGTAGGTATACGTATTGATTCCGGTTCCAAAAAGCGTGTGATGCCGAAGAGCCAGCTTACACAGCTTTTTTGACTTTCTGTATTGATATATTGTGAATGAATTTGTCATCTAAGTTGGAGCTAGGCTTTGAACCTCTTTATAGCTACATAACAACCCTCTGAGCTCTTTCACAGTCCATTGAAATTCATATACCTATCATTTCACGGAGTCACTCAATGAACGCAAACTCACTGTCCAATATAATTCTGTGCAGAAGTATAGGCCATCTAACATATGTACATGGCTCTGATTCTTGCGTTGCGCTCAGCATGACTTTCCAATTGGATCCCAGTACCCACAATTTTTTCGTTTTAACCTCGATTCTTTTTATACACGGTAAATTCCCACAAGGGGGAAATCCCATGATATAACAACACTGGTCCATGGTACTGTGACTTGATTCGACTATGTTCCACCCTCGAGAAATATATGAAAATTGCGTATAAAACTTCTGTTTTTCGCAGCTAGTTGTCTGATTTCATTTGTGCCATACTCTGTCACACCACTCTTTAACTTTAACATAATCGATTTCTATGCGAAAAGGGTCTAGAATCCCTCATACGTCCTTTAATTAGTTAACTGAGGGCCAATTAAGGGAGTTGTCAAATAGCAATTTTGCTCTGTACATAGTCACATGGTCGACTTCCCAGCAAACCAGTCGATTCGCATTTCATTTGCTTTAAGGTCCTTGGAAGAAGATTTCGATTGCGGGCGAGTTCATCTGAGAATTGTCAGGTGATACTCTAGGTTTCATGTGAAATTAAATTGTTTAGGCCATGTAGAAAGCCACTAGAGCAACTGCCTGAGATTCGCCAAAACCCTCGCGGAAGAACAATATGCGAACATCCAGGGGAAGGCTATGCAATGCTGATGTATGCATTCAGGAATATTATGCAAAAATTCTTAGAGCAACTAAAAGGTAAACTAAAGGCAGCAAGTATGCGTGATAGACCTCAATTATTTGGACTTAAGGACCGTTTCGCAAGACCACGAATTGCGAATAGGCCAAAAGCGAACAAAATTTATGAATTGAAAACTGTTATAGGTATGCTCCTCCACAAAGCCAAATTATTTATTTAATCTAACATCTAAACTAAGAAAATTATAAGTCTCATTTGATTTAAATAGGAAAATTTACAATTAAAATAATTTTCACGCCAATTTTCACGCGAACTGTAACACTTTATTCACAATCCATATAAAACAGTCGCGAATCACAGATCCACGAATGAAAAATCCGCTCGAACTTAACCTTGAACAATGAGACGGGTACCTGGGACTAAAAAAGTTTTCATGTGAATGAAGTTTTAAAAACTACGAATATTCGCTTGTTCGCATTCACAATTAGCTCTCATGTGAATAGTCCTTTAGCGTTGGAGGAGACTTTTCATTTACAATAACTGTCATCGAAAAGAATCTCTGATATTGTAAAATGCACTAAATGCTCTTCAAAGTGCTGTGGCGCAGTTTGTTCAGAGTCTTTGTTTGTGACCAGAGCTAAGTCTGTTCGATCTCCGGAGGGGAATAGAGGTACCTACACTACGAGGGTGTTATGAAATTATTTTCATCAGATTTTTCTCCAGTTTGTAATTTCTCCGGGCAACCGCTTTGATAGAGCTTGTATATAGTTGGCGCAACAGGTCCGGAGGGACCCTAGGCCTAGCTTCTCACAACCATTGGTTTTGTGTGAGTTTTTCACTTTTAGAACGAATGGAAGGGGTCTACAATTTTATGCCGACTCCAAACGGCTAATTGAGAAGCTCTTTCAAGACAGTTATACTCTCGGATGTTTGTCAGACGTTCGCGAGAGGTGACACAGTGAAAAAAAAAAACCCTAAGTTGGAATTTGGGTTTTTGCGGGATTCGAACCTCGACCCCTCGCTTAGTAGTCCAACACACTAACCACTAAGCCACTGCGCCTACAAATCCAAAGTACCAGCTGATAAATGCGAGATGCTTCTTTTGCGAAGCAATATAGCCAACCGCAGATGTTAACTGCCTTCCAGACAAAGAAATGTTTTCTCTAGGGGGTATCCAAGCTGTTCAGGAAGTCTTATACAAGTAAATAACTACAATAAAAAGCGCCAGATGTGTTTCCATTAGGCCGTATATACAGTCAATATTGCGGTTGGGGAAATAGCCTCAATAGCACCTTACCGAAGAGTCAAATTGTTACTTCGACGTTGTGGAAACCAGTCAAAATATCGTGTGATTAATTGCTGCAGCCAGATGAGGAATACGATTCCATTTCAAATGCAAATAATGCATACACCAACAGTGGATAGAACTGTATCGCAGATCATGGGATAGGCTGCTTTCGATCTCAGATTCTAAAGTAAGACCAAAGGCAGTTATGTCTGATTTTAATTTCTTAATGGACACCAAGAAGAAAACACAAGCTTGGGCAAACAAACCTCGTACAAGGGTAGAATATACGCACCCCCTTTGTGTACATAATCACTCTGTTACAGGGGTAACCCTCACTCTCGTAATACCCATTATTTATATTTAGAAGGGTGCACAAGTTTCTAAAATAACAAAACCCTTACACAGTTACATACCTCGCTCAGAGTCAATTTCAAAATTAAATTGTAATTTATAGCCATTTACACTATACCCCGACTCTATAAATGGGGTGGGAAAAGAGAAAAGGCGCCCCACCAATCCCGGAATCCGGAACATTCCTTGAGGGACAGTGCGCGACAGCAGACGTTAAGTAAATCGTGAAATTACTTTAATTACACAAAATAAAACCAGAACTCAAATACATGTATACTTAGACCTATTTCCTTGTGCCCAAGAGAAGTTTCTTTACAATAAATTAGGCGCATAACTCTAAATAAATATGCACGGGTATTGCTCGGCGCCATATTGTAACGGATAAGAGATGAGGATAAACTTTATAGTTGTAATTAAAATTCCCGCGTAGATCAACCCAAAATTGCGAGGGAAATACATTTTTCATTAAAAAAAAAAACAAACAAAAAAACCGAAAACATTTTAATAGCAAAGACGGAATTCGCGAAAGCGTCCTTCGGGACCGTCTCCGTTCGCTTTCGCGTCCCGCATCTAATTTGGAGAAAATTAATTTTGCAAGATAATTAAAATATTTAAAACTTTGAAATTCTCAAGAGTTTGTCGCCAGTTCTATAAACTCAAATGCCTAGCTCCAAGAGGCGTCGCCTCTGTGGAAGTGGGTGTCTTTGTCTCTCCCGGTAATAATGCGTAGGTATTTTCTTGTGTCCAAGGCGACCGTCATCCTCCTCATCGTCTGACCTGACGTGTATTTATAGAGCAGATACAATTGCCCTGCATCGTCTGGATTCCAGAAACGATTTTTTTTATTTTTTTCTTCAAAAACGTGGTGCACTTCAAGCGAATTCAAGCCGAAATTCAGATATAGAAACGATTTCCTCCAGTCATGGGATACAACTCTCGCCTATGTGGAAACTGCTGCCGTGGCCTACAAATATCCATTCTGAAGTTGAGTTTTTTTTCTGTTCTGTTGTTATTTTTCACCCCCCTAAGGGCATGAATGCCAGGGAGACGACGACGAAGCCGACGAAGACGAACGAACTAACTTCAGAAAGTAGGTATGTAATAAATTTTCCGTTTTTTTCCCTCCTGTCCTCTGGCTCAATTCTAAAAATGGAAGATAACACCGAAAGGCAGATATGACTGGATGAGAAGGAACGTATAGAGGAGAACATGGAAAATTCAAATAAAAGATGGCAACAACAACAACAGTAAAGTTGCTATCGTCTCTGGGCAAAGTCGCAGCAGCCCCAAAATACCAGATACACATATATATGTACACGTAATGAGATTCTGCTTATCTGGATGAAAACTGATTCTGTTCGTTATTACGTGCCTTCACTTTATTCAGATTGGATATGGAAAATCCGGGGGAGCCGCCGCACATAGATAGATAAGCCGAAATGGAATGAATGTAAATAATCAGTTTGAAGGTTTCCGCGATCACAATCTTTAAATAGAATTTCGAATTTTCCGAAATTGGAAATTGGTAAATGGAAAATGATGATGGAAATCAAGCCAAGAGCAACAAATAAAGCGATTTGGGACGCGAGTAGGCGGGTAATTGGTATTTTTGGATATCCATACGACGAAGGTGGAGGTAGTGCTTCTAATCGATACCCTCCGTGCTGGTGCCTGATAAAAAAAAATCCAAAAACCTTTGGGGGATGGAGAAACATTTAGCTTAGATGTCCCAATTACGCAAATTTTGTTGGAGGTTTTTGCTATTCAACGGGAGAACTTGGACACACAACTATTGGATCCATTTTACTAGCAGCAATACGCCCCACACTCTCTCTTTTGAAACTGAGTGTGCAGATTTTTCAGTGCTGGAGGAGCCTTTAGAAATTCCACCATTGAGCACCAAAGAGAGACAACAGCAAAGTATTCAAACGCGAAGTAATCTACAATCGGAAAGTCTAGCAGAAGGTACAAATGGTACAGTGCGGTGGCGGATCTTTCACGCTGATGTGATGAAAGATGCATATATACTTTTATACAACCTTGCACTTTCTTCCATAATGAAGGTGAATAAATTCGCAGAGGGGCATCTTGCTATTAGGAGGTACAATAGATTGGCCTGAGTGTTGCAACCATCAGTACAATCCTTAGGAAAGGAGACTCATTTGGATTGCGACAACTACAGAGCGGAATACCCGACTACCTATATTAAACTATGCTTTTGCTGATCGACAGTATTAAGCTGGACCTCGAAGTCTCCGAGCGTATTTGATGATTTTATCTTAACGTACTTCCAAGAGAGCAGCTCCAGCTTATTTCAATACTACTACCAAGGTACTTCTAATAAACTGATTTTTCTTTTAGCTGTAGGCTATCTAATGTCTCATTTGGATTGGATTCCAATGACTAAATGAAATTGCCGGTTCTATGCAATTACTACTAAATAAAACCTAAAATTGTACATACAAAGTTAGGAGTTAATACACATGAAAGAACTTCTAAATATTAGGTTTATTTACATAAAAGTTAGGACTTATTGCATTTTTTTATGTTAGAAGTTATTTCATCATGAAAAAAAATCCCAAGTTAGTGTGAATGAAAAAAAGTAGGGGATGTTTCATTTTTAGGGTTCCGTAGCCAAATAGCAAAAATCGGAACCCTATTAGATTCGTCATGTCTGTCTGTCTGTCTGTCCGTCAGTATGTCACAGCCACTTTTCTCCGAAACTATAAGAGCTATACCATTGAAACTTGGTAAGTAGATGTATTCTGTGAACCGCATTAAGATTTTACACAAAAATAGAAAAAAAAAAAAAAAAAACAGTAAATTTTGGGGGTCCCCATACATAAAACTGAAACCCAAAAAATTTTTTTTCATCAAACCCATACGTGTGGGGTATCTATGGATAGGTCTTCAAAAATGATATTTAGGTTTCTAATATCATTTTTTTCTAAAGTAAATAGTTTGCGCGAGAGACACTTCCAAAGTCATAAAATGTTGGTCCCCCCCCCCCTAACTTCTAAAATAAGAGAACGATAAAATTAAAAAAAATATATGATGTACATTGCCATGTAAACTTCAAACGAAAATTTTTTGAACGAGATCTAGCGAGTAGTTTTTAAAATATCGATCAAAGTTACAACAAACTACAAGAACTTTTATGTTATGTTACTTGCTATTTCGGAACCCTTCATGAGCGAGTCCGACTCGCACTTGTCTTACTTTTTTTTCTTAAATTACATTTCCTATGTTATTTTGTTTTTAACATAACATTTTAATCAACTATTGGTTATATGCGTAAAATACTTCAATAAGGTAACTTATTGAAAAAAAAAAAAATCAGGACGCACAACAAAATTTAAATGTTCTCTTCGTTTTTCCCAAGGTCTGTGTATTCGGCAACTTTAATCGACTTATGTAGTAGATAAGACGACTTTCGGGGTCCCCAGGTAAATCACGTAATGCAAAAGGAAGAAATTGCTGTCGAATGCTTTCAATTCTTGAAACTCGTAGCTCCGGCACCAAAGAGGACTACAATATTCCAAAACAGGTTGGGCTAGAGAACAGTATAGAAGTTTGGTGATATAGGGGTAGTTAGGATGCGTCGAGATAGATCCTTTTCGTTGGTTGTATACTCGTGAGGGATATTTCGGACGAAAAATAAAAGAAATGATAGAGTTTTCTGACGGGGTTTTTTCTTCTTTATTAGATTTTTTAGGAACAGGTCTTACTTCGTATAGAGTTGGAACAAGAAGAGAGCGATGTTAGGTTAGTAGTTGGGGATTGGGGTATTAACAATGGCGTATGAAAGTCGTAAGCGACATCTGACATAAAAAGTTATATATACAGTATATTCTAGTACAATAATTTTAAATGGTTTGCTTAGTGGTGGGCTTTCACTCGGACAGGGGTCCTTAAATTCTTTTGGAAAACCTTTTATAGGTCCCAATCAGCTTCTGACTTATAAAATGACAATGCCAATGGAATCCAAATGGAGGCTTAAGGTCGAGCTCCTAACTGTCAAAGATAACTCCAAGATCATTAAAGTGATCCACACTTTCAACAACTTTATCGTCAATAAAATAAATTGGTGTAGTTGGATTTTGAGGCCACACGTTTACATTTCTTCAGGTTAAGCTGCAGAAAGTTCTTCTTACACCATTCCTGAATGCGGTCGTTATTATTCTGTACAAAGATATAACCTTTTGGGTGCTATAAGAATATATCAGCTTACAGTCATCCACAAAGATAGTAAAATCTTTAAGTGAGTAACAAAAAGACATAAATCGTTGATAAATATCAGGAACAGGATTGGTCCAATGTGGCCACCTTGAGGCACACCAAAATAGGCGACGATACTTACACGAAGAGTCATCCTCCACTGGATTCCAGCCCATAGAGGATTGGAGGGTAACGAATCGGCTGACTCACTGGCTAAAATCGGAGCAACCACACCACTCATCGGACCTGAACCCTTTTGCGGAGTCAGCAAAAATCATTTTAGGAACTAAATCAAGAACCAATCTCGTATGGAGTCCAACGAGATCTGGCAAAATACAGCTGGGCAGAACTGCACCAGAACATTTTTCCCCAAATTCTCCTCCAGAAAATCACTCTTCTTGATTAATCTGGATAAATACAACCTGAGAATAATAACAGGAATAATCAGTGGCCACGGTCGCGTGAAAAAACATCTTCACCGCATTGGCGTCTCACCGGATCCCATCTGTAGACTTTGTCTCGAGGGTGACAAATCCTCTCTTCACATCATCACAGAATGTCCGGCCCTTTGTCGTCTCAGAAAAAACGCCCTTAGTGATGAAATCGTTGATTCAGTATCTCTTGCGAATATACACCCCAAGAAGATCCTGGTCTCCCTGACGGTCTCTGGAGTTAAAATATGGCTCTAAGAACTTACCAGGGAGGGCACAATAGGCTCCTCTAAGAAGCCGCAGTGCCAGAGCTCATTGAAAGCTCTCCCGCCTTACAATATATCTACACGAAGATTTACATTTTGAGTACGATCAGACAGATGCAGAAATCCATAATATTCCTTTTTTTTTTTTTTAAAGGAAAACGTGATTGACTAGGTATGTCGAATGCCTTAATAGTAAGATCAGCATACAATTTGGGAACAGTGAAATTGCATAAGGTTACATGTAATTTTCTTAAAAAGTTTAGGTATACATGATAGCTTTGCAATGCCTCTATTGTTTTCGACGTGATGTTTGTTATCACTTATCACTCTTGTGTATAGAGGCATGACTAATGAAGGTTCCCAAATCGTCGGAAAGACTGTTACAGATAAAATAAACAGAAGATTTGACAAATAAACTTGGAACCCCATCAGGAACAGGAACACAGTTATCATCTAAAGTCTTAATAAATTATTGGATCACGATTTAAATCAGTCTTAAGCTAGGAATCACAGTTTGATTTTATGGGCTCTACCAATTAGCTGCAAAGGAATTAAATGCAATAACAAAAAACTTTTTTAAAGAAACAAGTTCTAAAGCAAATTGAAATAAGTCCCAATCCAAAGTGGAAGCAAGTCCAAACATTTAGGAGTTAATTCATTATGAATTTTCTTTTCTTTAAGAAATTATAAAAAAAGTCCCAAAGTGGTGGAAAAAAAAATGCACTTTTGAAGGCAAAATATTCGTACAAATTTCTATTGTAAGAAAACTTAAGTACTAACTCAAACCTAGATAAAATCTCCCAAGGCCGTGCTGACGAAATAAGTCCGAATTTGCACTTATTTCATCTGCATGGCTTTGGAAGTTAGTTCCTTGTGGAAAAAGGTGTTATAAATGCAAAACTTGAGGAAAAAAGGACTTATTTCATCTTATTTTCTTGGAGTTAATTCGTAGAACCGATTTTATGCTATAATCGATTATTATAATTCGGTGTCTGACCTTGAATAAGTTGTCTGAAAGAACTCAGTAAACAAATTACATATTTAGAAGAAATTTCATCCTGAATTCGGACTTATTTAATTTTCAGAATTAGGAGTTTTCTCATTACGAACTATTTCAGTAGGAATAAATACGTTAGGAGCATTTGCATAGAGCCGAAATTTGCAGATAAAAGAGCCGACAAAAACAAGCCTCCCCCGAAATGGTGTTATGCAAGTAAACACTCGCACGAAAAATGCGCAATAAAACACCCAATAGATACGAATAAAAGCAAAGATACATTTCATGCGAGTGGCTGCTACATGGAAGAGCAACTGTCGATTGTACCACAACAATGTCGCGACAAAATTCATTACACCGAATGTATTCATTTGTTTTTTTATTCAAATTTTATTTAATTGAGTTTAGGCGCGCTCGTACACACCCTTTCAGCGAGCAGCACCACACCAACAGCAGCAGCAGCGCGCCAGTAATTCTGTTTATATTTCATTAAATATTCCTGCGGCGCGTTCGTGAGTCAGTCAGTGTGTGTGTGTGTGCTCGCACGGAATTTAATAGCTGCATAAATTTTAACATATAAATTTGTAATAACTTCATTATGCATACGTACATCTACATATCGCATGAGTATAAGCCTATAATGTGTAACCCAAACCTGCCTACCGCATCAAGAGGTGTTGTGCTCTTCCATGGAATCGAAATCGATTCCAAGTCTCGCTCCAGGGATCATAAAAAAAAGAGAAAATCGATCGAATCATTAAGAACGATATTATACAGTTTTTTTTCTCCGTTTTTTTTTTTGTCTTTCCAGCGCTCGGAGATTACGTTTCTACAGAAATCAAGCGCGAAGCAGACTCCTAGCGACGAGATATTGATAATAATTCGTCTCTTAAGTGTGTGCGTAAATTTTGTTCCATAAATTTATGCCACATGTGAGATGGGTATCTGCTACGAAAAGGAGCAAATCGAATTATGTATTAGGCATTTCCATCAGGTATGGGAATTTTGTTCTTTCCCTAAATCGGTCTTTTTTTGTTCTCAACATTTTTATGTTTTAATCATTGATGGCGGCGCGGCATGACTTAATCAGGTTGGTCACAAAGTTAATAAATGTTTTACCGGGACGATGAGGAATCGCGTCGGGCGAACATCAGGTAGGAAGATGTTGACAGATACGAGTGTACCTGTATGCGCTTCAATATGGAGGCATATAAATGTCGGCCATTATTAGAATTTTTGTTTGACACATGTTTGGTGCGTGAGAAGTGTCTCGTACGAGTATATGGCGAGGGTGACAATGATGAGCAGATGCTGCACCCATTTGAAGTGGAAAATTATTGAAGAATTTGAGGGAAATTATAGGTAGTGCGTCATGTATATACGAGTAAAGTCCGTGCGTAGATGTGACACTGATATCCAATCCTTAAAACAGGCTTGATGTGGTATCACAAAGGAACTAAACGAATTTGGTGTAAGTGGGTCTTTCTGGACAGTTACCTAACCTAAACTGTCTTGAAATCGGATCTTGAATCGCACGTGGAATTTGCGTTGGTAGTTTTGTCTGGTCTTTTACAACGTCTGCTTTGGTGCTCGTCAGAGGGCGTTGCTTTTATAATCGAGTCCATCAAAACAGTCGAAATTTTGCAGCGAAGCAAAACTTGACAAAACACTGAGTAGCTCATCTCTACTAATGCTAGGGGCAATTTCAAATTCAATCAAAGAGGGTCCTGGTCGCATGACTATGCCAGGATCTGCCACATATGTAGATTTAAAGTCAAAATCTGGTCAATGGTGGACGTCACAACACCAAGTGGTTGAGAATGTTCTCTAGAGATAAAGAGACTGTTGTGCAGATGTTAGAAAGACTGGTGTCACGTTTGGTATACAGATCAAAGGATATGTCCTCTCTGTGTAATCAATCAGACGATTGATTTTACAGACCGGTTGTCAATTCACTTCCTGAAGCTTTATCGCTCGCATATTTGGCAAATTTCTTTCCCTTCTACATTTTTAAAGCTCAATACTTTTCCTTTATCCAATGATAGGTATATCGAATTAGAAAAAATCGTGCGTCGATTCTGCTCTTGACATCAGTCACAGATTTTCGTGTATACAAACAGGCTCTATGTCCCCCCATAACACAGTTGAAGCGATACAATGACTACTCTTGTCTTGACAGCATGTACGGACATAACCCCGTCCGATCTGTAGGTTCAAGGATCTCATTTTTGTCATTTTTGTCAATTTGTTTCTAGGTTTTGTACAAACCGTTCGCTTCTGGAAATAAGTTTGAGACTGTAGCTGATGATCCAAAGATCGCTGAAACCATTTGGAAGAGTGACTCACCAGATAGGTCTTCCTCGGATAGACATCGGGAAAGGTGCAGAGGCAGTGAGATAGTGGATGATGGTACCGATTGCAGCTGCAGCTTTTAAGAAATATGACTTCTTAAGTCTTTTAAGTCGCGTAGAAGTTCCCAGAATTTCCTATAGGTTTTTGATTTCATAATTGGACGAACCACCCTATATAGTTGTGTCTCATGTCGCGACTATACTCTGTCCAAGAAAAATTGTCAGTACAGGGAAGATAGGATGTTTGTCTCTCAGTCTGGTTGCAATGACTTACATAAATCGGTCCCTTTTTAAAGCTCTCACAGGGTTGCCGTAGTATGTATGATAATTCGCCATAACTCAGAGAGCAATACTGTTAGGGTTACCATCTTCCAATTTAAAATAAAAATATTGCTGAACGAAATAAATTCCAACAAAAAATTATTTCGCTGACGTTTGACGAATTTAAGTCCGAGATCTTTTTGCAATATTGTATGCAAAGTGCATCTGCTTAGTTTTGTTATATTTTCACTTTTTGTACTTCCAATAATATCTTGTCTAGCATTGGAAGGTCATTATTCATAAAAAACTGATGGACTATCCGCCTAATCGCACATTGTCAAAATCATCCACCTTGCTCTTGATACCGGAATTATTTTTCTTCTTTGGTGGTGAATTGTGGCCTTTGATTGCTTTTTCCCTTAAAACCCTGTATACAGTTTGTTCCGTAACAGGAAAAACCGTAGCCGCATTTCCCACGGCTTCCGATTTACTTTTAAAAAGGCCATAGCATTTTTCAGTTGCATCAACAATTTGTTGTTTCTTTTCTACACTTAGGTCTTTGAAGACTTTGTAGCCATGTTTCTGTTTATTCATATGCACAATAAAGTTAACCACTTGTTTAGATGCACTATCCGCTATTGAGATAACAACCATTGTTTCCGCCTTATATACACAAACAGGCAATTAGACAAAATTATATAACCACGACGCAATGCCATATACCTAAACAGATGGTAAAAGGACTGCACTTGTGCACATACATTTTTTTAATATAGACATAATACTAGATTACATATTTGTTAAAAAAATTATTTCCCGTCAATGCAGAACTTCGCGGAAACAGTAGCAAAAAAAGGATCATAAAATCCTTTCAAGGCATTTGCTTTACTGGGGAGGGGTGACCGGATGTGGTAAAACCCAACGTCCAAAAATAAACAGAATAGGTTTACCTGCTTCATCATTTTGATATTTCAGTGTGAAAAATATGCTCTACAAAGTGAAATTTGAATTTATACCTACCAAAACATGCAGAAATATGCCCTAACGAATAAGGCTGAAAATTTGTACTTAGTTTTCTATAATAAAATATTTGACCAAATTTTATCCCTTAAAATATAATGCTTTTACATGAATCTGGTTGAGTTGCCTTAGTAATCATTATTAATTTATTGCAATATCTCTACAACGCACATAATATGATCACTTGTTGCGTTAATCAAATGAATGCATTAAAACACCTCTCGAATAAACCTTATTTCTAAAAGACAACATTCAAAAATATGTTTTAACTGAATAATATTAGATCTTTCAGAAATACAAACAAATTAAAACCGAATGGCAGCACCCCAAATAAAATGCCGCTCTCAAAAGCTCCAAAAAGCTCCAAAAAGCACCAAAACCGAAAGTTCTTTGACAAAATTCAAAGAAAAACCCTTAATGATATGCTAACATTGTCATATGGTAACACTTCTCTGATGTGCTTCAGTCACTCACACTGCTTATTTTGGTTGATGATAATAGCAAGCGAACACAAGCGATCGTGCTCATTCTGCGCGCGGCTGCGTGGCAGACTGGTTCTGGGGGGATGTATGCGATTTTCAGGAAAATTACAACAACAAAATGCTTTAGAATGCCAGTGGTTTCGTTTTTATTTCAGTGGCAAATCCTGTGTTTGAGTGCCGTGAGAGTACTACAGGCACCACTGGTAGAAAAAAGAGCTTCCCATAAGGCCTGTACTGACAATTTTTCTTGGACAGAGTATAGGTACCTAGAGGTACCTACTCACTGTATCTTTATATGGTGTGATCTTACAGGCTTTCACTATTCACATCAGGGGATCGCTACTTTTTTTAAATACTTTGTGACTGGCTTGCCATTCTAGTGTGAAGCTTCATAGGCAGGCTCTCTCTCGTTATAAACGGCCATCTTCCGCTTTAGATCATTTTTTGTTGGATATACGATTTAGTAGGTAGCAGTTCATGCTTCTGCATATAGTCAGCTAGGGCCGAATTTATAATGGGTGCATAAATCATAAGTTTGGTTTGTGTTTTGGTAGTGAATTTACAGAAATTCACTACCAAAACCAAATGGTCGATTTGGAACTATATTATACGCTGCATGCGCCTTTCCCGTCCGAAGTTCCCATGTTTAAAATGTCACCTTTCTATTATTATTATATTTTAAGCCCGCAGAAAATTGGACTAAACGAATTATAGCAATGGAAGTACTTCTGTAATACTGCGCACTTATTGTCAGCCAGGCCGCAACTGCTTGGACGTCGGCTTGAAAAATACGGCAGTTCTTTGGAAGACCATTTGCTACCACTTCGGCAGAAACCTGTGTTGAACCCTGTAATTGTTGTGGGAAGTGTGAGGGACCCTATATATAACCCATTTCCTTGACTACTTATTTATTTGTTGTAGCAGAAATATAACATTATTACATATCCATCTGAGTACATCCCAACTATAATCCATTTTTATAGACAAGGATTCTTTTTAAGCCAATGCGCGAAATTTCTGTAGCTCTCGTGATTTCTAATTTCTATTCTTAAACACTCAATGCTAAACTTTTGTCTATGCAATCAGAGAACAGGGACCCAAAAAAAAAAAAAAAAAAACAAATATGACTTCAAACTTTGGGTCAAAATAAATTGTACGCAAACAAAAAACCCAAGTTAATTAAATTTTACATTCTCCGCATTCAAGGTTAGACAAACTGCGCCATAAAAGTACATGCCAAAAGGTTTTTCAATGTGAGTGCAAGGTCAAAGCGCTCAGGTTAGCACATACCTAGTATATGTTTGAAGTTAATCATCTCAACATTTGCTGGACTAGGTTGCATATGGAAAATTTACATTCGTTCAGCGATGGTTCGCTCAAAAAATAGAGCCTGGAATTTATTATGATTCAAAATATAAATTACTATATATAGCACTCAGTCATGGCTCTGCTGACGCTGGTGCTGTTTTTTTTGTTGCCCATCTGACAAGAATATAAGAAGGTGCCTCCCAAAAATCAGAATTGCTACCTTAACAATTAGGGTGGGGGTCAAAATTCTGGATGGGTCAAAGTTCTTTTTACAAAATTCTTATTTCAAAATTCTGCTTTGCAAAATAATTCTCCTTTACAAGCGCGCGCTTTTGAACATTTTCCAAACCTTTTTTTTATTGTTTGAACAATTATCATGAGAGCGGCTTTCTATATTGTGCATCGTTTTAATTGCAGCTTCATACTGGGTGTCAATTCTGGTTCTGTGATAGAGTGAATCGAATAATTCGCTTTCACACATTGCTTTCATTTTTTCGATTCACTCGGTACTAAACAGCGATTCTCGCTTAATAAATGAAATTATCGTGAATTCAATTGTACGGGGTTCTCAATTTTCAAACTCCACTCAAAACATTCACTTGCAAATAAGAACATGAAAACAAATTATTCATATGAAAGTATTTGAAGTTTGGTTTTATATTTCTGTAGAATGAGAATTAAAATTGAGGTGAAAGGTTGAAAACATTTTCGTTTCACTTTTTCACAGAACGAGAATTGACTACCTGCAGAGGGGTAGTTCAAAGTTATTTTTCCATGGCTCTAACTACGTAATTTGTGGCAAACGGCGAAAATGGGTCCAAAGTAGGTAAATGGGGTATAAATTGTAAGGAGCATTGGTTGGTGATGGCTGCGATCATGTCTTACCGAAACCAGAAGTGGACAAGAAATCTTATCAGGGACGAAAAATGAATGGTGTGGATGTAATCAAATCTTAGTTCCCATTGTAGTTTTTTGAACTGAATTGTATTTTTTACTTTTTCGTATAGGTACGTAATAGGAGAAACACATTGCTTCCGTATGAAATTTTGAATGATTTCGAGATGTTCATCCGTTCGAATATAACCCAATTCGGTCCGTTTGTCTGTCTGTCCATCAGCTTCTAAGCTAGGCGAATTTGTTTCAAACTTCGCTATTAGAGTTTTTGGGCTTATTTGTTATTTTGCACTGCAATTTAGAAATTTGTATATATCTCGATAGGTACAAATAAATAAAAATGTATTTTATGGTCTTCGAGTTAAGGATGGCAAAAACTGTTTGTTTTCGTAAATAACGAATAAATAACTCAAATCAAAATGCATATACATACAATTTATATTTTAAAATAATTTCGTCTTTCGTTTTCCACAAAAATTTAACAATAGGAAATTGTAATTTCCTCAATTAGCAATTTGTTGGAACTTCGGTTCAACCATTGCAACTTTTTCAAACTTAACAAACGACGGAATAGAATTGATGGAAAATGTCAACTTTAGCCAAAGGCAATAGCTACTGCTAGGATAGTCATCTTTTAGAGATAGATGTAGTAGGTTGTTGTAGAAGCTTTGCTGTCTGTCAAGGCGAATGGAACAGGTCTGTCCCACATCTCATCACACTCATAAATATTCATATTCCCTTTGTTATAAAGAACTAGTGAGCCTTGCGAACCATGTTCCGTCAAAAATAGATTTTTTGTCTAAAATTATTTGGAACATTCTCGATTTCATGCGAAACACTTTGTTTTTCATCGAACAAAACTTTTAGCAAATTACGGATCCAACTTTGTTTTATATTATATGATGTGGGATTTTGTCCAATAAAAACTACTTTCAAATTTCAAATTTAAAAGATTTCACAAAGTTTATTTGATTTAGTTTAAGATGTATGTTTTTGTTATTATATAATAATTGAATTCAGTTAAAACTAGAGAAAAGTATGTTATGGGAAAGGCATTCTTTGTCGTGCGAGAAAAAAATCACTTAGCTCAAGCTGCTTGCTCTTGACTTTTAGTACAGTTTGAGTATCTTTCTTAATTCGCCAATTTTACAGAATTATTACAGTAGCGGCTTCCAAATAGAGCCCACATATATAATTATAGATAATACACTAGCACACTAAAAGGTCAAAAATATCTCCCACAAAAAATTGGATAACCTCCGAATGCAGACCTGTTACTATTTAAGGAACGTTTTTTCCACTGCACCATGTCTCGGGAACGTCTGACAAATATCCCAGAGTACCTACACCTGTCATAAATGAGATTCTTGATTGGCCGTTCGGACACGGCTTAAAATTGTAGATCCCATCCAGTCTTCCAAAAAATTAAATTGGGGTCTCAACGGGGAACTGTTGCGCCAACTATTTACTTATTTATTTATTTATTTGAAACAGAAATTTTTATGATTTTATCAGATGCATCAATTATATCTAAAAAGCTATGATCTTTCACACCAGTACCATTTTCGCTCGAAAGGAAGCTGCAAAAGTGCAGTCTTTAGACGTTATCGATGGTATTCAGAAAGTCACGGACATGAATTTTTCTCTGCGAAGAAATGCTAAACAAATTTGAACTGTCTCCGTTTCAAGTCAAACTGCTGCACTACTATTATATATTGTACTGCATTGTGTGGCAGTAGGAAGTGGTAACTGCAGCAGGGGTGCTACAAGTTTCCATCCTCGGGACATAAATGTTTTCCCCTTTCTTGTGTTAATGAACTTGTTCGAATCGTAACAGCGATTTCAGTGCAGTATCAACAAATATCAGCCACAGTATGCGGAATTTCAATAAAAGACTGGGAAAGGTCTTAAGCTACAGTAGGTTCCCGATTTCGGGCATCGTTCTGTGCTTTTAGGATCCAACTTATTTATAAAATTCGACTTCGTCGTTATAAGGTTATGTCTGATGTATCATAAAAAGCCACCAATAAACACAAACAAAATTTTTAAACCATATAAATCTACACATGAAATAGGTACCTACTATTAAGAAAATAGGGCGAAGGAGCTTTATGCTAAGTTAGTTGTGAGAAAGCTAGTTGTAAGTGATAGGCTAGTGAATAAAGACTTATTAAGGATCTACGGACGCTTAAACTAAAGATATATGAATGTTAGTCGAATGACAATTGATGACTTAACCGCAACGGCCTAAAAGTCCATGGGTATAATAGCTTAGCTTGTTATCTTGCTGTGAAAGTATTTTGTTTAAAAAAAATATGAATACCCTTACGTTCGAGTGACATAGATGGGTACCTACTTACATTCACTAAAAAAGTATGCACCGTACTAATAACAAATCTTAGTCCCGACGTTAAATTTACCTTTTACATTTCACAAATGCGAAATTTGTATGGAAAATAGGTATAGCCCCTGTGAACTACTAAAATAAAGAGTCGAAACTAAAAATGTTTATTGCTAAGTATGGGCCCATATGCAAAATAACTAAGAACGACTTCTTCTTGTTTCTAATGTGACATTCGGCTCATGCCGTCTTCGTATAACTTCATCACACCGACCAACGGCCAACTTCGTAAAACATACAAAAAACACCAACTACCTAATTTGAAATTTGAGTTTTACCTATACTTAAAAAAAAAAACAGTCATTTGCAAAAATTTGATTGTCGCCAGTATTTCAAGCAACAACGGGGAAAAAAAACATCCAAACAACCAGCGACGGCAAAATGAAAACCCTGTGAAAAAATATTCAAAAATAATTTAAACCAACACCTCTTTGAATAAACGAAGAGAAATCATTCCTCACACACACTCACTCGAATGACGCCATTCCAATGAGAAACAGCCTGCCTTCTCTGTAAAACCCTCCTCCCAAGTTATTTCTGGTGTTGTTTCGCCGTCACCGTCACTCGTCCATTCCATCTCTCAGCGAACTAAACCGAAAAGCCAGCCATGCGGCACTCTGCCCTCCGCTGTGTGTGTGTGAGCAAAGCGACAGTTTGCGCGACAGAGAAGACAAACTAATGGCTGACCATGAGTTTCAGCGGCAAAGTAGGGGTGTCCTCGCATTACCACACCACACCGCACACACAAAAATCACTTGCAGCAGTGATCGGCAACTGCACTCGAATTGGAAAGCGAATCTGATCGATTGACAGTGTTGCTGTGGTCAACTGTCATAGTTATTGCCAAAGTGCATGCCAAGGAGACCGACTGACAGAGGTGCCACAGGAACATCCAAAACACTGGATGTGTAGTACTTTGCTTTATAACAGACATTGGTGCTAATATGCTTTTTGTGGCATCGTAAAATTAAAATTTTAGGGGTTTTTGACGAGTTTTTAAACGATTGTAAAAGTTTGGTGTTTTTTTTTCTCCCTTCCCCTCGAGATCTTGGTGGTGGTGGCGGCGTCGTCGTCTTCCTGAAATACCTACTATGACGGGTAATATAATGTTTTACTACGGGCGAATGTCTACTTTCGTCACTTTGGTGTGGCGTTTAACCGCCCTGTCCGAGCTTTTGCCTCCCGCTTCCTATTTTATTTATTTATTTATTATTTATTGCGTATAATTACCCCCTCGGAGTGGCGTGCATAATGGCGCTCTCCTTTTGATTTATCGGGAATTTATTGGTTATTAAAGTAAATCGTGCACCTTTTCCACTGTGCGGTTGACAATTCAATTTGACAGTGTCCCCATGGCGTGTGTGTGTGTGTTTGTGTTTTCTTTTCACGGCTGTCACAACTGTGTATATTTTTTTGCGTTTTTATTGAATCTAATGAATATTTTTATGGGATTTACTATTTGATTTAATGCCTTGCGATTTATTGCTCTCATTCTGGGATGCAGGAGGGCTTCTGATGCTTTGAGGATAGTGTTCCGCAGGAGTGTAGCTGCCTATCGTAAAGTTAAGCGATATTATATTGGAAGCGATAATGTCGAGCTGTTATATATTTTTTATACGAATTGATTGGTGGTCGTCAGAAGTCAGATATAGGTCCATGTATATATGAAGTTCAAGTTGACAATTAGTTATGGTTACGAATCGAGTTTGAGAGCGGGCCTTTCCTTATCGGCTGACATTAAAACGAGAGAAAGATTAAAAATCCATCAACCGAATGATGGTGTGTTCTTTTGAAAATTAAAAATTAATATGAGAGCAGACCGAAGCTATTTGGGGGAACTGTGACGTGTAATGAAGCGATCAAGGTTTATTCAACTGGAGTTGATTTTCTCCGGCGGCGGTGCGTTGTGCAGTGGGGTGGACTTTAATGTGAGACGAATTGCAGTTTGACAGTGGGCGCTTGATTATTGGTCAACTTATCTACAGTGTGAAGTTAGATGAGAAGGGTGCGATGTTTGGAGAAGGGTGGTTCAGGACTCTTTGCAATTGATGTAAATCGTTAAGCAGCTTCCCAAATGAGCCAAGGATGAGTATGACAGTGATGATGGAAAATGAGTTTAAGTAGCTTGTCATTGTCCAGGAATGGATTTCTGTCACGAAAAGTGAGATGTATTTTGGGATTTCGACTTCTAAGGCTGGTCCGCATAGACAAAAGTTATTTTTTAATATTCCTCTACGGCTTTACAACAATAGCCCACGGTTAACAACAATAGTACGAGATCCAACTGTTGCTGTAAGCCAGGGTAATCAATTATCTATATAGATCATGTGGGCATAGCAAAAAAGTCCTAAAGGACTTCAAATAAAATCGGAACATGAGACTATTACTAGAGCAGAAAGTTGATGTCTATGGAAATGTCCTTACGGGAGAAGAATCCGCCCAAAAATGGTTGTCTTCCATCAAGGAAAATGGGCGTTTAATTTTCAGTTTTTGCTTTATTTTGGAGCTTGGACAGTGCAGACCCGTACGGGTTTTGAAAACGATTTTGTTAAAATGTCTACCGGGACTATGTTTTCACTGACGCACTTGGTTGATCTTTCTAGAATTTTCAGGCAGATTTTCCAGTGATAGCTTCACAAAAAATATTGGCCCAGATTGTATCAAAGTGTGTGAATTGTTAACGTCGATATATACTTGAAGGTAGGTTTGAAGAAAGTAATACGAAGTGAGCGGCTGAAAATTCACTAAGCCCCCTTTTTGGATGGTCCAACCGTTAAAGTTATCCTTCAGCAAATCAATTAGCTGTAGGACACCGTCTTTCAGATGTCGATGGTCGCAAGTTCTGGCCTTAGTAACATAGCTCTATGCAATCGCGGATCTTCCTTTCTCGTTTCGGATGAAGGTCCAACGAAACCGCCACATAGTGAGTTTCTCGCATTGCAACGGCTGTTCAAGTATAACACTTGTGGATTGTTTTCGTCCCAAAAATGGCAATGGATTAACAAACTTCTTTCTTAAAAAGTGACTCTTTTGCGTACTTTTTTTTCAAGTCCTCAAGGGTCCAAACAGCGAACTCCCGAGGGATTTATTTTCTTGAGCTAAAATACATTTGTGATGATGTAGGATCAAATACTCATTTGAGGTTCTTTAAATTAGCGTCGGAGATATTCCAAATTGTTGCATACTTTCATGAAGCTTACAAATTAGCTCATATAGTATTGACCGCTGTAGCTGGTATAAACATATAGTACAATCTACCACCGTAAGTTCATATAAGAAGCAAAGTATTCAAAGAAGACCGCTCCAATGGTTGAGTCATTTGAACTATGCTGCGATATCTGCAGACAAGACAACAATTGTCTCAATCACAGTAGGTTAATGGAATGTGAAGTGATTTAGGGATCGACAACAAATCATGCAAAGTTCTTGAATTATGTTCAAGGGTTTTGAGGGAACAATTTCACTTTTTGAATACCAAGCGGTTACTGGGAATCTTCAAGTCCGTTTGTATAACGTATTTAGGCACATGTATTTTAAGTCATCATTCCTGCTACTTATACCTTCTTTCCTGACTCGCAAAAGTATCTAAAATATCAAACTCACACTTAATTAAAATACTGGTCAAAAAAGGAATCATCTCAATTTCAAGAAAACTCACTCAGCCAAATAAAACAAAAAAATATATAGCAATGCTCCTGCAACATCGTATACAGAACACCTTACATTAAACACCCGCCCTACACAAAAGCCCAGTCAATCAGGCCAATTGAAGCTATAAAACCTCCACCGAACCTCACTCATATACATACGAACAACGAATGTCCAATGGACATTGTCCATCATAGTCCAAACTAAACCCCATCACCACCCATCAGGCTTGTTTCAACCACCCGCTTATTACAGCGACTCAAAAACTCTTTTCGAATTTATATTGTTTTATTTGTATTAATTATGAATGGGTGTAGGTATGTCCTCGGACAAATAAATACATTTACTGACTTTGCGTTCGAACAAGCACTATCAGACCTTAAGTATGCGGCATCTTTGAAATATACCGCACAAAAACAGCGCTTCGCTTTCAAACTGAGAGAACACTTAAATATGGCGATAAGACCTTCAGACAGTTGCCTTATCTTGAAGAGCCACTTACAGCCGACCGACAGTTGTATTTTTAAATCAATCCGAGTGGTTAATGTACATTTTATTTTGTTTTTATGAGGTACATACCTACACATATAATATTTTTAATTGTAATAATTAACATTCGCCTGAAGTAAAAATCATGTATGGCAGTACTGTCAACGACAGCCATTGTAATGACAAGTTAATAAGTCGGCGCCAATCGTGCTAATGAAGTAATAAGAATCTTTGTTCGACAATCATAATGGACGTGATCGGCAGTGTGTGGAGGAAGTGCCACCGGGCGCACGTGAGGCTTCAGTACGTTCACTTTTATTTCCGTTTTTCGTGGGTGTGCTTGATTTTTAGAATAACATCATTTATTTGGAGGTTTTGCCGTTAATGGAGATGATGGGTATACCGGTTTTATATGCAAATGCAATAGGACTTCTAAGCGGGGGGGTCTAAGGTTCGAATATCGAAAAAAAAAAAAAAAAAATTCCAACTTAGGGTTTTGCAGGTTCCACCAGCTCTCACGAACGTATGACAAACATTCGAGAGTATAACTGTCTTGAAAGAGCTTCTCAATTAGCCGTTTGGAATTGGTATAAGATTCCAGATCCCTTCCATTCGTTCCAAATAGCTCACAGAAAATGAGAAGCTACGCTAGCTAAGCTAGGGTCCCTACGGACCTGTTGGGCCAACTACTTATATATTTTAATAGGACTTCATTATATTTTCTTCGATTTATGCGGTACGAATTTACTCCAAAACAGACAAATTAAAGCAGCAACTAAATGTACCGCTAAGAGTCTTCTATACGTACTAGTTGTCTACTTACTTAAGAGGCCTATCGGAGGCTCTGTAGCTTTTCGTAGCAAGTGGACATTGCATTTAGAAGCACCAACAAAGCGCGCTATAAACAAAAACACGGTCCCTTAAAAACAACATAAATCAGTTCATTAGCATGCGGATTATAAGCTGTACTTTAAATGGCTAACAACTTTCCGAACTCCTCAAACAGCTGCCCCTAATATATAATAGACTTTTAAAGTGGAACATGTTTACAAGGTTCGGGTAGAGAATATCTTCAAAGATCAGTAAAAATTTATCGACGCTGTTCGAAGTAAAGGCCGCCACACATAAGATGTGTCATGTCCGACGTCTGTTGCGTCAACTGACAGATGGATATACGCCAGTTTATTGCAGCAACTCATATACGAAAACGATTTCTGCAATGAATTAAGTGAGTTTAGTTTCTGTCTTTGAGTCCATTGAACCTGTTGACAGTTTTTGCAAATCAATGGCCCAACCCTCATTGCGCTGAAGTAAAGAGAAAATGGCTCAACGCGTCCGTAGGGCTAGGGACCTTAAGCCTAGCTACAAACAACCATTCGTTTTGTTTGAGTTTCTCATTTTTGGGACGAATGAAAGGGATCTACAATTTTATGGCGAGCCCAAACCAGCCAATTGAGAAATTCTCGCATGTTTTTCAGCCGCAGTGGAAAAAAAACCTAAGGTTGGAATTTGTTGTTTTTAGTAGATCTACTGTAATTTTAGAAAAAAAAAAAAAAAAATCAAATTTACTCCGCTGCTCCGCTTGACTATAAATCTACTGTGACTTTTCGTTTTTCCGTACTTTGAACTTTCATCTGAAATTGAATGCATCCAATTATTTTTGTTCCAACTGTTTTTTTTATAAGCTCGCGATAAATAATTGGCTACTGATGGCAGCTTTCGAAAACCCATTTAAAATCTAGTAGGCTTAGGTAGCAGTATACCCGCCGCAGACACTTCAGCTTCGAATAGAAATGAGCATGTCACCTCTTTTTCACTTTTTATCCACGACTGAGTCAGCGTTATTATGTCGTGGGATATATCCCTCTTTGTGGGGGGAATTTCGATGTCCGGAAAGTCTTCCGTGGGATAAAGGGAAAAAGCAGCAAAATCGTGGGATTTTCAGGAATCTAACAAAACATTAAAACTAACAAAACATGCCTACCCACTGAAGTTTTTATAAAAAAAAAAAAAAAAAAAAAATTAATGTAAATCATATTTTATCAAAATTTTCTAGTACCAAAATATAATCATAGTATATAATGTGGTGCAGGGAAATAAATCCAAGGGAGTTAACTCCATATATGGGAATTTAAACTTAACAAAAGTGGACTTACATAGTTCTCACCCAAACAGCGAAATAGTTTCAGTCAAAAATTAGTGGAATCATTTCCATCTCGTACAAAAGAAAAAAGTGTCAGTGTTGCCGCTATGAGAAAAGAACATCCGCTAGAAATGTGACTTTTTGCATTGCAAAAATTCACTAGAATTCGGAAGAATATCAAGCTGAAAGTATAAGTTCAAAAAATACATACATAATATTCAAAAGTAAATTATTGCTGAATAAAAAAAAAAAAAAAAAAAAAACCATGAACAAATTCCAGATAACAAAAAACAAATTCAACAAATTGGCAGTATCTCCTGTGGTGTCCCATTTAATAAAGTTTATGTTGCGTCATTGGTGTTAAATCAGTTCACCCGCAACTGTCAAAGCGACAAGATTAAGTGTGCTATCAAAATGAATTGAAGTGGAAATCTTCTTTATTTCTTTGCTAATTCCTATTCTTCTTTATTTCTTTTAATAAATATCTCATTAAAATGGCATGTTCGGTGTGCAACACAGATGTGATTATTGATTTGGTAAACTGTGGTGGTATATGCAGAAAACAATTCTGTAAATCGTGTACGAAGCTATCCGACGAGCAATATCAGTTGCTCGGAGAGAGCAAAAATTTGACATGGCGATGTGATTGTTGCTCTATGGGAAACAATTTCAGTCTCCTTTTCGCAAAACTTATCGACATAGAATCGAAATGTAGTGCGGAAAGGGTATCGAAGTTGATAGAGGATGTTTTTGCAAAGAATTTTAAGGAGCTGACCTCAAAGGTTCTTGCAGAAACAGCCAAATTCCAAAAGAGCGTCGATTTAATTGCTCATGCTCTCACAAACACTAATGACACCGGTACATCGAACAAACAAGGTGAGGAAAATAAAACTTTAATTAACATTAATACGGTGGAGAGCAAAATTAAATCCCCAATAGTGGCAGGTACAAGTAAAGGCGCCAAAAAATTGCAACAGAAAGATGCGAACAAAATAAACACAGAAAAAAACAAAAACATAAACCTTCTAATCAATTTGTTATCAAAGCGGCTTCTTCTGTTCGTCACTTTCATCTTTCAAAGAAATTTTCGGCAGCGAATACACTGTCTACCTACACGATAGAATTGCTCACACAGGTATGACAAGAGGAGGGGGTGTACTCATAGCAGTGCATCGCTCGCTTGTCTCGTTTGAAAAGCCGTTGCCGCTTGTCGATGACTCCATCGAACAGCTAGCGGTGAGTGTGTTGATGGGCAATGCTAATACCAACAACAAAATAAGTGAAATAATTTTTTCACTTTCTTACATTAGACCAGCGAGTGCATGTAAGCATGTATGTTTCACACACAAACAACATTGAATTTCTTGCCAATAATTTGCGAGAGAATCAAATGTTGTTTGTTGCTGGTGATTTCAATTTAAGTCATGTTTGTTGGGAATGGGATAGAGATGAAAACTGTATGATTCCCTCCCAAGTAAGAACCGACTATGAAGTGGTGAAAATGCGACTGACCGAGGAAGAACTTTGAAGAGGCTGCGGTGACGAGGGAGTTATAGAGGATACAACCCACTTCCTATGTCACTGTCCAGGTCTTCAACACTCCAGATACAGAGTCCTTGGAAAATTCTTCTTCAATAACCTGAACGAGCTATCTAGCACACCAACGGACAAAATCATGAACTTCATCAAATCCTCAAGATGGTTTGTATGCAACGACACAGTAAGTAATTAATTAATTAATTTTACAGGAAGAATAGGTGACTACGGATAAGGGATAAAACCTTTCCCCCGACGGGTATCACAATGGGTCAATTTTGACCTGAGTGTGGCGCGGGACACTCCCCGCCAGCCCACCAACCTAACCTAACCATGAAGTGGTGTGTAGTGACACACTTTTAAGTTGTGGGCTAATGCAAGTGAATCATATTCCAAATTCAATTAATAGGTATTTGGACTTAATTTTTACTAGCAAGAACGGAGTTGTAGTTGTGTGTGAAGCACATTCTCTACTTTCGCCCACATCTGTTCACCATAAGGCATATGTTGTTAGTATTACCTACAACTGACAATTTTTTGCCATTTCAAAGTGCTCAATATGAGTATAATTTGCAAAGGCAGATTACAATAATCTGAATTTGTATTTGAATTCAATCTTACGGAATGATATTCTTGATAGTTCAAATTTATCGAGCATGTACAGCACGTTCATTTCAGTTTTAAAGACTGGAATCGAACTACATGTTCCTATAATAAAGCGAAAAGACCATAGAAAGCACCCATGGTTCAATATGCAGCTTTCTAAAATGAAAAACATCAAGAACAAAGCATTCAAAAAATATAAAATGACCGGAATGTCAGAAGATTTTTCATTTTTTTTGTCTTCGTAAAGAATATGAGTTTCTTAATAAATTTTTGTACAACAATTATATATACTCAGTGGAATCGAGAATAAAAAATAACAGCAAAGCGTTCTGGGTTTTTATAAATTCAAAACGCAAAACTACTGAAATTCCTATTGGTATTGAATTATGAAGGTGTTTGCTCAGATAATGTTCAATCATCTTGCGAACTGTTCGCCTCATATTTTGAGACTGTTTATTTGGATGACGTTTGTACTTCTGTTGTTAACCAATACGATGATATTTCTCCTATCACCGATTTGGGAATAATTTCCTTGACAGAAGGTGAAGTATTGACGTCATCTCAAAAACTTGAACCCAAATTAAATCCGGGATTTGATGGTATACTTACTTACTTAAGGTGGCGCTACAGTCCGGGGTGGACCTGGGCCTCAACCAACAAGCGTCTCCAGCCAGCACGATCTTTGGCCAGCTGTCTCCAGTTTCGCACGCTAGGTTGGTTAAGGTCCCCTTCCACTTGCGTGCGCCACCTGAGTCGTGGTCTTCCTCTACTGCGCCGTCTCTCGGGTGTGGATTCGAAGATCTTCCGGGCCGGAGCATTGACGTCCATTCGCTCTACATGACCCAGCCACTTCAATCGTTGGACCTTCACTCTTCTGGCTAGGTCGATGTCGCTGTACAGCCCGTACAGTTCGTCGTTGTATCTCCTCCTCCATTCACCGTCTATTCAGACGGGACCGAAAATTACTCGAAGAATTTTCCTCTCGAAGTAACCAAGAGTAGCCTCACCCGCTTTTGATAGAGTCCATGCCTCTGCACCATAAAGTAGGACTGGGATGATCAAGGTCTTATAAAGGGTCACTTTAGTTGTTCGAGAGAGGGCTTTGGTACTCAATTGCTTTCTTAGCCCAAAGAAACAGTTATTCTTCGTTTAATCTCAGCGCTGGTGTCATTGTCTGAAGTCATAGCGGAGCCTAGGTAGACAAAGTCCTTTACCACCTCAAAGTTCTATCTGTCTATGGTGACATTTTGTCCAAGACGTCGGTGTTGGGTGTCCTTTCTTGATGACAGCATATACTTTGTCTTGCCCTCATTGACCGCCAAACCAATCTTTGCCGCTTCCGTCGCAATGCTCACGAACGTGCCAGTGACATCACGCTGCGTTCTGCCGATTATGTCGATGTCGTCGGCGTAAGCGAGTAGGTGGACGGACTTATGGACGATAGTGCCTCTGGTGTTAGCGTTTGAATTTTGCACGAAATGAAAGATTTGTGATCTATTTTAATTGTAAAGTGTGGTTAAGTTCTAAGGGCCGATGTTGATTTTGAATAAAACACAAATTATTTAGGAAATTATTGTTATTTATTTTTATTGTGATAATATTGGTATGGTTCAATTGTGTATGGAACAAAATATCGGCCAAATGGACGCCGCGACCTCGGCGGCACACCTCCATCCGATGGTCCAAATTTTCGATGACGCTGAGGCATAATTGAGGTTCTATGTCGTTAATGTGCTTAATTGTCTCATCCTTAGCTCTTGAATTGTTGCCGGCTTACCTACGTACACCTCTTCTTTCAAATAACCCCAAAGAAAAAAGTCCAACGGTTTCAAATCACATGATCTTGGCGGCCAATTGACATCGCCACCACGTGAGATAACACGGCCATTGAATTTGTCTCGCAAAAGAGCCATTGTTTCGTTATAGCTGCGTGGCAGTGGCACCGTCCTGTTGAAACCACATATTGTCCACATCCATATCTTCCAATTTGGACCATAAGAAGTTCTTTATCATCTCACGATAGCAAACACCATTCACTTACTGCCTGACCGGCCTCATTTTGGAAAAAATACGGCCCGATGATGCCGCCAGTCCATAAACCGCACCAAACAGTCATTCTTTGTGGGTGCATTGGTTTTTCGACAGTCACTCTTGGATTATCATTCGCCCAAATGCGGCAATTCTGCTTATTGACGAATCCCATTGAGGTGAAAATGTGCCTCATCACTGAAGATGATTTTCTTCGAAAATTGATCATCCACTGCTGCAAATTCTTCCCACCATTCTGACCATTGACGGCGCTTGAAATGATCAAGAGGCTTTAGTTCTTGAGTCAATTGCACCTTGTAAGCGCGTAAATGCAAGTCTTTATGCATAATGTTCATCAACGACGAGCGTGAGAGGTGCAATTGTTTGGCACGACGACGAGTGGAGGTGGACGGCTCTTCAGCGTACTATCGCGAACAGCAGCAATATTTTCTGCAGTACGAGCTGTACGAGCATGCACTGGTGTTTTCACATCTCTTATAGACCCGGTTTGCTCAAATTTTTGCACGATTTTTCCGATTGTACGCACATTTGGACGATTAAATTGACCGAACAAATCACGAAGTGCACGATATGCATTTTGATTTGAATGCCCATTTTCATAATAAGCCTGAATAACTTTAACGCGTTGCTCGATTGTGTATCTTTCCATGGTTCAAATTGAATTAGTCTGAAATTGAGAAATATCAAATGAAATGCAGAAAAAAAGTGTCGTTTAGGTGTGGTTTACATTCAACATCGGCCCTTAAAATCTAACCACCCTTTACTTAGGTATTTGGAATTGTGAAATTTAAACTGAATTTATTTTTATGTTCTTGATTATTCCAATAAACACTCCGTTATTGTGTAGTGAAACTTTTTTCATAATCTTTTTCATAATAATAACAAAAATCTACTCCGCGAAATTCGGATTTACTCCACGTTTTCGAAAAATCGACTGCATACATGGATTGTTGAATTCCGAACCCTAAAACTTTTCAATTTTGGCACAAGTTGTTGGACTTATTCGAGCAAAAATTACTATATACCTACAGCTACACTTAAAGATCAGGCAGAGCTACCCTTGACCATTGGAATATGTCATCAGCGTCATGTCATGCGGTGCGGTTTCAGTTGCGTTACAAAGAGACATTTGCCCGAATGGAAAGTTGTCGCCATGAAGCAGAATTTCTTGAAAAACTGTGTATACCTTCCTTTCGTTTCCGCCCATACTGCCGAGACTTTCGAAGTGAAAAAAAAACATGTCTCTTTTAAATCTTGCCTCACTTGAAGCATCTCTGTAATAGAATCGCAGTTCCTGCCTACTATCACCGTTTCCACAAAACCGTTCTCCTACGATAATAGAAAAATTCAACGACTACGTGTACCATCCTCTCAAGTGGGTCCCACTCCTCTTTCTACATGCACATAGTCTGTGCCAAGTTCGTTTCCTCCATCCAACGCTCGTATATGTCGTATCATCTATATTATGCTCCTTTGAACGGGAAAAGTTAATGGACTGTGCATGTTCTTCTTTCATCCATGGCGCTTAAGTATATTTATGATTTTCTCCGTTTTTCCATACATGCGTTTCTATCCACTCGATGCTAAACAGGATGGTTGATGTGTAAACATCACAGCGAGAGATTGTATTTCATATTTCCTTGCCACGAACAAACAACAAGGAAAAAAAAAGGGAACCCATTGCTGTTTGTTGAAGTTGGACTACACATAGAAACATGTATAGGATGGGTTGCCCGACTGCAAATGGAGTTGCTGCCGCTGTTGTTGATTGAAAAGCGAACAAAGGTTTTTGCAAAAGATACACATGTACTCGCTTTGAATGCGCTTGTTATATTTGCTGTTCGTGTGGTTGAACATGGAAGGTTTCTTCAATTTTATTTCATAAATCGTATTAATTGCAAATGTGTCGAAGATTATTTGGATTTGGAATTACTGCCTGCGAGAGCAGGGGACGATCGGAACAATGGGTGGTTGAAAGCAACAATTATGTTATTAAAATGTTTTGGGGGAGATTGCGTCGTTCGTGGTAATTGAGGGACTTTTCTTTGCAGACAGCAAGTGGTGAAGATGTCGTAAGAGATGCGATGATTTTCGATAGTTCTGGTGATAACTTCTGATCTTCTGAACCCTATCCCGACGGTATCGTTTTATAAAATTCGAACCACCAAACAATTTATATTTTAACCGAATTTTTGTTTAACCATCTTAAGCTTTCATTGCACTTGTGGGAAATAAACTGCATTAAGCTCTCACGCTCGTAATTTTTGCACTTGGTTTCTGGTTTTGGAGGTCTATCTTCATAGATCTATTACATTCATTTGTCACAAAAATGAACTCGCACAAGACAAATGGTTGTGAGAAGCTAGGCTCTGCAGACGTTGCTTCAACTATTTTTTTTTTGTTCATTTTAAGATCCCCAATGAAGCAGCTCTAAATACAGCTATCCGCTTTCACGACATCCAAAAGCTGTTGATCCGTTTTTGGCTACACAATCAACGATCAACTTCCTTAGAGTTGGCGTACTTCAACTCATGTTTTAGACCTTTTACATATCCTTACCCTACCTTACACATCCACAACAGAAGTTTTTGTCCGTTTGAATGTGGATTTGAGCGCGAATTACATTCAAACTATTGAACTATTCCACATGGATTTTCAAAGAAATATAGGAGGCAAAATTCAGCAGCATTCAGTTTCTATTTTACCGCAATCGGCCAACTCATTTAAAGGACATAAAACATTCCCCTAAAAAATTATAGCCAAAAACATCACTCTCCTAGCTAAAGGTTGTTTCATCGAAAGCCTTAAAGCGATAATCTGACTTTTGGGCCCGTCTTCCCATTGAGCTGTCTCTACCGTACAATCTCAAGCTTACAAGTTCACGTTCCAGATGATTGCTGTCCATTGAAAATGTGCTCGTTTCTCTTTTGTGGCAATTATAAATTAAACTATGAATGTCACTGAACTATAACTACTTATAGGCTTAATTGGTGGGAACGTGCAGAAAAAAAAGGAAAAAAAGAACCAAAAAGAGTCCAAAAAAACTTGCAAAATTACTAAAAAGTATGCCACAACTATTACAAACTTAAACGTGTATGCGAAAACCCAAAACGATGCCAAAAAAAAAAAAAAAAAAAAACGAGAAAACATTATTAATAGCACACAATTTGTCACAGTAATTCACTTATCAAGCAGATGGGCCAGTTGGTTATATTTTTTTCGGTTTTTGTTTTCTATAAAACGAGTGTAATTAGTCGAAGGCAGACCATGGAAGGGAAATAAATTCAACTTTCATGTAGCTACGAACGAGATTGACAGCCATTCAAGGAAACCCTGCGGAAACAAGCCAAACTCCATTTTTAATTGGTATCAAGCACAACAACAGACTTTGTAGGAACGTACTCGTACGAACGAGTACTTGGCCTCAACTCTGTGTTAATTTGGTTTAGGTTATAATTTTTGTTGTGTGGCTTTGGCTGATTTTTAAGCTTGATCTTGTTGCTGTAAGAAAAGAAAAACAAAATGGATATAATATGTGATCTGTGGTATGACGGAGCAAGAACGTTGGGTATATAAGAAAAAAGGAAAAGTCGTGGCTTTTGGCCACACACTTAGCGATTGTACCTATTCCGTCATGCCAAAGCGAAATTGCTTTTATTCGCTATAGGGTAAGTTTAGTGTTAATCTCTGAAGTTGGTAAGCGGCAGTCAAAAGGAAAACCAGAAAACTATCATGTTGAATGACCAAAGTCAACGACCCAACTGATGGTATAAGTGAAGCTGTGGCAACCGCCACCAGAGCCTACCTGCCTATACCTACTATGATCAAAGACTGTCCTTTTGCTTCAATTCATCGCTGGAAGCAATTGCCATCAATGACACATTTAATGCGTGGGCTAGAATTTTATATTGAATTTAGCAAAGCGAGAAACTTGCTTGACTTTAAGAACTTAAAAAGCCTGAAAGTCTGAATTCCTAACCCCAACCGCTGTAGAGGAAAATCTTGCCTATGATGTGTACTGTGTACAGCTCTTGAGTAGACCCACTTCTTATCCGACTGTCTCCACCGGCGCCCTCCAAGTTGACGTACAAGTCTATACGCAGGAAGGTCCACTGTTCAGTGCTCATCTTTCAATTTTGACTAGTTTTTGTTTTGCAGATTTGCAACACCTTAGAAGAGGCTTAGGTACGACTTAAGTGAGAGGTCCTTACATAATTGGATCCCATTACCATTCTGTCTTGAAAAATGTCAGGTAGGTATTTCGTCATATTAATGACGATAGATCGAATTCGAAAAACTTTCCAAATGTCTGCGTTACGATCTATAATGAGGGACTGTTTGGTCCTGGCGTGATGGAGGGCTCCTTCTAAAGTGGCTCCGCGAAGTGCACAGTATGAATTCATAAGGTTTGACTTCTTCAATGTTATACAGCACTTTTTTCCTACAAGAAGTCGCGGTAAATGGTCTGTCAAAATACCTTACTTGCAGCTCCGTGATGATGGCTTCATTTTTACCGGTCACCCTCCAAGACTGCCTTCATGAAGGTCTGAAGTTTTAAGCAGCGAAAGTTTTTTCTCGCTTTCAGGTGCCAGGCCACAGCAAGCCATTCCACTGCCTTAAGATAAGAACTCTTCCTCCTAGTGGTATATGTACTCAATTACTCTAGTTCCAAACTATGGGGCTTGTGAACTTGAAAGATTGAACTTCTTGATGTCTATTAGGTACTATACACATCACGAGTTTCCACAACCATCAACAAAGTCCGTCAATTTGAAAACGAGTTGCATTATTGAGGAGACACCGACAAGATCTTGTAGATATTTAACATTGACAGATTTTCCGAGGGTAGGAACAGTACCTACTTTTGCCCTTAGTCCGTGAAATTATGTGAAGTTTATCCCGAAAAACGCTTTAGAATTTTTTACTACTACGTCACTTCCAGCGACCATCTAACAAACTTTCGATGGTATAATCTACACCTGTCTGAAGGAAACGTCTTAAACCGGTGCAAAAGTGTTGGTCCCTTGCATTCGACTAAAAAAAAAAGCTTAGACCTTAGTCGGACCTATTGCTTTTTTTTTGACGTTTCACCTGCTCATCGTAAGTTGTTGTAAGGCCATTGTCAAGAAACCGTAAATCATATTCTGGATTGTGTACTAACCCTCAGACTTTCGAGACCTTTATTGGTAAGCCTTGTAGTTGTAGAAGACTGTTATACGAACTGACTTTCTGCAGGTCTTATACTCAAAGATCGCCCTAATCCGACAGACTTTTCCAACATCAGGGCCTATCTTTCTTATCATCTATGGCTGTAAACATCCTAAGCCATGCCTGGGTGTACAAAAGCGCGCCTTTTTACTTGCGTTAAAATATTTTCGAAACAAAAAACTTCACACCACTTATAACTATATAAAAAATACGACTTCGCTGGACCTGGGTGTCAACCAATACGCTTCTCCATTTACTCCGATCTTTGACTAACTGCCTTCAAGTGAGCACTCCAGATCTTCCGCTACGTACCCATATGCAATTTTGAATCTAATATGAAGAAGGGTTGTTGCTAATCGGCTATACACGTCCTGGCCATCCAAGAAGTCCGATGCGTACTTTTTTGACTAGCTCACTGTACTGTTTGTAGAGTTCTCTTTTAAAACTCCTTTTCTAAAGCCCGTCGAGCAAAGGCGAAAGTCACTTAAATCGCTCGAAGAATTGCGCGCTCAAAATAGCCAAAGTGATCGTCGTCTGCCATTGCTGACGTGAATGTGGCATACGTCAATGAATTTTCTGGATTTTAAGATCAAACCAATACCAAATTCAGTCACGTTTTAGTCGATCATTCAACACCAGGTTTAGGATCATAACTACCCTTACTGTTTCCTGATAAGCCCTTACTAATCATTTCCCTTTTAGGCCAAGGGAAAACACGGATTGGCAAGTGCAACAATGTTCTGAATATTTGCTGTTGTTGTCTCTGGTGCCGATTGTCATAGGGTAACCTGTAATTCGCCCGACAAAAACTATAGTTTCCCGTTTGACTTTTAATAGTTATATTTTCTTCTTGCTGGCTATAAACATATACCTCTACCTACTTAGTAAAGTATAGCAACAATTCCACATTTCTGTGCTGTGTGATTTTATTTAATTATTTTGCGAATTTTTGCACTAGTCCGAATTAGTTATCGCATGCGCTTTGTCAATCTTGCTCATTTTTCTAACATACTCACCTTTTTTAAAAAGTCGTACTTGTGTTAAAAATAATCCAAATTTGCGGTCCGAATGTAAACGCCTGCAATTGTTGCTGTGGCCGTGCTTCTATTCCCGCTACTCCCTCTCCCTCTCTGTGTGTGTGTGTGTATGATTTTTATTTTTAAATTGCATTTGTTGATTCAGAAGCTCATTAAAATTTTAAGTTTACCACGAGGGGGAGAGGGCCGACTAAAAATTGATATTAAAGCACAAAAAAATTCTTTTTTTTTCTGTTCATTTCAGAAGTCAGTAATGAGAATTACTTTGGCGGTGCTTACAAGGTTGGCAGTACATTAATCATACCAAAGGTGAGTTTTATGGTCAACTCTAGCCGCCAGTCGAGGCTGTCAGCTGTATAAAGACGCACACACATAAACCACCGTATGCTTGTTTATTTATTTATTTATTTATTTATGCCTTGCTATTTTTTGTTCGGTCTGTTTTATTACTTTTTAGTATTTCGGGTCGTGAATTTCATTTATATAATATCATTTAAAATTCCGCCACAACTTCTACTCTCGTATCTATGTTGAGCCGAGAGTGCGGGCTTTTTTCTCGTCGATCGTCGGTCGTTATAGTCAGGCGGTTTTGCGTTCGTCTCGTGTTTTTTTTTTTTTAATTTTGTGGGAAAGGTGTTCCTGAATCTGAACCATTTTTATGATATATTTTTTTTCGTTTTGTTATTTACGTGAGTTTCGGGCGAGTGCGCTAAAGGAGTACACACATGGCGCGCATGCCTTTTTTTCTTCGTCTGTGAAATTGATCAGTGTTTCTTTTTGGATTTGTGAGCAAAGAAAATTTACAAATCTCCATCTTCGAATAAATTAACCGATTATAAAGAAAGAAAAAGTTATGTGCTCAATATAACAATAATTTGAATGAGTTTGAAATAAAATTTTATTGGAGCATCGTCTCATCGTTATGGAATATTTATTCGAGAGTGCGTGTGGCACTTCAGCGTAGACGATATACTTCAGATTTGAATAAGTCGGTGCTATACGCCCCAAAACCCTACAGTCGCTTAGCAAAATGATGAGAAGCGACTAATAAAACTACATGATTAGTGCAACCCAGTGATTAAGTTTGTGCGATTTTATTGCGATACGGAAACGTGAGGTTGTAACGCAAGTCGATATATACGAGTACGATGGCTGCATGTTGAGTGCTCATGGAACGGATTTTAAATGACTGAGAGTGGATTTATTGTGAGTGAAAATGAATTGTAATTTTTAATAAATGCGTGTACCTACAACAGGTTCAAGAGTGGAGGTAGCTTGAAAAATATAAATCTTATATTTCCAATCAAAGCGTTTTTTTTTTTTGGCGGAATTACTGTTCTTGTCTTCGCATTCATTAAATTCATTACGTGCATCAAATGGAGCTTGCGTTGTATACCTACTTATTAAGGATGCTTTTTAGGAACTTTTTTTTTCTTTTTTTTTAAATAGGGAAGGTCCAAGCATCATTTCTCGGTATAAGTCGTCATAGGTCTATCTGCCTTTGGTAGTAAGTTTTGTGCCATATGGTTCGTCTCTTAGCTAAAGATTTGGACTTTTGCTTTCACCTCTTCTGGTTGTAGTTTAATCGAGTCCGCTGATGCAAATTCTTAGCACCCTACATGGTCCGCAAGTTGTCTTTGGAACCATTTTAAGGCTACACAGGTGATGCTGTTTTATCGGTTATTTTATATACAGACTAGCTGACTCGGCGAACTTTGTTCCGCCCAAATTCGTTAATGCAATGAAAATAATAATTTCGAGCATGCAAAATGCAAATGCTGCTTTACTTAATTCGATCAATTACAATTCGATATACACAACTCAATAGAAATAATTGAAGTACCTATAGCAATGTCGATGTATGTTTCATTCAAACCGCAAAGATTGAAGTCCCGACCAACCTCACGCTTTTTCGCTAAAGTCCTTTATTTATTTATGGTACACAAAGCGGAAGGTTTGCTAACGTCACGCCACAACAATTGACGATGTGAAAAACATTTCCAGCGATTGTAATAGCGAAAGTGAGACGCACGGGAAATGGAAGACGCTTAAATACCAATGGCAAATCCTTCTGAATAATCGGAATCCGCGGAATGAGAACGTTTGCCTTTCAATTTTCTTCTCATTTGAGATTCTTCACAATCAAACCAAACACGATCCGTTACAAAGTTTCAGTGCATTGAGGTTGCGCAGCACAATTATAACTGAGCCGACTTTCAATCTAAAATTGTGTAGCGGTAAGCCCGCAACAACCAAAGAATACAAAAATTAAAAATTTTAAATATTTTTTCTTGTGTTGGAAGTGATATTTCTATCCAGTCTATTTTTTTTACCCATTAAGTTTTGTTTTCATGACAGAAAGTAGCATAATATGTCCATAATTGGGCCAATGTGAATTTAAATCAAAAAATCAGTAAAATCGAACGATCCGTTCCCGAGTTATGAGTGCACATACGGAAGTCAGTATTTATTATGTAGCTGTACCCACCCGGCTTTTCCCGTACATTTCGTATTAAGTCCTGCTCACATTTCCCAAAATGCTTTATTTTGACATTGTCCATTAATAATTTTAATTATACAACTTTAGAAATAGCGTTTGATTTTATTTTTGAATGGGAGGTGCCACAACCAGTTTTCCTAGCCCACTTATGTTTTGCAAAGTACCACCGTCCAAAACTATCCCGTCTTTCGAACTGGAACCAACCATAAGCACACACAAAACTTCAATGAAATCGGTAGAGCTGTTTTGGAAATCGGCGATAGCGCCACCTATTGGGTCGAAAAGTATCCGATCTTTTAAGCTTGTACCAAACATACACAATCGGTTGAATTGTTTCAGAGAATCGATTGAGCGATTTCCGAGTTCGACGACAGCGCCACCTATCGGGTCCAAAATAATGCTTTCATTTAAGACTGCCTAAACCTGAAATATAACAATACAAACAAAACAAAAGAAGAACCATGAAAATTGGCTCAGTGGTTATCGAGTTATATCGTCATCGAATTCCACCCCAAACGAATTATAGGTATAATAATTATGTAGAAGATTACTGATTGAACTTTACTGATGTTGATAATTTTCCGATATTTCTTTTTTCCTAAACCATCCCTGATTGAAGACGAACAAAACAAAACAAAAATCATTCCAATCGGTCGAGCGTTCTGGAGCCTTTACCCGACTAACCCACAACAATTGATTTTTATATATATACAGTTTATTCCAAGCGCGCTCACCATTGTCAGGGCACATTGTAAACCGACGTGCGATACCCTTTTGTCGTCGGTTCGCAGCATTGGGTAGGACTGAATCGACCGCTCGAATTCGTAGGTAGCTCCGCTGATATTTTGGAAGAATTCTTGAGAGCGTTAGGTAAGGTCACAGTGCCCTTTTGCTCATAAATTCTACTTTTTGAAGCTCCACCTGTTGTCTAGCATAATGCGAAGGATTTTTTAGCGTCTTTTGATTTTTGTTTGTTCTGATTCCAAATCAAGCTCCAATGGTGATGTATTCTGCAGACTTGCTACCGGTTAATAGGACGGCTTGAATTTTTAGTCAGGCTACCCCCAGGCCAGCTGTATTTAAATTATTTGGATGCGAAGCATAGTTTCGTGACTGGGTTTTCGCAATGGTAACCACAGCGGTGTCATCACCAAAATTAAGCTTTTATATTTCTGACGGTATATACATTTTCCTAAAGGGTCTTAATGTTCTTTAAATCTACGATTACACGTGCCATTTTTCCTGATCAATTTTGACATGCTGACGTAAAAAAAAATCGGCCATTGGGTTGTCACTCGTGTATTTTTCGTGAGAGTGGGCTTGACAGTCAATCACACGTATAGTTACAAATTTAGCTTGATAGGTGATCAAATTAAGGACAAAAATGTCTGCGTCAAAATGACTTCGGCATGTCAAAATTTGACATGAATTGGCATGTGTAATCGTAGCTTGACAGCGGTGAATTGTGAAGAAATTTTGGGTGAGTCTTTCCATGCAAAAACTAAAATAGTTTTTTCTTCAATGCGCGACATGGTGGTAGCCCAAGTACACCGGTAAAACGCGAGGACGGTGGTGAAATATACCTACGGCGGCGTAGAGCAGACGTTCCAAATTTTTGTCGGCCTCGTGTGTGGCTAGGAAGTGTGGTTTGGATATTTTTATATTTGACAAGAAAAGAAAGAATAAATGATACAAAAATAATTATTTTAAGTTTTAAAACATTTATTCTACAACAAAAAATACTGATTTATGAATTTGTTTGATGATGAATTTCGGTGTGACGCGACGGCACGACTATGTTTTTTCTACGGAACCCTTTTGACCCTTCCACAATGGTTCCATGGTTCCACAGAACACAATTTATGAAATGCTGGCATAGAGTTTACGAGAATCCGAACGTCTTTATTTTGTCCTGGTCTGCAGAACTTGACCCGGGAAAAGTTGACCGAGTTTCAAGTAGCGTAAATGAATCGTTTGGATATGTGTTTTTAATGTTTTCTTGCTGCACAGGTGGAGCAAAGCTCCTTTCTAAATGTTTGTTTCCCCCAAAACCATATTTAAAATTACTTTTAAAACTCAATTTAGTTTTATTTAACAAATTCAATTCAATTCAATTTCAATCTTAAGTGGCAAAAAGTTCATGGGAAACGGTAGATATAGCATTTTCAATGAACTTGCTGTATGCGAGGTGCCACGCCGCGTTGTTCAATTAGCCCCAAATTCATACAAATTTTCATCACCGAATCAGTCAGAATCAGTACAGAGTTTCGCGCAGTCACAGCCAACCAAGTTGTAGGACTTTTAATGCCTCTTTTGTACGATTTGTAGCTTTCGAGTATACTTATTGACGTTACTCAGGAGCTATCGTACGTAAATCGTACATTTTTGGAAGTATCCCATAAACCTTTTCCGTGGCTTAGATGAGGATTTACCAAAGCTTCTTCTCGATCAGTTGAGCGGTTTGAGCGCCTATTGGCAACAATAAAACAGTGAATTTTGCATTATTTTTGTCTATTATCTTTGAACAGCCCATCTACGAGCATCCAAAGGAGACACAAATGGCAGTAGACCAAAACCTATATAAGACTTCATTTTAACTTGTTTTTGTCTCGTAGAACAACATCTTAAAGTCGTTAGTAAGTCAAAGAAGTGTAGCTTTAAGTACCTAAGTTCTTAAGACGCTAAATTGGATTTTTTTAAAAGTACCTACAACAGATAAAGATTGACAGAGTTAGCCTGTGAATTTTTCTATTGATGTTCTAGTGCGAAGTATGAGTGCGATCAGTGTTTTCGGCAACTCCGATCGAGTGGTTTCAGGTTCAACCGATTGGACAAAGAAATGTCTCTTAAAATATTCTTTTGTGCTCTACTGATCTACTGAACGTCTGGTACTCTGATTGTGCCGAGGGTAGCTTTAAATTCCGGGCCCCTTCCATTTGTCGCCAATAAAACAAAACTAAAATCAAAGCAAACAGCTGACAGAAGTTTAGGGTCCCTTGTGTTTCTCCGCTGCTCCGAAAATGCGCGCGGCGAAAAATACATCTTCAAGCAATAAAATTCCATTTTCTCTATTTAAGATTAGGACTCTGTTCATATTTTTCCATTAATAAAATGAGCTTGTTGTTATTTAAATTTTGCACTTCCTTGCCATCACACACTACAAGTGTTTACATATCAATCCGTGGTGCGAATTACGACTTGTTAAGTGGTCCCAATGGATGATCTATTGATCCAAAGCTGTGTGGATAAAAATAAGATTTTAAGCACCAATTAATGCCACTACAAATCGCCTTAATGGCTCTTCATGGGAACAATAAACTCAGTTTAATGTTTTTCGAATCTAATTTAGTCCATTAATTGAAAAATTAAAAAAACCATACATATTCTGCTTCAGAAGAGTTTCGGTCCGAGACGTTAGTATTTTTCATGCGCAAATAGCTCGAGTTGGTATCTAGAGCATTTTGGGTATTTTAAGACCACAACACTCAGCCTAGGCCGGTCCAATGGCGGCAGAGACAAATCGTTAAAATTCCTCTTATCGTATTTTATGCGCACGGATGCATACTTTAGATTTAGACACGCATCAGCAAGTGTTGTTTTAATTTTAATCTCATATTCTCGGGAACAGCATTAATATGGCTCTGCGAAATAAGGCCCCAAAAGAAAAATGAAATAAGGCCCCAAAATATTTTTTTTATTATTGTTGTAACGAGATGTGAACAGAAAGACGGGTATTTGCTGACTGACTGATTTCTCTTTATTGAGTCTTGAGAGTTAGTTATTACTCATATCATAACATCTCTACCAGACTATTTAGAAGAATAATTAAGTATTTTATAAATATAACTATATACATCTATCGTTATCTATCATTGAAATATTTGTATAAGTAGTCAAGTTTATTAATTAAATTAGGTTAAGGTAATTCAAAATTCACGTGTTAATTGTATTTTTAAATTGTAATTGTTTTGGAATGATTTACTATTATTACGTTGTTTAGCATGTAAATCGCTCAGGAGCTCTCCTGATCCGGTTGGAACGTCGAAGGCTAGCCTCATTGTTTTGAACTGATACTTTTGGCTCTGCAGCTTCCGGTGTAGACCCCTCGTATGCAGACCCCTCCTCGCTCTGCTGGTGCTCTTGAATGGATGGTTCAACGTTTTGCGACGAATGGTTGTCTGCTTGCTTGATAGTTGAAGGGATTTCATCTAATATTGGACGTTGTACATCATCGAATTTGTTTGCTTCGTTCGTTAACACTCTTCCATTGGTAGGTCTGCTTGTGGCCTTGCCTATCCTCCTTAATTGGTCCGCATGTCTCTTCCACACCCGATCATCGTCCAACTTTACGCTGTAATGTAGATTGCCCAAGATTTGTTCTATCGTCCCGAACTGCCACTTGTTGTTTGACATATAGTCCCTTGCTGCCACCCGTTCTCCCACCGAAAATTGTTTTTTTGAAAGTTGACGCTCCGTGGTGCCTTCGACTGGTATGAGAAGGTCAAGTTTTGATTGAATCTGACGACCCAACATCAGCATCGATGGTGATTTACCCGTGGTTGGATGGACTGCTCGCCTGTAAGCAAATAAAATTGTGTTTAAATAAGTGCTCATTGAATTTGTACTGCAATTTGCTGTTCGAATTTTATTTTTAATAGTCTGCACGAATCGTTCTGCAAGCCCATTGGTAGCGGGATGATATGGGGCACCCTGCTTATGTACAATACCGTTCCTTTTTAAAAATAGCTGAAATTCCTTGGAATTGAATTGGGTTCCGTGATCGCTTACGAAAACCTTCGGTATCCCAAAAGATGCAAATATTTGTTCACATTTCGCAATGGTAGTGCTCGTTGTTATATTGGGTATTATGTGCACTTCAGGCCATTTACTGAATGCATCAATAAGTACGAATAAGTATTTGCCCATAAAGGGCCCTGCAAAGTCCGCATGCACCCTTTCGAATACCTTCCTTGGAGCCACCCAACAGTGGACTGGAGCTTCCTTTTTAGGGTCCGCGCGATTAGCTTGACATAGTCGACAATTTGACACCAGCTCTTCAATATCACTATCCATTTGCCTCCACCAACAATAAGCTCTTCCCAAGGCCTTCATCCTCGAAATTCCAAAATGGCCGGTATGTAATTCACGTAGGACTCGTTCCCGCAACTCCTTGGGTATATACACCCGGATACCGCGAAGTAAACACCCGTTTTGAAGGCTGAACTCCGTTTGTGATATACCGAATCTTTTGTTCGGTTCGCATTCACGTCCATATCGAAGACATTCTATCAATGAACTGACTTCTTTGTCTACCTTAGTTTTCGCGCTCAGTTCTGAAACCGTCACTGGCAGATTTTCAATAGCTTCCACCTCCAAAACGTCGATTTCTTCGATGTTTTTATATGTATCCGCACTGGGCAAACGCGACAACGCATCGGCATTGGCATTATCTTGTGACTTCTTCAGTTTTATGTCGTAGTGAAAGTGCTCTAAAAATATGGCATAATGCTGCATTCTTGTGGCTGATAGTGTTGGTAAGCCTTTCTGAGGAGAAAAAATTTGCGAGATAGCTTTATTATCTGTTACCAAGGTAAATTTCTTTCCATAAAGATATTGGTAAAATTTTCTCACCCCAAATATGATGGCATAGGCTTCTCTATCTACCTGACTATAACGCTGCTGTACCTGATTCAGTGTCTGCGAAGCAAACTGCAAAGGCCTCTCCGAACCGTCACCATATACATGGCTCAATACTGCTCCGACTCCAATCGGGCTAGCGTCGACCGCAAGAGTAACTGGCAGCTTAGGGTCGTAGAATACCAACACTGTGTCTGATTGCATTTGCCTTTTTACCTCTACAAATGCTTTTTCACAATCCTTATCAAAACGGAATGGCACATGGTTTTGTAATAACCTGTTCAATGGGTATAAAATTGTACTTAGATTTTTGACGAACCGTCCATAGTAGTTGATAAGACCCAGAAATGCACGTACTTCATCTTTCGTCGTTGGTTTTTTTAACTTTTGTATTGCGTCTATCTTACTCGGCATCCTATGAATACCATTTTTGTCGATGACATACCCACAATACTCAATGCGGTCCTTCATGCATTCCGTCTTGGTCCAGTTTACTCGCATATTGTGACTGTTCAATTTAGCTAACACTTCTTCTACGCGACGGATGTGAGTTGTGTCGTCACCGGCTGTAATTTTGATATCATCCAGGAATACGGACACACCTGGTATGTCCCCAACTAATTGTTCCATAAAGCGTTGCCATTTCGCTGGAGCACAGGCAATCCCATACATCATACGTGTGGGTTGATACAGCCCTTTGTGCGTGCTCAAGGTAAGAATGTGTCTATCATCTGGATGTATTTCCAGTTGAAGGTATGCGGTGGACAAATCAATTTTTGTAAATTTTGTACCTCCTGCCATTTTACTAAACAGCTCCTCGATTGTAGGTAATGGATGCACATCAACCACTAATGCCGGATTCACTGTTACCTTATAGTCGCCGCAGATTCGGACAGCGCCATCTTTTTTGGGCACCACCACGATTGGGGTGGCCCATTCGCTTGTGTCCACCTTAAGTAGTATACCTTCTGCAACTTGGTTTTCCAGTTCACGCTCCACTGCATGCCATAGTGGAAAAGCGATTCGCCTAGCCTTAATAAACCTAGGAGTCGCATTTGGTTTTAAATACAAATGAGCTTGGAACCCCGTAATCTTTCCAGTAGATTGTGCAAATAAATTTGGAAATTTACTCCTAATCATCTTTGGCTCAAAATACTTTTTGCTACATTCTATTTGATTGATGTTACCTGTTGCGTTTATTTGATTACCCAAGATTTTCGTCCAATCCAGTTTTACTTTCCGTAGCCACTCTCTTCCCAGCAACGGTTTTCGGTCGGATCGAACAATATAAATCTTCACGGGAGGACTAGGAGTTACGGTGGTCACCCTACCCCATATATATCCTACGCAATCCAATGGTGTTTTACAGTAACTGTACAGCTCAGTGTCACTTGTGTTGACTTTGAGTCTTGAAAAAAACTTTTTGGCATCCACCAAACTGATAAGTGTAACCGGAGCACCTGTGTCGATTTCAAAATTAATATAAATTCCATTTACTTGCAACTTACAACATATCTTTGACCTATCATTTAGTTCTTTGCCATTGTCTCCAATATGAAAAAGTTCTTCCACCATCAGCGTACTTGAATTCGGTTCTTCTTCTTCGATTTGATTCAATTGCTTGCTCGCTTTAAAACACACTATACGCAAATGCCCTTTTTTCTTGCAAAAATAGCAAACGGTTTCTTTGTGCGAACATTGATTAGCCGTATGCGATGCCTTGCCACAGCGAAAGCATTTTTTTGTTTCTTCATTCTTACCCTGAATTTTTTTATGTTTACCGTACGTTTTGCTGTGCCGTTTTCCTTTGTTTTTTCCTTGAATTCTGCTAACACTGGAATTCTCGCTCTCTCCTCCATATTGGTGCATCTCGACTCCTCCCCTTTCAGCGCTCTCATAAGCACTTGCTGTATTTACCGCATCATCTAGTGTTAATATTGTTTTTTCCAACAACCGGCTTTGAATTTTTTGATTGCGTAGACCAAATACAAACTGATTCCTAATCGCCGTGTCTAAATGTGCACCGAAATTGCAGCCCACCGACATTCTACGTAGGGCAATGAGATATTCTGAACAATTTTCTTCCATCTTCTGCTTCCGCATGTAAAATCTATAATTCTCTAAGATCTCATTAGGTTTTGGATCAAAGTGACCCTCTAGAGTTTCTACAATTTCTGCATATTCAATTCCTTCTGGTGTCTTCGGAAGCAACTTGTCACATAAAACATCATATGTCTCCGCACCCATATAATGTAGGATGAGCTGACGGCGTTTTCTTGCGTCACTGTTGTACAAATCCATAGCAGTTTCCAGGCGTTTTACCCAGCGAGCCCACGAAGTAATTTTTGGATTAAACGAGTCAAAATTAAACACCGTCGTTTGCACCTGTTCGACTATGACATTTCTATCTTCCCTACTAGTCATTGTAATGTACTAGGTATATTTAATTTTACTTGTACTGTAAAAAGCTAAATCAAATTAGTTTGCACACGTGCAGTTATTCTCTCGTCGCCAACTGTTGTAACGAGATGTGAACAGAAAGACGGGTATTTGCTGACTGACTGATTTCTCTTTATTGAGTCTTGAGAGTTAGTTATTACTCATATCATAACAATTATAAATTGTTACCCTTCCGATATGGAACGCGTATGGGGGGGCATGCTGCCCCCTGCAACCCCCCTGCTTGGGTTTACTGTTAGATTACGGGGTGGATGCGAGGTTGAGTATGTAAAAAGTTCCTTTAATCTAAACTAGACTAAACAATAACCATCTAGTCTTAGACAGTGTTGCCACTAAAAAAAACAAATCCGGTCAAATCTGACCGAATAGCCGATTATTATTTTTTTAAATTCGGTCAAAAAAATCCGGTCAAAAGTTGAAATAAGAATTTTTTACCATAAGTCCGGTTAAAAATAGAATTAGTCATATATTTTTACGAAAAATAGAAAACAAAAATTAACTGATGTTATAATATACCTATGTAGTTTATTTATTTTTTCAATCTAATATTAAACCTAATAAAACCAAAATCAAACAATTCATTGAAATTCTTTGCATCACAACATTTTGCATTTTTGCAGAACAATATACTTTCAATCTAATTCAGTCTTAAAAAATATTGCTAAATGTATACATACTATTAGAAAAAATGTATGTTTATAAATTATAATATTATACATAAACTAGCTGACCCGGCAAACTTCGTGCCGCCAAAATTTGTTAATGTAATGAAAATGATAATTCCGAGCATGCACAATGCATTTGCTAATATATGTAGTTTTGTCAATTAAAGTTCTTTATTCAAAAGTCATATTAAATGCAATATAAATAAATGACGAATAGCAATGTTTATTTTTTTTTTAAATCAAATGGCAATGATTTTGACGTTTCGGACAACCTTCCGCTTTTTCACTAAGTTGACCATGTGAGAAACATGGGAATTCAATATTGGTGCCACAAACGCACAAACGTCCATCGATTATCCTTGCAGCAAATTATTTGTCATAGTGAAAGCGAGACGCACGGGAAATTTAAGTCGCTTAAGTACGAATGGAAAATCGTTCTGAATAAGCGGAATCTGCGGAATGAGAATTTGAATTTTCCCCTCAAAACCGTCGTATGACATTTTGTTCCAGATCCTTCATTATCAAATCCAACGCGTTCCGTTACAAAACTTCGGTGCATTGAACTTGCGAAACAAAATTATAACTGAGGCCGTATCCTCGAAATGAACTTCCTTCTTTAAAACACATTGATCATCAGTTTTCTTATCACCAAACCCGTTCCATTGCATAGTTTTGGCTGGTTTAGATTTCGAACCATGATGACTACCGAGCAACCTTGAGTTGTAAATTGTGCGGTGGTAAGCCAGGAATATCCAAGGAGTATACAGATTCAGTTGGATAGTTGGTTGCCAATAGATTTGAATGAATGCAAATTGCCTACCAAGGATCTGATCCTGAATTAGAAAGTTTAAGCCATCCACATTTTTATTCTTAAATGTCGCTTAAATGCCGCTAAAATAACTCGCTTACTCAACCATTCGTTATTTTTTTGGTTAGCAATGATGTTCGGGAATACTTTGTTGATATGCTCGTCTTTCGATGAGATAAAATTGCAAAAATTCGAAGTAGGTAAAATCAATCCGCTCAATTCGTCGATATCAGGAACACGGCCGTTACCGATAGTCAGCAATTACTTCGAAAAATCTGGAGCAGATTGATCGTTCAGCAATGCAACTCTCATGTTTGCTATCAGCTGACGTTTCTCACATAGCGCCACAGATTTGATGATTTGAGGCAAGCAAAGTCGGATCTCTTACGAACACTACATTCATTTGAACTAATGTGTCTAATCCCAGCCAATCATATTCAAAAGTTACTTCAGTCTTGTTTGAATGCACATTGCACAACCCCAGTCACAGTTTGGTGGGAGCATTCAAATGAGTTATGAGACTGCCGCGTGGTCCTGGATCCCCTGTATTCTAGGATTATTCACAGTGAATTGGTTTCTGTATGAAATTGTGAGCGTGTTCGTTAAGTGTGGCCACGTTTTATTATAGAAATCTTTCTTTCTTTGTGTCTATTCATAGAACAATAATATTTTTTCTATATCAAAAAAGGTTGTTCCGGTTAAAGAATTTTTTGTTTCGGTTGAAAATTCGGTTAGACCGGATTAAGTTTCCTTAAGCGGATGAGTTCTATCAAATTCTGACATTTTTAAATAAAAGACATTTCAAAGTTAAGTAGGTATTTGAAGAAACATATTTTGCTGAGACCATTGAGCTTTTGACCGGATAAATTGTTTTTGGACAGTTCCGGAGGGTCCCGGCCGTATGGCAACCCTAGGTTCAACCTCCAGTTAAGACTTTATACACCTAATCATTTTTTTTACTGCCATCGAAGTAAGTAAGAAAATGGTAGGTGCCTTCCATTTGTTCCAAGAGTAGCTCACTTAAACTAATAGTCATATGGGAAGTTAGGCCTTAGTCCTTGTTGTGCCAAGTATTTATTTATTCAATACAGACTTCAAATCTAGAAGCTGATCGACTAGAGAGTCTTTAGCTTATTTCTTTTATATAGTGTAAAATGGGAATATTTTGTCGGTTGTGGATTTATGGGTTGTGACAACCTGCCTTGTTAGGTCTACTGAAACAGTATAGTACATGAATTTGTCTGCAAGAGAACCCGCAATTTTGAGTGTCTCCCCTTTTGTTATCCATCAAAATATTTCCGCTGTCCTAGAAGACAAGTGGGCCAAGCGCTTTATTTTTTTTTTTATTTTTAGCCTTAACATTCCTACCCTCAATTATCCAAAACGTGGTCAGTAGAGTATGCTGGAAGAGTTTCTGAGCAAGATCTTGTGGGTCCAATTAGTAAGTTCTGTACATTTAGAAGTTATAAATGTTAAAGATTTGTGTGCAAAATTTATTACCCATTGCTGACTGAACTAACGCTTTGTCGACCTATGAAAAATCTCTCCCTGTGAAGCTGGAGCCTTTTTTTTTATTGTCTTTTTGCTCTGTGAAAGCCATGTTTGGTCTTCTTTGTCGTCTCGAACTTGGGACCTGCAATTCAAATATCGACTTAATGTTGTCTTGGGTCATTTTATGCCAGGAAGTGCCGTACACTCACTTTGTATTTGTGTGCCTAGCTTAGCTTCCTCTGGTTCACAGGTAACATTCTTTATAAGGCCCATCTTCCCTATACATGCTATCCGAAGGTTTTAGGTTTTATGTCGGCAGCGCTACCGCTTTAATTTTCCTTGACTCATGCCTAAACTTTTCTCTGAGCTGAACATGAACAGGTAGCCACAGCTATTGTCATCTAAGCCATAAGTTGTTCCATGGTTGACCATTTACTTAGCCATCTTTGAAGTTGACCCTTGCCTCGCAATGGAGTTCACATTTTCATTGCCGTGGATCCTTTTGTGTACTCTCCTAAGACTCAGCTGTGCTACTTAATTTTCAAATAAACAGACTTTTTCAATTTAATAGAACTAATATAGAAAGGGAAAGAGATATATTTGTCGAAGGGGAAGTCGATGGGAAAGGGTAATATTTCGTCATTGAAAGTCACATCTAGAGCAGAGTTGTAGGTGCATTCCAAAATAAAAACAAATCCACTGCTAAAAATATGCACACTTTTCGCTCCTCGCTAACAGATTAATTTTTGTCTTTCAGATTTTCAACCGCAGTCACGGAAACTATTCAAACTTTACAAGCACTTCATACGGTATGTAACTTTTTTGTCTTCTTTTAATCACTTTATAGGTATACAAAAGTTTCTAAAGAAAAGGTTGTACACAATCCTGCAAATTTTGTATTTACAACAATTTTACGATCCGATGACACATATGACAACAATTTAGCGCAGCCGCACACGGTAATCTTCTGTTGAGCATAAACGAAAGATATATACCTAACTTTGTCTTGGAACTTGAATGTTGGACCACCATGAAAGCTGCGGGACCAAATGTTCTTCTGTGAGGTAGAGATTATTTTTTTTCCCCCTGAGAACAACACATATCCCAAAAAGATCAGCAGGTAGAGTTCACGAAAAAAAAAAGAAGACAATCCTCAACTCAAGTGGTCATATGTCAGAAGCAAGACTTCATATCCAGATCCAGACTAGACGCAGTTCCGCCCTTTCGCCAGTTTAGATGCTTATTCTTTTCTCAGAACAAATTTAGAGGTCGCAACTTGTGCATAAAAATGGCGGCAAATTTACTTACCTCGACTAACTAAATCTCGATTGACAAACGCGAGAAATTGAGATTTTTGGGGAATGTCGCCTGGCGGAATTTCAATTCAAATTGTTTTGCGGTTCTGCTTGTATGAAAAAAAAACAAGTCCAAACAAAAGACGCACCAAATTAAGTTACTCTTGATCGTAAAATATATTTTATTCGCTGTCTTGTTGTTTTTGTGTTAAGTTGATTCAGACGGGGCAGCCTCTTAATTAGGAGTCTTTTTTCTTATTTTATTTTGTTCTTTTTTTTCTTTTTTTTTTATGCGTGTAATTTATGTGACTTTTTGCATTAATTTAATTAAACCGAAATAAATATGGAAGAATGTGGAGATTTTCGCTGAAGATAAAGAACATTGGTGGAGGGAATTTTACACAGACTGAGAGAGGGTTGGAGAGGGCATCTTAGATGCGCTACTGAACTTCGTAATTAAGAAAAAGTTGTTGTCTGAAATTGACTGGAAGCAATTACCAGAGCTTTCCTACTTGTTTGTGTAAAGATGTCAGGTACTGCGTTTATTTTTAAACTTGAGCACCCATGGTGCTTGAATGTGTTCGGTTTGCTGTGGGTTGGACAAAATACCCCTCGCTCGGATAGACTGCACCCACCAGTTACAGTTATTAAAAAAAAAACGTCCTCCAGCATCAACCAAGAATAACAAAACATCAAATGTCACTCCCAACATGAAGTTACGTGTGCATTTGGCTGACATAAAGGTGTAGTCTTCTGGTCATGTCTCGTCACTTATAAAAGCATCACTCCATCGGCATCGCCGTCTTCATCACCGTATGTTGGGGGTATAAAAACATCAATAAATAAAATAAGTACTATGTGTGAGAAAAAAAAAACATTAAGTATCCTTACAACCGATGCACGATGAATGAGATGGCGATGAAGACGACGATGACGACGACGACGACGACGACGACGACGAAGTAGATGACTCTCCTCGCTTAAGTACTGTGTTCCGCCAGCTCAGGCAAGAGCAAGACGCTGTTGGCTGGCCAGAAGGGATTCCGATTCCGTTCGGTGGTAAGTGTATCTGTATATGCTGTGCTGCTGATACTTTCGAGTGGTATGCGGTAAATCGGAAGTTAAAATAGGTAATAAAATGCCGCAATAAAAATCTATGAATGACACATTAAATCAATCGCCGAAAATCACATAATAAAAGAGCGTGCGTGTGTGTGAGAGCGAGTGCTTGTCTTACTGGCGAGCTGTGTTAAGTTAAAGTGAAGCCGTATACAAAGCCTGTGTGCGTATACAGTCGGTCAGTTGTAAAGTGGTTTGAATTGCGGTAAGGACAAGTACTTATAGTCGTTAAGTGTCCTGTCTCACTGTGGGAAATGTCTTCATAATTTTAAGGCATTTGGTCAAAGACAAATGTTGTCACAGGAAACTTCTTTATATAGGCATGCAGAAGAAAGCATTTTAAGGAGGCACTTTACAAATGGCAAATCTTCCCTGCGTGGGAAACTTTGATATCAGGTCGAGCTTGTTTGGAAAATATTTAATAAATTTTTCGGCGTTTTTGTTCGACTATTTAGAAATTATTGTGGCGGGAACTAAGGCCAAAAGAGCAACTATACAAATACATATCCACAAGTAGGTGCCCCCATCTATATTTTTCATATTTTTAAAATGAAGGAACAGCTCTATCTCTAAGCTAATACGCTCCTCGCAATGTGATCGCAATGTTGAATGTTAAATCTGCAACCTCCACCCAAAAGAAGAACCGATCAATTTCATTGGAACCTATAATCATTTTAATAAATAAATAATTGGCTTAATAGCTCGTAGGGGACCCTAGGCCTAGCTTCTCCCAGCCATTCGTTTTGTGTGAGTTTTTCATTTTTGGAACGATTGGAAGGGATCTACAATTTTATGCCGATTCCAAACGGCTAATTGAGAAGCTCCTTGAAGACAGATATACTGTCGGATGTTAGACGTTCGCGTGAGGTGGCGCCCGAAGAAGAATCATAAGTTGGAATTTGGGTTTTTCCAGGATTCGAACCTGGAAACCCTCGCTTAGTAGTCTAACTTCTAACACACTGCCTACTAAGCCACTGCACCGATCCTCATTTGCGGGGGTAAAATCTCTTCACAACCTGTCGAACTGTCAAGTATTCAAAATGGTTACAACTGTTTAGCTGTTCTTATTTCGGCTTTAAAACAGCCTGGAATTATTGTAAACAATTTTGAACAAATGACCTCTTTTTTTATTTTTACGATTTTGCTTGATCGTACTGATATTCATTGGATCTTCGGAAAATCGGTTTTAAATTTAATAGTAAAACTAAGATCGCGATGCAACTTTGTGACTTTTATTCTTCTGTTTTTGGACAGTATTATTGTGACCTTCCTTAGGTAGCTGAAGCTTCTACAACCACTAAAGAGATTTCATGTAGGTATTAACCGGAATTTAAGAGCTGTGAGCTTCATCGATCTCTGAGGTGACTGCAAAAGCTACGTATAAAGGTCTTGTAAAGCTTCCAATAGGCTATAATATCTACCAACGTAGGCTTCTTGTATGTGGGTATCAAAATATTTTTAAAATACTATGTCAGATACTTTTTTTTTGGTCTACAAACTCCCTGATGAGGTTTTATCTCTTCTCTGTAAAGAGTAGTATTAATTTTCTAAGACAGCCTCCGATGCGTGTGCCAATTAGACCTCTGGAGAGATTCCACAGCTCTGTATACGGCTATTGTAGCAGATTGTTGGGTCCCGTACCCGTAGTCATATTACTGATAACATCGCAGCTTACTCTTGGTTGTAGTTAGAAGTTAATGTACCCCTATGAAATAGAGGTGGCTAGTTTCAGGAGTTTAAAAAAACCTGTTCACACCTTATATATTGAGGCACCAGTCCTCGCATTGATGGTCAATCATCATCATCTGGTCATGGTAGTCACCTTTTTGGTATTTGGGATTTGGCAAAAGCCCGATACATAGCTTACTCTATATACAGACAGCTCCTGTCGCAGTCAAATCGTGCAAACTATAAAGGCTTTCCTTGGAATACAGAGGTTTTTGATAGAAATCGTTTTCGGGATAGGATTCCTTATGATAACTTGTCATTTAAGGAAGTTGTTGCGGTTGGGGTCAGTACTTGTACTCAGGCATTTGCAGACGTCTTTCCCATAACAGCAAAAGGGGGTATGCGGTATGCCCGTTGTTAAAGCAGGTACTAACATAAAGATACCCAGTAATTTAGTTGACCATTCTTCAGAACGATGAAAGAATTGGTTCGACGGGACATACTATGTTCTCTGTCGCCTGTTACCCTAAACACTCTCTACTATGAACCATCAACTGCAATACTTGCCACCCTTAAAGCATTAAAGCAAGAACAGCCTCAAACCGAGATGGAGTCCCGCAGTGTTTTGCACTATTATATGCAGTAAGTGGTAGTTCTGAGCTAAAGCAAATAAGCTCTAAAATGAACGATAACACTGTCTGGGATGACTCACAAACAAAATTTGGATTTTATTTCTGATTTTTGTAATTCAGAAAGCTTCGCAGAATAAATTTACAAAAGTTCATATAGTTGCATTCAGAATAATCTAAGCTTTCAACCAAAGCAACGATATACAGACAAAGAGGTGGAAGTCAAACATTCAATAGAGCTTCTCAATTTAGCAGAACCGCGAGGATTGCCGTCACAAAAGTTCAATTTAATTTTAGAAGTAGGTAGAGCTATTAGGCAGCCTTAAACATTATAAAGCAGTCTGCGATAATAGGTACTTCTATACTCTCGCATGCATTTATTCATGCTTTCTAGGTCCATTTATGTAGCCTCGTGTGTTAGGACCATACCTTTATTAAGGGCAAATTTAATATCCGCACTACGAAGTATCAACGAATTTTTAAGACTCCCGAACGGATCCTTGTCAATAGTAAGTACAGTGGGGATGTATAAGTACCTATACATAGGTCGTTCTTTAGCTTGGAAGGTTGACGGAGCGAGACGATTGACTCTTTGTAAAATGTCCCACTGTAAGCTGTTGTTTGATGTAAACTAATATTAGATAGATAGACCCCCTAAAAAATTGTTTCTACTCACATATTTCTACAAGTCTCGAACTAAAACGAACGACCCATCTCTCGGGAGCATTATGAAACTATACGAGTATCTTTTATGAACTCGATGGCAAACACTTGTCGCAAATACATTATCATCGCTGACAAACAGTGGAACATCAGATAAATATCCCTTTCCGTACAAATGAATATCCACAGCGATTCCAATTTAAATTGTGGATGGGACCGGACCAACTTTTCTAGATTGAAACAAATAAACCGGCCCGATGGCAGTGGGCACTTAAGCCTACAACTTGGTTACATCCAAAAGGCCAGACCAGCACCCAAATGTAAGGCCCTTACGAAAAACACACTCGCACAAAGAGAACTCGAACTCATCTCCATATGGCGTGAACGCCCTAAAATAGCTAATTCAGTTCGGATACACAAAGAAAAGATACAAAAAAAGAAGGAAAAAAAAAAAACATCGAAATGCATTAACGAATGTGTCGCGCTGCTGGTTCATTCGCCCCAAAACGATGATGATAATGATGACTCTTTTAGAATTCAACACCAGCATCGCGGATAATGGACAAACCGCAGCAGACTGCCAGCGAGTGGTATAGGTATAGGTGCATGCATCGTGCACGCTGCATTTATTAATTGAAATAAATTCCACATTTTATGGCATTTTATACAGCGTTTCGGCATTTCTTTTATATATATACATTCCCCACAAAACGACGAGAACCGACATCGTGATGTCTTTTGGTTTGCTCTGGGAGATGGCGGTACCTAGATCTGGGAATCGTTCGTTGTATCTTTCTTCTTTTCTGTGTCCACCAACCAATAGTAGTGGCAAACCCCTCTCTCGTGATAGTAATTGAGACAAAACAGGTATTTGCTTTTTGTTTCACTAATGTATCTCTGAATCTTCTCATAGATACCTACACAGTCCGGCGAAACACCATGTGCCTACAGCTATGTCGGAGAGTAGTCGACTAGTCGACGAAAAAGAAGGCAAAGCCAGAAAAAGGCACACAACAATGGAAACAAACGAATTCGTTGACGTTTACGGAAATTTATACGAAACGGGCTTATGACTACGAGTCCACTTGTCCAGTCGCGTCCTCTTGTATTTCTTGCTGTTGCCTCGTCCCCTCCGTTTCTTCAAGGAAAATTGATAAAGTCATCAAAAAAATTGTGGTACCGGTGTCCAGAAGAGAAATTTATGATATTCGGGTCCGACGACAGTGGATACGTTATACGATTCGTGTCGGGTAAGTTTCACATCCCCTATCAACCTGATGAAATCTCGCTGATAAGTTGAAAGTAAGAAACACATAAAACTGAAAGGAAGATTGTTTTTTGTGTTGAAAAAAAAAAAAAAAAAAAAAACTGGAAATAATTTCAGAGACAAAAATGTCCGCGCGTTGACAGGTAAAATTCATATTTCTCCTCCTCCTCCTTCTTGTTGGTTTATAGGTACCCGTGCGCTTGAGTGTGTAAAAATGGCGTTTGGTCAGGTGGTTTCTGATGATTAATGGACGTTTCGCTACACCTGACACGATTAAGTCGGACCGGAGATTGATATATACCATTAGCCAGCTGCTGATGCTTGGAGTATATAAATCTTCTTCGGGAATTGTTGAGAATAAGAGCAGCAAGAAAAATTTTCTTCCATTTGATCAGACTAAATCACTTTGTCTGACAGATTTTTGCCTGTAAAAGTAACCCAACTGATATAGGTATATTAAATCCTAAGGAGGTCTGTTCCCTTACTTTCTGGTTTAATATTAGCATAAAATGTCACATTTCTCCATCCGAGAGAATTCGTTCACCGAAATGTAATAGAACCAAAAAGAAAGGAAACGCTTTGAACCACAAATTTGAATTTTTTCTAGGCGGGAACATTCAAACATCAGAAAAACAAAGCACATATTTATATTTAATACTAAGATTTAAATGGCTTTTACTGCAGAAATTAAAAAGGTCAATTCTTTTGCTTCTTACATCTATTTTAATGCTTTACAAGCACAAAATTTGAACGATTTGACAACCATCTGTCAGAAATAACCAACTAGCCCAAAGAAATTTCTTGGGGAAATATTTTTTGTATAGGGGGGGAAATGTTTGGTTCTCTCTTTTTTCTTTTGACTTTCTTTTGCCCAACTTTTGCATAGAGGAACGAACTTTGACTAAATTTGACTAATGTTTCGAATGCATTATCGTTAGGGAACAGACCTATACTGTATGATCCGATGGCTTTAACTAGGTTGGAGCATTCAAAAGAAAATACTGTTGGTGCAACAGATTCTTGAATCTTAAGCTTGTCAAAACCGAGTTTTTATTTTTTGGGACGAAAAGTAGTTGGAGCCTTTGAAGATATGGAAGCTTTCCTCCAGATCCGTACACTTTTAATATCAACGTAGCCGCGTTTCAACCACCAAAATTACGACCTGCTTTCGCTCCTGGTCCTTACCATAAGGGCGCACGGGGCCCATGCACAGGGCCCCATCCTCACGTTGACCCCGAATGACCGATATATTCAATTAGACTATATATATATATTTTTTTATACTGGTAGCTTGACAAATAAATTCAATTAATTTATGGGCATTGCTAGTGAATATATGGCAACTGTGACAAATCAATGACATTACCTATGCCAAGTTCAATAGAAAACTTGCTATTGTCAGGTAGGAAAATATGAATTTCCCCATTTCGCCAACTAAAATATCAATCAGACACCAGATAAGTGTATTTTTATCTTTTTTTTCTTGGAAACTTCGAAATCTATAAACTCTTATTACCTTAGAATTTTAGTTTCGGTTTATTCTAAATATACTTCCACCAGTATGAAAAATTTGGTTTGTTTTAACCTTCAACTTACCTATTGAACATTTTTTTTTTAGAATTTTAAGGTTGAAACTGAAGTTTATAAACATCTTTGTCCGATTATATTCGGCCCTCGGTGAAAAATATCGTTGAAAACATTTATTTATTAACTGACGAAATTAGTTTTCGTGTTAAATCTGCGGAAAAATATATTTGAGCCCCTGAAACCCCTGACAGAAATTATTTTAGCCTCTGAACCTTGCCTTTGAAAATTGCATGTTATAGTGCTGACCCGTGCTCGCGTTGCTTCTCATAGTTTTAAGAACATTTAAAAAAATGGGTTAGTAAAAAAAAACGTTTTATTCATTCTCTGATTTGAATTTCCAATAGGTCTCCAAATTCTTCCGTACGCAAGGCCCTCGGCATGGATTGAGACGGCACTTCGTTTGGATACTGAAAATATGATTTAAAAAGACAAATTTTTTCAAATCAATTCTCTACAAAGGTTCCAACGGCTCTTAATATTGATGATGTTGTTTTTACTTCTTTTAAAAACACGCATCTTACAAACTGCTGGAGTAACTTTTTATTAATTAATCCGTTGAAAGCTGAAACCTCACTGACTCTCTCATCATCTTCACAAGATATCATTATAGGTACCAAGAATACCTATGTCCATAACGAGAGAGTGAGATGGCTATACATTTATACGACATATCAATATGTGCAGTGTGCACTCCACGTACGTGACGAGGTTTTATCTCATATTTTCAGTTGTTTCAATTGGTGATTCCCGTAGCTCTGTTGAAGTTTCAGAAGCTACAATATTAGGTACTAGCACGAGGGATAACACCCTTAATTTTGGGCCTCAAAGCCACGAAATTAGCAGTTTATATGGAGGCAGAAAAAAAAGAGAATCTGATCAGTTTAACTTTTAGAATGATATATCTAAGGCTGCTTCCACACCGGATGGAACAAAACGGCTTAGACAAACAAAACTGTTTTTCTGTGTGTTTCTGAATTTTATATACACACATTTAGGTACGCGCGCCCACACTGAATAAGGCAAAACAAAGCAAGAAAACTTAATAAAGCGTTTTGTTCCATCCAGTGTGTAGGCTCCCTTAGTCGTAAGTGTTTAGGCAGGAGCTGTACGGGCGACGAGGAGGAGGAGACTATTCTTCACCTTCTCTGTACGTGTCCAGCACTGTCATTCCATAGAAAACTATACCTCGGAGAATATTTCGTCGACAATCTCAGCGAACTCGCAAACATAGGAATAAACTGCCTCCGTCGCTTCATTCTTAGCTCCGGCTGGTTCAACGGGTAGATAAGGAGAACATCGATCCTGTGGTATCACAATGGGCCTACTTTGGCCTAAGTGTGGCTGCACTTGAGGCGGCTACTACTCTAACCTAACCTAACCTAAGTGTTAAGGCTCCCTCGATAACCTTGTCAGAGTCTGAACAATTTGTCTTTCCCGTAAGTCATCCGTCACTAAAACCAATCCTTTTTCATTTACTCGTACACATACGTCAAAAATTGTGCCCATACGGTATTCCAATAATAAATTAGTAAAAAATGTATTTACTTAAAGCACACGTTTTTATGTTAAAAAAAAAGAAAAGAAAGAAGTTTTTGAGAACAAAAAATATAAGTACAGTGGTGGTCCAGTATAACGAATGATGTAATGTCCAGGTATATTCGTAAAATCGAAAAATTCGTAATATCGAGAACATTTTACTTTTACGAAAATGTACAATTTGTTTCTTTCATTAGTGTTATTTCATTTATTCATAAAGTTAAACAAAAAACAAAACTTTTCAAAGAAAAAAGGAAAAAAGTCTGCATGCTATCATTCATTTTTCAAAAAGAAATCACCAATAAACGTTTGCTTTCGGGAACTTTGAACGCAGCAATTTACAGGTTCATCTCACACAAATCGAATGGTTGTGAGAAGCTAGGCCTAGGGTCGCTCCGGACCTGTTGCGCCAACTATTTATTTATTTATTTTATTTTACAGGTTTTTCTTGAAGACTACTAAGGTAAAAATATTTTGGAATGTTCAACGTTGTTTTCTTCGGGCCATTTAATACACGTGTTGAAATTCTCAACCGCATCGGTATGTTTTACTTTCTCAACAGAGTTTGGACCCATTTCTAAGGAGCTAGCAGTTTCATCATTGTCAACATCAATAACATCGTTTTTTTTTTTTTAAATGTGCTGGTACGACTATCTTCTGCAAGAAACATTTCAGCATTGTTCCAAGATTCCAAGTCCTCTGCATTGAAGTCAGCCTAAAGTACAGTTATGTAGTCTAATTTATATAAAACAATACATTAGCTTTTGAAAGTGATTCTAACCTCTGGGAAAGAGTTTTTTTTTGGACAAAAGTCAAAGTATTCGTTACTACGACCATTAAACTGACATAGGCACATATTTCTTTACTAAAGGGGGACCCATTTTTTTCATACGTTATAAAGACATAATAATGAAATTGAAAAAGTGTACGTTAAATCGGCATTCGTTATACTGGACCACAACTGTTTTTTTTTTTCACATTTCGTAAAATAGAGAACTTCTGTTTAACAATTAATTTTTTTTTATAAGAAAAATCGCATATTATGACTTCACTACAAAAGATGGACAGCACCTATTGGAATATTTTCCAATGAGAACGTATTTATACTTTTTTACGGTTACAGTAAAATCGTATGCACTACGGCAAAGCAAAACAAAAATATTTTTCTTTCTAATGACGTACGTGCATACGATTAAATAGCGTTACCTTGAATTTGTAGGCGCACATAAGTCAAAACAATACTGAACAAACCTTTGAAGTTTGATAGCGTACGTTTTAGGACAATAGGACTTTTGTCAAAAAAATTCTTAAATAAAAATTTGCTTAAATCGCATGGAAAATTTGACGCAAATGCCAAGTTTTGACCTTTACGTCACAACAATACGTGAACTTGATGAATTTTGTGGATATACGTCAAAACAATTCTGTATACCTTTGCAATTGAAAGAGATAAAAGATTTGGAAATAGCTACGCCGAAAACAAAAGTCTGCATACCAAACTCAAAAAGTGAATTTTGGCGTTTACGGTAGGTAACTCAATATTAGGGCGACGATATTTATTCAACTTGTTCTCGTGACATCTCCATTTTTATTGATGTAAGATAAATTCAAAATTATTTACATAGGTATTCGAAACACATCCTTAATTTTCTATATTTATTTTTCTATGCATGTGATTTGTTTGTTATTCGAAAAGAACTTTTACAAACAATTTCGATAGTTATTATGCTAAGTGTCTCATCATTGGGTGAATCCTTCGTCAAAGTTATTTTATGTTCACTTTCATAAATTTTCTTCTTCATAAAATATTCATATCACGCCTTGACAGTTTTTCGTCTGTTGTTTCTCTCCCATTTTCTCCTTGAAAATATCTCTTCTTTTTTTTTCGTTCGAAAAAAGAACACACTTTATGTAGTAAATATTTTTTTTTTTCTACATGGTAGAGTATACCTATATTTAAAACACCCCACTCTGTTTCTATATAGAAAAAAAAAAAAAAAAAAAAAACAAACTTAGGGAAAATATAAAGAAGAACAAAATATATATGCCTGATAAAGAAAAGCTATCATCACGAGACCAAGCGAGGGAAAATAAATAAATAAATGAAAAACCCCACTGAATGTGAAAATAGGGAAAACTTTTGTTTTAAAGACAACAGCCGTGCGGATGGATATGATATGTGTGTGCTGTGGCAAAATGGTGGATGTAATCGTATCTTAAGGTTGATTTTTTTTTATCATTTTCTTCCTCATACACCCCTCAGTTTGTGTAGCCAAATTGTACTATGGTTACTATGTGTATATCTAAAGAGGGAGGCATACAACAAATTTTGTTTAAAATTACTTTCACTCCCCCAGGGGAGCTGTTCCTATAATTTCTGACTTCCACTTAGACCTGTGCTTAGAAGTTCATTCTCTGCCTATAGTGATGTTGTTATCGGATTTAAAGTGCTGACGGAGAAGGCACATGCGGGCTGTGCGCCTGAAGAGAAATATGCGTTTTATTGAACTTACTTAGGCGCAACTAAAAATGCTGACAGATATGATAGCGGCCGGCAATAGTCCTTGTTGGAGGGAGAAGCAATATGTCGTTAAAATATCTTAGTCGTACCTACTGACAACTGCGACATGTTTCTGAATTTCCTGTGCAGAGGTTGAAAAATGAGAACTCAATTCGACAATATCACAGATAACTTCGTTCTGTACAAAATTGTTCAAGTGAATCGACGTTATACTCTGACAAGCTTCAGGCTCAATCAAATTGTTCTACTGGAGACCAGCTAGATTGTGGCAACTTTCAGCTTTGAAATACCTAACATCACTGCTAGTTGAAGTCTGCAATTTATCAAGTCGACGCGACGTATTGAGAAGGAAACGAATCTATATTCTTCCATTATGTGAAATTTCGGTGTCCTCTGGGGGTTTTAAAGGCTCAGTTAATGTAGGACTTAATGGCGAATCACGCTGTAAAATTTTAGTACTCGGGGTAAAGTGGAAGCGATTCTCTTAAACACAATTCGCAGCCTTTAATTTGAATTTTATTACATCGAAGTTTTTTATCCGAATTACATTTCGGAAGCTTGAGTTTCCAAATGATGGATCCAAAGTCGTCCTTGTTGTCGTATTAAATATGCACAATTGACCAGAAATGAAAGTCCAGACAAGGAATGAGGTATCGGGTTAGATGCCTCAAGTAACACACACTAAACCTTAACCCTGGTCCACAATTTTGTCAGTGGCGCACTCAAAAACTCACCACTCACCAGCTATGCGTTGCTCAGCAGTTTTCCTTTAAGCTGTTCTGCATTGCGGTATCTATAGACTGTAAATTTAGTCGTTGAACCTTCTCCTTCTCCAACGATACATATCTTGGCTGAATATAAGCCGAAGAATCTTGGTTTCGAATTGTCTGGTATCCATAGCAACGTGATAAATTTTGTTGGCCGGAAACAATCAAGTTCCATTGACTATATACTGAGTTGTGTCATAAATATTTCTAGACCATACCCATTAACGTACCTAAAGTCGTTTCGAGAAGGTCAATGTCTTGGCAGGGTAAGTACAATTCAGCGTTATGTCTTAACATTTGGTACTTGTGGACTCTGAATCTGAACATGTGAGGGCTTACATATTATGAAGGCCTGGGACTTATTTTGTTTAAGTCTTTGCAGAAAAGTCTTTCGCAAATAACAATTCCGTATCCAAATAGATCCCGGTCACACTGTTTTTCAGCTTCCTTGGGCTTCCCCTTACCCATCTCAGCTCATACGACATGTGACTTTAATATGCGCCTTGTACCAACCCGGCGTCGCAAATATAATTACTCGGTTGCACACGGTATATTTAGGACCCATACAGAGGTCTATGTGTACATTCACAGCTTGTTGTCGTTACAACTTTTTCCAGTACCAAATAAGAGGTTGAAGCCAATAAGAGTTTGTAAAACCCAAAACCCCCGTTTGCCATTCCAGCGGCAGCCTAGTGAATCCATCACTGATGAACACCGACTCTATTAGGTCTAATTACTTTTGATGGTTGGTGAAAATTTAAACCAAAGACCGGTTACTAGCCAGCAAGTATACGTACTCCCATATGGCCGGCGTCGATACGAGTAGGTAAGATTGACTTCGAGTGAAAAAAAATAAATTCCACGTTCTGCTACATCTTGTTGGCTTTAACTACAATCAACTTGCCTTCTTGACATTTACGACTGGCAAGAAGAAAAACCCCTTCCGCGGTTATACTCTCCTTTTAAAATGCGGCTATAGTTAGAGATTTTCCTGTACTCGTAGCAACACACATCAATTTTTCCATTTCCCACTTTCTTCAGATGAATCCGTTGAGTGTAATTACCGTCAATCTGTTTCCACAAGAGTCATCTACAAACGGAAACTATAAGTATACTATATAGGAAAAATGTGAAAAGGGTTTACCTGCCTCTTTTACAGCTCAACCATGTCGTTGATCTCCATTCCCGTTTTTCGTAAAAGGGAAATAAATTAACGGTGCGTTGGCTACATTGCGTATTGTTTAAATGGACGTCTGCATATATTCGACCATATCCGATGACCAAAGCTGAAAGATATTCCACCGTGGCCGTACTAATAACAAATTTTAGGCTCGACTTTAAATTTGCGGAAGCTTACAATTGCGGAATTTGTATGGAAAATATAACCACTGTGAACTATTAAAACTTAGAGTCGAAACTAAAAATGTTATTGGTAAGGCCCATTGTGATTTTATCTGAAAAATTTATTTGAGCAGTGACGTTTACTTAAGGGTGCACAGGTGTGCACTGAACACCCTATCCAAATCTATATATTATTATATATACAATTTGAGAGTCGTTATCTGCGAAGAATATGAACTTAAAATAATTGCAGGGAGAGTTTAGGTGTTTGTCGACCTAAATTGTTGATGAACTTTTATCGGAGTACCCAACTCTGCTACAACTTTTCCAAATGAAGGGTGGGCCATCTAGTGGTTTCTTTTTAAATCATAGGTTATTTTGCCACTGACAGCTGTTTCACGCTCAAAATCTTGACAGAAAGTCAGTACCATACCTCCGCGGGAAGAAATGAGTCGCTTTACGCTTGAACAGCGTTAGGAAACATTGAAAACTTATTTCCAAAGTGAGTGCTGTATAGCCCAAATAGCGCGTTTTTTGAAAATAAGTTTTAGCCCAAATGAAGCATCCTCCTGCTGTAGGAAAGTTTGTGCAAAAAGTCGTGAGACTGGTATGAGGATAACAATCATGGTCCCCGTCGTCGTAGGGTGCGCACAGATGAGAATGTGGCTGCTGTGGCCGATTGGGGTCTGGTGGCATCATTGGACTATTTTTCTTCGAAAACGAGACTGGAAACAACGTTTCTATCAACGGTGCTCGTTACAGAGCCATGTTACCCGACTTTTTTTTTTTTTACTGAAATTGAAGACATGAATTTGGACGACCTCTGGTTCATGCAGGATGGCGCGCCATGCCACACAGCCCATGCCAAAATCGATCTTTTGCGCACCAAATTTCCAAATCGTTTTATTAGCCGTTTTGGCGATGTTAATTGGCCACCTCGAAGTTGCGATTTGACCCATTTGGACTTCTTTTTTGTGGAGAGCCGTGAAGAACCGATGTTAAGCCAACAATCCGAAAACAATTCAAGCAATTCAAGCAATTTAAGCACTTAAGGCTGATACCATCCAACCTTCCTTGTTCAAAGTTTTGAATAACTGAGCAGGGGTCTTAATATTCTCTACAGAAATATTGGAAAGCCCTGATGTTAGTTTAGTAATTTGTTTCAATTTTTCATGTGAACTGCCAAGTTTACGAATTTAAAATACCTAAACTCTATAAATAGGAAGTTTTTAGAGTTCTTGCAGCACTTTCGGGAAGTGTAGTCCGAAGCTTTATGGGACCTTACTGGAACAGTATTTTCGAACAAAAATGTTTGTATGAACTTTTCGCAATTGAAAAAAAAAAAAAAAAAAAAAAAAAAAAAAACACTGTAATTTGTGATTGTAATTCTTAAATAGGCTTTAACATTTAATTTTAATTTTATTCAAATTCCTCTTTGGGGTCTCCTGAGCACTTTTCGAAACACAAAAGCTCATGGAGCCCAAAAAAAATTAAAATTTTTGATAAACTCAGAGCTTCATAAATTTTTTGCTGATTTTTCGAAAAAAAAAAAAAAAAAAAAAATGTTTAAATTTAATGGATCTTCAGAGCTTCGGGATTTGCATACATTTTTTATAAAAAATACGCCATTTTGAAAATACTGTAATAAAGTAGGTATAACAAATATTTTTTGTTCCAATTTGGAGGAATTTCGTATTGAAGACTATCATCTATCACGAAACGACTTGACTGTGTTGAATCTGTACAAATAAATGCAATTCACATTAAAAAAAGAAAAAAAAAAAAAAAACAAATGAACACATAACATTAAAAATTTGTATAATACATATGTATGTAAAGGGTGATTTTTTAAGAGGTTTAGAACTTTAAAACAAAAAAAAAAACACAAAAAATTCAAAAAAAATGAATGAAATATTTATTTGAATCGATAGTTTGAACCTTGCAATTTAATGTTTAAAGATAATTTCATGCAAATGTTGACCGCGGCTGCGTCTCAGGTAGTCCATCCGCTGAGTCCAATTTTGACATACTCTTTCACACATATCGGCCGGTATCTCACGAATGAATGCATGGATGTTGGCTTCCAGTGCGTCAATCGAAGCGGGCTTGTCCCTATACACATTAGCCTTGACATACCCCCACAAAAAATAATCTGATGGTGTCAAATCGCACGATCTAGGCGGACAATTGACCGGCCCGAAACGTGAAGTTAACTGTTCACCAAACTCGCCTCGCAATTGCGCCATTGTTTCGCGTGCTGTGTGGCATGTGGCACCGTCTTGTTGAAACCACATATCATGCAAGTCAAGAACTTCCATTTCGGGCAAAAAAAAGTTTGTTATCATCGCTCGGTAGCGTTCACCATTGACAGTAACGCTGCGATTCGCATCATCTTTGAAGAAGTATGGCCCAATAATGCCGCCGGCCCATAAACCGCACCAAACAGTGGCTTTTTCGGGATGCATTGGTAGCTGTTGCAATGCTTCTGGCTGATCTTCACTCCAAATGCGGCAATTTTGCTTATTTACGTACCCATTCAACCAAAAATGAGCCTCATCGCTGAACACAATTTTTCGATAAAAAAGCGGATCCTCGGCCGGCTTTCCAAGAGCCCATTCACCAAAAATTCGGCGTTGTGGTAGGTCGGCTGGCTTTAGTTCTTGCACAAGCTGTATCTTAAAAGGCTTTCCGCACAAATCCTTCCGCAAAATTTTCCACGTAGTGCTGTAACAAAGGCCTAACTGCTGGGAACGGCGCCGAATCGACATTTCGCGGTCTTCTGTCACACTAGCTGATACGGCCGCAATATTTTCTTCACTACGCACAGTACGTAAGCGTGTTGGTGGTTTAATGTCCAACAAAGTAAATTTGGTGCGAAATTTGGTCACAATCTTCCGAATAGACTGCTCAGAAGGTCGAGAATGCCGATCATAAAATGGAAGCAGCGCGCGATGAACATTTCGAACCGAGCACAAATTTTGATAGTAAAATTCAATAATTTGCAAGCGTTGTTCATTTGTAAGACGATCCATGGTTAAATTGCAAACCAAACTGAAGCTGTTTGACAGTGACACAAGGTACTAAACACACGTCAGCTGTCAAAACCAGTGTTGCCAAAACCAAACCAGCTAAAAAATCACCCGTTAGGTATATAATTTAGAGATCTTGGACAGCTGTTCAGAGATTTTTCAAACTCTGGTGTCTTAACCACCACTCTGACCAAAATTGGCATACAAGCACCTTCTGTGGCTTATAGGAACTCACGAAATTAGTAATCCTAACAGTTTGGGGCTGGCCTTGGTCCTTAGAGTGAGCGTAATTAGTATTTGCGTCAAGTAAATGCTGCGGCAGGTAACCTACTTGGACTGAGGTTCTTTGAAAAATGAGGTTGACGAAAATGTTGTTACTCTTTTAGAAGGAGATATACAGGGAAAATTCTCTGGAATATTGCAAACCATAATGAAGCCCATGATAGTCTTTCCAAGAACGTGTATACTGACACCTATTGAATAACCATATGCGCATCCATTAGATAGAAACATGCTTTGTATTTTTTTTATGGTTGATGGTTTTCCTGTTTTTTTTTTTAACTCATTATTTGCACATTTCTACGAAAGCTATAGGCTATTGACCCCAAAGCTTCCACATTGGAATCTCTATATTTTAGCCAACCAAACTGCCATAAAAATATAGACCATATCTTAATGGCGCATTAAAATCACCGTCCAGCGGCGATATTAATAATAAAAATTGTATAATTCACCGATTTGTAAACAAAAATCACAACTAATCACCATTTCGCCGCGGCACTATACCTCAATCACTCATCGCCATGATAACACGGCAATAATAGCGGCAATAATAATAAAACCAATACACGAACGAAATTCATAAACAAATAGTTAACATTTTTGTCCACTTCGCGGGACATCTTTATCACGGACCCTTAAGTCGCACACTCCCAAGTACAAGCACACTCTTGTTTAACCTCAACTTCAGTGCTATTGTCACTTTTACAATCTTGTCTTGTTTTGAGCACATACTCTGCTTAGTTTCACTGGTTAACCCAAATAATTGCCCCTGCGTTTCATGGCGCAATCCACTATTAATTGGCCATATAAAACTGGGCGTACTGTCGTCTGGGGCTGGGACGTCTTCTAGTGCGCTGATGAAAGTGAAAGCACCACCAAATACACACACACGCTCTCTTAATAGCCGTTTGTGGCAATAACAATTATTATGACAGCGCGCATTATTGTCAGAATGTAAATAATGTCAATAAAAATAAATAAAACCGTCTGAGAATTAAATGATTTTTTTATGAATCTCTGAGCTCCGACGCGCGTTTTTATCATCATCAATCACAAACAGAAACAGCGCGCGCGCACTCTCCCATCCAAGTCATAGTCGCTGTATAGCGGGGGCCTCTTATAGCCGATACTTCCTTTCCTTCCTTTGACACGGTACTACACTTTATTTTGTTTACACGAAGAGTAATATATTCGGTGATTATATGAACCTACCTCAAGTCGAAAAGCGAAACACTGACACTGGCTGTCTGACGGTAAAAAAAAACTCACACAATTTTAATTATTCTCGTTTAGTGGCAATAAATATTATATAGAGGTCTACTTTGTTCATTGATTTAATTGGGATGCTTTAATAGAGCGAGACACTATACGTACGAGTATATACAGACACTTTGCGACAAGCTGTTAAATGTGGATCGAGCGAATAGGTCTCTTGACTGCCTTTGACGGTCTTGCTTTGGCTTTGGCTGGCTCTAAATGGAACTCGAACCAGACTGAGGATATAAAAATTAAATTTAAGTACGATATATGGATGACGGATGGCGGTATTCAAATTGGCGCGCCGCACGCTTCTGATGGTTTTACAGTCTTGTGTGTGAGAGTTTTCTTCTTCTCTCCTCTACTATATGAGAAAGTGTCTATTACTGATTAACGAGCTGTAGTTTAATGGGCTGAACCGTTGGCCAAGTTGGCACACAGATTTTCTGTCGAAAGGTAGGTGATTTATGGTTGATATGGGTCATAGGGCCGGTTAACGAGTTCCAACTGATGCACCGCGGAAAATGCGCATATTTAAGGTGATGCCAATTGACTTTGAGCGATGAAAGCGACATTTTTTACCAATCACACGGATATGCACTAGGCATCGGAAGAAGTTGGAGTAATTATGCGGCGATTGAGTTTTAGTTTGGTATGATAACAATCCAACCCTCTTTCCAGGAAGAGTATATCATTTTTTTCTCCAACATGACACCAAAAACGTGGGTCTCTTATTCGAGGAAATCGAGTCAGAATGCCCCTTTTGAGACACAAGAGACAAAAGCAGTCAACTGATTAAGAAGAAAGTAGCACCAATAATAATTAATAATTAACACAATAAGAGAACCAGGAAGAAGACTGGGCTTTGCTGAAAGCCTAGGTTATTTGCTAGATCAATGGACTCGACCGCAAACACCATTGGCGTTACAGTGGACTTATCGGCCAATAAATGTGTAAGCCAATTTATTTAATATTTCTGGAATAGAGCTCACGAGCAGGGTCATCACATCTAGACTACTGAGATGGATGCTACTTTGGTATGAAACGGAATGACCTTTACATACTACTCCTTGAAACCAATTGACTCATTCTTTCGGAAACCAGAGTAATTTCTAAAACTCCTTCTGATCGAAAAGTGACTTGCAACTAACAGTATGGTCAGCATCACCATCAACTTCTGGTATAAGTCGTCCTAGGTTAATAAAAGTTAAGGGGGAAGCAAACAAAGCCCGGAACAATGCAAAGTTCTCTACTAAATTTTACAGCGCGCTAGCCGCAAAAAACATTGGTAAAAAGGCGGCGCTATTTCAGTTAAAATAGAAATAGTTGGCGCACAGGTCCTTACAGAAACCTTGGGCCTTTAGCTTATCAAAACTATTCGTTTGTTGTGAGTTTTTAATTTTTTGGGATGAAAGGTTTAGCTGCACTGTCAACTAGTTTGATCGGTAAACATAGTTAAGGAGTTTTAAGGCTTTGTTTCACTAGTCATTCATTTAAATATATCCACAAACTCATTATTACGTATCCACAAGTTTCGAGGTCACAAACCTCAACGTCAATAACCCAGGATTCATGTATCATGTATCAAATCGAAAAAGGTCGTTGGCTGAAGGTCATTTGTTTGGAATGATAACTTTTCTATACTACTACTAACTGCATTCAGCGTTATAGCTACACACATTCTCCGAACACGCCAACTTAGTGTTTTTCAGGTCTTTGTGTACAAGAATAAAGCACTTCGACTTCACCTAAAATAAGTTTTGTTAGAGAAGTCAATGGATCAATATTCCTTGCTCTTTACTCCGAAATCAAACTCTCGACTCATTTTTATTTATATTTAAAAAAAAAAGAGAAGTTTACTAAAATTAAGCAAGCGAAATTAGCAATCCCCAAACGAACCGCCTTCGACCACAACAAAAACGCAAATCCTCTTAAAGCTTAAACAATCTTCTTCTCTTTTCTTCTGTTTTGTTTGGTCTCGATGTTGCCAGATTGCTTAATATTTATAAAATTCCAACAAACCTCACACCTCATTTCTATATAGTAGACATACCTGCAGTTTGTTTTTATACTTTTACCCAGTAAGAAAGAAAACCAAACCTCAAACAAGATAACCTTGTTATCTGATTTAAAAAAAAAGTAAATTAAGAATTCAGTGAATCACGACATAAATCACGAAAATGTCATCACCTTTGGCACATCAATCTACTTGAAACCTTGAATTCGAGTTAAACTTGTTTGAACTTGGGTATACGTACCTACATATTTCGCTTTTGATTCTTTTGCGTTTTTCTGTTATATTTCTGTTTTTGTATGCTTTTGTGGTATAGGAATTTCAAAATGGCAGCGGTAAATAATATGCTTGCCAATTTCACATCCTACAAAGACAGTCATTGCGGTAAAACGCCTAGTCTCTCAGGGGGCTAAACGGATCTGTTCTCTGTTCTACTACAATCTAATGGCTAGTTCCACGACAACTTTGAGCCACCTTGCAGTGAGTCGACGCTTTGTATGGATCATTGTTCTATACCGATTAAATTAATCTTTTTTGTAATTCTAAGCACAGAGTTTTAGCCTTGTATGATTTATATTTAAATTGATTTATTTATTTTTTGCTCAACAATTTGTGTTTTGCGTGTGAATTGGCTTGTTTTATTTGACAGTTAGTCGAACATAGTACTTATATGTGACTGGGCTTAGCGTGCTCATGGCAAATTGTTGTGATTTTAGTTGAAAATAACGCTGAACAATATTTCCAGCGGGATGGAAGGCTTTTTTTTCGATGGGAGGCTAACATTTTGCAAAGAATCTCACATCTTTCACAGATAAGCTTCTTATCAAGTATCACAATGCTATTTTTCAAGATACCTACCAATAACATTCTTTTTTTGGGGTATAAAAGCAACGATTAGATTAGATTGTTTGAGGGAGGTGGAATCAAGTTGCCATATCACTGCGGTCACGAGTGGACCTATTGTGATTTCCTCCAATTAGAGCTCGCTCATGATACCGGACTTAGTTATGAATCCTAGTAGATCTTTGAGTGCGCTGTCAGATATGTCCTCTGGCCCAAGGTAAGGTTTACCTAGGTGGTGTTGACGTAATCTGACTAGACATTCACAGTGACACAGTATGTGTTCTGCTGATTCTTCGTCCTCGTTGCATAGTCTGCAAGTGTTGTTTTGTATTATTCCCATAGTCATGAGGTGCTTTTTGACTTGGCAGTGCCCTGTGAGGAACCCTGTGACTGTTCGAATCTGACTCCTTGTTAGGTTAAGGAGTTGTTTTGTTCTTGAACGGGAAGTAGTTGGCATGAACATTTTAGCTCGTCTGTTACCTTCAGTAAACGATAATAGCACCCGATTTAAAGTAGAAAGTTCGACATTAACAGCCACTGATATAATGGACCCAGGACCCTGCAACTGTAGCTGACGAATGTTAAATGGATAAGAATTTAATAAATTTTGGAATGTCGAACACGCTTATTTACTTAGAGGCGGGTTTACCCCTCGGCTCGGAGTAAACCGAGCCTTCAGCCAACTCCAGTTGCGCACACTCAAATACAATTGGGTGGCGTTTTGACTTGTGCGCACTACCTAAGGCGATGTTTTTTTATACAGCACTGTCCCTTAGGGATATACTCATAGCCCGGACAAATATAGTTGCCAGAATATATAGCTAACTGTAGGGTCAAATGTTAGTGTTGAGAAAGCCATGTTTATCTCGGGCATTAGCTAAATTAATCCTCCCTTAATATAATTTTAAAGACGAGTGTTGCACAACACTCTAAAATCACGGTATTTTTTCTAATTTTATTCCTGTTAATACTTAATACAACAATGCAAAGGGTTTTTAAGTCTTACAAATAAAATAAATAAAAATAACAAAATTTGTACAAATGTATGCAAAAAATTTAAAAATATTGAATTTTTGTTTTATTTCTAAGTACATGAAAAATACATTTCTGTGTTTTTCTCTGTTTTATCTTGTTTAACCGCTAGTTCTTGCTTTTTGATTGATTTTCCCTTTTTAATAGTTTGAATGGATGTTTACTAAAAATAATAATTTTATATAAGTTTGGGATATTTCCAAGACTTTCTTCACAGTTGTCGAAAACAGAATAAAATATCTGCCTACTTCAGTTTGGACGGCTCATACCTTTTTTCAACAATTCTCAGTATCTACCTTAGGCGACACAGCTAGATATTTGGCTGCAACTAAACCCTTATCAAACTCTTTGCAAACGGAGTTTGTTATCCGAGAATGAGGATCTCTGATGAAACAATGGTTGGCGTGAAAAGTTTGACTTCATGGAAAATATAGATATAAGAATAAAATTGTCAGCTTTCAGCACTCAGCCAAATACAAGCCATTTAACAAATTCAGGAACTTCTGGAGGAATACCAGGTAGAATGTGTAATTCATGGAGGGGGAAACATGACAGTTTTCGTCAATAAAAATGGGCGCCACGGCTTTATATTTTTTTCCGAGCATTAACAATTTTACAATTTTGTCGGTGTCTAGATCCCGAACTAAGTAAGATAATTTATACAATTTTTAAAAGATAAAATTGTATTGATTTTCACGCTTCTACAGGTATGCACTTTGGCAAGCACCCTCTCGTTGCTCATTCTCGTTGCAAATTGAAATTCAATAACGGAAGCTATAGGTTCATAAAACGCTTATATGGCTTCCTACGTGAGATTTCTGAAATTAACTATAGTGAGCTTTTAATTGCAACTCAATAGTGCTGATTTGCGAAAAACAGGGATTGATTTACTACTTCAGTAGTTGCAATTTACGAATTCTTAATCGTAAATTGCCACTTATTTTTATCAATTTGCAATTCATATTTTGCAATTTACGACTTCTCTACATCAATTTACGTTTTCAAAAGTGGTGATTGAGAAATTGACCTATTGAAGTGGTGAATTGCGCCAAAAATGTCGCAAATCACTACAAATAAATGAAGCTAGAATTAATACTTCTAATCGTAATTTTCAACAAACAAAATTTGATATTCTTCGCCGGTTTTAATGTCGAATTACGAATTTTTGTATCAATTCAAGACAAAATCGTTGTGATTTGCGAAAAATATATAATTCGTGATTTGCAACTCAAAATTTTGAAATTGGTGACTATGCAGGTCTTTCCGTGATATTATGTTTATTTGCAAAAATATTCACTTGCTATAAAATTAAATAATTGTGATCTTTAGACCACCAATAAGGTTGGATTTGCATCAACGCATTCTAATAAACTGTGTTCCGTTTATTGAATAAATTTGAAAAGGATCTTATTACGACACAAATGCACTTATCAATTCAAGTATTAGAAATGAGAGGAAAGCGTACTATAACAAGTACCGCAAAAGTACCCGAACGAACGATAGGGCATTACTGATTTGCATATGATATTTGACAGATCAGCGGATATTTTGTGCATTTGTATTTTTGTTTTTTGCTTTTAATAAGCTTCAGGAAGCCTTTGAACGATATCTGTTGCGCAATCTGTTGCAATTTATATATTAGTTTTTTTTTAGAATACAATCCTCGTTGTGAAATAAACCATTGCACTTGTTTTTCACGAAAACAAATTATGAAATTCAAATTCTGCCATGAGAAATGTAATAGATTCTAAAAAAAAAAGATATTGAACTTGGAAATTTGGAGTTCTAATCGTTTATTGGTACCCACGGTTTCAGTACTGCTGTACATTTTTTTACTAAGGCACCCAACTAATTGTCGACATTAGTGCTTGATTGTTAGTACCTCAGTAAGTCAGTCTGACGATGAACTAGTGAAGTTGAAGATGCATGTAATTACAACTAAAGCGTGCGACAGAAACAACACATCCATTTGATAAATTCATCTGTAAAAAAGAATCAAAATATTACATATAGACGACAAGTCCACAGACCTTATGCGAGAAACAGATGAACACAGCAACAACAACAGCAACAACAACTTTGGCAATTTTTTAGAACCAATGTATTTTAATTACTTTGAACACATTAGCACAGCAACATCGACAGCGACGTCAACGTTAGAGCTAATCCTAAATTCGATGTTACTGTTGCTGCTCAAATAAATATATCAAACTATACCACAATATTGATACTGAATTCCAAAGATAGACGTATTTAAATGGCCCCCACAGCACATCTGCATAAACATACAAATGAAACAGAGCGCATGTTTCCTATTATCAAAAGGTCACTAGACCTTAAATCCCTCTTGAGCATAGCCTTACCATACAAATTATGCTACACTCTCAAGGTGCAACAACAACATTTAACACACCAACTATAAAATGTATCTCATACAGGAGTATGGCCACATACATATATATATATAAAAAGCGAAGAGTAAAAAAGAAAAAAAAACATCTCAAACTAGAGAAGATTTAAAAACAATTCTGGTTCTTCTTCAACTTAATTCGTTGGCTCTGGCATAGGTACCTATACCAAATCGGGGATAGTTCATCTACTTTCCCACAAAGAAAAGAAAGAAAAAAAAAATTCAAGAATATGGTTCTTTCTTCCTCCTCTTTTATTTTTTACAAGTAAAACGTGTTTGTTCCCATCCTCTGTTCAGTTTTTTTCTTCGGTTCTCATCCAGATCGAGCAGTAGGTATAAATATATAATGTACAGGCACAGTACAGTCAGAGACAACGAAATTATGCAATTAGCTGTGTAATAACAACTCTATCAGAATTTGCATATAGTAGGTACCTATCCCGATAGGACCGCCATCGCTCAAGTAGCTACCGGCATTATTTACGATGTGTTTTACTACTGTTTTCAAAATTCGTTTTGTTGCTTCCCTTTAAAGTATGAACCATAAGGAACCGAGTAAATAAATGTACCTTCCTGTATAGGCAAATCAATGCACAAGGGCGCTCCGCCAGGTAACAGCACCCTTTTTCCAGCCTCACACGAGACGAGGAACATAAAAATAAAATAATTATCACTTAAGCGTAAAATTGTCATGTTATCCCTAGGTATATGCATTTCTTTTTACGACTCTACGTCACTAACAATAATTGTCAACGAAAAACAAACATTGTAATAAAAAGAAATCTGTCAAAATTGGGATGAAGTTACATTCGCACAATCCTTGAAGGGGCGCACCATTGTTTATCCCTGAGGAAACACAAATAAATTCGACTTGGCGTTCGGTGTCTAACTATTTGTGAACATAGTATGGGGAATGGTTTCAAATCTCAACACTAGATGGGGGGATGGCTGGCTAGTAAGAGAAACTACACTAAAAAAAGCATGCGTCCGTCAGTCAATCCGTTCACAGATACTCCACATTGTGTACAGATACAATTTCCAAAGAGAGTGTGTTTGCATGTGTGTAGGGTGGATGGTGATTTCAAATCGACTCTTCGAACTTCGAATCCATTGCTACTGTTCAAATTGGAATCTAGATTTTGGATGCTGGGAAGCGCCACTTCTCTGAAGCTAGACTTAGGTCCTTATCAACCTATGGGGATGCATAGTATTAAATAGTGCATCGTGCGAATTTTGTCTGCTTCTATTGTTTGTAGTGCGAGTCGAAGTCACCCGCCGTTAAAGAGAACCCTGTCTGTGTGAATGGTTCTCTTTCAAAACCACAATCCGATTTCCGTGTTCCGATGGCCCGATTGGTATTCTCTTGTCAGTCTTTTGAACAGAAAAAAAAGTCCGTCTCCAGATAAAAAATTCACGAAGCGCGCGCTCCTCGACACCAACCAAAACCAAACACAATGTAATTTTCACATGGCCACAGCCACAGGCCACACTCACCACACTCACACCAATGCATCACATCTCGCCTGAGCTGCTGAGCGATATAATAGCGACGCAGCGCACACGAAACGTTCCCGTTCGTACACGGAACTCCGTACAAGTTCTATTATTCAGTGCGAGCACTATCCAACACAGCGCCGACCAGTGGCTGTATTGTTGGGGTTTATAGTGAAGCGTTTTACGTGAAATCTCTGTTTTCAGTGTAAATTTGAACTTCGCGGTGCACGGTTGGGTTTTGTCAAGACACAAAAGACACCCTATACACACTCCAAACAGAGTATTCTCGCTGGCTGAGAGAGAAATAGGAAAACAGAAGGAAAAACACCGTCAAGCAAAGAAAGAAAAGTCGTTCTTCGGTATTTTTTGTTGTTTTGTATTCCGTTCGTTATTTTTCTTTTCTTATAAGAACCATATCGCAGCGAGAAAAGAACGTTAAACCGAATCGTCTTCGTGTCGGGAATATAAACAAATCTTACAAGATACATTTTTGTTAAAAAAAAAAAAAAACAAACAACATTAAATAAATAAATTGTGCAATATTTATATTTTTTATTTTTGTTCATTTTGTTATAGTGTATTATACCAGAGCAACTTAGTTGTGTATATAGAAATATTTATTTATGTGTGGTTAGGCCAACGTTCTTGTTATCGTCGTTCCTTGTTACTTCGTTGGGATTGCATTTCACATTCAAGCTCCAAGTGTCATTGTGTGATTTTGTTCGATTTTGGCAACAACAAAATTAAGAAAAATAAAAAATAAAAAAAATCTGCAAATTAGATTACGAAATCAAATTGTGTACAACCTTCGATATAAACTTAGATACTGCGAAAAGATATTCAACTTCAGATTTACTAAAGAAAGTGTTTCTCTGCCAATTTTTTGCATTTCTTCCCAACATCCCACCCAAATGCCTACCATTACCTACTATTTCGGACTACCCATCATCAATGCTGCATGTGGATTATCAATATTTTGCTGGATTTTGGAAAATTCATCCAACCCTCGAATGATTTGGTTGTAAAATAATTTTTGCCCATCGATTATAAATAAAAAAAAAAAAATATATATATTCCATCCGATGACTTGTGCGAACTTTGATTGCCTGTGTGCTTTTCACGAATTTTGCTTTTGATAAAAAAAATAAAAAAAAACATATACACATATTAAAAAAAAAAAAAAATAATAATAATAATAAATCACTTGCTCGACTGCTCTTCGAACGTGAAATCTCTGCTGCTCCATCATCGCTCTTACGTGCGTTTATTCTCGCGTGTACGTGTGCGACGTGTGTACGTGAATCGCGTATCTGTGTAATTGATTTGCACGCATGTGTTCGTCTGTTCTCTTGAATTTTTGCCGGTGTTATTCGAAATTCAATCGAAACTAATCAAATGCACCTGACATTTTTTGGACTTGAATTTCGACACATAAATTTGGTGTTTTGAAACAAAAAAAAAAAAAAAAATTAAAATAACTTTTTGAAATAATCACCAAACGAATTTTGAACTTTTTCGCGCGCGAATTGTTTTAAAAACCGTTCAAAATAACCGTAACTATTCCACCCCTCCCCCAAACAACCATCCCGCTGGCGTGCGCTCTTTACGACCCCCACGATGTCTCGGCAGGGTCGCACGCCGCTGCCGGGGCTTGGTGGGGGCCACATCATCATCATCATCACCATCCGACCCACAACCATAACCACCCACACGCGCAACTTACGACGCAACAAACAACACCGACACATTCCACCCCGGTTATGTATGAAGATCCTCCGATTATCGTCCATCAGCAACAGCAGCAGCAACACCAGCAACACCAGCAGCAGCAGCTTAGCCAACAACAGGTTACACCCGGTGGGCAGCACAGTCCACAGCCCCCGCAAAACAGTTCATCCCATCTCACGTCGCCACATCATCATCCCCAGCATACGACAGCGACAGCGCCCGTTCCAGGTGCCACCATACCCGGAGCTAATCCTCAGCAACAGCAGCAACAACAGCAACAGCAGCAACAGCAAACGGCAACCAGTGTACAACAGCAGCAGAACACAGTGGCGTCCGGCCAAACACAAATTGTTGCGCCGACAACGGCGAGTGTTTCACCCGCAAGCGTTAGTTCCCAACCACCAGGTGAGTTATGTCACCTTAAATTTGTTTCCACATGTCACCAATGAAATTTCCCCGAACCGAATTACTATAACGCTTTTAACGTGCGTAGACATGTCCATACTTGCAGGCCCACTTCACATACCCACCGCGATACGGCCCGGTTTCGAGGCAGATGCGTCTGTGAAGAGACACCCGCATCCATGGACGTATGACAGTGAGAGTTTTGGTGCACAATACCATCATCCATCGCAATATTATATAGATAGAGATCGTAAGCCTGTGTTTTATCCGTATCCAGAGCAGTTTCAGGTGAGTTTCCTTTTCGAATTTAAATTGTTATTTTTTTTTTTTTCAAAAGTTCCACCAACAAATCATGGACACGAACCACTCAGAAAATACTCGACAAAATACTTGAAACGATTGCAGTTTTAAGCACCGAAACTGGACAGTTCTTAAGTTTTAGCTTCATGTCAAGTTTTGGCTTGTTGGGTAAACATACTTTTTTTCGACCCCTAGAGAGGGTTGCTTAAGGTTAGAGAAGGTTCTTCGAATCCAGGAGGGCTGTGAGTTTCAGTTCATTATCAAGCACTGGCTCTGTTCTTAACTCGAGTAATTTTGAACTCCAATTCATGCAAAGCTAAAGGTTTTTTTTTTCAAAAGAACACTTTCCAACAAGCTTCTAAAGACCGTTTCATTTCACGTTCAGATTTTTTAAGATCAGACCTAGCACTGGCGAACAGCATTAAGAAACTGATGGTTTTTCTATATGTTGCTAAGTCGCTGCATGAGCTATCAAACTGTTTATCGAGCTTTAGAAATTTGGGCTGAAATGGGGAAATCGTAGGTAGGCTCCTGCAGCCTGACTAACTTCGACTTTCAGCTTTAAATCAAGCAGCGACATTAATTTACTTCGTGCCTGCTAATAGCTTTTCTTTCATTTGGAACTGAGGTTCTTTTTTTTTTATTATAGAGGCCTTTTGGAGCTGACCTTTTAGTAGCCCAAGAGCCTGATATACAGCGGAATAAAATCTTAAAATGTTCGTTCTTTGACTACTGTCGACGATGTTTAAGAATTTTAGTCTATTTTCAAACTCTGTCAAGGTTTGTTTTAAAGCGAGACCTCTTGCCTTGATAGTTGTAACTACCCTACAGAAGCTACCACACTAGCCAGAAGATATTGACTCCAATGTAAGTCTTTAGAAAAGTTTCGAGTTGTAGCTTAATTTCAAAATTTCTTAAATTTCAAGATCTTCGGTTTAAGTTTCATTTAATTTACCTATATCAGAAGACGGATAGGTAATTTATATCGGAAGACTGATATGTTTTCCACATTCGTCACCTTGGCCGCTAGAGCCTCGATAGGCCATAACTTTTTTTTTTGGAACTTACAGGATTAGAATAAAATTTAGAGATCGTACCTACCTTGCGGCCTGGGAGCTTCGAGTCTCAGTTCCATTTAAAACGTACGAATCGATTGATTTTACATAGCACTGATTAAATCTCCGACTTTTAGCTTCGATTCAAGCTCAGTTCAGATTTAACTAGTGGCGTGCTCTTTGAGAGTGATCTTTGAAGAGTCCAGAAAGCCGAACACACTGTTGAGCGAGTGAGAGAGCTAGATATGTCCTATGCTTTGTCTTGCCAGCTAGTCCCTTCATAGCGTTCCCACTGTCTATCGACATGAAAATTTTTAAACTTTGAATTTGCACCTTTCAGCCTGATGAACTTCGTGTTCCAGTTCCATTTCAAGCTGAGTTTGAGTTATTTTTGCAAACCCAGTCGAATAAAATCAGCAAACTGACCTATGCAAGGCAAGCTAATAGACTTTTCGTCCACCTTTAATAGATGGAAACCTTACATTATAGGGCCCATACACGACACAGACATGTCGTTGCAAACCAATATATTTGTCTCTATCTGTGTCGTGTATATCCTTTGTCCATCCTCTAGCAGCGACCGCCTGCGTGAATTCAAAACTTTTTGAATTTTCCTTTGTCTGCGATGACATATCTGTGTCGTGTATGTGCCCTATTAGAACACCCATTTGTTGCTTGTACCAGTTTCTAAGTAGTTCAGATAGATACCCGCTAAACCACTAACTGACTGGTTAATCAAATTAAAAAAAAAATAATGCCAATCGAAAGGCGATAACATCGCAATTTTTTTTTGTTGAGTCTAAAGATAGCCGTTCAAGTTAAGTCTGGTATACCAATCCTATTTCGTTTATCAAAACACGCTCAAATATTTATATACTAGCGAAGACAGGAACCATTACGATACTCCATCAATTGCTGTGCAATAATTTGAATTGTAATGCCAAATGCAAGCCTTTAGAGATTGAGGGATTTAGAGATTATGTAAATTTTCTCACTATTCAAAAAGCAGTCGAAAAGCACCGACAAAAATTAGGCATCAAGTGTTTAGGGTACGACTTGAAATTTAAAGGCAATTTCTGCATCTTTCATATCAATGTTCAAATTTATAAATTGTGGTAGTACGAAAAAAAAAAATTGTATTGGTTTGAATTACGATCAAAACATTTATGAATTGAATTCGACTTCGTTCATAAATGTCACCCACGGGAGCGTATGCAGTGGTCGATGCGTTGAACCCAATTTTCGAAGACTCGCCCGCCCATGAAAACCGCACCAAAGAGTGACTTTTTGCGGGTAAAGTGCTGTTTCATGAAGCACATGAGGGTTCTCACCTGTCTAGTAATGCATACTCTGCTACTTGACGAAGCCGTCTAATCAAACATGCGCTTTATAGCTGAAGATTGAAAATTGGCGTTAACGCTCTTAAAGTTGTGACCACCGACTCGGAATTTCGGTAGTAAATTTTAATTGGTTGTAAACGTTGTAAACTTCGTGTACCTATACTTCACCATGATAAAAATGTTGATTTACCGAATATTTTGACATTGACAGTTTGGTAATCGGTTAAAGGATGCGTTCACACTGAAATTCTGAAGTTGTCAAGTCGCTAATGAAATAGCTTTTATAAAAAATACGCTGGCTTAAGCTAGATTAATTCTGCAGAATCTTTTTCTAATGAATGATCAACGTTTGAGTTTAAAATGTAAACTTTGCTCGGAATTATTCTTCCCCAAAGTATCAGAATACTGGTCTTAAAGAAAAAGCGTCTTAAATCAAGCCAACTAGTGCAAGTCGAGGTTTGCAAGTCTAAGATTGGTTTGCAGTAATTATTCCTGTACCCTCAAATTCGATTCATTCATATTTCATGCATTCTCGGGAATATGATTCTAAAATTGCTTTCGTTTAAAACGCGTGCCAAATTTAGTTTAATTAAACGATCCCCATCCCCAGTATTGAGACTCAGCGGCCCCTTTTGTTACATGTCAAAAAAGTTAATATTTGGTGCAACAAAGCCGTCTAGAACCCTAGGACTAGCTTCTTACATCGTTTCGAACTTAAACTTTATTTTCCGTTTTTTTGTACACGCTAAACTGTCACTCTGTGGATGCACTGACTTCTCGACAATAACGTGCGCGTTTTCCCAGATGCGGCAATTTTGTTTGTTAACGTAGCGTACAGCAGGCGCGGAGGGAATTTTCAAAAAAACGCACTGTTGGGAAATAAGTTTTCAATATTTCCCAACCCTGTTCGAGCGTAAAACGACTCATTTCTTTCTGCGGAGGTATGATGGTTGATGAATGAAGATTTCGAGCGGGGTCAAAATAACCTATGATTTAAAAAGAAACCACTAGATGGCCCGCTACTAGAACTAGCCGACCATTTGAGTCTTTGAGGAAAAACTTAAGTGTTCAAAGTCGATGGTTTGCTCGACCTATATAGAAGATTATTGACAAGGAGAAAAAGAAAAGCTTTTAAACGTTTAGATCCTTGGGGTAATCCAGCATTTATAGCAAGGGAATCAAATGACGCGCACCTTCTACTATAACTTGAGTTGATCTGTCCACAGAAAAGCTTCGTAGCCGTCAGCAAATGTGGTAAATCATTTACTTAGTTGTTCCCTATGCCGGGCACGGTCAAAAGCCTTTGAGACCGAGTCCCGTGTGTTGTTCGATTACCCCCGTCATTGGTTGCATGAAATAAGTCCCCAGAAAGGTATAAAATAACCCCTCAAACATAATTCAAATTCATTATTATTAAATAAAGCAAATTCAGAATTTCCCATAGTAAACCCAAGCAGGGGGCTTGCATACATTTTTCCTAATAAAATAGTAACAATTCGCGCCCAAATTTAAATAAGAAATAAGTCCCCAAAACCCATGAAATAAAACGCCACTCCATACAAATCCTTTGGGGGGTTATTTCATTGGGGGCTTATTTCCGTAAGCCATTGACAACTGCCTAACAGAATCGTGCGTACCATTAGCTTGTTGTTTCTCCCATTGTGCATTACCTAAATTTGGTTCGATCTCTTTCTGGAGACCTACTAAATTCAATTTTTTTTCCAATGGGTATGGCCAATATCCGCATTCGTATATTAATCATAGTTTGCTGGGAAGCTATTATTTTGATCTGACCTTCTAAAACAATTTTCAATCAACGGCAAAGATCAACAAAGATGCTATAATTTTGAATTCTATAGTAGCGATCTTAGTTGTCTTCTTTTGGAGGCGAAACAGAATGTGTATCTGATCACGATCTGAAAGGAAGGGGACTATTGTAAGAAGCAGATCGAGAGTGTTCTCCGAAATTTGTTGGGTTGTCTGGAATCCGTATCTATAGCCTTTTTTAGAAGCTCAGAAAGATTGTGAAGGCAAAGTGTAAAAGTTGTTGCCGTTCAAGTCGGAGAGCAATAACCTCAGATGATTGTCGTTTAAGAAGCCATACAGCAGCTCAGGACAAACTTGAAGGTTGATCGTCAACCGCCCAAATTTTAAGATGATTCCTCTTCTAACTTCTTTCGCTTTTTAGTTCTATTAGGGCGAAAATAGGTAACGACAACGTTTGCATTGAAAAAGGGCATATCAGATCGCAGTCGGGACAATTATCGTACGTCTTATGAGTTGGTGAATCTATTGTTGTGTCTCGCCTAAGACTAGAAGATGAAGCTCCCCTGTCCTATACAGATTGCTTAGAATGCAGTTGACATTTATATCGTCCGATCCCAATCCCGAATATTGTAAACTCAATCAGTTCTTCGCTTTCTACTGTCGGTCTCCGTGACTTGTGTTCGCTTCAAATGATTTGCTCGCACTGAGTGGACGTCCGACTTGTTTCCTAAACCACCCTCATCCAGACTTAGACAGAGTATATCGATCGTTGTTTTAATATATATTTTCTTGTGACTTTCAGCCACCCTACTGGAATTACCGTGATCAGTCCTCATATCTGAATGACGAACGACATGCGTCGGTGACCGCTGGAGCGGCCGCCCGTCAATCAGTCGAAGGTGGCTCTCAGTCGAGCTATGAAACGCCAACATATTCATCGCCAGGTGGACTGAGAGCCTACCCAACAGATGCGTACGCCAGCACCGGTAAGTCCGACTCCTCATGCGTCAATTACGGTAGCATATCAAAAACAAAACTAATCACCAAATGATCCATATTAACACCTCTTAATGCGTCCCCCGCCCCCCCTGACGGAATAGTCACTCAAGTTATTTAATAGTACCCACTAACCAATGGAACAAACAATCGTTAACCCCCCGCTTAATTGCCCATGAAAAAAATGCGTACACGTATACTACACTCGCTCACTCATATAGCTCATGTAGCCAAAGGCAACAAAATTAAATCGTAAAACACCATAAATGGCTGAATGCCGACAGCGCCGGGGTAGCTGCAAATACAAGTGATTTATTTGCAGCTTTATATTAATTGAATTGATTTACACACTTTTAGGTGTCATTAAATTTGTTGTGTGTTTGCTTTTTATTTTATTGTATCACTTTGCCTGTTCCGCATATTATCACATGTCACACAGGCATCTGTGTTGGATTGAAAGACAAATTTTTTTTTAACAAAAAATTATAAGCCGACAGGTACAACTCATCGATTCGAGATTAATTATTTATAAATTCATCGATCTTAATTCGCTCTCGCATCGCGTCGGTCTGCAGCCAGGTTTGATGAGTTGCTCTTGATTTGATGAGCAAAATTTAAATACAAATTGTTTGTAAATTCAATTTTGCGAAAAGCAGAAGATATATACATATATAATTTTTTTTTAATCACAATTCGTTATATCGTTAATAAAGATGTATAATTTGAACCAGTTCAAGTTTAAAATACGTCACGATATCCAAAGTAAATGTCTTTTTTAATTTGAATTTATTGTTCATCGTTATAATTTGCTGTAGCGATATGTCGGACGGAATTTTAAATTGTTAATTAGAATGAAGACGAATATACGACACAAGTGTGATTGGTATTTTTTTATTTATATATTTCGTTAGGTGGGTGCTGCAGGGGTGACAGAGTTCTTCACAAACGGTGACCTTTGATTTTTTATAGTTTTATATTATTTAAATGGAGCAGATTTTTTTTTGCTATGTTTTTGACTGGAAAGGGACGAGCAGAGAGGGGAATTTCTCAGTTTTCTGTTATGAAGTTGTCTTTTTAATCATTTTATTTAATTTATTCAATATTTTCGTTTGAAGAATTAGTTTATAAAAACCTGACTTGACTATATCAGTATTTAGGAGAATTGTTGTTTTACTAGAGTTTGCCAAGTGGTAGAAATTCTACCGTTATAGAAACTATGCTTAAAATATTGGAAAACAAATTGGGTAGACACATCATTGCATCTCTGCGCGCAATCTACTCAACTAAAAATCAAGCGAATATGTTTTGTTTAAGGCAGTAAAAGTTGTTCATAACTATTTCCCTGCGCCTATTTATATGCAATGTGGGCCAAAAGAAGTCATCCGATGTTGTTTGACTCTCATTTATTTTCTAAATGAAAAACTTCGATTCTGTTTTTTATTATGTTTGCTTGAACCTTTAGCATTTTATTGGTCAAGTCGAGAAGATGATATCGGCCAAATGGTCGCCGTCGCAATTGATTGCCGTACGGGCTCGTTTTATTGCATTTTTCATCACTTCGGCGAGAACTTCGGGTGACAGATTCTCGCACTCGTGTCCAATATTGTTCTTGAGGGCTTCTAAGGTCTCGGGCTTTTTCACGTAAACTTACTTAGGTGGCGCTACAGTTCGGTATGAACCAGGGCCTCAACCAACAAGCCTCTCCAGTTAGCCCGGTCCTTAGCCAACTGCCTCCAGTTACGCACTCCAAGTTGGTTGAGGTCGTTTTCTACTTGTGCGCGCCACCTAAGGCGAAGTCTTCATCTACTGCTCTGACCCTCTGGATTGGAATCGAAGACTCTGCGGGCCAGAGCGTTGATGTCTATTCGCTCTACATGTCCTAGCCATCTCAAACGTCCAATGCGCAGTTTTTTGACTAGGTCGATGACGCTGTACAGCTCGTATAGTTCGTCGTTGAATCGTCTCCTCCAAAACCCGTCAACACAAACGGGACCGAATATCTTACGAAGAATTTTTCTCTCGAAACGACCAAGGATATCTTCATCCGCTTTGGAGATAGTCCATGCTTCAGATCCATACAACAGGACTGGGATGATGAGGGTCTTATATAGAGTCTCCTTAGTTTTTCGGGAGAGGGCCTTATTACACAGTTGCCTTCTCAGCCCAAAGAAACAGCGATTGGCAAGAGTTGTTCTCCGTTTGATTTCTGATGAGATGTCATTTTCAGCTGTTATAGCAGAGCCAAGGTAGACAAAGTCCCTTACTACCTCAAAGTTATAGCTGTCTATTGTGACGATCTGTCCGATTCGTCGATGTAGGGTGTCCCTTCTTGTTGACAGCATATACTTGGTTTTGCCCTCGTTAACCGCTAAGCCCATTTTAGCCGCTTCTGTGTCTATACTTGCAAACGCGCCAGTGACAGCTCGCTGTGTTCTTCCAATTATGTCAATATCGTCCGCGTATGCAAGTAATTGTACAGGCTTTTGACAGATCGTACCTCGTTTACGTAAACACGGGACTTCAAAAAACCCCACAAAAAAAAGTCTGGAACGGTTAAATAGGGCGATCTTGCGTTCCAGTGCAAATCGCCAAAACGAGAGATGAGGCGACCCGGGAACGCCGCCTTCAGAATATCGGTTGTGGCTCGCGCAGTGTGTGCCGTAGCTCCGTCCTGTTGGAATTACATATCCTCTAGTCCTTATTCGTCCAATTGCGTCAGAAAAAACTCGGTTAACATGGCCCCATAGCGCGCACCGTCCACTGTTGTCATTTGACCAGCGGCGTTCTCGAAAAAAATGGCCCGACCACTCCTCCAGCGTGAACAGCGCACCATGCAGTAACTTTGAGCGGGTGTAATGGCTCCTTGTGCATTACTCGTGGATTTCCGGTGCCCCAGAAGCGATAGTTTTGCTTGTTCACGTACCCGCTCATTATGATTTTGGTCGATAAATCGTCCACTTCGTCCTCGAAATTGAGGATGGCTTGGGCGTAGGTTACACGCGCTTGGCGGTCAACAGACAGCAGCTGATGCACGGACTGGACTTTGTACGGGAACATGCGCAAGTCTTTGACCGAAATTCGCCTTAGAGATGACTGGCTGATAGCTTATTGCGAGGCACGGCGTCTGGTCGATGTTTCCGGCGACAGCTCGACATCCTCGTCAACAGCGGCGATATTCTCGGTACAACGTACTCTCCGGGGCCGGCCACTCTTGGCACCGTCTCGTGTGGTCCCATACTCTTCAAAGTTGGTGGCCAAACGGCGCAGTGTTTGCGCAGTCGGTGTCGGTCGTCCGTGGAATCGGTGACGGAATTCGCGCTGCCGCCAACACTACAGACGATTACTCCGCGAAACATATTTGGCGGCCATTTGCAAAAATAAGAGCATCTTCCAATAGGGTGATCTCTTTTGGCCCACCTTGTTTAATGCAAGCTTCAACTTCGTCCCATCCAATATTTGGCAAAAATAAAATAAAATCAAGTATTAATTTCATTAAACGCTATTCGTTTTATTGAAATCTAAAAAAAAATCGAATATAATAACAATTGTATTCAATTAAAGGCTGCATGACACACAACGATTTTTGCTTTGTGCTCCGGAGCGTGAATGAAGAGTGAGGGTGGTTTTTCAAACTCGGGAACACGCCACATACATACAGCTGGCCGTGTTTAAAGCTTGACATATGCAGAGCGACTGCCCTTGACTTCTTTATCTAATGCAAATTTCACTAGGAACTGAATGCGTTTGAATACGCGCAATTAGTCATTCTTCTCCCTTGACCGGCCCTTTCAAAATCCTTGCTACTATCACATTGTTCATTAGGTTTGGCAGTCTGGTTCCATTGCACAGTTTTTTGACATGAAGATTTTGCCGCGTAACGATGACAGATCCAACTTTAAGACGCAAATAATGAGGCGTCATGCCCGCACGTCCAAGACTTTGTCTTCGTTTTTAACGAATATTTTTCGCTGTTAAAATTGCGCGTACGCTCAACTAGTCGTAGTTACGATAATTTTTGCCAATGTTCGGATAAACATTAGCGATGAGTTCGTCGTGCTTTGAAGTAAATTGATGGAATCGATATTAAACCGCACTGGAAGTATCTACCGGAATTTGTCCGTATCCGATTCTTAGCAGTTCTTTGGAGAAAACTTCTGCGGTTCTATCCTGTTGCAGGAATACTCGCATATTCATATACCCAGTACTCGCATATTCATATACCCATCGAGTATCGCTGCAAATACGATTTCGGACACGGGAAGTATTTTTCGAAAGTCGTCCGCCAACAAAACGTCACCAAAGCGACGATTATTGTTGCACAAATCTTTCAATGTTCGATCGAGTGCGGGGCACAGCGCGGCATTCAAGTTTTAGGAAGAGAAAGAGGGATAAGAAAGAGTTTGTGGCGCAGTGGATATTCTCAACGAGTGGCGTCCTAATAGCTAGGGGAGAATTGTTGATATTTGTGTTCGCTTATAATTCACTTAAACTTATTCGCAGTTTTTATTTGTGAAAAATGTTTCGTGGTACTGGCTCGGATTTGAACACGTAACCTCCCACTCAACAAGCGAATACTCTATCACTGTGCCACGGCCACCCGTTATGGCTTTTTAGAGAATAACTTTTTAACAACAACTCGTGGACATAGTCACTTTGGAAGGTTTGATAGCTATTTCGAACTACCCCACTAATTCATCATCAGACTCCTATTTAAGTAAGCCCCTACACAACTGCTACTATAATAAATTGTTTTTAATGTGTTATTGGAGCAGAATAAAAATGTTCAATCGATAATAGGTAGTAGATAGATATTGTTTCAAGAAAGAGAGGGGTTGTTTCCAACTCAGATTCTTGTTAATTGCATAGCACTCAGGTGTATCTATTCAAGATAATGACAACTTACAAGACAATTGGCATTGCAAGCGATATTTGATTAAACAAAAAAATCCGCGGACCGCTGGATAGATAGAAACATACTCCGGTGAGACTTGTAATCTTAGGGGACATCAGTTTGGTCTTTAAGCGATGCCCCATAATATATTCCAGCACCTAAATTCAACAGGCGCAGTGGCTTAGTGGTTAGTGTGTTGGATTACTATAAGCGGGGGGTCCAGGTTCGAATCCCACAAAAACCCAAATTCCAACTTAGGGTTTTTTTCAAACATCCGAGAGTATAACTGTCTTGAAAGAGCATCTCACTTAACCGTTTGGAATTGGTATAAAATTGTAGATCCCTTCCATTCGTTCCAAAAAGAAAAAAACTCACAAAAAACGAATGGTCGTGAGAAGCTAGGCCTAGGGTCCCCCCGGACCTGTTGCGCCAACTATTTATTTTTTGTTTACCTAAATTCAATGGACTAAAAGAATCGTTAGCAATTCCAACATCATCTGTAAAAGCTACAACTTTTGACGGTCTAACCATCTAGAGGGCGCTATATCACCTCGTGTATATTGATCGTGGGCTTTTTTTATTTTAAGAAAGACAATTTTTCCGAGGAGTCTTCGCGAGCGCGACAAATAAAAAAGAGATTACAGACTCTAACCCTATTAGCTGTTAAAAAATGTTGGACTTAGTCTAAAACGTCTAAAATCGTCGACTATACTTTGGCTCGTCTACATCAAGTAAATGGACAGTAGTGGTCCGTAAAAAAATAATAAAAAATGTTTAATCACAAAAATGTCACTTGCTCTTCGACACTTTTCAAAGCGTTTTCCATTCACTCGTTAATTTTTGTATTAAAACATTCAGAATTTACATCCCGATTGATTTCAAACTATTTATACATAAACTAGCTGACCCGGCAAACTTCGTTCCGCCAAAATTTGTTAATGTAATGAAAATAATAATTCCGAGCATGTACAATGCACTTGCTAATTTATGCTATTCGGTCAATTGAAATGCTTTATTCAAAAGTTATATTAAATGCAATTGAAATAAATGACGAATAGCAATGTTGATTTTTTCAATCAAACCGCAATGATTTTGACGTGTCGGCCAACCTTCCGCTTTTCACTAAATTGACCATATGAGAAACATGGGAATTCAAGATTTATACTACAAATGCACAAACATCCATCGATTGTACTTGAAATTATTTGCCATAGTGAAAGCGAGACGCACGGGAAATTTAAGTTGCTTAAATACGAATGGCAAATCGTTCTGAATAAGCGGAATCGGAGTGTTTGCCTTTGGATTTTCCCCTCAAAATCGTCACTTTCATGACATTTGATTTGAGATCCTTCACACTAAATAAGATGCGATCCCTTACATAGTTTTGGTACATTGATGTTGCGCAACAAAATTATAACTGAGCCGACTTTCAAATCCAAATTAAGCCCGAAACATCCAAAGAATTCAAAAATTCAACTTATCCCAATAAAGTTTTATTTTCACCACGACGAAAGGTAGCATATGTCCTTCCTTCCAACCAAAAATTATAAAAATCGAACGATTCGTTCCCGAGTTATGAATGCACGTAAGGACGCCAGTCTCTTTTATATGTAACTGTACCCAACCGGCTTTGCCCGTACCTTTCGTATTGAATCTTGCTCACATTTCGCAAAGTACTTTACTTGGACAATGTTCGTTAATAACTTTAATTACCTATACAACTTTAGAAATATCGTTTGATGTTATTTTTGAATTCAACAACTCGTTTTCCTATACCGCTTATGTTTTGTTAAGTAGCACCTATATAGCGGTAAGAACTATCCGAACTTTAAAATTGGAAGCAATCATACCCATCTACAGAATTTCAATCAACTCGGTGAAGCTGTTTCGGAGATCGGCAACAGCGCCATCTGTCCGGTCCAAAAGTATCCTATCCTTCAAGCGGGAATGAAGAATATACATTTACAAAATTCCATTGAAATCGGGTGAGTGGTTTCGGAGATCGACAACAACGCCACCTATCGGGTCCAAAATCCTATCTTTTAAGACTGCCAAACCTGAAATACAACAATACGAATAAAACAAAAGAATAATCATAAAAATTGGCCCATAGGTTATCGAGTTATATCGTCATCGTTTCACCCCGAAAGAATTATAGGTATATAAAGAAGATTATTATTGAAGAAAATTGAATTGAACTAAAAAATGAAATATAGGCCTACAATGCCACATGTTGAGAATTTTCTGACTTTTCTTTATATCTGAACCATCCCTGATTCAAAAAGAAAAAAAAAAAAAAAAACACAAAAATCATTCAAATCGGTCGAGCCGTTCTGGAGCCTTTACCCGACTAACGCACAGCAATTGATTTTTATATATATAGAGATAATTTACAAAAATGGATCCATCCGATGCAATGCCTTGTTTTGCAGTAGAAACAATTCACAAAATCGTTAATGAACTCCAACACTTGTCAAACTCGAACGCACTTGTATTGGTAAATCTAAGAAAAAATCCACATTCGCAAAAGTAATCTGAAATCTGATTGCTTGTTTTTGTACCAAACGAACATAAAAAGTGTTCTGAGAGCGCCAAATCGAATACCACATTAAAATGGATTGCTGAGCTGTCTATGAGAGACGTTTGACCGATGGAAAAAAAAAGTAAAATAGTGCACCCTCATAGATTCTCTGCAGCTATCGCACTCAGGTACTACTCTTTTACCACTCGTAGCTTTGCAATTACTGTAGGCCCCGTCTTAGCTAACCAATGAACAAAATAATGTCCGTGTCACGCATTTATTTACATGGAAAATATAGCCACTGTGAACTAAAATTGTTTATTGGTAAAGCCTCATATATTTAAGTCTATTCTTAAAGCATGCAAGCTTGACACGCTTGTGAAATGAATTATCATTATTTATATACACTATTCCGTGTCGTCATTTCCTAAACTTCCCCCTAACCAAAAACGACCAAAAGCTGGTACTTTATTTCAATATTTCGATCTTTTGGACCTTTGCAGGATCGGGCCTATCGGTTGGGACAGTCGGCCCATGCACGCCGACGAATCCCCTCGAATGGACTGGCCAAGTGACTGTGCGGAAAAAGCGTAAGCCATATTCGAAATTCCAAACGTTAGAACTGGAGAAAGAGTTCCTCTTCAATGCCTACGTATCGAAGCAGAAACGATGGGAGTTGGCACGCAATTTAAATTTAACAGAACGACAGGTAAGAGTAATTCTATTTCTGTCTATAAGTCAGCTTCATAGCCGCGTGACTCACTTTTGCTGTGTTAACCTCATGGGAAATTGCCAAACACATGACTTTCACATGTCGCACAGTAGCAAGTTGTTAATTTGGAATCTTCCAATTGCTTTGATCTAATTTTGGCACACGGCAGTTGTCTGCAAGGCTAACGCGTACATATTTTGTTCATTTCGCAACTTGTTTCCGCTTCTATCGTTCGCAGGTTAAAATCTGGTTTCAGAATCGCCGAATGAAAAACAAGAAAAATTCCCAGCGACAAGCTAACCAACAAAATAACAATAACAGTTCAAATAGTAACCACAATCATGGTCAGGCACCACAGCAACACCACAATCCACACCACTTGAACTTGGGTCTAGGCATGAGCCATCATGCGACCAAAATGCACCAGTGACCTTTAGACAACAGCAGTGCCATGGGATTTGCAACGTACTAACACACAACGAAGACACACTGAACGCGCGCGCCTATATACAGTGACGACACAAACCAGAGTTTGACTCAAAGCATAAATCACACATAAACTCAGTGCAAATAATATAATTAAATTTAATTTAAAAATGAAAACGAAAAACAAAAGCCTACAAATCAAAGTCAAAGTTCGTCCATTCCAGGTGAATGTATAAAAGCTATACAAAAAAGAGTGTATAAACAAACGAAAGGTAACCAAAATCATATGTGCACATAGCAAATCCCATGCCAAACGCACTGCTGATCTAAATTTGAAAAAAAGGTAAAACCCCCTAAGAAAAAATAAAAAATAAAATAAAAATTAAACACTTTCATAAATGATTCTCCCCGGTCTCTCTTCAAACGAAAGATTTTAGTTAATTTTAAATAAACATAAGTGGTATAAAACAAAACGAATAAAAACTCTGTTTCAAATTGTATAACAATAGACTTATAAATTTTAACGAGAACTATAAAATAAACATATTTAAAATCATCTAAATAACGTGTAATTATAATTTTAAGTTCCTGTATATAATAAGTTAAAAAATGATGTATTTTTTAGTGGAGATATTGGCAGCATTAAATTAAAAAAAAAAAACAACTAAAATTATTACTCTATAGTAGATTAAGTAAAAAGTAAAAAAAAAAAAAAAAATATGTAAAATTTTGCTTGTCTTTAATTGAAATAAAAACAAAAGTAGTGGTAGCTCTCTATAAGCTTCTGTCCATAGTGCAGATCTTGTAAAATCCCTAGGTTCTTAGACAAACGAACAAAATAATAATAAAAATACTATATAAATACGTAGGTGTCTATAAATACATATATTACTTAAATAATACATTAAAGAACAAAAATAATATTACTACTGTAAGATTGTGTGCGTGTTTACTCAAATGAAGGCTTTGCAAAAAAAAAAAAAACTTCTTTACTTAACAGAACATTTTAATTAAGGAAAAAGTAAACAGTGGAAAAATCTAGAGAAAAATAAAACTAAATGCTTAGTAATGATATTATTTTGTAATTATTTTTGTTAATGTTTTATTATTATTATTTAATTTTTTAAATGATTTAATTTAGTTTCTTTATTATTATTTGATAATAAGCTTCCTGAATATGTTAAATATAATAAAACAAAAAAAAAAATCTGTTTCTTTATGTAGGTAAATTCTTTTTAAAATAAATATTATTAAATAATGTGAGAAGAAGAAACGACATAAAAAACAATACATAAAATATTTAAAAAAAAAATCTATCTTTTCTTTTTCTTTCTGTTGAAGTTATTATTTCATCGAAATAGAAATATATTTCATATGTCTTAAGGAAATTAAAAACAACAAACAATTTATAAAAGATTTCTGTTTTTTTCTTTGGTTTAACAATTTTGTTTATATTGTTTCTCGAGTCGTGTTTTCAGTTTTCCCTCCTTATGTTGGCCCACACACTGTAAAGGTAAGTGCGTATTTTTATTTTCAATACAGTTTTTATCAAATTTGAAGAGGGTTCATAAAGGCTGTGCCTAAGGGGTAGGACTTATGAGGCGCGGTGCTTATTGGGGAATATTTATTAGTTTTTTTTTTTTTTTTGAAAAACACTCAAATTAAGTGAAATTCAATAAATTTGCAATAACTATTTTATTGAACTTATTTTGAAGTGAAATACAAACCAGGCGCATGGGTGTAACAATCTGCTTTCACTTTGAAATATTCGAATATTGGAAATAGTAAAATTGAAAACGTTCATTGATATACATTTTTTTTTTTTTCGTAATTGTTTCAAAAGCAAGCAAGAACTTTCGTGGAAATCTATAAGTCGGTTTGCGATAGTTTATAAGTTGCAATAAAATTTGCTGCTAAGGTGATATTCACTGTAATGGTCACTTTTTTGCGACGGATTTGACGACCGTTTTACGTATAAAAAAGCCTAAAATTGACTGTCAAATTTGACTAACACAAAAGGAACTATCACCTTAGGAAATTCCACCCCTGGGGTCGAATCGCCACTTCCGTGAACGAGCTACCCGTTCACGGAATTAAGTTGGTTTTACATGTGAAACAAAAACAAATTCCGTCACAAAATGCTCGATCACGGAGGACGCGATTCGACCCCTGAACTTCAAAATGCGTTTAAGTTAGTGCCCGTGCAAAAACACACCCCCACACGACAAATCTATACCAAATTTAGTCATTAATGTGTGACAACTGGTTGCGGTCTTCACTAAGGAGCGCTGGATTATCAACTTTCTATAACGGAAAATTTTCGAATTTAACCATCTTTCTGCCGATTAAGGGCTCTCGTGATTAGCTAATACAAATAGACGCGCAACACTTAAAGCCAAACACTGCAAATACATAACAGCGCCACCAATTGGGTTTTATTCTAGACACTCACTTATGCGAACAAGCTATTAAATCTTCAGTCGAATCCGTTAAATAATTTTTCAGTCTACCTATACGTAACACACATCGTCGCTTTCACGGCAAAGTGACATAAGTCGGAATTTGTCATTTTTGAGTTAAGTATACAAAAATGATCACAATTTTTTTTTTTTTTTCTGCCTAAACGGCTTAGTTCCACTTCTTCTACTTTCCACGTTCTAAAAAGTGTCGTTTCGATTTTCCACTAAAAAGCCCACATTTTTTTGTTGCGCAATGACATTTTCTAAGTTGTGCGTCGCAATTGGTTGTGTTTTTTTTGGGCAAAACGGCGTATTGCGAAAAATTTCAAGCAACAAAACGACACTTTTGCAACTCGTGAGAAAATAAAAACTTAAAAAACTGTCAGATTTTTCGCAAAACGTCATATCTTTTTTTTAAATATTGCCTTTTTGTACAAATTTAAATACTATCTGAAAGAGGGAGAAAAATACTTCAATTGTATGTTAACGCACTTTGTATATTGTTTTTAATTAACTAGAAAACATTTTTTTTGTGTGACGCAAAACTTTAAACGTTGCTCCTGAAAATCATACATTTTGGACTTATGTCACTTTGCCGTGAAAGCGACGACATACAAACACCACTTTTATTTAATTAAATACGTCTTCTTTGGACCGCCAACCTCAAGTGATTCTGTGTGCTGCCGTAGTTCTACCTAGCCTGGTAAATAGACGCATACTCAATAATTGGTAATTACTGCACCAGGCCCGAAAACAACTAAATCAGCGAGCGAACGCAATAATAAAAAATCCGCAGTGATATCTGCGTCAATGTGTACAATTCAATATTAATATAGTTTTTTTTTTTTTTTTTTTTTGTATAAAAAAGTGCTAACATTTTTTTGAAATCAAAACCTGCTAAAGACCCCAAAAATTCAAAAAAGCTGTGTTTCAGAAAAAAATAAATTATATTGCACAAAAATAATATTAAATAAAGTTGTGTTTGGAATGTTGATTGAAATTGCAAGCTTACTGAATTCGTTGCATGGCTGTGTTCAGTTTCAATGATAATTGTAAATTTTAATGACTTGTTCACACTTATTCATAATTTGGCTAAACCAAAATCGTTTTCCTCGTAGTTTATTACAAAAAAATAAAAATAAAGGGATGGCCAGAGTATTATTGTATTAAATTTGTATTTTCAAATGTAGTTTAAACTATTTTTTACGACATTTCATTCATGCCATTCATAAAAAATCTTAAAATGTATATATATGTACATTTTGAGAATCTGTCAATACGATTATCTATCTACTTACTTCGTAATTTTTTTTTACGAAGTTTACTGAGAAAATCACTTGAACTCCATTTGGGGGTATGTAGTGTTAGAAATTGTCCGAGCTTTTCATATAAGTAAACATACTCAGAGCCATGTGGGCAATACAGTAAAATTAACCGAAATAGACAGTCTTACGCAGTATTCTCTTACAGTTTGTTATCAATAAATCTGTCAGAAAATACATTACCGTTTATTAGACGTCAGTTAGTTCTCAATAAATGGATTTGTCAATATTTCGTACGAACAAACATTTTCTCTAAAAAAATTAAGTACCTATTGTTTTTTAACTCGTATTGATTGTCCAAATTTGCCGGAACATACGGAACTCCTAAGGTAAGGTCCATTGAACTTTGCGAACTTACAGACCCTCATTTTGCTTAGCTACGCCTCTGTATTAAATTAAATATCAAACCTCTCATTAAAAAAAAAAAAAAAAAAATTTGTTTGGTTCCTTCAAGTTTGTAGTTAGGTATATTATTTATTTTTGGCATATATTTTGCATTTTTTCAACTAATCTATAGTATTTATTTTTACCTCCTTTTCGATAAATAAATATATATATACTTTCAGATATAGAGTGTGACCTCTCAATACCGAATTTAAATAACGAAATATTTCTATTGCATCGAAATGTAATTTTTGATTAAAAATTGTTTTTTTTTTTATTTATTTTATTATTAAAAAAAATTAATAGCATATAAACGCATAAATAATTTTAATAAAAGGTTTATTTTCCAAATTTCAATGAACTTTGCATTTATTTAAATTAATGCATTATATTTCCAGGAAGCCTATAGGATAATGTAATTATTAAAATCATAACAAAAAAATATTATGTGAAATTTTAATATTATGAGCGGAATTATATAAAAATATATATATTTATTATAAATTATTACTAAATTAAGTTTAACTATGAATATAAGAAAGAAAAACAAAGAAATAAAGCAATTTACATTGTGGTTTTGTTTAAATGATACAAGAGATGACTATATAAACATTTGAAAGTAAGTATTTTATAGTAAATATATTAAAAACAGAACATCAGCTCCAGGCAGAGAAAACTTGCAAAGAATTTTCAAGTGTGGAATTGTGGAAACTGAGCAATATGTGGCCGAAACAGTGCTATCGAGTGCAATTACACGAAACTTTTCCATATTTTTTCAAAAGTTTATTCATATTTATCTACTTGTCCTCAGTTGTCCGTAAAGCTGACGTTTTAAGAACGACTGGTCAAAAATTTCTATAAATACTACTAAACTGAATTGTTGAATCAAACCCAAGTTAAGCTAAGTCCCTGACACTTTAAAACGTTCGAGCTTGCAATTCGCAAATCGCAGTAAAGTAATTTCGAATGTAACCAACTAATTAGTGGCTACATTTAAGAACTTTTAAAACCGGATGATAAGAGGCACAAAAAGGTTTCATATGTGGTCTAGAAAAATATACCTCGATACGAACTATGGGAACAACAAAAATCAATAGCCTACATACCCTTTTCAGGATTCGAAGAATACCAGGGTTCGAATCGCCATTTGCGTGAACGAGCTATACGTTCACGGAATTAAGTTGATTTTACATATGAAACAAAAACAGATTCCGTCACGGAATGCTCGATCACGGATGACGTGATTCGACCCCAGTCTATTTTCCAAGATGTTGCAAAGTTGAAACTGAAATTAATAGTAGCACACAGCAGACATTTGAATTTTATAAATAGAAAGACTATCACAGACTATGCGTTCCATCCTTCTTGCCTTTTGTACTTAATTTATACAGCGAACCGAGGGACCCCTTGTCAGTATTCATTACGAGGTCTATATCGGCGTCCTTTAAAATGCTGCCCCTTACCTACATTATTAGCTTTCTTTCTGCGCAAATTATTTTTGTTTTAATACGCTCGATAGGTGCCTTTCTAACCCTGTGCGCCCTGGCAACCATCCGACCCCATAGTCAGCGCGGTAACCCTCAAGACTGTGCTCTATAAAATTTAACTCCCCGGTGGTTATAAGGTTTGAGCTGCTGTCCACATAGGTTGACTGGCAGTAGTTAAGGAAGATTCTAAAAACAATTCAATTTAAGGCATTCACCTTGAAGGATTAACAGCTGGAGGAAAATAATGCAAATGCTCGCTCTGGACAGTTACATTAAAGCCACCAAGAAGCCAAAGATTCTAGTGTCATCCTATATATCCCAAGACGTCTGCGTAAAAACCGCCACAAATAAGGCCGAAGTTTTTGCCGCCCATATGGAGGTAACTCTTAATCAGTTTTATGATGAAAATATTAATTCACCTGATAGTTATGAAAATAAATAGGAGCAGATGCCACATTCACCTCTCTTATATATAAAATAAGGAAAATTTCGCCTATAAAAGCCTCTCTACTTGACTCTTGGAGAAGTCACAATAGTTGTTGTAATTGCGTGTTGAAAATCCTATTTTACTTTGCTTTACTGAGATCGAAGCTAAAAAAAACGGGGCTGTTGATAAAGAAAATTTAGCCTATAAAGACCTTGGAAAACGACCTGCCTACGCCTGAACTTTTAAAAGACTGTATACCTCGTAAGGCATCAATTAGGTTCTTTCGTTTAATAAACGGTTATCATTAGCACCTATAAATTTCAACACATTAAGTTAAGCAGCTAAGGTGTTCCATGTCCATTTTTAACGTTCTGTACCCAAAGGAAAAAAAAAAACGGAACCTTATTAGTTTCGCCTTTGTCCGTCTGTTCAAACCCACTAGACCAGTTTTGTACTTATTGACGTATATAGATGACTGAATGCATACAACATCCGGCATAACCACTAGTTTAACGGCAAATACCAATGGTTCAACTGATTTTAGAGTAGGTAATTAGCAATTTTTTAAAAAATAAAAAATGTTCATTCGCTCAAAAAACTGTTAGTTTCTTGATTTACAAAAAAATAGATATATCCTTTTTTTGTAGAAAATGCTCGTAGCCACATATGTGCTGAAGAATTTTTTACTGAGAAGTTAATATTTAAAAAGATAATTACAAAAAACAGTCAATCACTGTATATAAGGACGCTCCTTTTAACCATTTTCCATTCGTTTTTGATGTGTTCTCTTAATCGATTTCAATTGGAACTTCCAATGCATACTCAACTTTCCTCATGCTCATTCACACACCGACACCACACTCCATCCAGATTCTAGACCGAATGCCAACAATAAGCTAGGAAGAGGCACATGGGCAACATTTTTGGTACAAGAGGAAGAACTTTTTTAGCAGACATCTCTTGTGAGGGGAATGAGAGCACGGACTTGGGTAAAATAACAAAGTAACCTCTGTGGAAAGCTTGCTTACGTTGGCATTATTGATAACGAGGCAGCTGAACCTTTTATAAAGCCTGAACAAAGAACGCGAAGACTTTAGAAAAGAAATGAAAAAAAATGTCTACAATCTCTTAAAACCCCCCCAAGGCTCAAGAAGGACTAAGTTACCTTTAGGGAAATACAACGTCAGGGCCTCTGCAGTGTTTATGTCGGCACATTTACTTGCTGTTTTCTCATACAAAAGTGTTGAATTGGAAAGACGCACGTGACAGTGCAAATCCCCATAATCATCGGTTCGACATAGATCACTTTACACGACTTTATATAACCCAGTCTTATTTAAAGCACAGCTCATCTACAGTTTAATATGAAAATGGACTCGTGTCGGCGATAAAACCTATCAAAGTATTCCCGCCATGATGGCATAATTGAAGCTTCGCTCAAACACACCACACCACAACATAACAACCAACAACCTTAGTACACCACTGCAAGGTGTGATGCAACTGTCGTAAATTTTATCTGACGGCACTTTTAACTATCTCAACTATGAAGTTTAGTGCATCTAAATAATTAGAGAAAAATGCAAAAGTACAAGCACGTGTTTTCTATTAGCACTTCGATATGAATCACCATATACACCAGCCAGTCCAACATGCAACAGAAAGCATAATTTATGGCTGCTGGTAGGTACATTACGAAGCTCAATACATACGCGTGGACAGAGAAAACAAGAAAACACTAAAATAATTGGTAGGCGGTTTTTAATTACACTTGGCCGGAAGAACCATAACTAATCAGCGGAAACAGCCCCGTACGGAAGGAAGGTGTAATCAACCACAAGATTGAAACGAAGCTATAGGTACATATAATTAGATTCCGATAGTAAACTTATTGTATGTAGGACCACTTATTTCGAGTCGTAAATCGTATGAAAATTAACCTACTATGCATGCAATTTTGACCACATCGCGACCTTGAGGTATAACCACGAGCACTTGACAAGGTTGCACGGTTTAATTACAACTCTTGTTAGCAGACGCTGTTTTATTAAAAATTCACTTCGCATACATCCTGTTTTGATGTATTAAATATGAAACATTAACTGACGTGTTGTTTAATGATTACATATTTGCGCTGACAAGTTGTCAAAAATTACGGCTGAAAATTAAACACCGCTTAAAATGGTGGTGGGTAGTTCACACTGAACATTTTAATGTCGTGTGTAGTTCTGCGCTCGAACTTTCAATGCATGTAAATAAGAAGGACAGTGACCACCTGAATCGCTTTACAGCGTGCCTTGAGTGGATCTTATCAGTGGACTTACTGGGCTCCGCAGAGCTCTCTATAAAGCAGATGAGGGTAGGAGTTAAGAACTAATTACGATTCGTAGCTCGAAAGGCCTTTAACTAAGTCAAAACCAAGGAGATGTAAATCGGCTGGGAGTTCTATAAAGTCAGCCTGAGAGTCAACAAAGAGGAGGTCAGAAAAGAATGATGTTGCTCATGGCCTAAGTTGTATCGGAACACTAAAAGCGTGAGTTCACCAAAGTCTCATTCAAAGGATTTCTTAAATCTTCCCCAAGCCTTATTAATATAATGACGAGCCGTAGGTACATTAATGTGGTACTCGATTGGGCGCACTTATGTTGCTCCCAGAGCACTTTTTATATGTTCGTTTGGTACAAAATAAGCAATCTTTTTCAGATTTTAGAGCACTTTCGCGAATCTAGATATTTTGTCAGATTTACCAATTCAAGTGCGTTTGAGTTTCACAACTGGTGGAGTTTGTTTAGGTTTTCGTGAATTTTTTCTATAGGAAAGAAAGGCATCCGGTGAATCTATTTTGTAAATTATTTATGTATTTTTTTTTTTTTTTTTTTTGTATATACTTCTCCCGGGAAAGGCGAACCTATAACGCTTCAACAGCGCCCCGAGATGCCTGCAGGTGTATGTTTGTTCTGCACTTAAATTGCTGCAAATTGTAGTCCTCTGGAAATACATCCCCAGGAAGCGAGTTCCAAAGTTTGCTTGTCCTGTAACAGAAGGAGTTTTTGAAAGTTAATGTCCTCGCGGTTGTCAAGTGTACTCTATGGTCATGAGCATTAGCAGCCTGTCTTTTTGGGCGCCCAAAAGTTGCATTTCGAGGGATAATGTCTTTGAGTTCCTCAGAACATCTACCATGGAAGTACCTATAGAACAAGCATAGGTCAGCGACTTGTCTTCTGTGCACCAACGGTTGTAGATTCGATGTGAGTGTAGGGTCTCCAATGAGTCGAACTGCTCGTCTCTGTATGCTATCAAGCAGGTTAAGTGAATGTTTTGGGGCCGAGCTCCATATATGGGAACAATATTCCAAGCCTGGTCTTACCTGTGCTTTGTAGAGAAGGAGAAGTTTCTTGGGGCTAAAGTACCTCTTTGCTCTAAATAGGTATCTCAACTTTGCGGACGCCGATCTTGCGATATAGGATATGTGGTTCTGCCATGTGATTCCTGAATTGACTGTGACTCCTAGAAGGTGCATTGAGTCCTTGTGATCGATTGGATGGTCATCCATTTGGATCTGAGGAACTGTTGATGCATTTTTTCTGGAAAATGTTGTGAATTGTGTTTTATTTGCATTAAATACAATCAAATTGTCCTTTCCCCACTTCAAGATTTTGTCCAGATCATTATTTAGAGAATTAATTTGTTCACATCTCTGACTGTGTGATGTAGCCGTATTCACAGGCCCACTGTTCGAGATGGAGGATAAAAAAGTGCTTACATCTGCAAAGCTGTAGATATTATTATTTGTCGATCCAAGCAAGTCGTTGATGTGGAGAAGAAATAGAGTTGGAGAAAGAATAGATCCTTGGGGTACTCCTGCATTTATAGCAAACGAATTGGATGATACACCATCTACAACAACTTGGATCGATCTTCCCAGAAGAAAATTTTGCATCCATCCGCAGAGTTGTTGTGGTAATCCGTAAGACTCTAACTTGCCTAATAGGGCTCTATGCCAGACTCGGTCAAATGCCTTTGATATGTCCAAGGCTACGGCTCTGGATTCGCCGTGTTGTTCAATTGATTGTGTCCATAAGTGCGTTACGTAGCTTAGCAGGTCACCAGTGGAACGACGGCTCCGAAATCCATATTGCCTGTCGCTTATTAATCGATGGCCTTCTAGATATTTTATTATTTCGACATTTATTGCCTTTTCCATTACTTTAGAGAGCAGTGAAAGTAACGCTATTGGACGATAGTTTTGTGGCAGATATTTCCTCCCTTTCTTTGGAATAGGTTGTATGCGAGCGGTCTTCCAGCAAGAAGGAAACGTCTTCTGGGAGTACGATATGCTAAACAGCTTACAGAGTACAGGTGCAAGTTCTGGTGCACAGTTCCATCGGGTCCCGTTGCCTTATTGCAATCTAGTTCTTTAAGGATGCGTTGAATTATTCGAGGCCGAAATTTCACTTCTGCCATCGATGATTGTATCCTCGGGATATTTGGTGGCTCTAGCTGTGCAGAATCTAGGGTGGAATTCTTTGAAAACATGCTAGCGAAAAGATCTGCCTTTTCTTTAGGTGTTGTTGCTAGCGTGCCGTCTTCTTTTACTAGAAATCAATCGGGACCCAAATTTCAAATGTTCCAATATAAAATCTAACGCGTGAATGAAAATCGCTTTGAAAAATTTCGGAGGGTACACGTATTCGAATCGCACGAATATCAACACAAAAATGAGCGTTTTGACGTTTTTATGTTCGATAGCTTGTGCACCACCCAAGCAGGAGTCTTGGCTTCACTGTTTTGAAAACTTTTCCTGGAATCCAGTGTTGCCAGAACGTTATGATGCAATACCCCAGATCGATCGTTTTCGATGGATTTTAAGACAAATAAGAAAATAAAAGAAACCCTTTCAAAGAAAAGTAACATTTTAGTACATACATTATTTCTTAAAAAAAATTCAGTTGATGAGAAAATCAGTTGATGAGAATTTTTGTTAAGAAATAGTGTAGGTATGTACTAAAATGTTACTTTGAAAGGGTTTCTTTTATTTTCTTATTTGTTTTAAAATCCATCGAAAATGGTATTTTTAACGGTCAATCTGCGATATTCCATTATAACCTTCTGGCAAATGTTTTTTCGTTGGCTGAAAAGAAGTACAATTAAATTTGAAGAAAATGAAGATCGCGTTATTTTGCTACAGCGTTGAGGACTTCGCGCCCTATCTTACTTCTTTTTTTATTTCTGGCATAGTTTAGAACTGAAAACATTCCCTCAGTATCATTATTGAATGTGGCAAAATAATAACCGTCCGAGATAGATTATATAGCTTTTTAAAAATTGTCTCGTTTTTATAGTGCTTTTCATCAGTTACTGTTACTTACTTACTTAAGGTGGCGCTACAGTCCGGGGTGGATCTGGGCCTCAACCAATACGCCTCTCCAGTTAGAGCGATCTTTGGCTAACTGCCTCCAGTTGCGCACTCCAAGTTGGTTGAGGTCCCCTTCCACTTGCGCGCGCCACCTAAGGCGAGGTAATCAGTTACTGTTATGCAGAATTATTGTAGATCCAGATTTAGGAAAGCTAGTTTTTCTTTTTCGTCGAAGTGTGTTGGTAATTTCCGCCTTTCCAGTGCAATAAGTTTTTCGTCAAATAAAAAAAAGAAAAAAAAAAAAAAAAAAAAAAAAAATACATAAAATTTTGCAAGACTTTCGACCTACATATTTGTATAAACCCTAAAAGTAAAGTATATAGATTCGAGAAATATTCGAATCAGACCACCATTGTCGGGTCTCTTTTCGTCTCTCAAACCTAGGCCTAGCTTCTCACAACCATTCGTTCTGTCTTCTGTGTGAGTTTTTCATTTTCGGAACGAATGGAAGGGATCTACAATTGTATGCCGACTCCAAGCGGCCAATTAAGAAGCTATTTCAAGACATTTATACCCTCGGATGTTTGTCAGACGTTCGCGAGAGGTGGCGCAGTGGAAAAAAACCCTAAGTTGGAATTTGGGTTCTTGCGGGATACCTTGGACCCCTCGCTTAGTAGACCAACACACTAACCACTAAGCCACTGCGCCTACTGTATAAACCCTAAATCTACATGACAATGTCTACAATCTGGATTACATTTAGCCTACATTATGTGTCATTTGGGTTGCTAAAATGTGTTAGGTCAAGCATAAAAAAGGTTTACAATACAAATACGGAAAGTATCGACAACATCCTACAATTTGGCAAAAATGCTCTGATATAATGCCCAAGCGGATCGGTAAGTATGTCTGATTTGCTTGAATTTTCAATCAATTTAAAATTAAAGTCAAATCTTTATAAAATTTTGTTTGCAGCGGTAGTTAGGTGTTGAAATGGTACCCCTCGTAAATAGATATTTAACAGGAAGAATTATCGGATGCCAAATCAGGGCCGCACGGCGATTTTCCGGAATTTTCTCTCTTTCTAAACCTGATATACAACAATACGAACAAAGCCAAAGTTGAATCATGAAAATCGTCCTAGGGATTATCGAGTTATAACATCACCGAGTTTCACCCTGAAAGATTTATATACATATATAGAAGACTTATTAGACTTTCTTTACGGAAACAATAATATTTTAATATGAAATTGGATTTTCGGAAATTTGCAAAATATTGATATCTACCTACTTAACCTATTTATTCATAGTTGTTCATAAATTTTCTTTACGGATATTTTCTTTACAACAAATATTAAGAAGTGTGAAGGATAAAAATGTGTATTAGTAAGGCCCATTGCTTCAACGTAGCTTTGAGTTTAAGAACATTGAAAACGCTTTTTTTCGAAGCCCATGACAGCTTAAATTCTGCACTAATTCTGAGCGTGACTTTAGACAAAATATTTAAGCTACAAAGTTTCTTAGCAGGGACAAGGCCGGCCGAGAAGAGCTAGTTGCATATAGGTAAATCAATGAATATTTAGAACATAGATACAAAAATATAAGTCAAACCTTTGCTCAGATTAAGCCATTAAACCCTTTAAAATTTATTTGTCGTCTAAAAAAGTAGTAAGTAGGAACATTTGACAGACTCAGTGAAATTTTCAGACAGTTGTTAGTTGAACCAGCACATCAAGACTATTCCCCAATTCCCACCGACTCAAAACGATCCCCGACGGCACACTGAACAAGAATGCCAGTAGCACGAGCATAACATTTTTATTTTAATTGAATGATGATATCATGCAAAGCCTTATAAAATCGGAAACTACAATACATCCGTAAAGATACAAAACTTAATGTCAAGGTCCAGTGCTGAAATATAGTCGACCTATAGCGAAGTGATTTTTATTTATAGCAAAGCACTTGCAATCATCTTATTATTTAGAATGCTGTGTACTTATGTAGTCATTGTATAGACAGGTCCACGCTATGCATGTGGATATGTATTTATTTGTTTAATATAATTAGATTTCTGTTAAAGCCCCGCATCGGAGTAACCTTGAATAGATATTAAATCATTTTCTAGGAAATCCACGCATAGTTAGTTTTTTTTGCTGCTTTATTTTTCAAGCCTCAAAGTTGGTATTGGGTTTGCTTTGTTTTATCGTATTGTTCGTCCATGGCCAAGAGTTGTACCGCTGCCAGAAGCCAGAATCATCGCAATCGCAATCGAAATTGAATTACTGTTCAATGCTTTCCATAGATTCGGTAGGAACTCAGTATGGGGATAGGTACCGAGCGATAGTTCTTGTAATGGAGTCCAAACTGAGTTACTGCCTTGGCTGAGGCTTCAAAAATTATCAAATATGTACGTAGGAAAAGTTATGAAGCCGAAACCGTTTTGCAAAAAGGGTTGGGAGGTGGAAGCTTCAACTTAACGAATACCTCTGTCTCGCATAGAGCCATAACAGCTGGACAGTATTGGACAATATGGACCAACTGATTTTTGTGGAGTTTTTTTTTAGTGATTTTCGTAAAATATTTGTACATTTAGTGACCTACACTCATAAATGTTTTTCGCCCTGATATGGTGGTAGAAGCTCATCAGTAGACGGCCACCACATTCTTTCTAAGGACTGTCCGAGGCTTGTGAATTTCCAACCAGAAAGAGACGTTGAATCGTAACCTTCAAGTGAATCTCCAAATCGATGACAATACCCAAAAGTTATTTTTACATTCCCTGTCCGGCCTGTCGAGAAATAAAGTAGTTTTTTTAGAACTTGTCAACAGCAATTATATACCCAACTTTCCTTACCCCAATTGACTCGACTGCGCTGCATAACAAAATAGGTCTACCTAAAGTAGACGACGTATAGATTTCAACTCGCACAAACTTGCGAACCTCATCAGGATGTTGGTCCCTGCAATTTTTCCAGTGATGATAGGAAATTTATGTGTGCTCCCCACCGAAGTTCGGATGTGGAGCAACTAACGCCATCTCTTCGACAATGGCGGAACCCAACCGCATTTTGGTCGACGACAGAATGAAGCAATAAAAATGCAATAAAAATCTTGCTTAGTACCATTTATGTGCGCTACGGTTTTTTTCATCTGTTTTTGTTCGTCTCCCCAACTCTGTGTTGTATAGGTACTGGTACAAGGAAGCCCAAGTGACACTTATGGGATGCCATTAAATTCCTAAAATCACCATCGACTGGATTGATTGTGTCTGCGAAGTAAAGAAAAAATCAAACATACACACACAAATGAATAAAACCGAGCACACAAGCCAGACACGATGACGAAAATTGACCAGGGACATAAACAAGCGGGAGTTTGTATTAGGATGAGCTAATTGCACACAAAGCGCGGTGCAATTGCAGGGACTGAGTTAGCTCGATGACAACGATGCTCGTTAATTGTCACAATCGCATCCATCATGTCGCCATTTATAAGTTTTAAGCATAGCTGTACTTTCCACTTTAAGACCACTTTCGGGATGAAATGAAACATAATCGGGGATAAATATTTATGTAGGATGGTCTTTCTAAAAGCAAAAAGGAATTGTTCCCTTTTGCAGGGCCATTAACTAAGTTCGATGACCTCAAAGTGTGCAGAAAAATTATACGCACAGGTGTTTTTAGGGGATGAAGTAATTACGTGCTGTTTTCGTTTCACCATAAGCCCCTGAATGAAGCCAATTTTTGCTGAAAGGACATTGCACCCATATACCATGCACCATACACATATTTCAGTTCAAGTCCTCGTCCTCACCCCGGGCTATTGATAGCATTTAGTTTTCGTAAAATGTCTACCGCTGGAAAATCGTTGGCATGGCGAGGTCATGCGCAGTCTGGGGATGCCGTGCCAAAATCACTTCGTCGACCTTTTTTTTTGCATGGCTCTGTGTAGTGTGCATACACAGACACACCCTAGTGAGAAAGGGGGAAGAAATTGAATAGCAATTCCATTTGACGTAGGTATGTAGCCATAGAAAATATATAGGCATCGATTTTTCAAACTGTTTTTCGTTTTAGCACGTGTTGTAAAATTAAGTTTTAAACTTTTGTATGTTTTTCTTGTGGGTAGCTGCACTCTTTGTCTGCGAAGTTTACTCAAGATTTGAATAATGTTGGGACTATAAAGAGGAACGCTTTTGGGCCTTATTAATTATCATCGCGAAAGCACACGCAGCTGGTATCTCAAAAATCACATTCGAAATCGGACGGCAAGGAAGCAGCAGAATGGCTGAGAAATCGAAAATGTTTCCCCCCTTAGGCGTTCCTGTTTTTTGTTGTCAGAGAGAAAATTCTACATTTTGAATACATTTACGAATCTTAGGTGATTAAAGTTCCGCAGCGGCAGCAGAACCACCGGCGATTTTATTATAAAATAAAACAAGTTTGGAATCAACTCAATTCAATTTATTGTTACAGTAAGCTAGTTCGCCTGAGAATGTTAAAGACAATATACCACGACCTTCAGACCACATTTACTATTTTTCTGTGAAACATAACTCGGATCTACGTAACTTAAACCCTTGTTTAAGTTATTTTGCTGCTTAAAATTCTTAAAATTAAACCGGAAACCGGTAGGAAAGAAGGAACGTGTTAAATAAAATAAAAAAAATAAATACATAAAAAAAATAAATAATGATTATACCTAAGGCGGACAAAAAAAAAATGTCCATACCTTTAGAGCTTGAAACCTCTAGTTGATAATCAACCACTTTTTTTACAGTATCCAGTTTAAGAATTTGCCTACTGTTGCGCAACCTCCTGCGAACGTCTGACAACATCTGAGGTTATAACAAGTGTTGGATAAATTTTGCTATAATCATGATCTTGGATTATTTAAAATCGTATATATTTCTCGTTTTTTTATAAGTATACTAGCCTGCCCGGCGAACTTCGTCCCGCCCAAAATTGACTTTTTGACTAAAATAATTTTCACTTCCACCTGAAATTAATTTGATTGATCCCGACTATAGCTTTTGACAAATACGATCTCACTGTATACTACGATCAAAATTAAAAAAAAAAAACTCTCCGTAGAAAATGTATGGAAAATCAATTTTCACAAACTTTCCAATTTCCTGTTCAAATTTTCCAATTTTGTCGCCGTATGAACCTTCCTTAGGCGTAGACAAACGCAACAAAGAAGATTAACGTGTTGGCCAACCTTCCGCTTTTTGACTAAAATGGTTTACAGCACACGACGTACAAATTCATTCTCAATTTGTGGAATGAGAATGTTTGTTTTTGACCGTCGCTTGCATGAAAGTTCTGAACTCACATCATGGGAGTTCGTTCTTACGAAGAGTTTTTTTGAGAAAAATTAACGAATCGAAAAATAATTTGTACATGTTACTTCAATCCTTGTAGAACCGTACATATCATAAAAAAGAAAAGAAAAAAAGAAGCAAAATCGCAAAAAGTACGTTGAATGAGGCAAAACTATGAGCACCCACCTTATTTGATGTAAAAAATCGTACCAATTACCATCTTTACGATCCTTATACTGGGTAGTTCTAAGAAAGCTTCGCAATTCTTGATAAAAAAAAAAATGGGTGTTATGAATAGTTGTCCAGAAAATAGAAATATTCCCGAGAACTACTCCCACAGAGCAAGCTGGTTGCTGTTTTATTTCATAACCCTCTTTCATAAGCCACCTAAATAAAACAGTAGGTTACTACTCCTGAACGGCATAAATGAAGAGCGAAAGTTTAGCCTCGGCAATCTTAAAGATTGGGTATTATTTGTGCATAGCATCTTTCGGGCAAATGTGTCCTTCGAGGCGAAAATATTCAGCTCGGCAGAGGCTATTTGTGTTAATTACAATTCAATCGTTCGAAATATTGTTCAGAATACGTGCGCTAAAGCCAGAGTGCTAACCTGTATTGAATAAATCTAACATTTCGTATATTTTTTTGTATAATATTATTTATTTGTAGGATGGAGGGCAGATACTCTTCACGGGTGTCGGGAGCCCGCTAGGTAAGTAAGTATCTATTTAAAAATAATATTAACCCATCAATTAAGTGTGGAAAATGATTTTTAGTTGTGAGTTGTGACATTTGTTCGGTCAGCTCTTCTGCTGAATATTGCAAAAGATGTAGTTGTTTCCACAACGCAAGATTGGAATTCGTTTTCGTGGAAAATGACTTTAAACGACTGGTTTTGAAAACTAAAATATGTATGGGAAAAAATCTTTTTTCGATGAAGTTTTCGAGTGTTTTCGGCTCATTGTCAATAGGGTATTACTTACCCTCATTTACAAATTCAGTTGCCCTGCATATGTTTTGTGGTCTCTATTGGATGCGCTACTACCCGTTGCAGTTTATACGTCCATACATCGTATTCTATTACTAAAGTTGCCATAAATCTCCAGATAGAGTTTTGATTTTCTTTGTTGCATGAGAGGTCCCAGTTCCCCATTGTCCAATACCACCCACATTGCGTGTAAGACCGCATGCCTATGTTCCAAATATTACAACTTGAGCTCCCACGAGTAATATCAATTAGCCAGATGTGTCACGCCCTCGTATGTGAATATAAGATATCAGTAGAAAAAATAATAAGAATTAAAATAAATACGTAGAAAAAGAAGTTAAAGGAGGAATAATAAGTAAACGGAAGAAGAAGAAGAAGAAGAAGTGCAACATAATTGATACAATTTCAGTACGGGGTCTAGTTCTCTTTTTCGAACTTCAGCAAACCCGCTTGTAACTTGGGAATTTTTTTGGGTGTAGTTATACATATTCAAAATCCGAATGCAATATTTTGTACCCATCAAGCTATAGGTACCTACCGATTGTTTTCAATTTTCTCATTCTTTGGCACGTCTCTTATTAGATTTGTCCATACATCACCCTCACTTTATTCAAGACTTGACAGCTATAGAGGCAGGTATAGGTATCTACTTGCTAACTATGCAAAATGCCGGAGTACCTATGTTGCTGCGTTTATTATTTGTTCATGTCCTGGGCCGGTGAAGGGGATTTCAGTTGATATTGTGTAAATATCGCGTGTCGAGGCAAATAATGCACGGTTCGTGATAAAATTGAGTAATTCCTGATTACATCAATTACGCTCCTGATTTACGCAATGATAGTGACATAAATTCACGACAATAAAGCAGAGCTACTCGCGTACCTATTTGACATTCATTTGTACGTTGAGGGGGTGTATGTGGTGGCACCCTTCAGCGTCAGACTTAGCGCGAGTTAAGTATCCATAGCAAAACATATTGAGAAAAAAGATAACATTATTTGTATTCAATGATATCTTTAGTCTCTAGTACAGTCTTGCACACAACGCTACAATGATAACATATGTAAAAGAGATAATATCGTTTGTATACAATGTTGGAATATTATCTCTTCTTCATTATCAAGCAAGACGATTGTACGCTTGGGTCTCCTTGTAGATAGATAAGAAAAGTATATAAATACGACTGTATGATGAATTTATCAACAGTCTTATTGTAACTACATAGTAGCCTTAAGCTCCTTTTAGAATTAGTAAAAAGTATTTCAATAATAAAGGACATAGTTCCAAATAAATATTGTTTAATTTTAAAAGTAAGAAACAAGTGTTTTAATTGGCGATCCTGCCAGGAGGTTAAATATACTTTTTAACTTCAATCGAGCGGACCTCGGGAACAAGTAGTGAAATCTAGTATAAACAGAACACTCGCGTTACCGGTTACAAGAATTACCTAGCATAGCAGGTACAAATATAGCTTCTTCGTACGAAGCAGCAAAGCAATTCAGTGAAAGTGTATATGTGGAGAAAAAAAAACACACAAATTCGACGACAACAGACACGAGTTCAAAATGGAACAACTCGCAGTATTAATGGCAAGATTAGAAGCTTTAGAAACCAGGAGCAACACAGTAACACAAACCCTAGAGCACACACGCACAGAGAATGCAAGGTTAGCAGCAATAATAACTAACCAAAATCAAATAAACACTAATTTAGAAACAAAACTAAATGAAGTAAAATCTGGATTAGGCATAGTACCAAACATACCTGTGCTAGAGGAAATAAGAACCACATATACAGATGGTAGTGAAATACAGTTAGACGCATTTAAAAGCCTACCTATTTTCAACGGCGATCAATCAAATTATCGGTCGTGGCGCGAAGAAGCATCCAGATTAATGGACAGCATTAAAAACTTCAAAACACACAGTAAGTACGCAGCAGCATTGACTATAGTGAAAAGTAAAATACAGGGTGCAGCCGCGAATGTGTTAACTAATTATAACACAATTTTTAATTTTGAGGCGATACGTAACAGATTAGATTATACGTACTCTAATCAAGAACCTCTATACGTGCTACAAGACATGATGAAAGCCATCACGCAAAAAAGAAGCACACTGTCTGAATACCACGACGAGATAAATAAAAATCTCAATTTAATAATATCAAAAATCACTATGTCAGGTGATCCGCCGAATATAATCGACAGACTAATTAAAAATGCTAACGACGACGCAGTTCGTATATTCATTGATGGTATGAGTGACAACTTTACAAGAGGATCATTATATTCAGCTACAATAAATGATCTAGAACACGCATTCGCAATTGCTCGCAGAATAGAACATGATAATGTGCACAGGCATTTACATCTCACTCAGGATAAGCACCACAAAAATATGCCACATGAACGCAGAAACGAAAGAAGACCAAATTATTCGAGCCAAACAACGAATTATCAACCCCAGAAGCAATACGATAATATGCAGCAACACAATCAAGGACCACAGCCGATGGAGATAAACTCGAGACAAATTGTACATGCACAGCGACAAAATTGGAATCAATACAAACCCGATGTATATAATCCACCAGCGAAACGTGAACACAGCGGGAGTTTCAACACACACAACAGACCGCAACGATCTTATCAGCAGAACTTCAAGCAGCAGAGAGTAAATAACTCCCGACAACAACGCAGAGACGATGTCAGCAGTACATATGCAGAAGCAGATGAAACGGAATGTATGGTAAATAATAACATAAGAATAGATCATTTAAACTAGTAGACGGGTTGCCCTGCTTAAATTTAACTAGTACTATTTCTAAGGAAATTTATAAAATTCTTATTGATACTGGTGCAACCCATAATTACATTAATAGAAAATGCGATTCTAGCGAAAAAATTAAAATTAAACCTATAAAAATAAAAACAATGCATGGTTATTCTATGGTAGATACAAAGAAAGTAGTTAGGATATTAAAGAAAAATATAACATTTTTTGAATTAGAGGATATTCAGTCTTTTGATATGATATTAGGATATGAAGGACTTAAAGTTCTAAACGCGGAAATAAATTTCAGTAATATGACTCTAACTACCATAAGCAGTGTCGAATCTATTCAGAAAATTAATTACATAATTGGGGAAAATAATATTTATAAAGCAGACATAGATAGACTGATGAAGATTAATAACAGCATAGGACCGTTACCCTTTACAGATACTATAGAAGCAAGCATTAGGACGACCAATGATAATCCGGTTTATGTTAAACAATATCCATATCCCATAGCAGATAACGAATTCGTAAACAAAGAAATACAGAAACTCTTACATGACGATATAATAGAAAAAAGCCATAGTCCTTATAACAGTCCCATATGGACAGTACCTAAAAAAGGTTTGGACGAAAAAGGAAAACCAAAACGGCGCATGGTTGTTGATTTCCAAAAACTTAACGCTCACACTGTAACAGACAGATACCCCATTCCGGATGTCAACATGACAATTCAAAATTTAGGTAAAGCCAAGTACTTTACAACATTAGATTTGGAGTCAGGTTTCCACCAAATTAAAATCAAAACAGATGATAAAGAAAAAACAGCTTTTGCTATAAATGGCGCAAAATATCATTTTAAACGAATGCCTTTCGGGCTCAAAAATGCACCAAGCATATTTCAGAGATGCGTGGACGACATTTTGAGAGACTTTGTAGGTAAATTCGTACACGTTTACATTGATGACGTATTGATATATTCTTCATCTGAGGAAGAACATATACAGCACATAAGTCAAGTATTCGACGTACTCAATAAAGCCACATTAAAAATATCTGATGAGAAAAGTAAGTTTTTTCAAGAAGAAGTAGAATACTTAGGTCACATAATCAGACATGGTAGAATCACTACGAACCCTGAGAAAATAGCAGCTATAGAAAATTTTCCAGTCCCACAAACGGTAAAGGATTTGAGAGGATTTTTAGGTCTTACAGGTTACTATCGTAAGTTTATAAAAGGATACGCAAGCATAGCCAAGCCCCTGACATTATATTTACGAGGAGATAACGGTAAAGTAAACAAAAAACAAAGTAAAAATATTAAGTTAAATCTGAATGATTCAGCATTAGAAGCGATTAGAATTTTAAAAAATTATTTGAAAGAACAAGTCGAACTTTTTCAACCGGATTATAGTAAACCATTCGAGCTTACTACTGATGCATCCAACATAGCTATTGGAGCCGTACTAAGTCAGAATAAGCAACCTATACACTTCTTGTCAAGAACACTGAGTAAGACAGAAGAGAACTATAGCACAAACGAGAAAGAGCTATTAGCGATCATATGGTCCTTACAAAAACTCAGAAACTACATATATGGTATAGCAGACTTAACCATATATACCGATCACCAGAGCCTTATATATTCTGTATCAGAAAAAAATCCCAACACAAAGCTGAAACGTTGGAAGGGAATCATTGAAGACTTTGGAGCAAAATTAGTTTATAAACCAGGAAACCTAAATCTTGTAGCTGACGCATTATCACGTCAACGCATAAATACTTCTACCATAGAAACAGCACATTCAGCTGAAAGTTCTTCTAATGATATAATAAAAACTGTGAATCAGCCTTTTAATGCATACACTGCACAGTTCGAACTTATTGAAGATATAACAAATAATATCGAAACACAAATCTATTTTAGTAACAAAATAAGACTCATAATAAAGTTTAAGGACAAAGACTCTTTACTAAGGCAGATGAAAGAAGTTATACAACCCCAAAAGATTGTAGCTTTGCATACGAAATTTGAAAACATATACAAATATGGTGAAAACATAAAAAAAGAATTCCCACTAGTAAGATTTATATTCACACCAAGAAAACTTCAAGACGTGACAAATTTGGAGGAACAACTAAAACTTGTAAGGGTAACTCACGAAAGAGCACACCGAGGGTTACGTAACAATATACAAGAAATCTCAGAGAAATATTACTGGCCCGATCTAAATAAACAAGCAAAGAGTTTCAACAGAAAATGCATAGCATGTCTATTTGGAAAATATGAAAGAAAACCTATCAGAGAACCTCTGAATAATTCAGAAATACCAACACATGTGGGAACACACATTCATATGGACATATACTTCAACGACAAGTATACTTTCCTTGTAACAGTAGATAAGTATTCTAAATATACAATCCTTCGGGAAATCGAAACTCGAAACAGACTGTACGACGTTATGGAAGAGGTCTTATCTAATTATTTCCCAAAATGTGAACGACTCATGACAGATAACGAGAAGGGATTCAAAACAGAAATGGTGAACCAAATGTGTTTGAAATACAACATAACTAAAGTAGAAACTCCAGTATACAGATCGACAGCGAACGGTCAGGTAGAACGTGTAAACGGTACAATAACTGAACTGTCTAGAATATTCACAATTCAGAATAAAACAAGACTTATCGAAGAAATATTTAGAACAGTGCGTGAATTAAATAATTCTATACACTCAGTTACCGGTTTGAAACCTAGAGACATTTTCTTTAATCAAAATAAATATAGCAATAGTGAAATTATAATAAATAAACTAAACTCAGCATCCAAAAAAGTGATCGAACGTCTAAATAAAGGAACTCGACACAGAGAGTATAAAAAAGGAGATAAGATAATGGTAAGAATCACAGGTCTTAGAAAGAAATCTAACGCCAGATACATAACAAGAATAGTAGAAGAAGATAAAGGAGACACTGTAATCTCTAAAGAAGGAATAAAAATTCACAAGGATAACATAAAGAATTATCATTTTTCAGATGACGAAAATATTAATATTCCTAACATTACTAGGAATTGTACAGAGTCAAGAAGGGCAAGGAAACGTTCAAATAACTGAGTTACTAAACAAGAAGTTTATACTTACGCAAACAGATGACGTGTATTTATTCAAAGAACAAACTTATTTGTTACATGCCACCAACCTGACTTCGATATTTCAACCTTACGTAAATATCGTAACTAGTAAATATCAACCTACACAAGAAGAAAAAATTTGGTTAAGTAAAATTAAGAATTTAGCAGACCAATTACAAGAACATACTAGGCATACTAGATCAATTAACTTTTTAGGAACAGCTTTCAAATATGTGTTTGGTAATCCTGACCATTATGACTTAGTTAACATAGAAACGAGTATAAATAATCTCATAGAAAACAATAATAAACAAAAAACTATAAATTCTAGATTTGAACAAATTTTGCAACAATTCGAAGGTCAGAGCCTTAAAGAACATTTAGTAATAGAACAAGTGTACGAACAATTATTATTATTGACCAGAACAATTAATGCAGCAAAAAATAATGAATATTTATCAGAAAGCCTAGACTTAGATGACATTAAAAATATTATTCAACATGAAATAATTCAAGTACCCATAATAAATATACTTGAGTACTCTAAAATATTATTAGCTAGAACTGATGAATTCTTCATCACAATATATAAATATCCAGTTCTAATTAAATCATGTAAATTGTATAAAGTAACACCTTTAAATTCAAAACATGGAAAAATCATTACAGATAAAACAATTGCCTTATGTAACCAAACTTATTTAAGAACAAGAAATTGTCAAAATCATCTAAGTAAAAACATTTGTGAAATTAACTTTGAAGAAGAAAATTGTCTTATTCCACTTTTAAAGAATATAACTTCAAAATGCAACATTAAACAAGAATACGATTACGACTTAGAAATTGAATCCGGTGTTATGTTATTAAGCGGTAAGCATAAGTTAAATAATCAAACAATTAATGGTATAAACTTAGTTACTTATGAAAATACTATAAATCTAGACGATAAAATATACAAAAACATGCATAAGCAAATTAAAGAAGTTATATTAAGAAATCATAATTCAGAGTCTTACATCGACCAAATAATTAAAGAAGATACAATGTACAAATTCGATAACATAGATACTTTAAAAAAACTAATTATTCCTTTTGAAGAAAAACCGATATTATCAACTATATACACAATTGTAACACTGATTGTTATTCTAGCATTTACGTACGTAATGATAAAAACTATACAATGTATAACAGATCGTCAAAAACAAAAAAAGATTGACGCATATAACAAAACTTATGAAAGAGAAATGTTAAAAATAGCGTCGAAAAATCGGGACGATTTCGTTTAACAAGGGGGGGAGTTAAGTATCCATAGCAAAACATATTGAGAAAAAAGATAACATTATTTGTATTCAATGATATCTTTAGTCTCTAGTACAGTCTTGCACACAACGCTACAATGATAACATATGTAAAAGAGATAATATCGTTTGTATACAATGTTGGAATATTATCTCTTCTTCATTATCAAGCAAGACGATTGTACGCTTGGGTCTCCTTGTAGATAGATAAGAAAAGTATATAAATACGACTGTATGATGAATTTATCAACAGTCTTATTGTAACTACATAGTAGCCTTAAGCTCCTTTTAGAATTAGTAAAAAGTATTTCAATAATAAAGGACATAGTTCCAAATAAATATTGTTTAATTTTAAAAGTAAGAAACAAGTGTTTTAATTCGCGCTGTGAGCATATTTGCGCTGCAGATAAATGGTTCCTTGAATGAGCAGTAGTACTTTCTGTAGTTTGAAAAATGCCGAAATGCACCATTTATAACCACGAAGATCTTTTACAATCTGGCTATAAATTGATACATATTTTTCCACCAACTCAGTGACAGGTGGGCATGTCTAGCCTGGTCCCATAAATGTACTTTCTCCTAGAAATCGTTTAAACTTTTTCCCATTCACATAAGACCAGATCCAAATCTTATTTATTCGCCATCTTCAAACCAGTCACACACAACTCTCTTTCGGAATTATGAAAGCGACAGCTCCCAGTCCCACTCATTCTTCCGTACGACATTTACAACCACTAAGTGCCTTCAACTTAAGGTGTCTCTTCTTCGAAAAGCGTACACAACGACCTTTATAGCTTCGCCATGCCTGTTTGTCATTCAAAAGCGCCAAAAATTACCCTAATTATTCATTTCTGTTATTTCTAATCACAAAGAGTGTCACAGAGTCCAGCCGAGCTATAGTCCCCCCCATAGGAAAACGCTTATCTCACTCGCAGCACACACATTCCTCATGTTCATTCATTTTCGACCACTCTCTTACCGAAAATGAGGTCTGTGCCACTTACCGTCGGGAATATCAAATGGTCACCACATTACTGTTCCCTCACCTCGTCCTCAGAGCCATTAACTCGGACTTACGACTAATCATTTGGTCCTTCCGCCGTACTGCCATATCTGCACATCGTGCTTACGTGCACACTTTCCTTTCGATCGCCCAGCGAATCCGAATATTTTGCTTAATTATGCCCAAACCTTGGCATTCATTTCGTCGTGTGTGTGGGCATACAATTGAGTGCTACCCCCGATCCAAGTGGCAATGAAGTATTTCGAAATGTATCCACGGTATATTTACTTCCACCCCATCTCCCGAGGCAATCTTTTCCTCCTACGCAATTATCATCGTAATTGTACGCCTGGATATGGATATGGGAATCAAACTGTACATAGCTCCTGGCAAAAGCAAAGTCAAAGTCAAAAATTTCCATTTTATCTCGACGGAATCGACTAACCCCAACTCAGCCACCCTTCGTTTGAATAAACAATTTTTCTTTGGAAAATCTCCCCCAGCTTTAGCAGTCCCTTATATACCCATCTACATTTATCATCCAAAGGATACACAAAATACCACTCCATACACACACACACCCACACACAGCGACACCATCACTATCTATTCCTGGGGCGTATAGTCTGAGCAAATATTCAACTCGCACTCCGCTTGCTGGTATCTAAATATGTTTCTTGGCATATTCAACATGGCATGTTCCATTCGATATCCTTCAAAAATATAAAGGAAATTTTCACTTCCACCCCAGACATGACATATCATCTAACAAGACGCACAACGTCGCGCGGCGGGGTAAAGAAAACCCAAGTCAAAGGTTCTTTTATTTGACTTTCTGATTGGTGTTTGTGTCGACAGAGGGTGAAAAATACTCCCCAACGATACAATGTAGCACAATACTTGTACACACATAGCTAACGGTTACACAGACGAAAATTGCGAAAATGTTTTCGTTTCCTCCGGGGAGATTGATGTGAAGGAAAATTTATGCGTACATATGCGAGGGGAGATATTTGCGCAAGGATTTTCATCTCTGAAATAATAATAAAAAAAAAAAAAAAATTATTCAAATAAACGAAATGTTTAAAGGGATTTTTTAGGATTTATAATGAAAGCAATTTTCAACGCTCGTGCTGTGAACTCAACGTTGGTTTGCATACGAATTATATGTTCATAAGCCAGAACGAATAAGAAAAAAACATTTTTCGGTCTAACGTTAGGGTAAGTCGCCTGGAGGCTAAAGTGATTATGATATTAAAACTTCGCTGCTGTGTGATAACGCTTTGCATTTTATGGTTTTGCTTCTTTTGATATATCTATGTACACAGATGCCTTTCAAGCATGAGAATTGAATGCCTAATTTGGGCTACCTTCAGTGAGACGATTGGATCAAGTCCGACACATGTACGATGTACCCTACCCGTGTTAGAATTGCTTTTGATGATGGGGACGAGTTATTGAACTAACTACACCTGCAGACGATAATGAAGATGAGTGTCCTTATTAAAATTCAAACACTATCTAGATTAGTGTTGTTAGCACGCTCTTCATCACCCACGTAATTGTTCCCTTTGCACCGTACTCAAATTCCCTTTTAAAACCCCTCGATAACATTTTGCGCTAAAATTCAGTTTTTAAAAGTAAAATTTGTATTACACGGATAGAATATCACGTTAAATTGACCTTTAGAATAAAAACCGCAGCTTGTAACGGGTGATTTTTTAGCTGGTTTGGTTTTGGCAACACTGGTTTTGACAGCTGACGTGTGTTTAGTACCTTGTGTCACTGTCAAGCAGCTTCAGTTTGGTTTGCAATTTAACCATGGATCGTCTTAAAAATGAACAACGCTTGCAAATTATTGAATTGTACTATCAAAATTCGTGCTCGGTTCGAAATGTTCATCGCGCGCTGCTTCCATTTTATGATCGGCATTCTCGACCTTCTGAGCAGTCTATTCGGAAGATTGTGACCAAATTTCGCACCAAATTTACTTTGTTGGACATTAAACCACCAACACGTTTACGTACTGTGCGTAGTGAAGAAAATATTGCGGCCGTATCAGCTAGTGTGACAGAAGACCGCGAAATGTCGATTCGGCGCCGTTCCCAGCAGTTAGGCCTTTGTTACAGCACTAGGTACGTGGAAAATTTTGCGGAAGGATTTGTGCGTAAAGCCTTTTAAGATACAGCTTGTGCAAGAACTAAAGCCAGCCGATCTACCACAACGCCGAATTTTTGGTGAATGGGCTCTTGGAAAGCTGGCCGAGGATCCGCTTTTTTATCGAAAAATTGTGTTCAGCGATGAGGCTCATTTTTGGTTGAATGGGTACGTAAATAAGCAAAATTGCCGCATTTGGAGTGAAGATCAGCCAGAAGCATTGCAACAGCTACCAATGCATCCCGAAAAAGCCACTGTTTGGTGCGGTTTATGGGCCGGCGGCATTATTGGGCCATATTTCTTCAAAGATGATGCGAATCGCAGCGTTACTGTCAATGGTGAACGCTACCGAGCGATGATAACAAACTTTTTTTTGCCCGAAATGGAAGTTTTTGACTTGCATGATATGTGGTTTCAACAAGACGGTGCCACATGCCACACAGCACGCGAAACAATGGCGCAATTGCGAGGCGAGTTTGGTGAACAGTTAATTTCACGTTTCGGGCCGGTCAATTGGCCGCCTAGATCGTGCGATTTGACACCATTAGATTATTTTTTGTGGGGGTATGTCAAGGCTAATGTGTATAGGGACAAGCCCGCTTCGATTGACGCACTGGAAGCCAACATCCATGCATTCATTCGTGAGATACCGGCCGATATGTGTGAAAGAGTATGCCAAAATTGGACTCAGCGGATGGACTACCTGAGACGCAGCCGCGGTCAACATTTGCATGAAATTATCTTTAAACATTAAATCGCAAGGTTCAAACTATCGATTCAAATAAATATTTCCTTTATTTTTTCGAATTTTTTGTGTTTTTTTTTTTTAAAAAGTTCTAAGCCTCTTAAAAAATCACCCGTTATAATTACTATGATCATTTTTTGGTATACTAGAAAATTTTGATAAAAGTAGATTTACATGAGCTGTTTCTTATGAATATTCAGTGTACTGATAATCGTGGTGAAATGTAGGTGTTTTGATGAAATTTTAGGTAAAATTTTAAGATTGAATATTTTTTGCTAAGCTCCTGAAATTCCCACGATTTTGGGGTTTTCCACTTTATCCCAAGGAATGCTTTTTGAACATTGAATTTTCCACAAAAGGGGATAAATCCCACGATATAACAACACTGCACTATAGATACATGCACCTACATTTATCACGGCCTTAGCACAGAGGAAAGAAAACTTTCTGGAAATCTATAGTAACAATAAAATTGTATTGGGTCCATAGCTGACCCGTCGAATTCCGTTCCGCCCAAATTCGTTAATGCACAATGAATAATAATAAAATAAAAATGCACATGCCACTTTATGTAATTCGGTCCATTCAAAATCATTATTTAAAAATTATTCTGAATACAATAAAAATAATTGAAGTAGTCATAGCAATATCGATTGGTTTCGATCAAACCGCAATGATTAACGTATCGACAAGCCTTACGCTTTTTCACTAAAGTGCTTTACGGTATACGCGACGTACAAAGCGGAAGGTTTGCTCATTCGTGAGAATGCCACATTCCTACAATTGATATCGTTTTTGAGAGAACATGGCAATTCAAGATTGATGCCACAAATATCTAGCGTTTCCCCTTGCGACTCAATATTTGTCATAGTAAAAGCGAGACGCACGGGAAATTGAAGACTCTTGAATACCAATGGCAAATCGTTCTACATAAGCGGAATCCGCGGAATCAGAATGGTTGCCGTTGAATTTTCGATTCAAAATCATTTGACGTTTGATTTGAGATTCTTCACAATGAAATCAAGTGCGATCCGCTACAAAGTCTCGGTGCAATGTGGTTGCGCAACAAAGCTATAGCTGGGCCGATTTTCAGTTTCAAAATGTGAAGCGGTAAGCCTAGACCATCCAAAGAACTCAAAAATTAAAAATCTCTATACCTATATATAAAAATCAATTGCTTTGCGTTAGTCGGGTAAAGGCTCCAGAGCGACTCGACCGATTTGAACAACTTTTTTTTTGTTTTGTTCGTCTTGAATCAGGGATGGTTTAGGAAAAAAGAAAAGTCAGAAAATCCTCAACATGTGGCGTTGTAGGCCTATATTTCGTTTTCCAGTTCAATTCAGTTTTCTTCAATATAATAATCTTCTTTATATCTATAATTCGTTCGGGGTGAAACGGTGACGATATAACTCGATAACCACTGTGCCAATTGTTATGATTCTTCTTTTGTTTTGTTCGTATTGTTGTATTTCAGGTTTAGGCAGTCTTAAAAGAAAGGATTTTGGACCCTATAGGTCCTCGCTCACTCAACCGATTTCAATGAAATTTTGTGGATATATGGTTGGTTTTCGGTTGAAATACAAGATACTTTTTAACCTGATAGGTGGCGCTGTTGCCGATCTCTGAAACAACTTCACCGAGTTGATTGAAATTCTGTAGATGGGTATATGATTGTTTCCAGTTTTAAGGTTCGGATAGTTTTTAATGCTATAGGTGGTACTTTGCAAAACATAAGCGGGATAGGAAAACGAATTGTGAAAAGTCCCATTCAAAAATAAAACCAAACGCTATTTCTAAAGTTGTTGGTATAATTAAAATTATTAATGGACATTGTCCAAGTAAAGCACTTGCGAAATGTGAGGAGCAAGATTTAATACGAAAGGTACGGGCAAAGTTGGGTGAATACAGCTACATATAGAAGAGATTGACGTCCGTATGTGCACTCATAACTCGGAAACGGATTCGATTTTAATGATTTTTGGTTGGAAGGAAGAACAAAATTATGCTACCTTTTGTCGTGAGAACAAAATTTTATCCGGGCATACCTCTAAATAATTTGGATTTGAAAGTCGGCTCAGTTATAATTATGTTGCGCAACACCAATGTACCGAAACTTTGTAGCGGATCGCATTTGATTAAGTGTGAAGGTTCTCAAATCAAATGTCATGCAAGTGACGATTTTGAGGGGAAAATCCAAAGGCAAATACTCTCATTCCGCCGATTCCGCTTATTCAGAACGATTTGCCATTCGTATTTAAGCAACTTAAATTTCCCGTGCGTCTCGCTTTCACTATGACAAATGATTTGTTGCAAGTACAATCGATGGATATTTGTGCATTTGTAGTATAAATCTTGAATTCCCATGTTTCTCATATGGTCAATTTAGTGAAAAGCGGAAGGTTGGCCGACACGTCAAAATCATTGCGGTTTGATTGAAACAAATCATCATTGCTATTCGTCATTTATTTCTATTGCATTTAATATAACTTTTGAATAAAGAATTTTAATTGGCCGAATTACATAAATTAGCAAGTGCATTGTGCATGCTCGGAATTATTATTTTCATTACATTAACAAATTTGGGCGGAACGAAGTTTGCCGGGTCAGCTAGTTTCATATAATTTTTGTTGTGTTTTTCTATCCATCCTATTTTTTTTCAAAGTGCTGTTCTCCATACAATTTTGTATCCGCAATCATCCCCTTAACGTTTTCTTTTCACGACGGAAAGTTGCATAATGTCCTTCCTTGGGTGAATACGACTTAGCCACCAAGACCCAAATCCTAAAAATCGACCGATCTGTTCCCGAGTTATAAGTGCACATGCGGACGTCAGTCTCTTTTATATATAGCTGTACCCACCCGGTTGTCCTCGTGCCTTTATTATTTAGCCGCTACCACATTTCGCAAAGTGCTCTATATGGGCAATTTCCATTAATAAATTTAGTTATACAACTTTAGAAATAGTGTTTCATTTTTCTTTTATTTTCGAATGGGAGGTGACACATCCCGCTTGTCTTTTTCAAAGAGCCATCTTGAAAACTGGAATCAACCATACCCATCCACAATATTTTATTGAAATCGGTTGAGTGGTTTTGGAGATCGACAACAGCGCCATCAATCGGATCGAAAAGTGTCCTATCTTTCAAGCTGGAAACAACCATAGATACACATCAACAACATTTCATTGAAATCGTTTGAGAGGTTGAGTGGTTTTGGAGATCAGTAACAGCGCCACCTATTGAGTCGCACGTTGAACCAAAAAAAAAAAAATGAAATCTAGAGTAAAACGGGGAAAATGAAACTAAACTACATATTTAAATTTTCCTGCGAATTACAGTGTGACCGCTGCGGTGGTCTGAAAAGTCACAGGAAAAAGTCAATGAATGCGAACATAGGAATCAACTGCCTCCAACGCTTCATTCTTAGCTCCGGCTGGTTCAACGTGTAGTTTATAAGAACATTGATCCTGTGGTATCACAATGTGCTTACTTTGGCCTAAATGAGGCTGCACTTGAGGCAGCCTGCCACTCTAACCTAAGCTAAGGGTCAATGAAGAAAAAGTTGTAATTTCTGAAGCTATTGTGCAAACTTAGATCTTTTCACCGATATTTAAAAAAGCATTGGCTCTGTGAACATTATAATAGTGTTGGGATGGTCAATTGCATTACATTTAAGAGCTTTTTATTTGGACATAACAGAACTTGAAAACAAATTTAAGAGCCTTCTTCAACTAAAAAAGGCCAAAATAACAAAAAATTGTGACAGGCGCTAGAAAAAGTGCCCAATTTCAACTTTAGGCACACAACGGTCACGCTGGCGGATAGTGAAAAAATATTCGCTATGAGGAAGTAGTTGGATTATGTCGTACCTACTGAACTTTTTTGCTTGCAGACTCATATCTATCAATGTTGAGGTATGTTGGTCAATCAAATATGTTTAAAAATACGTGAATAAAGGCAGTGATATGGCGGTGTACGAGATTCAGGCTCCTGATAAGTATGTTTAGGTGACTCGCTATTGATATGGGCCGGTACTTTATTCCGAAATGTCGAGCTGATTCCGAATGTTTTCCCGAATATCGCTCAGAATCATGTTGACCATGACTGGCTGAATGCATGAGCGATTCTGGCTGAGAAAAACAAGGATGTCGCTCATTTTAATTTCGTCATGGAAGATCATGTAAAAATGTTATGAATTCTATGTTCCGGGATTGCCGCCACACAGTTTGAAATTCAAAGTCTGCTTACTTCAAATGTCATTAAATTACAAAGAACGACTTACCTACCACTCGTATTTAAGCTTCTTCAATTTTTCGTGTCACGCTTTCGCACGATAATTAATAAGTTGCAAGGACAATCGCTGGATATTTTTTCAATCTTGAACTGCCATGTTTCTTAAATGGTCATTTGTTTGTGGCGTGAAACGTGTCAGCAGAAATCTCCCGCTTTTATACTTATTCGCGGTATAAAATGGGACGAAAAATTTCGTGTACCATAAAGCACTTCAGCGAAAAAGCGTATAAGGTTGGTCGACACATGAATCATTGCAATTTGATTGAAAAACATCGAAAATGTTATACTTATTTTATTACTATTGTATTTAGTATAACTTTTGAATCAATCTTGAGCAATAGTTCAAACTAATGTACAACGGTTCGTAAAAGATCCTACTTTGAGGTAGCAGTTGCTTCTTCTGAAACAGCGGCCACATTTTTAGAAGGAAGACGGCTCATTCTATTAAACTATTGAACAACCGAACCGACATGGACATGGCCAACGTTTAAGTAGCGTCTATAGCCATCATCTGGGACGAACGAACAATGGCGCACAAACGCGCACTTGACAGAAGATTGCAAGATGGGCGCCATGATTCGAGATATTTTGGAGGCGCACTTATTTTACTGTTTGGCGATTTTCGTAAAACGCTGCCAGTAATTCCAAGATCGATTATTGCTGATTAAATAAATGCTTCCCTCAAATCATCAAATCTGTGGTGCTATATGAGAAACTGCAGCTGAACTCTCTAGAGTTGCATTGCTGAACGATCCGTCTGCACAGGATTTCTCCAAGCAATTGCTGACTATCGATAATGGCCGTGTTCCTGTCAACGAATTGAGAAGATTGATTTAATTTCCTTCGAATTTTTGTAATTCTGTCTCATCGAAAGATGAGCTCATCAACAAAGTATTTCCGAACATCTTTGCTTACTACAAAAATAATGAATGGTTCTAAAGGTATCTAAGCGATCAATTTTACCGACTAAGAATAAAAATGTAGATGATTCAAACTTTGTTATTCGGAGTCAAAGCCATGGCACACTGCAATCATTCAAATCTATTGATGGTATAACCAACGAAGACGAAGCAACGAACTATCCGACTGAATTTGTAAACTCCTTAGATGTGCCTGGCTTACCACCACATAATTTACAACTAAAGGTTGGCTCGGTAGTCACCATGCTTGAAAATCTAAACCAACCAAAACTATGCGATGAGACGCAAAGTTTTTGAAAGTGAAAAGTTCTTCCACCTATAAGGAGATGGTCTACTGATGTAGATGCCCTTGCACTTTCAGCCACATGTCTGTCCAATGTCCATAGCTTTTCATAAAACACCCATCCAATTAAAGGCTACACCTCTGCCTAACTCTGTCTGATTTGCTTTTAAAAAAAATGTACAGACCTGTTGCTACTTTTGGAGTTTTAAAAGTAAATTTTTTTGTAACATATAGGTAGGCATGTTCTATAAAAATTAAATTTAATTTTACCACTCTTCCTATAGCTCTACCTTCTTAACTCTGCAACACTCCATATGAACTCCATGAGCATATCACCCGACTATTTGATACTGTCCCCATACCACTCTATTTAAAAACCAAACATCGTCAATCATCGCGCAACCATTCCAAGGAATTTTCCAAGCAGCAGCGAATTTCCCCCCCGGCGTACCAATTTTTTGCTTTCTGCCGAAATTACCCTCAATCCGAGTGGAGCGCATGCACTTTACCCTCTCGAATAATATCGTGCTAGCAAAAATAACATTTTTCCTCCATCCCCAATACAGTTAAGAAATGTCTTTCTTATATATCCATAGCAAGTAGATATACCTAGAGAGAAAATAAGGAGACACCATCCCGCAACTGGCGTCGCATACATCACTTTCTGACATCCAGCCACCGAAAATAACAGTCAAGTCAAAAAAACCATCCAATTCCATGAACAATTATTATCTATCCTGGCGAAGAGAAAATGTATCTATATATAACAGAAATGCATCGATTTCCTGTCACCGCTTAGTACGCAAGTGAAAAATCCTTCCTTTTTTTTTTGCTTTTATCCTTCCAATGGTATTTTTATTGAATCCAACACGCACACAGAAAATTCACACCACTCATGCCGCAGCGCATGTAGATATAGATAGCCGCGGCAAAAAAAAAAAAAACAAGACCAATTCCTGGCAACAACTGCAATTTCCCAATACGAATGTCTTCCCCAGTTTGGCCGCAGATACTCTGTATCTATATACAGTGCATGGCATGTATCTTGAAATTCCCATTAAGCGTGTTCTTTTTTACGTTATATACCTACTGGCTCGGCCAGACCTGCACTGCTCAAGTCTGTGAACTGTGCTGATACCTCGGCCTTTCCTTGGTGTTTTTGCGCGTTCATGGTCCTCATGGCTTTTCACTTCACTTTGGCAACCAGCGAGAGTTTCAAAAGTATTCGTGTACACTCGCATTTAGATACCCACTCGAAAGTCTAAACATCGCTGAAATACTTCTGTCGTTACTGTGTCGTGTCGTTCAAGTTCCTCGCCACCACCTTCATTTTTCGTTTGCTAAAATCGTTCGCCTTCTCTCCCAGATCCAAGTGTAAGCGCGCCAGTGGATTGCATGTAGGCCGTGAGGTATCTTTCGAAGGTAGACGCAACATCGTGGGGTACCGATTTCGTCCTCCCTGCGCGTCCTAACAGCGAATACCCTATACATGGTCTTATGTATAATTCGGCTGCGTGTAAATGACGAGTGTGTCGAACGAGATCAAATATATGTACACGACGGCTGACTGCCACACCAGTGTGAGAAAGTGAAGAGAGAGAGAAAAACATTTTTATTAGGTTTTCGGGAAGTTTCAGTATAAATTTTGTTTTTTTTTTTTCGTCGGTTCTTCGTTCATTCGTTTGGATATACAATTTTGTATTTCGTTTGTTTTTTTTTCTGCCTCGCCTCATGTGTGTGTATATGAATGTGGATGCAGAGGTATATGCCCGAAAGATACACGGACTGTGTAGTGGAAACAGATCGCCGAGAATAACACAACAAACAATTTTTTGGACAGTTTTCTATCAGAAGTCCTTCATTCTGATGGTATCTTTTCAGAATAAACAAAAAGTGATTATCTGTGCCTTTCGCAAAGTTGGACAAAATTGTTTTCCCTCTTTTGTTGTGTGCAGAGACAATGGCTGTTTATTTACTTACGATTTTTTGGCAAAAACAAAAATTAGTGCAAAGTTTTTCGTTTTTTGTTTCTCGGTGTGTTTTTTTTTGTTTGCGTGTGCCTTCCGAAAGACCTTCATTTTGTGCAAAAGAGTGAACAACCTCGATGTGTATGGGGACCAGTGCACAATTACAAATTACTTTTAGCAACAAAAGTTAAACAAACAACAGTCCATTTTGAATTTGTTTTGTGGCGTTACTGAAAAAAAAAAAAAATGTCGAGTGTTCGTGCATGCCGGCTAAAGTCTGTAACTTCTACAACTGAGTGATTCCGTGTGACTTTTTGCGGTCGTCCATTGGATGGCGAATATTATGCAAATTCTCTTCGACATGTTCGGGTTCCGGATTCGCGGTTTTGTGGGAAACAGGTTATATGAAGAAGATTTGCGATTTTTAGCGACAGATGGATTTGGGCATGCAACTCACGTATCGCGTGATTTGCGAGGTGTTCATTTTTGGCTCTTTGGCTCATTTATTTTGCTGGCCGCGATAAGACTATTCTCTTGAACAATAGATCAGTGTGAAGTTGAACTCTAATCGGTGCCAATTGCTAAGCTTGGGCTATTTCTTAGTTGCGGAGGTGAGTTTTTAGTTTTAAGTTTAAGTTTACAATTGCTACATCGCACAGATTTGAAATGCAGACAGTAGAGGATTCCAGTGGTTAATCTTTTCTATACTCTGGGTGTACCTATGCCCATGGTAGATGCAACTCTGTTGTTATAAGTTTCTTGAGTTGCTTCAGGAGGAATGCGTTTCGCAGTTTTAAATCGAACTAATGTTGTTAGTGTGTTTGTCGCTTTGATTGGGATCATTTTGAAGCGGTATTTTTTTTTTTTTTTGGAAGATCCACAGAAGCTCTCATGTCTTTAGCAAAGCGGCTTACATGCATAAACGTAGTTACCGCAACATGAATCCATTTGCTCATCTACATAATTCTTTATTTCCCCCTTTTCGCAATATTAGAAATATATCGCATTGCTACAAAATTTGGAACACTAGATCCGATTGTGAATTTTATCGACCGAAAAGAAAATATTCACCTTTAATCCAGTCAAAAGAGGACATATAAGTACAACAAAGTAGTAGTACAAAGAATAAAAACAGTATAGTCTTGCAATGTTTTGAAAAATATAGCATAATTCAATTTTTAGCAACGATGATAGGGGAATTTTAAAAGGTGGGGCTCGCAATTCCTTTCGTCTGTCCGTAAGCTCCTGAGGCCCGGCAGCCTAAAGAGCGGAACGAATATGTCTGAAACGTCTGCAGTATTGTACTGAAGAAATTCAATTTTTCATCCAGAGTGACTTCTTGTAAGACAACACCGACGAAAAAAAGTAGCACTCAGCTCTTTTGCCGCAAATACTTTGATAAATCCAACGACTTTCCTTCCCTTTTCTAGGATGTTTGATTTTAAATTTTACATGAACCTTTACAAGGAACCAGTTAAAAAATTTAAAATGATTGTTCAGTTGTCTAACTAAATTTAGGTAGGTACTAGCGTCCTTTGCGGTAAATAATTTTCTTTGCTTTCCAACTGACGCACATCTCGTCAGTCGAATCTTCTGCAGTAGATGCATATAAGTTATCCGAAAGCTGTCTGCCTTGGGGACTGAACTCCTAGAGGCGAATTACAGTATGGCATTCGTTTTATTCTTCTTCTTCTTCTTTTTCTTCTTCATCATTAGCGCTACAATTCGGCGTGAACCTGCGGGCCTCAATTAACAAGCCCCTTCTTAACTTACTGCCTCCTTCAGTTGTGCCGTCCAATTCGATTCAGGTCGCATGCAACTAAAGCCGATTTCTTCCTCTACTTCTTGGGTTCGACTCAAAGACTCTACGTCCCGAAGAATTTGCCTGCATCCGCTGTAGATGCACTACTCATTTTAAACGATAAATCCGCATTTTTTGACTAAAGCTGTTCAGCTCCTATAGTTCGTCGTTAAATCAACAAGTACCCATTTCTACAATAGTCCGGCTACTATCCCACTCTCATCTTGACTGAGAGAGAAAATGCGGTATCCACTAAAGACATCCATTTTCTTCGTGGACAACCAAGCGGCAAAGAAGCCAGGAGTCAGTCTCTATAGAGGCTTGGTTGGCATGTATTTGGCAGTATTCACCTTACTAGCCAAACATAGAACGCTTCGAATACCCTATACCTCCCAAATAAAGATATTCCGATCACTATATTTAAATCTATGATAAGCTGTTTGTTTTTCGAAGGCACAAACCGTCTGCCGACAAAGGAGATTTGCCCCAAGCTGGATCTGAAACGCTCCAAGAGTTTGATATCTCGACAGACTTTAACTATATCAGCGTTACAATAGGTGGCATCATTGGGTTCTTTCGACAAGCATCCATCAAAACTCGAAGGTTAGCGATGAAATGGCGGAATCTGTTCTCCGCTTTTTCTGGTATTTTTCCAACTCTGCCAAAAAGTTAAACCTATTTAATAAACACCGAAGTTATAAAATTCACCAGAAACTCCAATTATTTCAACGGCGACTTGGGTTTTTCTAATTTTATGTGGTGTCACAAGCGACCTCTAATTGGTTTAAGACTGACGTCATCTGCCACTTAAACAGAACCTCAACTTGCCTTGAAGTGGTCTGTTTTTTATCCGTCTATTTCACTCCAACTTGGCTATGAAGTGCCATGTGGTTAGAAAGTTATTTATCAACTTATATGCTAGCGAGGTCTGAAAATAGCGGGCTACTATACGATTAGACGTTTTTCTGACTGCTCTGCTTTTACGTGTTTAAAATCTTTCAGACCAATATCGTCCGACGTTACCTACTTAATGTAATTCTAAGAGGCGATATGCCACAAAGTAAGGTTCTCAACTTTGGAAAATGTTAAAACTGGCATAACAGGCCAATACCAATATTTTGTAATGCTTTCGAAGTAAACTTCAAATGGCTCTCTGAGCAGTAGTTCGCAACTACAATGAAACGAGAAAGCGACAGGAAACCCGAGACCGAATAAGAGGTGTCAAATGCATGAAAAGGCGGCGGTAACACAGTAACTATGACTCGGAATGGGTTACAAGATGTTAGGGGGTGCCGTGGTTGTTTAAAATAGCTGCGATATATGGAGAGCATCTCTATATTCACTATACAGCTTCATTAATTTAAGCTCTTTAGGCAATTTCAGGAGGAAATCAGAAGAAATTCAGCACCCATCGATTTCAATAGAGAGGCTTTAATTCATCGCTGACAGTTTCTGAGGCAAACGCAATAGAAAATATTGAACAGCACAGTAAAAAGACAGCTGCGGCTGTACGTTGGTGTTAGGGCTTGCAACTTGCTGGTCATAAAACTTTATATTATAACGACGTTCTTATTATTAGCAGTTAAGTTCGTAAAAGGATATAGTTTGGAGTAGAAGAGGTTGGAGAGGTTCTGTAACTATTTTGTGAGTAGCTTAGATAAGCTTAAAGGAAAAAACTAAAGCTTACATAAAAAAGGCATAAAGACTATTATACCACACTTTTAAGGATGATCAAAAAGATTGGACACACTACTCATGTTCAGTCTTGGTTTCGGTCACTAAAATGTGTCCACCTTCTTTAAATGACACGCCCCCGCAAATGTTCAATGAAGAAATGAGAAAGCTAAATACCTATTGACCCCTAAATTACATTCATGCCTATTGACCCCTAAATTACATTCACGCAATCAGGGTATGGAATTCTTTATCTTTGCATGTCAGAGGCATTAATAGAAACAATAGCTGTAAATCTGAGGTTGTACGTTTTTCTAGGCACAGTTAAGGTCTTTTTACCCGACTTGACAAAGGGAGGGGTATATGTTTCGCGCGTATCCTATGTACGTTCCTACGTGACGCCCTGTAGCCCAAACGGCTTGACCGATTTTGAAGAGTGAGGTGTCATTAAATTGGTATTCTTTCCCGGAGTGTTTAAGCTAAACAAATAAATACAAAAAAAAGAAAACAAAATAAAAAAGTTAATTAAAAAAACAAAAGCCCGACTGAAAAAAAAAGACAGATTTAAAAACATTAAAACAAGAGACTTTCAAATATAACTAATAGACAATCGAAAACTACCTACAAAATCTGACATTTAACTATTTTATTTTTCTATTTCTTCTCGTTTTTCTTTTCTCTTTCTCTCTTTTTCCTTTAGAATATTTCTCTTTTTGTCTGAGAATTTATTTTAAAATTTTTAATTTTAGTTTTAGGAACTTTGTTACCTCATTTAAATTCTCCTTGTAGGACCAAGTATTATTGCACTTTTTACAGATTTTTAAATAATTTGAATTGAATTGAATAAACGATCGAGTAGGAAAACAATTTGCAGAACCGCAACTTGCGGCCAACAATGGTATGGATTGTTAAAAGGAAGATGGACATGTAAAAGACGTGAATAAGAATAGGAAAAGCTCATATCTGACTCAGTTATTGACGGGTCAGAGGCATGGTTAATTTAGGGAATTATCTTCTGCTATGGTCAAGTCAAGATACGAAGTAGAAAGAATTGCAATGTAGAACTGATTTCGAAGATTACCCGAAGCGCATAACCGCAATGCCGTAAATTACGTGTAACCCTTTCAATGATTGAAAAAAAAATGCTACTCTTGTCTACTACAGCTTGAAGCAGAAGCAGTTTTTAGACGGGAATTGAGAGAGTAACTGAGACAGTAAGAAAGACAGAACTCTAGAGCTTGCAAGGTCAAATAGAATCTTATTGAAAAACGGTTTCTCCTCTGCCAGTTTAAACTTTCCAACCCGCGGCTTTAATAGGTCATCTTTCTTAAAGCATTGGGTTGCTTTGGTCGACTAGTTTGTGCGAAGTCCGTATTCCCACAGTCGGGCTGTGGGGGATTTTTTTCCAATTGACATTTTGGAGCTAGGCTTCTGGCCAGATTTTGTAATTGCCTCCGATGGAACAAGTAATTATTTCAATCGATTTGGTTTCATTTGCTATGTTGTCAGTTGTCTGCATCCAAAAAGAAAGGGCGATGAGTCGGGCCTTTCATGAAGCTCATACCATTCAATATTTTCATCGCATTTTCTTCGTCGGGCAGGTCCACAATTACTTTAACGATTTTTCTCGACCTCTTGCGCTGAGTTCGAGCTCGACTTCCATAACTCGCACACATAACTCTGTACAGAAGTTCTAGAAGAGGTCGGGCAAGTCCACAATTAGTTTCTAACGAATTTTCTTAACCACCTGTGCTGATTTAGAGCTCCACTTCCATAACACGCACACATAACTCTGTACAGAAGTTTCTAGAAAGGTTCTTCCCCTCTTAAACAGATGTTTCTTTCTTCTAGAAAATTAAAGCCACTTTATCTTGCCACATTTTCGCCTCCAGGTTCAATTTCAAACAAGTCAGTACCAAATCCACCAGAATTACATGCTCCGAACACCTTACCATCATTTCAGTGAGTCCTTCAGGCGAATTTGAATCGCTTTTTAAGACGGGCATGCCACAAGTCGTCCCGTATCTCCATTTTGCTTCATTAGGTATTTATGCTCATGAATGTGTCCAATAAACAAAAACCGCATTAAAATAGTTTGCTCTATCCATGTGCCCGAACCAGTACCTACTGCATTCCTTTGTCCTCCACGAACTGCACCATATAAACGCAGTCATATACCTTTAAAATGAAACCAAACGATCTCTGACTTTGAAGCAAGTAGAACCAGTTTTACTGGAAATCACCTTTGGTATTATAGCGTGTGGCTCGAGAATGAGCGCGTGGAGCGATTGTAAATTCAAAAATTCACAAATTTTCGAGCATTTTTTACAAATAAATACATCCAGTTCCCCCTGGACATGAAATGCCAATTTGCACTTAATCGTTTGTATAATACTCGTACACACAGCACAGCAAAGATATGTCGCTTTTTGTCTTGAGATCGCATCCACTATCTGTTCATAAACTCATGTACCTAGCAACTGACATGTTCAGCATGCAGACACAAGTTGAAAAATCTCTGCAGATGTCATTTGAATGTTAAGCTTGACACTTTGTTTCTGGCCAATTATGTCATTCCAGTATGGCGAAGTAGGTTGAAGAGGACATACTTTTTATAACGACAACTTCTGCATTTAAAATAATCGAAGTGTAAAGGAAAAGATATTTCCTTTCTCTCATTAATTGTTGACAGATAAAAAAAGATAAGTGTGACATTGGCAAAAGGACTCTTTAACATTTCGTGTTTCCCGTCGAAAGGGAATTGCGTAGAGAATGTGACTTGTATTGATGTAGGTTTTCAATGCATATGTTAATACAGTGCGACCTTAATTAAAGCAACTAATAGAAATTTGGGCAGTTGCTTTTAATGAGTTTGTTGCAATAATCGAGTCAAAAAATTGTAGGTGCCAAAAATGAGGCAACAAGTTAAACACCTCAGAATAGTAAAAAAAATGTGTCTTGCACTGGTAAAGAGACCAAAACTGACCATTTAATTCGTAGGTATTAGAAATAAAAAAAAAAATTAAAAGGCACTCCGGGAGTGCCGACAGAAGTGATAACTTTAACAATTACGTGTGTATTTTTCGAATCGTCAGAAAATATATTATTGTGTAGGAAGTACTTTTAAATAAAGTGTTTTTTTATTCATTATTATAAACTACTACTACTACAAAAATTATGTTACATTTTTCATTTTCATTTAATGCGGTATTTTACATCAAAAATAATACATATTATTTTACATACAAAATTGCAATCTATTGTTTAAAATGTATAAATTTACAGATACATGAAATATTAAATTTAAAAATTAATGGGTATTCTTTGAAATGCATACCAATGACACTTATGAAATTTCATCAACAACTTCAAACTCTTCCATCATCATAATCATTATTATCATTATATTTGAAAACGGATACTATAGGTTTATGGTAGGTAACTAAAATAGGAAACAAACAATTTTGATTCGAATCTATTTAAATAAGGTAGGTGGTCCAAATAAGGCCCATAACCTAATAAGGCCCAGTGTGCAAAAGTTGGCATAACCGACAAGCAACAGGAATTATATTTTAAATGTGCTTCTGGCCACCTATGTCTACACTAAAATCGATAGAATTTTCCGTTCGACGCAATCGTGTTTTTTCTTACAGACGATACAAGTTAGTGAATGTGCACACACGCGCTTTTTATAAGAAAGTGTTATTTGTAATTGATTTTATTGCGAATAATAATTCGGGTAAGTCTTGTTTTTACAATAAATATACGACATATAAAACTAAGGTATAGTATGGTTTACGTTTTATTTTAATTCTTTGAGTAGATTTTCGTTAAAATGTTTGTAAAGAAAAGTTTTTCATGTTCCTAAAAAGGCCCACCGAAAATATTAACAGGCCTTATTAGGAATATGAAAGATTACCTATATTTTTTTTTTTTTTATGGGTTGTGTTTAGATAAAATGTCAAGGGCGAGTATATTAGGGAACAGAAAGCGTACGGAATGGTCGTCAGATGATATGGACATGGCCTTGAAGCTTATTAAACGTGTTTTTTTAATATTTTTTTTTTTTTTTTTTAATTTTTCTTTCTAGTCAAGAACGCTGTGTTAATTTTTTGATTTGTATTAATAAATAATAGCATTAATAATAAACTACGTTGTTTAATTTGTTTTATGACAAAATACGTCTTATTTTCGCGGAATAACCAAAGTAACTGAACAAATTTATGTATGGGCCTTATTCCGAACAGGTGTTCGTAATAAGGCCCAAGGTAAGGTTTTTAAAAATGTCTTGAAAATATATTTCAAATTGGGTTTTAACGTTGTGTTTTAATGTTTTTATATAGATAACTGAACTAAGTCTTATGCTAATATCAATTTAGTAATTTTCTTTTAGGCGTTTTGCAAGTTATTAAGGAAAACCAATAAGGTGGGCCTTATTTGGGTCACCTACCTTAGGTATCTTGTAAACATGGCATCAACTGTAGTTTTATGTCTAGTCGTGCTAAGATTGCGGTCATTGCTCAACGTTAAATCAAATTTGCTATTTAAAAATTCAATTAATGGTAGATTTTTATCATCTGCAAAGTTGATGTTGAAATCCCCACTCAAAATGATTGGAATATCATCAAATCTCTTCCCAACTTTATCTTGAAGTAATGCAGAATTATCTTTAGCATATATATGTAAGTAATTTTCATCGATGCTGTCTTCCAGCGTAATCTAGATAGATTACAGTCTCGAAAGTACATATCTTACTTCAGCTACCACAATCCGATTGTATCTATTTGTATTCTACCGAAACTAGAACAGAACGAATAAATTAATAATAATTATACTGAAGCTTAATTGAATATGAATTTCTTTCCGAAAAATACAAATTTTACTTTTAAAAGAAAAAGAACGAGAAAAGACAACAATATTTTTCTGTCTTGCTGCATCGCCATTGATAATGCTCTAGATCTCGTGGTACGGCATCAATTGTAGTTTTATATTCATTATTTTACACAAAAATTACTAATCATATTTTACAGTATACACTAAGGCGACATGAATATTACAATTATTTACATATATAGTATACCTACTCTTAGGGTGGCAAGTTTACCACAGTTTTCTATTTCTTGTTTCGTTAATTATAACACAAGCTACTGTGCCGTAAATGTGCACAAACCCAAAATCGTGGATATGTCGGAATTAAGCCTGGTAAAATTAAGTTATGAATTCCCCATACAAAACAGGTAGGTAATTGAAATAATTTTGGTGACAATCAATTTGTCGCTTCCATAAATTACCATAGTAACGTATTCAAATAAAAATCATCGTAGATTAAGCTATAAATTACCTACCCCTAAAAGTAAGCCATAGTACAAAAGTTTACAACTAAAAGTATGCAATCGGTGTCGGTGTCGGTGTCGGTGTCGGTGTCGGTGTTGGTGTCGGTGTCGGTGTCGGTGTCGGTGTCGGTGTCGGTGTCGGTGTCGGTGTCGGTGTCGGTGTCGGTGTCGGTGTCGGTGTCGGTGTCGGTGTCGGTGTCGGTGTCGGTGTCGGTGTCGGTGTCGGTGTCGGTGTCGGTGTCGGTGTTGGTGTCGGTGTCGGTGTCGGTGTCGGTGTCGGTGTCGGTGTCGGTGTCGGTGTCGGTGTCGGTGTCGGTGTCGGTGTCGGTGTCGGTGTCGGTGTCGGTGTCGGTGTCGGTGTCGGTGTCGGTGTCGGTGTCGGTGTCGGTGTCGGTGTCGGTGTCGGTGTCGGTGTCGGTGTCGGTGTCGGTGTCGGTGTCGGTGTCGGTGTCGGTGTCGGTGTCGGTGTCGGTGTCGGTGTCGGTGTCGGTGTCGGTGTCGGTGTCGGTGTCGGTGTCGGTGTCGGTGTCGGTGTCGGTGTCGGTGTTGGTGTCGGTGTCGGTGTCGGTGTCGGTGTCGGTGTCGGTGTCGGTGTCGGTGTCGGTGTCGGTGTCGGTGTCGGTGTCGGTGTCGGTGTCGGTGTCGGTGTCGGTGTCGGTGTCGGTGTCGGTGTCGCGAGTTTGCTAATTTTTGCCCATCCAAATAGTGCCCAACGCGCCTAAAGAAGTTATCACTTCAAAAAATAAAAAAGTTATAATGCCTCCGGAGACATATTTTCTTGAGCCAATCCCAATCCCATCTACCAGCAGCAGGTTCATCCACCATCGTTCCACACCTTAATATACAGTCAAAGTGGAGGCTAATGCAATGCATTCGGTCTGATAAATATTTCAAGAATGCCCTCAAAGATAAAGAAGCGAAAAAGACGTGCGTTCGTCTCATGATCAGAATATTTGTATACAAAAAAAAAAAAAAAAAATTACAACCACGACCTCCATAAATATTCGAAAAGTTCAATATACCTTTTCAAAAATTAACGAGTCTTGTTACATTTCCACATCCTTGTGGAAGCCTCACGAATTTGCCCGGACGACTGGGACTAAAGAAGAAACCGCTTCTGGAGAAGACAGACAGAACCAAACGATTTATGATCCTCATTGTGGCACTCGGCGAGTGGTGCTCTAAATATTTTGGTCTCTAAGAATACCGAGCTACGTCATACTGACGAAAGGGTTATTGTTCTTGTGCAGAGCGATGCAAAGAGGGTTAAACCGTTCGACCACATTCAACAACAAAAAAGGACGCAAAATTTACGACCATCGACGTCATTCCGTTAGGCAATCTGACCTAGATTTTATGCAACATTTGGATTTGATGCGAGAGCGATCGGTTTTCTGTATAGGGGAAGGAAAAAGAGAAAACGATTTTTCTAGGAATTTAGAAAATTTTTCGAATCATAAAGGATTTGGATAAAAATTTCCTGAATGAGGTGCGAAAAAGGAAAGAGTTCTTTTGTCGAGCATGCAGTTGGAACTGATGCAATTTACGATACGGAATATCGTTCCTAAGACGGGTTCGAACACCGCGGGTGGGTGCGATATGCAAACTGGCGATATACAGAAAAGACGACCGTGAAATGTTCCCCTTGTTGGCATATGGAAATATTTGATCATAAATCACTGCAGGATGCATTTTAGTCAAATTAGGAAGCACGTGTCTTGTCTTCCCTCGAAGGGCATTGTACACAGACTTTTGGAATATTTGTACCCTTTTTTATCAGCAAGACCGTTTCGAAAGCGATTTTCCTTTGTCACCACAAAGTACAATTTGTTTATATTTCTGAATGAAAAATGTCATCCGTTTCAATCAGTTCTTACATATATAACAAGTTTACACAGCTTCGACTAAAAATCCAACATAAAGCTGTTTAAATCAGAGATGAACTAATTTCAGAATATTTTTTATTGGAAGACTTTCAAAAAATAATTAAACTAAAAAACAATTAAAAAATGGAGGGATAACCATTTTCTAATTAAAAATTGTTTTAATTAGAACCATTTTCCAATTAAACATTTCTTTTAATTAAAAAATGGTTATCCCCTACGGCAAATTTCTTTCAGGCCGATATTATTTAAGAGTTTATTTTGTTTATTATTATTTTATGATTATTATTTTTTTTTGTAGAAATACGACGCTTCTCTCTAAATATATTTATCTAAAAATATTTTTTACAATAAAATCACTGTAAATTTGGTTTCATTATACAGAGGGTGGGGTGATTCATTTTGCAAGGTGCCAAATTTAACAGCTAAAGGTTGTAATGGTATTTAAAAGCTGTACGGGGTTATTTATACCGCTTCGTCTTGATTACAAACAGCGTCAATGTACATACACTGTAGATCAGGATCCTGTTCATTTGTTGCTGCAATAGACCTGTGCATTTCGTAAGGTGCGTAAAGAATTTTGGATCGATTTTATGTAGATTTTCATAAACAGTTCAATTTAAGATTTAGAGCAAGAGAGAGAGAGAGAGAGGGAGAAGCTTGATTTTAAAAGATGGAATCAGTGTTACTATGCTTTTCCTTTATCGGCCTAAAAATATGTAAGTTTGTTTGTTGTGCCTATTTCAATTGCATTATATATACAGTGCGACCTTAAAAAAAAGCAAGTAATAGAAATTTTGCAGTTGGGCAGTTGCTTTTATTAATTTTGTTGCAATAACCGAGTCAAAAAATTGTAGGTGCCAAGAATGAGACAAAAAGTTAAACACCTCAGAATAGTATAAAAAAGTTGTCTTGACCAAGACTGTTTTTAATTCAAATTAAAAATAAAAAAATTCAAATTTTACCTGTTTTTAAAACATATTGAGAAATTTTTGATTGTGTCTATTTGGACGCAGAATTCGTATCCACAGTTGGCTCTCCTATGTTTTGCAGAGCTAACATGTTACTCGGTGAATCTTCATTTCCTTCAGCCTATGGAATGCAAATGTTGCAGAAAGCTGTAAAATAACTGCCCAGACATAGCAAAAATAAACAAGATGGAAAACACACAAACAACGAACGAAATAAGAGTTCATTAAACATGAAGTTGCTTTTATTGAGGTCGCGTTGTAATATTATTTTGGGTTTTTGTAACTCGTGTGGGTTTATTTTTAAAATTTCAGTCCTTGTTGGAATAGTTTCCTTGGTAGATATAACTCCACAGGCTGTGATGCCACACTTCCATATTATTTTAAGTTCTAGGAACATTTCCTTTGGCAGCATCATAGGTTGGCCAAATTGGGGGTAATATTTAAATTTGTTTGCTGTCATTAAATGGCTCCATGAAATTATTCCAAAATGAAAAAAGCCCTCAAAAAATGGGGTAATATTTCATAACGCAAAATGACCCCATTCCATTTATGCAATATTGCTCCAAATTAATGCTGAATGGGCCCAAATTTTTAGCATAAAAATGAAATATTGCTCCAAAATAATGCATGGCAAGCAACAAAAAAAAAAAAAAAAAAATGATTACGAACTTGGGGAGTATTTTCCTTGTTTTGGGGTGTTCTTGCATCTTTTTGGGATCATTTTTCATTTTCTTAATTTGGTATCAAAACAAAATTCTACTAGAATAAGGTATACCGTTGTTAAAACGGCGGCACTCGTTTCAAAGACAAAATAACTTGCTGTGCTGGGAATTGAATTTGTGAGTAGAAATCGATCAGTTTAGTGACGAAAGTGCAGTGAAAGTGCACTTAAATTGCTGTAAATTGTAGTCTTCTGGAAATATATCCCCAGGAAGCGAGTTCCAAAGTTTGCCTGTCCTGTAACAGAAGGAGTTTGTGAAAGTTGATGTCCTCGCGGTTGTCAAGTGTACTGTATGGTCATGAGCATTAGCAGCCTGTCTTGTTGGGCGCCCAAAAGTTGCATTTCGAGGGATAATGTCTTTGAGTTCCTCAGAACATCTACCATGGAAGTACCTATAGAACAAGCATATATCATTGTAGATTCGATGTGAGTGTAGGGTCTCCAATGAGTCGAACTGCTCGTCTCTGTATGCTATCAAGCAAGTTAAGTGAATGTTTTGCTTTATAGAGAAGGAGAAGGCTAAAGTACCTCTTTGCTCTAAATAGGTAGCTCAACTTTGCGGACTTTTGCGATATAGGATATGTGGTTCTGCCATGTGATTCCTGAATTGACTGTGACTCCTAGAAGGTGCATTGAGTCCTTGTGATGGATTGGATGGTCATCCATTTGGATCTGAGGAACTGTTGATGCATTTTTTCTGGAAAATGTTGTGAATTGTGTTTTATTTGCATTAAATACAATCAAATTGTCCTTTCCCCACTTCAAGATTTTGTCCAGATCATTATTTAGAGAATTAATTTGTTCACATCTCTGACTGTGTGATGTAGCCGTATTCACAGGCCCATTGTTCGAGATGGAGGATATAAGAGTGCTGTCATCTGCAAAGCTGTAGATATTATTATTTGTCGATCCAAGCAAATCGTTGATGTGGAGAAGAAATAGAGTTGGAGAAAGAATAGATCCTTGGGGCACTCCTGCATTTATAGCAAACGAATTGGATGATACACCATCTACAACAACTTGGATCGATCTTCCCAGAAGAAAATTTTGCATCCATCCGCAGAGTTGTTGTGGTCATCCGTAAGACTCTAACTTGCCTAATAGGGCTCTATGCCAGACTCGGTCAAATGCCTTTGATATGTCCAAGGCTACGGCTCTGGATTCGCCGTGTTGTTCAATTGATTGCGTCCATAAGTGCGTTACGTAGCTTAACAGGTCACGAGTGGAACGACGGCTCCGAAATCCGTATTGCCTGTCGCTTATTAATCGATGGCCTTCTAGATATTTGATTATTTCGATATTATTGAATATTTGTTGTAATTTGGGGCTCTTTACATTGAATTTGTGGCCATTTTTCATTGCTTTGGGGTGATATTTCATATATTGCAAATTACTTATTTCATTTACCCTTAAAAAAAGACCACAATAATATTATGAAGTATTATTTCACAAACAAAAATATAATTTTACCCCAAATTGTCCGTGAAAAAGGCCCCAAAATAAAGAAAAATAGCACCCAGTTGTTGCTGGTTACTATATAATAATATTGTGGGACCTATTTTTTTTTTGCCGTTTTTCATTGGGGCATCATTTTATGGAGCCTGACAAAATATAGTCACTTCTGTAATCAGAATCAGATTTTGAATCAACGCATCAAATTCTGAAAAGCCTGGCGACACACAGATAGAATTTTGTAATACGAATATAAAAAATGAACCAGTGCTCCTCCGGAATTTTTGCCAACTGAAATTGCCGAAATCATAACTCATGCGACTGCCAACTTTTTGTGAAAGCTTATGGAAAGATATGATTTTATTTTGAGAGTCGTACAAAATTAGCTTGATGAATGGAAAGTGCCTTCAAATTTGTGCCAAAGGACGGCTAAATTAAGCCATTCCTTAGACTACAAGAAACTGTCTAAGAATCGGTTCTATTTCGGTAGCGCTGAAGCCATAACTCCTTCTCGGAAGTGCTGATAGTTTTCAGAGCAATGACAGCTACATTGTCTGCTATTCTGTGCCGCTTTACTCCATTGAACTAAGTTGCTTGAAGATGATGTCAATAACCAGTGTTAGTTGATCCGAGTGGCTTTATTCACCGTCTTCTGTGAGTGAAAATTTAAGTTCCAACATTTTCCGAGATGCCCACAGAACTCTGTTCGATGGGAAAAGCTGTACTCCAACTTACAAAGTATGTTAAACCTTGTTTAATGTTAGAATTATTATTATTATTAACTAAATTTTACAGACATAAACTACCTATACGTTATTGAGTGTTTCTTCTACGTTCTCTAATACAAGTTTCATCATGCAGAGCAGCTTCTCGATAACTGTCCTTTTTATGTAAGTGGTAGGCTGATGAATTTAAGCTCCCATGACCAGATATGAAGGACCCTCGTTTTAGTTTTCAATACCCACTATTCGTTTGAAGTTTTATTTTCCGACTGAATGGGAAGTTGAGTATATGATTCCTACAACCCCGGGTTGGGCATAGGATGGCGATAAACTTCCTCCATCCTTCTCGATTAGCGGCCAGAAACTTCAGCTGTGGCCACGTTTTACACTGTGTTCCTGCTTCGGCCGATACTGATGTTGATTTCCAAGTAGTTCTTGGTCTACCAACTCACCGTGTACCTTGAGGATTAAAGACTGCTTCGTGAAATTATCGTTTAATCTCCTCAACATTCAGCAGCTTTTGATGTGATATACGCCACAATTCTTGGTTAAATATAATTTGCGGACAACGAAAGAATGTCATGCTTGACATTTGAACGAATAGCCAATTGGAACGAATGTCTATCAAAATACACAAATTTCATTCGAATGAATAGAGACATTCGTTAGAATTGGCTATTCGTTCGAATGTCAAAATGGGCATGTGTATCTCAGGCAGCGGTTTACGTAGGCCTGCAGTCTTCTCGAGATGGTGGGTTTCACAGGCATACAGCAGTACGGACTTGACGTTGGAGTCGAAGAGCCTTAACTTGGTGCGTAGGGAAATTTGACTATAGTTCCAAATTGAGGGCAGCATTCCAAAGGCGCTGCGGGCTTTACTTATTCCGCTATTTATATCGAGATCTGTTCCACCTTCGGTCGAAACAAAACTGCTGTAGATAGTTAAATTCCTTGACCTCCTGTCTTAGTATAAATGTCGGATGTGCTGAGCGGTCAGTGTGCATTATTTAGGTCATTCACTTGCGGTGACTAACACTTCTCGTTCATCCTGCTGTTGGCTTTTGCCTGGATATATATCCACATCCAAATATTCACTATGGCCGATTAAATGAGAAACTGTGTAAAGTTATTGATTTAGCAGCCCTATAAACGGGCAAGGGTATAAGGACTAATCAGCTCGTTCACCAACGCGGCTTTAGGCGTTCACCCAGTAGGTACGGTAGATAGGAAATTTTACGTATAGTGTTTATGAAACTGATACCTCTTGACGGACTTAAGATGGTCCCGCCGTTCTTCTAAATCGCAGAGACAATGCTGAGACAGCCTACAATAATCACATCAGGCATACCAACCAAGTCTGGGAGATAACTTGATCTATGCTTTCCGCAAGGTCTCCCAATCTGTCGTAAATAGCTTGTTTGTGAGGCCTTGTGGTCCAAAAGCTTTGTTTTCAATAGAGTTTACATATTGACCTCACTTCGTTTCGGTTTAGTGGAAATTTCTCAGGTTGAAAGGTTCATTCTGACTGTCAGAGGACTAGTGTTGTCTTTGTCTGGTAGTTCGATATTTTTAACACCGACTGTGTCCGCAATAGAAACTTTTCTTGCTCACCCCTTAAGGTGTCTGTCATTTGCTGCCATTTATTTAAGACTTCTTGACATTGTTCTTCGTGTTGCTTTTATATTTCCTCGATAAATAGTCTCGTTAGTTGGCTGTTTGTCTTTATTATTGTTCCAGACACGCCGATGTTCAACATTTTTTAGCTTTTTGAACTCAGGAACGGGAACCCCTATTTTCCTTATATTTAGCGTCACCTTTTAGTTGTGAATTCTTACCAGTAGGTATGCACTTATTGGCCCTCTTTACTAGTCCAAGACTTTCGTGAGCTTACTCCGGTAGAGATATTTCAAATGAGGGGTGGAGCTGTCACCTAGACATCGATGCCATTGCTCGCCCGCACCCGCTGTACGATAGTTTTAAGCCTTTTGTACAGAGGGTATCATATTTTGACCTTCTTATTCACTCGTTACAGACAAAGGAACGTTTGTTTCCTAATAAGGTGACAAGGCCTGCCTGATAGGAGTCTGTAATTTCCATTTTATGAACGCAATCCAGGCTGGTAGTCATTTTCGCCAGCAACTACGTATATACCTACATCTCCCGAACAGCAAAAGCAGACCTCATCATACCCCGCTCACACACCATAACATGTTGCATACCTAAGCGCTTTTAAATAGACATCTGTCCTCGGCAGAGATTATAAAAATCATAAAAACCGCAACATTGTACGTATATAGATTTTCTTAATTGGTTTCCCGGCTGCCTGACATCAGCCATCATAACGTGCTCGCCCGTCACTAATGCATACTAATTACTTGTTGTAACAATAACCCAGAAGCAGCAGCGGCAGCAGTTACCGCAATCATTATAAAAATAAACTAAGTGCCATGTGAACAGAAGCAAAACACTTCAAAAAGAAAAAAGAATCTACCATATGTGGCTCTCTGATGCCTCTACCTCAGATGTGCAAAGTGTCAAGTGAAATTCGCGTTATAAAGCAGCTCACACCATGATTGGTGTGTGCGGCGCGCATAAACTAATTAACACCATATGCGAGCCAACAACACTTGGCTGAGTTTTCATTTTCACGCGCCACATCCATCGATTATATTATTAAACTCTAGATGCGGCTTGTTGTCGTCCTTAGTGTCTGTCACTCGCTTGGGCGCTGGTGTTGGGGTTCATTTTTTTTTATTGCCACCGAAGGGGAAACAGGCATCCTTGGGTAAATATTTATTCAGTTTGACAGACGAAGTGGCCATGATGCTCGGCGTAGCCCCGTCTCTGTTACACACGCAGTCTGGGCTGGTGAATTCTGGTTTTCGCTCTATGACAGTGTGCGGTTTACACAGCACACACTCCAAACAGATGCCAGCGACCCCTTGTTACCTCTCACTCACTGAGTGTGAGTACAATCGACAGCCATTATAAAAGGGGCGTGGCGAACAAGTGCTGTTGCTGTGTGTAGCTATTTACCTAGCGCGAGTCAACTTTGACGGCACAGAGAAACAGAGAAGCAGAGATGTGAAACAGAGTCAAACCTGAAAATGGTCTGGCTCTGGATTGCTCTCCAATCTGAAGGGATCGGTTTTCCAGTTGCTGGTCATCACTTAATATTTTTATTTTATTCAAAATTATTCCCCCCTTATAATCGGATTAGGAATTGGGATTTTTTTCTGGGGTCTCTAACTAATTTACATCGGCACATAAAAATGTAAAATTTATTTTCACTTCTTTTCTATGGCGATGGTGGCTCGTTTTTTAGATACAAGATGATAATGCTAATGGATGTTGACGCACGGGAAAATGGCAGTCGATACGAGTGACATCGGGTCAATGGTTGGCATCTATCGAATCGAATTCAAATAATTCCCTCGGTTGGGAACGGGTTCTCTTTGTGGCGACAAATTATTATGATAAGTGATTGTGGCTAAGGAATTATATTAGGCGGCTTATCTTGTTTGTCAAAAGGTGTGATATACGGTTTATTAGGACACATACTGTGTGGGGAAATGTGTGTTATCTGAGAGGTGGGTAGAGTGGTGTTTGAATCTTTGCCAGTTAGTTATTTGGATTTATCTGAAATGTTTATGCAAAGTAGGGCCATGGCTGTTGGTGGTTGTTAATCAAGAATTTTTGAAATAACTACCTGCTCAGCGTGCTCTCTTCGCCTAATCGTGATGTCAAAAGTAGAGAGGTGGCTATAATATTTATGGGATTTTTATTTATAACAAAACGAATTGACGCCTATACCAACAGAAGTTTGGTCTACCTTTCATCAGGTGCATAAAAGTTGCTGGCAGGCCTGTTAACTTCGTGTCAACAAAACTGATTGAAGAGTTTATTCCAAAATGGCTGTTTTTTTTTTATCACCATCATTCACAATTATCCATATCCTTTGCAGTTGGGACAGGAATCTCAAAGGACCATTCACAAATATCGATCTTCAGTCGTTAGCTTTATCACTTTCATCCATAATTGGCCTACGTGTGAATATAGGGCCATGGGCATCATTACTTCACGTGAACATTTGTGGGCTAGAGTTTAATTTTCGGAACTAGGTATCTTGGGAAAAGACGTGAGTTTGGAATAAAACTCAGAAAGATACGAAGACCTATACCTGTCTGCCACACTTTTTTTTATGAGCGATCGATGATTGTTTTTAATGCAGAAAAGTTCATTACTAAGGACAGCGTGCCATAGGATTATGACAAATTTTGAACTGTTTTATAGGGTATCTATTTTGTTGTTCAGCCGCTCTATCGGAGATTTATTCTGCTTGAGTTCGTTACCCTCGGTGCCAGGGTTCGGACTTCAGTTATAAAATATCGCACAGTAGATCTTAAAAAAAAGTGCAGTAGATTCACTTTTTTTGCAGTAGATTTTGAATTTTGAAAAATGCGATAAAAATGAATATTTAAAAAAAATTGTTAAAAAATATATAAGTTTAAACATAAAAAAGCGACAGCCAACAGAAGAGCAGAACAACAACAACAAATTTAGAAACAGAGAAAGAGGAAGACACACTTAAGAATTGACTTGACAGTAGTTTTTTTTGTAGTTAGCCCTAGTGCGCACTAGTGAGCACTGGGTTAACTCTAATGTGTTCGATATAGTACTGAAGTCGCCCTAGTACTGAAAACCTGTGTTTGACATGACTTCTAGGGCACCCTAGTTGTGCCCTGAGCTGATCCCACTTCATTTGTTGGGGCAAGAATTTAGTGCTGAGTCTCGCTGTCATTTCGTTTGCTGTCATTCATAAGTTTAGATAGTGATCAAGATAAATACAATAAATTTGATATTCAAAGGTGAATTGTTTGAAAACAACCACGTTTATGAACTAAAATTGTATATTATAGGAAAACGGAATGGGAAAAAGCTAGAATCAGAGCTATATAAACTTTCAAACTCATCATCTATATTCCAAACACTTTTAATAACTACCTATTTGAATTATGGAAATCGAAAAATCAGAACTAAGTGCTCTCATTTTTAACAATAAACGGGAAAAAATGTTATCTTCTTCATACTTCGTTCACTAAAAGATAAGTATTTTTTAATTCGAAAAACTGAGAATCTTCAGGCGAACATGTTTTGTGTTCGATATAGAAGCCGAATATTCAGGGTTGTGCATGGTTTTTGGCAGACATGAAAATCAGCTGAAACTTTTCAGTGCGCACTAGTGGGCACTAGAGCTATCCACGTCAAAAAAAACCTAAATGCAGTGAAAACGAGATGGTGTGCACATTTTTTTTTTAAAATACATTGTAACAGATTACAGAATCAAACAAATAGTGCTTCCAGAACTGATTATTTGCAATGGGCTTATAAAAATATACTAAGAAACGAAAATGTGTCAAGATATTCAATTTTGATTTAAGATTTTCGAGATTCACATAAATTGCAGTAGATTCTCAGTCGAGCGCAGTGGTGCAGTAGATTTTTTTTTTTTTTTTTTTTTTTCCTAAAATTGCAGTAGATCTACTGCAATTGCAGTAAGGTCCGAAGCCTGCTCGGTGCTGTTTATTCGAGTCAATCCACTTTCTTTTCATCTTTTCATGAGTACCCACCTACCCAAATCTAAGGATGTCTCCAATAAATTACGCCATAAATTTCTGACTATCCTTACGAAATTTCAGGTTTTTTTCCAAAAAGTTTTCATGTTTGAAAAAAATTCCAGAAACGACATTTCTGGAATATTTTCCTAATGCTTTTGTATTTTTTGCAGTCTTTCTGAATATTAAGAATATATTGTTGAAAATGTCACCCTTACCTACATATATTCATTGTTGCCAAAAAATGTATGAATTTTCAATAAAACGTAACACAGTCCGTGGCGCGATTCGCTCGGCGGCGTTTTAGACGTTACAGTCTTATATTTTTGCAAAACTAAGTCTGGATATAATGCCAGAGTTTGTTTGTTTTCTGGTCTAATTTCCATTTTACTTTCTGGTGCAGATTTACACGTCCGACATTTGTCTGGAAATTTCCATAAATTCTAGCATATTTTCGAAACAAAATTCTGCTATTTTTTTTTTTCCAAATTTGAAAACAAAAACATTTTCTGTCATCTTTTCCCAAAGAAAAATCTGGCGTTATTTCCGTGAGTCACCATTATAGTATAAGAGTTGGAACAAATATATAATAAAAGACCGAACTCTTGATAAGAGAATCAAACCTATCTGCCACATCGTAGAAGCTGATTCACTAGGGACTTCTCTGTCCAAGGTGCATTGAATAGGCATTTTGGAGAAGACCTTATCGCTGTTTCAAAAATATTTAAGATCATGAAAATTGTTTAAAAATCAACGTTTTGCATGTATTTTATTTGAAGGCAATTCATCTAATTTTTTTTAGATGGCGAAATTTAGTTTCAGGGACAACGAAAACCTCGAAAAGTCAGCCTCGCCAGCTTTAGTGCTTTCCAACTAACCTACAGAGCTTTCCAACTTTAGACAACTATACTTCTAGTTGAGCGCTCCAACTTGGTTGATATTTTGTAACTAGGCACCCCAGTTTTGCGGGGTTCGTCCCTTAAATGTTCGTCACGTCCCTCCTCTGGGTAGGAGTTAGGGCATCTATATACTCTGGGATATTTATCGGACTTCTGTGAGAAGTATTGTTCCCAGAGATAAACCTAATATAAGTTTTTCTGGTGGTCGAACTTGGAACATAAAGCCACTAAAAAATAGGTAGACACCAACTAATTTTATAGAATTGCTCAGCCATCCATTCTAGGTAGGCTAGGTTAGATTGAATTGACTTTTAGCAAGAGCCGACACACACCATATAGGTACCTCACATTGCAGGACCAGCCTGCTGTGTGATACCACGTAATTCTAGGAAGAGGTGTAAACTGAATGGTCTTCTGCAGTGATAATGTCCTTCATCTCCTGCCGCTCATATTGAACTTCAGTAAACGAAAGATTTTCAGTCCACCCCGGGCCTTGATGGGCATTTTTACTCTGATGGTGCACTATGATGAAGTGCAGATATGCAGTGTGTTAAGAGAGATCAAACTCATAGAGTGGTTCAGATCCAGTTCTATGCAAACCTATACGTTATTGGAAGACATGCTGTACCATTTGTTGAGCAAAAATATGGTTTCTTAATAGCACCCAGCTCTAGCATGAATTTCTAATGATCTCATGGTAACTAAGGTAACTTTTTGGAAACAAATTGGAAAAGTGTTGACGAAATATTTGTAAGACAGTCGACAGGTAACTGTTGAAGCAGGAACCACTCCACTTCACTCAAACCGCTCATTGGCTGCTGATATGAGGCCAATTTGGGAGCAGTAAAACAGTGGTTAACATCGTCCACTACAAAACAGAGGCATTCGATCCTTGGAAGAAAAGAAAGTACATCATAGGGTGTTTTTCCATTTTGCGGCATCTCTTGCTTTGATATACCTTTAGCCGAGAACGGCGAACTGAGCTAAGAAAGCTTCTTGCCGAACCTCGTTATTTGGAATCTAGTAGGCCATTTATTTCAGTCTCACATATGGAGGTATTAAAATTATCCAGTTTCTCACTTATCCAGATAGAGCAAATATTTGTTTCGCTTAAGGAGGCGTTCAAAATAAAATATGTTGGACACAATTTTTGTCTCTCAAGTGCATCTCACTTACAGAGGTTAAAATAAATAAATTCTCAAGTCTGGTTTATAAAATATAAGTTTCACTTGTAGAGTTGTTTTTTAGGGAAAATTAAGGTGCGTCAGAATTAGGCCCACTAATAGAGGTATTCCATTTAGCCAGGTTCGACTGTAGTTCTGCCATTCAGACTCTTCCATTGGTCCCGAAAATTAAAACTCACATAAACGTGAGAGGCTATATATATATACACAGTCCGTCTGCGTCAAATATTTATTTATTTTATCAGCAAGCACTAGTATTCCAAACTAAAGTTGAAGTAGCGAGAGCATTCTTAAAAATGTTTAAATACACATGTATGATGGTTCAGATACTGCGTTATATTTATCCTTCATATTTCTAAAGCAGCTCTCTTTTTTTTAAAGCTGTCCTGAACTACTATACCTTCAAGTTGCTTTAATCGGTTTCAAGTCTATGCTAATCATAGTATAAATACAGCCTTTATACAAGTTTACTAATGATCTTTTGTCTGTCAGTATTAATCATACGCTGCAGCACATTTGCTTCGAAGCAACGGCTAGATATTTCGTCCGCGGTATGTATGCTATTGAGTAGTTTCATCACTTGGAATGATCACTTTGGTGAAATCCCAGAGGCCGACACTTTAAAACCTCTGACTTAACTTCAACTAAGAAGACCATTTTTAAACGTAGGCTGAGGACAATGTTTATATCTGGCTATGCTTTGGTCTAGTTCCAATTATTACAAAATACCAATTATAAAGTGGAAACCGATTTATGACAGTTGCTTTACTTGATCAGGCTTAATAGCGAATGTAAACTGAGATGTTATGGTTTTCGCCCAAATTCTGGGCCACAGTAGCAATATTTTTATTCAATCACTTGAAAAAACTCAATTCCATCTGAGGGTATAACTGATCATGAAAGAAAGAAACACTCGGCATAAAATTGTAGATCCCTTCTATTCACCATTCGTCTCAAAAATGAAAAACTTACACAAAACGAATGGTTGCGAGACCTTTAGGGTCTCTATGGACCTGTTGCTCCAACTATTTGTTTGTTTTACTTATTTTTTCGACCGCTCGATCAGCCAATGGAACCACTTTCCCTGAATTTCTCTACTACTAACTAAATGGTCAGCGCAGAAGGACGAAAAACCCTATCTACGCGCGAAAAGTTCTACGAACACCAATCGATTTTTTTTTATCATACACAGCTTAAGGATTTACCTATCTGTATTATTAAATTTTCTACCGCTCTATGAATAATGGAGAGGACAATCAACATCCTAACTGAAGCCGGCTCAAAGTTCTACCATACTACTACGAATGTTTTTTTGTTTTTTTAGTGGTTCCGTTCTAAAACTTGGTGACTGTTATATACACAAACAAAGTTCTTACAACATACCTAGGTACTTACATTGGGACATAAATTGTTTATTTAAGAAATATTTAAATAAATGACCCACTTATGAGGCGATACAGCTAGAATGGTCCTATAAGTCAAACTTTTCTGTTTACCTTCATTTGCGCTCCCATTGCTGCATAAAGTGGTCGCGCTTCAACCCTTACTTAACGAAAAACGCGCCAAGATGATTACCACAAAATAAGGTCATCGTCAACATTTTCAATGGCTATCCATTGAAAGGACCGCGTGTTTAGGATTCTCGAATTGTAAGCATGTTATAAAAAAAAACGTACTCAAGTAATTGTAGTAATTTTCAAACTTGGTTCAAGAAATCCCCGCATCCAAGGCATCCACCACGTTACTCGTGTTTTAAACTAGCCTTCCCATTCCCCGCGCCATCTCTTGCTCGGTTTCCACAACTCATTTTCTGATTAAATTCTCTTTGCATTCAAATTCCACATCTCCCCAGTGTTAGTGAGAAACACTCACACCACAGCCCAGCCGTCGTCGCAGAGAAATCCTACCCAAATTCAAGTCTACTTCAAAATTTATAGTCATCTCATACAAACGAAAAAGTATTTTTCCAATTGGAAATTGGATAACCAAATGGATTCCCCGGCAGAGAGAAGGATTGTGTTCTCTTAAAAGAATGTGAATCGCCTCTCCCTCGCACACACCTAAGGCCCATCACACCTGTGTGTGCGTGAGACAGAAAGCTAAACCAGTGTTTGTTTGATTCCAGTTCGACTGGTAAGTGGTATCCCAGAAGTGGCCGTTGGTGAATCGCCAATTAGACTTGATGCAGCAGCAGTCATGCACCTGACCGGTGGAACTTTGTCTAGCTAGAGGGTTGGTCAGACTACAGAGGGTGCCAATGCCAATTGGACCCCTGCACCATGCAATGTTGCAACTTCTCGTGTTCAACAACTAGGCAGCTCGCCACTCTGCCATATAAATGTTTATCCGTTTATTGGTGCGCTAATTGCTTTATTCAGAGTTCATTTTCAGGTCTTTTTGTGCTTTTTTATTATCTCAATCATCGACGGGAATGGTATCGCACTCTCAGTCGTGCCCTCGCTTTACTGCAGAGATAGACATCAGGTGTTTGATTAAGTATCCACTTTGTTGGTTCTTATATTTGCGTAGCGTCAAATAACTCCGAGACGCCATATACAGGAGAAGCAAAAAAATGAGGGAAATAAACGAATAAAAAACAACAACAACAACAACAATAACAGCTAACATCTTTATGATTATGGCGGTTTTAAATCATAAAGCGTGTGTACTGTGCTGCAGCGCGGCTGTTTAGCGTGCTATAGCGCAGGCCACGAGAAGAGTTTGACGTTTCATAAATCTTCGCCGGGTAAGGCGTGAAATTACAATGATCGTTAAATGGCAGCGTTTATGCTGTCTGTCTGTTTGTTTTGTTTACTGTCTGTAATTTCGCTTGACTAATGGAGCAGCGAGTGTGTTTGTGCTGTTCCTACTCCTTTGTGTTGCTTACTGGGTGTCCGTTCAATTGTGACTTTGCGTTTCGATATACGGGTTTTAGTTCAAAGTGCGCGGCTGACTTGAGTTGGGCGCCAATATGTCTAATTGGAGAATCGGAGAAAATTGCAAACGGTTTCTAGTATACGCGGAGGATGCTTGAGTTCGCAAATATTTTGCTAATAAGACTGTTTGGATATGGTATCCTGTCACGGAGGGTTGTTGCTTTAGATAAGCACGGACATTGTGTCGGTAGTTTTTACAACTAGCTACGAAAGAAAGGAACGTTTTTTTTTTCTCATAAAAGAACATAGTAAACAATTAAATAAATAAATAAAAAGTTGACGCAATAGGTCCGTAGGGACCCTGGGCCAAGGTTCTCGCTACCATCCGTTTATGTGATTTTTATGACGAATGCCATTTATACCGAGTTCAAACAGCTAATTGAGAAGCTCTTCCATGACAATTTTCCACTCGAATGGTGGTGCACCAACAAAAAAAAAAAAAACGCTTTAGATGAAAAATAAGCATTTGATAACAGAAATTGTCACGGCTGCTACTTCCAACTTTTCCCAATTCAAAAGTACCTAGGTACCTGCACTCAGAAAACTACAGAGCTACGATAGCCGTACTTAATCAGCCATATCTCTGTTTTATGTAGGTATACTCCTGACCTTGTGTCTGTTGTAACCAAGCCGCTATAAAACCTTTTTTCAGGTGCATTGGAGGCTGTCACAGCCCACATACAGATCTGTTAGAAGCTCATCGGAAGATTGCAAACCCAGATGGGAAGCTCACATAACTTAGTACAAGTATTCCAATACTTCATATCAAGAGCTTACCTTGGTGATTTTCTAGCCCCTTGAAAAGCTTTATAAAACCCATATACTTGTGCTATAATATCAGTTTAGAGATCTAGGAAGCACACAGCTACCGTATAGTCTCTTAAAACCCATCAGTTGCGGATTCCCTCTGGGATTCATCTCCACGAGGTCCAAGAGAAATATTGTCTAAAAAAATAAAATAAAAATTAAACGTAAAAGTCAAAAAGTTTCATCAGTGTCTATTTATTTTTCCATATTTTCACAAATGCATCCAAAACTTTGAAATTTTGTAAACAAATTTAATCCGTAGGGTAAAGGCGGGTGATATGGCACCCTCTTAATATTTCTTACTTAACGATTTTATTTTAAAACAAGGATTTCAAAATATCATTTAGTTTTACGCAGGTTCCTGAAGTATGTCTGTAGTCACGACCTGATTTGCAGGTGAAAACTTATAGTCGAACAAACATTTTTTGTGTGTATGAGTGAAAGAAGTGTATAGAAAAGTATTCGGTGTCCAGTGTTCATTGTAACAAAAAATAAATTAAAAGCCTAGGTTAGGTTAGGTTAGGTTAATGGGTAGATACGGCAGAGTAAACCCTGCAGTACCCCACTTAGGTCCATGTGGACCCATTGTGATGCCCTTGTTGGGGAGTAGCCGATGTTTTTGGCGATGGTGTTAGTTCCTTCTGATTACTCGACCTTGTCCAGCCATCCTCATGTATTTATGAACCTGTAAAGATTAGATAAATTAACATCTGAAAGTTCTTGTATGTCATGGAAGTGGTATCTTCCAAGTGTTCTGTTCCTCAAGTGACACAGACTTGGGCAGTGACAGAGGAAGTGAGGTGTGTCCTCATGCACCTCCTCATCTTCGCAGCCCCTGCATATATCGTCATTCTTGAGTTTCAAATTCATTGTCTGGTTTCTCAGGAAGTTGTGCCCTGTTAGGGCACCTACCAGTTTATGCAGCGACGTTCTATCAAACCGCATAAGCTTGCTAGTCCGACCTGCAATTAAAAGCCTATCTTTAGTTCTTATTTCCATTTACAATATTTCGCTTTTATTCATGTTTAACCAACATCATTTGGAAGATATTGCACCACCAAGTTCGTCATAATGCGGAACCGGTGCCATTTCTCCCGCTATTAGTTTTATATTGTAAATTTCCGAAATTTTTTTTTTAGAAATGGCGACTATTTACATTGGTAGGTACCTACATCTTTTTTAAATACTTGTAGCGAGTGCGGGAAGAAAAACTCCAAGAAAACTTAAGGTACTATCACCCAACTTTTGATCACCCTCGAGTTTTTTAATGATTTTTTTTTTTTTAACTCTTACGCTTTTAAAAATGTTAGTGTATTTTAAACTATGAATAATTATATTTATGTACCTATGTTTGGTTTTTAAACTGAACCAAGAGTTAATGTATTTATGTTTTAATTTAAAATATTTGCTTTGATTTCTGAGTTGTAAAGAAAACAAAAAATGGGTGCCATATCTCCCGACTTTACCCTACCTACCTGACGGTACCTACTAATAATAATAATTATACCAATAAAAAAAAAGAAGAGGGGATTGCTTTGGCCAACGCAGAGCTCTTATAGTTGCAAGTCAGTTTCAGTTGTTATATTCCTATAGAACGACACAGTTGACACCACCTTACTCTGAACAAGTGTAAAAAACAGAACTGTCACAGCCGCATGGCAGTTGTTTTATCGTAACGACTAGGAGAGGCAACGGTCAGCAAAAGCCTATAAAAAGATGTCAATTTAGCACTCTTTTCGAGTGAATCCATGAGAAATCGCTAAAAGGCTAGTTGAGGGTTCCAAACTACTTACAGAATTTCTTAATGGTAGGGTTTATTTCATTTATGGGTTAGAAGATGTTTCATCCCAGAGTTAGGATTTATTTAATTTTAAGAATTAGGAATTTTTGTATTTATTTTTAGAAGTTTCTTCAATAGGAGCTATTTTTTTAGGACTTAATACATAAGGAGCAAATTTTAAGAGCTGCAAGTGTTTTCTGGCCGAGGTCCACCCCGGACTGTAGCGCCACCTTAAGTAAGTGTTTTCTGAACTTTTTCTAGTCAGCTCGAGAGCAAGTAATATAATACTTTTAAAACGTTAGCAAACTTAAGTGATTGACGATTTATATTTATTTATTGCCACGACGAAATAGAATATTTATTTTTATTTCTAAGGCTGGTTTTGTTAGCGATTTAAGTTCTACTTACATAAATACCTTATGGGCTGTTGTTTTAATACCATAAACTGTCATATTGTAGGCGCAGTGGCTTAGTGGTTAGTGTGTTGGACAACTAAGCGAGGGGTCGAGGTTCGAATCCCGTAAAAACCCAAATTCCAACTTAGGGTTTTTTTCACTGCGTCACCTCTCGCAAACGTCTGACAAACATCCGAGAGTATAACTGTCTTGAAAGAGCTTCTCAATTAGCCGTTTGGAGTCAGCATAAAATTGTAGATCCCTTCCATTCGGTCCAAAAATGAAAAACTCGCACAAAACAAATGGTTGTGAGAAGCTAGGCCTAGGGTCCCTCCGGACCTGTTGCGCCAACTATTTATTTTTTAAACTGTTACATACGATTTTAAGTGGATCTTAAATCGCTATGAGTATCTAGTATCAACAAACGGGCCTTAGAACCTTATTCGTTCGAAGCGGGAATGAGAATGAACAAAGAATCAGCTCAGAAGGTGATTTTACGACCATCCACGTTCAAGAGTCACGATAGCTTTGTGGTACGGAACATCTCTCTCTCTCAGCAAAGTAAGCAGATAAATATTATCCTGAATTCCTGAGTACAAGAATTAGAGTGACCTGCTTCGAATCAGCCTGCAGGGATGCACTCATTTGTGGTAAAGCGCTGTAAAGTGAATATTTTGGTTCATGCCTAGTCTCTTGGCTTTATTTAAGGTTCTCTTTGTACCTGTTCGCTGAAAGTGAATGTTTCCGGCAGCTCTTTACAAGCAGTGTACAGAACATGACCTAACAGAAGCATGATCTAATCGTTCTCCATAGTCCCTAGTGGCCCGAATTTAGCTTTTTGCTGCCAAAGAAGAGTGGTGTAGGTAGCTGTTCTATTTGCGTGCTGAAGATTCTGCTTTACATTGTTTTGCTTTTAAAATTAATTATAAAAATAGAGTCGCCATTCTGAAAGGCCAAACGTTCAAGCATTATCGCGTGCAAGAACGATTTACTTCTTCAATTGCGAGCAAATCATTTACGAGCACGAAGCCTTAGAGAATCTAACGCCAGATCAGAACGAAAAATTCTTGCACACTACCTATGTGTCGTAATTCCTATTTTCTGTTCTTCTCCTTTCCTTTTGTTCTCCCAGCTGAGTTATTTGAATTAAAGACAATTGGAAATACGGACCCTCTATCTGTCGCTTTTTGGAACATTTTCGTACCATGTTTGATGTTACTCCACATTCAGGGCAATAATTGATTAAATTCAATCGATTTAAAATAAAACTTTGTGAGTTACAGCAGACCCTATTAAACCTTTCTTCGGCATTCAATCCAGCAGAGACATTTAAACATGTTTAGACCCTTGCAAGGTTGTGTTCCTTATTTTTTAGTCAAATTTCCTCTTAAATAATCGTTTTCCGTTTCTGATTTGGTTTCCTCGACACTATGGCGCACGTTTTATTTATCATTTTAAGGGGCCACGCCATAGATCACAGCCATTCGGCTGATGACTCAATACGCGCGCTCCGAATAAACTCGTATTCACTCTACACAAGTATATGCCAGAGAATAAACTTCTAGTGGCACTCAAGACCACCTCCATTCAATTTCAATATTTCCCCCCGAAATTCATTTTTTTTACTGCATTCCCAAACGAAACCCTTTTTCCGCATATGACGCACCACTCGAGCACAAACAAACTCTTATCCAACCACAAGTGGAATATCGGAATGGTTTAATTAATTGGTCGGCCCTTTTGAAACCGAACCGAAACCCAGTCTTGTGGTTTCATTTTGAATTCTCCCAAATCGACAGTTCCAATTGAAACCACTCACTCATCTGGAAGAAAGGAAATGCCTACGGCTACCATTACAACCGCGACCCGGTTGTAATCAGCTTCACATCCAAGTGGCGATATGGAAATTAAATATTTCTTCTGTAGCAAGCCAATTAACCCGAGCGCACTCGTTCCTTATTGGAAACGATATCACTGTTATGCATCTAAAAATAGCACCCCAACGTAGGAGGTCGCTCCCCCCGATTCAATCGCTTTTTTTCGTCTAATTAAATGTCATTCGCTTGGTTTTCTCTAAGCAAAGTTAAAAATACTTGATCGCTCGTTTGATGTTGTCACAGCTCACAGAGTGGCACATAGTGAGGCTACCTCACAGCCGCATCGCCGTCACCCATTAAAATGTCCTCCTCCGATTTTGAATATATAAAATACACGACCCGCGTAGCTACCCTACGTTCAGTTTAGTGCTTATATTTTCGTCGACCATTACAGGCAGCAAAAAAAAAAAACACGTTCCTCCAAAGCTCCTGGCATATTACTGGTGAAACATGCAAGACGGGCAACCGAGCCCAAGGAATGAGAACATAAATAAGTCCCCGGGCCGATGAGAGGATCGCATTTGGATTTCTCATCACGACTTGATGGGGCCAAGTAAGCACGCTACTCAGACGGTGCGGCTGGGAAAATCATTTCGAATGGCGGTGGCCAATCTAATTGATATTCAAGTGCAACGCGTTTCGGTGGAATTGCAGCTCTGGCGAATCGTTCCAATGCAAAATCTGTCCGCAGTGCGTTTTACTGCTGCACCGATTCCCTATATGTACAATCAAAGTGCCGGATGAAATTATATCAAACACATGGCGCATATTAAGGGGCCGCGCATTTTTATTGTTTTTATTTCTGGACTTTCAAATTAGTCGAGCGATGAGGGAATGTTTATGGACGCGCACTGTCCGCATAGTGGTGAGCGGTGTAATCGCCTTTTTGCAATTATGTTCGAATGCACTTAACGAAGTTGGCGCGAACCACCAATGGCGTGGTAGAGGTTCGTTGATAGCTTAGGTAGAGCTAGAGGTTACTGGCTACAGTGTGTGTCGATGTCCGAATGATAGGAATCGAAATTGAGTTGTAGGTATACATTTATGTCTGGCAATCTAGAATTGGTTTTCGATAAATGAGCTTGCAAAATGTGTGGTGGATATAAGGAAGTCGTTACGAATTCAGCGCAATTATGAAAACGCTTTAGAGCCTTGATTTGTCACAGTTAGTGGAGGCAATGCACCTTACGGTTGGAGCATCAAAAGCAGTCAGTAATAAGCAGACGCTTTATTTTTGTTTTTGTTTTTTTATGCACGTGGGTTATGTCCTTTATAAGGCGGTGTATAGCGTGAGAATTGGTTTTGTGTTGCTTCTATTGAGTGGAATTTGGTAGCACTATCTGATTAGCATTGTTTCTAAGTGGATATGTACTCCTGTACAGATCTCCATCTCGGATACATCTTTCGGTGTGAATAGCAATTTCCTGGTGGCTTAGAACTCTTATTTCATCCCATTGTTTCCTGCCCGGGATCTCTGAATAACTTAAGCTCCATCACGTAGAATTCCAAAGAATCCTCCCTATACACGCATTTAATCATTCGCCAACTGAGGCAGAATTTCTTAAAAATTTCCTCGGAAAAATGAGTTGAGCTACGAGGAAGTTATGTGCCTTATCTAATAAATCCTTTGCACTGACAGATCAGTCAACGTATTCAAATTATTGACCGGTCACATACAATCCGACGGTGCTGTGACGTAAGGCCAAGCGACATAAATTCTAATCCCAACAACTTTAATGTGGCCACTTTCACAAAGCGTCATAAGGCCAATTCGACTTTATTTCATCTTCTTCGGTGCTGGGACTTCACCCCGGTTGGGAAATAATTTAATTTGTTATTTATGAATAATAAAAAAGTAAATTCGCGCAATAAATTGAATATGTATGCAACGCCCTGCTTTCGGTCATTGTTGGAAATATGGGTAGATATATATCCTAAGTTTCTTTAAATGAATGCAAAACATAAATATAAACAACATAGCATACATCGAACCCCGGACCTATACTTCCACCACCAAACAGAGTGACCCCCATACATATTCGACTAATCGCTCGAATTTTCGAGATAATTTTTTAGGACGAAAGCGTCTTGTTTTTTATTTTAAAAACAAATCGATTTGGTATTTAAAATACCTATAAATATTATTTGAAAAATACGAAAAACTGTATTTGGTCATTATGTCTCAAAACAATTTGGCTTCATTAGGCTTTGGGAAGGCGATAAAAGACCAAGAACGTAGTAAAATTTGGGCTTATGACGCTTTTCCAAGTCTCATAATAATGGAATTAATAAATCTTTTTCTCCAATAAAAAGGGTTGTTTAATTTGTTAGATTTAAGAAATTCCTGATATCAAAAATCTTGAAATTTTATGAATTTCAGGTAAAAAGTCTTGCACATATTTACGAGTTCAAAAATCTTAAAAAATATATATTGTAATCTGGCATCACTGGCGACAAAACGGTCTTTCAAATTTGTCTCTTCTGAGCATTTAAAGTTATTTACTGGCTGTAGGAAATAAGGCCCCAAAAGAGAAACTGAAATAATGCCCCAAATTTGGGGTGTTATTTTATAATGAAATAATACCCCACTTTCAAATGAGAAATAAGGCCCCATAAACAAATGAAATATGGTCCCAAATTTGGGGTTTATTTCACAATCAAATTAAAAATAACGAAAACTATTCCATGTCGGAAGGGTAACAATAATTAATAATAAGAAATTAATTTTGGGGACTTAATTTATTCAATTCTTCTTGTGGGGTCTTCTTTCAATAAATAAGGAAATAAGGCCCCAAAAAGGGAAATAACACAATAACATTATTTTTTAAATCGTTGTGCTGTTGTTTCCTGTATAAATTTTTGGGGACTTATTTCATTTTTATATTGGGGCCTTATTTCATTGGGGCCATATTTTGCAGAGCCGATTTACTCCGTGAACTTGATTTCATCAACATCATCAACGATTTTTCGTCTAAAAAAGCACGACAGGTTCGCATAACTCTTGTTTTTGATTACATGTATTGATATATCTTTGTTAAAAGAATTTAGAAATTTTATTTTAATTTTTTTGATGTTTAAAAATCTGAGCGCGCGTTGTTGGAATCTGGTGGAGTAATTCCACAGATTTAACTTCCGGGGACAGGGAATGCGTCACTGTGTTTTATCATTGCATACGTTTTTATCATTGCATACATTTATGAGCTGGGGCATATTAAATTCAGCTTTTTTGTTGATGTGAAATAAAACATGTTTTTCATTATGATGGTCTCACATTTCTTCCCTGTGACGGATATCTCCAGGAAATTCGGTGCCAAATCTTTCGTGAATCACCAGGCACGCAGAAATCACAACTGGATAACAACTATCAAAAATGTCGTAGACCAGCACCTCTACAATATGCAATGCAAGCCGAATGAAATTCCAATGACACTTTCATTTACTGTGTAACAGCTGATGTCATTTAACTTGCGGGGATGGAAATGCAAACGGGTATTTTCTACTGCATATGTTAGGAGTGTTTGTTGATGTGTAAACATCTAAGTGCGCGTTGTTTCACTGTTCGATTTCACTGTTTAATACACTGCTTACAATTGATTCAGTTGTGACTTCTTTACCTCAACTGTCATCCAACTCGCATCTGTAGGTACCTACATGCGTTTCAATAGTAAAACGCAGAAAGATACAGGAAAATACGTAATTGCTACAATTCCATATTTCTGACAATAATGCAATGTTTTGCCGTCATTGAAGATGACTTAAAATATTTTCAGATATGGGAAAGACAGATACAGAACGTGCAAAAGATTACAGGTCACGTTTACCTGCAAGTAAGCCTCTGAAACCTCAGGAAGACTATCATCTTTTACCAATGATCATAAGCGGAGACTTCAATATCAATTTTGCAACTCCAGAAGCTCAACCATTTATTGATTTTATGCAAGATAAATTTAATCTTCAAATGGACTCCAACGGGAAAATTTCAACACACGATATGGTACAACCATCGATGCTGTCTTCCAGCGTAATCTAGGTAGATTACAGTCTCGAATGTACATATCTTACTTCAGCTACCACAATCCGATTGTATCTATTCTACCAAAACTAGCACAGAACGAATAAATTATTGTTATTTCATAATATATCAAGAATACGGTTATTACAATTCCCTCTTTTCTCAATGACGTATTTCAAGCCACACACATACAGCACGCACGGTGTTTACACATACACATATTTCGGGACTGTTGGATACAGTCGCACCAATTTTATTTTATGTTTATTTATAGGTAATATATATGTAAATACATTGATTAAGCAATTCGACTGAAAAAAATTTGCATTTTATTTGAAAACGAGTAGGGGCCTCCACTCCTTTGTTGCCCAAAGGCCTGCGGACCTTTAAATGTGGCCCTGGTCAACGGATACAAAGATAGAAGTAAACAAATTCTATCCGGAATATGCATTGCTTATGGGTCTTTCTTTTAACTTCAAAGTTGGCGCGTATCTTATCCATCTGTCAGTTAAAAAAGGTACCATAACGTACAGTCATATGTGATGAATTTTATGGGACGACCATTCGACCATATACAAGGTGGCGTCACACTGGACCTATAATATTGTTCTAAGTGCACAGGTCTTATCTATCCAGCGGGGAATACCTTACATTTTTCGCTAGCATACAACATTTTCATAGAAAGCCTGATCACTTTACACTGGTCGGGTTCCATCTTTCTTTGACGGCCTTCTATGTTCATAAACAAAATCACGTACCATATAAACATGTATAGACATAATAGACATCACAAACAGAGGTACAAATCAAACCGATGAAATCCAAAAATACAATTCAATCAGTGAATGAAAACAGATCAAACATATGCCATTCCGACTCTATTTGCGTTCACGTTTGCTTATGTTTGATAAATACAACGCAACACGCGCCTCAAAATAAACCAAATCTCATTGGGATGCCATACACACCATATCCACACATAGATCTACCCTCATCGACAACGAGCAACGTCCGCTAGAAAATACAAATAAAATGTTTATAAACATTCAACAGAAATGCTCCCACTCGCTATAAACTGCTTTCGGAAAATAAACAAAAATGGAAGCCAAGCACTCCTTCCCGCAAGGATATAGGATACCTTACACCTTACCACCGGAATAACTGTCCCAAAACAACAAACCATAATAAGAACGGGGATACATTTTGCATACACAGTTTTGTTGAAGCTCACGCATTCTTTCTCATATATGTATATGGAGTGGGATTGTGTGCGGAGTCTTGTCTGGTGGCCCCAAAAATATAAAACGAGCTCGCTGCTTAATTATTTTCTTTTTAGACATTTCGAGAATTTACTGCTTATTTGAGCAGTACGCCATTAAAGGTGTCAAATAAATTTGTCTGAGTAATCCATTTCGATTCGTTCGAGTCGGGTATTCGAGTATTCACATTTATTTTGAAAAGGAGTGGTGCGGACTTGTACTCATACTTTATCGAGGAATAATGCTGCCAAAGAAACAAGGAACAGAAATCACCTTCTCGCATTTAGGTCGTGTTTCTGCTACAATCAAGGCCACTCCTCTCCGAGCCATTCATTACGCAAAGCCAAGACAATGGTATCAGTGGGTCTGTCCGCTGTCATATTTTTTTTCCAGTTGGAAAATGATTTATGGACCTACCCAGGAGAACATGCATAAAATTTAGTTCAAGGATATGTCTCTCATAGTCCTATGCCATGGGTATTCACGAATGGAATATTGAGTATCATTTGTGCCTCCTTGATGGTGGTCCACATTTGAAAGGTCGCTGTGCATAAAATAATTGTCAGTTGTTTACTACACCGTCCGTTATGTGTATGGATTTAACCTCAACCCTTTTTTATGGCCGGCAATACCGATCGTACACCAGCCCAGTTAGATAAATATACTTATGGGAAAAGAAGACAGAGAGCCGGTAAAGGATAATGGGATTTACCTGCTGCAGTTCCTGTCGTCCGCCGTTACGACATAGAGTATGGCGAGGCAATGCGAGGCAAGAAAAGGTGCATGACCCTGGAAGTCATTATTTACTTGAATTTTACGACTCTGAAGTAACCACTGCATGGAGGTGTGTCGGTGGCGATTATGAAAGAGGTATGAGTACCTACAGTGCAAAACTGTCCTTTGAAATATATAATGACTATGGTTATTCAAAATAATTGTAAAGCACAGAATACTGCAGACACTCTGCGAGGGTTGACTCTTAAGAATGTGAAAGAAGGAACAATTCTGTGACTATGCTTAGCTTTTTGGACAGGATTCTACGATGTTAGGGTGCCATCCTTCGAGCCCCCATATTTATGTAGTCTGAACAGTGAAAGAAAGCAATCCCTTGACAATGCATTTTCTATTTTGCCTCAGATGATCTATATAGATAATTTATTCCCACGGCTTACAACAATAGGACGATATCTACATGCATAATGAAAAAGGCCTATTCATATCATTCTTGACTCTATTCAATATTGTATATGAAGACCTTACTGCAGGTCATGCACCCAGTTGAAAAAAAAAACCCTACCGGCAAGAAGTGTGCAACTATAAGTTTAGGTATTACATATTTATTGAGCTGCCCAGAGAGGCTCATGAATGGAGGAACAGTACCGTACTATAGCTCCATCAATAATAAAGGCACTTATCTGCTCTTGACAGTTGACCGAACATAATTAGATCCAAGCTCCATCGAAGCAAGATGATGACACGACGAAGCAGTCGATTGTGGGCTTATCGGGTATACAATGCTTCTACACAATGACCTCACGGAACCTTCTACCTATAGATACGCGGACATCTTTCACTGACTTTTATTTTACTATGGGTCTGAGGATTTTATTGGTACCTGACTGCCTATATAACAGGGAGGCCCATTATACTGATGTGATGTTCGCTTGGAAAGTGTCAAACGATATTCCGGTTTATAGAAACGCTTTCACTATGGGGCATTCTTCGTCAGCAGATCATGCCTGCTGTGTGCTGAAATTTATTAATAAGTCATTTGGGAACTGCAGCCCGCGGAAAAAATTCAGCAGTTTACGGTTATGCAAATGCGAAGCTCCAAGTATTTAGTTCTAGGGCAATGAAGTTTGAAGGGAACGATTGAGCAACTGTTAACTGACCAAAAGTACATATGAACTGATTTAGTAAACAGGTATCGTAAAACGGTCAATTCAGAGCGTTATGTAGTGATGCTGGCCAATTTGTTGGGGCATAAACTGCAGAACTTTCTTCGTGATAATCAAAGAACATTGTGCCAACAAGGTGGTGTAAGGTCAGGCACTTTCTATGTCATGAGTTCAAGAAATTTTCCCTTAAAAATTGATCTCTTCAAGAGAGGTCACATAAATTATCCTGCACGCCGCCCTGATTTAGTTTGAATTCAAAGATTACGTCAAAAAACAGTGCTGGTGATGTTGCAAGAAAACATTTCTGATAAGCAAAATGACAAATACTAAGCCAAGACGTTCTAAACAATTTTGCTGTTCATTTACATGAGTGCCGTCTAGGAGAAGGATTTTATTTGGACAACATTAGTTGTTAAAAGTTATTTCTTTAAATGTGTACTCTTGTAATTAATATGGAAGTTTATTCTTTATTTATATCCCTATACTGAATATGGGACACCCTGTGGGTATATAACGATATTTCTCTGCAACACCCCGTCCAACCAGTCAGTTGCTCGTCGAATCTTGGCGGCGAAAATTTGGCCTAGCCAGCAGCCGAATCCATTCGCATAGACTACAATCATAGGTTGGCTCCTCTCACCTTCTTCTTGAGGCACACGTTGTAATTAAGCTACTATCAGACGGTTTGCAGATATACACAAATTTCATTTGAGTATCACATACACTAATTCTATACAAATTCGCACACTAATAGCATTTATGTATTCTACAATCATTTGTGGTTCAGACGGTTTGAGTATTTGGAGGAAAATATAGAAATTTCAGTTGCTTATTGTGTTTATACAAAAATTCGATTTGTTTAGGTATAGGTATATGCTATTCACAAATGATACACAAATCGTTCGTGTATCCCATTTGTTGCTTTCAAATTCGTGGTTCAGACGGTTTATGTATATTATAGATATATTTATTCACAAAACTTTTGCGTATACCTACACAAACCGTCTGACAGTAGCTTAAGTCTTTTGTTTTTTTAAAACATGTGATGCTCGTAAATCTTCTCCAAGGCAATGAATTCGAGTTCGAATGCTTTCTTTAGAAATAAATTGTTTTTTGTTTGGTTTTGCATTTTGTTTAACTACCTATATTTATGTAACATTTCATGAAATAATGTGGATAGATATACCTACCCACAATTCCTTGTTTTCTTCTTCTTTTCACAAGCAAATCAATTTATTTTATTAATGTCTTCAACAACAAAAAAAATTAAAAAAAAAAACATTCCTAGAGAAATATTAAGAGCCAGTGATTTTTTTTTTACTTTTTGTAAACGTTTAAAAATTAATAAATAAACAAGAAGCTCTTAAGAATTACTACCGTAATGATTTATACCACAATATTACTTAAACAAAAATAAAAATACTTTTCACTTGGATCGTATTTGAATGGAAATAATTTATATTAGCAGGTGGTCGCTAGTCGCGAGTCATTAAAAATCGGAAAGCAACTCAAATTTGCCTTGGAGGGGCTTATCAATGTGGATTACACTTTCTGTACCTGTAGAAGAGTTTGTTTAGACTGAGTTTGGAAGGGATTTTTGAATATTTTAATTACAGGAACCAAAAAGCCACGCCAACGTCTTATGAACTCCAAAATGCTTGTGGTGCACCCAATTCTCCTTGGTTTGAACTTTTTTGAGCTGCATTTTGTCTATTTAACGAAATAATGTATACTTGCCATAGGAAGTTTTATTTGATTTGCTTAAAATTGATATCTAAAGATGAAAATAAAGCTTATGAAACCCAGGTCTGAGTAACAATTTGAAAAAAATAAATAATATGAGCTATCATAGCACCTACCCTTCTTGACCCTTCCAGATGTTCATGCGACAACTTTACAAAATTATACAAGCCACCTGGAAAGAATTGCAGTAACTTTAGGAATTCATTAAGCAATCATGTACATTCGTTACTCACGTAATACCTACCTACAAATTTATCTTAATATTGAATGATATCTAGCTTGAAGTTTTTGCTGAAAAACAAACGAGTTCATTAACAAGTTAAGTTTTGTTTATTATATAGGTCTCTAAGTTTCGAATTTACTATACTTCCAATACAACTAAAATGTAGAGGCTCTTTATTTTTAGATCTTTCAGTCCTTAAACATCCGCGATACTAATAATCATTTTAAGTATCCAGGCCAGATTTTTCGAGCTCACAATTGAAAATTTTTCCATGCAAAATTACATATTTTGACTTACAAAATATATAAGCTGAAGGCTAAAATTACATTTTTAACTTTCTCCATTACGTAGTAAGAGGACGATATTGTTTTCGTATAAAATTTGGAACTGGAGATGTTAATCAATTCTGACATAACGATGATAGATCAACTCAAAAAAGTGGGTCTCAAAATTCTGTCCGGTCTGTTCGTCTGTCCGTCCGTCTGTCTGTCTGTCTGTCTGTCTGTCTGTCCCGCAGGCCTACAGCCTAAACGGCTGACCGAATTTCGTTCAAACTTCGGATTTGGAGTTTGCGGGCTTACGGCTCGGGGCCGTTTTTTATTTTGCAAGGTAACCTCAATATTAATGCTAGTTCCCATACAAACTGTTCGTACCAGTTTGTAGCTTAAGTGACTACATACTCAGTTTTTGGCGAAAAATTCGAGTAACGGTGCTTTTGAAATTTGGACATATCTCGAAAACGGTTCTTACGATTGTAACAAAAATTTATTTCTGAGGTTATATGGTCATTTCCAACTTAATGACAAACTTAGTTTTTCTCTTCTTCTAAAATATATTTATAAATATATAGATAGATATATTTATAAATATATATATTATATATAAATATATTTTAAAAAATAGTTTTTTTTTTTTTAAATTTAGTTTTTCTTAGTTTACCAGAAAACGACAATAACGATTTCGACCAATATGTAAACTTAGAGTAATATTGATGTTCCTAAAATTGTTGAGTCCTTAATTTTCAATTCAAATCAACGAAAACGCTAATTTTAAAACCCGCTCATATCTCAAAAACCCCATTTTTGACTTCGATAAAACTTTAAAAACCAAGTAATTCTCATATCGCTAATAATATAATCCTATAATCAGTTTTTAGCTATATAGTTAAAAAATAGTATTTTTCAAACTAAGCATTGCAATTTTTGGTACTGTTTTTTCTGCCAAATTTAAAAAAAAAACGCTCTAACGATTTTGATCAAATACATATTAACGATAACATCAGTGTTCTAAATAAGAACCCGTACTAAGTTTTTCTCAAAAAAAAATCGAAGAAATCTATTTTTTAATTATTATTTCTCAAAAATGGCTACCCAAAAGCCGATCTCTGTTCATATATATTTTTAAAACTCAATACCGCACTTTAAGATTCAAAGTTGCAACAGCTATTAAAAATGCAATAACAGCAACGCAAAACTTATTTTTAGGAAATATTACCTGCTTCTACTTTTTTCAACCATTTTGAAAATGCAACTTAAATAAATTCCAACCACTTGGAGTTTTATCAATCAGAATATCCCACTTCGTATGCACACCACTAACTGCTAATTCAAATTCAAAAACAAACAAAACAAACAACTTAAGTCAGCGCCATTAATCTATTCCAGTCAAAAAGAAAATCATTCCCAAAAAGATCAAAAATCAGAAATTACTACAAAACTTGTTCTTGTTCTAAAAAACTTGTAAAGTGTAAAAGCTAAAAATAGGACAGTAGGCGCTTATAAATCTCTAACAAGAACTTGCGAATATTGTCTGTTTCTAGAGCTTCAACTATTAAAACTAAAAGTGAATTTTATTTAACACTATATTCCTTTTTCTATATTTCATGAACCGTTTCTTTTACCTAGCATTGCTTCTCAGATCTTTACCTGCCTATCTAATAAAATAAGAAAACAACCAACAAAACTTTTGATGAAAGAGAAAGATTTGTTCGACCCAGTCGTGCAATTTATTTATAATTAAGGCCCATTGGCTAAGGCTTCAATAATAATGAGAGAAAAAAAAAAAAAAAAAAAACAATAAAAAATGAATGTAAAAGCAGGTGGGGATAGGGACACCAGAGCATAAATGGCTGCGTTGCAGAACTACAAGTCAGCCATATTTGTTTGTTCCCCATTATCAGGTTATCTCTCTTTCTTTCTGTCACGCCATCTCGCTTTCTCCTATTTGAAAATCACATCTCACTCTATCTTTTTGCATGCACATTATCTTAAGAGGTACCTCTCCCTCTAATACAGATGATAGATGACAGTCCATTGAAAATGGTAAATTTTGGTAGGTATGACATTTTGATGTTGGAAATTCAGACACCCTAAAGGACTATTCACATGAGACCGAACTGCGAATATGCGAATTGCGAATAAATCAATTTAACTGTATTTATGAATTGAAAATTGCTATTTGTTCTGTCACAAAACCATTATAAAGGGTGTTATTGTGAATGACCCGCTATTTCGGTAGCTGCCACTTTTGAAGCTTTTATTCTTTGACATTTGACAAGAAGAAACTACGCCATTACTAATTATTATTACTAATTATTACTTCAACAACGCATTGAAATTAGGCATTTTTCTTTGAATACCAAAATAACACCTCTTATTGAACAACCATTTAACATCTAATCTAAAAAAAATGAGATTCATGTTTTGTTTTTAATTTAAATAGCTAAATTATAATAATTAAAGCAATTTTCCCGCAAATTGAAAGTTCTTGCCGCGAACTGTCACACTTTATCCACAATTCACACAAATCAGTCGCGATCCACAAACCCAGGAATGAAAAATTCGTTCGAACTTAACCTTTAAAAATGAAACTGATACGCGGGTATCTGCGACCAAAAAAAGTTTTCATGTGAATGGAATTGTCAGAAACTACGAATATTCCCTTGTTCGCAGTGCGTAGTTCGCTCTCATGTGAATAGTCTTACAAGTCTTACAATGAAAATTGGTATACAATCATTTATCCTATTTCTAATGTTGTGGCAAATATTTATTATTTAGTATTGATATTTATTAACAAGTAAAATTATTTTTACAATATTAATACAAATAAAATTACAGCACTAGCTTTCGATTGAGTCAAATATTTATTGTTGACCAATATACCTATCAGTCATGAAATCCTTGACTAACCTTTGATTAGTCCATAAACGTCAGCTGAAAAAAAAAAAAAAAAAAAAAATATCAACGTCACCGATCTAGACCAGTACATAAGCAGAAACACTTAATGTCAGACTTGCTAACATCCAGGAACAGTCGCCAATCTTGCGGGGAACTTCAAGTAAATATAAACAAATTTCAAAATCAATCAAAACATTCATAACTGCACTCAAATCGGCTCCTTTACCTACTCCTTGAAATTGGCTTATACTAATGAATAGATATTTATACTCCGCCTGTGAGATTACCAACCGTCCGCATCGCAATCCATATTAATCCACTTTGGACTATTCACGATGGCTAGTCCTTTGGTAGTGGACATTTTTAATTTTATTGGATGTGCGTTCGATTTGTGTTCGTTGTACAATCCACTCAATTTTGAGGATGATTGCAGGTGGATTTACCTTCCACTTCAAATCGAACTTACTTCCTTCATGTCCCTCCTTCGCGCAGCTGAAGAAGGGACATGAAGTTTAATCGCCCAATTCACGGGATAGTTTCGCCAAAGTCGAAGCGATTTCGCAACAGGTTTCGCCACCCAACAAGTGCATATATTCAATCGAATTAACATAATAACGCACTAAACTCTGGATTTTCATATTTTTCATGTCATTCCCGCAGGAAGCATGGCAAGCACTTAAAACAGCCGCGGAAGTTCAAAATTATCAGTAAATTTTAAGGGGATCAATAGGTATTAGGAATCCAATTCTTTTTTTCTTTTTTTGTGGTGAAAAAGGAGCAACACAGTAATCCTCGTGCGCACCTAGCTGCAGCGGCTGCTTGCCTATGTTGCCCCACCTTAAATGCGGCTTTCAGCCGTCTTCACACGCAATTGCTTGGGGAATCAGAAAAAACAAAACTTCACCGGTGCACGCTCACGACACCATTCTCGGACGTATGTGAATATGTATGTAAGCACTGTATCCGCACACCCCCTCCAATTGGCTGCAAATACAGCTAACATAATTCCGCTTGCGTGGGATCGGCACTCGGTGAAATTTTCATCAATTTCCCGGCGAACATAAGAAAATGCACTGCACAGTTGCACACAGCACATGCATCTGCAACATTGTAGGCTGACTGTTACTCTGGCTCTGGGAGTGTTTACTATGCAAGCAATCATAAAAGTCAGGCGAAAACTGGCATGCAAGTATCTTGTACAACTGCATGCGCGCTTACTTCATAATTTTGCTCAGCATACATTGTATAGGCGTGCTGTGCATTGTAATTAATTAAAACAATTCGCAAGACCTCGCGAGAACGAGGGTGAAATGAATTTTTAATTCGAAAACCAGACACAAACGTCTGCCGCGCGCTGAATGATGTCGATCCTATACTTCCTTGTCTATGTTAATCCGAAGCGTAGATTTTCTGGTGGGCGAGGGGGGAAGCGTGTGGCGGGCAAAAACTCCTAAGCAATGCGTACCGAAGTACATTTATTTCAATAATGGAACAAGTCCATTTTCGTAAGTACATTCTTCCGAGAACAAGCACTATACCTCGGCGATGTGGGATGTGTCTAGCTGTCTAAATGTGAGCCAATCAACCTCACGTCGCCCCCGCTTCCAAGTGGATCCACTACCCAGACTTATGAGTTGCAATAAAATATGATATTTGGCGCCAACTTAGATGGAATTGTGTACCAAAACTATGTATCTGTGATTACAATTTTGTTAAAACGCTCGCTACACTGTGAGGGTTTAGTATTACGACAACACTGTTGTGCTACTGTTCGGGGGCGAATAATATTGTATGCGATGCGAAGAGTATGCGAGCGGAGACATGTCGCAGACATTCAGAATCAATTTATCGGAATTTATTTGGCAATAGAAACGGTTTTATATGCGCGTGCACTTAATTTTTGTCAAGTTGATTAAGATATTTGCCGAGTTAGATACAAAATATTATGTCACATGTGACTTTTGTTGAAAAGAATCTGTTTTGTTATAGGTATATGGTCGTCATTAAATTTTGTCGATTACCGACTTATTGGAAAGGCGAACATGATGTAGTCGACTAGAGATGGCTAATTTGATTTATTGTAATGTGCTCTAGAAAATGATGAATGAGGAAGAGATTCATTTAGATTGGACAATATTTCTATTTAGTGTTTTACCAACCTTTACAAAAAATCTGTTTTCTATATATTAAAAGGACATCTAAACCATTTTTTGCCCCACCGATTACACAGCGTTATTTAAAAACCGATTTAAAAAAAAAATACACACGGAAAGAACTGCATAGTCACCAATTGTAAAATTTTGGGTTACAAATCACGAACTATATATTTTTCGCGAATCACAACGATTTTGTCTTGAATTGATACAAAAATTCGTAATTCGACATTAAAACCGGCGAAGAATATCAAATTTTGTTTGTTGAATATAACGATTAGAAGTATTTATTCTAGCTTCATTTATTTGTAGTGATTTGCGACATTACGAAAACGTAAATTGACATAGAGAAGTCGTAAATTGCAAAATATGAATTGCAAATTGATAAAAATAAGTGGCAATTGACGATTAAGAATTTGTTAATTGCAACTACTGAAGTAGTAAATCAACCCCTGTTGCAAGTGGTGAAAAATGAGACAAACCTTTCGTGATTCGGCGCTTATTTTTCTTGATTTGATCTTAAACTTCTTTCCGTGATATAAACTAAACGAAAGGTAAATGTCCGCAGGAGAAAATTTAAACAACATATTAATACGTACACACACGAAGTTTCCGTACAATTTTTTAGTATTTATTTTGAAATGAGTAGAATGATACTTATCTCCTCTTAACTTAGAACTTATAAACTTATATCATTCGAAAGGTAATGTGCCATAGATGTACACAAACAAAAAATAGTTGGTTATGTCGCCATTAAGACTGGTAAAATGAAGTTAAAAAAATCCCCATACAAAATACTTATTGGTTAATTGAACCCTTTGGTGACATTCAATTTGTCGCCGCCATATTGCCATGTTGCATCATCTTAGGTCAGAACCTATTTTCTAACGAATGCAATTAACCTACTCCTAAGCAATTGTGTACCTAATTTGAATTCAGTGGCATAGGTACTTACTTACTTAGGTGGCGCTACAGTCCGGGGTGGACCTGGGCCTCAACCAATACGCCTCTCCCTCAGATGCGCACTCCAAGTTGGTTGAGGTCCCCTTCTACTTGCGCGCGCCACCTAAGGCGAGGTCTTCCTTTACTGCGTTGTCCCTCCGGGTTGGAATCGAAGACTCTTCGGGCCGGAGCGTTGGTGTCTATTCGCTCTACAGGTCCCAGTCATCTTAGACGACTAATGCGTACTTTTCTGACTAGGTCGATGTCGTTGTACAGCTCGTAGAGTTCGCTGTTAAATCTCCTCCTCCAGAGCCCGTCAACGCAAAGGGGACCAACAAAATTCAGAGGCATAGTTAAATTTAGTCGCAGTAGCTTAGTGGTTAGTGTGTTGGACTGCTATGCGGGAGTCTCAGGTTCGAATCCCGCAAAAACTTAATTCCGACTTAGGGTTTTTTTCCGCTGCGCTACCTCTCGCGAACGTCTGACAAACATCCGAGAGTATAAATGTCTTGTAAGAGCTTCTCAATTAGCCGTTTGGAGTCGACATAAAACTGTAGATCCCTTTCATTCGTTCCAAAAATGAAAAACTCACACAAAACGAATTGTTCAAAGCGTTTTTTGAACTTCAATTTTTAATTAAAAGACTGTTCGGCAAGAATTTCCAAATCAAAGAGAGCGATTCTATGTTTATTTGTTCTTTTATATGACCAAAAATCCAAGCTTGGATTCCACAAAAAATACTAAACATAGAGTGTTCATAGAATTAACTTTTAAGTGATGACAAATTCAGTTTTCGAAAATTTATGTGGTTATTACATGCATGTTAGAAATTCATAATATAATTCGTTTAATATAATTCTAATTCTTTTCCAATTTTATGATGTGAAGCATCAACATACTGCCCGCCTTGAAGGGTCCAATGGGATCAGAGTCACCTCAACAACTCGGTAAAGGGGCCAGGCGATGAATTGGTCTTCTGAGCACACTACCCTTGACTCGTACATCTGCAACACGAATTTTTCCATCCGCACCAGTGATAAGACGCTCGATTTTTCCCAGCAGCCATTGCTGAGGTGGTAAATTGTCGTCGCTGACCAGTACGACTGTACCCACAGTAGCATTATCGGAAGCCGATTTCCACTTCGTTCGTCTTTGCAACTCTAGCAGATATTCTTTGGACCATCTCGTCCAAAAGTGTTGTTTAATCTGCGTGAGTCGCCGCCATCGTTTTAACGGAGGTATATCGTCTGGAATGGTAGGCTCTGGAAGAGAATTTAAAGCATTACCAATTAATAGATGACCAGGAGTCAACACTTGTTCGTCGTTTGGATCTGGTCCTAAAACACAAATGGGGCGGGAATTCATAATCGCTTCAATTTCCGCAATTACGGTCGAAAACTCCTCATACGTCAAAAACGTCTGCTTTACTGTCCTGTAGAGGTGGGATTTTGCCGACTTAACTGCCGCTTCCCACAAGCCACCGAAATGTGGCGCTCGTGGAGGTATGTGCACGAACTTGATGCGATGCAAGGCACACCACGATGAGACAATATTCTCGTTCTGTTGCTCTAAGACCACATTATATAGCTCCCTCAGCTCATTACGTGCTCCCACAAAATTGGTCCCGTTGTCGCAATGAATTTCCTCACATAGGCCACGTCGTGCAACAAATCGCTTTAGGGCTGCCAAGAAACCTTGAGTCGAGAGGTCCGATACGACTTCGAGGTGCGTAGCTTTCGTCGCAAAGCAAATAAACACAGCCACATATGCTTTATGCGTACAGTAGCCTCGACGCCCTTGCGATATTTGAAAGGGTCCACAGAAGTCCACACCTGATCTCGCGAATGGCCTGGATATCGTAACTCTGCCGGCTGGAAGATCACCCATGATCTGCTTCAACAGCTTCGGTTTGTAACGGAAACAGTGGTGACACGACGATACCGTCTTCTTCGCAACATTTCGAGCATTGATGACCCAGAACCGCTGTCTTAAAATAGCGACCAGTGCTTGGATACCTGCATGAAAATTAGTGACATGCAAATGGACAACAAGATTGTTAACAAATAGGGAATTTTTGGGTAGGAGTATAGGACATTTAACATTATAAGGTATGTTCGCATTCAGCAAACGCCCACCAACTCGCAAGAGCCTTATAGAGTGTTCATCATCAAGGAAAGGATTGAGGCTGCTGATGACACTTTTTGGGCTTATCCTCTGCTTCTTTCTTAAATCTTCAATTTCCTCCTGGAAATGAGTTTGCTGTAGATTCCATATAATCCTTAGGAGTGCTTCTTCAAGTTCATCTGCTGTCAATCCTGGGGCCGTAGGACTTACGGGGGGGTTGGAACTTTGAGGAGAAAGTATTTTTTTTATTGATCTCATAAATCGAACTACATATCCAAAAATACGAATTGTTTTATGATAGCTGCTGAATCGATCAAAATTTTTTGAAAATTCTTCCGGAGGTATTTTGGCTATCAATGCTACAGGGTTATTGGTTTCTAACTCAGCAATAGGGAAAAGTACCTTTTGTTTCGGCCAATATTCAATCGGTAAGTATAAAAATGATGGCCCATCAAACCACATGCTTTGCATTAGTTCGGAAGTGTATGAACCACGCGATACTATGTCCGCTGGATTGGACTTCGAACCAACATGTCTCCATATCGCCGCTGGTAGTTCAGATTGAATTTTTGATACCCTATTCGCAACAAATATCTCCCATGATGACGGATATGCGGAAATCCAACGTAACACTATCTCAGAATCTGACCAGAGATAAATTTCTTCAATATTTTCGCCTAGATTCAGAAGAATTCTTTGCACTAAATCAACTAATAAAACTGCGGCACATAATTCCAATCTCGGAAGCGACTTAGTTTTGATAGGAGCTACTTTTGACTTGGCACTCAATAAACAGCATTTTATTTCACCAACCGCATCTATGGTTCGTAGATACACAGCACAACCATATGCACGATTCGATGCATCCGCAAATCCATGCAGCTCAACTTTAACGTTTGATCGACGTGAATAATGAATGTATCTAGGAACCTTTATTGTATCCAAACACACTATATCCTTGCGGTATGCTTCCCACTGCGAGTGTATTTCCATCGGAACAGACTCGTCCCAATTACATCTGGAAATCCATAGATCTTGCATTATGATCTTACCCTTTACGACTATTGGATTTATTAATCCTAAGGGATCGAAGATTTGAGCTAGTTCTGACAATATTCGCCTTTTAGTTATGGGTTTTGAAAAATCAACATCGGGGGCTACGTATTTAAATTCATCCTCTGAGGGATTCCAAACTATGCCTAAAGTTTTTATGACATCTTTGTCGTTGATCCGCAATGAATCGCTGACAGGCCCATTACCAGAAATCCTGTCTAGAATCCTAGCATCGTTACTGCACCATTTTCGCAATTCGAACCCAGCAGTCTGGAGTATATGACTCGTTTCACAATAGATCCTATAAATCTCCTCCAGTGAATCAGCACCTGTGATCATATCATCCATGTAAAAATCTTCTCCTATAACCTTAGCACCTATTGGAAATTGCGATATATGCTCATCTGCCAATAATTTTAAACATCTAGTAGCAAGATAAGGAGCGGATGTAGTGCCGTAGGTTACTGTTTTTAACCTATATGCCATTAATTCCTTTTGTTCGTTGGACCGCCATAAAATACATTGGAAATTCCGATCTTCGTTAGCTACCAATATCTGACGGTACATTTTCGAGACATCCGCAGAGATTACAAATTTATAAGATCTAAAACGTAACACAATGTCGTAAAGATCATCTTGTAAAACTGGCCCTTTCAACAGCAAATCATTTAACGACATATTTGTTGATGTTTTGGCGCTACAGTCAAAGACTACTCTTAACTTTGTAGTTAATGAATCAGGTCTTAGAACAAATTGGTGAGGAGCAAAGTATCGAATGAGAGAAACTTGATCTCTCGGGACAACTTCCATATGACCCAGACTCTCATATTCCTCCATGAATTGGATATACTGATCTCGCACTTCGTCATTCTTCTGAAGTCGCTTTTCCAAGCTAACAAATCGTTTCCTTGCCTGGCTTAACGAATCTCCCAACTGGCCTTTCTTTAGATTCAAGAGAATTTTTACAACAAACCGACCACTTTCATCACGTCGAACGCTCCTCAAAAATTCTTCTTCACATTCTTGTTCTTCAAGGGACTGAAAAGTGGATTTCCTGTTTACTTCTTCCATTTCCCAGAATTTATTCACCGTCTCATTCAACGAAGCCTCTTCAAAATCGAAACAATCAACTAACATGCATGAAGCCTGAGGAATCTCGGATAAGCCATAACTTCCGGAGGCTATCCAACCAAGCAACGTCTTCTGCAACACCGGTAGCTGGGGGCCAAGTTTAATTTGTCCGACACAAAGGAGATGGAAAAAGCTATCGGCACCAATCAATAGGTCTATGCGGCTGGGCACGTTGAAATAAGGATCCGCCAAAGAAATGTTCTTGGGGATATTCCAACCAGAAATATCCATTTCTCTTTCAGGTTGAATATTCGTTATAGATTTAAGGATTAAGAAATCTAAGTTTAGCTCAAAGTCAGATATTCGGGACTTGCAATTAGCTTCTGTCTTATGTTGAACAACCGAATTAGATTTTCCTATTCCAGAAACGAATGTATGGGTTTGGGTCTTATGCAACTTTAATTTTTGAACCATATCTTCCGTTATAAAGTTCAACTGCGATGCTGAATCTAATAAGGCGCGGACGGGTTGAAATTTACCAGACCTATCCTTTATATAGACAATAGCTGTAGCCAAAATAACATTTGAATTTCCATTGTCGTACGTATTTGAAACCATAGTACTCGCACAACTCGTGCTCGTATTTGGTGCTGTGTCTCTATCAGACACTTCTAACCTTGCCGGATTGTTCACCGTATATCTGTGAAGTAGCCGATGATGGGGCAACGAACAAATAGTGCATTTTTGCGAATTGCATCTTCTCACTGAGTGACCTTTTCCCAAACAGTTAATGCAAAGAACCCGTCTTTTAACTTCTAGGAACCGGTTTGAAACAGACAGCTGGTTAAAGTCGGGGCACTCAATAATATTATGCGTGCTCGACTGACAAAACTCACACCTGGCTCTGTTCACAACTAACGAATTATTGGACAAATGGTTTCTATTCGTATTGCGAGGACGACTTCGAAGATTGTTATTGCTTGTATAAGTTTCCACCTTACAGATCTTAGATTCTCTTGCTTCTAGTGTTTGACAACGACGATCCAACAACTCTGCAAAATTTGACCATGAAGGCATCGTGGAATGATCGGTCGCCTCATCCCATTTGGCCTTTGTCTCCACATCGACCCTATCCAGTGCTAACGAAATCAGAATTGACGATGCAATGTCCTTATAATCACCTATACTAAGCATTGCAGCTAAGTGTGTATTAAAACTGTCTTCCAAATTTCGCAAATGAAAGGCGGAACATTTTGAGATCTTTGGGATAGCTAAAATCCCATTAATATGCTCTTGGAATATCATAGCCTTGCTATCAAAACGTGTTTTCAAACGGCTTAGTGCCTTAGCGTAGTTCCCACTTGTCAGATCAAACTCCTTTACTGCACTCAACGCTGACCCTGTTAAGCAGTTTCTCAAGTAATTGAATTTTTGCAAATTATCCAATGAGTCATCCTTATCTACCAGACTACTAAAAAGGCCTATGAAATTTGGAAATTCTGAGAATTTTCCGGAAAATGATGGCAATTTAATTTTCTCCAGATTTGACGACCTTGCCGAATGTTGAAAAGGTGGCAATGTGACATTTAAGTTATCACACACACTAGCGCTTGGTTTCTTTTCTGACAACAACGTTAAAATTTCCGATTTGTTAACGACATACAGATCTTCAACCTCCGCTCTGCTTGTCGCATTTATTTTCTCCTCACCAACGACGTTAATCTTCTCTATAGACATCTGAACATTCAAATTCTGTTTGAAATAGGATTCGAGTATGCCTAGTCGACATTCCAACTCAGTTACAGAAATAGTTGAACCTCTGTCTGCAATGAGCTTTTTTATTCTGCTTATATTTCCTTTGGTGGTAGATCGCAAAACTTTCAGCTCAGCTAACTGCCTTCGCTGTTCAGTATCCAACCCCCTTACACCTGCCTGGGCCTGCTCTCTATTCACCTGCTCAACCACCTCTTCCAATTCCTCATGTGCGATGCCTGGAATACTCATATTTTGCTGATAAACTCCAATTCCAATAACCAATATAGAAGAAACCAACACCCTTGTACCACCAATTACAAAATTACCAACAACGATTTATTCAAGGTAATTAAAAAGAATGTCAGAAGTGAATTATTTGCTTTGGCGAGCGTATCAGTCAAACGAAAAGCTTTTATAAGCGGCGAAATATTTTCACTCCACGAAGTCACTCAATTTAGCAACAGCAGTATTATACACAACGTCTAACATCCAGCAGCAACTCCAACCACAAGTGAACTTTCCTTGTATGGACCACAACAAGAACAACAATGCAAGCTAGTAAAGAGGAATAAAGCTTTTTATCAACGAAGATCGACTCTATCGAACAATGTAATGCGGCGAATTCGACAAAGAAGAATGCCAAAATACGACAGGTTGCTGTATTATGCAATTTTCCAACAAAAAAAACTGTGACTTTCTTTATGCTCCCCTTTTCTACATCTATCCGTATAAGCTCTTAAATGCGTTCAACGAAGAATTTATGAAATTGCTTTGCACTTGCACTTTATAGTTATATTATAATATAATAGGTAATGAATGTATCATAATTTTTATGAAATATATGGTTTTTTATGTACGTTATATTTTCTTTTACCCAAAATATATTTCCGTGGCGAAGGTGATTCCAAGGTTGTGGTTCTCTCGTTGATGAATGCTCTTAATGGTCCAGCGACGAGACAGCTTCTTGGATGATGTAGAAACAGCGATTTGTTTGTTATTTTAAGTTCTGCCTTTTGCTTTACTTTAATTTAATTTCATTTGAATTGTTAAATAGCTTTACTTGTATGATGGGGACTTCAACAACTATATACTATTGTCCCGGGTTTCGGCACCAAAAAATGTTCAAAGCGTTTTTTGAACTTCAATTTTTAATTAAAAGACTGTTCGGCAAGAATTTCCAAATCAAAGAGAGCGATTCTATGTTTATTTGTTCTTTTATATGACCAAAAATCCAAGCTTGGATTCCACAAAAAATACTAAACATAGAGTGTTCATAGAATTAACTTTTAAGTGATGACAAATTCAGTTTTCGAAAATTTATGTGGTTATTACATGCATGTTAGAAATTCATAATATAATTCGTTTAATATAATTCTAATTCTTTTCCAATTTTATGATGTGAAGCATCAACACGAATGGTTGTGAGAAGCTAGGCCTAGGGTCCCTCCGGACTTGTTGCGCCAACTATTTATTTTTTTAGTTAAATTTAATATCTGCGAGGTGTTGATGACGGTTGGTTTCAATGATACTACTATTGAAACGAACATTTTTTGTTTGATCTAAGTTTTCATAGTGACGTATTAAAGTATTAATCACTAGCAGACCCGGCGAACTCCGTTCCGCCCAAATTCATAAATGTAATGAAAATAATATTTCCAAGCATGCACACGCACAGCGCATGCTACTTTATGTAATTCCGTCAATTCAAATTCTTTATTCAAAAGTTATATTGAATACAATAGAAATAACTGAAGTATAGCAATGTCGATGTATTTCAATAAAACCGCAATGATTGACGTACCGGCCAACCTTCCGCTTTTGTACAAAAGTTGTTTGCCTACAGGTGAGCACGCCACATACAATTGGACCATGTGAAAAGCTTCGGAATTCAAGATTGATGCTACAAATATCCAGCGATTATCCTTGCGACATATATATATATATATATATATATCACAATCATATCAAACGCGATCCGATACAAAGTTCCGGTGCATTAAGGGCCGTTTTATTCACTCGAAGTTGAACACAACTTGAGGAGTTTGATATATGTATAAAAATCCCCAAGTTGTGTTCAACTTCGAGTGAATAAAACGGCCCTAAGGTTGTTCAACAAAATGATAATTGAGCCGAAATTAAAATTAAAAATTTTAAATAATTTTTCTTGTATTGGAAGTGATACCACCCGTTTCCTATCCATTCTATTTTTTCCAAAGTGCGGTTACTTTATCAGGATTGAAGACAAATCTGCGATCTTCTAAGTTCATTTTCTCTATCGCCGTTCTTAACATTGTAATGAAAGCGTTGATTGCATTATAATAATGGTTGCAATTGTCGAGTTATGTTTTTTGTCACTCCTGTTTGCCCTCTGTAACGCCTATCGACTTGATCATCCCCCGACAAAATGAAGTACACCATTGTTAGAAATTGTGTGAATGATGTATAAGAGAAAATATTGCCCTGCCAGTCGGCATGAAACCAGTTTTTTTAATAGTTTTTGTTTCCAATGTAGTCATACGAAAACAGTAGTTGTACTGTCAAATGTTCTTTAGAAACTCCTCCGATTCAAATTGCTCCGCAGGTGCTACTTTTACTTTGTCACTCGCACAGCAGTTTTTTAGCGCGTTTTAATGGTAGCACACAATTATAGTCATCGCTCCAATATCGAAAATCGCATCAGCGACATAGTTTTCTGTTCTTTCTACTGAAATGCCAGTCCTTCGAATGTCAGAAACGACGTGCATCTTGCCACTCCGATTTGAACTTGCTCCCATCCCAGCAATAGTAGGATTTGACGCAGTTCTCATTACTTGCACTCTCAATTTTCTTGACTGTTGATCTGGTCTTATGCCATGCGTTGTCCCACTTTTCGCTTTCTTCTGTAGTTTGGCTTCGTTGATATTTGTTGATGACTTGCTTGCCTTGTTCGTCGGCCAATATTTGTGCGCATACGTCTTGGCATTTAAAAAAAAAATTAAATTTGCTTTTCAATAACTATTTTGTCCGCGTTTAAACTTTTTACATTTAATTTTTAACTTATTAACTGTGTAAAAGAAATGAAACTGTTGGAGCGATGCACAAAATCAAAAACAAACCATCACTGTTGACCAACGTATAATACATTAATTTCATCTCGATTTTATCAATCCACTTTTTGAAAAAAAAAAGTCCACACATAGTAGGTACGTAGATTTCTAATTAATTTTTGATATAGAAAAGTCAAAATAAATAGCTCAGAAAATCAAAAAAATCTAAAATGGAAAAATTAAAAAATAAAGTAGCCTATCGCAATACTCTATCCCGTAGCTTTCTATTAGTAAAAGAATTTTTGAAATCGGTTCGGTAGTTCCGGAGATTACCTTCCCCAAACAAACATTACCTCTTTATATAATAGTGTGATTAGTAAAACTATTTTCAAAGTTTTTCAATATTTAGATGTCGTTTTTCCGCTTATAAAAAAAAAAACATAACTATCGAAAATTGTGGTACGTTTTTAGTATTACATCCTTATAAATGGTATACCTATACCTAGAGTCGATTTTCGACCACAAGCGAAAGTAGTTAAAATTATTTTGAAAAATTCCATGATGGCCGTGTCCTGCTGGAACCACATGTCGTCTACCCCCACCTTGTTCATTTTTGGGCAAACAAAAACAAAAATCGATTAACTGGTTCTGCATAGCTCTCGCCAATATTAGTGATGGCCTCATCAACGTAATTTTCAATAAACCACGGACCAATGACTCCGCCGGCCGGCCAAAAGTCCGCAACAAACTATAATTTTTTGTGGTTGCAGCGTCACTTGGTGTACCTCCTCACAGTTAACGATTGCCGTTATACTTACGGTGACCATATTTGCCGAAAAAAAATAAAGGACAATATAATTATTTTGCTTCCAATATTTTTTAATTTATTATTTATTTGTTAAAAAACCGTTAATGGTAAGAAGTTGAGCTGAGATTTCAGATTTCTGCTGCCAAATCGGGAAAAAAGTCCGAAATCCAATTCTGCGTTCCCAGTGAAATGTCAACATTTCAAATGACAGCTAGTCAATGAATTGATTATTGATCTTTTTTTCTATTCAGAAATCAGAAATGGTTGAACCTAAAGAATTAATGTTTTTAGCTATATTATTGTAATGAATTAAATTTAAACATATTAAATATATTGCTGACTCAATATTAAGTTATGCAACCACTTCCTTCTTCTTTGTAATAATAACATTTTCGTTCCGTATTTATAATTAGAATAATTTGGAATGACTGATTTGTTGGCAGCTGTTTCAAAAAGATTAACTTTTTGAGAAAAAATCATTTTCTTTTTGTGATTGGGATTGCTTCGATTTGCGAAAAAAAAAAAATTAACATTGTTATTTAGGTCTACACAAAAAAAAAATGTAAACTGTCTTCATTGCATAAAAAGTGTGAAAGGTAGGTAGTAAATAATTTTAACACGTTTTTAAAAGCAAGTCTTACTTTTCGTATTTTTGAGAAGGTTGGATAGATTTAAACATCTTCATTTTCATTACAAAAATCTCTAAATTCTAAGTACGAGTTTCAGCATATACATTCAATTGTGATTTTTCACTGCTCCAAGCGTTGTTCATGATTGAAAATACGCAGTTGCTGCACTAGAACCCGGTAGGCACAAACTGAAATCTAAGGCAAGTATGCACTGAAGCACTGAGGGTGTAAACACAATTTCAAATTATTTACATTATACATAACATTTTTAATTGCACTAAATTCAAACAATTTTTAGTCGTGTTTTAAAGGACAGTTTCAAAAATAAAGGACAAAATCCGTCCTTTATTAAAAAGAAAATAATAAAGGACAGGGGTGAAAAAGAAAGGACTGTCCTTTTAAATAAAGGACGGATGGTCACCGTAGTCATACTTGTTAACATTACTTTGATCCAAAAATGTGCCTATCCGCGAAAGATGATTTTTTGGCCAAAATTGGGGCCATCTTCCAAACGCTCTGCAGTCCAGCCAGTGAACAAATGGTGTCGCATTTAGTTTTATATTTGATGTGATTGATTAGGTAATTACAAGTCCCGGAGCAAAATTTGCCAAGTTGAATCTATGAAAGTCCGAGGTATTGACTGGTTCGTGCCCTCCTTCTTTACACTTTCTTGGACCGCGGTAATGTTCTCGATTATCGGCCGAACTGGCATTCGTTTGGCATACGGGTGTTGGTTAATTGTTTATCGAACCGGTTGTTTCAATTTGGTCACCAAATGTTGGAAAGTCTGCTTTGAAGACCCACCTCGTCTGCCGTTACATTGGCGCAACGCGCACAACCTTTGTTCGTCAGTGCAAACTTATTTTAATAAACAAATTTTATCATTTGTATACGCGCCGGTAAATTTTTTTACTTGCCACGGTCATTTGGCATCAGCGACTGAATAATATTATAATAAATAAGTACCTTACCAGATAGATGTCACCAAAGCAACATGGCCGCCATAGGATGCAAACATCAACCCGTCTCAATTGAAAAATCCTATACCATAGCCTCGACTTGAGGATGACATCAAATATATGTTAACGCTTGCTAAATTGAGGGTAGGTATATCAACTTTACCCTATTCCTTATGCCCTGTTTGGCCTTTCGAATTACAAGTTGCACAAGTGCAATTGCGTTTTGTTGTGTTAAGGGCAAAGTAAGTAGGTGTAAGCTAAATTTACATATTAAAATAAATAAATATTTAACTTTTCCATTGAATGCTTTTAGTTGTTCTTTTTGGATCTCCTTCTACCTACAATAAACTTGAACGTGTGAATTATGTATATAAAATAGACTTATAAACGATATTCGGAGCGTTCGTCTTTCAAAGCAACACGAGCTACCGGCCTTTTGACGCAAATACAGACGTCCTTCTGAGTAAATCCGATCAAGCAAATGGTGGGTGTCGCTTTCAACGCTTTCAAAACACAACAAAGTGTTAAATAATTTACCCAAAACTATGACAGCATAGGTCACAGAAAGTCCGTACATCTCTACTGCTGACAATTTGTACATTCAACTGTCAAATGAAAATGAAAAAAAAAAAAAAAACAAAAAAAAAAATACTTACTAAACTTTAAAAGCAACATTAATGGTTGTTTTATGTTAAACAGGTGTCATTAAATTGAATTAATATTATTTATAAATCATTTCGAATATACCTACACACCAACTTCACCAACTAGTACCCGACAGCTTTTTTTTACGGTTCGAAATAAATCACACTCACTCAAAATAAATGTCCGCCTTTCCACAAAATGGTCGCCCATTTATATTTTGTTTAAATCCAGACGTGCTATAATATTTCCTCTATACAAAGTTCACTAAAACATTTCAATTAGGAAAATCCCCAAAATTCAATTTCTTTGATTTTCAACAACAAAAGGTGCGACATTGCCACTAGCATATTTCGTGCGTGTGACAGTAAGTCCCATCTACTGTCGGGGTAATTCTCATGGCATTATACTCGTGTATCTAGAAAACAAAATACTGTAGAGACTGCTACGCGTTGCACATGTTAATAGTCAATCTGTTTGTCGGCAATAAAACCGCTGCCAAAGGCGACACCTAATGGATTTGTAGGTGGTGTTGCTATATACTCACAAGTGGGGGATACTTTAAACGAAAAAACAAAAACAAAAGCAACACACAGTAGTCGCTTGTATCTATTTTGCTTTTTATTTCTGTCTCATTTTTATCGCGCATCAGATACCTAAAAGACGACAATGAAAATAATGATTAGATACGAAGGTGGAAATTCATGTTTTGCTTGTGATTTTTCGAAAAGCTCTTGACCCAAAGTAATTTGGTTTGTGCGATTGAATTGTGAGTTACTGGTTGAAAGTCATTGGCAGTCATGAACTCGATGGGGTGTGGAAAAATCATTGAATCCGCTTTCGATGTTAGTATTAATTTATGGCAGACACTGCAGGTTGATAGATCTTTCCGGTGGCAGTGGCAGTCAACAGGGCATGGGACTTGTTAAAAACAAAAAAAGGGAAAAGGATCTTATACTGCGTCTCTTATAGGTATATGTAGCTAGTAAAAGTCATTTCCTACTTCTTGAGGCAATGCCCAACCATGTTTATAATATACAACTGGGCGTTAGCTGGATCACCGTTAGACCCATTTTTGTTCTAAACGCAGCTCATCCTATGCTACGAATGTCATTTTAATATTTGGACGGTGGAAATTTCAACCCAAAAAGGAAAGAATAATCGTACAACTTACATTTTCGGCGATAGGGTTTTCAGCGTGCACCAGACTACAAAAAGCTTCAATCAAATTGAGTCGAAAACGTGCAGAAAGATAACGAGGTCTTTAAAATTTCACTCCGGGATTTTCCGACAAGTTCGTGAACATTAAATACAAGGTGGGCCAAAAGAAGTCATCCGTTGTTGGTTGGCTCTCATTTTTTTTTTTTTTTTTTTTTTCTAAATGAAAAACTTCGATTCTGTTTTTGATTATGTTTATCTGAACCTTAAGAATTTTTTTGGTCAAGTCGAGAAGATGATATCGGCCGTCACAATTGATTGCCATACGGGCTCGTTTAATTTAATTTTTCATCACTTCGGCGAGAACTTCGGGCGACAGATTCTCGCACTCGTTTCGAATGTTTTCCTTGAGGGCTTCTAGGGTCTCAGGCTTGTTCACGTAAACACGGGACTTCAAAAAACCCCACAAAAAAAGGCTGGAACGGTTAAATCGGACGATCTTACAGGCCAGTGCAAATCGCGAAAACGAAAGATGAGGCAACATGGGAACGCCGCCTTCAGAATATCGGTTGTGGCTCGCGCAGTGTGTGCCGTAGCTCCGTCCTGTTAGAACCACATGTCCTCCAGTCCTAATTCGTCCAATTGCGGCAGAAAAAACTCGGTTAACATGGCCCTATAGCGCGCACCGTCCACTGTTGTCGTTTGACCAGCGGCGTTCTCGAAAAATAATGTCCCGATGACTCCTCCAGCGTGAACAGCGGACCATGCGGTAACTTTGAGCGGGTGTAATGACTCCTCGTGCATTACCCGTGGATTTTCGGTGCCCCAGAAGTGATAGTTTTGCTTGTTGACGTACCCGCTGAGGTGGAAATGAGCCTCATCGCTCATTATTATTTTGGTCGAAAAATCGAAAATTCAAAATTATTCCGCGTTCTTGGGAAGTGTATCGCTCCATGGCTTATCCACTTGTATTCTACATCTGTCTAGTCCACAAATGTCAAAACGAATTTGACATTGGCGGCCATTTGCAAAAATAAGAGCATCTTCCAATAGGGTGATCTCTGTTGGCCCAACTTTTATTTATCCCTAAACTCAACTGATAGATATAGGAAAATTAATTCCTGAAGTTTTCCTGATAGGAGTTCAATTGAAGATATACAACCCATCGTCATATAATGTTGAATGTTGAATGTCTCCTACCAAGTCCGCATTGCAAAAGTTATCTTGTTCGTCGTTGTAGGCCCTGTGGCCTTAACATCTGTGCCAGCTTTCAGTACAGAGAGACGCTGACCCCCAAGGAAATATCGGCGAGCAAGATGTTCGTCCATGAATATTTTGTTGACTGTCTTCGAGGGCCACTGCTGAGGGAGATGAAGTTGATCGTTTTTTTGTTCGGTCGGAGTCATAGCTGAAACACAGTCTTTGCAATTTCCTAGTCTGCCGTTAATTGCGATCGGGTCAACCATACCCTCTTTGCACAGTTTAGTACAGTGTTAATGTATCGTGGGATATATCCCTTTTTGTGGGAATTTCGATGTCCGAAAAACCTTCCCTGGGATAAAGGGAAAATCATCAGAATCGTGGAAATTTCAGGAATCTAGCAAAAGACATTCAAACATAAAATTTTAGCTGAAATCTCAGCATGATTATCAACACGCTGAATAAAAAACAGCTCATACGTAAATCAACTTTTATCGACATTTTCTAGTACCAAAAAATAATCATTCTAATTTTACAAACTGCAGTTTAACGTGAATTTCTTTCCGTGTACCTAATACAAATTTTACTTTTAAGAACTGGATTTTGACGCAAAAAGTTGTCGAGGGATTCTAAAAGGGAATATGAGGATAGTGCAAAGGGAAAAAGTGGTAAAATTACCACGCATCGTGGGATAAATGAAAAAGAGTCTTAACAACACTGGTTAAGTATACTTAGTCAGAGTCTCAACCGATCTTCATAAAATCAGTTACAAGGTCAGCTTGTGATTCGGAGGTGGACACTGCATCGCCTTTTTTTTTTGTTTATAAAAATCTTCGAGAACACTATTGAAGAACCTGCCCCGCAAAGGGTACCATTCTTGGCCGGTTCCTGTGATTGCGTCGTCGTGTATCTGGGCTATATGCAAAACAACTGACAAGTGACAATATGCCTCAATTGAGCCGTTTGGGCTGATAGTATTTAAATTTTCCGATAACCTATCAAAAGTTTATTCGAATAGTTCCATCTAGGTATATACCTGGCGAATAAGTTGGATCACATAAAAATTAACTCATTGAACTCAGAAGGTCTACATCGCCTACTTATTTACTTAGATGGAGCTACAGTCCGTAGTGAACCTGGGCCTCAACCAATACGCCTCTCCAGTTAGCGCGATCGTTAGCTAACACCCTCCAGTTGCGCACTCCAAGTTGAGGTCCCCTTCCACTTGTGCGCGCCACCTAAGATGAGGTGTTCTTCTACTGCGGTTGGAGTTGAAGACTCTTCGGGCCGGAGCGTTGGTGTCCATTCGCTCTACATGTCCTAGCCATCTTAGTCGGCTGATGCGTACTTTTCTGACCAGGTCGATGTCGCTGTACAGCTCGTAGAGTTCGCTGTTAAATCTCCTTCTTCAAATCCCCTCAACGCAAAAGGGACCGAAAATCAGCCGAAGAATTCCGCGTTCAAAACGACCGAGGTGATCTTCATCTATAGGCCTACATCGCACTCTATTATTTATCTGTGCGATATCTATTTTTGACCAGATATGAGTCATTCAAAATGAAAGTTAAGGTCATTTTCTGCACCTTGAGGCTTGGTGGGCTAAAGGCTGTAGATGCGCTTCCACAAGTTACCCCAACTGAGCTTCCTTCAGTTCAAGAATTCAGGTCTCTTTGCGCAGTTGCACTCATTACATAAGTCCGACATAAACATGACCTAGGTCATTGATTTCCAGGGTTTATAACAATAATTGGATCTTGAACTATTGTTGTAAACCGTGGAAATCAATAATCTATATGGATCATGTGGCCTATAGCTCAATTTTTAGTTCAATAAAGCAAACAAAATCGCTCACCTCTTCACAAACAGGTCCAGCCAACTGGCACTTAATTACCCCAACCTACTGCTGCCATAAATCCCAAGACTTTGTGCACGCAATTCTATACCGATTATGGTGTTTATGACCTCCGTCATCTCACCGTCGGTCACGAAGATGCCAATGTCCTTAAAAACCCCATACCTACACCAGTTCTTGATGTTACCCTTTCCGTTTGTAGTGTCTGTCTTTGTTTTATTGCACTCGTATTTTTTTTAACATGACATTGTCATTTATATTGTACTCGTAATTATTATGAAACAATATACCTACAAAAAGAAGACCATATGGAAAGACAAAACTAAACCAGTGAATAATAAAAACTGTAAACTGTAAAAATAATGTCTCAAGGTCGTTGGTATAGAAAAATATAATGACGATGATGATTTTTAATGGCCCTCTAAATAATTTTATGTGATCGTCACGACAAGGAAGAGCATAGATGACGACGACTTCGCCGCCGCCGCCGCCGCTGACGCGTTCCAACGACTACCTAACCAAAGGCAAAGCAGTCGACTGTGACATCGGCAAAAGTCGTTGTTTTCACTTAAAAAAAAAAAATTAAAATAATATACCTAAAAAAAACATTTAAATTATTATTATAGGGTGTTTTTGATTTTTACTCGAATTGAACTGTTTTTATTAATATTCATGGGAAATTTTTACGATTACTTGTTCCAATGCGGGGGGATCAGCATTATATTTTTATGCAATACAAATAGAGAAGTATTCCCGCCTTTTTGAGAAGGGGTTACCATTTCTCAGCAGAGTATAACTGGCGCGTCGAGTGACGGCATCATACTTGGTGCAAAAGAGAGCGTGGATCTTAAAGTCGAAACTGTTTCGCCGACGGCATATGGTTGTGATGCTTCCAAAAGTGTGTATTTATGTAGTTATAGTTTGTGACGGTGTAAAGTCTTTTCGAGGGTCCATTCGTTCGATTCGTTGTGCGCAGGTGTGTTGTGTTTCAGTGTACCTATGTGGAGAGTGTACTACAGGCCGTTCAAAGGCAACTTTGACAAAACTGGGTAAGAAGTTGACACTGATTTTTATATATCTTGTATAGTTTTAAGACAGTTTTTGTAGAGTGTGGCGAAAAGGTAATTTAGCTACGTTTATGAAATCTATGAGTATTTTACGACCGTGTTCTACACGCCACCTAGACCCGATAGGTGGCGTTGTTGTCGATCTCCGAAACTGCTGCATGTATATTCTTCGTTCCCACTTGAAGGATAGGATACTTTTGGACTTGGGATAGGAGAACGGGTTGTGGAAGCATTAAAATGATTAATGGACATTGTCCAAATAAAGGACTTTGCGAAATGTGAGCAGGACTTAATACGAAAGGTATGAGCAAAGGCGGGTGGGTACAGCTACATCTAAAAAAGACTGACGTCCGTATGTGCGCACTCATAACTCGGGAAGCAATCCTTCAATTTCTATGATTTTTGGTTTAAATTCGCATGAGCCCAAGGAAAGACATATGCTACTTTTTGTCGTGAAAACAAAACTTTATGGGGATTAGTTGAATTTTTGAATTCTTTGGATGTTCCGAGCTTACAATTGAAAATCGGCTCAGTTATAACTTTGTTGCGCAACCTCAATGCACCGAGACTTTGTTACAGAACGCGTTTGATTTGGTGGTGTAGGATCCCAAATCAAATGCCATACAAGCGACGGTTTTGAGGAAAAAATTCAAAGACAAACATTCTCATTCCACGGAAGGTTTGCCGACACGTTAATCTTCTTTGCTGTGTTTATCTACGCCTAAGGAAGGTTCATACGGCGGAATTGGAAAGTTTGTGAAAATTGATTTTCCATACCTACATTTTCTACGGAGAGTTTTTTTTTTTTAATTTTGATCGTGTTATACAGTGAGATTGTATTTGTCAAAAGCTATAGTTGGGATCAATACAATTAATTTCAGGTTGAAGTGACAATTATTTTAGTTAAAAAGTCAATTTTGGGCGGGACGAAGTTCGCCGGGCACGCTAGTATTGTATATACCTTAACCCAGGGGAAAAATTAAAGTAATTTTAAAAAAATCTAATATAATATCAATGCTATTAACCGGGGAACGCAATTAAGCGGGACACACTTAAGCATAATTTTGAACGCAATTAAATGGGAAACGCATTAAAACGGGTGCTATTAACCGGGGACTATACTATATAAATCCATTAATTTAAAAAAAGTAATAAATTAATTAAATATAGGTAATAAATATACTTTTTAACCAATTTCCTTTTTTTTTAGAACAACTAAGCTTAAAACTTCAAAGGAACATAAAACGAATTTAGTGAAATTTTAATATTTTAATTAAAAAAAAATCATTACCGAAATTGCTAGTTCTGCCGATCCTCATCGTAGATGTCTTCCTGTTTTGGCATTTTATAACCATCATACACAATAGTCGTTGGCACCACAAAAAGTACAGTTATTGGCAGTGGGAAGGACTGCGGTCCCAATGAGCAAGTTATTTTCACAATAATTAATTAAATCGATTGCTATTCCTTGTTAAAGTTATTAGTACCTTTTTTTTTTATATATAAATACTAGAAGATAATTTTAGTATTTAGACTTTAATTTGTAATAATATTTTAATGATGCCATTTGAAATACCTAAAGTTTTTATACATATTTTGAGAATTTCAGAAAAAATCTCTAAGTACCTACTAAAAAATTCGAAGTCCATATTAAAATTCACAAATTTTACATCAAATAAAATAAATAAAAAGACTAAAGGGAGGCTATAATTTAAAAGGGAAATATTAAGAATTTATTAAACACATACGTATTTAGAGAAAAGAATCCTTCTCCAAAGCAGTAACTGGATGGGAGGATATCGCTTTGAACAGAGACGTGTCAACAACTGTAGTGTAGATATCCAAAAAAAAAAAAAAGGTGACAACTACTGTACTTGTTACGCTCCATTTGAGATATCGCGCTGAAAACTATATCAAGTAGTATACCTACTCATGTTAGGTTTCAGTTTGGAATCCGATCTCGTTCATGATCAGCAAGTAAGCAGCGATCGGTTCCTTGGAGCCATTTTTTCACGACTCTTCCACACATAATTCTGTGGCCTCAAACAAAAACCGCTTAAGTCTGAATATGAATCTATCGGAAAAGCACTTTGAAACTTAATTTTAAGTTTGGAAAAAATCTGACACATTAAGGAAAAAAAAAAAAAAAAAAACTACAGATTCTGATAGAGGGCTTTAATCGTAATCTTTTGAACAATTTTTCATTTTTTTAATTGCTTTATTTTATTTTTCATTGCAAAAAGCGTTATAACATTTTTGTCTTAAGTCGACTTAAGCGGTTTTCGCTTGTGGCCACAGAATTATTATCGACCAGTTCGTTAGTAACTTTTCTTTCGGGGAAATTTTTGTGTTTTATATACCTATGATTAAGTCTTTAGTTCTTCAATTGATGGTCTCGTAAAGGTGTTGGCCAACATTCAATAGACAGATTCCCAATTCCAATTCCATCTCACTTTCGACTCGCTTGCTGCTGTAAAAAGGGCGAGATATTCATATAATGTAGTAGGTTTGTATATAAAAAAAATAAATAGTTGGCGCAACTGGCCCGGTTCCAGCTTCTCACAACCATTCGTTTTGTGTGAGTTTCTCATTTTTGGAACGAATGGAAGGGATCTAAAATTTTATGCCGACTCCAAATGGCTAATTGAGAAGCTCTTTCAAGGCAGTTATAATCACGTATAAGAGTTGAGTGAGATTATTGTTATTATTATTTATTATATTTTATTCGTAGATCTAAATAAATAAATAAATAAATTTACTATCGAAAGTTTGTCAGACGACCGAAAAAGTTGGCACAGTGCAAAAGTTCCTGAGGTGTAGTTTTTGTGCTGACTACTTCAGCACACGTTTACCAATGTTCCTTCTTCCAGTACAATCTTTACAGGAGTTCTCTGACATTGATGTGTATGTAAGACTTTTCATCCCAACCCCGTCGTAATTTTGTGGTGATTACACTCTTAGGCATAGACCTTCTGCTTGAAGATCAATGGGAAGAGTGTTTTGCATTCTAAGACTGCACATCATTTCCACATATTGTAAGTCCGATTGTCATGTTCCATCAGCCCGAAATTATGCGGTTATGATTTGTTTTTTCATCTCAAGTGGGCCGCCATTGACGTCTTATACTTCTCTGAATCATTTAGTATTTCACTATCTACCTACGATGCTGTTCCGCCATCACATCTGATTTGGAGGCATAAATAAACTTTTGTGTCAAAGTTACCGACTTCCATTTTCTCCAAGTTCCCAAATATAGGTCAAACGATTCTCACCTATACACAATCTTCTCCACTTCAGTTCGATCTTCTGGCCAATGCGGGTTATCCACCTAGCGCCTTCACATTATACCTACCTAATTTCCATGATAATGACTTTAAATCCACCTTTTGTGGTCGATGTTCTTTAGCATATTCTGACTGGTTCTGTGGCATTCTTTAGCATGACTAATCCCTCCATCGATATTCTTATTATTCGCCTATGGAGGTTATGTCCCGATCAGGTCGCCCGCTGTGATTTATTATGCTTTTAGCAAACATTTTTCTAGTTCTTTGTTATCGGTGATGGAGAATGGTGGAGAAAGACCGCCTCTAGCAATGGAATTGAGTCGATTACACAAACAAAACTAAACGAATTTCGGTCACTCATTTCTCGTTCACGGATAGTGCGATTTGGCCGAAGCTCTTACACCCGGATGTCAGTCTGATGTAAGTGGGAGTTGGTCCAGTGTATACACACTCAGGGAGAAATAATTTGCTCAGTTTTGCGGATAGAATTTGACCATAGAACTAACAAATCTTACTCCGCCCCGGACCAAAGTGTAATAAGACACAACTCTTCTGATGGAGCTTCTACACCGGATGGAACGTAATGCTTAACTGCCTTATTAAGTGTGGGTGCGCGTATTTAAAGGTGTGAATCTAAATTTCAGAAACACACAGAAAAACAGTTTTGTTTTGTCTAAGGCGTTTTGTTCCATCCGGTGTGGAAGCTCCCTAACATAACCACAAGCTTTCAAGTGATTTGATGTTAGAGGAAGTCCCTAGGTCCCTACATAGGTTAAAACTAAAAATGATTCTTGTCTTAAATATCAACTTGTTGTTGGTCACATGGTATTTGATTTTGCACATGATAAACCTTCATTTTGGAACAGAAGTCACATCAAACACATTCTAACCATTATAAGCCATTAAGTTGAAATGTCCATTCAAAATGAATGTGTACAAGCTTGTTTCCCCATCATGGGTCCGTTCAAATGTATTCTTCACCCAGTCAACATCTGCGCATATACGTTCAATTTTATTTCCACACGTCGATCATTGCAAAAAACGAAAAACCCAAAGACACGCTACGCGCAACTAATGTATTATTCATAACTCATAGGTAAACGAATTTACATAAAAGGCACTAAATCGAAATAATAACATATTATTAGCAAGACAGTTCCGCTAATAAGTTTGTAATTGTAAATCAATTACAAATTCTTTCGGCCAGCGATTGACATATTAATGATTTTTTTTATTGAAATAATGAATGCAATACAGAGCCGCTTCGGTTTGCTGTAAATTACAAGCTTAACACTTTGTATTTGGATCGTTGAACTTCTCAGTTCTCACAGTTGGGTACGGTTAGGTATTTGCTTAAGAAATATAATTCTGAAATATTCATTCATTTCTTTGGTGAGGAATACTGGTACTTAATTAGTATAACGAGTTCTTGCAGTCATCAGTTTGTTACTTTGATTTGTATTCCTGTTCAAGATCTGAGTGAATTGAATTACTGAACTTGTTTCAAAATGGGAGCGTCTTCTTTTAGAGTAAAAAAAAAAAAATATTCATATTCGTGTTTGACTGGATTGTTGCGGTTTCATTTCTTAGACTTTGTGTGCTAATGGTCGTAGAAATACAATTAATTATCACAATAGACTTCATGTTTAAAAAGAAGATCAAACATAACTGTTCACGGCAGATTAGGTCTGTGATTGACCTTTTTATTTACACATAAAGCATGGTGTTGAATAATTGCTAAAAAATCTGGCAAACAGAACTCGTCACAGTTTCCTAGGAGTTGGGATATCGGTATAGAAGACAGCTGTTTAACAGCTCAGCTCCACCTTTGCAGCAATAGTGTTCATAGATCTCAGGAGCCCTTAAGAATAATAATAATAATTTAATTCTTTATTTCAATTAAAAATATATATATAATATAAAATTAAAATATCTCAATATATACAACATTAATTGAATAATAATTAAATGGCTTCGTAAGAAAATAATTGACCATTAAGCAATATATTTTTTTGCTGATTGATCCTGTTATTCAAAAGAATAATTGGTGAATGTTCCATTAATTGAAGAATACAAAACAATCTGTTACGTGGGGGTAGATAATAATAAATATTTATGTATATAACTAAGGAATCTGTGTATCTACTTTACTATGTATATAAATTCTCAATCACCATACAGTAATAATAAACTCATTGGAGTACCTAATGATATTATCTATGTCAGAATAACTTACAGCGAACAGCCATTTTTTAAATTTACCTAAAAATGTTAATTTAGTTAATACGATCACTTCTTAATTCTTCGGGAAGTTAATTGCATAAGCGGGGAGATATAACTGCATAGAAATGATAAAAATGGGATTTAAGAACTCTAGGAACAATTACATAACGACAGCCACTGGCTCTTAGGTTGCATTCCTCCTGAGCTCTTGCAAAGCTAAAACCAGATTCTTTGAAAAAATATTTGAATACATTATAAAAGTACAAATTTCGTAGGGGAAATATACCGAGGTTAGTGAAAAAGGCAAAACCAGGTGTTCTACGGGATACTTTAGAAATAATGCGAATTGAATATTTCTGTCTAATAAGTACCTAACTGATTTATTTTAGAGGAATGAGTACCACCCCAGCCGCAAATTCCATATTAAATCCTAGATTGCAAAAGGCCACTATAAGGAAGTTTCAAGATTGATTGAGGGCAGTACCTACGGTTAAGGTGGTAGATCTGCCTGACAATTTTTTTAAGATAAAACTTTAAATTTAAGGTATGTTCATTTCAACTCAGCTTCTTAGCTAAAGAAATACCTAAGTATCTAAAATTATCAACACAATCAATTTCAACACAAGGTAAATCAGACCGAAATGTTGACGGGAATAGTTGGAACTTACAGCAGCAAGGAGAATAATAGGTTAAAGAAAGACATTTAATAAATGTCGCCATTAATTTAAAGAACATAAACTTTGTTTTATTACTAATAACTAGCTCGTGAAACAGAAACCAATGTCTGAGTATTTCTTAATCATGATTCATATTAGCAATCGTTTCAAAATGATTTTTTATATAGGTATATATATATATATATTTTTTTTTATACATACATACTTCTCCCGGGAAAGGCGAACCTATAACGCTTCAACAGCGCCCCGAGATGCCTGCAGATGTATGTTTGCTCTGCACTTAAATTGCTGCAAATTGTAGTCTTCTGGAAATATATCCTCAGGAAGCGAGTTCCAAAGTTTGCTTGTCCTGTAACAGAAGGAGTTTTGGAAAGTTGATGTGCTCGCGGTTGTCAAGTGTACTGTATGGTCATGAGCATTAGCAGCCTGTCTTGTTGGGCGCCCAAAAGTTGCATTTCGGGGGATAATGTCTTTGAGTTCCTCAGAACATCTACCATGGAAGTACCTATAGAACAAGCATAGGTCAGCGGCTTGTCTTCTGTGCACCAACGGTTGTAGATTGGATGTGAGTGTAGGGTCTCCAATGAGTCGAACTGCTCGTCCCTGTATGCTATCAAGCAGGTTAAGTGAATGTTTTGGGGCCGAGCTCCATATACCTATGGGAACAATATTCCAAGCCTGGTCTAACCTGTGCTTTGTAGAGAAGGAGAAGTTGCTTGGGGCTAAAGTACCTCTTTGCTCTAAATAGGTAGCTCAACTTTGCGGACGCCGATTTTGCGATATAGGATATGTGGTTCTGCCATGTGATTCCTGAGTTGACTGTGACTCCTAGAAGGTGCATTCGCATTGAGTCCTTGTAATGGATTGGATGGTCATCCATTTGAATCTGAGGAACTGTTGATGCATTTTTTCTGGAAAATGTTGTGAGCTGTGTCTTGCTTGCATTAAATACAACCAAGTTGTCCTTTCCCCACTTCAAGATTTTGTCCAGATCATCATTTAGAGAATTAATTTGTTCACATCTCTGATTGTGTGATGTAGCCGTATTCACAGGCCCACTGTTCGAGATGGAGGATATAAGAGTGCTGTCATCTGCAAAGCTGTAGATATTATTATTTGTCGATCCAAGCAAATCGTTGATGTGGAGAAGAAATAGAGTTGGAGAAAGAATAGATCCTTGGGGCACTCCTTCATTTATAGCAAACGAATTGGATAATACACCATCTACAACAACTTGGATCGATCTTCCCAGAAGAAAATTTTGCATCCATCCGCAGAGTTGTTGTGGTAATCCGTAAGACGCTTACTTGCCTAATAGGGCTCTATGCCAGACTCGGTCAAATGCCTTTGATATGTCCAAGGCTACGGACTTGTTCAACATCACACTTGAAAAAAATGTGCAAAACTGTCAAACCAACCCCAGGGGCATAATTTGCCAAAAGATAACAACTGTACTTGGGGACAGCGGCTGTGTGGTTAGTGTTCCAGGTTCGATCCCCGGAAAAGTACAAACTACATCTTACAGCAGCGTCGCGTGAATTATTTAGATGGGTGTGCAAATGCTTTAAAATTATACATTTTTTAGAAATATCAATTAATTGCCTGAAAACACGTCCCATTTATTGTTTTCTCAATCATTGTTTTGCTGTTTTTGATATCTTATTTTGTTTTCAAAATAAAATATAGAAAAATAAAACTATCGCATACAAAATCAAAAGCACCGCACGAAACTGCAACCCCAATCCCCAACCACTTAAACGAAAAGCTAAGTTCAACCATTCATTCATCGGCTTTCGTGCACAGCTTTTATTTGCACGAGCTCCGATGTAATACATTGTGTATTTGACTTATGACGCTTTACGGAAACAGAACAGAACAGATGCAAAAGAAGAGAAAATGAATACAGCCCGTGCACAGAAAACCTTCGCACGAGTTCACTACAAGTTCATCAAAGTAAAGCGATTTAAGTACGGCGGCGTGCGGGTGACGACTGACGAATGACGATTGGGATGAATACTGGAGAAATCTTGTGGAGGGATATAGTTTGGAGTTGGATGAATTTATTTGATGAAATCAACAGAATGGTGCACAGCGAGTTTTTGTACGAGTTATTTTTTTTTTTTTTCTCAGCGGTGAAGGAATTTTGAAAGAAGATTTATAATTTATAAAGGATGAATATGAATAGGTATGGTGTAGGCTGTAGCTGTTGGCTGTGTTATGGAAGTTTTATGGGTTATGGAATTGTGCATGTCATTATTTGTGTGTTATTATTATTACACAGTGTTTGATAAGGGACTTATTTTCGTTAGATCTGGGTGTGCAATGCACACCTTGCACACCCTGACGAGACGCCACTGACATCTTAATATTTCTTCCACTGTGCCTGCCACTTTCCGCTAACGACTGACAAACATCCGAGAGTATTACTGTCATGAGAGAGCTCAATTAGACGTTTGGACTCGGCATAAAATTGCAGATCCCTTCGTCCCAAAAACGAAAAACTCACACAATACGAATGGCTGTAAGAAACTAGGCCTACGGTCCTTGGCCTTGGTGCGCCAGCTACTGGTCTCAGAATTTATACCTAGTGATGCATTTCTGCCAAATTGATGCATCTTTATATGGCGGGAAAATGTTTTTTTCTTTTTCTTTTAAGGTGGCATTGGCGTTTGCTTTACATTCAAAGTATCAGGGGCTTGGTGCCTAAAAAAAAAATCGCTGCTCATTTTATATTCGCATTCGAATATAGAACCGCAATGCAAGTACCTATATGGTCCTTCCCTCAACACAATTCCTTGCCACGGATGTCTGATGGTGCCACTCGCTGTAAATAAAAATAAAAATGTGTTTCCATCGAGACTAGCGTCTGTTTGACTATGGACGCATTTTCATCCCATACTCGTTGCCTACGAATCGCAAAATAATGTAAAAATATGTAAAACACATGTACATCTATACAGATGGACTATTCAAAAGACAACTTAACATTTTAATTGCACTCATTGAGAGAGCAACATACACACACCAGGCATGCAATTAATTCGCAAATTACATCTAAAATGGACCAACCGGAGGGGGCAAGGGTATCCCAACTCTTACGCACATAAACCCAAATTCAACAGATTTAATTAAGTCCTTCCACTTCCACCCCGACACCGACACCCATACCGAACAAAAATTAAACGAAAATAAAACTGAATTTATGAACTACGCAATTTTATTCACTGTTCAAAAATAATAACACGAATACTGCTCGCCCCGTCAATAAACTCAATTCTCATCCGAATTTAATTATTCACACAGTCCTGAGATTTCATTTGCCCTTAATAGGTGCGGATACAGGGCAACTTTATACTGCATACCTATACAGATCTTCGATTTTAATATCTCTCGCTGAATAATCAAAACCGAAACGAAAAACATGAATAAAACTCCAGAAATCAACTTTCAAATGCAGAGGTAAAAAGACAAAAAAAAAAAAAAAATCACACAAAACGCCTCATATACTTGGCAAAGTCCACCTTATTCCGCCAGCATGACCAGATATGAACGGCTGCCCAGCGAAATAAATTCGAAATGAAGTTGCTGGCTGAAGACAATATGAGAGAGGGAACAAAAAGACCGAGAACGACAAACCTGAATATCCATCAGAAGTTCAGATTCAGTAGGTATCTATCTACTTACCTACCTAACAACGGATCTATGAGCAGAAAACCTCTCGGTGTAGATACGACACGACCATAGTTCCAAAAACAACCCTCCTCCTTGCCGCACCTTTGATGCATAGTGAGTGTGTGTAACTTTTCAGCCATCGAAAAGTATCTACACTCGGTCCGAGTGATGGCTGCGACGGCAAAACTCTATGAAAGATACATTTTTTGGGCGTGGTTCCTTTTCAGCTGGTGTCAAATGTATCTACACTGGTTGTGGAGGTATTTTTTGTATTTTTATTTTTTGTTTGTTTTCGTTTTAGTTTTGATGAAAGAAATCTTCTGCTCTTCGTGCTTGGAATGTTTCTTTGGCCGCGTATTTTTCGCTTTGTCTTCTTATTCTTTTGTTTTTCTTAATAGGATTTGTTAATTAAATTGTTTCGCCTGCCTTCTCTCTTGGGCAGAGATACAGATACTTAACCGTTTTTGGGGCTTTTTTGTTGAATTATGTAATTTGGGGACTACACCGGAGTAGAAGTGTTTAATTTTTTTTTTTTTTTCGGTTTTCCCTTTATGAATAATTAAGGCGAGAAAACTTTTTGACCCTATTAGTGCTGTGCGAAACGAGCACAGATCCCGACGGCAATGTTTCTCTGGAAGAATTTGGGCAAACAAGTTGGAAAGGATATTAATGTAGGTATGGAATCGGGCTGGGAGGGCAGTAGTGTGTTTTTAATGAGGACAGCAGATTGTTGTCAAAAGTCAGTAGGCGGGTTGGGAAACAAAAAATCGATTTAGTGTCACGGAAGTGTCTATTTCGGCTCAAAAAGGGTGCGCGGAAATGATGGCTTTGCAATAGGTTTATACAGCAACTGATTTCGGTTTCCTTAATGACGGAAGGTCGAGCAGGGCTTATTTTTCTTAATTAAATTGCTTCGCCTCGGAAGTGGAAATGGAGTGATGAATGATGGGGAATAGGGGTTTCTGCGATTTCTGGGGAAATTTATTTTGCAACATGGATGGCAGTTTTACGACTGTATATGTATAGGTATAAGCCACGCCGTTTAGGGAAGAGTTTTAATATGGAGTTGCATTTCCTTGTAGATAATGTTCAATTGAATTACCATACGTAAATAGCAGTTTTCTTATTTATTTCTTGTGGCGGAACAACCGTGAAAAAAGGAGAGACCCGTACCGATACCTTTAGGTTCTTATCACCAAATGTGTCTTATCTAAGAACGTGGCATGTTGTTCTGTTAGAGTTTGAAAAGTTTGTTTCATTAAATGTAGGTATAGTTATGGAGAGAGACAAGATATCACGGAAAAAATTCTGAGATCAAATCAAGAAAAATAAGCGCCGAATCACGAAAAGTTTGTCTCATTTTAGAGCTTAGCTCAGGATTTACTAATTCACGACTTTTTATTCGCAATTCTAGAAATTGTAAGTGAAGATATTGATCCTTAAAAGTCGTGAATCAACACTTCTCAGTGTCAATAATGCGATCGGCCATGAAATGCATATTGCCATAACCGATCGCAATTTGACACAAATAGTTATCAATTTGTGGTTGTGAAATGCAAAAAAATATATCGTAAATTACCACTTTTCTGTTGCAACTACGATTCCCTTAGTAAATTGCAACAGGGGTTGATTTTCTACTTCAGTAGTTGCAATTTACAAATTCTTTACCGTAGATTGCAACTTATTTTTATCAATTTGCAATTCATGTTTTGCAATTTACGACTTCTCTACGTAAATTTACGTTTTCAATTCACATGTTGTGCGAAATTATTATATTTATTGATTCATCTTCAGTGGTGGTAAATTACGAAATATTTTTTGCAATTTGAGATTTTAAAGTGGCCAAAAATGTTGCAAATCACTACACATAAATGAAGCTCGAATTAATACTTCTAATCGTAATATTAAAAAAAAACAAAATTTGATATTCTTCGCCCTTTTCAATGTCGAATCACGAATTTTTGTATCAATTCAAGACAAAATCGTTGTGATTTGCGAAAAATATATAATTCGTGATTTGCAACTCAAAATTTTACAATTAGTTACTTTGCAGTTCTTCCCGTGTATTAGCTAAAAGATAGACAGTGGGAGTGGAAGTGATTGTTTCGAGTAATAGTATTTGAAAACGTATGGCTCTTGAAATACTGCAGAAGGCAAGTTGTCAAATGTGTGTTGATTGACGTCTGGAAGTGTGAATTTGCTGACCGAATGCTCATCGTCCGATCTGGGTTTATATTCGAGCATTTTTGAATTGGTTTGCATTTATGCATAACGCAGGCTCTTACATTTTTTATGAAATCGTTCTTCCACAATAAAAACTTTTTAAGAGAGAACTGGGGATGAATGTCTATATGATGTTTATGACTCTAAATACGAAGCTGGTGAACGGTAGGAAGATCTGCCGACCTTTCCCATTTCGAAGAGGATCTTAAACTGCGTGACGTGTTTTTTGGTAGGATTTTCTAAAACGGATAAGTCAACATTAGCGGTGCGATTCCAGATGACATACCTCGAAATATTCGCAAGTGTTCGGCAAGATTTCCGTTCTGCATTTATTGGTATTGCGGCAGAAGTTGGAAATACCAAACATAACGGAAAAGTTTTCACACACAAAAATGACAAACAAAGGAATTCCTTAATCGAAAAAAGTTAAAAAAAAAAAACCTGACTGACTGTAAAAAAAATTTAAAAAGATTAAAACAAGACACTTTCAAGTATAACTAATTGGCAGTCCGAGGCTGTGTATATTTTTATCAGATTGTGTAGGTAGTCCCCGATTGTCAATTAGTTATACTTGAAAGTGTCGTTTTAATTTTTTTAATTCTTTATTACAGTCAGTCGGGTTTTTTGATTTTTTTAATTATCTTTTTTTATTTTTGGGTTTCTTTTTTAATTTATACTTTTATATTTATTTGTTTACCCTATGACACTCCGGGAAAGAATACCTATTTAATGACACCTCAGTCTTCAAAATCGGTTAAGCCGTTTGGGCTACAGGGCGTCACGTAGGAACGAACATAGGATACGCGCGAAACACATAACCCGGCCTGTGTCCAGTCGGGTAAAAATAGATTAGGGGTCATAAATTTTGTTTTTGTTTAGTTTGCAGTTATTTAGCTCATTTAAGCCATTTAGATATTTTGTTTTCGTAGTCATTTAGTTTATATATATAACTCAAGAATATTAGCAATAAATTATAAATTTTTCTTATTAATAATTAAATCTAGCGTATTCAAATAAATTTCTCTTAAATTCATTAAAGTTATGTGTACAGAGACAGCCAGCCTATTACCATCGAAGATAGACCATTTTTCAGTTGCTATAACCCATCAAGTACCTAAACAGTAAAAACGACGAAATTTGGTCGACTTAATTAGAACTGACCATGAGTATACTGTGACCCGCCAATTGACTGAAAAGACTATGGTCTGAGGCGTTTTATAATCAAGGGATACCAAGCAATACTGGCAATAGTTGCAAGTCTTAGCGGACAATGGTAAAAAGCTCTGGTCAGAAGCTTTCATCTTCTTGTTTTCGCTATAAGAATGCGAGTTTTGCAGGTCTTTGGTTATTATTATTATGTAAAAGGGGTTGGTGTACTGCGACCTATTGCACCCCCTGCTTACGCCTCAGATAGGTATATTCCCTCTAAGAGTTCCCCTCGCAGTATAATTCCTTTCGGAATTATTTTAGGTCTTTGGTTACCGGCCTTGAAGTTTCTAGTGCGTTCATTCGACTAATTTCTATACACCGCCCTTTTAGTCACTCGGCTCACTTTGCTCAAAATTAAAGCACACAAATAGTTCGCTCCCGTGAAATTTGTATATCAGAGAATGTTGCGACCGCAGATTTCACATAAGAATTCCTTGTTCGGTCGCTGTAAAATTTAGCCTATGTCCCACTCCTTGCCGCAAACTAGGTTTGTGATAAATTTCGCGACGATCTGTGGAGGGGCTTAGGTAAGCAAGGATGACAAACTAAAAAGTTCATATATATCGAGATATTGAAAGGATAAGTTATTTCATCGAAACTACGGAATATCGTTTCTTCTCGCCCAATACTTGTCACTGCTTCCGAGAGCTGAGTCATCAGCAGTAACACACAACCGCATTGTTATCAAACATGGCTTATATGCAGTGAACGCACGATCTACACTTACGGATAACTTTTGGCTCTGTGGGTGTCATACTTTCCTTTGGGGAACAGGGCTGTTGTATGTAAAAGCAAATAAAGGATCTGTAAACTGTAAGCATCATTTCCAGATCCTGTTTAGTGATTTTTAAAAGCCATTCGACAGTGGGCTCAGTGGTTAGTTGGAAAATCATTATGCTGTCATTTAGGCGTAAGTTGCAAACGTTCACTATGAGAGACAAAAATTAGCCAATCGACATTGCTACTCGACTGAATAAATGGCAGTGGATCGGGAACAAAATTCTAGCTATATACCCCTGCAATAGATAAGAAAACAGAAACTCAGAAACAGAAACTTAGAAACGCATGACAAAGGATAGTTAAAGACGATCCGTCGCGACAAGAAAGACTTTGGCAAATAAAAGTAATTTTGATAGAAACCATTGGCAAGGATGTGTACCTAGATTAGATTTTAGGGCGGGAGAGCCTTCAATGAGCTCTGGCACTGCGGCTTCTTAAAGGAACCTATTGTGCCTTACGTATACCTAAAGAAGGGGCTCCAGTACTCATATAGATGCCAGGCCCTAAGTACCTACCTGTGTTATTTGATCAGCCCCGGCTGAATGTTCTATCGTCCCTTGTTTTTGGGCTACAATATATTTTGTGCTATGTTACAACTGGCCGAAAATTTGTAGGTACTGTCGACATGAGAGCTTTTCGTCCTATCATAATTTTGTTTCACAATTGGACAAATGGCGTTCATTGCTAAAAGGAAAAAGGCAAATATCTTTTTTTTTTCATAAAGATATCGACCAACTTCTTGTACCAAAAGAGGTCGCTAAGAATGTACTGCTTGCCAGTTGTGCATCCTTATATTTTCCCCATCAAACAATGGCCAATGTCTTAAATTTATGCTCCCTCCCATCAGACCTTCTCCTACGTTTCGAAGTTTAACAGCGATCTTAATAGCAAGACCTTATTGTTACCCTTCTTAAACACACATGTGCTCCAACAAAGCTTGATAGCATTTCAAATCAACTCGAATTCAATTAAGAGCTGAAACACATGAATGCGCTCCTGAATGCGGTGTGAAAAATTAAAGCAGTGAGATTAGTCGGGAGCGGAGAATTCAAAGAGTTGCGCGCAACATTATAACACGCACCAAGCGCATAGTTCAATATTTTTTCATTAAATATGGAAATTCCGCAGAACACCAGTATCAAACGTCTTAATCACGCCATCCCCGCGACCCCACGTAAGGGTCTATAATTAACAAAGACAACAAATACTCGCGGCGTAGAATTTCCATAATCCAACCCATTCTCCTGGCAGAATATTACAGAACATTGGCTCTCACTATCGCATAAGCACTTCCAACGCATAGAGATGCCTCTGCATGGTCGGCAGCCTATACCCTTAAGCGCCTGTTTTGCATTTTCAAATAACGAAGGGATTTCCATTTTATACCTCACATATCTACACCTAAGCTCGACAGGTTTGTTTTTTCCATGAAAGAAGTGTAGGATTTCACACATATAAGAACGTTTTTAATTAAATGTTTGGTTGGATACATTATTTTGCATAGACGTCCTAGTCCCCACTCTCGCATATCGCTTTATCGCACGCATTACGTGATACAAAAGTATCAGCCATGCGTTCTTAATTAAACAGCAACTTTTCCCATGTGCAAAAAAAAAGAAGAAAGCCAACTACAGCCAACCCGCAAGGTATGAAGACGAGAAACAGCATTAAAAGAGCGTGATTTTTAATCAACGCAAAATCATCAAAGGGGTTACTCATTCACAAAACATTCCCGAAACCACCACAAAGGCCAAAAATCAACGCAGATATAGAAGAACGTCAAAAAATGTGTATTCCGGCGTTAATCACCTTCGCCTTCGAGGTAAATGAGTTAACCACACGCTTTTGTTTCTTTTTTTTCACCCTCTTTTCCCTAGAAGAGGGTGTTATTTACCTATTTAGGAGCTGTAATGTATATGGCGTACACAAACCTACACGTTCGCACAGCGGGATTACATAATTAAGAGCGACTTTAATAGGGTGCCAAAAGAGTTGGCATAAAAATGTTCATCAGGTACACACAGACACACCTCTCGTTGTAGGTGAAGGGTTCGTTTTTGTTGGAGCCAACTAAAGCCTTGTTTCTATAAATCCTTTAATCGGATTTTGCTAAAGGTATACATACAATATACATAAACTTATACTTATTCAGGAGTGTATCCAATTTTTGGGTGTGCTGATGAAAAAACAACATCTCTGCGATTAGATTTTGATTTGATCAGCAAGGAGCTGGCTCTGGCATGGTGGCAGACTGAAATGGGGTGCTGGGTACTTCCGGTAAAATGGTTCATAAAATATCACGGTGAATTGATTTCCTATAGGGATATTTTGTAAACGAATCGGTTTTCATGGCAGACGCTGAGATAGGTGGCGAGGTAGAGTCTCAGCACGAGTTGTTCAACAGAGTTATCTCTCAGTAGTAGGGTGCGGAGAATATCTTTCAGCGGACATCAATTTGATATTGAACTTTGAAGGAAGTTGGCGATTAAAAGCGCATGAAGTACTGCAGTACTTCCCTGGGGATGGCGATGGGACCGCTTTAGTGCCTGGTCTTTTGTGACGATCTCATAACCCCACTCAACCTAACTAAACCTATACCTGCAGTGCTTCACTAGTTGCTGGCTGATGAGTCTCACTTACAAGACAAATTGATTCCTTGTAAAATACGGATATATGGACTGGATATAGGCAAAAATTATGTGGTCTGTCGAAGCTATTCTGACAGCTATCACATCTTCACTTAGACCATCAGTCGGGAACTTATACATCTATGATCGGAACCATCTGTGTGACGTCTGTGTTTTTTCGGAGGTGGACAAATCCTTTTTAGTAATCCAGCAAAGCGAACGATACGTGCATTCCTTTTATTAGAAAATGGGAAAGAATTCGCGGGGCTGTTGAGCTATCTCAGAGACCACTGCAATCTTACTATGGTACGGTAAGAAGCTAAATATTTTAAGCAGTATACCTAAAGGAAGACGTTGCCTAAGATGAAACGTAGAATTCAAAAATGAACCCGAACAACATACGACCTGGCTAATAAGCATTTTTAACCTTCACCTTGTATATTTTGTAGGTCACAATACGTAATTTTGTATATGGAAATACGCATTGTGAGTTTGAAAAATTTATCGTGGACACTGAAAGTGATTAATACTCTATCGTGGATAGAGTTCGCAATTGGAACCAAAATGCCGCATGAGCTAGAGAGGCATACATTTTGACGAAAAAGCCCATCCCCTTAGGTACAGCATTACTGCTGTCAGTGGAATTATTAAAAAGGTTTTAGGTTAGGATGGGTCCACACAAGACGAACGTAGAAGACCGGTGCCTACCTATGTCATTTAACAACGGGATAAAAATCCTTTGGTTATTGATCTACTAAAGCCCTGAGCTGTCTCCTTGTACCAGAATAAGCAGAAAGGATATAGACTCTGCAGTACAAGATGAACCAGAGGACATCAAATACCTAATAGACTTTTGCTGTTAAACGGGTAGTAACCTTCAGTTGCGCCCTCCCAAAAGCCATCAATGTGTTTGTGTATTGGTGGAACCAGTCATTGGTAACCGAAGTCTTTTGGTTTGCCTTTGACAGTAATCGACATAAATGCGCGATAGATCACATTACCAAAGTTTGTGGTAGACGGCGCTGATTTGGAGGCCGCTGATTTGTCTTTGATTATGACAAGGACTCTACTCACTTGACCCTTATGTTTGCATGTCGAGCCTCTCAATCTGCCAGTTTTGGCTTGGAATAGCATAACACCAAAAAGTGATAAATATTCCAAAAATGTCTGCCGAATGGAAAGTTAAGGCAGATACCTTAAATCCATTTCTATAAGATTATTCTGAATCTGATCTTCGGTCGTGGCACAGCTGGCTTATACTGGGAATACACTTCATGACATATTGACTTGAAACCCGTCCCAGTCTCGACAAACAAGATGATTTCCGGATTTAAATTCCCACCAGACGATCTGTCTAAGCCAAAATAGCTTGAGCCATGGGTAATGCATACACGAAATAGTAGGCGCAACAGGTCCATAGGGACCCTATAACCATTCGTTGTGTGTGGTGCAGGTCCCCGCGAACTAAGTCCGCAGAGGGACTTGATTAGTTCCCACCTTGTTGGAAATAAAACCACTTTAGTGAAGTGGACTTACTTCCCATGTAAGGTGGGAATTCAAATTCGAAAACTTCGAGTGGTTTTATTTCCCTTTAAATGTGAAGTAAATTCTCGCTGTAGACTAAGAACAAAGTAAAATCAAAGAGTCAAGTACATAGGTAATTTCCAATTTTTACTAACAAAAAAGAAATTAACATATAACTGAGGCAGAGTAATGTATACCAAATTTAATTAACGAAATTTTCAAAATCGAAATTCAGTTTGCAAAAATCTGAAAATAATCAAATAAAAGTCGCCGCGATTTTCAAAACAGAATAAAAATTTCAAAATTGCATGGATTTTTCTTTGAATATTTTCAGAGTCTTGCAAACTAAATTTCGAAAGGGGTATTTTGTCAGACAGAATAACAAAAAAAAAGTTTGCAAGACTCTGAAAATATGTGAAATACGTTTGAGACATGGTTCAACTGGCTGCAACGGAGGCTTCCGATAGATTTCATTGTGACTCGTAGTGGTCCACTTTTAATGTTCAGATATAGCTAGCTAAGAAGTTGGTTAAGTAGTCGAATACGCCGGTTAAGCAATTTAAAGCGCCAGATTTAAAGTCAGTATAGGTACGTGTCGTAGGGAAAGCTACGATTACACATGGCACTTTTCATGTCAAATTTTAACATGCTGACGTCATTATGATATATAAGTTTTTGTGACGTCAAAATGTCAAAATTTTCCAATAAAATTGACACGTGTAATCGTAGCTTTATTATTCAGTCTTTCTCGACCTTTAGACGGACTTGGAAGTTGAAATAATTTTCTTATTATAAATCAAGGTTCACGCTTAGCTAGAAGTAGTTGCCTGTATAATATATAATTTATTTAAAATTTCGGCTGGCCAGTCTTTAAGCGATAAGTGTGTCTTTAAATTTTTAAATGTTTAATTGATGTTGGCATGTAGTCAGCTCACCTAAATGGTCACCTCTCTTGCATTATGGCTATTCGAGGCGTCAAAACTGCTTACTAATTTGTGTCAACGACGAAAGAAAATGAGAGAGGAACTGGGTCTAAAAAAAAAAAAAATTAGTTGGCGCAACAGGTCCGGAGGGACCCTAGGGCTAGCTTCTCACAACCATTCGTTTTGTGTGAGTTTTCATTTTTGGAACGAATGGAAGGGATCTACAATTTTATGCCGACTCCAAACGGCTAATTTAGAAGCTCTTTCAAGACTGTCATACTCTCGGATGTTTGTCAGATGTTCGCGAGAGGTGGCGCAGTGAAAAAAAGGAGGAACTGGGGCTCCTGTAAATAAAATAACTTACCACTCATTTTGCACTGAACACAAAACATACAACGATACGTATTATGAACAAAACTGAATGGCACACCGAATATTTAATTAAAATTCAACCAATGAATTTTTTCGTTAGATTACGTAACTTAAAGTAGTTTGAAACTGAATACGTAGATACATGTTGGCAGGCATCTCATCAAAACAATATCTGCACGTTTCCATCGCCCCCAAAATGCTATGTATCATGGGTAGGTACCTATACCCCGTGCATTGGATTCGCGCATTTGTATGCACCACCGAATTCCAGCTGTATAATATTTGGAAACTTCTCTCCCATATTCAATATATCATATTTTACATTCGCCAGTAATCGTAAATAATAAACAATATCAATTTCGGGAAAATTTCCAGAGAATATTACGAAAACAAAAATGAATGGTACGAAACAAAACCAATACACTCTTATCGTGGGATCCTCGCTTGTTATTACCATCCCACCAATTTCGAAAAATAAAAATAAATGGAAAGCAGTAAATTTGTAGGCAAATTGCTAAAACAAGCCGAAGCCATATCGATATCACATATATTATATATGTGCGAGCTGATACACACGTGCAGGCACACAACCCTGCCTCAGACATATGCGTACCGCACGGTATAAGTACCTACATTCTCGGTTCTTGTTATACAGAAAGGATAGAGGAATCAATTTTCAAATTTAAAATTTTTTCCATAAAATCCAACGATACGTGGCAGAGTGGATAAACTCCGGAACTAAACGAATCGAACAGAATTCCTTCGATTTTGTGAAATATGAAATATAAAAATCTGCTCGCCTCACCTTTATCCTTCGCCATGCGTATGCGTAACCAAATCGGTTGCATTTCATCCGAATCTATCTGTGCGAGTATGGGCATAAATTTGTTGTATTTTTTTTTTTTTTGTGAATTGCTCCAACCAACCCAAATGTAATGTAATTTCAGTAGCACGCTCAATTTCCCTTAAATCACTTACTTTTAAATTTCTTCCTTGCCTGGGCGTTTCGTTTCACCGTTGATTTTTGAACCAAACAGAAAAGGTCCTGCGAAATAAAAACTAAACGAGAGTTTTAGGAAAATTGGAATGCGACCGAGGAGGAAAGGATGAAGGACAAGAAAATGTCTTTGGTTGGTCCCCATCTTGAAAATATGCTCGAGATACATGATAGTAGACGAGTACGAGTAAGTATATTTATATTTTCTTTCTGCAGGATATTTACTTATCCCTTTTTTCCGGAAAGATAATTTTCTTGAGAGTATACGGAACCCCAGCGAATGACATTTGTGTGTGTGTTTTTTTTTCTGCGTTTTGTTTTATAATCAAGTTTGTATAGGGTGAGTTATGCTGTGGCAGATAGTTGAGACGCAAAGCAGGGGCTATATTTTGGGGATCGTTTTGCAAGAATAATATGGTCCATGTAACGTTTGTTGTGGGACAATTTGTATGCTTCATGTTGGGTGTAGGTATGTCATGTTTCTATGTCGCATAATCTGTACCTTAGGCATCAATTTATTTATTTCATGATACATGTTATGAGACTGTTTATTTGTTTGATGGGATATGTCATAACAGAATAGTTTGTTTTATTTTCAAGAATGGTATAGTTCATGAAACATGTTATGGGACAATTTGCATGTTTCGTGTAAGGTGTGTGTCATGTGTATGTCGCAAAATCTGTACTTTAAGCATCAATTTATTTATTTCGTGATATATGTTATGAGACTATTTATTTGTTTCGTTGGATTTGTCATAATAGAATAGTTTTTGTTCAAGAATGGTATAGTCCATGAAACATGTTATGGGACAATTTGCATGTTTCGTGTAAGGTGTATGTCATGTGTATGTCGCATAATCTGTACTTTAAGCATCAATTTATTTATTTCATGATATACGTTATGAAACTATTTATTTGTTTCGTTGGATTTGTCATAATAGAATAATTTTGGTTCAAGAATGGTATAGTTTCGTGTCATGTGTATGTCGCGTAATCTGCACTTTAAGCATCAATTTATTTATTTCGTGATATATCTTATGAGCCGATTTATTTGTGTCATTGGTTATGTCACAGTCATGACTCAACAGATTTTCGTTGGTTTGCTGTAGGTGTAATTGCATTGTCTCTACTTTAAGCATCAGCTTTCAAATATCATTAATTTTATGTAATACATTTTGAGACAAGCAATTTTTTGCATGGTATATGTCATGACATAAGAAATGTTAGATTAATGGCTGTATAATTGTATAATCTGCAGTTTAAGCATCAATTCCCAAAACTAGGTATTTGGTGAACAAAAATGTCCAACAATTAGTTTGTTTCAAGATATGTCATGACATATAAATTGTTTGTTTTGTTTTTTTGACAGACAAACAGACATACAATGGCTTAATATTAAAAATGAATGCTAAATTTAAATAAAAGGTGCTCTTTGTATCGTGCGAGAAATTGAAAAGCAAGATGGCAGCGCGTACACTGACCTAGTATAAGGAAGTGCCTGTACCTATATATCCAAATCTATTGAGGTAAGGACTAACCGCCATAATTACAGACTTGAAGTCGGGCGAATTCAGTGAAATGCAAAGGAACATAAATGGGAAAAATGGTACAAACTAGTCCTTATAGAAAAGTGGGTACACAAGTGGCAGGTATGAAATATTTTTAGTTTTTTATTGTGCTGAGAATATCCTTCCACTTGTGCTTGGAATATGGTATCCAACTGACACTAGTGATTCTATTATTCCCATTTTATTTTACATTTTACATTTTCCAACTCGAATAATACCCACATCAATAGGGTGCTACTCCACTCGCCATGCCCATTCGTCTACCAATTCCTGTATATGTTCCCGTCATCGTGCTCATTCTCTGTTTTATTTTGCGTAGCGAGATCGTAACATCACGGTTAAATAATTTTCATGCTCCATAGCACCTTTCTGCTACTGATGCTGATGCTGAGTTGCGTTCATCTTTTTTTCCTTTCATCCTTTTTGTATTGCCTCTGTCAACCGACTGGCAAAGAAGATTATATTCCTCTTTCAGTATGGATATGCTCGAGTTGGAATTCATCTCGTAGTTAATGGAGATGAAAATTAAAGGAGATATGGCGACGTCTCTGATTTCTTGTGCGTTTATACCATCCTTGAATCTCCAACTCCACTTAAAAAAAAAAAAACCGCCTCAACGACAACATAACTTCGGATAAATGCGCCCTCAAATTCTGAATAAGGTACACACATGTCCTGATTTGAAGTCATTTGCCAGTTGTTCCGCTTATGCCTTTGCAGTGCACGGATGCAATAATTTTAATATCCTTCAATAAGTTTTCAGTTTTTTTTTTTTTTTCTTTTTTTATGTTACATAAACTCATTTGCAAAATGGTCTAAGTGGGATGTGGGGATTGGTGCGCGTATTTGCAGCCTGCGTCGATTTGCTTGCTTTAAAGCGAAACCCATTCAAGTGCTGATTGCTATCAAATGCAAATCAATTTTAATATGCGAATTTTATTTTTACTGCAATAAAATGATAGTCGGCTGGTGGATAGGAAAGGTCTCTCCGGTTCCCCTTCTATAGGACCACGCAGAGGATATGCTTACATTAGTTTAATGTCTTCTTTGTGAATGAGCACAAATGTGTTTAAGGTTGATGGTAGGGTATATCTGAAAGCAGAATAAGAAAATGGTATATTAATGGCTGTTCTTTAAAAGCGTTCCTTGAGAACTGTAATGGGCGGTGCAAAGTAGTGATTGATCTAAGGGTTTAAATGGAGTTTTTAGTTTATTTTTAAAATTGTAAATATTAAATATTTGAAGTAAATGATTTTATATTTCTTTCAGGAATTGAATGGGCACATCTGTCATCGGTTCGTTATCTAACAGTTCTCGCGCTCGTGTTTCGGTTTAAGGTGTTGGGAGAACTCGCTCCATAGTTGTCGGATGAATTTTAGACGGATTAGTGTGTCGATGGAGGAACTGGAGAAATCTACGCTGTGTGAGGTAAGTTTACACTTTTTTTTAGTTTACCCAATTTAACTACCGATTTATTTTTGAGACTTTAAAAAATATGTTTTGACCTACAGGTATAAGTATTAGGTAGGTACCAAAAACTTCATTTTTTTAAAACTTTAGCATTTCTTCTAAGTACCTATAATATTATTTGTAATGTTTTTGGAATTTTATTATATCATTCGAAAGAATAATCCTTACATTTGTATAATTATCTATAGGAGGTAGGTATAGTTCTAAATAACTTTTTAGTAAGAACATATATACTTTGATAAAGGGTATGGATTTAATGTTAGAGTGTATGTCGTTCCTTCTTTTTTTCTTTGGGCTTAGTCGTTTTAATGTACTATATGGTCCGACAACATTCTGACTAAAATAGACTTCTATTTTATTTCTCGTAGTTTTTACAATTACATTTAAAAAGCAAAAAAAAAAAAAAATATATCAAAAACCTTCGTCTCTTTTTACTGAGTTCGAGTTATTTTGCTGCGGATTCAGTATTTGAAATGCCTTTTTGTTGTTTTGAGAGACATAAAAATGTCCTTTCCATGCCCTCTTAGCTTTTTTTAATGTAAAATGTCCGCAAAGTGGGTAATTACTAACGGCATCACTACCTTGGATAGCACAAAACCAGGGATCGAATAACCGCATTCGTGAGCGAGCAATACGTAACTAATTTTCTGGGTTTTACATGCAAAACAATAACAAAACAATTCAGTCACTTAGTACTCGATCACCAAAGCGGAAATTCAACCACAGCTTCCAACCGACAAGCTGTGCCGAGTACCTTCCGAGCGTTCTACTGCCTCCATATATCTACCTCTATCATGCACGGATGTGTTCGAGGTCTTACAATTTTTTTTATGAACTAAGCTGTTGGACTTTCAATGGAACTCTTGACGAGCATATTGTACTTGCACCTATCATATCAAAGTTCCGTTTCCATTTTTTTTATTAATTTTCTTCCGTCAATTTGAAAAATGGCCAAGTTGGTTTTAGGTATTTTAATAAAGTGCATTCTAAAAATTGTGAAACTTCATCATTCTGCTTGACATACCGTCACCTGGGAATTGTTTTGTTTCATACGCCATTGGCACTTTTCCGAGAAAAACGCATTTAAAGGTTTGCGTACTTGGTACTCCGAAACCGTGTAATAGGATTTTTGATTTATTTTTTTTAACTTTAAGTAAGTCTTATAAAGAGTTTACCTACCAATTTTCAAAGTGTTTTGCTAAACCGTTCACACGCTACGTTAATTTACGTAAAAGTCTACTTTTTTGATTTGTGAAATTTGTAAACTTGTCCTACCTCCTATATTTTGAAACTGATTTTTTTGTCCATGCATGTGGAACACAAAGAAATGGATATGGCACAAAGCAGTTCTCATCCAAATTATCTGAATGGCAAGAAAGCATGGAGTTGGTTGGATTCCAAAATTTGAAAATAAAAATCGATTTAATATTTTTGACAAACAAAGTTTTTATTCCAAAAAATGTAATTAGATAAGAAAATTATTCAAATGGTTTAGTATTAAACATTCTTCTTAAAAACAAAGCAAACAAAATCAAAACAGTTCTACAGTGTCCCACATACATCGCTTTTCTTTAACACAAGTATGCACGTAGGACAAACGAATTCTCAACTTTGTCAATATTTTGTCTATCTCTTGACGCAGTGATATGCACGTGGAACAAAACAATTCTCGGAAAAAAATTGCGAAAAATTGTATGGAAAATTTGCCTCAAATGCCAAAAAATGATTTATGGCACAAAACAATTCTACAAACTGTTGATTTTGGTGGATATGGGACAGAGTCGATGCACGATATCTCGGGATTGGAAAGATATAGAGCAAATCTAACCACAGATTTAAAAAGAGCATACAAAAACGACAAAAGTGGCGTATGGAACAAAACAATTCTCAGGCGACGATACATCTATTTGATGATTTGACAGTGGACAGATATGTGACCTCAAACAACTACAATTTGTTTAAATGACATCAGCGCAGAGATCAACCGAAGAATCACTTTGGCAATGGCGGTTTCTTTGGGTTTAGAAATCATCTAAGAAGTAAGGCGTTCTCTCATAGAACCAAGAAAATGTTACATAACGATCCCGGTAGTGCTACTTAATGGTTCTGAACCATGGACTCTGTCAAATGTGGTTTAAAACCTCCAGCTCTGCTTCGACTGAAATATTTTTTGGGTAATATTTGTATATTCTGTATTTTTTGTTTGTTTCGATGGAGTACAGAGGAGAAAATTCGACGACCAACTTTATATATAGCGACTCATAACTAGGCGAAAATCTGATGTGCTTGCTCCACATTTAGGGAATGGGCACAACTGCAAATAACTCGTTGACTGCAGCACAAGCTGGGCTCTGTATACAGATGGCCGAGGAGTGTCCTACATCTTAGCTTTTGGAGAGTATTCGATTGTTTCAGACGATGATTTGATAAGAGCGAAAATGTAGACTAGTGCGGCTTCCCAATTTCTCCCTATTACGAATTTGTTAATTACGAACTCTTTTCTCGGATTGAGACAAAGGGTGGTGTATGAATAAAACTGATTGGAGCCCACACTAACTTTTGACACTTATACTAACCACTTACCTTTTACTTAGATCCGTATGAATAAAACGTAGTATTTGCTTTAAAATTATAAATAAAATCTGCTATTTACCTGAATCAGGCCTTTTGCTAAATATTTTGTATGCACATTTTTATCATAAAACAATGTAAGCATTGTGAATTTTCGATATTTTTTTTATTGAGTGTGGAATATTTGGCTAATATTTCGTTCAAACGAAAATGTTCATAGAAAAAATTATTTTCTAAGGCATATAGGAGATCTGGGCTTTTATGTTGACAGTTAAAAAACCTCTCGATAGATCATAGTTCTTCTTTATCCAATTGGCTGGCGTGTCAACAAATATTTCCAACAAGTCTACCTATATATATTATGATCTGATCCTAAAGAAAAAATAATCATCAACAACCTATTTGGCAAACAAAAATCCTATTTCCATGTGCAATTTCAGCTATAGATTGCATTCATATTTCTGAATTTTATTAAAAGTCGTTAGAATCTCCAGGAAAATTCAAAAATTCAAATTTTCTGGTCAGGTTTGACAGGAACTACAAGGCAAGAACACCTACAGCGAAGTAAATGCTGTTATATTCGAATCTTCGAATTTTCTATAGCAAAGTTGGTGCAGGGAAATTCATAAGTCCGAACTTTAGTGAAGTAGATTTAGTTCCCGTTTAAGGCGGTTAAGTTAATTTCTATTTTGTTAATAAAAATTGCAAATTACCTACTTGAGTCTATAATTCTACTTTGTTCTTAGCTAAGAGTGAGCATTTACTTCACATTAAAAGGGAAATAAAACCACTCAAGGTTTTCCCAATTTATTTCCCACCTTACATGTGAACTAAGTCCATTTCCATAAAATGATTTTACTTCCCACTAGGTGGGAATTAGGTCCATCTGTGGACTTCGTTCCCGGGGACTTATTTGCCTGCACCGGTTTTTATTCATACCGATTCAAAGCAAATGCTAATGGCTTTTACTTTGCTACAACCTGTTGCTCAAAGCAAATGCTAGTTTTTATTCATACGACCCAAAGTGAGCTGTAGAATAGAACATACCTCGGTATTGTTCTCACTTGACTTGATTTCAGATGAAACTGATATAGCCACATGCACATACTACCATGCCCCCATATCTGGTTGCCGATTTGGGACATGAATCATACCTGCCCCCCGTACCAATATCATGTGCTTCCTTGGTGGGAGGAGGAATCGGCTCCTTGTCCATCGCTGACTGAGATGTTTGTTTTCCTCTTGAGCATCCGTATACATTAAATTCACCATCCAACTTTCTCATATTTCGTATATTTTTCCCAGAAGAATGATTTCCGGAAAAGTACAAAAATTCCAACCTGAATTTATTATTTAAATTCTCTCATTCCCTTCTGCACAGATGGACCGACACACTATTACTGGTAAAAATCCCCACCCCAACAGTCAGGAATCATCTGACCCGCAGCAGCAAAGGAAAAATAACCATCAACCTTCCGAAAATTTATTTGCAAGCGTTTTACCTGCGAAGGAAGGTATACACGCGAATATATTATTTATACTTAGACTAAGGACACGTATCTGGGATATAGCCAGAGCAGCATTTTACCGAAAATTGTTCACTCCCGCCATCTTAGAGGTGGCACTATACACACACATAGGCTACAGCAATTCATCCACCTTTACCAGTGGTTCGTGTGCAAGTGTGGCTTTATTTCCTCCCTCTGTCATCGTGTACAATAAACTTGAGAATTTCTGATATTCCCTACTTTTGGCAATAAGCCGAAGAAGAAGATGGTTGTGCCACGGAAAAGTTCTCAGATGATTACCTATCCACGATATCTGCGAGTATACACATCTAACTACAACTACTACCGGGCTTATCCCTGTGAATCAAGTTGCTTCTTCTGCATAAGTTTTTCTCATATTAAATGGAACAAACATCTTCGCTGTTATATATATATATTTTTTATATTTATCACCAAGAGATGTGTAGGTATGTGAGTAAAAAAATTGTGATACGGGGATTGAGCAGAGCAGAAATCATAACATTCGGCTCTATGGATTATTTCTAAGCTACATGTCCTTTTATAGAAATGGAGATGGTGGAGAGTATAGAAGATGTCCGGTGGATGGAGTGGGGTGCGGTTATTATGCATCTTTCCAGGACGAAGCATTATCGAGCTGTATGTGCAGCGATAGAACTAGGATCCGCGCGAGGGTATTAGTGTTATACCCAAGCAAAACTAAATTAAGTCATAAAAGTTGTGTGAAAGTTTTTCACTGGATTAGTGTCTTCCATTGGTCGGATGGAGCCGAGGAGTGAGTGGCGCAAGATGAATACCTTCGCAAAGTATAATCTGCGCGATGAGGAGAAGAAGTTCTGGGAATTATTAAAATTTTTCGTTCGTTTTTTCTTTTTCTTTTTTTTTGTGTTTGCTCGTCTTGATTTGTGTGTCATCCCCTGAGGACTCGCAGACTGGAGATGGACGTTTCGACGTCGACGAAGAAGAAATGAAATGGATTCATGACATATAAAAGATGCGGAGTGGAAGTTTTTGTGTCAGCAGCAGTGTGGAAAATAAATTATATTGCTCGGGTATTTGTTGGTTGTTTTCAGAGCATGAAACTAGAAAATTAGTCAGAGACAACAACATCGGCCATGGGGTTGGGATATAGGTGTACGTTGGTCTTTTCATTCATGGGGCCACGGATAACGTATTCATTTTTTTGGAATCTTAAAACATTTCGGATGGATTTATTTTGATGGCTGCCAAAGCATGTGTCATAAAAGAAAGCAACTTGAGGATGATGTATCTACACCATCGGAGATAGCAACGCTCGGCTGTAGTCGCTGTTGATCTGGAGAAATATGAAACATTGTCCATTGTGCGCTAGTGCGGTAATAAAATCTCAATGTTGTTGACAGAGGACAGTGATAAGATCGATGGGATTTATTCAAATTTACAAAATAGTTGTGAAAGGATATTGCCAAGCAGTTGGAATTTATTAAGACATTTTTCCATGGGATATAAAACGGGAATTGCATGTTGACCCTTGCAAGGAAAACGAACCAATCCAGTGAGATGAACGCTTTAAAACGTGTACTCGAGTTCAATTTGAATGATTGTGCACGAACGATTGTATTGCAGTTTGGAGTTTTGAACGTTTGAACGTTTTTATTAACAACAATTTAAGTATACATTTATAATTTGTAACCTGCAGAGCAAAGTGCTTATCTGCAGGTGGTTGTTTAGAAAATGTAACTTAAATTTTACTTGAAGTGAATATAATTTAATATTTAAAATTGCTCCCATTATACAATTTGGTGAATCTTGATTTACCTTACAGATTCTAGATAATATTGTTTTGAATTTTCTTTTTCTTTGGCTGACTACTCTAATATTTCTTAAGTCTTGCGGTAGGTCGTTCAGAAAGGTTGGCACAGAGTACATCATTCGTCTTCTTTCATATTCGTTGACGATAGTTGAAGAAAGGTTGGTTTATAACCAGCGATATGAGTTTTCAACTGTTAAGCGGTATTATCAATCTCTTATGCTAGTTGAATAGCCCCAACAGATCAATAATAGTCAATTGAGTACGGTGCTGAAATAAATATAGTCGTGTGCTAAAGGGTGGGCAAACTCGGGAAGATTCCCTTGTCGGTCAGACGCATAAAGAGAACTTGACTCAATATCACTGACTCACCCACCGAGCGTTTGCAGTCCTGCACTAACACTAACTAATAGACAGTAGGAATTTCCCTGAAATAGAAGTTTCTTAAAATAAGAACTTGAAGAACTATATCATTATCCCAGCCAATTATTTCTTAATTTCAACATTTTTTACACGTGAGTCAAGAATGAGAAAAAAATAGAAAAACTAGAAATTAAGTCTTGATTTAAGAAATCAAATGTTTAATAAGCTTTTTTACCTCAAGAATTGTTTTCTTCCAACAAGTTTTTTTTTTTCCATAAATCGTTCACAAAACTATTTGCTATATATGTGGAATCAGAAATATATTTTTTAAAATTAATAACTTATTTCTGGAATCAAAAATTATTATTCTTGATCAAAGTAAGGATATATTAAATGCGGAAAGTTACCCTAACAACTTTTGCTTTATTTCATTACCTTTTTTCTTAAATCGTGAAAATATTGACAGGAAACACGGCTTCTCGCCACAATTCGTATGATTTTTATTCTGGTTCATACATCCTTTTATAAAAAATTCCGAAAATAAAGACTTTCTGACAAAACTAAGAAGTTTGTAAAACGAGTGCGAGTTATAGAGTTATAATTGGAATGACAAAAATATGACATTTTCTAACGGAATACACAAAAGTGCGCTCACATTTATAATATTAAAATAAAATAGCTTACCAAAATTATAGACGATACTTTTTTCTAGATACTTTTACAATACCTCACACTCGGAATTAAAATAAATAAATAAATAGTTGGCGCAACAGGCCTGGAGAGACCCTAGGCCTAGCTTCTCACAACCATTCGTTTTGTGTGAGTTTTTCATTTTTGGAACGAATGGAAGGGATCTACAGTTTTATGCCGACTCCAAACGGCTAATTGAGAAGCTCTTACAAGACATTTATACTCTCGGATGTTTGTCAGACGTTCGCGAGAGGTAGCGCAGCGGAAAAAACCCTACAAAGGCGGAATTGGGTTTTTTGCGGGATTCGAACCTTGAACCCCCGCATAGCAGTCCAACACACTAACCACTAAGCTACTGCGACTACCACTCGGAATTAATAAGTAAAAATTGGGCAATGGACTGAATGTTTATTCGAATTAAAGCAGAATAGTGTGCTCGTCTGCGAATCATTTGAAACAGACAATTATCCATTAATGAGTATGTGTTAGACTACTAAGCGAGCGGTCGAGGTTCGAATCCCGCAAAAAGCCCAAATTCTAACTTTCAAGACGTGTTTTTGCATTCGACATTGTTTACTATATACTAGAATTTGGTTCTTGTATTTATATCTAGAGTATATGGAAGCACACTCCAAAAAAGTAAACAAAAATGAGCAGTAAGTTTCTTATTTTCGAATTAAATCCTATTTTCTCAATAGGTTCAATAAAATTTGTCTGAGTCATTTCATTTGTTTTCTTGATATGTACCTCCGTCTCACTTTACGAGCAGACAGTTTTTGTTTTAATTTTACGATATTTTTCAAACTCTTCGCTGTTCTGGGAAAACCAATTGCATAACGAATGAAGGATATAGTATGTTTATATAGTAAGAAAAATGGGATTAAATTGATAAACGCTTTTCTTCCAAAAAGTCATAAAATTTACCTGTTTTTTGTCTCACTTGATTACGAAAAGTAGTTTAATCTACCCGTTAGAAGCTAAAAAGGTAAAAACCAATACAAAAATGGTGGTTTTTAGTAATGGCTATGAGCACAAATTATGTCTTAAGGTTCTTTCGACCTCTAGCCAACTCGGCATAGAATTGTAGATAGCTTTCATTTATCAACAAAAACACAAAAAGCGAATGGTTGTGAGAAGCTAGGGCTTTAGTTCTACGAACTTGTTTTGCGAAGCATTTATTTATTTATTTTTTAACGCTCAGTATTATGTCTCAATAACATCTCTACAGTCATACGAAGGGATTTTCATTCATTTCTCATAAGCCTATCATAGTGATAGCCTTCTTCTTTTATCTATGGCTTTCGCCTCTCTCGTGGCCTTTTCACATTAGGTTAGGTTAGGTAAACGGTTAGGTAGAGCAGGGTGAGCCCTGCAACACCTCACTTAGCGCCTTGTGGACCCATTGTGATGCCATTTTTTGGGATTAGTCGTTTGTGTTACATCGGTGGTGTTCATCTCCTCTCCTTTTGTGGTTACCTGACGTTGTCTAGCCATCCCGAGGTCCTCAAAAATCTGTAAAGAACAGACAATGAGACATCAGAAAGTTAATGTACGTCATGAAAGTAATAGCTTTCAAGTGTTCTGTTCCTCAAGTGACAGAGACTAGGGCAATGACAAAGGAACTGAGGTGTGCCCTCGTGGATCTGCTCGTCTCCGCAGCTTCTACAAATATAGTCATCTTTGAGATTTAGTTTCAAAGCTTGGTTTCTAAAGAAGTTATGACCAGTTAGAGCCCCTACTAGCTTAGATAGCGATGATCTGTCAAACTGTAATAGTTTGTTGGCCCGGCTTCTGTTATATTCTAGCCGAAGCTTCTGCGATATTTCGCAGGTAGTGAGTTCTTTCCACCTGTTGTTGGTTTTCATTCGAATTTTGTTCTCCACTCGCCCGCCAGGACCTCCGCCTGGCAGACACTACTGCTATCAGGTAGTCTGATGGAGCAATGTGTATTTAATTCCTCAGAGCATATGCCGGCACCGGTTCCACAGTCCATCTTTGAACCATCTGTGCAGATGAATATTGATTTCCTTTTTGTGGGTTAATTTGTGTTCCATTCTTCCTTACTCGGAAAGGAGAAAGTGAATGGTCTGTCAAAGGCCTTTTCACATTAGTTTGTTTATAAATATATGTAAACTTCCGCTTTGTCTGAAATATACTATTCCTGAGCGCTTCGCGACAGCATTTCTGGGAACAGTTATAAAGCCAAAGCCAAACACCTAAGCCCCTACCCCTAATTTGTTCCTCTGTCTACCATTTATCAATATAATTCGACAGGAGAACTTCGCAAAATAACCTTTAAATTTCAGCACAAAACTAGTGCTATGATATAAAACGCGTCTACCAAATAATTGAATAGAAAGAGATCCAATCCCACAATGAGCGAGCCCCGCAACTATTTTTATATATACCCTCCCGTCGCAATAATTAATCTCGACAATATCCTCCAACCGAATGGAAGTATCCTCTTCAAATATCTTATTATGTATATATCCACATATAGAACAATAAATTTGGATGTTTACAAAACAACAAAACAACAAAATCGAGTGCGACTATACCGTGTACAGGGAAAAACATCAATAACAATAATAACGCTAAAGTAACAAAAACAATAGAAGCGGAAGAACGACTCAACTAATAAAACAAGCCCGGGGTAGACGACAGTCGATAGATGAACAAGTAAACATCCTATCGATGGTATGTCGTCTAACCTCTTTAATTGGAATAAATTTTCATACTTTGTACTCTGTGCGGAGCGTATGTCTCTGTATGTATATACATTTGTGACGAACGAAAAATGAAATTATTATTAGGATCCTTTTTTCTCGTATACGATTTTATGTCTTGTTTATTTATAATATTCATATCGCAAGAGCCGGACAAATGGTCCGTGGAAAAAGGAAAAAAGATGAGCGCGCCGTGGTATGTTTATTTATTTGCTGTGTGCGGATATCTTTGTCATTAGTTTTTGCTGATTTTGCAACTATGTAAAACGTACATCGAAGAGGGGGGGGGGGGGGCTCGCTTTCAGTTTAAGGGGGTATGGCCAATTAGAATGGCAAACAGGTAGAAAGCCATCCTCGTCTCACGCAGCTACTGCTTATGACAACTGATTTGAGGAGATATGACTTTTTATAAGCAGTCAGGGACCAACCGGTTGCGACTCGGATTTAATTGGGTGTTGGGTGCAGTAAAATGCAACAAAATATCCACTGATGCGCGTGGTAAAAGCTGTTTCATAAGAGCATCGGACCACACAGGCTGATAAGACGCTTCGTATTAACTGGAGTTTGATGTGGCTGTGCAGCTTGAATGGTTTTCTTTTATGGTTTGTTAAGGAAATTTATTTTGAATTAGTACCGACTGTCATATCACACTGCATGATACTAGTTTGGCACGTCAGGGTTTGACAAAAGTAGAATCATCCAAAGTTGGCAAACATTATACAGGAGGACGTAGGACTTCTCTACGTGCAATTCCGATCACTTCCAACCCCAGTGAAGGGTGTTCGCTTAGTGGTTGGCGCACTGAGGGGAGGTAAGCCATTCGTTGTCATACGTGAGTACTGTAAATAGTTATCAAACTTACTCATGGGTAGCAACTATCATCAGCTAGCGGCTTGACGATATGTCGCTGTAGGTATCACCTCCTCTTCTATTTCCGAAGTCCAAATGACAACTTGTCTTTATTTGGTTGCGAGTTGACACCCGGCTTGTAACAGGCTTTGTTCTCAAACATGGGACTCTCTGTGACAAGATAGTCCATAAGTAGCTAACGATTACCTTTATGACCACAGAGACCATATTTCCCTGAACAAAGTATGAGCAGCTTGATGCCATTACATTAGGGTCTCCCTTCTGAATATTCCCATTCTCCGTAGAGCATTATTATGTAAGATCTGATTAGGGTATAGGTATGAGTGCGAAATTCCCATCAGCAAAGAGAGACGGCGATATGGATACGAAGTTGACTTCCTGAAGTTGTTCATCAATATTGTCCTACCACTATAATTATGGCTGGAAGGAAATAATTTCTCTATACGCGTACTCTGTTTATTAGCATTAGGCTCTTTTCCTGTTCACGAAGACAGCCAAACGGCCTTCCAATGATGATGTAGTGCAACCCGTTTACTAGTCAGTTAACAACATTGGATTATTCCGTCCTTCACTAACTACATAAATCAATTTCGCTTACATTTTGCTTAACAACTCTCTTCTAAGCAGAACTATAACTGACAATAAAATCAGACTTATTATGACATACTCGCTTCATTCGTAAACAAAAACAAATTAATGAGTAATAAAAAGAACACTAACATCGCTCGTATACTCTTTGCCCGTACAGTGTATCTAAACATCATCAATGATCAATTATATATCTTCAACAAGTTATTAACATAAGACTACGCTTTAGTTGGGTTAATTTAATTTTAATGAATCCTGTTTTATTAATAATACATTTTTGTAAAGAAAAACATTGTAACTAGGTAGCTCCATCTTTATTTACAAAACAATTTACAAACGTCACACCAAAAGCAAGTATAGGTATAAGATAAAAAGTAATTCGAATATTGTCACTTTGTGTATGCATGTAGGTACTGTGACAGAGTTTATAAATTATTTATTCCCGCTAGTTAAACAAACACTTCTTGACAAAATGATTTATGAACTCTTTCTTTTGATGTGTGTGGTTAATTGCTCATAAAATTCTTATTACATATTTCATAAAAAAGTGGCTGACGTGTTGGCCACCACTTTACACAAGCATTCCATAGACATTTTTAAATATCGTTTGTGTAATATGTATTTAGAAATATTAATGTCGTTTATATAGGACTTTAGATGGAGTAATTATCCACTCGTCTTTAAAATAAAAAAGGGTGTTTTTTTTTATCGATCACGATTATACCTATTTGAATTGAGTGCAAAATAATTTTCTGTATTTTTTTGTTATAAATATTGAACATTTTGATAGTAGTAGTTTTTTTGATAACTATAAAGTTTGATTTGCAAACCCATGACTGTAATTGAAATCGCTTCTCCTAGGATTATCAAATTTTATACGTCTATATGTTTTTTTGTCACATTCTCGATATTGGCCTGTGCAGATTACTTCCATGAACCAAAGGGCCTTCATCAACATTGTACAAAACTAAGTCGCAAGCATTGCTTGCAGAAGATCAGTCACAAAATTTAGTTCGGAATAAAGCATCGGGCATACTTTAATTTTAAAAATTCCTACGTATTGTGTTAGCTTTATATCAAATTTGTTATTGTTCTGTAAAAGGTAAATGGCTGATTAAGTTCAAAAATAAAAATAGAAATTAAAAGACCAACACTGGGTAGCTTTTATGGAGTCTTATTGCTATCACGGAGTACATTTCTTTGCAAATTAGTTAATAGGCGTTTTTAACTTTCTCCATTACGTAGTAAAAGAAAGATATGTTGGTATTGTATTTCTCAAAAATTTCGAACTTGAGATGTAAATCAATTCTGACATTACGATAATAGACCAACTCAAAAAAGTGAGTCGCAAACTTCTGTCCGTCTGTCTATTCTTCCACAGGCCTACCACCTAAAAGGCTGCCCGGATTTTTTTAAAACTTCGGATTTGGAGTTTGTGGGCTTGAAATTTCGACATAGGTATCTCAAAAACATTTTTTACGACTGCAACAAAAATTAATTTCTACGGTTATGTGGTAATTTATAACTTATAGCGAACTCAGTTTTTCTCTATATTATCGTACATTGTAAAATAAATTTTTGAAGTATGTCATTTCTTAAAAATTTAGTTTCTGTATAGTTTTCCTGAAAATGACAGTAACGATTTAGACCAAAATGCAAACTTAGAGTCAAATTGATGTTTTCTAAATTATTGCGTCCTTAGTTTTCAACCACCAAAAACGCTTATTCTAAGAACTGCTCATATAGGGTTGACATATTTGGCTCGTAGCTCAACGGGACAAATTGCATAAGTATGGAAAAAACCCGGGATTTCCAAATTTCTCCCGGGACAAAATGAAAAATATTTTTTATTCATTTGAATGACAGCCGTCAATTTGAAAAAGTTACATTAGGGAAGTTCGGATTCTATAGTTTAGTAAGTCTGACCTTACTGACTAGATGGATTTGAGTTTTAATTGGCCCAGGGTGGTCACGTAGTTTTTGCAGTTGACATTATTATGGATGGGAAGCCGAAGAATCGACGAAACCGACGAGCAAGATGTCATTTCTAAAGCTACTCTGCAAATTTTGAAATTTCGCACGATATTTAACAACCATTAGTTCGCATAACAGTATAATAGTGAGTGTTGTGGTAGGCAACCGTGTCACATTTTAAATGTACTTATTTCAGAATAAAGTGTTTTGAAAATGTATGAAGAGACTTTTCTAAATAAAAAAGGCAAAATCAAAGTTAACGCTGACCGCGAGAATATAAAAACAATTCAAGTTGTATAGTCAACGCTTTCGGATATGTTGTGAGCCAGGTTTAGGCCACGGAGGCATCTTTGATGTAGGTGAGAAGGGTGCGGCACGCTCGCAGATGCTCGGCTCAGCTCGACGGATGGGGTAGTTCTTACCCCCTCACCATACACCTCCTGCTCAACACACTTTTGTATCGTGCCATAAAAAAAGGAAAATAGAGAGATAGAAAGTTACTTTAATTTACGTCGACCCCGGACGGACAAAAGGAAAGCTAATTTAGTGAGAGAAAAGAGCGGAAAAGAAAAGTTCAAAGACTTATGCCCATGTCCTTGAGAGAAAGCGGGAAAGTTTACACGAAACTACGCCTAACTAGCCTAAACTATACCTATTCTAATCTAATGCTTAAGCTAAACCCTAATCACCATCTATTCTAACTTAAAACTAACCTACAATAAACAATACCCTAAGCGCGACTTTCTTTCCCATGGTCTCTCAAAGACAAAGGTTCGCCAAAACCCTGAGACATGCCTGATGACGGTGGCAAAGGCTGGCCTTCCCTCCCCTTGTATCATCGATACAACCGATGGTTACCATTCTGGCCGATACTGTGAATGGCAACCCCAAATTCACCTCCCGGTAGACTCAAAGAAACTGCTCAAAGAACTTCGTTGCGTCTATGTCATGTTAAGTCGTCGTTCGTTGCCGTCGCGTTAAGTCACTGTCAATCCCCCCGCGGACGGCCTGTCCGTCTGTCCACACACCGGTAGCGAAACTGGCTTAAGCACGCATGATCGCGATTAAAAACACTCTCAAATAATCATGTAAACAAAATTCATCTAATTGCAACCAAAAGTTAAAAATCTAAAATATGTTCTGCACTTAATATCTACCCTATAATCTAATCTATATATGTAAAATTCAAAAAAAAAAAAAAAAAACGTAAAAAGAAACTTAAAATCTAAAACTTACGGTTTTTTTCGATCCCCCGTTGTTCTGGTACCAGCACAAGAAAGGTCGCTCTGATTGAATCCAAAATGGTACGCGAAACAAAAATAATATTGAGCGCAGAAACTTAACCTAACCTTAATACAAAATGCAAAAAAAACTCAATGAAACAAAAGAAAACTACTCTAATAAAAAAATTATTTGGATTTCAGAAGGAAATCCTTCAAGAACAAAATTAAACTAAAAATTCACTATTTCACTAATTCACTTTCTTTCAGTAAAAAAAAATTTTTGTTGCGCTGTCTCCTGGAGCACCTCCTTCAGATGGCGTCGCTCAAAATATCAGCTCGGCTGTGAGGCGAAGCACAAGATCACTTGTTGTATGTGAGGTGGCGGAGCACCCCCTCTTTAAATTGCCGCACTTCTTCCTATTCTTGAGGCGAAATATTTTTCGATATAGCCGCAATCCAAAAATGGAAAAAAAATCTCTGGGATTTTTGGTTTCCAGTACTTTGTCCGGGGTTCTGCTCTGTAGCGTATTTTCGTTGACGAGGCCAAACGATTTGTCGGTTTGAATAGTCCGACCGTTGCCTGTGTTCCGCTGCCTTAGTACCGCTAAGCGCCCGTTGATACGGTTGGGCCTGTAGCGGACTCTATCGAACGGCCCCCGGAACAAAAGAATCACTATATATGTCCTAATTCCTGGCCACTTTCAGTGTCCCTAGGGTGAACTACGTCACTCTTTCTTCCCGCACTACTCGCCAAAAATCCCAGAATTGCGTACGGAGCTTTTTTTTCCACACTGTCACTGTCTCTTTATTCGAAAAGGGCAACGACTGCTTACAGTCGATTACGGATTGATCATGGCTGAACTGTGTTTCCTAAGCCTAAGTATTTTATCGATAATGATGATTTTCCCCTTCTCTCTCATCTATTTGTTTTGATCGTCTTCTTTCTACCTGTACCTTGCCATACCATTGCACTTTCATGTCTACCTATCTCATTGTCTTTCCTTTTTTTTTATTTTTTTAAGGTCTCCACTTTTAGGGAGACGGAAGTATGTCTTCTTCCTTTTCGTCAGGTCAGTTCACCGTCGTCAATCTACTTAAACCTACTTATCGACACTAACAGCTAACAAACTAAATAAATATAACTATCACAAAACCATAATTCACCAATAGACGAAATTATGAACAAATAAGTAAAAGAATAAATAAATAAATAAATAACAGGAATAACAACACCTAAAAGCTGGATAACACTAACCTTAATCTATATTGCACAATTTATCTCTAACAAAAACATAGGTAGTTCATCATATTTTGCTACGTCCGTTTCGATTGATTGATCGTGAACGCGACCACATATTAAGACGAGACAGGTAAGTAGGACAGTGCGCGAAAGAGACAGACATCTGCCTCTGACTTGCTGCGAAATGTCAAACTGCCGGCACATGCAAAAATGCAATTGAAAATCGGTCGGGACAATGCGTATTTTTTGTGTTTCGTTCTTTTAATAATAAACCAGAAGGTTTATTAGAATTTTTCATTTCGGATGTCACCGCGGATGTGTAACCCTAACCATTATTCATTTATTTGTCTCATACCTGCACGGATGCACACAGGTAAAAGTTTGTTTATTTGTGGTGCTTTTTTTTTTTTTTTTTTTTTTTATTTTAACCTGTTGTATTTCATTTAGGGTTGTGCAGAGTGTGTGCCTTTTTGTGTGCAATTATGTTGCAGTGGAGGTGGCCCTTTCCTAGAGGATATCCTAGGAAATCCTCTCACCTCTAGTGATTGTGTTAAGCGGTTCTATGCCGTCAAGATGGGCTGCCGCAACAGATACCTATACCTAGTCCCGACATATCTAGTTGACGTTTTACAGAAACTATGAACCCAAACGTCCCCATTCCTATATGCTAGGTGTGCTTGGTTGAAAATGTTAACGAGAATTTGTTAAGCCCCTATGAAACGACATTTTTCTCTCATGTCTTCCCCATTTTTTTTTTACATTAAATCAGGCTAAAAGACAGCTGCGTGTAAAAGAGACTAAAGTGTAATAGAACAAATTTTCAAACGAATTTATTTTCAAATAATCTTGAAATGTCAAAAAAGAAAAAGAAAAAAAGCTGCCAACTGATATGTTTACGGTTGGGGTGCACGCACTCGCTCCATATCGGGATTTTTCGTTGTCGTTTCTCGTACTGGTCCTTTTTAATATAAAAGTCTTGCGACTAAAATTCTACTGCAAATAAAAGATGTTTGCAGTAGTTTTTTTGTTTATGAATTTATGAACTATGAACCCGGGACAAAAAGCAATCCAAAATTCTGTCTTAAATCCGGGACGTCCTGGGCAAACCGGGACGTCTGGCAACGCTATGCTCATATCTCGAAAACTCCATTTTCGATTTCGATAAAACTTTAAAAAGCAACATCGGCGGAAAAGGTGGGTTTGTGCATAAGTTCGAAAGAAAATAAATTGAAATTTCGTTCGACCCAGTCGTGCACTTTATTGTTTTTAACAATGGTGTGTGACGATATCTGCAAGCGTTTTCAAACATTCACACATTACGTTCGGTACGATCTTATCTAATTGTAAGCGACTAAACAGGGTTACACCTCAATAGTATCAGCAAAGAATCGGCTATTTTGTTAAAGAAACAGGGCCACAACTGACAATCCTTTCCAATTTGCATGTCCTTGGACTACTGATGATAACTTCGACGATATGTTATGGTCCTCGCCTACTTGCGCACGCCAGCTTATGCGAGGTTTTCCTCTAGGTACTGCGTTGACGCTTTTATAGAATCGAAGACGCCTCGGATCGAAGAGTGATGGATAATCATTAGACCAACTTTACGTCTCAAAAGAGGGGTCGTATTAATGGCCAACATTGTTAAAGGGCAACATTATCGAGTAATACAATTGCGATTTATTACGTGATAAGAACAAGTCACGTCAGTGAATATGAAGTCAACAGGAAAAGTGATTTTATTCAAAATAGAAAGAAACAATATATATACAACCTTTCCACTTGGAATAGCGTGCATAATTTTATTTTACTAACCAAGCTTATAAAATGGAGCTGCCAAATGGGCAATCACAATCACAAGTATTCATTGTTTAGAACTGATTTTGTAATTTTTAATTAACTTACATTTTCGTGAACAGCCTGTATAGTGCGCTTTTGAACCATTATCCCCAAAATAAAAAAAAAATAAAAAACTTCTTACAAATAATTTTTCTATGGAAACAGTTTAATGCCAAATTTCGGGGAAGAATAAGAGCAATTCATGTAGAGTTGCTCTAACAACACTATGCATCTCCAACCAAAATAAAGACAAACTACAATTTGTTGCTGCTATTTTTTTCTTACACACATCTCAAACCCGGCCCCAGATTAGATCTGCACCTCTAGTCAACTGAATCCATTATTTCTAAAATCTGTCTTTACTTGAAGTTTTAAATTCACAGTTCCCAGTTAAATCTCCATTGAAATCCCATCAGTAGGTATACTTCAATCTTGCCCTGAATCCATTTGAAAAAGCAAGATCCCCGAAATTGAATTGCACACTCCCAATCGGGCTACACCCTTAATGCAATCCAATAAAGAGAACCCAAATTCAATTTATTTTCTCTCAAACTTATGCACACACCCACATTTTCCGCTGAATGATTCCTCGCCTATAATACGTCTACCTCCGGCCATCACGACCCCCAACCCAAAGACGGCACAAAACAACAAACCAACATCGCACCGACAAAAAAAGGAGCATAACAAGAAAACCATTTATACCCGACCAAACCAGCAGAAACGAAGGATATTTTGAAATAATGAGCCTCATTCCGTATTCCAATCACATGAAGAAATCTCTTTCACATATCGAAATATATTTCGTTTTCGCAACGCAAACGGGCCAAAACGTTAAATGCCATCGCACATAAAATAACATTCCCAACAAAATAGAATTTCTTCTCGTCATCGTCGATGACGACTATACCATAACCCAACCTAAACCTCCTTCGATGGATGTGGATGGCGATGTGGATTAAATAAAAACAAAAAAAATCGAGAAAAAATCTAAATGGGATCAATGTCGTTGTACATATCAAATAGGTAGGTAGCACCGTACCTACCTACCTATCGGAATCCCAAAGTGCACTTTATTCTAAAACACAAAACGAAATGGATCTTCTGTACCAGGTTAGGGTCGGGGGGGATGTTGTTGGCGCCCGCCCACCCAAAAAGCAATTTACTACACAGAAAACTTTGCTTCGAAAATTCCAGCGATTCCTTTGGAAAATAGCAAAACGACACAGCAAAAGGTTCCTTCCTGTGCTCTGGCGTTCCCTCCCACTCCTGGCCATATCATAAAAATGCTGAAAAGTAGAAAAATGTAATTTATGAAAAGCAAAAGACAAACAAACACTCAAACACCCACCCAGTGTAATATAGTACACCCAAGTCTCGGGGAAAAACAACAGGAAAACTGTTTTTCTCGTTTTCTTGTGCCCGAAAATAAAGAAGCCGGGCGAAACTAGATAAAAACTTTTTTAAAATGTTAAAAGGAATATACGTGTACGGTACGCCCTTGCCCTACCCAGGACCCTACCCTACACAGAGACTGTGCGCGGCGGAATGGCATGGCACCTCGCGTATCTACAACCGGAATATCTTATTTTCGAAAGGAATTGAATGAATTTAAGCAACAACACCGTAATAGTGGCAGTAGATATATAGATATATGTACCTACCTACAGTGATGACAGACCCCGAAGAAGATTGCTTAAACCTACACCGTGCTCCAGAAAGAATGAACAAGCGGAAAAAAAAATACAAAATGTGTTTTTTTTGGGTATGTTTTTTTTGGGTATACATCGTGCCGTCCTTTGGGGCGATATTTTCGAGCTTAGATACATTGTACACCACCGGATATACATACACACTCCAGTGTTCCGACTTCGACTCTGTCGACCTATAAACTTTGCTCCGCCATACTCCATACAACGTCTCAGAAGTTGCAAAGTGGAACTCATCAAGATGTCGAAATGTGTGTAAGTACACGGGAAGATACACACAAAGCGTACATACGAACGAATACACCGTCGAGCAATTTCATCCTAATGGACATATCATTCCGCCTTCGCCTTGACTCTATATAAATACTCGTACAGAGCGCACAAAGTGGATATACACTTTGGGCGGGCGGAATGTCGGGTCATGCAATTACCTACTAATACATTGCTTAGGATAGGCGTGCGTATCTCGTACGGATATCTATGTGCTTCACATGAATTTCTAACGAAATTCCATTAGGTTTCCATTTGACTTGAGTGGCTGGTTTGTGTCATCGTCATCTTCATCGTCATTGCCATGCAAAGGATGTGCGGGGGAAAGCCATACCGCAGCAGAGCAGCCAAAGTGTATTGAAGGAGGTAAATTGGCGTTTACCCACTTATATCCGAAAATTGCCTACTTCCTTTCATCGACAGACGGCAGGCAGGACGCTAAGCCAGCTCCAACTCCAGATCTCTCTCTGTCTTTCTCACCCACCTATCAATTGAAGTTGATTGGTTTTTCGTCGTCGTCATCGTCATCGTCGTCGTCGTTGTTATCATGTATAGCTCTCGACCTTTGTGAGCTGGAGTGACTTGCCTTCGCCGCGCACAGTAAGACGAGGCGATATCATCGGATGCGAGATGGCAGATAAATTCTGAATAAAAATTACAATTTTACGCCTTAGTATAAGGAATATATATATATATATATATATAAAACGAAGGCGAGGATGTGCATACAAAGGACAAAGAGCTTGGCATAATTATTTGACACAATGATCGTGATTTGGATGGTAAAACGGCAAGTGGAACGACGAAATTAACATGGATTATAGTAATTGGATTGTTGTCTTGTGAAATTCCGCTACAATGAATGAATGGATGGGGGCGAAAGCACGAATCCCTACGCGACTCGGAGCCATTTCGGCATTGCCTGCGATTAAATTAGGCGAACTAGCGACACAGTGGACAGGAGACAGTCCAATGTAAGCTGGGTAATGAATGGACGTGCTATTGAATGCAGGGTAATGAGAGAGTGCGTTCCCAGAATTTAATTAAAATCTACGCGAACTAAGACAGCCATAATGCGTCCACTAGCATATTCGGCCTAGATAAGACTCTGGCCTTCTCGGTCAAGACTGCTTGTAAAATCCCTTTCGAAATAAGCTCTGTTTCTTTGCTTTATAACAAGCTACACTAAAATATGTTGCAATTTTTCTTATATTTCTCTCCCGGCCATCGCATTGCACCTGTGGGGTGGCAGTTAAGTGTAGGACCTCCGCTTATGGTTCAGCTTTTTTTTTAACCCTAGAGGACTAAGTTTACTGACCGCCCCTAATAAACTGATCATCGTCGATTTGCCTACTAAAAAATATATTTTTTAAAGCTTTGTGTCAATTTTATAGGTACTTTTCTTTCCTGAAACATTACAAATGTGTTGCCAAATGAATAACGAGATTTTTGCTAAATAAATGGTTGGTTTAAGTGACTGTATTCCCGTCTACTGACGAAGGAAAAACACAAATAGCGCATTGAGTGCCGTTTTGAGACCACAACTAATGGAACCTGAAGAAAAAGGTGGGGAAGGGAGTAAAGGGAGCTCAAAACCAGCATGTGGAATTGAAATGGATACTTTGGATGGCCGAAAGGTCATCATAAAAAGGGTGACCCAGTACACTGCATCTGGTTTTGGTTAGGGCCGGACACTCACAAAAAAAAAATGAAACACTGTTTCACTCTTGTCTGTGTCGGCGCAGCTACGGCAGCCTGGTTGCGTGAGTTCCTAAAGGCCAATGGCCCGTAGTAATTGCCTATAGTCTGGCGAAATCTACACGTGTTCTGGCTAAGATGTTGTTTGTTTTGGCTTCATATTAGGCTGGCCAGATCTTCCTTGAAATGACACAGTTCGTCAGGTTCCTCCATCTAGTTACGGCCCATGTGGTGAAGTGCAGGAGGATTTCTCTCTTTACGTATCCCAGCGGAGGGAAAACATCCTCCGCACGAGACACGCACAGAGCAGTTAATTAAATACTTCAAAGTTGATTGCTAAACAGTGTTTAAGGGATTACTTACTTACTTAAGGTGGCGCTACAGTCCGGGGTGGACCTGGGCCTCAACAAATACGCCTCTCCAGTTAGCGCGATCTTTGGCTAACTGCCTCCAGTTGCGCACTCCAAGTTGGTTGAGGTCCCCTTCCACTTCAGCGCGCCACCTAAGGCGAGGTCTTCATCTACTGCGTTGTCCCTCCGGGTTGGAATCGAAGACTCTTCGGGCCGGAGCGTTGGTGTCCATTCGCTCTACATGTCCTAACCATCTTAGACGACTAATGCGTACTTTTCTGACCAGGTCGATGTCGCTGTACAGCTCGTAGAGTTCGCTGTTAAATCTTCTCCTCCAAAGCCCGTCAACGCAAACGGGACCAAAAATCACTCGAAGAATTTTGCGTTCGAAACGACCATGGAGATCTTCATCCGCCTTTGATAGCGCCCATGCTTCCGCACCATAAAGCAGGACTGGGATGATGAGGGTCTTATACAGAGTTTCCTTAGTATTTCTCTTAGGCCAAAGAAACAGCGGTTGGCAAGTGTGATTCTTCGTTTGATTTCTAATGTGATGTCGTTATCAGAGTTTATAGCGGAGCCGAGGTAGACAAAGTCCCTAACTACCTCAAAGTTATAGCTGTCTATCGTGACGATCTGCCCGATTCGTCGATGTCGTGTGTCCCTTCTTGTTGACAGCATATATTTTGTTTTACCCTCATTCACCACTAAACCCATTTTTGCCGCTTCTGTACCTACTAATACTAGCAAACGCTCCAGTAACAGCTCGCTGTGTTGTGCTAACAATGTCAATGTCGTCAGCGTATGCATGTAGTTGCACAGACTTATGGAAAATTGTGCCTCTGGTGTTGGCTTGTGAGTTTCGCACAATCTTCTCAAGAATGATGTTGAAGAAGTCACATGACAGCGCATCACCTTGTCTAAATCCTTTTTTGACATCAAAGGTCTCGGTGAGATTGTTTCCGACCTTTACGGAGCAGCGAGCGTTCTCCATCGTCATTCTGCACAATCTGACAAGTTTGGCAGGGATGCCAAAACTAGACATGGCTCTGTATAGCTCGTCTCTATAAACGCTGTCATATGCGGCCTTAAAATCGATAAAAAGATGGTGAGTATCGATCTGGTATTCTTGGGTTTTTTCCAGGATCTGCCGTAGTGTGAATATTTGATCGGTCGTGGACTTACCGGGCCTAAAACCGCACTGATAGGGACCTATCAGATCGTTGACGAATGGTTTCAGGCGTTCACACAATACAGCAGACATGATCTTATACGCAGTGTTCAGGAGACTGATGCCTCTGTAGTTGGCGCAGTTTAGAGGGTCTCCTTTCTTGTGGATCGGGAAAACAATGCTGAGGTTCCATTCATCAGGCATACTTTCCTCTAACCAAATCTTGGAGATGAGTTGGTGTATGCACTCTACCAAGTCATCTCCGGCTGCCTTGAAGAGCTCGGCAGGTAAGCCGTCTGGACCAGCAGCCTTGTTGGATTTAAGCTTAGATATTGCTATCCTCACTTCATTTTGGTCAGGTGGACGGAAATCTTGGCTGTCATCGTCCAGGTTGAATGGTTCGTTCTGCCTAACAGCGGAATTTGTGTCGTCTTCGCCGTTTAACAGTCTGCAGAAATGGTTTTTCCATGTCCTCAGCACCGACTGTGACTCTAATACAAGGTTTCCTTGTTCGTCTCTACAGGTCTCCGTTCGGGCCTTGTTGACATGACACGTTCTTTTTACCTTTTGGTAAAACTTCCGAACATTGTTCCTGGAGTAACACGTCTCTATATCCTCGATCGCGCGCTTCTCATGCTCTCTTTTTTTTCTCCGGAGAAGCCGATGTTCTTCCCTCCTTTTTTGCTCGTAGAGCTGACGAGCTGCTCTCGTCCTTCTATGCAGCGACGCTTCGTATGCACTTTGTTTTGCTGCACGTGCTTGCCGGCACTCTTCGTCAAACCAGGGGTTTCGAGGGGGTGGGCTGGTGAAACCGAGCACATCAGTTGCGGCGGTTTTGATGGCTTCTTGGCATCGGCGCCACTGGTCTTCGGCACTTGATGCTGGCAGTATAGGACTTCTCAAGAGGTTGAGGGATACGCGATCGGCAAAGGTTCTGGCGGTTTGTTGCGTTTGTAGCCGTCCAACGTTAAATCTCCTCACAGTATTTTCTCGCTGTTGTGGCGTCTGGGATATCCGCATCCGTACCTTGGCTACAACAAAGTAGTGGTCCGAGTCTATGTTGGCCGCTCGGAAAGTTCGGACATCTAGAATACTGGAGGAGTGCCTTGCGTCGATCGCAACGTGATCAATTTGGTTGACGGTTTGATGATCAGGTGACCGCCATGTTCCTTTGTGTATATTGAGGTGAGGAAACCGTGAGCTAGCTATGGTAACATTACGTCCCGCAGCAAAATCAATCAGCCTAAGTCCGTTTCCAGACGTGGTGTCGTGTAGGCTGTGTTTTCCGATTGTGCTACCAAAGATGTCCTCCTTTCCTATTTTGGCGTTAAAATCACCCAAGACGATTTTAACGTCATGCTTAGGACATTGCTCATATGTTTTGTCGAGGAGCTCGTAGAAACACTCTTTGGTAGCATCGTCTTTATCTTCTGTGGGGGCGTGAGCGCATATCAGGCTGATGTTGGCGAATTTAGCCTTGATGCGGATAGTTGTAAGGCGTTCACTAACGTGTCGAAAGCTAAAGACTTCTTGCCTAAGTCTGCCGCTTACAACAAATCCGCATCCAAATAGACGCTGCTTTTGTTCTCTGTAGCAGTCACCGTAGTAAATGTCACAGTTTTTCATCCTCCTTTTGCCCGGCCCATCCCACCGCACTTCCTGGTGATACCTGCTTTGTAGCAGTCTAGGGCCTCCGCTAGTTGTTCGGCTGCACGCGGTCTGTTCAGAGTTCGAACATTCCACGTGCAGATCCGAACGTCATTGTCCTTTTTTCGTTTTGCAGGGTCGTCAACAGTGAATCCGTCCTTATCCGAGGCTTTTGGTTGCTTCGCAACAGTGCTTTTTTTCCGTGGTAGGGTAGTTAACCCCACGCACAACCCCCAATCTGGAGGACCAGGCCCTTTCTGTAACCCCTTGGGCAAAAGGAGCCGGAATATTCCGGAGTCAGTAACCCGCTGCGGGGATGTGAGAGCTGCCGTTGACCCATTAAGGGCTCTTCCGCCACCATCTCTATTTCAACACCCTGACTAGTGCTGAAAAATCCTCAATGACCTCAGCTCCAAATACGTCGAAGTAGCTCATTGAGGTATCTGCCATGTTGACTGTTGACGCCACCGTTGATTCAACCATGTGAATTCATCCGCCGTACGTCCTCTTTCTAAGGGGCTCATGTAAGACCTCTGAGACTCGATCAGGCAGTCATTCCGACAGAGCATTATAGTGTTGCTATTTTCTTCGTGTTCAACACTCGCGCTTATAAGTTTAGCAAGTCATGCCCGGAAGGACAAGACCAGTACCCGGTGGCTACCACGCGGAGGTAAAATAAGCACAATTGATGTGTATGAACAGTTACAACGCCTGGGCATCGCCAAGTTGACGCCAATCAGTGCCTACCCTATTCATACAACATCCAACCACCAATTATATAAACTGCAGGTAAAAATATAATACTTTCATCCTAAATTGAATACTTCTTTTGCGTTTTATAAACCCATTGAATATTAAAATATAGGTAATCCAAAAATTATATTATCTATAGGTAATCTTATAATACTTCTTTATTTTAACACCGAAACTATTTTATTTCAATGCTAATTTTTATTGGTTTTAAATAATATTACAATGCATGTAGAAAATTGTCAAGCGTAGGGAGAAATTCCCGTGGTGTATTATCCCCTTTAAAAATAATCCCATAGGGTGCCGCTGTGCTTCCTTAAGTAGGTATATTATTCTAGACTTTCACTTGTTTGTATTTTTGAAACATTTTTTTTTGAACTGGGTTTACTTTGGTTCAGATCCTGTATTAAAAACAAATACAAATGTATTGATGTTGATGGCTTTAACAAGTTTATACTAAAATGTAATCAGAGTAGATGTTATACAGGTCAACTATAACTTAATTGTAATAAGCTCTTAATTGAGATTATGATTTTAATATAGACCGGGTTAGATTTTAGAACAATAATACTGAATTTTTTTGTATTGCATTTAAAAAAAATTATAATTCCGTCAGTAGTTAACTTTATTATTCATGCTGCATCACTATCACTCATTAGATGGCGCAAACGACAGCTGCTATCGGGGTTGCCATTTTTCCTTCTTCTTAAATTACCAACCGACCCACCTGGTCGCAAAATCATTAGAATTAAATTATATTGAGAGCAACGAAATATATACCTATAGAAATAAAGTGACTACGATTTTAATCCTTAGAGATTAAAGTCCAGAAAATTCGTATTAAAATGAGCATTTTAATGGAATAAATATTAAATTTGAATATAAAAATATATTACAGAAAAAGTTTAATAAATTGAAAACTAATTTTCCTTGTATTGCATAGACCTGTAACCCTGCGGAGGTATTAAAAACACCCCCATATTTTTGACCGTGTATCCACAACTCTCAACTAACTCCCTAAACGACTCGGTGCTCCAATAAACCCATCGTCACAACTTAAAACAATTTGGAATCAAACAATTCATGCCCGAACCCAACACCCATGAACTCGAAACAAAATTCAACACTTGCGTTCTAATTTACTGCGATGCATTTAACCCCCAAGCATTAAACGAAAGAAATATGATTTTTGTCTGGCACTCAGGGCAATTCACTTCGAGCACCCTCCTCCCTCTAGATGTACCCCTTTTCAGTATCAATTTCCTCAATTAAGATCCATGGAAATTTAAACAAAAATTACTCAAGCCAGTGCGACGGCGACCGAAAAAAAAAAAAAACAAAAAAAAAACCCTCTCAGTCCTCTTGAGATGCCGTTGTATTCAGATAAAAGTTCACTTTCAATTTTCTATGCCCAGGCGAACGCAGTATTATTTTTCCAAGACCATTTTAATACCTATAGCTGGTTCAATGAACCTCAAAGGCGCTGATACCATATCGCCTCGGATTTCGTTTCCAATGTTGCTTATCCTTTCCGAGAATAGAATGAATGCGGAGTGTACCGCACCAGTTACACAGCACGACAGCATTAGTTATGGTCATTATATTTTCATCATTTTATGGCGTATCCTTTCACTTTCCGAGGACGAAGGTCGCGTCACAGTCCTTTGGCACGATGGGAAATATGAAAAATTTGTGTGCTGACCTATTTAGTTTTTAATGAGTGCAATTTGCCGAAGGCCAACGGAGATTCTCAAGAGAAAGGGTTGCACAGATACTGTTCTAATAAAAAAGTGCAACCTTCGATTTGCGCCATCGGAATGTGTTCCCGCGTACATCCTGTCATAGTCTCATAATTCATATGATCGCAATCGAAGGTCGCAATCGGTGTACACAATCGATACACATAAAAATGTATTCCTTTGTTGATGGCATTTCAAGGATGGCGAGGGTAGCAGTTGTTCGCTTTCTGTTTTTTTTTTTCTTTCTTTTTTTTTTGTCCGCCATCACGAAGCAGTGAAATAGTTAAATATGGCTGCTAGGCATGAGGAAAATGGAAACAATCACATTAGGAAGGAGAGTCATGATTTCCCCAAACAATTTCGCTGTTTGTTTTGGAATACAGCACGGGCGCGGGCTGGGGCACGTTTAAGTGCGGGTGTCTATACCCGAAAGTCGAAAGGCAAAACTTAATAAATTACCAAACTAAATTAACAAAGAACGAGAGCCGAAAAAAAAAAACACACTTTCTATATATAGTTCGGTGGCATACTCACTGTATACAGCTAAACACGTTTCAGTTGAAAGGTATTCCTCGACTACTTGCCTGGGGGGAGGGCCAAGTAATTAAGGACGCGCACTAAACATGTGGGGAGACGAAGCCGACAACGTAATCGGTTCCCCAAAGATTCACAGATTCGGAAAGGCGGAAGTTTTGCTCGTCGTTTTTTGGGGGTAGGTGGCAGCAGCGGTGGTGCGAGCCCCATCAAAACTTAAATGTCGCTTGGAATAGAATGCTATTACAGCTGCCTGATGGTGGTGCTGATGCTGCTGCTATATGGGGCTCTCGGGTGCGTATCAATTTTATTGGTGCCATTTATCTCTGCCTTCCTTCCGAGACTGGTCCCGCACAAATATATGAACATATGGTGTATATTATGCTGTGCCTTTGTATGCTATAGAGGATTTCTATAAAATAAACCACGACACACATTCCCTATAATCTTGGGGATATCACAGAAAAACAGGAAAGAAAAAGAGCCAAAAATCCAAGACGAATCCCCAAAAGATGTTTTCCAATGGAACACTCTTCATGTGCGTATGTAGGTTCACCTATACGCTGAAGGAGGTTGCTGCTAATCTCCGAATGTTAAGTCCTATTTTGAGCCTTGGTGGGAAAAGGCTATTTCGGTTGGAATGGCATCGTGTGTGCGTTGTTTGGTATTAATCTGGGGATATATCGTTGCGTGTGTGTGCATAGCTGCTGCTAGGCCGAATAGGAATTAGATGAACTATTTTTGTGAAAGTTTGATACGACTTTAGGAATGTAATTGGAAGTTTTCGGGGTTTCGAAGGATTGAAGGATTGCGAGATGCGAAGTTTGTTTGATTAAACGCGATATGGGGCTGTCGGTGATTACATATTTTGTGCGGGCTTGTGGAATTTTGTAATTAGATTTTTGGGGCGGCTTTTGCAACTGAAATTAATTTCTCTGGTTCTCTTCAAGTTCAAGCCACCGCAACGATTTCTCTTAAATGATGTACGCACAGAAATGATTGAGGCATCAGTGATGTGACCTGTTAGGCATACGCATACGGCATACCCATGGGGAATATTGAGCAGCTCAGGATGATTTATAAATGTGACACTGTGCATCCATCTAGCTCGTAAAAGTTATCCTGGTACAGATGAGTATTACGCCGAGAGTTTGTAATCGGTATGTCCTCGAAGTCACCTACACTGGAGTTCATAGCTTAGTGACTGCGTTGATATATTTCTTAGATTTATGTTTAGGTGGTAGGCGCTGCGGCTTAGTGGTGATCGTGTAGGATTACTAAGCGAGGGGTCCGAAGTTCGATCACCTTAGTTTTGTTTATGCAGTGCTCTGGCGAACATCTGACAAACAGCCGAGAGAATAACTGTCATGAAAAAGTATCTTAAGTAGCCGTTTGGATTCGGCATAAAATTGTAGGTCCCTCCATTCGTGCCAAAAATGACAAAACTCACGCAAACCGAATGATAAGGCATAGGTTCCCTTACGAACCTATTAATTTTGTATGTATAGCGAGTACTCCAATAAATTGTAAATACAGGGTGGGCCAGATACAAGCTTCTTTTTAAAAGTGCAATAAAATGAACAAAATCATTTTTTTCCATGTACATATTATGGCTTTATTATTAAGAGCAAACATTTCCCTTAATTATGGAACACAACGTCATTCAAGTGGGTGGCTTCGCAGTAGCGCGTTCTGTCGCTCCAATTTTCCAAGACATTATCGATGGTTTCGGGCTTTGGCCTTAAGTGCTTGAATCGTTTCCGAATTGATAGCACAACATCAGTCCTTCACGGTTCCCCACAAAAGAAAAGTCCAAAGTGTTCAAATCGCAGCTCCGAAGCGGCCAATTGACATCGCCAAGACGGCTGATAACACGATTTGGAAATTTGGTGCGCAAAAATTTGTTTGTGGCATAAGCTGTGTGGCATGTCGCGGTAACCAGAGGTCGTCCAACGTCCAAGCCTATGCCTTAAATTTCAGTAAAAAAAAGTCGGTTAACATGGCTCTGTGACACTTATTGTTGACCGAGACGTTGTTCCCAGCCTCATTTTCGAAGAAAAATGGTTCAATGATGCCACCACTCCACAATCCGCACCAAACTGTCACTCTCTGTGGATGCATTGGCTTCTCGAAAATAACGTGCGGGTTTTTCGTTCCCCAGATGTGACAATCTTGTTTGTTAACGTAGCCGCCGAGATAGAAATGCGCACTCGTCAGAAAAGATTATTTTCAAAAAACCCACTGTTTGGGCTACACAGCACTTACCTCGAAAATAAGTTTTCAATATTTCCTAACATTGTTCAAGCGTAAGGTGACTTATTTCGTTCCGCGGAGGTATGATACTGACTTTCTGTCAAGATTTCGAGAGGGAAGCAGCTGTCTGTGTCCAAATTACCTGTGATTTAAAAAGAAACCACTAGATGGCCCACCCTTTACAGTTAAATACATTCATACGCACAGGTGTCGCTGTAATAAAGGATGGACCTAAATATGTGCCTCAGCCAAAAGTGGCTTCTTCTACTGCGATGTCCCCCTTGTTTGGAGTGGAAGACTCTAATTTTAATCTTTTTAAAATGACAGAATTCCAGTTTTCTTCCCGCTCCTTGTAGCTGCTGTCCTCAATATCTTTCTCTTTTTCGTTACAAATAGCAGAGGTTACCTTCATCCGCTTTCGCTAATGTCCATTAATCTGCGCCTTATAAATGCCACTGGCACGATAATGGTCTTAGAGTAAGATCTCTTTCAAGGCATTTTTTGAAAGCATCTTACCAGTCACTTGTCTTCCTTGACATGCTCAATTCTTCGCTTGATTTTAATTTTAAATTTGTTAATTTATTTATTTCATCTACAATAGTGATTATGATTAAATATGAGTATAAAAGTTTAAAAAGAAAATTAATTAATATGTAGGTACTGTTTGTAGATTATGTATGATTTCTGATGTGCTGTAATTTTCAGGGTATATAGCACAGGGAAGGTGGATAAAGTCCCTTACCTACTATACAGCGAGGGTATATAGCTTTTATGACTTTTGGTTCTGTTTGTCGACTTTGTGTGTCAACTCTTGTTGATAGTATAAACTTGTAGGTTTTCTCTAAATCTTTTTCTAATTTTTCAAATGAACCAGTGACAGTTTGGCGAGCTCTGTCAACATCATCCGATCAAAATATGAAAGGTAGATATTCCACAGACTTGGTCAACATTTTGACCCTGACATTGGATTTGGCTTGCGGCGGGTTTCCACTTGTTTCCCAAAATGATGTCAACATTTTAATGATGTCTGAGTCCGTTTTTGACATGTCAAAAACCTAGGAATGGTTCTCTTCGAACTTAATAGAATAGTAAGCTACCTCCACCTTCATTATGCACAATCTGACGAGCTTCGGATGGATGGGAAAATTAAACGCGGCTCAATATTACTTGCCAATATAAATGGGAGCTTGGGATATTTAAAAGACAGAAAGTGTGCCCACGTCGATGACAATTGACTGAGGGTTTGATGATCCGGTGACTGACTGTCTCTCTATAAATAATGAGCAAGGAAAACTTTGGGCTATAGTTACAACAACACCGCAAAGGTAATAAGCCTAAGGCCCATTACGTCGTGTCGGTTTTGTCTTCCAATTATACATATAGTACCAACAATATTTTCCTTGCCCTTAAATTACTAAGGGCGAATTTTATACATTTAACATAAATTGAGGGAAAAAATGAGCAATTGCTCATAAATGGTTTGACAAGTAACTCCCCGAAACAATATTTAGTAGTACTATCAGACAAATGGTTGCGAATGGGTTTACAGCTTAATCTTCCTATTTATGTAGTCGTTAAAGACTTCCTCTAGATTTTGTAATCTCAATTTGTTTGTTCTTTGCTGTAACATAAAAAAATTCAGATCGTAACTTAATTCGCCAGGAATTCACATATAAACTTGCCGGCGAATAAATAGCATCTTCTTTCGGAGAACTCAAGGTTAACGATTTGCGAAGAGCTTGCATTAAAATGGGTCTATTTGTCTGTCTGTTAGCCTAAAAAAGAATAATATTTCAGTGGAAATAAGTTCAAAAAATGTTCTCCAATTTTTCAAAATTGTTTACATGGTGCAATACATCGTAACGCATTATCTTCCCCATTTTAAAAACCTTTCCAGCAGTCCATCGGCTCCATATTATTGGTTTTATTTTTAGATTTGTACTCCTTTCACTTCAAAGGTCATCAGCATCGCAATCTGTGAAAAAATTTCATGAAAATTTGCAACACTCACTATGTGCAGCCTCCTGCATTCGACGTAGAACTTTCTACAATATTTACTAGGCTGCGAATAGACTCAAGAAAGTATCGTTCGCAGTCGGTAGTCTAAACTTTATTTTGCGTACAATTTAAGGGAGTCGTCTTATGGATGCGAGACTACCTTTCAAAGAATATTAGTTGTGGAATAATGATATAAGAAAGCAGCAAAAAAGTATAGATAATGTCAGAGTGAAAAGACGTACTGCCTTTCTCGTCCAGTAAAATTGAGTCAATACTATTATATCCATAACATACAAATCTTTTTGATGTGCGCGAAATTTAGCGAATTGTTTTCCGCGAGGTTTTGCTGAAGTAATAATAATAACAGTGTGTTATAACGAAACAAAAACTTAATTTCATTTTGCAAAAATCACCGCTCTTACAATTTCGTTTAATTTTGCTTATGTACATCAATTCTCTCCGTAAACATGTACACTAACGCAAACTCGAATGTGCCCGCTCTCGCGCCAAATACTCGCTCCAAAGCTGCAATAGATGCAAAAGCAACAGCTTCCAAATCTACAACACCAAAACATACATCAGCTCCAAACTCTAAGAGTACGCCAAACGGCACACCAAAAACAATTAATCTCACGCAGCTGGAAGAACGCTTAAAGTTACACGCCGAAGCAACAACAAACCGACTTTTATATGAAATAAATAACTTGCGCAGTGACCTCAGCAACCAAATTGTACGTATCGAACAAAACTGGTCCACATATATACAAAAAGTCGATCAGTCTATCAATGATTTGCAGTTACGTATGGAGAAAATTGAATTGCAGCACTCAAATGAATTAAGCAAACATAGTGATGATGAATTAGCCGACCTGAAGAGAAGATGTGATTCGCTTGAGAAAAGAGAGCTCGTTGCTGACGCTGTTCTCTTTGGTGTGCCGCAGCTGCATGAAGAAAACTTATCGACGGTTTTTGATCGCTTGTGTCAAACCATCCAATGTGACCCACCACCGAATCTGAAAGCTATTTTTCGGTCTGTTAAACGAAACAGTATGAACGACCGCAAAGGAAATAATAGCAACGATCCGCCCATAATTGTTAAATTCCGAACACCAAAGGATAGGAACATAGTACTGAAATTGATAGCGGAACATCGCTTCAAAGAAAAAAAGCAGCTTTGTCTTCGTGACGTTGGACTGGATTCTGGTGAAAACATTTATCTGAATGAAAGTCTAACAAACAGGAATCGAATTCTTCTTCAAAAAGCTTCCCGTATGAAACGGACTGGAAGGCTTTTTTCTGTCTCCACAAGATCTGGATCTGTCATCGTCAAAGAATATAAAAACGGAAGGAAGATTACCATAAACAACGAAGAAGCACTCGATCTTATTGCCGAGAGATGTGGAACAGTAGCAGCAGTAAATAATGGCAACTATCGTGCAGCAGAAATGCAGTAGTAGGATAAATTCAGTAGATTTATTTTTCTTATTATTATTTATTTTTTACTTATCTTTATTATTTATATGTTCTAGTTCCCTCACCCAATCCAAATCTTTCCTTTCTTTTAAGTGTATTCCATTATTTAATAACCTTATTTTCAATTGTGAGTTTTTATGTTTTTATTTGATGATGTGTTGTTCGTCACTTGTTTCTATGTTCAGTCAACTTTTTAGATATGATAAATAACCTTTCATCATGGGGTAATTGCATCGATGAATCGAAAATCTTACTTAATATTCTTTGTAAGCAAAAGAAAGGTATAAATATGTGTCTCTTAAATACACAAAGTGTAGTTAACAAAATTGATGATTTGCGACTCTTGTTTGATGATAGCATGGTGGATATTATCTGTATTACGGAAACTTGGCTAAAACCGGATATGAAGGATAAATTGCTTAGGATTGACGACTTTCGATTAAAACGCGCTGATAGATACAACAAAGTTGGAGGGGGATGTGCAATTTATGTTAAAAAAGGTTATAAGTTTTATGTTGTTAAAGAATCAACACCTGCCGATTTAGTACAATATATATTTGTTGAGATAATTGGTGGTGATGACAAACTATTAATCGGATGCTTATACATGGCCCCCGACATTGCTAATTACGTTCTCATAAGAGACATACTAGAGGAGTTAGCTCCGTTGTACGACAAAATAGTACTTTGTGGGGATTTTAACCTAAATATTTTGCAAAACAAAAACAAACGTTTTAAAGATATGGTAGAGTTGTTTAATTTAAGTTTCGCAAACTGCACTAATCCCACACATTTCATGCCCAATAAGGAACCGTCTTTATTAGATATGTTTCTGGTATCGAACCCAGGATTAATTCTGCACTATGACCAACTACCTGCACCAGCTTTTTCTCATCATGACCTACTTTTCTTAACTTTTAAGTTTTCTGCATCATGCGAGACTGAAACAATTAGAAAATTCCATAATTTTTCTAAAATAAATATAGAAGCCCTATTCAACGATTGTAGAAGCTTAAATTGGCTTCCAGTCTACACAACGAATAATGTTAATAATCAGACTAAGTGTTTACAGATGAACATTCAACATTTTTTAATAAGCATGTTCCTATAAAAATAAAAAAGACTAAAAAAGCAACATTCCCATGGTTTACAACAGAAGTAAGCGAGAAAATAAAAGTACGTAATCTTTTATATACAAGATGGAGGAGATACAAATGCCCAATTATTTATAAAGAATTTAAGGCAGCGCGTAATGTCGTAACCTCCCTTATCCGCAGAAACAAGCAGACATTCTTCACTTACAAATTTTGCGCTAGTAGTTCAAGTTCAGAATTTTGGAAAAATGTTCGACAGTGCGGACTTAGGTCAACAAAAAACTCGTTACCTCATAATACTGACCTTGACGAGCTTAATAAAAGATTCATCAAATCCGTCCCGAATACAGGACATTCACCTAGATTTTCTCCCATCGGCAGTTTTGTAGGAGAAACTTTCTCACTTTCTGCCACAGATGAAATAAATGTCGGCTTGGAAATTTTAAAGATAAAATCTAAGGCAGTGGGTGCGGATAATATTCATCCTGAATTTATAAAAATTCTTCTTCCTGTCCTATTAAACCAAATAACACACATTTTCAATACGATCATAATGACCTCACAAGTTCCCGATGACTGGAAGATTGCAAAAATAATTCCTCTGCCTAAATCCTCTACCTCAACAAATTCGGAGTACCGTCCAATAGCTATACTTCCTTTTTTGAGTAAAGTTTTTGAAAAGATAGTGAGCATTCAAATTAAACATTACTTAAACAATAACAAGTTAATCACAAAATACCAATCGGGTTTTCGTTCCAAACACAACTGCACCACAGCTCTATTAAAAGTAAGTGAAGATATACGTGCTGGATTGGACAGTAATATGTTGGGTTTAATCGTGTTCCTTGACTTCTCCAAAGCTTTTGATTCTGTAAACCATAGTATCCTACTTAAGAAGTTAGAAACTAATTTTTCATTTGATCGTTCTTTATGTACTCTTATGTTATCGTATCTGTCTAATAGGTATCAGTACATTGTAAATGAAAATAAATGTTCGTCCCGACTTTTAGTTCCCTTAGGTGTGCCACAAGGTTCCGTTCTTGGACCACTATTATTTACATGTTTTATAAATGATATATCAGAGAGTCTTAGTAATTGTAAACACCATATTTATGCTGACGATTGTTAAACTACAATAACTACACAACAATATTAGTTTTTATAAACGACGCGGTCGCGATCGCGATTTCGGGAAGATGCCCTTGTCGGTCAGACGCATAAAGAGAACTTAACTCAATATCACTGACCCATCCACCGAGCTGCGTTTGCAGTCCTGCACTAACACTAACCAATAGACAGGAGGGATTTCCCTGTCTATATTCATTGGATTTGTCTTTGTATTTGTAATGAAGTGTTGCCGCTTTACATTCGGCCATCCGACAATACACTGTCCTCAGTGCTGCTTCCTAAAAACATTCAAATTTGTTTTTAAATAAGTAAGCACACAGCCTCACATTATGTACTACAACAATTACCTCAGTATTGCAATAAACGACTTAAAAAAGGGGTCAATCCTATCCTACTCCTTATTATATGAATTGGCATTGCCCGATAAATAAACTTTTTTCTATTTCACGCAGATATTTATATTAGTTTACTTATTCACACAGCTAAGTTCCGCTTACACAAAGTCGGAAGTTCGTTTTTATGCACACAGCTCTACGCTGCGCATACACACAGAAATATTTAACAATTTTATGTTATTCAATGTTCTTCACACAGCTTATTTATTGCGCTGACGATGATTGCAAGTTATTCACACAGCTATATGGAATGTTAATGTGTTAAAATTCCAACAATCGAAGATTTGTAATCATTACAAATTTCTTTTACTCACGCCTTATTATTTTTAAATGGTATATAATGCCATATGTTGCATATTCTCTTACCTTAAACCTTTCGTGTTTTTTTTTTTAAGCTTAATAATCAACAAATTTTTTTTTCAACGTAACGTTTAAACTTCATATTTATTTATTTTAAGAAAACTGAAAAAGTTAAGAGAACAAATGAAAGAATTTTTTTTTTATGTTTGTTTGTACAAGTGTTAACAAAATTATAATAAAATTAATTAAGGTCCAGTGTTGTCATCATCGTCGGTGTCGTCTAACTTTTCCCAATCAAAATCTTCAAGACGTCCGAACGGCTTCATGTGGTCCGCTGAGTGAACTGACGAATAAGGTTTTTGAGAATTTTGTAACTCCTGTGAATCTCCAATTATGTATCGATCATTTTGCAAAATTTTCTTCACCTCAAAAGGACCCTTGTATCTTGGAAGTAGTTTTTTTGACTGACCAGTTGACCCATGTTCAGCGCGGATAAGAACAATGTCGCCTTCGCGGTAGGTCATTGGTTTGCGATGATTTTCGTTGAACTTGACAGCTTGAGCACATTGTCGCGTTGTCATCCTTTGACTGGCCCTTTCACGAAGTTCGGATAGAGGAATATTATCCTCATCATCGGTGTCATCTTCTTGCAAGGCTATGCTCAAATGATTTGTTAATGTATTTCTGGGTTTGAATGAGAAAAGTAACTCCTGTGGCGTCTGATTTGTTATTTGATGCTTAAGACTGTTCATTCCCCATTGAATGGCCGGAACATGATTCTCCCAGTCTCTACCGTCTGTTCGGCTAGTCATAGACGAAAGAGAAGCTCCAACTGTTCGAAAATAGCGCTCAATTTGGCCATTAGCACGAGGGGTTCGAACAGCGTTGAGAATGTGTCGAATTGAATTTTGGGCACAATATTCCTTAAAAGTTTTCGACGTAAAAGCCGTCCCACGATCGCTAATGATTTCCACCGGAGATCCGAAGAATTGTGAGAGCTCGCTAAGTGATCGGATAACAGAATTTGTGTTCGTAGATTTTACGGGACGAAGAACGAGAAATTTGGTGAAACTGTCAATGATACCTAATATGTACAAATTGCCTTTCATACTTTTGGGAAATGGTCCTAAATGGTCTATATGTATTGTATAAAACGGGATGGGAGTTTTTTGAATTGGATGAATATGGAACCTGGTTTCATCTTTGCCGCGTTTGTTATATAGGCAGGGAATGCAACTATTTAAATATTTGTTCACAACAGATCTCATTTTTGGAAACCAGTACCTTCTCTTTATCTGCTCTAAAGTTCTTTCTAATCCGCAATGACCAATGTCGTCATGAGAGGATTTAACTATTCTCCACCTCACTCCTTTTGGTACCGCAAACTTTAGTCCGTCTGGGGTTTTCTTGAAAACACGCCCTGATTGGAGAGCATATTCTTTTTCCATATGTTTGCGATTTGATTTCGAACTACTTAATATATTCATAACTTCCTGTAGATGGGGATCACTTCGTTGAAGGATGGCTATCCAATCGTTTCCATGTGCCTCAATTAGGCGAATTTCCAATCCTGCTTCTTCCATCTCCGTTGATTTTTCTACGGGATTCCGGCTTAAGGCGTCCGCATGTTGCATTTGTGTATTACTTCTATATTCCAGTTTGAAATCAAAGTGCTGTATTTTAAGCCACCATCTCGCAATTCTAGGAACTAGATCTCTTTTATCTTGGGTTTGTTTCAGGCTGTTACAATCTGTAAAGATTTTAAAAGGTTTACCTAACAAGTAGTACTTAAATCGTTCTAGGCTCTCGACCACAGCTAATGCCTCCAGTTCGTAGCTGTGAAATTTACGTTCTGAGGCAGTTGTAGCTCGACTGAAGAAAGCAACTGCTCGTTTCGTCTCAAATTCATCCACCTGAATGAGCACACCCGCAAGTCCTAGAGCACATGCATCCGTATGTAGCTCGTGGTTCATTTTAGGATCATATACAGCTAAGGTTGGACTATTGCACAATTTTTCCTTCAACAAATCGAACGCTTTTTGTTGATCCCTATCCCATTTAAAAGGAATTCCCTTTTTTAATAACTGGTTTAAAGGGACAGCTAGCCTAGCGTAATTTGGCACGAAACGTCTAAAGTATCCCGAAAGCCCGAGAAATTGCTTTACCTGCCTACAATCAGTAGGAGTGGGAAAGGATTTGACCGCATCAATTTTAATATGGCCTGGTTTTATACCATCAGCGCCAATTTCGTGCCCAAGATAGATTATCGTATCTGAAAAAAACTTACATTTTTTTATGTTTAGCGTCAGATTAAATTCGGAAAGCACTTTTAAAAGTTCTTCAAGTAGATTTAAGAGTGGAACTAGACCATCAGCAAAAATTACTATATCGTCCATATATATCAAAATATTTTTTGAGTTCACACGTCGTACAACTAAGCTCATGAGTCTTAAGAATATGAAAGGGGCATTCGTAAGACCAAACGGAACGCGGTTAAATTCGTACTGTCCTTGCGGTGTAATGAAGGCAGTAATGTGTCTTGAGTTTTCGTCGACTGGGATCTGGTAATACCCGCTCATTAAATCTAAAATTATAAACACATGTGCATTTTTCATTGAATTCAATTGTTCCTCAATGTTGGGGGTAGGAAAATTTTCGCGGACTGTATTACTGTTCAATTGTCTGTAATCGACGCACATTCTGTAAGAGGAATCTTTCTTTTTTACCAGAAGTACAGGGCTTGCAAATTCAGAAGAGGACTCTCTAATTATATTGTTTTTAAGAAGTTCAGCTATGATGGAATTTAAGTGCTCGAGTTCTTGATATGCAACGCGGTAGGGTTTATATCGTACTATTTTATTTTCCTTAAGTCTGATCTGCATCGTAAGTTTATTTGTTTTTCCAAGTTCCGATAAGTTTAGGGCTACACAATTTCTAAATTTGTTTAAAATACTCAAAAGATTTATTTTGTCATTATCTTCGAACGCGTAATTACCGAAAATAATGTGATCCATTTCAATACAATTTTTGATTATATGGGGTTTACTTGTTTTCTCCGAGGCTGATGCAGTTGGTCAAAATGTTTCCGCTACTTTTTTAACTTGCCAACTACCATGACTTTTCCTAAGGCAAACCTTTGGAGAGTCCAAAAAGTTGCGTCCTAAAATCATCGGAGTATTTTGCATATTTTCGCCGACAACTAGTAACTCGATTTCTAGACTAACGTCACCCACGTTGACCGTTTTAATCAGTTTTCCAAGTGCTTCAACTGCGTCAGCTCCAAAACCCTGCAACTTTACAGTTGACGGTTGCATCTTCCAACCGTATTTGAGGACTTCACTTAGCTTGATAGTAGAAGCATCACTTCCTAGATCTAGGAAAGCTTTAACAGAACAGCCCTCTACATCAACTAATTTATCGAGGCCACTCTCGACTGTGTTCGATATATATCGCATACTTCTCGCTGGTTCGACTGCTGGTACTTGTTTCCTAAGTGGAGCACGATGGGTTTTGGGGCAGTTTCGAGCAAAATGGCCCGAATTCCGACAATTGTAGCATACCCGGTTTGACTCATTGGTTTGGACATTGTAGCGAGCTTTTCCTTGGATAGGAGTGGTTTTAGGAGTATTTGAATAGGTTTTTAAGCCCCGTTCCCGAAAATTATTCAAAAACTTACCCCTTGAGCTCTCCTGCTCATTTATCCCTTCGTAAGCCTTAACCTTAGCCAAAAGTTGCTTTACTGTTAAGCACTCGGACGCGGTGAGAATGTTTATTAATCTTCTATCACTCAATCCCGAGATTATGTATTTAATAGTTGTAAAGTCGTTAAGTGTACCTTTTGCAATCGCGGCGATACTGTATACATAATTTTCTATGGATTCGTTTTCCATTTTACGACGCGACATTAATTGTACATGAATTCTTGATTCGTCAGTTTCATCGGGAAAAGCTTCTTTGATGCCTTCCTTAAATGCACTCCACGACGCGAACTGCGACCCGTTCCCGATGAACCACTTACGGGCTGCTTCTTCAAGCCGGAGGGAAGCATAAAAAAGAGTGTTACGGTCATCCCATCCGTAAATATTTCTGATGTTTTCGACTGAGAGCAGCCACTGACTTACACTTATACCAGTGCCACGCATCGATGGGTCTAAAGCAGGAATTAATTTGTTAACTTCATCTGCGCCCAATCTCATAGCAGTTGAATTTAGAGAAACACTCACTTGCGACGAACTACACTCACTTTCGCGCAGCATGAGCTCTTTTTCCCGGCGCAGTAGCTCATTTTCCTTTTTTAGTAACTCAATCTGTGACAACAGATGATTTTCATTTCTTTTTCCGCGACTTTCCATAATTAACACAAAGACTAAAAATCAACCGTCCTTACAGAAATCAAGGGAAACAATGACTGGGGCGAGAAGAATGCTTCTCAAGCTGTACCACTATAATGTATGTTCACGAAGGGAACGAAAACAAATACTTATACCAGTTGTGTATAAGAATACTGTCTAGACATCCAGACCGAGAGTATAGCATCTAACTGTTTCAAAAATACTGCAAATTCCACACATTGTGCTTTCTCCCCCAAACAGGATCGGACATGTATAAAAGAAGTCGAAATCCTGCACACAGAGCCACAGAGCCACAGACCGATCCTCAACGACAAACCAACAACTAAAGCAAGCAGATGTGTATATTAGGTGGGGGAGCAATATAAACACAAAGACAAACAGAAACAACCCCTTAACATGTTGCATGTTAACCTAAAGAAGAGAATATACCCAGTAGAGCTGCACACATTTATTTTTGTTATGCATCATTCACCCACCCCAATTACAACAAAGTGAGCCAAATACACTGTTTTGTTTTTAAATTGACTTGGACAGATGCTCGCAGATCGAAACAACTCGTGACATGACTGGAACTTATACACAAGTGTGAAGAAAAAAGGGATATCATACGCACGTGTAAGAAAAAATGATATATTTTGCCAAGGCCAACATGCACTAACACGTTCAATTGTTCAGATACACAATCACATTGGTTTCGCTTGAAACGAAGTTTTTTTTTTTTTTTTTTTTTTTTTTTATCGTTTTATTTTCACGAAGCACTTGTAGGACTTTTGTGCGGACGAATCCCACTTCTGATATGTTAAACTACAATAACTACACAACAATATTAGTTTTTATAAACGACGCGGTCGCGATCGCGATTTCGGGAAGATGCCCTTGTCGGTCAGACGCATAAAGAGAACTTAACTCAATATCACTGACCCATCCACCGAGCTGCGTTTGCAGTCCTGCACTAACACTAACTAATAGACAGGAGGGATTTCCCTGTCTATATTCATTGGATTTGTCTTTGTATTTGTAATGAAGTGTTGCCGCTTTACACGATGTACAATTGTACTTGCTATTCTCTAAATCGAACAAAAGCGAAGCTCTGACATATATAAATCGCGATTTAAATGCAATATATACCTGGTCGGAAGAAAACAAGCTATACCTCAATCCGACAAAAACTAAAGCCTTGGTAATCAACAGAAGCAGACATGTTGAAGTTTTCCCCCCAATTTATCTCAACAATTCCCCAATTGAATACGTAGATAATTTAAAAAACCTCGGAATCATTTTTAATCAAAATTTTAGTTGGGATACACATGTAAAAAGTATTGTCTCTAAAATATACGGCGCTCTTCGGGGTCTTTGTCCAACATCCAATTACCTCCCAAAAAATGTGAAATTACAGCTTGTTCGGTCATTCATATTACCTATTGTCCTTTATGGTTGTGAAATATTTGCCGACATGGACCATGAATCCAAAAGGAAGCTGAATGTCGCGTATAATAGTTGTGCGAGATATATATTCGGTATTAGCAGACGCGAACATATTTCAGAGTATACTCATTTAATTGCTGGCTGTTCCTTAACAGCCCTGCTTAAATATAGAACCTTGCTATCACTACATAAAATCATTGTCACAAGAGAACCAGATTATCTTTTTAAAAAAATTAAATTCGCGAGAACCCAAAGAACTCAACAAATAATTACTCCAACACATAAGTTTCTAGTCACCACACGTCAATTTTTTGTCCATTCGATTCACCTTTGGAATAGTTTGCCCCATAATATTAAGTGTACGAACAATGCAATTACGTTCAACAAAGATGTTTTTCAACATTTTGCAAATAAATTTTAATGGATTTCCCTCTTTCTTCTCTTTCTCTTTCCCTCTTTCTCTTATATCCTTTGTCCCTGGTTACATTATGCCTTATCTTTATTTATTTATTTATTTATTTATTATTACTGTTATTGATGTCATATAATAAATTATTAGCAATTGTAAATTTATAATTATAAGCTTGTTCAGTTTTTAAAAGATTAACTTATCTTATCTGTACAAAGAATACACGCACAATAAATATCAAATATCAAAATATCAAATGAAAAAATATCAAATGCGAGTGTTATTCAAGGATGAAAGTAGGTAGCTACAAGATAACAATGTTATTCAAGCACCTTAATTCTTACTTCGCACAAAAAAAAAAAAAAAAAAAAATTGAAATAACGCACCCCGTTTATATGTTGGGGGATAAATGGATTCAGTCGTTACATAAACTAACCAGCAACAACGCCGCAACTATATTATGTTCAACCAGGAACACCAAAATATCAGCAGAGAAGATTGCAGCGCAATTGGAAAAACTTTACCCCATACGAGCTTCAGTAAAAAACTGATGAGGATACAAATGGCTTTGCGGAGCTTCCAACACCAGAAAACAGTTGGTAAAGGGCAAAGGAATTCTAAAGTCAGAAGCGATTGTATCCCTGCAACCAAATAAGTGCACCCCCATTTGTAGTTCTATTAAAGCCTGCAGTAGGCAGTACCACAGGGAAAGAAGTAGGTATACGAATTGGGGGTGTTTTTAGTGAGTGGAAATCTACGGAGTATCCTTTTTCAGATTATGATCAGCATAGGCAAAAAACAAATAATGATATGCTTGGAAAGTTTTCTCATATCACCTAACTTTAGACTGCTGAAACTTGGGTGCAACGTCCTTTCGAAACAATATAAACTCAATACCTGACATGGTATTTTTATGAATGCCAACTTTTTGCCATAGTCTGATGTGATGAAAAAATAATTCGTAAAGACACTTTACCTCTCATGGTAGACTAAGCCATTTTATGCATCCTTCAAAGCATACAAAGTTGGTGTCATTTACATACATTCAGGCCTAGAATAGGTATGTGCTATGTGTACTGGTGCAGATGCCCTAACTTGTATCTATTGCGAGTTGGACAATCTTTTTCCAAGGACAATCAAGTAGCAACTACTAACAAATTAACTAAGCTTTTCCTAATCCACCATATCTACATCTCGAGCGCGCAGACACAAACCAATATGAATTCAAAAACAATTAAATGTTGTCTCCTCTTCTGTTCTCTTGCTTTCCGAACAATAAACCAGTTGCTGCGGACTGTCAACGATACTTAATACAATATACGACAAGCATCTGTTAATTTAAATCGTCTCAATAATTTATTGAATTTATTATCTTCCTTATTGCTTCGTCTCCTGAGTTCATCAATTGTGGCAATCGGAAAGAACTAACACACATCGAATGTTGTTTTTCCCGAATACCATTCTTTCCATTTTAAGTGGGCACACGGTATATTAGATACTTTCCGGCTATATAAAGCTCTTAAAAATATATCCGAACAGAATGTGGGCTTACCGAATCTTATAATAGACTTGTGATCATTAGACATCATTATCGTTAATGGGACGGCTTCCAAAATGAAGAAGTTAGTATTTCTTTTCGTTGGACCAGCCCGGGAGACCACCTATCAAAAAAACGTCTTAATTTTAGTAGCTTTAAAGATTTTGTCTTCTTGAATTGAGTGCGAATAAGTTTGTGGAAAGTATTCACACTGGTTTATTCATCCCTTTGGAACGAGGGAAAACTTGTGACACCCAGTTGGATGAATGAAGATGAAATGACACCCCTTCACGAGAATGTTCACAGAGACTTCTTTCTCTGTACTATCTCGGTGATATTAGGTAGATAAGTTTGCGCAGCAGGAAACTTTAAAGTTGACAAACTTTTTTGTTTAATAGAATCCATTAAAAAGGATTGTGTGGAGAAAAATAATCGATGAGACTGCGGTGCGGTTGCCATTAGTAGAAGTTTGCTATGGTTGAAATTAAATTTATCGTCCCCTCTCTACCCATTTCCAAAGGAAGGATAGCAGCTTTTGTTTTCGTACTAAAGAGCTTAGCCCCATGTCGACCATTAAAATCGGATTTGTGCTTTGGGACCACAATACAGCCTCCCAGGTTAGTCACCTCTTTTCGCAGTTGATGTGGCTTAATAGTTACGTTGTGTAGATATCGTCAAATGAATGCAAAAAGTGGGTAACTTCACTTTCCATACTTTTGAGTAATCGGTAAATCTACCTACTTAAAACCTAATAAGAAATTATAGTGGACAGTGCATAAACTAGGTTACTTGAGCTATCTACTTCAATCAATGAGCTATCAAGCAATAGTGAAAACAAGATTAGTGCAAAAAGCGGCTATCTGAAGATACCTAATTTTTGCACTTAGTTTTTATTCGATGTTTTGTTTGTCCACTTTTTGTCAATAGATGACAACATATTGCATTCAGGTGACGATATTTAAAATAGTCAAATATCGGAAGAGTAAAATTGTGGGCTTGTCAGGTAATTACCGTGAAAAAAAGGATTATTTCCCCAACGGTGGAGTGACACTTATTTCATGTGAAAGGAGTAGGTACGTACATTTTTCTATGCTGATATTCAGGTAGCTGGGTTTTGATTCATCTGACGGCGAGATGAATTTGTATAAACAGTGCACTTTGCAATGGAAATGCTCATCAGTCTAGTATCTATTTGAATGTGTTTTTTTAACTTAAAATTAAGGTCGATGACATCCAGGTGTAAAGTTCTAAAATAAGCTTGCAAAAGGTGTCGACGCTTTTGAAGTATAAACTCCTAGTTGCTCCCTGTGAGTGGTAATCAGACATTTTATTTTAAATCGTTTTGTATAATAAGTTTGTATACTCAGTGATTTCCGAATCGAAATAAGAAAACTATTCCATTCTTCTACCACCATTTCGTTGGGTTTTCCCAACTTCCTCAGGGGATGGGTTCGAGTGCCGTTTGTTGAATGTTCATTTTCATTTGTGTTTGCACAGCATCCCACTGTAGTTGAGGTTCGGTAAGGTCAGTCAAATCCATTCTGTGGCAACAAGAAAAAATAGCATAAGTCATTTTTAGCATTTTTTTCAGGATCGCAAGCTAAAGGTTTGACTTTAGATGTGGAAAGACAACGTATGCTTTTTTTCCTGAGTCATAACCTAGCAACCGTAAAAGATATTTGAAAGCAAAAAATATTTAAAAATCTACCCCCTTATTAATAAAAAAATGTGCACAAGTAATTTAGTTAGCAAACGTCAGATAGCATACAAAAATTGGGCATAAAGGCTGAGTAACAAGTTGGTAACTTTTACACAGCGTTTATTAATACGGGGGCTAAACTTTAAATGTTTTTTGCTTTTAACAGGATACGGTCTACAGTGCGTCCGATCATAACATTAACTCCATTTTGACAATAGTCGACTTAAGCTGTTCTTCCTTGTTGCCAGCATTTATTTCTACTGCTACATTTTGGCTGGCTATACCTACCACATGGTTACAAGTAAAGTGACCGTTGTGTGACTAAAACCGCAACTTGGCACTTTTTTTTAGATCCAGCCATCTTTTTTTTTTTTTTTAGGCTACTTTGGGCCTTTTGTTATTTGAGAAAAACTTCAAAAATATTGCAAATGCTGTTTTTTCCAAATAAAAACCTTTTAAATGTAACGCTGTTGTCTTTGACAACACTGTTACACTGATTAATGAGCCAAAGTTTGTTAAATATGTTTCAAAAAAAACTAAAAGTTCGGAATAGCTTCAGAAATTTGCTCTCATTGGCCCTTTTTCTTGCCACTTTCTACAAATCTGCAGCGGTCACACTGGCTTACTAGTCCGGAGTGGAATCGGCCTTGCAGTGTTACCTCTGAAAATGTTCAGAAAGAGTAAAAAAAAAAGAGTCCTGGCTGAAAAAAGAGCCCAATTCTGATTTTGATATTTTGTTTTCTATTTTATACTCTACGCGCGCTTATATTGAATAAAGATATATTATTGTAACTCAAATTCAGGTAAAAAGAAATTCTCTCCAAGGCGAATGTAAAAAGGAATTGAATTGAATAAATTCAACTAAATAGCTAAGCTAAATAATTTTTATTTATAGCTAAGACATTCTACAATTTTTAAAAGTGATCCGAATTCAATGATTTTCAAAAAGATGAGTCCGGAGTCCAGGCGTTCAAAAGGAGTCAATATGGGCCTATGTATTTTTTTTTTTCGGATGTTGTTCCTATCCGAAATAGCACTCAGACACAACTACTGGTCCATTGTACTGCCAAACAGACACCTTACATTTATGTACTTAGTTTTCCCGTCTTTCGAAGAAAGATGAGAAGGAGCTTCAGTGATGAAGAGCTTAGATGTTCGGCACTCACCACGTGAGCCCCACCGAGGTAGGCAGACCCAACGCAGGTTCAGGTCCTAAGAATTCTTCCTCTGAATCCAGCCTGGCAAAGTTCATCACCTATCTTATTTCCATGGATACCAGTGTGACCTGGGACCCAAACAAGATACACTGTATTTAGCCTTCCGACCAAGTTCAGAGAAAGCTTGAGTTCGAGCACTAATTTAGACGAGGTAAGAGGGTTAAGCAGCGCTTTTAATGCAGCTTGGCTGTCGCTTTTGTTGATATAACGGGTGATTTTCTAAGAGTAAAGTTTGTCAGGTTGGCAGCACTGGTTAGTAATGGCGTCCAAACGTCGTCTGTCAAGTGAACAATTTTTTCAGTATACTCTGCCATTTAATCATGGAAAGACTTACAAACGAGCAACGATTTCAAATTATTGAAATTTATTATAAAAATTCGTGCTCTGTGAAAAATGTGCACCAAAGACGACCGGGGAAGAAACGCCCAGTTCGCTGAGTTGAACTTGGTTGACACAAATAGTATCATCAAGACGGTGCCGCATGCCACACATCTCGTGAAACAATGGAAGTGTTGAAAGATGAATTTGGTGAGCTTATCTCTCGAAATGGCCCTGTGAGTTGGCCGCCAAGATCATGCCTCTTGATTACTTCTTGTGGGGTTATGTAAAGTCGTTAGTCTATGTGGACAAGCCGAACACGATTGAAGCGTTACAGGATAACATAACACGCGTAATTCGTGGAATACAGGTCGAAATGCTCGAATAAGTGACGCAAAATTGGACCTTCCGAATGGAACATTTGAAAGGGAGCCGCGGACAATATTTACATAAAGTTGTCTTTGAAACGTAAATGGCAAAGGTCAATTTATCGAATACAATAAAAATTTTAAATATTTGATGCAAATTTGAGTGTTTTATTCGATTTAAAAAAAAAAACGCTTAAAAAATCACCCTAGTTCTATTATATGACACATACGACAATATCTCTTGCATTGTAAGATTAATGTTTGTCCTCTTTGTGTGACCTTACTCTTTTATGAATAAATATTCTGTATTTAATATAACTAGTAGGTATATTTATAAAGCTAAATTAATCAAAAAAAGTTACTTCAATACAAATGAAAGAAATTTAAAGGTAAGTTAAATGAAATAATTCGTATGAAAATCTACTCTTTACTCTACACGTAGGTACCTACTCGGTCTCAGCTCTCAACTCGGAATCAAAAAGAATAATGAATACAAAAAAAATATTAGGTACTGGTTGTCAAAATGAAAAAGTTAAACACTCAATTAGATGGGCCGCCATAAATATATGCGTGGGGTAGTTAACATTTGGCATATAACAGGAGAAATATCTGTTAAACTTCTCAAAAATACCTACCTCATTCAAAGCCATATTAGGAAGGTGAACCTATTTAATAATGACTCATTGAGCCCATAGACATTATACCTAAATGAGTGTCCCAAAAGGTAGAGCTTGCAGAAGTTGTGCCCTTAATACAAGGAGAACTAAGTGCACTGTTCTTAAAATTATTTCAGTTCAAATACCTTTTTCCCGTTTTAATTATGAAATTAATTATGAAATCAATTGCGGTAGATTAAATAACGTGCACAGAATAAAAATCAATATACCTAGCTCAAGCAGAGTTGAAATTTTGAGATCCCATCGATTTTTGGCATTCAAATCCAATTTCCTCATCCATTATATTTCCCTAGTTGATGGTTTTCAGCTTTGAACCGACACAATGTAGCTACCCACCTCCTTTGTCTATCTACAAAATATTTTTCTTATATAAATTTCATATAAATAAAAACTCCTTTCATATTTCAACTAAGACTAGGTCACATGCCACAGATAGTTGTAACAGTACCAGGTAAATTTATACCACCTACCAGTTCAAAATTTAAATTTGAAGAGATTCTAAAACAACTTCCCACCTCAGAAATGCCATTTCGCTGCAATGTTTGTGAACACTTCCAGTTTTTTTAGCCAGTTTTGACTTCCGCCTACATAGATGGTTGGATGTAGAGAACAAATGCTCGCATGTTTCAAACGTCACTTTTTTAAAAATTACTAATGATAAGAATACCAATAAAAATATTATTTCCCTTGCCTTTACAAAAATCGATTTCCAATAAATATTCCTTCTCTACACAACCATCTTCTCATTGAGTTCTCTTCTCGTGCCAATCTCTGTAGTTGCCCAGCACAACTCGTTCCCAATCAATACACTTTTTTTTTGCCGTCGGCTTCCCATTCGGCTGCGCTGCTTTCTACATCACATTATCCGTGGCCATATTTGAATATTACACACCAGAAGCCATCACCGCACATACTCTGTGCACAGATCACAGAACTTGAAACAAAATGAAACAGGTTGCCCGAAAAACACAAGCAAGAAACGCTCACCAATACTAAAGGGACAAGTTCTTGTTTTCTGACTTTCTACATTCTTCAGCAGTGGGAACAAATTTCTCCCTTTGTTTTTTCTACCGCGGTGTGCAGGCAAAAACACACAATTGCGGTGAACTATGGCGAACTGCGCATAGTTAGTGTTGGTTGCGTCCACAGGCATGCGGCTGCCTTTGCACCGAATTCTATTCGATTGAGTGAGTGAAAGGCGTATAGTGATTTCGTGGCCAGTGCAAGTGAGACGAAACGAAGGAGGAAGAACTCCGCCATAACTTTTTTTAGGCAATGCTAACAACATGAGGACGAGAAAATGAAAATAAAAGAAAGAGAAGGATTCCGCGAGGAAGGACATCTACCGAGCGGTGTTTGATGGACTAATATCTGGGACAAGAACCACCATACGCAACCATGAACCGGCCAGAGGGGCGAGGAGGTTCGTAGTAGACTTTAACAATTTATTTATTTTTATTCTTATGTGTGGATATGCGCTGACTGACATCTTGTTGTTGACATTTGGAACTGTCATAGTGTCATGTCAAGTCAAGTGATAGTTATATTTTTTTCGTATTATTTTGGAATTTGAGAAACTCGAAGAAAATCCCTTAAATTCCCAATAAGAATGTGTGCGTGAATGGCTCTCTTTGAATTCGAACTCTCTTCGCTTCGAACTCTGTACAAGTGTGCGTGACTTCGAAAAAGAGACTCCAATACACCTGTTTTTTAATTGTTTCTCTTGCCCAAGTCAGACTCTCTGTTTTGCACGGTTTGTTTTGTTTCGTTTTGGCTGCTTTTTTTTTGTCCCATTCGGCGTTTTGGCACATGTCAAAATTGCATGCTCTTCCTCTTCGTCTTCAGCGACGAAATTCCCATTCAATGTCTAACTTCTGGCTGGTGTGGTGGTGAATGAGATTCTGAGTAGAAAAATGCGAAAATCGTTTCCTAGTGAAACGAAATCCATTACTGGCCGTGCAACACAATCAAAGTCTTATTAGATATTTTTTGTGTGTTAGAAAGGTTGTTGTGTGATCCAGATCCATTTGGATAAACGGCTGTCGCTCACTTTGTAGATGGTGGGTGATGAAACATTTTATGCACCCGGAAGGCAGAGGCAGTGGAAAATGCAATGAAACCAATTAAATTCGAATAAAATTTATTATCGTCTGATGGTGGTTCTGTTGGGTGTTTTTTTTTTTTGTTGTTATTGTCGACAATGGTAAATGGGTAAGATTCTGGATACTGGATGTCTCATTAGAGTTGTGTTGTGTGGTAGAGTTGGGAGACGGCGAGAGGGAAAATGTAACCCTTGCTAGAGGAGACATTGTTCTTGGGATAAAGATTTGTTGCATAGTTTTTAGATGAAGGTAATAATGCCTTCAGGTTGGCTGACCTAGATTGGGATTTTAAGTGTGAAACGAGTTCGCCGCTTGATGGCTTTTTGATTCTTTAATGGGACGTTTATGGGTTTATGAATCATAATAGGCGTTTTTCTTTTTTAGTTCAGAGCACAACCTGAACTGTTATACAAAAAGTTTGTGTTTCTTTTTCAGCTCAGATACATCAGAGCTCGAATTTGTGTTTCTTTTTTCGTTCAGAGCGTGATCAGAGCGCGCTCTATGAGCTCAGAATTAATTGACTGAGCAGGCTGAGTAAAATCCTGATTACACATATATATTCACACTTGCAGTCATATTTGAGAGAAAAAAAAACAGGAAAAACAGAAAATCATCAGAACGATCTAAGCTCGCTCGGTACAGAGCGCGCTCATATAGCTCGAGCTCAGTTCAGTGCTCGGCTCTGAACTAAAAAAGAAAAACGCCTAATGTCTGTAAACAGAGATACTTGTGGTGGTCGTTTATACTTGCTTTTGTGCTTACCTTGGATGGATCCAAACTAAATGGTGTGGTTATGGTGGCAGTGACTGTATACAAGTCGCTTGCAAGTGGCCTTGGCAGTAGGGGTCTACCTAAATAATTACTAATACTTGCCATAGAATATCAGTATTTCTATTCACACCGACAGCTATAATCGCTTCGAAGTAGGAATACTTTTGAGAGGATTAGAAAGAAAATAGAAAAAATTTTCAAATTATGAATGAAAAAAAAAAAACTATGAACTGATCTTTCGATCGATCGCTGGATGATTTTTAAAGAACAAATCGTAGACTATGTGAGGCGGTACAAGTACAAGGGGTCAAAGCTGAGTCTTATTCATTCTAGGAGTTGAGTAATCTAAGCTGCAGTATATAGCGCTACAAAAGGATCCGTCACTTTTAAAAGCCAAGCGTTCAGCAGTTCCTTGCGTATACTTTTAGAAGCTGTATGGACGAGGACTGCGATTCTCCACTTTTATTCATTCTCTACTTTTATATTAATAGATGACCGGCTGTCTCAGTAAAATTGAACTTTCGAGCCCTTAGTCCAAATGGTATCTATTAAGAAATTCAACAACCACAGATACTCAAAGTCTCTTACACGTCGTTTCAACGCGTGTGGGATTAAATTTCCACGATTCGTGTGGTAATAACGGGTGATTTTTTAAGCGTACCTAGTTTTTTTTTTTAAATCGAATGAAACACTCAATTTTGCATCAAGTAATCAATTTTTTTAATGTAATCGATAAATAGGTCTTTGCCATTTACGTTTTAAATACAACTTCATGTAAATGTTGTCCACGGCTCCGTTTCAAATTATCCATTCGGAAGGTCCAACTTTGGGTCAGTTTTTCGAGCATTTCGGCCTGTATTCCTGTCTTGTCTACATAGACTTACGACTTAACATAACCCCACAAGAAATAATCAAGAGGCGTTAAATCGCATGATCTTGGCGGCCAACTCACAGGGCCATTTCGAGAGATAAGCTGCTCACCAAATTCATCCTTCAACATTTCCATTGTTTCAGCTGTGTGGCATGTGGAACTGTCTTGATGAAACCACATGTCAACCAAGTTCAACTCAGCCAACTGGGTAAAAAAAAAGGTCGCGTATCATGGCTCGATATCGTTCGCCGTTGACGGTAACGTTTCTTTGTTTCTCAAAAAAATGCAGAAAGAGGTTGTTAAGGTAAATAACCTTTTAAACAAATTAAGAGAAAGAAAAATAATAGATTCGATTTCCTATCATTTACTTGATCGAGAGCATTTTTGTGGTGGAATGTCTTTTGGGCGATGGGACAATAGGAACGTTCCGGTTTCGTTTTCGTCATCGAATTAATTCAAAATGATTGCTCTTCGCTGGCGGCACCACCCGCCGCGTTAATCGATCGCTTGTTGTTGGTTAACTCCTTTGTATTGCAGACATTAAGTCTAACCAAACCTATCGAAATTTACAGAACCAATGAATTTATTTTGGTATAGGTAGGGGGAGTTGGGGTACATTGATACGATTTTGCTTGAGACTCAAATAAAAGACAGCACAATGACAGAAATAACAAAATAAAATATGTGATGTGTTGTGTGTCCTTATAACTAGCTAATATCAGACGAATTTATTCTAAAATCCATTCACAAAAAATATAAGAACCTATTTAAAAAAAAATGAAATTTGTATCAAACTGCCCCATTCACGGGGTACATTGGTACACGTCCGAGTCACTTTGATTCATAGCAATTTAATCAGTATTATTATTGAAAAACTTCAATTATTAAAATATTATTTAGTATTTTAATAACAAATAACAATACGAACAGTGTTTTGGTGTTTGATAGTTCATGTTTACCTAAGTTTAAGTTAGTTTTAATTAGAAATAAATGCTTTCCTAAGCTTCTTTAATAAATAACGTAAACTAAAGAACTCAAAACAAGGAACTTGGTATTTATAGTCCTTTTGTTGTAAGGACAACAATTGATTTTAAAATTAAATAGGGAAGCTGTTCTGCAGGTGCATTGATACTCATCAAACTACCCCAGGGTCATATGTATCAATGTGCCCCAACTGACTTAAAAAAATATATATATTAAATGCAGTAAAAGCAATGTTTTATAATAACATTTTTAGTAAATATCAAATTACGAAGGACATATATTCACCAAATAACTTCATATGAAACTGTTAACACAAATCCTATTAAAAAAAACTCAGTCGAAAAAAATGACAAAAAATTTACTTGAAGACGTAAGAAACACGTTTGTGCATGTTAGGTCCAAAGCGATGACTGAACAGTGATGTCAACCAGATATATTTGTGCATTGATAGACACGTTGCGCTGTGTGCTTCGTTGAGTGATCTGATGTGCATTGTTTTCAAATAATGCCGGTTGTATCTATGTGCCCCATGTATCAATGTACCCCATCTCCCCCTATACATTCTTTTTTTCCAACTTACCTTTTTCCATTCCATTTAAAAATTTCGTTAGATTAAACCAAATATCCTGCAATAAATCTGCCGATTTTTTGGTCAAATTTTTAGCAATACCCGGCTCTCTATTCATTCCCTCACTTGCTCTCGAGTTGTTTTTCTTTTTCTGCATAAAACTAAAAACTATATTCAACAACTTAAATATGTTTGAATTAAAACGTACTTTAAGGTGATATCCATTTTTTGTTTACGTTGCGTCCGCAATGACTTTGGTGCGGATTTGAAATGTCAAAAGTTATATGGAGTTCGGATGGGATGCGTAATTCATAATCTAAAAATATTCAAACCACGTTACCGAGATTCTGACATTTTTTACAGTAGATTCTAAACTAGTTAAAACTGAACAAAATTGTCGGAAGCCATCCGCAGACCATTCATCGGATTCTGTAATCGGGGTGAATAATTACAGAACATGAGTCCTGACCGTAAATTGCCAACGAACTGTCGCCAATCTTGTTTATAAATTCAGGTCAGAAATTTTGCTTTAAATAGGTATTCTGCATGTTTTATGCCAGGAGTCCTATATTAAAAAAAATACCTTAATCGATAGCATCTTACTTCTAGAACCGCCAATGGTAAGGAACAATGGTAAAAGGGAAAATCAACTTCAAACAAATGCCAAACATTTCACTGTTCTTATTAGAAAGACATCTCTTCTTTGAGTTTGACTTTCAACTTTAATGTGGTGTTCGATTTTGCTTCCTCAGATTCTCTCTCAGGGGCCGAATTACAGCATCCGTGATCGAGCCATACGTCACTGATTTTTTTTTGGTTTTTACAAGCAAAACAATAATGAATTCAGTCACGTATTACTCTATCACGGATGAGGTAGTTTAACCCCAGATTTCAGACTTCGTGTGCCTAATCGAACGTAAAAACATCACTTGCTCTTTTTTGTGTTGATATTTGTGCGATGCAAATTTGTGTAGCTTTCATCACTTTCCATTCACTGGTTAAATTTAATATTAAGACATTCGAAAATTGCATCCCGATTGATTTCCAAATATTTATACATAAATAATTTACAAAAATAGATTCACCGGAGGCATCTTTTCTGTAGAAAATGGCTCTGCGAAATAAGGCCCCAAAAAGAAAATGAAATAAGGCCCCAAAAAATTATACAGGAAACAAACAACAACGATTTTTAATACAATTTGGAGTGTTATTTACTTTTTTGGGGCCTTATTTCCTAATGAAAATTGGGGTCTTATTTCATTATGAAATAAGTCCCCAAAATTATTTTTTTATTATTAATTGTTACCCTTCCGATATGGAACGCGTATGGGGGGGGCATGCTGCCCCCCTGCTTGGATTTACTGTTAGATTACGGGGCGAGTGCGAGGTTGAGTATATAAAAAGTTTCTTTAATCTAAATTAGTTTATCCAATATCAACAATATTAAATAAAAAGTAGTTTTCATTATTTTTAATTTCATTATGAAATAAACCCCAAATTTGGGGCCTTATTTCATTTGGTTTTGGGGCCTTATTTCATCGCAGTGGGGCCTTATTTCAAAGCTGAAATTGGGGTGTTATTTCATTATGAAATAAGACCCCAAATTTGGGGCTTTAATTCATTTTCTCTTTTGGGTCCTTATTTCATTGGGGCCTTATTTCCTACAGCCGTATAGAAAATATTCTGGAAAAACTAAACAAACTCCACCAGTTGTCAAATTCAAACGCACTTTTATTGGTAAATTTGAAGCAAATCTGAGATAAAAATCTAGATTCGCAAAAGTGCTCTGAAATCTGAAAAAAATAAGCTTTTTTTTTTGTACCAAACGAACATTAAAAGTACTCTGAGTGCGCCCAATCGAACACCACATAAGTGTTGCTTTGTGAGAACAACAACATTTTTACCACCTAATCCTTGGCTTAGAACTACAATGAATGCATCCATCACTGTATGCTTGGTTGGGACAAAAATTCAGATTTATCTAAATCTAACTTTATTTTAGTTTATCTTAGTCTGATTTATTTTTATCTAAAATGAGGGAAACTTATTAGATATGCAAAGGCTGATACCAACAATGATTTTAATTAAAACTAATTTGAAAATGTAACAGCGTATGGCGTTGCTTTTGAAGGGATCGATTGGCCGGCACCGAGAAAAGATCTAATGACGTTAAATAGCATACCCAATCTTCTCGGTTAAATAATTTTGGTGACTTCAGAATTGATGTTACTAGATCGTTGTATGTTTCCAGTAAAGTCTGAATATCGCTGTGGCAATATCTATTTAAAAAACTAAGCGAATGGTTTTGCTCTAAGAACTGTCATAAATAGTTTGGTTTGGTTTGGTTGTCGATATCCTGCAATTTTGGTCTGTTTTTCTTCCGTACGCTGATAAATTTCTTTTATTTTTTCTGATTGTGCCATAAAGGGTTTAGAGGTCCAATTTTCGTCCTTCACAAGTGAAAAGAGCAACAAACGAACCTTTCTATTCAGAAATATGGAATGATGCTTCTTGCTTCTCAAATTTGTAGGGGCTTAACCGAATTCAGCTGAATTCAGTTGCCTATATTACCGACCAGTCCATGTAAGTTTCCTAACAACAAAGCACCTCAGCTACCGGTCTATCACTTCTGCGCACAGAATTCGGTGTGAAATCGGGGTTGGGTGATGCTGCAGACAATGCGCTGGTGATAATGACATATATAGGAATGGCTACCTAGGACGCCATCCATCGGTATCTGTTGAGCTTAATTGCTTTTTGTCTGGGGGTTATTGCCAAATGCGCACCGGATCGTATCAAAAGTGGCACCTACCTTAATTTCTTCCGTGTTCGCTTTTGCTTAGGTATTCTTAAATGCGAACGGGTCGAAAATTATCCTTCCAGCGCTTTCCAGTTATTTCCATTTTGACTTCCAATTTCAAATTCAAATCCGCCATTAAAAGTGATTTGTCGCGCTTTCTGGGCCTATTTCTGGTCTAAGAGAAAATTCGGTTCACAAATTCACAAAGTGGGGCTTCCTCTCGCACTCAATAAAAGAATAATTATTATTATATTTTATTTATTAGCAGGTTATTGAAATCACGTGATAATTCTAATTTTAACGAGCCTATCTGCAGATACTATTGGCTCTTATAAATTAATAAATGCAGATCTTTTATGATTTGTAAATGTAATCAACAGATATAATTGTAATTTGGTGAAATGGGCCACAGGTCTGATTGTAGCCCAACTACTCTTAATTCAACTGATTTCACAAGGTCCATTGGGATGGGCTGCTGTGGAGTATCTTTTAACTGAATGCGCCGTAATAATAACAAATTTAAGTCTCAACTTCAAATTTACAGAAGCTCACAATTGCGAATTTTGTATGGACAATTAAATAGCCACTGCGCAATACTAATAATCATTTTTAGTGCCCAGTATCCAGGCTAAATTTTTCTAACTCAGAGTGGCGATATTTTCCATACAAAAATGTATATTGTGACCTTCAAAATATTTACTGTGAAGGTTACAAATGATTATTAGAAAGGCCCACTGTGAACTACCAAAATTAAGAGTCGAAACTAAAAATGTTTAATGGTAAGACCCAATGACTTCTCAACACCACATTTGTTCACCTATCTGTCTGCATGCTATAATAATAAATTGAGATATCGAAACTTTATCAAATGAAAAATATATATCTAGAGGGAGGACAGCGTTACGATTACCGCCACGCATTTGAGTACAGCGAAACTACCCACCTGCTTAGCTAAAGTGCTACGCTAAATTTGAAATCACCTCTCCATAGTTTCACCATTAGGTGGAAACTTTATCTCCGTTTTCTCATTTTTTACTTGTTCTCCTCGTCAAACGAAAAGGGCGATATTATATACGATATACCACATTAACCGCGCAATCAAATTTTCCAGTGGTAAATCAGTATCCTTATCGGATCAATCGTCCATCTCTGGACAGCATTAAAATATACTGCCGACCTAAATGAGATCTATCTCTCTTATCTGAAACGATAACACGAGGACTATGCTATTAAATTATAAAATACGAGTCCACTCCCTTATTCTCATTAGTTTGCATGATAAAACTGATGATTTCGATAATTTTCTCCGCACTCTTCTTCACCTACGTCACATATGACGAACTCAACAGAAAATAAATTTCATGACCTAGAATTTTATCGATTTTTCTTCGAATTTATTTCCCTCTTTTTCACATGGAACTATGTAAATAGTATATAGTACAGTAAAAAAAAAAATGCCAGCAATAATAATGATTCAGGAGTGAGTATAACTCACTTGCACACCATGCCATCGCCACAGACACCTTTCGTCAAATTGGATATTTTAATGTCTCTTATTATGTTCATTTAATTAATTCACAGCAAATTACTTACGTTTTATAGCTAGCCGACATTTAATTCAATTACTTTATCTGGGATAAAACATTTTTTTGTTTCCAACTACTGGTTTTGAATTTTTCATTTACCCCAGCTTTAATTTTTTGTTCTTCTTTTTATTATTATTAAACCGGAATGAAGCCAGCCTAATTAAGAGGCAGTACGATGATCCAGCACTGGTCGACTCTATTGGCTGTAGAGGGGTGCACAAGCCTAGAACGAGTTGATTGAATTATATAAGCTGTAAGTAAATAAATTAAATGGCGGAAAATGTTAAGTTGAAGGTAGAAAAATGAAAGAAATTGCATTACACGCGTAATTTACGTCTTTCTTCAACATGCGGATGGTGTATAAGTTGGCGATTTGAATTCGCCATAAATTAAACATTTAATTGGTACAAGTGTCCACCAATCAGGGAATTTACTGTCCTCTCTCGGTGAAAACAATTTGCGTGTGGCGCGGCGCAAATAACATGCACGGTTGTAATTTACGCACCAAGTTGCGGATAAAGTGAATGGGTTGCTGGCAGTGCACAGCTTGTGAGGGGAAATTAAACCAGCAACCAGAAATGTGCGTCTGCACCTGTTACAATGTATAATGCAGACATTCGAGGACACTGCGTATGTACGGTGCAAACAGTTGCGCAATATAGATGAACTCAAATGTATTTCTTCACAGCAGCTGTATACCTGTGACGTATAGCTCGCCTTAGGGAGTGGCGAACTCCACCTACTTTTAGACATAACCCGTCGAAGTGAAGGCGAACTGTACCCGTTCGGCAATGGTCATAACGCCACAACTGCCTCTTCCAATCATGATTTGCATAGCATTTCGATACATTTGTGATTTCAGTCGAGATTAAGCTTTGCTTCTTAAGACCATCAGCAACAAAATGACAGAAGCAAACAGAGCTTATGTGATGTGGATTGCGAATTGATGTTTCCAAATGCTATTGACATTCTTCCATGGAGGTCCAGAGGGCGGCATTTTTCACAAATCGATGCTTAAGTCGCATTTACATTTGCTTTTATTGAATTTTTCGTTCATACAGTTTGACTTAAGGCTATGGGTAAGAAATGGTGGTAAACATTTAATATTTTATTGTGCTGGCTCAACAACAGGCGCCCAACAGTGTGTAGTTTTCTTAAATCTATTTTACATAAGTTGTAGCTGTCTTCTCGGGTTTATACCTACTACTAGTGTGCATCGTTGTTTGAGTTGACCTCAGGGTGTTCAAGTCCGCGTGTTGATGGATGTTCATGTCGCGATTTTTACCAGTAGTCTTAAATAGAAAGTGTTGAATACCGACTTAGCAGAGACAAACGATCAACTGGGTGCTGGATACATTTTTGAATCCACCAGTGATACACGAATCACTCACATAAGAACAAATCGATAGAATACCATCTTTGTTACTTATGCATACATACGTGTTCGCATATAAGAACCACTCGGATATATCCATTTTTAAGTTTTAAAGGTTTTTTATACCCGCTGCGGTAGCAGGAAAAGGGGTCACACAGCCCCTTCGAATTCCCTTGAAAGTTAAATACGTTATTTAAATTTTTAGACCTCCACAACAGTCAACTTAACTGAATACTTGCTGATTTGGTTCACAGTCCTTCCAACTGGGAAATCTCAGACCCAGAAAACCATCAATCAGATGTATTGAAGAACAGGGCTGCTGCTTCAAAATTTCTTTGGGGAATGTAATAGAACCTTTTTTTGGGAGTACCGGGAAGTACAGAACGAAAATTTAGAATTTTTTTCTAAACTAAGCGTTCTTTAATTTGTGACTGTTTCGATTTTGGAAGCCTGTGGCGCCAATGTTGTTTTGGTAGAGTCTCTCGCGGACATTTAAACGATGTTACATTGCATACATTAAAGCATTAATGGCCCTTTTAATTTAAATAAATATTTCATTAATACCTAACACACAGCTTGTTTCATTCCGGGTCAAATCTTTAAATAGTGGCAGAAGAAAAATAATTTCCCGGGATCCACAACAGTGTATTCGACTCGAACGTAAGGATCGCGAAAAAAATGTTATGGAAATATTCGGAAAGTACATTTTGTTTGCAATTTACTAGGTAAAGTAACGTCAAGGCAAAGTAAAAACAAATCAATCCGAAATTGAAAATGGGAGTACAATTCGTTTTTGGGGAGTACCGGAGTACGGCTGACAAAAAAATTGAGTACAATACTCCTAGTGTAGTACTTTCGGCAGAGCTGTTGCCGAGGCAGAGCTGCTGCCGAAGCTGAACTGATTTCGTACTAGAAACTAGATTTACCTGATTTGATTTTTGAGCTGATAGACGTGATGGCAACTTAAATCATCATCCAGGACCGCCTGCTATTTTTCAAAACTTACGAAAGTAGCAGCTGGGACCAACGAAAGAACGACTTGCTGTTTTTCCCAGTCACCGCAATTTAGCCCTATCTGTTTCAAAGACCGCCAAATGACGGATGAAATTGGGACTATTTGTTCGTTCTATTTACAAGATGAGCTCTCAAGGTTTGGAACTGCTTCTAAAATGATGGTTTTACAATATTTTTTTTTATGTAAGTTTTATATAAGCTACGGCTCTAAATCAAATCAGAACTAGGTACCTAATACGTAGGTAGCTTGAGTGCTTCCCTGTGATGTCCCCAGGCCCTGTCACTACTGTGACGTTGTTGAAGATGCTTCAAACTAAATAAATTTAAAATTATTTTTTAATATCTATTTTGTTTTCTTGTTTATAATTGAAGCGTTGAGAATGAGAAGGTGTTAAGTGACAAATTTCTAGTTTCGAGTAAAAGACGTTTAAAGTTGTTTGCCCAAAATCTGCCTATAAAGGAAGTTGGAGTTCTGAAATACGAAATAAAAGTAAAAAAAGAAAATTCTATCTTAGACAACGTGACTTCATTTATTAAACGTTACAATAAGTGGAATTTTGTTTACAAAGTAATGCGTTTAGTGGCCTTATGCAAAAAAAGTTACAATCACTTTTCATTCAAAAAGATGTGTATTTACCACCTTTAACCATATCCAGCTTCTTTATTAAGTACAGTAGAGTATCGGCGAATAGACCAAAATTTAAGTTGTCACATAATACCTTTATCAGTTAAAAAACATCAAAATTTTCAAAAATGTCACTTAACACCTTCTCATTCTCAACGCTTCAATTGTTAGTTGGATAAAAGCGGACTAAGCACAATTGTATTGCTTTAATAATTTTGCAAAGCACCATTTCGACCCACTCCGCAGAGACCTCGATCTCCATCGATACTTTTAAAATCCTTAGATTCGAAACCTAGATGCTGTGCTAATTTGAAATTTCTTTCCCAGTAGCCTGTGCTAAGGACTGTTCAATCTTTGGACATTACATGGTAAAAATTGTACAGCGCTATAGTTACACTTCACTTAGTGATCACAAATTGATCGGTAAAGTTCAAAAGATTCCCCCCATTGTCGCGGGCGGCATCACTGTAAAACGTTTTTTTTTTTTATAAACTCTCAACCATATCTGGAAAAGCATTATTTGTCAACACCGCAATTAATACCCGTCCACGCTGCTAGAATAGTAAGCAGTAACTTATCTTTTTACGGACTAATGTCCGCACTCAGTGAGTGTAGATAGCTGCGCCAAAAGCCATTACGTCTCCAACTATCATACTGTCTGTCGATGTTTGCCAACAGAAAATCATTCCGCAAAGTGACTCAGTGATACTTTGCCAACAGAATTCTCCCAAATGCATCGCCCATTTGAAAAGTTTTGAAGGCAAAGACAATGATAGATATACGCTCCTCCGCATATATACACACATGCGACAAAATTGCTTACCACAAGATGCACAAAAGAGCATTCGCCGCACAAATTCCTCCGCACCTCTATCTGTAAAACAAAAATAAATTATTTGAAAATATCTTTCAGAACTTTTCGTATTTAAATTTGAGCACACTGAATAAACAAGTCGAGATAGTTTGGAGCCAACGAATCTCCCCAATCAAATGATATTATATACGCGAGGCCAAAGTGGCCCGCTACATAGCTATATACGAATGGGTAGCGTATCTATGACTGCAGCGATACTTATACCCAGCAAACGAGAGCAACTAAAACAAATGAGTCGATTTGGACGTCCTCGTCGAAAACAGGAACCAACATTATAATAATTTCAAAAAGTGACGTCAACTAGAAAGAGCTTCCCTCCATGGCGATGTCGATGTCGGTGCGTATCTATTGTTTATTTTAGCGCAGCTTTATGTATACAGAAGTAAAAATGCTTACGTACACAGCAGCGTATCCCAAAATATACATAATTACACGTTGTATCTGCGGGATTCGTTCGTCCAGATACCAGGCGTATCCGCGCATCTCTCTCAATCTACATGTGGAATTATGTTAATGCATCAATTTGTGTTTGTATTTTTGTATATTTAGCAAAAATCACTGCCAAGCAATCGAACGACGACACCGATTAGCCCATGTCGACCGCGCTGCAGCAGCATCGCCCCGGTGGGGAATTTCCAATAAAACCACCGAACTAAGTGCGCGGAAGATTATTCGAAAAAGGATGCTTTTAGCCAAATGACTGTCGGGGATATAAAATGTATTTTACCATTTCACTTTGCGGAATCGAAAAGCAAAGGTTGCAAAATCCACACCACACTGGAACCTACACTGTGTCTTAAATGCGTACACACAATCATCAATCAATCTCTCAACTCGAGGGTGATTGGGCAAGGCGCGTGTATCTATTTTATTTGAAAGCCATTTTCTTGCCAGCGCTGGTCGTTGTTTATGTGAAACGTCTGGAGATTTCGGATTTGAAAGACGAAATCCAATGCAAATGCACACAGAACGTGTCTATATCCGGAGGTGGTAGATATATCTTTTAAATAATTTTTTTTCGAGTCTAATTTGGTATGCAAGACGGAAATTGGGAAACCAACGAAAAGTTCATGGCGCAGTAAATCACTTTGGTAAATGATAAACGTTGGTTTGATATGGATTTTAGGTCTGTACGAATGATGCGGCATTGGAGGGGCGAATGGAATTTCCTTGCGGGAACAATGGTACGGTGTCAAAAGCCGCTCGACTTGGTAATGATGACCCCGAGCAAATGGCTGGAGCTAAAGGAAAAAGAGACATTTTTATGTGCCAGCTTAAGGCATGACGGAGGAGTTGACATTATACCACATTTGGGTGGTATGTGAGAGAGGGGAGATTACGTACAAAAAGAGGTGACAAATGAAAAATAATTGTGATGTGTGAAAACAGGTGGATAGTTGATTTATAGCTGGACAGACAGGGATGTCCTTTTTTATGGTCGAATGGGGGATATTTGGATTTGGGTAGATAGAGGGTAGGAACGCAAACGAGAGAAGTTGTTTCTCACAATAATTCATTGAAAAAATATTGAGACGTTTATTTTTATTTTTATTTTTATGTTTATATGACTCAGAATGCAGGACGTCCTGTTGAACCCATGCGCTATCAGGCGGGCGTCCCCTACGTAGGGTGAGACGAATGGACGTATCTACTCTATGGATTGTCCCTATATGATTTTAAGAATCGGTGGGTCCACTTGACCCGTGAAATGAAAATAAGATGACGCCTCTTGCTCTCACTGCATGATTTAATTGCGAACAGAGCACCCCGCACCCAGTAAACCGCAACAAAATCAGTTTTTTAGCGCTCGTTCGCATGCAAATCAGAGTTCACTAAACCACTGTTCAATAACTCGGGCGGACTCAAGTCGCATCACGTCTGAAAGTTGAATTACATGTTCATCTCTGGTAGAAGAGTTCGTCAAATGGTAATTTTTGAGTGAGTCCTTAAAACGTCCAGCAAATGAGTTCACAACAGTTTGTCACAAATCATTTGGGTTATGGGTACTGTCTGGACAGTATGTAGGGTCGTTTGGCAACTTGACTCATCTCTCATCTCATCGTTAAAGTTTGAATTTTTTCATGTACTTCTGTGGTTTAGCAACAAATGCTCGGCAGATTATTGTTTATCGAATTCGGTCAATGGCATAGTGTTAGTTAGGTATTTTCATAGAACTGTGGTGACATTTGCCCAGGAAGTGCTTTAGCTTGAACTTATATTCACATTCGTAGCTATATTATGAGCCGTTGAATAGACAGTTCTTTCAAGTTGACTTATGTCACAGCGGCAATATTAATTCAAATATTGCGCGCTTTAAATAGTTTGATAAAATGTGCATGACCTCTTAAAAAAATGTAGCGGAATTATTCCAACAGTGCATACGTTTATTGTAACTCCACAAAAGGGCGTTAATAACTTTGGTACGGATATTGACTGATTTTGGTAACCGAAAAAGCGGCAGTTGCACACGTCTCCAAAAGGGCTTTAGACTTGTCATAATCGGTATCTATTATTGAACTCCCAAAGCAACACTTTATATAGTTAATAAAACAAATAATTTGCGCAACAAGTCTATAGAGGCCTAGTTCTTAAAACTTTTCGTTTTCTAAAACCTTTGTTTCTATTTTTGTGACCAATGGAGGAAAACTACAATTTTATACCGAGTTCGAACTGATTAGTTGAGAAGTTTCTCCAAAGCAGTTAAGTATATAATATACCATCTAATGTTTGACGAAAGTTCGTGAGACGTGGCGCGGTGGAAAAAAAAGTTCTGATGTGCTTTCTGTTTTTCCGAGGATCAATCCTAGCTCAGTAGGTATAACCCCACACATTATCCACTGCGCCAATTCCTTAATTAGTTCAATGCGGTAGATGTTGAGGCGATGAGGCTCTAAATAGTCAATTGCTACTGCAGTTGGAGACCTGTCAAATGCGAGTTAAAAAGTTCTAGCTAAAAAAAAATGGCGCCCAAAAATATGCTCGTAAAGAGCTATATCTTAAATTATGCTTAAGGGATACAAAGGACGACCTTAAGTACTTCAAGGCCACTAACTGACCAGAGTCTTCTCGTTTTTTTACCTGTGCCTTAGAACATAGTTCTTTGTCATTGGTAGAGCTAGATATGGCTATCGCGTGATAGATTGATATTTTGACTAAGTACGAATGTGAACCTCTACTGCTCTTGTATAATCGAAATTGCTATGAATGAATCGATTGTCCAGGCCTGACCCCTGATGCTGTGATAAATCTAGAAGGCTGCAGGCTAAATGCTAATCTCGTTGCAATAGGCCTGTAATAAAGCAGGGGCCGTTGGATTGATACCTACTTATCTTACGAAATCACCGAAACATCATTTTACGAGTTGGAGTAAGAGGCATTTCTTTCGAGTCTGAAAATAGCGCCCATGCCTTAAATTTGACTAACGAGAGTCAGGCTTGGCAGTGCTCCAATATCAGAGTAGGACGTTCTACGCAAGGTAGCTATGGAGCCGAGGCCTATCCTTCCATTGGACTCTTGCAAAACCAACAAGGATGTATGAATTTAAGAGAGAGGCTTGTTATGGAAACTAACCGATATGAATGGGGAATAATTTCAATTGTTGACCCCTTCTGAAGCTACATCCCTGTGAATAAGGAATACCTTGGCTCTCTTTTTCAATTGCAACATTAGTAACTACCTCCTGCACACTTCGCAAAAAGTCCTTGCCCAAGATCAGGCTACCTTCGTTTACAGTTGCAAATATGACGCTAAATTTCGAGCGTGAGATCTATTGATGCTTTCTGCCGGCGCAAAATGGTTCACTAAATAAGTCGTGTATGGGCCGGTGTTTGATAGAAGCAGCTCCACATCGACTGGAGGAATGTGCAGCTAGCTCTTAGCTAGAGAAAGCCATTGGAAATGTTACTACTTGGAATGTTAATACTGGTTTCTTTTAACACAGGTCACCTCCACAATTTATTATAATATCTAGGATGCTGTAAGGCAATTTTAAGATCGTGTTGTAGGTGCAAGGGAGGTATACAGTTGTTAAACAAATTTACAAGTTGATGGTAATTTCCGTTGACATACGGATGAGTTTTTGTGAGGAGTCTTCTTTGGAGCGAATTATAAAAGTACTGGCAGATAGTAGTTTAACTCATTATCCAATGATATTTTCGTGATGAAAATGACTGGTACCATCTCTGCTAGGTCCCTTAACTCTTTGTTTCTCCGTAGGTCATGTAGATGCGATGCTTGGGTCTATTGTGGTCCCTGCTTATCTGCCGTCTGTTTAAACTGACACTGGCTGAAAAAGGAAATACAAAAGACTGTAAATAAAAAGTTAAATAATTGCTTAAACACTGCCGTCGGTATATTTACTTCAACACAAACCAAAGCCGTCGGTAGACTAGCAGTTACTAGCATTTACTAGCTATAGGTACCCACCTCAAGTGGCTGATAAAACCGTTCTCAGTATAAAAGTCCATGTCGCTAAGAGTCGTCCGTGATTCGATAAAATTCTCTAAGCAAATTAAGCTGCAAAATGATCAAACGATATAGCACATTTTAATATTTCCCAGATTGGTCACCTTTACAGCGAATCTCAAGGCTGCCGATGCCGAGATGCTGATGCTGATGCTGATGGTGATGCCCTCCTCCTACTGTTCCGAATCGCCGCCACCTACAACATTATTATGCAATAAAAATAAATTCAATTTAATACACAAAATCACTTTCAATGGATTATCAACACTAATTGACTTCTAATATAAGTTTTTACAGCGCTTTCATAAAATATCAATTTCATCGGACAGCGCACTTGATGTGGACTTTGCATAATTTAGAAATAAAAAAATTCCCATTTAAATCTAGCCCGCAAAATCTGCGTTGAATGCCACCAAATGACTGCACTCAATTTGAGCTTCTGTCGTTAATGTTCCCGTGGGTATTTATTAATATTCGAGAGCGATTATGTCATGTAGGGATTAAGTCCACTGCACAATTGAATTAGCTTTTTTAGCGCGCACAAAAACCACATAAAAAAAGGATGCAATTTATTTTTGTTTTATTAGAACAATCCCTGAGGGAATGACATTATCAGAATTTCAGTTCGTTAATCCGCGCGCAGACAACGTCCCTTCGACGGGATGCACTCTTGTTCGTGTCTCGCATATAAACCATTGTCACCCTATCGGCCATTATCTGTAATATTTTCTTTCCATGAGTCTGTTCTTCATCTTGCATCTAGGTACAGTAGCCAGGTCTGATGTCCTTTTCGCTCCAACGTACAACATTTGCGGGCTTCTTCCCTCTCCATCGACATAATAATGGCCGCCTTTGCTCATCCAAAATGATAATTTGACCTGAGCCCAGTCAGAGGGAAATGACACAGCGAGAGGAAAAACAGATATAGCTACCCATTGAGGTAACATGGCGGATACACTTCATTGCTATCTACCTACATGCGCATATCCTGCCAGCGCAGAAAAGGTATTCCAGTGCATATTGAATTGATCCTAGTCCGATGGTGGGATTGCATTAAGATGCACATGGAGTTCTGCACAAAACCGAAATGGGATTACCTCGCCATGGGTGTGTGTGTGTGTGTGTTTGTGTGGAAATATTTTATTCATCGGATAGCATTACCGGTGGGATGGATGAAATATCTGCAACTAAAGTCTGGAATATTGATACGTGCGAACGGATATGGAAGTCCCCAGTCGCAGGAGCGCTGCTATCCAACAGCTTAGATATACACACATGATCATAATTTATGCATTTTATATGGATGTGCACCTTTGAAGTGTCATGTCGTCGTGAGTTGGTTTCAAGCAGTGACACTGTGGTGGGGATAAGATATGCACACAATTTGTTCTTGTGCCCCGCTGTCAGGTTTGTGGAATTTTTTGTTTTTCTCTTTGCCAAATATCCGTCTATTGAATGCTGTTCCGTCTCCGTCCAATCAAGCGGTGAAAATACACTTGCAGAGGCCATAATAAAAATACGAGGATTATCGTCACAAGCGCTGACAAAGCAGTGGGATCCCCTACGTCCACCACCGCTCCATTGCTAATTGAATTAATTCGCCTTAAAAGTATGTCTGGGATTCGACTATACACGTGAATTCCATCGGCATCGGTTAGAGCCATGCCGTAAGTGGTCTCAGCACTTAAGATACTCGATGATGTAATAGATGTATAGGAAACAAATTCACACTTCTTAGCCTTTAGGGTTAAGTAGCGGATGTTCAGTTTACATTTCTTTGCAAAATGGGTTGTTGAACTGCACAAAAAGGATGCAAGCAGTTATTTTTATTTTCTTTTATTTTCGCTTCTAATTTACTGGAATAGGTACCTAGTTGAAAGTTATTCTTGGGAAAAGATGTCTGGAATATGTAACTATTTTGATGGCGAAAGATACATAACCTTAGGTGAGAGACTATGAAATGTTTTTTGGGCTACACACTTAAGGAAGCTGGGAAGAATGTAAGCTATTAGTTATTTCTTAATCGTTGCGGCAAAAGTCTCACGTATAAAACCCTAAGCCCAGCTTTTCATAACAAATTTTGCTTGCTTCAAACCACATTTGATATAGCTTCTTAGGTACTATCATGACACTACAATCCCCAGTGGTGGGAAAATATATAGCTTCTCATAAACATTCATGTGCATGACTCTTACTCTTTAAATATAAGAAGAGGCGGCTCTGAAATGAAGCTTAGTTCAGGTTTGATCCCGGAAACACAAAATACGTCACAGATAATATCTCGCGAACATCTGACAAATATCAGAGAGTATAGAGCTGTCGTGAAAAATTTTCTCATTTAGCAGTGTGAACTCGGCATCAAATTGTAGATCACTCTAATTAGTCCCAAAAATAAAACAAAACTCACACAAAACCAATGGCTGTGAGAAGCTAGGTTTTTGGTCCCTTAGGGTCTTGTTCCGCCAACTATTTATTTTGTTTTACCATAATAAAACTTATTGTCTGTCACCAAAAGCAGCTTATCATAGAAGGTTAGGGGTAGGTATAACTTAAAAACTCTTCTATTCCACTCTTTTCTTCAGAAATGAGTTGATTATATGAGAAGGTGCTCTTTAGAAACAAAAATTCCGCAACAAAACTCTTCTATTCCCATGCAAATCGAAGCAGCCGCTTTCAAAACTCGTGTAGGGTGAAGTCGGGTGATATGGCTAACTATGAATATTTCCTACTTAACGATTTTATTTTCAAATAAAGCCATCAAAATATCATTTAGTTGTACGTAAGTTACTGAAGGGTGCAATATCGATCTGATTTGCAGGAGAAAATTTGCTAATTGCAAAAAAAGTTAGTAAATTCAAAACTGTATGGATGAGTGAAAGAAGTAGATATAAAGGGTGATTTTTTAGCTGGTTTGGTTTTGGCAACACTGGTTTTGACAGCTGACGTGTGTTTAGTACCTTTTGTCACTGTCAAACAGCTTCAGTTTGGTTTGCAATTTAACCATGGATCGTCTTACAAATGAACAACGCTTGCAAATTATTGAATTTTACTATCAAAATTCGTGCTCGGTTCGAAATGTTCATCGCGCGCTGCTTCCATTTTATGATCGGCATTCTCGACCTTCTGAGCAGTCTATTCGGAAGATTGTGACCAAATTTCGCACCAAATTTACTTTGTTGGATATTAAACCACCAACACGTTTACGTACTGTGCGTAGTGAAGAAAATATTGCGGCCGTATCAGCTAGTGTGACAGAAGACCGCGAAATGTCGATTCGGCGCCGTTCCCAGCAGTTAGGCCTTTGTTACAGCACTACGTGGAAAATTTTGCGGAAGGATTTGTGCGTAAAGCCTTTTAAGATACAGCTTGTGCAAGAACTAAAGCCAGCCGACCTACCACAACGCCGAATTTTTGGTGAATGGGCTCTTGGAAAGCTGGCCGAGGATCCGCTTTTTTTCGAAAAATTGTGTTTAGCGATGAGGCTCATTTTTGGTTGAATGGATACGTAAATAAGCAAAATTGCCGCATTTGGAGTGAAGATCAGCCAGAAGCATTGCAACAGCTACCAATGCATCCCGAAAAAGCCACTGTTTGGTGCGGTTTATGGGCCGGCGGCATTATTGGGCCATAATTTCTTCAAAGATGATGCGAATCGCAGCGTTACTGTCAATGGTGAACGCTACCGAGCGATGATAACAAACTTTTTTTTGCCCGAAATGGAAGTTCTTGACTTGCATGATATGTGGTTTCAACAAGACGGTGCCACATGCCACACAGCACGCGAAACAATGGCGCAATTGCGAGGCGAGTTTGGTGAACAGTTAATTTCACGTTTCGGGCCGGTCAATTGGCCGCCTAGATCGTGCGATTTGACACCATTAGATTATTTTTTGTGGGGGTATGTCAAGGCTAATGTGTATAGGGACAAGCCCGCTTCGATTGACGCACTGGAAGCCAACATCCATGCATTCATTCGTGAGATACCGGCCGATATGTGTGAAAGAGTATGCCAAAATTGGACTCAGCGGATGGACTACCTGAGACGCAGCCGCGGTCAACATTTGCATGAAATTATCTTTAAATAAATAAACAAATAAACAAATAAATATTTCATTCATTTTTTCGAATTTTTTGTGTTTTTTTTTTTTGTAAAAAGTTCTAAACCTCTTAAAAAATCACCCGTTAGATCAAAAATTATTCGGTGCCCGGTGTTCATTATTACAAACAAATTAAAAGTCTATTGTGTGTATTTGTTTCCATTTACAGTTATTACTGCTCGTTTGGTCATGTTTTTCGTAAAAAAATACAACATTATTTGGGAGATATGGCACCTCTATAGTTTGGGATTTGTGGCAACGTTGCCATTTCGCCAGCTAATAGTTTTATATTGAGATAAATCGCAAAACTAAAAACCGATGAATTTAGTTAAAGTTAAAAGTTTAAAATTAAGTTGAATGAATACAACATAAATGTGCCATTTTTCGTCGAAAGACTCGTGTACATTTTTTATTAAATAAAAAAAAGTACTGAAATTTACAATATAAAACTATCTAATAGCGGGAGAAATGGCACCAGTGCCACTTGGGGGTGCTATTACATTTTATTTTTATAATAAAAGCGTACATGCAGTAACAACGGTAAACGGAAATAAGCACACAAAGCACACACAATAATTAAATTTTAATTTTTAATTTTTTGTATCAATATATACTGGGACCCGAATACTTTTCCGTCTACACTTCTTTCACTCATACACAAAAGTATTTTTTGTTCGAGTTTCTTTTTTTCTTTTTTCTTTGTTCGTCTGTAACTAAAAATTTTCACCTGCAAATCAGGTCCCGAATGCACATTTCAGGAACTTACTTAAAACTAAATAATATTTTGATTTCTTTATTTTAAAATAGAATCGTTTAGTAACAAATGCTCTATTACCCGACTTACCCGACGGCTGTAGGAAATAAGGCCCCAAAAGAGAAAATGAAATAAGGCCCCAAATTTGGGGTGTTATTTTATAATGAAATAACACCCCAATTTCAACTATGAAATAAGGCCCCACTGCGATGAAATAAGGTCCCAAAACAAAATGAAATAAGGCCCCAAATTTGGGGTTTATTTCATAATGAAATTTAAAATAATGAAAACTACTTTTTATTTAATATTGTTGATATTGGATAAACTAATTTAGATTAAAGAAACTTTTTATATACTCAACCTCGCACTCACTCCGTAATCTAACAGTAAACCCAAGCAGGAGGGTTGCAGGGGGGCAGCATGCCCCACCATACGCATTCCCTATCAGAAAGGTAACAATTAATAATAAAAAAGTAATTTTGGGGACTTATTTCATTTCTTCTTTTGTGGTCTTATTTCATAATGAAATAAGACCCCAAATTTCATTAGGAAATAGGGCCCCAAAAAAGGAAATCACACCCCAAATTCTATTAAAAATCGTTGTTGTTGTTTCCTGTATAATTTTTTGGGGCCTTATTTCGCAGAGCCTTACCCTACTACACGACAAATGCCTTATGTTAAATTTTGGCAAGTTTCAGCTTCAAACTTTTTTTTTATAAGAAGAAGTACCTACCACCAAATCACCATAGGTAATTAAAATATGTGCTGCATTTTTATTGGCTTCGTCTTCACTTGCACTATTTCTAGGCTCTGCGAACTACCGAACTACATGCGGATGTACGTGTTTTTTTTTTAAGCACCCTTGTCCGATACGGAATTGGGTGAGTTCGAAATCTGTCAAGTTTTCCTAGCTTGTCATGCCAGAGCGGCTGTTACCTATCGCAGGACAGAAGCTTACCACACTGGTTCGCTACATTTCTGCTGTTTTCAGCTTGGTTGATCGAGAAACCTTGGCTACTCTAAGATTTAATTTGGCTCTCTGGCCGGTTATATCGGGGGTAGTGTGCGTCTACCTGTTCCTAATACAAGTTCGCCGTAAAAGACTTCATCCTATTTAGCTGCCGATCTTTTCAATTAGTAGCTGGAACGTCTGTAGGCACAGTGGTTAATGTATTGGACTACTCAGCAAGTGATTTCAGGTTCGAATACCGCAAAAGTCCAAACTTCAAGTTAGGTTTTTTTTTCCCAATGCGCCACTTCTCGCGAACGTCTGACAAACATCCAAAAGTATAACTGAAAGAGCCTTCGTTTGGAATCGGCATAAGATTGTAGATCCCTTCTATTCGTTCCAAAAATAAATAACTCACACAAAACGAGAGGTTATGCGATGCTTGGCCTAAGGCCCCTACGAACCTGTTGTGGCACATATTTATTATATTTTTGTAGCTGAAACGTCTACTTCATTGCAGCCCTACTTCGACGAGCATTCAATCCCCCAAGTCTAAGAATGAGTCCCGCATAACATGGCACACTCTTCTCTCATTCAATATGCGCTTTCAATTCCAAATTCACTCTACAGGACATCAAAAGTAGTCCTCTGCCCAACAATAGCCTTGTTTTCACTTTCAAAACTATTTCAGACGTTCCGCCAGATCACTAGCGTCCTACCTATTCCATACAAAAGACGGTCATATTCCAGTTTTTATAATCCTTTTGTGTGTCAAATTCCGGAACCATATCTCTTTCCCTGACAACCTGCATTGAAGGGTAGCTATATAAATATTTTCCAACACTTAGCGTGTGGTTTACAACCGAACCATTCTCAATTTAACCCTTCCGTCTGTTGCATTTCGAATGATTTTTTGTATATGTTTCTGGTTAAAAAGCGGGTCAGGTTTTTATTCTCATTTTTTCGCAGTCATAAATCCTTCAAGTCGTTCTCTTCATCTTCTTCGTCCGACAGACTGTGCGTTGTTTTGTTTCCCGCATCTTTTCTGTCTATGGTTGCAACACTTTCAATTTCAAAGGCGATTGTAGGGGATTGAGAAACGATTTAGGTAGCCAGCGAAACGAGCTGAACTCTTTAGGGTATAACCCAGTTCCACAGCGGGAACTCTTCGGGTCGGTCTAGGTTTTTTATAACACTGTTCCCTAGAAAACGGGAAACACATACTGACACTTGAGACTTGAAAGTGAAAGTGATGAATCGGCGCAGGGTTTACTTTGGTTGGATGGAAACAAGAACCGACAGTCACAGATGAGGCAAAAGTCCAAAGGCCAGAAAATATCGACTCAGAGAGGTCGGCCGCAAACGCCAACCTGATAATAATTTATTAAATTTTACGATCCCATATTAGCGTCTCATAACACGTCGACTTATGGCAACTAATCACCCCACATACTGGCTTTTAGCTGTAGCTGTGTCTATGTCTGTATACGGTTACAGTAGGTATACCGGTATCGCTTGGATCCATCGCGGGGGAAGACAAAAAAAAAAAAACTGAAAAAAAATTGTTGCCACTTTTGCAAATTCAAAATGAAAGTTTAATTTGGCTTAAAAGCATCTGCGTGTGAAATTGTTTTCGAAATTGAAGTACCTACACTCGGGCGCGCTTATCTGTTAGAGTGGACACTGCCATTTGTTTTGCAGCGCCAATTCCGGAGCAACTGTGTTGCGTGCCATTCGAAAATAACGTATAAAATATTAAATTAATGCAAACTGCAAGCAATTGCAGCTCCTGCCATTTTAATAGTCGCCGTCTCTGAATATTCAAAGAGGCTGGCCATGGCCAATGCAGAAGGAAATGGTGCGTGTTGTGCAGCACCACTCTGCATGCGGCCAACAATGTAAGGAGGTGCACATATTGATTTATATTACCCCTCGCGTGAAACACTTATAGCTGTTCTTCTTTAATTGATACACAACAAGTCAAATGCAAATGGATGCATTTCTCTTGATAGAAGCGCTGAGCTCGTCTAGTTGGACGGGAGATTTATGGGCCAATCATTTGCATTCTAATTGGGAGAGTCGTGAGGGTTGCTGGCTAAGTGCGTTCGAAGGTGAAGTGGCGGTAATATTGATAGGAAGCGAGTTCAATTGATCGGCGCAGGAGATTCACTTCAAAGTAGTTTGAGGGCTTTTTTGACCTGAAATCCAAATCAGGGCAAGTGCGAGTGGCAATGAGTCAGAGAGATTTTCGCTGCTGAAAGGGGGACTGCACTTGGAATGGCTGTCATAATTCGATGTGGTGTTGGTACCTCTATTTCATGGTGAGGCGGATGAAAACATAGAAAGGCAGTAACCTTTCGTGATCAGATGGATAGGCACAGCTTTTCATGGATAAAGGGGTCCTAGAGGTTTGCTAAAAACAACTATTGAGTAAATGTCTCGAATGTGCAGAAACTACTTAATTACCTCTGAGTGACACGAGACTGTAGTACCTACTTGCGTTAAATGTATATTCCTGATCCACACTTGAGCATTGCAATCTTTTCCTCGCTTATCTAAAGCCTATAGCCACTCTGTGTAAACAAAGATTGAAAAGTCATTGTTTGGATGAGATATTAACAAATTCTAAAAGGCGTATCATAGGAATTAAAGCACTTTTGCTAATGGCAAGGACTTCGATGTATTTGTATAGTATGAACCTTAAATAATTTGGTACCCTAAAGGCGATAAAACTCCTGAACCAACAGAGGTATGGGCTGTACCAATTGCGTGTAGGTATTTTCTACATTATGCAAAAAATATAAGAGCGGCCAATAGAAGTTAAAGATCTCGAAACAACTTGGAACAGGTAGCATTGCTAAGCGAGGTGTACCTCCAGCTAGGAACTACCGGTATCACTTAATGCCACAATGGCACGCGAACAAAAATAAATAAATAAAAAAGAGGGCAACCTGGATAAACGAAGCGGTACAGCTTTGCAAAATATTCTTGGATGACTATAGCTATGGTGACCCTGACCTCTGACCATATCGTGGAACCTTATAAGTTAAACACGGAAGACATTCAGTTAAGTAGGTATCACTTTTACTGACTTAAACACAACATATTTGCATGATTTTTTGTTTTTGCTTTGAAGCATTGCAGAGCTTTGTTAATTTTGTTGTCAATGTCACAATCCCCAAAAAGCCTATTAACACTGCCTGCCAAACGATTGCTTCCCCTGCCACGCACCAGTGAAACAAAGTGCCAATTCGATTCGCAGACCGTTAATGTCGAAGGAAATTACTCGAATTTCCCTCACCACACACATCCATGTAACAAAAGTAAATTGAAATAGGCCACCTCTAATTCAATATAATGAACAATAGAAAAAGAAAACAAAAGCATCTACGCAAATTTCAATAATTATACAATTCGTTAGTTTATTTGCCAAAAAGTAGATTTATAAATAAAACCAGAGAGTGTGCTTGTGACCGGAGACAATATTGAGACCCCGCCAGCACCCAGAACATAAAAAGTGCTTTGAGAGCGCCCAACCGAATACGACATTAGAATCCATGTGCCATGCAAAAACATACAAAAAATATATAACTGCCAACCGTGGGAGAATGTGATAGAGCTCAGAAATACCACATTTTAATATAACTCATAATGCTGATAAAATTAATTTATTATTATATTTTTTAAAGGCGAATAATATAATTTATTTGGTTAATACAACTTTTTAAAGGTAATTTTCTGTATACAAAAAACATATTAGTACGAAAATTGTTGTGCATTTTCCGCTATTGAATATCATTAACTTCGATTTCATGTGTAACTTTTTCTAACTGAAGAAAAATTGCTCAAAATGTTTTTATTTTCTTGCGACCATTTTTCATAAATATCGTAAGCAAATGTAGATTTATTCCTAAAAAATAATACTATTAACACGTAACGAATAATAGAGTAAAGTCGGGTAATGTGGACCACTCGGCTAATATGGACCACCAGCTTTGCTCACCTCTCACAAATGCAATTGGGGCGAGTATTGCTTACGATTGTCCGCGACCTCCTTAAACTTACTTTAGGGTAGTTTCAGCAGTCAGAAGGAATGCCTCTCTGAGTTGTGATAAATAAAACAAAATCGAAGGCAGTGATAATTTTTTTTCGTAAGTGATTTTCCTTTTTTCATTAGTTAAATACATCTTTTTTATCCATTCCTTTTATAAATATAAGAAGTGAATATGTGTTCTTAAGTTCATATTAGTAAAATTATTGTAACAAATCACGTTTTGTTGCAAAGTAATTTTCTTTAAAAAAAAAAGTGTTTCGGGTAACATGGACCACGATAGCAGAGGGTAATTTATGGACTTATTACATACTACCCGCCGTTTTATTAAAAGGAGTCCGAAATTGATTTTTTCCACCTTAAGGCCATGGATTCGAGAAAAAAAAACACCAAAGCGAGAAAAACGCAAGTCATGGAGTCCGGACGATTTGAAAAACGCTAAGTAAATGGTGAGGACAAGTTTTTGTTTCAAAAGTAAATAATGTACCAAAAACTACTCCTAAGAATGTTAAAAATTGAAATACTAAGAGTTCGACACTGGTAAATTTTAAGTTAGGCCGTAGACCAGTTTTTCCTAATACGTTTGAGAAATAGCTTGTGGAATACCTATGTACATATGTACCATGTGGTCCATATTACCCGCCACTTTTCTTTTTTGCCGTTTTTGAGTTACCTCAGTTTTTGTTTTTTATTAATTTTATATGAAGTGAATTAATGTTTTTGTTGCTATTTGTTTAACATAAATATTCTGATCCTTTTTTTTAAGTAAACATCTTTAATAAAACTTAAACCGTTTGTGTTTCATTAGCAAAAATGTGAATGGTGGTCCATATTACCCTACTTTACTCTATTCATATTTAACGGACAAAATTGTATGGCAGCAACTTTGCTCACAGCGGAAGTGCTTCATATTTGTTGAGGGTGTGTTGGTGAGTCGGAATTTTTGAAGTTTCGTGACATTTCTCAATACGAATTTCTACATTGAGGACACTCCGTAAAAATATAGCTTGTAGGCATCAAAGTAAGGGGAAATTACCCAAAGTTGTTGCTTTTAGTACTGTCTCTGCTTGTGACCGCACTCCTAAATTTCTCTCTCTAAATTTTCTCTCGCTAAATTGGGATGTTAAATTGGGCTCTGCGAAATAAGACCTCAATGAAATAAGATCCCAAACAAAATATGAAATAAGGCCTTCAAAAAATTATACAGGAAACAACAAAAACGATTTTTAATAGAATTTGGGGTGTTATTTCCTTTTTTGGGGCCTTATTTCCTAATTTCATTATGAAATAAGACCCCAAAAGAAGAAATGAAATAAGTCCCCAAAATTATTTTTGTATTATTAATTGTTACCCTTCCGATATGGAATGCGTATGGGGGGCATGCTGCCCCCCTGCAACCCCCCTGCTTGGATTTACTGTTAGATTACGGGGTGAGTGCGAGGTTGAGTATATAAAAAGTTTCTTTAATCTAAATTAGTTTATCCAATATCAACAATATTAAATAAAAATTAGTTTTCATTATTTTTTAGTTTCATTATGAAATAAACCCCAAATTTGGGGCCTTATTTCATTTTCTCTTTTGGGGCCTTATTTCGTTGAAGCCTTATTTCCTACAGCCGTTAAATTGTATTGTAATGTTGTCAAGTTGTATTGAGAAATATAATTTAAAAACCAAAACTTTATAATATTATAATCTTAATACAGCGCAGAAGATATAGTATTCATTCATTAAAAAAGTTTTCATAACAAAATTCCGCCGTGTGTCGCCATATGGAATTTCCGTCTCGGTAGAGTCGATTTTACTCCCAAGATGCGCCTGCAGATGTTTCACATCAAAAAACTTTTAGACTTTGTCAACTCGTTCAGCAGGTTAGGTAGGACACGTTAGCTGGCATTATCATTTTTTTCTTTGAATATTGGATTTGTTAATTTTTGCGCACATTGGGCCTTACCAATAAACATTTTTAGTTTCAACTTTAAATGTTTGTAGTTCACAGTTCAATACAAATATCGCAATTGTGAGCCTCCATAAATGTAATGTCGAGACTTAAATTGATTATTAGCTAGTATGGCGCATTGTTTTTAAATAATTTAAATTAAATGCAGAACTAATAATGAAAAACTTCTAAAATACAGAACATTTATATATGTTTTCGTATAAAATAATTCGTAACGATTGTCGTCTTCAATATAGCGCACCTCATCGTACACATGGCACACCTTGCTGCATTGCGTTGTACCGCGTTATGTCACTTACTTTTGACAGCTACACGGCAGATTTTTTTCGAAGTTCTCTGTCATCCAATCGCTGTGGAATATGTCAAATGAATGCGTTAATGTGCTCTGATAGTGATGGACATGGTCGCCTTTGCGTATTTCCAGTGTCTTGGTTCGATTTTGTGTGCTTGTTGAGTGACTGACATTGGAAGGTCGTCGAGTAGAAATAGAGTTGCATTTCACTTCTTTTCGATTACAAACTCTTGGATTCTGAGGACGTACTGCTCGAAATAAGACTGAGAACGAGGTTCTAGTACATGGTTCTCTACACTTCATTGAATCTTGTGAGTTCATCTCTATTTCAACAGGGCGTTGGAAATCTTTTATCTCCATATACCTAGGGCTTTTTTTGTTGTGCTCAAATGATCCTTATTCGAACGCAATTTCAGTTCCAAAGAGATTCGACTTTCTTTCAGAATTTTTTTTTCGAACTGATACCTCGATAGGGGCGAATGTCTTGACCAAATTTCTTCCAAACTATCTTCTCTTTAAATTTGAAAGTGGATAAGGTTAATCTTCCTTGTCTCCCTTGCAGTCTAACTCAGCAAGGCGACCTATATTTTATCGGAGTAAAACTTTAAGTTGGAGACTTTCCAGTTTTTGACCCCAGTTGAAGCATACACTGAAGTTAGTCTTCGTAAGAAAATGATAGGCTTTTCTGGAAAAATGACAGGCTTGACCATGAGCAGTAAGACCCAGTGGCTTCAATATTTCCCTTCGCTGAGTCCTTAATTTCTACATTGCTTTATGTTCTTTGGCCTTCTCCGTTAAGACATACCTCCAGTGTTGCCAAACCTGGCAGCACTCAATTTAACTAAGAATAACTTAGGTAACTTATGAATAAAGTATACAAAAAGGAGTAGGGGAAATGGCGTCCTATCTGACATTACCTCACCATTCTGCACGTTGTCCAGAAATGAAAAAAAAAAAAAAAAAACTAATTGAAATAAAAGTTTTCGAATTCACTTGAAATTTGGGACCGCCGCAACGTGCAGTCTTGGCGGAGAAGGGCAGTGGCGTAGCGTGGGTTGGAGCCGCCCGGGGCAGAGCCAATTTATGCCGCCCCCATAATTTGTTCCCACATTAAAAAAAATACCTTTGTAATTTTGGTAAAATTTCTGGAATCGAATAACGGTACATTTGAAATTTCGAAATATCTCGAAAACAAAAATTCATTTCTATGGTAATATGGTCATTTCTACCTGAATAGAGGGCTCAGTTTTTGTCTTTATTATCTAGGGTTACCATTATTTTGCAAAATTCATTCGGTTTCTTTGTTTGCCTTTAGTCGTTAAATATTTCCTTTATTTTGCAATCCTAAATCCTAAATTCGGTTTTTTATTCCTTAAATTGTTCAATCATTGCGCGATTACTAATTGGCGTTTTTATCTTTCGTATTTTTTTGAAATGATTTTTGATCATTTCGCAAAAATCACTTGGCAATTTGCTGATGTTGTTGTCAAGTAATTTTTCAACGAAACATAGTTTTGACGTTTTACTATTTCCCAGATTGATCATTTCGCCAAACCGGTGAAACGCCAATTTTCCCAACAATTTAAGCTTATCGTACCATACCCATTATCGTACAATAGATTTTTGAAAATACGTTTTTTTTTTTAAATTTTGTTTTCTTTAGGTTTCTAAGAAAATGCGATAAAGGTTTTGACCAGAATGAGTAGTTACAGTAAAATTTATGTTTCCAAAATTATTGTGGCCTTAATTTTAGATTCGAATCACCGAAAACGCTAACCTTAAAAACTCCTTATATCTTGAAATTGTAGGCGCAGTAGCTTAGTGGTTATTATGTTGAACTACTAAGTCCAGGTTTGAATCCCGCAAAAAACCCAAATTCCAACTTAGGGTTTTTTTTCACTGTGCCTACCTCTCGCGAATGTCTGACAAACATCCGAGAGTATAACTGTCTTGAAAGAGCGTCTCAATTAGCCGTTTCGAATCGGTTGTGAGAAGCTAGGCCTGGGGTCCAACTACTTATTTATTTTATTAGGTATATCCCGAAAATCCCAATTTTAAATTCGATAAGACTCTAAAAACCAAGTAATGCTTACATCCCGAACAATAACTTATAAGTAGTCAGTTTTCAGCTAAATAGTTAGGCAATAGTATTATTCAAACAACATTGCAAAATTTGGTACAGTTTTTTCTGCGTAATTTTACAAAGATAATATGGGTATTTTAAATAAGATCCTCCACTTAGTTTTTCTCAAAAAATTCGACTAAATCAATTTTTTTAATTATTTCTGAAAAATTACCACCCAAAAGCCGATCTTTGTTCATATATTTTTCTAAAACTCCGCACTTCCATTAAAAATGCAATAGCAGCTAGGCAAAACGTATGTTTTGCAAATATTACCCACTTTTTCTTTTCTTTTTTTTCAACCAATTTGAATATGCATCTTAAAATAATTCCAACCACTTGGATCGTTACACAATCAGAAAATCCCACTTCGTTTACACCCCCACACACGTCCATCGGAATATTCAGTTAATAACGTCGAATGCAAATTCAAGAACAAATCTCTGAATTCTTAGATATACTCGTACATATATGTAAGGATATCGATCTATCACCAACACTACTTGCAATCAAAAAACAGAAACTCCTACTACGCCTTCAACTTGTAAACTGTAAGAGCTTATATAATAGTACAGTAGGCGCTTACAGCTCTCTATTTATATTTATATAGGTATTTAAAAAAAAAAAAATGAGCTGCTCCAAATTGCCGCCCCTAGCAAAGTGCCGCCCGGGGCCTGTGCCCCCCTTGCCCCCCCCTTGCTACGCCACTGGAGAAGGGTAACCCAGAGTTGATTTTTCTTCCACACGTACAGTCGGACATCAAATTATGATGCATTTCTTAAAGAATTATAGAGTCAACTTAGGTTAAAGGCCACATTTGCAACCAGCCGCACGCTTATGCAAGGTTATAAAGAAACCAGGAATTCGCACCTTTCCTACTTGCTGTGTAGTGGCAGTTTCAGACTGGCCTAATCATCATAAATAGTTTATAATATACTAGCCGAGTGGACACAATTTATTCAAACCATGCTCACCTTGATATCACACCCGATTTGCGAGGAATAGGTACACATCGCTCATGTGAGAACACTCGGAATTAACTAGGCTATGGATCAAGTCCACAGTTTCACCATACAAGCTAGATTTGTTTGTTGTAAATCCTTTTGAATATTAAGGTGTAGTTCTATTTTCTTTGGCTGATTTTTTTTTATTTACAATTGTCATGAAAGATCAAATTCCTTCGCCTTAAATATTCAGCCCATTATGTCAGGCTTTTCGTCTTCACCTGAAGACTTTTGTTGAAATTGTTTTTTTTCCGACAGGACCCTACTTGAAAAAGTGTTAAAGAGAAACGCGTGCATGACTGTATGAATGGATTGGAGCTAAACTTGCAAAAATGAACCTCCACCGCTCTTATAATTTACACCAGTCCAACTTACAGTGAAACTTTTAGCAGCGCCTTCCCTATAAATGACGAAACTAATTGAATTATGTTTAACAACGTCAACATTTGTTGCCTCGTCTTCGTTTATAAGCACAAAAGTTTTATGTACAGACAGCGACTATGTGTACAACATCTTGGCTCTGCCTATGCCTATACATCTCAAGACTTGATTTAATTAAAAGTTCGCGTCGACTTTGATTAGTGATGAGTCGCCTATTCGCCTATTCGCCTATTCCCACCATGAACCGACAGAAAAAAGAATAACTGCCTAAAACCTAATTTTCGGCCGCACTTTGGCTCACTTCGCAATGGCGCTACCCGCTACGGCCGGGTTGTTTATGTTAAATTACGACGAAAATTCGCCACACTCGTTGCGTTTATACCGCACGCGAGTGCCTCGGCATATCCACATATTCATTTGGGAATACGACGGCGATAGTGTTGGCCCATCAACGAGAAACTTTTCATATATTTTTTTCTCTTTTACAGGATGAAAGTGGGTATATATTTGCGCTAAAGTTTTCCTCTTTTCCATGAGTAGTTATAGATGTGGCGTTTTCTTTTTTCTTTTTTTTTCCTTGGATTTGTGTTCATAGTTTTTCCTTCATTTTTTTTTTCTGTCTAGAATTTACCCTTCTCATCAGGATCCATTAGATATTTCCCAAAAGGATACAAATAGCTATGCGGTGGTAGTATACCGAGAGTATGTTTGCTCTGAAAACTGGGCCCAATGGAATATCCTATTATTTTTCTGCTCAATGAATATTTACTGATGTGTATCCCCTTTTTGTTGCTTCTTTTGGTTGGTCTACTCCTTCTGCCCTTTGATTTTTTTTTTTTTTTTCAGGGAGTTATCTTATTTTTGCAAACTCATGGAATTTTATACCTATACCAAGGATAGGATGGCTGTAACCCATGTTTTGTTTTTCCTCTCTCATCATGCATAATAAGAGCAAAACTCATAGATGAATGAAACTACATGGAAAAGTACTTTTCAAAATACGTGATTCTGGATAAATATTTTCTATCGAATCCTTTTCTCATTCTACTTTTTGTCCAGTTTCTTTTTTTGGGTCAGTCAATTTATATAGGTATGCATGGATGGAGGATGATAGATTGGAAAACAAGAAAGAGAGTGTAATTTTGTTTTTTTGACAAAACTCAAACATATTAAACCAAATGAGTCAATACATTCAGATAAGTATATCTAAGAGTATCATAGGGTGGATCACATTTTATGCCAGTTTTGTGTTACGAGGGGCTTTATTAAAAAAAAGAACACAGTAGTTCTAAATGGTGTAACTAACTTGAATTGTTTTCACGTGAAAAAAAAAGCTTTGAACAAATTAGTATATATGTTTGTTAAACGTAATTCACCCTATTAAATGAACTGAGTATAGCGGAGGTAACTAATCTATCTACTAAATAATTGTGATAGCCACAAATCCTTAGATTCCATATGCAGACCTTTACGAACTGGTTAGGAGATCTGGAGAATAGGGGATTTTTTTGCGATGGAAGGTGGAGACCGACTTGAACCATCTCCCTTCTCGAACCGACTGATTTGGGTCCCTAAGGCATTACTTTGCGAAGGTCGGAATGGAGACTTAGTTTCCTCTGTCATTCGCTGTTGTAGCTTCATTGGTTATAACCCCATAGCTATTTATCTGTTAGAATCTCGTGACAGATCTAGCGAACGCCCCATTCAATGTCGTCTCTTTTTAAGTGAAAAAGGTCGGAAAGTAACGTTTTCTTCCGGGACCAATTATGAAATCTGTAACCACCCTCAATATTTTTGGTGAAGTCAACTTCCATAAACTTCGACTGCTTCTGCTTCTCATTCAGCAGAATAAGTGAGTCCACTTGATGGTAAACATGTCCCTAATTTTGTTGATATGAATAGTCTTTGACATTTGAAAGCATATGGGATTTAGGTTAATTAAGTTATCTGCGGGCTGACGTGGAGTACTCCGTATGCCACACTCAGCTCAACATTGACCCATTGTGATGGCCATCGGGCATATTTAGAAATCAGGGGTCGAATCGCCAATTCTGTGAACAAGCTATCCGTTCACGGAATTAAGTTGGTTTTACATGTGAAACAAAAACAAATTCCGTCAAGAAATGCTCGATCACGGAGGACACGATTCGACACCAGCTATCAATCAGTCGACTAGATTGGTTTGGACTAGACGTTCTCGAACGCAAAAACTAGATTGGTCTGCAACGTAATTTTTCGTACGCCAGCCACATATCCGAAGCGTCAACTTGATGCTCAGTCACGAAATTCTTTTTACAATATTGCTGAAATCGGGCACTTGTCATCTGGTGTCTGCCATCTGTCAAGAGGTATCAGTCATCAGTCAAGCTACGATTACACATGCCACTTTTCATATAAAATTTGTACATGCCGACGTGATTATGACGTAGGCCTGTGAATACGGCTACATCACACAATCAGAGATGTGAACAAATTAATTCTCTAAATGATGATCTGGACAAAATCTTGAAGTGGGGAAAGGACAACTTGGTTGTATTTAATGCAAACAAGACACAGCTCACAACATTTTCCAGAAAAAATGCATCAACAGTTCCTCAGATCCAAATGGATGACCAAATGTACCTTCTAGGAGTCACAGTCAATTCAGGAATCACATGGCACGACCATATATCCTATATAGCAAAATCGGCGTCCGCAAAGTTGAGCTACCTATTTAGAGCAAAGAGGTACTTTAGCCCCAAGCAACTTCTCCTTCTCTACAAAGCACAGGTTAGACCAGGCTTGGAATATTGTTCCCATATATGGAGCTCGGCCCCAAAACATTCACTTAACCTGCTTGATAGCATACAGAGACGAGCAGTTCGACTCATTGGAGACCCTACACTCACATCGAATCTACAACCGTTGGTGCACAGAAAACAAGTCGCTGACCTGTGCTTGGTACTTAGGTACTTCCATAGTAGATGTTCTGAGGAACTCAAAGACATTATCCCTCGAAATTCAACTTTTGGGCGCCCCACAAGACAGGCTGCTAATGCTCATGACCAAACAGTACACTTGACAACCGCGAGGACATCAACTTTCCAAAACTCCTTCTGTTACAGGACAAGCAAACTTTGGAACTCGCTTCCTGGGGATATATTTCCAGAAGACTAAAATTTGCAGCAATTTAAGTGCAGAGAAAACATACATCTGCAAGCATCTCGGGGCGCTGTTGAAGCGTTATAGGTTCGCCTTTCCCGGGAGAAGTATATAAAAAAAAAGCATTTGTCCCAAATTTGTCACTACGTATGATCGCCTATCAAATCAAGCGTCTGGTTACACTCTCACCACCGAATGGAGGAATTTTGTTGGTGTCGGCTTGTCAAAATTTGCCACTAAAAATGACATTTGTAATCGTAGCTTCAGCAGTTATCTTTCATTTGTCAATTGTGACCTGTTAATTGTCATTTTCTATCTCTCATGTCGTCTTTGACCTATCATCTGCCATGTCATCTATGATCTATCATCTGAAGACTGCGAATTTTCATCTGTTTTCATACTTTTTTTTCTATTAACTGTCATCACACCGGCGCGGCGCAATGGCCTAGTGGTTAGTGTGTTGGACTACTAAGAGGGGGGACCCGGGTTAGAATACCGCAAAACCCAAATTCCAACTTAGGGTTTTTTTTTCCACTGCGCCACCTCTTCCTGTTACGCCAACTATTGATTTTTTATTTATTTGTCATTACATCTCTACCCTCTAGGGAGACTTTTATCTTAAGCTAATGTGGAAAGCCTTTAAATGCCAGAAGACCCAATAACTTTTATGTGAATCAATATTTTACACACATTTTTAAAGAAATTACTTAGAAAAGTGCCCAATCCTTTAAAATTATCGAACAAAATTTGGATATGTCTACATAATATTCTCCATTAAGTTAAAAATTAAAATAGCAAATTATTAAATTTATATATTAATAAATTAAAATGAAATTTAAATAAAAGTCCAAATGGCCCATGTGCTTGAAGGCATATTAACCTGCGAAAATGGAGGTATTCTTGCGGGAACATGAGGGTCATTAACCTTAAAAGAACATCAGCACATAAAGGAACATCAAAAATAGCAAACAAATCGAACACCGAAGCGATTGCTTGGCACCCATCCTTGAATTAACCTTGATTTATGAAAAACACCTTAAAATGATATTGTCGAAGCAAACAATTTCTTATCTTATTAAAAAGTGCATTTCCAGCACAATAATTCAAAATGTTCCTAAAATCAGAAAAATAGTTTTTATAGGGTAAATCGTATTCACTCGCAACACATATTCAGCTCACCACGTCACTGTTGCTTATTTTGTTTGCCCTCTTGTCAACAAAAATACATCGATGGCATTACACTTAGTATAGCTGCTTTGTTGATACGGTCGCCGTTGTAACGATGCTTACGGGAATCCAAAGTCAACGATGGCGCACAATATTCAGCGCAAATCGTTTAACATACATAAACCGAACAGTCTCGCAAAATTCTTAATTGAATGGAACTAGAGTTGTTGAATGAATTAATTGGGCGTAACTGGGACGATATCCTTGTTTTTCACCGCCGCTCCTCATAGGAAAGCTACATCACATTAAGCTTTACAACATAATAACATTTATTTTACAAATCATGAGGAAGTCGCAATGACACCGGCGACACATCTGTCATTGGGAATGGGAAGGCGAAGAAAAAACCGCCACTGTCATCGCTATAGTTGTGAAGCAGAAAACTTAATTTTAATACTTGTCCCCGTAATATTTGCCACATGGTTTGATGTTAGTTTTAGTTTCACAGTGACACTAGAATTTTTCAACTTCCACCACAGTTTCACTTTGAGATGACGGCGCAATTTTTTCGTTTGTATATTTCTGGTTATTATTGGAAGGCGTCGTCATCAAGCTGTCATCTGAATAAAGATGATAAAATTATTCGCATGATTTGATCGCCATTCAAAAAAAAAAAAAAAAAGACAACGTAAGCCGTTTGGGTGTCCATTGATAGATTTATTTGACCGTGTGGTGGTGGACAACTGAATATTAGTTTAAAATATCTCACTATGCACGGAACGTCGGGTACGGACGTGTAGCAATTTTTATTCGTATCACAATTTCCTGCTGTTGTTTACGAAATGTAACTTCGTATAGTTTAGGAAAATTGTTGAATTCTTTTAACTAAATGATTGTTCTTGTTCTTGCAGATGGATTACGAGCTATGCCTTTCGCAATGGGCGAATCTACATTTTGACTTTGGATAAACTCAAATGTAAGTTTCTTTTATTAAGAGTTACATTTTATTTAATATAGTAGGTATATTTTTAAATTATTTTTTTTTTATTTATGAATGTTATATATTTTCGTCTTATGTCTGCTACAGATTGCGAACTGAATTCTTTGAACTCGTTTTTAATGATTTATAAAAACTCGAAAAAAAAAAAAAAAACTTAAGCTACCTATATGTCGTTCATTGATGTCTTTTTTCAAGGCGTTTTAAACAAAAGCAATTTTTTATCTGATTTCCCTGCTTTAAGTTGTTATTCTTCAAATAGTTCAATATGGAAGTACTTAAAAGAGTGTCGAGACCTTAGAAAATATTTAAAGCATTTTATTAGCTTTCTCCGTCTTCCAGAAATAAGCTATACAGAAAATTGATGATTAAGGTAGATCGCGGTTTTGTCAAGTTAATAAAAAATCAAAATCCTATTTTGACACTGGTACTGCTTTTGAAAGCACATGGAGCGGAATGAGAGAGAAGTATGTGATGATGATACATTTTTAAAGTACATTAAGATGAATAGCTTTTATAGTAGGTACATAGAGTTTGGGCAATAAGAAATTATTCAATAAAACAATGTGTATTGTGTTTGTCTTAACTCTTAGAGTTAACCCTTAAATGCATCGTGGCCCATATCTGGCACAAACCAATTTCTTGACGATATATTGACATACAAACAAAAAATTGATATAAGCGTATAGGGTACCATATATGGCACATTCAGTTAATACATTGAGGCTATTTTAATTTTGGTTCCGCTAGAATATTCAAATGAAAACGCCTTTGCGTAACGGTGATATCAGGTTCAGTCTGTTGGTAGAAATCGATTCAGTGAAGTACATCGTCTGCATTTATTATTATCATTTGGTGAATTTAAAAATTGTTTTCAGCTTAAATAATTCCGTATAAGTCAGTAAAAATAGTAAAATATTCCACAGTGAGGGGAAGGTCAGAGGGCTATAGGCCGGACATGCTAGTGGGTGCATTGCTATCTTTGTGCTTGTGTGTGACTATTTGTCTTTATCTGCAGTCCTCCTGCGTCTCGTATAGAGAATCGGGGAAGTTTATCCTCGGATAGGAGAAGGTTGACCGAAACAGTCTTCCTCTCGCTTGTAATCCTTAGACAACTCCTTGAAGAGAGGAGACTGGGGATAACTATTGGACGATATGTTTTCGGATATATGACGTCATAATGACGTAAACCGTATGCGCCATCGGTGATTATTAGATCAGACCTTTCTTTGTGTACCTTACCTAAGGTTAGGCTGGTCAAGGAGGAAGTGACCGGTCGACAGTATGCCTTCGGAGGGTCGGGTGCCGGGTGCCGGGTGGTGACCGTATATCGGTTAGACTATCTCGCCTGTGTTCTCTGGCAACTTATCAAACAGTGCAGATGTAGTAAAAAGCGTAGTATTAGTGGCGATTGCAGCAATCAGCCTACTACGCATATTGCGAACGCTGTTAGACAAAGATGTAATTCCAAAAACTTTATAAGTTGTCATAAAAGTGGACATTTTTTAACTTTTTTTGTAATATTTAAAGCATTTGTTTGTGCTTAAATGTACTACCTACTTTGATCAAATGTAAATGAAGTATTATTTTTAAAGCAATCTAAAATATGTGTATATTTATATGTAAATAATGTGTAACTATTTATTTATATATAAAACAACGTGCCACAAAAAAAGAAAAAAAAAAAAAAAAACAACAAACATTTTAATTCTATCATTGCCTTTCGAAGCCGGCGGGGTTCAGCTAGTTTATTTATATTTATTTATTCTTTTCTTTTTCCATTGAAAATATCACTAATTATTGTTATTATTATTTGTTTTGTTTTTAGAAGTTTTCGCAATTTAAACTTCAAATATCTTTTATTAATTTCAAACGTGCTAAATGCATGGTGGGCCATATATGGCACGATTACTTTTTAACAATTTTCCATTATTTAAAATAATTTTTGTCAAAATGATTAATTACAGAATGTTGTACGAGTAACCATAAAATATATTTATTTTTTTTTTCAATTTTTGAAAAATCATGCATTTAAGGGTTAAATTTAATGAAATAGTAACGTAACAGTAAGAGAAATAGAAAAGAAGTTTGAATATACAAGAAAGTGATAGAAAGGAATGGAATATAATACACAAGGTAGGAGAGAGAAAAGGAGTAGGTAGAAATTAAAAAATCAAAAAATTAGAGATTAGAGTAGGCGTGAAAAATAAAGAAAATCTGCGGTCTTAAAGCGAGTGGCATTAGAGACGGTTCTAGCATTTATGGGTAGAGGCTAGAGTGTTCCAAAATTTGACGGCGTAAGTACAAAATAAACGGGACGAATTAGGATAGTGATAACGTGATGGAATCAAACAGAGGCTTTTAAGGGAACGAGAAGAATTATGTTTTTCATATAAATACATAGGAGTCTCAGTTGTTATTATGATGGTATATATTTGTATATATAGACGGATTGTAGAAAGCCATATGCTGATGGATATTTATGTGAAAACCCCGTGCTTGCTATAGGTACATCACGTCCTAAAAACCAGTCCCTCCTCTTCCATTTTTGCGTTGAAATTTCCTAACTTGATCTACGCTTTATGTTTAGGATATTGATAGTAAGGTTTATTCGATTGGTTTCTCTATACAATCAGAGTAGAAGCATCGACTTCTAACCCTATAAAGACAATAGCGGATATTTGAGTAATTTGAATTCGCCTTACATAAATAAATAAATAATTGGCGCAACAGGTCCGTATAGGGACCCTACACCTAGCATCTCACATTCTCGTTTTGTGTGAGTTTTTCATTTTTGGAATACGAATGGAAGGGATCTAGAATTGTATGCCGATTCCAAACGGCTAATTGAGAAGCTCTTTCAAGGCAGTTGTACTATCGGATGTTTGTCAGATGTTCGCGAGAGGTGGCGCAGTGAAAAAAAAACCCTAAGTTGGAATTTGGGTTTTTGCGGAATTCAAACTTGGTACCCCTAGCTTAGTAGTCCAACACACTAACCACTAAGCCACATTCGCATTGGTGGGAATTTTTATTAGTCACATAGAGCCCAAACTTTTCGCGTTCAGTCTGACGCATATACCTACAGCACATTTACATGAAATACGCACTGTTTCTGTTGCTACCTCTATTCAGAAAATTCAGTAGCATCCAAATTGAACATAACCAGGAAACTGGGTGTGTCTTTATAGTGTAATTTTCTTAGGTGTCAGTATCATGGAAGTTGGACAAATGCAAACAAACTTCACTGCAACACCTTTAAAGATTCTGACTTTACACAACTGAAACTGAACGAACCCCTTTCAAATGGCTGGCAACTTACTCCATCCTGGAAGCATACAAGCTGATGCTTGCCATTCAATGCATGAATTAGTGAACGTATCACTCTGATATTCATAATTTAATTTCGAGAAACTACCGTATAACCTTCAGAATCTACAAGAGACGAAATAGATCGCAAAAAGCGAACTGAACCCCCTTCCATTTGATGTATAGGTATACATAGGTACGTACGACGCTATCACCTTGCTGTGGCTGTTTATGTCATAGTCAAGCACGTAGCCACGGTCGCATAGAAGGCACTGCGCACCCATGTATACCCATCTAGTGTAATCGACAACGACTCCCTCCCTGGTCACATGTGTGACTAAAGATTTCTCAAAAATTTTATTACAAAACGTTTCGCCGCAATATGTGTGCGCGGCGATGTCTTCCAGCGACGATATTTTATAAATCTAAACTCCTGCACCAATATACGAGTACACGATATGATGGTGCGGGCACATAAATTCAAATCCACCTACCCAACCCACCATAGGCACCCATTCTCGTACTCAATGCAGACAGAAAAACACATTCGATTGGACGAGCACATGAAAGAGGCAATTTCCCGCGCTTAAAGTTTGAAATTTTATTTCCCTATGCAAATGCAAATTTCCAGAAGAGTTTGAAACTAATTTTCAAAATTTCACGAGCCCATTGGAGTTGGTTGTTGAAGCGATTATGAGGTGATTCTCTCTTCCACTTTCTGAATTCCACGTTCCAACTAATTATGCTTAACAGCGGATTGCGAGCGCAGTTAACTTCAAAATGGAGCAATTCCACTGCCCGCCAAAAATAAGAAAGTTCATACCAATTCACGAAGGCAAGTGCTTGCGCTGGTAGGTATCCTAATTTTATATTTTATCTGCAATTCCCCAGAGATAACCCTTTTTAATTCGGTATTCGTTTGCGTGTTTCATCTTTTGCTGTTGTTTGGGTTTTTTTTTTTGTTCTCTGCCCCTGTCCTTAGTTTACTCGGCTCTTTGTAAACATTTTTTGATCCGATTTATGTTACGATATCGAATGGACGGCGCAGAGACAGAAAAAAAACACCAACAAGAAGATGAGCAGAGAATAACATCTTGCGGCGGCCATCATTATAGGGATTTGAGGGGGCACTGCAGGCATCCTGCATTTTATCTTTGAACTGAAGACGAGTGGGTGCTTCATTTGGAAAACATGGCCGATACATATCTGTGCTCGCAGTTGTATATCATTTTAAGCAAAGCAATGCACGATAGCATCACTCAACAAATTGTCTTTCAAAGATTGGTGTTGCGGAACACTTGTTTTTAGATGTACACGCGGGCACGTATCGAATTGTTTGGTTTAGAGAATCAGTAGGTGGATATAGTGGATGTGGTGTGAGCAATACCTTGAGATGATGAAAGTGGGGGAAGTAAATTGCATGCATGTAAATAATAGGATTGGATCTGAATTGGAATGAAGAGATAGGGACAAGAAGTCTTGGAAATGGCCATAGATAGATTAGTGGTTCGAATATGAGCCGAAGAGTCTTTATCTCGTTGCGTTCAAAATAGTGGTCATACACTTTACAGAAGGTCCAACTTTTGCACGGTAAATATTCCCTAAAGGTTTTGGTAAAGTTGATCCTTCACTTCATCTCTCCGCCGATGTCAGTTTGTGATATATTAAAACCTATGTTTCGAATGTCGTTCACTACTTTCAAGTTATACCTTCGAAGACTTTGAGAGTTCTTTCTCCAGGAAAGCTTATAAACCATGTTGTCCACCTCAACATCCGGACTCATCTCCGACGCTTCCAGTTCAACATTTCCAAAATGACTCATATAATGACCTCCATCCGTGTCATCTTAAGGCAGAACAGCAAAAACTGTCTTATCTCAGCTAAGACTATATACAAAAGGATAGGGGTTTACTTTGAGCTCGTGTTGTGTTTGCTCAGAGCGCAGAATTAATTTCAGTGACAGAAGGCATTTTACATCAGTCTTTTCGACGTACTTTCGTAAGGCAAAGTCTTGGATTTTACCAGGATAGGTATGAATATAAACGTTGCGGCCAAAAATACCAACAATAAACCCAATAACAATAATAATACAAAATTTAAAAAAAAAACACCATTGACAAACGCGTCAAGAACGCGTCAAAGAACATTGAAAACTTTTGCATGAAAATTCCTTGAAAATCTCTTACAAACGACGCAAAAAATGTGTCAAAAAACATTAAAATGCTCGTTGAAAAAGGGGTCGAAAATTCTTCGAAGAACGTCTAAAAAACATTTCGAGAAAACGGGGCATAACCTTTAAAAAGGAGTTGAAAAACGCATCAAGAAACACATCAGTAGCAAAGCGCCAGAATAACATAGGGGCAGTGGCTAAGTGGTTACTGTGTTGGACTACTAAGCGAGGATTCAAATTCCAACTTAGGGTTTTTTCCACTGCGCCACCTCCCGCGAACGACTGATAAATATCCGAGAGTATAACTGTCTTAAAAGAGCTTCTCAATTAGCCATTTGGAATCGCCATACAATGATAGATCCCTTCCATCAAAAAGAAAAACTCTCACAAAACGAGAGGTTGTGAGAAGCTAGGCCTAGGTTCCCTCTTTACCTGTTGCGTCAACTATTTATTTATTTAATTATTTCATGAAAAGACACTTAAGAAAATCGCAAAAACTACATCAAAAACGTGTTAAACCCTACAGGCCAGTTAAAATATTGCAATATACATAAAATTCATCAAAATTCACGTCTAAAACGCTACAAAAACAATTTCAAAAAAAGAAAAAGAGTCGAAAATTACTTAAAACAAATCCGTCAAAAAATCGTTGAAAAACGTTTCAAAAACCTTATTAAAATATCTTCGAAAAGCGCTTCGAAAAGTTCGGTGTGCTCTTGAATCTGACGAGGTTATCTGGGTTTGGTTACCGAATTTTATTGATCTTAATTATATGAGACTCATAAACAGCAAGAAATTCTGCAAAAAGTGATGTGGTGTGCACTATGAAGGTGCATTGACTTTTTGCTAAAGTTTCAGCTCATGTCCCATGATTTGCATTTTCATTCTATGTAGTATCTGCTGCTTATTTTTACAAATGTCTTCTGTGTCGAGATAGCAAATATACCTACCTACTGATGTAACTTGAGTGCTCATTCCTTGATAGGTCACCACATATTGCGCAGTTTAATAGAAACCCTCTTTTCAACCGTAACCGATGCTCAAAGTAGGTGTAGTATCGATTGATATCGCTTTCATAGCAACGTTTTTTTTTTTAGATAGCAATAATAGACCTTCGTTGACGCTATAGTGATAATCGGGGCTCTTTAATTTTCAACTTTTTCGATACGGCCATGTTAACTCAAGGTAGCTATATGCGACATTTGACTTACTTTGCATTAACCTTCGAACAACAACACAGAAATTATAGTCCCCACGAGAAAGAATAGAATCGTAAAAATAATACACTCTAGGTACTATCTACTAATCCAACTATATGCCTACCTACATGTGATTAACCTGGAGTAAATCACCAAGTCGAATAGTGCCAAGCACACTTGACTCTAAACAAATCGCAATTTTCAAAAGTTTCTGCAAATTTTACCACAAACTTTATAACAAACTTAAATTAAGCACAAATTAAAACCTCCATCCTCCTCAAACTACATCCAGATAATCAGACAAGTCTGCCTATCCCATCCCAGGGAAAAAATAAATAAAATCCACCTTCTATATCCACAAGGGTTAATTGTTTTGTAAACATTCAACTGTCAATAAAGCAACGCACACACACCCTCGCACAAGTAATTAGAAAACTTCCCAAAAACTCAGCTCGGATTACATGCATCAGGATACACTCGTTTGTAATATAATCAGAAAGCCACAAAATATCCTCATACCTATCTGTCGACGAATTTATTATTCAGAGGCAAGTCAATAACGATGCCACTCGCCTTCATTTACGTACAGCCACCCGTACGGCAGCAGCATCCCATGAGCTGAATTTCTATATGTACCTATACTTTGTACCTACATGTGCGCTATACTATGTATATTAAGCCGCAGCTATTGGTAGTATTCGTATCTAATGGAATTTGTTTCAACACCGCAATGAGTTCTTCATCATACGTATATACAGCAAGACATGTTGATTATTAAATTGGGGGAGTGAAACCGCACGTATGCCTACATGTTGCTGGCAGTTTCCATAATATATTACTAGGGAGGAAAAAAAAAACAACAACGATCTAGATGTATTCAGAATCACCCCACTGAAAGGAGTATCCTTTTTTTGCGTTACAAGTTTCGCAAATATCCTCGTCGAACGTGAGAAATAGCTACAACCTAGAGTTAGGGTGTGCAATCATAGAGGCTTCGGAGGTGGTTGCCATTTTGGCATGGTGTGTCAAAATACGGATGGAAATGGAACGCGGTTAGTGTCGTTAATTTGTGAGTTTTCTTGAACACTATCAATTTGTTGACAAAACGAAAAGTAATTGGCATGGAGGTAAACTAATGGCGGAACAGTTGCGGGTGACTTTCAGAGGTCGACAGTTAAAAGTTGTCAAATCTGAGAGCTATTTCTGTAATATGCACTCGCTAAAAACACTTGTTCGGGAATGACTTTTTGAACCCAACCGATGATCATACTCAGTCTCCAAGTACCTTAAAAACCGAGAGGTTACAGAATTCCTCAGTGAGAAAACGACTAAAGGACTATCGTAAATAAAGAGTGAAAAGGAGCTCTGTCACTATTCAGTACAATAGATGTTCTTCAAAACTCCTTTCATACTGCAGAGGACACCATCTGTTCGTTAACCTAAGGTCGAGTTGAAGAACAGAAAATAGCTGAAGGCTCGAATTGCAGTGACTCCTAAAGCAGTTTGCCATGAGACAGACCTAAGCCCTTTTCATTGTGTAGGAGTGAGACGAAGATGAATAAATTAGGGGCACCACGAGGCATTTTTATTGGGATCAGATCTAAATGAGTTTTAGTCTATAGGAATCTGGCATAAGACAGAACTATTTCAAATTGAGAGGGGCTACGCCCGAGATTTACTATAGGTAACGTAAAAATGTCGAACTGCATAGGCAGTCTTGCAGAAGTTCGATTGCCAACATCGTTTGTCTATTCAGTAACCTACTATCCAGCTGTGCCAACTAGAGTGGTTCTATATGTTTTGTATAGCTTGTGTGCCTCAATTTGGCACAGTAAACCTAGAAGATTATAGAAGAAGCCTTCGAAGTACCTACTCTTTCTAATGTAACTAACGAAACTGGGACGATATATGATATCAAATAATTTCAGCTCTGTTTCAACTCTTGGACGTTAAACATACTTGGCTGAAGTACGGCACTACTCTTCAGGGTGGACAAGTTTCTAAACCAACAAGCCTCTTCCCTTAACCCGGTCATTTTCAAATGTCCCCGAGCAGCTTGAAGTATGGTTGAAGTGGGTTCGGCTAGTGTATCTTACTATACCCTCTAGGCTTCAAAATCAAATGCTCTGCGGTCCGGAATCCGGAGAATTGTTGTATGTGCGGAAGTCGTCTTGTAAATTATTGAAAATTACAAAGACCGTTATCGCATTGGAGGCTCGATATCGTGCAACAATTTGTTTTCTCTATAAAGACCTATCATTGTCGACTTTTAAATGAATCAATGCCTCAGATCCATAGAGCAGGACTACGATTATGAAAATTTTATCAAAGGGCTTATTTTTATATAAGCAGCGCTACAGTTTAAGGTGAACAAGGGCGTCCATCAATACTTATATGTCTCTCGACGTACATAGGTCGTTCCTACAGGGTGTATTTGCGCACTAGTTGGTTGAGGTTAGTATAGGTAAGGTAGTTGAAAAACACACTTAGGGCAAGACAGGTAGGTCCATTGTGATACCAAATGAGTGAAGGGAAAGAAATATGGCCGACAAATTCTGTACCGGGCATACTTTTGGGCGAACCATTGTTGCGAACACCTAATAATACGTTCGTCTGAACGGTGTGTTTTCAGGAAGACAGAGGGTGACTGAAGTATCCTACCCCGACTTTGACCACTAATAGGCTTCTCATTGCGTGTGAGAAAGTTAGTAATGTCGATGTGGCCGGGTGACGCTTTGTCTTCGGGTAGAAGTAGGTTAACCAAAACAGTCTTCCCCCCGATTATAACTTCTGACATCCCGGCGTTAGAAGGCAGACTCTATTTTATCCTCTTTTATCGCTAAGACTCATTTTAGCGGCGCCTGATTCCGTGGTTAGTTGGTTACCGACCTTGATGCAGTAGCAAGGGCCTCCAACTTGTCGTCCAACATCCCCCGAGTCCGTCGATTAGGTATATATAGCTCTCATATATACAGATGATCTCATAGGAGCCTTTGGTTCGACTTGGGGTTCTTGGTTTTCCAATGCAATGCAACTGTGAAATCCGGAATCAATTTCGTGCAGTACTTTTTTAATTTATTCCGAACATACATTTTACAGCCGGAATAAAAGTTACAGTTTTATTATAGTTAGGATTTTCATCAATTTCGACAGACTCTCTTTAATCACCTAAGTATGGTCGGTCTTACTGGCAGTGCCTGGCAGCTCCATTTTCCTTGCATGGATAAACTTCTAAGGCCTGGTATATAATGATCCCGTCAAAAACATGCATGGCTTTAAGAATTGGGAGATCCTAAACAAACTCATACGTCTTTTAAATTCTTTTGTGCTGACTTGTATTTTTTTTTAGACTTATCTGTTTGATTTATTTCATCGACGTCAAGGTTGATGTTACGTCCAAGCTTTTGAATATTGAGGAAATAATTTAAATGGGCTCAAAACTCCTGATTGGAAGGACAGCCAGTTCTGCTGTACGTTCGTCGCTTGCCACGCTTAACTATACCTAGTCAAAAAGATTCAAATACTAATATTCTTTCAAAAAGGTTTGAACTGCACACAAAATGTATACACTCGTACCCAGCAACATTTTGTTTTCCAATTTCCATGTGTATGTACTTCGGTACACACTACTTAACATTTCTATTCGACAAGATTCGCATAAAACCAACCAGAGTAAACTACTTATTCCTTCGGTTGTGCAACATAAATTGTACAAGAAGGAAGACACCCCCAGTAGTTGACAACGTATCTACATCTACATATTATCTATTTCTTTTGAAAGACCGAAAAAATAAATTACCATGACAAAGTTTGTGGCCAAAGTCACGTTCCGGACATTTTTTGTTTTGTTGAAAAGGTATTTATTTTAGAAAACAGATTGAAGAGCGATGATGCGAATGCGGTGCAGGAGGTATTACTCACATGAGTCGAGTACGTAAATTGTGTTTTGTTCAAAACTTCATATCGCATTTGAAGCTTAGAATTTGTCATATATATGTAAATTAGATGTTTCCTATTTTTATGTCTGCGATGCTTTCGAACGAAAACGTAAAAAAAAACTAGCAAACAACTCAAACCAACTCCTTGTTATGCAATTTCTTATTAAACACATTTGTTGCTTTCTTTTCCTTTTACTTATTCGCAAGGAATATACAAACAGAAGAAAATAGTTGCAATGTATTCTTAAATGGAAGCAGATATCCTTTTGGTTTTGCGGCGGGGAGGCCAGCATTTTCATTTTAAGGGATGAAGGTAGGGTATAGTAATCGACGTGTGCTCGATATATTTCAGGTATTTCGTTCTCCATTTTTGTGTTTCCTTTGTTAAGGGAACTAGCAGCCTTTATCTGGAAAATGTGTTACCCAAGCTTCCGATGGAATTGCATCTTTGGCTTTAAATTGACAAACATGAAAAAAAAAATCAAATTAAATTGAGAAATCGAAATGAGGGTCTGAGTCTTTAGGAAACTGATGCTGCAGCCATCTAAACTAATTTATAAAGGTATTTTTTCCCACTTAAATCATAGCAATTCGGATCACAGAACACTGGTTAATGTTGTTGGCTGAGGAGGGAAAAAATCGGAGCGCTAAAGTTGGCACATTTCGAAAAGCTTGCCCGAAAAATATGCTTCCACTATGAAAATATGTGTTGTGTGTTTTCAAAAGAAGTGTTGAGGTTTGTAAGAATAAACTGATGAATGAGTCTATTCCGAGTGTGGGAGTTTTTATTTCTTATTATGGACTAGTCGAGACCTAAAATTAATTAAATTATTTAAATTTCATGTAGGCGCAGTAGCTATTTTGAATGTCTGAGCTTAGAAAATCTATTTCGGCTGTAAATCTAGGATGGAATAACGTCGCCCGTGAATGAGCATTACGTGACGGAATTTGTTTTTGTTTTACATGTAAAATCAACAATATCGTGAACGTGGTGATTCGATCCCTGATTTTCGCAAACGCAAGAGATGGTATAGTGGAAAAAACCTTGCACCCAGCGTTGCCATAAGTGAAGTAAGATTTTTCTATAGAAGTCTGCATTTCAAACTTTATTTTGTCATAATTGCAGATTTGTAAAAATATTTTTATGGCAAGACTCCTTACACCTTAGGAATTGATTTTTTTTTTTAACCCCATACCCATCCGGTACCTATAACAGTCACTATATAGCTGGTGAGGAAAATGGTTTTTAATTTTCTCGATTACGTAGTAGGTAAGTAAAAGAAGGTGTAGATATTCGTACAAAATTTCGAACTCGAGATGTTAATCAATGCTGACATTACGATGATAGTAGACCTAAAAAAAGTGGGTCGCAAGACTCTGTGCGTCTGTCTATCTGTCTTTACGCATGCTCCCCAGCCCTACAGCCTAAAGGGCTGCCCTAATTTGGCTCAAACTTCGGATTTGGAGTTTGTGGGACTACAGTTCGTCGCGGTTTTTTTTCTGCATATACCTACCCTCAATATCGATGGCACTTTCCATATAACATTTTCATACCCGTTTGATTTGTTCTAAAACGGCTCTAACGATTTTAACTAAAAATTATATTTTAGCTTAAGTAGGTGAGGTTAACATGACTGCAAGCTCAGTTTTGCGGCAAAAAATCGAATAACGGTGCTTTTAAAATTTTGCCATAACCTCGAAAGCGATTGCAACAAAAATTAATTTCTAGGGGAATATAGTCATTTCTAACTTAAGAGAGAACTCAGTTTTTCTCTATATTATCGTACAATGGATTTTTGAAAAAAGTTTGTTTTTTTTTCTAAATATGGTTTCCTTTAGTTTACCTGTAAACTGTAAGAACGATTTTGACCAAAATACATACTTAGAGTAAAATTGATGTTTCCAAAATTATTGCGTCCTTATTTTTTAATACGTATCACCAAAAACGCTAATTTAAGGAAAATCTCATATCTAAATAACCCCAATTTCGATTAGGATAAAACTTTAAAAAACAAGTACATCCCGAAAAATAATTTATACTCAATAAATTTCTGAACAATAGCATTTATCAAGCTTAGTGTTGAAAAAATCCTGCTATGCTTGACCTCGTACTCAAAAATCATGTAGAGTGTAAGATCATATTAATAATACAGTAGACGCTTGTAAATCTTTAACCAGAATATGCGACAGCTGCCTGCTTCTGAGAGCTTCAAAAACTCACATACATACAAGATGAATAACCCAAAAGTGAATTTTATTTAACACTATTCCTTTTTATATTTTTTATGAAACTCTTCTTTTATCTGGCATTGATTCTCAAGTCTTTACCTGCCTATATAATAAAATAAGAAAACAGCCAATCAAATTTTTGATGAACGAGAAGGTTTCGTTCGAGTACTTTATTTTTTGAAGTGCACGACGAAAGAAGTTTGACTAAATCAATCATCTGAGGTTCTGTTACCACATTTTAATAGACTATTTTTTAGCTACGTTGCCTAGACAGTTTTTTTTTTTTAATTTTATAACCCATTATCATGAAAATTATTCAGTCTTAAGGTTATTTAACACCTCCATCTGTTTGACTATTATATCTAATTCATTCTACAAATGCAACTAACTGCACACTATTACTGGAAGACGTTTGCTTGCTTCCTTCTTGCAAACGCTAGTCATTCGATTCTTTCAAACTATTTTACTAATCAATCGGAGGAGAACATTTTTGAAAATAAAACTATTATACCCACCATAGAAATTCTCCCTAACTTCCATATTTTTCGTAGTCAAGTTGCACAATTTCGTATTTATTTATGATCGACATAAAAAAAAATCCTTAATGCGAATTGCTATACTAAAATGCCTCCCTTATTTCTGTAGCCTAATGTATGACTCAACACTCGTCAACTCCAGCATACCTAAGTTTAAATGATACAATTTTATTCTACTAGATACGAGTAAAGCAAGTATGAACTATGACAGCAATCTGCGGGCTTCAAAAATGCATATATAGGCACCTGGTTTTCCAGCGGGCTTGGGATTCACCTTTTAGGTCTCTAGCCCTCGCCACCGAATCTAAAGTCAATCCCACCACCAAAATATTGTAGGCTATGCTTTTATGGAGATATGCGTTAAACGTGACCCATTGCCAAACCTCTCTGTTCAGAAAACTAAATAGTTGGCGCAACAGGCCGGAGGGACCCTAGGCCTAGCTTCTCACAACCATTCGTTTTGTGTGAGTTTTTCATTTTTGGAACGAATGGAAGGGATCTACAATTTTATGCCGACTCCAAACGGCTAATTGAGAAGCTCTTTCAAGACATTTATACTCTCGGATGTTTGTCAGACGTTCGCGAGAGGTAGCGCAGTCGAAAAAAACCCTAAGTTGGAATTTGGTTCTTCGCGGGATTCGAACCTGGGACCCCTCGCTTAGTAGTCCAACACACTAACCACTAAGCCACTGCGACTACAGAAAACTGGAAGCTCTATATTGTGAGCCGTATTCATGGTGTATATACGAATATGCGCCATTGTCTTTATGTCAACTAATGATACAATTTTGAATGTTATTTTGTGTGTCTCATTCGATGCTGCTTGAGTGTATGTTTGTTCGAATTCACGTTGTTTTCTAAACCCACGGTGTTTCATATAGTGTTTACCTTGCCCTTTATTATTTTGTATTTTAATACTTTGTCAACTTTTGTTTGTTAATGTGCCAGTGCATAGAGTGTTGTGCCATATTAATGGAGTTCTTGAGCTTCTCTGCAGTCCTCCAGTTTGACCGGTTTGACCAACAAGACAATGAACGGTAACTGTAAGGCTCCTCACCGAAGGTTTTCGATATAAAAATCGGAGCGACCTTACTTTGTAGCTCCAGAGCAAAAAGGGTTCTCACCAACAACAGTTTTGAGCCTCGGTATGGAGTGCGACGTTCAGCATTATGAAACTTTCACTTGAACACCTCCTCGAAAATCTAAAACTCACCGAAGCACAAAATGAACAACTACTAGGTACCATTCGCTAAAATGTGCTTCTCGTACCGCAGCGAGTCCCAATCGCCACCGCACGAAACATCTCCTCTCGCCGTACATTGAACCAATTTAATTTCAACCTCATCGCAAGGGATGTTGCTCTCGAGATGCCATTGCCGGCTGTGTCGTGTCTATCCCATCACACCACCACTCCTTCGTATACCTCCATCCCTCTCACGACCATGCCCACACACTGTACCTATACCTTCCATTCCCGGAGCACACCATGAAGCCATTGCCGTTTTGTTTTCTCCTCGGACATTGCGTTCCTCTTACAATGGCCACCAACAGTGAATCCAGAACACACGTCAGCACCAGCAAAGCCATCAACCATACACACTATTTCTGGTTTCATTTCGCTTGCCTGTGGTGTATCTCTTTCTTTGGTTGTTTCTTGGGTTTTGTATGAAATTCAGGGTTAGGTAGGAGTAGCCGCGTCATCCATTATGGCATGCGGCACCCAAAATGGTAGCGGGCCGATGAAGAAACTGCGGCTGGATGGGAAACGAATTGATTGGATAAATTTCGCGCCTCGCGTACTTCACCATGGGAATATTTAATTTTTGGCCTTGGTATGGCAAAAAAACAGAACAGCCTAATTACGTAAGAAGTTGTTTAAGTGTACACACAAAGATGCTTTAGGACTATCAATCAGATAGGGCGAACTTGGTGGGTAGAATACAGACGGGTCGACACCTGCACGGGGCCACGTCTGACCCCTTCCACAAAGCCGCAAATTTAATTTCATTTAATTGTGGATATACATAGATTCCCGAGTCAATTTGATTAAATCCTTGAAAATTAGTTTTTCGTATTTGCACCGCAAATGTTGTCATTTCGAGGACTCCATTGCGCATTGACTGCGTCCCCATTCAATTGAGAAATGAAAACTTTAGAAAATCTTGTAGAAAAATCTCATCGGGATTCTGCGGGAGAGCTATCCCAACTTCTTGGTTCATAAAATCCCAATCTCGGGCATTTATTTGGATCGCCCTCTTTGTGTACGTGGGTTAGTTTGCAATTTTGTTCCACCCCGCCCCACATTAGATCCAAGAGGTTTACCTTCCTATACATACAACCATATCTTTGCATGGTTGTTGACTTGTGTGGTGCCTTGCTTGTTTTTTTTTTTTTTTTTGCTTCGAGCTCATTTATCTAAGTTTGGCTACTTTGCTACTTAAGTCAAAGATCGACCTTTTAATCCTTGGTAACTTTTGGAAATGAGTTTTTTTCTCCAAGCACAAAAAATGTATCTTCAACCATTTATCGGTTTAAGTGTAAATTGGATTTGCGACGAGGACGAGGACGACATTTGGTATTCGAGAGCGCATTCCTGGGCTCTGAACGCTTTCGGAATTCATTGAACCTTGTGAGTGTGTGAAGAGAACGAATGTCGAATGGAAATATTTTTTTGTTTGTTTTCGATTTTTATCTATTTTTCAATTTTCGTTTGGGAATTTCTTTATTTTCCACTGATTAAGATGTCTGTCAGAGTGCCAGCTCGGCATTGTCAACATTGTGGTGAATTCTCCCGACGGTGCAATAAATTATTTCTGTTTTTCTCTGACTTAGTTTAACCGGTCATAGAAAAAAAAAAATTATTTCCAAGCGAACACTGCCAGAGTGCACGGTATGGATTCGGATAAAGTGGATTCCATAAATGTCTTCGAGGGATAATCTAGGGGAGGATTATCTACTGATTTAGTTGTCATAATTTAGGGCAGAACATTTTTTGAAGTATATACTCGGAAAATTCGTATCTAGTCTTTTTTTTTTTTTTGATTCGTTACTATGAATAATTTATGAGGCGATCTGTCTTCTGGGATAGTGGAGGTCAAATGGATTAGTATAGTTGGTTGTTCTTGATGGTGCCTGATGGGGAACTGGTCGATTTGGTTGATAGTTTCTGTAATTATGGGTTCAAATGAAAACGAAGCCAGTTTGAGAATTGTTATGAACTATATATATTCAGCGTAAGAATAAAAATATACTCTCCATAACTATTTTCTTACTTCATTGCTTAAAATTTCATTCTTTAATCAAAAATTTAGATATTTGGATAACCAATCACCCAACGAAAATTGTTGGCATTACAATGTTCACAAAATCTGAAAACCCCAATGGAAAACGACATAAATTTGAGAGCAATTGCATAAAAGGAAAAAATTATTGAATTCTTTTTTTGAATTTAACAAATGCATACTTGCATATAATATGTAATATTGTGCAAGTCCTTATGCATTTTATGTACCAATTACGGATTATAAATTATGCTGAAACTGAAATATGTTTTTTTCAACACACAAAGAAAACGTTTTCCCTAAATTGTGTTAAAATATAATAAACTAGAAGACCAAGCCACGCGTTGCTGTGGCTAAGTTCGTTTGAATTTGTTTTTTATTGGGAGCTGCCACAACCTGTTTTCCTATCCCGCTTATCTTTTGCAAAGTGCTACCTATAGGGCCCAAAGCTATCCTATCTTTCAAACTGGAACCAACTGCATAGGTACATCAAAAAAATTCTATTGAAATCGGTTGAGTGGTTTCGGAGATCGAAAACAGTGTCACCTATCGGGTCCAAAAGTATCTTATATTTTAAATACGAACAAAAACAAAAAAAGAATGATGAAAATCGACCCAGCGGTTTTCGAGTTATAACGCCACCGAATTTTGGCCCGAAGGAATTATATAAACCTATTATTATAAGTCTTTTCCAGCTTTCACTTTTCCCAAAGCTCTAAAAACAAATACCTAATAATATAATTCCAAAGGAAAAGCTTTTTTTTCACTTCACTCGGCTAAATTTGTTTGTTATTGCTTCTGAAAACTTGACGGTTTATTTAATTATAATTTTTGGTATCAACGTAGGTAATATCACAATTCACAACCACCTAAAACAAAAACCTTTAAACTCAATTTGTATTTACACCATCACACGTCATCAGCTATCTGCGCATTTCCTCAACCTCGCATTCTCTTTCATTTCAAAATGAAAGTGCTTATGCGATGTGCGCCACCCAACCCCTTCAAAGCAGAACAACGAATATGAACAACGGTTGCTGAGAAGTTTCGATAATTGTAAATAGATAATTTGCAATCAAAAAATCAGCGACTATAAATTGAGTTATAAACTATCCTATCTCTCAAGTGGGATAAAACTGCACACAATGTGCAAAATTTTATTAAAATCGGTTCAGTAGTGTAGGATTCCATCGCGGAGCAACCTGTGACACGTGATTTTTATATATAAGAAGATAAGACCTTCGCGAGTGAAAATATTAGACGATTTTCTTATAGGCGCAGTGTTGTATGATGAAGAAATGACGGCTATACAAGGAGTTTCTGTAGGTATATGATTTCAGTTTCAGCTCCCAATAGGAGAAGACAATGCCCAATGCCCATAATTTTGTATAACCCATAACTCTGTACGAAACCGTTATTTGACTATACCTACCCATATTTGCTGTAAGTCAGTAAGAAATCAACATAATAGTCTGAGTTTAGGGCTTCTCTAACCATTGTAGTAAGCTCAGTTTGTCCAGTAATTGGAACCGTAAGAAATAAGAAAACTCCAAATACTTACTAAAGTAAGCATGTTAAGCTTACGTGTATGGCTGTACCATTCACAGTATTTCGTAACAAAAAACTGGTTCAATTTGTAACAACTGAGTCTATTATCTGTTTTAATGAGAGGGATCAGCATTTTCCTCAATTGTCCTACAAAGTGCAGAGTTCGCGTGACTGCTTAACTATTCAAAATGTATCACTGCATCATACGCTACGAAGTAGTCATTACAAACTAGAGATTAAACGAGCATTAAGCATTTTTTATAGGTACAAATTAAAGAAAACAAGTTTATCCAGCTGCGAACTTTGTTGAACGCCCTTTGTAAAGATTCTGAAAGAAAAGATCACAGCACACGCAAATGCAGTTAAATTGTATATCTAATTTTCATAACTTGCATTATTAATAAAGAAAATTGAAATAGCTTTCCCATTTCAACTGAATGTATGAATGCTAATCGAAGACTTCTCTGAGATAAACGCACTTTTAAATTGCTCACACTTATTTCTCGCATTATTATAAAAATCCTCTCAATGGTATATTTTTACTCAGTCAACATGTAAATAAGGAAATGCTAAGTATGGTGATAAAACTAATAATTTGTTTTTAAAACTAAATGCGTTTAATACCTACGTACGGTCGCGCTCAGTTGAGCAGCAGAACTGATGGATGGGGTGCTCCATTTAGAGGCGCTCATTATATACGCGAATTTCTTGGCTGGCAAGTAGATGCCAAGTTGCATGTTTACCTATACATATTTTCTGAAAATAAAATTTGTTTACTCGGCGTGATTCGGTATGATTTATGGTACGTGATTTCCTGGGACATTGTGAACTCAAGCATGATAGTAAATATGCCTTGCGATGACAGCGTTGAAACGTGTTTTCATTCCCATTGTATAAGTGATGGAGAGACTGTATATTTAATGAAATGAAGAAGCTGAAAATTATTTAAATTTAAACAGCCATTGGGAAATAGGCATGCAATCAGCAGATATTTCTAAGCTGAAAGTCCCTTCTGTTCGAACAAGAATGGGGCACATTTTTGGTAAGGGATAATCGGGCATAGCTATGCAGGTGCCCTCGTTATGAGACATAGGTATCCGTATGCAAATTGGACGATTAATTTAAACTTATGGTGATAGTTTTGAAAGCTCTTGAGGTTGGCAAATTCAAATAGTAGATACAGAGTTAGTTCTCCAGTGTCGTTACAGTGGCCTGAAAATGCGTCAAAGCACCGATCAAGAAAGAGAATACAGAGAGAACTGCTCTTACAGTAGGGGATGTAATGTTGATATTGTTTTGTAGACTCGAAGACAGAATACGACTGGGCCCCCTATGTACAATCCGGAGTGTGCTACCTATTGCCTACAGAATTGATGGGCCTCTTCTGATCTACCTTTTATTTCTTCGACTTTGTTCAGGTACTCCAGCCAGCGTTAACCCCATATTTATGTCACTATATAAATATTGCATTGAACTTTGTCTGGCTTGGAGGCGTTTTATTTGCATACCTCTTTATAACGGGGGAACCTAATAATATAGCATTTGTTTTTATTGAGAACTTGGTAACTTTTTATATGATCTGGCCAAATATTGGCGAAATTTGACAGTGCGAAACAAGTCCGGCCTAAAAACAGTAAAAAACTATTCACAGTCTTATGAAAAAGGAAGATGAGTTGAGCTTCAGAGCCTGTCCATCAGCACTACCTAGGGCCAGACAGCGATCTTTTGGTAAACACTTCTTCGACTCCCTTATAGGAGGTCTCGAAAAGTAGGTAGTATTAGGGAACTGATAACCTTTTTGAATTCCACAGGCTGGATCTAAACTCTCCTATTCGATAATCTTAAACAACCAGCTCAAATGAGTTTGTGGTAACAAAACGGCACATAGTGCTACTTGGGTTTTTAAAATAAACCGCCACACCTACCTACCTATACTTCCTGAGCTTCAGATATATTTTTCCTGATTTTATATAACGTTGTGTCATTTTGTTCAACTAACAAAGAGGCAGTTGTTCATTACCAAGAATACCAAACTGAGAGAAAGCAAGCGAAAAGTTTTACATTTTTTTCTGAAGGAAAACGCTATTTCTACAGCTAAAGAAGATATTTTTAAATAATTGTTATAAATTCTGCGAGACCCTTAGCTTTCGGCTTTCTTCTTGAAGGATGTTTTAAAACTTTGGAGAAACCAAAGTTCATCGTCAGCTATGTGATGTCAAATGTGTGATCAAAGGCAGTTAAAAATTGAACGACATGCTATTGTGGCTTAATTGACTCAATTTACAGTCGGGACAGAAAGAGACAGGACCCGAAGCTATTTGGATGTGAATTTTAATCGCACCTATTGACTAACTGAGGCAATCAAGTGACTTTGGGATCATCAATATTGTTGTCAATGGTGAACGCATTTTGGTTCCGAACCACAGCAACAATTTTATAAGAAACGAGCGATGTACTTTTACATCATTAACTCACGTTTTATTATTTTAAATTAGAAATAATTAATTATTAATTTGAAGTCACAAAACGAATGTAGCTGCGCACGTTCCTCTTGATCAAGTGACAGTCCAATTCTTATTCTATGAGAGGTAGAAAAATGCTCGAGTTCCTTTCTATTTCCTTTTTTTTTTTTTTTCATTTATTACGCCATCTGTGCGCTGATCGCTACAGACGTAAAAGCACTAATGCCTACTACACTCATACAAAATTTATAAAATAACAATGTTCAACAGCAAGTCTCCGAACTCGCCACTGCTTTGCTTAATTCGCATTTGGTAACAGGTCAGTTTTAGACAATAGGTCGGTTTCGAACTGGTGTTGGATGATGAGATTCAGTGGACGAATCGCGTCAACAATAATCGTTTCAAGTGATGCTTGAGTTTATCCCACGTAGTCCGTTCGTAAAATTCTTCACTATAAGATGTCTAGATTGTATACTCTGATAAGTCCTTTATGTACTTAAACTCTCCAACGATATCTAAATATTGGAATACAATTTTTTTAATAAAATTCGAAGTAAGGACGTCCCAAAATTTAAAATTCAAAGTATTTGAATAAATTTTTGAGCTCGAAGTCGAAGCCAATAGGTTAGGTTGTCCTCTATAGCAATTGTGAAAATTATAACATCCCCAAAGAAAATTAAAGCTTATTCCGCAAGAGTATTTTATTTCAGCTTATTAAGCCAGCATCTGTCTGTTTGTACCATCACAGAAGTTGGTTTCTCGCCCAAAGCCACTGGTCCATTGATACTTAAGTGACGGATGAAACGTCACAGTTTAATTATATTCTGATGGAGTTATTTTCTAAAAGCATAACAGCTTACGTTAAGAGTAATTGCATTTAACTTGAGTAAAACTTGGTAACCGGTAGCGGAACGTTAACTCTACGACGTTTGCAAAATGAAAAAAAGTATCTCAGACTAGTCCCATGGACTTCACTATGCTTTGGCAGTTTTATAACGCGCCGACTCGAAAATGCACCAATGGGAGACGTGATTCTTAAGATATTCTTTCCCCGTATAATACCTATGGTGGACGCCATTTTGTTGATTTATAAAAAGATTCGTACCAAAGCTTAAATGTCACATAACCAAGAAATTCTGTAGAAGCAACATTGGTACATTGAAAGTTTTCATTATGATCTTATTACCTGAAAAGGCTTGAACCTTTTAACTATTGCATACCTTCGGTTCTTCTTTCAGGTATTCATATTTTCATTGCTCGCTCGTTATAAATGAAGCTAGTGTAGAAATTTCACTTCGGTAGCTGGTACCCGTGGTCTTGTTCTTTCAGTATGTGAAAATACAAACCGCGGGATCTATATCATTCTCCAATGGCCTGTTATGGATTGAACAAACGTAGGGAATTGCTTGTTCAATTTTCCGGAAAAAAGCGACTCTTTTAATGGTATTCTCACTAGCCCTGTTGTGTCTGATCAAAACTAAGTTCATCTTGCATATTGGACCATACCACACTGAAAAAAAAAGGTACACCATAGTAGTGAAAAAGTTCATCAATGTGATGAAAAAATCAACAATTTTAGTCCAGTGAACTTTTTCATTAGTTTAATGAAACCGATTTCGTCAATATGATGTTGTTCATCATTCATCAACTTTGTTCATCAATATTATGAAAAATTCATCAATATGATGAACCCAAATTCCCCTTTAATTTCATAATGTGATGAATGTATTCATTATATTGACAAATTTGTTCATCAATATGATGCACACTTTCTGTGCTGGCAAATTTGTTTTCATGTAGTTGTAAGATTATTCACACAAATAAAAACATGAAATAAAAATACTGACACCAATATAAATCGTAAAGATATAGCCTTCCCACTTTCATGGGGATGCTAAAATACTTAAACGAGCATAATGTCATGAAAATGGTAATGGTAATATTATGTGAATTTAACTATTGAATTTCTTCGTATCCGAAAGGAAAATATTCAAACGAAAATCAGTTTCACCACGAAAGTCAATAAAGTGTAGTGGCAAAAACTCACGCGCTCAAGAAATATTGAAGATTTATAAAAATAAATTTTATTTCTGAGTTACTTTTATCACTCCTGGGACAATTTTTTTTTTTTTTTTTTTCATAATGGATCCCAATGAGAATCAGAGAACGGCCATTTGCCTGCCATATGCATAGAGTCACAGGGTGCATGTGCATACATTTGTGTTTGAAATGTGTTTTTGCGTCTTTTGTTATTTAGTTATAATTTTATTGATCCATTCTGTTGAATTTTATAATGTTGAGGCGTGAGAGAATAATGTACGAGAAAATTTTGGTTAAATAACAATATTACATTGATTTTGAAAAATATTTTTAAAAAGTAAATATTTATTTACATTTATGTGTGTAATGAAATCACAATGTTATAATTATATAGCGAGCTCTTTTTTTTTACCAAAGGAAAATCGTTGTGAAAATTCATGATAATTGTAGTTTTATTTTAATGACATATTTATTTAACGTCAAAAATCGACCCTACTGCTAAGTTTCCACCGGAGAATAACTGCGAGATTAAGAAAAATTTCCGTAAATCCCGCATTAATCTCGGAACTTATCATACGAAAGTAATCTTATAAAAAGGGAGATTAGAAATAAAACAAACACACTTTTCACAGCTCGATATGTCAAAAGATAAAAAAAAAATTGAAGAAAAGACGTCAAAAATGGAAAAATGTCTCTCTCTCTCTCTCTCGTGAAATGTAACTTTCTCGTCAAGTTAATCTTCTTTTATTTGGGGGAAATACTTCGGGATTAATTTTAAACCTCTTGTACTTAATCTTGGTATTTGTGTTCGGTGGAAACGTAGCTTAACCTACCTTTTAGAAGTATGTATACTAAAACACGTACAACAACATTTTTCGATATTTACGTTTTACTTTTTACAAATGAAAAAGCTATATCAAGATATCGGAAAAATAAGCCCCTTTGAAAATTAGATAGTCTTACTCATGATTTAGCTTTTAAAACGTCGCTATGAACATTTAGAGCTAACAGTTTATGCCGAAAAACGTTCGTTTACATAGTAAAATCATTGAAACGAAATCACTTGGTCAACACCTCCCAGATATATTTATGCAACTGAATTAAAGTTATACATTAATTGCATACCTTTAATTAAGGCTAGGTAAATTGCATTCTTTTTAGGGTAAATGAGGCGCTCCATCGAAGATATATGTTCTAATTATATAAGTTTCATTATACTGATAACACAATAAATACTTAAAATATATTAATATATATTAAAGCTATTTATGCAAAATTTATAACACTTTATATAATGTGAATAATCGAAGTTAGACTATAGTTTATTTATATTTCCACCATTCTTACACTAATATTGAATTTTTCACACTTCATTAATTGTTTTAATTTGTATATACTGCAGTTTATTTAGCAAAACCAGTCGCCCGTAGTAAAAGAAAAAATAAAAAAGTTTGTTCATCGGCAAGCAATTGTCAATACAATGTTTAAAATGCAAATGGGTACTTTTGGGGGAACATTAATTAAAAGATAAACAAATAATTATGTGATGAAATTTCTAAATCACATATATCGAATCTTTTAAGATATTCATCGTTCATCGTAAAACTATTCACAATTTTCTTCTATGCCACCCTGTGTAGATACTTTACGCTTGATGAGCAATGACATATAATTATCTACGCATATATACATTAAAAGATTCATCAAGCGTGTGTGAGTATAAATTCTGTACCAACATCGCGTGTGTACACCTACAGCATACATCATATTAACAACCTGTGCATCACATTGAAGAAACCGATGAAAAAAGTTCATCAATATGAGGATTCCATTCAACAATATGATGAATATAACGGTGAATTTAATTTTTTTCATCAATATAAAGAATTATTTCATCTATATTATGAAGGTTTACATCAACGTTCTCCTTAATAAAAATTAATGTCTGTTTTTTGACGAACGCTGTCATCAATATAATAAAAGCCGTCATCAAAACGATGAACATCGTTATCAATATGATAAGAATTCAAAACTTGGCAATCGTACTTGAATATGATGATTCCATTCATCAATAAGACGAATAAATCATCAACTGGATGAACAAATGACTAAATTGATCAAAATAAGTGTTTTCGTCATATTGATGAAATGTTTTGATGAAATAATGAACGTAGTTCATAAAAACATACGCTTAATTCTCTTCAGAATCCTGTTGAAAAAATTGATGAATTCATTTTCATCATATTGAAAAACTGTTCATCAATTGTCAAAAAGTTTTCATGAATTTGTTCATCATATTTATGAAAATTACGTCATATCAATGAATATCATGTTGATGAACGCCATTCATCAATACGACGCCGACTTTTTTTTTCAGTGCAGAGATGGACGCTCCGTATTCCGATTTTCGTCCATTAACGGTGCCAAGTTGCCTAGTAAACCCCGGCAGGTATACCAATTCTCAGCAAAGCTGCCAATTTTTTGAACCCAGGTCTGTTTGCTGTTACATTTCTTGTTTCAAACGTCGATGTTTTCAATGACAGGTACGGTCAATGATCCCATTCCCAGTCGATTTGACAGTCACACTTTATGGACAGCCTTTTTTCGACAGTCAGACCAAGACTGTGTAAAAAAAAATGGCCTTTTATAGATGCCTAATAAATATGAGAATCCGAAGCTGACTGCTGCTGCCGCTACGCATTGCGAAAGTTGGCTCAACCTAAAGCTTAAGCTTCTTTAAGATTGAGTTCCCAAAGACTAGAAATAGCTCCGATTGCCAGTTCTGCTATGCAAATAACTCGGCCCTCTTCGCTCAAGGATATGGTGTCCATTGCATCGGCAACTTCGGCAAGTTCTATTTAGATAAAAATACATACATCTCAAAACTAAGAGGATATAGACACTTTTTCCGCGACATCCCTGGAAGCACCGTCAGAATCTTGAAAGAACGGACTATATATACCTAGAATCGCAATGCTTGACTTCCATATCTCTCCATACAAATATGTAGGTGCTGAGTGCTGACTAATTGCCCCACTTAATCCCACAAAGCCATGCCGCCAAAGATCCTTTTCCGCCAATTACACCACCGCACCTGTACAAAGTACACCTTTTTTGCGCCAATAGAATAAATTTCATAAAAATCTCACCATTAATATGAAAGCAATTAAATTCGCCTATGAAACATCATAATAAAGCTTATAGTACCTCGTAATAAAACAAATTGATTTAGCACGCGAAAGACATCATAAAAACGGTTAAAACTCCCAACCAAGACCTACGACAATGCGCCAGACGCTCAATAAAAATAAAAAAAAACAACCGAAACCTCTCAATCATTTTTTTTGTTTGTTGTTTTTGTTAAGTTTGTTTAATTGTTTTTAAATTAGAATGTGCGAACATAAAAATCTCATTTTTATTATACCTACTCCCGGCAAAGTGTCATAAAATTGCTTTATAACCGCGTGGTTCAAGGTCGACTCCTAGAAGAGCTGCAATTAATTTTTTGATGTTTATATTTTCTTTGACTTTGGATGGAAATGAACTACGAATTTCAGGTAAATCGAGGTGATTTTGTCACCGAAGGAATGTCAGCCAAGTCAAAGTTATCGCCATTACCTAGTAGCAGTGATTACCTCATTCGCTCTGCGAAACCATCAAGGAAAACCGCAAAAAGGCAGCAAACAGACGTAGTTCAGTATTTGGTTGGCTGACGTGTCCTTACCCCAGATCGGTCTCTCCACCTTCGTCGGGGTAAAGTGGGTATAGTATACCTATCTAAAGGTAGAAAAGCAACAAACTACTTCCATTCCAATTAGCATAATCGACGATGGAGGAACCCTCTCCGGCTGGCTGCTGCGACGAAACCTGCTGGCGCATTTCGGAACTACCAGCTATTTTTCCAACAACCAACAAAAAGGAGTGAGAGCCTGCCGCATAATGGCATTCTTATCAGAACAAGGCCCAAATTCGGGTTTCCAATGGCAGCCATGTATATCAATCGAGGTATAGCGGTGGATTTCCGTCAGATGTCGCTGCGGAAAATCGAGGTACGGCCATCTGTAGAAAGAGGTGCCACATCGGAGGCTGTGCACATCATCCCATTGAAATCGATTTCCGCAGTGGGGATGGAAGATGCTGCCTGCAGGCCATCTCGTTTTTCTGCCAAAAGGTAGCATCAGCTCGCTCTTCTCAGGCAAATGGAACTCGAATGCAAATGTGGTGGTGGGAATTTCAAAAAGGGCGTGGTAATGCGGCGAAAAAAAACCATCATGGCTCTGGCAGACATCGAACACCAACACTGAGACGACCGGTTTTCAAAGCAACGCACACTGAAGCATTTTGGTCTGCGAGAGTGTTGGTGTCGCACACATCGAAAATGCCTGCCTCTTCATGCTGCGTGCGCCCCTTGATGGACTGGTTTTGTATTTCCACTCGGCCCGGAATGGAATCCATACCGCATAGGGTGAGTCGCAGGTTGGCGTTGCTTTCTGCTGCTGCTTCGGTTCCGTTTTGCCTGCCGTTTCTGGAACTTTTGGGAAAAGTTTTTGTTTGTTCAATCGCCGCCGTCGCAGAAAAAGGAGAAGAACGAAAAAGATTCGACGAAAAGCTGGAAAAATTCCAAAATCGATTTTCCACTCTGCATGTTGATGATGACAACGACGACAACGACGACGATGATGATGATGATGATGACATGGCTTGGCGGAGGCCTGCAGACCCTGCCAGGCTACAGCAGCTGCCGTGATTTGATTGATGTTGTTTCCTTGATATTGGAACACCGTATGCAGATTATTTGCAGCTAAGGTTCCATGCAATCGACGTTTTTGTTTTCGTACAACTGATGTTTCCCTCTGTTATGGCGAAAGTGTATTTATATCTACTTTGCTGTGCGGCTTGATGGAAATGTGATTGAAATTCGTGTGGGTGGTGTTTTTTTTTTTTTTTTCTTTGTTCTTGCTGTTGGTTTTGTAATGAAAGTGACTTGTTCTATAGATAGATACCTACGTTCAATAAGAAAAATTGTTCAATACCTACTCTGTTTGAGTCGGTAGTTTGTCGGTTCAGTTGATTTAGTTCATGACGTTGCTTTGCCGACGGTGAAGATGGGATGATTTTATATAAGTAGATACAGTTTCTGCAGAAATTGCATTTTGTAAACTGCTTACTGTACCCAAATGAGATGAGGAAGCCTCCAAGTAAGAGAATCAAGCAGGTATACTTATGATTCGATAAATTCTTCTAGACAGAGGCATGGAGGAAATCGTTATTCGAGTGAACTCCAAGGCGATTACCCACCAATAGTCACAAGAACTTTTATAAATTCAATAAAGGATTACTTTTTTAATGAGAGACAAATAGTAGGGATAGATAATGGCCACTTATGGAAACTTGCTAATGTCAATGACTGCCCCACATAAAATTCAAATAAAACCAACTTGCGATAGGTTTAAATTCGTCAGCATAAAAACGTTCTTCAGACAATTATAGTAGGTATAACTAACTTAGATATAGGTAGCTATAACAACCGGACTTACCGTCGATAGACATCTAATCTGCTATAGATGCTGAGAGGGGAAAATGGGAAAATCAAGGTTGTAATAGTTCCATTCTTACTTACTTAGGTGGCGCTACAGTCCGGGGTGGACCTGGGCCTCAACCAATACGCCTCTCCAGTTAGCGCGATCTTTGGCTAACTGCCTCCAGTTGCGCACTCCAAGTTGGTTGAGGTCCCCTTCCACTTGCGCGCGCCACCTAAGGCGAGGTCTTCCTCTACTGCGTTGTCCCTCCGGGTTAGAATCGAAGACTCTTCGGGCCGGAGCGTTGGTGTCCATTCGCTCTACATGTCCCAGCCATCTTAGACGACTGATGCGTACTTTTCTGACTAGGTCGATGTCGCTGTACAGCTCGTAGAGTTCGCTGTTAAATCTTCTCCTCCAAAGCCCGTCAACGCAAACGGGACCAAAAATCACTCGAAGAATTTTGCGTTCGAAGCGACCAAGAAGATCCTCATCCGTTTTTGCTAGGGTCCATGCTTCTGCGCCATAGAGCAGGACAGGGATGATGAGAGTCTTATATAGAATCTCCTTAGTGCTTCTTGACAAGGCCTTACTAATCAATTGCCGTCTTAGGCCAAAGAAACAGCGGTTGGCAAGTGTGATTCTTCGATTGATTTCTGATGTGATGTCGTTATCAGAGTTTATAGCGGAGCCGAGGTAGACAAAGTCCCTAACTACCTCAAAGTTATAGCTGTCTATCGTGACGTTCTGCCCGATTCGTCGATGTCGTGTGTCCCTTCTTGTTGACAGCATATATTTTGTTTTACCCTCATTCACCACTAAACCCATTTTTGCCGCTTCTGTACTAATACTTGCAAACGCACCAGTGACAGCTCGCTGTGTTGTACCAACAATGTCAATGTCGTCAGCGTATGCAAGCAGTTGCACAGACTTATAGAAAATTGTGCCTCTGGTGTTGGCTTGTGAGTTTCGCACAATCTTCTCAAGAATGATGTTGAAGAAGTCACATGACAGCGCATCACCTTGTCTAAATCCTTTTTTGACATCAAAGGTCTCGGTGAGATTGTTTCCGACCTTTACGGAGCAGCGAGCGTTCTCCATCGTCATTCTGCACAATCTGACAAGTTTGGCAGGGATGCCAAAACTAGACATGGCTCTGTATAGCTCGTCTCTATAAACGCTGTCATATGCGGCCTTAAAATCGATAAAAAGATGGTGAGTATCGATCTGGTATTCTTGGGTTTTTTCCAGGATCTGCCGTAGTGTGAATATTTGATCGGTCGTGGACTTACCGGGCCTAAAACCGCACTGATAGGGACCTATCAGATCGTTGACGAATGGTTTCAGGCGTTCACACAATACAGCAGACATGATCTTATACGCAGTGTTCAGGAGACTGATGCCTCTGTAGTTGGCGCAGTTTAGAGGGTCTCCTTTCTTGTGGATCGGGCAAACAATGCTGAGTTCCATTCAGTTCGTCATAATAACCATATCCGTACTTGACCTGAATGTTCATGTGTCCCAAAAATGTTCTTTTGGAGTTATAAGACTCTGCACAGACAATGTGAATGGGAAGTTCTTATCCACTTCTATTGTGACCTAGACTAATCTTCTTCAACCGCCAGACCTATGCAAATGTTCATACCCATCAGCTGATTAGCATTGCGAGTGTTAGCGTTAGGCAGAAGAGCATCAACCTTCTTTATGTATGAGTCTTAATCCACTGTGAACCACTTGTTATCACTTCGATCGTTTAGTGTGGGGCAACAACTGTTCCATATCAGGCTTAGTCCGGTCTAGCCAAGCAATATCTTCTGATTCTTAGGCAGACTTCAATAAATTGTGTGGAGGATACGACGGTGTACAAGTTAAGCGCACGTATATAATCTCAGAGCCCTTTCCTTGTCGCGATTCGGGCATTTTTGGCTGATTGGTTACATAAACAAAAATTGCAGGGAGATTATCTTTGGATATCGAAAATCTACCATCGGCATGGTTGGATCTTATTTGTAAGGATAAGTCGGTACAGACGCTGAATGTCAATGGGCAGACGTACCGGGACGATGAAAACCGAGTTTATTTTTTTGATCTCTAATGTCGTTTTCTATTGGTTTCATTCGGGGATCCACTCATTCTGTAATCCAATGGAACAAGAAAACTGCTTCTGATTGAATCTAGAAAAGTATTGGTGAAATGCCAAAAAATAATCTACGGCCTTGTACGAAAAATACATAAATTACACTTGTGTGAGTGCTTCTTGAGTAGATTCTGACTTCAAATCGAGAATCGAAATTCTCTTCTCAGAATCGCCAGAGGAGTATTTTTTTGTGCCAATGCAACGGCTTCAGAAGGGAATTTTTCGATTCGATGGTCCGAAGTAACGTACATGGTATGAATCGCTGGATACATTGATGCCCTTAGTGAATGACACCTTATAGCCCGTCATTTTATAAGCTACCTATCTACTATGTGACCCGGCGAACTTCGTTCCGCCAGAATCTTTGGTTAATGTTATGCAAATAAAAGTTCCGCGCATGCAAAATGCACATTGCACATGCTTTATTTATATTACCAATTAGAATCACTTAATAAAAATTCTTTATTCAAAACTTATACGCATAGGTACTGAAAAAGCGATATTCATGTGTCAAACCGCAATGATTGACGCTTTTTCACTAAAGTGCTTTAGGTATGGTACACGGCGTACAAAGCAGAAGGTTTGCACACACGTCAGCATGCCACATACAATTGACCATGTGAGTCACAAAATTCCAGCGACTGCCCTTTCGACCTACTTATTGTCATAGTCAAAGCGAGACGCTCGGGAATATATAATACTAGCTGACCCGGCGAACTTTGTTTCGCCCATATTCGTTAATGTAATGAAAATAATAATACTCAGCATGCACTATGCACATGTCCTTTACGATTACGATACACGATGTATAAAGCGGAAGTTCATACATTTGACTTTAGGAGAAACATGGGAATTCAATATTGATTCCACAAAATTCCAGCGATAGTCCTTGAGACTTATTAATTGTCATAGCGAAACGGGAAATTGCTACGCTTTAATACGAATAGCAAATCTTTCTGAATAAGCCGAATTCGCGGAATTAGAATGATTTCCTTTGAATTTTTCACTCGAAATCGTCGCTTTTTCCATGACATTTGATTTGAGATTCTTCACAAAATTTCGGTGGATTGAGGTTGCGCAACAAAATTATAATTGAGCCGACTTTCAATTTCAAATTGTGTAGCGGTAAGCCTGTCATATCAAAATAATTCAAAAATAAAGATTTTAAATAATTTTTGTTGTATTGGAAGTGACACTTCCCGTATTTCTATTCAATCTTCTTTTTTTTTAAATGCGGTTCTTCATGCAAAATTCCATCCCCAATCCCATCCCGTAAACTTTTATTTTCACGACAAAAAAAATAGCATAAATGTCCTTCTTGGGTCAATACGAATCCACGAAGCACGATCCATTCCCGAGTTATGAGTGCACATACGGACGACAGTCTTTTTTACATATAGCCGTACCCACCATACCAAAATAGTGTCCTATCTTTCAAACTGTAACCAACCATACACAGCCACAAAATTTATTCAAATCGGTTAGGCTTATGATATCGACAACAGAGTCACCTATGGGGTCCAAAATATCTATCTATTTTTCAAACTGTAACCAACCAAACACAGCCACAAAATTTAATTGAAAACCGTTGAGTGGTTTAGGAAAAAAAAACAAAAAATTACTCAAATTCATGTTTTTTTTTTCACGCACGATTAAGTTTTCCGATTCCAGCGTAGGAACCGCACAACTAAAATTTTTCAAAATGTTGAGAAAACTGAAAAAAAAACCGACTGGAAATTCGAAAAAAGTAATTTGACAAAACAAAATGTATTTCTCATAAGACCAAAAAAAAAAAAAAATATTTTACCAATTGCAACCAAACTTCACGAAAGTCATATAATTAGACTAATACAAAAGATGTGAGAAAGTTTGGTTAAAATCGGTAAATGCGTTAAGGCGTGATTCGGCGACAAACGACACATAATATTTGATATTAAATTCTTCACAATCAAACGCGTACCGTTACAAAATTTTGGTTCGTTTAGGTTGCAAAACAAAGTGGGATAGTTGGTGGCTTCGTTTTCATCCATCACGGAGTCGACTGATTTGTATGAATGCAACTCACCAGCGATTTGGTTTTGAATGGTGAAATGCAAGTGATCGACGTTCTTGTTTTTCGCAGCCAAAATTACTCTTACACTCAGCCAATCATGGCCAATATAATTCTGAGCGATATTCGGGAAAACATTCATGATTTGTTCTTTCGGTGTCGTTGTAAAGTTGCAAAAATGTTGTTGAAACTAAATCAGGCCGGTGATTAAGTTTGCTGGAATCACACCATTGCCCATCGCCTGGAGAACTCTGCAGCTGACTGGCCATTTTGTAAAGAAACTCGCATGTTTGTTGTCAAATGCCATTTCTTGACGTATCGCCATAAAACAGACGCCTTCAGGCAAGCATTCAATTCATCTGCCGGAGTTGATCTCGAAATGACAGGTAGCGTTTGACGAAAATCGCCTGATAGCAAGATCATTGCTCCACCGAAAGGTCGCTTATCATTACGTAAACGATTCCGGCCTCCAATGCGCGCTTGTAAGCCATTGTGCATTCGTCCCATATGATAATCTTACATTGCTGCAGTACTTTCGCCATCACAGTATTCTTTGAAATGTTGCATGTAGGTTCTTCATCCACTTGCAGATTCAATGGCAATTTCAATGCAGTTCGACTGTTCGCTGTTTGACCGCCTTCTAACAAAGTAGCCACTATCCCAGAAGAGGCTTGGGCCAAAGCGATCTCAGATCTCGAACGAATTGTAGCCAAAATCAGTAAAATCAGGAATGCATTTCCAGTTCCACCGGGCGCATCAAGGAAGAAAATTCCGCCATTTTCGTTATCGACTGCTTGCATCAATTCATCGTAGGTACACTTTCTTTTGTTCTTGATTCAACATTGGCACATTTGTTCGAACAGCTTGACTCAATGCGATTCGATCGAAGTCCATTTCTCGCTCCAATTCTCGATTAAATGCGTCTTGCATTGAACGATTTGGCTGTGGCATCCCCAATTTGCACAACAAATTGCCACTCATGATCAGACACATATCCTCGATCAAAATCAAAGCTTTGTTGCGCATTTCATCTGACATCTCCAGTTCATTGTCCGATGTCACAGTGCGAATTCGATGCAGAATAATGTCATCCATATCATCTTTATATCTACTTCAAAGTATCTACTTCATTTAAAAAAGTTACTTAATGTAACATAGTAAACATAATTTATTAGAACAAACTTTTTAGGTATGTAGGTTGTAGGTACCTATATTTCAAAAACAAACAAAAATTTCAAAATTATTGACAACAACAATTTGCTTGGAAAATAATTAAAATACTTGACAACAACAATTTGCTTTTAAAATTTAAAATATATTTTTTTTTTATTTGAAGTATCACTACTCGATTTCTATACAGTTTCTTTTTTTTCAAAGTGTATTTCCCCATACAAACTTTCATAACCTCTTTCATCCCCTCCAAGTTTTATTTTCGCGACTGAAAGTAAATAAAAACCTGATATACAGCAATACGAACAAAACAAAAAAAGAATTATGAAAATCGTCCCAGGGGTTATCGAGTTACGTGGCCATCGAGTTACACCCCGAAAGAATTATATATATAGAAGATAGAAGATAAATACGAATGGCATATCGTTCTGAATAAGCGGAATCCGCGGAATGACAGAGTTTACCTTTAAATTTTCCCCTAAAAAACGACACTTGCATGACATTTGATTCGAGCTTCTTTACAATCAAATCAAACGCGATCCGTTACAAAATTTCGGTGGATTGAGGTTGCGCAACAAGATTATAACAGAGTCGACTTTCAATTTCAAATTGTGTAAAGCGAAACATACCAAGAATTCAAAAAGTGTAAACTTTTAAATAATTGCTTTATTTCCACGACAAAAATTAGCATTATGTCCTTCTTTGGGTCAATATACGAATCCACCAAGCGCAAAATCGTAAAAATCTGACAATCCCTTCCGGAGTTATGTATTTCAGTTTTTGCCAACGTATTTTAGTTTTTACGCGCGTATTTTAATTTTCACGCGCGTATTTTAGTTTTTGCGTGAGTATTTTAGTTTTTAAGCGCGAGTTTCAGTTTCTACGTGTATTTTTCAGGTTTTACGAGCGTGTTTCATTTCTTACGTGCGTATTTCAGTTTTCACGTGCGTATTTTAGTTCTTACGAATTTCAGTTTTCACGCGCGTATTTTTTGTTTCACGTGCGTATTTCAATTCTTACGTGCGTATTTTAGTTTTTACGTGCGTATTTTACTTTTTACGCACACATTTCAGTTTTTACGTGTGTATTTCAGTTTTTAAACGCGTATTTTAGTTTTTACGCACGTGTTTTAGTTTTTACACGAGTATTTTAGTTTTTAGTGCGTTTTTCCGCGCATATTTTAACGCAATTTTGGAGACATTTTTTTACTAAATAAAAGACGAGTTAAAATACGTCTGAAAAAATGCGCACTTTTTCTGTTATTCTCGTTCCAGAAAATTTCATTGAAATCAGTTAAGCAGTTTCGGAGATTGACAACAGTGACACCTATCGAGTCAAAAAGCTTCCGATATCTACGCAAACAAACAAATAAATTTATATACCTAGATCATGAGTGGTTTCTCCAAAAACTGCTCTATCGACATTATTGTTTAAGATTTATTTTTTTGGATAGCATAAAAATGTATTTAAATGTAATAGTTGTTCATCTTTGTCCCCAAAGAAAACGTCCAAATTGTAAAAAAAAAAAAAAAAAAACTAAAAATTGGGCTGCACTATATTTTACTCCTCTTATTCCCTTTTCGTTGGACGTATAAAATGTTCTTAAAGTCAACCCTTAAAGAGCTCGACATAGGTAACAAAAATATCAAAAGTCACGCTCAGCTAAAAAATGTTTTTTTTTGTTCATTTTTTGGATAGGAAGAGATTCTTTTTTCATGTAAGTCCTCAACCCTCTGCACGTTTTGCTGTGTTACCCTCTAGCATTATAATACCTCTATCACCCAGAATGTGATTTCTGGCATTTCCTTTTCAATGAGTCGTGAATTATACGAATATTCCTTTGATATTGACGCGCGCACACACACAAACACCCACGTTGTCAAGCGACAGAAGGATATTTCAAGGAAATCTATTGTTTCGATATTTGCCATCATTATAGGGGCGGGAAAAGAAAAAGGATATTGACTATAATACGCTAAACACACTTAGGTACGCATTGCTTTTTCTGTTTCTCTTCCTGTTTCATCGACAAAATGATGATGAGCGACTTAAGAGGAATGTATAGTTCCTCAACTTATAAAAAAACAGGATTTTTTTTTTGCTGACAGGAAAGTGATTGGGTTCAACGAATGCCTGACGAGTTTAGGCATATTTCTTAATAAATCCTACCAAATTAACTGTCTGAATTGAAATGTTCAAGCAATCTCTTAGGAAAGTCGTGTGTTGAATTTGTGATGCTGTTCGAAACAGCTTTAGTTCTAATGAAAGTGTTTGCTTGCAAATAGTTGTTGTTGAACACGAATAATTTAAATTATACATAAATTACGACGGAATTTCACGGCCGTGATGTTGTTTGAATAAGTGTTGACTGAAAAGTGAACAACATCAGTTATTTGTAAACAAACGCATGTTGGGCGGAATAGCAAGTATTTTTACTATCGGACCGCTTGAACATTTAATTTCTTACAGATAGTACCTACTGTTTTTTTTTTCCATCGACTTGAACATCTGTTTACATAAGACATATAGAAAAAAAAAAAAAAAAAAAAAATATAAGCGCGTTTCTCGTTCTAATCTACAACTTCCGTCCCTCTGTTACTTAGATATCTCTAGAAGACTCTCTCAATAAAAGCCCACACGGCCACAACTTTTACTAAAGCCACCAATGTAAAACAAAACAAAAAATTAAACAATCGAATTAATTATTCCAACTGATGCTTGAGAAACCACCATTGACATCATTCATTAGTGAATATAAACTCTGGATTAATTCAAAGTCAATTGGGTATTTCATTAGGCCACAGTTAAAAAGTTAAAAAACAATGCACAACTAAATTGATTTCAATAAAAAATGCATTTATAATAATTTGCCTCTAAAATGCGTGTATTCGTCGCTTTTTTTTTAAATTTTATTCAGTCTGACCCCAAACACAATAACTTTCGTATTGAATTTACAAACATTTTCGTTGTGTACGCAGATACAAGTCCACTTGTATTAATAATTCAAACATCAATTTATGTAGCACAACTATTTCGGAGGAAAGCAAAAGAAAACACAAACAATTTAGATTGAATTTATTTCAATTTAAATTTAAAAAAAAAAAAATTCGTTTACATGAATTTGCATAAAGAGAAGCAAACCCGTCTGTGTGCTGTTTGCTGTATGGTGTGCAATGCATGTTTATCAAAAGAAACTCCACCTGAGTGTATCATTTGAACGCAAACTGCTCATTCCAAACCAGACTGACGCTAATATTTCTTATACTTGCACAATCATCAACATACCCGTCTACACAAACCACAAAAAAAAAAAAAAAAAAAAATTGCCCTCAGAGCTCAGACGCTGTTTTCAAAATTACGTTCCATGTTTTGTTGATGGCGTAGGATGGTATGCCACTGGGGATTTCGCTTGAAATTTGTAGAATGGGTATGGGTACACTGAAAAAAAAGAAGAAGAAAAAGACATTGATTGTCAAGAAAAATGTAAAATTGCGCTATTTATACAGGGTGGCGCAAAATATTAATCATTCAGTTTTTTTTTTTGTGAATTGTTTTTTTTTTACTTAATAAAAGGAAATTATTTTGAGGGATTTTTTAGAGGGGTTAAATATATGTTTTTTTTACCAGCGAGTCTATATCGCTCCGTTTGGGCTAGAGGGGTAATTTAAGAAAAAAAAAGAAAATGTTAATTAAAAAAAAAAAAAAAAATATATATATATACCTATATATATTACATATAAAAATAACGGCAACACTTACAATAATGTACTTTACCATTTTTCGAAATCCAGGAATCCGATCTTTCAAATTCTTTCGAAACCAAGTTACTGCTGTTAATATTTTTTGAAAAAAATACTTTCAAACTTGAAATTTAAGGAAACAAAATTTAAAAAAAAAGTTGAATGCTGATTTTTACGAATTTATGAACAAAGACACTGAATTTGTTTATAGTGTTTGCTGCCCCTAGTAATTCTTAAACGAATACTGAAATATAAATTGATTTGTGAATTCAAGTTTATATGAAAATTGAAAACAACAAAAACTCCTTTTTAATTTGATTTTAACTTAATGTTGTTGATATTTGACAAACCAATTTAGATTACAGGAACTTAATCCAACAGTAAGCCCAAGCAGGGGGGCATGCTGCCCCCCAATCAGATTCCAAGCTGCGAGGGTAAAAATTCGCGCGCGGAAGGTGCTGTTGTCCAAGAAATCTGTTGACATTGCTGCCTGCCAGGCGGTTTCAAACATACTCTAAGCGGAGCAACATACAAAAGTAATTTTCCATTTTCTCAAAAGTAAGAAGACATAAATCAGTCTTGTTTTCAGTGCTCGATTAAGAAATACAAGGGGCAGTAAATACTGGAAACAAATTTAGTGTCTTTCTTCACAATTTTTCAACAAATTATTTTTGTTTCCTCAAATTTCAAGTTTGAAAGTATTTCTTTTTTCAAAAACTCATGACTGAAATAACTAGGTTTGAAAATAATTTGAAAGAAGAGTTAGATAATGGCTTTCGAAAATGGGTAAGTACTTTATTGTAACTGTTGCCATTGTTTTAAAATATATTTTCCTTTATTTTAAGTATTTTTTTTTTTAAATAACCCCTTCCGACCAAACGGTGCGAAACCGTAAAAAATACTTAAGAATAGTTCAATTAAGAACCACTTTCACTGCCTTAAACACAACACATTCACTTGATTTTTTTTTTTGTTGGGAAAGTTTGGCATATATGCAATGCTGTGTGTAATTTTGTTTCGAATATTTTACCAGGTCACTATACTTAATGGTGGAATTTCTGGCGAAATCAAGTTTCCTTAAATCGTGTATTTTCTTCAATTATTGCTATTTATTTTGCATAAATGTACTCGTATGACGTGCCACGATCCCGACTTTACCTTCAGACGACTGTAGAAATACTGTAACTCTGGTAAATTCGCCCTAACTCTGGATTAGGTAAGTTCATCTAAATGATGACTTAGTGGCTGTTTCAACCAAAGGAATGTAATGATAAAGTCAGTTATTTGCAAAACAAAAACAGCAGCAATAAAAAAAAATATTTTCTCCATACCCTTAGCTCTCCTACCCGTACATAGAGCTGTAAGACATTCTTCGTCGATTTAATGAGACTATAGGTACGTCTAAAGGCGTAGTAGCATCTTAAATGATATGAATGTAGCTCTTGTGGAATCTCGTAAAAGATCTGCTGCAGCCATATACAGAGCTATAAGTATACATTTTTATAAATTAAGGCAGTCCCTGGAGACTACTATTTATAGCCTCTTCAAAGTTTTGTGAGACCCTTAAGACCCTTCAGATATCGAGGGAGTTCACATTAGAAGCTGCCAGTTACCGTTCTATCAGTTAGCAACCCCATATTTTTTTTAGCAAATGTAACCAATTTTAGGATCAACAGTGGTGAGTGGTGACCTTCTGTCAATAGAAGTAGCTTTAACTTATTTATCCTGGTATGGAAATTAAATTTTGAAATTTTGGTATGCCAAACACCTTCAAAATCTTATTTTCTCAGTATATAGTATTTATATGGCTTTCAAAGTGGACTTCGCTTAAGAGACTTCTTTATTTTAAAACATTTGATTTGATTCTTCAAATCTATTTTGTACCGTGTACTTGTACATGCATCATTTGTATGAAGCGCAAGCCTTAAAACATCTAGCAATAAATCTCAGTGCACATTCGACTTGCTCCAAAACTATCCAACTTGGGTAGTTAGCCAACGCAACGTTTCCCAAGTGTCTGCGGATTTTAATTTAGAAAACAAAAACACATGAGACATGACTTTAGTGCAATCAGTGTGACCAGAGTGGGATTTGATATAGGGCAAAGATTTTTACACCAATCGTTTCCAGATCCAGGATAAAATTCAGGCTCAAATTACCATTACTCGTTTTGCTTCAGAAAAAAAACCTGTGGACTATGAAAAAATGCTCAAACTTCAAATCTTGAAGCACTAAAATACTCGGTTACAAAATGATAGTAATATGTAGTTTGTTTTATTGCAAGTAACTAACAATTCCAAATTTTATATAGGCTCTTTTATAGGCTCTGATTTTATAGGTTAATAACAATTCATATATATAGACAAAAATATAACATGTCCAAAGATGTAATTTATGTAGATACTCAAGTCGGAAAATTATATCTTAGAAAAGATTATTGAAATTAGCAATGGAAAAGTTGAATTGACATTATTAGGCTTTTCCACAGACTATGAAGGATGCGGCAGTGGGATTTTTTTTATTTCAATTTGAAAGGATACATGCATACGCACTGCGCTATCGAACAATTTTCCTTCTAAGCAGTTTTTGTCTCAAACTGCTGGTTCAAAATTAATGATAGGTAATGCAAAATCGCATATAATTCTTAAACAGAATATTTTTGGTCTAAAGGTTTCAGCTTTCAGCGCGTAGACTTTCGCTTTCAGCATTTTTTTGTCGAATCTATTCGAAATATTGCATACGAGGCCTTTAAAAGGAGACTTCTCTATACATTGCCGAGCCAGCATTACAAACTTTTTGTGGCCACCTTAAACTGTAGTGGGACTGGGCCTGTTTTCAGTTATATTTAGTATTGGCCTGATAAGATTGTCAATTATCTTCTGCGATTCAATAGTCACAAAATTCGACTCATATTCTTACGGCTTCTGTACACCTTCCATCATGGAATGCACAAGGAACCGCAGTAACTTCAAGTTAGCACATCGAAACCATTAGATTTAAGTGGAGATGACAGCTCAATCAAATGGAGGTGGTCTATAAGTTCCTGATGGATGCAGTGGCTAGCTGAAGTTTAAATCGAGTGCACCTATCTCGGCAAAAAACAAATATTTCGACCTCCATTTTTCCATAAAGACCAAAAAGACCGACGGACGGTTCAAAGATAGAAGATGATGCCACCGGTGCTGGGGTCTATGGGCCTAGGTTCCAAAGAGCTATAGCACTGGGAAAATCACCAGATATCTTTCAAGTGGAGGTATACACGCAATAGAGATATGTGTCCGAGAATGCTTACGAAGGCGTACTAAAGGTGCCCGCATCTACATCCTCTCAGACAGCCAGGCAGCTTCTAAGGCCCTAAGATCGTATATTCAATTAGATCAAAGCTGGTTTGGGAATGTTTCAACCTCCCCGATGATCTGGTCATGGACAACATAGTCACCGTTGCTTGGATAGTAGGTCATGAGGGATTTCAGGGCAATGAACGAGCGCGTTGTCTGGCGAGAAGAGGCGCATCACGCCTGCTCACTATCCCTGAGCCCTAATTCGGGTTACCTTTGAGTTACGTACACTCAAAATTCAGGAAGTGGGATAGTGATCAGCTTGCCGAATACTGGATGGAATCCAAGGGACAGAAGCAGGCAAAAAGATTCATAAGCCCAGCTCGTAGTAAAACAAAAAAGTTACTTGAGCTAATCAAGGAAGATCTAAGGATCCTTACGGGTTGTCTAACTGGTCACTGGCCACTAAGATACCATCTAAAAAAATTAGACTCTCCGGTAATGACTCCTGTCTACTCTGCGGAGAAGAGGAGGAGACAACGGAACACATACGCTGCGATTGCCCTGCTTTAGCAACGGGCAGAGCGATCCATATGCAAGGGACGTTTTCCTGCAGACATAGGAAACATGGAACCAAGACGGGTACTGAGGTTTATAAAGAACCTCAACAGCTCCCTGGGTTAAATAATAGAGGCCAACACAATATGACTTTTCTGGCCGCAGTGTACAGGACCTATTACTTACAATACAATACCATAAATACTCCGCAAATCCGCCAAGACCCTCTAATTCAAGGTAAATCTTCTTCTTTCTGTCTATATATACCCTGGCATGGCACTCAGGGAAGTTGAATATTGCAGTGCTCCGCCATCTCTCCATAAGAAATGGGCGAAAGTCTGGGAATAGCATGGAGGGCATAAATAGCCTGTAGGTTATCGCGCCAAGAAAAGACTTCATTTATCTCCATTATTTCCGACAGAAATACGCTAGAGTGATCGGGAAGATGAAAAGAGGAACAAGTTGTAGTCTGTCAAAGAAGACGTGAATACCTAGACCTCTTTGAACCGTCTGTGAAGAGGTGAATCGATTTTACCCTTGAAATGATCGTGTAGAAATAGTTAGGTACTTGGAGGATTTTCTTGAACTATCGCTAACCGAAATATTATTTTTTTTTGCAAATATTTCAGTTTCCATCTTTAGCTGGATTTTTGTTTGTTTTGTGAAAACACTTCCTGGTCACACTACGCGAAGACGAACGCGCAATATTTCGTCGAACAAGGAAAGCAGCTTTTTTTTGTTTGTTCTCCTATTTTTCTTAAAATATTTTTCAAGTCTCTCCAACTTTCTGCATAGATATACATTTGCATATTTCCCCATTCCTTTCTTGTTCGCCATGCCAACTATTTAATTTTGTTCACAGTGTCAATCCCAGACTTTGCTGCTCGTACATGTGCAGATACCCGCTCCCCGCTCGCTACCTCTCGAACTTTTTTTGTTTTGCTATTTGTGTACAGGCTATTATTTGCACTGTGTGCTACTCGGGGAAAGCTTAGATATTGGATTTGTTTCGGAAAGTACCACCCAGCAGCCGGACAGCCATCAGAGGAAAACGGTCGATTGGGGCATGCAAGTTGAAATTTATCTGTTCCTTGTTGTGTGTACACACATAATTTATTTGCCAACGTCTGAGGAGGAAATTGAAAACCACGCAGGGACTAAGAAAATTTCCACAAAGGAACAACCTTACCCATGTTGCCATTTGTACGTTCGAGTGTTCCTCATATTTGCTTGGCCCGAAAAAGAGATGTGGGAAATGGAAAGCATCACCCACCTATGTCTATGAAACCAGAGGATAAAGGATATTTATTTTGTTAAATTGCGTTCCATTTTCAGTCCTGATCCCACCACCCCTCCCATTCGGAGTCAAATAATAAACATACGATGCGTAGCGACAGACTAGCCCGTACCCCCTCCATGTGACGGTTCTCTCTGTGGAATTAAATCGACTCGCAGTCCCAAGTCGTATGTGTAGCAACGATTCGTTTAAATGAAAAAGTCCTCGACGCGAGGACAAACCGCACAAACACTTTGTGCCATTGTTCTAATCCCATTTCTTAGAATCCTGCTGGTGGTTATTTGTCGTCGTCGTAGTTGGTGGTGGTGCTGCCACTGCTGTTGCGCTGGTCTAATGCAATAAACATAATGAATTTTCCCTGTTCCGCTGTGTCGATTGTCTTAACTGAGATGATAACAGTTGAATGCGAAAAACTACGGAAAAACTGTGCAAAACAATGGAAATCGACAGTGACGACGATGACGACGACGACGACGAAGACGGAGCAACTTGTGCTTGTGCGACTTGCCAGCGAAACAATTGGCAAAAGAAAAGCAACCAAGGAAAATCAACGCTCAATTTGATTTTCCTTTAGTTGATGAGTTCTTCAAAGTGCTCGCGCAAAGTTCCAAGTGGCAACTGCGGGCACAACTATTCCACCCAGGGGCCACCCACTAAATTGTCTCATGATATCATGTTATTATTCTGCTGATGGCGAGCCGTTAGGAGCTGCAGCCCCTCCTTTTCCATATCTTAATTGGTAACATTCGGTTGGTGAATTTCGCTGAAAGGATATAGGTATCCATCCGCACAGAGCAAAGCGCTCTGCTGTTGTGTATATGGAATTGCCGTCTAGCACAATAAGCGCATTTGCTGATATCATACCCGGGAGCAATTGGCAGTGGTTCAAACTTATCAAATTAGTTCTCTGAATCATACAGTTCCAGGAAAGGGATGGTCATATATTAGCTATTTGGATAGGTAGTTCTGATTGTGTCCATTTGCGTTTACTTACGTTGGTAAATTGCACATGCATATTGCAGTGAAACTTAAATTGGATTCAAAAACTTCGAATGCTAACTTTTTCGTTGAAATCTATTCGATGATCAACGTGGTGGAAGATAATGCGGACCTGCATACAGTTAAGACTGAAAAAACTCCCCCACCAGGGGTCGAACGTCTACTAAAACAAGATGATATGGATCCTGCCGAATGCAATACAACGAGGTCAAGGTGGTCTAATGCAATAAACATTCATTCACTCTTCGGAAAATTATACTACTCGATTCAATTGTCAAAAATTGTACCCTAATACCATGTTTCCACCAACGTGATTTAGCCGAAGTGATTTATAAATCACTAAACGCGTTTCCACCGAACTTTACGTATTTTAGTGTGACATTGACGTCAACTTTTCCCTATCAGTGATGGGACTTTTTGCACTTAAGTGGTATTTCTACCACTTTTTACACTTTCGGAAATTCTATCAAACTGAACTCGAAATCTACCACCTTGTATTGTAACATTTCTATTTGCTAATAATATTTATTTTCCATGATAAAATTGAAAATTGTACCTACTTTACCTAGGTACTGCTACTCGCCCTACTTTTACCCATACACACTCAGCTATCAGTATTTTTCTCGAAGAATTGCATCCGCAAAAACTTTCAGTCCAGTATACACCATTTACTGCGCCAATACTTACAATTATTTGATTATTTGATTCAGTGCGAGGGTGTTTTTCTAAGTTTTGATATTTTGTATTTAATGATGAGTTTAATCTATGTCAATTTTTCGTAGTTTTTTCGAAATTTTAATTCAAAATTTAAAAGCTGCCAGGAACTTCTGGAGAACGGGGACGATTTTGAACCCCCGAAATTATTGGTAAAATATGTTTCAAAATATAAATTCGCAGACGGTTGCCATACGAAGTAACAATTAGGTTTTTTTTTTGCTTTGAACAACAAAAATAATTGAAAATAATAATTAGAAATGACTTATATTTATATTTATTTTATTTCGTTTTTTTTTTTTTATTATTATTACTATTTCATCGGTATAAATACATGAATTATTTATCACGGACATTTTTTTCTATACCACTTTTTTACCACCGTTTTACTTTCCTCAAGTCCCATCACTGACTTTTCGTTTGCTGAATGAAGTGCTGAACATAATAAAGGGATGTTCGATTTTATTCTGTGTGGACAGATACGTAATTAAAATTTAAAATCGTCTAAATCACGTAAATCTTAATCACGAAAATATATGATAAATCACGCAATTTATGAGATGATTTAGCTAAATCCAGCTAAATCACGTAGGTGGAAACATTGTATAAGTCGGTCAGCCAAAAGATCACATATGTATATGTTTGGCGTACCAAAAAAGTTTGACTTCTCATCACAGAAACTTTGTAGGTGGGGTATGGAAAATATCCACAGCAAACAATTTTAAATCTTCCTATAGTTCGTCCTTAGGCCGGCTTTAGCCAGTCGCAAAACTTACGAAGAACGACAGATATAATTAGTGTTCCGCATAATTTAAGAAGGTTATTTATAGCCCCGTGAGTGCGATGAAATATAGAAAACGGGGTGATAGTTGCTGCTTCGACATTGAATCCATCACCAGATGTAACGTGCTGACTAGATCTTGTCCCCTAGGTTGGCTCTGTACCGAAGACAATAGTAACTCAACCAATTACAATGCAACCCTAACCTAGGAAATGCATTTTTCAATCCTATATCTAAATGACCTTCATTTCCGGATGAAGAACATGGTCGCCATTTAGTCCAATTGTTTACAGTCAATAAATCTTTAAAAAGTCTGCATAATAGTTCCTAGACATCATTGCCAGAACTATACGAGCACAGTGGCGATAATCTGACAGGATTTATCAGAATGAAACCCCTGCCCCTGCATCATGGAATCTCTATAAGAGCAGTAGATAATCACAATTTTTACTAAAGTGGAGCATTTGCACATATAAGGTTTGTTTTGTTAAACATCCAAGCAGGGAAAAATAGACAAATGGCCAATTAAACAATACACAGCGAGTTGCACTAAAGTAGGTACTTTGACATAGTGAAAACGATTTTGGGAAAGCGTCTCAGGTTCAAGTCACAGAAAAATAGAAATTACATATAGGTACCTAAAAAATACCACTTCTAGCGGCTGTTCTGAGAAGCTTTTCAATTCAGCCGTTCAGCCACAGTATCCAAGTGCTTATTCACCCCCTTCGTCTTAAAAGTGAAATTCAAGTAGATAAAATGAATATTCAGTTGAATTATTATTGCGCACACTACTTATTTTTGTACATGAGCTTGTATCTATTATCGCATCACCTCAAAACAACGCACTCAATCCGAATGATATTTACAAAAGTTAATAATGGACAAAGTCGAGTAACATTTACTAAGAGGAGACCGGGGCTAGAAGTAACTAATTTTGATAATGTTCCTAACATTTTGCAAAATATTCAGACAAACCTATTTTAAAATAAAATAAAAAAGTCCAATAAAGTCTGCTCAGAAGATGTCAAAATATTGACTTTTTCTAAAAAGAGGGGTTGTCACAACTTCCCACCTTCTACGAAGAAGTTGTAACATAGGCGAGGGTTAATTGTAGTATTGTTTAAGAAAACGTGAGTCGTATGTTTTTAAGAAAATTTATTCATAAAGAAAACTTAAAAAAAAAAAAATCACAATTCACTTCATAAAACTAACATCTTTTATCAGACCTGCAATTTGATTTGGTCGTGTCGATCTTTCTGGCGGTGATTTCATTTTGCTCCTCAAGAAACTGACTTTTCTCTGAAGTATCGGCTAGAAAAGCTGTTTTTTTGTATTCTCCGCGAAACCGTGTTCTTTTATGGACCTGCAGATGAGTAAGGCCTTGCATCCACTGAGACAAATGATATATTCTGCACACAATAAAATAAAAATCGAAATCCGCACAAAGCTCATTATATACACAAAATTCACCAAAAGATAAACGCAGCCACAGAAAACAACCGCGACACCGTATGTCTTGAAAGGTAATACAAAAAACGAATAGAAAAATAAGGTTATAAGTCATCCAATTTCCCAGACTCCCCCCAAGTACGGCTCCAAACGACGATAATTATCCACATACAAAACTTAAGTACCTATATATAGGCACGTCCAGCGATGCCAACCCGGATAGAAGTTTTTATGTTTAAGCCTTTTGGTAAAAAAGATGAAAATTGCATATTGTACAATGGCAGTGCAACAAACCTTACTTACATTCTTAGGTGGCGCTACAGTCCGGGGTGGACCTGGGCTTCAACTAATACGCCTCTCCAGTTAGCCCGATCTTTGACTAACTACCTCCAGTTGCTCACTCCTAGCTGGTATAGGTCCGAGGTAAGGCGAGGTCTTCCTCTACTGCGTTGTCTCTCCGAGCTGGAATGGAATACTCTTTGAGCCGGAGCGTTGGTTTCCATTCGCTCTAAATGTTGCAGCTATCCTAGAAGACTGATACGTATTTTTTTATCGGTCAATATCGCTGTACAGCTCGTAGAGTTCGCTGTTAAATCTCTTCCTCCAGAGCCCGTCAATGCAAACGGGATACTTTTTCGAAATCACTCGAAAAATTTTGAGTTCGAAGCGATCAAGGAGATCTTCATTCGCCATGCTTCTGGCATCATAAAGTAGGACTAAGATGATGAGGGTCTTTTAGATACTCCTCAGTATTTCTGAAAAAGGCCTTACTAAACAATTGCAACAAACCTACAAAGTGATTAAAATTTGTTAACAAAATGTCGATCGATAGATAATTAAAACTTTTTTGCTTTCTGTAATCCAAGGTTTCGGTTTTTGCATGACACACAGTTGTACCCAAATGAAAATTAGTGATGCAACTTTGATCAAAATATGTAACAGATTTAATAAATACAAATTTTATTTGTATAGCAACTGATTATAAAAACCTACACGGCATAATTATGGCTCAGTTGGCATCATCAGAAGAAGACAATCATTTTTATCCTTCACTCTTAGGCTGCTTCCACACCGGATGGAACAAAACGCCTTAGGCAAACAAAACTGTTTTTCTGTGTGTTTCTGGAATTTAAATACGCGCGCCCACACTGAATAAGGCAAAACAAAGCAAGAAAACAAAATAAGGCGTTTTGTTCCCTCCGGTGTGGAAGCTCCCTTACTCTTACAAAAAAAAAAAAAAAAAACATTTTAAATGTTACAACTAGATAGATAGATAGATAGCTTTATTTCGTATATAAATTTACAAGGACTTTGTTACCACACATTTTACAATTCAGAGATATGATAAGTTATACCTATCTTTCTTCTGAAACATTATTTTTACAATAAGGATGATTTTGAGATTTACATTGAAATATTACATTTGAAGGAAAATACGAAGAAAACCTTCAATTAAAAATGTTACAACTATGTTACTTTTAACCCCGTCTTCCCCTACTTGAAATAGAGAAAGATTTAAGATTTGGTCGCTCACGGCATAGGTATAAAAGATCAAATCAATCGCAACATTTTTCCAAAAGTGAATATCAAAACCAAGCACCTACACCCATATATCAAGGGATCTGAGAAGCAGAGAGAAGTAGTAGTCTCCAAAAGCAGCCCTGACATAATTTATGTTTGAAAACTGGAGCCCTACTCTGTATTTCGTTCCGAAAGACAGTTCCATTATCACATTCGTTGGACATAGAAACAAATTTTCCATTTTGGTATGCTTCTGACATTCGGAAACGAGTTGCCAGGTACGAAAATTCCACTTTCGGAATTGCTGTACTTAAATGCACTTCTTAACTAGGTAAAATGCTTTACTGGAGTGATCTGATCTTAGGCTTAATACGATTTTAGTACAATGCTTCGTGTAAACCTAAATGTGTAACTAAATTATAGTGATAAGAAGTAACAGGAATTGTAAATCCGAGAGAAGTTGATTTCATTCCGTTTAAGAAATAGATAGTACAAAACGTTCGTTTTCGAAAAAATGTAGTTCCGGAAAGAGATACCAGAGTAGGGGCCCAGATTCAAGCTTTGGTCTGATGTGTCGCTTGAGAGAAGAACAATTTTGCTAACAACAAATGGTAGCAGTTTTTAATTTTGCACCTCCACTTCATCTCAAAGTATTTTATTTATTCATTGGCTTATAGAATAGGTATAGGGACCACCCCACTATGACACCTATATAGCAATTGCAACGGTCAAGTGTGTGCTTGTTCACAAGTTTTTTTTTTTTTGTCAGCCTACAGAAAAGCAGCTGAATATCCTCACTGTTGTTTCAATCCATTTCTTTGTTTGTCAGAATCACTTAAATTACTAACCTACATAATAAATGAAATAGATTAGAAAACTAGTCTCTGTATAGCAAGAGAATAGACCTGTTTCCCACTTCTCTTATTGCGTGTGAGAGAGTCAAAAGACTATTCATACACAACACTCACAAAATTCAAAATGTGGCTCAACCATAAGCACGGAGTCTCCCTTCTGTCGAAGCTATGTACCAACACTAGATTGTAGTTAATTGTCGACTTGTCTTATTTTATGAGTCGATATTAATTCTTCTCTTGTTGCATAAGCAATTCTTCTTGAAGAAAAAAATTGTATACCTAATTACAACGTAAATGTACAGTGAATGCACAGAAATTTGACATCAAACTCCACGTACCATGCAATATTTTAGAGACCTCCAACATGAACCAACCCGCAGTCATAGGTTACACGTAATATTATAGCTTCCCTCAATAGAAGCATTTAAATCTGCAATATGTTGAATAATTTTATTGGCACAACTATTCCCATCACCGTAAATAAATATCTGTTCAGTTAATCTCGAAAGGGATAGCGACACCGAATGCGTAGGGGAACGCGCTTATTATACCTACATAGCTACCTCCATCACGAGTAATGCCACTCACTGGTAAATAAAGTCCTTTAGTTAATGTGACATTACAACTTGCAGTATAGGCACCTGCCTATCGTACTTAATGTATCCACAACAGGTTCAGCGTCAGAGTGGATCAAATGAATGGTTGCCTGTTAAATACAAAAATATATATCCAAACACACACTCACGCATTGCACGTGGTCCGGCAACGATCTGCGTATAAAATATTGCCATTGTCGGATGCTTTTAGATAGTAGGTACCGCAGACCCAGTCGTCGGATTATTTCTTAATTATGGGGAAAAAATAAAATAAATATGGAGTCATGATAAAAACAAATGCAGACAAGATGGAGGCAAGCACGCGGGCATGCCCCACTAGCCACTACGTCGGAGGCAGAAAATCAATTAAATCGAAAAACTCATGAGGCATTGGAATTTCCTTCCAGCGTCGTAGTGTCGGTCGCTCGCTTCAATTTACGAATATATGAATACGTAATTAAATTCCCTAAGTAATGGCAGAAATTAAGGAACATAGAGGAGAGGCAATGAAATGATTTATTGACATGTGGGGGAATAAATTGTCATTGATTATGATGTTGCTGGGATACTTCTTGTGTGTGTGATGTAGGCTTCAGGGAAGGGCAGGGGATATGTTGTACATACCGAGAGAAATATGAGACAAATATGAACTGCTAACAGCAGATACTCACAGCTCCAATAATTCCATAGCGCATGCTCATCTCGAATGGGGGTCAAACCACTTGACTGAAAGAGCGACTTGATGCTTAAGGTCTCAAAGGTAGAAAATTTATAACCTCAAAACATAGCACATTATCAATAATCGGAGGAAAGTCTTCTTCAAACCTTTCATTTATTAAGAACACACACAAAGAGCATCACACACGTTTGTCCAGCTCAGTCAACCTCATGCGGACGCACATCAAAGCTTTTGATAGTTAAAAATGCGCGATGACACTTGGTCTGCCAATCGTATAACTGCTTGTCTTGAATTCAATAGGCGAGTTTAGTTAAAATCCGAGAACTCAGAAGCCGCATTCCATGCGACTGTTTAATATTGTCCCCGTCTCGCCTTATTAAGGAGGTAAAACATAACAATAGCACCTGTCCAACTGTGCATACGATATTAGAGCTTGTTTTTACCCGACTGCACAGCATAATTCCCTTTGTGTGTCGGATGGGACAAACAGCTCGTTAAATTCATAGTTTTGTCACTTAGATGATTTACATTCAGCGTCACGTGCTTTGATTATTACTTTTTATGAGACACAAGTCTCTGTGTCGTTTGATGAATGTGACATTTATTTGCTGAATTTTATGACCTCATCGATAAAGTCGTACGAGTACAGTAAAATTAAGTTTACTTTTCAAATCGTGGCTGGTTTATTCGGCGGATGCTTTTATTTATTTACAAAATACACATATACATGCTCACTTACTGATCTACGAGTGGGTTTAAAGCGTTTCGCTGTAAATCCGTAGCTTAGTGATCACTTAGTGATTATGTGCTTCTTGAGAACCCCTAAGTTTTGGAAGTGTAAATAATCTATCCCCAAAATATGAGTTGGTTGCTTCTAGGGGCTGTAAGACTCCGAAATATTTTATACAAATAACTAGTATGCATCGCACACCAGAGCCCTGTTTTGGCAGCTACAAGTCGCCATTTATACAGCCACTTTTTTTTAGGATACGTGCCATTTTTTGCGGAAAATTTTGTCATGCTGACGTCACAAAAATTAGGCCATTCGGTGGTCAAGTAGTGACAAATTTAGGACAAATGTTTGACTCATAATGATTTCGGCATGTCAAAATTTGACAAGTAAAGTGTCATGTGTAATCGTCGCTTTACAATCTGTACAAAAAATCTACAGACATTTCAAAAACGATAGACTTGTATCGATGACTAATAGGTGGCGTGAAATAACGCCGTATTCCAAAACTGGAACTATAAACATTTTTAATTTGCAGAAGTTGATGTAAATAGCATTTTACCTAGAACTAAATGCAAAATGCTGAAATATGTAACCGGAGTGGAAATTTGTAAATTTAATAATATTTCAAAAATTCGCGCTAACTTTTAACTTTTAATTTCTCAAATTATAAATACTGACATAACTAGAAGGAACATTTCAAAAATTCACGCGAGTTTTAACCGACTATTTGCTCTAATTGTAAATGCTGAAATAACTAGAGGAGATCTAGAGCGGAGGCCTATGCAGCTGGTGCTCTATCCTAGCATTAAGATATTTAATTTTAATTTATGTCTTAATAATTATAATAATAATAATAATAATAATAATAACTAGAGGAGAAATTAAAAAAAAAATAATAGTTCAAAATTATCTCAAATAGTTAGCACCTAGTTAAAATAAAAGCTATACCTATTTGTGCATAATTATTATTTTAATGTATATATAAGTCCAAAGTGAAATAAGGCCCATTCGGCCTTATTTTAGCAATTTGAAATAATACCGAAAAACGAAATTCGGCCTTATGAAGAGTTTTCCAATAAGAGGTGTTATTGTGAATGCCCCAATATTTCGGTAGCTGTCACTTATGAAGCTTTTATTCTTTGACATTTGACATTAAGTAGAAACTACGCCATTACTAAAAATGGAACGATGCACGCTTCAAAAACGCAATGAAGTTATTAAAATTCACTACAAAAATTGTGAAAATCTTGTAGTCACAGTTCGCAAAACTAAAGCATTTTTTGGTCGTCGTGAAGCACCTTGTGGAACCGCAATACAGAAATTGGTGGAAAAATTCGAGCTGTTGGGACAAGTTAGTGATGTGAAGAATAAAACCTGTGCACGTCGCTCAAGAACAACTGAGAATATTGCTGCTATAGCCCAAAGTGTTGAAGAAAACCCAGGTTTGTATATTCCTCGTCGTTCTTTGGAATTGGGCATTTCACCAACGTCATTACACCGTATTTTGCATAAAGACTTGGGTCTTAAGGCTTATAAAGTTCAGTTAACACAAGAACTTAAGCCGGCCGATCATCAGCAATGTCGTGTCTGCTGATTGGGTCCTTGAAATGCATGAAAATGATCCAGAATTCAATCGAAAAATCATCTTGACTGATGGGGTCCATTTACACCTCGGTGGCTACGTCAACAAGCGAAATTGTCGCATCTGGGGCTCGGAAAACCCAAGAGTTATTGTTGAGAAGCCTCTCCATCCTCAACGTGTGACTGTTTGGTGCGGTTTATTGTCCGGCGGGGTCATTGGACCTTACTTTTTCGAAAATGAGGTTGGATCAACAGTTACGGTGAATGAATTGCGCTATCGAGAGATGATTAATGATTTTTTTACTGTCGGAGTTGGATGGTATTGATCTGGACAACGTTTACTTTCAACAAGATGGCGCTACGTGCCACAAAAGCAACGAAACCATTGATCTTTTACGGGAAAAGTTTCCGGACCGTGTTATCTCTCGAAGAGGTGATCACAATTGGCCACCGAGATCTTGTGATTTCACACCTTGCGACTTCTTCCTTTAGAGCCATGTGAAAGATAAGGTCTACGCCAACAGCCCAGCGTCGATTCAAGACCTCAAAGATAAAATTCGTGAGACTATCGAGGACATAGGGCAGCCACTTTGCGATTTGGTTATGGAGAATTTCATGAAAAGGATATAGTCCTGTATGAAAGCTCGTGATGGCCATTTGGCTGATGTTGTTTTTCATTATTAACGGCATACCTTCCTCTTTATTATGAAATCAACATCTGATCATTTATCTCAAAAAATGACATTTTTCTTTGAATATCAAAATAACACCTCTTATTGGAAAACCCTTAATCTCTTTTACAAAGTGAACTATCGCTGAATTCCAAAGTTCGGCGTTATTTCGCTCGACGTTATTTGACGGCACCGACTAATTATAATAATAATTCATAGAAATTTTGAACTTGAAATCGAACTCAAAGTTTGTTTTTACTATACAATTTTGCGCACAGTAAAAATAGCTCCATGGAAACCGTTTTTTTAGGGGCTAAACCGAAAATTCCATAAACAGATATGAGGTTTGATTTAAATTCTTCTATCCGAGTAGGCAGCATTTAAGTTCAAGTTCAAACTTATGCCAGACAATGTCAGACAATGCAAAACCTTGAGTTTTATGAGAACACAAAAAGAAAAAATTAATAGTACATATAATTTAATACAGAACTGCCTTGAAAAAATTAAAAAATAATAATAAATACCTATTTATTAATATTATTAATTTATTCCTCCCATTATAAGAACAGTTTATTAAAAAAAAAAAAGTAAGTAGGTTTGAAGTATTTTGTACTCCTAGATAAATACATTTTGGAACACCTTCTAAATATGCAAGATAAAAACGATTTCTTTACAAAATCTAATTAACAAAATACCAACCTTTTAGCTATATTATCTATTTGTTCATACATAACCATCAGTCGTCCAAGCGCAGGAACTGTATTTCAAAATATCCTCTATTTGATTGTGAGCAATTATGACGGCGTCCTCCACTGGGTTATGTAACCTTAAGTCCCTTTATCTGTGTTCTGGATCAAAATATAAGCTAAAAGTCGGCTTTATGAAGGTTGGATGTTGGTCCAATGTACCTACCATTAGGGATCCCTCTCTTGTACAACTCTCATACCACCTGACATCACTTCTCCACTTTGCGCATTATTAACAGCCCCCATTACACAGTGTCTGCATTCCTGCTTCGCAAACGCTCTTTTCGTTTTGTAAATTAAGATTTAAATAAATAAACTACCTCCATCACCCGATAATAGTGTATCGGGCAAAGAACCTCTATACCCAGTAGGAGGAGGCTGTCAGGCACTCAGTCAACAGAAAAAACACGTTTCTCGCATATTTTCGTCGGTTCGTGACTTCTTACTGAACTATAATATGTGTTCCGGAAAGAGTGGGATAACAAACTGGCTGCCCATTCACCAGAGCCACACAACCGCCTGTCATTATAATCTCTGTACGGACACACTCATATCTTAAGTGAAATAAATTGTTGAAATAAAAAGAAAAGACCTTCTCTCATGTGCGCCCGTTCTTGAGCAGCACAAAATAAATATTAATCTATATTAATAAGATCAACGAAATTGTATAGATATATATTATATATTTTCAGCTCTTGTACAAAATGCCTCTAGAGACCGGCCAATCTGTCTGCGGTTTCTCTTTCTTTGCAATCCAATTTAAATTTAAACCGCCGAGTATATAGAAATTGTTCTTTTTTTCTGCTTGAGAATAAATTTCAGATATATCAGATAAGTTATGTGACAGCCAGCTCTCTTGTGGCAGGAGAAGAAGGAACAGAATGTAAGAAGAAACATATTTTTTCCCCAACTTTCGTATTAAAATAAAGTTAGTGATAAAGAGGAGAAACAAAAAAAATAAAAAAAAATTATAATAATAATCAAAGTAAATTGATTGGTTAATTTGCATAAAGTGGCTGGCTAAATGTATGGCGGCGTTGGCGTCGTCGTCGTCTTCGTCGTCGTTGTCGTTGTCGTCATCGTCAGGCATTGCGAAATGTAGGTCTGACAATTTATTGAACTTATCCAATAAAGATATCTGCTTGAATGTTATTATTTAGTTGAATTTATAATTCTGCTAAAATGGTGAATTTATACAAAAAGTGCAGGTAAGCATTATTCAGGCGCTGTCATGCGAGATGCAGCGGTGGGGTAGTTAAAAATATAAAATGAAAAGATTGTTAATTGGATTTGCGGTTTATGTAAGTTTTATAAATTCATTTTCATGTAAATTACACGATTTTTGCAGTTTGAACGCACCCATACTCATTAACTGTGACCGGGAGTCCACATTGAGTTTTTCGATTAAGCACTGCAAACGATTCAGTAGCCATGTGAGTGGTTAATTGTTCGTGCAACGGTAAATAGTACTGGTCGTGTGCAATACAGTAACCGGGCAATCAAAGGCTGCACGCTTTAAAAACTTCAAGTTACCTAACTACGTAATCGGAAGCAGGACATGGAATCTCAAGTATTTGAACCTTTAAGACCCACATTGATACCGATTGGTCGATTTTTGAGTTTACCAACCAAGATGGCGTTTCAAGATGGCTGCTACCTACGATGGATCTGCTTTTCATAGGTACAACTAGTTTGACAACATACGCCTTTCATATAAACGGTGCTTGTTTTTGAGGACAAGCTTTTATTAAAACTAGAGGTCGCCCAGTGGTAGAAATTTTACTATTATATCGACTTGGCTCATACACAACATATTTCTATACAAATTACAGCCTTGCATCTATTCTGACCAAAAAAAAAGTAATAGCTACGTTGTGCTTAAGGCAATAAAAGTGGTTATTAACTATTTCGCATTGCCTAATTATATATAAGACTAGCTGACCCGGCAAACTTCGATCCGCCCAAATTTGTTAATGTAATGAAAATAATAATTCCGGGCATGCACAATGCACTTCCCAATTTAGGTAATTCGGCCAGTTAAGATTCTTAATTCAAAAGTAATATTAAATGCAATAGAAATAAATGACGAATAGCAATGTTGATTTGTTTCAATCAAACCGCAATGATTTTGACGTGTCGGCCAACCTTCACCTTTTTCACTAAATTCAAAGTACCACCTATAGCGTTAAAAACTATCCGAACTTTAAAACTGGAAGCAATCATACCCATCTACAGAATTTCAATCCACTCGGTAAAGCTGTTTCGGAGATCGACGACAACGCTATCTATCGGGTCCAAAAGTATCCTGTCATCCACAAAATTTCATTGAAATCGGGTGAGTGGATTCGGAGATCGAAAACAACGCCACCTATCGAGTCCAAAATCCTATCTTTTAAGACTGCCTAAACCTGAAATACAACAATATGAAAAAAACAAAAAAAGAATCATAAAAATTGGCCCAGTGGTTATTGAGTTATATCGTCATCGTTTTTCTTAAAATCGGGGGAGCCGTTCTGGAGCCTTTACCCGACTAACGTAAAGCAATTGATTTTTATATAAATATAGGGATATATAAGATTTATAAAAACATTTTACAGTCTCTAACTTTTATTTGAGAGTTTTGTTTTATTAAATTAAATATAAAAAAACAGCATTAAATATTTGTACATTCGGAAAGTCAAACTTTTCAAACCACTTTCGCGATAAACGTGACGTAATGGTTCGAAAAGTATCCGAAATTAGTGACTTCATAAAAGTTTGTTAAAAAAAAAAAACAAAATAAGCGCTTTGCATTTGTTTGGAAACCCTCTGCTTCCAATTATTCGTCCTGATGTTTGATTAGTTTTAAGACTTTTAAGAAAGAATATGTTTAAGGGAAATGAAAAGGGGAAACTGAAGAATATTCCAGATAAATTAAAGAGACCTACAAGTGTTTTGCGGAGTGCCACATGGCTCTCGAATTGGACTACTTCTATTTGGTTTATTTAGAAGTGCCTTATTTAAGATCTCTGCAAACTATATAGAAGCATACGTTCGACAATCCAATTACATGCTGCCTTGGTAATTGACTCATTCTAAATTCAATTAAAAAATAGTTTTGGCTAGCCATCTAAAAACGGAACATACAGTCCAATTCAACGGATATTGACATAGAAAACAGGTTAAGCTACACTGATGTGGCAGAAAGCTTAACTATGGGTGCCTAATTTGTAACAGGGCGTTTGTGAGCCGTTACCGATTTTCATTATTATTATCACTATCCTACAACAAGGATTTCATTGTAGAAATAAGGGCTGATTTATCTTTTGTATTGACTAAGCCATGCCACATGCCACTTGTATGACTGAACTGGAATCGTTCGACCGTTGTACTTTCAAAATTACACATCAAACAATTTATTTGGCAACAGTTCGCTATACGGGTCAACAATTTGGGTTACTTTGCAGTTACAATATCGGACCCTGTTTCAATGATCTTACCAGAGTGCTACCACTTGGTAGACTTTTGGCATTCCAATACTTCTAGATGTAAATATAAGGAATTATGAAAAGTTGCCGTAATATGGTGAAATATGACGGCAGTATACTCTCCTCTAAGGAAACTCCGCGGGAAAATCTAGAGAAAGTGTTTTAAAAAAAAAAAAAAAACCTTCATCGGTGTCTGACTTGAGGTGTATGCTTTACAGTTACGTGATGAGGTTCACTTGACTCAAAGGGCTTGTGGACAAACAAACTGCAATAACAGTCGCAGAAGTGTACCTTCAAAAAGGTGTGCCTTTTTTAAAAATTATCACCACCGCTACCATACAGTTAGGTATGATGAAGATGATTTCTTCTTTAATGATTTTTGGGTCTGTCTGGGTTTCGATTAACTTTGCAAAAGGAATCGAACTATAGAATTGGCCACCGAAGTCGTTCGATTTGAAGGCACTGCATTTATGTATTTCTTGTATTGATATGTGAAGACTATAGCGCATGCTGACAAAGCACATAGAACTCAGCCATTATTGGCAACATAAAACGACTGCAGGAAATAAGGCCCCAATGAAATACGGCCCTAAAAGAGAAAATGAAATAAGGCCCCAAATTTGGGGTGTTATTTAATAATGAAATTAAAAATAACGAAAACTACTTTTTTATTAGATTTTAATTTAATATTGTTGATATTGGATAAACTAACCACCAGGAACCAACTTTGTATATACTCAACCTCGCACCCAACCCGTAATCTAACAGTAAACCCAAGCAGGGAATTGCAGGGGGGCAGCATGCCCCCCTTACGTAGGTATAACATGTCGGAAGGGTAACAATTAATAATAAAAAAATTGTTTTGGAGACTTACTTCATTTCTTTTATAATGAAATAAGACCACAATTTTCGTTAAGAAATAAGGCCCCAAATTAAAAATCGTTGTTGCTATTTCCTGTATAATTTGGGGACTTATTTCATTCTTATTTTGGGGCCTTATTTCGCAGAGCCAATAGAATACCTCGAATACTGCAAAGTGTGGTCTTAAATTAGACTGACTGGCCTCCGTCAAAAACTACCAGCGAGGGTGTCATTCCTTTCGACTGATACGAACATTTATTCTAACGCTTTCTAAATTGCGGTCTGACATCTAGACCGTTGCCAACAGAAATCATCCACGCGATTCCCCTATCCAATTTAATGTAAAAATTCAACTTTTGAAGGCCAGTTCAACGTTTTATTGCATATCTGACTTTCAAGCCAGATGCTGTTCGGTTATAATTTTTTTTTTTTTCTGTAATTCGTATCGCCATTCACCACCCCAATTGCCAAAAGACAACCGCATAAATCAGAAACCAACTTCAAGTGCAAATTTTCATAATAATTTAGTCGAAAAAATCTTCAAACTATCATCACCCGAGATATACATAATACATATTTTACGAAAACAGAGTCTCGTCCGAGAGAAAGGCATACGGAACGGATACGACGACGACTACGTCCGTTCATCCCAATGCTAATGCCAGATGGAAACCTTTTAATAAATTCATGAATTCACTCAGAACGACGACGTCCGTTGTCGTCGATGCCAATGACTCCGTCTGGAATCAGAACTTAGCAGTCATCTCATTCAAACCCAAGTACAACTGTAGGTATATGTACTACAAAGTGCCAGCACTCTCCCTCCTCGTCCAACTCCCATTGAAAATGATTGAAACGAAAAATTGGATCAGCTGATAGTCGGGTTCAATTATGTTGCAACCAACAAGACGAAATTCTTTCTCCGTTTGGTTTTTGTAAAAATTTCAAATTCAAATATCTATCTACACATCGATTTGGACAAAATCCATTTTGAATGACAAATCCAAAGCCAAACAACACCCACCGGTCGTACTCGTCCCATATGTCTGAAATGTTGGGTCCGAATTTTTGGACAGCACCCCAACTCACACCGTTGGCTTCGTCGTAACTACAAAGTGCGATGTAGGGAGTAGACATATGTAGGTATGTGAAGAACAAAACACACAAAAAAGTATCCAGCTATAATCAAGAAATTTGAGGTGTGTGTCACGTAACCAATCTTGTAGATGTTTTCCTCCCACATTGCACTCCATCTACTCTTGGGTGCCATGTTGTTGTTATATTTGTTTGTTTTCCTCGTGTCTGTCATTGATTTAGATTTATTTCACTTTTTTCATTTTGCTGTTTGATTTGTCCTTCCTTTAGTTTCGTTAAAAGTCGTGGGTTATTTTTTTGTCAATTCCCACGCAACAGAAAATTGTCCGTGTATTGATTTTTAATCAATATAATCCATCAGGTGAATTCTATTTTTGCAATCGAATATTTGACCTCTGTCTTTATAGAATTGTTTGAATTAATTTGTTGAATATTATCGTCTTCACATGTGAATTGATAAAACAGAAAAATTAAACTTTTTTTTTGAGGGAAGTTCCAAGTCAAGTAGAAAAATGTCACCTGTAAAAAATAAGGACTCAGTTTTGGTAAAATATTTTTACTGTGTGAGGGAATATCCGTTGTACAGTTCTGTGTACCCACCATAAAAGGAGTGATACTTCTCAAACTCACTAACCCAGGTGTCAGTGAAATCTGGAGTGGAATTGCTCGTCAGAATCTTTGCGGGGGACAGAAAAGTAGCTACTCGCAGAATTTTGCATTGAAAACGGGGACCGGGGATCTGTTTATGACATCGTTAGGGGTCTTTCAAAGAGTTTCCTCAGTATTCCTTGACACAGCTTTACTAGTCAATTGCTTTCATATGAAATAAAATAAATAGATGTCGCAACAGGTCCATTTATGTAGGTACTCTAAGCCTAAAGCTTCAAACAACCACTCGTTTTTGTGTGCGATTTTTTTTTATTTATTTGTGGAACAAATTGAATTTTATGCCGAGTTCGAACGACAGAATTGAGAAATCGTTTCATGACAATTATACTCTGGGATGTCTGTCTGAATTTCGCGAGAGGTTACGCGAGGTGGAAAAAGCTTTCAGATGTTGTTCTTGTTTTTCAGGGGATCGAACATGTGACTGCTCTTTCAGTAGTCCAGCTACTAACCAATAAGCCACTTGCCATTGTATGCACAATGGGCCGTTTAGCGGCTTAAGTGTTTGTCTCACTGAGAGCCACTTCAACTAACATACAAGCCACTTGTGTTTCTTACTTATTTACTTAAGGTGGCGTTACAGTCCGGGGTGGACCTGGGCCTCAACCAACAAGCGTCTCCAGCCAGCGCGATCTTTAGCTAGCTGTCTCCAGTTTCGCACGCTAAGTTGGTTAAGGTCCCCTTCCCCTTGCGTGCGCCACCTTAGTCGCGGCCTTCCTCTACTAAGCCGTCCCTCGGGTGTGGATTCGAAGATCTTCCGGGCCGGATCATCCGTGTCCATGTCCATACGCTCTACATGACCCAGCCACCTCAGTCGTTGGACCTTCACTCTTCTAACTAGGTCGATGTCGCTGTACAGCCCGTACAGTTTCTCGTTGAATCTTCTCCTCCATTCACCGTCAACGCAAACGGGACCAAAAATCACTCGAAGAATTTTCCTCTCGAAACAGCCTGGAGTTTACAGGGATGGGACGATTAGGGTCTTCTAAAGGGCCAATGGTCTTTCTACACCAAGAAAATAAAAATAAAAAAAAACAATTCTCAGCTACAAACCTTCATACGGTTTCGGATGTGAAGACGACAAAAGCCTGTGCATCATGGAGCTGACTAACCGGTGTAAGGCACGTTCCTTCTCCTTTCCGTCATTATACATGATTTTGCCTCTGTTCAGAACTAAACCAATATTTAAGGACTTCTGTCAATTTATGGAAAGGCGCGGAGCTATAAGTCCAAGTAATTACACAGAATAAATTGTGCCTCTGGTGTGGACTTGCGAGTTTTGTACAATTTTTGTCAGGAAGTCAGGTATGAAAGCGAAACACCTATTCTTCTTTGACATCAAAGGTTCTGATGACAATTTTTCCAACCTGGAAGGGAGCTTTCGGAAAAAGTTTTTCGTACGGAAAAGTTAATAAAATATATATATTTTTTTTAGAAAAGTTGAAGACAATTTGCTATTTTTATTTTAATTAACTAACTCTATAATTAATAAGCAACATATTGAGATCAAGATTGAGTCCAACCATCGAGTTTAAGTGGTGTAAAAAAATCGAACGAAAATTTGTACTGTTTCGTTTTATGTATGGCTATAACTTGGGCCTTAGAACTATTGATATCCCCAGGGCGAAGTAATTAAACTTCAATTCGTTTCCAGAAGTACAGCCCTGTAGGTTGTGGTTGTCGATAGTGGGTATAACCAAAGATGTTTAAGCAATTTTAAGGTTACATGAGTGAAGATACTGCCTCATGTGCTTTGTCGGAAAGCTCTTAGAAGTAAGTAAGTAAGTTATTCGTTTATTTACATTTCAATATACACATAGAGTACAAGATATGAATTTAAGAGCCATGGCTAAACCGTCAGCCTCTTTAGGTAGGACATCAGCACACCACATCAGGCTGGTGTTACGAATAAACATTTGATGTGCGAATAATGATACGAGTTGAAGGCCTTTTGCTTAAGTTTTTGGTCGTACAAAAATTCGCCTCCACCTGTATTCAGCAGCCTGGTCAGGGTCTGAACATTCCACATTCAGGTCCTATGCGATGGTGCTAGTTTCTCAATTTTTCAGGCTCGTTAGAACTGAATTCTTCCTTTTCCGAAGCCCTATGATCGGATGGGAATCATTTCTGACATTGTATGTCAGTCGTATGCAAAATTTGGAGGGTCGCCGGCGTCTCCTTTCTTGGACTAACTTTGGAAATGATAGAGCTGCTGCAGATCATGAAGGATCTTTCAATCGCTGTCTCTACGTCAGCACTCTGACTAACAGTTCCTCAATACCTCTGATCCAAACAAGTTGAAGTAGCCAATTTGAGGTTCTCAGGTCAAGATGTCCCTTTGTGTGAAAGTGAACGCTGATTTACCTTGCAACTTGATTAATGATTGACTACTGAAACCAGTCAGTTATTTTTGACAGATTATGTAATTGCTATTTTGAGCATTCGCACTTATACGTTTATCAAGTCAGCTTGAGGAACAAGGTCGTTAAAAATTGGTGTACGATGTATAAGCATAGTTGCTTTGTAGGTAAGTTGGATGTATTTGCAACACATGGCATTACAAGGCTTAAGTGTAAGACCTAGATAATGTGTATCCCTTAAACTGGCTTTTAGGTTAGGTGGACATGTAGGTAGAATAGGGTGAGCCCTGCAATACCTCACTTAGGTCCTCGTGGACCCATTGTGATGCCCTTCTTTTGGGAGCTAACCGTTGGTGTTACATCGGTGGTCTCCATTCCTTCTCCCTCTGCGGTTATCTGACGCTGTCTAGCCATCCCGATGTCCTCAGGAACCTGTAAAGATCAGACAGTCAGACATCAGAAAGTTCATGTACGTCATGGAAGTAATAGCTTCCAAGTGTTCTGTTCCTCAAGTGACAGAGACTAGGGCAATGACAAAGGAAGTGAGGTGTGTCCTCGTGGACCTCCTCGTCTCCGCAGGCTCTACGTATGTCGTCATCTTTGAGATTTATTTATTAGACCAGTTAGAGCCCCTACTAACTTAGATAGCGATGACCTGTCAAACTGTAGAAGTTTGTTGCTCCGGCTTCTGTTATATGCCAAAGCTTTCATATTATTTCACAGGTAGTGAGTTCTTTCCACCTGTTGTTGGTTTTCATTCGAATTTTGTTCTCCACTCGCTCTCTGAGATTGCAGAGTGGTGGCTTGATCGATTGAAGCGCTCTATCAAGATCCATTACGGACCCCTTTCTCGCTAGTTCATCTGCCATCTCATTGCCGGTTTTGTCTCTGTGTCCAGGGACCCAGCAGAGATTGGTGGTGTGCTGCGAGCAGAGAACCTTGAGCTCTTAGCGGCAGCGGTGAACTATAGTTTGGATTTTATTTCATTAGCAGAAACTGCTTTTATAGCCGCCTGACTCTCAGTGAAGATGGTAATGGTAATAAACTGACTTTAGGGGGGCACACAATAAATATTACTGAGACGGTTTACTGAGCCACTGCCCCAATTCATACTTTATAGGGCCAGTTGAAAATAATTACAAAATTTATAACTTAAGCGAAAAAGAGACGAAAGACGAAAAGAGAACTTATTCGAATACCTTTTGAAATCTAATTTAATTTTAAGAACTTACCAAACTGGAGTTCAGACACGCATCTCTCTGGACAGGAAATATGCACACAGCTCCTGCATAATCAGAGGCTCCATTCACAACAGCTCTAAAGTAAGTTATACCTATATCCCAAGCGGACTTAACTCCACAAGCGAAATAAAACTCAAGGTCGAGTAGTGAAAATCAATAATAATTACACTCCCCGTGGTACAGTCTTCAATGGGCCTTCGAGGCAATCACTGTTTATTATCCTCCCGAATCCATAGATCTCGTATGCGAAAAGCGAAAGCAAAGAAACAAACAATCTGTCATTTTTATGTCCGACCTTGAGGCAGCTATAAAGATTTTTAATGACTCTCACTTTTTTATGGACACTCATGGTGTCCCTGCTTTTGTCTTGGGCTACTTTTTTTTTCCCAAATCACTTTCAGATGCCACAAATAGTTCGGTTCCTGGTTATAGAATCTATATGTAGGGGAAAAAAAGGGTAATGCACGCATTGGCTGGCTTGGTTGGTATTTTTATCTTCGGAGGAAAAGTGAATTCGCTTTTTATTGTCATCGTTTAGGTTATTTTTATTGCCCTGGTAGAGGCAAAGAGATGTTAACGTGCGAGAGATGATGGTTTGGCATTGAGACACTCTCCAGGAAGTCGACGCGAGCTGGTGTCCTTTTAAATTGCTTTCTGGTTGTTGTAGCGCATATGTACCTTTTTTGAGCGTGCATTATGACATGGAGGTATAGGTGGATCTGGATATTTATGTTTTTATGCTCTACGTGGTTTCATAATAATGCAGCTTAGTTTTATGATTTTATGAGGCTTTTGTGTTGTGCGTTTGTCTTAACCCTTTGCGAGTTTGGGAAGCGGAGAAGAACTTCTACAGATGTGGAAGATTTAACAGGCAAGAAGGTGATTTACACGGTAATTAGGCGGCAATGTTACGTGGCGAGAAACGGCGAAGGTTGCTTGGGAAGGAGGCCAATATTGGTTGTCAAGGTTGAGTGAGAAGGCCATTAAGTCTGAAGTCAAGTTGAAGGCAAAAGGGTTATTGGGAGGAGTTGTTGTATGGCACGATTTAATCCTTGGGTTGGTATTATGAAAGATGTTCATTACGGAGAGGATGCGAAGGAGATGTGCGATGATATACAAAGTTTAGGGATTTAGGACTTGTAAGGGATGTTGGTTAGATACTACATGGGGAGGGATATTTTTGGAAGTTATGTGGTTATCTCCGTTTAAATCTTCATATACAAAAGTAACTTCAATTAATTCGGAAAGGGCCTATTGCACATTTGAATAAACTGATTTATTAACTTCTCTAAGGTACATTTTTGCTAAAACGGTAAGGGAAACTTACAGGGGAACTTTGAAAAATGCCAGTTTATGTGAATACATTATTAGTTCGACAGGGACGCATTTGGAAATGATTCAAAGAGAGGCCTTTGCAAAGCAAAGCTTCGCTTCGCCAGTTAGAGCAGGAACTCTTCATTTCAATTGAACAGAAAACTCTGCCAACCAATCGAGTTTTTGGTTGAAAGTGAACCGACAGGATGTGCGATACTTAAATAGGTACTTCAGAGCGAAGACAGTCGTTGGTGGCTCAGTGTACTTACAATACATTTCCTTTTATGCCAAACCGATCTGGAAGTACTACTTCAGGCTTTGAGTCGTAGATTTATCAGTCGCGGAACTTGTATATAGTTTTTTTTTTTTTTTTTCAACTATCTCTCATTGATAGAATCTGTCAACAGGCTACTATAAGACCTCGAAAGAGCTGTCTGTAAAGATATATCTTATAATGTGGGTAAGTCAATGCGATTGCTGTTATCCTCACTAAGTGAAACTCTTGAGAACGCGAAATAGTCTTCTTCCTTAGTAAGCGGAAATACCTATATAAGTACTTCCGTACTACATTCCACTCTTCGCATCTTTCCTGAAGATAGAACTTAATATTTTGAGCAGCACCGTAGCTCTCTATAATTGTAAAAAGCTCTTATGATGGGGCTTATACTTAGCATTCGGTGGGCTTTAGGTAGATATCTGTCGTTCGGATTTACAAGTGTTTGACATAATTTAGGTAATGGACTCATCTGACGATCTGACGTCATTAGATAAATTCAAAAAAGATGAAAGCATTCCAATGCAGTATTGAATGTTATGAAACATCTCGTACCTATGGATGTACAGTTGGCTGCCGCTTGGGTCATAAACAAATAATACTATTACCACTAAACCACGGACACGCCGTAGAGTTACCTCTGAGGCCCTAGCTTTATCACTATCTCCAGCCACTCTACCGTCCCCATCTTATCATGGATGGGTCAAGCGATGAAAAAATTAATGCTGCATGGGGTCGACAGAGTATAGCTGCAGAAGGATAAAATAGCACATGCCTCGTATATCTTAAAAGTATATCTGGGCAAATTTGTGCTCAAAGAGGTGGAGCTTCACTTGGTAGACCGCAAATCAGCACCGCCCTTGAAGTGTTATATACTCCATTTGATGACTTATATAGAAGTTGCAGGGATAAAGATAAGGATCAGACCGTTCTCCGCCATTTAAAAGGAACTTTCGTAGGCCTTGTCTAAAAGATGGTTACATCTTGAAGCCTTGACAAATTTGACGACCATGGCTATTGAAACAACAAGTCCAAATTGATTTTGTTATTTTTTTTTTTTGTTAGTACCATCTTTCTTAGGCGCATAACTACCTATCTATCATTAAAAAGGGTGTCATTTTTTATATAGTCCGTCCAAACTTAATTAAAATTTTCACGCGCAGGTCTCTTTACATGAGATATTTTAATTTTTTTGCGACACAAAAAAGAGTCTTGCAACAATAAATCAAGCTAAAAACATGTGTGTGCACTACATAGTACATACATTCTACGAATATTATAAACGCGAAAGTTTGTAAGTATGGAGGGTTGTTTGTTACTCTTACACGTAAAAACTACTAAATGGATTTTAATGAAACTTTACAATAATATAGCCTATACATCAAAATAACACATAGGCTACAATTTAAAAAGATATTGTGTGAATTGTCCAAAATATCAAGTAAGTAGGCCAAAATCTACCATCTGCGAGCTATTCTGGCTAGCGCTGCCAAAACCGCTAGAGTTACACACATGTGATGGAAATGTTCATCACAAATAGTCCTAAAAAAGCCCACCACAGTATATATCTATATCTTATGTGTAAGCCACTATAGCTAAAATAGTGAACCATAACTATAATAAAAATCATGTGTCACCAGGTTGCTCCCCGATGGAATCCTAAACTACTGAACCGATTTTAATCAAATTTTGGACACTGTGCGGTTTGATCCGACTTGAGAGATAAGATAGTTTTTAACTAAATTTATAGTCGCATTATTTTTTTTATTCCACATTATTTGTTTATTATTTAACAAAGAGTTAGTTGGTATACGAGCCCAAACGCAAAATAGTTGGTCTATGCTATTTGATTACGAATATGTTCTGTTTAGAAATTCAAACTTGTTTTGTTTCTTAAAATAAAAAGTTTTGTTTACGAAAATAAATTTTTATTTATATTTTTGTTACAAATAAAACAAAAGTTTAATCAACAAGTTGTTACACTTGAAGTTATTACTGAATAAACATAAGTAATATTTTTTTCATCTTTTGTTTGAGTGCAAAATAGTTGGTCTAAGAATTAAAAATTTGATTTTACCACTGCGTTACATCACTTTTCTTTGCTATCACTGCTTTAATTCTTTGTGGCATTGTGTCCACAAGTTTTTGGCAATCATGGGTTGTAAATGATTGCCAAATATCATTGATAGTCTGTCGTAGATCTGTGCGGGTCCTTGCTAGTTGCTGTCTTAACTTTTGTTTCATTTTGTGCCATAGAGTTTCGATTGGCGAAAGATCAGGGCTGTTGAATGGCCATTACACTAAAGGAATGGCTTCAGTAGATAACCAGGCTTTAGTTGCCTTTGCCGTATGGCAAGATGCACCGTCTTGCTGAAATACGTAGACTCCCTCGGTTGACTGAAGTTGTGTTATTGATGGAAGCAGATGATCTTCCAAGATGTTGCGATATTTCGCAGAATTCACAAGGCCGTCAACAAAACATAATCTACCAACACCACGCCCAAACATGCACCCCCATATCATTTGCGATGCTGGAAATTTTATCGTTCGTTTCAGACAGTCTTTATGGAAAGCTTCTTTGGAGGTGCGAAGTACACGCTTTCGCTCATCGCCAACACAAACCTCAAATCTAGATTCATGGCTCCAAATTACTTCCCGCCAGTGATGTAAGGTTCAATTTGTGTGCTCTTTAGCCTATTCAAGTCGCCTCTTCTTTTGCCTTGGCGTAAGAAGAGGCTTTTCTTTCGTCTATTAATATGGGTTGAAAAAATCACAATGCAAAACAAAGAAAAGATTTTTAAACAAACCTTGTAAAATTTATATTCCATTTTCTTCATGTTGCGCTTACAAGTGTCGACGGATATTTCTTTTTTGATGCAGCTTTTCCACTCTACAGTTACCCCAGCAGCAGTTTGACGACGATTTTCCTTAATTATTTTTTTTTAATACCCTACAATCGCGGGCTCTAGCTATCATTTGCCGCCCACTTTTCTTTCGGGTTTTAATGTTACCCATCTTAGTAAAGAACGAAATAATATTCTGTACTGATGAACGAGGGAGATTGAAATTTGTTGCAGTTTTGTGGTTTTAAAAGCCATTTTCAAAAGCTTTTATAATTGATTCCCTAAGATCTTTAGATAAGGGAACACCACGTGCCATGATAACCCAACAAATGAATTTCAACTTATTGCACAAGTACACTTATAACCTGTCAAAGCAAGAGCACACTTGTTTTTACTTAATTTTTCCTAACGGTTAACTTAATTATAGGATGAAGTGGAGTAGACCAACTCTTTTGCATCGCGAATGACGTAGACCAACTATTTTGCACTCATTACCAAATGAGAAAGCACACAGTTTTAACGGTATTTTTTGTGATATTGCTTATTTGTGTCGGTAATTCAATCAAAGAGTATAATTTTCTATGAAAAGTTTTTTTATTTTTTTAAAAATTAAATATGTATGTATGTTAAACTAATAATAAAGAAGTTTCCAAGTGCAAGAAAGTGGGTGGACCAACTATTTTGCTTGTGGGTCGTATATATAATTCCCTTGGGGTGAAATTCGATGAAGTTATAACTCGAAAACCGCTGGATCGATTTTGATCTTCTTTTTTTTCGTATTGATGTATTTCAGGCAGACTTTTAAAAGATAAGATACTTTTGGACCCGATAGGTGGCACTGTTTTCGATCTCCGAAACCACTCAACCGAGTACCTATGTGGTGGGTTAGAACAGGATAGTTTAGGGCAAACGACCTTAGCCACAGAAACGCATGGCTGGGTCTTCTAGTTTAATATACGCCTGCTTTCGACAAAGTTTCTATCGATCAATGATCGATAGAAAACTGGGATTGAATTACCGCTTTTTTTTTTTTTATAATTAACACGCGCTAAAGAGGTTATGACTACTCTTATTATAGTGTTTTTACACAGCGCGGGCATTAAGGAAATTGGGATAGAGGAGATAGGAGATACCGATGCACATTGGTCTTAAATGTCTGTAAATTGTACTGGGGAGGAAAGACAGAGCTGGGCAAGGCATTCCACATTCGCGTTGTACGGCTTATGAAAGAGTCTCTGTATTTCATTGTACGTCCGAAGATAGGCTGGATGGTAAACTGATGGGCATTCCTAGCATGGCGAGTATTGCGGTTGTATTTCTGAAGGGGAGGAATGCAGTTGGCAATTTCATTTGAAACGAAACGTTTCTACGATGTTCAAGCGAATCGATAAAATTCACGATATTCGTGTCTCCGATTAGTTTCATCGCACGATTTTGGTCCCTATCTAGTAAGTGCAATATAGTTTTCGGTGCACCAGACCAGATGTGGGAATTGTACTCAAGCTTTGGGCGAATGAACGCCTTGTATATTGTAGCCAGATCAGAAGGGGTAAAATATTTCTTGCACCGTTTGAGGGAACCTAGATATTTCGCTGCATTCTTCGCGACTTCGTGTACATGGTCATTCCAACGAAGGTTGTCATGAACGCACATACCGAGAATAGAAAGTCTTTCGGTAATGCAATTGCCATTCATGGATAATGGCTGTAGATTCGGGTTTCGCTTTAGAGACAGCAGACAGCATTGTGTTTTTGAAGCATTAAATTCCACTCTATTTTCTGAACCCCATTTTGAAATGCTGGCAAGGTCGCAATTTAATGAGCTTAACATACGTTGCCGTTCCAGTTTTACGGCCGAGAAGAGCAGGGACGTGAGTCCTGGAAAGAATATGAAAAGCTAAGAGTGCTGTCATCAGCGAAGGAATGGATTGGATTAGAAGTTGCAGACAAGAGATCATTTATAAAAATGAGAAAGAGAGTCGGAGACAAAACTGAGCCTTGGGAACACCAGCATTTATATGGTGAGTTTCAGAACTGAAACCATCCAAAATAACTTGAATTGAACGGCCAGAAAGGTAGTTTCTAATCCATTGAATAAGAGACGCATCGATCCCATAAGCACGCATTTTCGACAAAAGAGCTTGATGCCAAACTCTGTCAAATGCCTTTGAAATATCGAGCGCAACAATCTTCGATTCACCGAAGTGATGGAGAGATTGGTTCCACTTTTCGGTGAGATAAGTCATCAAATCACCAGTGGACCTGTTGCCACGAAAACCGTACTGCCGGTTATTGAGGAGTTTCCGTGATTCAAGATATTTCATAAGCTGACGATTTATCAGCGTTTTCATGACCTTAGAAAGAATGGACGTAAGTGCTATGGGTCGGTAATTGGTGGGAGAAGAAGATTCGCCTTTTTTAGGGACGGGCTGGACGAATGCTGTTTTCCACCTACTCGGAAAGAGTCCAGAAGAATAGGACAGATGAAAAAGCTTACGCAGTGGTTATGCTAGCGTGGAAGAACACCTCTTCAGAACGATGGGGGAGATACGATCTGGACCAGCGAATTTATTTATGTTGAAATCGTAAAGTACTCTTGCGACTGTACGAGTGCGAAAGTGGATTGGTTCCATGGTAAATTCTACGCACTCGAGTACAGGTGTAGACAAACCGCAATCTGGGAGCATAGAGCTGGCTGCAAAATGTGCAGCGAGCAGATTAGCTTTGTCTGTGATCGAGTACATAATACATGACTGCATTTGTTATAATTTTGCTTATAAAATCCACAAAATTCAGTGACATTTATGGCTCGCTCACTTCTCAAATGTTTATAGATGAAAATTTGATATTTATCGTACAGCATTAAACCCTCTATTAAAAAGGGTTCGACTTAGTCTTTTGTAGAATTCGATTTTAATAAACTTCTAACGGGATAGTCTTTCTGCTCAAGTCAACAGCAGGTGGTGGTTTGTAATTTATTTAAAGAAAAGAAAGGAGAAAAAACTATGAAAAACTATGTCTATGAGAAAATATGCCCTTAAATAAGTTGCTATTGCGCATCGAGGAAAGTTTCCTGCTTACCTTACATGTATATAGGTGTAATACTGTCCGCCAATCTTATTTTTAAGCAGTAGGTGCGGTCAGCTTATTTCTTACAAATTGTCTGCACGATTTTTGCGGTCCTTACTACTTATTACCCTCCTATTCCTTTACAGAATCCGGTTTAAATGCTGTTACTTTTGGTCTCGTAGGTTACACCTTTCCATAACCATAGCAAAAGTCTTTCTTAGATATGCTGGATCACTACATAAAATTCTAACTATCGCAAATCTACTTTACTTCCTTTTATGAGTTTTCGTCGACTGAATGAATGCTTTGCAACAAGCAAGCGGAATCTAAGCTTCCAAGACCCTTACCATGAGATCGAGCAAAAGTTCGACAAATAGCATTTCGTTGACCAGTTTGAGAAGAAACCACTAGAGCGATTGAATTGGCGTTAACTGCAATTGAAAGAGCAGAATCTGCCAATATAGACGGAAGTCATTTTCTAAAACACTTATCAGTTTTCTGTTACCTGAGTATCTTGCCAGATGTTTTTCTGAAAATTGTCCAAAACCCAATTTCCATTGCCCAACTCTCGGTACGATAGAGCTCGACATAGAATGATATCATTAGCTCATCGAAAGATAATATGCCAAACATGGATATAGTTGAACTCGAACTTAAAATTTCGCCCTGGTCTTCGAAATACAAGTGTTTGAGAACAGGACTTTTTTTTTAAACATTGATCTACTTTTTTCATGCGAATATACACATTTGTTCCAAATATTAGTAGGAACAACAAAAAGTATATCACTTTTCCAGCACAAAATAACCAGAGTTTAAATTTCACATTTATTTGTAGGAAATATTTGAACAGACAGCAACGATATGACATTAAATCGTCCTCCCTTGGAATACTGCATTCAATGTTCCTTTGGGTAAGCAAATGTATACAACCAACCAAACGGCATATAATTCAAAAGCCATCATAATTTCGTTTCCAGCTGATGCTCCGCGCCCGGCAAAACACTCTGCCCACCCACCCATGTCGGTGGTATTTTGCCCAACTGCCGCCACAGTAATTATATACAAAATTATCTTCATCGCATCGAAGACCCACCTGCTCAGATGCGTGCGGCCATCAAAGACTAATTTTTCATCTGACAAAATTCACTTATACAACCGAGCTGGCCAAGTGCTCCATTCCAACGTCGCTTATTTTTTGTTCTGCTACTCTTATTCATGACCACCCTTGGAGCTTAGTTACACCATAGTTCCTTTATTCTGTTTCTGTTCACTAATTATGAAGTAATTACGCAGAGTTCAGGATGGACGATAACTTTATAATTAAGATGCTCTGCGAAATTGTAACCCATAGTCGGTTCGTTCATCCGATGCGGCATTTATGTTAAAGAGCAGCACAGCTCCTCTCGCTTAATGTACAATCGCACACAGACAGAGGTAAATTTGAATTCTAATCGTATCGCCTCAGAAAAAAAAAAAAAAAAAAAACATCCAGACAGAGAAAGAGATGAAGTCCACCCCCTCATCTCCTGCGTCTAAGTGTTTGCATCTCCGCACGTTGACGACTAAGTGAAGAAGCTAATTAATTATCCCGCCTGGGATATGATGTACATATACTAAAACAGTACACAAGCGAAGTGGGTGTTTAGCAAGCAGCTGTATTCCAAGCAGGTACCTGCTGCTGGCTGAACATGCAGATATACAAACTTAAGCTATCGGGTAAGTCACCATGCTCGTTATTGGATATACGGGGGCGGAGGGTTAGCGCACGGGCAATTCATTTTGCGCTACAGTGAGCACACGAATTATAAAACCATCACCCGTGTAAGCGATCCTTCGTCATATCGTGTCGTTGTTTTCTTTTGGCAATCCAACTTCGGTTCAAGAACACCGCCGACTATCATTATGGAAGCTCCTCGTATATGTCGTTGCTATGCAAGCCACGAAGTAGAAGTTTGTTTTTTTTTTTTACTTGTTTTTGCGTTGCGTTCAACGGATTTTGCGAAATTTATTCAAAACGAAAGTGTGATGCTTCGCATGACATGCATAATGGCTTCGTTGCCATTTTTGCTGTCTGCCATTTCGGGTTTGGCTTCCCTTTTGTACGGTTTTCCATCTAAAAATGGTTGCCGAAAAATTGAATGGTTTCAGGGATTATCCGCATAGTGGAGGAGTTGCATTGTGTTTGTGTATCGACATCATCGCGCGTCAGAAGTATTACCCACACCTTGGTGTGGTGTAAGAGGAGATTCGTGTTCGCCGGCACTTTAATTTTAGAAATTCCTAATGGAAGAGTAGAAAACGTGGATGACAGTGTAAATGGACGAACCAACGGATGAATGGATGCAGGGCGGATGGATAGATAGATGGACGTGGATGTTATAGGGTTGTTTTTTTTTTTTTTTTTTTTTAAATATGGAAAAATTATCATCCATATCTACCTAGCTATGCAAAGGAGAGGAGAATAGCGCACATTCATTCCTCAAGGACAGACCGAGTGTATAGTATCTACGGCTGTATTGGAGACTTTGCTGAGGGAAAGGAATTCTCTAATCCTGGGTGGATGGGAAATTTTCTGTACATCGTACTTAATGGTGTGAGGAATTTGCATGCGAATTGTTCTCCTTTGCAAATTGGGGAGTATTGCGAGATTATTATTCTTTGGAAATATTTTTCAAAAGAATGAAATTTGCACATAGCTGTGAAAATATTCACAGAGGGTGGACCGAGGGATAGTCAGATACGACTATGAATTCCAGAGAGGGGCTGTTGGCCTGCATGCGGAGTTCCTTGAGGTTCTTCAAAAGACAGAGGAATTTAATTTATTTGTAGAGTTCCTCTGGTTGGACAGAGCTGGATTTAGAGGTTTGGGGGCCCTAGGGCAACAAAGGAGTGGAGGTCCCCTGGCAAAAATCGTTTCAGTCGAGTTTTTCAATAAATATGTTATTTTGAAAGTAGATTCTTTTAACAAACATCAAAATTTAAATATACCTACCTAATCAAAAACAAAAACTTATGCGAAATTCAATTTCTGGTTAACGAATGGAACCTTTGAGATTTTTAGACGAAAAATTGTTGATGATTTCGTTGAAATCAAGTTCCCGGATATTTGTATCAAAGGAAGAGTTGTTTACTTAGTGTTTACTTGTTCGAATTTGGAATAATTGTGGGGGCCCCTCTCATCGGTGCTCTAGCCCTTGATGCCCTCCCCTAAATCCGGCCCTGGGTCGACCATTGCGAAGTATCTATTTACAATGTGGAGTTAATGTTGTTTTTCAGCCGCAGCTTTTTGTTGAGAAAAATACTAATCGTAGATGCGAAAGGTTGTTGCATCTTTGTTCCTCAGGAATTGGAGTCAAATTAAGGTCTTAGTGATTGCTCTACTGAGTTAAATGGTTTTTTTGACAGGCGTCCAAAAAAGTCTTTCAATTCAATGAAGAAATTTGAAAAGCGATTTTATTGATCCTGTATGAGAATTCAAGGACACACGCTCCAGGTAGCATGGGGGCCACCGTTACACATTAGGGTAGATAACAAAAACCATCGGCCAATGTATCTACATGGATGGGGTGGGTGCGGCCAAGGAATCGTATTGCCATTATATCTGACTCGATATCCAGATGGTTTCTCTTCTGCCCCTGACCAATGATACCTCTAAATTTTGCTCTAAATGTGCAGTTAATGATTTTTATTTTTCTTTTATTTGTGCTATGCTGTCGCTAGAACCAGCCCGTAGTCGGCATCGCCTCATCAGACAAATTTGCAACCTCTCTAGCACCACAGTTACATAATGATGCTAAACTTTTAGTCGAACTAAGTTACCTCGCACTATACAATTCTAGAAATTTGTGTAGGGTCAACTTGGTATATCTCATAAATCATTTGATTCTGTATTTTGTTAGGTTTCTGAATAGCTACGCATTTGTTGTAGATCAAGGTAGTCCTGAAGGTTCCAATGGCTTAAAAAGTTTCGTCAAAATTGAGAAAACTATTATTTTGTATGCATTCAATACCAATTTCTGAAGATCTCTTAACTTCCTTTATTTAGTTTTCATGGAGCTACATAGCGTTGTGCTCCTGGGCCTTACTTAATATACTCCTCCGGTCTCTACTCTGCCATCTCCAATTAAGAACTCCAAGCAGATCTCCTTCTACCCGGTCACACCATCGAAGATGAGGGGTTCTTTGTGTCTACTGCCACTGAAGATCTCACCAGAGCAAAAGAAAATACAGGTTTTGGGAACAAATCAAATTTGCGACGACATTTTTTTTTTTAAGTTCAGAAGAGGGTTCAGAAAATGTTTTTGTTGGGAAGAAGGAAGGTTATTAAAATGTGTATAGGAACCAAAACTAAATTAGTTAAAATATCAACTCATCCGGAAAGTTTTCACTTCCAACGAAAATGAAAAAATCGAAAACTCCTGGAACAACGCACATAATTTCCTGCGACAACATCACTCCACACATGTTCGAATTCCATACAACAAAACTCTAACAATTTTTCGCATCAGAGTAAGTAAAACTCTGTTTTCTAGTCGACACTATTTTACTAACGACCCCCCAGAAGAGTGCGAACATTGCAGAGAGGTCCTATCTGTTTGGCATATATTTGCCGATTGTCCGATTTCTCGCCAAACTACAGACACTAATTCTGTGGAAGATAAGAAAAAAAATTAACCGAAATACTTAATCCATCTGACGTTCGTTCCTTCCAGCGCATTAAAGAAGCAACAACCTTGCACGACAAGTTTAAAGACATTTAAAAATATTTATGTAAATATTAAAATTTATTTCTTGAAGTAGATAAATCTCAATTTAGAAATTTAAGAATATGAAATTATTTTGTTTTTTTATTACTTATCTATGTATTCCTTCCCTTTCAATAATATTAAAACGACATCTATGGTCTTGCTGCCCTGATGTCTTCCAATATAAATAACTTCAAAATTTATTTTGTAAGCTATTTTTGATAAATAAATATATATTTTGTTGATTTCAATTGAGTTTTGTTTAGAGTTCTAAAAACTGTTTCGGACCTCAACAAAAATCCCTCATGATGTTTCTAAGACCAAGTTCTAGCAATTTAAAAATAAATAAATACTCTTAAATCTGATTTGAGTTTTGGAAATCTCTGCAAAATCTATAGGTACGACAGTCTCAAATTTAAAAAAAAAAAAAAAAAAACAGAGTGTGCTTGTGACCACACACCAAATGTGAAACTTCTCTCGCTAAATGGGGATGGGGATTTTTTTTTTTTGTTGCAGTTGAATTGTATTAAGAAATTAATTTAATTTAAAAACCAAATTCTTATAATCTTATAATCTTAATACAGCGCAGTAGATGGTATTCATTCATTTAAAACAATTTTCAGAACGGAGTCAAATCCAACGTTTTCTATTTTTAGAGTTTTTGTTTGCATTTAGATTTAATTTAATCAACTAATTCAGTAGTTTGGTCTCCAGGGTCTGTGTAATACCAAGCACCGTGCTTTATCAGTTTACTCCCCTGGTCCAGCGTGCCTATATAAGTCTTCACTTTAAGAATTAAGTTGAACGAATTGAAAAAAAAAATTGAAAAAAAAAAAAAAAAAATGTATAGGCTTAGTGGTTAGTGTTTTGGTATACTAAGCGAGGGGTAGAGGTTCGAATCCCGCAAAAACCCTAATTCCAACTTAGGGAGAGTGTAACTGTCTTGAAAGAGCTTCTCAATTAGCCGTTTGGAGTCGGCATAAAATTGTAGATCCCTTCCATTCGTTCCAAAAATGAAAAACTCACACAAAAACGAATGGTTGTGAGAAGCTAGGCCGGACTTGTTGCGCCAACTATTTATTTATTTATTTATTATTTATTTATTTATTCTTTTAATATCCTATTTTTCGAATTACAATCAACATTCACAAAATTTCATTGAAATCAGTTGAGCAGTTTCGGAGATCGACAACAGCGCCACCTATCGGGTCCAAAGCTATTCGAATTTCCAAGTTGCAACCAACCATACACAGCCACAAAATATCAATGAAATCGGTTGATTGGTTAGTTGAGAGCGGCGACGTAGTGATTTCCGATGTCGCCACGCCATTTCCGTCTCGGTCGGGGCGATTATAGCCCAATTCGCGCCTGTAGATGTTTTACATAAAAAATACAACTCGAAACTCGATTCATTGGCTTGTGTAGTAGACTACTGAGCGAGGAGTATCCCGATCCCGTTACACGATAGTTGCACTTAAGCTCTTAGATTTTCTCCACTGCACTATTTTTTATATTTTTCTTAAACTTCTGACCTTGAAAAAAAAAAAAAAAAAAAAAAAAATTAGCTGGGGATTGTGTTTGTTGAAGATTCTGTACGAGAAGAACTTATGCCATACATTTATTTATTATAAATATTTTTATTACCTACCTATATTTAACAAGCTAAAGTTAAGTTAAAAATAATTTTCATATTAATAACTCGGAAGGACATTTTTCTTTAATTTCAGATGACAGAATTTTGGATATACTTACACAGATCATCGTATACCTAAGTAAGTTATAGAGGTGATCAGTATTTGAAATAAATTCGTATCTAACATAAAACGGTGATAAACGAGTAGAGTAGACCTACCTATTTAACCCATGAATGGAATTCGGATAAAACTTGTTTAACGGTGACTCTGGTCGTTAGATCTTATATTTTGTCCACCAGAATCTATGGTTGAGAGTCGGGAGATGATCAGATCAGCAGTAGATTCCGTCTGTGCCATGGGTTATATTGGCTTACCGGAGGTAGCTAAATGACCGCAGTAATATGAACGTTGCATGCTTTTTGTGGACGAGAAATGCTTTGAGGGTCCAAACAACATGGCCTTAGCCCCAACTTTAAGATGAATGGATAAAATGTTGGAAAACGCAGGATTCTAGATAATCAGAGTATAGCACCTAGGATTTGGTTGAAGTTTCCCACCATACCTCTGCTGTGAAACTTGGCTCCAAAATATCCCTAGCCTTATAGATCCATTTCAATAGAGTATTCACAGAATTGGGTATGCCCATGATCTGAGTAGTATCGTGAGGGGCTGGTTCAACATTTGAGTGCGCGCCGAGATGACTGCACTCTGAGTTTTTTTTACAATTGTGTCTTTCTATGATTGCCTTGAAGAAATATTTAATTATCTTCATAAGGGAAAGAGGAAGAATATAATATACCCCACACAAGTCCAGTTCAGTTGACTAAAACCTTCAAAAGGAAAACTCTTCCACCTATTGCACCTATGCGCCTACATCCTTCTTGCATCGTAATCAATTTCCCATTCTCATTAACATATCGCCACAACAGCCTTGCCATGTCGTTCTACAACACGCGGTCTGACCTTGCCCCTCATAAATTTCGCCTTCAAATACCAAAAAAAAAAAAAAAAAAGAGCATTTATTACCCATAATCCAAAACTATCATCCAGTCATTCACCTCTCGACTTTATAGACTAATTACTTCACGGAACCAACGCGCAGAGGAAGAGCTAGTAGAAATGAATAAAATCGCCCAGACGAGCCCCCTCGTACAGTCTGCAGTGTTTTTTTTTTTTTTTCGAATTTTATCGCTTTATAGGTACACTTTATGGCTTCTTCCGTATGTGGGTCGAGCTGGATTCCCCCATACGCCACGCTTATCATTGCTCATTTCGTGTATACCTTAGCATGAAGTATGAGCTACAACCCACATAATTTATCATGATCTTGATTTGCCTGTGCCGTCGACCCAGACACCCGATTTTACGACACCACCGTCACCATGGCCGCCTCTCTTTGGTTGTTCGCTGCGGTTCAAACAGTTAAGTGTGAAAATTTACGTAACCATTTTTACTAGCACGTATATATAAAAAAAAATAAAAAAACACTCTAGACGACCTTGCCAAACAGACAACGAAATAAATCCGGGGGGGAAGTAAGTCCCATATATACATAAAAGCAGCGGTCCCACTCTCTGACATACAAAAACCGAACATTAAGGCAATAAAATTCTACTACTTTTTCATTCATAAGAAGAAGAAGCCAGAAAAAAAAAAAAAAAACAAACAGAAAAAAAAAACGAAAACCATCAAAACCCGGCACACAAAAAGTGGCAGCACGGCGGAGTTTTTACGACCCCCGTTTGCAACTAAACGGTGTAATAATAATGTTTTACTACGTCCAAGCCATCATTTGCCATTCGAAAGTACTGTAGCAGTATAAGCGACACGGGTGACACTTTCCGATGAGGCCCAGCCAGCGCCTGGCCATGGCCAGCCATATCAGGGGAGACAGGGTGGTGTCAGAGCGTTCATCGGCTGTTTTATGACTCTCTACGACGACAATGACAAAGGCATGCTGCGGCGTACCTTACATTTGAAAATTGCGCGTTGACTGCGATACATCTTCGTCTCTAGCTCAGCTATACGAGCGACCGACCGACGACGTGTACACAGGTGGAGCTGGTGGTGATGGTGGTGATGGCCTGCCTCAATTTAAAGCTTGGTAGCCTAAGAGGTCCCGAAATAAACAACTCAATAAAATTATGCAATAAAGTGCCATTAAACTATAGTTATCGTCTGGCATATTGTTTTGGCTGTGAAGGTGCGATGGTTACACCTTATGACTATGACGACGACGACGACTACGACAACGGTGATGATGAATTTTGATTGCCTTAAAATTTGCTAATAAAAGTGGAGTAATAAACATATAAAATATACAAAGGCGTGGAGCATCTGTTAATGTGGCACACTTCGGATGAGATGTAAATCAGGGAGGTACCAACGTATACCAACTCTGAGTGATCCCCTGGAGTGAGAGAGTTAAATTCTCACCGGAAGTCACAGAAGCTTTTGAACTAGTGGGCTGTGAACCTTGTGCTTTGGTTATTTGTAATTTAAATTCTTCGTGATTTACATGACTTTCTATAGGTTTGGATATCTTGTTAATTTTATGACCCCACAACAGTTAATAATATTGGTGTTCTGGGTATTTAAAAAACACTCATATAGTAGGTATCAAGTGAGGATTTGAATAGTTCTACGAACCTTTGAAAGCTAAAAAATTGTTCTCACATAGAAAAGCTACGTCGACTTTCTTGCCTCGAAGATCCGTGGTTGAGTATATTGGGGGGAATCGAGTACGAATCCAAAGGGATTTTGTAAGAGCCCAACCAGCTTTGGCCTACGTATGTGACCTACCTACAAGTTGGGGGATGGAAGACAAACAAAAATCCTAAACGATTTCATTGAAAAGGAACTTTAGGAGCTCGAACTTGTTCGCCAGAGAAACATATAAAACAACTTTATGGACGGCTGTTGGCGTAGCATGAGTAAATGTCTGTAGTTTTCCAAGGGGTAGAAATAAATAAAAATAAATAATAAAAATGAAAATAAATAATAAATAAATAAAAATAAATTACACACAAAGCTCTGGTCCCACTTTGAACCATAAAGCTCAAAAATTCAAAGGTAGTGATCCTAATGAATAGCAATTAGTTGGGCATTGGCTTTTTATTTAAATTTATTAAATTTATTCACTTGTTCTTCAAACGCCTTGAAAGCCTCTGTTACATATTGGGGTTGCTCATATTCTCATTCTACCAATATCGTCATTATGCCTTCCATCTTTTAGGTATTTAAGCGGATTAAACGGAATTTAAATGTTTAGTGAACTTTCAGCTCCAGAACTAAATTAAATAAGTCACATGACGTACATCTGTCTGCGAAATACCTATAGTGCTTGTTTGGTATACCTAGCTCGGCAGAACTAGAGTATCGCCGGTCCCCCCGCCATGTACATAGCTACGATTAATTCGGCTTTGAATTTCACTAGTTAAACTGTGATGGTTGTTTTTTTTTTTTAAGTACCTAATATCAGGGTTGCCAGAATTTAGTTCGCTCTAAGGTTTGGGCAACCTTTAAAAAATTTAGCCCAATACCGTTGACCAGAAAGAAGCCCAAAAATCGTTAAAAATTTTGGTATTTTTCAGACTTATTCTCACCGCGGTTTTTTTTTTTTTTTTTGACTTCTATGCCTTGGATTTTATTTGACTTTTTTTCTGCTATTGGCTTTTGTGGCTTGTATCAAACCAAAAGGCCAAAAAATTGTTTAGTGTCCGTGCAACTAGAACGACTGTTCGATGTCACTTGACTGCAAGAGTGCCGCCAAGTTTTAAAAGTGCGTGTTTGTTCAAAAATATTTCTTTTTTTAGTTTTGTGAAATAAAACAAACAAAATTAACACACAATTTGTAAAACGATATGTAGCCCAAAATTATGTTGGGCGCTCATGGAAGAAATTTCTATCGTTTTTTAAATAAAAAGATAGCCCAAAGTACGACAAAGCGCCCAATCTGGCAACCATGCCTAATATGCTTTTTTCAATATTCACCACTACGGGCATGTTGAATCTCGACTTGAACTTGATTGCTATTTTCCAAGATTTGCTCGAATTTAATAAAAGTTTAAGAATTTGGTCTGTACCTTACCTTACCTCCCGAAAAGCTTATTGTAAAAAGGCTTGATACGTTCACACATTAGGGGATTTTTTTTTTTTAGTTCAGAGTTGAACACTGAACTGAGCTCGTGCATTAAGCGCGCGCTCCGAACCGAGCGTACTCACAACGTTGTGATCTTGTTTTGTTTTTTCTTTTTTTTTCGGTCAACTGTGACTGCTTTTAACCTCAGCCTGCTCAGTCAATTTATTCTGAGCCCATAGAGCGTGCTCTGAACTTGATCTGAATGAAAAAAGAAACACATATTCGAGCTCTGATGCGTCTGAGCTAACAAAGAGACACGAACTAAAAGCTTCGACTTCCCTACATGTTTACACAAATAAGCCGTCGAACTCCCCAATCTGTTGACAATAACGAAAAATAATCTCCATAATTAACATACAATTCACACAATCATCTGAGTCATATCAAACAATTAAAACGAACTTCCGGCACGTGGCACAGCTACCACACAAGATGATTGATTCGATCGTAAAAACTCCTACACCAACTCGCGCACTAAATCGTTCATATCCATGGAGGTTAAACCAAAAGACTAGCTTCCTTGAAGGTGAAAAAAAGTGGTGTCCCTGAAACTTCATGAATATTCCAAAAAGCAAAGCAAAGCGACCTTCATTTTATTCATCAAGAAAACACAGACAAAAAAAAAACGGGGAATTCACACAAAAGGAAAATTATTCAAATGCAATAAACACATTACAGTCAGTGAATGGATGATTCATTGTAAGTACAGGATATCTACCATTTGCCCATTTTTTGTTCAACCTTTATGTACGCCATACCCACCAACCAAGCTATCTTTCAAGGGTCCCCAGATGTGACGAAGAAGCAAGTTTAAAAGCAAATCCATGTCTACAGAAAGTGGTTTCCCATTATGCAGATTCGGTAAAAACAAACGAAAAAGAAATATAAATGTGAATAAATTATTTAATAAATTTACTACCAGAGGGTGAAATCTCCGCAGTCAAAAATCAGACGCAGGCTAAATAAAAATGGAAATAAATTTCTGCCACGGACTTATTGTTCTGATTGGGGATTTGAAAATGATATAGATCTCGTGGACTTGTAGAGTTGTACGCAGTGTGGCTGCGGAATAATTTGATCAACACGATTGATACAATGTATGCCAGTAATTACAGATAGCAGATAGATCGCACAAATATTGGCAGTAGAATCGATGAATCCACTTGGAAGCGAAAACGAAAGAAAAAAAGAAAAAATCAGTGCAAACAATAATAAATGGAAAATGCGTATAATTGAAACGAAACGAGGTCTGATGGATTTTTGAGCGAAATTTATCAAACAAATTCAAGTCGAGTGCACCGGTCGTTGCATGCAAATGGAAAATAATTGCCCCATGCAGATGTTCTGGTCCAAGTGCAAATTTGAACTGCCAAAAACGAGAGGCAGACATCTGTTTGGATATGGAATATTATTCGATGCCGGTTATAATTATATTTGTTGTCTAACGAAAATAATTTAAAACAAACCATTGGAATGACGATTTTAGTGGAAGTTGGCCACACGTTGAGAAAGAGTTTTATAAATTTTGACATTCTGAATTAAGGATAAAATAGGTGGCGCAAACCGGTCCGCATTGAACCGCGTTTTTCACTATTCTCTTACGAGAGGAATTTCGTCTTCAGCTATGTGCTTTTTTTTAATAAAATTAAATTGGGCACAAAAATAATGTCTTAACTCATTGGGCTATTATTTCATTGGGGTATTTATTCATCACAAAACTAAGCCTCAATTGAAGAAATTAAACGGAGCCCGAAGAAGTGAAATTGCACCCCAAATTTAGACAATTCTTGTTGCTATTCTTTTGTATGCGCAATTTTAGGACCTTATTTCATTTTGGGTCTATTTTCCGGGCCTTATTTTTTTTTTTGTTTTTAATTTATTTATTTAGTTTAATCGCTTGTACATTGAGAATAATAATTTTGTGGAATCGCTTCTCACAAACACTAATTTTTTGTGAGTACTTATTTATGTGGCGAATGCCGAGTCCAAACTGCTAAACTGAGAGGATTTTTAGACGTTCGCGGGATGTGCCGGGGTGGGAAAAAAATTTATGATTTAATTTTCGAGCATCGAACCTGAGACCCCTCGGTAGTAGTAGTCCATCCCACTAACCACTAAGCCAGTGCTTGTTTGTATCTTAAATTATTTGAAAGATCACCATGTCGGAATCAGTTTTTTCGAAGGTTCAAATGACAGACGGGTGATTTTGTTTTAAATCCAATTGGGTGTATTATTAACACATTGATTGGCAGTAAATTTTGGCAATTTTGGGTAATTTTCTTAGAGTGCCAACACAAAATATGTTGTTATTTCCATTAACAAAACAATAAATAAATGCCATATTTATTATTGGCAATGCATGCAAATTTTAGGACGAACTTAGTCCTGGCTATCAAATAGGATAATGGGAAATTCCTGGCAAATTTTGACATGTTGATTTCACAAAAATTCGCACTTTCCATTATTGTCATTCGTGTGTCTCTCATGGAAGTATGCTGCGACAGCCAGCGTGACTAGACGCTTGACAGGCGATCACACGTAGTGACACATTTAGGAAAAGTATTTCCGTCATAATGAAGTCGGCATGTCAAAATTTGCCACAAAAATGAAACAGGTAATCTTAGCCTTAAAGAGGTTGTAGATCTACTTAAATAAATAAATAAAATAAATACTTGGTGTAACCGGTCCGTAGCGACCCTAGGCCTAGCTTCTCACAACCATTCGCTTTGCTTGATTTTTTTTTTTAATTCTTGGGACGAATGGAAGGGATCTTCTATTTTATTCCGAGTCCAAACGGCCAATTGAGAAGCTCTTTCATAACAGTTATGCTCTCGGATGTTTGTCAGACATTTGCGAGAGGTGGCTCAGTGGAAACACAAAGTTGGAATTTGGTTTTTTTCGGGATTCACACCTGGTACCTACCCCTCGCTTAATAGTCCAACACACTAACCACTAAGCCACTTCGCCGACTAGATCTGCTTAGTACTCATATAACTTCCTTGACCAGTGTTGCCATAATTTTTTTTAACAAATCTGCAATTATGACAAAAAAAAATCCGCAATGCAGATTTCTATAGAAAAATCTTACTTCAAATTTTTTATTTTATTTATGTAAGCAATCACAAAAAAAAAAAAAATAATAACAAAAAAGTTGAATACGAAAATGACAGCCTAAAGCAAAACAAAGTGTGTAACAAATGTTAAAGTTTGTTAAAAAGAACCAAATATATTACTGCGGATGCAGACAAAATCTGAAACGCAGATTTTTGGTTTTTAAAATTCTGGAGCTAGGTTGAAAATCCGCAAAATGCAGACAAATCTGCATTTATGACTGATGTTGTCCTATTGCACAAGGTGAGCAGCAATTGCAACGTATCACTATGGGAAAGGATTTGTTGTACTGCGACCTTTTGGTCTATTATTTCCAATTGCAACGTAAGCGTAAGCGGACTTTTCAACTTCATAATTGAGACGCCTGATATACCTACCTTCATTTTGGCATTCGAGCGGGGTAAATCTGTGCTCCTAAACCTTGTTGGTAGATATAATGGTGCGATACATCGAAGAGAATCAGTATTTGAAATTTTCGTCTACTTAGATGAAATTTTTAGGAACATTTCTGTTGACAGCATGATCAGCTCGACAGCAGCTAATATTACAGCAAAGCCTCATCAGTCATCATTACTGACGTTCAGTTTACGATTTCAACAATGAAGCTAGAGCAAAATAGTACAATCGTCTTTCCGACACAACAATGGCCCAGCACAAACTTCGGATAAAATTCCGCCTCCTCCTCCTGGGGTTTAGCAATGCGATGGTTGAAGATCAGCCGCTACCTATGCACGTTGTCATCATAACTGATGCTGTTAAAAGCGATTTTCAGTAGGTATATATATTCAATTTGAGTTAGAAAATGCGGCTCCCTCTAATAAATGTCAGCATCGGCGATTTCCCAAGAGTGGTTTGTTTTGCCATAAATTTAATTGAAAAATATTTCGATAAGGGGCATATTTTTCAAAATTCTATCAGACACTTATACTCCCGCTTAGAGGGAGTCCCTGTCTTACTTTCAAAAGAAACTGTCCTAACAAGGGCAGTCCATTTAAAACTGTTAAAATTTGCGATCAGCAAGGTACTCAAGACTTGTCAAAAGAACATATTTTTAAAGTTGGGCTACTTCCGGAACAACAAACATACTGCTGTAGATATCTCCGTTTCGAAAAAAATTCTATATGGGAACCTGGGGTTGAATTACCGCATCCGTAATTGAGTACTACGTGACTAAATTTGTTATTGTTTTGCTTGTAAAATCCACAAAAGTCCGTCACGTATTGCGCGCTCACGGATGTGGTAATTGGACCCCAGTTCCCATCTAGATATATCTGTTTCCAAACGGAGATACAGCTGTATGTGCCCTCATCAGACAAAAAAGATTGGTGTACCTACGGTAAATCATTTTTCTAACTGTCTCATCCACGATATGAATTAAGAACAACTGCTCCCAAAATGCTATTTAAATTTCAGCTCCTGCCGACACCTGAAACCGACGTTAAGTCCACTTTATCCTCCCAGTCACCGGATAGTTTCAAAGAAAAGAATCCGCAAACCGCAGCTAAATGAATTTTAATCCAACCTGCAAAGAAAACCTTACCTAAATCACTTCAATACCCCGGCATTCTTCTCGCCGTCCGGACTGAAACTTTGTCAAACACGTCTTCATGTGGTTTGTGGCGACAAGCCCACGTTCAAATTATATATTTCGAACAAGTCAAGTGTCTGTGAACTGGAAAGTTTTACGTGCAAATGTCCGCAGTCCGCCCCCACAACAGTTAGTTTCAGCAATTGTCTTAAATCTTTGTTGGCCTTTTAACTTAACTAGCATGCGGCATTGAGCCACACACACACACAAGTACCGCACCCATCTGGGCCGATTCACGTGATTTACCCATGGCCACTTGACGTTTATCGATTTTTGTTCCCTACCGCGATTGCTGGAAACAAATTGTTAAAGGTGTCTTCAAATTAAATGCATCTTAAAGAGACACGACGAATTGGAAAACTACTTGGGTCACTTGGGTACCAGCGGCAACTGTACCTCTACAAATGCGCTTCTCCTAAGAAGAAAAAGAGTTAAACGGCCTTCGGTTTTATTACCCATTCGAAATCAATATTTCGCTCAAGGATTTCCAATCGGTGAACAAAATAAGAATGTCCCTCCCGCTTGTTAGGCAATTAGTTGAAGAAAATTGTCCTTACCTTTATTTGACGTAGCTATACCGTGAATAGGTACTGTCCCGATGGGGAAACAAAAAGAAAACAAAAAACCAACCGAACATGAGGAACACTCAAAACGCAGCCTACCTACACACAGGGCGATCTATTTTTGGCCATTTCTCGCATTCCATTCATTCGCCTTCTTCCCATGTTCCCATCGTGTCGACGCGAAGCCATAATGCAAGCATTTCCCATGAAATTCCGGTCTTCTACCACCACGCCTATATTTTAATGGCGTCAGATAAAAAGATGATGGCTGCTCTGCTGTGCATGCGCTTGCTTTGTGTGTTTTTTTTCCTTAGGCCTCTGGCGTGCGCATGGACAGGCAGTTCCTATGGTGACGACCAATAAGAGTTCGCTTGTATGGGCTGGTGTGAGTAGCTGGAAATCGCCTGCAAATGTGTTGGGCCGACCATGTTTGTTGTGTAAGTGAAGAGGGAAATTTGTATTGATTTTTCTCCCGGTTTGTGTATTAGATATGAGTTTGCCACCTGTCGGGAATCAGCCGAACTAATATGTTCCAAAAATTGCCGATAGATGGGTATAGTGAGAAGTTAGGAATTTTTATATTTTTCTAGATGCTTTGTAATAATTTAGATTTCAAAAGAAAAAGCTCGCCGCAACCAATCGATACAATAGGGAACTTGTATCTACTGTGGAAAAGCTCTGAATTTGGGCGTGTATCTTAGAAGCTCCTGTTTGCAGAATTTGGTAGGTATCTATGGGCTTGTTGTTCGCCTATAGATTTTTCGTTTGCTATTTTGGCATTGCCCATAGGGAGATTGTAATTTACATAAAAATATACCAGTGGACCAGTTTTCAGATGCGTAGCTACATATATCTAAAATGGTTTGCCAATTAAAAATGGAAATCCATTTCATAGCATAAGTGGGATTGGTTTTAATTTTTTTTTTTTTAATCTACGCAGATGAGCTGATTTCACGGGGTTTTTGAACGTTTGCTGAGCAATTACTTAGAGTTGGCAGTACAAATTTCTATTTTGTGCGAGGATTTGTGGCAATTTTTGAAATAGTTATGATACGATTTGAGTTGTTTGGCTTTGTGTGGCTTTTTCAAATGGAAAGTTCGTAGGTACATAGGTATAATCTGTTTCTATAGATAAAATCGACGTCGACTGCTATATTTTCTCGCTTGCCTTTAAAAGCCGACTTGAATCTTATATCGTATTTCGTACATAGGCATAAACAGGCGAAGGGAAATAGTGAAGAACCGCTTTCACAGCCGTAAACGCAACATATTCGCTTGATTTTTTTTTATTGGGACACCTTCAGAGATGCAATGCTGTTTGTATTTTTTTTTTTTTTTAAATATGTTGTGTACAAGCCAGGTCAATACAATGGTAGAATTATTACAACTGGGCAAACTCTTGTTCGATTAAATGCTTTGTTTGAAATAGGTATGCGGTTCTTTGTTATTTTTAAATACTGAGTTTAATAGACATTCTTCCAGCTCCCAGTTTTAGCAGCCTACGAAATACCTACATACCTATTTCTGTTTAAAGACTTTCCAAATAAGACAGCGAATTCTTTATGAAAAACATTACAACAAGCGTCTACGTTGGTAAAGCCATATAAAGTTAAATTTTGTTATTTGATTCCCTTGGGAACAGGTACGGTACCTATATAAACGTCTGAACAGCTAACCTAAGATAAAGAAATAAATAGACTCGCCCCCGCTTTGCGTTGCACAAGTTCAAAATTCCGTTTGGATAAGTAACCTTAGATTATATTAATTTTTTCAATACTACCAACGCCAAAAAATGTTTTATTGTTAAATAAATTTGAGTTCCAAGGACGGAAAAAATCGTTAAAAATAATACGGAAAAATTAAATAGCGGCTATGCTATTAAGCGATTAAGAAAACAAAATTCAAGAAGGCTCCCGAAAGTTTTCACTTCCAACGAAAATGAAGAACTCGAAAACTCATGGCGCAACGCACATAATTTCCTTCGACAACATAACTCCACACTTGTTGGATTTCCATACAACAAAACTCTAACATGAAAAAGAATGCATAACAATTTTTCGCATCAGAGTAGGTAAAACTCTGTTTTCTAGTCGACACTTTTTTACTAACGACCCCCCAGAAGAGTGCGAACATTGCAGAGAGGTCCTATCTGTTTGGCATATATTTGCCGATTGTCCGATTTCTCGCCAAACTACAGACACTAATTCTGTGGAACATAAGAGAAAAAAATGAACCAAAATACTTAATCCATCTGACGTTCTTTCATTCCGCAGCGCATTAAAGAAGCAACAACCTTGCACAACAAGTTTAAAGACATTTAAAAATATTTATGTAAATATTAAAATTTATTTCTTAAAGTAGATAATTCTCAATTTAAGAATATGAAATTATTATTTTTTTTTTTATTAGGTACTTACGTATTCCTAGCCTTTCAATAAACGACATCTATTGTCCTGCCCAATGTCTTCCAATGTTAATAACTTCTAAATTTATTTTGTAAGTTATTTTTGATAAATAAATAATATTGTCGATTTCCCCTCACGTAAAAGTACAGAAATAAGGACATAAAAAAAAATACATTGGAGCATCCATCAAAGAGAAAAATTGAACTTTCAAAATGATTTTTTCTTTCAAATGTTGCTCGCTAATAAAAATCAATATGAATGAGTGTATACAATTTATTCATCGTCGTTGTCTGAAATTAAATTTAAATCCATTGTGGATAGGTATTTCTTTATTTTTTTTATTTTAATGTTTGACACTTTGCATCACTATCTGATGTTTGGGAACGAAAATCCAGCATTTAGAAAATGAATAAATGGCTACCGGAAATAACGCCAGATATTTTTCTGAAAAAAAAATGCCAGAAAATGTTTTTGTTTTCAAATTTGCACAAAAATAGCTGAATTTTGTTTGGCAAATATGCCAGAAATTACGGAAAATATATTATTATGAAATTATTAGACCAGAAAATAAATGAACTCTGGCATTATTTTGAGACTGAGTTTTGGAAAAAAGAAACAGACAAATAAAATGTTCTGCCTTATTTTCGAAAGCAACTAAATTATAAATCTAAATCAGAAGACACTGCACCGAAAATAGTGACTTCAATAACTTTTAATTTTCAAAAATTGATTAAGATACCTACAGTTTTCGGGTGTTTTTCCATTATCAGGAAAGGGAAGTATGTCAAAAGTATGTCGTTTCTGGCATTTTTTCCAAACATGTTCTCTCTGGCGATTTTCTTTTATTTTCAGAAATGGAAAAAACACCAGAAAACTTTTCGGAATATATACCTGAAATTTCCGAAAGATAGCCAGAAAATCCTGGCTCTTCTTCCTAGGTAAAAAGGCCAGACTCGTATAGAAAATTTTCTGGCGCTATTTCCCCTGGCGTAGTTTCCGGGAACCTATATTAATATTTAATATTTAATCCATGGATAGATGAATAAGTCTAACACAATTTTTAGCTAATCTACAGAATATGACTTAAAAGTGAATAAATGAATAAATAATATTGGTGTCAAATGAGTTTGGTACAAGTGGCCCTCAAACACCTACTTCCTTATTGCTGTCACCTTATGCTTTGTATTGTCTAATTGCGTTTGGTTTACATTAGGTGCGTAAGTCATAAACATGCCATAGAGTGGTGTATATCATTATACAAGCCGATTAGTGTTAATAAATAGAGATTACACATTATGACATAATACCTACTTTAGCCAGTTTAAAGCATTTAGTGCGTTGTCACATTAAGTCGCTATTTAGTCATGGATGCCTACTTTTATTTATCTCTCGGTAGTTAATCCAAAATTAAATTGATGTTCAGAGTTAGGTATCTTCTTACGTCATTTTGAATTAAATAAACAAGTTTTCCGCGCAATCAACAGCTAGTGGCGACTATAATTGAAAGACCACCCCGTTGTTTGATGGCCAATTATCAATTTGATTCAAATTGGTTTGTGTAGTGTGCGTTTTATGGCATTAATTGAAATACAATTTTTATTGTTCCTTCATGAGTACTTTGCTGTGTGAATTTGTTTATCTGGTGAATGAGTGGTTCCTATCGAACTGTTAAATACTTGTTTAACTGCCGTGAAATATTTACCGACGGTGTTGCTTCAGAAACGAGTGTCATTTTTATTTGAGTTGCGAAGGGCAAAACGAGTGTTTCGGCAACATCATTAGTTAAGGAGACGAGGGAATCGACATATATTTTTTTTAATATAAGGATCTCCCTGTTTTGCAGCTCTTGAGATAGCACAGTTACAATTTAAAATAAGTAGCCTCTTAACTGGAGACAGTTGGCTAAAGATCGTGCTGGCTGGAAACGTTTGTTGGTTGAGGCCCAGTTCCATCATTTTCACTGTAGGACTGTAGCGCCACCTTAAGTCAGTTAAGTAAGCCTTTTAATTTACAGAGGTTCTTACCAATAAACATCTTTATTTTCGACTTTAAATTTAAGTACTTCACAGTGGCTATATTTTCCCTAATTTTCGCAATTGAGACCTTCCTTAAATCTTAAGTCGAGACTAAAATTGGTTATTAGTACGAGTTACCGCCGTTCCGTCGGCTCTCTGATGGAGTATATTATTTTATGTGAGTCATTTCGAGGCTTGCATATCACTGACAATAATTAGTAGCCCTTGTCTTTTCATATCGTTCCTTTTCAGTCTAGAAATTCATTTGATGGGTCAGTCAAGGAAGAGGTATATTTTTAGTTCGTTTAGGTTGTTGGAGTCGCTCTGGACTATATTTGAATAGAAAATACAAATTTTGTCTAATCTCATCCCAACTGTTATTTATAGTTTTTGCTGTTGAAATTTGGTAACAGCCACCGAAACTTGGACAGTGCGTCGTGTATAGTTATTTTCCTTCAACGTCATCATGTCGCGGTATCCACCAAGGTTTTAGTTAATTTTTCAGACATAAATCCTGAGCAGCGTACTATCTACTGGTTTGCAGTAAATGTTCGGTGGGCTATTAGAGCTCAAAGTTTTGAATAACTACTCGCGAGTATGTTTTTGAATAAAGGTTAGGTATACGCTGTATCCCACAAAAACCTAAATTCAAACTTAGGGTTTTTTTATACTGCGCCAACCCTTGCAAACATCTGACAAACATCCGAGGGTATAACTGTCATGAAAACGCTGCTCAATTAGCCGTTTAGACTCGGCATAAAATGTAGATCCATTCCATTCGTTCCAAAAATGAAAAACTCACACAAAACGAATGGTTTTAAACTATTTATTTTGATTTTTTAGGGTTATAGGGATGGATGTTTTTGTCGCAGTACTGATTTATCCATTTGTTTCCTTGAAAACGGAGACTGAAATCACGTTTGAAAACTGCCTATTACATTCAGGATATGACAGTTCGTCTGTATTTTGTGTCCCTGAGAATAAGAAGAAAAAGTGTATGGGACTTAAGTGGCACTGTGCCTGAAAAAAAAGTAATATCCATAGATTCCGTATAAGATATCACCTCAAAGGTGACCCCCAAAATCAGATCCAATTAACTTCCTGTAAGCCAAAAATAAATTTGCAGTACCTACCTGAAGTTATTTACCAGCCACTTTGCTGTTTGGATTAACTCCTGTAGAAGCAGTTACAAGAAACTGCGTAAGCAATTCCAACGAGACACCCATTATTGGTTTACCATATTATTAATCAGTGAACATCCGAAGTTTCCGTGCACTTTTTTAAATAGTATTTATTATGAAATGAGTAGAATGAAACTTATATCATTCGAAAGGTACTGTGCCATAGATGTGCACAGACAAAAAATCGTGGGTAGGTATATGTCGCCATCAAGACTGGTAAAAAAAAGGTAAGAATTCCCCATAGGTACAAAATGCTTATCGGTTAATGGATCCCATTTTGGTCACAATCAATTTTTGTCGCCGCCATATTGCCGTAGTAAGATTAGAACCTATTTTCGAAGGAATGCAATTTATGTACCCCTAAAAGTAAGCAAACTTCTATCTGCGAGGTGTTGACTACGCGTCATTTGGTTTGAATGATGTTACTATGGAAACGAACATTTTTCGGCATATTTTGTGGTACGTTTTTTAGTAGATATTACATCTTTATAGAAGGTAGGGTCGATTTTTGACCACAAGCGAAACTAGTTGTTATAAATAACTACAACATACCTACGTTCGGAGACGCAGTTATCGAAGAAAAATAATTATAAATTCATACGGTAGATATGCCAAGCGAACGAATAGGTCACTTTGAAACCAATTTTTTTATTGCAATTTAGATTAGAAATCATCGATCTTTAAGTCACAGCATTGTTAGAATGAACTTTGGATCCAGCAGCTAGTATGGGCAATCTGCTGATGGTTTCTTATTAAATTCCATGTAATTTTGACACTAATGTCCTTTCGGTACACAAAAAGGAACAGCAAAAAAATCGTCAGTTAGTCTGTCGACACTTCAAAAAATTCAAAAAGTGTAAGTTGTAGATATTGCAAAAAAGTACGAATTAAGAAAATATCAATGCCACAGCTAGGTCTGCCTCTGGCTTTCTGTCATGTTGTGTGAAAGCGTGATACCTTTTATCAACAAGTTGGACGACACATCTCGTTCCAGTGTAAGACCACGAAAATCCCCGTCGATAGTCTCCAATCGACTAAGTTTTCACACATATACCGCCAAAGAAAAAGAACCAAGACATCAAAGGCAACAAAATCTAATCTTTCTAAAAGTCGCTCCAAAAGTGTGAATTAACAACAAGTTATACAAAGTCACGAATCGTTTTGGCAAGCCTACCAAACTGCTTACTTTGTGTAAAACAATGGTAGCTGTAACGTGGAGAGGACCACAGAATGACAACAAATCTCTTCCTTCTGCAGGTGGACATATTTCACAACTGTGGCAACTTTATCCGGTGAGTTTCTTGGTTCTTGGTTTTCCAACCAATTCCGTGATCTCTCAGGCCACCATCAAATGGACTATTTTGGTAGTTTGTCATTTTTATTTTATTTTTTACTAGAATATAACCTATCTAATGTCATTTATGGTGTCTCTTCCCGATATCGAACTCAACCAGCCACAATTTCTGGTTTAATACGATTTGCGGCCAACGAGTCCTTAGGATGTATCATGGACAGATGTTTCCACTCAGTTCCACGCAGTCTCACAGTCTCACAGTCCAATTAGAAGTTGGAGTCGATGAGCTGAATTTGACTTCGAGGTTCATTCCCCCATTATAAATTTATATCTACGCTAATGGCATCATTGCATCATTGACATACCAATAACGTGGTGCGTTTATAAACTTTGCCGGCAGTTGAAACGATGGCAAAGAACGAGTACATTCTAACAAGATGAGACACCGACGGGTCGGACGAAGTGTCACAAGTAGGTATACTATGGGGAATTGTCCACTTATTAACTGAGAAACTTCCGTTCGTAATATATCGTAATATATCTCAAATAAAGCGAAGGGGAAGGGCTATGCCTACCTCTCAGTCAATTTTCCGTTGACTTCAAATGACAAATGCAAAGCACTGGGTACCTACGCTATAACTTCAGTTCTGATATAAGGCGCAAAAGCCTGAAGGTTGCAGGAGTGGATGATAGTCCTTCTAATCGCAAAATTCGTAATGCCTTTGCCACTTTGGACAATATTTGAGAGCAAACAAAGGCTCTACAGCGACATGTTGGGTTCTGCCATCAAATGTTCAGCTGGTCTACGTTTTATGAAGCCGCAACCGCTTCATCAAACATTCTCTTCTGAAGGAGAAATTCGTCGCTATAAATTAACTAAAGGTGCCCCTATTACAAAATATCTAAAGGACATTTTGAACCCATTTTCTGCAATACACAGAATGCAGAAACCTTGTTCACTGAATGGGTTTTTTCTAGTAGTCGTAACAACTTCTATTTCTGGATCATATCTGGATCTAAACTGTAACTTTTCCAACAGTAAATCAGTCAAACTAAGTTCGTGCATATAGTGCGACTCTTAAATAATTCAAATAAATAGTGAACGTAACATTTTACATATTTAGGACCCGTCGACTCAATTCTATCATTCATTTTTGTAGCGTTGGTTTGGACTTTAGAGATCAACTTCTCTGCTGCTTATTGATATATGCGTAAGTAGATAAGCTGTTTCTGCCTTAAAAATATATGAATTATTCACATCCCAGCCGTAAGACTGCCAGCAAAACTCTCTGTCTGTCCAATGTCTATTAGTGAGAGATAAGACCCCGATAACCACAACCACAAGGCAGGAAAAAACCCTTATACCTAGCCCGCAATTCAGAGTTCAGACTCCATCAGTGAAATCGATGCCATTTCATAAACCGAATGGTGATAAATTAGGTCTGTGTGTCAAGAGCATCCGAAATGAATACTTTTAATTGGTTCTGTACGCTGATAGCGGCCATCTGCTCTCTGATAAAGTATCTATCTCGGATTTCGCTTTCTTAAGTATCTCCTCAAATCGCTGAACACAAAGTGTCAACAATGTCTGGGGACACCGACATAAAAAAGCCAAAAACATATCTGCTAACCCATTAATCAATTTTCATAAATGATAACGCATGCACGAGCACGTCCCCCCATCTCTAGACAGGGTCCCATTTGAAAGGCATAGCACCACAGTATGTACGAGTATCTGCAACAATCTCAGCCAGTTGACTGACATGTTGTTAAGAGGAAAATGTTTAAAATTCATATCGCATTACCCGCGGCCAATCTTATACTATGTGGTGACATTTTTATAGCAAATGGCGGCATGCATATGAATAAAAAACAAAAAAAAAAAAATAAAAAACACTCGTCCATGTATATAAATAGCACTTTGTGTTCTCTGCGTCCGTGATATGCTTTGTTTAATTTTTGAATCTCTGCGATACAATTCGAATTCTGTTCCTACAACAATATGGACGAGTGCATCTATATGGATATACATATATAGCGAGCCGTAGGTGTCTGTTTTAATCTTTACCAAGCCGAAAAAAATGTGTGGATGCACCAAAGCCGACCAAAGGCAAACATAAAAGGGAAGGCGACATATACCACTGGCATTCATCTGACATACCCAACGAGTGATTAATATGGGGAATATGTTGCGTTTCGATTTCGGGATTATTGCATCATCCACATAGTGTACCTAGTTTCTGGTTTCGAGGCTCTTATGTAAGCGAGGCTATGTGAAATCTATTTTCAAGTGCACACGCACAGCGATAAAACTGACCTCCCCTCACTAAGCGTAGGTATATTCAACAACCGAACGGCAAATAAGCCCTCTTTCTGGTTCTTCTTCCATGGCAGCACTGGGGAGGCGTTTTTGAATTCCAATTATGGTAATTGAACTAACGGAATGTGGAAATGAAACATTTTAGTGGATTTTTATGTTTTATTAAAAACATTTAAGACTCTCTGCCTAATTGAAGTGGTTTGATTTGGGTTTTTTTATGGTCCCATTGGGAGGTGACAAAAATGCCCGAACTACATAAAAGACCGCTAAAAAAAATCGAAATTCAATTAGTTTTGAATTTAAATTTGGCGAAACGCAAATAGCAAATAGACCGACGAAATGGGAAAATATATTCAAAAAATTTAATAGCTGCCTCCATTTTGCATCATCATTTAATCTGAAAGCAGCCTCTTAACAAGAGCTAAATGTCATACAGGGAATTAAAATATCATGAAAGTTCATCGCCACACGGGGAGTACGCAGAGCTTGAAACAGTTTATGGCCCGCCGCCAGTCACGGGGTGAACATTTAGCTGTTTGTCATTTTTGCATTTAAAAATGGTTGTTGATATGACCGCGGCTATCCAGTATTTTATTCAGAACCATACATCATACAAGTCGTCACTTCTTTTACTGAGCACGGCTATACTCTTTTTGCCACTGGGACGCTTCACCTTTGTTTGGATAGTGATTTATTGCCGATTCTGTCAACACACCTGTGCACTGTGCAGTGATATATAGCCAGTTCGTGTGTCTCAGTCTCAGGTACCACAATCGGCCAACCCTTTTCACTATACCTACCAGTGTCTCATTAAAAGAGAAAGTAGCCCTTCGAGTGGCAGCAATTTCTGGGGAACTACTTTATTTGTTAAAAAAAGGAAAGCGTAAATGGACGTGTTAAGGTTTGACTGTTAACACGACGAGTCAATTTTCAATCAGACAATCACCGGTTCCAGAAAATTGCTGATATTTTTCGAATGCAAAAAGTTATATTCAGTGGGACAGTTTGAGGAAGATTTTACTATATTCAAAGTGAAGAATATAAATAAATTTAACGGGTCAGATTGCCGAGGACTTGCGAAGATAATTCTTTATAATGTCGGTCCCAAAGTGAAGAATTCAAATAAATTTAGCATTTGACGGTTTATAACCCTAGGAGTTCTGGAAGAAGGGGAGCACATAGGGTATCCTATTTAAATAATGATTTGTGCGTATGGGGTAATAATATTCATTAAGAAGTCCATGGAACTGGGCACATTACATGAATATTTGTTTCAATAGACTTGTGGGGAATGCGAATCTTTGAAGCTTCATCAGTGCCCGAGATGCTTTTTCCTTCTGCCCTTACTCATAAATTGCCTTAAATTTCGGTCTTGGCAATTTATCTCCTAGGAAAAAGTTCCAAAGTTCGGAAATTGGACCTTTTAGAGACATTGGAAGCTAAAGAGGCTGACCTTTTACTTCCTGTGGGTCCTTGGCCCTGTCTTTAAGAGAATAGGTACAATATCTATCCAAATCGGTGGACACTTGTGTTTGTTGGTTCTTAGATTAGATTTTAATCTTTATTACTCATTTACGAGGTTACAAAACAGTGTTCAAAATAAAGTTTATTATATACGCAGTCTCACCATCTGTCTGCCGTTTAGATTTTTAAAAATACAAAATTATAGAAAAAAGGGAGAATACACGATTGTGTTGGTTTTGCATGCGCTCTCTGGTAAAGTCATTTCGATTGTGCCATTAACTCCTTAAGGTTCTTCCTAGGTAAGTTGCTTGTTTAATCATCTCATCTCGGAAATTCGAATTTATAACACTTCAACTGTATGATATTCGCATGTATATGAAAACTGTGCTTAAAAAAAGTGGCCAGTGCCTACATTTGGTGTGGAAAATCCAAAGCTCGTTGCTTTATTTCATGATATTTTGGACAATAGTTCAAAAGCAGACTTTACCTTGTCGAATCGCCGAAAATGCTGGAAAACTTTAAACTACTACCTACGTAAAAAAAAAACAAAAAAACAATGCAAGTCAAAATTTGCCACGAAAAATAACACGTGTAATCTTAGCTTAAGTAGTTAGGTGCCTATATTCAGCAGTGGCTTAGTGGTTAGTGTGTTGGACTTCTAAGCGAGGGGTCCCAGGTTCGGATCCCGCAAAAACCCACATTCCAACTTAGGGTCTTTTTTCCACTCTTCCACCTCTCGCGAATGTCTGACAAACATCTGAGAGTATAACTCTGTTGAAAAAGCTTCTCAATTAGCCGTTTGGAGTCGGCATAAAACTGAAGATCCCTTCCATTCGTTCCAAAAATTAAAAACTCACACAAAAGGAATAGTTGCGAGAAGCTAGGCCTAGGGTCCCTCCGGACCTGTTGCGCCAACTATTTATTTATTACCTACAGGTATATAGTCATAATATTTCCGACATAACAAGAGATTACTAATCACTAATCCAAGCAAGACTTGGGTGCTTTTACTGGACTGAATCTTTTACATATCTAATTATTTCTGAAAACAAATGTTTCTTAAGAACATTTCTCTTAGGACAGATTACTGATTTATGCTACGTAGTCTAGAAAAGCTAGTCCTTTTTAAATTAAATCTTTTTGAGCTTAAACCTATATGGAGGAGCATGGACTCCGAAATACGGAAATCAAAGCCAATATAATGGGTTTTTTAATAAGAGGTGTTATTGTGAAAGGATATGGTCCTGTATGCGTGCTCGTGGTGGCCATTTGGCTGATGTTGTTTTTCATTATTAATGGCATACCTTCCTCTTTATTATGAAATAAACATCCGATCATTTATCTCAAAAAATGGCATTTTTCTTTCAATACCAAAATAAGCTCTTATTGGAAAACCCTTTACTTTGTCCCAAATTAAAAAAATAAGTCGCGGATTTGAATAGAGCTGGCACAATTATCTCGAATTTGAAGTAATACCGCCTCAAATATCCCAATTAACTTTCACCAATTAGATATTAAAAGAAAACAAAAAGTTTTTATATTTTTTTTCACGTTTTTGATAAAGGGCCACGCGTGGGCTATGTGTGCGCAAAGGTATCTGCATCACCTTATACGGGTCGAAACAAAAATTTATTTTAGCTGTCATTTATAGGAGGCACTTCAAATATATATGCATACTCTTAAAAGGGTTGAAACAATCTATCGGAGGTTATCTAAACTTTGGAAAGTTTGCTATTTAAATATTCAATCAGCTTTCTCTCTGAGTATACAATAAGTATACAATTATACTTGTATACACGTAAAGTGATTGGTGATTTGTTGTATTATTGACATTGCGTAACGCATACAGTATTTAAAACCCTTGTTTGGATATAGTAGTTGACACCTATCTGTTCAATAGCGATTTCCGGAGGGTTTTCGCGAAATGTTCTTTCGTAAAATTCGAGATATCGTGGTATAAACTTTTTATACATATATTTAATTGAATTGAATTGAAAAACGTATTGCGAATTTGCCGACTTTTCTTCTTCCCTAAACCATCCCTGATTCAAGACAAACAAAACAAAATAAAAATCATTCAAATCGGTCCGGCCGTTTTCGGTCGTTTACCCGACTAACGCACAGAAATTGATTTTTATATATATAGAAGATGGAAGATAGATGATGGAATATAGAAGATTACGTATTATAGAATAAAATACAGAAATTAAAGCTACGTTTGTTTAAAGTCAAAATTTCCTTATGGGTGACAACTACCCAGCTACTGTATCCCTTACGCTTGTTATAAACAAAAAATTGTGTGGCTATATTACTTTAAGAGTATAATTGAAGGGTTGTAAATCTAAAGGGTCTAAGTTTAAAAAAGTAAAAATTTCATATTTTTACGAAAATATGATCTAAGTGCTTAGTCTAATAATATCCAAATGGATCCAAGTGCCTGTTTCTTTTAAAAGTTTACCCACATACAAATAAAGTTGTAAAGGGGTCTAAGTGCCAACCAACTTTCGGTCAAAAGGGTCTGTGCCCGTGTATGTGCGGGGAGTTATTGCATACGTAGGTGGCTGTTATTGTTGCTTTGTATTAGGAAGAAATAAATTATTGAACTAATTAATACTTGGTCAATGCTCACTCCTTCATGTCCTGGGATCGAGTTTTCGCTCAAATTGAAAAAAGGAAGAAAGTAGTAAAGTCTTTTCAATAAAAGGATGTGAAAAAAATGGCACGACAATCATTTGGACCAAAATGACTTAAAAGACCTCGTGTTGATTTTATGGAATTGCATATTGACTCAGTACCGTGTCATGTCAAGGCAAGTCTCCAAACCAATTAAAAAACTACACTTTATCAGCGTTAGAAGCTCGAAATAATATTTCAAAAGAAAAATTTTAAGATTCGAAGGACACGCTACCATACATTCCCACCGAAAATAAAGCATTCTACGAACATTTAGTAAATCAAACCGAAGCTTGAACATTTTTTTTAGCCCATTTTCAATATCGCTTTATACGGCACTTAAGACATTCTTACATATTGAATGTTTATTTAGTATTATTTCCTTGGATTCCTATTGTTTTAGTTTTTTTTTCGACTTCCTAGTTAAACGATATGTATTTAATTTATTTAAATAAAAATAAACATTTTTGTAATTGAATTGTTAATTTTATTGTGTTTTTTTGTTATATCTCGACATAATATAATTGGCACTTAGACCCTTTACACTTACAACCCTTCAATTTTAATTCCTGAAACCATAAAAGGAGACTCTCTAAACTGCGCCAACTATAGAGGCATCAGTCTCCTTAACACTGCGTATAAGATCATGTCTGCTGTACTGTGTGAACGTCTGAAACCTTTCGTCAACGATCTGCTAGGTCCCTATCAGTGCGGTTTTAGGCCCGGTAAGTCCACAACCGATCAAATATTCACACTACGGCAGATCCTGGAGAAAACCCAAGAAGTCCAGACCGATACTCACCATCTTTTTATCGATTCTAAAGCCGCATATGACAGCGTTTATAGAGACGAGCTATACAGAGCTATGTCTAGTTTTGGCATCCCTGCCAAACTTGTCAGATTGTGCAGAATGACGATGGAGAACGCTCGCTGCCTCGTAAAGGTCGGAAACAATCTCACCGAGACCTTTGATGTCAAAAAAGGATTTAGACAAGGTGACGCGCTGTCATGTGACTTCTTCAACATTATTCTTGAGAAGATTGTGCGAAAATCACAAGCCAACACCAGAGGCACAATTTTCTATAAGTCTGTGCAACTGCTTGCATACGCTGACGACATTGACATTGTTGGCACAACACAGCGAGCTGTCACTGGTGCGTTTGCTAGTATTAGTACAGAAGCGGCAAAAATGGGTTAAGTGGTGAATGAGGGTAAAACAAAATATATGCTGTCAACAAGAAGGGACACACAACATCGACGAATCGGACAGAACGTCACGATAGACAGCTATAACTTTGAGGTAGTAAGGGACTTTGTCTACCTCGGATCCGCTATTAACTCTGAAAATGACATCACCTCAGAAATCAAGTTAGGCCTTGTCAAGAAGCACTAAGGAGATTCTATATAAGACTCTCATCATCCCTGTCCTGCTCTATGGCGGAGAAGCATGGACCCTAGCAAAAACGGATGAGGATCTTCTTGGTCGCTTCGAACGCAAAATTCTTCGAGTGATTTTTGGTCCCGTTTGCGTTGACGGGATTTGGAGGAGAAGATTTAACTGCGAACTCTACGAGCTGTACAGCGACATCGACCTGGTCAGAAAAGTACGCATTAGTCGTCTAAGATTAGTTAGGACATGTAGAGCGAATGGACACCAACGCTCCGGCCCGGAGAGTCTTCGATTCCAACCCGGAGGGACAACGCAGTAGAGGAAGACCTCGCCTTAGGTGGCGCGCGCAAGTGGAAGGGGACCTCAACCAACTTCGAGTGCGCAACTGGAGGCAGTTAGCCAAAGATCGCACTAACTGGAGAGGCGTATTGGTTGAGGCCCAGGTCCACCCCGGACTGTAGCGCCACCTTAAGTAAGTAAGTAAGTAAGAAACCATAAAATTGTATCGTGGTTATTTGCCTTTTTCACGAATTCGGCATAGATCACAACCGGAAAGTTATATAATTACACTTTGGCCATTGTGTTGCTGTTACTCTCATTAATATGCAAAAACCTTGCTCATCGGATTAGCTATTTACTAGTTTGATAAGGTCCACTAAGGCTCCTCTAAGAATCCGCAGTGCCAGAGCTCATTCAAAGTTCTCCCGCCCTACAATCTAAGGTCCACTTTTTGTTGCTTTATACATACAGTGGCTAAATTTGCTAAAATTGCTGAAAAACTATACAGAAATAGCCTAAAAACGGCAACACATTCAAATAAGCTTTATAATATTCTCCGCCGAAACTAGAGCCTCGTTGGCAGTTCTTTAGAAAGACTCATACGAAATCTGTTGACAAAAAGATGAATTCAAAAAGTACCTTAAATTACGAAAGTTATATAAAAAACACTCGATAATTTGTCAAACAGTTTTCCCGTTTTTGCCCAATGTAGGGGATATAACTTTAATTTTTGAAGTGATTTTTAACAAGTTATACACTTGCTTTTGCCAAATCCAATCCTGTATAGCCAACAAAGCCCCCCGTATAAACTTTTCTATTAATTGCAGACGATGTCAAGTGAAGTGATGTCAAACTCAAAATAAGCACATTATGCACGCAATCGCAGACTCGTTCTATACAACTCCAACGCTAAACAAGATATTCTAGAAATAAATAAGAAAACAATATATTATATTCAACATGCACGCGTGTCATTTAAATTAAGTTATTCTCTCACACAAGTTTAATCCAGTCACTTCCATTCGACTAATTTCGCATTAACTGATTATAAAGCAAAAAAATAAAAAATAAAAAATTAAAAATACTAATCATCTTGTGGGTAAATAACCTTCTCCTTGACATAAGCTTTAAAGTTATCGCTTGAATAAATTGCCACTGGTTAAAAGTGGGTACCCACCGGGAAACAGGCAAACATTACCCTTAATTGAGAATTCCCAATTGTGTAGGTATCTGAGCTAGACGCATTCATGTCACCAATTAACTTGGCACAATGCGATGCATGTATACATAGGTTTGGCAATCTCGCACTTGAAAAAGAAAAAATCGCTCTTCCTTGCAGCAGGAAATAATGACAAACGGTCACGCCACAGTAACGCTGCTTGCGTCTACATCCACTCGAACGCGTACGTATAGATATCACGGATGGTTACCCTCGGTCAATCGCCAATTGCATTTAAAATAAAATTAAATACTTGGAAAATCGCCCAAGTAAATGTTTCGCACATGCTTGAAATGCATTCGCTATTTCGCTGGCGCGGCGCTCTTGCAACTCCCACCGTAATCATATCAGCCTCGTATCTACGGCTGAGTGAATTGAAATTTTATTGATTTTTCTCGACTAAATGGTGTCGTTGTTCGGTTTTAATTTTATTTAAAATTGCCTGGCAAGATCTTTCTTTTTCATAAAAATAATAACGACCACGACGATGAGTTCGAGCTCGCACAATGGGTGCCACAGTTCTAGTTCTGATTCCGACTCTGATTTGATTTCTTTTTTCTGTATTTGAAAGATGTTTTTCAACTTTTTTTTTTTGTGAAAGTTTTTTGTGTTTTCTTTCTGTATAACATAGTCGTACATGTGTGTGTATTGATTTTTCCTCCTTTTATTCCGTCATCATCGCTGTCGATGTCGGAGTTGGATGAAAGAATCCCTCTTACAAACAAGATTAGGGTTTTGGTTTTTCTTTTTGCCTCTTGGAAGATGAAATCCATTAATGAACTTGTATCTGCTGGCACATACCTATATGTCTATAGCTGGATGTACAACAGATATTCCATTCGTGAGGACGCATAACCAACAGAGTAACAGAATAAACTTTAACGATTAGATATAGTACATTTGAAGCGAAACGCAAAAAATAAGTTTTTCCATTATATACCTACAGATACATTTATACATCCGAAGGTAATGGCGCTGAGATTTTTGTTTTATACTCAAATCGTCTCCTACATGTATATATGCAAGATAATTGAGGAGTTCTCGTGGTTTGTAAAAGTTTCTACGAACTTTCCGTCTAATAGAGCGAGAGAGGTTTTTGTTAGCCAACAAAAGCATCTCATTATGATTTATTTTCAAAAAAACAACCGAATTTTGTGTAGATGGAGTTTTCTCATTTGGAATTAGATGCCAAGAATGGTCGTAGAGGGATGAATATCTTGAAGATATCAAACCAGTGGCGTTCTTTGTTTGGGCAAAGTGCAAAGATCACACAGATATAGGTAGAGGAGCATGGAAGTCTAGACTTGGAACACGCTTCGTTGAGGTTGAAGTGGAGTGATTTTGAGAAAGAAACCAGAATGTGGAGGAATAGTGACGAGGACAACGGAGATGAAATGAAATTATTATAAAGGATTTAGTAGAGTATGCAAGGATTTAGCCATCCATTCCGGTCCATTTGCGATTTAAATTTCTGTAATCGGTGGAGTATTTCCATGGACATTTTATAAAATACGAGCCACCGGAGTAGGTACAGCAATATTTTCTCGTATACAATGAATGAGTGTATTATGTGTAGCAATGATTACCTACAGTGCACTCTAAGTAGGACTGAGTCAACAACGAATGTGAATGTCTGGCGAAGATTGGGCTTCTGATACAATTTAATATGAATTATCCGAATTAGCACATCGACCTCTTAGGCGTACAAGTCCATTAAGTGGACATTTTCCTTAACAAATTTATAGTTTTCATGTAGGTATTGCATATTTATCTGCTATCCTTGAACGGACGGGGAGACAAATAACGTGTCATCTGATACGGCTATCGCTGTATACATATGTCAAAAAATAACAATGTGCGTTTTTCTCAGGAACAGTCAATTGTCCGATCGCTTGAGCTCCAAGTGCTTGGAATTATTTAAAGGTGCATAGTTGTTAATAGGGTAAAGTCGGGAGATATGGCACCCATTTTTTGTTTTGGTTACAACTCAAAAAATAAAGCATGTTTTAAATTAAACATAAACATATATTAACTATTTGTTTAACTTAAAAACAAAAAACACACTAAGTTTTTGTAAAACCGTAAAAGTTCATTAAAAAACTGTTGACTGGTTTGGCTCCCGTAGGTGGGTGATATGGTGCTTTAAGTTGTCTTGGAGTTTTTCTTCCCACTCTCGCTACAAGTATGTAAAAAAGATGTATACGAGTGCATAATCAATGTATAAATAGTCCCCATTTCTAAAAAAAAAAAACGTACAACAAAATGTTCTGAAATTTACAATATAAAACTTTTAGCGGGAGAAATGGCACATTTATGTCGAACTTGGGGGTGCCAAATATCCCAAATGATGTTGTATTTTTTTTTCACGAAAAAACATGAATAAAAGCGTATATGCAGTAATAATGGTTAATGAAAATAAGCGCATACAATAGGCGCTTATTTTCATTAACATTGTTTGTAACAATGAATACTGCACAAGCACATGCACACCGAATAGTTTTCTCTCTACCCTTCTTTCACTCATGAACACAAAAAAGAAAAAAATTGTTTCAGATTGACTCTTTTTTAGTCAACTCTTGACTGAGTATTAGATATTGTTCGGGATGTAGTTATCACTTGGGTGCCGTGACACTGTGCCAAGCGACATTATGCCAAATATAAAAATTTGCCATAATGACGGTTTTGAAATTGTCGCGTTTTCGAGATATGAACAGTTTTTTTTTTAAAGCGTTTTCGGTAACTCGAATTGAAAATTAAGGACGCAATAATTTTGAAAATACAAATTTTACTCTAAGTATGCATTTTGGTCAAAATCGTTATTTACCGTTTTCAGGTAAACTAAATAAAACCGAATTAAAAAAAAAAACGACTTTTCTTCAAAAATCCACAAATCGTTGGAACCGTTTTCGAACAAAGTTTGAACCAAATCAGAGCAGCCGTTAAGGCTGTAGGCCTCAGGAGCATATACGGACAGACATATGCAGATGGACAGACAACCATGCAAACAGAGAGGCAGAAAGAGAGACGGACGGAATTTCGCGACCCACTTTTTCGAGTTCCTCTTATCATCGAAATGTTATAAAATAAATAAATAAATAGTTGGCGCAACAGGTCCGTAGGGATCCTAGGCTTAGCTTCTCACAACCATTCGTTTTGTGTGAGATTTTCATTTTTGGAACGAATGGAAGGGATCTACAATTTTATGCCGACTCCTAATTGAGAAGCTCTTTTAAGACAGTTGTACCCTCGGATGTTTGTCAGGCGTTTGCGAGAGGTGGCGCAGTGGAAAAAACCCTAAGTTGGAATTTTTTGGTTCTATGCGGGATTTGAACCGCGACCCCTCGCTTAGTAGTCCAACACACTAACCACTAAGCCACTGCACCTACCAACGCAATGTTAGAATTATTAATTAACATCTCGAGCTCGAAACTTTGTACAGATACCTACAATAGATATCTTTCTCTTACTACGTATTCTATTTCCAACCCTTCTGATGGCCGCCATATAAATAATAAAATCCGATTCCTAGCTTAACAACAGAAAAAGAATTTAAATTTCAATTAACACCCGCTAGCTGAGCGCAATTCAACTGTTAATGGACTTTTTTTTTATTTTATCTTCAACACTACTATCAATTACTTCCAGCAATTACAGTTGTGGCCCGAAACGGAAACTCCTAACAATTAGTCAAATGCACCCCACTACAGCAAGAGGAAAGTCCCACCATTTCCGACAAGAAGCTGGAAGTACACAGTTCCACAGTTCCCTATCCATTGCCCACTTAAAAAACGATTGAGAATTAATTTCCCACTCCCCAAAAACAAAAAACTATACTCCGACGTCTGCAGGAACGCAATTATAATTCCATTTCGTGTTTTCTTCTTTTGTTTAATTGTGTCGATTTCGACATTGTACCCATCGACAAAGTATAACATCCCCTCTGGGCAAACAGAAACATCCATTTTCTATTCGGAAGCATGTCAAGTGGCTTAAAATGATGCCTACCGTGTGCAGTTCTATTGTATGTCCATGTCCACCCCCATAGTTAAACTGTGTGTTTTGTTAGAGGTATATTGTATTATGTTCCACCCCTCCCGGAAATGGAACACCCAACAGATATACCTCTGAATATCAAATACATGGTATCCGTACACACATTTAGCAAAGTTCAGCTTCATTTTGGCATTTCTATAAATTTTCCCAATATTCTCTCTGCTCCCTGTTCTCTGTTGTATCGGGGTAAAGGGGGACAAACGACAAACGCCAAAATGTATTCCAAGCACGCATAGGCTCGTTTGGCAAACGTGCCACCGAATGAATGCCATTCGAAATAAATATACTAATATTACATAGACAAAAAAGAACGAAAACGAAAACGTATAGGTACATCCTAGTGCACATACGAGTATGTATTAAATATGCAATATAAGGACGTAGGAACATAATGCTGTATCTACGTGGCATCTTGCTTGTTGGCATTTATATTATTTTTGCTCTTCCCTGGAAAAAAGGAAGCTCCAAGCATGCAGGAGACCATGGGTAGTAATAAATGTCAATGTTGAGAAGATACACGTCATATATACGAAGGGGATGTGGAAAAAATTACCTTGCGAGCCATTTCAAATGTTTATCCAAAGACGAAAAAAAGGCGCATACAGAAACAGATAAACTATAACACTGCGCGATGTTGTCATAGGGTCATGGGTTTTTTTTTCGAATGATGGGCTACAGTCTGGAGATGTAGTTGTTCGTCGATGGTTAAAAGGCAAGTACTGCGAATGAAATGGCTGGGTCATGTAGGACTATTGTCCCAGCTCGAAGAGTTACAAAATTCCATTTGCGGCGACGAGATAGAGAGGAAGATCTCGCCTTCAATGGCGTTATTGGGTGGAAATGGCATCTTATTCGAGAAAGAGCTCGGTACTCACGTATGGGCTAGTGAAAATATTGTATTTACTATATTGCACATCATGGCTCTAATCAAGCTGACCTCTTTCATATAGGTACGCATAACCTTCCTATTCACTTCACTCCATCAAAGCGAAACTAACTGCTACATATCCTACCTTGGCTGATGGCAAAAGTTATATTTGCTTAAGGCATTCGCAATTTCTCGGATAGCCTAGCGGCAAACTTTGGGTTCAGGCTTTAAAAACTCCGTAGTAACACTACGCTATATCTCATGGCTTGGTACAGGAGTGTGATACGTAGACATCAGGTAGATGGGAGTCCTAAAGTCATGGCAATTTTTGTCCATTGGACCCATTTTGGATACACAATGAACTCCGATTAGGAACGTAGGTGCATTTTAGTCAACCATAGGGCCTTTCTATTTATACAGGGTGTCCGCCGGGAAGGTATACTACTTTGTTTGTTTATAATTTTGGATTAAATGAAAGAGAATGGGCCTCATATTGGTAAATGTTTTATATAATGTCGGCAATTATGTATGGAATACAATATCAGGTAAATGTCCGCCTCTGTTAGTCTCATAAATGCGAGCCCTTTTGAGCACATTTTTCATTACATTCTCACACATTTCACGCGGTATTTCATTAATTTCATCACGAATATTTTGCTTGAGTTGCTCAAGCGTTTTTGTTTTTTTGCATAAACCTTGCTTTTCAGATATCCCCACCAAAAGAAGTCCGGAGCAGTCAAATCAGGCGACCGTGGAGGCCAATCAACATCAACATTTCTTGAAATAACTTGTTGTGGAAAGAGGTCTCGCAGTAATTCCATTGTAATCCTGGCTGTGTGCGATGTGGCACCGTTTTGTTGATACCACATGTTAATCAAGCCCAAAGCATTATGAAGTTGTGGCGTTAAAAAGTGTTCAATCATATCACGATATCGCTCCCCATTCACAGTTACCGTTACGCTGTTTTCATTTTGAAAGAAGTAAGGTCCAATGATTCCTCCTGACCAAATTGCACACCAGACTGTAACTTTTTGGATGCAAAGGTGACTAATGAATAATTTGAGGGTTTTCTATTGCCCAGAACCGACTATTCTGTTTATTCACATATCCATTCAAATGAAAATGTGCCTCGTCATTCATTATGATTTTTTCATGAAAATCGGGGTTGTCATGGGCTATAGCTGTAACATCCTATTGGCATATTAAAACACGTTGGTTTATCGAATATTTTTTCATAGTAAATTTGCCACGTGTCTACTTCACGACTGCCAAATATAAACTGTCAAGACTAATGTTTGCACAAATTGGCGGCAAAGCAAAGTAGTATACCTTCCCGGCGGACACCGCTTGTATTACGAATTATATACTCTTACTTACTTAAGGTAGCGCTACAGTCCGGTCAGGACCTGGGCCTCAACCAATACGCCTCTCCAGTTAGCGCGATCTTTGGCTAACTGCTTCCAGTTGCGCACTCCAAGTTGGTTGACGTCCCCTTCCAATTGCGCGTGCCACCTAAGGCGAGGTCTTCCTCTACTGCGTTGTCCCTCCGGGTTGGAATCGAAGACTCTCCGGGCCTCCAAATACGTCGAATTATATACTCTATCTCGTCTTTATACCCGGTCCATTGAAGAAGCGGTCTGATGGTATTGAAAGCTAGGCATGGTAGGTGACCAATGGATTATGTCTCGTTAACTTACCTAAAAGATCTGAGGTATTCGTTGTGATGTATGCGCCTCGCCGCTTTGCCTTTGGGGCATATCGCGCAGAGGTGCAAATACATTTCAGAAAATCGCGAGGCTGGATGATGATGACCTCCACAATCTTGGGACTACACTAGATACGTATCCACACAGATGGAGGTTTTCGGATGATTATTCAGACCCTTGATAAAGGTGGAAGCTGTATCTACAGAATAAGTCTTAGGCGTGATAAGGTTAGGGTATACGTATTTAGGGGGAGCAGCAAGTTTTTATCTACAAAAAATAAAAACTTCTTTCTTACGAATAGAAGTCTTACGAAGGTCAAACTTGTCCAAAGAGTCGAGAGGATAGTTATTTCTAGATTCTCGTGCAATCACTTTCAACTGAGGCAATCTTTCGCCAGTTTATAGAAGCTCTTCAAAGTCCATCAGTCGATGCACAATGACTTAAAGTTGAAACTACACGCTATAGGGCTAAGGATAATAATGAAACAGGGCTAATGAAGCAATTTATGATCGAGAATGCTCAAAGTTGCAGACAGCCTCGCAAAATTGCCAATTTTTGAACGATCCGCTCCGTCTTCTAAAAAGGAATTTTGCATTTTCTATAGACGTAGGAAATATGAATAGTTCCTTATTTTGCAACCGCCTATAGTTTTTTGTTCGGCTCTATTAAGAATTACAGTCAACATTTCTAAATTGAAATATCAATCACTGGTGACAGCTTTTACTTTTTTTTTAAACAGTTAACTTTGCTTTGCTTATTTATAAAAATATCTAGGCTGTAGAATGAATTACACGAGCCGAAATTTTAAAATAATTTATAAACTTAGAAACCCTGATTTTTTGTTTTCTTTTTACTCTAAATATTCTTACATCGATATTTGAAGATTAAAAATTAAGTTTTAAAGAAAGTTAGGGTTTGTTTTAACTTATTTTAAATTAAATTTTAGAACTTAAGGGTTGAAACTTAATTTTATAGACTTCTTTTTTCAGTTCCAAATATTTAAAATGGAAGAAATAGTTAGGTATCTGGTTCGAGACCCCTGAAAAACTTTATTTTTATAGCCAAGCCCCATCCTGACTGAACGTCCTGGCAGAAACTATTATCTGAACCGTCTGACAAAATCTAAATGAATAGATAAAATATATGTAGGTATAACTATTCATATTATTACTACTACAGTTTTTATTTAAATAATCTTAATCTTAAACTTAAGCTTAATAATAATTATTAGTTATTATTTATGATTCAATAATTTGTATTCTATATATCGTGGTCCGTGCCGTCCGTCCGTATATAAGATTATAGCAAAAAAATGTTTTAGTAACTCTCTTTATTTTACTTTCCAAAAGGGCCCCAAATTCTTGCGTGCCCAAGGGCCCCGCCATGACTTAAGACGAGCCTGACTACAGTATAGTTCAAAGTAGTTAAACAAATGTTGTCTATTGATCAAAGTGGGTCGAGGCTTGCTAGCTATTGTCATATAATAATAGGCACTTTAACCTATCCTTACCTAACTTATTTAAAAAAAAAGCGCTCTGGAACATTCGCTTTAGTTAGTCTTTGGATTGGGCTTGCATTTCTGAAGTAGAAGTGCTGAAAGATCTACGCGGGGGTATGAAGGATGTAATATACAAACAGCCAGTTAATCGAAAATGCACTTACACACTTGCACTTTTGTTTAAGCATTTTAAGCCTACTCTTATCTCAAAAACTACCAAGCCACTTGAGTGGAAAAAGTATTCTCTATCTCATCTGGGAGTTTGATCCACAAAATTCAACTGACCTTACGCGAAACGTCCGCCACTGTGCATCTGTACCTTCCCTCGCACATTCAACAGCAAAAAAGAAAAAAAAAAGGTGGACACCAACCACTCTGCACCGGAACCACCTTCGGCTTTTGCAGGTTTAACTCCAGGGCCCATCAAGATGGTTATTTATGTGAAATAACCGAGACCTTTATAAATTTCCCGTTTAATAAAGATGAGTACAGCAGCTCCAACAGCCCAATGGGTGATTTGCCTCGAACACAGGACACCGAAAGGTCTTCCCAAATGTACACCATGATGCTGTACAAGTGGTGTCTTATAAGTTTGCTGTTTCCGTTCCTGCCATTGGATTATGGAACAATTTCATGAATTCTTAAATGATCCAATACGGCGCCGTCAGCAGTGGCAATGGCTACCTGACACCGCACTCTGCCGGTGGTGCGCGCATCGAAGCAACAAATTTTCTGTCCCAAATGATTTGGTCGGGGGGGCCACTTTCGTCTCTGACTCTAAACCTCAAATGGTAGCTAGGTATAATGAAACAATTTGTTTACTCCAATATGATCGCATTTTGTTCGCATATTTAAAAGTGCGTTCAAGAGGAATTTGCCAAGCAGGACTTTTCTAATTACACCTACTATATAGCCAAGGAAGGTGACCACCCATGCAGTATGGGCGTTTGGTGATGGTGGTGCGGTGCGGTGCGCAGGAAAGCATATAGCGAAACCACTCTAATTCGATCCGGCTGGTTTGGGCCTTTATTTATGTATAATTGAAACACTTTGACCGAGGGGCGAGGGGGCACATAACTTTGCAATTAAACGCCACACGGTATCTATGGAGGTGTGGGCTCGCCACAGAGGAGGGCCTGTTGATATTATAAATACCAGCGCAGAAAAGTGTATGTTCTGGAGCTGGAGCAAGAGCAATTGCTATATGTACGTTTTAATAAAATGAGAAAATGAAAACATTGTGTGATGTGTCTATATCTTTGTGAAATGTGTCCGTGGCCGTAAATGTCAATCGAATGTAATTGGATGTATGAATTATGAGGCAGGAATGCTGCTGGGGCAAAGTGCTACTACGGACTCCTGTTGATTGTGGGTGGAATGTAGGTTAATGCGCCATAAAATTGAGTACGCTTCGTGTTGTATTACACTTGGAGATATAAGCGTTTTGGATATGTAGCTACGGTGTGGCTTTTCAGGCGAGAAACTATTTTTTTTTTTTTTTATTGAAAGAAGGGTGTGGTGGTGTCGAACTTGTTTGTTTAGTGTGTTTATTTAGGAGAGAATTCGATTCGATTGGATGCAGTTCGAGCGTGATGTAGGGGTAAACTGCATGTACTTAGTGGCTTGGCTTGACCACTCAGTTTGGCATAATTCCAAATAAAAAAATATAAAAAAATATTTGGTCCGTAGGGACCCTAGGCCAAGCTTCTCACAACTATTCGTTTTGTGTGAGTTTTACATTTTTGGAACGAATGGAAGGGATCTACAATTTTATGCCGACTCCAAACGGCTAATTGAGAAGCTCTTTCAAGACAGTTATACTCTCGGATGTTTGTCAGACGTTCGCGAGGGGTGGCGCAGTGCAAAAAACCCTAAGTTGGAATTTGGGTTTTTGCGGGAATCGAACCTCGCTTAGTAGTCCAACGCACTAACCACTAAGTCACTGCGCCGACGGCATAATTCCAAGCTCATTTCTTTAGATGAGATGACACCATTGGAAACCTTTGTGATATCAACACAAACCATTGCCCGGCGGCTGCTTAACTTGTAGAGCCTATGGATATATGCAGAATAATCTGCTAATCAACTTAAGTACTCACTCAAGTGGTCCTACAGATATCACACCCTTGTGCGAGTCGAGGCCATTCTCTACCTCAGCTTGTCTCTTAATATTTGCGGAGGCCAGTCACAGTTCGCTCAGATCTGTTCATAAGAAAAAATTCGACTTGGGAACCCTTTGTACCTACAGCTGGAGTAGTAACTAGGCAGGGTTTATACAGAGTTGAGACGGTAGTCTTCAGAGTCGGGGTGTCAAGAGATAGCTTAGTCATGTTAAAAAGATATCGATGGTTATACTCCAGAAGCCTTAGCCCACTTTATCGACCATAGACCAAATTTGCACACTTTGGCAAGCTCAGGAAAAGACCAACGAATTCCAAGTCGAAACCCGCCTCAGTTTGGTCGATTTTAAGCCACTTGATATCTATACCCCTTTGTCATGAAAAGCAAGAGCTCTATATATTCCGGTTGCCGATATTTGGATCTCGGCATAACTTGAGGCATCTTTAAAGCACACGCATTATCAATAAGTGGAGTTTGGAAGTGGAGTTTACTCAAATCTAAGACGTAGGGGACAGGGCAAGTGTCATCACGTGTAGGGCACTATCTGCAACACACCTGTATCCCGATGCTTGGGAAACAAACGATAATGATATAAATGATGGTCGGGCCTTAACAGAAGGATTTACTATCTAGAAAGAGCCGAAATTGGTTTCTCTGGAGGTAAACGTGGATAAGACTAAAAAAATTCAATAAACAATTAAGTACACATCATGTCCTCAGTTTCGAACAAGAAGATTAGAAGAGAGCTAATAGAAGTAGCAGCAACTTCATTGTTGTTACAAAGGCGAACTAATCAGTTACTCTACAAATGGCACTCCAGTGAAGATCCGTCAAAAACGATCCTCCTTCGTACTGGTAGTCCAAACGCTTTGACGACTTTTGCTGAGTATGCCAGCAATGTATGGGTAAACCGTCATACAGACACGTATCTCTTACTTACTTACTTACTTAAGGTGGCGCTACAGCCCGGGGTGGACCTGGGCCTCAACCAATACGCCTCTCCAGTTAGTGCGATCTTTGGCTAACTGCCTTCAGTTGCGCACTCCAAGTTGGTTGAGGTCCCCTTCCACTTGAGCGCGCCACCTAAGGCGAGGTCTTCCTCTACTGCGTTGTCCCTCCGGGTTGGAATCGAAGACTCTCCGGGCCGGAGCGTTGGTGTCCATTCGCTCTACATGTCCTAACCATCTTAGACGACTAATGCGTACTTTTCTGACCAGGTCGATGTCGCTGTACAGCTCGTAGAGTTCGCTGTTAAATCTTCTCCTCCAAATCCCGTCAACGCGAACGGGACCAAAAATCACTCGAAGAATTTTGCGTTCGAAGCGACCAAGAAGATCCTCATCCGTTTTTGCTAGGGTCCATGCTTCTGCGCCATAGAGCAGGACAGGGATGATGAAAGTCTTATATAGAATCTCCTTAGCGCTTCTTGACAAGGCCTTACTAATCAATTGCCGTCTTAGGCCAAAGAAACAGCGGTTGGCAAGTGTGATTCTTCGCTTGATTTCTGATAGGATGTCATTATCAGAGTTTATACCGGAGCCGAGGTAGACAAGGTCCCTGACTACCTCAAAGTTATAGCTGTCTATCGTGACGTTCTGTCCGATTCGTCGATGTTGTGTGTCCCTTCTTGTTGACAGCATATATTTTGTCTTACCCTCATTCACCACTAAGCCCATTTTCGCCGCTTCTGTACTAATACTAGCAAACGCTCCAGTAACAGCTCGCTGTGTTCTGCCAACAATGTCAATGTCGTCAGCGTATGCAAGTAGTTGCACAGACTTATGGAAAATTGTGCCTCTGGTGTTGGCTTGTGAGTTTCGCACAATTTTCTCAAGAATGATGTTGAAGAAGTCACATGACAGCGCGTCACCTTGTCTAAATCCTTTTTTGACATCAAAGGTCTCGGTGAGATTGTTTCCGACCTTTACGGAGCAGTGAGCGTTCTCCATCGTCATTCTGCACAATCTGACAAGTTTGGCAGGGATGCCAAAACTAGACATGGCTCTGTATAGCTCGTCTCTATAAATGCTGTCATATGCGGCCTTAAAATCGATAAAAAGATGGTGAGTATCGATCTGGTATTCTTGGGTTTTTTCCAGGATCTGCCGTAGTGTGACACATATCTCTATATATTTATAATTCGTATGTACAGCAAACTTTTCCCCTCTTCAACAATACATAATAACGTCAGTTGGAATTTGGAACTAAACAGATGTGTTTGATTCTTGGGCATCTAAGTCCACTATACTCGAAATGCGAAGTGCGATATCTACTGCACGCGTATCCTTTCAGTACTGTTAGACGGTGCAAATTCCTTAGCAAGATATTTGGTTATATGGAGGGCAAATGCAGAAGTTGCGATTGGTGACTCAGTCACAAAGTGTCGGCAGCTTGTTTAGTAAGTAAAGGTATAAGTCAGAATTCATTCAAAACGCGCCCTTTTCTGTCATCCCTGATTCGGATAAATCGATCTTATTTATTAAAATAACTCAATAAATCGTGGCTTATATAGAAAGCTGACTCCTTTGGCATGTAAAGCGTCGCCCCAATTACACAAACGTCACCAAAAGTAAATTTAACCAAATTGGAGGTGATACGATTGCCCACATTCGACATACTTGTACACGCCATGTACGCATACTTAAGCTGACAAATATGATAACAAACGACTACGGCTGTCGGAAAATATTGCATCCACTAAAATGCGAAATTTATTCATTCCGCAGAGCGCGCCGGTCATCGACCAAAGTGGAACCTGCGGCCAGCATCGGGTTCAATGAAACGCCTGCCTGTCAGAGTAGTCCTCTTCCGCTGCGTTCGGCAGCTGAGTCTCAAAGGTGCCATCTTGCTGGGTATTATTTGGTAAATTCTTAGAAAGAAACTGCTCGACCAACCGACAACGGCATGCACCGCTGGGGTTTAACCCGAAGTGAAAGTTCGCCACCATTTCGAGGTACCTAGGGTGCTGCTGCTGTGCGTTTGCTCTGTTAACCCTTCTAATGAAAAAGGAAAGTCCTTCAATTTGTTCGTCGACTAAATTTGCCAAATGGGACGAAAGAAGAAAAATATGATAAGACGCAGTTGAAATTTCATTCGCATCAGGTGAGCTTGAGTCGGGAAACAATGGGCCGGGGCAAAACAAAAAATAAAAGGGTTTCCACGAGCGTAAAAAACAAAACAAAAGAAGCAGGGAAATCTCTCTTCATGGTGTTTTTTTTTTTCCTTTTACCAAAGATGTCCTTTTCTTTACAACAGAGGTATTCCATTTAAGGTATACTCGCACTTAGCTGAGGCATTTCAACGTCTAAAACAACTGAGGTCCACCGGAAAAGAAATATTATAGTCACATGAAACCAAGAAAGGATGTAACACAAATTGAATAAAACGAAAAATCGCAAAAGGGATAATAAAATGCTGTGTTCCCATCCACAAAATGTTTTCTCCGGCAAAAGGGTTGCAGTCGTAAAAGATGCCTTCTGCGTTACAAGGCAAATTGAGAGGCGTGGATATAGGTATACACGCTCTTGGGTATGTCAAAACGAAGCAAAAAGGATCGGCAAAAAAACATTGTATCGTCAATAAACTATAAAAAAAAAAAAAATGAGAAAAACACTACCAAAATATATGTACATGGACAACGTAGAAAGTGAAAGATACGAACCGCATTGTCATCAAAGTACACGCGGAGTGTTTTTACAACTCCCAATAAATATCGTTCACTTGAAGGGTACAAATAGTATAGCGTATAGTACCTATAAGGATGAGAGCGTACACATTTATCGTTGATCCAAAGGGTGACACTGACAGTTAAATGGTTGTCCTTAGAATAATTTACAATGGCGAATTTGGCTGTGTATTTGTATCGCTAAGCTCCTTACCTTCTTTCTGTAAATAAAGTTAATCCAGCGGAGAGTTATCCTTTAAAGCGCGTATTGGGAAAAGTGCATGTATTAAAAAAAAAAAAAAAAAAAAAAAAAAAAAAAAAAACAGTTCAATGGATCTGTTACAATGGTCGATTATCATATTTAGCGGGCCTTTGTTCGCATTCATTGATAGCGCGTATGTTTTGTGTTGATTCGGGTTTTATTGTACAACACGAGGCTGTCTTAAGTACCTATACGACGGCAAAGTAGTGGAGAATAAAATTGAGGTGTGGCGTTTTTGTTTGTATCAAGATGGGGCATTAAAATGCCACGATAATGACGTTTATGGGCTAGATTGTTGGCTTTGAATAATGGGACCACCTATGTTTTGAACAAGAGTTACACTTGTGGAAGGAAAGGTGCTGTTACTCAGATAGGGGACTACATCAGGGGTAGCTCATTGAGTACACCTAGTGAGAATATTATTTATGGGTTTGGCAATGGAGGGGTTTGACGGGGGAATTTTCACATCTATTTTGCTATATACCTACGCAGTTAGCTGTTTGTTAAGGGGTATGAAATCAATTACAGAAGACATTCCAATTGAGCTTCTATTTCTTTACACTGCTTTCACCGACTGACCTATTTCCAACAAGGCGATTATCAGTCAAATAGGGCGAACCATGTCCTCATTTATAACGAAGGTTGAAGAGCCGGCTAAATTATACGATTTGATCAGCTTTAGGGGGGAGCAATGCAGCAAGTAGGTTCAAATGAACCCAAGCTGATGTCAAATATTAAAGGTGTAAGCTTCCTTCTTTCATGCCTCTAAAGCCTACAAACACAAACTCTTAGGAACTCTTTTTGAAATATGGGAACTCAACAATTCGATGTCGTTGGCATTTTTTTGTTGAAAACGCATGCTATTAAGTAACCATTTCCGTCCGGAACTCAATAGTCAAATGCCTTAGAAGAAAATTAGTACAAAAGGCTTAAACAAGGCCTAAGTCTTTGCACCCTTTACTGCGCACAAAAGTTCTTTGATCACTGAAAAAAAGAGCCAAATGAGGTATTAGCAGCAGTTGACTTTGTGCGGGCAGGCAGAAAATATGTGAACCCTCCAGAAGATGATCTCTAAAAACCCTGTGCCTAAAAGGCAAAACATCTTAAGTCGACATAAGTTGTTTTAGCTATTTAACGTTATTTATATTCTGGTTTCCTTATTCTATTTTTTAAGCCAAACCAGGTAAACAAATTTCAAATAATGATGAGGCTATAGCTGTTGTAATACAGCTTAAGTCATCAACTGTAGTGCACCGCCCAGAGTTTAAGATTGCTCTCCTGGAAAGTGTACAAAATTGGCATAAGATGTTCTACCTTTTAGACAGACCTTTCTATAACCATTTATATAACTACTAAGACCAGACGGGCAATGGATTATTTCAGATGAGAAGACCGTATACGTACTATTTTAGATTTTTGCTTTCCTTTTTGCTCCTCAACTGCAACTCACAAGCACGGCTCACGAAGATCGATTTGTAGCAACATGTGAGAATATTTCAAGCCTAGATTTATGCTGAGCTATACATGGCTTCAAGTCTTACAAGTTCCCATGATCCAGGCAGATTACCAGCCGCTGAAACTTACCTGTCTCTGGATATGATAGCTCACAATCTTCTCTCATAAAATAACGCATTTTAGGCTCGATACTACTTTTACTAATTTATAAGGGAAGCAGCTTGAATATATGGCTACGTGTAAAACAAATGTTTTAAAGGAAGACCGCATTGCATGACGTAAGTACGCCAAGGAAATTTGTCCAATTAGTCCAAAAAGGTCGAATTTTCTATTTTAGGCTAAAAGATCGGACATCCGTAATGGTTTCATGACTGAACACTGCTTGGCTAAAATGACTGAAGGTTTTGTGGCAGCTGCAGGTATACCATCAGGATTGGATGAGAATATTTTCCGTTAAATATCTACAGATGTAAACCAATTCGGCAAATGGGCTTTGACAAGCTAAGAGAGCTATAGTCATAATGAATTTCTGTACATGAAAATGGGTAACATCAAAGACGTAGTTCAATTTTTAAGGGTCACTATCGAACTTCGATGTCACTCATGTTACATGTATCTACACAGGTATACAAGAAAGGTGTCATTACAAAATCTGAATAGGAACATTTCAGGTTAGTTGGGAGAACCACGAACCATTAATAAAATAAATGCATGGCTCTTTGCGCTATAAGAACGCCTAATACGTTTATCCACCAGTGCAGGTCCCAAATATTTAAAAAGAGCTTTCAACATTTTGTCAATTCAATTCTATTCATATAGTAGGGCACAATTATCTATTTTCAAAATTCTGCTCTACAAATCCTCTCATTTATTTAAGCATAAATTGATGAATGTTTCAATCGCTAAATCCAATAAAGGAAAAGCTAATTTGTGCTTGGATATATGCGGATGAGGAAAAATTGAAAAAGAAAAGGAGATTTTTTATAAAACAAACAAATACGAATAATTCTAAAAAAAAGAGCAGATCTTAGCCATATTGATTTTCTTAAACGAATAGCAAAAATATAGCCTTCTCCAGCTTTTTTCTTAATTTTTTTGGTAATTTAAAATGTGAAATAATTTGCTTCTCCTGCATTTTTTTTCTTGTAATTTATTTACCTGTAATATATTATTAAAACCTGAAATGCATAATATATTATAATACAAAATTTTTTTTTTGCTCATGACCATACTGTTTTTTTTTTTTTTTTTTAAGGCACGGTTTTAGTGCATCAAATTTGAAAAGCAGAATTAAAAAAAAAAAAAAAAAACCGAATTTCGTAAGGCAGAATTTTTGTGTGAGAAGACAGAATTTTGCAAAGCAGAATTTCGACCGGATCCCTGAAAAATGGTCTCTACATCCGACTCATACATGCACATAATAATTTTCGACTTCCAACCAGACCAGAGTATACAAAAGTATTGCACAAGCGTCATTGCATACGTCATAAATATCGTGAGCCATTCGTTCACCCGGCACACCATTTTTTTTTTTTTTCAGAATTCGACTGAGAATTCCCCCCACTCCGAGTTATTTTAATAAGTCTACCTACAACAACCCAAAAAAATATTCGTCCATGGCATATAATTCAGTCAATTAATGTTGAAAATAATTCAGTCTGTCACTTTCTAATATTTTTATTTATTTTGACTTAAGCCATCAGATTAGCATTTAAAAATAAAAACAACAACCATCGCTAACCACCACGGTTGACATTTAAATTTCGTATTTATTGCAATACCTAGTGTTTTTCAACAGAATGACAACTTTTAGTGGGACAACAAGAAATTCATCTTCTCTTCTAAAATTAAAAAAACATTTACGTAGGTATAAGACTATGTCATTGGACATTTTTATGTATTTGGTCTATTTTTTAAAAATACAACACTATTACACATCTGTACCTAGGTATCGAATATATAATACTCGTGTGAGCTTATCTCAGTTGTAAATAAATTTGTCAGTTACTAAAAATAAGTTTAAAAAGAAATTCAATTCAGGTAATTTTAAAAATAAATAAATAGTTGGTGCAACAGGTCCGCAGGGACCCTAGGCCTAGCTTCTCGCAGCTAGTAGTTTTGTGTGAGCTTTCCCTTTTTGGAACGATTGGAATGGAAGGATCTACAATTTTATGCCGACTCAAAAAGGGCTAATTGAGAAGCTCCTTCAAGACAGTTATACTCTCGGATATTTGTCAGACGTTCGCGAGAGGTGGCGCAGTGGAAACAACCCTAAGTTGGAATTTGGGTTTTTGCGGGATTCGAACCTCGACCCCTCGCTTAGTAGTCCAACACACTAACCACTAAGCCTCTGCGCCTACATTCAGGTAATTTTACTTATATATAAATACATATTATGTTTGAGAATTTTTCTTAACTAGAGTTCGATCCCTGGTAAAAATGCTACACATTATAGTGAGTTGGCTTATACACATTAAATTTAAAAACAGCACCATTACCTCTCTCTCTGCACAACTTTCCAAAAAAAAAAAAATCAATGGAATATGTTGTGTTTAAGATGGTGAAAGTAGTTCTTAGATTTTTACCCTCGCCTATTTACATAATATAAGATTAAAAATAAAATAGAATTATTTTTAGAAAACTAAAAAAATGTATGCTCGTCCGTTGTAGCTTAGATATGCTTCATCGTCATTAGTTTCGATGCCCCATACGTAGGTATTGCAGGTGTAGACTACTGAAGTGGAAACGTCATGTTTCTTAAAATTTACCGATTAATAAAATATCAGATTGGAGAAAGGTCGGAGAAGCGAAATTGGTGTCAGATCTGACTTTTCAGTCTTTCATAATATGATGTTTACTCCAACTTACATTTATGTTCAACCCTTAGTCAAGATCATGTAGATCAGAGTCATGAGTGGAAAAAACTAGATCCTAGGTGGAAGCTGCGGAGATCGTGTGAGAAACTCCGGAATACTTGAGGTGATCAATGACGAGTGGCTACTTATTGAAACGAAGTGGACCATATTTGTTCAAGTTAACCGCATCTTCTCAAAGCGAATTTAAAGACGTGCCACCAAGGTTGGATGAAGTTCGTATTATAAAGTTTCCAATAAAGTTGGTGGCAAAAAATCGCCACCTTTAGATGGTCCACCTACCAGCCGTGACCATTGTAGTAGATGAAGGTGACTTTTGAATTTGTTTATGATGGTGATGGCTTCGTAACATATCTACTTACCTTATAAGGAGCTAGCTAAATATCCAGAATTAGGGCCTGCCTTGAGTCGAATATTTGGAACTAACCCCAAACTTGTGGCCCAATGTAAGTCATTTCGCTTTTGAATGCAACCGATATCTATGAACTGCCTGGGACCTGAATTGTCTTATCCGTGAACGAGTAATTCTTTCTAAATATTCATTTTCAATGTTACACAATACATACTAAGTGGGTCACTGTTATAGGATGCTCAAGAGGACGACCTCCCCCAACGGATTCCAAATTACCAAGTGAAATCCCCATGGGGAAGAGAATTCAGACTTGTCTTACCATCTCATCCTAGATCTATCTAGAGAACGCTTGACTAATGACATGGTTTCCATAGCTCACGAAGAAAGGTAAATGTTGATAAAAGGCCGTTGATCTCTACACGTCATGTGCAGGTTCTGTAAAAAGAATGAATGGCTCTGTTTTTTTTACAATGGTTTGTCTCCGGCATAGATAACACTGTCTTGGACACATGAATGGTCTCTTCTATGGATGTTTTGTTCGAAGCCGAAAACCTCGGCTTTTTCTTCGTCTTGGGTTATCTTATAGTCCAGAAGGATTTTCCGTTTTTGTTTTGTAGTTTCAATCGATTTTTGGAACGGGTAGGTACTTACTACCTACTACTTACTCTCTGCGATCTATTAGATACCAAACTCAAAACGTAGAACTCTTCAAATATTCGGTTCGAAGGGCCAAATTACCAAGTGAAACCTTCATGGGGGAAAGCTTACAGATTTGTCTTACGATCTCATCCTACGTCTATCTAGAGGACGCCTGACTAATGACATGGTTTCCATAGCTCAGGAAGAAAGGTAGAGATTGAATAAACGCTGTTAACCCTTACAAAGCTTGTTCAATTTATACAAAAAGACTGAATGGCTCTATTTTTTTACAATTGATTATTCCCGAGCATATAGATAATAATTGTCTTGGACGCATGAATGTTCTTCTATGGATGGTTTAACAGCTCTGTCTAGATGGACGCTGGGTTAGGTATCTTATTGTCCAGAATTTCGTTCTTTCTTCTTTTTTTTAGTTTCAATCAATTCTTGCAGCGGGTACTTGTATTCTTCTCATGCCCCCTCTGCGATCTATCAGCAAAATCAAACTGTAAAAATCTTCAATTACCTATTCGGTTCGAAGGACCAAAGTCAGTTAGCACTAAATTAAAGCAATTAAAGTTTGCACCACATTTTCAAGAAGCTAAATTGTACAAATAATGTTTTCTAGAGCAATCCAATCCAATCCATGCAGCATATATCACTGATTAGCTAAAAGTCGACAGTTACTGTACTTTTTACGGCCAGTTCAAAGCTGTATTTTCAACACGCATACTACTACTAATCAATTTGGGTAAGTAACTACAACTTAAATTGGAAGGCTTCTGTCTCTTCTGTGAAAGCTCTCTGCCCCCATTAGTTACAATAAAGTCCTGTTTCCTCCATTTATACCCTTGTACCTAGGCCCAGTTAAATATTAATGAAAGGATTAACAGCAACTGGAATTCAATTCCGAATTTCTACCATCTTAAGCCTACCTACCTAATCAAATGCCTTTCGTTACACAACTCGAAGCTGTACACTCCTTATATATTACGCTCCCATTTGAAGAGGGGTGGCCTAATTAAACGGCACCAATCCACCCAGGACTCGAATTCAATTCCGCAAATAACTAATTTATTTGCTTATTTATATGTGTATACCTTTACTCTGTGTACCTCCATCCGCTGCCTGCCTCGTGCCACAGTCAAGTAATTGCACCAATTCCTTTTGCGTTTCATAATTAAAATATTAAAATGCGCACATCCCTCGTGGATAATTAAGGTTGTCCTTTTCTCGAACTCCTTCATGTTGCTGTCGCCGCCGACCACGTAGATGCCACGGGTCGATTTAATGGCTCTATGTATACCTCCTACTGGAAACTATATACTTACTGTCGAAGAAACACCGTCAGTCTAAAATAAAACTTATGTTAACGTGTGCATTAAAAGTAAATACAGGTCTGTTAGCAATTAACGAGTATTGCGGTATTTTTATATCAACTTAATTCGATATTCATTTGAACATTGGCCATATCGTATATGACATTACGGCCAGCATGGCCCATATATTTGGAGTTTTAAAAGTATAATCGCCTCATTTCTCAAGCGTGATTCTGCCGTTAAGAACACAAAAAGAGAAGAGCTGACCGATTTGCATAAAAGTTTAAGAGACTGGGGGCAGGGGCAGGGGCAGCTGGCTGCCGCTAAAAATCGAATGGACAATAAAAAATTAGATTTATTGAAACACATAACACTGATTGATATGCGACGAAAGAGCTGGCAAGACTTGTTTGGCTTTGGCAAATGCGCTGAAACAAAAATGGCAGATGCAGGCGGAGTATATCGACTTTTAATATTACTCTCGTATATTATTCAGGTTTTATTGCATGCACTCTCATGACGCATTGTGACAATAATGTTGGAAGCTTAAGTGAAGCGGTTTTTGACTAATAATCAATTAGGCGCTTATCGTGGTGCATTTTATAATCAAAAATGTCTCCTGGAAGTGAAGCGCCTTAAGTTGATGGCGGAACGGTGAAGCCGTTTGATATATACGATAGCCATTGGCGATCAGAACTATTTAAAGAGTTTTTTTTTTTAAACGAGATGGTTAGATCAAGTCCGAAGGCTCTCCTACCCGCCATTGATGGTTGAGAGTCACTGGTGGTGGGTCGAGAGCTATAAAAAACGTGTTCTCAGTTGTTGCAGGGATGCATGCATATGACCTAGAGTTTGTTAGTTAATCAGCATGTGGATCAAGCACGCTTGGTATTTTTAAGTAGCTATTTTTAGTCGACACGGAGAATGTGATCCAACTTTGACGGTCATCGTACATAAGTCTGTCATGTACTAGAAGTTCCTGAAGAGCTAGTAAGAAACACTCTTTTTCCTGCTTCGGGTGACATTTTTGCATGACTTGAGCTATCATGAGGCACTCAAATATATTTTATAATCTTTAACTTATTTACATTCAATACAGCAGTCGATTTTGCACTAAAAATAAATCTGAAACGAAAAGAAAGAATTAGCTACAGATTTTCCACAACTTTTTAAAGTGGGTCATTGGGGACTTGTCTTAATTCACATATTCGACTAGACCCTGCAACAAGTTGTGCGATTATCTTGAATTCGAGAGGAAAGCTTTTTTATTTCATGTCAATTTACTCGTTCAATTTTAAATTTTGTCGCAACGAAACAAGTTAAACATTTATATCACTAAAACTTTAGTCTTAAAATGCTTTTTTCTACAATAGATTTTTTTGTTAAATTATATTTGACTTAAAAACGCACAAAATTCAAGAACAACTATAATAAGCTTTCATTTTGTTTTCATTTTAGCTTTAGTTAACTCCGGGCATTATGGCTATGGTGCAAATTTTTTTCAGTTACAAAAAAGAGGACTTTTTTTTTAAAGTAAAAATAGAGTCAAAAATGGTTGGAGCAAATTATTATTATCAAAGTTAGTAGGTTTGATAAAAGCAACTTTTGTCTTTTAAAATCAATACATCAAGACTATAATCTAACTCCAGCTTTGTCAGAATTGAGAGATTACTTAAACCGCATTTACACTATCACGCACGCGCATTTTTGCACGAGACGGGACAGAGAGATCCGTTTGTCCGCAGTCAATGCTAATAAAGGCGAAGGAATGAGATCACAAATCAGACGCCTAAGGTGTCATGGATGTTCTACCCATAATTATAGATACGTAAAGCGGAAGTTCCGGCGACCAACATTTCTGCAATCACATGAAAACATTTCTATTCCGATTTAAAATATGTGAAATGAGAGTGTTAATTAGTTTCAGTAAATTAAACCAACAATTCATCAATCATTTATACGAAATTAATAAATAAATGTACCTTCAGCTCTTCCGGAAGCCATTTTGTTTTATAGGAAAACGTAATTTCGTACGCCATCGCTATAAAAATATGAACATGCATAGCTTTCCCATAATTCCTACCACGCAAACAAGATGGCCGACCAAAAAACGTATCACGTTTTTTTGCGTGCTAGGTAATGCTGTACCTTGCAGTCAGACGGCTGTTTAGTATTGGGCATCCCTTTAATTTTCCGTGATAGGAATGTGTGGCCGTGTAAATGCCCCATTAATTGGATATTTTTTATCGTAGAGGGATGGTCTTTGGGGGAAAAAAGGGCTTTAGAAGTGAAAAGAGATTTCATTAAACTGAAATCAAGATGTCCTCTTTTACTTAAAATATCAGAAAGGATATTGTATAGCGAAAAAGAGGACAGCAACTAAATCAATTTCCAAACATGTTGTTCGCCCTTATTAACTTTGCGGACACAAGACTTTACAAAAAATTCCCCTACAACAAGTAGGTTTCTCAGCGTAATCTCAGCAATCTGACAAAGCACGTAGACTAAAGTTTATTCATAGTTTTGTTTTTTATGAGCTAATCGGATCGACGTAATGCCCAAAGTTACTCTAGGTCAAAAAATATTGATCGCAGAATTCAATACCGGAAAAATGATTGATACCTAACTATATCCATCGCCGGCCCTATATACTGACGGTTCAAAGATGGATATCGGTACAGGCGCGGGCATCTTCAGCGAAGCACTGGACCTGCGAGAATCATTCAGAATCAGCGATGATTGCAGTGTATTCCAAGCAGAGGTAGCCGCTATCACCCAAGCGGCGAAGAACCTAAAGAGACGACACGTCGTCGGCAAACAAATCACCATCTACTCTGACAGCCAAGCGGTCATAAAAGCCATGGAGTCAGTCGTGGTGAAGTCAAGAGCAGTAAGTCACTGCAAGATAAATCTGGACGAAATATCACAAGCCAACGAGGTGACCCTATGCTGGGTACCAGGGTATATGGATATTCCGGGTAATGAACAGGCGGATGAGCTTGCAAGAAACGGGTCGAAAATGCATGCATCTTTGGCCCTAAAATCAGTAAGAAATCCGCTAAGCACGCTTGCAAGGAAGATTGACATTGAATCCTGGAGTAGTACTAACCTACGATGGACCAATCTCATTACCTGCAGGCCTACTAAAGAACTATGGCCAGAGGTGAGCAAAAAGAGATCTAAACATATGATCGGACTAAGCCGAAAAGATATTCGCATACTCACGGGGGTCATTTCTGGACACTGTGCGATAGGCGTGCATGCGGAACGGCTGGGGATACTGCATAATGATTTTTGCAGAAGCTGTAGGGACGTAGAAGAAATAGAATTTGTTCGCCACCTACTTTGCGAATGCCCAGCCCTTAAAAACAGCAGACAGAGAATTCTCAGTAGTTACTTCTTCGATGACCTAGAGGATCTGAAGAATGTTGATCTCAAAGTACTCCTGAGATTCATACTAAAATCTGGGTGGTTCTAGGAGATAGACAGACTTCTTATCGGTAGTCACTAACTTGTAGGAAGAACTAGAGGATCAGGTTACAACGGAGCTTTAAGAACCCATGAGATTCACACTAAATCTATGTGGCTCCAATACAAAAGCGGTATATTTCTTTTTTCTCGACAGGCTGCCCTGGATGGTTCCCGTAACTGGACACAATGGACCCAACTGATGGTCTAAGTGAACCTGTGGCAACCGCCACAAGAGCATCCATTTACCTACCTATATCCATCGCCGAATAAAAAGTGCCATTATCGGACACTGCCTCATATGCTAACATTCCAATTTCATAACTTCGTTGACAAGATTAGGCGTACTTTATTATACCCTCATGATCTATATATAGATTTGTATGGTTTACAACAATAATTCGAAATATTGTTGCATTTGCAGTTTTTCTCGCTCCACTTCCATCCATATTTATATTGTCGATTATTCTGACCTTATCTTTCCATTTCCGTTGCCCTGACACATTTCGCCATCAAATGTTTATACAGCATGTATAACTTGTTACAAAATTGCTGTTCGGTCGAAAGAATGGGAACATCTCCACAAAAAAATGTGCCAACTTTGGCCAGATATCCCCTTAATTTGTTTTCGGATTCAAACTTTGTATAGAGTGTTATGATTGTGAATATAAAGATAATCGCTATATGCGAGTTAAAGTCGTTCGAAATATAAACGCACCTCATATCAGTGGAACGCTAAGTGATATTTTAGCCGATGCTTTGTGTTACGTATGCTAATATTTATTTATATACTGAACGCCGGGATTAGAGAACTGAATTGTTTACTGTCCCAAATCGGAAGATGAAGATCTGACAGAAATCCGACAACACAGCTGCAGCTGTCTTTAGAATGCTTCCGAATAACGCAATTTAAATGGGGGTATACCTATACAAAATTTCAATTTCAAATTATTAACATCTTTAGTTCTGAGTTGTACAATAAGACTTTGTCTTTTAATCGCATCTATGAAATATCAAAAAATATTAATAAATAAGACAAAAGTTACAGATGTGAAAATTGTAAGTCGCAAAAAACGAGCGCTCAAATTAATGTCCTGCTTATTTTTGATGTGGCCCTTCCAAATAAAGTTTATCTTATTATATTCTCTTATCAATGGGTATAATTTAGTTTTTGTTCGTAATCTCGCTTTGTAAATGTGGATTGATTTTTGTTTAAACCTTAAAATAGACTTGTATTGTACTATAAAGAAAATAAATATTTTATCTACCTTTCTATCTTGTGCTAACAAAAACTTGCAATGAAGGCTAGAATGCGATCGTGGGTCTAGTGTTTGCACAAGTGTCATTCTAGATGACCCACATTAATAGTTTCGCTAGTGAATATCCCGCCTTGCTCACTCAAGCTTGAAGCAGGGAAAAAGGCCACAAGATAGGCGAGGCGAACGCAAGATGGACCGCACTAGAAACCTGTCATACCACAAGAATGCTATGGCCAACCTTCAATGAAGCTACAACCGAGAGCCTTCTACGAAAGGGTAGAAAATCTCATTCCACCCTCGTAGGAATCCTAACGGGGCACAACACTCTGCGGTATCGAATGAAGGAGTAACGCAAATTCAAGGAGTGGGCTACAAAACCTATGCAGAGATGAACGATTTTTGGTTGATATTGTATACAAGATAAACAGAAGCCGCAGATTTGTTGGTTGGCTTTATGCTGTGGAGGATAAAGCGCGAAGCAAATGAGTGAAAGTATATGTCTGAATAAAAGTGCTTCTTTGCTGAATTTAAAGAAATAGCACTTCAGATTCTTCAAATCGGAATAGATATCTAGATATCTGTCATTTTTCAGAGCCACGATAAGTGCCTAAAGTTTTGGATGAAGAGTCCATCTAATAACCCATTTAGATGGAACCTTACTTACCTCTTCCGATTTATGTATAATACACTCCTTTGACTATACTAAACTTTCCTAAAAAAACACTTAATAAAATAAAAGATGCAGTTCGTGTTAATTTTCCATAACTCTTCAAGCGTACCCATTATAGTCAATAATTGACATCAAACAATTTGAGAATTTATGGCCTTGTCTGTAAAAAAAAACAACTCCGAAGGTGCGCGCAGATGTTACCCCTCGAAACCAAGAATAATGTACATATTTAGTAAGCTTAAGCAGGAAAAAGTCATCGTTCCACAAATAAACACTATAGAGCTCCGTAGGATAGTTTTTGATTGCTGAGTCTCTGATAAGGGTCCATTAACCTATAAGACTCTTAAATTGTTTTCTATCATCACTAATTGTGTCTAAATTTTCTCGTTCCAGGTTTTCATCAAAATGGATAATGTAAGTCCACAAAAGTCGTAAGTTTTACTTTTAAAAAGCAACCTAAATTTTATATAATTTTTCAATCGGCCTTAGTACCTTCTTAGCGCCAGAATGCACGTTTGTGTAGACTTTTATTTTAAAAATGTTAAAATATTGGACAAGATAGCGTAACATGCTTGTACTAATATCTATCGCAATTGTAGTTAAAAAATAGAGTTCTCAGGCAGCGCTGCGCACGAACGTTTTAACAACGGGGTTTTCTACTATTTTTATTTATGTCAAACCTTCGTATATTTAAAAAAAATATTTGCATTATTATTGAACTGCTAAATGGCTATTTTGGACTGTGGAGTGGACATTGGATGGTCTGGCAATATGAGATTTACAATTTTTGGTCCCAGAAAGGCTGTGATCCTATATAGGCAGTGTGCAATTCTGAATACGATTTTGTCCTTATTGGCGATAGTAATAATATACATGCACTTTTCGTTAAACGTTAATAATAATAATAATTATATTATTCAAATGCAAGCTCAACCGAACGATTTAAAGGTTGACAATGGAATGACAAAATTGTAACAATTGAAGCAAGTCTTGCTTGCAAGCAATGACTGTGGTGAATTCAATCTTTGGTGAAAATTTACGGTATAGGTAGACATCATCTCAAGTTTTACATAAAGAAAGTATATTTTACAAGGCGGGAAATTCAAAATTAAATGCACTTATCTAGGTAATTAATAAAACGATTCTATTTTTGGCGGCAACAGGCAGTTTCCGAAGCTTACTTCCTTCATGGGTTTTTAAGTGAGCTGTGTAGTTGTGTGAGGTAAGGGTGAATTTAGCAACTGACTGTCGGTAAATATACGGATGGCCATTTCTGCAATTTTCGTTTATTACTAAGAAATACCCCTCTGATAGAGACTCCTAGACTTTAGAGACATTTATTTGGGGTGCCGTCTAAGACCGATCAGATCACAGTTTAACTTTCGTAAACAGAGTCATCAGTTCCGAATGATCACCAATGTTTCGCTCAATATTGCTGAGCTATTCGCAATTAAATGATTCATGGAAGGTTGTAACTCCTACTGAAGCTTCCTTATTTGCCGTGCCCTGTCTACACACCTCCTCGAAGGTCCAGATACGCAACATTTTTTACTTTATTAATATATAAAAGGGCGCATTTTTCTTACTCCGCCATTCTAAGGCAGCGTTGGTTATGATTTATGATATGGCTGACCATCAGGGTGACCGCTGCAGAATTTCGAATAGTCTCAAGAAAACGGGACAATGGGAAAAAAAGTATCATTTTTGAAATTATACTGCAAATTAAGAATTTTTGGATGACATTTCCAACTAAAAAAAGGCAAAAATTAGCAAAATATTTTAGCAGGCTCTCGAAAAAAATGTCAAATTGCAACTTTAGTCGGACAACGGTGACGCTGCTGACCATCAATGTGTTCATATACTGTGTAATCTTCGGATTAACGCCCAAAACAAAATCGGGTAAAATTTCAACTTGCCAAAGAGGAATAATGCTCAATGCAAAATCGGGCGCAATTTCCACTTACTGGGTTGAAATAAAGACCAAGACATAATCGGGGATAATATTCTCTTATCTGTATCAGCGTTGCCGTTTGGCCCCTTTTTGAGCCTCGGAACCATTTGCCCCCACTTTTTGAAAAATGATCAAAAGGTCCCCTTTTTCAGTTTCAGTAAGATTTTACTGCTTATTCAATGAAAGAGAATGTAGACATACGAAAAGAAGTGTTAATTAATGAAATAATTGTTTTTTTTTGTTAAAAACGAATGACTTTGTTGCTCTGTTTTTTTTTTTGCTATGTTAGTAGAGAACCCTTTTTCAGCTCGGACCTTTTTGAGTCCCCTTTTTGAAAATTTTCAGCAGCAAAGCTGATCTGTATTGCTTAATATTCGAAGGGATATATCCTTAACTAAACACCACAATCGAAGTGAACGCCCTCCTGTTGCGGGCAGCCCTATACGGCTGTTATACTTATACTGGAGGTCAACCCCGATGAAGTTATTTTTCGACTTACAAGTTTTGCTTTGGCGCAGTGGAGCAGTGGTAACTACTATTTGTCTCAGGTTCGATTCGGTCTTCGGATTGTAGATCCTTTCATTCGTTTCAAAAATAAAAACTCACACAAATCGAATGGTTGTGAGGAGCTAGATCTAAGGTACATGTACGGAACTGTTACTTTTTTTGTTTCCTTTTCTTTTGTTTTGGCATCCCCTTGACCTTTTTTAAACCAGATGGTAGGATTACTTTAATTTAGTTGGTACAAAGCATTTGAAGAGAAGTTAAAGCCTGTAAAAAACACCCTGTTAATCAAGAAAGGCGCTTATACATGTTGGCATGACCTTAGAGATATGCTTCTAGTTCAAAATTCTCTTCTGTGTACGTCATGCATTTCTACCTTTAGTTAGCAGGGATATTTTTGCGAAATAATTGAAAGCCCTATTAAAGTGGACTTTAAGTTTATTTAGGTACCCTTTCAGTAGGCAACTAATTCTTTTAGCGTATCAACCAACATTCGCAATTTTCCATCTGTCTTGACTCCTTGTAAAGATTGTGGTTCTAGCGATATAAAATTTTCCTTGAGTTGGTTAATTGCATGGACATTGGACAACCTCCACGTACCCTCCCTTCTATTATTTTTCTGGTATTATTTCCCTAAGAGGTGTGAACACACAATCCATGTTTCATTGTCCCCTATACCGCTCATTTTAAATTCATTTATCACCATGTATCTCAAATCTCTTCGCACGGCAGTGATAAATATTCCAATTTGCCCATTTAAAACTGCCAACTCAACACCGCCGTGCCGACGATATTTTCCATTAATAGGTGTGCAATAAAACCGATTTCCACTGTAAAATGAAACATCGTCACAATAAAAAGTTAAATACGACCTTTTAGCACTCATTTGGGATAATCCGATTCGCGATTTATCCACAAAGTAAACAATATAACATTAATACAATAAAAATCATTTTTAACAACCCCCAGTTGTGTGAAATGCACAATTCATCCCGCGGCGACAAATTAAAGTTATAAGCTTCATTAAAAACTCAATTTTACACATCTTTTTAATGCCGCATTAAAAATGTTTATGTGCTCTTAAGTATCTAGTGAATGGGTGAACAAGATTCACAATCTAAGCGCGCTGTATGGACTGGAGATGTATTCTCTTGATTTCAAACAGATGCGGAAGTTCGACCAGGTATATTTTTTAAACAATGCGCGAGTACCCATGAGTCCATTTGGCTTTAGTATTCTGCGCAGATATGCGAGGCGGACTCCTGCGCACCAATGAGCTTTCGGTACTCTCATTTTAATTCTGAAAGAATAACACATTCATAAACAAGCAATAAATTGACACTTTCAAGTGTGAGTCGCCACAGTTCGTGATCGATAAATAATTTTTTTTTTTTAATAACAATTCAGTCCCGACTGGGGGTGTTATACTCCATGTTGGATTCGTGCCGTCCATGGCTAAGAAGATCAAGTCCGTTTGTTGTGGAATGTGTTAAATAAATTAGGGTCCTCTTGTCCATCGCTGAATACATAATATCAACAAATCAGAGGGCACTTGTCGTTGTCAATCTGATCAATGTGCGGCTTGGATTTTCGATAACATAAAGCCACATACTCGTAAATAATCATACAACTCTTTTGAGATGTCTAAAGTCCAAAACATGCCTGACTTGCTGGTATAGCGATGGACTCGCAGACGACACTTGACACCAATGAACAGTCACAGTCGTGCGTATCATTTTCGGTTTGGATGTTGACACATCCTTCAAATGCAGGCACGAACTGCACAAGAAATATGCATATAATATCACTTTGTTCTGGGTATAGAATATTTTGTGGATGGGCCTGTGTCAATGGGCGAGTCGTAAAAATGTCGCCTTTCAGAAGTGTCTGTGGATTTATGACGCCGCCATATTACACATGACCAGATATAGACGCATGTAGACTTTGTACACTTCAATTGACTTTTATGAATATTAAAATATTTTATTTGTTTTTGCTAAAGTCTATTGAGGAAGAAAAACTGTTTCACGCACTGTTTGATGGGTAATACATTGTTGCGTGCACAGCCATTTGGGCAGAACAACTATACCAGAAAAGGGAAAGTTCGGTTTTAGATACTGCTTGTCATTGCACATGAAAGGAGTAGAGCATACTTTTTAATGACCAATAAAATGTGGTATATTAGAAGTACCATACAACTTTGTTGGCAATTTTCCGGTCGATTCAAGATGCAGAAAGAACCTTTGGTCTTGTGGGATATATTTTGGAAGATTTGTGTTTTTTTTATGACCGGAAAATTCAATCGGTTTTTTAATGAAAAGGAAGTTTTCACCAATTATCAGTTAAGCAGGGTGACATACACCTATTTGATGAGTTCCTAGCGTAGTTTGCTTTTTTATATGACAGGTTTACCTTCCATACTTATCATGGTGGCTCCGAGTCTAATAAATGTTCATTCCCAGGATCAAGATGCGCTCTATCATCACTAGTATCGTCCCGAAACAGCGCCAATGATTGTAGCATATCCCTTTCCAGGAGCATTTCATCATTTTAGACTATCACGGCTGTAAAATGCTGTGGTATACGCATACGAAGCTCCATAACCGCCTTGAGATCCAATTAAGCACGCGCAATGTTGATGATGCGATAGCCATACGTCGGTGGGTCAGAAACTTTGCTTACCATCGTTAGAATGTGTTTTATGTGTTTTTTTATGCACAAAAAAGTTTAGGAAGTGTTCATTACAAAATATTCCTATCATCGAGCTCTAGAAAAACGTGGCTTCGGTACATTTTCCAAGTGGCTTATGCCCGATTTGAGAGGATACGCTGATTCAGGGAAATATACCCTATTCGTTGTAAGGACATTTTTAATTAAACATACGACAACAGCATTACGAACGAGATCATGTGTTTCCAAAGTCAGCTGTAGTCAGAAACGCCTCTGTGTATTTGTCCACTTCATTTATTCCAATTATAAAAGCAGATAAAGAAAAGGAGTTGTGAGAAATTAGACCAAGGTTTCTGTGGATTTTGTATAGATTTAGATTTAGATTTAGATTTAGATTTCGATTTAATTCTTAATTTGGAATTCCTCATGCTTAGTCTCCGATTTTATGCCGTTTATTTCAAACGCTATTTCTTCAAATTCGATAGAAAGTACCAAAATCTAGATCAATATTTTAAAATAATTAACATTTTCCTCGAAAGTGTGAAAATGTCTTTACAAAAATATAGGGGGTACATTCCTATCTAACGATTTCAACCACATTTTTGATATTTGAGCTTATGTATAGGTGAGTTTAACATAACTGCAGAGGTACTCATTTTTTCGCTAAAAAATCAAATCATGGTATGTTACAAAAATTTTAACATACCTATACCTACTTACATATTTCGAAAAACGTCCATATGATTGAAACAAAAACTCATTGTTAATGTAATATAGTTAATTATAACTTAATAGGATATTTTTTTAAATTTGTTTTTTTTTAGTTTACCTGAAAACGGCAATAACGATTTTGATGGGAATGCATACTTGGAGCAAAAATGATGTTTTTACAATTATTGCGTCCTTAATTTTTAATTCGAATCACCGAAAACGATGATTTTAAAAACTGCTTTTCTTCAGCAAACATTACCCATTTCGTCTTTTATTCAAAAATAGTATTAAATATGCATCTTAAAAAAATTCCAACCACTTCAAGCCTTTACACAATCAGAAAGGGATCATGACGTAATCTCGAAAAGTTTTTTTTTTTTTTAATCTGGAATACAAAAATGGATTTTGTTGGCATATATAGTGCGAACCCAGAGATTCAACTGGCAACGCATTTGGAATCTTTCACTACCGTATTTTTAAGCAGAGGTCTTTGCCATACTTAAAGGAGTGGAAACGCTTACGGCGCTCCACATCTCGAGGAGTAACTCAAGCCAAGGTTGACTTTAAGAGAACACCAAGAAACATGCAGAGTGGCTAAACTAATGGTAGAGACACCAACAAATAAATTGGCAAAAAGAGCGTTAAGCTCTGGAAGAGCGCAATTAAGAATGATGGTGGGACTTATTTCAGGACACATCAACCTCAACAAACACGCAAATAGAATCGGCATTTCAGAAACATCGATTTGCCCAAACTGCCAGGAGGAAGAGGAAGATATAGAATACTTCCTCTGCCACTGTCCAGCTACAGCGAGGCTACGTAATAAAATTCTGGGAGCACACCTGATACCAGACCTTACATGCCTTAGAAAAGTGGAACTAAACACAAGCCCTACACAGAGTGACTACCCATAATTTAACCAGCCCCTTACCCCCTGTATCCTTTCACACATCCTAACAAAACGTTTTTCCGACCGTTTACAGAATAAGAGGGGACCACAACAGGCCCACCAGCGGCCTCAGTGAAGAGTGAAAACTCACCCTCACCAACCAACCAACATAAAATAATGTTCTGTTTATCAAATAATTTATTCATCTTGGCAAAACAACTACAAAATATAAAAATTTAACAACACAAAAATAACAGATAATTTATCATAAGAAAATAATAATTTCAACATCGAATATACAATAAATACAACTAACTGAACAAAGTAAAACAAAAAAAATCATCAAAACAACACAAAAAAAAAAAAATGTTCCTCAGGTGATGTATATATAGGTATAATTGATTTTTAAGCATTACCACAACTATGGGTCAGGCATGCAAAAACTAATGACCTATATACATAGGTAAAAAAAAACCTAATAATTGTAATAATCTCGAATTAATATTAGGGGTATTCACAATCCGGTGTAACTAGTCTTGTATCATTACGAAAGTGCGAAAGTGCAGTTTTTTTTCACACTACAACAACAAAATGTAGTCGCAGTGGCTTAGTGTTAGTGTGTTGGACTACTAAGCGAGGGGTCTCAGGTTCGAATCCCGCAAGAACCCGAATTCCAACTTATGGCTTTTTTCCACTGCGCTACCTCTCGCGAACGTCTGACAAACAACCGACAGTATAAATGTGTTGTAAGAGCTTCTTAATTAGCCGTTAGGAGTCGGCATAAAACTGTAGATCCCTTCCATTAGTTCCAAAACTGAAAAACTCACAAAAAACGAATGGTTGTGAGAAGCTAGGCCTAGGGTCCCTCCGGACCTGTTGCGCCAACTATTTTACAACAACAAAATATACTGACAAAAATTTCGCTACACTTTTGCACTTTATCTATACCCTGACCTCATTGTAACCGAAAAATATAGCCTTATAGAGTAGCCTTATTAAGTTGACAGTTCGCTAAATTATTAATTCCTGTGTGCAGCTATCGTAAAAAAATAATGAGAATGGAAAAAAAAAATAAGTGCTGCCGAAGGGAAAATCATAATTTTCATTAGGTATGTAATATAATTTTGTCTCCATTATCTTCCAATAAACATTGAATCGTTTTTCTGTTTCGCTTTTTAAAAGTTTTTTTTTTTTTTTTCAGAACATAGGTATATCAATTGTCAAATTGGATCTGTCATTTGTTTCAGTTTTGCTATAGATGAGAAAAAGTGTGCTCACGATCTGATCAAAATATCTTAAATAAAAATTTCATAAATTTACTAGGTCTGTTACTACGAATTGTGAATACCCCTATTAATTTTTGAGACAATGGTAAAAAACTGCGAGAGCAAATTGCTACCATTGTCTCAAAAATAATTCGATATTTTTTTTGTCGAGATTTTTGTTATTCGAAATTTTGCTTTCCAAATTTTTTTTTAATTCGAGATTTTCATATTCGAGATTATTGCTTTCGAGATATCGTGGTAAACCCAATCAGAGACTCCCACTTAATATGCACCCCTACAAACGTCCATCGGTATGGTCTAATCTAAAGCAAATTCAAAAACAAATCCCTAAATTCTCTTACATAAAATATCTATATAAAGATATCAGTCCTATACGAGCTTATTTAACACTTTTCGTATATTTCGTGAGCCGTTTCTTTTATCTAGCATCGGTTTTCAGATTTTTACCTACCTACATAATAAAATAAGAAAACAACCAACCAAACTTTTGATGAACGAGAAAGTTTCGTTCGACGCAGTCGTGCACTTTATTTTTTCCATGTAACTAAATCGAAATGTAAAAGAACACTAACTGTAGTTATCCGATTTTTAGTGATGTTTCAAGTTTCAATTAAATCTATAATCCATATCCACCTCTATACAAGTTCGAGACAAAATGTACTTAAAAACCAAAAACCCCGCGTCCCAATGCGTGTTTTTAATTACCTACCACAAACATTTTAAATGTAAGCTCCAATGTACGTTGTCGAATGCCACTTCGTCTGGTTAATCCAATATTATAGCCCCTGTTAGGTTTACGTAACACCCCACTTTATGAGAGATTACCATAAAATTATCACATCCTTTGAGGTAAAGTCATAAATAACCGTGTATAAGGTGTTCAAATCTTAAGGAAGAACAAAATGAATTTAATTCCGCTTTAGACACATTGTCTTCGTATGGCAATAATAATTCCGTTTGGATAAGTCATTACTTGTAGGTCTATACCTGGGATTACCATTTGCCGTAATTTATTAGCAATTTTCATTAAACCAACGTGGATCAGGCGTCACAAAAAATCGATTTCGCTCCACAAAGCACCCTACATACGAGCCATGCACATAAAGCCACCCCATACATACCTATTCCCCGGGACATAAGCTCCAAAGGAGCATGTTCGTATGTGAGTATAGGTAATGCCCAATAGAGAAATTCAAATATCGGAAATCCTATAATTTCATCATTGCATTGAGCTGATGCTTTTGTGTCTCTATATGAGTGTACACTGTACACGTTTTGAAATTCCTTAAACGTTCCCATCTTGTATCAGTGCCATTCATTCTGTATGACAAGAGAGTAGGTATACCTACCTTCCATCGTGACGATGCTGTTTTTGTTTTTCTTCTCATCCCCGTTGTTGTCATGAATTTCACCCAAAATGGGAAATAATTTCAAAACCAAATAATATCATGGAACAACAACACAAGGCCGATATGGCAGTTGGCAGATGCATACGAAAAGCGAAAAGAAAAAAAAAAGAAGCAAGGAATGTAATATGGCTGTGGTGTAATATTCCCAAAGGGAAAAGAGATAGAAAGATACTTTCACAAAGCAGAACAAACATGGCCGAATTGGAATTGTGTGCTGGGTTGCCATGGTTACCAAACCTCCTTGAATCTGGTGCTGACATCACGCCCCTCCCAAAATAAAACCGTGTGTAAACCACCCCAGACCAAAATGGAAATCCAATTTCAAACAGCAACAGCGCAGATAACGGAGGAAATAGTTTTTCTGTTTGATTTGGTTTGCCAATTTGATGTGGTTGAGGTAGAGTAGAAACAAAGGTCGCATCACCGTTACGTTAGTAATCATAATCACCCATCATGGGTATCAGAGGGTATCGCTGTATCGGCGACATCTTCGTGACTCAATGGATATAGAGATACAATAAAAAGAACGAGATGGTAGGTAGGTACTCTCCGCTCGTTCTGAAAAGTATTCAATTTGTATTCTGGGCAATGTCAATGACGTAGAACACGATGAATAAGAGAAAGTCAAAACAGCGCAACGATTTGTTGCTACGACAATATGCGACATAGGCTAATGACCGATTTGGTATGGTTGCCGTGCCGCAGATACGAGTATCTACAGCATGAGGTTTTGCAGACACTTAATTTGTATTTTAACCTTTTTTGTGTTTGATTTTTTTTTTTTTTTTTTTTTGAATATGGCAGACGCAGGAAAATTAGACAAATGATAGAGAGCTATAAAAATAAGCGGTTCAGTTATAAATTTCTTTGTTAGAATGAGAGTGGAGTTGGAAGAACACAAACCCGTTGGGTATGTCTGGGGCGACAGATTTTATTGCTTACTGACAGTTTCGATCGATGGAATCGTAGATAGCGATTGGCAATGGAAATTATTTAATGTCGCTACGGAGGGCGGCAAGGAATGCAAATTTATTTAGGTAATGCTTTCTGTTTTCCACAGTGTAAGTATGCATGTATAGAGATGTACTTCTGCTGATTTCGATTCGTAGTTTGCACTGTCAGCACTTGCTGAGAAATTTCACTAGAATGAATAAACCACAGCGAATTAGTGGTTAGTGTTTTGGACTACTAAGCGAGGGGTATTCCCGCAAAGACCCAAATTCCAAAATAGGGTTTTTCTCCACTGCGCCACCTCTCGCGAACGTCTGGCAAACATCCGAGAGTATAACTGTCTTGAAAGAGCTTCTCAATTAGCCGTTTGGAGTCGGCATAAGACTGTAGATCCCTTCCATTCGTTCCAAAAAAAAAAAAAAACTTACACTAAACGAATGAGGAGCTAGACCTGGGAACCCTTCGGACCTGTTGCGCCAACTATTTATTTAATTTCTTTTTTTAATAAACCACTTTCGAAGGTGGATATGTTTTATATGAAAAGTCTTATCAGGTTCTTGATAACCGAATTGGATTCAATTAAGTCGGACCTTACCTTCAAAATGCCCATTATCTTTCCTTTAGTAGGTAGGGTTGGTGCACTAGTAACCGGGCAGTGCTAGTGTTGTTGGGATATCGCATCTTTTTTAAACGATGCCTACTCCTACAAATTGTTGTTGTACCTTTAATAGTGAGAAAATGATTGGAAGTCAAAGTTGACAAGCACTTTAAGTGTCCGGATACTAGTGTCTGTACCCCATGCTTTCTATAACATAAGGTTCCCTACCCAAAGTGAAAAAAACAGAACCTAATTACGTTCGATTAGATATCTGTCCGTATGTGTGTCTGAACCCACTAGACCCATTTTGTTTCTATGTCTATTTCAAAAGCTAATAGACGAAAATAAAATAAATAAATAGTTCGCGCAACAGGTCCGTAGCAACCATAGGTCTATCTACGTAGAAGATTGAAATTTGCACCCAACATTCGGTATAACCTCTAGTTCGGCAAATGGTAGCGTTACATCCACTGGTTTTAGGGTAGACATCTAATTAGGAAGTTGGTGAAAAAATTATTTTATTTTCATTCGCACATAAAACTACTTATTTCTTGATTTACAAAGAAAAGAAACCTTTTATTTCGCCGAAAAGTTAGTATTTTACAAAATATTTAAAAAACAAACTGTTTCTCTACTCTTACGCTTACATTCTTGTAGCTTGCCTCATTTGAAATATTGCAAAGTAACGGGTGATTTTTTAAGAGGTTTAGAACTTTAAAAAAAAAAAACACAAAGAATTCGAAAAAATGAATGAAATATTTATTTGAATCGATAGTTTGAACCTTGCAATTTAATGTTTAAAGATAATTTCATGCAAATGTTGACCGCGGCTGCGTCTCAGGTAGTCCATCCGCTGAGTCCAATTTTGGCATACCTACTCTTTCACACATATCGGCCGGTATCTCACGAATGAATGCATGGATGTTGGCTTCCAGTGCGTCAATCGAAGCGGGCTTGTCCCTATACACATTAGCCTTGACATACCCCCACAAAAAATAATCTAATGGTGTCAAATCGCACGATCTAGGCGGCCAATTGACCGGCCCGAAACGTGAAATTAACTGTTCACCAAACTCGCCTCGCAATTGCGCCATTGTTTCGCGTGCTGTGTGGCATGTGGCACCGTATTGTTGAAACCACATATCATGCAAGTCAAGAACTTCCATTTCGGGCAAAAAAAAGTTTGTTATCATCGCTCGGTAGCGTTCACCATTGACAGGAACGCTGCGATTCGCATCATCTTTGAAGAAATATGGCCCAATAATGCCGCCGGCCCATAAACCGCACCAAACAGTGGCTTTTTCGGGATGCATTGGTAGCTGTTGCAATGCTTCTGGCTGATCTTCACTCCAAATGCGGCAATTTTGCTTATTTACGTACCCATTCAACCAAAAATGAGCCTCATCGCTGAACACAATTTTTCGATAAAAAAGCGGATCCTCGGCCAGCTTTCCAAGAGCCCATTCACCAAAAATTCGGCGTTGTGGTAGGTCGGCTGGCTTTAGTTCTTGCACAAGCTGTATCTTAAAAGGCTTTACGCACAAATCCTTCCGCAAAATTTTCCACGTAGTGCTGTAACAAAGGCCTAACTGCTGGGAACGGCGCCGAATCGACATTTCGCGGTCTTCTGTCACACTAGCTGATACGGCCGCAATATTTTCTTCACTACGCACAGTACGTAAACGTGTTGGTGGTTTAATGTCCAACAAAGTAAATTTGGTGCGAAATTTGGTCACAATCTTCCGAATAGACTGCTCAGAAGGTCGAGAATGCCGATCATAAAATGGAAGCAGCGCGCGATGAACATTTCGAACCGAGCACGAATTTTGATAGTAAAATTCAATAATTTGCAAGCGTTGTTCATTTGTAAGACGATCCATGGTTAAATTGCAAACCAAACTGAAGCTGTTTGACAGTGAAACAAGGTACTAAACACACGTCAGCTGTCAAAACCAGTGTTGTCAAAACCAAACCAGCTAAAAAATCACCCGTTATGACTATGGATGGGTTTGTGTTTTGACTGGTAGCTACCTACGTTGAGAGAAAAAAATGAGAACAACAAATTCTCCCCATTTTCAACTCTAGCGAAATAAGAAATCTTTGGTGCGAGAGTGACACTCGCACTTATCCGTTCTTTTTAGTTTGAAAAACTCCAATTTAACTTTCTTTGTAGGTCCTTAGCTGCTCTTTTTAAAATTCCTTCCCATCCATTGTTTAATTTTTTTGGAGGATTTATTCCCACCAATAGTCTGGTGAAGAAGTGTGTTCCTGCAGATTCAATCAACTAATTCGGTTTTTAGGTACTAGAGTTGAATAGTAAAACCAATACAAACTTACATAGGTACTCTTGTCAATAATTTTGTTTCAGAATAAAGAGTCGAGTCTAGTTTGTTATACCTACATTATTTTATCCAAAATGCTCTTTGAGGTATAAAGATGGCCTCAGAATGGCCTAAGGATGGTTCCAGCAATTTGAGTTTAATTTTTGTTGTTACCTAAACAGTCAACAAACTGTTTCGATTAACTTGGCATCACCTCTGCTTGTAGTAGGTATGCTTAATCTGCATTATCATACCTATTGTAAATGTCCAACTTCAACCTTCGCTTTTAGGGCTCCGTAGCCAAATAGCAAAAAAACGGAACCCTTATAGATTCGTCATGTCTGTCTGTCCTATAAGAACTATACCTACCTACTGCTGAAACTTGGTAAGTAGGTGTATTCTGTGAACCGCATTAAGATTTTACACAAAAATAGAAAAAAAAAAAAAAAACAATAAATTTTGGGGGTTACGCATACTTGGAACTGAAACTCAAATTTTTCTTTTTCATCAAACCCATACGTGGGGTATCTATAGATAGGTCTTCAAAAATGATATTTAGGTTTCTAATGTCATTTTTTTCTAAACTGAAGAGTCTGCGCGAGAGACACTTCCAAAGTGGTAAAATGTGTAACCCCTGGTAACTTCTAAAATAAGAGAATGATAAAACTAAAAAAAAATATATGATGTACCTACATGTAAACTTCCACCAAAAATTGGCTTGAACGAGATCTAATAAGTAGCTTTTTTTATACGTCATAAATCGTAAACCGTAATTAACCTTTCATAAAATCAACTCAAATATAAAAATAATAAATACAAAAAAAAAAAAACATTTAATTTCAAAAACATAAACCTTGTACATAAACCCTGAACCTATATGGGCTCGCATATAGTTAGATCTAAATCCCATCATTTAGGTACATAATTATTATGTTTACTTATCAATTACTTAATTTAAAATACATTTTAAACTAATTTTTATTTAATTATTTCATTAACTTATAAACCTACTAGATAAAAACGATTAAGTCTAATTTAAAGCTAACATTTTTATCTTATTCTAGCTTACTGGCTCTTAGGAGCACTCTAAACTTAACAATGTCCTTAAAATTATTGCATTTTGGCCTTAAATCTATGTAAATTTAATTTGTTTTATTTTTTTATTTTCCAAGAAACTTCACAAAAAAAAAATCTTGGAATCTTTTTAACCACCGCAGCCATCTTCGTATACCCAGTTTACAAAATAGCTGAAGAAATTCTTAATGTTTTTTTTTTAATTATTATAGTTTTATAACTTTTAAAGAAAATTTAAATTTAATTTTCATTTGACCCTGGTAAAAAATAATCTTTCAATGATTCTTCATCTGTGATGATAGCATCACTCACTTGTCTGTTCACAAACAATCTGTTCAATAACTACTTCGTTTTTCGTTCATTTCGTTCAATGATAAAACTGCACAGATACAAGTTCATCGTGCTGTCAGAAAACTTTCCCACTCGAAATTTATGCAAGACGTTGAAATTAACTAACGAACTTCGTATAATAGAAACTAACACTAGAACTACATTTAAAATTTATTAAATACTAGCTGACCCGGCGAACTACGTTCCGCCCAAATCTATGTTATATAAAAATTGAGCCTTAAAATTGTGTTCGTTTGTCGCCGAATCACGCCTTAACGCATCTACCGATTTTAACCAAACTTTCTCATATCTTTGGTATTGGTCTGTATATGATTTTTGTGAAGTTTGGTTGTAATTGGTAAACGTATGTTTGTGTAATTTGTTTACAAAAAAGAAAAAACGGTGCAAAAAAAATATATTTGTACTGTAAAATATGTGTTTTTTTGTCTTATGGTTTTCTCAACATTTTGAAAAATTTCAGTTGTACGGTTCCTACGCTGGTAATTTGTTGTTTTTTTTCCTTTTTGATAGATATAGGACTATTTTGGACACAATAGGTGGCGCTGTGTTCAATCTCCTAAACCACTTAACCGATTTCAATGAAATTTTGGGGCTGTGTATGGTTGATTACAGTTTGAAAGATAGGACACTATTTTGGTATATGTAAAAGAGACTGTCGTCCGTATGTGCACTCATAACTCGGGAATAGATCGTGCTTCGTGGATTCGTATTGACCCAAGGAAGGACATATGATACTTTTTGCCGTGAAAATAAAAGTTTACGGGGATGGGATTGGGAATGGAACTTTGCATGGAGAACCGCATTTAAAAAAAAAGAAGACTGAATAGAAATACGGGTAGTGTCACTTCCAATACAACGAAAATTATTTAAAATCTTTATTTTTGAGTTATTTTGTTATGCCGGGCTTACCGCTATACAGTTTGAAATTGAAAGGCGGCTCAATTATAATTTTGTTGCGCAACCTCAATCCACCGAAATTTTCTAACTGATCGCTTTTGATTTGATTGTGAAGAATCTCAAAACAAATGTCATGGAATAAGCGAGGATTTTGATTGGAAAATTCAAAGGAAAACATTTTAATTCCGCGGATTCCGTTTATTCAGAAAGCTTTGCCATTAGTCCCGTTTGGTTGTTACACCCCGAAAAAATTATATATACAGAAGATTTGTGAAAACAATCGCATCTTTCACTTTTAATAATTTTTATAAAATATTAAAAACAAAGTTGATATTAAATATTGGGAAATGACTTTGGGTGTATTTCTATTTCGTCAAATCTATAAAACAAAGTAAGACCGCCCATAGCTCGAGAATGAATCTTCCGATTTTAGCTATCTTTTCTTTGTTGTGTTTTTCTACGCCTAAGGAAGGTTTATACGGCGAGAAAATTGGAAAATTTTAGAAATCATAAAATAGATTTTAATTTTGATCGTAGGATACAGTGAGATCTATTTGTCAAAAAGAAGAAATTAGTTTCAGGTTATTTTAGCTCCAAAAAAGGATGGGATGGCAGGTTTTCACAAATTATTTACTGACTCTCATTGAATTCCATATCGAGTTTGTAATACATACAGGATACAGATCTTGTGCGGTGCCGTAACATACGGCAACGTCTTAAAATTTGGCCTTATGGCACTTCCATAAAGCGACATTATTACATTTTGGACTAATGTCACTTTTCATTGCACAGGAAAATAACTTCACCTTGAGTGGGAAATAATTTCACTTGTTTTTATGTGAAGTTATTTCCCACCTATAATTTGAGAATTTTTCGATTCTAACAGGAAAAGCAAACCAAAATGGAAGTATTTATAAAAATTTTAGAATATTTTTGTTTACATTATGAATAAGAAAAAAATTAATTCGCGCAATATGTCGCTGCTTTTGGTCACTGTGAGGTTAGATGTACGCAATGTTTTTCTTAAATGCATGCCAAACATGAATAAGTATATAAACAACTTTCAATACACCCAACCTCCAGTCTCCAAACAGTGACCCTTCGCTGGCGGGTTGCAGAGGGCCATCATACTCCTCCTTACATATTCCACTCTTTACATAGCGCCGCCGCATGTTAAGATAAATTATTTCCCACGAAAAAATGAAGTTACTGCCCATTTTCAGTAGGAAATTGATACCTCTTATAAGGATGTGATACTAAAAACGTACCACAATTTGCTATAGTTGTGGGATTTTTTTATAAGCGAAAAAGTGACATCTAGATATAGAAAACCTTTGAAGATAGTTTTACTCATGATTAATATTTTAATACATCACTATGAAAATTTAGAGTAAGAAATCTGTGTCGAAAAATGTTCGTTTCCATAGTAACATCATTGAAAACAACCGTCGTCAACACCTCGCAGATATATTATAGACGAATTAAAATTGGGTACAAAATTCGTCGCCTGAGAATTGTTTTGTGCCATAAACCATTTTTTGGCGTTTGGGACTAATTTTCCATATAATTTTTTGAAGGTTTTTTGTGAGAATTGTTATATGTTCCACATGCATATCACTGCGACAAGAGATAGACAAAATATTGACGAAGTTGAGAATTGGTTTGTCCTACGTGGACTTGTGTTAAAGAAAAGCCATATCCATTTTGTTGTGTTCCACGTGCATAGACAAAAAAAAAAAAAAAAAAATCAGTTTCAAAATATAAGAGGTGGAACACAAGTAAAAAAAGTAGACTTTTACGTAAGTTAACGTTAACATGGAACCAGCAGATTGAACGTACTGTAAACAGAGCCACCAGATCTCTATGGATCTGTCGTCGTGTCTGCGGTAAAAACTGGGGTCTTAGGCCTCGGATTTTATACTGGCTCTATTCGCTCGTCGTAAGACCAGCGGTTACCTATGCCGCCGTGGTCTGGTGGACGAAGACTAACGAAGTCACCACAGTCAAAAAGTTAGAACGAGTCCAACGTATAGCTGGAAACTGTATGACGGGCTGCTTACGCTCCACACCGACTATGGCACTTAATGTCATCCTTGGTCTAACACCTCTTCAAACTCATGTTCAAATGGAAGCCAGACTGGGTGCTCACCGCCTGTTCCATTCGAACAACTTTGACCCCTATACCTATCAAGGAGGTCATCTGTCCTTAGTCGACACCATTGAGCCTTCAAGCTCATTCAGCATGCCTCTTGATGACATGCTACCGGAATATGTCTTCCATAAAAACTTCTCCATAATCATCCCCCCTAGGGAAGAGTGGGAGAAATACAAACCAAATCCATCTCAACTCGACATCATCTGGTACACAGACGGTTCTAAGATGGAATCAGGGACTGGCTCTGGAATCTACGGTGAGTCAAACTTGTCAGTCAGCCTTGGGAAAAACTTACCCATATTCCAGGCTGAAGTCCTTGCAATCAACCATTGCGCTAGAATAAGTCTTAGTTCTAACACACGTGGAAAAACCATATTTATATTCTCAGATAGCCAAGCAGTTCTTAAAGCTCTCGACTCATCTATCATCAAATCCAAACTTGTCTTAGAAACATTCTCAACCATCTATGAACTTCCTAAGAAAAACCGATTCATCCTCCACTGGATTCCAGCCCATAGAGGATTTGAGGGTAACGAATCGGCTGACTCACTGGCTAAAGTCGGAGCAACCACTCCACTCATCGGACCTGAACCCTTCTGTGGAGTCAGCAAAAGCCATTTCAGGAATTACATCAAGAACCAATCTCGTATAGAGTCCAACACAGCTGGGCAGAACATTTTTCCCCAAATTCTCCTCCAGAAAATCACTCTTCTTGATTAACCTGGATAAAAACAACCTGAGAATACTAACAGGAATAATCAGTGTCCACGGCCGCGTGAAAAAACATCTTCACCGCATTGGCGTCTCACCGGATCGCATCTGTAGACTTTGTCTCGAGAGTGAAGAATCCTCTCTTCACATAATCACAGAATGCTCGGCCCTTTGTCGTCTCAGGAAAAACGTCCTTGGTGATAAAATCATTGATTCAGCATCTCTTGCTAATATATACCCAGAGAAGATCCTGGTCTTCCTGATGGCCTCTGGGGTGAAAATATGGCTCTAGGAATTTATCTGGGAAGGCACAATAGGCTCCTCTAAGAAGCCGCAGTGCCAGAGCTCATTGATAGCTCTCCCGCCTTACAATCTACAATCTACATCTACAAGTTAACGTAGCGTGTGAACGGTTTGGCAAAACACTTTGAAAATTGGTAGGTAAACTCCTTATAAGACTATCTTCAAGTTAAAAAAAAAATCCTATCACACGGTTTCGGAGTACCAAGTACGCGAACCTTTAAATGCGTTTTTCTCGGATAAGTGCCAATGGCGTATGGAACAAAACAATTCTCAGGCGACGAATTGAATACTTTTAGGGGTAGGTTAATTGCATTCCTTCGAAAATAGGTTCTAATCTAAGATGATATCTAAATACGTTGCCCAATCACCAAAGTGGTTTCAGTTAACTAGTAAGCATTTTGTACTGTATGGGAATTCTTAATTTCATTTTAAGAGTCTTAATGGCGACATATACCTATGGCACAGTAGATTTCTAATGATAAAGTTTCATTCTACTCATTTTGTAGTAAATACTATAAAAGTGTAGTTACTTACGAAAAAAAAAACTATTTCAAAAAAATATTTTGTCTCATGTCTTAAAATAATTTGGCCAAGTTATAAAATTTGGAATAGTACCTACTAAAATTTGGCCTTATGTCGCTTTCGCAAAGAGCCAAAAATCCAAAATTTAACACTCTGCCTTATGTCGCTTGGCCTTATGTCATAGAACCATCTTTTGCATTCAAGATGATTCAAGAAATGAGTTTAAAAATGTCGACTTTATAAAAACAAAGAGAACGCTGTCTGTCACACCTCCCGGTTTGTATAATGATTCACTATTTTTATAGCGCAGCAACGTCGTGTATTAATCACCACATGCCCCACGTACCCATCGGCATGTTTCTGAAATACCGGATGGCTTATCAGTATCTATCTATCTACCTATATCTATATAACTATCGCATCTCCTCTAGATGCATATAAACCGAGCTGAACGAGGTTTTGAGTCAGCAAGTCATTTTAAGTCATATATAAGTACAACTTGAACGCTTCTTAGGGTGAAGGCAGTTTTCAAGGTGATTTTATATTTGAAATTAATTCGAATCATGCAAATAGGACTGGGACAACATCTAATTCTGTCAAAACTTTGAAATTATTATGGAATGTCCGCCATGGTCTATTTAAAAACACAACTGGCCTTCAACTCGAGGAAGCTCTATCTTGTTGAGAAGGTACTTAGTCTAACTACCAAGATCGATATAAGCGCCGATACATACCTACATCCATATTTTTTCATTTATTCAATCTGTCAACGATATGATTGGTATAGGTGGATACCGAAATGGGGAAGGGTGGGGCCTTAGAATCCGACCCGAACCTGTTCCTTGCTGTCAACTGATAACAATCACAAATCATTTATGAAAAATATAATCGCACTCAAAACCAGTCATTCTCGTCTCCAAAATGAAACCAATTTCAACCTGCTTCCCAGTAAGGCAATAAATCGCCAAAAACAATAACATACCTACCTATAAGATTCCAATCCCATGTAGCCCGAAGACCAGTGTGACTCACCATCAATACCCCTTGACCACAATACATTAGGTTTCTAATTAGATGAGCACCATCCCACTGCGAATTCCATTTTGAATTTGACACCATTCACCAGGGTTGAGCTATCCAGCGGTAGATGGCGCCGCAACAAGAATTCCTGTGAAATACCATACCCAACGTAAACAAATCGATAAATGCTGTGTTTACGCATTCAGCCGCGGCTCCTATAAGGAATTTCTTCCGTTATTTTCTGATTTTTTGCTTTTAGATAGCCAGTCTTGAATTTGTTCTGAAATTCATTTGTGTCTTGTGGCCAGTTGATGGTGCACAGCAAGTGCGCCTCTTTTGTGCGCTTGATTTCATGAAAATTTAATAGGGTCTGATGCAAAAGAGGGACTTCAATGGAAGACCTTATTTTTTTTGATTGCCTCGTGGCTGGGAAATGGATCCCATGTGCAATTCGAGGCGGTGTTTGCCATGAAAAATAATGCAGAAATAATGGAATCGAGGGGGAAGAGTGAATGTCTAGTATACAGTTTGTATTTGTTTGTATTCTGTTCCTGTGGAAGGCACTCGGATATTAGAAAAAAAAAATCTTCCTTTTTTCTTTTTTAAATTTCCCCTGAGCTAGGAAATTGAAAGGAAGGCAAGACAACCGAAAGGCACTGAGCGCGATGATTGATTGAGTGGGTTCTTTTGTTACTGTTGGTTTCGTTTTGAATTCCAATTTATGGCGCCAAGTTTTGTCTGACAATGAGTTAGTAACAGTTGAAGCGGAAGTTGCTCATTGGAAGTTGTCATGTGTAAGGTATGAAGCAATAATCGTTTTATTTATGAGAGACTGATTAATTTTGAGTTATGTATAGTATAGGTACGGATGTGTGTATTGTATGTCTGGTAGATTTTGGAGCCAACTTATGCCCACACGAGCGATGTTGATGAAGAGATGCCTACTGTTTTTATAAATATGATGTGGACAACACTTTACAGGTGACCATGCCATATGTAAGTTGTCTAATAGTAGTATCTCACAAAAGGTATATTGGTTAAGCCATCTTTTAATACATCAATGTGTATGGCCTGACATGGTGGTGGGTAGACCTTTTTATTATCCAACAAAATTTCGGGGAGTTGATAAAATTCAATTCCTATTAATAAAACAGAAACCATCGCTTTGTGAGGAGTTACATAAATACCGATTTTAAACTACGAAGGTTGTTTTATATCTGTTAAAAACCTGCGCCTACCACTTGCTTGAATTGAGCAATATGAGCACTAGGCCACCAAGAATGCGAGACCAGATTAAGGCGAGCTCTTTTGCTCGAGGGGTACAGCTCAGGTATGATAAATTTCCAATCGAAAAGTGGCTGCGGGTGATGTTAGCACTTTGCAAGGAAAATCAACCACTGACCCAATTCTTGCAAACTCCATACGAAAAAAAAACCATGTATGCATGCTAACCATGTTTCGTCGAAAAAATAGACATTGAAACCTAAAAGCTTAAGGGCGACTATCAGTCGATAACCGAAGATTATTCCTTACAACCGTTTAAATTTTGAAAACGATGGACCTTACCAACAACCAAACCGTAAACTCGAGTTTAACTGATTTCGAAATTAACTATAGTTTGATTAGTACCTAAGTAGCAATAATCAAATGAATCGGAACTTTAATACAGCTCACTCTATCGCAAAATTCTGACAATATAATTTTTTTCTGAGCTTTAAAATAATTTGCTGAAATTGGCAGTTGTTTCTATTTTGAGTGTCTTCTAATTATTTACTTATTCCATAATGTTATGCAGCGATGAGAATATTTTCTGTCGGATATTCATAACTGTTAACGAGGCTGCGTTTTCTCGAAAACGAAAAGTGAAAATATAAGAGAAAAATATGACGAGAAAGAATTTTGTGGGCACTACCGGTTTTATTTATTTTTTTTATTTGTTTGATGTCTATTATTCCATTGCACAGGCGGACTTGAAAATATTCATAACATCAGAATGGAGTCAGAAGCAGCATTGACGAAAATTGTAAATGAAATGTCCGATTTGCTACACAAGACCAACAAAAAAAGCTTTAAATTTTTAGATACGACATTACTAACATTTATAAATAACTTACCAATTCAATTTAACTAACTAAATTCAAAACGACCAATTGACTTTTCTTCAGACTGACGTTTAAACTTCAATAATGAGTTAGATTCGACTTTCTGCGGATCGAAAGTTACAATCCTTTAACCTTAAAGTCAAAGATAACTTGATTGGTATATAATTTAATTCAATTTTGAATATTGCGCTAAGGTCGAGTCTAAATTTGGTTATTAGTAAGGTCGAAATGTGTCGTAGGTAGGTAAGCGAAATTGTTTCAACCGTACCCAGTCTCCCCTACGCTTTTCATCAGACAGTATACAGCATTATTCCTATCGACTTTGAGCTCGCCTACGAAAGCGTATATGGGGAGTATTCATTTGGAGGCATACCGAGATTCGGCACCTAGGTTAAACATTCTCGTCTTTTAGGAAGGAGAAATCTCGCTGACCCATCAAAGAGTGTAAGAACATCACGCGGCTGCAGGAAATAAGGCCCCAAAAGATAAAATGAAATAAGGCCCCAAACTTGGAGTTTATTTCATAATGAAATTAAAAGTAAGGAAAACTACTTTTTATTTAATATTGTTGATATTGGGTAGAATAATTTAGATTAAAGGAACTTTGTATATACTCAACCTCGCACCCACCTCGTAATCTAACAGTAAACCCAAGCAAGGGGGTTTCAGGGGGCAGCATGTCCCCCATACGTATTTCATGTCGAAAGGGTAACAATTGATAGTAAGAAAATTGTTTTGGGGATTTACTTCATTTCAATAAATACCTAAAACTCTATTAAAAATCGTTGTTATTGTTTCCTGTATAATTTTTTGGGGACTTATTTCATTTTTATTTTGGGGACTTATTTCATTTGGACCTTATCACGCGTCTTAGGCAAAATGAAGTGATAGCACGTTACCCATTTGACATCATCTGCCTTGTGGTGAGGACAACATGCTGTCATTGATCTTGTCATTATCATATATAATTGGGGACTCGGGCAAAATGTTACGATGAACAAAGGTGGCTTCAAAGTTGTTACAGATAGCGTTTAACTGGGCTACCAGAAAACCTCAGAAACTCCTTACACTATGTAGCATGGGCTCAGTTATTCGGCAAAAAGTTATTCGTTCATGATCCTTGAGGTTTTACCCTTGGAGTTTGGGGTAGACGTTGTATATAGCGCACCAAATTTTTTTTTTTTTTTTTTTTTTTTTTTACCGAGGGTAGGTGAAAATCTTCCAAAGACACTATGAGAATAGCAAGCGCGTGCTCATAGTAGTGTCAGATTTTTACTGACTAAAAACACCACCCTTCGAAAGATTGTTAGATACTGCAACTAAGATAAACTTATCAAGCAATTTTTCTATAACGAAATAACAACTTTTGACAGGCTACTTTCCAATGAAAGATCCTGCATGTTCCGCAATTTAGACGCGGTTAATCTTATCTTGCCAAGTCGAACGGTTTCGTTCTTTGAAGCCGGCGCAAAAAATTGTTCTCGTCCAGAATTTGTCGGACTGAATTGTTGACATGTCCGATTAGTCGGTTTCTATGCTTTCTCGCGAAGCTTTTTGTTTCAGCTTCAATTATTGGAATTCCGAGATCTCTGTGGATATCGTCGTTTCTAATATACCATGGTGCTTGTACAATTTCTCTAAGCACTTTATTTTGAAAAGTTTGTAGAATATTGACATTTGTTTTCTTGGTACAACCCCAGAGTTGTATACCGTAGGTCCACACCGGCTTTAGCACTTGCTTGTATAGAAGCAGTTTGTTTTCGGTACTGAGCTGGGAATGTTTTCCAAGTAACCAGTACATTTCTCTATATTTGATATCGAGTTCTTTACGTTTCATTTTCACGTGCGAATTCCATTTCAGCTTTGCGTCGAGTGTCATTCCCAGGTATTTGGCCTCGTTTGCAAAGGGTATTCGGGCCAAGTTTAGGAAAATTGGCATGTCATTCGTTTTCTTATACGTGAAATTCACGTGAACAGATTTAGTTTCGTTGAGGGCGATCCGCCATTCCCTCGTCCATTCATTTACCTTATTCAGTGCGATTTGAAGTTTTGCAGTCGTTTCTTCAATTGTATTACCTACTGCTAGGATAGCGGTGTCGTCGGCGAAGGTAGCGAGAGTAGTGCCATCTTCTCTTGGTATATCGCGAGTATATAACAGATAGAGAAGGGGCCCAAGGACACTTCCTTGCGGCACGCCGGCCGAAATTTCCTTAAGCTCAGAGTATTCGTTTCCATGTCTAACACGGAAGAGTCTATTCCCGAGATATGATTCTAAAATATCATATAGGCGTACGGGAAGAACTTGTCGTAATTTAAATTTCAAGCCGTCATGCCACACCTTATCAAAGGCTTGTGAGACGTCAAGGAATACGCTTGAGCATATCTTTTTTTCTTCAAATGCTTTCTCAATTACGTCAGTAATTCTATGCACTTGGTCAATCGTGGAATGCTTGGTTCTGAACCCAAACTGGTGGTCAGGGATAAGATTATTATATTCTATAACCGGTTGTAGGCGCGTTAGTAAAATTCTCTCGAAAACTTTGGATATAACTGGAAGAAGGGAAATTGGTCTATACGACTTTACTTCATTTGGCGGTTTTCCTGGTTTTAAAACCATTATGACCTCCGCAACTTTCCATTGGCTCGGCACGTGTTTTAGTCTGAGCGCGGCATTTATAATATGAAGAAGCTTAATTAAAGCTTTTCTTGGTAGAACTTTGAGAACTTCTCCCGTGATCAAATCATAACCAGGAGCTTTCTTAGGTTTTAGGGATTCAATTTCACGTTTTAGTTCCCTTAGCGTTGCACTTGTGAGTATTGAATCGTCGGATAGTAATTCCGCCGCAATAACACTGTCGTGAACCGCCCGACCATCGTACGGTTTAAAGGTTTCTTCTAAATGGGCGGCGAAAACGTCCGCTTTTTCCTTATCTTCCCTTGCCCATTCATTTTGATTTATTTTAATTGGCGGCGCGGGGATTTTGGGCCTTTTGGTGCCTTTTACAGCTTTCCAAAGTGAATAGTTGGAATCTTTTTTCGCCGTTAAACTTTCAAGGTAAGAACCTATCGCACGATTTTTAAAGTCCTTAATAGCTGTCTTCAACAAATTGCACAAATAATTCAAATGTGTTTTATGTTGCGGGGCGCGACTCTGTTGCCATTTTTTACGCGCCTTCCTTTTTTCGTTGACCAATTCTTTTATTTCGGGAGGATATCGTAGACCGTATTTGGCCGGCGTTTTCCTTGGATTAGGCGTATTATTCCAGGAAGCGAGCTGTACGATCTCAACGAAGCGATCTACTTCAACCTCAAGTTCATAGGGTGTCGTAAGTGGAACGCTAAGTTCAACATTCTCTTCAATTTCGTTCCTAAAGCCTTCCCAGTTGGTTGTTCTACCAGTTAATCTCGCTGGCTCAAGGTTATTTACTAGTTTTACGCTCAATGTTAAAATAACCGGTGAATGATCAGATGACAGATCAAAGCTCTCTTCAACTTTAATGTGGTTGGTAGATATTCCTTTCACGACGAAAAAATCGATCAGGTCAGGAATTTTTGAAGTATCAGTTGGCCAGTAGGTCGGTTTGCCCGTCGAGTGGAAATCACAACTATATTCCATACCTGCCCCATATAGCATTCTTCCTTTTCGCGAGATATATCTAGAACCCCAGAACGTGTGTTTTGCATTAAAATCGCCGCCAATAATGAAGTTTGGTTTGAGCGATTTAAGCAAGTTAGTATAATCAGTTTTTTCAAGCGCGGAACGCGGTGGACAGTAGATAGATGAAATTCTAAGAGTACGCTGACTATTTTTTACTCGAATCGTGCACAGTTGCATAGTTTCAAGCTCTATCTTCAGGTCTTCGTATTGTTCAATGCAGTCTTTAATAAACAATGACGATCCACCTCTCGCGTTTCCCGAAGGGTGACAAGCGTGGAAGTCATTATAGCCTTTTATTTTTAAGCTCGATCCCTTTTTCACGTGAGTTTCAGAAATTAAACAAATGTCAAGATCTTTCTCGCGTATGAATATTTCCAATTCGTCGAGTTTTTGCAAAAGACCGTTTGCATTCCAAGTGCATATTTTTAACATTGGTTTTTCATTCATATTTTATTTGATGTACGCGTTTTCCGTGAATTATTTTCGAGCTTAACCAAGCGATCGAGAATAATTTTATTTATTTTGCTTTGTTCTTCAAGTTTCTGTAGAACTACTGAGAATACATGAGAAACAGGGTCCGGCGAAGTTTCAACGTTTTTTGCTCCGTCGTATGCCGCGGCCTGAGCGTAGGTCTGCACTTCTCTGGCTGGCCGAGGGCCACTATTCGATGGCTTTACTGATGGTAACTTTTCAGTAGCGTTTCTTTTGGCAACAGAGGTCAAGGGCTTTTCTGTTGTCTCTCTTTCTCTGACATTATTACGCTCTGGAACCGGAGGTTTTATGTTCCCTACTACATCCTGGGCGGTCTTACGCTTTGTATTCGTTAGCGGCTTTGTTTTTTTATGTTGAGGCTTAAGGAGCGCATCTCTCCGTTTTTGCAACTCCTTAGCTACTTCACAACCTCTATAATTTGCAGGGTGCTTTCCCTTACAGTTAGCACAAGTAGCGGAGGATTGTTTATTTGCTCCACAGTCTTGGGAGAAATGATTTCCGGCGCATTTCACACAACGCGGCTCTTTTTTGCAATACATTTGCGTGTGATTAAATTCCTGGCAACGTTTGCACTGTGGAATTATTTTCAAATTTCTGCGCATCGGCTCGATTTTAACCACGATATTTACTATGGTTTTAATTCGGTAGATATCTTCGATATTATCGGACCTATCGAAGGTAAGCATAAAGAGCGGTAGTCCACGCCTTATCATGACATCCTTATCTTCTTCCGATTTCTGTTTCTCCTTCTTGATGATATTAACGGCATCAAGAATTTTAAACCCTTTAGCTTGAAGGTCGTTTATAACCTCTTCTTTTTTGCATGAGGGGTGGAGTCCCCTTGCTACAACACGATGTGGCCTTTCTGACTTTATTTCGAAAGTATACCACTGGATCTTCTCAGTATTTAGCTTTTGGGACACTGCCCGGTAGTCTTCGTGGTTATCGACGTTAATTTTCCACGCATTATTCCTCAAAGATGTAACCTTAAATTGCGATATTATCGTTCCTTTAAGGAGGCTGTGCAATTTATTATACTCCGTTACCCCAACGACGTTTATTGGAGGCGGTGCGCGAATATGCCCTCGGAGTTGTTTTTCTTGCGGTACTTTACGCGTTTGTTCTTTTAAGGGCTCGACTTCAGGCGAAGAACCGGCTCTCCTTTTCTTACTAGGTCTTTTTTTAATGACCCAATTCGTTTCGCGCGCTAGCTCTTCTTCGTCGGTGTGGTATTCCCGACTAGCCAAGCGTGGTGGAGTACATTCGCGTTCTTTCTGCAAATGGGTGTTCCTTAGAACCTTATTTTGTTCTTTTAGCAGTTCTATCTCTTTCTTAAGATCTTGATAGAGTAGATCCATTTCCTTAAGCTTGATTCGGAGTTCTTTATTTTCTTCCTCAAGACTTTTATCTTTCACTGAGTCCTGTTTTTCACGCGCTAGCGCTCCCGGCGGACTTCTTTTCCCGGCGTTATTCGATCTTGTTGGAGGAGATCGAGATACCCTTGAGCTTTTAATAAAAGGGTTAATAGATTGCAATAAGCGGCTCTCCCCAGAATCCGTAGAGCCGACCCCCGAAGAGGGTGGATTTTCCAGTAAAGCTGGACTGCCACCTGGGGTAGTTAATCTTTTTGTTTTGTTCATTGCATTTTTTTGTATACGCCATTTCGCTCGGTATACGGAGATTGGATTTTAGTCGCCTTTTACGACAGGCATGCCTACCTCGGGTATATTCTAACCCCTACCCGAAGGGGGTACCAAATATGGACATTTATGTCCCAGGTCAAAGCACTTTCAACTTTATTCGAGATGGTCACGCTGTCTAGAACGACTTTATATATGGTGGCGCGCCCAATCAACATGACCTGACTGGACAGGCAGGCAGCCAGCGATCGAGCTTTTTTTTTTCTTCATGGAGTTTAAGTCAACTGACTTTCATATCAAAAAGTGTATTTATACTGACTAGGAGGTGCTGACTAACATTGTTCTGTATTACCAATGCAGGGTAGGTATCCATAATCATTTTAAGCGAGGGCTCTAAACTTCACAAACGTGTACTCTATAGTGACACTCTGTGCACAAAATTAGCTACTGCAAGCTTCAATAGACTGAAGTCTTCTCTTTTAGTGCTGCTGTGACAGTCGTTGAGGTGTTTTCCTGTGATCCAGCATGTAGATATGAGGAATATATGTACAAACTCAACAATAATAAAGGAAAACGATGCATATCCACCCCTCTGGGTGGTAAAATGGACTGGTAATCGAGTCTAAGGCCTCCATCAGTTAAGGTCTCCCCTTTACATAGGAAACCTCTATAAATTTATTCCATTTTTTAGAAATGCATCCGCTGGTAGAGGTCTCGTGTGTAAGCATAGATAATTAAAAGTCGCAAGATGTTGGGCTTCCAATCGCCGTTAAAATTTGAAACCTCTTGCATATAGTGGGTACTCCTCAATCCCATCATTATAACTTCGTAATATTTGCTTCTACTTCGGCGATTCCTCACATTGTTAGCAAAATAATATATCTGGGAACAAAATATCTGGGATATCTACGAACGATGGTCAAAATGTGGGTAAAGTTTAGGTATGCTCCTACCCAAACTGGCAATAACATCATAAGTAAGAAGTAGGTGTACCTGTCACTGGTTCGGACAGATTCCATGCATCGAATACGTCCATCCGATCGATTTCCGTGGCCTTAAGTATTCCGTCTGCATCAACATCATGGATGATCTGCACTTCGAGTTCGCGGTTATAATATCTTCTACAGAATACCTATCCCTCTTCGATAGGAAGGGTCGAAAAGGGTTTCCATTTTTGAAGCTCTTCACATATACCTACCCCTTCCAATAATTGTAAAGTATAAAGTCATGATCGACTCTATATTCCTGTAGCGTCATCATCATATTCAAACGTCCTTTGTATTAGAGTTGCTCCAAGCATTTTCCCAGACCCATCAGCAATCCTGGAATCTCCAATGAAATCCAACTTGTCTAACACCCAACGAAATCCATAACATCGTCTGCGGGATATAATACGCAGCTACACAGGATAAGTACCTACACCCATCCCATGGCTTGAAAACCATCGATCGACGTCAAAAGCCGTTTCATCGCACCCCCACCTAAACGGTTCCATGCGTAACAAACACCACGTGACAACCAAACTAGGCCAGTCTTCACCACACCGTAGATAAACAAAGCGAACAACAAGAATAGCCCATGAAGATTTTATCTACCGTTCAGATTCATTACATTAAACAGCCACTTGGTTGAGTATTTTGTATTTTTATTGACCCATAAAAACTCACATAAACAGTTAGTATGTTTTATTGATGACTACAATACACACACACACAGCCCATGTACGATATACAGGCTAGACAGCAAGAAAGCTGAACTTGAACTATCTACTATAACAGAGATTTATTTTGTTTTTTTGTAACAATTTTTAGTATACCATTAAAAGCGAGGTGAGTATATTTATGTATATTTAATTCACTGTATTTATTTTATTAAAGTAACACATTTGAAGTGAGATTAAAGTGCGACGTCGTCCTCGATGAATGTGTCACCTCGTGTTACGTATACTGAAGGTATACCGGATAGGATACACTCAGGATACATTCAGTATACGTGTACGAAGTTCCACGACAATCAACAGTGCTCCACCCAGTGATGTATGTGATTTTTATTTATAAACAAAAAAAAAAAAGAGAAAAAAATTCAAATAATTTCAGAAACAGCTGTACGACTGTGTCTGACTACTGCTACTGTTCACCAACTACTGCCAATGATAATCATAGCTGCTGCTGCTAGCTCGCCATCTGAATCGATTTTATAATAGAAAGGACATGCTCTGCATTCGCAATTTGAACATCTCGTCTCTCGGCTGTGTCGTCTCATTCCACATTGGCGAAAATACAAAAGGGATGATTGTGGTGTTGCACACAAGGACCTTGGTCCATTGTATACAATCCCCGATGCGGTATATGGTACATGTACTTGTACACCCTCCCCTTCTATATGCGGTAAGTATACAAATTGTGCTCGTAGATAACAATACCTTTGTGGTAATCTCTTCCTGATGCTGCGATGCTTGTCTTGCCTCTTGTCTGTGCTGTGTGTGGTTGCTTGGCTACCACCCACTCTCGTTGGCTAGGTAATAACCACTTGTTTCGAATAAACACACTCCTCAGGTGTAGGTATTACTGTAGGATATACCTAAACCCACACAGCTACTGTACATATCTTTCGATTAACGAATCTATTCAAATATTTATCTCTGAGATTCTCACCGGTAAGTATATCTGGATGAAGGGAAAGAAAGAAAAAAATGCAGAAACACCCTGAAACGAAACAAAACTGAATGAACCCATCAAGGACATTCTGAAAAGAAAGCGCACAAGACTGTACAGTGTACACTGTACAGCTATGTGCGGCACAAAAAAAAAAAAAAAAACGAGAAGCTGTAATAAAAATTCAAAATTTATAGATACTACTTGTGCATAGATTGGAACTGTATCTAGGTATAGCGGGGTGCCTTTTCGTTGTGGTCCTGGGTCGACTTGGGTCTCCTTCGTCGTCTTCTTGCGGAGGGAATATGATTATTAAATGAACGCAATATGGTGTTCATATTTTGTAGCCCCGCACACACACTCCATTGGGATTTTGGGGGCGGGTGCCATTTTGTACTAATAAGGGATGCCAAAAATGGTTTTCCAGCAAAAATGAAGAAAAAACCCCTGGTATGTGGTTGGCATCCACCAACGGGAGCCGCATTCGTTCAGAGTGTTTAAGTGATGTGACAATTTACACTACGTGCGCCAGTGGTGGCTGGCTGTAGTAATGTCCCCATCGTGTATACCACACGTAACGAAAATCGAGTTAACCACGACTGTCGTACGTGACTTTATTAAATTTTCAACAGAATACCAAATACCCCGTCTAATATTTGCTTAGAAGATGGGTGCTTAAATCTTGAACAATTGTCAAACCCCCATTTGCGCTGTGGTTCTTCTTATCACAAACGAATAAGATTCGTCCTTTAAAACAAAGCGAAGAAGAGAACTTTTTGTGTGGATAGATACATCGCTCGATAGTAAGATAATCCTGGCAATTTGTAATTTGGCATGCAAATTACATACCATGCAACAAATTAGATGAAAATTGTGTAAAAGTTGGCCCACACCACAATATGGCTCGGTGACAGACACCAGGTGCAGTTAACGGCCGATGCCTATCCACCGCAGATATCCGAGAAACAATTGAAGACATTCGCTACCCCACCGCAAAGACGGGGGGGTGGAGGAAATAATCGAAAAACTTTCGAAATGAGAAAAACAACCGAAACATAAACTTGCCAAAGATACGACTACGACCTAGGCATCATCAGCGGAACGGGGCAACGCAAAATTGAGCTCTCTTTTGGATTCTGTTTTCATGCCGGTGTGTACGCAAAATGGAATACCAACGAAGAGAGCGAGACAAAGATGAATAAATCTCTCTCTTGTCATAGACATATCATCGTCATCAACAGACAATGAGCATAAAATGAAATGTGAGCATATTTTCTACTGTTCCTCTGCACATATGTCACCCTACACCAACTCGTAGCTACAGCTTGTATTGCATGCTGTCATTGACATTGGCATTGGGCCGCAATAGATAGTGGCACCATAATAAATTACGTCAAGAATTTATATTGCAATTATTTCGGCACATGCTTTTCGATGGATGTAGTTATACAGTTGTTATATTTGTGTGTGTGTGTGTTTGTCTAGCGTTGGCCCCTTTTTACGGCCGCTAATCTAGTAATTGTAATTGGATTTTTTCGCACCCCAAACTATGTCACAATGAACGGAAAAAAGTGATTTTTAGGCGTACTTACCTCGGGTGGCGCCCATACGGAAGACGGGCTTTTGATCAGATTGTGTCTTACCTTTTCGTGGTTCTCACATTCGAATGGCCTTACCTGAAGCATGAAAAGAGTTGCGTACAAAAAGTGCGTACAGACGGTGTCAAAGAAACGCAACGAACAAAAAAAAAAGGAAACAAGTTTTCTACTCAATCACCTCGTGTTTTGATCTGGTGCTCCTCTCTGACGTATTGGTGTGGGGGATACAATGTTTTTGTTATTCATCATCTGTACGATACACACCCCACTCACAGCCACAACTCACTCACTCAACTCGACGACGACGTCAATCAGTCATCAACAGACATCACAATGGGTGTGTATAAACAGAGCTGTAACACTTTTTGATTGAAAACGGGCTTATTTCTGAAAAGAAAAAATAATTAGGCACACCATTTGTTACTTCCACTGAAACCACTATTTATCACAGAACAAAAAACATCACATTTTCACTGTAGTAAGTCTATAAATAGGTAGAAACTGAGATAAAAAAAAAAAAACTCCAACTCTATGTGTAGATGTTTTCGTTTCGAGGTTTTGCGATGCTTTGACACAATACCGCCAGACTGTTTTACCTACCGATTTTATTTTTTCTAAATAACTTTGGTTTCGTTTTATTTTTTTTTTACTTGGAAATATAATGTGTATGCTGTGAGTATACTTCTTGAATGGTTGTATCGTCTTTAGCTTGTTCATACACTGTGCGGCTGTTTGATGTGAAATTTTGTATGTTTGGTACCCAGCACTTCTCTCCGATGGACACACAAGGCAGTGGCTATGAAATACTTATTCTCACATGGATACGATTACACTGTGTAGACACACAGACGGTATAGTGCATAGCGCGCGGCGCGGTTAACCGTTTCTAATACACTCAAACGGTGCGACGACGAGTGTTAGAGCTAACGAACGAGTAAGACGAAAAAGAAAACTTCCCAAATAGTTGTTCCCTTCTGATGTGGGATATTTTTTTTTTGTGAGGGATATTTCCCTAAACTCTGCGGCTGGAAAATGCGACTTTGATAAGCTTTTTCCATCGTCCTTGCAGCAATTTGCAGATATTTTGTTGACGAGAAGCTTTTTCCTGTGCAATGGGGCCAGCACTGGGACGAAATTGTTGTCGTCACAAGGATAAACAAGGGTTTTATGATCAATTAAAAAAAAGACAATTATTTAGCTTGACTGGGTATAAAAAATCTATATCACAACTCACAACAAGGACACTCACTATGGAACTAAAAGGAAAACACGACAATGGCCGACTGAGAATGTGCATTTCCTTGTCGAACTCTTTCACCGGAATGCACGGCGAAACCACCCCTAATGAGAAACTAGAAAAAAAAAAAAACAAAAGACTCATTTTTTACCATATTACCTATATCCTTGAATTCAGGACAAAGCAGGAAGAAAAAAAATCACACATTGTCATGATTTGGAAAATGCATCTCGCACCAGCTGCACTCATGTCATTAGGGTATGCATAAGGGGTGACGACAACGTCAACCAACTCCCTACAGCTACACCAAGCGATTCGCCTCTGGTGGCAACCAAAAACAAAACTCAGTACGAAATGGGAGACCAAAGCGAAACCATCAATAAAGGTGACGCACAAAGAAGACGAAAAAAAAGTGGAATTCCTGAGAGTCGAAGGCGTAGTTGCCGTCACAAGAGAACACAACCCTTGGGCGGAGCTTGGTCATGGTAACCCGTCGTAAGTTGAAGGGGAACAGCAATGCTGCCCAAAAGAGATGCCACTAGGCAGAGCCGGTTATGCCTGCTGTTTTTTTGCTCATAATCCAAAATCCAGCCATTATTAGTGAGACAGATAGTTGCCCCTGCCAAGCATACGACTGAGACAACCAGCTTCCGCTGCGGTCGGAGGCCATTTTGGTGAGAGCGAGACAACATATGCCGCATTAGACAAAGTCAAACGGTCGTGTCCGCATGGTGTGCGCCAGCACTTTAAAGTCGCTAAACGAGAATAACACTTTTTGTTAAAGTGAAGTGTACTTTTTTTCTCCGCTCTCCGACTCCGGGCTTTGCTTTCTGTGAATGGATGTGGAGATAGATATTTTGTGCGTTGGAAATTTCGAATTGGCGAAAAATGTGGAAATTATAATTTTCTTTTGTTCTTGCATGTACTGCGCGATGGTGATTGTAATTAAAACGAGGCAATAACCGTCCAATGCATAGGTATTTGTGTGTAGCTTAAATTTAATCCAATTATACAATCGCAAGTAATAATCTCAAAGTGTTGAAGCTCTTTTCGTTTAAAAGGATTCTTTGTGCAGTATAAAATTTGAATAGAGATAGGGATACTGGTAAACCTAGTGCTGGGTGGATACAAGTTCTTGTCGATTTGTCGTATAATTGTGAGGGGGGGAAATTCAGTAATCGATATTTCAGAACTGCCATTTGGTAGTTCTGAACACCTGACGGTGTTTCAAAATGGGATAGGAGTGTCACTCATTGGAACTTGATCTGCTTGGGACGGTTGGCGGGCATTTAGCAGAAGTCGAAAACCTTTACACCGTCGGACAACGAAGATCATGAGTGATGTTGGGCGACGAAGATCTAGCAGTTTGTTAAATTTCGAAGGCGGTGTGGGTCGACAAAAAATCTGCCACTTGCACTCTTCATCAGAGACGAATTAAGACACCCTTTACCAATTTTGCTTGAAGTCAAAAGTGGCACTCCGAGATACGATGTTCTTTTGGATGTTCATCGGCTAAGGCCTTCCCTTTGTCTATATCCTCGGCTTACACTATGGCGACCAACTGAAGAATTGTGTTAAATGAAAGTCGGGAACCATAGATAGAGATGAAGCAGTGAAAAATATGCTTGGTTCACTGAAGCTGGGAAACAAATTATTATACTTCTTGGCGTTTTCTTCATATTGCCACTTGTTGTGGGTAGTGTTTGGGAGGGAATTAAACGTTATTTCAATTATTTGCTTTAAATATGAAGTTGAATGAACTTTTCTCCTCGAATAAAAATGACGCTCCCATAAATGTCACAAAATCTTCCACGGGTAATTATTTATTGCTGAATTTAAATACACAACTTTAGAGCTAAGAGTGTTCGTTAAAACATTTGAAGAGCAAGTTGAATGACAACACCGGGTTCAAGCCATACTGAATTACAGAAATTAAAAATTGACGTTCATCTGATACTGATTGGTCCGATTGCGAGGGGTATTCAAATTGACCTCACAGAAAAGGGTGGACGTCGATTGAAAAATGTGCTTGGGGGTTTTATGTGTTCTTTTCGCTAAATTCATAATTTTCTCCATTTTCATTAAGTTTTAAATGAAACTAAGAGCAGCCGTGCCAAGAGAAGTGTAGCAATCTACTGACACATATCACATCAGAGTGCTGCACGTAAAAAAAGAAAGCTAAGCAGCAATTTTTACGATGGCGCTAGTTGAATTTTATTGCAGAAATAGGTATGAACGGCGAGTCGTCGATTTGCATTTTTGAATTCACGCCAGCTCAATAGACGCATTTTGCAGGTGAGCTATGCAACTAATATGAATAAGCACGTAGTACGGGTAATAAAAAGCGATAAACGTTCGAATATCATTCTCTAAATTCACTCTCACTTAGCACAAAGATTGCTGATTGCGTATTTCGCAGTTTCAATTTTAAATAGGATTGGCGTTTGACTGGTTTAATTTAGAGGTACTTTAAAACGTTTAATGGATTCGATTGCATATGGGCGTGGAAGTACTTTCAAAACGATTGTTAGGAAATAAATAATATGAGCCGTAGGAATGACATTGGTAAGGTTTTCCAATTTTCACACAAAATCATCTCTTTATGCACTGCAATCAATTGGTGACGAGGGGACAAATGGCTTTCGGAAAGGCGTTGAAAAACATAGCCAGATGTAGGCAACAAATTTTGGAGTAAGAGTTCAAAGACAAATTTTGTGAAGAAACTGACAGTGGCTGTCGCAGAGTCTTGAGTAAAGTTGAATGAAAGTAACAGTCGTTTATAGACAGTTGTTTATTCTCTGATAATAGAAGTACAAAGATACAAATAAAATAGGCAAATGATTTTTAATTGACTTACTTTTCGTCAACTTCGTTGGACTGCTTTTGAACTCGGTGCCGGATAGCTACGAAATGTGAAGACAAGAGGCGAATTTGAGTTCATTAAACGTCATATTGATTTAGCGTTAGCTCTGGTTCCCCGAGTTCAAAATAAACCCAACTTAGCCGACATCTAGTGGCGATCTTTGCACTCAAAAGGTGAGTTCACGCTTTTAGTATTTTCGACAGTGGCAATGATTCATACATTTGCAACGCAAAGGCGATATAATGGCTACAGAACACTACATCTTATAGTTGAAGCTCGTAACATCTAACTGAAGGCAAACCAAGCTCATTTACATAAAGAACAAAATTAGGTTTATTGCGACCATCTGTGTTTTAACTGGGTAAGCGTGAACAAAAAATCTGAAGTAATGATCGTCCACAGAAAGCGAAGGCTTTGTTTTTATCTTCGTGTTTGTTACAACTCCCACATGACAATTTTCTTTATTCATGTTTACGTTAAATTTGTTGTAATTTATTAACAAATCCATGAATTTGCTAGAGCAAGTCAGTACTAAACATAATTATAAGCAGCGTAGCGTCTTTTGCTTACGAAATACTTTGTTCAAATGGTTGCAACGAGCTTGAAAGTCTCCAACCTCCACCCGTTTCAGATATTGTTCGCAATATACGCTTAGTGACTTGCATAGAAAACCAAAAAGCCAAAGCCGTATCCAGTTTGTTTCAAAAGTATTCGGATAAGAAGTTGCAACGTAGAACCTAGGCAAGAAGATTCGATTTAATTCACTTATATTTGACTGAAAACATGTGGTGCCCGGAACGTATTGATACTAACATTTCGGCTCAAAAAAGTATTTAATTCTACTCCAGAGAGATGATGTAAATGACCGAATTACACCTCAACCAAGGCAAATTTTACGAGCGACAGCAGCCTAGCTATGGATCAAGCTGGCTAAAGAGACGAACTACAGATGCGCACTCTACAAGCTGAAAACTGACTCGAACCGAGTGCGATTTTTGTTTTAAAAATATGAGCTGGAAGTAAATTATGTTTTAGTTGAAAAAAAAAAAACCGTATTCGGTGTGAGAGACTTCAGAAATAAAATGGTTAAATGCAACAGTTTTTGTTGAATGGGGAAGCGCGGCGAGTAACAACGAGTCTCGCTAGTTTTGGGGTCAGCCCTGACAATTTCTGTTGGGAAATTTTTGTCGAATTTCAATTGAGTTATTGTTTTTTGACAGAATAGCTTTTCAACAACAACTCGTGGACCCAGCCACTTTGGTAGGAATGAAAGCTATTTCGATCTACACCACTAATTCATTATCAGACACCTTTTAAGTGATTGTTTGTTTGAGTAGTTTTGATCAACCAAGTTTCTAGATGAATGTCCACCAAGCAAACTAAGTGGGGCTAATTCTACAGAGTTAGTTAGGTATTTGCGATCGAGAAAATTTAAAGGAGAAATCGGTTATTTTTAACCCAGTTTCCTTAACCAAGTTGAGTCGGTTATTTTAAGACCCCTAACTCTGTCGGAGCTATGTCAACAGTATTGCTTGGTAGTACTTAACCGAAAGTTGGTTGATTTTGAATAGATTCATGATTTTTCTGCATGTAAACTCTAGCCCCATCGACAATACCATTGCCTATGCCTAAGTTAAGTAGGTCGAGAAGAAACTCAAGTTTTGAGAAAGGAATTTCTTTGGCTAAGCGCGTTCAATCTTTACTTCTCTAAATAGCTTTTTCATTAAAGATTTCTCCAAGAAAGAGCCTTGAAAACCTCTCTCTACTGAACTTATTTGTTCTATTAGTTAATTTAGTTAAAACTTCCCCTTTATCGTATTAAAAGGTCTCTCATTATCTGAGAAATCACACCCGCAGGAGGACGCATAGGTACAACAATAAACAATATAAATATAGGGTACATACAGATAGAACTTCTCATTAGTACCAGAATCATAAAAAGCAAAACAATAACAAATTCAGTCACGTCCTATTCGATGACGGATGCGGTAATTCAACCCTAATTCGCAGTTAGGGACTTATATTTATTTAGATATTGGAAAAAATGGAGTATCGATCTACAGAGTTACATGAAGTTAGGAATAAACATTTTCGATCTAAATCAATTGACGAGCTCTATAGAAAAATGTTTGTTTACAGCTCAGATCCGATCAGCACTCATAGGCCACCCCTGGCTTTCAGAATGTAAGCCCAAACAAAGGTGTGAAACTGTCTTATTACATGCTATATCATTTCAGCTTCTAAGGTCGTACACTTTTAGGGAAATTTTCAATGAAACAGCGGACAGAATTATAATTTTAAGGGTGATTCACTCTATGACACAGTTTGTTCAATCCCTTATCTTAAGTCATCGATAATTCCAGCTGGTAACCATCGAATGTGTTTATTTAGCAAACATTAACCAGAGAATCTGTGGTTTGGTTAGAGAAATCGATAACTAGCTAACTAACTCTAGTATACAAACAGGTTCTATGCGCACCTATGATTATTTATTTCTACGTTTGTAATAGACCATTGTACCAAGTTACAAAAAAATCTATCAGCGTTTCTTATAAGTTATTTATTTATTTATTTGTTCGTCAACAAAGTACTATGCCTTTTTTAGACATTGCTTGTTTAAAACTTTGAACATTTAAAAGTTCTTTATGTGAATGAAGTCAGTGATTGCTCCCAATATTTATACCTCCAAAAATATTTCGCTAAAATGTCTCTATGGTCAATTTATTTGCCAGAATCCTATAAAGACATTTTATCCTTTCACTTCGGAAGAGCTATATATAACAACGTTATACCTACATCATCAGTGACTTGCGTCAAGTTTCATTTGGAATTATTGTTGAAACGAAAGACCGTCGGCAGCAGTGATGCGTTCGATTTTTCCTCCTTGAGTAAAGTCATTCTAACGAATCTCATGCTGTTTCAGTGTGAATGCCTACAACCACATCTTTATATAAAATATAACTAGTAGTAGAATTAAGGATGAATAGAAATTGAACCGTTTGCAAGTGAAACATCCCAATGTGCATAGTTTTGGTGCAGGGAAATAAGTCCGAGGTGGACTTAGTTCCGTCCTAGTGACAAATAAAACCACTTTCGTGAAGTGGACTCAGTTTCTATGTAAGGTGGGAACTTAGTCCACTTTCTTATAGGAACTTAGTACGCATTCAAAAAAGGGAACTATATAACTCGCAACATTTAGAATTGGATAATTTTATTTTTAAATTATCGCGGCGATTTTTCTTTCATTATTTTCAGAGTCTTGCAAACTGATTTTTTTTTTTTAATTTTTATTCTGTTTGACAAAATACTCCTTTTGAAATTTAGTTTGCAAGACTTTGAAAATAATCAGAGGAAATTCGCGACAATTTTTCTCCACATTTAGAATTTAAAATTTTCATTCTGTTTCGAAAATCGCGGCGACTTTTATTTGAATACCTATTTTCAGATTCTTGCAAACTAAATTTCGATTTTGAAAATTTTGTTAATTAAATTTGGTACCTATATCCGTCTCAGTTGAAAGTTAATTTCTCTTTCGTAAATAAAAATTGCAAATTACCTACTTGACTCTTTAATTTTACTTTGTTCTTAGCTTAGAGTGAGAATTTACTTCACATTAAAAGGGAAATAAAACCACTAAAATTTTTCAGAATTTCCAGCCTTACATGGGAATTAAGTCAACTTCACTAAAAGGGTTTTATTTCCCACTAGGTGTGAACTTTTTTCCGTGCACCCATAGTTTTTAAGTAAATTCAATTGTAGTTGACAGGCTTCTCTAAAAAAAAAAACAGTCGTCAGCGGTTCTTACATTTTGCAATGAAATACCACGGTTTGTTTATCAAAAACAAAATGGAATCGATACATTCTGCTTATGGCTTGCGTGAATAGCGCATGTACCTACCTAGTCCTCCCAAAGCATCTTGCTAAAAATATAAGTCTTTTTGAATTTTCAATGCCCTTTCTTATAAGTGCTATTGAAATTTGTTTCTTCAATTAAATTTTATTGCTAGTAGTTTTCAATGTGAAAATTGGATAAAAAGACCTCAACAGAATGGCCATGAGGCGGAACTATGCAGGTTTATTATATTTTCCTGATGCGAAAGCGCCGCTATGTTTCAGAACTGAAAACTCTAAGTTATTACGCACATAATAGACTGCGATCCTTCTGTTATACATAAATAGACGTACTTATTGAAGTAGTCTCAGACGCAGTCCAGTTTGATGCTATAAAAGAAGGCAAACACTTAGAATAGTCTACTGTAGCCGGGACCAATTTTTCGGCAACTAAGGATACTGTGACGAGGAAATTTCGTTTAGTTCTAAGAACTCTTAGTTTTTTTGAAAAATCAAAAACAAGCTAAGGAAAACTAATCAAAGTTGAGGAAACATTACGACAACTTTTCAGCTTACTAAAATAATTTACAAGTGATTTTGAATTTTGCAGTTCTGTTAAATATATGGGCATATAAAAGTGACAAAGAATCCTTGAATTCATGCGATGCGATGAGAAACTAAAGAGCAACAGGTTGAAGGTGCTCATTGCTCAACATGTGAAATGTATCGCCGCGATGAGTAGGTATAGGTATAAGTATTGCTTACTATCCGGATGAAGAAAACACTTCAATGCAAAATTGTAAGTGCGATTCGATTGAAGTCTGGAACAAATACCTACTTTTATGAAGAAAAGACCTAAAACAGTCGATATCTTTTAATAGACAGTTCGGAAAGTTCAAATATTTTTTTATGATTTGCGGGAAGTTGTGTAAACGTCGACTATATAAATGTAATATGAAGGAAAATTAATTACCGACGGGTGCTATTAATGCTTTGATGCAACAAAGAGTTGGTGAAAAAGGCTTCCTCGTTTCTGAAAGAAAAATTTGCTCTTCCGCCACAAAATACTTCCGCAAATGCAGAAACCTATTTTAGTGATGATCTGCATGAACGGAGTTTTCACGCGATCTCATAGGCATGATTTGGTTATATAGCGGACAAAAATTGTCGCGAAAACTCGGATTTCACGAGCTACGTGATGGTAAGTGAGGACAGAGCTCTTGAAATTATATTACTCGGATTATTTTAGAAAGTTGGAGGATCTCCTGACCAAGTGCTTCAAGCTAGAAGGGGGTTATGTTGAGAAATAAAACTCAAAACCCGATTTCTTCTAAGTCCAATTGCTGTGCAATCGAACAGGCTATTGTAAGAGTCTTTCAATCGAGGTGACAGGTTTTTCAATTGAGACTTTATTGCTCTTTGTAATATTTGCACTTCCAATGAAGTTTTCTATTTCAACACGCATCTAAAGCTTCCCGATCGTTACAGGGATATTACCAAAATTGAAGGACCCCATGGGAGTTACAATATGAAAACAAATTAAATCGAAATATGTCGTAAGCTACAATATTTATTCAATATAACGTAATAGCACTAAAAAGTTTCACATTTATGTTGTTGTTTTTTTTTTGAAGGAGTTGAACCAAGAATGCCCCCGAGGATATTGGCAAGAAACCGACGAAACGTAGGGTGCAACACCATCAAGCTAAACTTCAAAAATAACCTCAATGTCTGTTCACCAGAGAATTTTTGTTGATCAGAAATTAAAGTGGTTAGTGAAGACATTTGAACAAATATTGTTTCAAACATATACACCCTCAACATTTTTTTTTTTTTAATCGAGTGCAATTTCTGCTCGGTTAAACAAAAAATGAGTTAAAATTAACGAAGTCTTTGTTGAAAGAAACGAGTATAAACGAATAGCAGTAAATTATTTTTAGCCGAGTTTCCTTATAGAGGCCATACACGACACAGACATGTCGTAGCAGACCAAGGAAAATTCAAAAAGATTTGAATTCACGCAGACGGTCGCAGGATATACACGACACTGATAGAGACAAATATATTGGTTTGCAACGAAAAGTCTGTGTCGTGTATGTGCCCTATTAATAAATAAGCTGACTCGTTTATTTTTTAGCCGACTGGCGGAGGGAGAGTATTATGTGTTTCGCGCGTATCCTATGTACGTTCCTACGTGACGCCTTGTAGCCCAAACGGCTTGAGCGATTTTAAAGAGTGAGATGTCATTAAATTGGTATTCTTTCACAGAGTGTCACAAGCTGAACAAATAAATATAACTAATTTGCAGCTGCAAAATTTCAATAGACATGTCAATTAGATGTCGTTTTATTAAAATACTTAAATCACTTTTATAGAAGGACCCTATAAACGTTTTGCAATCCTTAAATATGCCAGATCTAACAGGCAATATCCTCGTATAAATGCCGGCAGATAAACAAGAGTAAAACAAGAGTACAAATGCATACAATAAAAAGAAAATAGTTGAAAATAGTTGGCGCAACAGGTCCGTAGGGACCCTAGGCCTAGCTTCTCACAACCATTCGTTCTGTGTAAGTTTTTCTCACTTTAGGGACAAATGGAAGGGCTCCACAATTTTATACCGAATCCAAACGGCTAATTAAGAAACTCTTTCCTGACAGTTAAATGCTCTGATGTTTGTCAGACTTTCGCGAGAGGTGGGACAGTAGAAGAAAACCTTAAGTTGGAAATTGTTTTTTTTTTTTTTGTAATTTCATTTTCATTCAGTTTAATTTAATTTTTAGAAGTCCAACACACTAACCACTAACCACCGCACCTACAAATTTATATGAATATCATTGTTAAAAAAATCCAAATCAGAAAGTAATCTAAAAATAGCCATAATTGCTGAAGATGTTTTGTTCTCTTATTAAGCAATATTACGATGCGTGTAAAGATTTCCATAATTTAATAGATTTCGACTTTCTATGCTGTCACCTTAGGTATATTATTTACGTAAGTACGAAGTGTTGCATTGGTTGGGATTAAAACAGAAACAGGGATCCGAAACAACAAAGCAAAACGTTTGCCTACCTAAGCAGTAGGTACATAAATGACTTCTTCCCACACTTGGCATTCATTTTTGGGAGGGATTTTGAATCAGTACAGTATGATTATGGTCAGCTTAGGGCTATATGCAGTTTATTTGTGCGGGTACCTATAGTCGGCATGAATTTATTTCAAAGACGAGTTCTACCTACCCGTTTATTTACTTCAATTAGTACGTAACAATTTTTAGTCAGTTTAGGGTTTTCTAGTGACTTTTGTGAATGAAAAAAAAAAAAAACGAATAAATAAATAACTGCACATAAGGCATTTTAGTGAAGTGGTTTTGCCTGCTGTAGTATCTATGGGATCAGTAACCTTCGAGGTGAATAGTGAAATGCATGAGAAAATATAAAGAAACCAAATAATTTTGCGAAAAGATTTTTATACTTAGTAACTACATCTAGCAGGAAGAATTTGTAAGGAAAATGATGAAGAAAACCAACCCGCATATTATGAGAAAATTTCAACAAACTTTGTAATGTAGTAAAATTCGCAGGTATTTTTTTTTTTCTTACTTAATCTAGCTAACTCTTTCAATTGTATTCACAGTAAGCAGTATACATCTGTTAACTCTTTTATAGACATAAGTAGTAAGAAAATGACAGAAACAAGGTCTAAATGAACTTGATGCGTGCTTGTGTAACGCACTCATTTTGTAAAAAAAGTAAAAATTGTCAAAGTAACGAGTACTACTGAGTGATTTTTCTCTTGAATTTAATAGCTCATCGAATTTGTTATACAACCAATATAAAATCTGAAAAATCAATGAAAGTACTCGAATTTTCCATTCACCAAATATCCTCATTAGCACTGAAAACTCCTTTCTGAAATTTAAAAATTCATTGAAAGTGCTCGAATTTTCCCTACACCGAATATTCTCATTAGCACTGAAAACTACTTTCTAATTTAAAAAATTCAATGAAAGTGCTCGAATTTTCCTTACACCGAATATCCCGAGTGGCACTGCAAATTAAGAATCCTTTCTTAATGGGGGTCTTTCTGTCGCCTGGTGATAAGAAAATTCCACCACACTGAGCTACGTCGTTTTGGCGTCAATCAATTACTTTAAGACTCATTGTCATTACCATTTTATTTAATTGCATTTATGGGTAATTATTTAAGAAAAATACTCTCCATAAGGCGATAATGGTGCCATATCACAATTATACAGCCAATTTAACCCTTGTAATCACTCACTGGCAGACAGTCTGTCCAAAAATAGATACAAGACACCAGACTGGACTGACTTCTATATGGCATAGGAACTGAAAATAAATCTTTGGTCAGCGTTGTTAAAGGTTGATAAGCTCACTCGTTCTGTAGAAAACACCATGCGGCATATAGAACCGCACCATAACAGGTCCTACATATGCATAGTTGTTATTTATTTCTTTAAAATGGAATTTTATTAGTTTCTCGATGTCATATAAGGTTAATGCGAAGCTATTAAATATTATAATCAACTTATTGATAAGGTAGTCGATAAAAAGTAAGCGTACAAAAAACATTCATAAATTAATTTTTAATTCAAACAGTATTAGGTTGCAGTTATTTTTGATTGTTGTTATTTGTTTGTCTTTCGGGTATAATAGGTTACCTATGGAACGTTTTAATGTTTTAATTAAATCGAGAAAGTCATCGCCAACTGCTCTGCTGTATTTCATTTATTTTATTTTTTATTTTTTGAACAGAACTGCTTTTAACTGGTTTTTTGGTATTCCATTGATTGGCGGTGATGTGTGTAGGCTACTTTCGATTTTCAAGTAACTAAATCAACAAAAAAGGTTTTTGTTAGTTAAATTAGGAACCAACAAATGTGCCAACGAGAGTTGATTTTAATAGTTTGCTTAAATTCCATGTTTTATTTGGGAAGAACACTTTTACAAACTGACGTCTTTTCGAAAAGGTACCCCCAAGGGAAGAGAAGCTGAGGGTTAAATCAGAGAATCGAGGAGCTACTTCATATCCAATTCGGGCACAAGAAAGTTTTTCAGCATACCTATCGGTCCCAAGAGCGGTCTCCAGTTACAGCGTTCTAGCATCCACAAAGAAGTAAATAGAAATATGGCGGAATTAGTCGACTATTTAATTTAGTTTCAATTGAAAAAGGTCAAAATGTGGAATAAGGTATTTTGGTAACCCTTATGGTTATAGTTAGGTTAGGTAAATGGATAAGTAGAGCAGGGAGAAACCGGCGCTACCCCCCTAAGGTCCTCGTGAATCCATTTTGATTCCCTTGTTGGACTCGACTAGTGGTGTTGCATCGGTGCTCTTCATCCCCTATCCTATGTAGTTAATAGACGCTGTCTAGCCAACCTGATAGTCTCGGAAACCTATAAAGATCAGACAGTGAGACATCAAAAAGTTCTTGTGAGTCATGGAAGCAATAACATCCAAGTGTTTTGTTCCTTAAGTGACATAAACTCGGGCAATGAGAGAGGAAGTGAGATATGTCCTCGTGGACCTCCTCGTCTTCGCATCCTCTCTACATATATCGTCATCTTTGAAATTTAGTTTCGCTGAGTGGTTTATAAGGAAGTTATGATCAGTTAGAGCCCCTTCTAACATAGATGGCGATGATCTGTCAAACTGTAATTGTTTGTTGGGCCGGCTTACTGTCATATTCTGGCTAAAGTTTCCGTGATATTTCACAGGTAGTGAGTTTTTTCCACCTGTTGTAGGTTTTCATTCGAATTTCGTTCTCCACTAGCTCACCCAGATTGCAAAGTGGTGGCTTGATCGATTGAAGTGCTCTATCAAGATCCATTACGGACCCGTTTTTCGCCAGTTTATCCGCCATCTCATTGCCGGTTTTGTCTTTGTAACAGCAGAGATTCGTGGTCTGATGCGTGCAAAGAACCTTGAGCTCTTCGCAGCAGTAGTGAACTATAGTTTTGATTTTATGTCATTAGCAGAAACTGATTTTATAGCCGCCTGACTGCCAATGAAGATGGTTATATCACTACAGGGTATTGCCAATATTGAAGCCTTAGGTTAGGTTAGGTTAGGGAAGGGTAAGTGATAGGCAAACACCATTTCCACTAGAAGGCTCTAAGGCCCATTGTTATTCCCTTCGTAGATTAAACAAACCCTAAAACAGTCTGATGGACTCTTATCTTTCTGACTGTTCAGTTGATGCTCTTCGCGAGTTTAAGAAGATCCTGTATTTGTGCTCTGGCCGATTCCGATAGTTTTTCAAAGAACCTGGACCCCATTAATCGGAATCGTCGTTCTCGGAGACGTGACATGTATATTGACGCCTTACTGGCCGCTTCAGCGATAGCCAAGCCTGCGCTTGGAAGACACTACTGTTATCAGATAGTCTGATGGAGCAATGTATATTTAATTCCTCAGAGAATATGCCGGCACCGGTTCCACAGTCCATCTTTGAACCATGGATATTTTGTCCATTCTTCCCTACTCGGAATCCAGCAGGTAAATGGTCTACCAAAGTCCAGATGGGGAGACATGCAGTCAGAAGTGACAACGTTTCCGACCTATTATCTGTGCATGCCTATAATTGTAAGGGTTCAAAGTGTTAGTTTGGTTCATCATTAAAGCACTTTTGGCAGCAGATCCTTCCCTGTTACAGGTCTAGAGGTGGCATATTAAAAATTGCCTCTAGTCCAGCTGTAACCCTAACTGGTTGTCAAAGTCGAATATTATAATAAATAATATACATATACATGTGCGTCAATAGCGACGATTTACAAATTTGTACTTGTGAATAACATATTTGTAATTGCGAATTACAACTACAAGTTTGTGATCAAGATTCTTATTTGACAAATTTTAAATATATTGTCCATAAATTTATGATTGGAATGCAAAATGTAGGCACAAAATTGTTAATCATAGGTGTTCAAAACTCCAGTTTAATTAGAGTAATAACTAGAGCAGTAAAAAAATAAAAAAATGTCTCTATTGTGACACCAATTACAAACAACACCCCGGAATTCTTGTTAAAAAAATCTTATAAAAACAGATCCCTAATTTGGTGAAATATGCAGATCACTTGTAATCATCACAAGACTGCGCCAACAAAAACCACTGTCAACTTCCATGGATAAATGTTCACATACATTCGTCCAGAAATTCCGTAAATCACTAGTGTTCTGTGGCTTATTGCCCCGAGTCTAAATCGACCTTGTTCACCAAGTTGATAGGTGCCTGCATAAATATGCCAAAGCTTTCCTGGCAGTTAGTATTAATTATGACCTCGTTTTGAAACTTTAATTTATCTAGACAGATTTTATAGCCACCACAACTTGTAGCGAGCACCAAAGTGATTTAAAATCATCGTTATAAATATTCTTCTTCTTCTTCTTTATAATTAACGATACATTTAAGTGCTTTAAATCGCCGCTTGAATGAGAAGTTATAATATAGCAAACGAGATATTAATACATTCGATTGATTTTAAATATTTTTTTTCTTTTTCGCAAATGGACTGACAAAACAAAAGAACAAATTTAAAGAAATGCAGCTATTTGTGTGTTTTTGTACGATATTGATTATTGAAAATATGTAAATCAATTAAGGCACATAGCAAACGGGTTATGTCGTTCGAATTATAATTTGCTTTTGTTTAAGTGTTTAAAACGATTTTCGGGTGATCAAAAGTGGCTATAAAATGTAAATTGCTAAAAGTCAATGTTATACTTGTAGATTGGTGACTTAAACAATGGAATTGAACAACGGGGTGTATTTCGCAGATTTAATTGATGATGGCTGCGAAGATGGCCAGACTTGGAGAAAGTTATGCAAAGTTGGCTTTTAATACTCTCTTATAATAAATAATAGTGATGTTGATGTTGAAAGGAAAATCTCCCATTTGTTTTGTACAAAAATGCCCGCCTCAGTACAGTTCTCTGGCTCTGCAAAATAAGGCAAAAAAAAAAGAAAAAAAAAAAAATAAGACCCCAAAAAATTATACAGGAAACAACAACAACGAATTTTAATAGAATTTGGGGTGTTATTTCCTTTTTTGGGGCCTTATTTCCCTAAATGAATTAAGTCCCCAACATTTTTTTTTATTATTAATTGTTTCCCTTCCGACATAGAATAAGTATGGGGGATATGCTGCCCCCTGCAACCCCCCTGCTTGGGTTTACTGTTAGATGACGGGGTGGGTGCGAGGTTGAGTATATAAAAAGTTCCATTAATCTAAATGAGTCTATGCAATATCAACAATATTAAATAAAAAGTAGTTTTCATTATTTATAATTTCATTATGAAATTAACCGCAAATTTGGGGCTTTATTTCATTTTTTTGGGCCTTATTTCATCGCAGTGGGGCCTTAATTCATATTTAAAATTGGGGCCTTATTTCATTTTCTCTTCTGGGGCCTTATTTCATTGGGGCCTTATTTCCTACAGCCCAGATCTCTTCACCTTTTCAAAAGCGGAACACTATTTACCTGACTCACCGTCCTTGTTGTCCATGATTATGTTCTTTGGAGTCCAGAGGAGATTGACATTAAACTTCAAAAAATTTCCACTGCGGAACAAGTTAAACCTCAAACTTGAATTTTACCCATTGTTAGCGAATAGGCTCTGTAAAGGCAACAACATTTGTATACACTTTCATAAACAATTGAAAAACCCGCCTAAAAGACCGTCCAATTTGCAGACTTTTGGATTAGGTGGGGAGTCAATTATTTTGCTTTGCAACTTTCTAGCTGTTTAAAAAGAAAAGAAGGTATATAGTATAGGTAGTAACCAAAACTGATAAAAATAGCAAAGTCTTGGTTGGTATAGATAGCTGGGCAACTTTTCAACCATTTTTATTTATTATTCTTGTGAAAATGAAAAAAAAAAAATGGACCACTCAGCATTTTCTTTTAAGATCTGGTGTAAACCTACCTGCAATACTTTATTGTCTTTCTAACAACTTGATATAGGTTTGTGAAGGCCTGGGTTACAGAAATTTGACACAGTTGGTTAGTATAGTAGCTTGCTGGGCAAGATATTTGCTACCAGCTGAGTTGGGTGATGGTGCTTTTTGCTGAGACTATGCTACCGACTTCAGTCTTAACCTAAACTAGGGACTTGATGCGTTTTTTTTAAGCTTTTGCTTATGAAGCTCCGTCATGGTCTCCGCTAATAGATAAGCCACTTTTATATAGTTAATCTCTTGAAGGACGTTACATTCATCTGAACTTTTTTTTTGCTAGTCCACACACAGTCGAATTGGCCTACTATTTGGAGAAACTAACTTCTACCACAACTACCTAAAGGCTCCATTATTATTATTATTATTATTATTTTTTTTTTTGAAAGATTTATCATCTTGGAAAAGACTGCTTTAAGCCGACCGGTTGATGGATGTGTGTTAGAATCGATTGTCCCTTAAAAATGTTCTTCTGTGGAAATTGTCTTCTCTTTGACTTCTATTGACCAATAGCTAGATTTGTTGTACGGCTCGATGTCGAGTCCACCTACCTATTTTACATTTTTTCAGCCATCTTGCAGCACTACTATAGGCTTCTTGTTTTGTAAGTTATAGTATTTTACGGTCTTTACTTTGGCGGACATGGGTATTTTTTTTTTGTAAGGCGAGAGAGCTTTCAATGAGCTCTGGCACTGCGGCTTCTTAGAGGAGCCTATTGTGCCTTCCCAGATAAATTCCTAGAGCCATATTTTCACCCCAGAGGCCGTCAGGAAGACCAGGATCTTCTCTGGGTGTACATTAGCAAGAGATGCTAAATCAATGATTTCATCACCAAGGACTTTTTTCCTGAGACGACAAAGGGCCGGACATTCTGTGACTATGTGAAGAGAGGATTCGTCACTCAGACAAAGTCTACAGATGCGATCCGGTGAGACGCCAATGCATTGAAGAAGTTTCTTCACGCGGCCGTGGTCACTGATTATTCCTGTTAGTATTCTCAGGTTGTTTTTATCCAGGTTAATCAAGAAGAGTGATTTTCTGGAGGAGAATTTGGGGAAAAATGTTCTGGTGCAATTCTGCCCAGCTGTATTTTGCCAGATCTCGTTAGACTCTATACGAGATTGGTTCTTGATGTAATTCCTAAAATGATTTTTGCTGACTCCGCAGAAGGGTTCAGGTCCGATGAGTGGAGTGGTTGCTCCGACTTTAGCCAGTGAGTCAGCCGATTCGTTACCCTCAATCCCTCTAGGGGCTGGAATCAAGTGGAGGATGACTAGGTTTTTCTTAGAAAGGTCATAGATGTTTGAGAATGTTTCTAAGACAAGTTTGGATTTGATCACAGATAAGTCAAGAGCTTTGAGAGCTGCTTGGCTATCTGAGAATATAAATATGGTTTTTCCACGTGTGTTAGAACTAAGACTTATTCTAGCGCAATGGTTGATTGCAAGGACTTCAGCCTGGAATATGGATAAGTTTTTCCCAAGGCTGACTGACAAGTTCACTTGGTTTGACTCTCCGTAGATTCCAGAGCCAGTCTCTGATTCCATCTTAGAACCGTCTGTGTAACATGGGTTGGCCATATAGTTCTTTTCCTTGTATTCGTCCGACTACTTTCCTTAAGTTGACACCAAAACGGGAGCCTATCTGATCAATCATATTGTAAAGGTAGAACGTGGCTTCGATTTTATATGTCATATTGGCTGATAGAGTAATGTTGACAGTCTCTAACTTTATATAACAGTTTAAGTAAGAACAACCTTCGAGTGCTTCTATAGGTACCATGCCATCCTATACGAGCCTCTGCAGACTGAAGGAACTCCTAAGAAAATGAGAATATATCAGCCGAAGGAGTCTTGGATATTGTACTACTTTTAAGATCTCCGTACTCCCGTGTAAGATGTATTTTAGATATTTAGTGAAATTGGAATCGTTGGACGCGGTAAAGGCAAACAAAATCTGTAAATGTGTCTTCTACTGGCTGGAGGTTCTAAAACAAAGGAGTATGCTTCTGCTCGTATATATTTAGCACCAAAATCGCCTGCTGCAAGAGCCAGCAATAGCCAACGTTTGTTATTAGAATTAATAATTTATTTACTTAGGTTTTATTTTTTTAACTTAATCTGTTTTCTTCTTTTTTTTTAATAAAGTTACAAAAAAGATGAAGATGAAAAAATGTCTGTACTACTATTTTCTTCCAAAATACTCCCCTTTTTCGACTACAGTACCACATTATAATATTTCTCTCCGTCAACTCTGCTCTGAGCGCCGATACTGATCTGTAGTTTCTTTAATCCTGTTGGGCACTGACCCATGGGACGATTTAACTCGGATATACGAACTATGAACGCGCTTCTCATTTCTAAGATTCATGCAATGGTTCCAGGAAATAACCCCCACCAAATATAGCCCGAAATGAAAAATTAAATAACACCCCAAATCGAAGGTGAAATAAGTCCCCCAATGCTATAAAATAACCCCTCAAACATAGTTCGTTATATTTAAATCAAACAAATTAACGCTTTGAAAAACTAAACAAGAAATATAAGTAAAAAACCTTACACTCACCCCGTAATCCAATAGTTAATCCAAGCAGGGTTGCAGGGGGGAAGCATGCCCTCCATACATATTTCATAATACAATGATAGAAATTCGCGTGCGCCCAATTTGAAGTATGAAATAAGTCTCCAAAAACCCAAAAACACATTTTGGAGTGTTATTCTCTTTTTATTTTAGGGGGTTATTTCCGTAAGCCGTATGATATATTCTAAAGAGAATATATGTCTTAAAATAATCCTAATGCGGCTAGAATAAACCTCTCCAGGCTTCAAATAGGTGCCACAATAGATCATAAGGTCGCCCTAAACCCTCTCTATCATTATAACTTTTCACCCCCGTAATCTACAGCTTCCATTCCGACTCATTACATCCATTAAATCAGATTCTAATCGGAGTGCTATACACACTCGTCGACGACCTCCGCACACTTAAATATGTCAGCAGAAGTCTCCATTCCAAATTGCACTGCAAGTCAATTAAAAATAAAAGAAAGAAAGAAAAAAACAAAAAAAACAAACAAAACTTTGAGTAAACTCAACTTTTTATTCGCATTCATTTTTTTCTCATCTCCATCATTGTCAAACTTTTCGCTTGCAATAAAATTTTCATAAATAATACGAAAACTTTTCCTAAAAGAAAACTTAAAGTTTTCATATTTATTCTCCCTCTCCCTCTCTCTCTCTCTTTCTGCTGGCAGAGGTTACCTACCAGCTACCATGTAAATTATTGGTCAGCAAACTTCTCCAATTAACCACATCTTTGTAGTGAGGTAAGGCGTATATCCTACCCATGACTCGAAAGATAAATTCTCAAATTTACGTCTTTAATTCTGAATTATAATCGACCAAAAACCAAACCGTTCTGATGCTCGGGTAAGGTGTTGTGCAGAGCATCCAATTTTTGTTGGCTGTTTGTGACGTCCTTTCCTCGGAAAACCACCCCCTTATTTATAATTTTTATCACTTTACGGATGTTTGGCGAAAAGGGCAAGATGGGTTTTTATATAAAATTCAGCTCTTTCCTTATATAAATAGAAATAAACTTTGCAGTCTTATTTCTTGATTTTTCGTACCACAAAAGGGGGATCGGATGGAGAGAAATACCAGCCCATAAATTAGACATACGACAAACTGATGCTGTAAATTGTATATACGTAGTAAAGTGTGGTATACGAGGGAGGGGGCGAAGGTGGGTACGATTCAGTGGTTACGGCGGTCAAGTGGGCCGGTTTTATGGTGCAGTTTCATTGTGTCTGAGGCAGGCAGTTGAGATCCTCTTAAAAATTGTAAAGTGACTGGCTGGGTGTACATTTTGTCCCGCGGTCGCAGTGGCTCTATTTTTTTTTTTTTTTTTTTTTTTTAATGGAACAATGTTGTGTTAGCCATCTGTTCTGTGAATCGGAATCAAAGTTGACTGTCTGCGCTCTTAAGATTCACATTTGGTAGTCTTATTTTGAAAGGCTTTTTTATTTTTTTATTTTTTCCTTCGCCTCAAAGTGACTCAAGGAATTGCACTTGAAATGGTTTTTGTTACTTTTCTTTTTTTCTGTAGAATTGAGGGCACGGTTATCAGCGTAAAGATTGTGCAGAGTTATTTTAATTGAAATTGATATATGGATTGGGGAAATAATTAAGTCACTTGAAGTGTTTCCTTTAATGGGAGGGCGACGAGGGTTGAATGTGAGGGGTGACCCGTTATAACAAGCATGCTATATAGAAATATATGGGCGATTACACCTACACGCCACACGGCTATCTGTTATAATACTTTGGGTCGTCGCGAGTACCCACACTTTGATGTGGTAGAATCATTATTCTAATGGGAAAGTGTCAAAGAGGAAAGTTCGTGCGACGGTAACATAAATACACGTGCAGAGAACACCCTGTTATATTTATGAAATGCATACCGCGTTCTTAGCCGTATAGACTCTGTCGGAAGTGAGAACTCGCCGATGAATATGAAGTTCCGCCTGCAACGCTTTCGGGAATACGTGCCGCTAATCGAACTACGAGTACATCAGGCAATGCGGTGCTATCTATCATCAACATGGATTAACTAAAACAAGAACATCAAAATTATCAGTTTCAATTGCGGCAGTATCAGTGCTTTGGTATTTCGCATTGAGCTTGACATTGAGGCGTTTCTTGAAGTCACTCTTTAAGCTTGTAAGCTCCAAGATAAGAGAAGTTCAATAATTTTGCTCACGCCTGGATTAATGTCAAAAAAATGAGCAAAGGACTGTCTATTTATTTTTTCCGCACCCACTACACTTGCCTAGCTGGGGTGTTTTACCAAATTGTTGATAGAAGCGGCCAAAATAGGCACACACAAGGTATTCACATTCAGACGGTTTGGGGTCAAAATTCTGAATGGGTCAAAATAATTTTTACAAAATTCTTCAATCAATAAAAAAAAAAAAAAATGATTTGGAAAGTGTTAAAAAGCGAGCGCGTTTTAATTTTGTAAAGAAACTCCTCTCACTTATTTATGCGTAAAGTGTAGAGACATTTTTTTTTAAGATTGCAGTGTTGTTTTAGACAAATGACTGTAATAAAATCGAAGCTTGTGAAGAGCTGTCGCGAAGAGCTCAGAGCTCTTGGAACACAGCACAAGATATTACTGTGTTGGGGCCCTGGACATGAAGGTATTCCTGGCAATAAGAAAGCGGATGAACTAGCACGACAGGGCTCGGCTAAAGCTCTAGAACAAACATACCCCTCTGTGTGTATCCCGCTCTGTACACTAAAGCTAGAAGCAGGGAAAAAGGCCACAGATGAGGCAAATCCATGGATACGTGCGAAAACACAAGGAAGCTATGGCATCTTTCTGTAAATCCAGAACAGAGAGAATCATGCGGAATAACCGGAGATGTTTCCCTACGCTTGTAGGTATACTTACGGAACACAACACCTTGCGATGTTATGTTAAAGTGGCTCTCGATGAGAGAAACACTTAGGCCGTTAATCGGCCCATTGTGCGTACCACTGGTGTTTAGGGGTTCCTAATCTGGTTACTCATGTGAACCACTTGCTTCCGTTGATAAAGCTAAGAACGTTACCAGCGCTGGTGTCGCATAGATCACTAAGATCATTGAGGAAGTAGTTTCCTAAGTACGCCATCCTTAGATTGGATAGGGCAGGGCAGCTGCAGAGAAGGTGAAGGACGGACTCATCCTCCTCTTCATCCCTGCAACTTCTACAAAAGTCATTGTATGGCAATCCAAGTCTTTGCGCGTGTCTGCCCAGAATACAATGACCGGCAATGACATTAGCAACCAACGAGATGCTAGGTCTGTTTAGTCGCAGAAGCTCCTTGGATCTTTGATTATCCAATGTCGGCCAGGTAAGCTTGGCAACATCGCAATATCCCAGATGTTTCCATCTATGGTTTGCCATTCTTGTTGCGTCCGCGTTAATGATTTGTTTTGAGCGTAAGACAGCGGTGCAACACCGGAGGAGCCTAATCTTGCAAGTTCGTCAGCTGCACAGTTCCCTGGGATATCACAGTGTCCCGGAATACCTTGCGATACCACATGAAGAAAATGCGACTAACCGAGGAAGAACTTTTCAGAGGTTGCGGTGACGAGGGAGTTATAGAGAACACAACCCACTTGCTATGTCACTGCCCAGGTCTTCAATACTCCAGGAACAAATTCCTGGAAAGATACTTCTTCCATGACCTGAACGAGCTATCCAGCACACCAATTGTTAAAATTATGAACTTCAGCAAATCATTAAGATGGTTTGTATGTAACGACACGCAGTAAGTTATTTAAAATCATTACAATGCTTACAGAATAGGTTAACACGGGTAGGGGATAAACCTCTTCCCCTACAGGTATCACAATGGGTCAGTTTTGACCTGAGTGTGACACGCAATCTTTCCTTGCCAGCCCACAAACCTAACCTAACCTAGACAATTACTCTTTTAGGTAGTGTTTTTTGCTATCCCTTCGTGAACGTGTGCTGATAGTGTTACACTCATAATGAATGTTTCAATCGTTAAATGCAATAAATAAATTGTGCGTGGTTGGATGGGGATGGGGAGAAATTGAAAAAGAAAAGGAATTTTTTTTTTAAAAACAAGCAAATAAGAAGAATTCTAAAAAAGACAGCGGATCTTAGCCATATTAGTTTTCTTAAACGAATCTCAAAAAATAAAGCTCTGTCTTCTTAATTTGTTGGTAGTTTCAAATGTGAAATAATTCGCTTCTTCTGGATTTTTTCTTGTAATTTGTTTACCAGTAATATATTATTAAAACCTGAAATTCATAATATATTGTAATACAAAAATATTTGCTTGCTTATGTTCATATTCGCTTTTTTTAAAAGCAGATTAACCAGAATTTTATCACTTAAAATTTCAAAAGCAGAATCTTGTAAAGCAGAATTTCGTAAAGTAACATTTTTGTGTGAGAAGACAGAATTTGTCAAAGCAGAAGTTTGAAAGCAGAATTTCGACCGGATCCCCATTCACACACATGTATAATGTTCTTGATATATGTATTGACTATTATGATATCACTAAAAGTTGCGATGTTATTTAAGCTGTTACTGATGGTCCTTGTGAAAGATCAAAAGTGTTTTGCTGAATCAAATTATAGTACCATTCTTTGGCTATAAGTACTCACATTTTCTTGACCTGCATTTAAATAGAAGATAGTATTTAGCGCTATTAAAGTTGCACCATTTTCAGAGCTGCGCACATGGCGTGACATACCACCCGCCTTCGTGAGGACCCACGTAGTGCTTACTCCGCAGGGGTAAGACATACCCTCCCACTGTAAGTCTGCTGTGACTGTCCCTGCCCCTCTTTGGAGCGAGTTTCCTTACTTTCGCAGATTGACCGCTTCATTTATTTTTATTTTAACCATCTCTAGTCTGGACATATTCATGTTGGTGTAGACCATGTTCGATTGCATTTTGATCGCTTCCTCACTATAATTACCGCCATCCGCATATACGACGAGTTACTGGCCAGACATCGAATTACTTTTCGCGTCAGACTCACAACAAACTTGCAGCTTCTAATTGATTTACGTGCCATTCTCGCCACTTTTCATCGTGCTACGTGCTCAGCGCTTAACTACTTATTTGTATACATTAACATACCTCCAGCGGACACCTCATATGTGGCGAATTCCATGCGAGTTTCCTCAGTACACCAGGGTAATGCATAGCTATGCAGAATTCATATGTAAATTAGTCGCAAATATGCACATCATCCATCAGCATTATGCACTCCGACTATGTAACACTTCTAAGCACTGGGTACCCACTTAGAATCGTGTTTACTCACTCCTGTTTTTCATTAAGCTAACGGTACGCATTTGAATGCCACTCTCTGCTTTATAAACTGGACGAGGCAATCTGGAGTGTACCTGTTCCGCCAAGTTCCCCTTGTAATCAAGTCGGTGGAAGAATTTTTAAATTAAAATCGCTTATTTAGCTAACCTACCTACCTACAAAAGATGCGACATGCCAAAGAATCAAAAGAAATGTATTTCAAGCATTAATTCATCGAATCAAAGGTATATCCCCTGACCCATTGGCATAGGTATCTATATTCACACAAATGTCGTGCGTACCTTCATATAGAGGGTGTGGAACTCCGATGCCATATTGGATTTTAGAAAATTGAAACAACCTAAGGGAACCCATATCTTAGAAGCGAAGATAGATCCCGTATCCAAAGAAACCCGAATGGAGTAACGAACGAACAAGAGAAAAATGGAAAACCCAATTTACATAAACCCAATCAATAAGATAATGGTATTGTGCTCTTTTTGTTGTATAATGTACGTGCGTGTATTCGATATTGACTTTGATTTCATTACGTATTCAGCAAAAGGAGCAAAAATCAACATCAATGGATCTTGTTTGCAGATTGGGTATGGGTATGGGTATATCTTTCTCTTGAGAGAGTATGTACCTACACGATAACATTTTCAAACTAGACGCAGAGTGGTCTTTAGCAAAATTATAGCAAGTGTGGGTGTGTTGCCGAATTCATTCAGCAGTGAAGTCTACATACTTGGCAAAATATATTTATCGGATAATATGTCGCACGACCTAAGCTCGTCCAGTTTTTGTCAATATGCAGATTGTTTTATTTAATTTTTGTACAAGCACAATTTATTCGCATGCGTGTATGTATGAGTGACTGGAGTGAATGCTTTCCCGGGAGCTATAACCGAAATAGTTTTACCAGTTTTTGAACTCCTTAGTCCTTATTCAATATCAATAAATTAGTTTTTAAGAAGCCGTGGCTCAACATCCATCCATCTGACTTGATGACGTTATTTATGTCATTTACACGATCGTTGGGAGGGAGAGTTGGGAATTTAATGGTTGCCATGGAGAACCCTAGAGGTGAATCAGCAAGTGACCGGTAGCATGAACATGAACTCCTTTCTAGGTGACAAGGTATTGATTTCCAAAAAAAAAAATACAAAAATGTGATTAAAGCCCAGTGTCGATAAATTCCCGAGGATTCAAATTGCAGTACTGTCGTCTTTGTTGCATGAAAAATACGTACCACTCTCAGTCTTACGGAGTTACTCAGCCGTGAGTATCTGAAAAAGATTGACCTTCAGTTCTACACATACTTTGGCGTATAACCAGAAAGTGGTGTGTGGCTTTTATAAGTGGGATCCTTTCATCTGATAATTTTCAGTACTACTCGTATAGACGGCGGGCCACAAAAAAACTTTTTCGGCGTCTTTAATGAGTTTTTGAAGAGTTCCTAAATCTGATACATTTGATTGATGATGTTTTTGAAATAATTTTTTCGAAGTGCTTTTTGCTGGCAGTTTGTTCTGATTTTTTGACCCGATTTTGATTTGTTTTTGAAAAAGTCTTAGTGGAATTTGTAATGCGGTTTTGAAGTTATTCTTAAATCATTTTTAAACCGGACTTTTATTGATTTTTGAAGTGTTTTTAATTTTTGTTTTTGCGACGCACTTTTTAACTGCGTTCGAAATTATGTTTATGATGTAAGTATTATTTGAAAAGTTTTCTGACGTGTTTTCGTGATTATTGACATTTTTGACGTTTTTAGATGGCTTTTTCGACATATTTTGTGAAGAGTTTTTCTAAGTGTTTTTAGTAATTTTCTGATCCCATTTCGGACCCAATTTTTTTTTCTAGGTCTTAAGTACCTTAAGGCGTTTTAAAAGTGATTTTCAAGTCATTTTTAAAAGGATTTTTTTCGAAGTGTTTTTAATGCTTTTTGTGACACTAATTTCGACTGCGTTTGTAATGCTGATATGTCTGAAGTATTTTCTGCGACGTTTTCGAGGTTATTGACATTTTCACTCTCGTTTTTCGAAAGCTTTTTTATGCGTTTTTTACCTTTTTTGAAGCTTTATTCTAAGTGTTTTTAATGCGTTTGTAATGCCTTTTTTGAATCGGTCTTACTAAGTTCTTTTAAACGTTTGATGCATATTTTTCGACGTATTTTCTTTATAAATTTTAAATTCATATATTGAAAATTTCCCCAGATATATTTAAAATCGTTGCAATTGCCTTGGGACACAGAGGAAATTATTTGTCAAGCTGATGCCTTAAGAGAAGTGTGTCATCGAGTGCGATAACTGCAGAGCTATAAGGTCTGGTCATGGGGACGAAAGTCATGATAGGTGAGATTTAAGACATTTTGCTCCTTATAGGTTAGCGGAGAAGAGAAGATTTAATTGCACCAGAAGTCCATTCTCTTTTCTGTTCACTTAGAATCTACTTGCCTCAATCGAAATGACTTTCATACTCCTGACCGCGTAGCCCAGGCCTTAAAGAGCTATGGAACACGACCCAATGACAGCAGGTTCGAAGAGCTAGGCACATATGATTTGGCTGAGTATCAACACTGCCAAAACAAAGATCATCAACTTCGTTTCTGGCTCATAATCTTATGTTAGCATTGCTTGACCCCATAAATGAAAATTGTACAGGGCTTCCAAGACCTTAGCCATGACCAACCAACCAGGATGCAGAAAGCAAAGTCTGTATTCAGAACCTTTTCCAATCGGTATCTAGCGAAGCAAACTATGTAAGTTCAGCTCCAATGTCGTCTCGGTGTTGCTCATAGGTGCAGCACTTGGCAAGTCATTGTCACTATCACAAAAAAGCGGCAAGTGTTCATCTGCGAAATACAATAATTTTCTGGCCTAGTCGTTATTCCAAAGCTCAGCGCCAAGATTCTGAAAGACGGATTGAAGCACAGTCCATTGCAACATGTGTCACTTTAAACATGCATTCTCATTATTAACGTGAAAACGCCATTTCTCACTTATACCTAAACAATTTATTCAACTGAGTGGGCCATTCAACTAATGTAATTTGCATTTCAAATTGCGCTAAACAAGTCTGGATCATTAGACGTGACGTGCCATTCATCGAGTCCAAACAGCGAATTGAGTTGGTAGATTTTTTTTTTCTTTTTGTTGGGGATTCAAGTTCTCATGCCCTTCTTAGCCTTAAAATCTTAAAAATTCATTTATTCACTTTCCCTTGATCAAAATGTAAATTTTCGACGACTCCACGCACAGATGCCGCCGCCATCCATGATGGCATTCGAGTTCAAATTCATATTGGGACAGGTACGGTACCATTGCACTATGCCACACCAAATACCAATCACAACATCATAATCATTCATATTTTTATGGCCCGTGCAATTGTTATTTAATATTTATTGCGAGTACCCTCAGCGCGTGTATTCTCCACTGCACCCCCCTCTCTAGCGACTGTCTGGGACAGAAAGAAAAAAAAAATTTCGCCTGTCATGCGAGGCGAGTGGGTTTGTATTGTTGTTCCACCTTCGTGCCAGCTTGTACTTCAACTATTAAATCAATTCATTGTGATATTTTTATCATGCACTGCGCCTGCCTCCGCCCAAATGACACAGAGGGGTAGGTTGGATATACATTTACTTATTCCAAAGAAAAACTGCACCAAAAGTGTTTCCATAAAACTGTGTGTTGTGATAAATGATCGTAAATCTGCGATATAAGGAAAGCGATGACAGTTCCTATTCGAACCATTCATAAAGCAGCACATCGACGACGTCCAGAAGGAGGAAAGAATGATTATTACCTCGAAGCACTTAATCCTATTGGTTGCATATAAACTGATACTCGTGTACTAACTCCATGGAAAGTGTGAAGTATGGAATGGGTTACAAAGTGAATACAAAACATCACCAAATAGTAAACTTTGTTTTCCATAAACGTTCGCAAACCGAACGGAAATCATATGCAGTGCATTTCAATTCAGTACAATACAAAGTATTTCGATGGGGATGGCGATAGGTTCTGTCGAAGATGTTGTCGTACGCAGTGTGATTTGTGAGGATCAGAATCAATAATTTTTGAATGGTTTATTAGATGTTCGAATTACGCTTTTAGATTGTTATTTCGGGGCAGCTGATCTGGAAATGAATAACAATTGAGTTAGTTTGGGATCGTTCTAAGAATAGAACTCATTTTCGGTACGTGATAGCATGCAATCTATAGGTGTCATTATTTTAAAAATAAAATCAGTAAATTGCTTGACTACCTATTTACATTTTCGTGTTTATTTCTTGTTTCAGATTTCAATCGAATTGGATAATGTGAGTATGGCATTAGGAAACTTGATTATGCTCTGTAGGTGCATGTGAAGAATTCAATTTGATTTATTTATATTTGAGGTTATGAATTTGTCATTTGTCATTGACCAATGAGGTTATGAATTTGTCATTTGTTTACATTGACCAGAGGGGCACTAGAGACATTAACAGGGGTTAACAAGATTGACAGGCACACAGATCAATACCTTTTTTTAATGTCTAAGTCTTTGTGAAATGTATCTATGATAACTGATAAAATATGTTCATTGTTCACATATCGATCAGAAAGATTTTGAGATGCTACTGTCCCAGACCACAGACAGCTATTTCCAGGTTGATCCCCCAGAAAACACAAATTCAACTGGTTAAGATTTAGCACTACTCTACCTCTGCGATAACGCCTTTCAAACATCCCAGACTTTAACTGAGAGAAAGCTTCCTAATACAGGCATTTCGAATCAGCATGAAACTTGCATTCATCTGAACAATAAATCTCCCTCAAACAAATGGTTGAGAGAAGCTGTGCCGATGGTCCTAAATGAACTCGTTATTTTTTACTATACAAAAATAATAGAATATTTTAAACGTTATTTTCTGTCGTATACCGATTACGGGGATTTATCAAAGTTTATAATTTTTAAAACATGATTGTAATGGAAGATTGTCGCAGGTGAATTCCCGAATATATTGTTCTCTCACTCACGATGAACATGCTTCCCATTTCAGTGAGAGTTGTTTGTGAATTCAATGCAATGAAGAGAGAAAATCTAAGATCATTTAGAATAGGGTAGATTAGAATACTGTTTGTCACTGAAATCTCTGAAATCTGTTTTAAAATTCCGCAAACTCGGCCTCCAAAAATACATCGAAGAATTTTTCCCTTAAAGGAGCAGCTTATTAAAAGACTGGTTATTTCTATATTATTATTTATTAATTCCTTTAGGATTTTCTTCTCCAATATGTCTTCGCACTTCTACAGTTCTATTTCGAATCCTATTCTCTTCTTTTATTTTTCAGTCATCTTTTTAATCTCGTATGTGATATTAATTATTTTTGTTTCGTCCAGTATTTTTTTGTATAGTAGATAGCTTACAGTTCGGCCTTGCTACCATTCTTCACGACCTCGTGACTTCGATGACTATATAAAAGAAGAATGTACTATTATTATAAATAAGAAATAAACTATTATATAATTATGATTAGTATTTATACTATACAAATAAACATTTGCCTACTGTTGGTACTTTACCATAATAGGACTTATTTACGTGCTTTGTTATAGAATTCAACGTTTGAATCACTATCACTACTTATTTCAAGCAAGAATGGTTTCATTTTATCAGAGGGACATATCCCAGTATACTTTTTCTGCGAACGTTTCGCACCTGGAAGATCCTTGATAACATATCTATCTTTATCAAGAACCTTGACCACCTCAAATGGCCCGTGATATTTTGGCAACAGTTTTTTACTGCATCCATCATTAGACCCTTTCGGTCTTTTAACAACAACTTGTTGTCCAATTTTATATTCCTCAGCTTTTTTTCTCTTTTTATCAAAGTATTTTTTTTGAATTTCTTGATTTTGTTTAATACTTGCTCTTGCATCTTCACGTAATTGAAATCTATCATTTAGATACATATCTTCACAAACCTCATTACTTAAAAATGAATCATTATTTTTTCTTGGTATATAGCCAAACAGCAATTCATTTGGAGACTTGTTAGTTGACTTATTTATTGTAGAATTTAAACCCCACTTAATAGAGTACAAACTATTGTCCCACTTCCTTTCATCAGTGGAACATGCTGATAGTGCGGACAGAATCGTTCGATTGTATCGTTCAGCTTGACCATTGGCTCTGGGTGTTGCAGTGGCATTGTGAGTTAATTTGATTCCTTGTTTTAAACAAAATTCGTTGAATTTCTTACATGTAAAGCTACTTCCCCTGTCACAGATTATTCTTCGTGGGACTCCAAACACATCAATTATTTCTTGAAATAACTTAATAACAGGTCCTACCTTAGTACTTTGTACTGCTTTTAAAAATACATATTTAGTGAATCCATCAATTACTAGTAAAAGGTACGTATTACCTTTTGTACTTTTCATAAAAGGACCTAGATGGTCTACATGTAAAGTATGAAAAGGAATAGCAAATTTTTCTATTGGATTAAGCTTTCCAGACTGCTTACCCGCTGTACTTTTGTTGTATAAACATCCTAAACAACAGGCAATATATCTTTTAACATACTTTCGCATGGATGGAAACCAATATTTTGATTGAATATATTTTAAAGTTTTCTCCTCAGAGAAATGCCCTATATCATCGTGATGACATTTTACCACTTCTCGTCTACTACTTTTCGGAACAACCCATTTAGTACCAGTAATAGTTTTCCTATACAATCTATTATTTTTCAATACATATTCTTTATGTATATTATGTTCTTCAACATCAACCGGTTTTCTATCCAGTACCTCAATTAAGAATTTACATCTGTCATCTTGTAGTTGTGCTGCAAGTATCCAATCTTGAGATGTAACTTCTATAGTAAGTGTATCAAGATAATTCAGGTTTTGTTCATTACCAATAGGATTCCTACTCAGAGCATCTACATGAGTCATACTGGTACCTTTTCTATATTCTACATTAAACGAGTATTCTTGTGCTGTTAACCACCATCTTCCGATTCGTGGTATCAGATCACGCTTAGTGAAAGCTGTCCTTAACGAATTACAATCTGTTATTACTGTGAACTGTATTCCTAGCAAATATACTCTGAAATGTTTAAGAGAATATATAACTGCTAATGTTTCTAGCTCGTACGAGTGATAGCGTTGCTCTTCTTTTGTTGTAGTACGGCTAAAATATGCTACTGGTTTATAAACACCATCAATTTGTCTCTGCATCAATATTCCCCCAATACCCCATTTTGAAGCATCTGTATGCAATTGAGTTTCAGATGTATGATCATATAATGCCAGAACAGGTCGTTGCGTAAGTTTGTCTCGTAAAGTATTAAAAGCCAATTGTTCATCAGTCTCCCATTTGAAAAGGGCATCTTTTTTTAAAAGATTGTTTAAGGGTCTTGCAAATGTTGAAAAATTGTAAATAAATTTTCGAAAATAACTGCACAAACCTAAAAACTGACGAATTTCATGTACATTTCTTGGTTCAGGAAACAATTTAACTGCATTCATTTTACTTTCCCCCGGTTGTATACCGTCCTTACTAATCTCATATCCAAGATAATTAATTTTGGTAGCCAAAAAGAAACATTTTTTTAATTTTAAAGTAAGGCCAGCCTCAGAAATTGTTTTCAATACGGTTTCGAGATTTGTAAAACCTTTTTCAATTGTTTCAGATGGAACAAGAATATCACCCAAGTAACAATTTGACTTCGGTAAGGTTCAAATTTTTAATTTCTGAAGGCAACAGCTTCGATTAAGCTTCTATAGTACTTGTTAACCGAAGTAGATAGATTTGGAAGTAATTGTTTCGAATATAACTTCTGTACGTCCTTAGCGAAGTATATACACAGGCTTTATAGAGGGATATGGAATTAAGTCTCGGTAATATCTCTATTAGACTTCTGAAAATGTGTGACTAGATGTGTGGAAAGTTAATTGTTTCGATAATGCCTGTGGTTCGAAGTGCTGTCAAAAATCTTCTTTAGAGCTTCTGAAACGAGGCATTATAGAAGCAATGAAATGTCATGCAGTCAACAGCTTGCGATTGGAAGGTGTATAGAAGCACTTACTTCCCATTATTTGACCATAAAGGGAGTTGCTTACGAAGGAAGGCTTTATAGAAGTAAAAACTAACTTAATATGTTAAGGTACAGCATAGCACAAGTCAAGTATAATTTGATATGAAATGAATCAGAGTAGTCATATCGGAGAAGATATATACACGCTTAAAATTTAAATTCCAATAAAAAAATACAAATAAATATATCCACAAGATGATTAATTCATGGAAAAAAGTGAAAAGATCGAAGACGTATCAAAGAATAGTGCAAAGGGAGCGTGACGCAATTCTGAAAAGAGCCCGTGAAGTTTCCGATGAACTACGACGAAGAGCTCCATGTCGTAGTGAATTTTTTATGCAGCCTTCCCAGTACCCTGGTTCTCAAGAATTGTCTACAACTAACATTCCTGATAGTGATAACACCAAAATCTATGAGAGTTTAAGTACATTAATTTATCATTTCTATCCACTCGTATTTTTGTTATATGAATACAGTTTTCATTCTTTCTGATATTGTTAGATGATGACAGTAGCACTAGCGTTGGTTGTCTTAGCGATTATCTCTCAAATAGCAGTGAAGGCAGCGATGAAGGGTTATGCGACAAATATGAAACTCAAATGGAAAGAATTATAAGACTGCGTTCGCATTTGAGGAAATGGGCAATTCAACATCAAATAACTCATTTAGCACTGAAAGATCTTATCAAGTTGATAAACACTGACATCAGCAAAATGTTGCCAGAAGATCCACGCACACTACTGGAGACTCCAAAAGAAACTATCATTCAACAAATCGGAGTAAACGGACAATATTGGCACAATGGCTTCGAAAAGTGTCTCCAATGCGTACTTAGAGACATCAATGAATCAAAAAACATTTCAGTAAATATTAACATGGACGGGTTGCCAATTTTTAATAGTTCCAAGGTAGAATTTTGGCCCATTTTGTTTAATGTTGCCGAAATGCCACAACTGCCAGCCATGGTCATTGGGATATATTGTGGAATAGGCAAGTGCAATGACTTGCAATCATTTCTCACCCCGTTTGTCGAAGAAATGAAAGAAGCTATGACCAATGGAGTTCGCATAAATTCACACAAAATTTCAGTGCGCATCCGTTGCATTATTTGCGATTCGCCAGCCCGTGCGTATGTAAAAGGTATAGAAAATATGCATTTTAGGTTTCAAAAATTGTATTTTATTTTCATATATGTAATTGTATTGCAGGAGTGGCGAACTTTAACTCACAGCATGGGTGTCAGAAATGCACGACAATTGGAGAATATAGTTATGTCAGCAATACGAATATATTTCCCCGAACAAATTGCAAAAAGCGTACTGATGCCAAATTCAGACAAAAGTTATACGGAACGCATCACAAACACGATTCACCACTTTTAAACTTGGACATCGACATGGTGGAACAATTTCCAGTTGGCGATTCCTTACACCTCCTTCATCTTGGCATCATGAAGCGTCTTTTGTTCGGGTGGAGAGATGGAACCTTCCGCAAATCCAACACTAAATGGCGGGCGCAAACCACGAATGAAGTATCAGAATACTTACTTCAATGCAAGATGCCAGCGGAATTTCATCGAGTTGTGAGGCCTCTCGATTGCCTAACCCATTGGAAAGGCACCGAATACCGTACATTTTTACACTACATAGGAATCATTGCATTAAAGGACCATTTAACAAACGAAGGATACGACCATTTTTTACTATTGTTTTGCGCCGTCACGATATGTTCGTCAAAAGATTATTTTCAAATGTTACCAGCAGCCCGTGAAATGCTACATCAATTCATTGAAATATTTACTGAAATCTACGGCGAGCATCACCTCACTAGTAATGTGCATAATTTGTCACACTTAGTGGATGAAGTGGAGCGTTTTGGAGAGCTGGACTCCTTCAGCGCATATCCTTTCGAAAGCGCACTTGGAAAGATTAAGCGTCTGCTTCGACATGGCACACGTCCACTGGAACAAGCGGCGAGACGGATAAACGAAGATTTCAGTTGCATAATGAGTTCCACTGCTACCACCACCACCAATCCCGTAGATACAAAAAAGGAAAGGCCCATTTTGAGCAAACAGAATAAAGGGGATAATGTTCCATACTCCTTCACCTCATCGGTTGAAGGCGAATACTCATTCTTTGACAAAGTCCAGTTAAAAAAATTTTGCCTAGGCACAGATCCATCAAATTGTTGGTTTTTGACGACAAAAAATGAAATAGCATACCTTACAAACATCATTCAATACAACACACAGTGCGATTTAAAACTATGCTCCATTGTAGTCGACGATAAAGTTAATTTTTTCATAATTCCCTTTGAGTCCAGGCATTTAAATATTTATTGTGCGGATCGCTATGCACACTCAAAGAAAACAGAAAGAAAACTATTTGGTCTGATCGATATTAAATGTAAACTCGTTCGATTGCCTTACCGGCATATGCAGGTTTTTATTCCTTTATTGCACACCATACCAGTGTAAATTAATTATTACATATTTCATTTTCGTTTACAATAAATAAATAAATAAAATTATAGTCCGATATCTTCATCTTCTTCTCCACTTACGCTGCTATAACAATCTATGAATCTTCCGCGATCGCTGTCACTGCCAATTGTTTCCTCTGCATCAGCGTTAGTAGAGTGGGTGGCTACATCCGCGAGCTGATCATAATCAATATTTGACAAGTATGGCAATGCAACATTCCTTTCGCATCGTTTTTTCCCATAATGTTTTATGGCTGATGCTCGTCTAATACTGCCCGACTCTACCGTTTCAAATCGCCGTTTTGAATTATTGATGATTTTTTGAAAAAAGTCTTTTAAATTCGATTCCGTGTAGTTTGGATCGCACCTCTTTATCAAATGATAAAAAAATTTGAAAGTGAGTACGAAACGGCTGAAGTTTTCTTTATTTTTAGCCCTTGATTGTCCAGTCCAAGACACTTGGGTGAATAAATGACGGCTGAACAATATGTCAACAAATTTATAACACGCGTTGTCGCCAGTTTGAGTGCTTTTTGGTCCACAAATCGAGTACAATTTTGGGCACTGCGTTGGAGATAAAGAAAGAGAGTAATTAAATATATTTTTTCTAAACATCGAGCAAAAAAACCTTACCAAATGTTCAACAAATGACGTGTTTTCCAAATTTTTTTCGAAGGAAATAAGTTGATCGATGCTGTCGATTGGCTCGACTGCAGTGCTGAGTCTTGGCACATTATTTGTAGTTTCAGCTGATGGAATGTTTGAAGCGAGTTTTATTAAAATCTGTTCTTGCAAACTGATAGAGTGTTCAACCCTCGCTTGCAACTTCGCTACACTCTCTACAACTGCGACAAGCATACCCGCAACATCAGTCTGTTCCGCGCTATCAGCTGGAATGAACTGCAGCTGGCTATTGTCCTCGACGACAAACATCTGCTGCTCCTGCTGCAGTGGTGATTCTCCATAAATCTGTATTGGTGCTACGTCTAGCTTTGTGTCTGGCTGAAGAGCGTCAACTATTTGGTGCTGTGCAGGTCCACGTATACAGATACTATTTGATACGAATGATGTTGATGGACCACAAGACGCTTCAATACTTTGCGACACTTGACTCCGAGTAGGTTTGGATGGCGGTTCTCCACCAAGCTCTTTCACATACTAAGAAAAAAAAATGCGTTTGTTAAAATGTGATAATTAGGCGGTAGGTGTGCTGAAAAAAATACCTTGTTGAAATCCAACCTCTGGCTATCTGGATTGCTGACCACCGAAACAATTTTTCGAGCACCAGGTGTTCGAATATTTATCGAAGCTGGAAGTGCAAGTGTCGCTTCCGCATCGCTGGTGTCACTTTTGTCGGACATCGCACGTATTTCTCTTAGGGCTTGGCTGTATGTGGAGATGAATGAGCGCTTCAAAATACAATTGTATTCGGCCCATCCATCCTTGACAGAACCGGGCGGCGCCCATGGGTTTTTCATAGCCGTTCCTTTTTGTTTTTGTGGCGGCCACATTAGCTTGCCATTGCACTCCCATTGCTGTGGCACTGGTGATAACAGGGATTTTCCACTTTCAATTGTTTCCACAATTTTATAATAATTAGAGCTCATCTGCACAAAAAAATTAAACACTTTTAGCACTATGAAACATTCACCAAATATGTTTTTAAATAAACAATTCCACTGATAAATATATTAGCTACCTACTTACCTCCGTAAACAGATAGATATTTGTTGTTAATATACAAAACACAAACTAAAAATAAATATTTACCTTTCAAACCGATGCGTGTGTTTATTACGGGAATTGAACACGAAATGACTTGTTTACAACTTCGGTCGAGTAAGAGCTCAAAGCAAGTTGCAACTTAACGAAACAGATAGATACCATTTGTAAGGATAAGACAACACGAAGGAACAAAATGATTTTTAACTCTCAGATTAGTGTGTTGTTACACTAGACTGAATTACGAACACGAAATAACTTGTTGCCACTTTAGTCGAGTAAGCTGCAAGTAAGTTGCAAGTCTTAACGAAACTCTGAAATGTCATCAAGTTATTCAAATTTAAAACTTTCCATGCAGTATGATGAATTAGCGTAGCGGATAGCGTATTGGACTACTACGCAACAGGACCCAGGTTCGATTCCCAGTGAAAACCAAGTAAGTAAAATGTAAATTATAACGAGAAATGGAAATCTATAATCGTATGAAAATTTGAAAAAGTCATTCAATAACACATAACAGTAAGATAAGAAAATAAAAATGGAAAATTGAAAAAGATTAATAAAAAAAAAAACTTTTTTTTTTTGTAACTTTTGAGTCTCTATAAAGCTTAGATAATAGTTTCGGTAAGGCCTTACATAAAGCCTCTTACCGAAATGAATGCTTCCCTACCGAAGTAATAACCTACTGCCAACAAATGGGGGATGCTTCTTTTGCGAAACAATAACCCACTGTGTATGTTAATTGCTTCTATAAGGTCTTTCACAAGTTGAAGTTGCATTTTCTGTAAGGTCTATCCAAGCTGTTAAGGATAGAAGTTGTTTGTATTGTACTTCCAACAGAGAGTCTTATCCAAGCAATTACTCTGTTAAAGTGCGCCAAATACGTTTGTATGAGGTCTTATGCAGTCAATATTGCGGGAGGGGAAATACCATCGATACCGCCTTACCGAAGTCAGATTGTTACTTGGGCATCCATATATGCCATAGCGGTTTTGTATCGCAACTTACCTAATACTGTATTAATAGCTCTTTGGAAAACAGATGGGGCGTTTACAAGACCAAAAGGCATTCTTAAGAACTCATAATGCCCGTCTGGTGTTATAAAAGCGGTTTTTGATATTGAGTTTTCAGCCATAGGTATTTGATAATACCCATTAGCAAGATCTAAACTCGTAAAATATGATGAACCTGTAAGGCGATCAATTTGATCATCAATTCTTGGCATTGGATATTGATCTTTAACCGTCTTCGCATTTAGTGCTCGAAAATCTATACACATGCGTTGCTCACCAGTTTTTTTTTTTACTAAAAGTATAGGACTAGAAAATGGTGAACATGACTCTCTGATAATCTCATTGTCAATTAATTCTTGAATCATTCCTCTGACGTTTTCGCGTTCCGAATATGACATACGATATGGTTTATAAGTTATTGGTTTATCGTTCGACAACTCAATGGACATTTTAGCTACATTTGTTTTTCCTAATTCACTTAAATTTTGTGCAAAACAGCATCTGTACTTATTTAATAGACTAAGTAACTTAATTGTATCGCTTTTGTCTAAACAAGAACTTATTTGCGAAGTAACATCATTTTCAGTAAAATCTTTGAAAGAATCAATTGATAGAGATAATGTTTCTACTTGCCTTTGATTTTTATCAGCTTCACAAATTTCACCTCTTACAAGAATTTGATTCCTTTTTAATAGGAGGTCCTTTCCTGATTCGTTCAGAACTAATATATGGGCATTTGATGATTTAACAATGCATCTAGGTATGAAATGTTCTTGATTTGGATTGAATCTTCGCTGTTCCTCAATGAATACGTCTTTATTGCTTTTATAGTTGTTGTGCACTGCTATAAAACCAGCATGATTGGGTGGAATGACAGTTGACTTGTTAGCCCAAAAAGCAACTTTTTTTTCTGGAAACTCGTCTATCTGCGGTAAAGCTTCTAAATCCTTGTTAAAAATTCGTATTTCCCTATTTTTTATAACTGCAACAATGTTATCGTGGTTGAGAAACGTTTGTCCTATAAGAACGGGAATTTCTTGAGCTCTATCAGGAACAATCAGAAGTTCGACCTCAGCCTTTGCAAGATCAACTTCTAATAAACAGTTGGCTTTCCCGATCACTTTGACCGTAGCTCCACCATAACCTGAAATTGTTAATGAACTGTTTTTGAAAACCAATCCAAACTTAGTAGCTTCACTTTGACGAATTATAACTGCACAACAGCCTGTATCAATATATGCACGTGTTTTGTGGTTATTAACCATGCAATCAATGAAGTAACAACTTTTGTTTCCTTCTTTTCCTGTCGAGCAATTTAGTACACGCTTTGTTTTTTTGTGGTAACAATCTTCTGTCTTGTGCCCTAACCGATTGCAACTTTTGCATTCGAGCTTTGGGCTTGGACACTTGGTTGAAACGTGACCAATTTCTTTACAGTTAAAACATTTTATTCTATTTGTAACCATAACTTTTTCTTCACTGCTCTTCTGGCGCTTAAAGTTATTACTACCAACCTCAATGTGTTGTTTTATAAGGAAATGTTTGTTATCGAAGGAGAGTGTTGATAAATACTCGCTATACAAGTCTTCTGGAGTTTCGTATCTTCCGGCCTTAGCACCTGTCTTAATTGTTTCGTTACCAAGACCATCAATCAAACAAGACACTGCATCTTTACCAGTTACTTTACAAGCCTGAATCAAGTTCATTTTTGCAAAATAGTATTCGGTTATTGTTTCATTGGGCTGCTTATATCTATTGACCAGATTTCTTAATTGAAAAGAAAAATCGATGTGATCTGGGAAAGATTTTATTAACAGAATTTTCCAATCTTCCCAAGATAAATCGTAATCTGGTAAATTTGAATACCATACCTTAGCCAACCCAACAAGACGGTTTTGCATGTGGTATATGGTAGCTTTATCATCCCAACAGTTAATGGAAGAAAGCTGATCAATTTTTGTAACCCATTTTTTTGCGGATAAATTTGGGTTTCCGGGTTCGAATTCGGGAATACAATCACTTCTAATTACATACCTTGATTTATCAGCAGATGACGTCCGATGTGATAACTCCTCGATTAGCTTCTCAAGCTTACCAATTCGTTCAGATATTTCATCGGTAGGTCTTGATGTCGAACGTTGCTCCCTGCGATACGGTTCAAAGTGATTCCAATATCTGCGGCTTTTACGGCAGTCGTCATCACCAATGCTTTCGTCACTGCTTCCATTATAGTTTCTATATTTTTCATGACTTCTTCTTTTTTTGTGATCCCGTCCCATTTTCGATTTTTTTTTTTTCGTTTCTTGCAATGAAGGTTATTGGCTTGTACTGGTGTAAGTATGTATCCCACCGCTGCTCTAAAAGACTGGTTATTTCTATATTATTATTTATTAATTCCTTTAGGATTTTCTTCTCCAATATGTCTTCGCACTTCTACAGTTCTATTTCGAATCCTATTCTCTTCTTTTATTTTTCAGTCATCTTTTTAATCTCGTATGTGATATTAATTATTTTTGTTTCGTCCAGTATTTTTTTGTATAGTAGATAGCTTACATTATTGTCAATTTTTTTTTTATTTAATTCTTTCCTTTTATATCTTTGTTTCAAATTTATCAAAAATTAACAATTAGGCATCCAAAAAAAATTGTATGCAGTATAGGTGAGCCAAATTTCAATTTCATCACGGTCATAATTAAGTAACCATAACAGAACTAGCATACTCAGGTCAGACAGTAGATGGTCTGTTGGGTATTTATATATATATAGATTTCGAGAGATATTCGAATCAGACCACCATTGTCGGGTCTCTTTTCGTCTCTCTACCACTATTAATCTTACCCAGAGAGACTTTCTGGATTTCTTCAGAGTTCTTCCCTAGGCTCAATTCCTAGTATTAACGCTAGCATCTATTTATGAGAGAACTGTTTCATCGACTGGGTCTCGACTCAATGATGTCCCAAGATCCTCATTCTTTTGCCAGCCAACGCCGGACATTGACACAGTATATGTGCCGCTGTCTCAGATTCCTCCAGGCTTAGTTTACAGGTATCATCCTCTCTAAAGCCCATCTTCCTTAAGTGATACCCAAAATTACGATGTCCTGTTAACAAAGCCACCACCCATTTCAATGTTCCTCGACTCATGCTTAGAACCCTTCTTTGAGTGGAGCAGGTCGGCCACTTAATTGCCATTTTAGCCTGTCTACATTGTTCCACGGTTCTGCCGTGGTTCTGCCGTGATCCGTTTGTGAATCAGCTGTTCTACCATTACTTTGCCAATTGAAGAGAATGGTTCTGGTCCCAGCAACTTTTCAGTTGACCTCTGTTTTGCAAGGGAGTCCGCCTTTTCGTTGTGTTCGTTGCCTTCGATCCGTATGTGTCCTCGTGTCATCGGTGTTACTTCATTTTTAGATGAACACTTATTGAGCTTAAGTACACATTCCAATGCCAATGATGTTGTTATGTTTGTTTGTTCCATGCATCTGATCACCGCCTGATTGTCCAGTGCTATAAGGATATTTCTTCCCTCCACCTGACTCTCAAGCAAGTAGTCCAACGCATGCAGCAATGCAATCATGGTATACAGAAGTGTGATTCCCGAGGCTAACGTGACGGGCTAGTTCGAGCTCTGATGAATAGATACCGGCACCCGCTCCGTCATCCATCATGGATCCATCTGTGAAAATCACTATTACACCACTCCTTTTTTCTGGAAGTAATCCGTTCTCAATACGAGTTTTGTGATTCCTTTCCATAATACGTACCCTTGTTATCCCATCCATAGGCATGTTCAGCTCCCTAATCTCGTTTTTGACAAGTTCCAGGATCTTCCTATGTCCACAGATAGTACCATGATTGTGCCATTTCGCATCTCGATGCAAACGAAGTGCCGCTAGGGCCGCTGTTTTCTTAATAAATAAGTCTAGCGGTAAGATCCCTAAGATCACTTCCAATGCGCATGTTGGCGTTGTCCTTATTGCACCTGTAATTCGTATATATGCTAAACGTTGCACCCTATCCAGGTGCTTCCTAACAGTTTTCTGGGAGGCTTTGGCCCACCATACAACCGAGGCGTAGATAATAATGGGTATAGTTATCATCGTATACATCCAGTATGCTGACCTACGCGAGAGTCCCCACCTCTGTCCACATATACGTTTGCACTGATGTAGTACCCTTTTTGCCTTCCCGACCTTCTCCTCAACATGGTAGTTCCAAGTAAGTCTTGTATCTAGATAGACTCCGAGATACTTAACCTTCTTAGCCATTTTTAGTTCCGATCCGAAAAGTGTTAAGGGTCGAAATTCCAGATTTTTCATCTTCCTTGTGAAGATTATAAGATCTGTTTTCTCCGCATTAATGGAAAGCCCTTGTTCCAAACACCACCGTTCCACCACTTTGAGTGGTAGGTCCATAACCCCTTTTTCATTCCTCCCGGCTCCCTGAAATTACGCCAAAAGGTGTTTTGGAGAAAAGAACACCAAAATAATTGCGACGTAATTCTTTTTGAAAAAGGGCCAAAAATGGCAAAAAAAATCTACAAATTCCAGGAAATTACGCAAAAGTTTTTGGAAAAACAACCTAAAATTAAAATGGAAATAACGCCAAAAAAAACTCCTTTTTGTTTTAGAAATAGATAAAATCAGAAAATCAGATTTGGCTTAGTTTTCTAATTTATTAATGGATGGCCCAAAACTCGTTGTAATTATTATAAAAATGACCTCCACCGACAGATTTCTTTTGCGATAAAATTAAAGATGCGTGAGCGGGGACCTTGGTCGGCTGTTTCGCTGTTCTCAAATTTTCGTCATCCGTATATTTCATTACTTTCGATCTAGCTATTTCAGCATTTAAAAATTGAGAAAATATTAGTTCAAAATTCGCGGAAATTTAGTCAGTTTTCTTAAATGGGAAAAATGTCCAAAAGAGTTTTGGAAAAATAACAAAAGTCGCGGGGATTTGGGGAATTTTTGCCAGAAAAATATGCCACAACTTTGTTTGGAGATTTGTTTGCCTTTTTTCTATTTTAATTTTTAATTTTTTGGCGGATTCTTAGGGAGCAATTCTTACCTGTTGAAATTTGAAGAAAACAGCGGCAATACTTTCAATTTCAATTTGAATGTTGTCAACTGATCGCCTTCATGTTTGTATATAGGTAATCATGTTTTTTGTATAAATTTGTGTATAGTTATTTCCGAACGTCCTTACAAATCTTACAGAATTGGCGTGCTTAAGAAAGGTCGGATGTAGCTTGATGTAGTCTTTTGAGACGTTGATGGTAGCACAATTTTTTTAGGGTTAACGCTTTCAATCCGATACATGGTGTATGCATATGTAGGTACATCAACGAGTGCATATCAACTCGTTGTACAACCACAGCATTTAACAAAATCACTAAAGGCGATACACATTCAAAAATTTTGATTTAAGGATTAAATTGTTGGCAATGATGTACGAAAATAGTTATGGAGAGTTTTTAGAATAATTTCATCTCGAAAATTTAAAACCGAGGTCTTTTTACCTATCAAAAATAATATTTAAAGCAAGAACTTTTGGCTTACAATTTTTTTTAAGTCACAAAATTCTTTGCTTAACATTCGTGTCGACAACGAGGAGATGCAAAAATTGAAACAGTTCATCGAGCACGAAAATTTTACATCGACAACTAAGTATAGGTACATAGTGTACGGTACGGCAACGAAAATGGTAATTCCACTTTGAGACTTGACTAAGGCTGCAGCCACATCGGATGGAAGCAAATGCCTTAGACAAACAAAATTGTTTTTCTGTGTGTTTCTGAAATTTAAATGCACACATTTAAATACACGCGCCCACACGGAATAAGGCAGAACAAAACATGAAAACAAAATAAGGCGTTTTGTTCCATCCGATGTGGAACCTCCCTAAGTAATTGAAAGCAGCAGCGCAAGGACTGTACGACCAGCTTTGGTGACAAAAGCACAGGCACCACTGATGTTGGCTTGACACATTACACCCTCCTTGGTAACAATTATTTCAGTGCTTAGTTTGGAACTACATTTCGAGGGAGCCATTATAAAAATAAGTCTCAAGCATTTAGATAAAGAACACAGAATACCAACGATTCTTTCCCATTGATACTAACAGTTGAAATTCAAATCAAATTCCAACGCCATCTTGATGAATTTCGTAATCTCTATACCGACTTATCGAATAATCTATTTTCGTTAGCATATTTGTCGAATCTTTTTTTAGGAGGAACAAAAATAACAAAAAAATAAAAAATAGCTATTCCTGCACGTAAATCGGCTTCGGAAAGAAAATGTCCCTCGCGTCTAATTGTAAATTAAAAACAAAACTACGGAAGATAATAAATTAATAAGTCAATCCCCGAACGCCAAGTAGGTATATAAGAAACAGAACAGGAAAACAAATGCGAATCTTATTAAAATTACTAAAATATATATTTTCGTGTCTAAATAAACTATAAAAAAAAGATACCATGCCATGGAATGTCCAAGTAGGCGTTGTGACGGACTAAAGTAAAAATATTTAAATCTTATGATTATGGTTTTTATGCGTTCCCAATAATGAAGTGACATAATAGATGAATCAGCGGGTATCGGAAACTATTTTGAATTAGCTGTGGATTGTACTTTCCGTAGTGGAAATGAAAACAGGTATCCATGAGAAAGAAATCATAAAACTAGGAGTTGGCACTAAAATTCAAGGCCAAACTCTTCGTTTGGCTATCAGATATTACATCACCCAACGCAATAAGAAAAGGATTTGTCTGTTTGTTGGACGACCTTCATAAGCCAAAAGTATGAAAGGGATTTTTCCAGCATCATTTTCCAATGCTAACCTGAAGTACTTAAAGAACGCTGCACCTGATGATATAGCATGCATACAGCGATTTCATCAGGTACCCCATAAATCCTTTCGCAAATTATCCACCCTCCAAGGACACAGCAAATTGCCGTTCTATCTGCAGAAGTGCCAGCGTTTCCTTTTATGATGTAATTGTTGCGTAAAAAACAAACGTCAGACAAAAATTAAAAAAAGAAAAAAGGATTCTAATGGCACTCTGTCCTTGATTTAAAGCGGCGCAACTAGGTATGGTCGTTGTCACATTTTTTGGGCAATCACCGTTCCATTAATTGCTTTACGGTTAAACTATGCCAAAGGGAAGTTGTACCTGCAGCAATGGAAAGTGAACAGCAGGTTCCTGTGACTCTTAGTGACACACACAAGGGTGGAAAAATTACCCAACACTTGCCAGCATTTGTTGCTGAAACTGAGGCAACAAAAATCATTCATAATTCATTTAATCGTATATCGTAAACGATTTTTATTATCAATAAAATGACACTTAAATTATCGTAAAAAGAAATAATTATGGTGGCTGCGAGGTGGGTAGATCTAGATACTTGTGCAACGTACATGTGTTACGGTTATTTCACCAAAAAGCTGCAGTAGGCAATAGTGTAAAGTAATATTTGGAGTTTCGGGTTTTTTTTTTTTTTTTTTTTCGCCAGTGCTATATGGAATTTTACAACAGTGATGGCTATAAAAGTGAATTTTAGTACTCAGCCATTTTTAGGCGATTCTAAGGATATTTCAGCGGGGAATGTGCTTATTTGTTTTACAGTGAAGTATGTTTGCACCACAGTGGTGTTAGATTTCCCTCCGATATTCAAAGTTATTATATCGTATTCATACAGTGAGGCGTAAAGTATCAGATAGCACCTTCAAATTTAATGTGGTACTACAACAAAAAGGCATTTGGATGTAAAGGTGTTTTTTTTTATGAGAAGTACTACCTACCTTCTTAGAGACGTTGCACTGCTGAAGACTTGATCCACATTTGATGTTAATAAAGGATTTTTCAATACGAAAGTGCCGATGTTGAAATGGAAAAGCTCAAGCTGTGTTTTAGGAATTTACAAACGGAGTTTTGTTTGTTTTTTTTTTAAAGACCCATTCGTATGCCTTTTTGTATGGGAAATAAATTATTTTACGGATCCGAGTGGCCCAATGTTGATGACTCTGCCACTTTGATTTGGCTGAATTTGAGCGATGGCATTATGGTTATGTTGGATTTAAGGGCACCGGCCTATGACTTTAGGAAATTCCACAAGAAAAACTCCAGCGTGGTCAAATCACACGATCTTGGTGGCCAATTGAAGTCAACTCCGCTTAGAAATAGCCATACCGTCAAATTCTCCATCCGGAATTTTTACGTGGAGTCTGGTGTATAGCACGTAGCCCCCGTCCTTCTGGAACCACAATGTCGTCTACCTCCATATATCTTTCAAAGTGGGCCAAAAGAAATCGGTTCGCTTAGTACCCCTCGCCGTTGACGTCATTTTCAAAAAATTACGGACCAATGACTAGACCGGTCAGCGGTCATTAGCCAGACTAACGGCATTCAGTACGGGCCATTGGCCCTTAGGAACTCATGCAGCCGAGCTTCGCATCCCCCATAACACCCAGCACCGCAGCTGCGCCGACACAATCAAACGTGAAACAGTGCCTCATCTTCCTTGTGAGTGTCCGGCCCTAGCCAAAACCAGACGCAGTGCACTAGGTCACCCCTATTATGATGATCTTTCGGCCATCCAAAGTATCCATTTCCACAAGATTATCAAATTTCTCAACTCCGCAGGATGGTTTTGAGCTCCCTTAATTTCCTTTCCCCCCCTTTATTTTCAGGTTCCGTTAGTTGTGGTCTCAAAACGACGCTCAATGTGTTATTTGTGTTTTCCCTCGTCAGAGTACGGGCGAATACAGCCACTTAAAGCAACCAACCGACCATGACTGCCTTAAAATCCACACCAAAGAGTAAACTTTTGTGGATGCATGACCACCTGGTAGGTAAACCTCATTTGGGTTGGCATCGTCCCAAATAAAGCAAATACTGATTTATCGAAAATGTTGAAGATGATTTTTCTCCCAAAATAGGGATACTTTTTTCAAAGGCTCCGCAGCCAATTTAGCGAAGAAACGGCGTGGTATAGGTCACTAACTTAGAACTCCTGGCCCACTTGGATCTAATATACGGGTGTAGTCCCAAGTTCCGACACAAAATTCGCTAAGATGAAGTCTGCGAAAGGCCGACTTCTTGTTCCCCGCTAGGAATGGACTGCCCCAGGTTCTCCTGTACATTTTCACGGACCGCGGCAATGTTAACGTCCGATCTTACGGACCTTTAACGAACGGGTAGCGTGACCGTTGTTCGACTAAAGTTGCAATTTGGCACTTTTTCGAGCGCCTGCCACAATTATCTGCGGCCCTCGTTTTAGTTGGAATGAGTAGTGGGCACTTCAAAGATTTTTCGAATGCTGTTATGTCCAAACGAAAAGCTTTTAAAATGTAACACAGTAGCCTTGCTTGTTTAATATTTAAAAAAAAATCTAAATTTGTAAAATATTTTCAGAAATAACACTTTGTTTCTCATTGGCAGCGGTCACACCGCGTACGGGTGTTTGCAGTTCGTTATTGTTTTGGCCACAAAACGTTGAAGAGTCGACTTTGAAGAGCCACCAGGTATGCCGTAAAATGGTCGCAACGTAACACTGCCTACACTGACTAAAATTTGTATAATAGAGTTTTATCATTTGCACGTGATACTCCAGCAGTAAGAGGCCATAGTTATTTCACATCAGTCACTAGACAAGAGGCTCCAGATTAGATAGATGCAACCAAGACTAATGACTGCCAACATCGACCTCAGTGTGACCGATGCAGAATTCTGAAAAGTCGCTAGAAAAGGGGCCAATGAGAAACAAAAAAGTATCATTTCTGAAATTATTCTTCAAATTTCAAATGTTGGAACCTATTTAACAATCGGCTCTGCGAATTAACTGCAAAGGAATTACCTCCAAAAAAAAAATTAAATAAATTAAGCTACAAGAATTTCCATATAAATTTGGGAGTTATTTCAGGTGAAAAAACTCCAAAGTGTTGGGACTTTTAGTGCAAATTAGGACTTATTTCATCAGTACTGCTTTGGGAGCTATTTCATCTATGTTCGGAGTTAATTCATTTTGTTATAGCAATTTTTAAGAAAAATTTGCCTTCTAAATTGTATTTTTCCTCTTTTCTTATCCGAAATTAATTCATGATGAATTAACTCCTAAATTTTTGGACTTACTTCCACTTTGGATTGGGATTTATTTAAATTTTCCTTAGAACTTGTTTTACTTAAACAGTTGGGAGTTATTGCACTTATTAGAAGTTCCTTCGTTAAGAAATGTTTCATTTGGGATTAGTTCCTTTGCAGTAAATTCGTAGAGCCTTAAAAATCATTCTAAACACTGTAGTTATGTCGTTATAGGCAACTGCGCTACATATTACAGGGTTTCATTTGGAAGCAAAAGCATTTGAACATTTTTTAAATCGGCTTTTCCAACTAAAAAAATAATCAAATTCCAAATTTAGTCGCACAACGGTCACGCTGATTCGACCTGTATGAACTGGAAAACTGTATGTGCTCAGGACCGATCAAAAGTCATTCAGAAAGCATTAGTATTCATATATCTTCGGAATGCGTTGGCCGGTTGCGATGAAATAAGAAATATATAGCCCTCCATTGTAAGGCTTAAAATTTCCTTAAAATTTCTCTGTATCCGCTGAGCAGTTTTAATGTGATTCATATTCCAATTTTTCATTTTTTTTTTCAATTTTGTTGTATTTCTGCCTTGAATTACATTGAGAATGGCTTGCAATGTAATGTAAAATATACGGAATAGCTAAAGCGTTTGATCGCGTTAGCCACAAATAAATAAATAGTTGGCGCAACAGGTCTGGAGGGACCCTCAGGACCGATCAAAAGTCATTCAGAAAGCATTAGTATTCATATATCTTCGGAATGCGTTGGCCGGTTGCGATGAAATAAGAAATATATAGCCCTCCATTGTAAGGCTTAAAATTTCCTTAAAATTTCTCTGTATCCGCTGAGCAGTTTTAATGTGATTCATATTCCAATTTTTCATTTTTTTTTTCAATTTTGTTGTATTTCTGCCTTGAATTACCTTGAGAATGGCTTGCAATGTAATGTAAAATATACGGAATAGCTAAAGCGTTTGATCGCGTTAGCCACAAATAAATAAATAGTTGGCGCAACAGGTCTGGAGGGACCCTAGGCCTAGCTTCTCGCAACCATTCGTTTTGTGTGTATTTTTTTTCTGAAACGAATGGAAGGGATCTACAATTTTATGCCGACTCTAAACGGCTAATTGAGAAGCTCTTTCAAGACAGTTATACTCTCTGATGTTTGTCAGACGTTCGCGAGAGGTGGCTGGTGGAGGTGGGTTTTTACGGGATTCGAACCTCGACCCCTCGCTTAGTAGTCCAACACACTAACCACTAAGCCACGCGTTAGCCACAATACATTATATTAATTTTCAAACTAACTGGCTTAGGACATCACTGCAATTTCCTAAAGTGGATTCATTCCTACTTAACTGTTTGTATCCAGTATGTTCGCATAAATGACACGTTCTCGTCATTAGTTTATTTTACCTCTGGAGTACCTCAATGTAGTCATTTAGGCCCTCTACTCTTCCTTTTATTTATTAATGACATTTCTGACTTATTTTTGAGTTTCCCAGTGTCTTATGTTTTCCGACGATTATTGAAGGTGTTCCGACCTATACGTTCAGTTTCCATATGGTATCACAATAATGACATTCATCTCAATGTCTCCAAAATTCAAAGCCTTTCTTTTTATTGTAACCTCTCTCTAATTCACTTTACGAACGTAATTCATAATACCCCTCTGTCTATTATTTCATGGAAAAAAGATCTTGTTAGGTTTTTTATTGCGGAATCAGAAAGAATTTCAAGATCTTTATGCTCTTAACTGTTTATTTTTTGCACCCTGTCCGATCTCATCTTGAAAACTGCAGTGTAGTATGGATTCCATTTTATGAAGTACATTCTATTGGAATAGAGAAAATAGAAAAGCGTCTTACTAGAGTAGCCTTTCGTAGACTGCGATGGAATATTGAAATGCCATTTTACGAGACGAGGTGTAAATTGCTTGGTATCTTACCTCTTTTATAAGGGAGGCAATATTTTTCAATTATGTTTATTCGTGATTTGATAAATGGTCATATCGATTGCCCTTTCCATTTGTCATTGATTGGATTTTGTGCTCATTCGAGAGCTCTTAGAAATCGTCTTTTATTTCATGTACCTATGCAATGAACCAACTTCTAGATGCCTTAGGGAATCTAATAAAAATATTGTAGTACTAGCTGTGCCGGCAACTTCGTACGCGGCGTGAGACTATGCAATTTCCAATAAAAGAGATTTGACCGTTTCTCAACGGCATATTTGTTTAAAATCAACAGTCTAGCTAAACAAAAAATCGGTGAACATTGTCAATGTGAAACAAAAAATCAAACAAATCTATTTACCTAAAACACCAATTTAAGAAAATTACATTTAACAGCGTAAGTACTAAAGTTTCACTTCCTTACTGTAGGTTCAACTTAGGTAATATCAAAACAACCACTAAAATAAAAGCCTTAACGGAAATTTGTATCCACACCAACAATAAATAAATCAAAACATAATTCACCTATATCGTCTTTACTTCTTGAATTCTTCAATTATTTACTGTAGGTATCAACGTAGGTACTATAACAACCATTAAAATAAAAACCATGAACTCAATCTATATACACCACCTCCACCATACGTCCATCACCACACCACAACTTCATCAGCCATCTGCGCATTTCCTCAGAAACACATTGTGGCTGTTTTTTTTTTTTTTTTTTTTCTCATATGAACATGCTTGTGCGATGTGCGCCACCAAACCACCCCAAAGCAGAACAACGATCAAGAACCGCGGCGGCTGATAATATTCGATTTGAGAAAATAAATTAATTTTTTTTTTTGTGTTAGATTTTAGGTTGTAGCTCAGCTTCTAGAGGACATAGGAAGCTGATTGACGGCTTGAAATAACTTTAAAAGTGTTGGCTCTCCTAAGTATTTTGTTTTGTTTGCAATGATTAAGAATTATTTGAGTAATGGCGAGTTAAAGGCAGTAAAGTCAGAAAAAAAAAACACATTTTGGTCAAAAACGCTCCAAAAAAAATAGGCATGGCAATGAAAGTGAATAGCCTATGTGTTGCACAAAATCTTAAGGAATATTTCAAAAAAAAATTCATCGAAATCTGTGCAGTAGTTTTCACGCCATTAGGTAACAAAAAAATTGCCTACAGTTTTATTATAAGTGTAGATATTCGATTTTCATCTTAGTAGGGTTTCATTTAGGAATAAATTAATTCTGTTGTTAGGTTTTGGTGGTCGTTTTAAGCAGGTATTTTTTTTTAATCCAACGAGAACAGTAGATATAATAATTTGATTGCAAAAAATAAATAAATAAAATAAAATAATCTACATACAAAAGAAGACGAATCTGATTAAGGACGGATTTAGTTAGCTTAGCAGACAACCAGAAATGTCAAAGGGATTTTATTTAATTCCCCGATTCTTCCCGTTAAAGAGCCTGTTTCCAAATGTTTTTGGTATATGTATTCACTCCTCTTCACATAGAAACTAGTTTTTTCCACCCCATAGGAAAGAAGTTCTCCAAACGACACCCGTTGCACGTATATCTACCTCCATATTAAATGAATTTCAACCTAATTGCACATTTCATCTTCAATCCAATCCAAGGCGTGTCTCTGCTCAAAACCTGTGTTTAGGCAATAGCTTCTTGGAAACACCGGTTCCCTAAAAATACCCACACACACTCTTTAATCGACAAAGTACAACTTTGCAGCTGTTCGAACAGCCAAAATAAAAGAGTTACTACCTCCACGCAAATGGCCATTCGCCCAAGGTCAGCGCTCGTATATCATTTTTCTTTTTTATGATTTCTGCTGTTGCTTGGCATTTTTTCTTAATTTTCCCGAACAATCGGGGAAAGAAAAAAAAAATAAATATATAAAACACACCAAAGAACCCTTCTGTCGCCATTGTGCTAACCATGCAATATTTCCAAACTGTATGTGTGCGTAAATAATTTTGTTTTCCATCCAAACCCACAGCAACGTCATAAATTCATGCACAAAAAACGTAAAACAAAATAAAAGAATCCACCCAAGATAAGGGCTTTCCTCTGGTGTGGTCGTAAAAAGAAGACGGGTTGACAATAGACCTGACACATTCTTCGCCGCGCGAAATATCCAAAACGCTCAAACGCATATGGAATTCGATGAGTTTGCTTCCTTTGGTGTACAAGCTGTCTTGTTTGTTGGTCGTAAAACTATAAAATAACAAGAAACTGCCACAGCGACTAGCTAGCGAAAGGATTCTCGTTCTAACCCTTCGTTGGTGTTTTGATTTCACTGCATTGTATCTTTTAATGGCGCTCATGTGTGTAAGTCCAAATGAATCTGTGGAATGACCAAAGGGACGACGTCACTCTGTGAACTGCGCTTCGGCTTTACAGACGGCCAACGGTAGCCGCAGTTAGTGCTCTCCCAACGCACGATCATTTCTGTAATTTATGGTTCCGAATAAAACTCAAGATCTATGGGTGTTCTTCTCTTAATCCAAACATGCGGTAAGACAACGAGTAGGTACCTATGTGGCGCGTCGTGCGGCACATTCAGAAATATTGGCCTCAGAAGCAATTACACGAAATACTTACATAAGATACTGAAACATGATAGCGTGCAGGGTCGTGTGTACGTTTTAAATTTAATTCCAAGCTTATTGTTTAAGCCGCAGACTAAACTGACGGAGCACGAAGACACCAAGAGAGAGATTAGTATATACAATATACGTACGACATACCTATAGCCGGGGCATTCATTCTCTTTTATGGCAATAAAATTCACTTTTAATGAGAACTTAAGAGTGATAAGCAAGCAAAGTTTATTGCCCAGATAGCAAGTGTCGTCGGTGTCACGGAAAGTCTATTGCGGGCCAGCCGACATCGACAATCGATATCGCTGCGGAGTGTGCTACACAAACATTTTTATGCATATATAGCTACATCTGTGAAGTGGATGAGAAACGCCATAAAATTGATAGTTTTGTCTTGTTATCTGATGGAACTATGTGACAGTTGAAGGGAATAAAACAACAAAATTAGGACATGCCAACCCACTCCGTTTGCATATGTTTTTGAATCGTTACTGTTTCTTAAATTCTAATGCAGGCCGTTTTGACATAATTACCTATGTGATAGGTTGATTTCGCATTTGACATCAGACATTAGGTTGTACGTATCGACAAAAAATAATGGCGGCATTCAGCCGTGAGTCACTCTCTCCTATCAGGTGAAAATGGGAGCACTCATTCCGATAAGTCGGCCATCTTGAAAAAGCATGGCCGCCGCAGTTGTTTGTTTGGAAGACGGTTTTCGAACCGATTGTGATGGGACTTTGGTGGTGGGACAGTAAAAAAGTTTGTGTTTAGATTGCCATTAGTTAGATAGATGATAGATGCCCAAATTTAATCCTCCTTTCATGTGGTTGCAGCTAAAATCCGAATGTAGTCGATAAACGATGGCATTTTGAGTGATGTCAAACTTTTTGTAGAAAAAAAATCGCTGATAGGTACTAATGGAGATAGATGGTATGAGGTATGAGTATGAGTGTAGGGGCCTTTTAAGACTAAAAGTAGAAGTTGTCTGTTTGACACGAACTAGAGCTTCACTCTACCTATTAGACCGTTTGACGCCATAGTTGACACACTGTAAACTTTGTACAACCTGATGCAAAAACGTGTTTGAGCAGCTTGTCCGCGGGTTGACAATTAACGCTCAACCAAGGTAGTTTTGTGAATGCGTTGCTACTTTTGACACCCAATGAGGCTGTCAAGAAACTAATTCGAGCCAAAAGAATTAATAAATTTTGCGATTTATATCTATCTTTGTTGACCATGATCATATGTGTAGTCAAACGAAATGGTCAGAGTACCAGCGGGCTAAGTAAAGTCGACTTCTTAATCATAAGGACGCTTTGACGCTGTAAGCATCTTGAAATTATATAGGCTTTCGGCTACTACCAGTTGGTTACGGGTGGAACTACCTACCTACTATCCGCAAGGTTAAATAAAACGACACGCAAAAATGAACCCGAGGTAAAAGATAAACATACTTAGGTAGGTGTGGCGGTTTACTTAAAAACCCAAGTAGAACTATGCGCCGTTTTGTTACCACATACCTACTCACTGAAATCACCCAAGCTGCCGGAAGGGCTTTCGCTCGAGTCAATATAACCCCAAATATATACCAATATTCTTTCTCCAACTCTATTTCTTCTCCACATCAACGATTTGCTTGGATCGACAAATAATAATATCTACAACTTTGCAGATGACAGCACTCTTATATCCTTCATCTCGAACAGTGGGCCTGTGAATACGGCTACATCACACAATCAGAGATGTGAACAAATTAATTCTCTAAATGATGATCTGGACAAAATCTTGAAGTGAGGAAAGGACAACTTGGTTGTATTTAATGCAAACAAGACACAGTTCACAATATTTTCCAGAAAAAATGCATCAACAGTTCCTCAGATCCAAATGGATGACCATCCAATCCATCACAAGGACTCAATGCACCTTCTAGGAGTCACAGTCAATTAAGGAATCACATGGCAGGACCACATATCCTATATCGCAAGTCGGCGTCCGCAAAGTTGAGCTACCTATTTAGAGCAAAGAGGTACTTTAGCCCCAAGCAACTTCTCCTTCTCTAAAAAGCACAGGTTAGACCAGGCTTGGAATATTGTTCCCATATATGGAGCTCGGCCCCAAAACATTCACTTAACCTTCTTGATAGCATACAGAGACGAGCAGTTCGATTCATTGGAGACCCTACACTCACATCGAATCTACAACCGTTGGTGCACAGAAGACAAGTCGCTGACCTATGCTTGTTCTATAGGTACTTCCATGGTAGATGTTCTGAGGAACTCAAAGACATTATCCCTCGAAATGCAACTTTTGGGCGCCCAACAAGACAGGCTGCTAATGCTCATGACCATACAGTGCACTTGACAACCGCGAGGACATCAACTTTCCAAAACTCCTTCTAATACAGGACAAGCAAACTTTGGAACTCGCTTCCTGGGGACATATTTCCAGAAGACTACAATTTGCAGCAATTTAAGTGCAGAGCAAACATACATCTGCAGGCATCTCGGGGCGCTGTTTAAGCGTTATAGGTTATAAATAAATACTCTGACCCAGCTTGATAAGTTTAAGCTTACGCTGATTCGGGTACCATAGCTTTTGGCAACATGCTGATGAGCTGGACAGGCAAAGCTCAGCCCTCCACTGTTCACCTGTGGAATTAGTTCACATTCATTAAAAACTTAGGCGGCTCTACTGTTCGGGGTAAAACAAAGAAGGTCCAACTAATAAGCTTTGCTGCAGTTGCGCGCTCCAAGTTGATTGTGGTCCCCTTCTACTTGTGAGTGCCACCTACCTAGGGTGAGGTCTTTCAGTTCTGCATTGTCCTCCTGGGTTAGACACGAAGACTCACTCGGTAGCCATCTTAGATGACTATAATGTGCAATTTGTTGACCAGGTCGATGCCGCTGTATAGTTCGTCGTTGAGTTTTCTCCTCCAAAGTTCGTCAACACAAACGGAAACCAACACTTTACAAATAATCCTCGGGATGATTAGGACCTTACGGAGGATATCTTTATTTGTTTGGGCTAGGAGTCTACTAAACAATTCCCTTCTAAGCTCTAAGGAAGAGCGATTGGGAATAATTACTTTTCGTATAATCTGAGTTGGCGCAGTGGCTTAGTGGTTAGTGTGTTGGAAATTCCAACTTGGAATACTAAGCGAGGAGTCCCAGGTTCTAATCCCGCAACAACCAAAATTCCAAATTAGGATTTTTTTTCCACTGCGCCACCTCTTGGGAAAGTCTGACAAACATCCGAGAGTATAACTGGCTTGAAAGAGCTTCTCAATCAGCCGTTTGGAATCGGCATAAAATTGTAGATTTGTCCCAAAAAAAAAAAAAAAAAAATCACACAAAACGAATGATTTTGAGAAGCTAGGCCTAGGGTGCCTACGTACAAGTTGCGCCAACTACTTATTTTATTTATTTATTATAATCTTTGAGAAAACTCTTTTCGTCAGAATATATAGAAGAGCCAAGTTAGACGAAGGCACAAAAGTCTCTAGGTATTATATCTGTCTAAGCCTCTAAGTATTATATCTGTCGATTGTGACGCTCTGTCCAACTCGTCGATGCTTCCACGCTGTAAAATCCAATCTAAATCATACAAGGCCCTGGGGCAGAGTGATTCATTAACACACATCTGCCAAAGTGTCAAATATTTTTCTGCATCATTTCGCACCCAACACAATTAGCTGCCTTGCCCGGTCTTCCTTCTCAACTGGTATCTGTCGAAATTTTATTTTTATTCGTAAAACGCAACGCCTAGTCCAAGTATGTATTCATAATTAAACATTTTAATTGCAAGTGCTAGGAAATACAAGGACTGTGCGCCAAAACCAAAAAAACCAAAGCGCTACACACAACACAACGCGTGGTTGTATTATAACCAAAAAAAAACTGAAAAGTAGAAAAGAAAAACCTCTTGTCTCTCTGTATGCGATATACTCAACCAGTACTAATCCCAGGCCAGACATCATAACGTACCCCCAATTCTGCAACATATAACTCAACTGGAAACTTAATTGCTTCTCTGACCATTTAACGATCGCATTAAATAGCGCCGAAACAAACAATTAAAGTGGAGTTTAAATATAGTTTAAGATTGATTCCCTTTTTTGTTTTGCTTCGCTTTTGTGTTGGCTGATGGTGATGGCAGCGTTGCCAGATTTTTGGTGTCGTTGGTTTATCATGTTTTTAAGATCTTGTGAGTTTTTCCAAACTTTCGCGGATTCAAGCCCCAATGAGACTAGGTAAGGTGCATTTATAAAGCGATACACAAGGCGAAATGTAATAAGGACTTGCGCCTGATGTTAGACTCGTCTTGCTGTGTTTAACCTTGACTTTAACCTTTTGTTCTTATATACACTCATCTCGTTGCGTGGGGAGCAGCTCACTTAGAGACTTTAGGAATTAATGGTTTATTTTCTCCAGACTAGTGCGTTTTTGGTATGCCATTCTAAGAGTAAGCTTCCCACCTTCATCCTCATGTGTAGCGGATTCCTTAGATGACGTTTGCAAATTGATTGATTATTGCCTTTTTGTAAACACTCACCCCCGTATTAATAAACACTGTGTAAAAGTTATCAACTTGTTGCTCAGCAGTTCTGTCCAATTTTTTATGCTATCTGACGTTTGCTAGCTAACTTACTTGTGTACATTTTTTTATTGATAAGGGGGGCACTGTTTAAGGCCGGTGAATTCAGCTGTTTAGTTGAGTTCGTGTTGTTGTTGTTGAAAGTAATATTTACTGAGCTCCTGCAGAAAATATATCAATCAGTTGAATTCAGAATTCACTCTTCAAAGGGAATTTCATATGTGCGCTCAGCGACCGCATGTCCTTATTGGAAATAACAATCATATACAACAAATTACGGCATAAACCCTTTCTTTTAAGTAATTATTTTGTATATAGTTCACGGAATTGATTTGCAAACCTTCGATCTGCTGTAGATTATAAACGTAAAGCAAAAGAAGCCTTCGGTACTGAAGGTTCAGTTTTTTTGTTGTGAATATACTTTTACTGTTCAAAATGTAGCTTCTTTTGTTAACGGTGCCGAGACAGAAGGCCAAGCGACATAAGGCCATTTTCGAATATTTATGGCCTTTTGTCGCCTTGCTTGTTTAATATGCTATCATCCATCTGTTGATGAAAATAATAGTAAAAAGTTCGCGCAAAATTTCTTCCTATTATTTTCAACTTTCCATTGAAGAAGGTTAAGTTAGGTTAGGTTAGGTTTGGTAAGGTGGCTGTCTAGAAAGACACACTTAGACCTATATAATTTAGGACCTGTGTGATATCGCATGAGTTAAGGGAATGGCGGGATGAGGAAGGTGGGAAGGGGGGGAAGGGGGGAAGAAGGCCAGAGTGTTCTAGGCCGGACATACTAGTGGGCGCATTGCTATCTTTGTGCTTATGACTATTTGTCTTCTTTGTCTATAAATTTCCTACGTTTCGTGTAGAGAATCGGGAAGGGTGACCGAAAGAGTCTTCCCATCGCCTGTAATCCTCAGACAACTCCTTGAAGGGAGGAGACTGGGGATAACTAATTGGACGATATGTCTTCGGATATATGCGCCGGGTAACCGAAACAGTGTAGGCGCAGTGGCTTAGTGGTTAATGTGTTGGACTACTACGCTAGAGGTCGAGGTTCGAATCCCGCAAAAACCCAAATTCCGACTTATGGTTTTTTTCACTGCGCCACCTCTCGCGAACGTCTGACAAACATCCGAAAGTATGACTGTCTTGAAAGAGCTTCTCAATTAGCTGTTTGGAGTCGGCATAAAATTGTAGATCCCTTCCATTCGTTCCAAAAATGAAAACTCACACAAAACGAATGGTTGTGAGAAGCTAGGCCTAGGGTCCGGACCTGTTGCGCCAACTATTTACTTTTTTTATTTTATTAGCCGAAACAGTGTACCCTTCGCTTATAATCTTTTAACGTCTCGTCATAATGGCGTAAACCGTGTGCGCCATCGGTGATTTAGTAAATCGGCCCTTTCATTGTGTACCTTGAGGTTTTTTAAGGCATGTCAACGAAGAGATGACCGGTCGACAGTATGCCTTCGGATGGGCGGGTGATGACCGTATCGGTTCGACCCTCGCATGTGTCCTCTGGCAGCTTATCAAATAGGGCGGATGTAGCAAATCAGTCTAGAACGCATATTGCGAGGTGTTGCAACTTGGTCAAAAAGGTGAGTTTGACCGAGTAACGGTTTGTTTCGGATGTACGAAGGGTGACCGAAACAGTCTACCCCTCGAATATAATCCACAGACAGCCCGTCTAAGAGATGAGAGTGGAGCGAGCAGTAGTCGGTAAGACTAACTACCGGCGCTGAGTGTATGTGGAAGATCATTGAAGCCATTTGGTCTTTGTAATGTATTTGCTGATACAGCGTATGTCTGTGCTAGACAAGTCACTGAGGTCATCGAAAAAGTAGTCTCCTAAGTTGGTTTTGCGCAAATTTGCAAGAGAAGGACAGTTGCAATGAAGATGAAGAACGGTTTCTTCCTCCTCCTCATCCATGGAGCTCCTGCAAAAGTCATTGTAGGGTGTACCCAACCTACGGGCGTGCCTACCTATCAAACAGTGTCCTGTTAATGCCCCCACTATGGAGCTGATTCTGTTTCTACCTACAGAGAGAAGTCTCTGAGTCCTTTAAGCATCTATAGTTTTGGCCAGATTTGCTTGGGTATAACGCAGGTATCCATGCTGTTCCACCTATTGCTTGCGACCTTTATTGCCGCTATGAATAGGAGGAATTTTATAGATTGCATAGGAGCGTATGGTTCACTATCGTTGTTTGAGTGAAGGCTGCTGCCTTGTCTAGCTAGTTCATCCGCTTTGCACTTACCCGGAATGTCACTGTGACTTGGAACCCAGCGCAGAGTTACTGAACATCTGTCCGCAATCTCGTTGTCCGCATTGTTTTGCCAACTTTGATCTGGTTGTTGGTGTATTCAGGGCTTTTATAGCTGCCTGACTGTCTATGTTGAGGAAAATAATAGGTAGAAAAAAGTTCGCGCGAATTTCTTCCTTTTATTTACTTCAATAAAAAGTGGATAGTAATATAGTTTAGAAAATTACAGAAAAAATTCGAATATGCAACTTTCTGTTGAAGCAACTAATATTTTCAATATTTCGAAATATGGCCTTATGTCGCATGGCTTTATGTCACGGCACCCTGTCAACTATACAGTTCTGTGACAAAAACTGCTCGACTTTTGTTATATAATTCTGTATCCCTATAAAGTCGAAGGCTGATTTCAGATGAATCACCATTGGCAAGTGCCCGGGACAAGAGTTGGAAATAAATTACGCATTTAAAATTTATTGAAACTATGACTTCGTACTTGATTTTCTCCAAACATTTAAACGGTTCCCGCTTTTAATTACAAAGTGACAGAAAATCCAAGAAAGTCCTTACATCTGGCATCGCTGGGTGGTTGTGGTATGCTGGCTGACTAGTCGGGCGGAACGGTCCATTTTGCGCACATTATAGCTGCTTGTGTTTACACTTTTCAGCAAAAAGGCAAAATATTTATTCATCTTTTTGGATGTAAGAATACTAACAGTACGTGCATGGCGTTTCGTAAGACGAGAACATCTCAAATCAAATCAACGTCGTCGTAGCGAGGAAGGGGGTGTAGACCGTAGATATAGAAAGAAATGCGACGCATGTGCTCGACTCGAAGTCGAACGTGCCGCATTCGAAATTCTCAACTACTTCTCCATCACTGGTAGGTATATCTGTAGGGAGCATTTTGCATCCATACAGACACACATATCCGACTTCGATATAGCATACCGTGTGAATGGTCGTGGATTACAAATCGAATCGAATGATTTCCATGTGGGCATGGACTTCGACATCATGACTTATTTTTAAACATTAAAACAATTTTCTCAGATTTATCGATTTTCACCACTTAAGCTTTAGTTTACTATACCGCAGCTACGAGCCTTACGCACTCGTGCTGTTAATACAATTTCCCTCGAGCGCAGTTTTTCCGCTTCTATTTTGTGGATCGTTTTTGATTTCGATGGAATTTCCCTGTAGAATTTCCCCCACCAGTTCACACTATTTTTAAGTGTAAACTATATTTTGCTGCTAGTTACATACATCATGTGCATTTTATCAAGTGTTGATGAATGGCCCGTTGGGGAGTGTTTGGCTGCTTGTTTGACCAATGAAAATAAACAACGGATCTGTTCGTCTCTATGATGGGAGCGTTTTCAATTAAAATGCAAAATGGCATTCGGTTTGTGTATCCTCTCGGGGGCGATGCCTACGGATACACAAAAAAATCTTGTGTAATATATTTGACACCTATCAAACAAAGGCAAGATGGCATTTTCCGGAACGTAATTGCATTTTTACGTGACTGCCGAGCGATATTATACTGGGAAATCAAGTGTGTACCTAGATGTACGAGAGTGTGTGCGGTGCTTGGTGCGGCTCTAAAGGCTGAACGGTGGGGAGTTGCGCTTCTAAATTATGTACCACGAACGAGGGACATGTTTGTTTTCTATATGTCAGTAATATTTGATGAGATCCTTGGGACTATCGTTTGGTGATTCTGCTAGATTTTTTTGGTTGTTCTGTTCCTTAGTTGAAGGACTTATTTGTGGGTTAAATCTTGTTTATTTTCCTCGACGAAAATGGAACAGAATAGATTGGGTACTTGTGCTGGAAAGTGATGTGGGTTTGGTTACAGGTAGCAGTCAAATTAAGGCTGATAGGTAGAGGGAGGTTTCACTTTTTTTCTTCTTTTTTTTTGTCAAAATCAAGTACTGCTTCTTTAAATAATGAATATGACAACAAAGTGAAAACAACTGACTTGGTTGCCACAATCACACAAAAACAGAAATATTCAGCCTAAAAGAAAACCCAAAGAACGCTAGATCTGAGCTGCGATATGAGTGCAGCACCTTTTACCGTATCACCACTATCATGATAGAGCCGCTGACGGATCCAGTGATCCCAGATTTTTGAGCTTTTATAATGAAAAAAGGGAAAGCGAGGAACAAGCTTAAAAATGGAAAAAAAATCTATGTTCTCTGTGAAACTTAAACTGCTTGGAAGTCAAATTAACACTCATTTTCATTGCAAACAAAATGGCAAAGTTTACTCAGAATTAAATAATGTTCACACTAAATATGAAACAAAAGCAGCCCAACGAACGTCTACGTAAGAATTTGTATGTATACCCGAATATATTCACTCGTTTTAATATTACGTCTAATAGAAAAGGAAGACAAGGTGACGAGCTGTCATGTGACTTCTTCAATATCATTCTTGAGAAAATTGTGCGAAACTCACAAGCCAACACCAGAGGCACAATTTTCCATAAGTCTGTGCAACTGCTTGCATACGCTGACGACTTTGGCATTGTTGGCACAACACAGCGAGCTGTCACTGGTGCGTTTGCAAGTATTAGTACAGAAGCGGCAAAAATGGGTTTAGTGGTGAATGAGGGTAAAACAAAATATATGCTGTCAACAAGAAGGGACACACAACATCGAAGAATCGGACAGAACGTCACGATAGACAGCTATAACTTTGAGGTAGTTAGGGACTTTGTCTACCTCGGCTCCGCTATAAACTCTGAGAATGACATCACATCAGAAATCAAGCGAAGAATCACACTTGCCAACCGCTGTTTCTTTGGCATAAGACGGCAATTGATTAGTAAGGCCTTGTCAAGAAGCACTAAGGAGATTCTATATAAGACTCTCATCATCCCTGTCCTGCTCTATAGCGCAGAAGCATGGACCCTAGCAAAAACGGATGAGGATCTTCTTCGTCGCTTCGAACGCAAAATTCTTCGAGTGATTTTTGGTCCCGTTTGCGTTGACGGGATTTGGAGGAGAAGATTTAACAGCGAACTCTACGAGCTGTACAGCGACATCGACCTGGTCAGAAAAGTACGCATTAGTCGTCTAAGATGGTTAGAACATGTAGAGCGAATGGACACCAACGCTCCGGCCCGGAGAGTCTTCGATTCCAACCCGGAGGGACAAGGCAGTAGAGGAAGACCTCGCCTTAGGTGGCGCGCTCAAGTGGAAGGGGACCTCAACCAACTTGGTGTGCGCAACTGGAAGCAGTTAGCCGAAGATCGCGCTAACTGGAGAGGCATATTGGTTGAGGCCCAGGTCCACCCCGGACTGTAGCGCCACCTTAAGTAAGTAAGTAAATAGAAAAGGAAATCTTTTTCGTTTTTGTGTCAGGTATATATTTATTTTTAGCTTGTTAATAAAAACGACTTACATTTTCTAATTTTTTCATATAAAAATAACGCAAATTTCACCCGAGGGGAAAAAGGGTATTTTTTCCAATTCAGGGAGCTAAAACAGAAAATAACAACAAATAAAAGACAGACCTGTAAACAATATTCATAAAAACTATGCCAGACGCTCAAAAACGGCCGGAAAGAGGCAAAAAAATTAGTTACTTACGGTTGCAAAAAATCGTTTTTCCTTAAAATTCCTCGAATGACATGCAGTCTCGACGTGATACAACAGGAGACTAAACCCGTGTATGTATTGAATGTAAAAAATGAATGGACATTCATTCAACTCTACAGTTAAAGAAAAAAATGGCAGTAAGCAACTTACCCCTGGTCAACTAACCCCAGTCTCCCCTATTATGTAAAAAAAAAAAACACATTTTATCAGTTCTTTTCAACCGAGATCAGAAAGCGCAAGCAAAGTTTTAGTCAAACAGCTTAGCGATCTTTGAAAAGTGCGTTTGTGGATTCCATTGGCAAACATTTCTCACAAAATTAAGTTTCGGTCCTGCTTACGACACTCGTCAGTCCCCCTCCTGGCATTGTTTTAAGCGCTGTAACTGTTCTCCATCATAGCTTTTGTGTAAGCAATTCAAACATTTTCGGACAATCCAGCTTTGTTTCGGTTCTTCACCAGGCATAACAGTTTTTTTAATTTAAATGTTTTCAATGAAGCAAATATGTCACATCAAATAATTTTCGACGTAAAGTCTTCTCACGGCAGAGGCTCAATACTTCATTATTACCACTTGTTGAATTCTTAACATAACTGGCTATGATCTACCAACAGATCTATCCGCTGGTTTGACAATAATGCTCCTACCAACGGAGTTCTTTTGCATGAAACTAGTCCTGCGCACTTGCTCGGACTTGAATTAATCTAAAGCACTCTACGCACACTTTTATTTTCGTCAATTATGTCCACGCATAAATTATTGTTCCCCATTCAGCCTTGCAACGATAGCTGTAGCTACTGTCGTTTTAGTTGCGGACATAACCTATTGAAAATACAGCTTGGAAACTTAGCCGACTTGTCAAAAGAAAGTGGCTTTTAGAGGCTGAGTACTTATGAAGTGATGAAAATTGCTAATTGAAATAACTAACAACGAAACAAGTATACCAATCGGGTCTTCTTCTACCCCACAAAATGTTCGATTCTATTGCCACTGTTGCCATATAAATAACCTAAAACCTACTTGGGTTTAGGTATTCGAAAGAAACACATTTTATTAATTATATGGACTGATAAAAAATACACGTTGGTAATAAAGTCAATCCACTGTGACAGGAACCCTGGCGCTGTCCAATAAAATCGCTTACCCAGGCAATGAATTTCCCATCGACATCAGTGACCAGCAGTTGTGATATAAATTACCGCCCATGATCCGTTTGCAAATGAGCGACAAAAAGCGCGAGAACTTGTTCGACCGCCAATAAGGTGTCTGTCTTAAATTAAATTTACGTCCCAGCTAGAATCAAGAACAAACATTCAATCGCATATTTATCTCCGGCCAAAGTGTTTTTATTCTCCTTTTAAATGCTATCAGCGTTCTCAATCGCTTGTTGATTCAGAACTGGTTTGCTATTGTTCCGAATTATCGTCAGCTGCATGTGCGCTGGTCATCGGGATGATCAGAAATAAGCGCCAAATAAAATTCCACCCTTAACTGCGGAATGCAGGCAGACACAAACGAGACGATAATAGCACAAACAACGGCGTATAAGGATAACACGGCTGATCCATCTTTCATGCGAATGGGGTGTAGAATGAGTGGAAGCACCATGAGCATGACTGTCGGTATGGCAGTATTCAGTCCAAGCATTCAGGGGATGAACATGAACATGAGGTCTTTGGAGAGTAAATTCCCATCTTAGGTAGGCATAATCCAAAATCCAATTATGATTATTGTTGTTGGATGGGATTGTGATGCCCCTTGGTCCATTATCCGCATCATATCGGACATGAATGATGGCCGCCGTTGTTGATAGTCCATTTTGTGGCGTAACACCTTTGGGCATGCTGATGCATAGCAGAGGGAAAGGGATGATGCGTGTCTGGTTGTGGTATCTCTTTCAGTTGAGTTATAAGAAAGAAGTTCAACCTGATATGTGTGTCAGCGCAACAGGGCGATTCGTAGGTAAATGTGACACTTTAAAAGGGAGCGGTCGCCATTTGGGAAGGTTCGTTCCACGGAATTATTTTGTAACCGGCTTTTAATGGATTCTTCGGGATTTTGTAGGTTAACTTGATACGCGAATGTTTTTTTTCGAGCGTTTACAAATAAAGAGGTGTGAGGAATGCCATACAACTGCAAATTTGTCGATAGAAAGGATTGATAGGTATGGTATGGAAGTTATATAAGTAAATGGCGTTGACCCAACTAAAGGGTGGTTAATGGCCGATGTTGAATGTGAACCACACCTAAGCTTCAAGTTTTTTTCTGCATTTCATTTGACATTTCAACTCAATTTGAAGCAAGGAAAGATACACAATCGAGCAATGCGTTAAAGTTATTCAGGCTTATTATGAAAATGGGCGTTCAAATCAAAATGCATATCGTGCACTTCGTCATTTTTTCGGTCAATTTAATTGTCCAAATGTGCATACAATCGGAAAAATCTTGGAAAAATTTGAGCAAACCGGGTCTGTAGGAGATGTGAAAACATCAGTGCATGCTCGTACTGCAGAAAACATTGCTGCTGTTCGCGATAGTGTGTCTGAAGAGCCGTCCACCTCAACTCGTCGTCGTGCCCAACAATTGCACCTCTCACGTGAGATAATAACGAACTTTTCTTGGCCCGAATTGGAAGATATGGATGAAGACGATATGTCGTTTCAACAGGACGGTGCCGCTCGCCACACAGCTAAAGAAACAATTGCTCTTTTGCGCGACAAATTCAATGGCCGTGTTATCTCACGTGGTGGCGATGTCAATTGGCCGCCAAGATCATGTGATTTGACACCGTTGGACTTCTTTCTTTGGGGTTATTTGAAATAAAAGTTGTACGTCGACAAGCCAGCAACAATTCAAGAGCTAAAGGATGAGATAATTCGGCACATTAACGGCATAGAACCTCAATTATGCCTCAGTGTCATCGAAAATTTGGACCATCGGATGGAGTTGTGCCGCCGAGGTCCTGGCGGCCATTTGGCCCATATTTTGTTCCATACATAATTAAACCATACCAATATTATCATAATAAAAATAAATGACAATAATTTACCCTTTATAATGATACCTAGCTCAAGTTTACAGAACTGTCGATTGTAGTCACTTTGGATATTTTTCGGTGCATTTAAAGATAGCTAATACAAGTGACTTTTATAAAACTTTAAGCAAATATTTATTAAATACCATTTTTAAGGATAAGTTAAGCATAAGGTTTTTACAAATTTATAGAAGCATATACATTTTAAATATTGGATGAGTCAGATCTTGCTTTCAAGAAAATTTACAGGAAAATATTTCTAAAAAAGTGTTAAGTTCGACAAATAGATAGGGAATTTTTAATCAAAAGTATGTAGGTATGTTAAAATATGAGCGACATCATTGAAGAAGTGTATTTCGGTTTACTGTTTGACATGAAATGGACATTTTGTGCCTGTAGCACTATTTGCTCATCATCTTCAGCTAGGTATGTAGGCTATTAACGAATATTTTGCTTAGTAAAATAGACTCCTCAGCAAGCAATTACAACATAACTACCTATACACAGACTGACAACTCTGAGATTCACAAGATACATCTATTACAGGTAGGTAAGCTAGAGATCGGAGGTCTTTGTGATTCATGTTGCCATGCTTCCGGTAGGATGTAAACCGTTTTCAGTACCATTCACTTTCTGCAAGCGACCACTATGAGAACGTTGAATTGAACCAAAAGGCTTGATATCTTTAGAGAAATTTATTCTATAGCAGGGTTAAGTCGGGAGATATGGCACCCATTTTTTTTTTTTTATGTGTAAACATCTAAGCGCGCGTTATTGGAATCTGGTGGAGTAATTCCACACATTTAACTTGCGGGGACGGAAATGCGTCACTGTGTTTTATCATTGCATACATTTTATCATTGCATACGTTTTTATCATTGCATACATTTATGAGCTGGGGCATATTAATTTCAGCTTTTTGTTGATGTGAAATAAAGCATGTTTTTCATATATGATGGTCTCACATTTCTTCCCTGTGACGGATATCTCGAGGAAATTCGGTGCCAAATCTTTCGTGAATTACCAGGCACGCAGAAATCACAGCTGGACAACAACTAACAAAAATGTCGTTGACCAGCACCTCTACAATATGCAATGCAAGCCGAATGAAATTCCAATGACACTTTCATTTACTGTGTAACAGTTGATGTCATTTAACTTGCGGGGATGGAAACGCAAACGGGTATTTTTTAGTTGATAATATATCAAGAATACGGTTATTACAATTCCCTCTTTTCTCAATGACGTGTATCAAGCCACACACATACCGCACGCACGGTGTTTACACATATATATATTTTAATAATATAATTAAAAAAATAAATCATAATTATTTTAAATTAAAACATAAATATATTAACTCTTTGCTTAATTAAAAAAAAAATAGGAACATAAATATAACAGAATTTGAAATAAAGGTACTAACATTTTTAAAAGCGTAAAAATTAAAAAAAAAAAAAATACTAAAAAATTGGAGAGTGATTTGGCACCCATAGGTAGGTGATATGGTACTTTGTATTATTTTGGAGATTTTTTTCCCACACTCGCTACAAGTATTAATTAAGGAAAGATGTACACGAGTAACCACTTTATAAATACCAAGTTGCCATTTCTAAAAAAAAAATTATTCAAAAAAAGTTCTGAAATTTACAATATAAAACTGGAACTTGGACGTATCCATATCTCCCAAATATTTTTTTATTTTTTTTTTTTTGTTCACGAAAAATATGAATAAAAGCGTACCTACAGGCAGTATAATAATGGTAAATTGAAATAATCACACACGTCTGTAACTAAAAATGTTCACCTGCAAATCAAGGTCGCGACTACACACTTCAGGCACTTATAAAATAAATAGTTGGCGCAACAGGCCCGGAGGGACCCTAGGCCTAGCTTCTCACAACCATTCGTTTTGTGTGAGTTTTTCATTTTTGGAACGAATGGAAGGGATCTACAATTTTATGCCGACTCCAAACGGCTAATTGAGAAGCTTTTTCAAGACATTTATACTCTCGGATGTTTGTCAGACGTTCGCGAGAGGTGGCGCAGTGAAAAAACCCTAAGTCGGAATTTGGGTTTTTGCGGGATTCGAACCTCGACCCCTCGCATAGCAGTCCAACACACTAACCACTAAGCTACTGCGCCTACTTCAGGCACTTACGTAAGATTAAATGATATTTTGATGTCCTTGTCTTAAAATAAAATCGTTAAGTAAGAAATATTGAGCGGGTGCCATATGACCCGACTTTACCCTATATAAAACCTCAAATGCAATACTAAGGAGACTCTATATAAAACCCTCATCAACCCAGTGCTGCTCTATATTGCAAGAGCATGGACGATATTAAAGGCCGATGAAGATATCCTTGTTCGCATCGAATGCAAAATTCTTCGAGTGTTTTTCGGTCCTGTATATGCTTTGACGGGCGCTGGAAGAGGATATTTGACAGCAACGCGTTTTGTGAGTTAGTATTTATTGTGTTGGACTACTAAGGGAGGGGTCCCAGGCTCGAATTCCGCAAAAAAAAATTCCAACTTTTTTCACTGCGCCACCTCTCGCTAACGTCTGACAAAAATCTGGAAATAAGTCCCCTGCAGCGTTATACACATCTGTCGTCGCTCAAGCTACAACTGACTACCTTAATTGGCTAAGGCATTCCTAATCGATATCCACTATCACTGGTGACAAGCATCAAATTCTTTACTAAGACGATTTAATTAAAATTTCCATCATCCAGCAGGCGAAAGTCCTAATTAAAAGGGAAAATTCCATCCCAAATATATTACAACCAAGCCCTGCTCTCTCTCTCTCTACATCTAAACAAAAATATCTATATCGCACAATAGTCTGTTCGTCTGTGAAAAAAAGAAAAACATTTATTTGAGAATTTATTGCGAAATATCTTCACGGACGGACCTCTGTTCTGCTCTCTCATCCACCCGGTCAGCCATGTCGTCCTACCTTTTTAATAAAATTAATTTTATTTCCCAACTAGGTACTGCGGTTAGTGTGCGTACGTCCGTGCATGTACACTTCACATCAATTGTCCTTGTTTATATCTTGTTAGGTTGCGTCTCGACTCGAACACCACCACCACCGCGGCATGGGAAAATTTGTATATGACCACCCGAATTCCAATTCACATTGTTTGCCCCAAAACCACCCGAATCAACGTCGATTTGTTTTCCTGAATACCCCAAATACCCTTTTGCAGCAGACCGTATGGGTGGGTCGAGCCATGTGTTTGCTTGTGCAATATCATTGGTATACGTACCTATACCCGAGACAACAATAATGGTGTAGTTGCACACTTTACATACCAACATACTGTACATAACACTCATCTCGGTATATTGCGCTTTTTAATGAACCAGAATCAATTATTTTAGCAAGGGTTTCCCTGGATGCCATTTATGCGCGCACAGCATACCCAAGTAGCCCGCCTTTCGAATGGAATGTGGCCCATTATTTAAGTGTTTTAGTTGTAGCGATGAGCACATATACTTGGCACTTTGTATGGGTATAGCCAAGCGGTGGAAAATAGTTTGAGGGGGTCCTCTATGCGGACTTATGGAGGATGCAAAAGAGCCGGAGCATTTGCCGGAGTTAACCATGTGAAAAGGGAAACAAGGGTACCCTGTCGGATCGTAAAGATGTCTGGAAAGTTGAAAGCCGCACTTTTGTGTAAGTGAACACCTCCTTAAGTGAGCGCGCAATGCCCATGCCCACCTTTTGGGGACTCACGAGATGCCCGTCATATACGTTCAGGAATTGGGTTGCTGTCGGGTGTATCTAGGAATTTTATTAAAATAGTTCTAGTCCTTGGGTGTGTGTATGTAAATGGTTGCTATTAAACCGCCACAACTGCGGGATTTCTGTATATACTCGTATGCATAGCTTCTTCCTGCTGATGAAAAGAAAAGGATTTCCTTTGTTCTTTTGCATGAATTTTCTGTTATCTATTTCATTTTTAGCGAAAAAGGAGTTTTGTTCCAAAAGGGATATACCCTTTTGTGCGCACAAACTATAGTGGAGTGAGTGCGACTGCTAATGGCCATGGATAGCGGCTAACGAGATTGGGAAAGTTTTTAATATTCCAGACGGGACGAAGGCAATGACCCTTAATTAGAATGGTTATAGTTATTCGTAGACATTTTCGTAGATATAAATCCACTTATTGTTGTGCTAGGAACTGTTTCTGGGAAATCCTTGGTAAACTTACTTAAATTCGTTGAAACTATGACCATCTCTCTTCATTTTCTCTTTCTATTTTATGCGCACTAAGAGTTTGCATTTTCGTACAGATATTGCATCTCAAATACTAACCCCAACAGATAACTACTCTGTGGCTGTGATTTTGTTACTACTTTGGATTGTTATTAAGAAAATGTTGACAAGTCACACATTTGACAGGTTTCACGCAAACCGCAAAAATCAGCTTCAGACTGCCGGTCCAAAGATGCAATTCTGTCCAGCTCTAGCCATTTAGGCTGTCTTCTGTCAAGCAGCGAAATGAAAAGAGAGGGATTTGAATTAGTTCTGAATGTTGGTTGATGTTTGACGAACATACGCCAATGATAAAAACGCTATTGGTTCTTAAAACGTTATAAAATTCGTTTTATTAATACCAGGCAAATCTACAAACGTTATTCGTTGGTTCTTTAGGCGATTTTTATTTGTTGGTGGTTGCTAGACGAAAGGAACCGAATCAACTTTGTGTAAACGCATGAAGCAAATATTTGCCAAACCAAACCGTTTCGCCTTTTAACCTATTCATTCTGGTAGTTGTCTTATTGTCTGCGATCTACGTGCCCCCGCCAAGACGAGCCAAGCGCACGCCGTTTTTTTGAATCCTTATAACTTGGGTTCGGATTATACCTGATAAACAAAATTCTCAAGATATTTTATCAATAGCGGAATTATTAAACACATAAAGTTTTAATTGCATAGCTCTTACACTTTAGAGTTTATTGATATCTAAATTACCCTGATTTCGTCTCTGACTCACTGATGGTCATCAAAATTCTTAGGGTATTTCCTAATGTCCTAGAAAGCTGAAATGTAAGCTAGTATTAGTACACAAACAACAACAAAATTATAAATCTTTTAACTTTTATTCCCGAACCCCTTAAACTTGGGAATCGAAGTTTGTATAAGACTTCCCCAATTTTGACGCTAGGCGCAAGACGAGACCATATGAGATACCTATATGACCCGCACTGTCAAAAAGTTATCAGATCAGACTGCCCGGAAAGATCATAGTCTTGTTGGAAATATTTATTGACACGCCAGCCTATGAATGAATAATTACCGAGAGGTTTTTGAACTGTCAACCTAAAAGCCCGGATCTCTTGTATAGTATAGGTGCCTTAGAAATGATTCTTTCTAAATATTTTCATCTCCACGAAATAATTAACCAAGTAGTCCACACTCAATACTTCGCATGACATGAAATAATTGCTGCTTTTTAAGGTTCCGTACCCAAGGGAAAAAAAAAAATAAAAAATTGGTGCGACTGTATCCAACAGTCCCGAAATATGTGTATGTGTAAACACCGTGCGTGCGGTATGTGTGTGGCTTGATACACGTCATTGAGAAAATAGGGAATTGTAATAACCGTATTCTTGATATATATAATGAAATATAATAATAATTTATTCGTTCTGTGCTAGTTTCGGTAGAATAGATACAATCGGATTGTGGTAGCTGAAGTAAGATATGTACATTCGAGACTATAATCTATCTAGATTACCCTGGAAGACAGCATCGATGGTTGTTCCATATCGTGTTGTTGAAATTTTCCGGTTGGAGTTCATTTGAAGATTAAATTTATCTTGCATTAAATCAATAAATGGTCGAGCTTCTGGAGTTGCAAAATTGGTAAAAGATGATAATCTCCCTGCAGAATTCTTGAAATTTCTTCTGAGTACGTTGCAAGGACGAAATGGAGAAATTTTATTTCACATTAACAAAAAGCCGAAATTAATATGCCCCAGCTCATAAATGTATGCAATGATAAAAACGTATGCAATGATAAAATGTATGCAATGATAAAACACAGTGACGCATTTCCGTCCCCGCAAGTTAAATGTGTGGAATTACTCCACCAGATTCCAACAACGCGCGAATTAAAACACTTGTTTCTTACTTTTAAAATTAAACAATATTTATTTGGAACTATGTCCTTTATTATTGAAATACTTTTTACTAATTCTAAAAGGAGCTTAAGGCTACTATGTAGTTACAATAAGACTGTTGATAAATTCATCATACAGTCGTATTTATATACTTTTCTTATCTATCTACAAGGAGACCCAAGCGTACAATCGTCTTGCTTGATAATGAAGAAGAGATAATATTCCAACATTGTATACAAACGATATTATCTCTTTTACATATGTTATCATTGTAGCGTTGTGTGCAAGACTGTACTAGAGACTAAAGATATCATTGAATACAAATAATGTTATCTTTTTTCTCAATATGTTTTGCTATGGATACTTAACTCCCCCCCTTGTTAAACGAAATCGTCCCGATTTTTCGACGCTATTTTTAACATTTCTCTTTCATAAGTTTTGTTATATGCGTCAATCTTTTTTTGTTTTTGACGATCTGTTATACATTGTATAGTTTTTATCATTACGTACGTAAATGCTAGAATAACAATCAGTGTTACAATTGTGTATATAGTTGATAATATCGGTTTTTCTTCAAAAGGAATAATTAGTTTTTTTAAAGTATCTATGTTATCGAATTTGTACATTGTATCTTCTTTAATTATTTGGTCGATGTAAGACTCTGAATTATGATTTCTTAATATAACTTCTTTAATTTGCTTATGCATGTTTTTGTATATTTTATCGTCTAGATTTATAGTATTTTCATAAGTAACTAAGTTTATACCATTAATTGTTTGATTATTTAACTTATGCTTACCGCTTAATAACATAACACCGGATTCAATTTCTAAGTCGTAATCGTATTCTTGTTTAATGTTGCATTTTGAAGTTATATTCTTTAAAAGTGGAATAAGACAATTTTCTTCTTCAAAGTTAATTTCACAAATGTTTTTACTTAGATGATTTTGACAATTTCTTGTTCTTAAATAAGTTTGGTTACATAAGGCAATTGTTTTATCTGTAATGATTTTTCCATGTTTTGAATTTAAAGGTGTTACTTTATACAATTTACATGATTTAATTAGAACTGGATATTTATATATTGTGATGAAGAATTCATCAGTTCTAGCTAATAATATTTTAGAGTACTCAAGTATATTTATTATGGGTACTTGAATTATTTCATGTTGAATAATATTTTTAATGTCATCTAAGTCTAGGCTTTCTGATAAATATTCATTATTTTTTGCTGCATTAATTGTTCTGGTCAATAATAATAATTGTTCGTACACTTGTTCTATTACTAAATGTTCTTTAAGGCTCTGACCTTCGAATTGTTGCAAAATTTGTTCAAATCTAGAATTTATAGTTTTTTGTTTATTATTGTTTTCTATGAGATTATTTATACTCGTTTCTATGTTAACTAAGTCATAATGGTCAGGATTACCAAACACATATTTGAAAGCTGTTCCTAAAAAGTTAATTGATCTAGTATGCCTAGTATGTTCTTGTAATTGGTCTGCTAAATTCTTAATTTTACTTAACCAAATTTTTTCTTCTTGTGTAGGTTGATATTTACTAGTTACGATATTTACGTAAGGTTGAAATATCGAAGTCAGGTTGGTGGCATGTAACAAATAAGTTTGTTCTTTGAATAAATACACGTCATCTGTTTGCGTAAGTATAAACTTCTTGTTTAGTAACTCAGTTATTTGAACGTTTCCTTGCCCTTCTTGACTCTGTACAATTCCTAGTAATGTTAGGAATATTAATATTTTCGTCATCTGAAAAATGATAATTCTTTATGTTATCCTTGTGAATTTTTATTCCTTCTTTAGAGATTACAGTGTCTCCTTTATCTTCTTCTACTATTCTTGTTATGTATCTGGCGTTAGATTTCTTTCTAAGACCTGTGATTCTTACCATTATCTTATCTCCTTTTTTATACTCTCTGTGTCGAGTTCCTTTATTTAGACGTTCGATCACTTTTTTGGATGCTGAGTTTAGTTTATTTATTATAATTTCACTATTGCTATATTTATTTTGATTAAAGAAAATGTCTCTAGGTTTCAAACCGGTAACTGAGTGTATAGAATTATTTAATTCACGCACTGTTCTAAATATTTCTTCGATAAGTCTTGTTTTATTCTGAATTGTGAATATTCTAGACAGTTCAGTTATTGTACCGTTTACACGTTCTACCTGACCGTTCGCTGTCGATCTGTATACTGGAGTTTCTACTTTAGTTATGTTGTATTTCAAACACATTTGGTTCACCATTTCTGTTTTGAATCCCTTCTCGTTATCTGTCATGAGTCGTTCACATTTTGGGAAATAATTAGATAAGACCTCTTCCATAACGTCGTACAGTCTGTTTCGAGTTTCGATTTCCCGAAGGATTGTATATTTAGAATACTTATCTACTGTTACAAGGAAAGTATACTTGTCGTTGAAGTATATGTCCATATGAATGTGTGTTCCCACATGTGTTGGTATTTCTGAATTATTCAGAGGTTCTCTGATAGGTTTTCTTTCATATTTTCCAAATAGACATGCTATGCATTTTCTGTTGAAACTCTTTGCTTGTTTATTTAGATCGGGCCAGTAATATTTCTCTGAGATTTCTTGTATATTGTTACGTAACCCTCGGTGTGCTCTTTCGTGAGTTACCCTTACAAGTTTTAGTTGTTCCTCCAAATTTGTCACGTCTTGAAGTTTTCTTGGTGTGAATATAAATCTTACTAGTGGGAATTCTTTTTTTATGTTTTCACCATATTTGTATATGTTTTCAAATTTCGTATGCAAAGCTACAATCTTTTGGGGTTGTATAACTTCTTTCATCTGCCTTAGTAAAGAGTCTTTGTCCTTAAACTTTATTATGAGTCTTATTTTGTTACTAAAATAGATTTGTGTTTCGATATTATTTGTTATATCTTCAACAAGTTCGAACTGTGCAGTGTATGCATTAAAAGGCTGATTCACAGTTTTTATTATATCATTAGAAGAACTTTCAGCTGAATGTGCTGTTTCTATGGTAGAAGTATTTATGCGTTGACGTGATAATGCGTCAGCTACAAGATTTAGGTTTCCTGGTTTATAAACTAATTTTGCTCCAAAGTCTTCAATGATTCCCTTCCAACGTTTCAGCTTTGTGTTGGGATTTTTTTCTGATACAGAATATATAAGGCTCTGGTGATCGGTATATATGGTTAAGTCTGCTATACCATATATGTAGTTTCTGAGTTTTTGTAAGGACCATATGATCGCTAATAGCTCTTTCTCGTTTGTGCTATAGTTCTCTTCTGTCTTACTCAGTGTTCTTGACAAGAAGTGTATAGGTTGCTTATTCTGACTTAGTACGGCTCCAATAGCTATGTTGGATGCATCAGTAGTAAGCTCGAATGGTTTACTATAATCCGGTTGAAAAAGTTCGACTTGTTCTTTCAAATAATTTTTTAAAATTCTAATCGCTTCTAATGCTGAATCATTCAGATTTAACTTAATATTTTTACTTTGTTTTTTGTTTACTTTACCGTTATCTCCTCGTAAATATAATGTCAGGGGCTTGGCTATGCTTGCGTATCCTTTTATAAACTTACGATAGTAACCTGTAAGACCTAAAAATCCTCTCAAATCCTTTACCGTTTGTGGGACTGGAAAATTTTCTATAGCTGCTATTTTCTCAGGGTTCGTAGTGATTCTACCATGTCTGATTATGTGACCTAAGTATTCTACTTCTTCTTGAAAAAACTTACTTTTCTCATCAGATATTTTTAATGTGGCTTTATTGAGTACGTCGAATACTTGACTTATGTGCTGTATATGTTCTTCCTCAGATGAAGAATATATCAATACGTCATCAATGTAAACGTGTACGAATTTACCTACAAAGTCTCTCAAAATGTCGTCCACGCATCTCTGAAATATGCTTGGTGCATTTTTGAGCCCGAAAGGCATTCGTTTAAAATGATATTTTGCGCCATTTATAGCAAAAGCTGTTTTTTCTTTATCATCTGTTTTGATTTTAATTTGGTGGAAACCTGACTCCAAATCTAATGTTGTAAAGTACTTGGCTTTACCTAAATTTTGAATTGTCATGTTGACATCCGGAATGGGGTATCTGTCTGTTACAGTGTGAGCGTTAAGTTTTTGGAAATCAACAACCATGCGCCGTTTTGGTTTTCCTTTTTCGTCCAAACCTTTTTTAGGTACTGTCCATATGGGACTGTTATAAGGACTATGGCTTTTTTCTATTATATCGTCATGTAAGAGTTTCTGTATTTCTTTGTTTACGAATTCGTTATCTGCTATGGGATATGGATATTGTTTAACATAAACCGGATTATCATTGGTCGTCCTAATGCTTGCTTCTATAGTATCTGTAAAGGGTAACGGTCCTATGCTGTTATTAATCTTCATCAGTCTATCTATGTCTGCTTTATAAATATTATTTTCCCCAATTATGTAATTAATTTTCTGAATAGATTCGACACTGCTTATGGTAGTTAGAGTCATACTACTGAAATTTATTTCCGCGTTTAGAACTTTAAGTCCTTCATATCCTAATATCATATCAAAAGACTGAATATCCTCTAATTCAAAAAATGTTATATTTTTCTTTAATATCCTAACTACTTTCTTTGTATCTACCATAGAATAACCATGCATTGTTTTTATTTTTATAGGTTTAATTTTAATTTTTTTGCTAGAATCGCATTTTCTATTAATGTAATTATGGGTTGCACCAGTATCAATAAGAATTTTATAAATTTTCTTAGAAATAGTACTAGTTAAATTTAAGCAGGGCAACCCGTCTACTAGTTTAAATGATCTATTCTTATGTTATTATTTACCATACATTCCGTTTCATCTGCTTCTGCATATGTACTGCTGACATCGTCTCTGCGTTGTTGTCGGGAGTTATTTACTCTCTGCTGCTTGAAGTTCTGCTGATAAGATCGTTGCGGTCTGTTGTGTGTGTTGAAACTCCCGCTGTGTTCACGTTTCGCTGGTGGATTATATACATCGGGTTTGTATTGATTCCAATTTTGTCGCTGTGCATGTACAATTTGTCTCGAGTTTATCTCCATCGGCTGTGGTCCTTGATTGTGTTGCTGCATATTATCGTATTGCTTCTGGGGTTGATAATTCGTTGTTTGGCTCGAATAATTTGGTCTTCTTTCGTTTCTGCGTTCATGTGGCATATTTTTGTGGTGCTTATCCTGAGTGAGATGTAAATGCCTGTGCACATTATCATGTTCTATTCTGCGAGCAATTGCGAATGCGTGTTCTAGATCATTTATTGTAGCTGAATATAATGATCCTCTTGTAAAGTTGTCACTCATACCATCAATGAATATACGAACTGCGTCGTCGTTAGCATTTTTAATTAGTCTGTCGATTATATTCGGCGGATCACCTGACATAGTGATTTTTGATATTATTAAATTGAGATTTTTATTTATCTCGTCGTGGTATTCAGACAGTGTGCTTCTTTTTTGCGTGATGGCTTTCATCATGTCTTGTAGCACGTATAGAGGTTCTTGATTAGAGTACGTATAATCTAATCTGTTACGTATCGCCTCAAAATTAAAAATTGTGTTATAATTAGTTAACACATTCGCGGCTGCACCCTGTATTTTACTTTTCACTATAGTCAATGCTGCTGCGTACTTACTGTGTGTTTTGAAGTTTTTAATGCTGTCCATTAATCTGGATGCTTCTTCGCGCCACGACCGATAATTTGATTGATCGCCGTTGAAAATAGGTAGGCTTTTAAATGCGTCTAACTGTATTTCACTACCATCTGTATATGTGGTTCTTATTTCCTCTAGCACAGGTATGTTTGGTACTATGCCTAATCCAGATTTTACTTCATTTAGTTTTGTTTCTAAATTAGTGTTTATTTGATTTTGGTTAGTTATTATTGCTGCTAACCTTGCATTCTCTGTGCGTGTGTGCTCTAGGGTTTGTGTTACTGTGTTGCTCCTGGTTTCTAAAGCTTCTAATCTTGCCATTAATACTGCGAGTTGTTCCATTTTGAACTCGTGTCTGTTGTCGTCGAATTTGTGTGTTTTTTTTCTCCACATATACACTTTCACTGAATTGCTTTGCTGCTTCGTACGAAGAAGCTATATTTGTACCTGCTATGCTAGGTAATTCTTGTAACCGGTAACGCGAGTGTTCTGTTTATACTAGATTTCACTACTTGTTCCCGAGGTCCGCTCGATTGAAGTTAAAAAGTATATTTAACCTCCTGGCAGGATCGCCAATTAAAACACTTGTTTCTTACTTTTAAAATTAAACAATATTTATTTGGAACTATGTCCTTTATTATTGAAATACTTTTTACTAATTCTAAAAGGAGCTTAAGGCTACTATGTAGTTACAATAAGACTGTTGATAAATTCATCATACAGTCGTATTTATATACTTTTCTTATCTATCTACAAGGAGACCCAAGCGTACAATCGTCTTGCTTGATAATGAAGAAGAGATAATATTCCAACATTGTATACAAACGATATTATCTCTTTTACATATGTTATCATTGTAGCGTTGTGTGCAAGACTGTACTAGAGACTAAAGATATCATTGAATACAAATAATGTTATCTTTTTTCTCAATATGTTTTGCTATGGATACTTAACTCGCGCTTACATGTTTACACACCAAAAAATCTAAAATGGAAAAATTAAAAAATAAAGTTGCCTATCGCAATACTCTATCCCGTAGCTTTCTATTAGTAAACGAATTTTTGAAATCGGTTCGGTAGTTCCGGAGATTACCTCCCACAAACAAACGGTACCTCTTTTATAATAGTGTGATGTGATGTGATATACTGAATTTTGAATTAAAATATTTGGTAGTACCTATTTACAAAAATAAATAAATTATAAAACATTTCAAAATTAGCTTAATATTAATAGCAAACCTGCAGAAAAGCACTTTGCTTTGTGCAGGTAATCATAAGTAACTGAATATCTATCTGAGTGGGTAGTAGAGGTACCTGGCGTCATATGAAGCGGCATCATTTTAAACCCCTTTGGTTGCAATTTCATTCTCTCAAAAAGTCCCCCATTCCCTACCAGGCACGTGTACCACATAAATGCCTTGAATTACCAAACCATATAGTAATCAAAATCATTTGTCGCCTAGTCTTTCTCTACAAACATTCGCCATGGACAACTTTCAAGCCAAACAAAACATCATCTCCCCATTTCCCAAATTGGTCATTTGACATGACAAAATCAGATGAAATCACACACTAAGCTCATCATTGTGTGTCGTGTTGACACATTACCCGATGTCGCTCACTTGAGAATGTCATCACCGCCATCATTGTCGTTTTGTTCGTCGTTCGTCCGTTCTCCTTCTAAATTAAGATTTCCAAAAATACACATGCATATACAACAAAACGAACGCTTCCATTAGGTATATTCTTTTATTATCGCGATCGCTACTCGCACGCTTCTCCTTTCCTAGGTATATTGCACCTAGGTCTCTCAGTATTCCCCGATGGGAGTTTTGCTTTTTATTGTAGTTGGAAGTGTATACGAGTATAATCAAAAAAATGGTTCCCCTTAAAGGACGCAAAGTTGTCACAGACACGCGTGTAAGTATTACGGTTATTTTTATGCGCAAATATTTACTAATTACCTCTGCTTTTTATGCGTCCATAAACACCGTCATCATCGAAATAATAACTCATACGGTAATCGGGAACAATCATCGCGTGAATCCTTTGTTGGAGCACGGTAAATACAAAATTTAACACACATACACGCGGGTGGTATGCTTTGATGTCCATCAAGGCATCATCCGCACCGGGCGCTTAACAATAAATTTAATTGACTGTGTTGACGAATCTCTTTGATGGCCCATGTAAATGATGATTGTGATGAGGTGACTAACGACACTCGGTGGTGGTGTAGTTGATTTTCTGCACTCGGGCAGAGTAGGTAGTCCCCACACTTGGCTGTGTGCGGTTGTGCGCATGAATTGCACTCGTGCTACTGTATTATCGACAAGGATGCGAAACCGAGCATCCCTTATCTGCCACTAGATGGCAGTCGTATATAGTCCCACTTACCTGTGCAGTGTCATGCACTCGTTTTCCAGGAAATGAACCAGAAATTGCAACCCTATTGTGTCAGCGGTAAGGAAGTGCATTATTATGTGTCACTGTCACCAACCACTTTCCTTTTTTTCCACTACGAAGGCTGACTCACCTAAGTGCGTTCTTATAGGATTGGCCTTCTGTCGGGTGCAACAATATCATGCTACCAAGAGCGAGTGAGGATAAAACGCGGATGGAAAAAATGATATACTATAATGGATCCAAAGTCTGAAATAGCATTCCCTTTGGCTAAACCTACTCCTTTCGATCCCCTCCTGCCCGCAGACCGTTCGTACATTTTGTACATTTTATAGGCATCATTATTCCGTACGTACCCTGCTTAAGAAATTGCAAAGATGTATGTTAAGTGGCGACGACGCGGGGTGGTAGGCCGCCTTTCTTGGCCCCGAAAAGTCCACTAACAACAACCACTCATACCACACAGCCGAGGGATGAGTCGTGGATGAATGCGCGCGTACAGCAGAAAAATTCCAATAATAAAAAATCGTATTAAGAAGATTCTCATGCGGTCGTAAACATCTTTACGACCTTTTAATGGGTTTTTTGTAGCGAGAGCGAATAGTGGCAACACAAGCCTTGGCATCAGCATTTGGGCATTAGCATCGCGTATAAGAAACGAACCATCTAAGACTTGGTTGTGGTAGTGTTGTTGTTGTTGTTGACTGGCTTTCCTCTGTTGTGACTGATGCACAGAGTGCTGAGGCTTCAATTCAATTGATTTGGACACACGGCGATGGACTGTATCTACTTCCATGTTCATAAGCTTCCTTTTTTTACTGTTTTCGAACTGGTATTTTGATTTTGGTTGTTTTTATTTTGAGTGGATATTTGAGTGATTTATTTATGGGATTCTGTTCCGGGCTGAGTGGGAAGGCGATATTCAGCTGGTAGGAATTGCAATATTTCTCATTTCCTGTTTGGTTGGGAGGAGGATAAATTTGCAAGTTGCGAGATCGCGCAAAATAAAGAAAAGAGAGCCATTCTTATAAGAACCGGTTAATAGGGGGCAGCTGTTGTTGAAATTTGGTTGGGTTGGATTAGGTGACTGTCGGGATAGAGCCAGGAAATGCCCTAAGGTGCAAACACGTTGCGATGTGATGCAGTTGGAAATTTTCAAGATCAACTATAGTTTTCTAAATTCATTTGTCCGATCTCCAAATTTTGATGGCACCACCAGACTGTCAGTCAAGTCACCATAATTGCGTAGCTTCAATATTGCAATTGATCGTAAAAATGGGTAAACCTGTGATAGTGAAAATCTCCGAAAACGAATATTTTGTACTCTCTATTTCTAAAACGGAATGAAATCTACTACTTTCGGATAGACAATTCCGAAGGTGGAATTTTCGTACCTGACAACTCGTTTTCGAATGTCAAAAGCATTCTAAAAGGGAAAATTTATTTGTACTATAAATGTGATAACGGATGTGACTACGAATGTCTTAAAATGTAAGTTTTTTTTTTAGAAAATTGATGTGTTTTGGACGTAATATTTTTAACTTTCTCCATTACGTAGTAAGAGAAAGATATTATATTCGTACAAAATTTTGAACTCGAGATGTTAATCAATTCTGACATTACGATGATACACGAACTCAAAAAAGTGGATATCAAAATTCTGTCCGGTCTGTCCGCCTGTCTGTCTGTCTGTCCGCCTGTCTGTCTGTCTGTCGGGGCCGTTTTTTATTTTGCAAGATAACCTCAATATTAATGGTACTTCGCATACTAAATTTTCGTACCATTTTGATTTGCTCGAAAACTGCCTTAACGATTTCAACCAAAATTGATATTTAAGCTTATGTGGGTGAGGTTACGATGACTGCATACCCAGTTTTTGCCTAAAAATTGGAGTAACGGTACTTTTGAAATTTGGACATATCTCGAAAACGGTCCATACGATTGTAAGAAAAATTTCCAAGGTAATATATTATGGTCATTTCCAACTTAATGGTTTTTCAGTTTCAGTTTTTCTCTGTATTATCGTAAAATGGATTTTTGAAAAGTAATTTTTTAAATTTAGTTTTCCTTAGTTTACCAGAAAACGGCAAAAACGATTTTGACCAAAATGCAAACTTAGAGTAATATTGATGTTCTCAAAATTGTTGCGTCTTTAATTTTCAATTAGCATAATTCTAACTCGAAAACGCTAATTTTAAAAACTGCTCATATATCGAAAACACCATTTTTGACTTCGATAAAATTTTAAAAATCAAGTAATGCTTATATTGCGAAAAATAATTTTTAATCGGTTTTTAGCTATAAAGTTAACAAATAATAGTACCTAATTTTCAAAATAAACATTCCAATATTTGGTATACTAACGATTTTGATCAAAATGCATAGGTATTACAGATAATATCAGTATTCTAAATAAGATCCCGTACTTAGTTTTACTCAAAATAATCGAAGATATCTGTTTTTTAATTTTTTATCAAAAATAGCTACCCAAAAGCCGATCTCTGTTCATATGTATTTTTAAGACTCAATACCGCACTTTCAAATTCAAATTTGCAACAGCCACTAGAAATGCGAAATACAATAACAGGAATGCAAAACTTGTTTTCAGCAAATATTACCTACTTTTACTGTTTTTCAACCATTTTGAATATGCACCTTAATATTTCCAACCACTTGGAGTTTACACAATAAGAATATCCCACTTCATTTGCACCCCCACACACGTTCATCGTGAAATTCAGTTTATAACTGCTAATGCAAATACACAAACAAATCTCTGATTACTTGCATATACATAATGTACATATATTTATATGGAAGATATCTATCTATAACGAACAATACTTCCAATCATAGACAACTTAAGCCAGCGTCATTAATATAGCTCTGCGAAATAAGGCCCAAATGAAATGAGGCCCCAAACAATGAAACAACAACAACGATTTTTAATAGAATTTGGGGTGTTATTTCCTTTTTTGGGGCCTTATTTCCTAATGAAAATTGGGGTCTTATTTCATAAGACCACAAAAGAAGAAATGAAATAAGTCCCCAAAATTACTTTTTTATTATTAATTGTTACCCTTCTGATATGGGATGGGAATGGGGGGCATGCTGCCCCCCTGCAACCTCCCTGCTTGGGCTTACTGTTAGATTACGGGGTGGGTGTGAGTTTGAGTATATAAAAAGATTCAATTCAATTCAATTCAATTCAATTCAATTTATTTGCAATAATCTTAACACAGAAAGATACAGTATCTTCTAAAATTGTGCAAGCTTCAATAATGTATACATGTGTTACTTTAGAAAAAAATAGGAGAGAACAAAGCCTAAGTTCAGTAGATAGAATTACATTAATAAGAAATAAGAAATTGGGTTTATAGATATATAAGCATAAATACGAAGTAATATATTCCTAAAACTAAATTAAAAAAGAAAGAAAGTACAATGAAAACAATAATAAAAAAGAATCAAAATTATTGGAAATAATCTTCATCATCACTAGCTCAAATTGCCTCCAGATGCCGCCTAAGTCTGCTCTTGAACTGAGATGTACAACTTATTACTCGAATGGATCGTGGTAGGGAGTTCCATAGCCTAATTGCGTTTACTAAAAATTGACGCTCAGAAATTAAATAGGAGAAACGTACTGGCGCAAGACCAGAGGTTCTAGATCGCTGAGTGGGTATCATATTGTAAAGATAGAGTGGTTGACAGGTATGTAATACATTGTGTAGTAGATTTATTGTCCTAAATCTGAACAGATTTTCCAGCGAGAGGCCATATATAGATTTCGAAAAGCTAGAAACATGGTCATACCTCCTTAGTCCGTAAATGTATCGTGCAATACTGTTATATGCAACATTGATTTTTCGTTTATGTTCAAAGTCACAATTTCCATATATTTCACAACCAAACAATAAGATTGGGATGACTAATGTCTTGGCAAGTATTATCCGTGTCTTAATGGGTGTAATTTTTTGAGTTGTCCATAACAATCGGAGGCTCCCATATACTTTTCCTAGCGTCAACCTAATGTGGTTATTCCATGTAAGATTTTTGTTGAAGGTTAAACCCATGTTCTTAGCCGTATCAACAAAGTCAATAGGTATATCATTTAGATATACTTTAGGTAAAGTAGAGGTATCAACAGATGTTCTCGAAATAAGTAGACATTTTGATTTGGCTGGATTCAAGCATAAGCCATTAGTTTTCGACCAAAGTATTATATTTTTTAAATCTTCATTTACCTCATGCACACCATTCTCGACAAGACCCAACGGACACTTATTATACAACTGAACATCATCAGCGTACATGGGTATGGATGAGTTAGATACATAAGAAGGAAGCTCATTAATGTAAAGTGAGAATAATAACGGACCCAGAATTGAGCCTTGAGGAACGCCTTTGCTCACTGGAAGAAATCCCGAGACGGTGTCATTGGCAACAACCGCCTGCGATCGATCTTTTAGATATGAACAAATTAAGCTAGTGGCGGATGTCGAAAAATTAAACTGATTCTTGAGCTTACTGCAGAGCATGTTGTGATTGACGGTATCAAAAGCTTTAGAGAAATCTAAAAGTGTCAGTATTGTTATATTATCATCGTCTACTGCTTTTCTGACATCCTCTACAATCTTTATTAAAGCAGTCGTACAACTATGCTGAGGACGAAAGCCAGACTCATTAGCACAAAGCATATTATTATTGGTAAGAAACCTCCGTATCTGGCTATTCATAATCTTTTCCAAAACCTTGGATAAGTAGGGTAAAATAGCTATAGGTCTATACTCATCAGAACTTCCACTTTTCGGTATAGGTATAATTTTGGATTTTTTCCAAGCAGTGGGGAAAATCCCAGTCATTAAAACAGTATTGAATATATATGTTATGTACTTTAAATAATATGGGAGGATCGCTTTTAAAAACACGGGATGCAGTTCATCAAAACCAACAGAATTCGATCGGATTGATAAGAAGCTTTCTAAAACATCAGCTTCGTCGACTGCCGTAAAACCAAAACTTGAGGGAGATTCTCGGGAATATTCCGTATTGCTTTGGTGCGATACAGAGTTTATGCTATTTTCAGGATCAATGGATGAATTTCGAATAAAATGCTCATTCAACATATCACAATCAGTGTTTAGGACATTGTTATTGCTTTTCTGACCTATTCCAATTTCTCTAATATTTTTCCAAAGTTTCCTTCCAGCAAGGGAAGGGTTTAACCTTGAAGCATAGAATCGTCTTTTCGATTCGCGTATCTCGCATATTACCCTATTTCTCAACACTTTGTATGCATTATGCAGGGTCTCTAATCTAAAACTCTTCCAGCGCTTGTAAGCCTGATTACGTTCTAAGACTAATATTTTAATGCTGTTTGTAAACCATGATCTATCGGCATTTTTTACTTGGCATACTTTTAGCGGAACATGGGCATTATACAGATTACGTATATTATCTTGAACGAAAAGAACTTGTTCATCGACGGACGGCATACTATATATTCGAAACCATTCGATTGATCTTAGGTCTTCTTCCAATAGGTTTCTATTAAAGTTTTTAAAGTCCCTAAATTTATAGGAATTATTCAAATAGGTTGGTTCACAGTGAAATGTTAAATGAATAAGGTCATGATGGGAGAAACCGGAAGCTGATAGTTGATCATAGAGAAGAACTTTATTTAAATCACTGACAAAGAATACATCAAGAAGAGTACTTCTTTCCTTGGTAAAGTGGGTTGGAGTTGTTGTATTTACGGAAAATAAATTAAGCGTTCTCATACTCTCAACTAGGTGCGAATCCTCAAGAATGTTGCAGTTTAAATCTCCAACAACTATGACGAACGGCGACACATAGGATAGCTGATCTATTGCAGACAACAGAGGTGTAATGCTTATACTTCGCTTAGGTCTATATGCTGTCCCTAATAATATTTTGTTTTGATTGCATGTAATTTCGATAAACACATATTCAATTTTACTACCAGGTGGAGACTTGAGTAAAAAATCATGCTTTAAATTTCTTCGAATATAGACCGCAGACCCACCGGCATGCCCAATTCTATCGGACCGATATATTTTATAGCCACTTAACTCATACATGTCATCAGTGAATTTTGGTAGGAACCATGTTTCAGATACGCATACTACATCGACTTCGGATTTTTCGAACAAATACCTAAATTCGTCCAATTTAGGACGCAAGCTCTGCGCATTAATGTGACACACCCGCAAACCACCATGCTGACGACATAGAATCTCAATCATTGTTCGCGAATTTTCGTTACCATTAAAAGCTGTCAACTCCCTATTACGCTCATTAGGACCAACCATTAGAAAACCTAAAAGTCGTCTGGTACACAAAAAAGCGTACCATACTCGCCAAAATATTAAGCTGTACATCCAGCTCCACAAACAAGGCAACGACGAACGACACAAATAAGACAGTGATGAAGATAAAGATTTCAATGTAAACTAATAATACCCTACAATTCATTATTAAGAACATTATATTTAAGGCGACAAGGAAGGTGAACTTACAAAAGATAAAAGAAAGGTAAAACTGCAAAATATTAATAAAATGTAATGATAAAGAGAACAAATTTACGAAATACATAATTAAATTATCGAAGGCAATAATAACTACTATATGAGAGTATTCGATTAAATTTAGTGTTGTACTACTTGTTGATCAGCTGCGTTTATAGTTGTTGTTGTTGTCATCGTGGATGTTGATTCTTTAATTTAAATTATTTCATCCAATATCAACAATATTAAATAAAAAGTAGTTTTCATTACTTTTAATTTCATTATGAAATAAACCCAAAATTTGAGGCCTTATTTCATTTTCTCTTTTGGGGTTTTATTTCCTACAGCCCATTAATATATTTCATTCAAAAAGAAAATCATTCCCTAACAGATCAAAAATGAGAATTATAACTCTTTTTACATAGCACTGCTTCTCAGATCTTCAGATCTTTACCTACCTATCTAATAAAATAAGAAAAAAAAAAAAAAAAAAAAGCTTTTGGTAAACGAGAAAATTTTGTGCGACCCAGTCGTGCACTTTATTTCTATCTACCTTTGCATAGAACTTGATGTTGTTTATTGTGTCTCGCCAAGGAAATAGTCGTAAAAGCCTCCTTGCCCTTAAAACTTTAAGGTAACATCTAGTTTTAAGATGGCTGGAACTGCTTCTTTTGTTTTATTTGTCTTTAAAAATCGTAATTTGTTATTATCCGGCTTTTCTGTTATTTGTTTTGATTTCTTGATTTGACAGATCTCATGAGAAATAGTTCGAGACTTCAAATCTAACGAGAAATAAAATGAGACTTGAAAACAGAATTCCTTAAAAGGGAAAAGTATTAAGTTCTATTTTTTCCGTTTCGTATATTTAACAGATCACAAAATCAAAAGCGGAACGAAAAGCACTTTTGAATAGGATTGCCCTTCGGAACGAAGTATAGAGTAGGGCCCCTGGTACTGCTGCGGAAGAGTGTTGACTACCTCTGAGGCCTACAGTTCAAGTTTATGTAGGAATATTCTATATATCTGCACTCTTCGATAGGTCGACTTTCATGGGAACCATGACAGCGCTGGAGAGGTATAACAAACTGAAACAAAATGCAGAAGTTTCAACGAGTCACATAAATCATCATCACCTCAAGGAACTTTTAATAACGCTGTAACTATACTCCCAAATAACCACATGAGTAGAGAACCAATACAGCAATTCTGCTGAAAGACTCTCAGACCTGTTTGCTGATACTACTCATAGCGATTTAAGTCCCACCTTAAGTCTTAAGTGACAGTTTATGACATATAAAAAGTTAGCCCGTGATCTTAAGCCTTTCTCCATTGTGCGTGTCACTTCCAATATAGTGAATAGTCGTCCTGAGAAAATATCTCTCTTTCGCTGTTCGGATATAAAAATAAAAATATAAATGGTTGACGAAACTAGTCCGTATAGATAGTTTTTGTGAGATCGGATGTCGTTGTCGTAATGCATCTACTATAGAAAAATATCCATAGTTATGCAAGCGAATATAGTTGCCAGGCCAATGCTCAGAATTCACGAACCTGTTGCCCAACTTTTTATTTATTTACGTATGCCTTTCCTATGCAAGGAGCAGATCCTGAATTTTTTTTTAATCAAACCAAAAAATTGTATACTCCGATGGCCCCCTTTATGGTCTAAATGGCCCATTTTTGAGCCCCAAGATCCTTGGCCCCTACTTTCTTAAAAATGATCAAAATGGCCCCATTTTCAGTTTAAGTAGGATTAATTTTTTTTATTGAACGAAAAAGAAAGCTAACATAATGAAAAGAAGTGTTTAATGTATGAATTTGTGTGCGGGTGCTTTAGAGTAGACTCTGGGATAGGCGCTGGTAGCTAGTTTTTTCCTCGTGAAGGAATTTATATGAAAAAATAATAAAAACAGTGATTGAGATTTCTGTGTTTCTTTATTTTTTCGGAGCTCGATGTCTTACCTCGTGGAGGGTGAAATGCAAAAGAGAAAGAGTTTTGCTCAGTACAAAAAAAGGAAATGAACAGGTTGACGTTTAAGACGACAACTGAAGTAGCGTAGTTTGGTAATATTTAACGCAGAACTCTTCGAGTGTTTCTATTCATTTGACTAGGATCAGGGAGATTTAAAACCAAACCTGCGAGCTGTAAAAGCTCGAAAAGAGTGTTAGTTGTATACAATTATCCGACCAGTGCGTTACTTAGTTACTTACCTACTCCGGGACGGAGCATTCGTTTACGTTCGTTCAACATGACCCAGCCCTATCAGTCGTTGGACCTTTACTCTTCTGACTAGTTCCATATCGCCGTACAGTTCGTCGTTGTATCTCTTCCTCAATTCACCATCTATTCAGACGGCAGTAAAAATCATTCGAGGAATTTTCCTCTCGAAACAACCAAGTATAACCTCATCCGCTTTTGAAAGGGTCCATGCCCCTGCGCCATAGAATAGGACTGGGATGACTATGGTTTCGTAAAGGGTCACTTTAGTTATTCGATAGAGGGATTTGCTATACTCAATTGCCTTCTTAGCTCAAAGAAACAGCGATTTTTAAGAGTTATTCTCCGTTTAATTTCAGCGCTGGTGTCACTGTCTGAGCCTAGGTAGACAAAATCCCAAACCACCTCAAAGTTATACCTGTCTATGGTGACGTCCTGTCCGAGGCGTAGGTGCTGGGTGTCCTGTTTAGTTGACAGCATATGCTATGGACGGACTTTTGATTAGCGCATTACCTTCTCTTAAAAACAAATTTGATTTCAAGCCTACGAGTAGAAGTTTAAGGCCCGTTTTCTGATACTATTCCTACCGATTTAAGTTCTACTTAAATATCGTATGGGCTACTTTTTCTATGTCATTAACTGTCACATAGGATATCAGGTGGGACTTAAATCGCTATGAGCAGTATCAGCAAACGGGCCCAAACAATATCTTTCTCTTGCTATACGTAATCGAGAATGTCAAAAAGCTGCCGGATTTGATAAAGGTTAATATTTTCAAAACCCAGGGCTCTGCAACAGCTCTTTTCTGCTTTGGGATGTAGTGCGAGTATGGTTTCTCACTCAAATCTTGGAACGTTCTCATACATTATATACTAGACAGGAAAGCTCTAAGGCTGCTTTCCTTTTGTCAATTATTATCTATATATATAAAAATGAACCCCTATTTCCCTTGGTCCCAGCATCACGCACAAACGGCTGGACCGATTTCGTTAATTCTTTTTTTGTTGTGTTTGTTATTGTCAGGAGAACAATGTTATGAAAGAAAAAATTAAGAAAATTGCGCGGAAAATTAGAAAATTAAAGTTTGAATGGGGAAATACACTTTGAAAAAAAATTAACTGGATAGAAATCAAGTAGTGACACTTCAAATAAAAAAAAAATGTTTTGAATTTTAAAAGCAATTGTTGTTGTCAATTATTTTAATTATTTTCCAAGCAAATTGTTGTTGTCAACAATTTTGAAGTTTTTTTTTTTTTTAATATAGGTAGATATACCCAAAAAGTTTGTTCTAATAAATTATGTTTACTATGTTACATTACGTAACTTTTTGAAATGAAGTAGATAGGTTCTTTGATTATACAAAGATGATATTATGGCCGACGATATTTTGCATCGAATTCGCACTGTGACATCGGATAATGAACTGGAGATGTCAGATGAAATGCGCAACAAAGCTTTGATTTGGATTTCGAACGAATCGCATTGAGTCAAGCTGTTCGAACAAATGTGCCAATGTTGAATCTATATCTATATATATAAAAATGAGCCCCTATTTCCCTTGGTCCCAGCATCACGCACAAACGGCTGGACCGATTTCGTTAATTTTTTTTTTTGTTGTGTTTGTTATTGTCAGGAGAAGAATCTTATGAAAGAAAAAATTAAGAAAATTGCGCGGAAAATTAGAAAATTTAAGAATACTAAGCCACCATATTAAATTATATCTAATGGTTACCATAGCGCTTTTACAATTCAAACTTTTTTGAGGTAAACTTATGGCGTTGGCTTAACATTGACAGAATGCGTGCTGCAAATATCGTCAACGAGGATGTAAACAAAATAAATATTGTTTAAAACAGATGCTTCGATCGGAGTTATTATATTGGTAAAATACATATAAAATAGGTAATTAATTTATTATTTTTAACAAAAACTGAATTTCTTAGTGCACATGGTCGGAAAATCCTCAACATGTGGCATTGTATGCGTATGTCGTTTTTCAGTTCAATTAAATTTTCTTTAATAATAATCTTCTTAATTCATACCTATAATTCTTTCGGGATGAAACTTGATGATGATGGATGATATATAACTCGATAACCACTGGGTCAATTTTTATGATTCTTCTTTTGTTTTGTTCGTATTGTTGTATTTCATCCGATTTCAATGAAATTTTGTAGATTCATATTCTTCGTTCCCGCTTGAAGGAAAGGATACTTTTGGACCTGATAGGTGGCGCTGTTGCCGATCTCCGAAACAGCTCTACCAAGTTGATTGAAATTTTGTAAATGGATATGGTTGCTTCCAGTTTTAAATTGCGGATAGTTTTTGACCCTATAGGTGGTACTTTGAAAAACACAAGCGGGGTATTTTCCCATTCAGTCCCATTCAAAAATAAAATCGAACGCTATTTCTAAAGTTGTATAATTAAAATTATTAATGGACACTGTCCAAATAAAGCAATTTGCGAAATGTGAGCAAGATTTAATACGAAAGGTACGGACAAAGGAAGTACATTATACTACCTTTTGTTGTGAAAATAAAACGTTATGGAGATTAGTTGAATTTTTGAATTATTTAGACGTTCCGGACTTACCTCTACATAATGTGGATATCACGTGCGACTTCAATTTCCCGTGCGTATCGCTTTCACTATGACAAATAATTTATTACAAGGATAATGGATGGATGTTTGTGCATTTGTGGCATCAATCTTGATTTCCCATGTTTCTCATATTGTCAATTTAGTGAAAAAGCGGAAAGTTGGCCGACACGTCAAAATCATTGCGGTTTGATTGAAACAAATCAACATAGCTATTCATCATTTATTTATATTGCATTTAATATGACTTTTGAATAAAGAATTTTGATTGGCCGAATTACATAAATTAGGAAATGCATTGTGAATGCTCGGAATTATTATTTTCATTACATTAACAAATTTGGGCGGAACGAAGTTTGCCGGGTCAGCTAGTTATTATTATAAACTTTTATTTAATATTACAAATATTACAAATATTTCATCTCATTATTAGACACATGTTTCTTTCTATTATTACATTGTTATTAGAAGTAGGTATTTATATGTCGTTATTAAGTTTACAATACATTAAATAAATTTATCATAATTTTTAATTAGTTGCAAATAGTATAAGCCTCCCCCATGGCTGATGGAGGCTTATATACCTTAAAAATTGGTTAATATCGTCAACCCATTTTGTTCATGGTTGATCTTGTCGCTGGTGGTGTCCATTTGATCAGAAGTTTTGTCCATCTATTATCTGTAATTCTTGATATGTGTTCTGTCCAGTTCCGTTTAAGTTGTTTCGTCCTTTTTATTACATCGATGATGTCCGTTTGTCTTCTTATTTCTTCGTTCCGTACTCTTTGTATGAGTCTTATATCGAGAAGTTTCCCCTCCTTTTTGTCTGACAGATCCTTAATTTCGCGGTAAGATTTGCTGTTAAGCCCAATGTTTGAAGTCCGTATGTCAGAACTGGTAAAATTGCTTAATCCAGTTTTGCGTTGAGTATCTCCTTCATGTTCCAGAATTGTCGCCACGCGTTTGATGTTCGTCTATCTATCTCCTTTGCTTCTTGATTTTTAAATGATTTTAACTGTCCCAAATAAATATAGTCCTCAACATAATCAATATTTACGCCATCGAGTGTAATGTCCTTATGTGTACTTTGTCAATACATACAATAAATTGTTAGTTTTCTTATTTAACTGGAAGTATTTTTAAAACTCTTATTGATTTAGCAAAGTTGCACGATTCTGATACTGCACTGAGGGCAACCACTTGTCTCCTTAAAAAAGCAATACACACCAGCATCTATATAATGCGCACGAATTTGCATTCATTTGCCACTGCCGGTACATCGTTTCCCCAACTAAATGGCGCCATTAGCTAAACGAACAAGATAATATTATTTAAATAAATGGCCCACATTAAATCCGCTCATTTCATTTTGATAATGATACATAATAAGTTAAGTATATGAATGTACACTTAAATAAAATGATGGCGCGAAAGTCGAATTCTCCTGCTGCTTTTTGTTTCCATAAATAAATTCAATAAAGCGTACGCAATGGAAACTTCCATGCAACTAAAATGTCTTCTGTCATTTTAAATTATTCAATCACTTAAAAGTACATTACGGTCAGTTCATTATAACGCACATATTTATGAGCGCGTGCGGTTTTTACATCAGCATTCAGTTCCAATTAACACAAATTTGTAAAATTTATTGCAGCCGTTATTACATTTCCTTTTACATTATCATAGCAACAAGCATGTATAACTGCACCATAGCTGAAATTAATTTGTTTGTCTTTTACAATTTCTTTTCAGACGAACGTATATGGATTAACTCCAAAGAAATGGTAATTACTTATACATAACTGCATCAGTGAGAATGAGAATAGGAATAGTTCTGCATTCTAACGGAAATGTTGGCCAAGCTTAGTTTTTAAGTCTTATAAGAATAATTCAATCCAATCATACACGCATCCTGTTGGAATTTCCATCTGAACAGGTCTAATTTTAGATGTGCACCTGCAGCATCCTTTTCAGGTGTATATACCTCCTCCTCCATTTGGGGAAATTAATTTGATGTCAACTGCAGTTTATGGCCGGTTCATGAACTATGCACACAGTCATCCATCCACTGCCGTACAAGGGTGAAAGGTGAAGACGAACGAACTCGTACGGTTGACAGCGATTATCGTAAAATATAGGCGTGGATTAAGCCCGAAAATGCCAAATGGCTTTTGAAGAGTTTCATGGTAGAAAACCGGTTCCTATACGAGTGCATGGATATTTCCGCTGATGTGCAAGCGAGATCAGTGTATGGGATTAGAGTGTGCAGCTGATTTTAATTGATTTTTCATAAACGGCGAGAGAGAGAGAGAGAGCTAGTCGGGGCTTAGGTGGTAGTGGTATCTGTGTTGGCCAAGAGCATTCTGATTTTATATACCTACCAAAAAGCTCTCCAGGCGTACCCATATTATGACTGAGGAAGTTGTAAATTTCTAAAATGCCTTTTAAATTATTTTATTCACACTGAATGCTACTTAAAAAGTTGTTTAAGTATTAATTTTATTTTGTGGTAAAGAATTCAAATATTTTTATTTCTGATTAAATTAAATGTATTTTTAGATTGCAGAGTCGTTTTTTTTTACACCCGCAGTAGCACCAGTTTTGTTGATGCATTTTATGGGAACACCAACAGTGTTACCAATGCAAATTGAAGCAGGGGAATATTTTTATAGGAAGTACTTATTGGATTGGCTTTGGGTTGCACAGAAATCAGAGTTTTTGTTCGTCAACGACTACAAGCAAGAAACGAAAGTATTTCATAACTTTTGGCTATATTAGGTCATAAGGATGCGTTGTAACAAACAAAAACCAGTTGGTACTCCTGGTGAAGTGCACCAGATCCGATATCTGAAAGCCTCTTAACGCTCCGTTGCTTGCAAAGAACCTAAATCCTAATTTATGTAGGTTCATGCAAGGGGGAAGTGTCAAAGTAGATGTTGGGATTCGTCCGCTTTACTGATGCTCATTAACGACCACAACTACTTTTAAATTGCTAAATCCGAAATGGTTCCTTATTGTCCTCGTTGTTGATTTGATTGAGTTGAAATGATTTACAACCGCCCCTAAAAATGGCTAAATACTGCTAATGTATTTTAGACCATGGTCAGGCAAATTCGCTTTCGTTTACTGAAAATTTCGAATTATGGAAATAAGGATTCCAGAAATCGACTTGTAATGCTTATCTACAACTCGGTAAGTTAAATAGGTATGTTCAACCCAAAAAATTCGTTGGTTATCTGCAGTTTTTTCATAGTCGAACCAGGGGTTGAATTACCACATCCGTGATCGAGTACTACGTGACTGAAATTTGTATTCTTTTGCTTTTAAATGCACAAAATTCAGTGACGTATTGCTCGCTTACGGATGTGGCAATTCGACCCCAGTCTATTGGAGCTGTTCTTGGGTACCTATGTTTTTGAGTTAAGTAGCCAGGTACTTGGTGCTTCCGGAGTGGGTATGGTTATACTTTCAGTATTTCCAGAGAGAAATAATGTTCGGACTATGTTCTTTTTAAATAGGTACTCATGCAAGCTCTTAATACTAGGTACAAAAGGGTTCAAACCGAGAGTAGTTATATAGCGAATCTTCCCATTAGTTCATTCATTAATGCTTATTGAAAAGGACGTATTAATCAATCACCTTCAAACCCCAAAGAAACGACGATGGGTAAGAGAAATTCTTCGCTTGATTACATGAGAAGATGCCAATTTTGGGAGTATTAATAGAAGAGCCAAGGTAGATATGAAGTCCCTAACTCCCTCAGAGCTGTCTATTTTGAAGTACAGTCCGATTGGTCGATGTTTTGTATTCGCACTTGTTGAAAGGTTATTTACTTACACATTTTTCATCGCCTCTGAATATTTAAAACGTGCACGTGACAGCTCGCTGGAAAGTAAATATACCTCTAGAATGCCAGCTTCGGGGTACTGATTACTTCCAATTTCAGTTGGAAAATTTAATGTTGAACATACGTAGCTTATTAAAAGATTGCATTTTTTTTCCTATGAAGTGGGAACCCCTCAGTGTTGCCGCTGTTCCAATTCGACATGTTGCCAGATTCGTGGGATCATTTGGAAAAAAAACTGATCTCAAAATAGAACGATATCTCAAAAGTGCGCTAACATACTAGCTGGGGTCATAAATAGTTAACATTTTTAATTACTCAATAAAATGTATTTTTTATTTTGACAGCGTGATCCATATAAAGATCATTGGTTTTCGTGTTTTTTTAACAACAGTTCGATTTCGCATTATTGTTGTAAACCATTGGAAATCAATTACCTATATATTTCATGAGGGCACAATAAAAAACGCCTAAAGACGATGACTTTTTTTTGCAGTTTTGCTGTGCCTACACAGAACGCACTACATAAACACTATCAATAGGAGCATTTCGAATTTTTTTTTTCTCAAGTGCTGCCACAGTTTCATTTTAATTTTGACTGTGAGTTTTTGCAACTTTTTAACTTTCTGGTAAGCATTAGGTATCAATGAGTCAATCTGTTGCTATATTCTGTGAGCACTAAGGAGTCACTTACCTACGTCTTAAACCTCTTTGAAATTATTTAATCGCACAAATTTCACACAATGAAGGACTATCTCTATCTCTTATCTTCTCTATAGGTACCTATATTTAAAACAAAGTGGCAAAAAGTGTAGGTTTCCCTCTGTCGCCCTAAATTTTCAACTAATTTAGTGGATTTTTTGTTAAAATGTCGGTAATTACGGTGTTCAGTTGATAGACCACCAAAACTAAAAAACAAAGAAAAAACACTTAATTTCTATCAGTGCCTGGCAAAGCCGGCAGGGTTTAGCTTGTTCACTTTTAAAAATGAAAGACTACAGAACGAATTACGAATGTAAAAAATTCAGATTCGCGAAAGTGCTTTAAATTGGGAAAAAGTTTTTTTTTTTTTTTTGTTCCAATCTTCCAAATCAATAATTATTGCTGTGCGTTAGTCCGGTAAAGGCTCCAGAAGGGCTCGACCGATTTGAACGATTTTTATTGTGTTTTTTTCGTCTGGAATCAGGAATGGATTAGGTTTAGGAAACAACCTGTGGCGCTGTAGACTATCGTTTTTCAGTTCAATTCAATTATCTTCAATAATAGTAGGTATTCTATGTACTTACCTTTACCTATAATTCTTTTGGGTTGAAATTCAATTAGGATTGAGGATATAACTCGATAGCAACTGGGCCAGTTTTTAATAATTAATCTACCATTTAATCTAATAAAAAACTGCGTCTTAATTGGTTTAAATAGTGAAATTTACAAATACAGCAATTTTCCCCCGAATTGAAAATTCTTGCCGCGAACTGTCACCTGTTATTCACAATTCACATAAAATAGTCGCGATCCACAAACCCTCAAATGAAAAATTCGTTCGAACTTAACCAAATACTGATTCGCGGGCATCTGCGACTAAAAATAGTTTTCTTGGGAATGAAATGTCATAAACTGTGAATATTCGCTTGTTCGCAGTTCACATGAATATTACTTAACTACATAACACTTCTTTAGCCTTTACAAACTTGGTTCCTCGGATTAAATTTGCAAACAAGTTCAATTTAAAAAAAAATACTGCTTAAAAAAAAGAAGAAAAATAAAGGCACATGGTGAACACTTTCTTTGACGTTTATTTTGCTCGACCTACCCAAGGGTCCAATTTCTTACTTTCAACCATCGAAATAAGTAATATCTAAAATTCGTTTTTTTATCATTAAAAATTAAAAGAAAGTACTCCTTTCTAAGCTCCGTTGGCAACTCTAAGTGCAAAATCAATCTCTCCAAAAACCCAAGCACAATCTCTCCACTCCACTGCTGTAATCGAATTCTCTCAAAGTTCCACTCAAAGCCCACACATACACAATTTCTACCGTCGTCCATCGCTCTCTGTCTGTCGCTTGCTAAAAGCAAACGTGCACCCAACCAATTTCACTCTCATCCGGTCGCATTACCAAATAATGTTATGATCTCTTTCTGCGCCATAATCGTTCCATTGAATGAGCGACTGAATGGGAAATATGAGTTTTATTGCATGTTGAAACGAAACGAGCAGAGAAGTGCGCCTTCCGACCATATTTACACACAAATAGCATTTAAGGCCGTCAAGCCGGCCAGTTACCCCGGCGCGTCGTGCACTTGTAGTTGTGAGAAAATAGCAACATTTGTGCACCTCTCTCGCTCCGATGGTGACATAGTGTGCTCCTCTAACACTCATCCCACGTTGGCTCTGGGTTGTGTTGTGTACCTTTGCTATGAGGTGCCATTTAATTTAATGGCCTCTTCTCTGCAGCCGCAGTGCGTGGCGTCGTGTGCGCCTTGGCAATTATTGTCGGTACATAAGGCGGTTGGGGTTTACTCTGCACTTGTGTTTCTGTTTAGTGTCATGCCATTGCACCCACAGAGATGCCATCTCTCTGACCATTCCACTACCTGATGCAAAGTTTCCATCCTCATCCTCATCTCAGGTGATGCAACTACTCGTAGAATGGACACCATGATCGTGGTGGCTTTTGTGCGAACTCACCCCAAACGTTTGCCGTTACTTTTACTTGTTTTCTATTGTTTTTTTTTTTTTTTTTTTGTTGCTGCTTGCTTTATTAGTTTATTACGATTGTTATCTTGTGATTATTTTTATTATATGCCTCACGGTATAGCATGAGAAAAAAATTAGGCAATAATTTGGTAGTTGCCGCTCTTTTGTGCGGTGCTTGTTGGCTTTTTTTGTTCGTTTTGTTCGTCATTCATTCGGTTTTGTTTAATGTTGGTAATTTTATTGTTTGTTTTGATTGCTCGACAGTGTTGTATAAATAGCAGTAGATAGAGTGGTAGATTTTCAGCTGGTGGCACTCTTATAATTTTGGAATAGGTTTCGCTGTCAGTCATGTTTTTACTATAGTTTACACATTTTCCCTTTATGGTCGCTTTAGAGAAATGCCCGTAATTGGATCAGAACTTCTTTACATAGCTACCATTCCACGCCATTCATGAATTTGAAGTGTGAAATAGTAAGTAGTGTAGCAGGGACTGTGCAGCGGGAATGAGTTTTACGACTGCGAACAGTCGTATATGGGTTTATGGCGCTCTCGAACAAGACATTAGACATTCGTTACGAATAAGAGTTATACGATCCGTAAGAAAAACAAAAATTAATAAATCGTTATGTGCGATCATAAAAATATCACTCGATTGATGGCATCGCATGGAAACAAGGGGGTGACTGTTTATAATTATTTTTTTTTTTTTAAATGCTGAAACTCAGTTTAGTGGTCGATGGTTCTCCGGCTGATAAATTTAAAACATTGCCCACATACATATTTATTAACTTCCTTTAGACATAAAATTAGTAAAAGTTTCACTCTGATCTTTTGATTATTAATAGGGTCGCGCTGTAAATGAATGCTGCCGTGGTGTGGTAAAGCCATTAAAATTGGGCTCATTAGAAGGCAGTAAAATGAACAAAACTATTCTAACGGTGCTTTCAGTTTAGTTAGGTACCGCTTTGAGCTTCCGTTTCTAAGTGGAACAGTAGGGCCAGTGAAACTATAGACGACAAGAATGTTTTTAGTGATTAATGTTGGACAGTGGAGAATTCTCTTTCATTTTCGGTTGGGAAATGTTCAACTTATTGGAGATCAATAACCGAATCTACTATTGGATGCTCGTCTGAATAAATGCGCCAGGAAACATGGCTAGTGAGTGTTTGATTTTGGGATGAAAGAAAGTGGGGCTCTATCGAGGTGGACCACAGGCATTATTAAAATTTGCAAGTAAGGCATGTGGACTCCATATGTCTCTAACCGAGGGTGTGTCCTTATGACGAAAAATATGAAAAAAGAGAAGAATTGCTCATACTAAGTATTCCCTTAGTTACTTGGGTGTATCCATCAGAATGGATTGTTCAGTTTGGGTAGTTAGGATATTGTAATGAGATGAAAACAAAAAAAGCACAACATGGTTTTGTTTATCTTAGTATAGATATGTATTGTATATACCTACGATCGAGGTGGCTTCGATTTGTAGTGTGGTACCTACAGCAATATGCACCTTTACTGTCCATAAGGCAAAACAAAATCAGGGGTTCCCCACAACCGCACAAGAGGAAGTTCTGCCTATGTATGAATACCTACCCATTCAACTCCAATCGCGCGATTTTTTTAGTCTCGTTTTCTCAAATTCTCAAAAATTAGAGTTCTAAATTTTCTTTCGAGGATTGAGAAAATATATTAATAAAATCGGCCATAGCGAGGTAGCTGTCGGAACGGAAATTCACCGCAACGCATACCTACTCTTTCGGAGGCTGAAATTGCATTCGAGGTGTCCGACTTCGGAAGAGAAATAAACAACTGCGATGGCGCACCGCATCGCACTCCAAATCGTAAACAAATTCCGCAAACAATTCCTGTCGTGCGAAACCGGAACCTAGCAAAACTTAACAAAAAATCCACTTCACTTCACTTCAACGTTATTCGCCGATGTGCATAAAGGGTTGGGTTCGATATCCCGCTTTTTATAATGCCGATTCTTAAAATCCCGCTTTTTATAATCCCGCTTTTTTAAAATCCCGCTTTTTTTTAAATAAAACAACTACTTTTGATTGTAAGGCGGGCTTATAATAAGAAAATTAAAATAAATTAAGCAATGAGTGTTTTTTTGAAATGCAGTTTATTTTAACATTTATCATTTTTAGAGGAAGTAACAAAATAAGAAATAAATAATATCTATCAAAATAAATTTTTAAGTAATAAATAGGTGACAATCTTCAATAATTTAAAAAAATATATATATATATAAAGAAATGTGATATTCTGCAAAAGGGAACAAAAAAAACTTCAAACCATTAACAACATTTTTTATTTTATTAAACTTGTAGGTATATTATAAGCAACGCGACGCAAAAAACCGGTTTTACTCATATTTTTTTCTATTTCTCATTAATTTATTTACAGCGCGTCCATTTTGTAATTTTTCTATTTCAGTTTTCTATTTCAGTTTTTTGATAACAATATTTTGTAAAAAAAAAACGGAATTAGCAGTATTTGGCGGGATTTTAAAAAGCGGGATTATAATAGATCGGGATTTTGAACAAGCGGGATTTTAGAAGACGGGATTTAAAAAAAGCGATATTTTAGCAGACGGGATTTTTTTAAAACTTTTTTTTTTCGGGATTTTTGAAAAGCGGGATTCCGATACGCTCCGATGCGTAAACTTTCTCGTTCCGAAAAATACCTTCCTAGGGCCGAATACCAATTTTTTTTTTTTTTTTTTTTGAGAAAAGAACCTTATAAAATTCTATGTTTTGAGAATTTGAGAAAATAAATCGGCCAGCAGGCTTATACCTTATAACTTCTACAATACAGTCATAGACTGTTGTGTTCGTGTTAAATTTAGCACTCGGGATAATCCCAGGTTCGAATTCAGCAATAACCCAAATTCCAACTTAGGTTTTTTTTTCCACTGTCTGACAAACTTTCCAGAGTATAACTGTCTGTCTGAATTGGCATAAAATTGTAGATCCCTTCCATTCGTTCCAAAAATGAAAAATTCAGACGAAGGGAATCGTTGTGAAAAGCTAGGCCTAGGGTCCCGATTGCGTCAACTATTTATTTCTCTTATTTTATTTTCATCAGGACTACAATGTAATTTTTCATAAAATTGGGACTTACGAGCTTTTGAAAGAAAGCCGACTATATTTGGATTTAAGGCCGGTCTAAGCTTGTTTTTTTATAGAAAAGTTGATCTTGTGATGTCTGCAAGGTATGTAGATAATCCTTTCCAGTTGTCTGTCACTCCAAGAAGGTGCATAGATTTAGATTCGCTGGGACGGTTGGATTTCATATTTATTTTTATTTGTTGTGCGATATTCTACGTTAAATATAACCAAGTAAGAAGTAGGTACCTTTGAGTAACTCATATATAAGAAGAAGCCCCCGCACTATTCCCTGGGTTTGTGTATTCAGTTCCGCTTCAAGAATGTGCCATAAATCTCCTAAGCACGATAAAAGTGGCGCCCAACTAGGGATTTATTTTTCTGCTCCTGCTTTTATTATAGGTTCCAAAGTAAATAATTTTAGAATCATAAGTAGGTAAGTTTGTGCTTTATTTTTATTTATTTTTTATTTGTATGGCATTATTCTTATAGTTTGTGATTTTAAGTTTCATTACTGAGGGGAAGCGAGGAGTAACAATGATTCTCGCTAGTTGGGGTTAACCCTGACAATTTCAGTTGGGATTTTTTTTTGCATATCTCAGTTTTTATGAATTATTGTTGTGAGAGAATACCTTTTAACAACAACTCGCAGACACAGTCACTTTAGTAGGAATGATAGCTATTTCGATTCGATTTTGGATTTTAAGTTTCTGTTATGCTTAAGTGTAGAACACATTTTGACGTGCTTTATTTCATATTTTCAACATAACCTTGTTTTATATGTATCCATGGAAGGCATTGCAAAGACAGTAAGTCTGGCACATGAACCTACCTACGAGCTATATACCACGATACCATTTTCAGTAAAATCAAAAGTATAAATGTTTGAATTATTTTTAAGAAAAAAAGTATTGTAAATAAGTAGATACCTATACCTACCTAGTTATGGATATCGATATCGATACTACTAATTTTTATGTTAAAATAACTCATTTAATTTTGTATATCAACTGCCAGCTATTTTATAATGTTTAAGCAATAAAAACAATAAATTTAATGGAAAAACAAATGTAATTGGCCTACCTACCAAACTATAATTTATTACACCTACCTATTAAATAATGTGCCCTACCTACAGCCGTACACTATAACGACACTTAATTAAAATTGTAATTAAATCCATTAAAAAAATGACACCCAATGTACAATGGCACTATTTCTCTTATTGTTATTACAAATTCAACCAATTCCCTTTTATATGAACATTACAGCTATGATTATGGATACTTGAGCTATTCGAGGCAAAAAAAAAAAAAAAAAAACAACAACAATGCATCAAAGATAAAACTTGCCGAACAGGGACAGCAACAGCAATTATTCACTGTCCTACTCCGCCCAGGTGATAATTTTTGTGGGCGCTTGCTTTGCTTGATGTTTGCGTGCTCTCGCAGAGAGCACAAACAGAAAGCTCTTTCGCAGCCCGTACCGAAAAAAGCACATGGTCAGTCTTCATCGCCGTAGATACAAAACACAGCCAGATGGGAAATACGAATTCCAACTTCTGTGCATCGGCCTCGCCAGAGGAATTCTTATACGAACGCATCTCATTCCTATGTTTCCTCCTGGATTCCACTCAGAATCCAGTATTCCGTCCGCCAACACATGCAAGCACACCGAAACTACTACATGGAAAGCAATTTTCCATCTACCCACACATCCATGGCCATAAATCTCACACAACATCACCCGGGGAGCAGCAACAACGCGAGAGCGAGCAGGCCAACACGCACTCGAACCGTCTATACCTACCTCTAACTCATTCGCATGGTCCCGAGAAACATTTTTTTTTCCTTCGTTTTGGGGTTGCTCTTGCTCTCGGTAGCTCTGTGCTGTGTATGCATACACACAGTCAGAAAACCCAACAGGAAAAAAAGACGACGAGAGAAGAAAAAAAAAAAAAAAACACCAACAGCACAGCAAATGCTTTTCGAACAGCTCAACAAAAACCAAACCCGTGTATATACGTATCTGTATCTTTATGTATTCGACACAAAAATATAGCGTGAAGCGAAATCGCGTAACCATATCATCATAGCTTTTGTATTGTGCCATAAACGAACTACTTCTCATAACGCAAACAGCTTCGGACTTATACGATCGAAAAATTACCTATTACAAAAATTTTTATATCTACTCAAAAAAACAAAAAAAAAAGAAGAAATTGTTTTTATTATATTTATAGTACCGCCAAAAACGGTTGTTTGCTCTTGTACTACTTGTACAATATACACACTGCTCTCTTGCTCTGGCTCTTCGTTTTATTCGTTGTGTGGCACATTAGTACCTACTTTACGCTATTTTGTTGTTTGTTTCATCTATTATACTGTCATTATCGTCGTCGTAGTCTTTGCCGTGTACCGTCTCCGTCATCATCATCACCATCAACATAGCAGCGGCGAGTTTGTCGTTTATCCCCCATCGCATCGTCACACATTCGAGTCGAGTCCTCTCTCGCACCCACAATTATTCGGAATTGGCGAAAAAACAATTTTCCCACTATAAACATACAATACCCGTCATACGTTCTTCGTTCACAAATCCGTTTCATGTTTACATTCAAATAATAAAAACGCGATATATTAGTTTATTAAAAAAAAAAAAAACTGTCAAACATTTCTGTGCATTCAGTGTGTGCGGTGGATATTTTGTGCGCGCGGATAAGTCTGTCATTATGGCCAACAAAATGACCGTAAAAATTAAAAAATCATAAAACCGGCGCCGTAAGCTTGTGCTGTGCTTCATCAATAATAGTGCGATGAGATCTACAGATTTTAGTTGTGAAATATAAATATACAAATAGTAAACTCGTATCTGTGATCAATGAAGTGACCCGAAACAGTGTCGAAGTAGAAACCATAAAATCCTATTCTCTCATCAGAGTTTTATTGCCACTTAAACAGAAAAGTGAATAGTGTTCCGCTCACGGACCCGGATCCACGTGCTATGCGAAGTAGTTAATGAATCTTTTCCAATTACATTCTCTGTCGGTTCCTGCGAGAAGGTTAATACAAAAATTCATCATCATAACCTCAACAGAAGCGGGAGGCTCTTAAAATTAAATGGAATTCCCCGCATCCTCTTAACACAAATCTGAACAGAAAAAAAAAAAAAAAAAAACAATTTTCCATCGCAGAATTAGAAAAACATAAAAGTTCTCTCTCATTGCACAAAAGGTAAAAATACTAATTACATTTTCCACTGTACGTAATTTGATCTATCTATTCTCAGTACTAAAACAAAACTCTAGATACTTTTATCAATTTGTTTGTTTTCTTGTTGTTCCTCTCGCGCTAGATACTACTAAATAAAATAGCTAACACACAAAAATCAGAATCAGAATCCGAATCTGAATCATCTCTATCTCCCCTTCCTTTGTAACTGAACAGAAAAAAAATATATCTAATAGAAAATAGAAAATTGTTAAATTGTTTTTCCTTCATAAGCCAGAGCGTAACGTAAATATGTGCAATGTCAAAATTTGTTTTTGATAGTATGCTCCCAAAGTATCCACAGTTTCAACCATTTATAAGTTCACATTTAACAAGCCAACAAAATTCATCATCAGCAGCCGCCGCCGCAGCAGCCGTCGCTTCAGCAACAGCAGTAGCCGTCGCCGCCGCCGCACAGCAAAATCACCACCAGCATCAACAGCAATTGCACCATCATCACCAGCAACAGCAGCAGCAATTGCAACAGCAGCAACAGTCGGCAGCAGTAGCAGCAGCAGCGGCTCACCAACAGCAGCAACAACAGCTTCAGCAACAGCAACAGCAATTGAATTCAGCGTCGCCCGTGTCCTCGTCATCGCCAGCCACGTTTGGTCATTCGCCAAGTTCGAACAGTAACAATACCAGTAGCAGTTATTCGTTGAACGCCGCCGCTGCAGCAGCAGCAGCCGCCGCAGCCGCTGCATTCCAGAATCATAAGGTCATAACAAGTGCAGCTGCAGCCGCCAGCTCCAACGGTCTATCGCCGTCGTCACATCATCATTTGAGCTCAACCGCCGAAGGCAGTCCGCTGCGTAGCAGTGCCGATTCGAATAATAGTCCGAATTCGTTTGCTATACCAACCACCAAAATGTATCCATACGTGTCGAACCATCCCACGTCGCACGGCGGCCTCAGCGGAATGGCGGGCTTCTCTGGACTTGAAGATAAATCTTGCAGGTAATATTGTTGTTTTTTTTTTTCTAATATTTCTATCCACCTGAATGGGGTTCTCAGATCGGAGCGATGGGTGATTATTATCTGTGTGGTATCTTTTTTCCTAAATAGATACGCTCTGCAAAATTAAGTTTGAACTTGAAAAAAAATTGTCTGTTTTATAAGAACGCACCTACGGGAATACCGCCTTTTTCAAAAACCGACTCAAAAAGAACAGTTTTCAATTAAATCGTATTGAAAATAGAACAGAATAAAGAACAGTCGACCTGTGCAGTGTAACATGTGACGGGGGATACATTTTCATTGAATAATATCACTTAGGCAACATGTTTGTGAGGATTTCACTCAAAAAGAGCAGTTTTCAAAAAAAAACTGTTAAAAAATAGCAGTTATAAATGAAATATGATCGAAAAATTTAGATGGTTTGATTGGAGTTGTTGAACATATCTCTGCGTAGTTCCGATGGTTATGGCTATGTTTTTTTAAAATGCGATCTAAAAATGGTAGTTTTTGAGTCAATAACGTTAGAAAATCACAGTTCTCAATGAAGTGGAAATTAAAATTCAATGAGAAACATATATGTTTTTTAAAATGCGATCTAAAAATGGTAGTTTTTGAGTCAATAACGTTAGAAAATCACAGTTCTCAATGAAGTGGAAATTAAAATTCAATGAGAAACATATAAATTTGATGGTTAGTATTAGCAGAGTCCGTGTGGAGATGAGTTCATGAGAAAATACATTCCAAAATCATGTTTTTTTTGTTGTTTTGTAACACAGTTCAAAAGAACAGAGTACCTGCACACTTTTTCCATTGACATTTGATTTGTTCTTTTGTAACAGAAGGAAAATATGTCGCCTCCAAAACCTTGCAAATACTCGTTTAGTTGCATCCATCATAGTGAGTGAAAAGCCATAAAGTAGAAGCTAGAAATATTTCCGACAAGATTTATAAAGTCTGCGACTACACAAATAAAATGGTCTAGAATTAAAAAAAATAACGAGTAACTAGAATCAAACATACCAACGCCTTTTCCAGAGGAATATTTAATTTTCGTGGAGGGGCTTCAACTTGAGCTCGCATTTTGCGCGATGTATGCTCTTTTAAGCTGGCTCCTGCAACACATATTTCTGTATCTAATACATGGGAATTGTCAAAGCAATTTTTGCAGGAAATTGGTGGCAACCTTTGCTAATAACTAAACGAAAATAGCCACAATAAGCCCCTCTGACTACGCGAAGACTGCGCGATGGACTGGTCTTGGACTGGAGAGTTTCATTTTTTGATGACCTTTTTTTATTATGACAAAAAATCCCAACTACGCTCTAGCTTGGCCTTTTTGAAAGAGTCTGTTCTGGATTTTGAAGTGAGACTAAAGTTAAAAACTAAACAGTAATCGGTGTCTTATTTTCATTGTAACATACACTTTTAAACCCATTTTCAAATCGATATTGACAGTTCACAAAGACTGAACTTGATTTGTTGACAAGTACCTAGTACAAACGATTTATTTTTTTGAAAAGATTTCACCCACTTAGATTGAATAACACCCGCAATGTATATTAATCGGATGACTATTATAGTGGGTACCTACTCGCTTTGAAAAACTTTTTCATGATATCAGCATTTTAAGGCTCTTTCGGTACCCCTTTCGCTGTTGCAAGGAATTCTATTCCGCATAGCGATAGGAGTTGCTCCGGCTGCAGATGCAGAGTGCTAGTTTTATAGTTGCTTTTAGTTGAAACAATCTTTTTGAGCTACCGTGAGTTGTTGAAGGTAAATCTAAGATGGACTATGCATTGAAAACATCTATAAGTTAATCATTCCTAAGCAAGACTTACCCACTAAAAAAAACAAATTTTGAAAATGCATTTCCGCTGCCATTGCAAACAGTTTCATTGATCAATTGTTTGTCGTTTCTTAAAATTATGTACCTACCTCCAATGACGAAATTTCTGCAAAGTGGTGTATGTTTTAAACCACTGTTATATTCAAAATTTAGCAGTTTGCCAACATGATAAAGTGGAATATAAGTGGTGGGCAGCTTTTGTAATCGATATGATTTTCACCTTCGGAGGGTCCTATCAGTCAGTTTTGACTTCAATACACCTAAAACTGGCAGCGGTTGGGATTTAAGTTTTGAATTTTGCACGATTCATTGTGGGACACTTTAAAAACAGGACCTGCGCCCAACAAAAGGCCGCCGATAATTGCACCTACTCCAAAAAAAGCCCCAACTCGTTCAATCACTTTCCTGATTTAGAAAAGGTCGAAGATTCAGGCTTCTAAAGGCCGACGCAAATCACAGCACACGCCGTAGGTACCTACACATAGCTTAATACTGACTTCAGTTGATTTCTTAAATTTCACCAAAGGGTCTTAGTAGGATATAAATACCATCGGCGTTAACCGAAGTAAAAGTGCCTTACACCACTTGCTACGGTCTTCCGTAGCTTATGAGACACACACCTTGACCGACAGTTGACCGCTTGCCATTGTGGAAGTACCTTCGTACCTCCTGTGATGACAAAACTCTACAAAAACAATCTACACACACTTCAGAAAAAATATAGCCCCGTCTCTTGTTCTGCAGATGCATTTTTCCTACACCAAATCAGAAGTCTGGTTTTAACAGAGATTTATCCTCCACCCGTCGGTATAACCAGTTAAGAGTTCCACAGACAAAACACCAAAATTAACGAGTTACCTTCCCGAAGATATAAAAAAGACTCCACAACCTACCGACAAAATTCTTTCATCTGAGAACCTCATTACAGCCTATTTAAATATCAATGCGTGCGCCAATCGAAGGTCATTCTGTCCGCAATAGAACAAAACGAAAATCCCGTCGGTAATAATATACCCTCGCACCCACAAGACCGCGGTTAAGCGTCTATTTCGACCATGGTCAGTCTGAGTGGTGCTAATTAGCCTATTGTCGCTGAGAAAATAAACAGTCCAAACCCAACCTCCTGGCGTTTTACGATGCCAATCTTTGGTTCCTTTTGTAATTTCTCTTATGTTTATGTTATGGTCTCACTAATTTGCATACTGCGTGCGTTTGTCCTAGACGACGACAACAACATGCGTGTAGCGATATACAACTAAACACAGCGGGTCAAATGACCAACGTAATTTGTTTATTGTAGACCCATACAATGTACGAGTTTATGTTTACTGCCACAAACAATGTAATCCACCTCTGACCACACGACACACTGTTGTGATTGACTTTCGATTGGTGTGGTATATAATTATGTATTGTGTTGTTAAAATTTGTTCCGTTTTCCACATAATATAGCAGTACTGACCGTTTCATCTATAACTCTCCCAGGTACACAGACAGTATGATGAACAGCTATCCGTCAATGAGCGTACCTGCTAGCGCATCAAGTTTTGCACAATTCTACCATCAGGCTGCTGCATCGGCCGTATCGGCAGCATCGGCTGGTGCAATTGGTGTCGACTCATTGGGCAATGCATGTACACAACCGTCGTCGGGTGTTGTGCCGACTGCTGGTGCAGGACAAAGTATCGCCGATTTACCGAGATATCCGTGGATGACATTGACGGGTGAGTTGATGTATTATTATTGATATGCACTCTAAAAAAAATATTAATTTGTAATGCAAATTTAATTGTGGATAGCAATTAATATAATATATTTTTTTTTTAACTAAATGTCGTTAGCTTGGACTTAATGAACTGCAAAGTGCTACTTGAAATGTGATTTTTTTTTCAATTTGAACAAGTTATCGTTCATATATAATTGAATTGCTGTCTTAAAAAAGCTGTCAGTAATTTGTATGGGTGGTTGTAACTGCTTTTAATCAGATCAATTAATTTGCAAAATTATTTATTAGATTTTTTAAAGTTATTGGGCCTTAGTAATGATCTTTTTCAACCTTCAACTTATAGGTATATTTTGTAGGTAGCCAAAGGCCCTGGTAGCTAGTGCTATAATTTTTATTTTTTTTTATATAATCCTTTTATGTAACAATAAAATTATAATAATAATAATAATTTGGAGGTAACAATATTGTGAGCTCGAAAAAATTCAGCCTGGGCACTAAAAGTGGTTATTGGTATCGCGAGTTTATTATATTAGTTATGCAACGGTTCTTTGGTATTGGGCGAGCAAAAAACGAGGTCGAAAATTGTTCAATTCCTACTGGAAGATCATGAAAAGGGATAGAACAAAAAATACACAGACAACTTATGAGTAGATATTTGAGCAGCGAATAGTGGCTATTGAAAATGTGGCAACCGACACAGCATTTTTGCTTCCAGTATTTTTCGTAGATCCTGCCAATTTTTCTTGGTATATATTCGTGATGAAGATGCCTATGCGATGAGGAAAATGTGGGCTTCCGTCTTTGAAAGGCTTATATCCGGAGGCTTTGTATGCCGCCCCTTCTTTAAATAAGCCCATTCAACAATCCGATTTTGTAACTCATTGCAGTTATGCATTTTAAAGGCTTCATCTTGCTGTAAGCTTCTCTAATTCCTCAAGTTATAGATCCAAATAAACTGATTTTATTCTAATTTCTAAGAGAATTTACCAGCGTTATGCTGGAACCCGCTTGGGTAACTTGGCTGAAGTATTTTAGGGAAATGGCACAAATATGATCTCAAAACAGTTCTCTTGGTAAAAAAAATATTGAAAAATTTAATAACGTAATGAAGGCCGCCACGAAACCATACCTAGGTATAGCTTCTACTCCGCTACTCACGTGAATCGTAAATTTCATTCACCCTTTCATTTCTCTGCCTTTCCATTGTGTGAGCTGCATTATCCAAACCAATTTGACATTCAAGTAAAGATGTGTGTTCATGTGAAAATCATAAGTTTATTTTTGGAAGATGAATTAAATGTGCCCATTCAATTTGATCTCTATTTATGAAAATCTTTGGAACGTTGGATAAATTATTTTGGTTAATTATTTTAAATAAAACAAAAAAATGTAAACAAAAAGGAAATAAAATGGTCTCTGTTTATTGTTCTACCCCTAAAAATGAATAATCTTTATTTTCAAACAAATAATCCAGTAATAAATTAGTTTTTACTTAACATTTTATCAACCACCAACCAGACAGACGATCCATTTAATTACAAAACCGCAACATTTGACATACGGATCTGAATTGTATAGAATGTATGCACTCACGTGAATAAGGGAATACTGCGCAGTATTACCGGCGGTACCGACATTAACGAGGTGAATCCAAATTCAATTCGAATTAATAGAAGAATAGTGTTTAGTGAAAATTGAAGAAAAATTATAAAATTTTTATGTAGGTATTTATTTATTTGTTTATTCAATTTGATCGCTGTACATTGATAATAATTTCTTATAATATGACAGGTAGTATAATATTATGTAGGTATATTATGTATGTATGTATGTATTTTGAAAAATTATTGAAAAGACATGATGCAGAATTTAGTTTAGATGCTTGAAGTTAAAAAAAAAAATAGGAATTCAACATAAATTAAATTAAATTAAATTAGATATTTCCAAAGGCTAACAGAGTAAATGTTACTGACAACGCAATAGTTTCACAAAGTGAACGCACCCATAAATTTTGCAATTTTTTTTTTAAATAAATTACCTCCCCCTATTTTATTTAACTAAGTAACTCAATCTTGCGTGGAATGGTTCAGAAAAAGGCTCAACTGCAAAATTTCTTCAGAACAAAGCTAGCACTTACTTTGGTGGTGCTATATATCTCGGTAAATTAGCGATGTCATTTGCTTATTTACCTTATTGAGTTCGTAGTCCAAATTTAATTTTATTCGTGAGTGCCACTTAAATCGAGATTTTCTGCTATTTTCCCAGCAGATTGGGATTGAGGACTCTCTTTTGTGCAACAGTTTCAATAAAATCTATATCCTCTGACCATCATAGATGACTAACTCTCAGTTTAAGTTCCAGGCCAACGTCGCTGAAAAACTTCTAGAGCTAGCTGGGACCGAAAATCGACCTCGCACTGTGACAATCCTTTTGCTGATAACTGGGCTCAGGTCACGTGAGGCGATTATTGTCTAGACGATATCGTTTTTGAAATTTGGATGATCAAAATAATAACGTTCAGGCCGATCTTCTTTAGATTTTATTTTATTTTATGGTATATCTATCAAGTTTCCAACACATTTGTCGAGATATTGAACGAGATGAAGCTATTAAACTCGTACTTTTCGCACTTGGTTGCTCGTTTTGGAGATATCGTTTTGACGGCAGTTGTCTCAAAAGTTACATGATTTGGGAACTGGCTGCAGAAATTCTGTGTACTACAGAGAGCACCTTGAATGAAATGCTAAGGAGAGTGATGCGTCTATATATTTGGTGCTGTTTACAGGGTTGCATGTTTTGTGCATAGGGTACACGATGGTGAGACATAGGTACCATCTTCCTCTCAAAACAACTCCTAATCCTAAACAGTACCTAGTCAGATTCGTATAGTCACAGGGTTCCTCACTGAACATTGTCAAGTCAAAAAACACCTCATGAATACCTACTGAAATAACATAAAAAAAAAAAAACTCTTGCAGACAATGTAACGAGGGCGAAGAATCAGCAGAAAATACTGTGTCACTGTGAATGTCTAGTCAGACTACGTCAACACCATCTAGGAATACATTACCTTAAGGAAAAGGACATATCTGCACAGCCCACTCAAATATCTACTATAGGATTCATCGTCCGGTGTCATGAGCGAGCTCTACATGGAGGAACAATAAGCCAACTCGTGGCCGCAGTGATATGGCAATTTGTTTCCACCTCCCACAAGCAATCTACCTTCTTTTTCACAAATCTTGAAGGTTATTCTAAGCTTCCTAGTTGGAGGTATCGCTAGATCGCTCTCCCTTCATTTTGGACAAAAGTCGTGGCGTTCCTTCAACAGATTGAAAGGTTTTTTCAATACAACGCGGAGTTTCGGTCGTCTTTTCCAGTTAAAAATCAATTGGATTGATTTTCCGTTAACCTGGTTTCGATTCCGACTACCGACTTACTCTACAACTTTTCCCTGACCATCTCCACAGGTGCGGTCTCTGTTCCAGTCTTCTTGCCTTAAAACGTTCTTTACACATTTTGTTAAATCTTCCAACTTTGTCCCTATATACTGCTCTACATTTTAAATTTTGTGTGCATCGAAGTCATAAGACTGTGGCTCTTGACATTGGCTACATTTAGCGAACCTCTCGATAGGTTGAGCAGTACGGTTTCTAGGACTATTCTGGATGTTAGTTGTGATTGTGGTATCATATGCTGTGTTTTCCAATGGTTGATGAACTTAGTAATGAAAGAAATTCTGTTCTATTCAATCTAGGTATTCCAAAGCTAAATCCACTGCAATCATTCGTGAAATGTTATCTCCCTAGGGAAAGGCTTAGGGCCCAGTTTTTGGACAGCGAAAACGATAAAACATTTCACGCCCTTAATCGCCATATTTTGTATAACAGCTATGATAACCAGAGGCAATTTCGAGCAGTACCTTCTAAGTCTTTATCTACGGCAAACACCTTAAAGCCAACAGGTTATAACAATTAACTATTTAACTACAGTAATTTATGGATGCAGCATTTTTTTGTTAAACTGAATAGGCATAAAACATTTTACCAAATTATTTCAGCTGCAAAGCCGCTTAATATTCAAAGGCTTTGACAAACCTTAGTCATACTAAAGGAATTCCTCTAAACATACATTTGGCATGAGTTGCTACCTATGTGCATTCGCCTGCACATGAATTTAACCGAAAAGTTGAGCTCACATCGCATTCGTACGAAATCTTCGCCCATTCATTAAATTTTTTTCGAAAATTATCAGAACCCGCAATAAGATTCCAACGAGTTAATATAACAAAAGTTGATCTTGGGTTAAAATAAAACCTCCATACAGACGAAATAAATTTTAATTAAGCTGCGGTTACATCCTTTATACTGTCACAATCTTGTAATAAATATTTAAACAGTACCTGCCAGCAGTAAAATTATTCAACATTATTACACGCATAGTTGGTTGTCTGCTTCTAAAATATAAATTTTCACGAACACGAAACTTTGACATAAATCACCACAATAACTCATTGGTTTTTGGTCTCCCATCCCATATCCTATTCAAATTCCGATAGAGGCAACTGCGGTTGTCCTTTACCGGAAACAGCTGGACGTCGAATAAATTAGATTAAATTTCTACAACAAAATATTTGGAGACCTAGTTCTGGTGAAACAAAAGACCCAAAAGACTGATGACTACTCCTAAAATAAAACTGAATCTCAGCGGTATATACCTAATACCTACAAGGAAACTGAAAACCTCCAAACCAAAATGAATTCCAAAGCTACTAAAATTTTTAGCAAATGTACCTTCTCACTGTCAAGCTCAGGCATAATTTTTTAAAGCGATTTAAATATTTTACTGGCTGTATAAATTATATAAAAATTATTGCAACTGTCGTAACAAGATTTGAATTTTTATTCAGCCCAAAATTCAAGTTCAATGCAACATTCATCAGATACACATTCACCCCTCGAGGCTTTTTTTTTTGTTTTGTTTTTAATTTTAACACACACACAAGCAGTTTTATTGTCCATGTCCACTTTTTCATGAGGTAGCCGTAGCTTCATTCATTACGGATCTAGAGGTACGATAAACAATGGGTTTGATCAAATTATCGTAAAACGTAACAATAATGTTTAAGAATTGTTTATTTAATTGATTTTTACGACGATCGTTAATATTTTGGTACCGTTCTTCGTTCTTCCTCATTTGTGCCTATTGAAAGACCGAGTGAACAATTTCTAAAACAAAAATTAATTGACTCAAGGTCGTAGACAGTATATGGCTGGGTGGCTGTTTCTGTGTGGGTATTTGTGTCGCCGTTATCTCGCGGAAGAGGAACATCAAACATGATGAATTAATAGAGTGCATGCCAGAGTGAGATGGCCGGATTGTGTGTAATAAAGCAACATAATGGCTCATTAAATTTATATTTCTTTTTCTTTTTGAATGAAATTTTTGTTGTTAAGTAGTGATGCATATGTTTTCATCAACGGGTGCCATAATAGAAAGTTTGATTCATTAGAGGAGCTGCCAAATCCGAGGTTCAGTTGAGAAAGTATCGAAATAGAAATAAGTTTGCGTTAGCATCATCTCTTAATGGGAATTTTGTGGTGAATAGTTGCCGGAAAATCCATCGATAATACTGCCGATTCGATTAGCTGGCAGTTAGTTATTTATATTTTCTCAGTCCAAAGACAAGTCGTAAATAAACAAAGTGTTTTACGATCGAATCGAGACATGGAAAACTAATTAGTTTTAGTACGTAGGTATACTCGTTGGTATGGCAATGATTTGTAAAGTGGATAGGTACCTATAGATCTACGCCCATTTGAACAGGAAACTTTGTATCGGTCTTTATAGGGAGTCTTTGTGTACACCTTGGCTGTAATGTTTGATGAACTATGCGGGATTGAAGGAGAGCAATAAATCAATGTGGGTATACAAGGTATTCGCCTATGGTGAATGCTGTAATTATAAAAACGGATGCGCCTTTGTGTACGATTTAAACTTATCCGGTGTGATACTGTACGAAACTTAGTCATCTCGCGGCAATTTCCTAGTCGGCTGACTTAGAATTGAAATTGCCGAACAGTGACTGTCAAGTTCCGATGAAGTTGTAAAAATTGTTTGAGTACTTCCATTAATTTGTTTTCAGCAGCTCATTGTACACAGAAGCGGAGTAAACTTATTTCCCTTGTTGGAATCTTTGGTGAGATAATAGGGCGCGTTGAAGTTTGAATTTTGAAATAAGGCGTACTTAAGTATTTCTCTGGTCACTATATTTATTTAAGCTCTTAATTGCTGATCGCAATTTGAGACAGAAATTACTCAAAGATGCAGAGAGCTTTAGTAAGGTTTGAAAGGTTAATGATCAGCATGCATCTCTGAAAAACTCATTAGCCATCAAGTCTTCTGAACAAATCCCTCACCAAATTAATTACTTACTTAGTTAACTTACCTCCAAAAAATCGCCTTTTAATCCAGATTTATTTAGTGTATCGAAGTCAGTGCCTACCAGAGTTAGCTCCTCTTTGTGCGAACCAATTAGAGTAACATTTGTCGTCCCTCCAGGTGGCCATTTTGGACCAATACTCTCCTTCTAACAATTCACCATAAATATTCATGATGACTTGGGATGCCAGGCGTCCCACTCAGAGGACCGCTATAAGGCGCAAGTGTCTCGCAAAATAAGCCGCACTGAAAATATGTCCCGTGTCCCGCATTTCAACTTGTCGCTTTATTAATACTTCGTTATTAGATAAAATAAATTAAAATTAGTAATACATAGAAATTATACGGCTAGCTCTAGTTAGCTACAATCATAACATAAAAAGTGTGAAGTGCGCCTTAATCTGATGATAATAGCTCAGTGGTTAGGGTCTCTGAACATGAAAAGTTAGCCGCAAGCATTTGGAATTTCACTTTCCGTGATACTAGAATCATTTTTAGTGTCCAGGCTAGCTTTATCGAACTCTCAGTAGCGAAATTTTCCATGCAAAATTGCATATTGTGACCTGTCAAATATAAAGTTAAAAATAATTATTAGTTAGGCCCTTTGTGTCTATAAAGAAATGGCTCATTTCCACTAAAAAATAATTTAAAGAAGGTGATGTTGGTGAGATTCTTCCTCGCAAAAAGGTTTTTTTATAGATAAATGAAGTCTTAACAATGACATATTTTAATAGTTTACATACCTACAAGACTTGCTTAAACCACATATTACCTACTTATTCCAACAAATAAAATGTTGATTAAAATATAAACTTTTTTTCACTTCAAATGCAAAAATGTCCCGCCAGCTAATTTTTCAGATCTGGCAACCCTTATAATGAATATGAATTAAGGTTTCTATTCTTTTACAGATAGCATGAGTATTTCTAAATCTTATTAACCCCCATCGTAGGCCACTGCTTCCAAACATATTTAAATGATGTTGTACAATCAAATTTCTGGGGCTCAATATCAGTAAGCGTCTTTCGACTTTCTTCCTCCTTTTAAAAGATGAGTTTCCTCCGAAAAAATCTCGATTGGGCAGTTATCTGCGACAGAGCTGCTATGTTCATGCCGACAGCATCATAAGCAGAAGTAGGTTACTCTGTACCTGGCTTCTAAAATGCTGGTCCACAAAATTCTTACTACCAAGTCCTTTATAGTACCTACCTACTTTTACTTTAAAGACTTGTGTAAAACTTACAACTTACAACCCCACAAACGATGTAAGACTACTCAAAAGTTTATAACCTGCCGACGGTATTGGGAAATTTTGTAAAATAGAATAAGCTGCGACCAGTGCGCGCTTGCAATTGTAGAAACAGGAGCCACTTTAGCTACACACAAATTGTCACTGACAACTTGTCAGTAGTCGCAAAAGCGTGATAAAACAAAGTTAATGGGCAACACATCCCAGAAGACGGAGACGGAGTTTTTGATGGATTGTCAGCTCAGTTATTATGATTGAAGGCAAGATCTGCAATCGCGTCTTAAAACTATACATTCCGTCAAAAATCAAATGCTAGGATATATCTACTCGGCAATCAGCCTCAGAAGGCAACTTCTGTATCCTCTAAGGGAGCTCTGACCTTAACAAAATGTGAAGCTTGGACCTTTTAAGATCCCTAAATTTCCTTAATTTTGAGAGAGAATTGCTTTACTGTTTAAGATTCCATCGCTTTTGCGACCACCAGCCGTTGATACATCGATGACTTTAAAACATGATTATCTAGAGCGAACCACACATCCTGCGAAGACTCACCTTCTAATCTAACCAAAAGGTTTATAACTCAAGGCTGAAAGGTTGCGCCCACAAATATATAGAGAAAATTTCAACCAAGCTCATAAAGCCATGCAATAAACCATGCTCATAAAGCCATGCAATAAACCATGGTTTACCCACAGTGTGCGTTTGCTGATGCAGCAACGTGATGTGGCTTATAATAGTTGGAAGCGCTATCGATTAAATGAGTTAAAGCGAATATATTGTTCACTTCGCAATAAAGTCGTAGTCGAAATACGTAGGGTTAAGTCTCAAATTTATTCCAACCAACTTAGTACTTCTTTAAGTGGGCGTCAGATGTGGAATAATTTGCGCAAGTTAGGCATCGGTAAGTCAAGGGTTGACCTTGCCGAAGATATTGATGTCAATACTTTGAACCAACAATTTGTATCCTTACCACCGATATCACCGTTGATTACTTCTGAAGCTTCCTTTCCGTTTGCGATTCTGCCGGATGACCCTGGTTTTAGTTTTCGTACAGTGAGTAGTACCGATGTTGCAGAATGCGTGCTCTCTGTAAGGTCAAATTCTATAGGACTGGATGAAATTCATCCCTTATTTTTAAAAATGATCTTGCCGGTTGTTTTGCCACATATAACCTTCATGTTTAATACAATCTTAACAACCGGTGTGTACCCTGATCAATGGAAGCTGGCTAAGGTTATACCACTACCCAAAAATGCAAAAGGGAATGAATTCAGGCCTATCTCTATATTACCCTTTTTGTCAAAAGTATTTGAAAGGGTTATACAAAAACAAATTAGCGCTTATCTTTCGTCGAACAGTATGCTTACTCCGAAACAATCTGGATTTCGTGAAAAACACAGTTGTGTTACGGCTTTGCTTAACGTTACTGACGATATAAGGCAGGCATTGGACAGGGATGAAGTAACTTTTTTGGTGTTGCTTGACTTCTCGAAGGCTTTTGACACTGTCAATCATATTTACTTATGTAAAAAACTCATACATCAATACAAATTTTCAGCTGTTGCTGCCAAACTACTTTACTCCTACTTAACAAATAGAAAGCAAGCAGTTCAAGTTGGTGACAAATTATCAGATTTTCTCCAGAATGTTACAGGCGTCCCTCAAGGCTCTATACTCGGTCCCCTCTTGTTTTCCATGTACGTTAATGAGCTTCCATCTATAGTCGAAAACTGTACATCTCATATGTACGCAGACGACGTGCAACTTTATTTTAGCTGTCCTCTCGGACTTATCGAGCATGGTGCTTCTTGTGTCAACGAAGACTTACAGAAAATAGCGCATTGGTCTAAATCGAATGGTCTTATTTTAAACCCCAAAAAGTCTAAATGCCTTGTAATATCGAAAAATTCATTGGACCTTTCTTATTTTCCGTCAATTGTCTTAGGCAATGCACCAATACATTATGTTGAAACTGCAAAAAATCTCGGGGTGACTTTTAATCGGCATCTAACTTGGGATAACCATATAAATACACTTGTTGGAAAAGTGTATGGTGTACTACGCACCTTATGGGTAACTCAGTCGCTTACACCCGTTAAAACGCGTTTATTACTTGCCAAGACATTAGTAATACCCATATTGATCTACGGATGTGAAATTTTTTGTAAATGCAACTATATAAGTAAAAGAAAGCTCCATATCGCATTTAATAGCACTGTACGATATGTCTTTGGGTTACGTAGATATGATAGAGTATCTGGTTACGCTAATCGTCTGCTTGGTATGCCTTTTGAAAATTATCTTCAACTACGTACTGTAACCTTGTTATCCGATTTTTTACTAACACATCAACCTCAATACTGTTTTGAAAGAATAATGATAACATCCTCGCGGAGGACTCGTCAATTGATTTATCCTCGTTTTTCATGCTTAACATCTGAGCGTCAATTTTTTGTCAATGCTGCCCGTCTGTGGAATTCTCTACCGCGTAACATTAAAGAAACACAGAACACAACAAGAATTAAAAAATTATTAAGGGACCATTTTTCAGTAAATATGTAAATACTTAAAATTAAAATAGTATATTTAAAATTGAGATATAGTAATTTATAATTCATGAAATTAAAAAGTGTTTCAATTTTCTCCCAGCTCTATATTTGTATAATCTGCAAAATATGTAAAATAAGCTTAGGACAAACTTATAAGATATTGTATCTTACTGTTCTTAAGCATTCACTTATGAATAAATAAATAAATAAATAAAAAAAAAAAATTTCAACCAATTTTGAATGTGCAAATTGGGGCGCAGTTGGTAAAGCAATGTCCCTCGGGTTTGCACTCACCTTTCTGTTGGTAATGTTAATATGGACGGATAAAGTCCATAAGTAGTTGCGCGTATAGTGATATTATTCTGGATTACCTACTGCGCAAGGGCTTTCAGACTCAGGATCCAGAAACACAGAAAATCCTGTCTAAAAGTTTGTTTTCCAAGCCAAACGCCTGACAAAATTCCAAGAGCAAAGACTATTATAAAAATAGACTGTCAGTTTCCGTGCACATATATAGGTATATAGCCTCTGTCAAAGCCTACCTATGACTGCGAAATTTTCCCAATCGCGCCTTTCAGAGGCGTTAATGAATTAAAGATATGTAAATCGATTATTTTCTGAAAATGATTTTCACAAACACCGCCTTTTATTATTATTATTATTATTATTATTATTATTATTATTATTATTATTATTATTATTATTATTATTATTATTATTATTATTATTATTATTATTATTATTATTATTATTATTATTATTATTATTATTATTATTATTATTATTATTATTATTATTATTATTATTATTATTATTATTATTATTATTATTATTATTATTATTATTATTATTATTATTATTATTATTATTATTATTATTATTATTTTTATAATTATTTATTAACCAATAAACATAAATGTACAAGTTAATCTTAAAAGTAACAGCACTAGCTCCACCTTTTATTTAAGTGAAGTGAAGTGACCTCCATCTTCTTTTTTTCTTTATTTCCGACATTTCAGTCAGGCACTGCCAGACTACAATTAGTTACTTATTCGTATAAATGACACCTAGATGGCGATATAAAATACATTTGGTTGACTAAGGCTGCCAGTAATTAATAAAAAAAAACTCTTCTATCATTTGTCCACCGTTATGGGTCAACAAATCTCAATAAATAAATAATAATAATAATAATCTGTCCGTATTCACTTCCAAAAAAATACTTTTCTTGATGGCCGTCATATTTGGACTAATGAAGGCGGTCTTTAATTTGAGCTACTGGGCATTGATTATTAAATAGTCCATCCCATAAGTTTAAGAACCGGTTTCCTCATCGACACGATGACATCAAAAATGGCCCGTCTTACATTTGATTCAGTGTGAAACCGGTTTGCGTATTATTATATCATTTTTATTTAAGGCACAGCCATTTTTGTTGATCAGTCTGTTATCAAGCCGCATTCAACTCTTTGCACTGATACGAGGCATCAACTAGGTATATCGGAGAAGCTAAAAGATGATTGTTCAGCGCATTGCCCAACAACTCCGCCGATAAGTAGGGTAGAACCTGTATTCCAGCTCGTGCTGCTCGTGCCGTTACGAGTTAAGGCCGGGGAATGGCGATGGGCCCGCTTTGGTGCCCGGTCTTTTGTGACGATCTCACAACCCGACTCAACATCTAGGTAACCAAAACTACGACTTAAGGTAAGTCAGTTCCACGTATTACGCAATCCGCGATACAAATAATCATTTTTAGTGTCCAAGCGAGATTTTTTGAACTCACAATTGCGAAATTTGTAGACGCAGTGGCTTAGTGGTTAGTGTGTTGGACTACTAAGCGATGGGTCCCAGGTTCGAATCCCCCAAAAAAGGCAAATTTCAACTAAGGGTTTTTTTTCCACTGCGCCACCTCTTGCGAACCTTTGACAAACATCCGAGAGCATAACTGTCTTGATAGAGCTCCTCAATTAGCCGTTTGGAATCGGCATAAAATTGTATTCCATTCGTTCCAAAAATGAAAAACTCACACAAAATGAATTGTTGTGAGATGCTAGGCCTATTGTCCTAGCGGACTTGTTGCGCCAGCAATGTATCTATTTTAATTGCGAAATTTTCCATACATAATTTTATATTGTGACCTACATAATATTTAAGGTAAAGTTTAAAAAACATTATTAGTAAGGTTGTCCAAAGCTTGGTCTTGGAAAGGGTAGCCGATCAACTCGTAATTTTTATTTTCAAAACCCCGATGACTTAGATGGGCAAGTTTCTTAAATAATGTTGGCTAATTTTTCGTCGACTTTCGACGATAGTTTTGAATCTATGCACAAACTCAGCATTCGCATAAGAATATCCATTCAGTTGCTCTTAATCTATTCTTCTTTTCCCTAAAAAAAATAACGCACAGTGGATGATAATCAATATCCATGCAATTATTCGAGAGCTTGAAATTTTCAAAATTGTTCGCAGGGCAGACTATATAGGCTTTCATCTGATATTGATAAAACGCAATCTATCTAGGCAATGGCCTTCAGCTTCTAAGTTGGCATTCCCGCATTAACAACAATTGAATCAACACAGCTTTCCGCAGCAACACCATCCATATAGAGGGCAACCATCCAGTCTAGACGTTTTCTGTGCCAACATCTGCCACACCTAAGTGCAGTCTATCACAATGCCAACCAACTTCTGTCTCCTCAATTTACGAACCCCATTTAAAAGCCCACAATTTATCTAAACGCCACCCACTCTGCTGCCACAGTCACCCTTCGCCCGGTAATACACTTAACCTCAATCCCATTTAGCAAAAAGCTTTGACAAACATCCTACGAACAAAGAGAAACCTAATTTTCGTCAATCGGCTAAATGGCATATATAAGGTTTTTTTTTTTCAATTAATACAAATTAATATGCGCATGCCATTGCATAAATTCATTTCGCAGAGACACTGCGGAAGATCATGCCATACATTCACCAAATGAACAAATGGCTTGTGAAGGACTTTCTTCGTAACAGTCGTTTTCTGTCGACTCTTGCCCGATGCACAAGTACCAAGTTCGCTTGGCTCCATTTATCTATCGCTCTGTGTGTGTACAATTTTTAATTAAAACCAAATTGCACATTTAATACACGCTCCGCAGTGCGACAAGATTGCAGGCTACTCTATGCGCATCCACCGCGCACATACAGAAATAATGACTAGACTTGGCTATACACACAGTTTCCAGTGCGAAACCATGATGTAGTTGTATGCCATACAGTAGTAGGTATAGATGATGGAGCTATGGTCGAGGGAACATTCCTCATTTTTAATAAAAATTCAAAAAACAAAAACAAAAACAACAACTCAAGCAAATTGAAGAAAACGCATAATACCCCAAGCTATGGACACACAAAACTGGGCAAAGCCAACCATAAACTGTTATTATTTATTGGCACTCTAATGCACATCATCACCACATAAAAATAGAAAGATGCACAATTTTATTATTTAAACATTTGAACAATTTTCCCCGCAGTATTATGGTACCGTGTGTGTGCGCGCGCCAGTGCGTTGCATACACAATAAACGAACGACTCTTGCACTTTGAATTGAGCACTCGGATGGGTGGGAATCATTGTTTTATTGGGTTTATGCGTTTTTTATGAATTTATTTGATGTTTTGATAAGTTTCCTTTGATTTATGTTTATATTTAAAAAATTCGTGCGAAGGGCGGGCTAGTTGGAAGGCATTGTAGTTGCATAATTCAGGGTGAGGCAGGACAAGCCGAATGTACGTTTTATTGATTGAATATTTTGTCTGGTCTCTCATTTGCTTCGCAACTGTAGAAAATTTAGCAAATATTTCGCACTTTCAAGCCAAACTCCGCAAGAGGTGGATCAGGAACCTTACTAGAGACGCAGTTAAAGTCCTAGCATGATCATATTTAGCGTCCAGGTTAGGAAGATGTAACGAACTCACAATGCTGACATTTTCGAAATAAAATTATCCATTGTGACGTACAAAATCTTTTTCTTCTATACTATTATTCTTTCGGGGTTAAACTCGATGATGTTATAACTCGATCATCGCTGGGATGATTTTCATGATTCTTTTTTGGTTCTGTTCCTATTGCTGTATATCAGGTTTAGGAAGAGTGAAAATTCCGGAAAATTGCAGTGCGGTCCTGATTTGGCATCCAATAATTATTCCTATTAAATATTTATTTTGACTTTTCTATGACAAAAATTAATAAGAAAACTACGTATGTGCGGATGTGCGGTTTTTTTCAAGAAGTAAATTGAGAAAGTTCTGAATTTCTGATTAATAAATGCCAAGACGAATGCGCGCATATATTGGCCGATGAACAAGGCAAGCAAATCAACAAAAAATAGATCAACGAAGTTAAACTGAAGAAGAACGCGAAGAATGGGACATCGCATGGCATAAGACCAGATCAACAGGCAAGCAATTTGAGAGTACAAGTATTGAGAACTGCGTCAAATCGTACAGCTGCTGAGAACAAGTTCAAACCGAAGAGTGGCAAGACGCGCGTCGTTGCCGACATTCAAACGACTAGCATTTCAGTAGAATGAACAGTGACTATAATTGTCACCATATTGCCACCATTAAAACGCGCTAAAATTTAAAAGCGAAACGACCGGCCGGCGCTCTCATCACACAATCTGCAGAGACCTTCTTCTGATAAGCCTATTTTCCTCAGGTGTTCCCTTAGTCTGCAGTGTCCCGTTAGGAGACCTGTTAGTATTCTTTGGTTATTTTTGCTTAGATCGATACATGTCTTAAATCTTTTTAGGTTATAGTTCCCTAGGAATTTTTCCTTGCTTACCTCAGGCCTTGGTTGGATGTTTTTAAAGATTGTGGTTCTTTTTTCTTTTTCCATTCTCCTGAACTCTTATCGTAGAGTGTGTTCCCCTATGCCGTAGGATAGTTCAGGCCCGATGAAGGCCTCCGCTGCGCCCTGTCTTGCCAGAGAATCCAAAGCTGCATGATGCCTGCATGACCAGATATGCAGCAGATGGTTAGTCTGTTTTTCTTGCCTTATTCGTTAAGCCTGTGCAGGCATTCCCATACAGGCTTAGACTTTATGATATAGGCGTCAAGTGCCTTGATGGCAGCTTGACTATCTGACATCACTTTCGAACGCAGCTATCTATAGCGCATATTTCCGCTTGGAAGATGCTGGTACATTTGTCCATGGATTCGTAGTATTTAGTTCCTGGCCCAAACACTCCTGCACCAGTTCCTTCGTCAGTTCTCGATCCATCTGTATACCATTTTTCATTTAGTTTTAGGGTTACAAATAATTAGTAGTAAGGCTCTTAGGCGTAGGCGAGAAAAATTTCTTGCAGTGCAATTTCTATATTATTTCGGGGGTTGAACCGGAGATCTTTCGCTCAATTGTAGTCCAGTATCCGGAGTACTAATAAAAATTAACTACATCAGGAATAAAAATTGAAACCGAAATAGAAAGAAAGTGTATTTAGTATTTAGAATACTGATTATAGGTCTGTTCTCTAACGATAATACATTCAAACAATTTCTCCAAATTAGTCAAACTTCGTTCCCTCACGCAAAAGTTGCCAAAGAGGGAATAAAACATTTCCGCTCCATAAAAATACTGCAAATATTAGCTGAAAGATGGTTGTCAAATCGTTCAAATGCTAATTTCTAATTGCCTTTTTTTTCATAATGGTTTTCCAATAAGAGGTTATTTTGAATGACCCGCTATTTCGATAGGTGTCACTTTTGAAGCTTTTATTCTTTGACATTTAAAATGGAACGATACACGCTTCAAAATTCACTACAAAAATGGTGAAAATCTTGCAGTCACAGTTCGCAAAACTAAAGCATTTTTTGGTCGTCGTGAAGCACCTTGTCGGACCGCAATACAGAAATTGGTGGAAAAATTCGAGCTGTTGGGACAAGTTAGTGATGTGAAGAATAAAAACTGTGCACGTCGCTCACGAACAATTGAGAATATTGCTGCTATAGCCCAAAGTGTTGAAGAAAACCCAGGTTTGTATATTCCTCGTCGTTCTTTGGAATTGGGCATTCCACAAACGTCATTACACCGCATTTTGCATATAGACTTGTGTCTTAAGGCTTATAAAGTTCAGTTAACACAAGAACTCAAGCCGGCCGATCATCAGCAACGTCGTGTCTTTGCGATTGGGTCCTTGAAATGCATGAAAATGATTAGGAATTCCATCGAAAAATCATCTTGACTGATGAGGCCCATTTCCACCTCGGTGGCTGCTTCAACAAGCAAAATTGCCGCATCTGGGGCTCGGAAAACCCAAGAGTTATTGTTGAGAAGCCTTTCCATCCTCAACGTGTGACTGTTTGGTGCGGTTTATGGTCCGGCGGGGTCATTGGACCTTACTTTTTCGAAAATGAGGTTGGATCAACAGTTACGGTGAATGGATTGCGCTATCGAAAGATTATATATGATTTTTTTATGGTCGGAGTTGGATGATATTGATCTGGACAACGTTTACTTTCCACAAGACGGCGCTACTTGCCACACAAGCAACGAAAAGTTTCCGGACCGTTTTATCTCTCGAAGAGGTGATCACAATTGGCCACTGAGATCTTGTGATTTAACACCTTGTGCCTTCTTCCTTTGGGGCCACGAAAAAGATAAGGTCTATGCCAACAGCCCAGCGTCGATCCAAGACCTCAAATATAAAATTCGTGAGGCTATCGAAGACATAGGGCAGCCACTTTGCGATTTGGTTATGGAAAATTTCTTGAAATTTCTTTCTTCTCGTGGTAGATATTTGGCTGATGTTGTTCTTCGTTATCAACGGAATACCTTCCTCTTTATTATGAAATAAACATCCGGTCATTTATCTCAAAAACTGACATTTTTCTTTGAGTACCAAAAAAACACCTCTTATTGGAAAACCCTTTATGTTGGGCTTGTAGGTATAGCATTAAAATAAGAATCGATTTTTTTGCTACAATGAAAGCAATTCAAGTCTTGGTCTGAAATATAAATTTGTGCTTTTTTCTATACTACTGATATTTGAATATTATCGCCTATTTGTGGTTCAACAAGTTCCTTTTCTTTTTGGTTTTCGGTGAGCAAATTCTCTCGCGACGAGAAAAATGTGACATATTGCCAAAATAGAACCGGAAAATAAGGGAACAGACCTTGTATCATTAATTTACATATTTTGATCAAAATCGTTAGTGCAATTTTTGTAAAATTTGTCAGACAAAACAGAAACAAATATTGCACAGTTCAGTTTGAAAAATACTATTGCTTAACTTTAGCTGAAAACCGATTATAAGTTATTGTATGGGATGTAAGCATTACTTGGTTTTTAAAATGTTATCGCAATCTAAAATGGGGTTTTCGAGATATGAGCAGTTTTAAAAATTAACGTTTTCGTTTGGTCAAAATCGTTATCGTTATCTTTAAGTAAACTTGAGAAAATTAAAGTTAAAAAAGATAGAAATGTGTTTTTTTTTTTTAAATTCATTGTACGATAATACAGAGAAAAACTGAGTTTGCTAAAATTTAGTTAAAAACTACCGTATTACCTTAGAAATGAATTTCTGTAACAATCGTATGGACCGTTTTCAAGATATGTACCTATGTGCAAATTTCAAAGTAGCCTGATTTGATTTTTTACTGAGTAGATACTTATGCAACCATATTGACCTCACCAAACTGTAGACCAAATCTAAAGTTTGAAGCAAATCCGGGCAGCCGCTTAAGCTCTAGGCCTTGGCAGCATATGGAAAGACAGACAGACAGGCGCCAGACAGACACAATTTCGCGATTCACCTTTTTGAGTTTCTCTATCATCGTAATCTCTACGCTGGATTTATAAAAAAGGCAGTTAGGGTTTAGGCCTAGCTTCTACCAACCATTCGCTTGTTTGAGATTTTTACGTACGAAAGATGCATACGCAGAATCTTAGGCCGAGTGCGAACTGTCGAATTGAGGGTCATTTTTTTTAGGTCCCAATGACGGTATTTATCAGAGCGGTGGCGGAGGGGAATAAACCTTAAAATATAATTATAACGCTTTCGCGGGGATCGAACTTGACATCTATCACGCACTAACCACTGCGATACAAAAGTATATTCTTAAAAGAACGCAAAAGACTAAATAATTAGCTAAAGTCCATCTTTAGTGCGATTGAAAACCGCGCAATTGCATGCCTGAAAAGCATTTACCATAAAAAGGTCTCAAAACCATAAACAGGACTCAGTGATACACCCGCAGTCACACTGCCTTTAATAACTTAAACAAATAAGTTAATTAATCGGACCACTTACTAGGCCAACATTTTCTGCTTGAATTTATGGCCGCACAGACATGCGGCTATGCCTATAAATCGAACAGCTGATGCTTTTATACATTTAACAACCATTTCCAAACAATAACACGATCCCTAATGGCACTTTGAGCAAAGAGTAAACTACCTTTATAGCGTTGATTAAATTGCCTCTCTCCGCATAGATCTACTCGAAGACTGCGCAATAAATTGCTTTTGCCGAGCCGATCACTCTCAACTTTGAATTTGTTTATAAAAAAAAAAAAAACGAAAATAGTTCACCAACTGTAGCTTGATGGTTTTAATCACAATACGTATTTTCCTAATTGCCCATTGATTGGTCAATGATCAATCTGTACAAGCAATGAAAAACTCTTTCTGATGCGTTGATGTTTCCTTTTCTTCTTCTTTTTTTTGTGGAATTTAAAAAAAATAAACAGAAAAATCTTGAAACGAAATAAAAGGGAAATCTAAACATCATCCCGTGGGGGTAGATCAATGTGATTTGTTATTGCTTCCATGCGTTAGCACGTAATTAAATTTGAAGTGAAAAAAAAACTCTAAAGGATGTTGGGAAATTTAAAAGAAATTGAAATGAAAAACAGACTTCCTCTCAACATAACATTTACAAGCAGCTTAACACAACCACCGGGAAACGGATATAAATTCTTATAAATTCTTTCCTATGATTGGAAGCTTTAATAAACATCACAGATGGATACCTATCCCGTGTAGCATCTTTCTGCACTAAATGCAAAAACTAAATATTTATGAATATTTTATTCTAAACATGTTTTCTTTATTTTTCTTTGTTTTTTTTTTTTTTTTCAGATTGGATGGGTAGCCCTTTCGAACGTGTCGTCTGTGGAGATTTCAATGGTAAGTGATTAACTTTTCTTGTCGAAAATAAAACACAATGCTAAATATGTTTTCAAGAGTTTAGTCCTTGAATGTAAGGGAATTGTCGCAATAACCCACTCGAATTTTTCGATGCTTACCCTCGCAGTGTTTTGTTTGAATTATTACTCCATGTCCTTGAATTAGCTATTTACCAGCATTTTTTTTATGGGAAAGTTGCCCCTATATGTAACAATCGGTCGGATACCTGCTTAAAAAACGGGCAACAGAGGAAATGTTGCGTTCTTTATGAGCGTTTTTTTATGAGTTTTTTTTTTTAATAATTGTAAACCCTTCTCGCTGTGATGCGTGTGTGAGATAACCTTTTGGGCGAAAAACAAAAAGAGAGAAAGTCTGTCGACGTGGTGAGTAATCCTTTTGATATTTCATCTTTTATGGGTATTACCTGCGTTAGGTATTTTCACAAGAAATTGAAAAAAAGAAATATATAAGGTTTTGACATTTTCCATATTTCCTTCTTCAATTGTTGAGGAGGGACTTTCTCTCTCTGGGGCTTGGTGAGACCGGTTCTTGACGTACATTCATTGAGATTTTTTTCTCCAGAGGGTGTCCGTTCTAGTGTTGAATTTAAATAATGGTAGAGATCAGTCAGTGTAAATCACAACGTTGTATGTAAGGGAAGGACTAGCGCGCTGATCGCTATCATACCTTTAACACGGTGGAGGTTTCTCATTATATCCAAAGTCTATATAGGTAGGCAGTCTTTGATAATAGGTATCTGTCAAAATTCTGAAAGGCAGCTATGCAAGTATATAGTCGAAGTTTTTATAGAATTTTGTGTACAAATATTTAAAGATCTTTGACCAGGTTGTTTCTGCGACCTTCTAGTTTATCAATGTGCTCAAATCACTTACTTCTGACAAGTTTGAGAAAACGTACTGACTTTACGAGCTTTCGACATGTAAATCACTTGCCTTGTGACAAGTTATAAAAATTTACTAACTTTACGAGCTTTCGACATGTAAAAAGTCGCTTACTGAGGCACCACAATTTTCCATCCTCTGCAGAACAAGGTACTTGGCTTCCTCTTTGCAATTACTGTTATATCTTCCATCTTCAGTTTTTTTTTTTTTTTTTGACAAATACCTATTTTGCAAAAGTATAATCTAGTTTCATTCAAACGTCTATGAACAAAAAAGCCGACGGAAAAACCATTTCCACAAATTACACAAATAACCATCAAATTGGTCAAGAACTTTATCCACGGAAGTATTTCCCCCCGTGCCCTTATGGCAGCGCATGACCAAAATAGCCGTCGATGAGTTTGTCTGTCAACCCAGTTATGTATTTTGCATCATGTGGCAGAGCTGAGTGAATTAATGTTGCTGTAGAGCATACTTCGAGCATAGCGCTCTGAATGCTGTCTGTTTTGCAGTAACAAAGTGGCTGCGGCTTGTAACGATAATTTCTGATAAGATCTGAGAAGTTTAACTCATAATTGAATTAATTATTGAATTATTAAGCTTTCACTATATCATAAGATAATTTTACATCTTAATGTGTAAGCATTCAATTAAAATAAATGAAATTAAATGAAAAATCTGTGCTATGGAGGATGTTATTCATGAGGTTGATAACTAACTCCGTGTTAGCTGTAGCGGTTGTACGTACATGTATTTATGAAAAAATTATATACATATACCTATATAAAATTAAATTAATATATTTTGTTATATAAAATTAAATTAATAAATTTTATATAGGTATGTATCAGAAAGACGTTCGCTTTGCACTCTAGTTTGTTTGATTGTCGAAGAAAGTGTAATACAAATTTCTGTGGTGAGAAGCGTATTAAGTCAGTCCTTACAATGTTGTCAACAACATTTTGAGGAAAGGCGAAAAAAGGGAAAACGCAGAAGCAATGTCCCAGTGTTTTTTTTTTTCGAAGGATATCTTAAGCCAAACGTGTTTATCAGCTTGGCAATGTGAAGTGGCCCATATAAGGGCAACACCCAGTTGTGTACAGGTCTTAAATAAATCTGCACGCATATCTAAAAGACATCCCTTCATTAATTGTCTACATCCAGCAGAGTGTTGTGTTCTACAGAAACGTTATACTCGTTATTTGATAGATTGACGTCCTCAGCAAACCTTCTCGGAACTTTTTCTAGCAAGGGAACCCGCTCCTCTGGGTTACAGTCTGATCTGCTGCCCGCAGAAGTTTCAAAGTACTCAGTCGTGTGACCACATTTGGGAAAATCCTAAGCTCATACATCAGTTTTGCATTTTAAAAAGGACCGTAGGTGACTTTTGGGGAGTTCTTATGCTCACAAGCCCAGGTGCGAAGTGGTAAAGAGGCTTAGAACGCTCTTAAGTACCAATTGTTTACCAAACCAGCCTTGAACCGTCGAAAGATAATCATCAGCACTATTTCGGTGTTTAACTGCTTTAAAGTTTCTCTGAATGAAGAAAGAAAACGAATAAGAAGACCGATCTCAGTCTAAATTCAAGCCATTGCGGATGACAGAACGCTTGCTCTGCTGGAAAGATGGAAGAGAACCCAAATGTGTATCGGAAAATTTGTTTCTTCTTCCCTTGGCAAACAATTTATAATGCCGTCACCGGCAGCAGCTTGACTATTGTGCGACTAAAGTTGCGATTTGGCACATTTTTTGAGAGTCTGACACAATTTTTTTTTGCTATTTTAGCCATTTTTTTAGTTGAAAAAAGTGCTTAAAATTTTTGAAATGCCGTTATTTCCAAATAAAAACCTTCCAAATGTACCGCAGTTTCATATCACACTATTGTAGTATTTAGCAAGCACATGCTTGTTAAATATCGTTCAAAAATAATGTGCAGAATAGCTTTAGAAATGGACCTTTTTAATCATTGGCCCTTTTTCTTGCCACTTTTGGAAAGGCTGCAGTGGTCACACTGGCTCTTAGGTACTTGCAGACAGGTGTTGTGCTTGTGCACTTTCAGGCAACAAATTTCAATATAGCACAATGTTTGCTGGAAAAGTGACGACTTTATTCCTTAAAGCTTGTCAGCAACATTACAACTACACGTATACGCTGACAGTAGGTTCCTGGTTTCTAAAGGGTTTTTCAATAAGAGCGCTACAAAAGTTTTAAATAAAACAAAAACGGTTTTGTATATCAATGAAATTCTTTATTCCTGTGAAAGTACGTTCGATGCCATTATGTATGGAACTCGATTTCTTTTGCATGCCCACCACGGGCACGCTTGCAGAGGTCCAGACGTTGAACCCAATTTTCGACGGTTTTCAGGCTTAAATCGGCCGATACTGCTGCAATTTCACGTTCGATATTCGTACGAAGTTCATCAATCGTCGCTGGCTTGTTGGCATAGACCATAGACTTGACGTAGCCCCACAGGAAATAGTCTAACGGCGTCAAATCACACGACCGAGGCGGCCAAGCGACTGGACCATTTCGTGAGATAACACGTTCTCCAAACTTGGTTTCCAATAAATTGATTGTGAAATTCGCTGTGTGGCTTGTGGCGCCGTCCTGTTGGAACCACATGTCCTCCAAATCCATATCAAAAATATTCGGTTATCATTGAACGGTACCGATTCCCATTCACAGTAACGTGCCGGTCTTGATCATCACGGAAGAAGAACGGCCCAATGACGCCGCCGGCCCATAAACCACACCAAACCGTAATTTTTTTCGGGATGCAATGATGACTCATTCAGTACGTGTGGATTTCTGCCTGACCAATACCGCATATTTTGTTTATTGAAGAAGCCATTCAGCCAGAAATGAGCCTCATCGCTGAAGTTGATTTTTCGATGAAAATCCGAATCATTTTCAAGTTGTTGCTCAGCCCAATTCACGAACATACGACGCTTCTGGTGGTCAAGCGGTTTCAGTTCTTGCGTCAGTTTAATCTTGTAAGGACGTAGGCCAAGATCTTTTCGCAAAATTCGCCACAACGACGCCACAGAGATGTCCAACGCTTGAGAACGACGTGTGAGAGACACATTTGGGCTTTCTTCAACTGAAGCCTCAGCGGCAGCAATATTCTCGACACTACGGGCACTTCTTTATCTCACTGGCACGGGAACATTTTGTACTGTGCCTGTGGATTCAAATTTGTCCACTAGGCGCTCAATTGTTGATCTGCTAGGACGATTATGACGACCATAAATAGGACGTAGCGCTCTTAACGTTGAGGCCACTGACTCCGAATTTCGGTAGTAAATTTTAATAATTTCGACTCGTTTTTGGCTCGTATATTTTTCTATCATGAAATGGCAAACCTTACTGAAGAGAAATGTCAAAAGAGCGGCAAGAAATTCGGCGCCGTTTGCTGTCCCTGTCGCTCTACTTTTGTAGCGTCCCTGTTGAAAAACCCTTTACATCTTAAAGAATTCATCTTGAGATTCGAAGGCAGACACATAAAACTGAGTAAAAACGACGAGCAGTCTCTATTCCGTTCGTAAATTTAGCGAGCTCTCACCCCGAAGAGATATTTATAGAAAACAGTGAAATCAGCATATGTTTCCAACTGTGGTGTCAACAACCGAATCCAAACATAAGTATACGCAAAGCAAAGTCGAATTTGTGTGATAATACTCCTGCACGTGCGCCCAGCGGATGATGACTCACCAGCAAGCGACTGCCTCCACAACTTCCCTATGCAGATATATAACTTACAACTTACAAGTTACAACCTTAAACGACAATGAACGATTCGCATTTGAACATTTCCTCCGCCAGACACGTTCGTTCCGCTGTAACACGAGCAGAAAATTCACGCGGGTTTCTTATTTCACTCGAACACGTCCACCGACTAATAAACAAGTCATGTCGCAATGTACACGTACTCCCCTACTCGAATATCTATCCAGAGCACGATTAAGATGCGCCCTCCCCTGGCTGCCGATAATCTCAGTGTACATAAGCGAGTGCTGCTCCTCTACCTATACGAAAATTGTTTTTCTTCTCGAGCTAACTCACCAGCGCGTTCACCGCATCCTTGCACAAATGACTGTATAGCATCCAAGCGATCAGAAGGTAACCTAACCGCACGGAGAAAACAGATTGCAGCATGTATACTTAACAATACGACTTGCAACAACAACGACCACAAGCAGAGCGAAATATAGTACAATGCCCATATGGCAACGACGACGACGACGACGACGACGACGTCGATGGAACGACAGCAGTCCTCCTACTCCTCCTCCTCCTCCTCCTCCTCCTCCTCACGGCATCATCATAATCACTGTAAGGCCATTGTGTGCATATTTATAAAATGGGAATCAACAGCACTTACCCTACCAACTATAGCGCCTAACTACACGTTTAGCGCTAATTGTATAGGTATATGCGCACAGGCATTGCCGCGAAGGGTAATCAATCTTATTGAAAAATTCAAATTTTTTCCGCCTTTCATTTGGCAACCAGTTGCTATATCGTCACAGTGTGATGGCGACAGCATATCGGAGCTTAGCTTTGGCCCATATGGAGAAATCCGTTCAATAACAAATTCAATCATAGCACAATAGAATCGCTAAATACAACAACAAAAAATGCGTAATCGTAAATAGATCATAAAACGATCGTAAAAACAAATTTTACGACTCGTGCGGTCACACGAAAAATGATCTCATTTATATTTTATAGTCGTATAGAGAGAGCCCACCTATAACTACTGGTGTATGCAACTGAACTAGCTTTAGCCTATTGTGTTTTGTAGACTACCATTTATACAGGGGAGCACTATACTGGGACTGGCGACTGGGAGATATACGATTTTTTGTTGTTATTGTGGCGTAATTGTGTTTTTCTGTCTTGCGATAAGGAGGCTTGCTTTTAGGTAGGTATTTGTTTCAGAGCTGTTTTGAAGAAATCAATTCTAGAGAATGTGAAATGGAGTTTGATAGGCTTGCCAGATTTTTAGAATCGCAATTTTTAGTTATTTTTTCGCAAAAAACCGCAATATTACAAAAAAATTATCGCAAAATGCTTAAAAATATAAAATAACATATCGAAATTGATTTTCACTTGATTTTTAATATTTTAATATGTTTTTTTTGCTTTCGATGTACGCGTTCACGTCTTCTTCATCTTCAATGGAATATTATTCGTTCATATTCGAGTTGAAGGCTCGAAGCATTTCTGGGGTTGGTTCAAAATGTTTGCAGCAAATGTTTTTTTTTTTTTTAAATTTGAATAAATTCTAATGCGCATCAAAGGATCGAAAAATTGTACTTGGATTTTAGAACGGCTTTTTATTTTAGTTTCGTTCATGTATGAGAATGCTCTTTCCACTACGGCATTACTTGCTGGCAAAGAAAGAGAACTCAAAGCAAACTGACTTAGCTCTAAAAATTGAAGTTAACCAATGGCTTTTTTTTTTTTTTGGAACGTGAACCGAAAACTGCACTGCATCTTCGTTTGGTATTGGTTCGGGATGAAATTCTTCAACCCAGTTGAATGTCGTACATTTATTTCATTTTGTTTCTAAATTTTTTAAGGGATTCACATCGAGGTAGCAGAATGCGTGGTAGCATTTTGAAGTCTGGGTGAAGCTGACTTAAACATAACCCAAGTATCCAAACAAAGTATCCAATTTTCGTGAAATAGCACAGGCTAGTAGCACTCTGATGAAATTGGATATATGCTTTTATTTATTTCTACTATGTTCACAATATGTTGAGTGTTGATACATTCCTCTCTCGGCAATTTCTTTCGCACAAATCGCATACGCATATCTTACAAAATGCATTGGGTACATTCTTTGTATTACTTAACAAAGTCTAAAATAAACTAAATTTAAAGGCAGCGTCAAGAAAGAAGAAATATTAAAATGAGTGCGTTTAGCCCATAATTTTGATAAAGCAATATTGGTTATACATATATACTGTTTTCAAATGAGAAGAATTTTGAAATTAATGAAACAAAATATCGCAATATCGCAAAAAATAAGAGATAACGCAAAATAGAAAAAAATATCACGTGTTTTGCGATATATCGCACAATCTGGCAAGCCTGATGTATGTAGAGCGATTTAGTTCAGTTAGGTGTATCAGTGGGTATTTTTTTTACTTCTCAAGCTGAACACGGGATACTAGATTAAGGCTTTGGAAGTGAGTGAGGTCGCTTGTTTATAGGAAACGAATTACCGCCTATTTGTCATATATTTTCCAGAAAGAAGAAGAAGCTGACAGGTCCCTAGGTTGCAAAAAAAAAAACAGTTGTACGATTGTCTACCTCTGAATGAAAAATAAACGACCCTTGGTTGTCCACAGCCTCGTTTCCTAAACTTTCAGGGTTACGCAACTTTCTCGAATTAAGAATAGTAAAACATAAAAATGTTTTTTTTTTAAGTATGCAATTACAAACATTTTTGTGTAAAAATCAAATCAATCATACAAAATCCACTTCTAGTGAAAAACGAGTATCTAATAGATCTGCGATCTGCAGAGTTCTTCTTCATCAAAACACGTATTTGCTTCTGTATTAGGTACTGAACGAATTTTCGTTCGTTGCAAACTATTTTGGTTACAAATTTCGATCGCATTAATTAACAAATCAAATGAATTGCATTTAAAAATATTATGAGCCCATCGATTTACTGTGGAAAATGATTTTAAGCTGTGAGCTATGACATTTGTTAGGTCAGCTGGTCTGCTGAATTTGCTGATTATTGCAAAATGTGTGTTTGTTTTAACAGCCCAACGATTGGCAGTCGTTTTCGTGGAAAATGACTTTTTAGTACCAACATTTATACCGCTAAATTTAACATTTCGGGAAAAAAATTTGGAAATTTAATTTTGCGTTCCCACTGAAACTGCAACATTTCAAATGACAACTGGTGTCAGAATTGATTATTGATCCTTATTTTTCTGTTTAGAAATCGGAAGTAGTTGAACTTAAAGAATTTATGTTGTTTTAGCTATATTAATTTAAACATTAATTTAAGTGCTAATTCAGACAAATTAAATATATTGCTGACTCATTTTGATTGATTTGTTGACAGCTGTTTTTTTATTTTTTTTTTTTTGTCAGCGGGCTAAAAAGTCATTAAATGACGTGTGGAATTTGTTCGCTTTTAATGAGGCTTGGCGAAATGCTGGACATTTGACCATTTTGAGAAACAATGAGTTTATGTGCGGTGTAAATGCACCTACTATTAAACTACTCGTTTTGAAAACTGAGACATGTATGGGAAAACTTCTGTTTTCGATGAAGCTTTCGCGAAAGCCCGGTTTTCGGTTCGGTGTGAATAGGGTACTGAGAGTTGGGGTTTCGAAATTTGGGCATTGTTTAGGATTCCACAGCTTAATACGTTTGAGAATCACTAGTCTACTGAATGTTTAAGAACTTTATATGCATACTACACTGTTTGAAATTCTCCTTACTACAGCAATTATCAGGCTTACAACTCTAACAATTACTGAAAAATTGGCAACGGATCATAAGCTGGAATAGTTTTTAAGGTTCCGTACCCAAAGGGAAAATGGAAATCTTATTAGTTTCGCTACGATGGCTGTCCGTCTGTCCCACCCAATAGACCAATTTTGTATCTAGGTCTATCTCAGAACCTAAACTCTAGTTAAACGACAAATACCAATGGTAGCGATACATCGACTGGTTTAGGAGTAAGTAGTAAGTTGATGAAAAAAATATTTTCCTACGCACAAAAGCTGTTTATTTATTGATTTATAAAAAAAAGGACACATACTTTTTTTGTAGATGTTGCTGGTAGATATATTTACCGAAAAGTTAATATTTTAAAAGATATTTACAAAAATCCTCCAATTACTATACAAAGTGCGCTCCTTTTAACCATTTCTCATTTCATTTCATTTCACACCACACTCCATCCAGATTCCAGACTTCACAATTCACTTTTACAGTCCACTTCCGCGTCCCCAACTCCATAGATCTAGTGTTTTCTTCCTGTTGATGACCAAACTTCTGAGAAAATGACAAAAACCATACCAGCGATGTGTAGAACTGGATCTTGATATGAAAAATTGTGTTGGTCAAGGCTATGACGGAGCCGCAAATGTGGCAGGTCACTTAATTGGAGTACAGTTCAGGACTAGGCAACAGTAGATATCCAAACGCTAGATTGATACACTGTACAAACCATCGTTTTACCCTAGCTCTGTCTATTGCCATGGCAACTCCTGCAATTCATAGGACTCGATTCGACCCCAGATGATCGTTCAAAGATCTTCATCTCTGAAACTGATTGTGCCAACGCATCTTTCAAGAACTCTCCAATCCAAACACACTCTCGGATGGGATATACCGAGAAAGCTTAACCACGATCTTGTCATAATTTTCACAACAGAGCAAGTAAATATGATGTATAATATGCAACCACCATCTTCCGAGGTCAACATGATCCTCTGAGCTTCAATTGGTACTTCGCTGCCCACGAGCCAGTAACACTGCACGTACATAAAACAACCTTCGCACCTGCACAACATGGAGTGTTCAAACACTGAGCAAACCAAGGGCTAGGGCAGTCCAAAAATTAACAGTGAAATATAAAGGTAGCAGACTCCCTATACCTACTGCAGATAGAACAGCCATGCAGGACGGGCGATGGGTTGAACCGGACTAGAAAGCCGACACAAAACTATGACATCTGTTACGGTGGTTTCTTTATAAAGAACAGGGACAGTATTGGATGTGAAGTGATATAGGCGGCCTTGAGCTTTCGCCACGTTGATTAGCGACTAATGAACGTCCACATTTAAAATGTCAACAACTATTTATATGCACTCATGCCCCCGTATACAAACGTATAATTTTGATAAGAAATCGCTGCAAATCCCCTACAGAGACCTGTACACACGAAGATGGAAGCCTTGTACTAGAATCACAGTCGGCAAAGCAACATCTGCAGATTCTATACCGCTGGGAAGGACGGGTAAGCCCCGTCAAGCTTTTTCAGATGACTGCAAAATCTCAACATAGTTTTGGCGGTCCACAGGAATGCATATTCCTTCAGCTCGGCCAACTGCAGAGCTATCGTGTTCAAGCTACTATCTGGCAGGTTGCGTGAATTCCATAGACTCCTATTAAATCAACTGCGAGTGATTTCAGGCCAGTATAGTCCGCCGTAGAACAAATTGTCGCAATAAGACAGATCGTGGAGAAAATCCTCGAAGTCGGAATCAACATACCCACTTTCCATTAATTTAAAATTGAACTTTGCACCTACAGAGAAGAACTATACAGAGCCACGTCCACGGAACCCTCTAAGACTCATCCATCTGTCTAGGAGAGAGAGTAGCAGGCTACTGCATCAAATTTCAATGCATTTGGCTTGACTATTTAAGATTCTCTTATCCACCGTCGATCAGTCGTGTATAGAGCGACGGTATATTATGTAACCTACATTTTGCCGCATTTCTCTTGTCTAATCAAACCCACAATCACCATCAGCAAGTTCAACGACCGAACAGCTCAGACCAGTTCTCAGAAATACACCAACTGTCGAGGTACTGCTCTAATTCACGCACCCTTTTACCCTTTTATGGCCGGCTTGTTACATTAAATTTGCACATCTAATAGCTAATTGCATGTGATTTTAATTAAATACAAAGAATCGCAGTAGCGAACAATTAAAACCGCATTGGCAACATGCAATACTGGCGTGTATCTAACCGAACGCCATTGTACATTGTATGAAGGTAGATGCGGATATTGTGTATACCTGTGTTCATGTTGTAATAATAAACAGCAAACTATGTGTTAAAACTGCATTAACATGCGATAGGCTTGAATTAAATTGTTATATGTCACACGTTTGCAACATTATAGGTAGGCGGCAATGATCCGCAATCGCAAATACTCGTTGATATACGTACAGCAAGTCATTCTGGTGGTTTTCTTCAGCGCTAATCCCTTGGATTTGGTCAGATATGGCGAAGGGTAAGGGTGCTGAAGGGATGTTGTAAGTTATGACCCAAACAAACATTCAAATTTGCAGGGGATGCAATAAAAAGCACCCATTTACCACACAACCCTTGGTGTGTAATGTAATGGCGCGGGCAATACCCTGTTAGGGGATGAATTTTCGTCTATCTCCTTGACACCAACACGAGAGTATAGCCCTCATCGAATCCCTATTAAATTGTGTGTTATTACAGTGGCAGAATTCTCTACTATATCTGATTTTGATCACAGAATACAGAAACAAATTTGAAAAGGGTGAACCGCAAAAAAAAAACAGACGGAAATTAAAATCCGTCTTATCGGCATAAATAACCCCTTCATGGTGCCGAGCTATAGCCACTCATTGTCCGGCGCGATTATTTCTCCCACTATGTATGTCTGGCTGCCCGGGGCCAAGGCTAATACACTCTACACAGATACAGATACGTGCCTCTGTCCACCATTGATTATTCTCAATCGATATCTCGGTCTTCGAAACGAAAAGAAAAAATACCAGAAAATTATTTTATTTCGCTCCGCGTCGAAGGGCTACATTTAATGGCGGAGTCCCTTTAGCTATCTAAATACCTGCAGTCGAATTCGATTTTTGATTACAAATGGTCTCTACTGCAAGCGCGAAATTTTGTATTCCAGTCTAGTGTTGTGTACTTGTTCACATGGTAAGACAAGTGGTCATGCAATTATGAAAAAATAAACAACCATAAAGAGACATGTACACGATCATTGCGCTCGATCACGTTCGCTACTGTAATCCGAGCGGAAATCTCATACCCGGCGGCGGTCATGCATACCACGAGATTACTATGAGTACAGTGACTAACCACGTGCACTGTGCAATAGAACATTTTTTTCACCGAAGGAGTTCCTTTCTAGTGTTTGTGGTAAAGTGGGTGGGTTACTATACAAAAATGAGAGTCAAACAAAGTCAAACGGAGTCCGATTTTTGTTATTTTAAGATATCTAATTCACCATCAGTGGTGGTACTGGCTCTTCATTGACTGGGGTCATCCTACTTGCCATCTGGGAATTCTGAAATAAATATGCTTCGTTGGCTATTGATAGACACTTTCCAGACTTTAAGCCAGTAGCGTCTGTTCGCCTGTCTTACAAAACCAATGGTGCAAAATTTTAGTCAGATAAAGGCCACTTCAACCATTTGGTACGGGACAATGTCCATAATACTGTTTGCCTGACTATAGTCTACATAAATAACCCACTTTATCGTCAATTCTGTCAATTCTATCAATTCTTTGGTCTGTTACAAAAATTCGCGTCGCGGATGCTCTAAGGTTGGTAGTAGTTGAATAGGGAAGTTAGAAAGCGTTAAAAATTAACTAAAAAGTTAGTCGGCGGTTTTGAAGTTGGATGCTGTATATCTACTTAGCTTTTCTAATAGACGATGACTGATCAAGAAAAATAAGCGCCGAATCACGAAAAGTTTGTCTCATTTTAGAGCTTAGCTCAGGATTTACTAATTTACGACTTTTTATTCGCAACTCTAGAAATTGTACAAAGTGAAGATATTGACCTTCAAAAGTCGTGAATCAACACTTCTCAGTGTCAATAACGCAATCGGGCATGAAATACATATTGCCACAACCGATCGCAATTTGACACAAACAGTTATCAATTTGATATTACTGTGGTTGTGACTGTGGCGACGCGCTGTTATGTGACTTCTTCAACATCATTCTTGAGAAAATTGTACGAAACTCACCAGCCAACACCAGAGGCACAATTTTCCATAAGTCTGTTCAACTACTTGCATACGCTGACGACATTGACATTGTTGGCAGAACACAGCGAGCTGTCACTGGTGCGTTTGCAAGTATTAGTACAGATTACAGAAGCGGCAAAAATGGGTTTAGTGGTGAATGAGGGTAAAACAAAATATATGCTGTCAACAAGAAGGGACACACAACATCGAAGAATCGGAGAGAACGTCACGATAGACAGCTATAACTTTGAGGTAGTAAGGGACTTTGTCTACCTCGGATCCGCTATTAACTCTGAAAATGACATCACCTCAGAAATCAAGCGAAGAATCACTCTTGCCAACCGCTGTTTCTTTGGCCTAAGACGGCAATTGATTAGTAAGGCCTTGTCAAGAAGCACTAAGGAGATTCTATATAAGACTCTGATCATCCCTGTCCTGCTCTATGGCGCAGAAGCATGGACCCTAGAAAAACCGGATGAGGATCTTCTTGGTCGCTTCGAACGCAAAATTCTTCGAGTGATTTTTGGTCCCGTTTGCGTTGACGGGACTTGGAGGAGAAGATTTAACAGCGAACTCTACGAGCTGTACAGCGACATTGACCTGGTCAGAAAAGTACGCATTGGCATTAGTCGTCTAAGATGGTTAGGACATGTAGAGCGAATGGACACCAACGCTCCGGCCCGGAGAGTCTTCGATTCCAACCCGGAGGGACAACGCAGTAGAGGAAGACCTCGCCTTAGGTGGCGCGCGCAAGTGGAAGGGGACCTCAACCAACTTGGAGTGCGCAACTGGAGGCAGTTAGCCAAAGATCGCGCTAACTGGAGAGGCGTATTGGTTGAGGCCCAGGTCCACCCCGGACTGTAGCACCACCTTAAGTAAGTAAGTAAGTGGTTGTGATATGCAAAAAAAAAAGAAATCGTAAATTATCACTTTCTGTTGTTCAGTTCATCCCTTAGCAAATTACAACCATTTAGTTTTGAATTGCAACTCCATAGTGTTGATTTGCGAACAACAGGGGTTGATTTACTACTTCAGTAGTTGCAATTTACAAATTCTTAATCGTAAATTGCAACTCATTTTTATCAATTTCAAATTCATATTTTGCAATTTACGAATTCTCTACGTCAATTTACGTTTTCAATTTACATGTGCGAAATTATTATAAGATTTTGTTGACTCATCATTCAGTTGTGGTAAATTAAGAAATATTTTTTGCAATTTGAGAAGTGGTGTTTGAGGAATTGACCTATTGAAGTAGTGAATTGCGCCAAAAATGTCGCAAATCACTATAAATAAATGAAGCTCGAATTAATACTTCTAATTTTAATATTCAACAAACAAATTTTGATATTTTTCGCCGTTTTCAATGTCGAATTACAAGACAAAATCGTTGTGATTTGCGAAAAATATATGTTACCTAATTCGTGATTTGCAACTCAAAATTTTGCAGTAGGTGACTATGCAGTTCTTCCCGTGTGTAATTTTGCGACAATGTTGCTTCCCGTGCTAGAATCTTGAATCCTCTTGAGCTGAGGTAATGCGAATGTCCTTTTATTTTCTATATACAGCGTACTAATAACAACTCTTGACTTTAAATTTAATACGGAGGCTCACTATTGCAAAATTTGTATGGGAAAATACAGCCACTGTGAACTACTTAGACTTAAAGTCGAAACTAAAAATGTTTATTGGTAAGGCCCATCATCTTCTTCTCCGCTTTGCTGTTTTGCGATGGATTTTCGGTCATTTATTTTGAGGTATGGCTGGTAGCCTTCGGTGGTTTTGGCTTTCTATTTTATAATGCCACGATAATGGTTGGATGGTGGTCGATAAATGCGATAGATGTGGATAGTTTCTCACTCAGGAGATGTTCAAAGACGCCGACCGGCAGGACCCGATGAGCCAAGGTGTCTGAAATATAATCTTAATTGTAAAAGAGAGTTTGACAACAACATCGCGGTTGCATGTCATCATAAGGTACCTCACTTTCTTCTTGTCGTACCAATGACGGCGTCATTCCAAAACCAAAATTCAATGATCGATAGACCAAATGCGAGATGAAGTCCCGCAGGCGAACTCTCCCGCATGCACTGCTTTGTTACAAACAGCGTTTGTAATTTCAGTGAGTTTGGCTTTTAATTCAAATCAAAAATGTTATTAAATATTCCAAATGAATTTTTTTGCACCTCTCGTCTCTACCCAGCTGAAGTGCTCTTAAGTTCGGCAACTAAGGGTGGATCAAATCACTTTTGTGTCAATTTTGCTTTGCAACCACCGCCGTTTGGCCGCACATTCCTTTGTCGCCATTTGCTAGTAGATTTGATTAAATTTATTTGTTCACTTTAAAATGCATTACAAAATAAAGCCATTTGCTAGTAGAATATAAAGCCTATACTCAGTCCAACGGTCGAATATGGCTATATATAGATTTCGAGAGATATTCGAATCAGAACACCATCGTCGGGTCTCTTTACGTCTCTTGGCAAACGATTAAACACAAGCCCTATCTCGTCAACTTTTCCTCCTTCAAATTAAAAACCATGAACTACCCACCTCATTCCGCGCCATAAAAGGATGCATTAACCGCCAACATCCTGTGGCAGTGCCGCACTTCATAATTACAATTACAGAAACGTTTTCAAAATAAATCCGCTTCAGTCATATAAATGCGATCGTGACTTCAGACTTCCCCGATCCATACACGATAACCAATGTTGGGCTGCTCATGTTATCTGGACAAGACCACACCTTGTGCGCACGTCACATTACCGCGCTGCGGCGTTTCAAGTTCCCCGAGAACAGCAACTAGATACAGAACTCGTTAAAACTAACAGAAAATGTATGTAAAAACCTACCACGGACGGGAAACTGAAATCTGCCGCAAACGAGCACATTTAATGGTTTTATAATCAACGAAGCCTTCTCTGTGTGCACACAGCCACACAAGTTTTACAGTTTTCCTAATCATGATAAATGGATGGATGTATTTTTTGCTGACCATATAATGCGGAAAGGGTTACATCCGAGACGCACGAATTTGCATATCCCTATCCCACTAGAGATGTTAGATGAGAATCCACCCGGTTCGCTCACATTATTAACCCTTAACCGGCAGTTTTGTAATCTAATCCCATACGTGTAGTATTCCCATTATGGCGCTATAAATTCAGTGGACTGAACCTGTGCACAATCTGATGGGAAATATGTGTGTGTCCCGTTTTATAGGTCCACTCAAAGTTGAGCGCCGAAGAAAAGTTATTTATAGATTTTTGTTCTCAGCCCACCCCTGTCGGTACACCTCTGCATATACCTACGCAATACGCATTCTAATAGCAGTGGAGTGAAAGTGCATAAATACTATAAGTTTCGAGTAGGTATACACAGTACACACGTTGCGGAAGAGGAATTTGGGTGCTAACTGCTACTCCCTCGTGTTATTTTCTTCTTTTTTTTATGTTTATTTTCCTTATAAAAAAAAAAATCATAATGTATACAATCAAATCACCGCATGGCCGCATATACTATATATACACGGCAAAAAGAAAGTGAAAGCGAAATAGACATGATGTACGAGGCGGTTGTAACCAACCCTCGAAGATGGAATTTTCCTTTTTCCGAGGATAATTCATTTCATGGCGGAATATACAAACTCCCTGCGGATGTTACAGCGATACCGAATACTCGTGTTATATACTATCGCACAAATGGCCGAAAGGAATGGGATATAAATTTATGTTTTGACATTTTTATGCGCACAATTTTGACATAGATATTAGATGGCATATTGAATTCATTGAATGAGGTATAAAAGTATCGGATAGAGCGGTAAACGCGAGGATACTAAAATTGAAATTGAAATTACCCCGCCTCGCTGTATTGTATATTTGCAACCACGTAGCGCGAGCGGGCTATTTATATGGAAATAGTTGACATTTGTAAGACGATGAATACAAGAAGATGTGGTAATAAAGGTAGGCAGTTGTCCTCTGTTTTGGAAGATCAAACGACTGATTGCATGTACTGACGTACATATATGATGCAGGATCATGGAAGGCACTGCAGAGAGTCAGGGAGGCTCTACAAGACAGCTTTATAAGTGCAAAGTTCAAGCCTTCTAACCCTTTGATAAGCTGAGGCTTCAATTTAAAGATCATTGGCAAATATCTACCAAAAACTCGACCCAAACCAAAACCCAAAGTAGGTACCAGTAAAGTAAAAGAAAGACTATGAAAAGAAAGTCGTCCGCATTGACACTATTACCAGAAGTAGCGAGTAATTCAACTCAATATGGTTACCTCTATCATCAACTGCATTAAAATACAAGATCAACTACGCAAGAAGGGGTTTAAGAACCTTTCCTCACCGAATATCGGCAGCAAAAACTGTCCAAAAAACTGTATGAAAGTGAGCAAGAAGGACCACTTTCAAAGATGAGGCTCCTGTACGTCGTAGATATGATAGCGAACCATTCAGAACCCCGTTTTAGATAAACGATGATCATTTCTAAAGCACTGTATAAATCTGCAAGTATCATTCTGAAATGCGGAATAAAAGATGTCTCTATCGAGAAACTCACGGAGCATGGGTAAATTAAAACTTTACCCAAAACCTGACTCCAAATGAGCTCTGCGCTGCTTCAACATCTTACATTTATCACAAGAGAAACTGGTAAGACTCTCATGAGTGGCCTAGGTATTGCATAAGGACATTTTAGGAAATTTTGTATTGGTGATGGACTGGCAAGAAAAGGCTGTGCACAGATTTTCACTACCCCTACAACTTTCTGCGGTGTAACGAGTTTTCAAAGGGCTAACTGCCTTCTATGACTGTCATACTTACAAAAGTTAGATGTGATTTCAAAACCGAATGTCGTCTCTTCATGGAAGGCGATGAATGTATCTAGGAATAAAGGCTACATGCGCTATATCTTAGAAGGCACCCTATTTTTTGTGAGGTGCTATGCTTCATGAAGACCTACAAAACAACACCACCTTATAGGGACCATCAATATAATGAAGGGAACTGACTGACTATGTGACAAAATAGGTTTTTCTTTCATGGTCAGCTTTGCGACTGGCTGGTGAAGTCTTGATCTTATACTTAACGCAAATAATGGAAATCTGCTTTACTGCGCAGTTTTGAGGGACAGTCAATCGTACAAAAAACAAAATTCGACTGAAAGATTAAAGGTAACAAAAATTGTCAAAAAGTACGAATATTTTTCGTCTCTTATTTCGAGTTTCATCGCACTGTATTGCGACTTCTAACAAACGAATTGGAACTAAATTCCTATACGCTGTTGGTAATCGTTGTCCAGTATCCACTTGAAAAAAGTCATCAAATATGAGGTATATTAACAAAAAGGTCTACAAAGACCGAGGCCGGGAATTTGGTCCTGTTTAATACTACAACCCAACTCAACCTCTGATGATTACCTACAGATATTCTTAGAAACACGTCCTTATTAAAATAAATAAATAGTTGGCGCAAGAGGTCCGTAGGGATCCTAGTCCTAGCTTCTCACAACCATTCATTTTGTGTGAGTTTATCATTTTTTGAATGAATGGATGGGATCTACAATTTTATGCCGAGTCCAAACAACTATTTGAGAAGGTCTTTCATGAAAGTTATACTCTCGGATGTTTGTCAGACGTTCGTGAAAAAAAAAAACATAATTTGTGATTTTGCGGGATTCCAACCTGGGACCCCTCGCTTAGTAGTCCAACACACTAACTACTAAGCCACTGCGCCTACCCCTTCTTTATGAAGCTGCTGAAAAATTCCCAAAATACACGCTCAAAACGTTAAAACGCGGAGGCGGAAATATAATGGAGCCTTTTCTTGGCATGGTGTGGGGCCAATTTTTAAAATCCGTACCAAAAATCTTGCAAAAAGTTGGAGTTACTTTCAACGAATTTCATTAAAAACTCTAAATCCTTGATCGATTTTCATACATCCCCCAGGTATATTAACCACAGTGCAATTGTAATTTGCTTCAGAAACAGGTGGGTACTTATAGCTATAAAACTGGTATACCAGTGGCGTACGCAAGAGGAGCTCATAGGCCTGCCCAACAGCTCATCAGAAAAAAAATCATTCCATTCCATTGGCAAACATTTCATCACAAAAGAGGTTTCTCTGGTACCTACTGGTACTATAAAAAAAAGTATCGCAACCCTTTAAAATCGCTGTCCGATTCCCGCAATTTCTATACACTCTTTCCAGGTGGCGATTTGATCTTAAATGTCTCAATTCACTTGTACAACTTGAACAACAGCCATACCTATCCCAAATGTGATTTGAAAATAATTTCAAATTACCTGCCAATCACATAAAAAGAAAACTGAAAAAAAAAAATCTTCAAAAAATTGGTTCCATACCAATTCCTCTGCTCCATTAAAATGGCGCCATTTCAGACATCTGCCCTTTTGAGAGAACTCCAATTCGCAACTTCTGTTAAACAAAAAAGGCAAATCCCCTCCGCTATACCGACTCCAGACAAAAAAAGAGGACGAACATTGTGCTCCTTTGTGTGCCATCGTCTCTCTGTACTTGGTCAAGTTGCTCTTTTCCCCCATACTATACGACTGGCCGGTCCATTGATTTTTTTGTCGATTGTTCAATTTCAATACGCATATTTTGAAGATGGAAGAAAAAAATCCGAAAGAAAGGAAATTCCTCCTCCCTCTAAATCGTGGCAACAAAATTAGTTTTCTAGATTTTTACGACCATAACTCGATTTCATCCCGTCCTTGGTATGGCGGGCGGGCCACGATGAATGGAATAAAAAGGAGCACCCAGTCATTGTGTGGAGATAAGAAAACTTTTCAGATCTGAATCTGTGATCGATTTTTTTTTGTTTTTTTTTTTTTGTTCTTCTACTCAGTTGGCAATTATTTTAATGCGCCAGCGACACCATAGACCGCATAAAATTAGGCGCTAAATTTATACGCCCAGGACCACCCCGTGGCAGCATGAAAAATCGAAACAACTAATCTTTCTAGATTACAAATGAAAGTAATTTTGTTATTAGGCCGACAGGGTGGGGTCTGTTCCTGACACAGAAGCCAACCCAGCATTCTGTGCGAAATTTATTGCACTTTCGCTTGGAGTCGCCCATGTTTGTTTTGCTGTGAGTAGTAGATACTTGTTAAACTTTCTTTTATTCGTTCGTAATTTGCTTTTCTGTTGTGCGCTCTCTCTTGTCACAGTGCTTCGTAGGTATGTCGGGGGCTCTCGAGGAGAAATATAAACCACCCACAAGATTAAAAGCCCAATATAGACAACGGAATGGAGGGTGAATTGTGTTGTATATGGTGCAGCAGCTGGGAACTACCAACTGTGACTCACCCTCTTCGAGATCCTTTAATCTACTATGTATACCGGAGAAATATTTCTCGACTTCTCTTTTCTAATATAGGAAAAACGACGATGATAAAGCTCGAGATAGCTATGGGTAGGTATGGGGTGGAGGTGGGGGGGTCGCTTACGATTTATGTTTATTAAATTTATTTAAATTTAATCAGGACCCCTTATCAAGGTAATTTATTGCATTCGGCATGGTTCTGTATGGAATTTGTAAATCCTCACCATCGCCCTCTTTTGTTTGGAAAGTGGGGGTTGCGCCGGTGAAGTCTGTTTATACCATAATCGGCATGAAATGAAACAAGGGTGGTATGCCATTAAATGCAGGAAGAAAATGCTAATTGCCGATGATAGTCGTTGCTCACGCCCCATTTTTGGTTGGGTGGTTGTTTGTTGGCATTTTGCATAGCCATCATTATACCATTTCGCTTTTGTTTCAAAATGGAGTATTTCTTTGTATATCCCTCATTTGAGGCAGGGCGTCATTTATCCAAAGGATAACGTCTCCGGGGAGAAATTCATTCTAATCAAAGATAAAAGATACGAATTTCTCGATTCCCAATGAATTGTTGTAAATAATTCTCGCGTGCGAAATGTCCCCCTGGGGTGTAGTTTTGTAAATGGCGTACACAGTGTTCCTTGTCGAAGTCAAAGGTGTAGATGCTTTTTGGCTTCTAACTCTTGATTTGGTTGGTCTTTGCGTTCTTTTTCTAAGGGATCAGGGTAAATTGTTGTTTCGGTTCAGTGGGGCTTTTAAGCGCAGATGGCGGATGTGTTTTTCTTTTATCTATACGAAATGGGAGTGATAGATTCAAATTTAACTCGGATATCATTTGGATAGCAAAAGAAAGGTTCAGCTGTGAGCTTGCATTGATTCCAAGAATTCCCTCGCGGTAATGTATATGGAGGTCGGGAGCAATGAAGGGTAGATTGAAATCTAAATGGGATACCTATGTGGATAATTTTGCAAATTGAACACATTGCCTTACTTTAGCAAAATTAAACTGTCGTCACATAGTACAATTTTGTAAGACTCTTTCGATGAAGTATGTAGGATCTTATGTTAGGTTTGTATCTTTATTTTCTGAAATAGAGAAATAAAAAAGAGCAAATTCGATTACTACCATACTTTAAATTCAATTTAAATATCGAATATCACTATAATCGCCATCTGCGTTTGTGAATTATTTTTTTAAATAAGCAGAAGGTTTGTCTGACAAGTTAAAATGTAAATAAGAAGAAAAAAATTGCCATTAGGTAAGTCAGGAAACAAAAACACCATAAAGATTAAGACGAATCTGTCCAGGGTATATCTGTGCTTCAACTATTTAACCTGTTAACTTAGGACAGTCTTTGATTAGGTTTTGTTTATGGTACCTACTCTCATGCAACACCACTAAACAGTATAATGATCCCATCGCTGTATCAACGGAATAACCAATTGCAATTAAAGAACTAAACACAAGAACTTATTCAATCGAGAAGCCCTTCATTGGCTTGCAAAATAAAGGGGTTTTCAATAAGAGGTGTTATTGTGAAAGGATATGGTCCTGTATCCGTGCTCGTGGTGGCCGTTTGGCTGATGTTGCTTTTCATTATTAACGGCATACCTTCCTCTTTATTATGGAATAAACATCCGATCATTTGTCTCAAAAAATGACATTTTTCTTTGAATACCAAAATAACACCTCTTATTGGAAAACCCTTTATATAGGAATCCCCGCATTCACTGAATGTATTTTCTTTCAATTGATCAGCGAAGTATTTTCCAAGCTATTTTAGCAGAGTTACCTATGTTTAACCCTACTTTTGACTTTGGTGATCGCGTCTTTCAATCTGAGTCTTTTCAAATGCGTCTTTTCTATAGTGCAGTAAGTTGATTTCGACTTCAGAACTTCCCCGTGGCCAGAAACAGCCTATCCCAAACACGGTTTGAACAGATTTGGTTAGCCAGCTTAGAATCTTAGCCTAACCGTTGATGAGTTGCTTAATCATCGACGGCATTATATTTATAGCTTGACGGCTTGAAGGCCGAAATAAAAAATAAAAAAATGTCAAACCTCATGTGTTTATCTCCCAATTAAGTAAAAATCCTCACCAAACTTACCCTTAAGCAAATCGCGCCTACGTCAGCTGTATGACCTGTTGAAACTATAGGGTAAAGTCGGGAGATATAGCACCATTTGTTGTTTTCGTTAAATAGTCGCCATTTAAAATACAGAAAAAATTCCTAAATTTACAATAAAAATCTAATAGCGGGAGAAATGGCTCCGGTGCCACAAAATGTCGAATGAAATATCGTGGGGTTGCCATATCTCCCAAATGATGTTGTATTTTTTTTTTAACGGAAAACATGATTAAAAGCGTAATAATTGTAAATGGAAATAAGCAAACACGATATTCTTTTATTTTTTTGTAACAATGAAAACCGGGTACCGAGTACTTTTCGATCTACACTTCTTTCACGCATAGGTACACACACTCTTCTTTTTTGTCGCCTGTAACTATAAATTTTCGGTGCTGTGAAATAACGCCGAGCGAAATAACGCCGAATTCGAAAACTCGGCGTTATTTCACTTTGTGAAAGCGAAATAAAGCCGAATTTTAGAATTCGGTGTTATTTCACATTCACAAAGTGAAATAATGCCCAACATTGCTTGAGAAATAAGGCCGAAGCAAATGTTTTCAGAATTGCCGAGAACTATATATAAAGTATATTTTAAATTTGCAAAAATAGATGCAACTATTATTTTATATATAACTAAATTCTAAATGCTGAAATAACTAGTGGGGAAATTTGAGAAAATAATAGTTAAAAATTCGCGCGAGAAAATTCTAAATGCTAAGATAACTAGCGGGAAGTTTGAGAAAATAATATGTAGTTTAAAATTCGTTTTTTTTTTTTTTGATTTTATTTTCTCAAATTCCAAATGCTGAAGTAACAGAGGAGGAAATTTAAAATGTATTTATAAACTCAAAGCGAAATAAGTCCGACTGGGCTTTATTTCACTTTAGCAAAGTAAAATAAGACCGAACAAGGAAAATCGGCGTCATTTTGCTTTCACAAAGTTAAATAACACCGAATTCCAAAATTCGGCGTTATTTCACGGCACCGAATTTTTCACCTGCAAATCAGGTCGCGACTATACACACTTCAGGAACTTACGTAAAACTAAATGATATTTTGATGTCCCTATTTTAAAATAAAATCGTTAACTAAGAAGTATTGAGAAGGTGCCATGTCAACCGACTTTACCCTATCCCTTCAATATTGACTTCGCCTTTGTTGGTTACCATTGTCATTTATCAAAAGATGCACCTCGCCAGAGACGATGCTTTTTAGCCAAAATAATAGGCTCTTCTCCCGAGTGCTCAAGGGCACATTCAACAAACTGCTGATGGAATCTGTTATCGTTCAGCTCTAGTGCTTAACTCTTCGAATTTGTAAAGCTGTAGTTCAAAATACAGATAAGAAGTCTTTAAGTTCAGAAGTGAAAAGGTTCAATAGTTGCGGTATCGACAAATTTGGCTCATTCTCAATCCTGTCCGCAGCAGCTGATGTGATATTCTTCTCAATAAGCGTATTTTGTTGAAGTCTTGGTTGTCGATTGCGCTTTTAAAATATCCAGCGCAAATTGACAGTGGAGCAGTGTTAATATTTTTCAACAATTTCTAAATGATCCCGAAGCTGCAAACGATGTCTATGCTGAATATTTCGACACCTTAAAGTAAATACGAAAAACTTATTAGGTGGCGAAAAATCTGTACTTAAGAAGCTTTCACCCCTGTTGAAGCCCCTGAGCTGTACCAGTCTAGTGCTAAATTATATGACAGTGTCTACCTTATATAACAAATCTTTCTCTGCATAGCAAAACTAATTGTCACGGCCACTTCTTTTCTAATGTCTACCACAGTTCTATTATTTATGTCCATGCTATTAACGAAGTCAAATATGTAGTTAGATAATAGCGTAACGTACAATTACTGACATAGCAACATTTCGCAATTATTGACATCCTCTTGAAACACAAGGTCTCACTGGTTTAAATGCGGAGCAATTCCAGTATAGGCTTTTTAAAATCGTTTATTCTTTTTCTCTCTACACTCGTGCTTTATTGTGCTGTGAGAGACTGTCAGTGTAGTGCAAGATTTCAGTCAGGTAAAATCAGTGTTTCCTGGCTCTTAAATCGTGCGCAGAAACAAGAACAATTCCTTAGGAACTGAAACAAGTAAGCTGATTTATTTTATGCAATCACTAGCGGACCTGGCAAACTTCGTCGCGCCCAAAATAGATCTTTTGATATAATTTCGAGCATCTAACCTTTGCGATCGATTACAGTTGTTTTCGATAATCTCACCGGAATCGCTGAAACTATGCTGACGACTAAAAAATTAAACAATACAGCACTGAATGACGAAGCATGAAAGACTTGAATATTATATCTTCACGAGTTCGATGAAAAAAAAAAAAAAAAAAACCGTAACATAATAACTCACTGACAGCTGTATACATGTATGCGCTGGCTGCAACGTGTATTTGCCATGTGTATGACATCAGCACACAGTAAATATACAGCACACGTTCATAGGCGCCTACGTTCACGAACACGTTGACCAATTTCGTTCAAACTTTAGATAAACCAACTATACGACCCTGCAAACAAACCCCAAAAATTTGATCGAATTCGGTTTGACCGTTCGTGAGTTATAAAGTCACAATGAGAAGAGATGATCAGTTTTTTTGTATTTATTAGTTTAATTTGTTTTTTTACTGATATTTAATTAAATAAATGGGGTGGCAACTATTGTATTAGTATTTGGTCAATTCCTTTTATTGACAATCATGGTGTCAATAATTGCCTTCTATGGGAATACAAAAGTTGACACCGTGTCTACAATTATACTATAGGAGGGTGTCAGTTGTACTTTCTTTCTCTAAATAAATATTTAGTTGGAAAAATAGCTAGCTATGATTTTTAATTTTAAATCGCTGCATTCAAAATATAAATTTCAGACAAACGAATCAAGGTACATACCTAGCTAATTATTTGTTTTCTTTTTTTCCTGTCGTGTAATACTTTTAATGATATGTCAATAACTGTATCATTGGTGTCAAAGATTGTACATAGATGTCAATTAAAATACAATTTTAAAATATTGTGATTCAAATTTATTCTGTCAATTTTCCTTAATTTATGTAAAAACTAAATGAATTCTAATAATATAGCATTATTTCGAAATCTAAGGAGTTTTCAAAGTGCTCCTTTCAATCATTTTTTACGGCGATTAAACGAAAAAAATGCTTATGGGTATCAATAACTGTATCGATTACCAAAATAAATTGAAAAATCGTGCTTCAATCCTCACTTTTTACAAAGAATAAGTTCCATGGCATCAGGTTTCTGCCATCAAAAGTCTCGGTAAAATCGCTTATTTTCTTTACACAGGAACTGTAGTTCTCCGTGGCCACTGTGAGTTTACCAAAAGGGTGCCAAAACTAAACACGGCGTTGGATAGTTCCACTGTACAAATGCTTCATGATGCGAAATTAAAATCAATTAAATCGTCTCAAACTGGGACATGCCAAACATAGATTTTCCAATTTTGAAACACCAGCTTCTTTCTGGAAACAACACATACAACATGCCTTGGTTAGCTGAGTCGTCTCTAACATTCTCTCATCATCCCCAGTGAAATCACCGAAAAACCGGCAAAAATGCACGTATGAAATCAACGCACGAAGCACTCTTTAAATTAATGGCAAGGAATTAATCTGCATACAGTAGATAAAAGCCAAACCCACCTTCATGCACCTCCTGCTCTGTGTACATAATAGGTACTCGTATGTGAAAATGCCTGAAGCCTGACTATATGTGCTACCCAGACGAAAGACATTTATTTCCCTCCCCCCCATGGGGCTTAGGAAGAACAAACGCTGCCATAAAACACCATTAAACCCATTAGGCGATAGCGAAGGAACCATTTTGCCGGAATGCTTCTGCAAAATACCTTCGTCGTCATTCCAATATCCCGACAAAGGAAACGACGCTATATGTATGCGCTGGGAACTGAACTTTAGAAATTCCTTTCATTTTCGGTGCCCTGTATGTGTGGTTGGGGTTGTTTGTTTATTTGGCGCTTTGTCTTCCACTTGACTTGCATGACAGCAAAAAAAAAAAAATAAGGATTTTTCTGATATCGCAAATTAGAAAACACCAGACCTTCTCTATTCGCCTCGTCTACCTCGAGTTTGGCGCTTGTGTGCTGAATTCACAAAATATTCATCAGAGACAGCTCCCCATACCATAGCCAGCACCCAACATCGCGATCCTAGTTCACTGCGAGAACGATGATGTTCTGACTACAAAACACATCCGTTCTTCACAGCGAATAGAAAAAGTTTTGTTTTCTTAAAATTCTGTTGACGTTTCGTTGAAAGCTATGTAGTTGCTGCTGCTGCACACCTTTTGAATGCATAATTGGGTTTGCACACCAAACTCGATGAATGAAGTTTTTTTTTGTTTTTATTTTCTCGTCAACTCCCCCTTAGTGTATTTTGGGATTTCTTTGGAAGTGTTGAACTTTTTGTTTTCGTTTTAAGAAAACACAGCAACTCCGGATTTATATATACGACATGGGAACAATTCTTAGATTTTCGGCATACCGCGACTGAGAGTTCTTGCCAATTAAAATAAATTCAATTTATTGCGCATAAATTTCGGAGGTATTATGTTCATGTGATGGGAGAGGGAGGACACGCCGCCGATGAGATGGCAACCGTTATGAGGGAAGTCAAAATGTCAGGCGATATTATTTTAGGAGATTGTCGGTAATTTCAATCGAGATTAATGTCGACTTGAGTACGGAATAAATTTGAATTTTTCGCTTTGCAGTAGGCACGGACATGCGGTTTGGTGTTTTCTTATTGGGGTTTCGGTTTCGATTTCGTTTGGAATACAGATTTGGTAAAACGTAAGAGTCCCCTAAATTTGTGGGTAATCGTCTGTTTGATGGGTTTCAATTGATGTATTAGATGCAGTTGTGTGTTTTGGAAGCTAATTCGGTGGGAAGTATGTAGAGTTGGCCATGCATAGTTGGAGCTAACAAAAATAAAGAGACTCAAGTAAGAGATTTTGTTTGGAAAACCAACTGCCTTTTATTGTTCTTTTTTTCGAATTTTTGTTCGATTAGGTTCAAGCGCAAATCCGTGCTATAGAAATTTCCGCCGTTCTAAATCCAAGAAAAAAGGTATTAAAGGCGCCAGCATACAAATCCTCTCGGACGGTCAAGCAGTCCAACACTATAAACTCTATAGCAGTAAAGTGCTGTCACGATGCCCAACAAACCCTAGCCAAACGCATAAACGTCAAACTTGTTTGGGTATCTGTCCATCAGGGTATTGTAGGCAACGAACATGCGGAAAAACTGGCTAGGGCTGGTTCGGAATCCGTTCTCCGTGGGCCAGAGCCCTACTTAGGGCTACTGCACTAAGGTAATTAATAAATGGAAAAATCAACTTCGGCTTAACCATTAGGTATGGGAAAATTTCACTGGTCGAAGACAATTCAAAAAAATTAATCAAGCCATACACCTATAAGGAAATCCTTAGGTTCAGTAATGACAATAAAAACAAGCTAGTGGGCTTCCTCACAGGCCATTGTAGCTAACGATACCACCTCAACAAAATTAAGCTATGTTCGGAGATAGAATATATCTAGGTTCTGCTAGCAGGATTTCGAATCCACTGAACACATCTTAAGTGACTGCCCGCTTCTCACTAGTTAAGAAAGTAAAGACTGCTACTAAGGATTTATTGGCCTTAGAGAGGTCACTCGTCTCTTATTCTCTCCCCATTTATACAATAGATCTTTCAGTCTTTTAAGTCGGTTGCAGTGTCAGGTAACAGGGCATATGATTAAAATAAAAAAAAAGATTTTTGTTAAACAGGGACATCTAGGGCGAATCTAAATATTTGTCTTTGAAAATCACTGAATTTCCCTGCAGTTCATTGCAGTCCAAGAAGCTTAATGCTTAAACAAGGTATTGTTCTAGGAATCTTTGATGGCTTCTTCTGATATTTGAAGAGTGTAGGCACTTCTAGTGCGCAATAATATTGGGCATATCTTCATCTATCAGACTGAGTCGTTTGGCATACTGCCGCAGGGGACAGTGCTCTGAGTAGATTCATATGCTTAGTTTAAAAAATGCCTCAGATTTCTAATATAATAAATATTGGTCGCAACAAATCCATTGAGTCCTAGACTTGACTTTCCAAAACCAATAGTTTTTGGCTCGATTGGAATGAATTTGATTCATGAATGATTGAATTCCAGCATTAGCTTGACTCGTATGCATGATATGGACCTGTAGTGTTGAATAGTTAGTATACACATTCTAAAAGCGTTCCTTAAAAAATTCTGCACGCTGAGAGCAAAATAATTCCATAGTTAAAAAAACACGATTTTTCAGGAGAAGCAAAACAGAAAATCCAAAATGTTGAGCCCTCTAAGTGGCCGGTTTAGGAACACAGAGAACAATTTTCGTTTTAAGTTTGCGTACTGGAACCAATGCAAAATATAGCTCTAACCTATGTGGGATTGATTAAATTCGCGATACTATTGAAATGCGATCTAAAAATACTGAAATTTATTACTTACCTATCCGTACACAATTTGAATGCCCATCGACATATTTACCCCACAATCTGAACATAGAGACATCCATGCTAGTATTTTATTTTGAACATACTGCGAAAGGAGGTTTTTAACATACGTAGGTCGTAGATAGGTCTGATAATGTCGATTTGCAGGATAAAAAATTTAAAAATAGGCGTTTTTATTATACTCATTAGATCTTTATATAGATCATTGATATTCATGGTTTGTAACAACAGTTGGATCTCGTATTATTTTTGTTAAAAATGAAAATCAATGATCCATATAGATCAAGCGGGCGTAATGAAAAACACCCCTAATGACTCGAAGCATTTCCCTTCCCTTATGCTATAATTTATCAATAAATGTTTCAGGTGCTGGAACAACAAATATAGCAAATATTTTTTTAATTTCTAAAATCTCGCAGGTAAAAAAAAAACAAAGATAAAATCACCTTACAATGAAAATTGCTACCAATTTTTTTGCAACACTGAATTTTAGATATACCCTGTAATCGTTCCATTAGGTACCTATGTCTCTATTACCTTAAGTGGGAAGAGTAATGAACAAAAATGAACATGCTTCTACTTTGGAAAGCTATTTTCGAGTTTAAAAACCACCATTTATTCCCAATAAAATGTTTCTTACTAATAATTATAATTACTAGTCTCGCTTGTGGTCTACCCTACATTTTATAACTATAGAATACTAAAAAACCTATCACAATTTTCGATATTTTTATTGCTTTTTCGGTATCTACGAGTAGATATAGAAAAAAGACCCTCCTTTGAAAACAATTTTTACCTACTCATGATTTCTATTTTGATACGTCAAACGTCACTATGAAAAGTCAGCGCAAAAAATGTATCTCGAAAACTGTTCGTTTCCATAATAATATCATTGAAACAATTTTAAAATTTGTACAATTGCTTACTTTTAGTGGTAGGTAGGTAAATTGCATTCCTTCCAAAATAGGTTCTAATCTAAGGTAAATACGTTAATATGGCGACGGCAAATTGGATGTGACCGAAGTGCTTTCACTTCATTGATAAGCATTTTGTATGGGAAAGGGGAACTGTTAACTTAATTTTACCAGCCACATAAATACCCGCAGTTATTTGTTTGTGTACATCTAAGGCACAGCACCTTTCGAAAGACATGAGTTTCATGCTCTTCATTTCATAATAAATATACTTAAAGAGTGTACGGAAACTTTTACAGTTACTAGTAACCGTGTGTCTTCTTAATGTAGCTTAAGCTAAAAAAAAGTCTACTTTAGGTTGGACACTAAAAATTATTATCTGTAACCCGTAGTAGGTTTTCATATACGTAAATTACTTTTCCACAAAACCAAGTGAAAGGTCAGTCTATCTGAGTCCTTTTCGAACACAAAATTACTTACTATAGGAATTTGTATCTGAATATGTTTAAAAAATAAATAATAAATTAACCAAAGGTCAAATTATTATAATAATCAAATTGAATCAAGAAATTTATCTGCTCAATACCTTGCACTGATCTTACGTACCGTACGAAAAAGATGAATGGAAGTAAAGTCACTTCTAAAAACTTGATACTTCCTAAAAATACCTCGGTAGTTAGCAGCCTACTAACATTCTCGCGGTATTAAATACAAGACATTCACGGTGGCCTCCACTGGCACATTCTACTTTCCAAGCCCCTAAGAGCCATATTTGTAGATGAGTTGTCCCGTAGATGAAAAATATTGTTTCGAAGCGATAATATCAGCTCATCTAGGGACAACTCATCAATGACTATTCAAATAAAACTGAGACTCACTTTCATACAACTCATCCATATCGGCACAGCTTATATCTACAAAAAGCAGCCTCAACAATATATTGCTCAATATGATTTGAATCGATTATTTTAAATTCCCTTTTTTAATAGAAGGCTTCTAAAGGAAAAGTTTGGCATTATCTAATCATGCTAATCATTCTAATTCTTCTGCGTTAAAACCACTGACGTTTGACGAAGATATCAAGACAGTTCCTACTAGCATTCCCAACGGCATAATTAAAATCTCAACATGTGTTTTATAGATTTGGTCAAGTCCTTCGACAATACTTCAGCAGCAGGTAGTAAAGTGTGTTCCAAAATGCTGTCAAGTGAACTAGATTTTCTCTTACTGAAATATTGAGACTAGTCCAATTTATTAACACTAGTATTTAGTCTCCACAAACTTTTCAGATAGAGCTAGTTTAACAGCAGATTCAATAGTCAAACTAAACCTAGGTGGGTGTTCAGTGTGAGTGCTTCTTCGAGGTTTTTGAGAAGTGTTTGTCAAAAATTAAATTTCTCTTTTTTGCGGTGTCGATACATATTTATTTAACATTTCAGAAGCAACTGCCGGTATGTATTAACGAAGCACTTACTAAAAAAAAATTGAAACAGTAAATCTCTTACCTGCGACAGGCTTAACAAAGAAGTACCTAAAGTTCTTTAAAAACTAAAACCTAGAAAAAGAGACTCTATTTCCATTGACCTTTTCTTAAACCCACACTCGTTTAGTTTTAAATTTTTGTCACTTTTCTAGACTACGGGCGGCACTGTGTGGGTTGTCATAATGTAAAAAATGCTAATTAGTTGAACAACTCTTGAATAGTTTAATCTAGAGATTCGTTCGAAGTAGGTAATTTATTTGGTGTAGGTCTCTCAGATGGGGACCTGTAAACTTGATGTTGATTTACGGGCTGGATTCATTTTACTAAGTATTAAAATGAAGTGCATTTCTTTTTGGAAAAGCATTTAAGCGGTGGGTATTGGGTAGTGAGAGCTTAAGTTAATAAATCTGCGGTAGAGATCGTAAGTGGTTATTAGGAACTCAGCCTTTATTTCATCGATCGTAACCTCAATTTTTTTTCTATTTCATCTACATTATCCAAAAGCAGCTTTTGAATTTGATTGTAAATAAAAAACAGTATTATTTGGGTAAATGTAATATAGCAGCATTGTTCAATATCGCATTATTCGTGGTCGAATTTGGTTTAATCTCAGTCTCCACTTTTGACTCCTTTTTTGGTTTGTTTTTGTGTCATTGTTACCGACGGGCAAGTCTAACTTTTTTTTTGTATTGTAATGTCATGCACTCACTGAGCGACAATATTTCCAAAATCGTATAGAAAATTCAGTAAAAAAAAAAAAAAACAGTCATTCAGTCAGATTTTATTGCCAGGCTATAGTTAGGGTGCGTTTTCAAACTTTCTGTATACATTAAAAAAAAAAATCACAAGTCACTGCACATAAATACGAATTCCGATTAAATTAAATTTTCAAAATGGTTGTTGTGTCACATTTTCTTTTATTTTCTTGTTTTTTTTTCTGTGCTCTATTTTACATTTTAATTTCTTTACTTATGATGTTACCTAACAGTAGATTTTATTGTTTGTTTCTCGTTTACCTAAGGTTCCTCACTTAGATTATCAGAGATTCAGGCATTGCAAGAAAAATACGAAAAGGAGGACATTGAACGACACGCTTTTATGGGCTACAATCATGACCACATATTTTACTCAGGTTTGTCCATCCCAAAGAAATCTATTTTATGAGAGCAAATACTGTGTTTTATGTTTTTCTTTAAATTAAATATTTAATGTTTAAAAGCTCATTTAATTAATATAAGTGAATGCTTTACCATCAACATACGGCCAGTAAAATAAGACATGTACAAAGAGATCTAGGGTTAAAGTTGATGCATTAATGTCTCCATGCTGGGCTTGCCTTTGAGACATGTTATACCTTTCCTTTTAGATATGGACATTATTATGGGCCATAAAAATCTGTATATATTTACATAATGTTTGAGCAATAAGTTATGCAAATAATTGGGATTGTCATTGTCTGTTTGATGAATTAAGTGTCCGGTAGGCACATGCGAAATTGTAGGTGGCTTTCAAAATCGGGTTTTAAAAATTAGGCGCATTTGTTATGGTGACTAAAGTTAGGATCTTTATAAGTTTACAGCTTATACAAATTTTCAAATTTAGATTCTCCAAACTCTATAGTGTTAAACGACGAGATCGATCATTTGAGAGACAGCAAGGAAATCCCTCCTGCTCTAATAGATAGCATAGAGTAGGCTACGAAACGCAGCTCGGTAGATATTGCAGGCAAATTGAGTTCATACCACTTTTTGAATCTGACCAGGAAAGGAGTCTTCCCGAATTCGCGTTCGCGCAGGTTGTTTCGGTACTATACGGTTCGCTAAATGAGTTTTACAATAGGTGGATCAATAAGCCACTGCGCCTGCCCTCGACTGTTTAGAGATTATTACAAAATTAAATGTATAACGAGAGTTTGAACTTGCTTTTAAAAAATCTATATTTACACGACAATTATGGGAACAATATTAAGATCGGGTGCTCACAACCATTCGTTTTGTGTAATTTTTAATTGTGGGTCAAATGGAGGGCCTACGACCTACCAAGTCCGAACGGCTGAATTGAGAAATTCATTCATGACAGCTATGTTTAATAAATCACTTTCGAAATTATTGGGTAGTTAAATTTAGTAATAGCTTATAATTTAGTTGCGAGCTCTGATCAATGCGTGCCAGTCGCTTTTCATCATTTTCTTTTCTATACCTACTAAAATATTGCTTAATTTACAATTTCATTATTTGCCATGCGGTTCATTTTACATGAATATTCGGAAGGTGATACTCATGCTTAGAACACGAATGGCGTGTGTTGCAGCAAGTCATTTGATTTATTTTTGTCAATGCAGCGCGCACAATAATTCTTAAAAAAAACGTTGATCATAAATAAATATTATAACTTTTTGAAATTTCGGAAAACATATTTATTTATTTCTACATACACGGTTCAAAATCCTGGCATTAAATTTGATATTTGAGAAAATATTAAAATTTAATAATTTGCATTAATACTCAAGTGAAACAGTTAATAAAATATTTATTAGTTTTAAATAATGTCGGTTATTACAATACCTATTAAATTTTTGTATAGATGTGGATTGGTTTCAATTCAAAAGTATTTAAATGAAACCCGTATTTATATCGAAAAAATAAAGGATTTTAATTTGTATTTGAATTGAATTGAATTCGAATTAAATAAACTGCAGATTAAAACATAATACGTTCACCTCAAATTCAATACTTCTCTTGCTTTTGTATTTTTAAAACATTTTTTTTAACTTTATCCAAATGGAGTTGATGCCCATTGAGTAGGACACTCAACAAGTAATGCCGATATATTTAAATTTATTTAGATCCTGTACTAAAACCAAATACAAATGTATTGAAATTGATGGCTTTAATAAGTTCGTATTAAAATTTAATCAGAGTAGATGTTAAATTTCAGGTCAACTTGATTGAAATATTATTTTAATTTAAACCGGGTTCGGAATTAAAGTTACGAAAATTCATATTAAAATTAGCATTTTAATGAAACAATTATAAGTTTAATAAATTGGAAATATTTAAATATTGAAATATTGAAAACTATTACTTCTTGTATTGCATCGACGTGTTATACTGGCGGTTGTATTAAAAACGACCCCAATATTTTCAACCGTGTAGATATTTGAATCAGAATGACTTAAAATTTCATTGCTTGTATGAAAATCAGAGCAATTCTCTCCTTTAAGCCGCAATAAATCTTTTGTATCTAAACTGTTTCAGTTCACAAGGGATTACGAATTATTGTCTATTTAAATTTACAGGGTTGGGGTCAAAATTATGGATGGGTCAAAATTATTTTCACACAATTCTGCTTTCAAAATTCTTTTTCAAAATTTTGCTTTACAAAATTCTGCAAACAATAATGGGATCGACCGGATCCCAAATTTACATCAGCAAAAAATATTCTTTCAATATTTTTCCTGAGAAATGTGGAAGAAATAAAGTATTGAAAGTAAAATCTATTAAAATTGTAGATACGAAGTTTCCATACGCAGTTTTCACTCCGAAAAGATTTAAAAAAAAAGAAAATTACATCAGTTATTTTATCAAAATCGTTGGAATTCATGCTTCTTTGAGTTGATGGAAACGTGAGTAAAAGAGAAATTGTAAATGGGCTCTATACGACTCACATTATTATATTAATGGAATTAATAGAAAATGTTGTTTCAATTTGTTAGATTTAAAAATATGTGGCCATTAAAAATCTTGAAATTTGATGAATTTGAGTCTTGTAGGTACATAATATTGAAGCTCAAAAATCTTGAAAAAAGATATGTCCTGTAATCTGGCATGACTGGTGCTACAGGTCAACAATCGCTATTACAAATCATATTCCCCGAAACGATTTCCACATTGCACTTGGCGAACATCCACTCAAGACCGCTTAACAACTTCGCAAATCCAACATAGTAAAATCTGGTAGCTATATATATACCTGTACATCATCGGAACCCACTTCGTATTGAATTAAGTTGTTGCGAGATTTCGATCGCAAATATCTCGCCGCCACCTCATTATTCCCATTCAAAATTGGACTTCTTTTGTTTGACAGTCAAAAATGAATTTCCAACCCACATTTTTTGCACTCTGCGCCTGAACACAACAACATTATTTTTTAAATTTGAATTTATTTAGTCGGGCCATCTTTCACCCGCTGTGATTTGAAACAAAACACAAACAATTAAGAATGTATTGTATATAGATACCTACATATCTGCGGGCAATTAAAAAATTGTTTATCAAAAGAGCAGTCAAAAGAAGAAAGAAACACTCTAGCTAGAGAGTGTGTAAAATTCCACCACACTGTAAAATCTATACCAACACCGTTCGGACTGAACATTGAAATATTATTTATGGTAACGTGACTTTACGAACGCATTTATTAAAATTTAGAAATGCTTTTATGAGCTTTATAGCATCATCACCATAATTTTTATTATTCAATAAAGTTTTATTACAATTAATTGTTATGCTCGTCTCTCTATTGTGTTTTGGTCTTGTTTTGTCTGTCTGACTGTCTGGCTGCGGTTGTGACGGGACAGCTGCGCGGTCAATAATTTAATTAGTACACTACCAACTATAGAAACCAAATTTAGACATACCCACACACACAGCCACAGCCACATGTATATCGTATATGTTCATCATTTTCGAATATTTATCTGGCGATGGGTAGTAGGTCTTTTTGTTCATATTCACCGCTCTATTGACCCAATTACGCACCCGAAATAGCACTAACTGTCACATTTAATAGTTTCATAGACAGATAGGTATGTGTATATCATTTGGAGATGGATGATTACGTTTTTATGCCCAAACAACAATAGCGCCGGCGGCTTTATGACTGTGTCACACTTTGACTGAGAATACTTTTCGTCAAGTGGCATAACACGGCTTTGTACACAGGTTATACAGCAGGGTCGCACTAGCTGCTTTATGGCTCTGGCACACGATGCGGGAGTAATTATTCGGTGGTTAAACTTACTTTTACTATCGTGTTAAATAGTTAAAAATGCTATAAAAGCGGTTGAGCTGAAGAAGATCATCTCCTGCAGATACCTACCCACCACCGACACAATTTTACGGCCATGGAGTTGATTTATGTTTTTCTCGTCGTTATTGTGGGGTTCTCTTTTTTTTCATGGGAGTTTTCCCATTATAATCACATTCTGGGTGAGGCAATGGTAAAGGACATAACGTAGGTAGATGGATGTGCAGATGAAAAATCAAGGAGGAGCCTGCGCACGAACCAACCTAAAACGAACGTCTATCATCGTCTTCTTCCATTCTGGGCTGTCATGCTGGCAGACATAGTGCACAGAGGGAAAACGAATATCCGAACAAGACCACAACCGGTCTGGGTGGAAATCTAGAGGCAAGAAGTTGGTGCATGCGATGCACTGCGATGGCATGCATTGCATGGGTTAGTGTGTGCGGACGGAATTCCCCTTTTGTTGGGATGTGTGCGTGCAGAATAAGAATGGTTGCCATGGTGACGAACAGGGAGCCATGTTTGATTTTCTAATTCATATACCCTCTCCTCTTGCTGACTGACTGATTGTGGTGAAGTGTGGCCTGGCCAGAGCGAGATAGTGAACGTGTATCTCTATGGCGCTGCTGCACAAGAGAGGTACCTATCTATACCTTTTCGGTTGTCTGCTGCGGTTGATTTTTTTTTTTTTTTTTACAGTAAAATCGATAGATGACTGGAAGGCGAATTGGTTTTCGTGTTTAAATTTTCTTTTATGGTGATTTTTGATTTTAATCTTCGATTCATCGAATTTTGATTAGGCGTTTACGCTTTGCATACAAAATGTGAAATTAGTTAGATTTTAGGTGGAGCATATCTATTTCGGTTTTATTGGTGATTGCTATTGATTTTTGCCAACTTTGTGGAGTGAGGTTGACAGGAATAATTTCGTTTTTTGATCTCGTTTATTCAGTGTTCAAAGGAGAGTGGCTGGCAAAACACACTTTTCAAATAGATACCTAAGTGGAAGCTAATTTTAACGAATTATTAGCATCATTGTCATTGGTTCTGGGTAGCAATAATGGGCGATCAATAGGTCCGTCATTACTTGTATTGAAATACCCATTTAAAAATAAATGAGACTTGCTTTAAACATTAATATTGAAAATGTCTTAGCTGGCGAAGATGTGCTTTTCACTAGATAGGTTGATATCAAATGGATTTACTGGGTAGGGTAAACTCGGGAGATATGGCACACATTTTATGTTTTCGTTACAACGCAAAAAATTAAGCATACCTATTTTAAATAAGAAAATAAATTAATTAAGTATTAACTCTTTGTTACCTTAAAAATAAAAAATAGCACCTAACAAAAATATTATTCATATTTAAAAAAAAAAATTAATTCAAAACCCATAGGTGGGTGATATGAATATGTACTTCTGGGAGTTTTCCTTCCCACACTCGCTACAAATATTTAAAAAAGAGGTAAGTACACGAGTACGCAATAGTCGCCATTGAAAAAAAAATAATAGATAATAATAACAAATTTACAATATAAAACTAATAGCGGGAAAAAAGGCACCGGTGACACATATTATGTCGAACTTGGGGCGCCATATCTCCCAAATGATGTTGTATTTCTTTTTTTAACCCTAAATGTAGTCGCAGTAGCTTAGTGGTTAGTGTGTTGGACTGCTATGCGGGGGTCTCAGGTTTGAATCCCGCAAAAACCCAATTCCGACTTAGGGTTTTTTCCGCTGCGCTACCTCTCGCGAACGTCTGACAAACATCCGAGAGTATAAATGTCTTGAAAGAGCTTCTCAGTTAGCCGTTTGGAGTCGGCATAAAATTGTAGATCCCTTCCATTCGTTCCAAAAATGAGAAACTCACACAAAAACGAATGGTTGTGAGAAGCTAGGCCTAGGGTCTCTCCGGACCTGTTGCGCCAACTATTTATTTTATTTTTATAAATACCTATCACACTATTATATAAAGAGGTAATGTTTGTTTGGGGATCTCCGGAACTACCGAACCGATTTCAAAAATTCTTTTACTAATAGAAAGCTACGGGATGGAGTATTGCGATAGGCTACTTTATTTTTTAATTTTTCCATTTAAGATTTTTTTGATTTTCTGCGCTATTTATTTTGACTTTTCTATATCAAAAATTAATTAGAAATCTACGTAGGTACCTACAAAAGTGGATTGATAAAATCGAGATGAAATTAATGTATTATACGTTGGTTAACAGTGATGGTTTGTTTTTGATTTTGTGCATCGCTCCAACAGTTTCATTTCTTTTACACAGTTGATAAGTTAAAAATTAAATGTACAAAGTTGAACTGCGTCAAATCCTACTATTGCTGGGATGGGAGCAAGTTCAAATCGAAGTGGCAAGATGCACGACGTTGCTGACATTCGAAGGACTGGCATTTCAGTAGAAAGAACAGAAAACTATGTCAGTGATGCGATTTTCGATATTGGAGCGATGACTATAATTGTGTGCCACCATTAAAACGCGCTAAAAAACTGCTGTGCAATTGGCAAAGTAAAAGTAGCACCTGCGGAGCAATTTGAATCGGAGGATTTTCTAAAGAACATTTGACAGTACAACTGCTGTTTTCGTATGACTACATTGGGAACAAAAATTATTAAAAAAAACTGGTTTCATGCCGACTGGCAGGGCAATATTTTCTCTTATACATCTTGCACACATTTTCTAACAATGGCACGGGATTCTACGCCGCAAAATTCGGATTAACAGATTCAAGGCCAAATTTACCATCGGATGGGTGCCTTTTTGCCAGTAAATGAGGACTTACAGCAAAATTCGCAGGTGTACTTCATTTTGTCGGGGGATGATCAAGTCGATAGGCGTTACAGAGGGCAAACAGGAGTGACAAAAAACATAACTCGACAATTGCAACCATTATTATAATGCAATCAACGCTTTCATTACAATGTTTAAAACGGCGATAGAGAAAATGAACTTAGAAGATCGCAGATTTGTCTTCAATCCTAATAAAGGAACCGCACTTTGGAAAAAATAGGATGGATAGGAAACGGGTGGTATCACTTCCAATACAAGAAAAATTATTTAAAATTTTTAATTTTCTAATTCGAATGTTCCGGACTTACCGCTTCACAATTTGAAATTAAAATTCGACTCAATTATCATTTTGTTGAACAACCTTAGGGCATGGGGATTTTTGTACATATATCAAACTCCTCAAGTTGTGTTCAACTTCGAGTGAATAAAACGGTCCTTAATGCACCGGAACTTTGTATCGGATCGCGTTTGATATGATTGTGAAGAATCTCAAATCAAATGTCATGTAATCACGATTCTGAGTTTAAAAGGCAAACATTGTCATATCGCGGACTCCGCTTACTCAGAACGATTTGGCATTTAAGTGCCTATGACAAATAATAAGTCGCAAGGACAAACGCTGGATATTTGTAGCATCAATCTTGAATTCCCATGTTTTTCACATTGTCCAATTGTATGTGGCGTGCTCACCTGTAGGCAAACCACTTTAGTACAAAAACGGAAGGTTGGCCGGCACGTCAATCATTGCGGTTTTATTGAAATACATCGACATTGCTATATACTTCAGTTATTTCTATTGTATTAAATATAACTTTTGAATAAAGAATTTGAATTGACGGAATTACGTAAATTAGCATGCGCTGTGCATGCTTGGAAATATTTTTTTCATTACATTTATGAATTTGGGCGGAACGGAGTTCGCCGGGTCTGCTAGTCTATATATAAAAACGTACTTACAGTAATTGGTAAATGGAAATAAGCACATACGATAGGCTTTTAATTTATTAAATCTACATTTCTTTCACTCAAACCTACACACCAAAAATGTTTGTTCGAATTTACTCTTTTTTTTTTTTTTTTTTTGTTAGTCTGTAACTACAAATTTTCACCTACAAATCAACAAACACTTCAGGAGTTTACTTAGCTTAAACTTAATTACTTTGATGTCCTTGTTTTAAAATAAAATCGTTAAGTAAGAAATATTGAGGGGGTGCCATATCTTCCATGGTGCCATATCACCCGACTCTACCCTAAATCGTTCCCCGAATTTCTAAATTTGAATCAATTGCCACCTCATTCTATCTTGAGGTTATTTCTTCCAATGAACGCCTGTAAGTCGTACTAGGTCTAGGAGTAATCGTAACGTCCAATTTCGGGCGTTCCTCTCAGGTTTTCTGAAGAAGGTCGTTGAGCCAATTTTTGCTGGCATCTTCGTCTGCATACAAGTATTATTAATTCTGATTTTATTAAATGAAGACTTAAAGTGCACCTACATGTCGAAATTTCAAGAACTTTTTTCGCTAAACAGCAAAACTGATGCAGCGAGAAATGAATCTATTTGGTTTTTCTTGGCGAACAACAACCTAGCGCCTTAGAGGCTTGTGACACCTAGAGAAGCTAGTTAAAATGCGATGGGCAACATTTTTCTTCTCGGAAGCGCGAATATTTAAATTTTGTGGTTGTGGGTCTTCTACTCCATCAATACCAATCGGATCAATGTCCATTGGCCACCCCATTTCGTTCAGTAACGATTTTTTAAGAGAAATTTATACAACGTCTTGAAGTCGTTGAGAGGCGTTTTCAGACGCGGTTTTGTATGCAACATAGTACCACGAACTAAGGACACAATGAGTAGCTCTTTGTGAGGTCATAGAGTTAATGGCATTGCCCAGTGTATAATATAGACAGCTGCGATTCACTTTGATATCTCTATCGAGTATTAGCCTATTACACCTTCTTTTCTACCTAATGCAAACTATTTAGAAAATAAGTGAAAAGGGTATGATTTGCCAGCAGTCAGCCCCCTTAGCTCCAGTAGTCGGCCACGCAAGTATCCAGTAGTCAGTCCCAATTTAAATTACACATTTTTATAAAAAGGGGGTGCTGACAACTGGAGAACGTTTAAAAGAACCGTGTCTTTTATAGTCAGCCCCCATTTCTCTAGTAAATGTACAGGGGGGCTGACTACTGGAAAACAAAGAAAATTGATCGAAATTTTGGTGCGAATCAAGACAGATTGAAGTTTCCATTCATTTTGCATACTCAGTTATTGTAAAAAAAAAAAAATTAACGTAGTCTCCAGTAGTCAGCCGGAGGGGCTGAGCCTAGGATAATCATAAAAATAATGTCTCGTAAGGTCGGCCCCCCTCTTAATTATTTAACAAAACATATTTTTAACATTTTAATTTAAGAAATAGTTAAAATGAACTGTTAATAACATAAAAATAATCACAAAATGCAAATACCTTAAATGGATTAGTATTGGCATCACTTTTCCAAAACCACTTCAACTATTTATTTTTTTGGAATACTACTCTACTACTCGTTTTCTGCGTTTATAAAAACTGTACTCAAGTATATATTTTTTACGCGCGAAGCAGCACCAGGATTGTTGCAAGATTTTGGACGCAGATAGAAGAAATGTTAACCAAGGGAATAATATTTTTTGCTTCAAATAAAGACCAAAGGATTAACTATTGCGCTGCATTTTGTATTCCAGAGGCTGACTACTGGAAGGGGTTGAACTTAGGGGCCATCACCCTATATAAACAAAATAAAATATTGTTTGCACAACAGGTCAGACGTTCGCGAGAGGTGGCGCAGTGGAAAAAAAAAAGCACTAAGTTGGAATTTTGGGTTTTTGTGGGATTCGTGTAGTCCAACATACTAACCACTAAGCCGAAGGTTTCTAATAAAGCCCCATTATTGTGGACAGTGTAACCACTATTTCAACAAAACTCATTCGAACTTTGGAGCTTTTAAATCACAGACTTGTCCAATCTTAAATCCCAATCCGCATTTGCATTGCAAATAGAGTTGATAAGGAAAGAAAGCATTCGGCTATATCTTTAAGGATAAACAAATATTTTCTCATATTCGGTTTGAAAGTCTTTTACCTGTCGCTTTACTTGATACCTCTTTACAGAAGTTACCATATCCACAGGAGTGCCTCTTTATTTCAAAACGCTCATTCTACCTCAATTCTTCTGGTCTCTCAAGTCCATCATAAATTATGCTTTCGGAAAACACATCCTCGCAGCGCAAAATCCTCAACAGAGTTATTTTCTCTTTTTTTTTTATAATTTCCCAAAAAGTGCAACCTTTCGCAATTTCACTCCTGTTAGGTGCAATTAAACCATAAAAAAATGCACGCACAATTTTTGCACATATTTTGTTATCCATCTCGATTTTTTTACAACCGTCATAAACAACGCAGGATAGGTAATATTATTGTAATCTCTGTCACTGGAAAATCTTTGATTCCAAAACAAAAACAGTATGCAGTTCCTTCGGTTTTACTTGTTTGTGCGCGCCCGTTCAGCTGGTGAAACTATTTCAACCTGAAATTGACAAAAAAAGGATCGCAAATCCAGTAAAAAAAGAAGAAAAGATTTACGACAACTCATCACACACACTGGCAGTACCGGTGCAGTGTTTCACCCTTTTTGGGCTAGGAATGGTAAAAGGTGTGCTGCACGGCATGCTCTGCCAGAAAATGGAAATTACTACGCCCTCCAGGATGGTCGCTGTGCACAATTTTTTGTCATGTATATGTATTTATTGTTCAACTGGGTAAGACCTTCTGCCACCTCCTGTTGGGTATATGCGGTGAATGTCCTCTTATAGCACAAGGAGTATACCTATTCGTATGATGTCAGTGTTACCCTTTCATGTAATAACTTTCTAGTTTATCTGTCGCGTTTTCTCTTCTCTTTTTTTTTTTTTTTTTGACATGTTTTTGGCAAACAGACGATGACGATGAAAAAATACCGAAGGACAACGAACGAGAACAAAAAAAGGGAAATTTTGTCTCTGATAATTTTATGTGGCATGAAATTTGTCATTGTCAGTGCAATGGATATAAATGCAGAGAGTTTCGCTGGGTATAATCCTTTTGCCCCCAAACAATAGAAGGGATTGCAGTCAGAAGAGAAAGTTTTTGTGAGGATTGCTGACTTCCTGCTAGGATGTAATTATGACATAGTTGTCTCAGTGTTCATTGTTGGTTGAAGGTTGTATTCGTATTTAATGCTGAGGACTAAAAGGCATATTGGCCAAATGCCTCTAGTACAAAGGGTGTCATCTTTGAGGGATTGTATAGATGTGTGTAACATATTTTTGACACTTATCGTTTTTAGCAGTCATAGACTGCAATTCGGTGAGCATAAACAACGCTTTCCTACCAAACCAGGCAATTCAAGTTCACCGGAGAAAGAATTCGTTCGCCAGCGCGTTTATCTGAGAATCCCAGGCGATGCCTTGTATTTCCTGTGAAATTGTTAACATCACGCTGAGTTGAGTACCTATTTCTTTCAATTTAATTCATGATAGCAGATCTGAATATATTGCTCAATGTGCATTTTATTTACATTTTATATTATTTTTAAGACGGGAAAATTTTGTTGGCCACTCATTGTCCGGAGCCTCCTTGTTCTAGGCTGCATAGTACTCCCCTCAAAAATGCACATGCCTGTTAGTAAAAGCGCTATAGATACCCACCAATTTTGTTTTATCATCAAAAACCACATAATTCATGAATTAAAGTAGAAAAAAAAAAAACAATTCCCTTCGTGTCTGACATCATGTTAGCATCGCCTCGCAAAATTTATTACACCCCAGCCGATATTAATTTTCATTTAATCGATTTCAATTTACACATATTCGGACATCTGTATTGCGCTTATGATCCTTTGTTTCATTGTCATTAATTGGATTTGTTTTCATTGTGTTTGCAGGTCCAAACGGTTGCCCGAGACGTCGAGGTCGACAAACTTACACCCGATTCCAAACACTGGAATTGGAAAAGGAATTCCATTTCAATCACTACTTAACGCGGAGGCGACGGATCGAAATCGCACATGCACTCTGCCTAACTGAGCGTCAGATAAAAATTTGGTTCCAAAATCGCCGAATGAAATTGAAGAAGGAACTGAGAGCTGTGAAAGAGATCAACGAGCAAGTGAGTTATTTTTATGCAATACTTTGTGGTTTAATTTTTTCTTTTCTTTTCGCAATTTATTTTTATTTATTTATATTTCTTAATTTCTCTGAATATGGGAATGAAAATATTGTTATGGTGTATTTTGGAACAGATAGAGGGGATTAACCGAATTGTCTTGCTAAGAGAATTTACATAAAACCAGTGCCAAATTGAATTTCTTAATTGCAAAGTGTGAGTGAGAGAGTGCGTCACTGAGATTGATTGAAATTATTTTTAGTTGCCATACTTGGGGGGTAAATTGATTTTATATCCCCGTACCCAGTTTCAATATCGATCTGAGACGAACCGATTTAATGAGTCAATTGAAGCGGCACAAGCAAGATGCTGCGTTCCACTTATTTGTGCATATGCTGTGGTGGATCGTATATATTGGCGGTTTGCATTTTATATTCGAATTAATGCTCACGCTAGATATCGGATTTCAATTGGTTTTTCGTGATTCAATGAACCCGAACGAAGGTAGGGCTTGGAATTTAAAATGTTATTCATCGATAAATGCTTGGATATAGTGTTAGTGAATGTTGATGTCATCTGATATCATGATAATATATCTGATATCAGTTATGATTATATTGCCTAACACAAGTCGCTTGTGATCGGTTAAGACGCATTTTTTTTCTGATAAAAAAAAAGCATCCAGCATTCCCAGCCTTAAATAAGGAGAATGACACAAAATATAAAGCTACATTCGATGACACTCCACACTTCAAACAGTATGCTCCTCCAACTGACCTCATTTTCCAACGATACAAGTTTGTCGACCTACTGGACATTTCAAATCAGAATTGACTTAAATTGTCTTTCAAAAGTCGACTCGCTCTAAGCTCAGTTTCTTTTAATATATTCTAGCATCGTGATTATTCATTTGACCTGCAGCGATGGATGATAATCAGGACATAATTTGATCAGGAATGCATAGGTATACTTTCTTCAATTAAAGTTTTGCATGCAACATTGCTCCCCGACATAGTTATTCCGCTGCCAAATTTGCACAGTGTTTTTATAATTACTATATGAATTTCTATATGAATTTTCCTGCTGTGAGTAGCTCATAGAGTCCTCTTCTGTTCTCTCAGTCACTGGTTTTCGACTTCAATTAGTGGCACCTACTGCAGAGTGTTGTCCTTAGAAGGTTTTTCAGAATGTTACTTAGTCAACAAAAATCGTACTCTAGCTTTAGCCCCACTAGTTTTAACATACCTAATCCTGACTATCGTGAAAACGTAGACCTTTATGGATCTTTTGTGCCAACTTTATATTTTTGATTTAAGTTGCATATCGGTTTTGCCTAGACTACGTACCATTTGTCTAAACAGAGGTGTAATTTTATTATTAGATGTTTCTGAAATATTTATATCCACCCAAGATCCTTTTTTGGACTGGAACCGTATGATTTTATTTGTCAAGGGTACTCTGAACTAGATTAGCTACCTTTGAGATTAGTTTTTGTTTATAATAAATATTCAATCAGGCTTAATGCGAAAGGGCATTTTGAGTAGGACTTTAGGGGACTTATTTCCACATAAAAGTTGAACTTGCCATATTTCACAAGACAGCTTAGTTTAATGTAGCTGCTGCGTATTCTACCTCATCAACTGCCTTACTAAAGTCGCTTGCCAAAATTAATTGCTGTGAAGGTACCTAGTCGCGGTCTCATGTATAGTCGGCATCCCTAAGTCCAAATAACCAGTTATGTTGGGTCATTTTTTGAAAAACCCACGAACAAGAGAATCACGTTTTTAAGCTAAAGCATTCATATAGGTACTATAAAAAAGTTTTTTTTTGTAATCTACCATTTACCTGTTACTATACTTGTATATGTACAAATTGTTTAACCAACGCTTGTCCACACTCTTCTCTTTCAGGCTCGACGTGACCGCGAAGAACAGGAAAAAATGAAAGCCCAAAATGAAATGAAATCCGCCCAACACAATGCCAACAAACCACAAGATCACCAGCAACATTCGATTGTATCCCATAACTCGTCTGGCCATCTGCATCACCCTGTTGGCCTAAACGACTCAAAACTGGGACTTGGCATGGGCGTAGGTGTTGGTAGTAATTTGGGTATGATGAGTGCACTTGACAAGAGCAATCATGATCTGTTGAAAGCAGTCAGTAAAGTGAACACATAAATTAATTAATTAAACAGAATTATTATAATAAAACTAAATCCACCTACATTTAATTAAATCTAAATGCAAACGTATGAATTTTAGTAGAAAAGAGAAGAAATAAGAAAACATTGCAAAAGTGAATGCAATAGATCTACCTACTTAAAAACAGAAACACATACCAACACTCTAAATACAGTAAACTGAGCAGTGTATTATTGTAAAGATTAAACTTAATTTAATGGGTTAAGAAAATGAATATAAATTAGTTTTTGATATATATATAAAACAAATGAATAGTATTTAATATTTTCTTCTCAGAAAATACTGTATCCATGTATGAAAAAAAGAAGTTAGATATTATTTGTTTCTTTAAGAAGTTAAACTTAATTTTTTGTGTTAATTTTATATTTTTCACTTCAAAATTGAAGAATTGGCGATATTAAATTTATTTTTTTATTTTTTTGTAACCTTTTGTTTGTAGGTATGGATGTAAATATTAAGATTACTTGATTGCCATAATATGATTGTGTTATTATTTTTATGTTTCATGGTTTTTATTTCAACTTTCCTCCCCCTCCCCCCCCAGACTAAGTCAGTCGTAAATAACATATAAAAACATAATTACTATCCCTAATGTATAGATGTATTATTTAATTTACAAAATATTAAGTTAAAAAAGAAAAATCGAAGTAAATTAATTCCCTTAAATGTTCTGGTGTGTTGCATACCTACACGTAAACAGCGTACAGTGAGTTTAATTGCCAGTGAATGTTAAAAAATTAGTTAAACTGATCTAAACAGACATTTGCTTATCAAATTGCAAACACAATATATTGTCTAAACAATTGCAATACAAAGATGAAGATCCAAGTAAAAAATGTCGAAGCGAAAATAATAAAAAAAAATATATATTTAAAAAAAAAAACCCAAGTAAAGAGAAACAACAAAAATTAAGGCTTTCTAAGAGCCAAATCAACCCATATACGTATTAGATTATAAGGCCAAAATATTATTGTAGATATATATTATATATTTTACTGAGTGAATATTAGTATATAAAAAAAAAAATAAAAATAAAAACTCTATAACGAAATGAACTACAAAAATCCTAAACAAAATACGTAGAATATGAAACAATACACCCAAAATATACACCATGTTATTATGCTCTAAATTTAACGAAAAACACTTACGTAAATAAAATACCTAATAATTAATATATTCAAATAGAAGATACAAAATTTTCGATAATTTTTATGAAATAATTTGATTTTTCTTTGCTTAAATTAATAAAAATGCAATTTTCCATATTATGCTACACAAAAAGGTGATATTTTTTTTAAATACCTATATTATTCAACTTTTGTTTATGATTTTCTATTTTTTCCTTTATAAACTTTGTTATATGAATAGTTTTCATCAATTGGTTATGTACTATTAAATTTTATTCAAATTATTTAGCTGTTTGGTGTTTATTATTTTTTTTGTGCGAATACTTTTCCATCCAATCTTTTTGTTTGTTATGAAATTTTAGTTAAAACTAATTCTATATAAATGTTGTTCTTAGTTTTTAATTTGGTTGTACGACATTTTCGGTTATTTAAATAATTTACGTAGAAAAATAAATGTTCGCATATTGTTTCATATGAGAGGAGGAATGATAAACAAAAATAATTTTAATTTAACGTATTAATTAATAACAGACGAAGTAACTAGGTAGTTCAAAAAGGAAAAAAAAAATTGAAGAAATAGGAGAAACATGAAAATATTTATAATTTCTTATTTCAAAAATAAATGCAAATTTGAGACTTAAAAAAAAAATTCTTAAGTTATTTCGTTTTCTTTATATTTTTTTGACTTTTTTTTTTTAGTCTTTGGTTATCATTGGCGTTGTTCGTGCTTACAAGCTTTTGGATGTTGTCTTAATTGGATTGTATTGTTCTGTGGTGTCCTGTGACTTTTTTTTTTTTTAAATTGATATTGCATGTAGTTTATGGTTCGATTCGAATTGGAGTAGGATATATCGGCCTTATCCATTTATTTCTCAATTTGCCATTAATATTGAGGTCCTTATGAGGTGAGCCACAATTCCAATTAAATTTTCGTATATTACCTCACTTGATGGACGACACCGTGAGACACGAACTTTGAATGTATGCTACAGTCGTGCCAGAAAGTGTTTGTTTACACAATCATTGATTTTAAAGTGCTATTAAATTTATATTCTTTGGGTGTTTTGTAACGCCCCAACTTCCACCACTGACCCCTGGTGAAGCTGCAGGTGACCGCATCTTGATCAAGGACCGCATATTCGCTCTGCGCAGCTGTATTGCTGGTGTGTTTGGAAGTTAAATATGTATTCAACAGATATAGGCGGTTGTTACGTTGGGCTAATTCTTTAACTTACAATTCTCTTCAATAATTATCCCTGTCCATAACCAAATGCCTCGTACTTGGTAAAGTTTATTTTTAACTAGTATGCGCCGCCATAGGTGAGATAATCTTCTCTCTTCGAATAGTAAACTCTGTGGGCCGGACCATTGATGTTCATTCGCTTTCACGTCTTTGCTAAACCCCCAATAAGGACTTTTCGATGTCGCTTTATGCAGTTTGTATAATTGGTCGTTGGAGGAGTCAACTTAAATATACACACCTATTGCGAAGATCAACTATCAATTATTGATAGTTGATACTTATCAATATAAAAATAAATAAATAAATAAATAAAAACTTATTAAATTAAACAAAAATAAATTTCTTTAAATGGTATTGCGACGATCAATTATCAATTAAGTGTTGATCGACTGTGAACGTGCAGCAATTGTCGGTTGACAAATCGGTATTGTGAATGTCAATCTCGAACAATTTTATTGGTAGTTGTCAATTTTTCTATCAATCGCAATTTCGGGGTTGATAGGGACGGCTCTTAAACGTAAATGTTGAACATCATCGTTGTTAATTCTTGTTGTTATTTCTTAAGGGCTATTATGTATATACATTTTGCCATTCGCAAATTCCACTGATGATGATATTTTTCAATAAATTTTACAGATTTGTACAACTTGTAATTATTGTTTAATTCAATTGTTTGCAAAAATCGTAACAATCACTCTTCAAATCAAAAATATTTTAGAACTGTCAAAGTTGAGTTTTCATTCACAATAACTTTATTTTTGGCGTTATGTTCACAGGTTATATGTTTATCAATTGTTTTTCGCAATACCAACATCAATTTTAATTGATAAATTTGTCAATCGTCAACCGATTGATAGTAGTTGATCTTCGCAATAGAGCTGATAAGCAAATATCTTAAGATGATATCTTGTCTCAAGTCGACCAAGATATGTCTTCCTTATTATTCCAAAGAGGACCTTACCTTGATGTAATGCAGTAGAAAACTGCGGTAATAAAATGGACACTCGCGACTCGACTGTACAGCGGAATTTTTTAGAAGCGATGCATTTCTCTATAGGAATTGAAAAAAAAAAAAAAAATGGCGGCCTAAAAACCATTTCACAAAATAGTGATTGTAATTTTTATTGAAGTAAAAGCGAAAAAGGATAGATCGCGAAAAAAATGTAAGTTTCCAACAGTTTGGGAGGATATAATTTAAAGGAAGAAGGTATATTTCCTACGATATGATATTCTCCTAACGAGCTGTTTGGTTTCCCCTTGCGGAAAGGGATTTGATTCTTTGTCCCGAAGTCTTTTCGCAAGTTAGCTGTGGAGCCCTATGGTAGACAAAGTCTTTAACTACTTTTGAGTCAAAGCTCTTAAGGAGTCATCGATGTTGGGAATCCTTTCGTGATGACAGCATACCGACCTGATGATAAAATCTTATAACTACATTTATAGGACATTGAAAAGACTTGTAATTTATTTAAAACTAGTACGATACTCCTTCCTCTGAATGCCTGTGTTTAATTTTTGAAACGGAAAGCGAAGACCGAAGAGATTCCCTGATAAACTCTGCAGAGAAATTACTGCTAAGAGAACTATAAATTGAACTTTGGTAGGAATTACATCTTTTTCGAAATACATCAATAATTATTCATCATCAGGGGGGCTCTTCCTAAATTACAAGATCGTATCGAAAGCGATACCTTAATTTCGACCGTGTTCGCTTTTGCTTATTTTCAAATCCGACCGGGCGAAAATAATCTTTCAAGCGCTTTCCAGTTATGTCCATCCTGAATTATAATTTTTCATTTATTTTTCCAAATATTTGACTGCAGTTTCCCGACACAACAATTTTTGTTTTGTTTTTGTGTTGCTGTGAAAAGCCACTGTGAAAGTTTTAGTTTTTGTGTTAAGTGAAAAAAAAAAAAATGGGTTCAATTTGTCTATTTTTGTATTCGGAAAATGAAGAAGGAAGGGAAGAAACTTTGAACACAAATCTTCAAAAAAAGTTTGATGAGTGCAGAAAATTGTTGTTCGGAAATATGTTTTTGACTCCTTTATTAAATTTTTTGCTGCACAATGAATGTCTCAGCAATCTTAAACTTCTTGTTTTTGATGAATATTTATTTTTTTATAAGGTCCGCAAACAATCCGCCAGCAATCCGTCACCTAAACATCTATCGCTTTCAATGCAATAGCATTAATAAAATGTTTTTGGGAAAGTGCTTTCGTTTTTGGAAATACAATAATTCAATCCCGCCACCAAAAGTGATCCGCCGCGCTTTCGCTTCCCTTATACCTACAAAGCAAATCGCTTTTGGAAATAAAAAAATTCTAATCCGCCATCAAAAGCGATCCGCCGAGTTTCTTGAATAGGTCTCCAGTCTTCCTTTAAGTGGTTGTTAGTGAATAGTTCAATTCTGACCGACACTCACTACAATCCACTCCTTGCATTGTTCAGGCTATACCTATGCGTATTTGTTTCATAAAAATGAAACGATTTAACTTATATCGTGCAGAAAGGAGCAGCATCAGGTTCGAGAAGATAGGACTAGAACCATATTGATATTATAACCTTGTTGTAAAATTGTTTTTATAAGGAAAAACTTATAAACTTATTACTACTACTATACCCTTGTTGTGCCAATCATTTATTTTGGTTTTAAAGGACGAATATTTCCGACCGCATCTGCCAGTGTCGCCGTTAAATTTACTTTTTTTTCCAGCAATTACTGTCGGATCGAACCGTAGAATTTGGATCGCTAATTGACCGCTTTAAGCAGGTCCCGCTCTGATTATCTCGAATTATTTCTTCGGCGGATGGAATAGGCCAAGTATTTCAAACTCTAAGAACAAGCTTTTCCTTCATAGTTCTGACAATAAATTCGATATTATAGCTCCCCAGAGTCCAGGATATTCCTTATTTGCATATGACGTTCTTCCAGTTAAAAATAATACTAATTTGCTGATTAAAAAAATATAAGAAATAAACTTTTATATACGTTGCTATCATATACCACATTAATAGTAACCCAGTTCCGATAGTACCACTTCGATCATCAGCTTCTCAATATAAAAGTCCTTATATTTGTGTACCCTTTACATTTGGAAAAAAAAAAAAAAATATGCTTTTAGATAATCTCCTTAATAAATAAATCAAATTTAATACTCAACCAAAATACGTAAATCCAATAATAAAATAATTATTAACCTGCATTATACAAGTATATATCAAAGAAAAACAAAATATTTATAATATATACAATCCCTTGCTTACTTACATACATATATTATATTTAATTTGTTTCACAATTTTTGGAATCATTAGCAATTGTTTTGATATAATTCTGTGATAAGAACTGGAAAATTATTTATTTTACAAGAAAAACTTAAGATAAACAAGAGGAAAAAACAACAAATATTCGAAACTAAAAATAAAACAATGTAAAGAAAGAAAAAAAAAAAAAACATATAACAAAATCCCATCCATATTTCAAGTTCGATAACAAATGCACACATATTTACATAAACCTAAGGAAAACCATATACGTATATACAACAACATTGAGTTGAAATTATTTGACTATAGAGAAGAGAAAAATAATTATGATAACCCTGAATGAAACCTAATATTCAAACTGAAAATACGTAATTCTTAATAAATAGCTAACCTATCAAAAGAAAGAAAAGATAAAAGTTAGTTTTAGTGTTAACTAGTAATTTAAATTATTATTATGTGTAACGAGCTGTATGTAGATCTCTCGGTAAATTTCTTTTTTATTTTTAATTATATTTGTGGCAAAATGACGGGAGAAATGTTGATTTGTAAAATTTGTGTAACACTCAACTTTACTCCGTATTGAATAATTTACTAAACTAAAATAAGGCTTATTAGAATTTAAAAAAAAAGTATTTACTACTGAATAACTCTAGCATGAGCTATTAATAAATAATTAATTGATTAATTAATATTAAACGAAAAATGGTATTTCACTTAATTTATTCATGACCGCACTCTTTCGAATTTCAATTTTTTGTTTTACAATCTTGTTGGTGACTCTCCAACTGATATTTCTTACCAAGGATGGACAATTCGTAGTCGACTTTCTCCGATGAACCTGAATGTGAGAAGTGGATGAGGGAATGTAGAAATGGAGTATCCCTATCCATATCCAATTGTTCGACTACTTGTAGTTTAGTAATTGAAAACAGAATATCGCGCCTGCTGTCGTAGGACCAAATCTAGGTTGAGGATTCTGCATGTTCATGTCGTCATTCATTCACAAAAAAAAAAAAACTATGCTCTAGCAACCAAAAGTCTCGGAGGCATAAATTTGGTTCGGAATGAATCAGAATCCATTGAGCATCAAATATGAATTCACTAACTTCATCTCTGTATGCACTCACGCCGGATGAAAACTATTACAGAAACATACAAGTTAACACCCAAAAGATTAACAAGCATAAGTCAATTAACTTGCTCTTAACGGTAATACTCGTGCATATGCGATCACATTGCAAGCCAATTTCCTGGAAACCTCCAGCAATAAAGGGGTCATCAATAGCCATAGACTCAATCGCAAACCACCAGCGCCCGCACATTAAAATTCCTTGAACAACACCAACTCAGAGTCTTTAATTTACCTGATACACTTTTGTTTACCTTAGGCTAGAAATATGTGTAATCGATAGGCTAAGTTTGAGTTTTTAATAAAGTTGAGCTACCTATTTAGAGCAAAGATGTACTTTAGCCCCAAGCAACTTCTCCTTCTCTACAAAGCACAGGTTAGACCAGGCTTGGAATATTGTTCCCATGTATGGAGCTCGGCCCCAAAACATTTACTTAACCTGCTTGATAGCATACAGAGATGAGCAGTTCGACTCATTGGAGACCCTACAGCCTACACTCACATCGGATCTACAACCGTTGGTGCACAGAAGACAAGTCGCTGACCTATGCTTGTTCTATAGGTACTTCCATGGTAGATGTTTTGAGGAACTCAAAGACATTATCCCTCGAAAAGCAACTTTTGGACGCCCAACAAGACAGGCTGCTAATGCTCATGACCATACAGTACACTTGACAACCGCGAGGACATCAACTTTCAAAAACTCCTTCTGTTACAGGACAAGCAAACTTTGGAACTCGCTTCCTGGGGATATGTTTCCAGAAGACTACAATTTGCAGCAATTTAAGTGCAGAGCAAACATACATCTGCAAGCATCTCGGGGCGCTGTTGAAGCGTTATAGGTTCGCCTTTCCCGGGAGAAGTATATAAAAAAAAAAAAAAGTTATCATAAGAACGGTGACTCTAACGGGAAAAAAATATGGCTCTGCGAAATAAGGCCCCAATATAAAAATGAAATAACTCCCCAAAAAATTATACAGGAAACAACAACAACGATTTTTAATAATATTTGGGGTGTTATTTCCTTTTTTGGGTCTTATTTAATTATGAAATTAGACCCCAATAGAAGAAATGAAGTAATCCCTATTTTTTTTATTATTAATTGTTACCCTTCCGAAATGGTTTACGTATGGGGGGCATGTTGCCCCCTGCAACCCCCCTGCTTGGGTTTACTGTAAGATTACGGGCTGGGTGCGAGGTTGAGTATATACAAAGTTCCTTTAATCTAAATAAGGGACCTGTGTTCCAACTATTTACTTGGCTAAGGTCGATTCATTTAAACATATTTCAGCAGATTAAGAATCGCCGCCAGACTTTACGTGCTGGTCTTTGACCGTATTGTTTTCAATTTGAGAAATAACCACCCTTGTCTATATGGCCTGCCCTCAGACCGCTGAAGATTCGGTCAGATGCATAGAAAGCATAAAGCATTTCTTTAACGATGAGGATCCAAAGTAAATAGGACGACTTCCTCCTTGTAATTGATGACTAACTCTTAGGTCGATATCATCTAGATTTGAGTCGATGTTCCTTTCATTAGCAAGAGTTTGATCAAAGTTGGAGTTCTGTTATGCCCTTCTCAATGCGCACATTTCAATATTACTAGGCCAATATTTTCCATTTGTTGTCCTGTTGTGGCTTCTCTGTAGTGCCATAAGGGGGAGCAGGTTCCCAAGATTATCACCGGCATCAACCGGGGTGACCTTAACTAGCTAGCTTGTTGGCTACAAATTTTAGTGAGAGCCCAGCCTTTGTGCGTACCCAGCTATTTCGTCAAGAGATACAATGTAACATTGCATCGCAAAGGATTTTATTACATCCACTACGTGCTAATAGACTCCATAGCTTTATGGCTTCCGACGAGCGTGACTGAAGGTATATCCTTCTATGATAATAATTAATAGATAGACTCCGGTAGAGTAGGCAGGGAAAAACTCAGAATACTGCGGTAGGAATCCTGTTGGGGCACTGTCTTCTAAGAAAACACACAAAAAGACTTTAACTGATAGACACGGACACTTGCAGATTCTGCAACGACCTGCAAGCTGATGAAGATATCACACACATACTTTGGAATGCGAAGCAATATCTCGCAACCGAAGGAAGTTTCTGGGTAGGTACTTTTTTCAACAACTAGAGGAGATAGACCACACAGACTGTGAAGGGCTACTTAATTTCTGTAAGGAGGTTAATTGTTTTTCAAGGAAAGATGTTTAGGTTTTTGTTCTTACATTGTAGTTTACTGCAATCGGTTCCCCAGGGATCGCGATGGGTCCTTATGGTACCTAGTGAAGTATGAGACCTTACTACATCATACCCCTTTTTTACCTAACCTAGAGTCGGGCTGGATGCCACTACAGGGAATTATATACAGGAAATGGAAGGGATCTACAATTTTATGCCGACTCCAAACGGTTATTTGAGAAGCTCTTTCAAGACAGTTATACTCTCGGATGTTTGTCAGACGTTCGCGAGAGGTGGCGCAGTGAAAAAAAAACCCTAAGTTGGAATTTGGGTTTTTTGCGGGATTCGAACCTTGACCCCTCGCTTAGTAGTCCAACACACTAACCACTAAGCCTCACTACAGGAAATTGGAAGGGTGAAAAAAGGCAGAGATTGTGGTCTTTGAAGAAGACCCCAGCATCCATATGTAAATGCTTTCGAACTGCCCGCTCCGTGAAGGTTGATCTCATCTCTCGTGAAGGACATTCTCTTGTTCCAAATAACTCCTACTCGATAGGTAAAACCTTCATCGTTTTTCAGTTCTTAGACAGAGGGTAGGTACCTATTATTTTGGACTGCTCCAAGATTTTGCAATCATAAAGATTCGATTTCATTCAGAGCTATAAGTTCCGGGATAGTAAAGTCATATAGAGAACAAACTCTTCTCTTTGGAAACTATAGTACTATGCACAAACTTTTTTACAAAACTATTGGTAAAGTTAACCTTTTTCTATAGGTGAATCTATGTTAACATACTAACTTGATATTTATATGGTTGATGAAATGGGGTTATGACGAGTTGTAGGGGCTATAGCTCTTAACTGACCACTTCCCCGTACTAACAGCCAATCAGTAGAAGATCCGCTGATCTTTAGCTCCAAAAATAGCGTTCACTGAAAAGAAGGCGGCAGATATTAAAGAGGTCTATAAACAGATCTATGGTGTCACTGCGAGATCCGGTAATGCTTCCTTGCAAATCATTATCATATAGTTGGTAATAGCTTTACTCGTTTACTTACATGACAATTAAAAGGCAAAGTTGCAACTTGACGTGACTGTCAAATTAAACCTGTACATGAGACCAAAGAGTTCTTACTCACATATCTTAATGATATGGTTCCAAAGTGTATGACGCTCTTTTCTGCGGGAAAATAATACTCTATGACTTTGGATCGCGATGGGTCCATGCTTTGGCGAGTGTTGTTTTTGAATACTAATACCCTGTTCAACCTTGATATTAATTATGCTTACTTTGACTGTTCACCTATTCAAGTCGTCGTCACAAACTAAACTAATTGTGACTAAAAATTAATCAAAAACGACAAAAGATGCACCTCGATCCCATTTACTTAGGTATACCCAACAAAAGCTCCATTAATGGCAAACGAACCGCAAAAAGTTCAACGAACTCATAACGACCGTTTATTTGTAGTCATCCAGACAAGCCGAGCACACAAATTAAATCGAAGTGAAACAAAAGTACGCACAAGAATATACATACACACACAACTTACTCGGCAGCAAACCTAATCCAACTATACAATTGCTTGCTGCGCCAAATCTCCACTTAAGCCAGCCATCAATTCTTCTGAAACTTCCATTTATCAGCTGACAAATGGCACTCGGGGCAATCGAGAAACACCTTGCACAGAATACATAATGGCAATGTAGATCCTAATTTTATACATAATAACGTAATGTAATATATCAGCAAATATTTGAAGGGAGGGCTCAGCCCTCTACCTTCAGCTACCCTAGAGCTGAAAAATAAAAGAGAAAAATATCAAGAAACGGCAGCAAGAAAAACAAATATCGACAGGGAGTGTATAATGGACAAATTCTACGTCAATATGCAGCACACAGAAGGATACACACGGATGTGCTCGCTAGGAGTATATCTAGTACCTGGTGTTGGTGTAGTGAATAAATTAGTCTCATGGGTATAATTTTATTAAATCAACTAAAATTTGCAACGTTAGCTCCTTGGATTGTTTTTGTTCTCTTTTTCTTTTTTTTTTCTGTTTTACTGGAGGGAGTGAGATTGCATTCAACCTTCTGACATTTGCACACAGCATCCCTTTGCGAAAACCCTAACGAGTGAAGGGAAACAGGTCCACCAGGACGAGGACATTGGGTGTTAGCCGCCGCCGTGAGGGGTTGGAATAGTTAAATTTGGACTTAACGGAGCAGAATATAAATTAAAGTTAAATAATGGAGAAAAAATGCCAGCTACTTCGTCGCGCAGGAGTTGTTTTTGTTTTTTTTTCCTTTTTTGTAATAAACACACGAAAGGATAGTGAAGACATGAAATTAGGAATGGCGCTGAGCAGTGGGCCGTTGATAATTTTCGTTCCTTTAAAGTAGGTAGTCAGGGCGTAATGGACATTGTGTATTAAAAGTTCCGCTAGACTCAGATGTCAGTCTGAAACCATTGACAAATATTTAACCGAACAACTGTTGGATTTTAAGGGAAACTTAGAAAAAATAAAGTTGAGTTTTAAAGCAAAAAGATCCGTTTGCGAAAAGTTTCACGCATTCTGAGAAAGATCGTTTTAAAGATTTTATTCGCAGATGCTCCGCATGTAGGAACTTATCGGGTATTTAGTGTGAATGAATCTACGCATTTTTCTGCTTAGTACTAGATAAAAAGCTCCCCCGCGCCTCTGCATCTTTATTAATAGATTTTGTCTATTCCATAGTCTCACTGTAAACCTTTTGTGCAAGTATACTTACTTACTTACCTACTTATCGGGCTCCCGACCCGTGAAGAGTATCTGCCTGAGACACTGCAGCCTTCCATCCGCTACGATCCCGGGCACGCTGCTTCCAGTTGTCCAGACCAAGTGCTCTGGCATCCGCGATGGCTTGGTCTTTTGAAACGAAGGTTCGGTCTTCCTGGTATTCTCGAACCTGGGGGCTGGGATTCAAAGATCCTCTTAGCCGGAGCATTATTGTCCATTCGCTCGATGTAGCCGAGCCAATGTAGTCGACGTGTTTTGGCTTTTTGGACTACATCCAGATCTTGGTACAGTTCATAGAGTTCGCGATTATATCTTCTCCTCCATTTGCCATCCTCGCACATAGGACCAAAAATCCGCCGAAGAATTTTTCTTTCGAAGGAGCCCAGTATCAGCTCTCCCTTCTTGCCTATGGTCCAGCACTCGGCGCCATAAAGCAGGACTGGCAAGATAAGGGTCTTATAGAGCACAACTTTCGTTAGTTTCGAGTTAGGAGTTTTGAACCCAGTTGTATTGCCAAACCGAAGTAGCAACGGTTTCCTAAGGTAATTCTTCCCCGGATCTCTACTATGCTGTCATTCGCGGAGTTTATGTTTACTCCGAGGTAGGTGAACTAACTACCTCGAAATTGTTGCTATCAATAGTGACGTTTTGTCCTAGGCGGTGGACAGATGCTTGTTTGTTTGTCGATAGCATGTACTTGGTCTTACCCTCATTTACTTCAAGGCCAACGGATTTCGCCTGTTCTTCAATCGCCGTGAATGCTTCTATCACGGCACTCTAGGAGCGACCGATGATGTCAATATCGTCTGCATAGCCCAGCAGCTGGACGGATCTGTTGAAGATAGTGCCTTCCGTGTTGGCACCTGCCCTGCGCACTATCTGATCCAGTACGAGATTGAAGAAGTGGCATGATAGCGCATCTCCTTGCCGAAATCCGGTGCATGTCTGAAATAGTTCGGAGGAGCTATACTACCAAACTGCACGCTGCAGCGCGTGTTTTCTTGCGTCACGCGACGCAGCTGAATCAGTTTTTCCGGGATTCCGAATTCAGCCATCGCCATATAGAGCTCGTGATGATGTATGTTATCATATGCGGCTTTGAAGTCGATGAATATATGGTGAGTTTCGACTTGAAATTCGTTGGTCTTTTCCAGGATTTGCCTCAGTGTGAAAATTTGGTCTATCGTCGATCTGCCGGGCCGGAAGCCACACTGGTACGTGTCGATAAGTGTGTTGCAGAAAGGTTTTAGACGTTCACACAGTACGTTGGATAGTATCCCTAAGCAGATATATACCTCGATAATTCTTGCAAGACATAGGATCGCCTTATTTGTAGATGGGACATATGGAGCTGATAGTCCAGTCATCGGGCATGTTTTCAAGTATACTTAGCGGAGTTGTAATATTCATTTAACTTGGCAACTAACATAGAGTGGCCTTATTGGGAAGTTATATTTCGCTAAGTAGTCCTAGGGTGCTTTTACTGGCTTCTACAGGCTTTATTGCCCAAAATACAGGAATACAGTTTGCCTCAATCAAGTGACGCAATTGTGTTTTTGGGACGGTTACACTACACTTAACAGCTGTCAAGTATCTGTATACATAAAAGAGTAGGCTGATTGAGCTGACGGATATCGTACAGGTCAAACCGCTAATCGTAGGTTACTGAAGGATATCTTCCACTAGCTAGACTTTTCGATACGACCCTCCCTGAAATTTTGTAGGTTTATTGAAAACAAAAAATCATCGAATACTTTTTTCAAAGTTTGTCTTATAAAGGTTGAAAAAGAGGTTGCAAACGTTTTTTATTTTAACCTTACTTCACTCAACCTGCTATTACATTCAGAAAACTTAGTCAACCCAAAAAAGCTTAAAATGATACCTCTGCGAGTACTCTAAGCCATCACTTATCTTTCTGCTGCTTCTATAAACGCTGAGCTAGAAGAAATTATACACAGATCTTATTTAATCAACAAGAATTTAGGATTAACAACTCGATTGCCAGCTGAGCTTGGGGGTGAGTGTGTTGAGTATACCCTACACCATGGTAGCCACCACAGCCACAGTGCGTTCGGTTTCTCAACAATGGTAAGGCAATATTGTTACGACTTCGAGTTCCATATTCCATTCCGTATCGGTTTGGGACTTTGGGACTTGGGTTGTGCGCGTAGTGCGGCGGGCATGCGAGAATAGCTGAAATAATTAATAATCGCCTGATGTGGGCCTGTCACCACTGTCAGCCATTTTAGATGGTGATTTTGATGTTGGCTGTTATGGTGAAGTCTGAGTATGAGATTGGGAATGTATTTATCGTGTCAGTTTCAGTTCAGTTCAGTCTCATTCTCATGGCGTACCTATCGTTTACGCGAGCGTGCGATAGCCTCATCAGTGTTATCTACCTTTGAACATTTTCAAAAGGAATCTAAAAAAAGAATCCTGGATGAAAAAAGGTGTCTTATTCCAATCTTACTATTTTATTATCTATTTTTCTAGTATTTATTAGTGATACACATTCAGGTAAATAAAAATTCTTTCGAATTCAAGTAAATAGGCCAAACAATTATGAATTATAGCAAAAACGTCCTACATTTTAAAAATAAGTCCGAATTCACTGATTTTCAAAAAGGTGAGTCCGGAGTCTAGGCCCTCAAAAATGCAGCCTAATTACTCTAAAGCGTCCCGAAGGTAACTCTGGGCCTCATACTTTGGCTGGGTGGTTGTGGTGTGTACGTTTGTAAAATGTTTGCATTTCATTTGATCCAAATACACATTCATTCGTTCAATTATTGTTTTTAGCTTTTTTGTAGTTTCTTCTGTTTAATAATTTAAACTAAATTTGATCTGAATTTTAATTAATTTAACTTTTAATTTGAATTTGCTTTTACTTTATTTTGTCTTTGATAAAATATCTGTCATATTCAGTGGCGTAGCGTGGGTCGGAGCCGCTACACACTAAAAAAACCGTTGTAAACTTGGTAAAATTTCTGGAATCGAATAACGTTACTTTTGAAATTTCGAAATATCTCGAAAACAAAAACTAATTTCTAGGGTAATATTTTTATTCGTCAAATTTGTAAATCATTACGCGATTACCTACTAACTGGCGCTTTATCTTTCGCAATTTGTTTGAAATGGTTTTTGATCATTTCGCAAAAATCATTTGGCAATTCGTTGATTTTTTGATTCGGTAATTTTTCAACGAAATATCGTTTCGCCGTTTTACTATTTCCCAGATTGATCATTTCGCTACCCCGGCGAAACGTCAATTTTCCCAACAATTTAAGCGAAACGTACCATACTCATTATCGTACAATAGATTTTTGGAAAAAATGATTTTTTTTTTTTTTTTTTTCAATTTTCCTCAGTTTTCTAGGAAAAGGCAATTAAGATTTTGACCGAAATGAGTAGTTAGTGTAAAATTTATATTTTCAAAATTATTGTTGCCTTAATTTTAAATTCGAATCACCGAAAACGCTTATATCTCGAAAACCCAAACTTTAATTTCGATAAGACTGTAAAACCCAAGTAATGCTTACATCCCGAACAATTACTTATAAGTAGGTAGTCAGTTTTCTCCTTAATAGATAGGCAATAGTCTTATTCAAACTAAACATTGCAAATTTGGTACGGTTTTGTCTGCGTAGTTTTACAAAACCCTCTCTAACGATTTTGATTAATATAATATACTAGCATGCCCGGCGAACTTTGTCCCGCCCAAAATTGACTTTTTGACTAACATAATTTTCACTTCCACCTGAAATTAATTTTACTGATCCCAACTATAGCTTTTGACAAATACGATCTCACTGTATAGGTACTACGATCAAAATTTAAAAAAAAGGTCTCCTTAGAAAATGTATGGAAAATCAATTTTCACAAACTTTCCAATTTCCCGTTCAAATTTTCCAATTTTGTCGCCGTATGAACTTTCCTTAGGCGTAGACAAACGCAACAAAGAAGATTAACGTGTCGGCCAACTTTCCGCTTTTTGAATGAAATGGTACAGTACAGTACACGACGTACAAATTCGTTCTCAATAAGCGGATTCCGTGGAATGAGAATGTTTGTCTTTGAATTTTTTCCTCAAAACCGTCGCTTGCATGACATTTGATTTGAGATCCTTCATCACCAAATCAAACGCGTTCTGTTACAAAGTCTCGGTGCATTGAGGTTGCGCAACAAAATTATAAATGAGCCCGCTTTCAATTGTATAGATGTAAGCCCGGAACATCCAAAGAATTCAAAAATTCAACTAATCCCCAAAAAGTTTTGTTTTCACGACAAAAAGTAACATATGTCCTTCCTTGGGCCCATGCGAATTTAAACCAAAAATCATAAAAATTGAAGGATTTGTTCCCGAGTTATGAGTGCGCACATACGGGCGTCAGTCTTTTTTATATGTAGCTGTACCCACTCGCCTTTGCTCATACCTTTGGTATTAAGTCCTGCTCATATTTCACAAAGTCCTTAATTTGGACAATGTCCATTATTAATTTTAATGCTTCCAAAACTCGTTCTCCTATCCCGCTTATTTTTTGCAAAGTACCATCTATAGGGTCCGAAACAATAGTATATTTCAATCTTAAAGCAACCATACCTACCCATACACAAATTTCAATCAACTCGTTAGAGCTGTTACGGAAATCGGCAACAGCGCCACCTATCAGGTCCAAAATTATCCTATCCTTCAAGCGGAAACAAAGAATATAGGTACATCCACAAAATTTCATTGAAATCTGTTGAGCAGTTTCGGAGATCGACAACAACGCCACCTATCGGGTCCAAAATTTTATCTTTTAAGACTGCCTAAGCCTGAAATGTCACCAATACGAACAAAACAAAAGAAGAATCATAAAATTAGGGCCAGTTTTACATTTTCCTTGGTTATGTTATTTGTGCCGGAAATCGAATGGAAATGTTACTCACCTATTTAAAATTGACTAAAAACTAATTTGGAGTTTTCGTCGAACAACTGTACAGCTAAATGAAATCTGAATAACCGAAATGTCAAATCCAAAAAGGTTTGGACAACCAACGCCATTTATATTATTGCAATTAAATTTAATGTTGTTGATACAAAATTGATATGCAGGGAAATCTAACTTGTCGCAAATATCTTCCAGCGCCACCTATCGGGTCCAAATTTTGGCAAAAGCTTTCTATTTTTTAAGTGTTATATGGTGTAAATTTGAGCCAAATCGGTCCATAAATAAGAATTTTCAAAAAAGCGACCCCAGCGCCCCCTATAGGGTATAAAATAAACATAAACCATCCGGAGCACCATACAAACATATGGTGTGAATATTAGGGGGATAGCTTCAGTGGTTCAGCCGTTATGGTCGGTCATACATACGCACGAACGTTTTAATATATTAAGATAGTATAGGTATTTTAAATAAGATTCCCTATTAAGTTTTCTCTCAAAATATTTTAATAAATCAATTTTTTAATTATTTCTCATAAATTACTACTCAAAAGCGATCGGTGTTCAAATTTGTTTGTTTTTTTAATTCTCGCACTTTCATTAAAAATGCAATAGCAGCATTCTCACTTCTTATTTTTTCAACCATTTTGAATAACTACACCTCATAACAAATCCAACCACTTGGAGCGTTACACAATCAGAAAATCCCACTTCATTTACACCCCCATACACACGTCCATCGGGATATTCAGTTTAAAACTTTTAATGCAAATTCAAAAACAAATCTCTGAATTCTTAAATAAACTCGTATGTAAGGATATCGATTGCAATCAATCAGACAGAAACAGAAACTCCTACCACGCTTGTCCTCATATTCAAACATCTTGTAAACTGTAAGAGCTTATAAAATAGTACAGTAGGCACTTATAGCTTTCTAATTAGAACATGCCTAAATTATATAAATAAATACATAAATTATATATTTAAAGAATTAAAAAAAAAAACTTAACTGCTCCAAATCGCCGCCCCTAGCAAAGTGCCGCCCGGGGCCTGTGCCCCCCCCCCCCTCGCTACGCCACTGATCATATCTTTTAACTTTCTTTACGTATATCTCAGCTTACCTATTATCTTCCTATTTTATTACTGTAGTCCCCGTTTATTTGTGTTTGAAATTATGCAAACTTACAATTTCATTGAAAATATATGGAACTTTCTCCGCTTAAGTGCGTCCCGCTTAATTGCGTTTTCCGGCTAATTGCATTGATATTCTATTAGATTTATCTAAAAAATACTTTCATTTTCCCCCGGTCTATATACCTACAATTTATTATGAACTGAGCAAAAGTGAGCTCAATGCAAAAAATGCATATTTATCAGCACTTCTTATGGGTATGAGCTGTCAGTGTCTCACAAGAAATATTTTATTCATCATCCAAAAATTATACCGACCGAAAGTGGATACTGAATTTCGAGGTAAGAATCGCTTAATTAAGTTCCCAGCTCAATTAAGCGGGATTTCCTGAAATGATTCGATGGCTCAATCAACCGGAATTTCTGTTTCTGAGGTTCCCATTTAATTACGTTCAAAATTGTGCATTTTAGGTCGATGAAATTAACCGGGGACTACTGTCCTTTTTAGTGCGTTCTATTAGATTTAATTAAAATATATTCAGCACCATTCCTTGTATTTATAAAATTGTTGTCCCGGACAAGTTGTGCACATTAGTGAATGTACCGTCCAAGAACTGATAAATCATATCTATCCGGACATTGATAACATTCAGGATGAGCCTATAGAATGGGTTTGTAAACGAGCAATTTTGACTCAAAAGAATGATCAAGCTGCGTTCATCAACGACATCGTACTTAAGTCCATTTGACGGCGAAAAAGTGGTCTACAAATCGATAGACATTATTTGCAATGTAGATGAAGCCGTTAACTATCCGATAGAGTTTTGAAATTCCCTTAAACCATCGGGTATTCCACACTAATTCTTCGTAAGGGCACACCCGTAATGCTCCACAGGAACTTAAAACCACCAAAAACGAAAAGTTAAAGCTTTGCATACAAATTTAATCGAGGCTCTTATATTGACCGGGGTTGCTCAAGGGAAAAAAAGATTCGTGCCGCGTATTCCTCTTATACCTGATGACTTCCCCTTTAACTTTAAGAGATTACAATTTCCCCTCAAAGTATGCTTCGCCATGAAGATCAATAAGTAGTCTCAGGGCCAATCATAGAAATACGCTGCTACAGATTTCAGTTTTACGTAGCTTGCTCTCGTGTAAGTTCATCCTCAAGTCTGGTAATATTACTGCAGCCCAAATAAAAAAAATAAAAAAACATTCTCTATACAAGGAAATCCTTAAAAAAAAAATACAGTTTAAGTAACAACTTTTCTGAAGAAAGCACAATTTTAATACAGTCCCAGGTATAAAATTTGTCGCTCAAAATCACTTGAGCATTCGACTTTGACGGTCGCATCGAAATTATAATCTCATCACGGAAATAAACCAAGGTACGTATACCTCCTGGATATAAGTCCCATATATTAATCGCTAGTAAACATTCCACCAATTTGCAAAGAAACTTGCATCATAACAAGACAGCCAAGTGGTCCTCATTTATCACTTCTGGTGCAACGTGCTATCCGGTGAAAGGGGGACAAAGTAATTACGCCTGTGAAAGTAACAGAAAGTAACATATGTTTCTTTATATTGTCGGCTTTCCCTCAAATGCTGCTTACATAATTGAAACATAACTTTCATACATATTTTGCATACAGCACCCCATCGAATCGGCAGAAGTTCCTCCAATTGGATTTCTCCTAACCCATCAGCCAATTCAGTGCAGCAAAACACAACAACAGATGCCATCCCCTGTGCCCGTCCAAATAGGGTGAGCCTCTTCCACAGAATACGTTAAAAATGCAAACACGGCGTGCCTGCATACGTATAAACGTACCCCAATTGATCTCTATGGAATAACGTTGTATTATCTGAAATATATGAGAATATAAATGTGCACAACCTGTGCACAAGTCGTATCTATACTGAATGTGCGCATGATGCCCCCTTTGACGCATTTATCTTCATAAACGAGGCAATAGCATTTTGTCATTCGTTCTAATATTAAAAATCCTTCGCCGAGACCCACTGATCTTCGGCACGACATCCTTTATCATTCTGATTACGCAATTTTCCTTTCCCCAACCGGAACCCCATACATATCGTGCGGCTGGTAACTTTGAACGTTCGCTTGCCTTGGCTTTGGCAGAAAGGTCTGCGCAATATAATATAGGAAATAAAGATAAATATTATTGGTAAAAGATGCTAACCCGCCTCTGGGCTGTATGTACGAATGCTGTGTGAAGTTTTCTAATAAAAAGAGAACAGGACTATGTATGGGTGAACGGATGAGTTCTAAGTACGTGCCAAGAAAGCTGAAGTAGTACTCCAATAAAGAATATCACTGGCAATGAAGAAGAGGATATCTTGCAGCAAGCTTTTCCAATAAAGATAATCCGTTTGGTTTGTATTGTATTCTCGCTGCTGCTTATATCTCTGGGGGCATTAATGAAATTTAATTAAACGATTGGTTGTGTAATGAAATTCGAACGTGCCATTCGAAGGATATCGAAGAAGTCGCATAAATTGTATTAATTACGCATTTTTTGTGTAGGCGACCGAAAAAAGAGTCAAAGAACTTGGAGTGCGTGTGAGAGTGGCTGAAAAAATATTCCATACCTACCTATATACCTACCTTGAAAGGTACAACTTTGAAAATGGTTGTAAACATGTTGCAAGAGACCCTTTTAGGCGTCTAGTGGATGGGACTATGAACTTCCTTAATAAGGAGGACACTTTCCTCGAAATATCTAGGTATATGTTGTTTTAGCAGTGCCTTACTCAGAGGCTTAAAGTCAGGTGTAAGTTCTGCACTGACGCTGTTTATAGTGGTTTGGTCCGTTCAGAATCACTCGACATCAAGCTTAATGAGAGGAACTGGTGCGTTCTTGTTTAGCCTGGCAACAAATGATTTGGAATAGGAAGCAGCCTGTTTGGGGTCTTTTTTTCTTAATAAGTCCCATGCCTCATGGCCTACACTGTGAAATTTATGACTTCTCGGTTGTCAAAAGTCATATGTAGATTGTCATAGGTACTGGGAGGTTTTGTGAATATTTAAGGGAAGGATTTTTTTGTTTAATTATTGCGTTTCAAGGAATAATCCCTGGAAGAAAAGTAAAAACCATGCCAACTATTTTCTTGTACACCCTTAAAAATAGTAAGTAAGTAAGGCCCGATCGATCGATAGACATAGGTACTTAAGATGCAACCGAAAAAGTTGAAACAGAATGAAAATGAGTTTTTTTTTCATTTAAGCGGTCATAGCAAAAATGCGGCCAGAAAAATGTTTCTCTACGAAAACAATTACAACAATTACAACCGCCACTGATTGGAGTCGATCTGAAAATAATTCCTGACAGATGGAACAGTAAAATATGCTGTCAACAAGAAGGGACACACAACATCGACGAATCGGACAGAACGTCACTATAGACAGCTATAACTTTGAGGTAGTTAGGGACTTTGTCTACCTCGGCTCCGCTATAAACTCTGATAATGACATCACATCAGAAATCAAGCGAGGAATAACTCTTGCCAGCCGCTGTTTCTTTGGCCTAAGACGGCAATTGATTAGTAAGGCCTTGTCAAGAAGCACTAAGGAGATTCTATGTAAGACTCTCATCATCCCTGTCCTGCTCTATGGCGCAGAAGCACGGACCCTAGCAAAAACGGATGAGGATCTTCTTGGTCGCTTCGAACGCAAAATTCTTCGTGTGATTTTTGGTCCCGTTTGCGTTGACGGGATTTGGAGGAGAAGATTTAACAGCGAACTCTACGAGCTGTCCAGTGAGATCGACCTGGTCAGAAAAGTACGCATCAGTCGTCTAAGATAGTTAGGACATGCAGAGCGAATGGACACCAACGCGCAAGTGGAAGGGGACCTCAACAAACTTGGAGTGCGCAACTGGAGGCAGGCAAAGATTGTGATAACTGGAGAGGCGTATTGGTTGAGGCCCTGGTCCACGCCGGACTGTAGCGCCACCTTAAGTAAGAAGTAAGATGGAACAGTAAAGAAATGAAGTATTTAAGTGGAATGATTTAGTTTTTGTTTTGTGGAATTAAATTGGAATTTTTGTCGAAAAAGGTTTTTCTTACGGAAAAATGAATAAATTATTTTTCTAGAAAATTTAAAGAAATTTTTCATAAGCAACATTTTAAGACCAAATTTGAGTTCAAACATTAGGTTTTAGTGGTAAAAAAAAGCAAAAGAAAAATGTTTACGATTTCGTTTTGAGTATGGCTATAACTGGGGCCTAAGTATAAGTAAGCAGTAGTAGTAATTTATTTAGAAACAGCAATTTCTTTCAATACCACCGTCAGCTGAAGAAAAGAGAAATTTTACTGAAGTTTTATATGTTGTCATTTAAAAAGCTTCGTTCATTGTTTGCTGTCGGTATATTTTAATGCAGTTTTTTCAGTAGTTAGCCCCAGTCCTCACCATTTAGACTTATGGTGAAGTCAGCCATTAACAACGTCTCTTTATTCCAATGAACTCATTTGATTTATTTCAGTATAGGACAAAGCTCCAATAAATTAGAAAACGTCTTCTTTTTGTCGAATGTTGCGTTGTATTCCTCATTCCCGTAGCTTCCATTTGGTCTGAGGTTCAATCCAATTAGTTCTGGCCTTGGCCTTGAAAATGTTAGAAATTACATCTATATTCAACCGATCGTGGAGTTAATTTTTTGTAGCTAGGTCATAGTTGAGTAAGGGGTAAGTACACTCACTCTGTTGCGCTTTCAATCTAAACTCCGCGCGGGTAGACACTCTTAGAGGATAACAGCTTGTTCAGAGAACGCCGCCAAGATTTTGCATTACTCAGTCCCTTAACTGCATATTGTGTTCGCTGCTTAGTCTTGACCATTCGTTAAAGAACTGCAGTTTCCCTTGTAACAAAATTTTTACGACGATGTTAGGAAGGCGATATGTTGGAAGTTCCACCATTTTAAGTATGTGGAGAAAGTGCAATCTTAATGTAAAAATGTAGAGGATATATATCAATTTCAAGTGCAACATTCGTATTTTCGGGTAGTCTACAATTTTTTTTTTTTCAGCAAATACCTTAAAAGTTTACCCCTTCGTATACTCGAGTACTCCCCAAACATGTGCAGATTAGCTGTCGACGACCATTTACATAATCTTTAAAAATAAATAAATGATGAAACTGGTCCGTATAAGTACTCTAGATGTAGTGTTGCCTCCTATAGGGTATCACAAGATTCCATAGTCCACTCTGTTTCACAACTATTTAAAAAAAAAAAAAGGTGCGACCATGAACGGAGAAGAACAAACGCAGCGGTGTCTATCTATAAAATTAACTGCAAAAGTAGTATAATATAAGCAGTGTGGTACATCCTTGAAGCAATTCATAGATGTCATTAATTGAAAGTCAAACCACAGCTCACACCCCAGTAGTGTGGTAAGAGTGTTGTTTTTTTAGCTACACAGATTTTTTGGAAACTTTGAGTAGAGAGACGGAGCTATCTCCCGAAATATTTCCCCTTTTTCAAAAATAGGTATCGAGAATGAATTTCGAAAAAGGGAACAAATTTCCCCCCGAAATAAATTGGTATCGTGAACAAAAATGCCCCACGGAATTTGATGAGATTCCCCCCGGAATGTAGCCTTCGTAAATTTGTAGCTGGAAATTCCAAACGTATATAAGCAATTTCTATAAGAGTTTGAAGTCTTTAATTTAGTTGATTTGAAACGAGAAAATAGAAGTGGCATAGAATTGGTATTTTCAAAATGTACCTACTAAAATAAATTAAATAGGTGTTTAGCTCAACTAATCGAAAACAATTTGAGATGATGGTGAGTTTATTCGATGAAAATCGCGTTTCCAAAATTGTTAGAACGTTGGATAGGACTTCTGAGAATGACGACTATGCCAATTAAGTCTCATGATGCTTTTCAACTCCTGTCTGGTAACCGCCTTCTGCAAAGAACCGCAGGCATGTACTCAGCGTGATGATGGCATGAGTGGCCAATGGGTTTTTGTTTATTGGCAAGTTTTCTGAGAGAAAATTCAGCAGATACTTGAACATTGGCTTATGGACCCTGTTACTGGTGCGAAATCTAATATTAAGAATGAATATGTAACTAGGTATATTGCAACGCTGTTTTATTTCTACTTACAATGCTTGTGGTTCGGTTTCCCAGGGGTCAACATAAACGAAAACCGATTTTGGGGGTCGATGAGGTCTACAAATCGAGTCCTTTTAATTAACAGAAGTTCTTATTTGAAACGTTCAAGATACTGTATGTCGCAGTAGCTTAGTGGTTAGTGTGTCAGACTACTATGCGAGGGGTCGAGGTTCGAACCCCGCAAAAACCCAAATTCCAACTTAGGGTTTTTTTCACTGCGCCACCTCTCGCGAACGTCTGACAAACATCCGAGAGCTTAAATGTCTTGAAAGAGCTTCTCAATTAGCCGTTTGGAGTCGGCATAAAACTGTAGATCCCTTCCATTCGTTCCAAAAATGAAAAACTCACACAAAACGAATGGTTGTGAGAAGCTAGGCCTAGGGTCCCTCCGGACCTGTTGCGCCAACTATTTATTTATTTATTTATTTTTTTTAAGATACTGTATAAGTTGTGCTACGTGTACCAACTTGTTATAAGAATGACCAATGTTTTAGTAAAAAATATTATTGTCTTACTTTTAAATAACTCAACAAGTCGATAAGCGTGTATAAGTTCGTGCAAGACAATGTGTTCGAGAGTGACTACAAATGAAACGTTGCGTGAGTCGTCTGCTACGGCTTAGTTTACTCACTTAATCAACCGGGAAGTTCTTAAATTGGTAATTTTTTTGTGTTATTTTATTTATTTAAGTATTTTGTATCAATAGGAAAAAAAACTAGACATCGAATTTTTAAAGTAATTGGCTATGGGGGTCTAAGGTTTCAGTTAATTTTGGAAAAGGGGTCGCTTGCCCGAAATAGTTTGGGAGTCCCTGCTCTAAGGGGTTGGATTTATCTCTTAAAGTCCTTCTGTTGAATTTCACTTATTTTTTTTTTTTTTTTTTTTGCTTTTTGAATTTGTTTTCTATTTCTTTACAAAGATATGGAAAATTCCAATTGGCGTCTTTGCAATTGCTCAAATTAACGGAATTAATTGGATTAGACCAAATATTTGCAAAATATTCCAAATACGAGCTTAATTGACAAATGAATAAATCACAATTGACAACTGTCTATGCGTTTGATCAAATTTTCGAAAAATTCCGGCAAAAATACACTCCGATGGAGATTCGCGATAGGAGGAATATTTTCCAGAGAACAAAAAATGTTCGAGGGGAATTTTGTTTCCGATAGCCCTGACTTTGAGCTAAAGCTTAAACCCACATATGTACAAGTTCCATGGCATTTTAATCGACTATCGAGCTGTACCATTTGGTTTCAGCCGCATAACTTGGTTTGATTTCCCCGCGTCCTCAAAACATTTTCTGTTCTGTTTCCAAAAGCAGCAGAGGTGAAAGTCAACTTAATCCCATTAAATTCTCGTTTTTTTTTTTTTATTATGGTACAAATAGCTGCCACTCAGCCATAGCATCAACCTGATTTAAAATTCCATCAATAAATTTTCCACGGGAGGGAATCAGGCAATTTTTCCACTTCTATCCTCGCTGGTTAGGCGTATTGTTGGTATACATAACGGATAAACTAGGTATATGTACAATATGGATTTCCTTTCCCCGGGATGTGTACACAATTCCCACCCCATGTCAGTGGTTCCCAGTTCCCACCCCTAAATGGGAGCTTAAGTTTTTCAAATACTTTCTGTCTACTGAGTTTAATTTTTTGTTTTGGTCATAACTGAGTTTGTGTTATTTTTTGTCGTTTTTAATTGGGGGCACAATTTCACGGTCCACCTAGCAGATCTATTAAAATTCAGCTCGGCATTGTTGCAACGGATGGAAATATGCTCGTCCAGGACGCAAGACCATTTACCCGCCGTGTCGCCATAGATGTTGGGAAGGAGATTCATTTTCCCTCATCCCTTGTTCTGTATACATCAACCGTGCCACCATGTTAGATGCCAGCTACACATTCTGTGGCGCATTAATTTCGCTATGGGCATTAAGCTAGCACACAGCACTCGCGCGTACACAGGGAGATGAAATTTAAATATGCATGCATGCTTGTGCATTTTTCGAGCGTCAATTAACAAAGTGTTACATCCCCCCCGCCGTATGCTGTGGAATACAATCTTTTGTTTTGCATTCCATTTTGGCGGCGACGCGCGGTCCCACAACTTGGGATTACCACCACATAGAGGGTTTGAGGCTGGCGCACAACCATTTACAAGTCGGCTAACTTTCTTCGTCCCCTGACCCTGCACAGCAGCGCAGCAGCAAGCCCATAAGTTAGGCAATGTAATTGCCTCTCGGACGATGTAATTTAAATTGTTTGCAGGAGTGCGTATCATCGTGTATCGTGTCCTGGGCCAAATTCGATTTAAGTTGGCCGAGTGCCATGAAGACAACTAGGATTAACTTTTAAATTGAAAGTTGTTTCGCTTGAACTTTTGCCATCAAAAGGCATAAATATCTGACCTTCGGTGTTATCGCGTCAGGGTTGGGATTGGCTACATTGTCGCTGTCGCTATCTGCTTGACAACGGAACTGTGTGCTTCCATGTTTTGGTGTTGTCTTTTTTTTTTTTTTAATATATAATTTCAAATCAAACCGAGACAGTTATGGGCCCAAAAGCCGATAGCCAGATGACAGTTTTATGAATGTTTACAGTAATAAATGTAATTTAGAAATTTTTATTTGAAAGTCGGAGAAAAGATCGGTTCGCCTTTGGGCTATTTCTTCTTCGGTTCATGTCGTCGCATATCAAAAGTGTCATCCTTTCTCATTTCATTTTTACGAGCTGTGTCAATACCGTAGCGTGGTTGCGCGTTCTTTGGGTCCGGGTTATTTTTTTCGGAGGTATAGTAAGTGAAAGGCGAAAAATGTTTTGTTTGGTTACCCGTACTTCACATATAACAGGGCTTCTGTTTATCACTTATAATCGGCATAAGGAAAGGAGACAAGACAGGGGCATGTTGGCCGACGACAACGAGAGAAAGTCAAGAGATTATTATGGTGACATCTGTTTGAGTGGTTTGCTGTTGTTGTGTGTTGTGTCAGGGATATCTTGTTGCTGATGATATCTTTGCGAATAGAAAAATAGCAAAATGGCAATTTCTTCGTTTTTGATATTTATAATGTCGTTCATTTCCGTCAGGAGGCACAGGTAATGGGAAATTTACAATGGCAGCGTCATGTGTTGCATATATTTTGTTATATAGGTACCTACTTCATGAACTGCCTTAAGATGTACTGTGTAAGGAACCATGTGGTTAATAGCATATACGTTCGAGCGGTTTAATTTTTGATTTGATAGGGCACTTATACAATTTGTATAGTTCTGCAGCATGTAGTGAGAAAAAGTGACAAAAAGGACAACGAAATCGGGCGAATTTAAAGGTACATTAAAGTAAAATCAGTGACAACAACTTAAGAGAGACTTTTGTGGAATAGCCTGATAGGATGAGCAGACTTGTCGCATATTTAGAAATTTTCAGGAATAGATATAGCCGTTTAAGTCGGTCAACAGAAAATTGTGGATATATGGATATGGATTTGCAACAACCTTTCATGCCGATCAATTTACATAAGTTGCTTCTGATGATATGAAGTTTGAAAATCAATTTGCACTATAACATCTTTTGCTCTTCTTGCTGCGATCTGTACGGTTCTGAGCCATTTCCTAAACTTGTCTTAAATCAGCGAAGAGTCCTACACATTTCAACGGTTGTTCCAAAGTTAAGTCAGTTTAAAAGATTCTCAAGTCAATTCAAAGCATTTGATATTTTAATGGATAAATTCCTGTCATAGATATCCTCCCTTCCATCAATCTGGCATAGACAGATTTGTCTATTTGGTGCTGAAAAAATGTTTGTAGGTAAAAAATACAATATAGCTCAATTGACAAACTATTTCGATATTACTAAACTATTGTTCGAGGAGTTTGTTAATTTAACAAAGAGAGAGAGACCAAATTGATAAATTTCTTTGTAAAAGTAACAGTAACGAGGGGAGTTCAATATATTCGCGGTATGGGTGGGATACTCCAAAGATGTGAACAAATTATTTCGTGATTTTAGTAGCCCCGTTATTCAAGTATTTTATTGTAAAATTTTATTTGGCTGTGATTATAAGTTTGCTTTGTATTTTGCGTTGAACAAAGGTGAAATGGCTGGTGTCGCGATGATCACTAAAAATGAGAACCGCGCAAATTTCTTACTAACAAGGAAAAAGTAAAAAAATTATTCACGAAGAGATGGTGGCTGTTTTTCGAGATTTTGCACCTTCGTTGTGAACTGTTCAATAGTTGTCAAGTTTATTTCAAAGGGGCAGGGAGGGTATTGAAGACGACCCTCGCTCAGGTTGCCCACTAACTTGCTGCACCGGAGAAAACATTACACAAGTCGAGAAACTTGTACTTGAGGATGCCCGACTAAAGATTAAAACGATAGCTACGAAGATTAATCTTTCTATTGGTACTATACACACCATTCTTCATGACTGTCTAAATCTTTCAAAAGTCATTGCAAGATGGGTGCCTCGAATGCTCACATTGCATCAGAAACAAGTGCGAATCGAGTGTTCTAACGATTTTTTAGAGCTGTGTAGCGAATACCCGGTAAGGATTATTAATAGAATTGTTACTGGGGACGACAATGCTCCGGTGCACACGGCACGGATTTCTAAGGCTGCTGTACGGGATTGTGGTTTCGAAGAGATTCAGCATCCACCCTATAGTCCGGACCTTGCCCCTAGTGATTATTTTTTGTTCCCAGATTTAAAAAAAAACCTTCGTGGTAAGCGATTTACCGATGATGAGGAGCTTAAAACTGCAATAAATGAGCATTTTGGAGAGAAGGATGAAAACTATTTTTTTGAGGGTATAGAAAAGTTAATCTCAAGATGTAATAAATGCATTAATGTACGAGGAGATTATATTGAAAAATAAAAATATTTTTAATTTTATTCGTGTTTTCCTTTATGTCGATACCGCGAATGTATTGAACTCCCCTCGTAATTGTTGATCTGACAAAACAGCAAGAGTTGAATTGGCAAATGTCTTTTGTAAAATTAACTACATTTTTATTAATTCAACAAATTATTTTTATACGCGGGAGAAACGATTTTTGATAACACAACGAATGTCTTAAGACCAGATAAAGCTTAATAATATTTTGTCAATCCGAAGAAACATTTGGTTGGACATATATTGACAAAACGAATTGTTGAATCAAGCCTCATTTTTATCAAATATACCAGGGTTTTATGTTCAGTTTATTTTAGCTTAAAATGGCTGTACTGTAATTGATTGAACCGCGGCTTTTTTCGTTGTATTTTAAACGTTTTAAGCTTTCTGGCCAAAGTGGCTGTATATCCCAAAGAATCGCATTCGAAGTTAATCAGCGTCTAAAGTGCAGTGGTTTATTGGTTTTGGCCTCATTTCGATGTTCGACGAGTAATTAATGGGCAGCTTATCTATCTAGTTGTGGGGTTTAAAAATGTTGACAAGAAGAGACAGATAAATATAAACCAAAATCTTTTTCAAAAAAAAAAATGTAAAAGAAATAGCAGAGTCAATATGACTGACTCGTCAACAAGTTCCTGTCTCCCCTTCTGAAAAAAAAAAAACGAAAAATAATTATACATATTTTAAAAACGAAACTAAAACTTCAAACATACGGAAGGCAATTCATGCAGTTTCTCAACAAAAATGACAATTCTTTGTAAGGAATCTTATTCGAACATCGTTAATAATTGGACGCACATTTTCATATCGGTATCTTTAACGTAGCAGAAAATAATAACTTAAGAAAAACCCGCTGGACACCATCTATCTTCATGGTTGTCGTCATTATCAGACAGGTCCATCTTCAATACCTCATTTTAAATAGGTAGCTACTTACAAAGGCAATCAGTAATAACTTTAGTTGCTCTTCTTTTCCAACTCTAGTAAAAGAAGACGGCACGCTAGCAACAACACCTAAAGAAAAGGCAGATCTTTTCGCTAGCATGTTTTCAAAGAATTCCACCCTAGATCCTGCACAGCTAGAGCCACCAAATATCCCGAGGATACAATCATCGATGGCAGAAGTGAAATTTCGGCCTCGAATAATTCAACGCATCCTTAAAGAACTAGATTGCAATAAGGCAACGGGACCCGATGGAATCCCGGCTATAGTACTCAAGAACTGTGCACCAGAACTTGCACCTGTACTCCGTAAGCTGTTTAGCATGTCGTACTCCCAGAAGACGTTTCCTTCTTGCTGGAAGACCGCCCGCATTCAACCTATTCCAAAGAAAGGGAAGAAATGTCTGCCACAAAACTATCGTCCAATAGCGTTACTTTCACTGCTCTCTAAAGTAATGGAAAAGGCAATAAATATCAAAATAATCAAATGTCTAGAAGGCCATCGATTAATAAGCGACAGGCAATACGGATTTCGCAGACGTCGTTCCACTGGTGACCTGTTAAGTTACGTAACGCACTTATGGACACAATCAATTGAACAACACGGCGAATCCAGAGCCGTAGCCTTGGACATATCAAAGGCATTTGACCGAGTCTGGCATAGAGCCCTATTAGGCAAGTTAGCGTCTTACGGATTACCACAACAACTCTGCGGATGGATGCAAAATTTTCTTCTGGGAAGATCGATCCAAGATGTTGTAGATGGTGTGTCATCCAATTCGTTTGCTATAAATGCAGGAGTGCCCCAAGGATCTATTCTTTCTCCAACTCTATTTCTTCTCCACATCAACGATTTGCTTGGATCGACAAATAATAATATCTACAGCTTTGCAGATGACAGCACTCTTATATCCTCGATCTCGAACAGTGGGCCTATGAATACGGCTACATCACACAATTAAAGATGTGAACAAATTAATTCTCTAAATGATGATCTGGACAAAATCTTGAAGTGGGGAAAGGACAACTTGGTTGTATTTAATGCAAACAAGACACAGTTCACAACATTTTCCAAAAAAAATGCATCAACAGTTCCTCAGATCCAAATGGATCCATCCAATCCATCACAAGGACTCAATGCACCTTCAAGGGGTCACAGTCAATTCAGGAATCACATGGCAGGACCTATTTAGAGCAAAGAGGTACTTTAGCCCCAAGCAACTTCTCCTTCTCTACAAAGCACAGGTTAGACCAGGCTTGGAATATTGTTCCCATATATGGAGCTCGGCCCCAAAACATTCACTTAACCTGCTTGATAGCATACAGAGACGAGCAGTTCGACTTATTGGAGACCCTACACATCGAATCTACAACCGTTGGTGCACAGAAGACAAGTCGCTGACCTATGCTTGTTCTATAGGTACTTCCATGGTAGATGTTCTGAGGAACTCAAAGACATTATCCCTCGAAATGCAACTTTTGGGCGCCCAACAAGACAGGCTGCTAATGCTCATGACCATACAGTACACTTGACAACCGCGAGGACATCAACTTTCAAAAACTCCTTCTGTTACAGGACAAGCAAACTTTGGAACTCGCTGCCTGGGAATATATTTCCAGAAGACTACAATTTGCAGCAATTTAAGTGCAGAACAAACATACATCTGCAGGCATCTCGGGGCGCTGTTGAAGCGTTATAGGTTCGCCTTTCCCGGGAGAAGTATATAAAAAAAAAAAAAAAACGCGTCATTAAAATAAAGCTTGATGTGATCTAGCGATATTGTCGATATTATTTACAAAATTGCACCTCTGGATGTAAGTTTCGTACGATAGCTATTCGTGAATGGTGCTAAAAAAATGTCCATGATACGGGGCCACTATGTTTAAAATACTTTGCGACATCATAAGGTTCGGTGGAGTTGTTTTAACTTTGACGGAATAGTACCTAAAGTCAGACGAACGAGCTTAACAGAAAAGTCGAAATGGACATTGCCGTTCTAATACGGCCCTTCATACGCGCCGGTGGTGTGTATCGACACTACAATTTTTTTTCTATTTTTTTTTTAAGTTGGAGGATGGAGCCTTATTCCTCTATGTCAGCTTCTAGCTTAAAGTTCGCTGAATTGTTTTGACACCAAGTATACAAGAAGCACCCATTTTTGGTGCAAAAGTATTTTTCCAATCGCATTTAGACGAAACAGTGGAGATATCGAAGGTCAAGTTTTTGGGTCGCATGAGCTCACAAGTCAATTTGACTGCAATTTCCGAATCAACCTAATTCAAATTTTTTTTTGGGATTACGTTAAATCTTTAATCTCTGCCCTAAAGTCAGCAACAATTGCCAACCTTAAGAATAACACTGTTCGAGCTAGTGGCAAGATTGAGGCCAACTTATATGTCGGCCCGTTGCTGATTTTTTAGAATTTTTTATAGGGGCGAGTTGTGTTGAGTCTGTCGAATCTCGAATCCCGACGAATAATAAAGCTCGATATTGATCAACTAGTTTCCTATTAATAGTTGCGGCTGTGGTAACGCTGTTGCTGCAGTCGCTCTGATGATGTCCACTGATATTATATACCATTCAAATTGCCCAAGGCTAGAGGCTAAGAGCGATTTCTGAATGAGTTGATCAACTACTTATATAAAGGTAGGTACACGGAAAGAACTGCATCGTCACCAATTGCAAAATTTTGAGTTGCAAATTACGAATTATACATTTTTCGCAAATCACGACAATTTTGTCTTGAATAGATACAAAAATTCGTAATTCGACATTGAAAACGGCGAAAAATGTAAAAAAAAATTTGTTGAATATTACGATTAGAATTATTAATTGTAGCTTAATTTATTTGTAGTGATTTGCGACACTTTTGGCGTAATTTACCACTTCAATAGGTCAATTTTTCAAACAGCACTTTACAATCTCAAATTTATTGCAAAAAATATTTCGTGATTTACCACCACTGAATGATGAATCAATAAAATCTAATAAAAATTTCGCACATGTAAATAGAAAACGTAAATTGCAAAATATGAATTGCAAATTGATAAAAAATAAGTTGCAATTTACGATTAAGAATTTGTAAATTGCAACTACAGAAGTAGTAAATCAACTCCTGTTGCAATTTACTAAGGGATGAAATCGTAATTGCAACAGGAAAGTGGTAATTTACGATTTTTTTTTTGCATTTCACAACCACAGTAATATTAAATTGCTAACTAAGGGGTTTTCCAATAAGAGGTGTTATTGTGAAAGGATATGGTCCTCTATGCGTGCTCGTGGTGGCCATTTGGCTGATGTTGTTTTTCATTATTAATAGCACACCTTCCTCTTTATTATGAAAACATCCAATCTATCTCAAAAAAATGGCATTTTTCTTTGAATACCAAAATTACACCTCTTATTGGAAAACCCTTTTATTTGTGTCAAATTGCGACCGGTTATGGCAATATGTATTTCACGTCCGATCGCATTATTGCCATTGAGAAGTGTTGATTCACGACTTTTGAGGGTCAATATCTTCACTTTTTTACAATTTCTAGAATTGCGAATAAAAAGTCGTGAATTAGTAAATCCTGAGCTAAGCTCTTAAATGAGACAAACTTTTCGTGATTCGGCGCTTAGTTTTCTTGATTTATTCTTAAACTTCTTTCCGTTTATATCTTTACGGGATTTGCGAAATTTGGCATGACGCATGGGGTATGTGTACCTACTCACTAGTGGGCGAGGCTACAAATTTGTTTTTTCTGTCAATTCTTATAAACAGGTATAAATCATAAGATGCCATTTATTGCAAATGTTGCGCATGTTTGAAGTATACAACTGGGCATTATGCACCTTCATGCTGCCACCGACAGTAATCGCCAAAGGTACAAATTTGTCCCAAAAGTCGAACGCATACCTATTGTTAACTTTTTTAGAAGTGAATCTGTAGACTCAGAAAACCTGTAGGTACACACGAATCTTATCACAAAAAATTGAAAAAACTTATTACTGATCGAGAGACTTAACAAGACTGAGCAAAAAATATACCTTGAAAGGTGTTTGGTTACATCGTTTTTAAACGTGCAAAATAAAACGAATCCGCGAATTCATAGTCTTCTATGTATAGTCCTACACAGCGCAAGGCCGAACCTATTCTTACTCAGGACTTGTCTTTTAACCTCGTAAATACAAAAATACCCCATTAAAGTGTCTCCGACTGAGACCTCTCCATACGCAGGTGTAAGCCATAGCCCATTCAATTAAAAGATTAAAGAGTTTTCCAGTAGAAAAGACAAACAGAGCAAAAAATGAAAAACCCATTCCCGTATACCTAGAGGCAAACGAGTTCGTCTCGCTTAATTGAAAAATTTAAAAGCTCATTTCGAATGTTCCCAAGTAGTAACATAACGATAAGCTATCAAATAAAAAGTGATTATAATATCTTTGTTAATTTTTCCGCTTTTGAAGTTTGAAGTCATGCCCCGAACGGAGAGCACTCGCATAATCTCCAACCACAAGACGACGAAAAATCTCCTATCCAGCGATGCATTCACTCGACGGCGATCAATGTTTATAAATCGAACAATCCAATGGTAAAAGAAACTAACACTGAAAAAAAGCGAAGAGAATGGAAATTAAAAAGATGCACCGCCTAACATAAATAAAACTGTCTTCCATCTTGTTGCTTAGTTCGTTGGGAGATAAAACACTGAAAGCCCATTAAATGTGTGGATATGGGTACCTTGAAAATCAACAAACCGAATCCGAGAAAAAACCAGGAACAACAAAATTTACAAAAAACGGAACCTAAAACAAAAATACCTCAAGATACTTCTTCTTTTTTTTTTTTGTGGCAAAAGGAGGTGCATTTCATAGAGGATTTGTTCGGACGGCGCATTTCTGTAAGGCTTGGCGCGCGGAAGGTTTTCTCCCATCGCACCATTGTTGAACGTCGTCGTCTCAGCAGCCTCTTTTCGTTATTTATATCGAGAGATTAATATTCATGTGATTACGAAAGTATCTATATACACAGATACATCGGCTTACCTGGAGGACGCAATATATCTTTTTTGTGTGGCATCGGGACTTTGGATATTCATTTCACAAGCGAACAAAACCCGAACGAGACACACCACAATGCAATGGAGAAGCCTCAACTCTATAGATACCCTTTTGTCCGGGGTGCTGTGCTGTGTGTGAATTCGCCTCCATATCATATTAATATGTATTACCAAATATATAGCATCTATAGCACAGCGCTGGGATTGGGAACGAATGGCGATGTCCGGGGAAATTTATAGCACGTTTCTTGTTTGGGGTCTTTAGTCATGGTGATGTGGTTTTGTGATACCCGATTTTTCTTGGGCAGGTATCGTGCGCACTTTGGTTCCTTGAAATCGGAGATCTGAGCTTGAAATCGATGATTGGACATATACTTCTGCTGGTGTACGTTAATTTGCAGCGCTTTTTTGTGGACTTGAGTTTTTAATTTCCAACCGGAGAAATACGCGTCTCCTGAAATGCATAAATTTAGCTGCGTTAATTGCCTTTGCTGGGGTGGTGGAGTTGTTGTTTTTTTTTTTTTTTTTTGGTTGTAATGAGTTCTGTTGAACGTTTTTGCACATGCTGTTCAAATGCGAAGCTTAGGGACTTAGCGTTCAATACGACTGCCCAATAGCAATCCGCTTTTAAATCCCTTCATTTTACATCGGTTGTTATAATACTAATATAGTCGCAGTGGCTTAGTGGTTAGTGTGTTGGACTACTAAGCGAGGGGTCTCAGGTTCGAAACCCGCAAAAACCCAAATTCCAACTTAGGGTATTTTCCTTTCCACTGCGCTACCTCTCGCGAACGTCTGACAAACATCCGAGAGTATAAATGTCTTGAAAGAGCTTCTCAATTAGCCGTTTGGAGTCGGCATAAAATTGTAGATCCCTTCCATTCGTTCCAAAAATGAAAAACTCACATAAAACGAATGGTTGTGAGAAGCTAGGCCTAGGGTCCCTCCGGACCTGTTGCGCCAAATATTTTATTTTTTTATTATTACCACTATTGGAGCAACTACAAAGAAATGTAAAATTCGTTTAATAGATACCTACTTCGACTATCTATATAGTTGCTGACTGATGGCTTTTATAATGCCAGACAGCATGAGCTTAGGAAACTTCCCATGAAAAGTGGTGCTACATACGAACTACATTGTCGGAATGGTAAGGAATGCATATGGGAGCTGTCAGATATGGATTGTTTTGCGATACCTACCTATTTTTAGAAAGCATAAGACCTACTTTAGTAGACGCGTAAAGAACACTGACTCAGTGATGATACATTCAAAAATAAAAATACCAACCACGGCTCCAAAAATGCCCTACCAAAAATTTCCCCTACAAATCTGCCTGCCTAAAATTTTTTTTGAAATAAATCAAGAAATGTGTTCAAATGCTCATGTTGCGTATTGATTGTATATAAATTTTCTTTATTTATTTATTAAAATACCTACGTTTACATCAAACGGTTTTCAATTGTTAAAATCTGTCCTTTTTCCCCTACAGAGTAAGTTCTTAGTCGAAAATTCCGACATGTAGGGATTTTTTCCTACATGTACTACCACAGCACTGTCTTCGATGTATTTTGTGTATTTTGGAAGACAAATCAGTAGAAGTGCCAAAAAAGTGGTCAAGATTGCTCTTCATTTTTTTATCACACTGCACTGTTAAACACGACCGGTATACCTTACCTAGTACCATTCGGGGAAATTTTATTTTCATTTCCCGGATTAAAACCGTCGTGCTAGTAATTTCATACTCGAGTAACCGCCTTTTACTTTTAAATCAAATCACACGAAGTTGGGGCATTAATATATAGGTTGGCTATACCAAGTACAAGAAACTCAAATTCAATGATCAGATTATAAAATGTCGCAAAAGATGGCATTCTCGAGATAAGTGGACATTAAGGAACATACCTTTGTTTTAAATTACACCAAATTTCTGTCATCCATCAGCTTGAAGATTGACCAATCGACCATGTCATTCAACTCCCATAAGCACGTAGTACTGAACTAGTGGAAAATGCAACCAAAATCTATTGCTCCGTGTAGTGGCGTTTTCGTTTAGTAAGGTATTTGCCAACCTTTATTGATCCATGCGTTCAGATTCGTCGTCACCAGTCAGCTCAGGATGTTTTGTTTTTTTTTTTCCACAATCACATTAAATTAAGAAGGAAAATATGTTTTATTTGAATGACAGCTCATTTGTCTGCCAACTCAGTTGTGTTTGTTTTATTTTAAAAACAAGAACTTGTCATCCGGTTCTTTAGCTATAATAGGCGTGTTTTTTTGAGCTTCGATTTCAGCAAAGCAAGGTAAAGCACGCAATTAAAACAACTAGTACGCTCTACTTGACAATTTGAGGACTTACAGCAGTTGTTGTAATTGCGTGCTGAAAATCCTGCTTTACTTTGCTTTGCTGAGATCGAAGCTCAAAAAACAGGCCTATTATATATCCCAATATTACTTGCGGAGGGACTGCCAAAATAATTTGCAATTAAATTAAACTACACCTGCAATTAGACACCAATAGTAGCAACGACGTCCGGTGTATTTCATTGTGAATCCTTTGCATTTAAAAAAATCGCATGGCACTTTTCTAAACGTTATAGATTTGCTTGAATGGAAGACACACAACTCTTAAGGACTCTATACATGAGACCGAGCGAACGAATTGCTGAAATGCGAAAAAAACACTTTTGATGCATTTATGAACAGAAAATTGAGCATATTCCTATTCCAAGAGGAGGATAATTAATTATACCACCAATATGTATTAAGAAAACAAGTGAATAAACAGTTTAAATAACGAAATTTCGAATTCCAATCTTTTCGCCGCGAACGAATTATTCATTCGACTTGGCTTTTCTCGTTTTTTTACTTTTTGGATAGGTACTCCTTCCGATTCTTATTGATGCCTTTGCCGCTTTCTAGAGAATATTATTGTTATGGTGTGCATAAATATGCATGGAAAATAGTGGAAAGTGGCAATTTATTCTACACCGAAACATAGCCAACTTCTCATTTCCCAGCCCATGATATGATGGAGTTAAAATGGTTATATTCGTTCATAGAAGCCACGCTGTTGCAAGACACGGAAATGCAGCTTCGGTGTATTTGTCGGTAGCATCGTAGTATGCCTTTTTTCCATCGATGAATATAGCCATAAGTCACACAAGAAGCAGAAGAACTTCATGAAAAAATGCATCAAAAATACTTCCCAAAACGCCACAAGATACGCTCTGAAAAACACGTTCAAAAACAGGTAAAAAACTGCTACGAAATGCGACGCACTAAAAGAAAGAGTTTTTGAATGACAGTGTCAGACTTTAAGCTTCGTCATGTCGAAGTGCTTAATCCATTGTTTATGTTTTTTAATTTGTGCTTAGATGCCTACTTATCTAATTGTTCACGAAGGCGGATTGCACTTGTGTAGTATTATTTTAGGTCGCCTGGTGTGATAGAGGATTTATGCATTTTTCAAAGATGTCTTTTGGAATGTTATTGAAGACCACTCAGGAACCTTTCTGTCAGATGCTATGAGGAAAGTAAGACTACAATGGACCGAGATGTTTGGAAGGAAAATATATATTTTTTTTTTCAATGGGAGCCACTTTGGATTTTAAAAGTCCGAAAACCTACAGCCAATGGAAGGATGGTTATCAGAACCTTATTTCTGACCCCTATGATTATGCCATCTGCAAAGATGCCGAACGTTGTGTGAAATAATTTTCCACGGAATGCAAATGCAGGTACGAAAATGGCCAATCAACTCCAAAAGAGCGTTTCTCTTCACAAGATTGTCGTACGTTATTTTATCCGAAACCGAAGATGTCTTGCGTCGATCACGGCAAGTAGCTCGATCTACTCGAATGTACTTGCAAACAACTAAAATCAAACACTTCTCCCGATTTATAAAACGAACAGGCCTTGACTTTTATTGTCAAACGAAAATTAGTAAACAAAAATTGCGACAGACAACAGGAAAGAAAAAAAAAAACGGAAAGAAAAAATAACAGAAAAACCAAGAAAAACCGAGAAAAATCCAATGGAGAACTCAAACAGCAGCAAGACCACAATCAACTTGAAAAATATACCGATGCCAATCACTATCCAACAATATACCATCATTATCAAGAAAGTGCGGGAAATAATCGCTTTGAAAAATCAAAATTCGGTAAGCGACCTGCAGCCACAACCCACAAGACCGAACATAAGGTTGTGCTACACTTTGAACAGGCAGGTCAGTTATACTAACTATGGAGTTGCAACACCAGCTGGCTCCGAAGTAGTCAGTCCATACTAATCTAACAATAATTAACCAGACTTATACTTTTTGCTCTAGGTGGCCAAACTGGCTACGAAATATTTCGGTTTGGTCTGGGACCACGCACATTCCAGTGGGCTCGTAGAGCTACCATTCACGTTCATATTTGGGGTGATAGGTAAGTTTTGTGAGCTATATAAAATACTAAATAAAATACTTGAATATAATAAATTAATTTCTAACAGGCTCTACAGTTGGCGGCCATGTTGACGCAAGCCTGCTGCCAGACACAGGCAACGTATGTGGAGCCTTAGTCGGCATCCCAACATGGTCACAGAAGCGGACTGACGTGGAGGTGGAAGAAGAAAAGCCAGTCGAACATACAGTTCTTACGAAGCCGAAATGGCGACTTCTCAAACTTCTACGGAGGGCAACATGCCCTCTGGAGATCACTGGCAGACGTCTAGCTCTAGTCTTTCGCAAGGCGAAGTCAAAATTTGCTAAGTATTTTTTTAAATATGTAAAATATTTCTTAAATATTTTCTTAAAAAATAATCGCCTTGCGAAATTCTACTGCGCTTTATTTGATTGATATTCTTTTTCTTATAAAACTTGAGTTGTTCTGTTCTTAGTCTTAAGATTGTTGCTAGCTACCTATAAAAATATTAAAAAAAAAAATACATATATAATAATATTTTGTAGATACATCATTTACATATTAGAAGTTAAGTTGTTCTTTTGTTTCTTAGAATAATATAAGTTGTTCTTTTCGAAATATAAATAACTTTTTTTTATTGTTAAGATTGTTTTACTAATTAATTATAGATAATCATAAAAAAAAAAACGTTCGATATATTTTGGTACAACAATTCTACTAAAATTTAAGTCTTTCTTTATTAATTAAAAAATAGTTATATTTTCTAAAAATATCTTGTTTCTTTTAAATAAATTCTTTTTTCTTAGAAACGTTTTTTTTTTATTAATTTAAAAATAAACTTTGCATATTTGAGAAGCAGAATAATACGCGCTTTTTTTTAAGTAAATAAAGAAGTTGTCCAACAGGTCCTTCTTATGAAAACCAATCGCAAGGGGCCTATAATTGTATGCCGGAAGTTTGCAGTCTGTAGTCTATGTCATGGGGAAGTGCTTAGTCCGTTGTTCATCTTTCAATCTTTCCTACCTATGGTTCAATGTTAAACATTTTTGCAAGTACCTAATCATTTTCTTCCCGGTTGTCCCTACATAGGTTACACCCGCAGTATAGATATCTGTGTCAAGTACTAAAAACTTTCACTACGTCCCATTCAATTGAAGGTATCTAAATAAATATTCATTTATTCATACCCACATACCTACTTTCAACAGTATGCCACAAATATATCCCGTTAAGTAAGAAATGGTTCGAATAATTATAATCTCCGTTTCAAAGTTGCGCCATAAAATCTGGTAGGTAATTATCCATCAGTACAACGGCAGAGATATGTCTCTATTAAGCGAACGTCAAGCACATACTCGTATCTTCGCAACTTTATGGCAAGTTAATAAACTTTAGCTGCCATACTTTTTTTTTATTGAGAAAAACTTAAATAAACATGATTTAGTAACACACCTCCAAATGCAAGCAAGTCGCCGACCCACCAGCACAACATTCCACTCGATTCCCGACCAAGCCCACCCTGTCGGCTAGTAATTGCTTGCACTTGTTTACAGAGTGGGGCGGGTAAGCGGCGCGAAGCCTATAGCGCCAATTTATGCATTTTCATTAATACACACAAAAATTGTACTGTTGGCATATTTATTGATCGTAAAAATTAGCCCAACGGCCTGCGGTACATACCTACGCAGTGAAAAGGAGGGGGAACAAAAAATAAAAGAAAACATAATACAATAACTTTCCTCGATCTAATAACTGCGTGCGACAAATTTCCGTCCCCCCCAAATCTAATATTTATGGATAGGGTATTGGATAACCTTTTCGTTTTTATTTCCTATTGACTTGGCCCCATAAAGTGTCACGCTGAAGATTTATTGCGTAATTAATGGCAACCAAATTAAACAGACAAACATATCGCATAACTCAGCCGGAACCAGCCAGCGATTCGCCGACCGTCCCACGCCCAATTTCAATTATCGATGTAGGCCGCCGATATAATTCGAATCTCGCATAAGCTGTTTCTCTGAGTCAGGCTCAGCAAGCAAGCGGGGGGGTTGGGCGCTCACATTTACCAGTTCAACGTTAATGCAAATTTTTATTGCAAATTCCCTCAATAAAACCACAATAAAGTCCATCAGCAATTCAATTCGATTCAATGTATCCAGAAGAAAACCAGAATCGAAATGTACGACGACGGCCGTATAGTAATGACACCTAGAGGGAAACGATGACGACGATGATGCCTATAACTCGAAGAAGGGCTACTTTGCTACAGATTCGGGTTTACCTACCTTTTGCTCAGGTAAAACGTAAATGATACATACATATTTTCATCTCACACGTATTGTGGGAAGTTCGTTCTCTTTCTTGCCCAGATACACATACACACCGTGCGTGTGGATGCTGGGATGCAAAACCTGCGGAACCAGAAATTATTCTGCCCTCGGCTATCGATCCATTCAAAGATGGTAAATACATCACTGCCGTGCATGCGTCGGAAGGTAGGTAGTAGCTTGTGCGAAAGAGATAAATGGAACTGAGGTAATGGCCGCATCATATGGCGGCGTAATGAGTCAAGGACGTGCGAACTAGTTGTCCCGCTTGCACTCACTTGGAGACCCTTAGTGGAGACTTGCTACCATGTTGGATTTTCGAGTCCGGCACTGATACAGATTTGAGAGGGGAAACAGGCGGCGAACTCGCCAGATATCAGTCGATGTCGACTAGACAAAAAGTCATCCAAAATCTTCGCAGATACATGGTGCAACTGCGACTAATTGATGGTGTCAATTGCATGCAGCATTTCCGAAATCTTTGGTGGACTGAGAAAAACATTTGCTCTTCTATGAATTTGTTTAAATTAATTTGACGAAGTTTTGTTTTCGTTTCAACAAAATAAAAAAATAAAAAATCGCATGGGAGCAATTTGATTTCATATCTTTTATGGGAGTTTGGGTGATTTTCTTATGAGTTTTACAGCGTTGCTGACAGTTTTATGCATAAAATTTTATTTATCTGCTACAGCCAGCATGTCTGTGGTTGAATCGAGTTGTCGGTTGCTAGCTATTTTTTTTTTTTTTTTTTTTTTTCCAATTCATGACAGTTGCGGGGCGCTTTTTTTTTACATACAATCATACATTGATATTAATATGAATCATCTTATTCTAGCGAAATAAAGTCGACATGTGTGGGGACATTCTGTGTCTTGTTAAAATTTGGCAATATAGGTATGAGTCGGGCGATTTTGAGCACTTGTCGAACATTTTTGGTAAAATAGAGCTTGCTGATTTTGAACTAAATAACCGCATCCTGTGTGGACCGATGCAACATAATAATGGATACCAGCAGCGTCGCGTGAATTATTTAGATGGGTGTGCAAATTCTTTAAAATTATGCATTTTTTAGAAATATCAATTAATTGCCTGAAAACACGTCCCATTTATTGTTTTCTCAATCATTGTTTTGCTGTTTTTGATATCTTATTTTGTTTTCAAAATAAAATATAGAAAAATAAAACTTTCGCATACAAAATCAAAAGCACCGCACGAAACTGCAACCCCAATCCCGAACCACTTAAACGAAAAGCTAAGTTCAACCATTCATTCATCGGCTTTCGTGCACAGCTTTTATTTGCACGAGTATCGATGTAATACATTGTGTATTTGACTTATGACGCTTTACGGAAACAGAACAGAGCAGATGCAAAAGAAGAGAAAATGAATACAGCCCGTGCACAGAAAACCTTCGCACGAGTTCACTACAAGTTCATCAAAGTAAAGCGATTTAAGTACGGAGGCGTGCGGGTGACGAATGACGATGGGGATGAATACTGGAGAAATCTTGTAGAGGGATATATTTAGTTTGGAGTTGGATGAATTTATTTGATGAAATCAACAGAATGGTGCACAGCGAGTTTTTGTACGAGTTAATTTTTTTTTTCTCAGCGGTGAAGGAATTTTGAAAGAAGATTTATAATTTATAAAGGATGAATATGAATAGGTATGGTGTAGGCTGTAGCTGTTGGCTGTGTTATGGAGGTTTTATGGGTTATGGAATTGTGCATATCATTATTTGTGTGTTATTATTATTACAGTGTTTGATGAGGGACTTATTTTCGTTAGATCAGGGTGTGCAATGCACACCTTGCACACCCTGACGAGACGCCACTGATGGATACATATAGGAATACTTAGATCAGAATAAGATTTTTTTTTTTTTGAATTTTATTTATTTATTTTTAGATACTAGTTGTGTATATAAACAATTCAGAGTAAATAAACTAGTAAAATTGTACAATTAATATTTTCAACTAGAAAAAAATAAATTGACATTTTATAAGTCTTTAACAGAAATAGTATTAACCCTTAAATGCCCAAGGAAACCGATTTTGATGAAAAAAATATATTTTATGTAAACGGAGACAAAAACAATAAATCCGCTGTTAAGAAAAAATATAATTTTTTTTTGACGAAGTTATTAACAAAAAAGTGGTTGTATCCTTAAAGATACACTGGGCACTAACCCCCTACAGCTATTCTGAAAGAAAATGCATATGATTTTTTTTTTTTTAGTTAGGGTAATTGTACATAGGAAGTAATTGTAATTAATGTAATTTCTATACAACTGCCCTTCTCGGAGCCATCTTACAATAATATTTGCCGATGATTGGAAATCAGGTTTGCCTTGAGAAGGTCCTGAAGCACCTTCTCAAGGCAAACCGCTGATCCGATGTAATTTTTAAACTTATACTAGAGGTCACGTCAGAGTCATCAAGTTTTCCAGCTCTACTTTTATCATTGAAAAGGATATAATATATAATGTGAATAGGTTGTGCTTTTAACTTATCTTTAAAAAAATGAATTCCTCAAGCCGAAGTGCTGTTCTTCTAAAACTTGCAATAGAAAAAGGTAAGCATTTTGTTTCATTATAGCTTGACCAAAAATGTTTTTTTAACTTAATGCCAAAATACATTTAGGACATAAGAATAAAAATTGTAATATAGATGTGTGCAATCCCAGTACTTCAACAGCTTCAAAAGCAAATTCCACGGAATCAAATGGTACTTCCTGACTTTTACAAATCATTTTATGATATAGGTCTTAAATTTGAGTGTATTTTGTGTTTATATATTCAAGAATCAATTGCTAAAATAAGTAAACAACACTTGGAAAGAGAATGGGATGAATCAAGCCTTGAACAAGATTTTTCAGGCGACGACGATGACCTTGATTATGTTCCCCAAAAAAACAACGAATTAAGCGATAATGATGATGAAGAAACGGCCATTATTATGGAAGCACCCCAAAAATTTACCGCAGGAACACTCACTGAAAAGAAAATACGTGTTTCTGGTAAGGGTCAGCCCATAGACTTGAAAAAAGTTCACATCAAAAAGGTGTATAAAAGCAGCCTTCCTATCAGTTTTGAAAAGAAAAAAGATTTACTTAATCTTGGCAAGTCGGGAGCCATCCCGGAAAAGTTTCATATCTGGTACAAAGGCTTGAAAACAAGCAAAACCACCATAAATAAGGCCCCAGAACCTGATATAAATGATGATTCGGAATCAAATCAAGATTCATAAATTAAAAATAGAATTTTCATAAAAAAACTCATGTCCATAAAAAAATATTTTTTAAAGCAAAAAAGGTCTATGTCCAAGTTTCATTTTATTTTTGTTTAAAAAAAAATTGAATAAATTACATTGAATTAAATTTGTTAGTTTCGTCTCAATAATAAATGCTTTCACTAAAAGATTTTAAAATCGATTTTCAAATCTTAACAACTTAATGATTTTTTCAGGGGCCATAAACTTTAAATCTTCAATAACTCAGAAACACAATTATGTGACTTGAGCTCTTTTTGCAGCATACCGACGATATATTGTCGATTTTTTTTTTTCAAATCTGTTCTGTTACCTATGTTAAAGTGAGGGAAGCATTTAGGCCGTTAGTCGGCCCATTGTGCGAACCACTGATGTTTAGAGGTAACTGGCTACTCACAAACCATTTACTTCCGTTAATGAAGCTTAATATTTAAGCACCGCTTATATATCCCAGATCACTTAGATCGTTGCGAAAGTAGTTTCCTAAGTAAGCGTTCCTTAAGTTTAATAGGGCAGGGCAGCTGCAGAGAAGTTGGTCTACAGCTTATGAAAAAGTCATTAAATGGCAGCCCAAGTCTTTGCACGTGTCTGCCCAAAATACAATGCCCGGTAAAGATATTAGACTGTCGAGATACTGGGTCTGTTGAGTCGCAGACGATCCTTGGATCTTTGGTATCCAGGTGTGGCCATGTGAGCCTAGCAACGTCGCAGTAGCATAGATGTTTACATCTATGACTTGCTTTGCCTATTGCGTCCGCGTGAATGATCTGTCTAGCGTAGGCTAGCAGGTGCATTCACGTTGTGCAGACTAACACTACCAACGCCGGAGGAGCCTAGTCTTGCCAATTTGTCTGCTGCACAGTTCCTTGGAATGTCGCAGTGTCCCGGAACCCAGTAAAGGCTAAGGTTGTACGGTCCAGGTCCAGCTATCTCGCTAATAGATACATGGCAATATTCCATGTAATCATCATAGTGCTGTCAAAACTAAAGTAATGCAGTAATGCTCTGACTTCTTCGTCAGTCATTTTCACACCGTCAATTTTAGTAAAAGCCATAATTTATCTAAGACCAATTAGGAAAGAATGCGAAATGAAAAATACATAAAAAAGTAGGTACATTATAACGAAGTATTTTCCGTTTAAATCACTATCCAAGTTCTGCTTCTTTCGGGAACGACACAATGCATAAGGCCACATTAACACTAACTAGGGGTCGCCCCGTGGTCGAATTTCGACCAATTTATTCTATAAGTTCATTTTTGAAGGGGAAATATCGGAGCGCTTAAAAATAGGCAATCGAAACCATTTCAGGCTTTCTTTAAATTGCGAATAAAAAGTGTCCAGTAACGCGGGCTGTCTTCTATTTTATATCACAGGTAGAAAAGGGTGCATAGAATAGATATGCAAAGTTCCATCGTTTGAAGTTCAACAGTTTTAGAGTTATGGGGACCTTAAGTTAAAAGCCAACATTTTGCTTAAATTTCATATAAATCATAAACCGTTAGGCCGATTGGTACGATTTGAAGTTTATTGGATTAGTAATGTCGAACACTTTCGAAAATAGCATTTAGAAATTTTATCACTTTGCTAGCTGCGGTTTCATAAATAACACGGTATGAAATTCGCTTAAATTTATGTATGTATGTAAATCTATGTATTGTCCCCTACCCAAATATATATACCTAGTGTTGGCATATTTATGTGATGTATAATAGGAAAAATGGGTGGAAACACGTTATAGGCAACTCCGTATTAATATATAGATATTTGTTGATGGGCTTTCAAATATAGCAATTATTCTTGAACAATTGCAATTTGAAATATAATTGTAATTTATATCTCAAAATTACAGTGCATTGTTATGTAAAATTACCTATGTGCATATATACCTTTAAACTCAATCAACTGCAAAAATAAAGAAACGCCCAAAACAACCAACTAACTTGCACTTACAGTAATAATCTGAATATAGAACAAACGTCGTCATAGGCAAAATTCAACCGAAATCATGATATATAGGCCCCAATGCCCATGCCCAGTGTATCTTTAAAGATACAACCATTTACCGCTACATTATATGAGCTGGGTATATATCGTATTTAGTTCTTATAGGTAACTGTATTTTACTTCATAATATAAATGCGTTCATCAGAATATATTTTTTATGGTCCAGCAGAGTCACCAACTATAAAATTATTAAATAAAAAAAAACTTTTTTTTTTTAAATTTGTTGAAAATTAAAAAAGGCAAATATTTCGTTAAAAGTAAGGTTAATTTAAAAGTTATGCGTCCATTTATTTTACAGTGCAAAGATTTTGAGTCAATAAAGCAAAAATAGTAAGCAACAAGTAAATAAAGTCAAAACAAACGCAGAAATATTTTTTTCAATGGTTGTATCTTTAAAGATACTCTGGGCATTTAAGGGATGCAATTTACATTTTCTTAATAGCACAACAAAAAATAAATGGGTTGGGTGACCCTTAAGTGAAAGTAGGTAGTTTATATTTTAATAATTAATTGTAACAATTTCATTAAAATCCAAGTAAATATACAAAATATCTTTGAAGAAAAATTTAACATTATACAAATTTTCAAATTAGAATAAATTTTAATCAAAAAAATTGAAGAAGGAAACACCAAAACGTCAAGCTACGACCGAAAACCAAAAAGAAGTTCTAAACTTTTAATATCCTTTGATAATTACCAGCGTCTTACGTGATTTAAGAATCTATTAATTGAACAGAGTGTCCTAATCGAAGAAGGAAGCTTATTAAAGAGACGACGTGATGCAACTGTATACAAATTTCTGTAGGCTGTGGTGCGAGAAATAGGAACAGCGACTAGATTCAAGAGGTTGCCACGTATACCTATTATAAGTATCAAGAACTCTAGTATTCAAGTTTTCAGATCTGAAAAAGAATTCCTTCAGAACTTTGAAACAATACAAGTGCTGATTGAAAGATTTTTCAAATCATTAAACAACGAAAAACTTGGATGCAAGCGTTTTTTCCGGCATATTTTTCTTATAATATATTTTTGTAAAACTAGAAGTAGTTGAATCTTGTTAAAATATGACCCCCCCCCCCCCCCCTCCAACAAGTAATGTCATATTGTAGAACGAGTGAAAGATACAATAATAAATTATTTTGAGCAGGTCTGTTGAGCAGACACTCTTCAGATAAAAGAAACTCCTGAGCGTTGCGCGAAAATATTGCCTCAAGTTTTCAATGTGATTATAGAAACACATTTTGGAGTCAATAATAAGCCCCAGATATTTAAATACATTCAAGCTTTCAATTTGAATTCAATTTTCGCTTCAGTTAAGACTGGCACAAAAAGTCTTAGAGCGAAGGCTGGTGCTACAGAAGCAACTCCACGCTTTAAATCGTTGGCACTCAGGTGCATGAAAAAGAACTTTAGCGTCATACGAGTGTTATGCTGTCGGACTGAAAAACATTATTTTAGTTTTGGAACTCATCATAAGCTTATGCACTGCAAACCGTTTTCTAAGCAAATCCAAATTCAAATTGATTGATATCAGCAGCTAAATTTAGATAAATTTTTGAACCATAAGTTAAACCTACGTCATCTGCAAAAGCAGTGATAAGGCCTTTAAAATTTAGCTCAAATAATGAATTTATATATATCAGCAAGAGGATTGGCCCCAATACAGAGCCTTAAAGGTACACCTAGGTCCATGAACTGAATTCCACTCCTATTCGTATCAATCTTCACTCTTTGCGATCTATTGTTAAGATAAGATTTAAACCACTCGAGCATAAAGCCTCGAAATCCAGCATTTTGTAACTTATGCAACAGAATGTTATGGTTGATCATGTCAAATGCTTTGGTAATATCGGCTAGACCTGCTGTACACTCTTTATTATCCAAGCTAAAGAAAATCTGAGAACAGAAATTTAACAACGCATCCTCCGTGCTTTTAACTGATCAAAATCCATACTGTAATGTACTGAACAAGCGCGTTTTATGAAGAAAGCTGACAATCCTATTTTTCACAACTCTTTCAAAAACTTTGCTAACTGAATGAAGAAGTGAAATTGGTCTATAGTTGCGTATGTCATTTGTAGCACCCTTTTTGAAAAGTGGAACAACATCCGCGGACCTAAGAGCTATGGGGAAAACTCCAGATAAGACACTTTTATTAAAAATATGCGCTAAAACGTCAACAACAAAATATGCTATGTTCCTTAGTAAACGATTGGAAATTCCATCTCTGCCACAGGAATTTGAGTTTTTTAGAGAACTATAGTTTTTAATAACTCTAAGCCTATAATAAGTTCCTTCCAGCGTTATTAACCTTTCATATGACGGGGGCTTTCGGCACGAGTAATCGATTGTTGGTCATAGGACGGGTATCTGCCTTTTCAAGTTAATATACCTAGGTAGGTATATATTTTCAAATTGTAAGAAGATGCCCAGGGTAATTCTCTTAACTCCACCACCATAAGGCCACTCAAGAGCAAGAAGTGTTTTATATTAATAGTTAGTAGATCCAAGAATGATATTTTAAGAGCTGTCATTTTTGGACACTAATCGTCGCAGGCAATTTGGTTCTCGGCCGAGTCATAAATCAAATGTTCACACTGAGGCAAGTCCTCGAGAAGACTGAAAACCTCTGAATTACAATAGTCAAGATTTATTAACTTTTTGTCAAATTCAAAGTCGCATGTGGTTGCATTCATCACCGGAATGGATGCACCGGATATTTACCTTTAGGTGTGCTTGCAATAGGCCTGTTTTTTGAGCTTCCATCGCAGCAAAGTAAAGTAAAGTAGGATTTTCAGAACACAATTACAACCACATTGTTCTACTTGACACTTCAAGGACTTACAGTTGTTGTTGGTTTATGGTGTTGTGTGTGAGGAGGAGAAGACACAACCTCTAATGTAGGTACGAATATATGGATGCAGTCCAAAAATAAAAATACAAAAATGTTGAACAAATCGAGCAAAAGTTCAATATTCAACCAAAGTCAAGAATATCTTTGAATTATAGCCATAAGTTAGAGATGACAAGGATTCCTTCCTTTCAAAAACCAATACGTTGTACACGCCATAGCGTTTGGGCTGGAGAACTGAAAAAAAATTCCCTAGGATCATAGAACACTGTAGTGCGTATTACACAGAGACTCGTCTATCGTGGGCAGAAATTGCTTAAAGTATGTAATTGATTGCCCTAGAAAAGCATCGATTGCCAGGGGTATCTTGTCTATTATATTCTTTGTTAAAAGCTCACAAATACTAATCATTTATTTAGCAGCAAAGTCGTAGTCTTTTCGCATCCAATGAAATGTTGTGATCAACGACACTATTTCATTTGTAAAATTTGCCTGCAACTCTGGCAGTGCACCGAGCCGCTGAACCCACATAGAATTGAAATTAACTTTGGGTTAAGCCCTTGTCAAAAATAATTCTGATGGCCTTTGAGTAAAGAAGACTCGGGAGTTAGTTCTGTTTGACTATTGAGTGAGAGGTATAACAGAATCAAACTACTAAATACCATCTACAGCTAACCTCTGACAAGTGCAGAGAAAGCTTCTCAATTCAGTCTTTTGGTGGTTCGGAAAGACTATTTAGGTTCGTTCTATTTTTTAAAAGAAAAGAAGAAACTCACACGAGCAAATATGTATAGAAAGCTTGGTCTATACGAACTAATTGAACAAGGACCTCAAAAACCAAACCTCTCCAGTTGGGTGGGCTCAAGTCGATGGGCTCTATAGTTGCACCTTGCACAGTTCAAGATGGTTGAGGTCTTTCCTTTGTCAAAAAGGCGCAACTCCAAGTGAGATGTCGCTCGTATAGTTGTCGCTGATGAATTGTTTCTTCTTTTTTTGTCAAAACCAGTCAGCGCAAACAAAACCGAAACTGAATGTGAGAAGCGATTGCAGATGTTTTCACTCAGAGTCTAACTCCTTGAGAGTCCCTAAATATTCGCAAGAAGGGCTTATGGCAAAATTGCATTCTCAGCCCAAAAAACTTGATAAGGTTTTTTTTATTGAAATGTCTTTCTTAGATTTAACAGAACCGAAGTAGAGATAGTCCAATACCGCCTCAAAGTCATATCTGTCAATTCTGGCATTCTGTCGAGCCTTGATGTTGGATGTCCCTTCTGTTTGACTGGAAATAGTCGACTTTTTCCTTGTTAGCCGCTTAACCCATTTTAGCCTCTTCTGTTTTTAAGTAGGTACTCGCTCTAGTACCAGCCCGCTGAGTTTTATCAGTTATACTTTATAAAAATCTTCTCGCTCTATATTGACGCTTTCACTGTCATATGCACCTCCGAAATTTAAAATGTAGGTAGTTGTGATGCAAACTTGATCGACTATCGAATTTCTTAGCCCAAACCCACACTAATGGGCCCATGCTATTTACGAAGGATATTGGACGACGATATTGCAGACTAATGACTAGGTAGTGACGTAGTAGATGATTCAATTCATTCCGTGCAAACATCTAACTGACCTAATCTCCAGCTGCTCTAAAACTAACGACGGGGACATTTCCAGCCGCCTTTCATGTTCATCAGGCTGTCTACCATCGTTCAAATTGAATGCCCAAGAACTCAGCGAACATATTTTTCCACATACTCAGAACAAGTTAAAGAAATTTGCTATTTTTGCGGATGTTCTTTTATAAGGTGCATCACTGTTCCTCCGATAGACAAAAGAAAGATTTTTCAACAAACTACTAACTAATTCGTTTCATCTTGTTTGTAACTGCACGGAAAGAACTGCAAAGTCACCAATTGCAAAATTTTGAGTTGCAAATCAGGAATTATATATTTTTCGCAAATCAAACCGATTTTGTCTTGAATTGATACAAAAATTCGTAATTTAACATTGAAAATGGCGAAAAATATTAAAATTTGTTTGTTGAATATGACGATTAAAAATATTAATTCGAGCTTCATTTATTTGTAGTGATTTGCGACATTTTTGGCGCAATTCCTCAAACGACGCTTTTAAAATCATAAATGATGAATCTGAATGATGAATCAATAAAATCTTATAATAATTTCGCACATGTAAATTGAGAACGTAAAAATAAAAAAGTCGTAAATTGCAAAATATGAATTGCAAATTGATAAGAAATAAGTTGCAATTTACGATTAAGAATTTTTAAATTGCAACTACTGAAGTAGTAAATCAACACCTGTTGAAATCGTAATTGCAACAGGAAAGTGGTAATTTACGATTTTTTTTTGCATTTCACAACCACAGTAATATTAAATTCATAACTAAAGGGTTTTCCAATAAGAGGTGTTATTGTGAAAGGATATGGTCCTCTATGCGTGCTCGTGGTGGAATTTTGGCTGATGTTGTTTTTCATTATTATTGGCACACCTTCCTCTTTATTATGAAAACATCCGATCATTTATCTCAAAAAATTGCATTTTTCTTTGCATACCAAAATAACACCTCTTATTGGAAAACCCTTTATTTGTGTCAAATTGCGATCGGGTGTGGCAAAATGTATTTCACGTCCGATCGCATTATTGCCACTGAGAAGTGTTGATTCACGACTTTTGAGGGTCAATATCTTCACTTTGTACAATTTCTAGAATTGCGAATAAAAAGTCGTGAATTAGTAAATCCTGAGCTAATCTCTAAAATGAGACAAACTTTTCGTGATTCGGCGTTTATTTTTCTTGATTTGGTCTTAAACTTTTTTCCGTGTGTCCGGCCCTAGCCAAAACCAGACCAACTACCTAATGCATTATTTAATGAATTTTCCAAAACATTTCTTCGATGACGCACAACCCCAAATAGACCAAATCGTGGCAGAGTTCAAGTGAAATTTCGCTTGAAGCCATAATTTTTAAAACCACAAAAAATTCACTCAACTTCATATTCATTTTCAGATGTGCTAATCTAAGACAACTAAATCCAGTCAACATATTCTTCCAGATTTGTTTTAATATTTATTGTACAAGCGTTAAAAATTTAAATAAAATTTCCATTCATGCATGTTCAAAGATTGACTGGCACAGTAACTTAGCACACAAATGAATTGGAATTTGGTAGAGAATGATTCCAAAGCTCTAAATTAAGTTGTCACTCCATGAACAGCTCTATGTTGTTGCGTGTGACAGCTTTCAATTTGAATCTTTCAAATGGATACAATCATGACCAATCATCAAGTCGAAAGAAATTGAGTTTTATTCAAAAATTTGCATTGTGAATTATTTATACTCAGTGTGAGATATTGTTATAATAAAATATATTTACATAAAGTGGGTTGATCATAACTATAGACACAGATATCTATACTGCGGGTGTAACCTATGTAGGGACAACCGGGAAGGAAATTATTAGGTAGGTACATACTTGCAAAAATGTTTAACATTGAACCATAGGTAGGAAAGATTGAAAGATGAACAACGGACTAAGTACTTCCCCATGACATAGACTACAGACTGCAAACTTCCGGCATACAATTATAGGCCCCTTGGGATTGGTTACCATAAGAAGGACCTGTTGGACAATTTTTTTTTAAAACTTAAAAAAAAAAACGCGTATTATTCTGCTTCTCAAATTTGCAAAGTTTATTTTTAAATTAATAAAAAAAACGTTTCTAAGAAAAAATAATTTATTTAAAAGAAACAAGATATTTTTAGAAAATATAACTATTTTTTAATTAATAAAGAAAGACTTAAATTTTAGTAGAATTGGTGTACCAAAATATATCGAAAGTTTTTTTTAGTAAGTAGATAATATGTCAAAAAACAATCTTAACAATAAAAAAAAGTTATTAATATTTCGAAAAGAACAACTTATATTTCGAAGAAACAAAAGAACAACTTAACTTCTAATATGTAAATGATGTACAAAATATTATTATATATGTATTTTTTTTTTTAATATTTTTATAGGTAGCTAGCAACAATATAAGAAAAAGAATATCAATCAAATAAAGCGCAGTAGAATTTCGCAAGGCGATTATTTTTTAAGAAAATATTTAAGAAATATATTATTTAAATACTTATAGCAAATTTTGACTTCGCCTAGACGTCTGCCAGTGATCTCCAGAAGGCATGTTGCCCTCCGTAGAAGTTTGAGAAGTCGCTATTTCGGCTTCGTAAGAACTGTATGTTCGACTGGCTTTTCTTCTTCCACCTCCACGTCAGTCCGCTTCTGTGACCATGTTTTTATTACATTGGATCCAAAGCCGACCCCAATTGGGATGCCGACTAAGGCTCCACATACGTTGCCTGTGTCTGGCAGCAGGCTTGCGTCAACATGGCCGCCAACTGTAGAGCCTGTTAGAAATTAATTTATTATATTCAAGTATTTTATTTAGTATTTTATATAGCTCACAAAACTTACCTATCACCCCAAATATGAACGTGAATGGTAGCTCTACGAGCCCACTGGAATGTGCGTGGTCCCAGGCCAAACCGAAATATTTCGTAGCCAGTTTGGCCACCTAGAGCAAAAAGTATAAGTCTGGTTAATTATTGTTAGATTAGAATGGACTGACTACTTCGGAGCCAGCTGGTGTTGCAACTCCATAGTTAGTATAACTGACCTGCCTGTTCAAAGTGTAGCACAACCTTATGTTCGGTCTTGTGGGTTGTGGCTGCAGGTCGCTTACCGAATTTTGATTTTTCGAAGCGATTATTTCCCGCGCTTTCTTGATCATGATGGTATATTGTTGGATAGTGATTGGCATCGGTATATTTTTCAAGTTGATTGTGGTATTGCTGCTGTTTGAGTTCTCCATTGGATTTTTCTCGTTTTCCGTTTTTTTGTTCTTTCCTGTTGTCTGTCGCAATTTTTGTTTACTAATTTTCGTTTGACAATAAAAGTCAAGGCCTGTTCGTTTTATAAATCGGGAGAAGTGTTTGATTTTAGTTGTTTGCAAGTACATTCGAGTAGATCGAGCTACTTGCCGTGATCGACGCAAGACATCTTCGGTTTCGGATAAAATTACGTACGACAATCTTGTGAAGAGAAACGCTCTTTTGGAGTTGATTGGCCATTTTCGTACCTGCATTTGCATTCCATGGAAAATTATTTCACACAACGTTCGGCATCTTTGCAGATGGTATAATCATAGGGGTCAGAAATAAGGTTCTGATAACCATCCTTCCATTGGCTGTAGGTTTTCGGACTTTTAAAATCCAAAGTGGCTCCTATTGAAAAAAAAAATATATTTTCCTTCCAAACATCTCGGTCCATTGTAGTCTTACTTTCCTCATAGCATCTGACAGAAAGGTTCCTGAGTGGTCTTCAATAACATTCCAAAAGACATCTTTGAAAAATGCATAAATCCTCTATCACACCAGGCGACCTAAAATAATACTACACAAGTGCAATCCGCCTTCGTGAACAATTAGATAAGTAGGTATCTAAGCACAAATTAAAAAACATAAACAATGGATAAAGCACTTCGACATGACTAAGCTTAAAGTCTGACACTGTCATTCAAAAACTCTTTCTTTTAGTGTTGTATAGCGCGTCGCATTTCGTAGCAGTTTCTTACCTGTTTTTGAACGTGTTTTTCAGAGCGTATCTTGTGGTGTTTTGGGAAGTATTTTTGATGCATTTTTTCATGAAGTTCTTCTGCTTCTTGTGTGACTTATGGCTATATTCATCGATGGAAAAAAGGCATACTTCGATGCTACCGACAAATACACCGAAGCTGCCTTTCCGTGTTTTGCAACAGCGTGGCTTCTATGAACGAATATAACCATTTTAACTCCATCATATCATGGGCTGGGAAATGAGAAGTTGGCTATGTTTCGGTGTAGAATAAATTGCCACTTCCCATGGGAACATGGGAACCAACCAGTGGTTAATGTCTTTGATATTAAATTGGTCAATAAGAGTGATGATTGATGTCACCACCGTAACAATAATATTCTCTAGAAAGCGGCAAAGGCATCAATAAGAATCGGAAGGAGTACCTATCCAAAAAGTAAAAAAACGAGAAAAGCCAAGTCGAATGAATAATTCGTTCGCGGCGAAAAGATTAATATATAATTAATTATCCTCCTCTTGGAATAGGAAAGTGCTCAATTTTCTGTTCATAAATGCATCAAAAGTGTTTTTTTTTTTTCGCATTTCAGCAATTCGTTCGCTCGGTCTCATGTATAGAGTCCTTAAGAGTTGTGTGTCTTCCATTCAAGCAAATCTATAACGTTTAGAAAATGCAAAGGATTCACAATGAAATACACCGGACGTCGCTGCTACTATTGGTGTCTAATTGCATGTGTAGTTTAATTTAATTGCAAATTATTTTGGCAGTCCCTCCGCAAGTAATATTGGGATATATAAAAGGCCTGTTTTTTGAGCTTCGATCTCAGCAAAGCAAAGTAAAGCAGAATTTTCAGCACGCAATTACAACAACTACTGTAAGTCCTCAAATTGTCAAGTAGAGCGTAATAGTTGTTTTAATAGCGTGCTTTACCTTGCTTTGCTGAAATCGAAGCTCAAAAAAACACGCCTATTATAGCTAAAGAACCGTATGACAAGTTCTTATTTTTAAAATAAAACAAACACAACTCAGTTGGCAGACAAATGAGCTGTCATTCAAATAAAACATACTTCTTAATTTAATGTGATTGTGGGAAAAAAAAACAAAACATCCTGAGCTGACTGGTGACGACGAATCTGAACGCATGGATCAATAAAGGTTGGCAATTACCTTACTAAACGAAAACGTCACTACACGGAGCAATAGATTTTGGTTGCATTTTCCACTAGTTCAGTACTACGTGCTTATTGGAGTTGAATAACATGGTCGATTGGTCAATCTTCAAGCTGATGGATGACAGAAATTTGGTGTAATTTAAAACAAAGGTATGTTCCTTAATGTCCACTTATCTCGAGAATGCCATCTTTTGCGACATTTTATAATCTGATCATTGAATTTGAGTTTCTTGTACTTGGTATAGCCAACCTATATATTAATGCCCCAACTTCGTGTGATTTTATTTAATTTTATTTAGTAAAAGGCGGTTACTCGAGTATGAAATGTCTAGCACGACGGTTTTAATCCGGGAAATTAAAATAAAATCTCCCCGAATGGTACTAGGTAAGGTATACCGGTCGTGTTTAACAGTGCAGTGTGATAAAAAAAATGAAGAGCAATCTTGACCACTTTTTTGGCACTTCTACTTATCTGTCTTCCAAAATACACAAAATACATCGAAGACAGTGCTGTGGTGGTGCTGTGGGAAAAATCCCTACATGTCGGAATTTTCGACTAAGAACTTACTCTGTAGGGGAAAAAGGACAGATTTTTAATATGGAAAACCGTTTGATGTAAACGTAGGTATTTTAATAAATAAATAAAGAAAATTTATATACAATCAATACAGCAACATGAGGATTTGAACACATTTCTTGATTTATTTCGAAAAAAATTTTAGGCAGGCAGATTTGTAGGGGAAATTTTTGGTAGGGCATTTTTGGAGCCGTGGTTGGTATTTTTATTTTTTGAATGTATCACCACTGAGTCAGTGTTCTTTACGCGTCTACTAAAGTAGGTCTTATGTTTTCTAAAAATAGGTAGGTTAGGTATAGCAAAAACAATCCATATCTGATAGCTCCCATATGCATTCCTTACCATTCCGACAATGTATTTCGTATGTAGCACCACTTTTCATGGGAAGTTTCCTAAGCTCATTCTGTCTGGCATTATAAAAGCCATCAGTCAGCAACTAAATAGATAGTCGAAGTAGGTATCTATTAAACGATTTTTACATTTATTTGTAGTTGCAGTCCCAGCGATCTCGAATAGTCGTAATAATAAAAAAATAAAATATTTGGCGCAACAGGTCCGGAGGGACCCTAGGCCTAGCTTCTCACAACCATTCGTTTTGTGTGAGTTTTTCATTTTTGGAACGAATGGAAGGATCTACAATTTTATGCCGACTCCAAACGGCTAATTGAGAAGCTCTTTCAAGACAGTTAGTATTTGTCAGACGTTCGCGAGAGGTGGTGCAGTGGAAAAAAACCCTAAGTTGGAGTTTTGATTTTTGCGGGATTCGAACCTCGACCCCTCGCTTAGTAGTCCAGCACACTCACTAAGCCACTGCGCCTACAAGACAAACCTCACAATTATCTCTCTTCGTACCACAAAGTCGTCTAAACAAATGGTTAATTGAACTATCCCGCGTCATTTCTTCTAAGCCATGCGTCAATCATCCTCAAAGTCTGCAAGCATTTGTGATAAAATGCAATGAACTGGTATATTTGGTGTGTATTCGACGTTTGGAGTAGGCTTGAGGTTCCAATACCGTGATGTTCAGTTGAGAAAAAAAGACCCAGACCTAAGGGTGTCAACATGAGCTAAGATGCTCAGTAGCATTAAATGTTGCTTTCAAGTCATTTTCCAGGCCTGCTTGGGACAAGAATGTATGTACATAGTATTCGAACTATCAATTGTGTTGTAACTTGTACTTATTATTATTCCGTGCTAAAAATTCTTTTTCGCTTTGGTTCACTGAGATGGAATTTATATCGCAAAGAAGTCAAAATCAAGATAATAAGTGAGCCGAAGTTGAGTTGCCTAGATTTAATTGCAATCAAGAACTAGAAGAACTTTGACGTTGCCCATACATCACACCCCTAGGAAATATGAAAAACAAAATGTTCTACATGGCTTTCGATATATGTCCGTCATTAATGAGTTAGACATAATTTCTTATTTTTGTGTCAAATGTGTTTAAGAACCCACTTACAAATTAGACACTGTTCAAGTGTTCAGGGCACATCGCGATGCATTATATGAAATGATTCCACAAACTAAGATCTAAGAATGTCCTTTTTTACTCAATTTAAGTATGCAGGAGATATTCAACATCAGAGAAGCCCTTTAAATCCCGAAAATTCTCAATTTAATCCCTTGGTTCTCATTCTCCTTGTTTATACCGGTGCGTTTCTAATTTCAAATATTTACACAGCCCACAACCTGTCATTTTGAGAGACATTACTTCAGAAAATACGGAAGTCCTCACACGTACCTATTCATTCACTTAGGTATATGTGAGAATATTCATTATTAGATTTCTTAGCGACCCATTTGGGCATATCACTGACACCTTTTCTAAGCTGTTTACCCGGTACAGAAAGCGCCATTCAATTTCATTAGCACCTGTGCTGCTGACGACTTGTCCGACGTATTTTTAGCACCTGAAGAGATTTACATAATGTGCTCGCATGAGAACGGCATGTACTAAGCGCCACTGCCATTGCTACCAAAGGATCAAGTGAGTATGTTGTCTCTATATATTTTGTTTAATTGTACAGTAAATAAACTCAATCGATATATCGAGGAGTAGTCTAATGCAAGAGCGAATGACATGTTTGTAGACCTACATACATACATACATGGATTCACTTGCCATCGTTATTCACTTGAGCCTTATTTGGTCGTTTGATTTAAGGATAACAATTTATTTCACATACACACGCTTCATTTATTTTGGATTATTTATTATACATTTTTTCGTCGATTGTTTGTTTTTGTAAGGGGTTTCCGTTTCTTTGACACCACAGTAAGGTATGTATGGTTTGGAAATGAAAGAAAAACGTTTTTCGGTATAATAGCCATTGACACATTCACGTTCCTTTGATGTGCTCCTTCAAATGATGTGTTTAAATTACGAAATGTCTATTGTAACGGGGTTTATGCATTTCCCATTTACCATATTATGTGGAATGGAAGAGTGGGGCATTAACGAGGGCTTAATGTGTTTGTGACAAAAAAAGGAGTAAAATGGTGCCGATTCAGGCGTGTTAATAGTGATGGTAATTTTCCAATCAGGAATAAGGATCAGAGCTTTCTGATGAAGGATAAGTTATTATTACGAAAGCCAACATGAAACATTCGCGTTCTACCTAGTTATTGCAGAAAATGCAAGCCAATTTAAAATTTAATAATTTATCCCTCGTGTTATAAAAAGTGTGGATAATTTTTGATTCGCAAAGGTGTAGGTGTATGTCGGTTTTCTGAATATTTAAAAAGAAGAGCCAGGCCTGAGGAACATTGTCTTCATTCACTTTTGCTAGAGTCTGTGGTTCAGATTTTAAGAGTACAGGACTGGAGTTTTGTAGGTCCTGAAAATTAAAAACAAGTGTTTTTACTTAGAGTAAGTTCGGGTAATGTGGAGTACCCTTAAAATTGTTTCCTGATATATTTCGGAAATTGAAACTGATTTTGTTAAGACGGGCCACTGTTATTAGGTATTCATTGGAATATTGTTGTCAACATTTATTTTGCTAACAGCTCAATTTTTCATAAACAAAAACAATACATATTTGCAAACGCTTAGAAAGGTTACAAAATTTGTCATTTTCAAAAGTGTCGGGTAATGTGGACCCATCTATGCGGGTATTGTGGTGTATTACTTCGCACTACCAGAAAGAACTGGATCGGAAAAAAAGGCATTTTAATAACTTTATCCAATCCTACCAACTGCCACACACATCCGATTTTGATTTAGTTTTTTGTTGTTGGTTAATAGACCATGCAGAGAAGGTTTTTATATTAGTATGATGAATTTTTGAAAGAAGGCGCAACCGCCATTCCAATAAATTCATTTTTGTACACTTTAAAAAAAAAAAGAAACTGGATAGTGATTTTCAATTTCAAGTTGTTGACAACAATAATTTGTTTAAATTATGTTCTATGTTGCATTAAGTACATAACTTTTAGAAATGAAGTACATATGTCCTTTGATTATACAAAGATGATATGGCCGGCGATATTTTGCAACGAATTCGTACTGTGACATCGGATAATGAACTGGAGATGTAAGATGCATTTATTCGAGAATTGGAGCGAGAAATGGACTTCGATCGAATCGCATTGAGTCAAGCTGTTCGAAAAAATGTGCCAATATTGAATCAAGAACAAAAGAAAGTGTACAATGAATTATTGATGCAAGCAGTCGATAACGAAAATGGCGGAATTTTCTTCCTTGATGCGCCCGGTGGAACTGGAAATACATTCCTGATTTCACTGATTTTGGCTACAATTCGTTCGAGATCTGAGATCACTCTGGCCCAAGCCTCTTCTGGGATAGTGGCTACTTTGTTAGAAGGCGGTCGAACAGCTCATTCTGCATTGAAATTGCCATTGAACCTGCAAGTGGATGAAGAACCTACTTGCAACATTTCAAAGAACACTGCGATGGCGAAAGTACTGCAGCAATGCAAGATTATCATATGGGACGAATGCACAATGGCTTACAAAAGCGCATTGGAGGCCCTGAATCGTTTACGTAATGACCTTTCGGTGGAGCAATAATCTTGCTATCAGGCGATTTTCGTCAAACGCTGCTGTCATTTCGAGATGAATTGAATGCTTGCCTGACAACAAACATGCAAGTGTCTTTACAAAATGACCAGTCCCCTGCAGAGTTCTCCAGGTAATTGTTGGCGATGGGCATTGGTGATTGAGTTTCCACATAATTTATGCAACTTTACAACGACACCGGAAGAACTAATCATGAATGTTTTCCCGAAAATCGCTCAGAATTATATTGACCATGATTGGCTGAGTGTAAGAGTGATTTTCGCTGCGAAAAACAAGAACGTCGATTATTTGAATTTCGCCATTCAAAACCAAATCGCTGGTGAGTTGCATTCATACAAATCAGTCGACTCCGTGATGGATGAAAACGAAGCCACCAACTATCTCACGGAATTTTTAAACTCTTTGGATATTTCTGGCTTGCCTCCACACAATTTGAAACTAAAAATCGTCTCAGTATTAATTTTATTGCGCAACCTAAATGAACCAAAACTTGGTAACGGTACGCGTTTGATTGTGAAGAATTTAATATCAAATATTATTCAAGCAACGATTTTTATTGGAAAATTCAAAGGCGAAGATGTTCTTATTCCGCGGATTCCAATTATTCAGAACGATTTGACGTTCGTATTTAAGCGTCTTCAATTTCTCGTACGTCTCGCTTTTGCTATGACAATTAATAAGTCGCAAGGACAATCGCTGGATTTGTGCGGCATAAATCTTGAATTTCGCGTGTCGGCAAAGTTCTCGCTTTGTACGTGTACGCACCCGATAATAGAAATAGAACAAAAAATGTTGTGTACCATAAAGCACTTCAGTGAAAAAGCGGTAGGTTGGCCGACAAGTATTTGATTTTATTTACCTATTTATTTAATTTTAATATAACTTTTGAGTAAAAAGTTAGAATTGACCGAATTACATGAAGCAGAATGAAACGAAAGCTCGGAATTTTTAATTTCATTACCTACATTAATGAATTTGAGCGGAACGAAGTTCGCCGGGTCAGCTAGTATTTTATAAATAAATAATTAACATTACATAGCATAACTTCAATTATGCAAACAAAAAGTGAAATTAACATCACAATGAAACAACTACAAAACAGGCAGCTAATGTGGAGTACTCTATACTTCATTAGCTCCTGCGTACTCCACAGTTCCCGCAATGCTACTATTTTAAAGAAAACAACATAAAAAATAAATATTAAACAGAACTGTGAAACTGGCCTAAAACACTAAAAGAGCAATATATAAAGTCTCAGAATAATAAAACAGCCAACGGAATGCAACTAAAATTCATTATATTTTACGCGATTTATGCGCAGTCAAAATAATTAACGACCTCACTAAAAAACAACAAATACCATTATTGCGCAAAAAAGAAAGCTTTAGAGAAGAATATAGGTCAGGAATTGGTTGTCTGCATAAGTTAACTTACGTTTAGTAACAGATATAGTCCCCTACTCTTAACAGAAATAGAGATATGGCAGTGTTCCATATTACCCGCGTACTCCACATTACCCGAACTTACTCTACTATGTAGTAGATATCCTTTTGTAGAGTTGCTCAGCAAAGCAGACCTTATTTCTCACTGGGAGTGAGAGAGTGATTGGGAAGACTAATTCGTTGTTTTTCCTTTTGTGGATTGTGTTTGTCCGTTCGATTTCGAAGACTGTGCTATATCGGTTACTGTTTTCCTATTCTTTAGATATTTTCTTTAAGTCGATTTCGATTTGTTTCAGAGGACTTTTCTTATGTACCTAACCTAGGTAAGTATAAAGTAGATAAGTACAAATTTTGTTTCCATTTTTTAGAGTTTTCTTATGAGATTCTTGAGCCAATGGTTATAGTAGTTTCTTAGAACACTGTTTAAATATTTTTGAAGGATTTTTCGGAACAATTTTTGAGTCGTTTTTTGGTTCATGTTTTGGACCAATTTTTCTTTCTTTTTTTATTTTGCCTTTTTTGAAGGCCTTGTTTAGGAGCGATTTGTGTAGTGTTGTCTTTATGCCGATACCTACTAGGCGGCTAAAGATTTTTCAGGTCAGTTTAACTTTCTCAGTGCAGTTGAACCCTCCAATATGTTTTAGACGTTCGCTAGTAGAGGAAAACCTAAGAAGCAATTTGTACTAGCTCATCATGGGACTTATCTAAGTTAGAAAACTATTTCATATATATATATCATTTGAATTCTTCCCAGAACCCCACAGTTACAAAAGGGTAACATCCGCGGTGACCAGCCACACCGCATCCATATAGAGTCGAGAATTTCTCGCTAAAACAATGCTTCAATGCCCAGACGCAACCCACTTATTATGTGCGACGTAGCGGCCATTGACCACCTTTCAATTGCAGACTATCTTCGGCTTCGATCATGCATTTCAACTATACCTATACACTTAACCGAAAAGGGACCAAAGAAGAACCACAAAGTACCCATTCAATTTACCCATGATGTCCAGTACATTGTCACTGACCTAAGTCAAGCCACACTGCCATTGCCAGCATACTATAGTATCGCCATCGCCAATATCATTTCAATATTCCTTATACATCCATTCCGTCGCCAATTCACGATAAACAAGACGACATAATTTCCATAAAACTCCCCGAAGTCTGATGATTGAATTCACTTGCCACAGCAATGTCTGCGAATCGTTATTTAATCACAGCAATTGTCGCGCACATACGACTACGTTTTGCTAAAATTGTTGCTGACAGTCTGTAACCGCTTTTCGAATTGGAATTCAAATGAACTCGAACTGGATTGACTGATTGATTCTGCTGCAGTGTCGATTTTCAACTGCCGCAGATATCTTAATTGAGAGCGCGCACAGCGTTCGGATTCGGTAGCGAGAATTAGAATGCCTTCCATTTCGGAATTTTATGCATATTTATTTGCGCATTAACATTTGCATAAGTGTTGTGTATTTTATGAAAATTGCACTGGTTGGTCGTAAATTTTCCTGGAAATTGTTCTCTCGTCTTTCGTGTTCTAGTCGTCCTGATGGTTAGTAGGCAAACTCGATTTTCAATGCGAGAGAAGGCTGCAGCCGTACTTACTTGTTTAGTTGGATGGCTTCTTGAAGCCAACCCCTTCGGTTTGGTTTGCGCACAAGAAGTCTTGAGAAAAACCCAGGTCCGGTTTTGACTATTCGAGAACGCATGCATACAGTAACAGAACGGTGTGTGTTGTGAGTAGGCAAATATTTGCCTTCTGTGCCTGATAGCTCTATGGTGATTTATGATCCAAGGAGGATGGCTTTGTTATGAGCCAATAGGTGGTGGTATATACCTCGTTCTCTTTGTGCACAAATGACGCAATCAAAATGGATGGAACAAGCATTTTGATTGTGATTTCATTCGGTGGGGTGATACTTTGTACAAGGAGCAGCGCTGTCTATACTCATCTGGCAGAACTGGATTTGGATAAAGACATCATTTTGACTGAGTTATGGTGATTTCAACTGAAATATTCAGAACGGTAGGGGCTAATTAAGAAAACAACAACAGACAGATCTGATAGCAAATGGATTTTCGAGTGGAATACACTTCTTAATTAAGACGTTTGCGTTTGTGTGTGGGGGTGATTTATGAAATTGCCAGTTCACCTGTAGCAGACAATTAAGAAGTGGTATAAATTGCAAAATGTCAGGCAGCCTACATGGGTTGGATGAAAAAAAAAAAAAAAAAAAAACCGTCATTACTGGCACCATCATACGACAGGAAGACTAAAAATCGAGTTACCTCTCGGTTTCGAACCTGAACTCAAGTTTTTATAGCCAAACAATGCCAAGGATATTAGTTGTTTACACGTGTTATTGTCGCACCGTTTGCAGCATTATTAATTTTAAGATAGAATTTTTCCAAATGCGCGACCAGATGAATGGTGGACTCTCGTAGGCCAATTTCCTATTGCGTCACAAACTAAAGGGTGGTTAAGTTTCAAGGGTCGATGTTGATTTTGAATAAAACACAAATTATTTAGGAAATTTCATTTTTCATTGTCATTTGTTTTTAGTATGATAATATTGGTATGGTTCAATTATGTATGGAATGAAATATTGGCCAAATGGCCGCCGCGACCTCGGCGGCACACCTCTATCCGATGGTCCAAATTTTCGATGACGCTGAGGCATAATTGAGGTTCTATGCCGTTAATGTGCCGAATTATCTCATCCTTTAGCTCTTGAATTGTTGATGGCTTATCGACGTACACCTTTTCTTTGAAATTACCCCAAAGAAAGAAGTCCGACGGTGACAAATCACATGATTTTGGCGGCCAATTGACATCGCCACCACGTGAGATAACACGGCCATTGAATTTGTCGCGCAAAAGAGCCATTGTTTCGTTAGCTGTGTGGCAAGTGGCGCCATCCTGTTGAAACCACATCGTTCACATCCATATCTTCCCATTCGGGCCATAAAAAGTTCGTTGTCATCTCACGATAGCGAACACCATTCACAGTAACTGCCTGACCGGCCTCATTTTGGAAAAAATACGGCCCGATGATGCCGCCAGCCCATAAACCGCACCAAACAGTCACTCTTTGTGGGTGCATTGATTTTTCGACAATCACTCTTGGATTATCATTCACCCAAATGCGGAAAATCTGCTTATTGACGAATCCACTGAGGTTAAAATGTGCCTCATCACTGAAATCACGAAGTGCACGATATGCATTTTGGTTTGAACGCCCATTTTCATAATATCTAAGCCTGAATAACTTTAACGCTTTGCTCGATTGTGTATCTTTCAATGGTTCAAATTGGGTTCGTCTGAAATTGAGAAATGTCAAATGAAATGCAGAAAAAAACTTGACGTTTAGGTGTGGTTCACATTCAACATCGGCCCTTAAAATTTAACCACCCTTTATAAATAGATATAAGAAAAAAACACCAAGTTGTTCATTTACCATGTACCTACAAAGTTTTGGGTTTACTTTCTACTTTAGTGTTCTTTGAATCTGTTGACAGTTTTCACAAATCGAGATAAAGCATGCTCCTTTGGCTGTATATTAAGAAAAAAGTGCACGAATATGTCGCGCAAAACTTTCTCGTTCGTCAAAAGATCGGTTGAGTCAATTGGTAGGTCGGTAAAAAGTCCAGAAAGAACCGTACATAAAATGTAGCAATAGGTAGTGTTAAATGAAATTCACTTATAGGTTTTTCATCCGATATGGCAGGAGGTATCTACATATTATCAAATAACAACGTGAGTTCTTAGAAGTTATAACGGGTGATTTTTTAGCTGGTTTGGTTTTGGCAACACTGGTTTTGACAGCTGACGTGTGTTTAGTACCTTGTGTCACTGTCAAACAGCTTCAGTTTGGTTTGCAATTTAACCATGGATCGTCTTACAAATGAACAACGCTTGCAAATTATTGAATTTTACTATCAAAATTCGTGCTCGGTTCGAAATGTTCATCGCGCGCTGCTTCCATTTTCTGATCGGCATTCTCGACCTTCTGAGCAGTCTATTCGGAAGATTGTGACCAAATTTCGCACCAAATTTACTTTGTTGGACATTAAACCACCAACACGTTTACGTACTGTGCGTAGTGAAGAAAATATTGCGGCCGTATCAGCTAGTGTGACAGAAGACCGCGAAATGTCGATTCGGCGCCGTTCCCAGCAGTTAGGCCTTTGTTACAGCACTACGTGGAAAATTTTGCGGAAGGATTTGTGCGTAAAGCCTTTTAAGATACAGCTTGTGCAAGAACTAAAGCCAGCCGACCTACCACAACGCCGAATTTTTGGTGAATGGGCTCTTGGAAAGCTGGCCGAGGATCCGCTTTTTTATCGAAAAATTGTGTTCAGCGATGAGGCTCATTTTTGGTTGAATGGGTACGTAAATAAGCAAAATTGCCGCATTTGGAGTGAAGATCAGCCAGAAGCATTGCAACAGTTACCAATGCATCCCGAAAAAGCCACTGTTTGGTGCGGTTTATGGGCCGGCGGCATTATTGGGCCATATTTCTTCAAAGATGATGCGAATCGCAGCGTTACTGTCAACGGTGAACGCTACCGAGCGATGATAATAAACTTTTTTTTGCCCGAAATGGAAGTTCTTGACTTGCATGATATGTGGTTTCAACAAGACGGTGCCACATGCCACACAGCACGCGAAACAATGGCGCAATTATGCGAGGCGAGTTTGGTGAACAGTTAATTTCACGTTTCGGGCCGGTCAATTGGCCGCCTAGATCGTGCGATTTGACACCATTAGATTATTTGTTGTGGGGATATGTCAAGGCTAATGTGTATAGGGACAAGCCCGCTTCGAATGACGCACTGGAAGCCAACATCCATGCATTCATTCGTGAGATACCGGCCGATATGTGTGAAAGAGTATGCCAAAATTGGACTCAGCGGATGGACTACCTGACACGCAGCCGCGGTCAACATTTGCATGAAATTATCTTTAAACATTAAATTGCAAGGTTCAAACTATCGATTCAAATAAATATTTCATTCATTTTTTCGAATTTTTTGTGTTTTTTTTTTAAAAAAAAAGTTCTAAACCTCTTAAAAAATCAACCGTTATCTGCAGACTCTGTCTTGAGAGCGACGAATCCTCTCTTCACATAATCACTGAATGTCCGGCTCTTTGTCGTTTCAGGAAAAACATCCTTGGTTATGAAATCATAAATTCAGCAACTCTTGCGGATATACACCAAGAGAAGATCCTTGTCTTCCTGACTATCTCTGAAGTGAAAAGATGGTTCTAGGAATTTACCAGGATGGGCAGAATAGGCTCCTTAAGAAGCCGAAGTGCCAGAGCCCCTTGAACGCACTCCCGCATCACAATCTAATCTAATCCATTCCGATTTGGAGGGCGCATATGGAGGCAGATACCCAAAAAGCGAGCTAGCTGTAGAGGCGTTGTTGTTGAGTCACAGATTAGTCGCCATACCACCTAGATCCTAGACTTTTTACATATAATACACAATGAAAACATACAGTCTTCCCTACAATGCGCTATCTACTAAAATTTACATAGAAACAGCACCGCCTCCCGCAAAAGTCATAAATAACTCATAGCTCTCAATTTCATGTTTTAAAATTTTTTTATCATTTTTTAATTGCTTGTGGTTGTAAAAAATATAAACACAAATGCGCTAAAAAGTGTCTCAGAAATAGAGTCCCGCTGAATTTATGGCCGTTCCTTTTAAGGGAAAGCAATAAATCTCATAAAGCGCTTGCACGGATTCGAGCACAAGTTTTCGCTACCTAACACTACTGACCGTCATCCAAGAACCTGGCAGACTATTTCACTTTGCATTATTGCCAATTAATCTCCGCAAAAGTAATTATAAGCCCGTAAAATCTATTTGGGACATGGGAGACTGCGGCTACTCATATATTTAAAAAAAAAAACCATTCGATTCCTTTTTTGGGATATGAGGCGTGTAGCTCAAGACTCTCTGATTGTTTATGCGAATTTAATCACAATCGTATAAGAATAAAGAACGCACACTCAATAAAAATCCGTTTTATTGCTCCGTTTCTCCATGGTGGCTGCCATAAAAATGCATTTAAAATCAAATAAAATTTGTGACAGCGGGTTGGTGTAGGGATATCTCCGACGATCATAGTACGTGATGTAGATATATCTTCTGATTGATATAGAATAAGGTGATAATAAGGTGACAATTTTTCTTACAACCGTCGAAATGCATGCGACCGAAGGATGCATCGCATCCCTCGAGCTAGCCTACTGAATGATGATGTAATGGCAATAAATCCAGTTAAAATGTCTTTACGATTTCAGATTTCCTGGGTCTATTCGAACATTAAAACGCGATTTTCTAAATGCTTTGTTGATGTTCGTGCGATTCGATGATGTTGTAATAAAAATAGATTTTTAAAATGTGTTATTTCGGTCAGTGAAGGGGTATGAATTAAAATGTTGCTATGGACCAAAGTGGAAAACCGGACAGTTGTTTCATTGTTTAAACGGTCACACAAAACAAAAAAAATTCTCTATTGTTTTGTGCGACACCTAGTGGTAGATAGAAGTTAAATAAACCTATCTTATCTAATCTTAGCATCACATATTCGACCACGAAAAGGTCTAGTAAGGCCCCGATTCGCCAGGGAGTTCACTATTTTCCTAAAAAGTTTTTTTTTTTTTTTTTTGTATTGGACGCCTCGGTTTTTTCCATTTCGGTCCATGCAAAATAAAAATTCCAATCGCTTAACCGACAGAAATATCAAATTCTGTGCCGTGATTTTGTGCGGTTTTTGCCGCAATTGCGCTAGGGAACGTTCCGAATCGGATTTGAATGTGTGAGTGCACCGCGCGCTGGACCAGCGTGACCGTTGTGCGAAAATTTTACACTTTTTTCGAGGACTCTAATGTAATATGTTTGTACTTTTTCCCTTTTTTTTAGTTGAAAAAGGAACTTTGCAAAAATTCTTTTAACAACTGTGATTTTCAAATAAATATGTTTAAAATTTAACGCGGTTGAGTATCACAATACTATTATAACGTTAAGCGAGCCAATAATTGTGAAAATATTGTTCGAAAATTCGAAATTTGTAGAAAAGCCTTAGGCCCCAGTTATAGCCATACGTTAAACGGAACCGTAAAAATGTTCTTTTGCTTTTTTAGACCACTTTAACTTGATGGTTGACCTTAATCTCGGTATTAAAATGTTGCTAATGAATTTTAAAGTTAGTTTATCAAAAAAATTAGCAAATATTATCTTTAAATTTTCTAGAAAAAGAATTTATTAATTTTTCTGTGATCGGAAAACATTTTTCATACGGAAAAATTTATAAATTCTTATTTTGGAAAAACGGATTTGATAAACTAACTTTATAATTATTCATAAGCAATATGAATAATTTTAAGATCAAGATTGTGGTCAACCATCAAGTTAAAGTGGTCAAAAAAGCAAAAGAAAATTGGTACGGTTTCGTTTTACGTATGACATTTGGACCTTAGTAATATTGTCCTTTATTGTTTCACAGCCCTGAGTGTTAGAGAAAGGTTATAAATTATAGTTTAGAAAAAAAAAATGGATAATTTTCATATAAATTTTCATATATAAAAAAAAAACTTAAAAAAAAAAAGACATTAGAGATGTTTTTAAGATAGTTCAAAAAATAGATTCAATTCGTTTTCGAATGACAAATTTTAAAATGAAAACCTTAAAGCCTTAATTTTGAATTATAAATATATAACAATTAATTAAACATTGGCTGTAAATCTATCAACTCATATTTATATCTGCATTTTAAGATCTCGTTCATTTTAGTCTTAAAACGTTGCAAAAAAAATATGCAAGACAAAGTGCCTTTTCTGAAAATATTATTATGGTAGGAAACTGCATTATATTTTAGACATATTTATTTTGAAATCACAGTTTTTGAAAATTTTCCGAAGAACCTTTACCAACTACTACTAACAAAATGGAACAAAGTAGCAACAAATTGTATCAGGGTCCTCGAAAAAAGTACCAAATTTTCGCACAACGGTCACGCTGTTGTCAGTTGTTCTCATCCGACATCCTTCTTGCAACCTAAATAGGTTGCGTATGGGAAAACTCGCCTGGAATTTTCACACATTTATAGAATCCGCCTATACGTGAAGCCTTCCCGCAACCGCAATTGCGGCAAAAACCGCACAAAATCAAGGCACTGAATATTGGTCCATTTTCGTTTGTTTTTGGTGTATAGGTCTTAAAACAAACATCCTATCTCAGAGAAAGTAAAGTGCAACCGCTAATGTCACCTCCTCCGAGTAAGTCAGGCATTATGCAGCGGTAGCGGTGGTCGGTATATGGTTGGTTGGTTGACGAAGGAAAAACACAAAACGCATTGAGCGCCTTTTTGCGACCCCAACTAACGGAACCATAAGAAAAAGGACTAGAAGGAAGTTAAGGGAGCTCAAACCCAGCCTGCGGAGTTGAGAAATTTGATGATCTTGTTAAAATGTATACTTTGGATGGCCGAAAAGTCATTATAAAAAGGGTGACCTAGTGCACTGCATCTGGTGTTGGCTAGGGCCGGACACTCACAAAGAAGATGGAACACTGTTTAGCTATTGTTTGTGTCGAAGCAGCTACGGCAGTGGTAGGGGATGCCAAGCTTGATTGTGTGAGTTCCTTAAGGCCAATAGCCCGTACGTTACGTCTGGCGACATCTAAATGCGTTCTGGCTAAGAGTGTTTGTTCTGGCTTCATCGCAGACTGACTAGACCTTTTTTGAAATTACAGTTCGCCAGGCTCATTCACATAGTCTCGGCCCTTGAGGTGAAGTGCAGGAGGTGTTTTCTCTTTACGGATCCCAACGGAGGGAAGACTTCCTCCGCATGAGACACGCACAGAGCAGAGCCTCGTCTGGCAAGTTCATCAGCTTTCTCATTCCCCTCAATGTTCCTATGGCCGTTAACCCAGATGAGAGTGATTTCAAACCGATGACAAGCCCTGGTCAGTGTCTCCCTGCATTCCACAACAAGCTTGGACGTTGACTTAGTCGAACCGACAGCCTTAATCGCGGCCTAACTGTCGACGAAGATGCCTATTTTCTTTTTTCGTGTGTCGCTATGTTGAGTGGCAGTCTATACATTCCTCCTTAATTGCCATTACTTCTGCTTGAAAGATGCTGGCTGCTTTGGGAAGGCGAAGAGTTTTGGAGATGTCTAGTTCTGTCGAGACAATGCCCGCTCTCACTCCACACTTCCGCAGTTCAATTTGGAATCATCTGTAAAGATAGTCTGTGGGTGGTGTGAGGAAGGAATTTATTAAATCAAAAGGACACACGTGGATGGGTCAGTCACGTGGCAACGTCTAATCACTACTTGAAATTGTGCACCTTCTTTTTAGTTATTCAAGGCGAAACAATGCGTGTAACAAAACGGTTAATATTTTGGACAGTGAAGGGATCATGCATAAATAAATGTGTTATTTCGAAAGGTTTTAGTCAAGTTCTAAGATACCTTAACAATATTTTTGGGTCATGATTCTGATTCTAGGACAAGGCAAACTTCTGACGTGCGAGCAAGCGAAATCTCTTCAGCTGTCCCTATCTATTTGAAGAGCATGGAATTTTCAAGATTTAAACTGTCGTGCAACGTTCCATTAGACCAATGAGTTTCTATTGGAATGGTTTACAGTCTAGCTTTTCGTTACTCATCATTTTTTACATCTGTAAGCGATCCGGGGTTCTCTAATGCCAGTTTCGTTCTTTGAAAGGTGCACCTTCATTGCCGCCCACATCTTTTAAAATAAAAACAGGCGAAAATGATGTGCATTTACCAACCCCCAAGGCAAAAAAAAAGCTGCTGCTATTAATCTCGAGATATGGCGATATTAAGAGTAACTTCGGGTATTGTGGAAACCCCTTTTTATTTTTACATGCTACATAAAATTGGCGATTTTAATAAATTTTGCATTTTGATCTAGCTAACGGTACAAAAAATCTCAAATGGCTGGGTTTATTTTTAAGATTTTTTCTTGTTTTACTGATACCACCTTGAAAATCAAGATTTTAAGAATTGGAGGGTAATTTGGAATAGTATTCGACATAACACGAATCATAGTATTCCACATTTCCCGAATCAAAATTATTGACTCAATTAAGACTAAATAAAGGATTAAAAATCATGGTATTCCACATTAGCCGATTTGGAAACTATTGCAAACTACTACTTGTACCAAAAAATATATGTAAAAACACGCTGATTTATAGTACAATATTTAAAGTGGACACTTTTTTGATGAAAACAGCACAGTTAAAAGAAACTGCTTTTTTTTTTCTTCGGAAAAAAAAAATTAAACAAAAATGCATAAAAAAGTCATGCACACGAGAATTTTGACTGACTCAGGCACACCGGTTGATAATATCAATAAAGAGAAGAGTGTAGCATTTTTTTTTCTGTTTACCTACATTTACATTCTGAGAAAATGAAGAGAGCAGACAGACCATCTGTGTTTTAGCAAATAAAACACTATAGAACATTTACGCATATACCACAATACCCGAATCTACTCTATCATAATTATTTTAGTGTTGAAAGCGTTTCATTCACAGTGGTTATCTATCAGGCCAGCATTGGATGTTTTAACAACCACCCAAAGTGCATGGTATGTACCTACCTATCACGGTTTGGATATTTAATATGCTTCCAACCACTTAATGTTTCTATTGCCATCTGCTGGGAGGTAGGGGAAGCATGCAATAAAAAAAATCTGTGATTCGAGTATGAGATGCGCGCGATATGTGCACAAGCTGATGATGATTTGCGTTGTTGATTGAAATCTAAACGTTTCCGTTGGTGAAACGGTTGCGGTTTGCCGTTGGAGGTACTTCCTACCTAGGTAATTATTATATTCGAACATAAATTGTGACTGTGTTCAATGCGGGATATGGGATGCAAGAAGATAAACTTTTTGAATTTTCCACAATAATAGTGTTAAATTGAATCAACTGCAGAACAGTCTTTGTTTAATATGTAAATATTTTTGATGTACTTTGCGCATGGACTTCAATTCAAAAGAACAAAGTACCTAAATGATGGTGAGGAAGTAGAGGTAGGAAGTATCTATAGCCAAGAGGTAAGATAAAAATAGGCACTAGCTAGTACGAAGATTATATACAAACCGCTTAGTCCTTCTGCATGGACCTGTTGGAGAAACTATTCTATTTAAACTCAACTCGTACTATGAAGTTTCTGAGGAACTCAAAGTTTACTTCAAACTACAAAAATTTGTTCCAAACATTTTATGTATCTAAAAAGAGATCTTATATGGATAAAAACAAACTTTTAATAACCAAAATAAAGAACAACTTAAATTCTAATAAGTATAACATTTATTATGTTTTACAAAATATAGAAATAAAAATATTGAAAATAAAAAAAAAAAAAAATTTTTTTACAAAACATATCTACTGAAAGTTGTTTTTTTAGTCACAAAAGTTTTAAGACAATCTGTTTGGTTTTATTTTTTGTTAATGTTTTTGAAATGTGGGATCCGAAGCCAATCCCAACATCATAAACAAATCATACTGAGACCCCCAACTCACAATCCTCTTGCCGCTGGCCCCCTCAATTTTTTCCAGGAATCCGCCATTTTGTTGTCCTATCCGTGTATGCCAATTCCTATCCGTTTTGCTTTGCCCACAGTGAAAGGTAAAAAGATTGGGTGCGAATGTGTTGGTTGAGAGGATTTTTGACATTTGTCAATACGAATTTCTATGCAACAATACTAGCGCACCTAAACTTTTTGGGAGCGTAAAATTTAGCTTGTAGGCAAATAACTGTTAATCGGTCGAAGTTGGGGGTCTCAGTATTGTCTCTGCCCAACATGACCGCCGAATAAGGCACCAAAGACGGTGCCTACGTCTGGCAGCAGGTTTGTACCCACAAGCCCACCAGCTTTAAGCCTATCAAAATTAAGTAGATAATGCCTTATTTGTAAAGGATTTTAGGATATTTAAGAACTTACCTATAACTCCAAGCAGGAAAGCAAATGCCAGCTCTACGGGCCTGCTGGAATTATTTTGGTCGCCTCCAAGACTGCGATCTTTTTCTAAGCCGATATAATTTGTCGCAAGTCTGTTGGCATTATTTTGGATTGGTTATTTTCAGTTAGGTATTTTAAATTTTAGTACTTACGATTTCGGAGCTAGATGTCGTTACCAAACTGTGGATGGTGCCATTGAGATTCATTATGCAGATTTTGGGTCTTGTTTGTGGCTGTGGATTGCTTGGCAAGTCCCTGTTTTTAGCTGCGATCATTTCGTAGCATTTCTCGAATGGTATGTACTGCATTTTCATCATTATTGGCATCGGCATGTTCTTGAGGCTTGATGTCGTCTTTTTGGAGTTTTGATTTTCCATTATTTATTCTTCTTTTCTTACTTTTGTTAGTTTCTTGCCTGTTTTATTTTTTGCTGACTTTTCGCTGTCGTAGTTTTTATTTATTGTTTTTTATTTGACAACAAAAGTCAAGGCCTGTTCGATTAATAAATTAATCGAGAGGAGTTTGATTTAATTTGTTTGCGAGTACATTAGTGTAAATATAAGTTACTCGCTTTAAGGGACGCGACTCCAGACATGGATTTTAATCCGGAATAGTCGATGCTATTTCCTAAAAGGAAGCCACAGCTATTGATTAAAATGTATATTTCCAGTGCCAAAAGTCCTTGTGGCTCTTAGACTTGGGATGGGTCGCAGTTACTGTCAGCAGAGGAGGAGGTGTCAGAAGATGAAAATATTTCGGTTCCTATGGTCCATACCAAAAGGCTGTGTTCTATCTACCATATTATTGCTGACTAGCGTAGTGGTGCTGAGCCTTTTTACACCCTATCATCCTAAAGACTTAGATCATCTAACAGTGGTGTGTTCTGTCTATCTCTGTGATTAACGAAAATCAGCGATTCGATTTATTATAGACCCGCTGAATTTATAATTTTATTTGAAACCAGTGCTGTGACTTCAGCACAATTTCTGAATATTTTTCCAATCTTCCTAATCCATTACTGCTCCCGGAAACGCGTTTTCTTTTTAAACACCTATTCCCCTCTACTTTTTCATTATTTAGCACTTTAGAAATTATTTATCTTTTATCATTTGCTTCGTTAGATTCCATCATTCGCATTTTTTCCCTTCGAGTTCCCCCGGGGGAAGATTTTGTTCGCCCGCAAGCTCATCTGCGAATCCCTGGCAAACTGTAAATGTACCTTGACGTCGCGGGGAATGCCATTACAATAAGCTGATGAAAAGAAGTAAATGCGAATATTAAGGCAGAGTCTAAGCGAATGGGGAGATGATATGCAAATTTGAGGCTCTGGGTCCGGTTCTAAAAATTATTCTGACAAAATTTTGAACTCCGCATACGTATCCTATGGACAGGGATACACGGTATACAATTTCTGTTTTAGTATTTCTTGCTTTAAGATAAAAGACGGGCTGATTGGCAAAATGGTTAGTATGATGCACTACTAAGTAATGGGTCTCAGGTTGATGCCCGGAAAGCTCACAGAATAACATCTGAAGGTTTTCTTTCCACTTTCCACTTTCCACCTTACGCGAACGCGATTCTTAGAGTGTCTTGAAAAAGCTTCGCTATTCAGCCATTCGAAAGGCATCAAATTGTAGGTCCCTTTTCTACATTCCCAAAACAAATAAAACTCACAAAAAGGAGTAGTGACAAGAAGCTAGTTGATATATGCATACCGATCAAAGTGTCCTTCGTGACATTTTGGGTTGTAGCTTGATATAAAACTTGATATCGACAGCCCTTTGTTGGTCACAATTTTGTATATTTTTTCTATAGTTCAGCTACCTCGAGAGAGAGACACATACCTATAACCTACCTCTGTTAAGATTATGCGCCGCTTGTGTGAAAAAAACGCGATTACATTAGCCAAAGTAATGATTTTAGATATAGGTAATGAGAGGATATCCTGGTCTATTTCAGCAGCTCAATTTTCATTCCGCGGAAAATTATTTTTTGACGTATACACTTACCATTTATACATAGTAAAATAGTCAGCTCTGAATCTACCTTAAGTTGAAGGTTGCAGCTTTGCGCTGTCACTTCTTATACCTGGTAGCCTGTTTCAATTTCGAAGCCAAATTTGACGTGTTTTCGGAAGGTATTTTTGATATGTTTGTCGAAGTAATTCTTAACAGGTTTTCGGTCCATTTTTAAATGCGATTTAGGACTCGATTTGGTCACTCTTTTACACAGTTTTATATGAATTTTCGAAACGTTTCCATTTAAGTTCGTGGACCTAGTTTTGTACGTCTTTTTGGATGCTTTTTTAATCTCAGTTTTTTATGCTTTTTGGATGTGCTTTTTGAGACTTAAAGCTGGAAATACGCTAATTGTCCCCTCATTTGTATTTCCAACAATCAGATCAAATAATTAAAATAGCTAAAATTCTTTGAAAATATTTATTTGGAAACAAAATCGTAGTTAATTTTACCGAAGAATTTTTATTTGGTTTTATTGGAATTATTACCAACTGTTACCTATTCTAAAGAACTTATTATACTACTGTAAATAATTTCAAGGAAATTCATTTAGCCTCAAATTCAAGATCAATCAACGTCCTCTGAGCTGAAGTAGGTAAATTTGATCACTCTATTTCATATTAATTATTAAAGACTGAATCATACAGTAAAAAAAAGATGACATCTAAGACTAATTAGACTTATTGTTTATCATAAACCAAATAATTCGACAGTATTCTTTGCATTTACTTTGCTGGAATTCTGTGTTTTGTTAACGCACAATTCCGCTATCAGTCGTTCAGTACGATGACCGTGAACACTCACAGAAACGAGTGATGCCAAATCCTGTAAGGTTAATAGATATCCGCGGTTGAAATACTGACATAATTCAAATTGGCTTGTTTTGAATCTTATTAGACACCAACTAACTGACTGGAAGGGAAAAACTAACTGGAATCTATGGCGCTGCTAGTTTAATGTTCGTCTGGTATATTGTTAATTTATTTTTAATGTTTATTCTTTTTAATGAAATGGGACTTCTTTCTGAAATGATGTGATTAATTATATAATGCTGCAAGGAAATGAAGAGCATTTTGAAATACACACTCGGCTTATTCTTATAATTCAAGTTGGTATCTGTTGCGGAATATGTTTAGAACACAAACGAGGCAGCCTGTTTTGGATTAAATAATGATTAAGTACGTAGTAGTATTGGTAGGTATGCGTTCTTTGGTAAGGCATTAAATATTTTAAAATGTCAGTAAGATTTTGACAGTGACAATTAAGGAATTCCCACGGAGCTTGTAGGTTGTAGTCAGTTCTAAACGACTTGTATGTTAACATCTGTTTAATCAGTATGGTAAGATTTAAATTTAATTTACCTTTGCAGAAAAATAAAATAACTCGCACGTTTTGTGAACCCATTTCCCCATCATCCGTTTGTTATTTATGCAAAGAGTCCTATGCGAATGCAAAGAAAAATAAATTCCCCGCACAACAACTGCAAAATTATCAAAACATAAATAATTTGCAATAATTCACTGGGTCCAATAAAAATAAATCGCTCGGAGGGTAAACATTTGCGTATTTGGCGTGGAGGCAACAACGATACCCCTACATCCATTGATGTCTCCGACTAATCTTGCCACCATAATGTTCAATTTGCTCTTGGGATTCATTTCTTCCTTGAAGCCGCTCCCCTCCATCTACCACACAGATGCGTCCATTCAGCGAATCCTTTTAAATTTCTTATGAAAGTTATACAAAGAAGCAAGCAAAGCAATATCTTTACCCAGGAACCCTGGCCCTGGCTCTTCGCCACCCCCACATATAAGAATGAGAGAAGCACTCTTCGCGTGGAGGCTGGGTTTGGTTCGGATGTTTGAGTAAGCGAATGGAACGCAGAATTTATCTGTTAAATATTCAAAGGAATTATATCAGTGTATATCCGCATACTTTGGCAAGTGTCAGTGTGTTTGTGTTATAAGTTTGGTCGGCAAAAAATGTTTTTTCTCTTCGCTTCTTCCTCTGAGGCAATAACAATAAAAGTGAAAAATTTCCTGGGGCCTAAGCGATTTTCGAAAGCGCCAAATGGGCGTATAACTTCTTTTAATGGGTTTCTGCCGCACCGTCTTTTTCGAGAATCCATCGTCTTTACCTCCCTGTGCGCTGGTGGCATAGGGGAGCATGTTCTTATGGCATAGTGAGATGCCGAGGGATGAAAGCACTTGCGCCCATGGAATTAAAATGCTAAAGCAAATTTATGAAATTAATCAGAGGGACCCCTACGTCCTGTGTGCGCATACAAAATTAATGGAATTTGCCGGCAAGGACTTTTCGGTTGAAGGCATACCCTCTAGAGTTGTTGTAGCACTTCGCCGCGAACGGTAGGTATACGCAACTTTGATGTATTGTTTATGAGAAGCACCAAGTATAGGTATCTTTAGGGTAATGAAATTTTCATTTTTGGGGCATCAGGCCTACCCACCTATGCTGTTAGTAATTTGGGAGAGCACAGCGAAAGCCCTTGCTTCCGAATACTAAGGGAAATTAGTGTGTGCGTAGGCGTAATTGTTTTAATCATGATTTAATGGATTATTTGACGTGTAAATTAATAAGCGAGAATAGCGTTTATGGAGACTTACCTAATTAAGCGCATGCGGATTTGCGTATCTCTTGCGTTGGTAGGAAATTGTGCTGAAAGCTGTTGGGAAAGACGCGTTGCTCGTATAGGTATCTCTATGGAATGAAATACAGAAATAATTGTTATTGGAAAGAGTGATCGATATAGGTACACTATATTCACATACTTGATACCCGGAAACACATCTACGTACTCACCTAATACGGCTCAAGTTCGAAGCTCTGCCAGGGAAGTTTACGTCCTTATTTTTTATTGGACACACGAAAATTCATTCTTCTTTTTTTTTTAATTGATGTGGGAAATCAACTGCCCAAAGGAGACTGATTTCAAATTAGTTTTGTAGTTAGTTCAAATGAATACTTTGTTTCTATTGTTACATCGAGTGTCCCCTGGAGATGGCGATGGGACCACTATAGTGCCTGGTCTCTTGTGACGATCTCACAACCCCACTCAACCTACGCTAATCCAACCTACTTCGAATATTTCCAACCACGCGCCGATTTTCCCGCATCAGTAGTGCACCTGCTTGACCGCCATCTACGCACTCGCAGATCTTACGGGGCTTATAATTTTCTCGTGAGAAGGTATTTCTCGTAGGTATGCTTAAGGTAACCTGGTACTGGTACCATGCCTCGGGCATTAGCTAAATAGATCCCCCCCAAAATATCATTTTGAAGACAAGTGTTGCCTAACCGTCCAAAATCAGGGTATTACATTTCGTAAAATACGCTGCTTTTCAGTCTGAGCGTTTACAATTATAAATTAATTTTAGTAGGGTAAATGTGTCAACAGTGAATCAGGGTACACAGTGAATAACTTGCTCTCATAATGTCACTTTTTATTTTAAAGTGTATCTTGAAATTAGAAAAGAACACATTTTGACTTCCCCTCGCAAAAGACTATCAGTCTGCGCGATCACTTTTCCGAAGGTGGTTATTCTCATGACTTTGTGTTTTCTGCATACGTAAGTATTTTTTTTTTTCTGTTTTATTTTTGATCTTTTTAAAAATGTGTGTATAGTAACTTCATTTGAGTTAAATATTTGTACTTTAACTTATATAAACTTAATATTTTTTATCGATTTGTTTACTTTGGTGAAATGTCTTAAAAATTATATACATGTTTTTGTGAAATGAGAACAGTGTACACAGTGAATCAGTTGAATAACATACACAGTACACAGTACAAAAGTAACTTTTTGTGACAGTTTTACTGACAGGAAGTTATAAGTTTTTTTTATTTATTTTTTTATTATACTTGAAGAGCTTTTATTTTCGTTTTTCCCTAAATAATAAAATGAGTTAATAAATATATATGAAAAAAACTTATGTTTTTACTAAATAAACTGATTTTAAGTCCCTGTTCCACTGTGTACCACGCATTGATTCACTGTGTACACCCATTGTACACAGTGGATCATATGGGAAGGGTAATTTCAAATATTTTTTTCACTATCTCAACACTAATAAAGCTTTAAGATTTTGTGCTTAAAATGAAGATAAAACATTGAAAAGGCTGTAAAAAAAATGTCATGGCTATACTATTATAAATGCGTGCTCCACGGCCCAAAAAGTAAAAAATGATCCACTGTTGACACCTTTACCCTACATTGTAAACGTTTTCTAATTTTATTCGTTGTAATACAATAATGCAAATGTTTTTTAAGTCTAGCAAACACAAATTTGTACAAATGTATGCAACAAATTAAAAAATATTGTTTTTTTTTTATCTTCTTTTTTTATCTTGTTTCACTGCTAGTGCCTATGGATTAGTATAAGAGCCCACAGCAAATTTTGGGGTGAAGTATAATCAAAATATTGCTATATGAGTTTCGCCGACAACACCGCTATCCTAGCAGTAGGTAATACAATTGAAGAAACGACTGCAAAACTTCAGATCGCACTGAATAAGGTAAATGAATGGACGAGGGACTGGCGGATCGCCCTCAACGAAACTAAATCTGTTCACGTGAATTTCACGTATAAGAAAACAAATGACTTGCCAATTTTTTTAAATTTGGCCCGAATACCCTTTGCAAACGAGGCCAAATACCTGGGAATGACACTCGACGCAAAGCTGAAATGGAATTCGCACGTGAAAATGAAACGTAAAGAACTCGATATCAAATATAGAGAAATGTACTGGTTACTCGGAAAACATTCCCAGCTCAGTACCGAAAACAAACTGCTTCTATACAAGCAAGTGCTAAAGCCGGTGTGGACCTACGGTATACAACTCTGGGGTTGTACCAAGAAAACAAATGCCAATATTCTACAAACTTTTCAAAATAAAGTGCTTAGAGAAATTGTACCATGGTATATTAGAAACGACGATATCCACAGAGATCTTGGAATTCCAACAATTGAAGCTGAAACTAGAAGCTTCGCGAGAAAGCATATAGAAACCGACTAATCGGACATGTCAACAATACGGTCCGACAAATTTTGGACGAGAACAATTTATTGCGCCGGCTACAAAGAACGAAACCGTTCGACTTGGCAAGATAAGATTAACCGCGTCTAAATTGCGGAGCATGCAGGATCTTTCATTGGAAAGTAGCCTGTCAAAATTTGTTATTTCGTTATAGAAAAATTGCTTGATAAGTTATATCTTAGTTGCAGTATCTAACAATCTTTCGAAGGGTGGTGTTTTTAGTCAGTAAAAATCTGACACTACTATGAGCACGCGCTTGCTATTCTCATAGTGTCTTTGGAAGATTTTCACCTACCATCGGTTACTGCTCTAGACAATGTCAAAAATTTAAGTCTGGCATGATTTTGTCACAACTGAGGTAAGTAATAGTAACCTAACCTAAGAACGTGCATTTTTCCGAAATCTGATGTCTTGTATAACCGCTTAAGTCCTCTCTTAAACGATAGAACAGCTTAGAACGTCTCAGTGTCCCAGGCGGTTAGGTTTTAGGCGCCGCTTTCCCCCTGCCAGACTTCTTTACACGCATTAAATGCATGGTAAAAAAGCACGCGAATCAAAAAAAAAAAAAAAAAAACCGTACCTAATTGAAATAGTTAATGTAACGATCTTGAGCTTATCAGATGTAAACGCTGTCCCGTTATCTGAAACAATTTCATCTGGAATCCCATGGTTGGCGAAGAATTGACGAAGGAACTTAATGGCGGCAGCTGCCGACGTAGAGCTCACCACGGCGACCTCGAGCCACTTTGAGTAAAAGTCGATAACGAGAAAGAAAGTTTTGCCTTGAAAAGGCCCGACGAAATCAATAGATATGCAGGCTAGACCACGGCCGCTTATCTGATTCTGGTGAGTTGTGGAAATTGGTTGCTCATTTCGGTTCTGCTGGCATGCCTTGTACTTCTTTACAACGAGTTGAATTTCGGCTAGGTCGAAGATCACGAGAGAGCATATACATTAAATGTAGATAGTAAAAATGAACAATCAATGTGGCCAGTTAAGACGTCATAAGCAAACATTACGGAATAATATATCTTTCTTTAGAAAAGAGGTTTCAAATTTAACAAAGAAAATCCTATCCTCGCAGGTTGGAAAATTATTGTTCCATCAGTCGAATTTTCTTAGTGCTTCTTTGAATTTTCTCTAAGCGTAATTTAGCATTGCGTTAAAATGGACTCCAACCAATACAATAGTATTCTGATTTATATAATACGATTTTTAAGTGTGTATGGATCTTTAAAATCTTTAGTAAAAAAAAAATAAATAAATAGTTGGCGCAACAGGCCCGGAGGGACCCTAGGCCTAGCTTCTCACAACCATTCGTTTTGTGTGAGTTTTTCATTTTTTGAACGAATGGAAGGGATCTACAATTTTATGCCGACTCCAAACGGCTAATTGAGAAGCTTTTTCAAGACATTTATACTCTCGGATGTTTGTCAGACGTTCGCGAGAGGTGGCGCAGTAAAAAAAACCCTAAGTCGGAATTTGGGTTTTTGCGGGATTCGAACCTCGACCCCTCGCATAGCAGTCCAACACACTAACCACTGAGCTACTGCGCCTACAAATACTTTAAAATCTTTAGAATCTCGAAAAATGAAACTTAACATTTGATTAGCTTTGCCAACTATGTAGTCTATCAGAAAAGTTACTGTTTTGATCGGTTTTTTGACCGGCTGGTTCATTGGTCCGAACTTTTTTCAAAACGAAGTTAGTGAGGCCACCACCATCAACGCAGAATTCTACAAAGCACGATGCTCACCGATTTTTTTAGCCCCAGTTTGGACGATATTGAGGCAGATGACCTGTAGTTCCAGCAAGACGGGTCTACGTGCCACGATGGAAGTACTGCGTATAGCATACTGCATGAATGATTTGAGGGTATAATTGTCTCCCACAGAGGCGAAGTAATTTGCCTAGTGATTTGACATCACTAGATTTTTCTTGTTAGGTTTCTTGAAGTCGCAGATCTATGCCAATGAGCTGCAATCAACCGATGCCCCTTAAGCCAACATAACAATTGCCATCGCTCAAGTACAGCCGGATCGATGCTGCGTCATTAAAAATTGAACCAATTCGGTCCGGGTCTCCGTCAGAAACAAGGGTGGACTGGACTTTCGAAGGAGGTAAAATTTCATATCTACATATTGGCATAGAAGAGCATTTGAAATTAAAAAAAAAAGGAATTTCGGTATTACCCCAAATATATCTTTATTTAATATCATTTATGTTGAAAGAGGTATTCGCTTTAAACTCACGTTTCTAACCAGATATGCATCAGCATCCTTCGATCTATTTCTTTAACATCTGCGACTATACTCTGTCCAAGAAAAATTGTCAGTACAGGGAAGATAGGATGTTTGTCTCTCAGTCTGGTTGCAATGACTTACATAAATCGGTCCCTTTTTAAAGCTCTCACAGGGTTACCGTAGTGTGTATGATAATTCACCATAACTCAGAGAGCAATATTGTTAGGGTTACCATCTTCCAATTTAGCCAGGTCTCATCAGTAAAATAAATCTTTCTTTTCCCTTCTCTAATTTTTTTTAATTCGCGTGGATATCTTCGTCTCCAAGAAATAATGTCACTTCTTTCCAACAACAAATTCTTTCGCTGACGTTTGACGAATTTAAGTCCGAGATCTTTTTGCAATATTGTATACAAAGTTGATCTGCTTAGTTTTGTTATATTTTCACTTTTTTGTACTTCCAATAATATCTTGTCAGCGTTGGAAGGTCATTATCCATAAAAAACTGATAGACTATCCGCCTAATCGCACATTTGTCCAAATCATCTACCTTGCTCTTGATTATTTTTCTTCTTTGGTGGTGAATTGTGGCCTTCAATTGCTTTTTCCCTTAAAAGCCTGTATAGAGTTTGTTCCGTAACAGGAAAAATAGTAGCCGCATTTCGTACGGCTTCCGATTTACTTTGCAAAAGGCCATAGCATTTTTCAGCTGCATCAACAATTTGTTGTTTCTTTTTTACACTTAGATCCTTTAAAGACTTTGTAGCCATGTTTCTGTTTATTCATATGGACAATAAAGTTAACCACTTGCTTAGATGCACTATCCGCGATTGAGATAACAACCATTGTTTCCGCCTTATATACACAAACAGGCAATTAGAATACAAAATTATATAACCACGACACAATGTCATGTACCTAAACAGATGGTAAAAGGAATGCACTTGTTCAGCTTTACATACATTTTTTTTTTTTAGATTACATATTTGTTAAAAAATTACTACCCAGCAATGCAGAACTTCGCGGAAACAGTAGCAAAAAAAAAGATCATAAAATCCTTTCAAGGCATTTGCTTTACTGGAGAGGAGTGACCGGATGTGGTAAAACCCAACGACTGAAAATAAACAGTATAGGTCTACCTGCTTCATCATTTTGATATTTCTGTGTGAAAAATATGCTCTACAAAGTGAAATATGAATTTATACCTACCCAAACATGCAGAAAAATATGCCCTAACGAATAAGGCTGAAAAATTTGTACTTAGTTTTCAATATTAAAATATTTAATCAAATTTTATCCGAAAAAATACCATGCGGTTGAGTTGCCCTAGTAATCATTATTAATTTATCGCAATATCTCTACAACGCACATTTATGATCACTTGTTTCGTTAATGAAATGAATGCATTAAAACACCTCACGAACAAACATTATTTCTAAAAGATAACATTCAAAAATATGTTTTAATTGAATATTATTGGATCTTTCAGAAATACAAACAAATTAAAACCGAATGGCAGCACATCACATAATATGCCGCTCTCAAAAGCTCCAAAAAGCTCCAAAAAGCACCAAAACCGAAAGTTCTTTGACAAAATTCAAAGAAAAACCCTTAATGATATGCTAACATTGACATATGGTAACACTTCTCTGATGTGCTTCAGTCACTCACACTGCTTATTTTGGTTGATGATAATAGCAAGCGAACACAAGCGATCGTGCTCATTCTGCCCGCGGCTGTGTGGCAGACTGGTTGTGGAGGGATGTATGCGAATTTCAGGAAAATTACAACAACAAAATTCTTTGGAATGCCAGTGGTTTCGTTTTTATTTCAGTGGCAAATCTTGTGTTTGAGTGCCGAGAGAGTACTACAGGCACCACTGGTAGAAAAAAGAGCTTCCCATAAGGCCTGTACTGACAATTTTTCTTGGACAGAGTATAGTTCTAAAATATTTTTGTTCTTCCATTTTGGGATTTCGAATAAGTTATTAAGAAGTGCCGGAACTGATACTATTTATATGCATTGAATCATACGTCTCCATTTTGAAGTCCCTTTGACTCATAGAATTACATTTTCTTATTCTCTTCAATTCTGTCGACAGTGTGACTTTATTTTTCATTAAATTAATTTATTTATCATTTCCCTCTATAGTCATTGTGCACCGCCAATCAGTTTCGTTTGAAACGTTATTCATACAAGCTCCAGCAGTCATTTTGGCTAAACCCTTGCTTCGCGCTCCGAAGTTCATTTAATAACTTACTATGTTTGTTTGACTTCTGTTTCCAATTTTGCATATCTCATTAAATACATTTTTACAAACATTTCAGTCCGCACATACAAATCTGCACATACCTATGTGCGAACCCAGCAAAAAAAAAAAAAAATATTTATACTAATTGTCGCAATCGCAAATCAAGCGTAGGTCTTAAATGAATATATAACACGAGAAGAGAGACAACGAAATCTGCGATCCCCGGCTACACTTAAATGAACCTGGACCTCCTTCGAAACGCCTCCTTATACCACCGCGCCACATCTCGAGTGATTAACTTTTTATTTGAATTTACTGCATACGACACGAGCGCGTAGCCATCGCGCGGCGCTGTACATTTGCCCCGGCAATAATTCTTAATTTATACAATAAACAAGCATTAATTTACATGCATTTGGTTTAATAAAAACCAATTAAAGGCGAATTCGATGGCCATTTTGGAGGAGAGCGTCTTTCGTTGTTGCTAAATCGCATACATACCGGACTGGGGAGATTTCATATACGGATTGCTGATTTGTTTATTTCTTTCGTTTTTTTGCAGTATAATTCATTGAGTTTGGTGTTGTCTCTGCATGAAGGGGGTTTTGTTGTTTTTAAATTGCTAAAATGACTTCACTAACGAGCTATAAATAAACGATTTGCTCTTAAGCTATAGGCTAATGGTCAATAAAGATTGTTGGTGGGGCCTACGCCGGTTAGGTCGTTTGCATTCAATACGGATAGAGGTATTAACGTCATAAAACTGCCAAACTAATGGTAGACCAATTTTTCTGAGAACTCAAAATGCAGTCAAGTCAATCGTTAGGGACCAGAAATTGAATGCAAGTTGCCATTTGACTGGTTGGCTAATTTTGGGGAATTTAATTTTGCTCATTGTTCTGCATGCAGTGCGTGTCAAAACTAAGGCTATGTTCAGACGATTGCCAGATATGACAATATTGTCAGGTCTACAAATGAAAAAAATTGTTAAAAAAGTCTGCCAACCGTGTGAACTGGCAATTTTGTCTACCAATATTTGCAGAAAAGTCATTATCAGGTAATTTCCAGACCGCCATATGACAATGCAGTTGTCAGGTATCTGCCCATCGTCTGAACACCCAATTTTATCATTGTCAGACTGTTACGACATCTGCAAATTTTTCATTGTAGATAGACAAATATTTTTCACAATTTGAACGAACAAAAATAAGTTTCGGTGTTATTTTCTTTGCATTTTTCTGTAGATTGGTAAAAAATGTGTGAATTAAAAAATTTTAAATAGCTCTGTACGTGGACGAAGACGTCGATATAACAACGAAAAGGATCTAGGAAAGTTCATAATCCTTTCGTTTTTTAATGATAGTTCTAAAAGGATCTAGAAGTATTTATGATCATTTCTAATCACTTTTTTATTTTAAGTGTACCTACATATTTTGTATTTTCTATTTTATGATACATACTAGCTGACCCGGCGACGTTCGTTCCGCCCAAATTCATCAAGGTAGTTAATGAAATTAATAATTCCGAGCTTTCGCTTCATTCTGCTTCATGTAATTCGGTCAATTAAAATTTTTTATTCAAAAGTTATATTAAAATTAAATACATAAATAGGTAAATAAAATCAAATACTTGTCGGCCAACCTACCGCTTTTTCACTGAAGTGCTTTTTGGTACACAAAATTTTTTGTTCTATTTCTATTATCGGGTGCGTACACGTACAAATCGAGAATTTTGCCGACACGCGAAATTCAAGATTTATGCCGCACAAATCCAGCGATTGTCCTTGCGACTTATTAATTGTCATAGCAAAAGCGAGACGTACGAGAAATTGAAGACGCTTAAATACGAACGTCAAATCGTTCTGAATAAGTGGAATCTGCGGAATAAATTTGAATTTTCCAATAAAATATAATAATGAATAATATTTGATATTAAATTCTTCACAATCAAAAGCGTACCGTTACCAAGTTTTGGTTCATTTATAGCAACAAAATTATTACTAAGACGATTTTTAGTTTCAAATTGTGTGGAGGCAAGCCAGAAACATCCAAAGAGTTTAAAAATTCCGTGGGATAGTTGGTGGCTTCGTTTTCATCCATCACGGAGTCGACTGATTTGTACCAGCGATTTGGTTTTGAATGGCGAAATTCAAATGATCGACGTTCTTGTTTTTCACAGCCAATCATTGTCCATATAATTCTGAGCGATATTCGGGAAAACATTCATGATTAGTTCTTCCGGTGTTGTTGTAAAGTTGTAAACATTTTGTGGAAACTCAATCAGGCCGGTGATTAAGTTTGATGGAATCACACTATTGCCCATAGCCAACAATTACCTGGAGAACTCTGCATCGGACTGGTCATTTTGTAAAGAAACTCGCATGTTTGTTGTCAAATGCAATTTCTTGACGTATCGCCATAAAGCAGACTCCTTCAGGCAAGCATTCAAATCATCTGCCGACTGCCGGAGTTGATCTCGAAATTACAGGCAGCGTTTGACGAAAATCACCTGATAGCAAGATTATTGCTCCACCGAAATGTCGCTTATCATTACGTAAACGATTCAAGGCCTCCAATGCGTGTTTGTAAGCCATTGTGCATTCGTCCCATATGATAATCTTACATTGCTGCAGCACTTTCGCCATCGCAGTGTTCTTTGAAATGTTGCAAGTAGGTTCTTCATCCACTTGCAGGTTCAATGGCAATTTCAATGCAGAATGAGCTGTTCGACCGCCTTCTAACAAAGTAGCCACTATCCCAGAAGAGGCTAGGGCCAGAGTGATCTCAGATCTCGAACGAATTGTAGCCAAAATCAGTGAAATCAGGAATGTATTTCCAGTTCCACCGGGCGCATTAAGGACGAAAATTCTGCCATTTTCGTTCTCGACTGCTTGCATCAATTCATCGTACACTTTCTTTTGTTCTTGATCCAACATTGGCATATTTGTTCGAACAGCTTGACTCAACGCGATTCGATCGAAGTTCATTTCTCGCTCCAATTCTCGATTAAATGCGTCTTGCATTGAACGATTTGGCTGTGGCATCCCCAATTTGCACAACAAATTGCAATTATGAGCAGACACTTATCCTCGATCAAAATCAAAGCTTTGTTGCGCATTCCATCTGACATCTCCAGTTCATTATCCGATGTCACAGTGCGAATTCGATGCCAAATATCGTCGGCCATAATATCATCTTTGTATAATCAAAGTATCTACTTCATTTCAAAAAGTTACTCAATGTAACATAGTAAACATAGTTTATTAGAACAAAATTGTTGACAAAAACAATTTGCTTTTAAAATTTAAAATTTGAAGTGTCGCTACTCGATTTCTATCCAGTTTCTTTTTTCTTTCAAAGTGTTTTCGCGACAAAAAGTAAATATAAACCTGATATACAGCAATACGAACAAAACTACAAAAAAAAAAATTAAAATCGTCCCAGGGGTTATCGAGTTACACCCCGAAAGAAATATAATATAAAAAATAAACAGAAGAAGAATAGATGTGGAAATGCTTATGATCCTTTTTAATTGCTTTTTTGTCTTATATTTATTTCATTGTTTGATTTTTCATCAGGAAGTTGAATTAGATGCTTTAATGCAATTGGCTGAAGTGTTTTTTTATTTTTATATTATTTTTCACTCACATTTCGAATGTGAAAGCTTTTGGATATGCGGAGTCACCATAGTTAGATCATCGATTTTTTTAGAATCCATACGCAACAAATTGCAATACAATTCAGGCTCCTCAGCTCTCAATTGCACGGCCAATTTTCCGTAAAGTCACTCAATCGTTCGTCCAAACACACCGACGTTTATGTGGCAATTCATCCTCGTCGCTGCTCTCAAATACGTACTCAGACAAAATCTGTTTGTTCTATTATTACGTGCTTCCCAATCAAGACTTCACCACTGAATGCAAAAAACTATTTTTAATTTCAATCGATATAAATCGATCGCAATCGCACAAAGTCTATACGCACTCTCATTAAAAATGACAGGAAAAGAGAAAATAATTAAAACAACGAGTAACGAGCAGCTCCTCTCTTGGCTCGAAGCAGATCAGAGAATTTTAACAGGAAACTACTTATAAATATGTCAAATGCACAAAGTTGACAAGAAACAAATTCAAAATCCGTATTAAAAATCAATTCCACCGAAAGATAAAATCTCTGAAAATAAAGAAAATTCGGTGGTGGTCGAATGTTCTCCTAGACCGTTTCATATCTTGGAAAAACCCAAGTTATAAATTTATTTGTGATTTGGATTAGATCTTAGATGTCAAAAATATAAGTGGCTCGAGGTAGCTGGTAGTCTATCGCTATACACCTACGGATGCATGTACTTTTGGGTATATTTTCCGCCCTCTGAGAGATTTCCGCTCTATTTTTGGATTTTGACAGATTTTTAGTGCTTGGCTCGGGAAAGTACCTACTCGAATATACCTATGTTACATAGAATTTTGTATCAACAAATAATGTCACGTAACTTACAAAACTGCGGCTCACCAACACACTCACAGAAAAATATGAGCCACTTCCTGCCAAAGTTGCTGGAAGCGTTCATAGAAGTTTATTCGTTAAATTTGAAATTATTCGTTCGGATAGTATTTTTTTTAGGATAGGCGTACATTTGCATAACATTATCACTGCAGAACGGTTGTAGGAAAATAATGACATTTTGATAAATTTTTCCGCAATTAATATTTAAGAAATATTTTATCACGAAATCGAAGTTAATGACATTCAAAAGCGGAAAACACACAGCCTGTCTGTCCTAATATCTAGTATTTAAAACATCTCGTTTAGATAGTTTTATTAACCAAATAAATTATATTGTTCCCCTTTAAAAAAAATATAATTATAACTGACCAATAGCATTGAGTTATGTTAAAATGTGGTATTCCCGAACTCCATCACATTCTCCCACCGTTGGCAGTGGTTGGCAGCTTTGATTTCATATTTTTTGTATGTTGTTGCAAGTCACACGGATTCGAAACTAACAGAACACCGGTAGGAAAACAAAATGGCGAATGTGAATGAAAACAAATTGAGGGGGCCAGCGGCAAGAGGATTGTGAGTTGGGGTTCTCTGAGGTAAAGGGTACGCAATAGGTTTTACTTTCGTAAGGTGTTCAGGGCGCCTTGAAAACAGAGTGCGGAATACGTGTTGGGCACCACCGCCTTAGAACCTTAGAAAGAATGGTTGAAAGTGTTCTGGATCCGATTATAATAATTAGTGTTAGAAGAACATTATACCTTCTTAGAAACGGGCTGTAAAAAAGGTTTTTTTCCTTGCTAGAGTTAGAGATGGATTAATACTTTTGCCGAACTTGGCTTGGTATTGCAAAAAAGGTCGAAACGCTTCATTTTGAGTCGATTATAGTACTGTATCTTGCACAAAGAACAACATCTGTACTGTGTAATTATGAAGAGCTGAAGCTTGTTGCAAACTTTATGAAAAATAGTAAAGAAAAGTTTTGAAACTTGTCACGCAATCCGCCCATAGACCGACTTCTTCGCGATATTTTAAACCTCTGCTTACAAGATGGAGTTTTCACACAATCACTACAAAAACAACGAGCTGTTACCGTGAATCCACCTACATCGGAAATAGACTGGAGATGAAGAAAAAGAAGCCGGAAAATTAATATCAGCTATATATGTACCTACCAGTTAGGAGTTCAGTCTAGTACACTGGGGGAACCTATGGTCACAAAAAATTTTCTCTATGAAGCTAAGTACCATCCATAAAGTTCCGTGATTTCCATCTTGTCGAATTTGTATAGAACTTTCCATTTCAATTGGTGTCACTTGGCCACTTCGATAAAGACTTCAATGGGATAATTTCCTCGGATAGAACACAAAGGTCCCACCTCCAGCTGACCCTAATGAATTGGATTTTTGTGTGTCCACCATTCCCTAACAAAACCCTCTCCCCTACGGATCGATGAATACACATCCACCCAGTCAGCCATAACTCCCTCGAAAAAAATTATAAAGATAATATATTTATTACCACAAATGGTGGAAACAAAATTAAAAAGAAAACAAGTAAAACAAAAACAAAATAAGAAATTACCTAAACTGGTCTTTCCACTGACAATATTATTTACTACTTTTAATTATTTACACAGCGAGTGGCTGTCATTTGTTTCGTTTCGGCTGTGTGGTGGCGGCGCGGATCGGACCCACGATTGCGATTGCATAAATTACTGCGCCCGAGATCTTACCCATCGAACTTGGCTGAGAGACTTGGCCTACCCAGGCAAGCCAGATTCTGATGACTCTGCTGTCTGCTCCGATCTGGGCTGGGGTGCATGCGGCATTGTCTCCCAATAGAGATGTACATCGAAACGAAGCCAGACTTAAGTTATTTATTACATCGAAACGTCCGCCATCTTTTTCGGCATCTTAGTGAGAGAGAGGCTGCTTCGATTTTTCTTTTTTCGGAGGGACAGTGCCAGTGCCCCTTTGTCTCTGACTAAGGTTGAGTTATTTCCTTTTGGATTTTGGTAATAAATTTGATAAATTCTTTTTCGGTTTTTACCTGCGCGGTATTTTTAGACAGAGGGAAGAAGAAAAAAAAACACGGAAAACAATGACGGGTTGACTAGAATTAAAACCCAAGATGGGAACGAGGCCAGTGGACATAAATTAACGCGTCGAGGCTTCGGAGTCTCAGCGCGACTCTACCTACCATATACGGAATTTTCGATGAAGAGATCCAGGGTGGAAAATGTTGCTGCCTGTCGAAAAAATGCTAACATATGTGCGTGCGTCTTGATTATGTTGTTGGAATTCGGGTGTGCAACAAGACGGCATGGAACCCGGCAATGCTAATGAACATGCGGTTGCTCAGAATTTATTCATTTTTATTCATTTAAATTGAGTTTTTGATTCTTTTGGGGCGGTTGGTTCGTATTAATTCGAATTGGCCCATTGTCTTGGGCGAGATAACATTTCAATTTTTAATTCCCCGAAACATCTTGGGACTTGGTTGGTATTTGGCTGGAATTCCGAGTCCGACCCAAACTGGAATTAATGGGAAATTAGTCAGTCGCGTCTGTTAATACGAATGTTGGGGGTTGACAGAGGCTGGGGAATTGGATTAAAGTTGGTCGCAGGAGAATGGAAATTAAATTGAGTTATGCGCGATGAGTGTAAGAGCTGTTAAAAGCCAATGTGCTAGAGGGTATTTGAATTATTTTATTTCACATTGTTTACTATTTTAAATGACTCAATATAAAGTTGTTTTGTTTGGCATTTTGCTAAGGTCGCTTAATCATATCGACGGAACTTGCATTTCTGCTATGTAACTATTTAAGTGGATTATTCTATCTTTTTCGGTCTGTCTCTTTCCACATTTGCTTTTGTTGACTTTTATGTGTACCGACTTGAAAAGCTTAAACTGTTTATTTAAATAAGGAAAGGAATTATCTGTGGGAAAACAAAATATTCGTTGCTACTTTACGAACTTACAAAGGTGGTACTAAAATAGACGATGTTTTTTTATTAATTTGTATGGGAATTAAAATATGTATATATATTCAAGTAGTGTTCGAGATCGATCGATATCTGTACATATAACGGGTGATTTTTTAACTGGTTTGGTTTTGGCAACACTGGTTTTGACAGCTGACGTGTGTTTAGTACCTTGTGTCTCTGTCAAACAGCTTCAGTTTGGTTTGCAATTTAACCATGGATCGTCTTACAAATGAACAAAGCTTGCAAATTATTGAATTTTACTATCAAAATTCGTGCTCGGTTCGAAATGTTCATCGCGCGCTGCTTCCATTTTATGATCGGCATTCTCGACCTTCTGAGCAGTCTATTCGGAAGATTGTGACCAAATTTCGCACCAAATTTACTTTGTTGGACATTAAACTACCAACACGTTTACGTACTGTGCGTAGTGAAGAAAATATTGCGGCCGTATCAGCTAGTGTGACAGAAGACCGCGAAATGTCGATTCGGCGCCGTTCCCAGCAGTTAGGCCTTTGTTACAGCACTACGTGGAAAATTTTGCGGAAGGATTTGTGCGTAAAGCCTTTTAAGATACAGCTTGTGCAAGAACTAAAGCCAGCCGACCTACCACAACGCCGAATTTTTGGTGAATGGGCTCTTGGAAAGCTGGCCGAGGATCCGCTTTTTTATCGAAAAATTGTGTTCAGCGATGAGGCTCATTTTTGGTTGAATGGGTACGTAAATAAGCAAAATTGCCGCATTTGGAGTGAAGATCAGCCAGAAGCATTGCAACAGCTACCAATGCATCCCGAAAAAGCCACTGTTTGGTGCGGTTTATGGGCCGGCGGCATTATTGGGCCATATTTCTTCAAAGATGATGCGAATCGCAGCGTTACTGTCAATGGTGAACGCTACCGAGCGATGATAACAAACTTTTTTTTGCCCGAAATGGAAGTTCTTGACTTGCATGATATGTGGTTTCAACAAGACGGTGCCACATGCCACACAGCACGCGAAACAATGGCGCAATTGCGAGGCGAGTTTGGTGAACAGTTAATTTCACGTTTCGGGCCGGTCAATTGGCCGCCTAGATCGTGCGATTTGACACCATTAGATTATTTTTTGTGGGGGTATGTCTAGGCTAATGTGTATAGGGACAAGCCCGCTTCGATTGACGCACTGGAAGCCAACATCCATGCATTCATTCGTGAGATACCGGCCGATATGTGTGAAAGAGTATGCCAAAATTGGACTCAGCGGATGGACTACCTGAGACGCAGCCGCGGTCAACATTTGCATGAAATTATCTTTAAACATTAAATTGCAAGGTTCAAAGTATCGATTCAAATAAATATTCCATTCATTTTTTCGAATTTTTTGTGTTTTTTTTTTTTAAAGTTCTGAGCCTCTTAAAAAATCACCCGTTATATATTTACATGTAGGTATATGCAAGATCTCAGAGATTTGTTTGTTTTTTGATTTCCATTGGACTTAAAGAAGAGTTTCTCTAGATTTGTGAAATATGCAGGCAAGCACGCATATTTAGAACAATAACGTAGCTACAAAATGTCTTTATACAGAAGAACGAGAACCGCTCGAAAGCTTTACGACTACGAGCATAAATCTAGGGATCATAGATATTTCCGAGGCAAAAGTTAAGAATATGAGAAGCGCATAGTCGCTGAAATTCTGGAAACAAATTGGAGAGCTTTGTAAGAAGGTAAAAGGAGTGTTTCAAGGAAACAAGATTCAAGCAGAGACATGTGAATGAGGAAACCATTAAGTAAAGCCACTGTTACTCTGGGGAATATAGAACAACGACTACTGCAGACTTTCAGATGGAGCATATGACTCAAATTCTGGCATCACGTAGAGCGAACCATCAAATAGACGATCGATAGACTTCCGTCCACCTAAAAAAAAACTAGCAAGATCTAAGCTCATGTCTAATATGTTGCTACTGAACCAGACGGAGTACCCACCTAACAATTTAAGCCCACTTATCCAAATTTGATCACAAAAAAAAAAAAATAGTTATGCCTAATAAATGGAAAATTCGCACGTTCCACAAAAATGGAGGCACTCTAAGTTGCGCCCACTCGAAAGTAAAGGGGTCAAAGTAACTGCTAATGCAGACGATGTAGTAATACTTGCCATCTTGCCATAGGTAAATTCTTACCTACCATAAGCGAACTACTGGAAAACGCATTACGAACACTCAATGTGTGGGCAAAGCAATGCGATCTTGGAGTCAATCCACAGAAAACTGAAATAGTATTGTTCAGTAACAAAAGAGTGATTCCAAACTTCGATCCTCCAACTATTGAGGGTATACCTCTCATGGTAGCGGAGAGTGCTAAATATCTGGGTACAATCTTGAATAGGAAGCTCAATTGGAAATTAAATGTCAATGAAAGAGTAAAAAAAGCTGCAAATGCAAAACCCTAAAATAATTCTGTGGATGTATACGACTGTTGTGCGTCCAATACTCACGTACGGAAGCTTAGTCTGGTGGCAAGCCACAAACAAAGCCTCGAACTTGAAACTTATAACCAAAATACAAGGACTAGCGTGTATAGGAACAACCGGCGCAATTAGGACAACACCTACTACTGGAATGGAGGCTATCCTTGACCTAGTACCGCTAGACCTATATATGGAAGAATCTGCAGCCTAAAGTACCCTCAGGATCAGCCAAATCAAAAGCTGGAAGCCCTACAAAATGGGACACGCGCAGATTCTGAATAAAAACGTGGGAGATGCTGTCACTTCTGACTACTTGCCTCCTCACCTTGACTTCGACAAACCATTCTCTTGCTAATTTCTCAGCAGGGAGGAGTGGAACGCAGACAAACCCACAAAAGGGAAATCGATATCCATCTACACAGATGGATCTAAGATGGACTGTGGAACAGGTTCTGGAATTTTCTCTGAGGAGTTAAATATACGCCACTCAATCAAGCTGCCTGATCACAGTAGTGTCTTTCAGGCGGAAGTTCTGGCAATCGCCGAAGCTGCTGGTGTCAATGTAACCAATACCAAATAATGATATTACCATATTCATTGACAGCCAGGCGGCTATAAAAGCAGAGTATGCTATTGAAATAAAATCGAAGCTAGTTCGCCGCTGCCGCGAAGAGCTCAAGGGTCTCTGCTCGCAGCACACCATTCGCCTCTGATTGATCCCTGAACACAGGGACAAAACCGGCAATGAGATATCCGATGAACTAGCAAGAAATGGTTCTGCTATGGATCAAGATCGGGCGATTAAGTCCATCAAGCCACCACTATGCAATCTCATAGAGAGAGAGTGGAAAATAAGATCCGCATGAAATATCACGGAAGCTATGGCCGGAACATAATCCTAGTCGGACTAGCAAGCTCATGCGGTTTGCTAGAACGTCGATGTATAAACTGATAGCGGCCCTAACAGGTCACAACTTCCTAAGAAGCCACACAATGAAATTGAAACTCAAGATTGACGATATATGCAGGGGTTGCGTGGACGAGGAGGTACACGAGGACATACCTCACTTCCTTTGTCACTGCCCGAGTCTCTGCCACTTGAGGAACAGAATACTTGGAAGACACTATACTTCCACATACATGAACTTTCAGATGTCTCTTTATAACGGGTGATTTTTTAAGAGGTTTAGAACTTTAAAAAAAAAAAAAAAACACAAAAAATTCGAAAAAATGAATGAAATATTTATTTGAATCGATAGTTTGAACCTTGCAATTTAATGTTTAAAGATAATTTCATGCAAATGTTGACCGCGGCTGCGTCTCAGGTAGTCCATCCGCTGAGTCCAATTTTGGCATACTCTTTCACACATATCGGCCGGTATCTCACGAATGAATGCATGGATGTTGGCTTCCAGTGCGTCAATCGAAGCGGGCTTGTCCCTATACACATTAGCCTTGACATACCCCCACAAAAAATAATCTAATGGTGTCAAATCGCACGATCTAGGCGGCCAATTGACCGGCCCGAAACGTGAAATTAACTGTTCACAAAACTCGCCTCGCAATTGCGCCATTGTTTCGCGTGCTGTGTGGCATGTGGCACCGTCTTGTTAGAACCACATATCATGCAAGTCAAGAACTTCCATTTCGGGTAAAAAAAAGTTTGTTATCATCGCTCGGTAGCGTTCACCATTGACAGTAACGCTGCGATTCGCATCATCTTTGAAGAAATATGGCCCAATAATGCCGCCGGCCCATAAACCGCACCAAACAGTGGCTTTTTCGGGATGCATTGGTAGCTGTTGCAATGCTTCTGGCTGATCTTCACTCCAAATGCGGCAATTTTGCTTATTTACGTACCCATTCAACCAAAAATGAGCCTCATCGCTGAACACAATTTTTCGATAAAAAAGCGGATCCTCGGCCAGCTTTCCAAGAGCCCATTCACCAAAAATTCGGCGTTATGGTAGGTCGGCTGGCTTTAGTTCTTGCACAAGCTGTATCTTAAAAGGCTTTACGCACAAATCCTTCCGCAAAATTTTCCACGTAGTGCTGTAACAAAGGCCTAACTGCTGGGAACGGCGCCGAATCGACATTTCGCGGTCTTCTGTCACACTAGCTGATACGGCCGCAATATTTTCTTCACTACGCACAGTACGTAAACGTGTTGGTGGTTTAATGTCCAACAAAGTAAATTTGGTGCGAAATTTGGTCACAATCTTCCGAATAGACTGCTCAGAAGGTCGAGAATGCCGATCATAAAATGGAAGCAGCGCGCGATGATCACGAATTTTGATAGTAAAATTCAATAATTTGCAAGCGTTGTTCATTTGTAAGACGATCCATGGTTAAATTGCAAACCAAACTGAAGCTGTTTGACAGTGACACAAGGTACTAAACACACGTCAGCTGTCAAAACCAGTGTTGCCAAAACCAAACCAGCTAAAAAATCACCCGTTATAATCGAGGTCGAGTATTTCAGAGGGAACAACATCATCGCCAAGAACATCGGCTAACCCCCTACAAGTGCATCACAATGGGTCCACATGGGCCTAAGTGGGGTGCGGCAGGGCTCGCTCTGCCGTATCCACTCATAAACCTAACCTAACCTAACCTAAGTTGCGCCCACTATCATGTTGACTTCGCATTGCCAGCGACATCAGTTATATCCTTCTACCGTACTTTATGAGTTTATGAGGGTTTGAAAGCAATTGCCAACGAACTCTATTGGGGCCTGTCAGTCATATTCAAACAAAGGTCCTGAAGAAAACGCAAGATACAAGATCATTTATCAATAGTTTGAGGGCCGTTTAAGACAGCATTTAGAGAGAAGACTGTGTTAACACACATTCCTAGTTGAAGCTTCTTTAAGAAAATCAATACAGACTGATGATGGAAGAGGTCCGCAAAGTCAATCAAAACATATCAAAAAACTAAGGCTCACTACCACCGGAGAAGAGCTATATATTCAAACATTTCAAAGAACTGTCACTCGTTACACAATTCGTATGGCGCCGTAATGCTCGTTGTGCATTTTTATAACCCACCTAAAGACTCCGTTTGCTTGAGGCAAAATCAATCACTTTATAACATGAAAACTGTTTAAGCCGAATATACAAATAACAAATATACATGCCCACTAAATCATAAAGAGTTCTTCCTCACAGCTACATCTCTCGTGCATTCCCACAGTTTATTTTCAAAAATTTTAAATAAAATTTAAAAACCCTTGTACAGGTGGTAGTCCACAAAAAAAATCCTTCTAGTCACACTAAAGTGTACACCCCCAAATTACACTAAATATAGACTGTGCGCACATGAAACCATAATACCAACGGCAATGGCTGTGATCACCCGAAATTGATAACCGAACTTAATTTAAAAAATTTCCAATAATCTCCTGACAAAATGCAATTTATCCTTCTCATACATCGTCCCTCTTCATTTTTTTTTTCTTTTTTTTTTTCATCCAAAGGGAGACGGCCTCTTTATTTTAATTATTTTTATGCAAATATCCTGCGCACAAATTTTATTTTTTTCCAACATGCTTCCATTCGATTTATCTTCCCCGACTGCATATTACACAATACAGCACACCCTATCTGCTGCAGCAATGCCATGGCACACACTCCCTTCCATGTAAGCAAAACTGATGGTGTGAAATTCCAGGAAGCATTTTAATTTGACAAGGGAAGAAAATATTATCGCTTCTGATAACACTTCATGCACTCACACACATCTCTGGTATGTTACTCTTCATTTGCCTGAAGGAGTTGTTAAGAAAGGAATGTCCTCAGACCTCGCCCTAACATTCAAAGGTCTTTGTAAATTTTTTGTGTGTTTTAACTTCCACCATACCGCATCCCATTTATCCTCCTTCGCATTATAATCTGGCCTTATTGTGCAAAGGGACTACCTCGCTGTTGGGGCGAACAGAGAGCAATGCCGCATTTCCTTTTGAGGAGCCCACCACCCGCATTTAATCCCTCAAAATCTTACGTGTGTCTTGCAGCTCTCCCCAACCCCATACTCCAGCTTCTTCCGGATGGTCGTAAATAGGATTTATTGCAAAGACGCGCTGCTGTAAGGACGCACGTTCCTGCACCGTACATCCGAGGGGAAAATGTACGATATGTTGCAAGGCAATAGATGAATATTTTTTGCCATCCCACTGGGCATATATCCTTAGAATTATTCTTACCACCCTCTCACTGTGCGAGGTTCGTTCGTGTAATCATGAATATGTAGAACATTTTTCGGCATCTGGGGCGACTTGACTGACTCTCTTATTATTTCGTCTTCGTCCTTCCCTTATCTTATCTCATTTTCTTACCGAATTCCACCGCATCCAACTACTGTTGATGTTATGGCACGGAACGGAACGTGTATGTATGTTCGGCTGACTAGTACATAAGACCTGGGTGTATATGCTCAAACGTGCCTGTAAAGTTACCACCTAATATTGGAAAAAATAAAGAAAATCGGAATCGGAAAAAGTGCCACCAGTGCTGGGCCAAACCGAGACGGAAACTTTTTCTCAAGTTTTCTTCACTCTTTCTTTCGGTCGCCGACGCAAAGACAAATACTACACAAAGCGTCACCCCCTATTCCTCAGCCGTCGTCATGGGAGTGGTGATTCTGGAATGGTGCCGGGAATGTAGTAGATTCCTTTAAACGTTTTCCCATCCAAAGAGCTCCTTGAAATGATCTTAACGACCAATAAGAAGTCGTTTCGAAGAGTTGAAATCACGCTCTGAGTCTTTCCACTGCGTCTTCGTTGCTGGCGCGCACACCAGCCAGTTCGCTTGCAGTACCAGAGCATACTTTTCCCAGCAAAAAAAAAAAAAAAGAACAACAAAGTGGGAGGTGTGGAAAAATTTGTACTATCATGAATGTGTGGCGTGGAAATGCTGCCATTCGAGTGGTAGTAGCCATAATCCTTCTATTGGCCATAGAATACTATACCAACAACCATCAGAGTCTAACGATAATGTGGACGTAAATGTGCTACTAAAATCAATAAGAGTGTCACCTTTTTGGGAGGCCAGGACTAGGACTCGGTGCAGAGAGTGCTCATGCGCTGGCACTTTTCTTGGAACGAAACTTTCTTCTTCTTGGCTTCTGGTTGCTGCTGCTATGTATGTTGGTGAGAGAAGTTCGTGTGCGGCAAGTCTATGTATTTGAACAGCTTTATTGGCAGTTTGTAGGGATTGCGGAAGAATTTCACACAATTTTTGTGTAATTACTTTTATGACCAAAGAAGGATTTGAGGTTAGCGATTTTATTTTCCACATTCGTAAGCAATTTTAAACGAACTCTTTGTTTTAAAATGTGGACGGCTTATGTCGAAAGGATACTTGTTGCAAAACGAAAACATTCGACAATTGTGTTGATTTTAATCGTGTGATTAGATGGCGCAGGGTACTTTGCGGTGAGCACTTTTGTTGGAGCACAGCGATTATTTATTTTTCAATAAAGTTGCATAGGTACCCCAATGGTCAGGATCTAGCAGATGCATGAGGGATGTGGATTTGCCTTCTCCAAAGAGGGGTCAAACTGGATCGTTTATCACAGTTTTTGCAGTTTGCTTAGTTCAGTATTATGAATATAAATTTTTCAATCATAATTATTATTATTATATTCATACTAGCTGACCCGGCGAACTTCGTTCCGCCCAAATTCGTTAATAAAATGAATATTATATTTCCGAGCGTGCACATACTCCTTCATGTAATTGGGTCAATTCAAGTTCTTTATTCAAAAGGGAAACTACAGTAATTACATATTTATAACAATGCCGATGTTTTTCAACCAAACCACAATGTTTGACATGTCGGCCATCTTTCATTCAGTAACATAAATAATTTCGTTCTATTTTAAAAACGAACGACGACTAAATTATTTGGATATTGTTCATACAAAAATACAAAAATCGCGATTAAAAAATGATGAGTTGGTGTTAAAGATATTTTTTGATGCCAAATCTAAAACACTAAAAAAAAAAAAAAAAAAAAAACGTTTCGTCAAAAATGAAAAGCAAAAATGTTATGGACAACTTAATCACCAACTTGGTTGGTGCAACAACTTTCAATTGTAAACGATGAGGCGGCAATCCAGGTAAATCCAACGAACTCAGAAATTCCGTCAGATAATTGACAGCGTCATCTTGATTTGTGACCGTGTCTACTGATAGATACGTTACAATCTCACCAGGCATATCACTTAAAATATCCGCATTCAATTGACCGACGTCCTTATTTTTGGCAGCCAATATTGCTCTTTCAGCTAACCAATTGTGATTTCTATAATTTTTCGCAATATTTGGAAAAACCAATAATTGTTGTTTTGCTAGTGCGGAATTACAAAAATTATCTGGCAAAGTAATTAATCCAGTAGTATCAATAGGAGTTTGTCCATTTCCTATCGACAGTAATTGCCTAGAAAATTCGTCAGCCGATGCGTCATTTTGTATTGTACTCTCACATTTGTTGTTAAAGTGAGTGTTTGTGCATTTCTCCATAAATTTGATGACTTTAAACATGCCTTTAATTCATCTGCTGGAATTGAACGGGGTATCACTGGTATTAAAAAAAAAAAAAAAAATATCTTCGGCCATAGCACAGAACACACCGTCAACAGTCCGCATCGCTTCGAACGAAGTAGGGCCACAAACATTGACGAAAAGCATTCTCAAATAGAAGCATTTGTCGTTTTTCGGGTGAACTGTGTATATTCTACCAATTGCATCACTTGCAAAAACACCACAGAGTCCGGGAACTACTTCACCTTGTTACCGCCGCTGGAACTTCTTCGATGACGCATTCCAATATCGGGGCATTTCGCAATAAGTAAGTGTTCGTGCAAACTCGTGGCTTTGGCAAGTGTCGAAAAAAGTGGTTAATGTTGTTGCAGGTGCTCACGAATGAGCAGATTACCATGATTGTTACTCGCTCATTTTTCGTAACAGCCCCTACGTGAAAACTCAAAACGCTGAACAACATCATTGTCCATGTCATCTCAATCACCCCTACATTTCAACTTATTCACTCATACTAATACAAGAATCCTGAAAATAATGGATTCAAACACCATCAAACAAATTTCAAAGTATCTACTCCATTTCAAAATGTTACTTAATGTAACATAGTAAACATAATTTAATAGAACAAACTTATTAGGTATGTACCTATATTTAAAAAAAAATTTCAAAATTGTTCACAGCAACAATTTGCTCGGAAAATAATTGAAATAATTGACAACAGCAATTGCTTTTAATATTTTTTTTTTGTATTTGAAGTGTCACTACTAGATTTCTATCCAGTTTTTTTTGTTTCAAAGTGCATTTCCCTATACAAACTTTCATAACCTTTTTCATCCCCTCAAAGTTTTGTTTTCGCGACAAAACTTCACAAAAATCATACATAGACCAATAGCAAATATGCGTGAAAGTTTGGTTCAAATCGGTAAATGCGTTAAGGCGCGAATCGGCGACAAACGAACACAGTTTTAGTGCTTTCTTTTTATATATATAGAAGATAGATAGATGTTAGCGCAGTGGCTTAGTGGTTAGTGTGTTGGAATACTAAGCTAGGGGTCCCAGGTTCGAATCCCGAAAGAAACCGAAACTGCAACCTAAGGATTTTTTCCACTGCGCCACCTCTCACGAACGTCTGACAATCGCATCCGAGAGTATAACTGTCATAAGAGACCTTCTCAATTAGCCGTTTGGACTCGGAATAAAATTGTAGAATGTAGATCCCTTCGTCCCAAAAATTAAAAACTCACACAAAACGAATGGTTATGAGAAGCTAGGCCTAGTGTCCTTACGGACCTGTTGCGCCAACTATTTTCTTTTTCCTTTTTTATTCATTCGTATCATAGTTTTTGAGAGATTAAACTCGTCGATGTGTAGAGGATACACCAGGGTTTCCAACTTTAAGCATAACTTCGGAAAAATATACCGAAAGACTGGAACGGATAAATCAACATTGGGACAAAGATTACATTTTCCAACTGAAATTTTACACACATTATTCGGTTTAAAAACTATTTTTTATAAACAACAAAAATAGATTGCCCAATTTGTATTTTAGTTCTACTCAAAAATTACTACATAAAAATAAATAACAAAATATTTTCTCGCATAACCATGGTTAAAATGTAGATACGCTCGCAATTTACGGTACCTACTCTATTTTTTAGTTTTTGTTGAATAACACTTTTTTTTTTTATAAATTAAATTTGGGACTGGTAAATCGTCGGGAAGGACAAGGGGCCAAGAAACATTAAGAAACATTGAGAAAGACAAGGACCTTGTCCCAGTTGGCAACTGTGGCTTACCATTTACTTTTACCCTCCAACTCAAGGGAAGTCATTACTGTGTTCAAACTGCGGTTTTGTACTAACGATTTTTCAAGCATATTGTTGACGCCTATTTAATCCACGTAACGCCTTTATCGAATTTTGCTGGATTTCTGATAGGAAAACATTTTCAAACCCTATAGCAGTGCTGAGGTACAAACTCCTTGAATACCTACGAAGCTATAGTTGCCTATTTGCCTATATTATGACATTCTAACGGGTGATTTTTTAAGAGGTTTAGAACTTTTTTAAAAAAAAAAAAACACAAAAAATTCGAAAAAATGAATGAAATATTTATTTGAATCGATAGTTTGAACCTTGCAATTTAATGTTTAAAGATAATTTTATGCAAATGTTGACCGCGGCTGCGTCTCAGGTAGTCCATCCGCTGAGTCCAATTTTGGCATACTCTTTCACACATATCGGCCGGTATCTCACGAATGAATGCATGGATGTTGGCTTCCAGTGCGTCAATCGAAGCGGGCTTGTCCCTATACACATTAGCCTTGACATACCCCCACAAAAAATAATCTAATGGTGTCAAATCGCACGATCTAGGCGGCCAATTGACCGGCCCGAAACGTGAAATTAACTGTTCACCAAACTCGCCTCGCAATTGCGCCATTGTTTCGCGTGCTGTGTGGCATGTGGCACCGTCTTGTTGAAACCACATATCATGCAAGTCAAGAACTTCCATTTCGGGCAAAAAAAAGTTTGTTATCATCGCTCGGTAGCGTTCACCATTGACAGTAACGCTGCGATTCGCATCATCTTTGAAGAAATATGGCCCAATAATGCCGCCGGCCCATAAACCGCACCAAACAGTGGCTTTTTCGGGATGCATTGGTAGCTGTTGCAATGCTTCTGGCTGATCTTCACTCCAAATGCGGCAATTTTTCTTATTTACGTACCCATTCAACCAAAAATGAGCCTCATCGCTGAACACAATTTTTCGATAAAAAAGCGGATCCTCGGCCAGCTTTCCAAGAGCCCATTCACCAAAAATTCGGCGTTGTGGTAGGTCGGCTGGCTTTAGTTCTTGCACAAGCTGTATCTTAAAAGGCTTTACGCACAAATCCTTCCGCAAAATTTTCCACGTAGTGCTGTAACAAAGGCCTAACTGCTGGGAACGGCGCCGAATCGACATTTCGCGGTCTTCTGTCACACTAGCTGATACGGCCGCAATATTTTCTTCACTACGCACAGTACGTAAACGTGTTGGTGGTTTAATGTCCAACAAAGTAAATTTGGTGCGAAATTTGGTCACAATCTTCCGAATAGACTGCTCAGAAGGTCGAGAATGCCGATCATAAAATGGAAGCAGCGCGCGATGAACATTTCGAACCGAGCACGAATTTTGATAGTAAAATTCAATAATTTGCAAGCGTTGTTCATTTGTAAGACGATCCATGGTTAAATTGCAAACCAAACTGAAGCTGTTTGACAGTGACACAAGGTACTAAACACACGTCAGCTGTCAAAACCAGTGTTGCCAAAACCAAACCAGCTAAAAAATCACCCGTTATCTAAGAAATTTTTTTTTCCATGAAACTATTCAATGAACTCTACCATTTCCGAATAGGCTAATTTTAAATGTTCTTTTTATAGTGCTGACTTCAATCAAAGTTTTCCAAAAATGGTGTTAAAGAAGTCACATGACTCTGCATCATCTTGTCTATATCTAAGTAAATCCATAATTGACGTCAAACGAGATGGTTAGTTCATTTTTGGCCTTAATTAAGCAACGAGAAGTCTTTACCGTTCAGTACAAACTGAAAAGTATGGCTGTGATGACAATATACAAAATAATCCTCGCTCTATATAGTTCGTCTGCTTAAGTGCTTTCAGCTATCCATAAGACATAAAGACGAAAAAAAAGTTGGTATGATTAGCTTCGACTTGAAGTTTTTTTTTTGTATGTGCATATACATATAATCGGGTAAGAATTGTTCGGTCTTAATTAAAACTGCTTTGATAAAGCGCAAGTCTATTCGTTGCGAAAGGGTTTAAGGTGTTCCAGGATTAAGCCAGATATATAGGATCTTGTGTGACATGCAACATGCTGGTTGGTTGGTGAGGGTGAGTTTTTTAGCCTTCACTGAGGCCGCTGGTGGGCCCGTTGTGGTCCCCTCTTATTCTGTAAACGGTCGGAAAAAGTTTTGTTAGGATGTGTGAAAGGATACAGGGGTAAGGGGCTGGTTAAATTATGGGTAGTCACTGTGTGTAGGGCTTGTGTTTCCAGCGAATCTGTTTGTTCGCTTGGAGAACTCCATGATGTCGCTTAGTTCGTGCTAATAAAACATCTTTGAACATTAATTCCGTATACAGTTGGGCAGTTTAAAGAGTCTTTTTGATCTTGCATCAAATGTCGTTTTTTCATACTTTCTTCGTACCAAATCGTACCAAAATTGAATTGGGTTGGCATATTTTGAACTTGAATCTAGATGTCCGTATCCTTACTCCATTTTCGTCGGGTTGACGAAAGTTTTATTTATTTATTTATTTATTTCATTATCCTCATGTTACAATTTACAAAACTTCAAAATAGTAAATGTTGCAGTTAAAATAATTGAGGAATAGTTAGTGACATTTTGTATTTATTAACATTAATAGAGGCAAATGTCACATTATAATAAAATATATTGTGGGGTGAACAAATGTAAATAAGAATAACAATTTAAGCCGTGTAGTGCAGCAAAATTGCAATTTCAGCGTTATTAAAACAAAGACGCCATTGTTTCACTCTTTTCATAAATGTAAATAAATTGTTAAATGTTATGAATCGTATATCTTCAGGAAGGCTATTGAACAGTTTGCAAGAAAGAATGGAATATGAGTTTCTATAGCAAGTGGACGAAAGGGTGGAATGGGCACGAGAGGTTGATATCGGCTCCTTAAGCTATAAGCGCCTTAGATCGGACTTTGTAAGTAACCACTTCTAATGAAAAATATCTTTAAGACCTTAAAATAAAAAAAGTCGGGGCTTTAGTCGTCCATGTTGAATGGTTTCTTCTGCATGATAGCGAATTCTGGGTTGTTATTATAGCTGCAAAGGTGTTTTTTTTTTTTCATAACTCCGACACCGACTCTAAATCGACTCAAGATTGTAGGTATTGTTGCCTGGGGCATGTTATTGTTTTTTTTTTTTTTTTTTCTGAGACTGCAGAATATTGTTTATGGATTTGCATTGCATTTCATCCATCGGGAGCTAAATTTGTTTGCTCCGAATTAACCACATGGACTTTCAGTTTAAGTTTGCATCCATAATCCCGATTCTATTACATAAGCCATAGGATTTCAAGTTTGTTTTTTAGAAATAATAGGATGGGTATATGCTTAAACAATGTTGTTTTACCCTCACTTTTATACCCAACAAGTTACATGTTGGAGAGTTAACACCTTCCTGGAAAGAACTGCTCCCACAGTTTTTGACGAAGTTTTAAATCAAGCTCTTAGGTAAAGCCGCCGTTTTCTAAAGAAATTATATGCCTTATATTTTTTTACATTTGCTTTTAGTGAAATATTTGTATATACATACTTGTGGTGAATAATTAATATTTAAAATTTAAATGGTATACAATGTTTGCTTCTATTTTACAGAAATTGTAGCAGTCTTCTCGTATTCATACTCGTAGTATGCGCATCGTTGTATGGATTGCCATATCAGGGTATTGAAGGCCTGGTGTTGATAATTGCAGTAGGTAACTCTTAGAATAAGAGGTGATTCTTATATAAATATCCGATAGATTTTTTGTAGGCTTCCACACAATACGAGCCTTTTTAGAAATATTTTCTGGGATAGTCTGTCGACTTATTTTCATAGCTCTAGACCTAACTCGAAAGAAGTTGCCTCTATAATGAAAGACAAGTTGAACTTATGCTTTTGTAAAGAAAGTGCGACTTAATGACAGTATTTTCTATAAGACTTATACAATAATTGGTAATATTTGCGAGTTTGCTGTGAACTTATAACACAAATAAAGTTTATTGTAAATTTGACAACCAAATATTCTAAAATTTACAGTGAAATTATTTGATTCGGTGTCTGAAAACAATCCCCTGTCAAATGGTAAAATAACTCGAAGAATATTGGGCCAAGGAAACTGAAATTTACTTCATTGGTGAAAGATGAATCATAAGGAAAACTGGTGCAGAAAAATATTTTTCGCTTTTTATTGTATAACCAGGAGTAGGTACCTCTCGGAGGCTTTCAGGTTGTACCCCACCATGAGTTCTCTAAGTAGGACAATCCTTACTATAATAAAACTGTAGCTTTTTTTCCGGCTGTTATCTGTGAGACGAGAATAGATTCAAAAAGTACTGCACGAATTTGATTTCGGTTTACACAGTTGCATAGGAAATTGTTCAGATTTGAACATAGGATATGTTTTACCATTATTCGCTGTCCGGAAGTGGAAATCTAAGCTGATATCTAAGAAAAGTTGTAATTCTCGGATGCCTTCTAGCTCCTAGCTTCGGAATCACTCATCCAAATGAAATGGTATTTTTTTTAATACAAACTTCAATAATGTACAAAGATTTTAAGATATAAATCATCTTTGTACGTTATCCTGAAGTCGAACAATAAGCAATAAACTATAAATTTAATACAATTGAAAAAAGCTAAATGTTCGATTGAAGCTAGATCGTTGGATTTTTCCAGCGTTGAGTGGAGGAAATTTTGTGTGTGTGTGCGGCAAAACCTGTTTCTCTCTCTATACATTTTCTGCCGTGTGCTTCTCTTTTTTCATGCAACTTTTGGGCTTTGTGTTGTTTTTTTTTTTTTGCTCACGTTCTTAAATTATTAGTGAATAATGACAATGAGTAGTAGAGCGAATGTGGTGCATGGGATTGAGGGAGATAGCTATGTAATTGAGATTGAGGGAGTCACACTCAGTTGTTAATTGTGATTGTGATTTTTAAAATGCGCTATAGTGATTCTGATCTTATTAGTGATACTGATTCACGTCCATGCTAAAACCTGTTTGTGCATTTGCAGTTTTTTTGCTTCATGTTTTTTTTTCTCTTTTTTTAATTTGAACTTGAGGATGTTTGTGTTTGAGTAGTAAGTGAGCGAGTTGTTATGGGATTGAGATGGGGAATAAAATGTTACAACTTACAAGTGGAATGTAAATGAGATTGAGAGGGAATAATAGAAGTTAGCCTACCAAAGTATTTGTTTGGATTGTTTTACTGGCAGTTTTTCTTCTCTTTTTTCGGGTAAGCTACTTTTTGTATAGCGCTAATTATTTTGTTTTAAATTTGAGAAGTGGAACTCTGGCGAAGCAAGGCGAGCACGGGTCAGCTAGTATAACATAAAATGCTCGTTCTTATTAGCTTTATGGTGGAATAGTTTGTAAATTTTGTTCTAGCGTAACCTCTGCCGGGCGTTCAACAATAGATTCTTAAGTAACTTAAAGACTATAACTTTGTCTGATGCAATCAAAACATTCACGATCACAGATAATCTGCATAATAATTCTTTCAGATGTTCACAGTATCCCGATGTCGTATGATACACGTCTAACGTACCTTCTATAACCTTCAAGAAAATAATGTTCATAATTTGACAAGGTTTTTTTTCGTTTTTTTGTTTTTCACTTTTATCCCATTACGTTTCCATATTTCGAATAAATATTTCAAGGCGAAAGCAACCGCACACATTTCAAATCCAAGGCTGTACATAAATTATGATGAATAAGCGGAGCGACTCAATTCGACAAGTGGAATCTCCCTCTAAGCGCAGGTGAAAATTTCCCATCAAGGCTAATGAGATTTTGTCAAAAAAATATGAAACTCAATTGTTACACATCATAAAAAATATTGAACTAAAAAGAACAATACTCCCTAAATGTATGCAGGTACGAATGCCATTCACTGATTGTGTACATTCCATATAAGATTTCGTAAAAAATACGTCCTTACCTGTTAATGGATATTTCCATCTTGGAAATCGTTTTTGTCGATGACCTCGTTTTTTAATGCAGCAATAACCATAAAGAAAAGCCAACAGGGACTGAGATCAGCAAAAATAACTAGGATAAAGGAATCGACGTTGCTTTCATTCTAATGCCCTGGGTTTCCTTTGCTCTTTATGTAGGTATTCCGTCGGAGTTTTGCCATTAATGGCAATCGCTTCGTTCTATATATGTATGATTTTGCTGGTGGAAATTATTCCGCAGATTCACTGATTCCACTATCATCATCACACAGGGAAGTCGTTAACAACTGACGTACATTATGGCGGCAGCATTCCCGACCCACACCTATTGGGGGAACCACAGCTTAATTTAGTTCAAATATATTGTTATTGATGCTTCGATAAATAAAGTGCGGTGTATATACATATAGCTGCAATTTATATGATTTTAGTTTTGAGCAGTTATCGGAGGACAGAGACAGAGAGGGGACTTCGTGCAGTTTTTTCCTAATGAAGTCTAAATAAATTCAAGCTTTTTGAAACATGTATCGACTGAAAAGAAAAATTTCATTCAATTGCCAACACATCATAGATAAAGCAAATGCGCTGTGAATCTAAGATTTCAAAATGATGATATGCGATAACGCAATACAGCGCGCAAGTATACGTCTGGAAGAAATGATGTCAAACTAACAAAGTTCAGACATATTGCTACCGAAGGGTTCTCTACTTATAAGGCAATCAATAAGACTTCATAGGCTGTTTTTGGATGACTTCCTTTCTTATATATAGAAATACATGTCACTCCATTTGGAGTACCTAGCTTTGGGATACCCAGCCTCGGGCTTGAACCACACTATAAGTCAGAAACTTCCCAAATTTGGGATGATGTCAGACAGCTAGTGAGTTTTCTTGCGGATTGCTCTGATAAGACACATAAATAGATGCCATTCATGTACCCGAAATTAATTTTTGCATGGAAGATATTGAAACCGCGATCCTTGATTTTGTGTGAATGCATAGCCTTATGTGCAAAACAAAGCAAAAGCGGATAATCTAGCTCTGACACACAAGTTACGTCCTGCAGAGTATACATACCATCTTGGCTGTGTCAAAATAGACCCAGTTTGATCAATGCTATATGCAGCCTCGGTATCGCCCCTTAAATCAATCGTAAAAATGACCCCAAACAAATTAAAAACAAATTCCATATCAGAATCTAAATGCAGTCTCCAAAGAAAATACGTTCTTGGGACGATCATCTGTTTGGATATATTTTCGAGATTCCTTTCGTTGCAGCCTCAGACCCAGACAAGGATTCCCAACTAAGTAGTCTAATGCGAATATTTGCCATTTTACAGATCGAGGAATGTTTTGTTCAAAAACTGTAAACTATAACTTTGCAAAAACGAAAAAACTGTTGAAAACGGGTAGGTTAGGTTAGGCCTGTGAGTGGATGCGGCAGAGTGAGCCCTGATACATCCACAATGAAGCAAGCAATATTTTTAAGGACAACATAAGAAATACCAATATACAATATTTTTATCTTTACATCAAACTTTTGCTTTATGTTTTAAGTTTAAATAATATAATATAGGTACATCCTCAACAAAGTGAATAATTGGGTGATTCGATTTATATCTTTCAACTATCTAGCAAAAAAAATGAGCTGTCAGAATACTCATAAAGCACAAAGTTTTTCAAACCAAACACGATCAAAACAAACGAATCTGGCCATAACTTTTAAAGTGAATAGCTATTTTTTGAACCTTCAACCTAAACATATTTAAATCCACTCTCTTGAACTAAACCTACAGCTTCTGCATAAGCCCCATCGAACTTTACATCATTATCCGCCATCAACCAAAGTCCATTGTTCTCTCCCGTTCTAATGTGCTTGGTTCGCGTTTATTTCTGTCCGTTTCATTGTATCCTCAACTGTATGTTTGAATTGAAAAGGATTATATTAAACTTTTAAATTGCAAAAGCAAAAAGAAGAAAAAAAAAACCAAAACCTTTAAATCGAAACAAGGATAAGAAGTCGGGCAGAAAACAGAAAAAAAGGGGGAAAAAATCCCCAAAAACGTTACGAAAAAGTTTCTCTCCCTTGTTATTTTTAATGGGATGCAATAATCGTTAAATGTTTGGCGCATTGGAATGATACCGAATTTTGTGTATAGCTGTCGAGACGGAACGGGTCCCGCCACCGGGGAGTTGAACACAAAAGTTCCATATACGTACCTCTGTATACACTTTTCCATTCCAGTGGATATCTATTTAAAATTCAAAGGATTTTCCTTTCTTTTGTGTGTGCAACTAGCAGCACATTTATATGCGATGTTAATGCAAAACAGAGCAATATAAATGAGACGACGACGGAGAAGGACCTATACCTACACCGAGTATACGACCGGCTCCATGCATGGAGTCACTTTCCGTTTCCACCGAATAGGTACCTGTTAGCGTTTGTCTATAAATATTTTAGAATTCGAATCAAGATTCTGCGGACTTTGTATGGGAAATGTATGCTTTAGGCGACGTTGCTGAATGGCTGTGAGTATCTGTGACAGAGAAAACGAAGATGTGAGCATTTGGTGTTAGTTGGCATTTTTTTTTTTTATATAGTTCAGTATATGTACAGCTGCAACATCATTGTCACATGTCGGGTTATAGCTGGATTTACAATTTTAATTTAAGGACTCTCAAGATTGTAGTAAAATGGGAATGAAAATACATACGCTGCAGCAGGAGTAAATGTGGGAGCAAGTATCCAATTGAAGTCGAACCTAAATAATTAAAAGAATTGTTGTCTTGGAGTGTTCTTCGATGAGAAAGGCAGTTCACTATGGGTTTTTCCACATTATAAAATTTTTTGCCGTTTAGGGCCACAATTTGCGAAGATTCCTTTCAGATGTATTGTGGGAGAGGACACTTTCCTCCTTTTGAAGATATATATCTCTTGCTTATTTCGTAGAAGACATTCAAGCGGCCTTGGAGATCTGACTCAGTTAACTGCCTAAAATTAAGCAATCAACTTTTTTTATGAATAAACAAATTCAAAGCGTCGGATAGTACGACACCATCTAACATTGCTCGCGCTTACAATTGAAAACTTTATGTTGAACGCCGTACACCCAGTTGATCGACTCTTTCGATTTTCGAATAAACTTTTAGTCTATATCAAATTTTATGATTAAGGCGGTAAAAATTGTGCTACTAGAGGTGGCAAACAGCGTTTCCAATGGATGAACTCGCGTTTGTACCGCATATTAGGTACATTGGACCAAGCATCGGATGTTCCGCGATACACTGAAGGTACTCTTTAGTGGACAGGAAATTGGGAGCAAAATACTGGCAGTGACGAATGATAGATGGAGTAAACTCGAATCTTATGTCATAACCAGGAGAATGTGGCCTATCTACATATAACAAACAGAGGACAGAAGGAATTCTGCAAATGCTGAAATATCACACCAAGAAAATGGGAATCAATACCTACTGATGACCTGTGAGGGGAATGCGGTGATAAGGATGTGCATGAGGACATTCCACACTTTCTTTGCCACCTTGGACGGCAGAACGCCCTAGACTGGGTGCTTTTAAAATGTAAATACACGCACATTTAAATACGCACGCCCACACTGACTAAGGCAAAACAAAGCAAGAAAACAAAATAAGGCGTTTTGTTCCATCCGGTGTGGAAGCTCCCTTAGAAGACCTCTCTGAGAAGTCTATAAAAGACTCACATAAATTTGTGTTATCCTCGGGATGGATTGACTGGGTTTCATACAGGTTTCCACAGTATGGAGGTCATTAGAACCTCAAGAGCATCACAATGTATCTACATTGATCTCAGTGTGGCGGGTTCCCCCTAACCTAACCTAGTCGACAGCTGCTACATAGAAATTAATTTAATGCATAAAAATATAATAACAGGAGCAACTACAATACAACAATAAAAGCAGCGATCGCACCAGTAGCAAAGAGGATCCGTATATGAGTTGTCGAATTCCGTCCTTCAACTCGTGCTGGCGTGCATATTTTGTGTGCCATTCAAAAACACTATAAAAAAAATCCAAAATTTCAGAAAATTTCATTTAAATCCAACCTTGAGCTCGTACACTGTCAGTTTAGTTGATGAGCAAGACTGTGAATAACGATCTCTGTTTAGGGTTGCTATGGTGCCATTCACCACGTTGGTGCCACTGGAATTCTGTCACTCAACAATTAAAAAAAAAAAAAAAAAAAACGAATGGTTGTCACCATGGTGCAGGCGGGTTTGCCGCCATCAACGGTTGAATTAAGTTATATTTCATTTTTTTCTCTATACCGACTTTAACCAACAACGGTGCCGGCGGTGGTGCTCCATGAAAAAACTTTAGTTTATTAAAAGGACAACTGCCCACCAAGCCAAATTAATAATACAAAAACGAATGAAAATCCCGAGCGAAAAACGCCAAATTATATACTCTTAATAAAAGAACCAGGAAACGTATGCAAGGAAGATTAAAATGTATAGTTCAGCGCAGTGGCTTGCGGCTAAGTAAAAGTAAAGTGCGGCTAAAAGTAAAAGTAAGAATTCCGTAAGAATTGAGAGTCGCTGAAGGCCCAAGTTACATTGCATACTAAAGATATAATGGGTAAAGCTAAAGCTTATTTTTCACTTAAACAGTCTCCAATCATTATGGACACAGTTTGTCAGAGTTGAGGACTTCATATACGCAGTGCATGGTGTCTTTCTCTATTTTATCCTTGCACCGATGTGTCTACAATAGGGTGGTGTTCTCTGACTTCATGGGGAAAAGTTAGGAACTAATGCTAAAACTAGCGACATAAAGCAGTCAGTTTAGAGGACCATTAGATTCTCCAAGGTATTGGGGATGTCTTTAGTAGCGGCATTCTTTAGTTCTTCAAGAACTAACGTTTCTCTAAAAAAAAATGCGTTGTTTCCCTCATGTTTGTGCATATGCGAAATGCAAACTCCTCTAATTTAGCATGTGCCCATAAAAGCGGCAATCAGTTTCTTGAATATCTTCTTAAGAAAATGTGCAGCCAATTAATATCTCCTAATAACTCAATCCAGTACGTGACGCAACATCTTCTAACAAGTCTTTACCTTGATTCAGGTCTGATGCTCATTATAGGGGCAATAACAAATTAGATTCATTCTTGAGTCCAGTTCTAAACATGCAACAGGATATCCATAGCAGGACACAACACAAAAATCACTAAACCAAAGATATTAACGAAAACAAAAACCCAGCAGCCGGCATAGTGACTGCGCGAGTATTTAACGAGTTGAACGCCTCAAAACGAAGCCATCGCCACTACAATTCGGTTTTACGATTATTTCTCAGAATGTTGTCATCACAATACCAGTTATGTCCCATAAAACGAGAATAAAAATCTCATTCAGCTTACGCGAAAGAAAAGGGGGACAACCACTCCTCATCAGTGTATATGCGGATATTTTGACAGTTGTTGGGAAAGCCGCACACTTAAGGAAGCGCAAACTCCTCGCATCAACGCCACTGTCGCTTGTACACCGGGTCATTACATTCTGTTTGATGGTAGACTAACTCAGAGAGTTGCATTCATAAAAATGTGTCAACCCAACCAAAGACATCTACTGGATCCAATTCAAGTAGTGGTTGGTGAGAAGTGTGTACAAAAATCACGGGAGCACTTTCAGGGGTCGTTACGTAATTTACGACCACTAAAAATAACGAGCTATGAACTCGTTAAATTTGGCGCACAGAATCGGCACATAAAAAAGAGCGAAAGATGGTAACGAACGCATCGCAGGGACATTTTATTGTGTTTTTTTTTTTTTGTATGGTTGCGGGTACGAATTGACAGACAAGATTTGAAGTAATTGTTTCTCAATTGTCTGAGTTGAAGTTGGCATTGTTTGTGATGGCGGACAAATTAATTTCAATATTCAGAATTATTTTTTATAGCTATGGAAGTGGGTGAGGTGGTGTTTGGTGTACTCAAGTAATTGACAAAGGAACTCTTGAGCGGTCGTTAAAGTCAGTTATGATGGCACATACCGTGAATGCCTTATAAATAGTTTAAGGGCAATTTTATGTAACTTTGGGCTTTGTTTCCAGTCTTACTACGGCGTGATTGAGTCCATTGGAAGTGTCTTTCAGGAGGGTGAATCTTACGGACTTTGTCCCGGTATACATATTATATTTGATGGGCAATTAAGGGTGAAGAGACAATGAACGCCGTATAGTTGGCCCTTTGGCAAATAAGTTTTAATGGAAACGTATGATTCGAGTGGGATTGCTAAGTCTTAGTTAGGCAAACTAATTGTCCTTGAGGGGACAAAGACGATAAATAAGGATATTCGCTGCTGGTATGTGAGGGGTTTACGTACACAACTTAATTTGGAATTTATTTTGAAAGCGCTTATACAAACTGAAAGAGGTGACGCAGAAAATGTACTCACCCAGTCGTTTTGATAAATATGTGTAGCTACCTTTATGGAGGGAGGGAAAATGATAGTCAGACTTAAATACACTCGGAAATGCATTCATCTTTACATGTCCACCTTTCATACCTCCTACTCTTCTTTAGGTTCGTTAGCATGTTAGCCTCAGTTATATAATAGCTTGTTGTAACCATTCGTTTGTGTGAGTTTTTGTTTTTGCGACGAATGTACATATTATGTATGAATTGAGAAGTTTGTTCGAGAATTCGCGAGATGGAAAAATCCAAATAAGGTCCCTTGCTCAGTAACCACCACATTAAGTATACAAAAGACGTTCATAGGACGCAGGGTGTTGCTCCCCCTTTTATTTGTCTATGATGTGTGCGATATTGATTTGCGGACACTGATGAGAACTACATACACCCACCTACTGTTGGTAAATCTTGTTGGCGACAACAATTTTTAAGCTTATCCAACACCAATTTATAGTGAGGATTATTTCGGTCTTTCTCCCAAGTAGTTTTCCTTTTCATATCCCAGTAAAAAGAAACCCGTTATCCTTATGCTTTGAAAAAGGATTATCTGTTATCTGTTAAAAGATGTACCAGACATAAATGGCAAGTATCTGTGTTAAATGCTTAAGCCTTTGTTAGCTGCTATAGGCGAAGCGGAATATAATACATAAGATATTCATCGTTTCGGGCCTTTGCGGATCTTGAGCAAAGAAAAATTAGTTACTTAATTTAATTTTTATAATTTTCTTCTTTAACACATGTTAGGTGGGTATTTGTTAAATTCAAATTACCAAAGACGAAACATTTTTTTATAGTTTATGAAAACATGTTACTCTAAGACCTAAAAATGATGTTCTTTACTTTATAAACTGTTTAATAATACAAGCTGAAGTATTTATTTAGCAAAAATGGCTTTGACAACATTATTTTCTAATGTTTTAGGAAAAAAAGTAGAACTTTACGTAGGTATTACTTACTTACTTAGGTGGCGCTATAGTCCGGGGTGGACCTGGGCCTCAACCAATACGCCTCTCCAGTTAGCGCGATCTTTGGCTAACTGCCCCCAGTTGTGCACTCCAAGTTGGTTGAGGTCCCCTTCCACTTGCGCGCGCCACCTAAGGCGAGGTTTTCCTCTACTGCGTTGTCCCTCCGGGTTAGAATCGAAGACTCTTCGGGCCGGAGCGTTGGTGTCCATTCGCTCTACATGTCCCAGCCATCTTAGACGACTGATGCGTACTTTTCTGACTAGGTCGATGTCGCTGTACAGCTCGTAGAGTTTGCTGTTAAATCTTCTCCTCCAAAGCCCGTCAACGCAAACGGGAACAAAAATCACTCGAAGAATTTTGCGTTCGAAACGACCAAGGAGATCTTCATCCGCCTTTGATAGCGCCCATGCTTCTGCACCATAAAGCAGGACCCAAGTAACAATCTGACTTCGGTAAGGCGGTATCGATGGTATTTCCCCTCCCGCAATATTGACTGCATAAGACCTCATACAAACGTATTTGGCGCACTTTAACAGAGTAATTGCTTGGATAAGACTCTCTGTTGGAAGTACAATACAAACAACTTCTATCCTTAACAGCTTGGATAGACCTTACAGAAAATGCAACTTCAACTTGTGAAAGACCTTATAGAAGCAATTAACATACACAGTGGGTTATTGTTTCGCAAAAGAAGCATCCCCCATTTGTTGGCAGTAGGTTATTACTTCGGTAGGGAAGCATTCGTTTCGGTAAGAGGCTCTATGTAAGGCCTTACCGAAACTATTATCTAAGCTTTATAGAGACTCAAAAGTTACAAAAAAAAAAGTTTTTTTTTTTTATTAATCTTTTTCAATTTTCCATTTTTATTTTCTTATCTTACTGTTATGTGTTATTGAATGACTTTTTCAAATTTTCATACGATTATAGATTTCCATTTCTCGTTATAATTTACATTTTACTTACTTGGTTTTCACTGGGAATCGAACCTGGGTCCTGTTGCGTAGTAGTCCAATACGCTATCCGCTACGCTAATTCATCATACTGCATGGAAAGTTTTAAATTTGAATAACTTGATGACATTTCAGAGTTTCGTTAAGACTTGCAACTTACTTGCAGCTTACTCGACTAAAGTGGCAACAAGTTATTTCATGTTCGTAATTCAGTCTAGTGTAACAACACACTAATCTGAGAGTTAAAAATCATTTTGTTCCTTCGTGTTGTCTTATCCTTACAAATGGTATCTATCTGTTTCGTTAAGTTGCAACTTGCTTTGAGCTCTTACTCGACCGAAGTTGTAAATAAGTCATTTCGTGTTCAATTCCCGTAATAAACACACGCATCGGTTTGAAAGGTAAATATTTATTTTTAGTTTGTGTTTTGTATATTAACAACAAATATCTATCTGTTTACGGAGGTAAGTAGGTAGCTAATATATTTATCAGTGGAATTGTTTATTTAAAAACATATTTGGTGAATGTTTCATAGTGCTAAAAGTGTTTAATTTTTTTGTGCAGATGAGCTCTAATTATTATAAAATTGTGGAAACAATTGAAAGTGGAAAATCCCTGTTATCACCAGTGCCACAGCAATGGGAGTGCAATGGCAAGCTAATGTGGCCGCCACAAAAACAAAAAGGAACGGCTATGAAAAACACATGGGCGCCGCCCGGTTCTGTCAAGGATGGATGGGCCGAATACATTTGTATTTTGAAGCGCTCATTCATCTCCACATACAGCCAAGCCCTAAGAGAAATACGTGCGATGTCCGACAAAAGTGACACCAGCGATGCGGAAGCGACACTTGCACTTCCAGCTTCGATAAATATTCGAACACCTGGTGCTCGAAAAATTGTTTCGGTGGTCAGCAATCCAGATAGCCAGAGGTTGGATTTCAACAAGGTATTTTTTTCAGCACACCTACCGCCTAATTATCACATTTTAACAAACGCATTTTTTTTCTTAGTATGTGAAAGAGCTTGGTGGAGAACCGCCATCCAAACCTACTCGGAGTCAAGTGTCGCAAAGTATTGAAGCGTCTTGTGGTCCATCAACATCATTCGTATCAAATAGTATCTGTATACGTGGACCTGCACAGCACCAAATAGTTGACGCTCTTCAGCCAGACACAAAGCTAGACGTAGCACCAATACTGATTTATGGAGAATCACCACTGCAGCAGGAGCAGCAGATGTTTGTCGTCGAGGACAATAGCCAGCTGCAGTTCATTCCAGCTGATAGCGCTGAACAGACTGATGTTGCGGGTATGCTTGTCGCAGTTGTAGAGAGTGTAGCGAAGTTGCTCGATGTTTAGAAAAAATATATTTAATTACTCTCTTTCTTTATCTCCAACGCAGTGCCCAAAATTGTACTCGATTTGTGGACCAAAAAGCACTCAAACTGGCGACAACGCGTGTTATAAATTTGTTGACATATTGTTCAGCCGTCATTTATTCACCCAAGTGTCTTGGACTGGACAATCAAGGGCTAAAAATAAAGAAAACTTCAGCCGTTTCGTACTCACTTTCAAATTTTTTTATCATTTGATAAAGAGGTGCGATCCAAACTACACGGAATCGAATTTAAAAGACTTTTTTCAAAAAATCATCAATAATTCAAAACGGCGATTTGAAACGGTAGAGTCGGGCAGTATTAGACGAGCATCAGCCATAAAACATTATGGGAAAAAACGATGCGAAAGGAATGTTGCATTGCCATACTTGTCAAATATTGATTATGATCAGCTCGCGGATGTAGCCACCCACTCTACTAACGCTGATGCAGAGGAAACAATTGGCAGTGACAGCGATCGCGGAAGATTCATAGATTGTTATAGCAGCGTAAGTGGAGAAGAAGATGAAGATATCGGACTATAATTTTATTTATTTATTTATTGTAAACGAAAATGAAATATGTAATAATAAATTTACACTGGTATGGTGTGCAATAAAGGAATAAAAACCTGCATATGCCGGTAAGGCAATCGAACGAGTTTACATTTAATATCGATCAGACCAAATAGTTTTCTTTCTGTTTTCTTTGAGTGTGCATAGCGATCCGCACAATAAATATTTAAATGCCTGGACTCAAAGGGAATTATGAAAAAATTAACTTTATCGTCGACTACAATGGAGCATAGTTTTAAATCGCACTGTGTGTTGTATTGAATGATGTTTGTAAGGTATGCTATTTCATTTTTTGTCGTCAAAAACCAACAATTTGATGGATCTGTGCCTAGGCAAAATTTTTTTAACTGGACTTTGTCAAAGAATGAGTATTCGCCTTCAACCGATGAGGTGAAGGAGTATGGAACATTATCCCCTTTATTCTGTTTGCTCAAAATAGGCCTTTCCTTTTTTGTATCTACGGGATTGGTGGTGGTGGTAGCAGTGGAACTCATTATGCAACTGAAATCTTCGTTTATCCGTCTCGCCGCTTGTTCCAGTGGACGTGTGCCATGTCGAAGCAGACGCTTAATCTTTCCAAGTGCGCTTTCGAAAGGATATGCGCTGAAGGAGTCCAGCTCTCCAAAACGCTCCACTTCATCCACTAAGTGTGACAAATTATGCACATTACTAGTGAGGTGATGCTCGCCGTAGATTTCAGTAAATATTTCAATGAATTGATGTAGCATTTCACGGGCTGCTGGTAACATTTGAAAATAATCTTTTGACGAACATATCGTGACGGCGCTAAACAATAGTAAAAAATGGTCGTATCCTTCGTTTGTTAAATGGTCCTTTAATGCAATGATTCCTATGTAGTGTAAAAATGTACGGTATTCGGTGCCTTTCCAATGGGTTAGGCAATCGAGAGGCCTCACAACTCGATGAAATTCCGCTGGCATCTTGCATTGAAGTAAGTATTCTGATACTTCATTCGTGGTTTGCGCCCGCCATTTAGTGTTGGATTTGCGGAAGGTTCCATCTCTCCACCCGAACAAAAGACGCTTCATGATGCCAAGATGAAGGAGGTGTAAGGAATCGCCAACTGGAAATTGTTCCACCATGTCGATGTCCAAGTTTAAAAGTGGTGAATCGTGTTTGTGATGCGTTCCGTATAACTTTTGTCTGAATTTGGCATCAGTACGCTTTTTGCAATTTGTTCGGGGAAATATATTCGTATTGCTGACATAACTATATTCTCCAATTGTCGTGCATTTCTGACACCCATGCTGTGAATTAAAGTTCGCCACTCCTGCAATACAATTACATATATGAAAATAAAATACAATTTTTGAAACCTAAAATGCATATTTTCTATACCTTTTACATACGCACGGGCTGGCGAATCGCAAATAATGCAACGGATGCGCACTGAAATTTTGTGTGAATTTTTGCGAACTCCATTGGTCATAGCTTCTTTCATTTCTTCGACAAACGGGGTGAGAAATGATTGCAAGTCATTGCACTTGCCTATTCCACAATATATCCCAATGACCATGGCTGGCAGTTGTGGCATTTCGGCAACATTAAACAAAATGGGCCAAAATTCTACCTTGGAACTATTAAAAATTGGCAACCCGTCCATGTTAATATTTACTGAAATGTTTTTTGATGCATTGATGTCTCTAAGTACGCATTGGAGACACTTTTCGAAGCCATTGTGCCAATATTGTCCGTTTACTCCGATTTGTTGAATGATAGTTTCTTTTGGAGTCTCCAGTAGTGTGCGTGGATCTTCTGGCAACATTTTGCTGATGTCAGTGTTTATCAACTTGATAAGATCTTTCAGTGCTAAATGAGTTATTTGATGTTGAATTGCCCATTTCCTCAAATGCGAACGCAGTCTTATAATTCTTTCCATTTGAGTTTCATATTTGTCGCATAACCCTTCATCGCTGCCTTCACTGCTATTTGAGAGATAATCGCTAAGACAACCAACGCTAGTGCTACTGTCATCATCTAACAATATCAGAAAGAATGAAAACTGTATTCATATAACAAAAATACGAGTGGATAGAAATGATAAATTAATGTACTTAAACTCTCATAGATTTTGGTGTTATCACTATCAGGAATGTTAGTTGTAGACAATTCTTGAGAACCAGGGTACTGGGAAGGCTGCATAAAAAATTCACTACGACATGGAGCTCTTCGTCGTAGTTCATCGGAAACTTCACGGGCTCTTTTCAGAATTGCGTCACGCTCCCTTTGCACTATTCTTTGATACGTTCCCGATCTTTTCACTTTTTTCCATGAATTAATCATCTTGTGGATATATTTATTTGTATTTTTTTATTGGAATTTAAATTTTAAGCGTGTATATATCTTCTCCGATATGACTACTCTGATTCATTTCATATCAAATTATACTTGACTTGTGCTATGCTGTACCTTAACATATTAAGTTAGTTTTTACTTCTATAAAGCCTTCCTTCGTAAGCAACTCACTTTATGGTCAAATAATGGGAAGTAAGTGCTTCTATACACCTTCCAATCGCAAGCTGTTGACTGCATGACATTTTATTGCTTCTATAATGCCTCGTTTCAGAAGCTCTAAAGAAGATTTTTGACAGCACTTCGAACCACAGGCATTATCGAAACAATTAACTTTCCACACATCTAGTCACACATTTTCAGAAGTCTAATAGAGATATTACCGAGACTTAATTCCATATCCCTCTATAAAGCCTGTGTATATACTTCGCTAAGGACGTACAGAAGTTATATTCGAAACAATTACTTCCAAATCTATCTACTTCGGTTAACAAGTACTATAGAAGCTTAATCGAAGCTGTTGCCTTCAGAAATTAAAAATTTGAACCTTACCGAAGTCAAATTGTTACTTGGGGACTGGGATGATGAGGGTCTTATACAGAGTTTCCTTAGTATTTCTCGACAAGGCCTTACTTATCAGTGTAGGTATTACACAACGCCTTAAAAACATATTATGTATATACTAGCTGACCCGGCAAACTTCGTCCGCCCAAATATGTTAATGTAATGAAAATAATAATTCCGAGCATGCACAATGCACTTCCTAATTTATGTAATTAAATGCAATATAAATAAATGATGAATAGCAATGTTGATTTTTCAATCAAACCACAATGATTTTGACGTGTTGGCCAACCTTCCGCTTTTTCGCTTTGACAATGTGAGAAACATGGGAAATCAAGATTGATGCCACACATGCACAAAAATCCATCGATTATCCTCTTGGAATAAATTATTTGTCATAGTGAAAGCGAGACGCACGGGAAATTGAAGTCGCACGAATGGTAAATCGTTCTGAATAAGCGAAATCTGCGGAATAAGAGTGTTTGCCTTTAAATTTTCCCCTCAAAATCATCACTTGCATGTTATTTGATGTGAGATCCTTCACCATAAATCAAATGCGATCCGTTACAAAGTTTACGTACATTGATGTTGCGCAACTAAATTTTAACTGAGCCGACTCTTAAATCCAAATTATGAAGAGGTAAGTCCGGAACATCCAAGGAATTAAAAAATTTAATTAATCCCCATAAAGTTTTTTTTTCACAACAAAAGGTACCTAGCATTATGCCCTTCCTTCCAACCAAAAATCATAAAAATCGAACGATCCGTCCTCGAGTTATGAGTGCACATACGGACGTCAGTCTCCTCTTTTATATGTAACTGTACATACCCGGCTTTGACCGTACGTTTCGTATTAAATCTTGCTCACATTTCGCAAATTGCTTTATTTGGACAATGTCCATTAATAATTTTAATTATACAACTTTAGAAATAACGTTTGATTATATTTTTTTACATATTGAATGGGACATGCGACAATCCGTTTTCTTATCCCGCTTGTGTTTTTCAAAGTACCACCTATAGGGTCAAAATCTATCCGAAATTTAAAACTGGAAGCAACCATATCCATCTACAAAATTCCAATCAACTTGGTAGAGCTGTTTCGGAGATTGGCAACAGCGCCACCTAACAAGTCCAAAAGCATCCTATCCTTCAAGCGGAAACGAAGAATATAAATCTACAAAATTTCATTGAAGTCGGTTGTTGGGTCTCAGAGATCGACAACAATGCCATTTTAAGTTTGCGTTAACCTGAAGTACAACAGTACGAACAAAACAAAAGAAGAATCATAAAAATTCACCCAGTGGTTATCGAGTTATATCATCATCATCGAGTTTCATCCCGAAAGAATTATATGTATAAATTAAGAAGATTATTATTAAAGAAAGTTTAAGTGAACTGAAAAACCACATAATACGCCTACAACGCCATATATTGACGATTTTCCGACGATGTGCACTAAGAAGTTCAGTTTTTGTTAGAAATAATAAACTAATTATTTTATATGTATTTTATGAATATAATAACTCCGATCGAAGCATCTATTTTAAACGATATTCATTTTTTTACATCCTTTTTGACAATATTTGCATCACGCATTCTGTCAATGTTATGCCAAACGCCATAAGGTTACATAAAAAAAGTTTGAATTATTTAATATTGTGGTTAAGAATTCTTCAATTTTCTTAATTTTTTCTTTCATAACATTCTTCTCCTGACAATAACAAACACAACGAAAACAGAATTAGCGAAATCGGTTCAGCCGTTCACGCGTGATGCCGTGACCAAGGGAAATAGGGATTCATTTTTATATATATATTTTAATATTGTTTGTCGAATCGACGCATGACTAGATTATCAGGGGTATACAGTAACCTTAGTCTTCTATGGTTAACCCAGAAGTTATATGCCTAACACACTCAGTATGACCTATTTCAAACGATATCTGTAGAAGTGTAGGTAACTTTACTAAAATAAGAAAGAAAACAGTGAGAGGCTACACTTTCCTCTAAAAACCTTTTGAAATTTAGTAAATGAAATAACTGATGTTAGATCCCTCGTAAAAACTCTCTTATAATGTCGTTACCTAAATTGATTTTGCCTTCCACCAGCCTTCAAAAATAAGGAACACTACTATCACATTGCATTGTGAACATGCATTTTTAAAAGACCCGCTTCCAGTGAAGCTTTTAACCAAACATATTTTGCATAATTAGGAATCTTCTTATCCGAAAAAAATCCATCTTCACACTCTCCAAACTGTCAGACCCTAATTGGAATTCAAATCCTTTCAATAAATTCGAATCTTCTCCAAAAGTTAACGTTTTCATCAAGATACCTATACCTTTCTTTAAAATGCATCCACTTGATTTATCCGTATAATTATCACATCGTACAACCAGTATAGACGGCCATTAACATCCCGCGCGCCATCACAAACCGTTTCCATAATGGCGAACCTCGTTTACCCAGCACACGGCCACGCCTCGAAACCTCATCCAGTCTGGCAGGTCAGTTTTAGAAGCTATCGCCACCCCTACCACTCTCAACAGACATTCGGAAATGATCAGATCACCATTGTGCTCCCTTCATTCTGCAGCTCACTCTAATTTATGGATGGATCTAATAGATACAACAATGACACACAAAAGGTGTATCTTTTCATCTGCGATACTGGTTGGTCATCTCTTTCTACCTGGTCTTCTCTTCTTCCTCGCACAACCGCCGCGATGGCGGTGGGAAGATAAATGCGAATGGTGTTCAGGTAGAATGGAGGAAATGTGTTCATTTACCAGATAAATGTGTATCTTTTCTTGTAGTTTCTTGTTTGAAAGTGCCGCAAACGAGGCAATTTATCAAATTAATTACATAATTTGTTTTCATTCCAAAATTGTTATCATCTGTATTCATGTGGACGGAAGGAAACAGCCCCACAGGCATGGCAGATGTGACTGCGACAATGTGCTCCTGAACGTCACTACTTGTCCTAGTTGGTACTTGAGCCTGAGTGTATCTACACCATCTCCGCCAGAGGCAATTACCGATTATTCCCAAAACAATATCTGCGCCCGTTCTTGTGCGATAATACCGATATTTATGCGTATTTGATGCCATTCCGTGTTACATGCAAAATCATGTAATCGTAGATCTTTATAATTTGCTCCGTGGGTAGATGTACCTACTGTCGGTGGGCTTTAACGATGAGACTCCGACTCCGGCCACATATGGAATAAAACAAAACAAAATCAAACAGCAAGCAGCAGCAACATTCTAATGGCATACACACGTTGGATTAGGTGAGAGCAATTTATTGATATGACCTTTTACACTAACTCCATGCTGATGTTGTATGGATCGACGTACCCGCTCCCGCAGCTAAGGTGTACCCTGTACCCTCCATGTGTAGACCCTTTCTGTTGCGGGCTGAACAGTTATCGTTGAACGAGCTGGAAGGTATAGGTAGGTATATTCGAAAATTGTACGGAATTGCAATCAAATGAGGATGAGAAAAGCAATTTGCAATAAAGTGTAATTCCGCACTTAATGACGAAATAGTGTCTCTCCGCCCCGGGCGGACGCTCGACTCGAGCTCATGTAGCTGTGCGTAGGTAGGTATGTGCTTTGGTGAGGCTGAGAGGGCATTTAACCATACGTTGTGTAGATATGTGTGAGCATCATAAACGGGGGATATAGCTCAGGATAGGGTGTAATGTTAGAGGCTGTATTACGAGGTAACCCCTAATGGCTATAAAATCCGATAACGGCCAAATAATTTGACTGCATTATCGGGGGAGGGTGTGTAGCTTATGAATTTGCACAACACAAACCGCACAGAGATACAAAATACAATTGCGAAATGGGTATACGAAGTGAGTTCGTTTCTATAATAAATATTTGAAGAGGAATCTCCATGCGGACTGCGGGGACAATTAACTCGCATGTAACTAATCGTTTCAATGGTCAAGTGTGGCTGTGTACTAAGGAACGTTCACGTGGGTTTGTGCGCCGAGGCTTACCAAGAGAGAGGGTGCGGGCGGCCCTCTGAATATTAACTAACTTGTTGAATAATAGACCAGTTGCAGGAGTATTCTTTTCTCAAATTAAGCACAGCTTATTTGAATTTATTTTTATATCTATAGGAAGCTATGATTTGCTTAAATACTTCTCTGGAGAAAGACGATAGCTATAGAAACGCCTCCGAGATGCTGGCGAAATTGTATCCAGGCAGCATGGTGTATAATATCAAACAACAAGTTTTATATAGGAAAAAATGGGACATTTTAATGAACTCTGGTCCCCTTCCTAAAACTACTTGGATTTGTGTTTTATGCCCCAATGATGGTTTGATTGGAGTTTTACAAAAGTGAAGCCCTAAATCTACACCTACACCTACACCTACATCGGTGATCAAGCGTAGGCAGTGGTAGGGCTCTGCTAAGGTAGCCTATTTCGAGATGAAATTTTAGTAAACTCTTCCCAGCATCCGAAATGGAAAAACCAATCAGATTTTGTTTGGACAAGAACCGATCTTCTGTTCACCCAGTGTCGTTGCGGTTAGAAGTCGGTGCGGGATCGCCTATTAGTCGAAACGCTCTTTTCTGCATCATCAAGTATCAATTAGGCAACCGGTAACAGACGATAGGTCTCTCACAGTTATCCTGAATGTATAGATGCTGGTTGCGACGATTTTTAATTCAAATTTTTTTTACTAGGAGATCGAATCAATTTTCTTTTCTTTTATGTAAGCTAGGAACACAAGCAAAAGGTCACCGTCACTGTAACTGACGATAAGCCAACCATTGGCAACAGATAGTTGTCTAAGCACAAATATAAAGAGCACCTTCTTCATTCAAGTTGTTTTATAGCCTTTCCCGATAAAAAATATTTAAAGCTAGCTGACCCGGTGAACTTTGTTTCGGCCAAATTCGTTAATTTAATGAAAATAATAATTTCGAGCATGTAAACTGCACATGCAGCTTTATGTAATTCGGTCAATTAAAATTCTTTATTCTCAATTTATGATTCTCTATACAAACTTCTATCAACAATCGAATACACATAAAGTTTTGCTCATATCACGATAGGAAGAAGCACACGGAAAGAACTGCATAGTCAAAAATTGCAAAATTTTGAGTTGCAAATCACGAGTTATATATTTTTTGCAAATCACGACGATTTTGTCTTGAATCGATACAAAAATTCGTAATTCGACATTGAAAACAGCGAAAAATATCAAATTTTGTTTGTTGAATATTCTTCGATTAGAAATAGGTATTAATTCGAGCTTCATTTATTTGTAGTGATTTGCGACATTTTTGGCGCAATTCACTAATTCAATAGGTCAATTTCTCAAACACCACCTTAAAATCTCAAATTGCAGAAAATATTTCGTAATTTACCACCACTGAATGATGAATCAATAAAATCGTATAATAATTTCGCACATGTAAATTGAAAACGTAAATTGCAAAATATGAATTGCAAATTGATAAAAATAAGTTGCAATTTACGATTAGGAATTTGTAAATTGCAACTACTGAAGTAGTAAATCAACCCCTGTTGCAATTTACTGAAATCATAATTGCAACAGGAAAGTGGTAATTTACGATTTGCTTTTTGCAATTCACAACCACAGTAATATCAAATTGATAGCTATTGGTGTCAAACTGCTATCGGTTGTGGCAATATGTATTTCACGTCCGATCGCATTAATGACACTGAGAAGTGTTGATTCACGACTTTTGAGAGTCAATATCTTCACTTTGTACAATTTCTAGAATTGCGAATAAAAAGTCGTGAATTACTAAATCCTGAGCTAAGCTCTGAAATGAGACAAACTTTTCGTGATTCGGCGCTTATTTTTCTTGATTTGATCTTAAACTTCTTTCCGTGCATAATATCCATAATTGGGCCAATGCGAATTTAAACCAAAAATTAGAAAAATTTAACAATACGTTCCCGAACGCCAGTCTATTTTATATGTAGCTGTACCCACCCGGCTTTGCCCATACCGTTCGTATTAAGTCGTGCTCATATTTCGCAATGACAATGTTCGTTAATAAAATTATTTTAACTATACAACTTTAGAAATAGCGCTTGATTTTATTTTTGAATGAGAAAAGCCACAACCGGCTTTCCTATCCCGCTTATGTTTTTCAAAGTTCCAACTCCAAAATACTATTTCGTCTTTCAAACTGGAACCAACCATACCCATCCGAAAAATTTCAATCAACTCGGTAGAGCTGATTCGGGAATCAACAACAGCGCCACCTATCGGGTCGAAAAGTATCCTATCCTTCAAGCGGGAACGAAAAATATAGATCCATTAAATTTCATTAAAATCGGTGGAGGGGTTTCGGAAATAAACAACAACTCTACTTATCGGGTCCAGAAGTACTATATTTTTCAAGTTGCAACCAACCACAACATAAAACCCACAAAATTTCATTGAAATCGGTTGTGTGGTTTCGGAGACCGACAGTTTTTATCTTTTTTACAAAAAATGCAAAAAAATTTTCGGGTTTAGGCATAAAAGCTTCGATTCCGTTTGGCATCACTAGGGTGGATACTGGATATTCAATAAGTGAAATGGGTTCAGAACTTCAGACACCACCGACGGATCGAATTGGATATTATCAATCGCCCGATCATTTACATTTTATATGGTTTTATATATAAAACAGTCACAGTTCCCGGTTTTAAACGATCGAATTGGGAAGGTACTGATTTTAAAAATTAGGTTCCGCATTCCGAAGTCCTTCCATTATAATTTTGAATAGAAATACCAATAACATTTTGAACCTTACAAAATCACTCCCATTTGATGTTATGTTCTGTCAATTGAGTTTGTTGGAAAGTCTTCGAAGGAGTCCTAAATGAAACTTCCAATGCAGTCGTAATCTGTTCAAAATACCAATTAAACAAAGACTTGATAGGAGGGTTGTCGTGAATGAGCTCTAAATGAATTCCGCCGTGCGCAAATTTCCTCGAACCTACCTACAAAAGTTTCAAATCATCAGTGATCTCCACGTGTGAAATTCGTAAACCTTGGACTTGGTTTAGTTCAGTGTTTTCATCTTGTGGGATATGGAATGTAGGTAGGTACATCAAAATATTCTTGGGTATAACCATGCCATATTGGTTCCGTCTTTTTTTACGACCGCATTGTTCATTTGTTTTTTAGCAAGCGCTGTTTGCATCAACAGAAGGTGAGGCGATTCGATTCACTACCAAAACTCCCTTTGTCATATTTCAGCCGACACGGACGGACGTTCTTTTTACACTTAATAGGTTATACCTACTGTCTGAACAACGACTTATACAGAGTCCACTGCATTTATAGACACCATAAAACATTCCACGGAATAGAGTTGAAAATTAACACCATGGGAATCGTCATCGAAACAAAGGAAAGGAACGTCTGCGTAGCGGGATGACAAAAAACAAAAAAAAAACAAAAAAACCGACTCAATCGACTCTAAAAGGAACAAGCACCACATGAACTCTCCGCAGGGAAAAAAGGGATACGTCGACAGCGAAAAAAGTATTTATACTATGTCCATGTCCATGTCCAAGCAGGAAAAGAACGACAACTCGTTAAAAAAGTCAGCAACAACGACTGCTATATGTTTTGTTGGCTATGCGTCCGCTTGTTTCCCGCTCGTCGGTTTGATCCTTTTTTTTTCGCCACGCTCAAGCACACACTAGCCTCTGCCGCACTGGACATTTCAATTGGTTTTTGTTTATCCGAGCCATAACATAAACCATGGGACACAATCCCACTTCCCAATCGCAATCCGAACGATTCCTATTCGCTTTTATCTTAGTTTATTATCATCGCATTGTATCTGCATGGTGATGTCGTTCTCTCTGCGGATATATACGTGTACGTGTAGGTATAGTGTGCGCGCATATGTGGGATTGAAGGAATTATCCTGTGTACTCGTTGTCGAGTGAAAACTCATTAAATTTTATTCGAGAGCTTAAGAGGAAATATTGTCCAACATTTTCCTCATTTCACTGGATGGGTGTGCGCTGATGCACAATTGGAAATGGGTGGGCGAGGCGCGCTGCACTTTATTGGTGTCGAGACGCATATGGGCGCATGTATGCATAAGCATATGCTATGATTTTAGCATATCGTGGTGTACACTTGCACAAGGATAGAGCTTTAACTTTAAAATGGTTTCATTGTTTGAAATGTTGGCACTAGAGGGCATAAACGACAGAAGGTATGGGTCTCCTTTCCTCGTTGCGAAGGGCATGCAACCCCCCTGCTTGGGCTTACTGTCAGATTAAGGGGTGGGTGCGAGGTTGAGTATATTCAAAGTTCCTTTAACCTAAATTAGTTAATCCAATATCAAAAATATTAAATAAAAAGTAGTTTTATTTATTTTTAATTTCATTATGAAATAACACCCCAAATTTAGAACCTTATTTCATTTTCACCTTTGGGGCCTTATTTCATTTGGTCCTTATTTTCTGCAGACAGATGCAACAACTGATATCATAGGAACTTGATCAGTTTTGATAAATTTTCAGTGTTTATAGGTACCGTAGGTATGTTTGGGTCGGCCAACATCGGTGCTTAAGTCATACATTTATACTTGGGTTTCTCGCGAACACGAGTGTCGGCGGCGTGGCTGCGCTGGGTGTGGGCAGACTAAGCAACTGCATCCGGACATCTGCAAAAGGTCAGCGTCTTTCCTTCTGTCTCTCAGGAGAACTGGAGAACGACTGTAGACTGCTTGTGGGCATTCTTTCGGACCACCAAGCTTTTGCCAAACACTTAAATGTTTTGAGCTTGAGCTTCACCCCCATCTGTCCGCTTGTGGAGAGGACGACGATACAGCGGAACACTTCCTCTGTAGCTATCCTGCCTTTGCTCGCATCAGGTGTTGGATTTTTGGTGCTGACGTGGTGAGTGCCGAACATCTAGCTCTTCATTACTGAAGCTCCTTCTCATATTTCTTCGAAAGACGGGAAAACTAAGTATACAGAAAAGTAAGGTGTCTGTTTGGCAGTACACAAAATGTGTATGGATATTATTTTTATCGTCTTTCTTAGAGTAGACTATAAACATTTGCCGACTTAAAAGTAAGCTTACTCTACTTCCTCTTTTACTGCAAAGAAGTTTGTGCAATTTCTGTTACTCTGGCATAAAGCTTTAGTTACTATTTGATGTTATTGTATATTTCTCAGAAGCTGAAATATAAGCTCGTTAGGGCCAGAGTCGCCCCCAGAGAAACCCCAGACTTTAAGTCAAGGTATAGCTTGGCTAAATACTCTTCATCGTGTCATTAACCTGCCAATTACTTACTTACTTTGCAGTCTCCCGACCCGTGAATACAAACTTGCACGTTGCTTCCAGTTAAACAGACCAAGCGCTCCGGGATCCACGATAGCTTGGTCTTCAAATCGGAGGTTCGGTCCTCCTTTTCGTCAGTTGGAGCATTTATTGTCCATTCGCTTGATGTTGCCGAGCCAATGTAGGTACATAGTCGAACTGTTTTGGCTTTTTGGACTACATCCACATGTTCTCATCCACTCGCCCTCCTCGCACACAGGACCAAAAATCCGTCGAAGATTTGCTCTTTCTAAGGAAGCCAGTATTAGTTCTCCTTTCTTGCTTCTATAATCCTGGATAAGGGTTTTATAGAGCACTCAGTTTTTCCTTCGAGTTAGGAGTTTTGAGCCCAATTGTTTTGTCAAATTGAAGTAGCAACGGTTTTCTAGGCTAAATCTTCGTCGGATCTGCACTGGGGTGTCTTTCGCGGAGTTCATGTTCACCTCGAAAATTGTTGCTAACAATAGTGACGTTTTGTCCTAGGCGTGGACAGATGCTTGTTGTTTGTTGATAGCATATAATATACTGTCAAGTATAGTAAGAAATAACTTGGTGTGTGGATACAGTTGAGTGGCGTTATCGAGTTTATCCAACCGCATTCAAAAAGTAGCTAAGTCGAATTGCTGATCAGTATTTATTTTTTCCGTGTTTGCAGCTAAGCTGTGTTTGTACATGTAGTGTCCAATACGTCCTACTTGGATCCAAAGAACCCTCGTCAACCAATCCTTAGCCCGAATGCATTATTTTCAAAAATAAAATGGAATCAACTCTGATAAATGTTTTTATCAAAAAACAAACAGCACCCAGCCATACAATTTCGAAGGTAAAACCGATTTTTCTTCGGGCGCATTTTCAATATACAACTTTGCAACCGAAACACGTAGAGCTCTTTAAATTTCTAGATGCGTACATATTGCTTTTAATGTATTGTTTCCTTGCCCATTCCCGTCGTGTCCTGAGTGTCCTCGACTCGTACATTTACACACACAGTTCATGTATATGATAGCTATTAAGGGTGCTCAAGCAATGGAGGAATGAAAATATTTTCTATCGTTTAATAGATAGAACAACGTGCTTCAAATTGCTTTTAATGGTCGTTATAACGTCTTCGAGGCACATTTCTTTTTTTCGTTCCTTTGCTTCTTTTTTTTTACATTCCTTTCCCCCTACTATCGAAGAGTGTTTGGATGAACATTGTATATTTCGCATGGAACATACCGTCTTAATGGTTTCTTGGGTGGCATAATGTAGCATCCTTCCAACTCCTTTTGGTGCAGATGTGGTTGTGTATTTGTATGCCCTACCTATAATTTGCTTTATTAAGTTTCTTTAAGGAATTTGTGTGTTTTTTTTTTCTGTTTCCTTTCAGTTGGTTGTGTATGTTTTGTGAAAATCCGTAAAGCAATGGGGTTTAGTTTCGTCGAGATAATTATGTGAAGCACGCAGGTTCTTATAATGTCTAGCGAACGTGAAGAAATTAGGAAAATCTCTGGAATTATGATGGTGATTCCTTGCAATTTCCATTCATTTTGTTTGTTTGTTCTTTTTTTTTTTTTTGCCGTGCTAAGTGCGGTTAAGATGGGTTAATGGGTAGGCTAGGCTCTCCGCAACGTGAGTTATTGCCTACTTTAATCATTAACATTGTTAAAAGATAAAATTTAATTGAAAAAATCTAACGAAAAATATAATTCGGTGGGGACTACACTAATGGGATCAATCCCGAACTCAGCCATCGCACGTTAGAGTGTGGAGGTCTGGACGATAGGTGCTACCGTATATGTGGTTCGAAGTCCATGAAAAGTTATTGGGTAAGGATTTGAAATTCGTTGGAGTATACGTTGTATAGGATATGCCATCCCATTTAGCGGCGATCTACCTCGATAGCCCTTGCAAGTCGGAGAATGGCCTACTTTGCAGATGGCAGAAGCCGAAAAGGCGTTAAAGTCGGGCGTTCTTTCTTCCATCCATATAGACGGTTGAAGATCTGGAGCCTGTGTTCTACCAAAACATCATCTTTGTATGTGCAGAGCTTCAGGGGTAGGTATCATAGGCAGTGGCCATGCTGTTCTTAAGCCTTTTGTTCATCCAAACTTTTCTACATCGGATCTACAAGGTCATCCGATGTTGTTTGGCTCTCATTTTGTTTTCTAAATGAAAAACTTCGATTCTGTTTTTTCATTATGTTTATTTGAACCTTTAGAATTTTATTTGTCAAGTCGAGAATATGATATCGGCCGTAACAATTGATTGCCATACGGGCTCGTTTTATGGCATTTTTCATCACTTCGGCGAGAACTTCGGGTGACGGATTCTCGCACTTGAGTGGAATGTTGTCCTTGGGGGCTTCTAGGGTCTCGGGCTTATTCACGTAAACGCGGGACTTCAAAAAACCTCACAAAAAAGTCTGGAACGGTTAAATCGGGCGATCTTGCGGGCCAGTGCAAATCGCCAAAGCGAGGGGCGAGGCTACCCGGGAACGCTGCCTTCAGAATATCGGTTGTAGCTCGCGCAGTGTGTGCCGTAGCTCCGTCCTGGTTGGAACCACGTGTCCTGCAGTCCTAATTCGTCCAATTACGGCAGAAAAAACTCGGTTAATATGGCCCTATAGCGTGCACCGTCAACTGTTGTCGTTTGACCAGCGGCGTCCTCGAAAAAAAAAAAAAAAAATGACCCGATGACTCCTCCAGCGTGAACAGCGCACCATGCAGTAACTTTGAGAGGGTGTAATAGCTCCTCGTTCATTACTCGTGGATTTTCGGTGCCCCAGAAGGGATAGTTGTGCTTGTTCACACGTACCCGCTGCCGCTGAGGTGGAAATGAGCCTCATCGCTAATTATGATTTTGGTCGAAAAATCGAAAATTCAAAATTATTCAGCGTTCTTGGGGAGTGTATCGCTCCATAGCTTGTTCATTGTATTCCACATCTGTCTAGTCCAAAAATGTCGAAACAGATTTGACATTGGCAGCCATTTGCAAAAATAAGAGCATCTTCCAATAGGGTGATCTCTTTTGGCCGACCTGTAGAAACAAGTTCATTGGCTTATTAAAACTCCGGCTTATTAAAACTTCGGCATAGTCTTATGTTATGTTATGTTATGTTAAAGTGGCTCTCGATGAGAGAAACACTTAGGAAGTTAATCGGCCCATTGTGCGTACCACTGGTGTTTAGGGGTTCCTTATCTGGTTACTCATGTGAACCATTTGCTCCCGTTGATAGAGCTAAGAATGTTAGCAGCGCTGATAGTCAGTAGTATTAGGTAAGGGGCTTGTCTGCAGGAGGATGCTGGCATTTCCAGTTGGTTGTCCTCTCCAGTGCTTACCCTCCCTTAGTCTGATTGCCGCGTTGGCGGCGTATTGCTTGCTGCCAATGTCCAGAGGAAGAAGATTGAGCATTATCTGTAGAGCGGCGGTAGGAGATGTCCTCAGTGCACCCGTGATGCTAATGCATGCTAGGCGTTGAGTCTTCTCAAGGGCCTTCAGATATAGGCATAGTCTTTGATCTCATTAGACTGAAAGGCTGAACTTGTAAATAAATGTAAAGAGCAGTAATCCTGCCTGAACATGCAGCAAGGACTAAGCATACTAAAGGCTGTTGAGAAACAAGTTTGATATTAAAGACTACAGAATATAATTCGCGCGTCGTTTTAGGGGAACTTCTTGCTGATTATGTCACCCATTTCGCTGGTCCGTTCGAACTTTTTTAAAGACCAAGCCATCTAAGAACGACTGATACACACTTTTCTCACCAGCTGATTGAGATGAATTATTTGTAAAAACAACTTTAGTCAAGATAATTTCCTAATTATTTCCTGCTGCCAGCAGAATTTCCATATCCAAGCTGATTTAATCCTCTTTCAAGCCAAATATTTCCTGATAACATTTTTTTTCTATTCTGAAATTCAAGCCATCATCAGCCGTTTAAACGACAACGCAAGTTGCATGAAGAAATTTAATTTCTCTATAACGCTTTTCACATCCGCAATGGCGCAACTTCATCTATACAACTATACACCGTGTTCTTACGAGCAGAAGTAGGTGGTATAGAAAGGGAACGGAAAAAAAAACTGCACAATGCGCTACATTACCTCGAACCCCGTATTCAGTATAGTACTATAGAAAAAGTGGGCGGAAAAACTTTGACGAGTTACGATTATGTGAAAACGTCGTTGCTTTCTGTTGTAAGGTTTCCAATCCCATGGAGTTCCTTCCGCTCTGTCCACCAGGCTATAGCTATGTCCTCATTCGCCCACACACACACCGCACACAATCTGTACAGCATCGGATGTTTGGAAAGTTTAATGTTGCTTAAATGGGTTCATATTTTCCTATTTAATGTAGCGAAAATGAACTAATGATTTACGACAGCGGCGACTGTAGTTGTAATGAGAATTCCGAAAATGGCAAGGGCAAAGCGCTGCCAGTGGAATAGAATTTCTCCAAGGAAAATATTATTATGAGTTTTTTTCTTTGTTATAAAATTGCACGAAATCGAATTGCACTTTGGTCTTATGAAAAAAAAAAGTCAGTAGACAATCCATTTGTTGTTGGGAAAAATTAAATTTAGAAAATCACTCTCCTGAGGCTAAATGTCTAGACACCCACTACATTCGTGTTCATGTTGAACTGCAGAGTTTGTGCGGGATATGAGTTGGTGTGTCCATTAGTTGGGAACTCGGAGTGGGCGAGTCAGTTAATTGGATCGAATTCGAGTCGTGTGTGTGCCCACAGTGAAACCAATCACGCTTAATGGCGTTAATGGATTAATTTAAAAAAAATTCAACAGAGGTGTATTTTCGTACGAACTTTTATTATGCATTTTTCAATTGACTTTGTCAGACATCCTTAGGTAGGTATAGGTATATACCTACTTTAGCAGATGGAAAATAAATTTAGTTTTTCTAAACAATTTATTATACAATGATATTAGTTTTGATATCGAACAATAAAATGCCCTATTGATGCCTACCAAAAGATCAAAGCTAAGAATTTTGTCATAACTATTTATATCATTGACTTATTATAATATGAAGCCAACTTCACGCATGTTCCATAAATACTAACGCGCTAGACGCGCTACTGTTTTACAGCGGAAAACAAAGTTCTAGAGTCGAGACTTCGATCTGGGATATAGGCATGGAGAAGCTACAGAATATACAATACAGGGCTAGGAGACATACCGAGCAGCAATTTCGCTTCAAGTGCGGCGTTCAAATACTGAAGGTGAAGCAAATCTATGAGCTGAGTGTGGCGTTTGAGTATGTTGATGATATAAATTTTCGAATGCACATCGATCACCAGCATCAGACCAGAAAGCGAGTTAAGGGTATGTCTCAACTTCCTCCTATCGTCAATGAATATGGAAAAAGACGCATGATGTACACTGTGTCGAGATTGCTGCGCATTTCCTCCAACTCGAATACTTCTCTTTCGTTTCTCTTTGGAGAAAACGCAGTTTTTGTTGAAATGAATGTGCTTGTGCGATGTGCGCCATCCAACCACCCCAATGCAGAACAATGATCAAGAACGACGGTTGCTGATTGATAATTTTCGACAATTATAATTCCTTGTTTTGCAAGTTATAAATTATCCTATTTCTCAAGTTGGATCAAACTGCACACAGTGTGCAAAATTTAATTAAAATCGGTTCAGTAGTTTAGGATTCCATCGCGGAGCAACCTGTGACATGTGAATTTTATATATAAGATTTGTGTAATTACCAACCTTTTTTTAATAAATATAATTATTAAACTTATTTGATTTGCGTATTGTATTGTAGGTGATAGGCGCTGTACACTGCGACCAGAAGAGATCTATTGTGTTGGCCTTTATTATTTAACCCAGGGAGCTGTTGAGGCTCTTTATAAACCTCAGCACCCTTCTTGGTTCCATGTTTCCAATATCTGCAGGACTTAAAAGCACCCCTTGCATATGGATCGCTCTGCCACTTGCTACAGCAGGGCATTCGCAGAGTATGTGTTCCGTTGTCTCCTCCTCTTCTCCGCAGAGTCGACAGGAGTCATCGTCGGAAAGTCAAATTTTTTGAGATGATATCTTAGTGGCCAGTGACCAGTAAAATAATAATAAAACCCGTTAGGATTACTACGAGCTGGGCTTATGAATCTTTTTGCCTGCCTCTGTCCCCTGGATTCCGTCCAGTATTCAGCAACGTGATCATCTTCCCATTTCTTGAATCTTGAGTGTGTGTAACTCAAAGGTAACCCGAAGTAGGGCTCAGGACCGGTGAGCAGGCGTGATGCGCCTCTTCCCGCCACACAGTCTGCTCGTTCGTTGCCCTCAAATCCCTCATGGCCTGGTACCCAAGCAACAGTGACTATGTTGTCCTTTGCTAGATCTTCGAGGAGATTGAAACATTCCCAGACTAGCTTTGATCTGATCGAAAACGATCGTAGGGCCTTAAGAGCTGCCTGGCTGTCTGAGAGGATTTAGATACGGGCACCTTCGCCTTGGTAAGCATTCTCGGACACATATCTCTATGGCGCGTACCTCCGCTTGAAAGATGTCTGGTGATTTTCCTAGTGCTACGGCTCTTTGGAACCTAGGCCCATAGACCCCAGCACCGGTGGCTTCATCTTCCATCTTTGAACCGTCGGTGTACCAGATTTGTGATCCTGATGGTGTTACGAAGAGGTTGGTTCTCCAGGTACTCATGTCAGATATGACTATCTTAAATTTTGTGGAGAAGCGAAGCCTTTTAAGCATGGTGTCTGATACCTTGATCACAGGATCATCTTGAAGCATTTGTAATACCCGAAGGTGGCCTGTGAGGTTTCCTGCTTTAAGATTTGATATATCAGGGAGTCTGAGGGCACGGATTGATTTGCATATCATTTATTAATACCTTATCTATATTTGTAGTCGCAGTGGCTTAGTATTAGTGTGTTGGACTACTAAGCGAGGTGTCTCAGGTTCGAATCCCGCAAAAACCCAAATTCCAACTTATGCCAACTTTTTTCCACTGCGCTACCTCTCGCGAACGTCTGACAAACATCCGAGAGTATAAATGTCTTGAAAGAACTTCTCAATTAGCCGTTTGGAGTCGGCATAAAATTGTAGATCCCTTCCATTTGTTCCAAAAATGAAAAACTCCCACAAAACGAATGGTTGTGAGAAGCTAGGCCTAGGGTCCCTCTGGACCTGTTTATGTGTAAGCATCTAAGCGCGCGTTATTGGAATTTGGTGGAGTAATTCCACACATTTAACTTGCGGGGACAGAAAATGCGTCACTGTGTTTTATCATTGCATACATTTTATCATTGCATACGTTTTTATCATTGCATACATTTATGAGCTGGGGCATATTAATTTCAGCTTTTCGTTGATGTGAAATAAAGCATGTTTTTCAAATATGTGAAGGATATCTGGAGGAAATTCGGTGCCAAATCTATCGTGAATTACCAGGCACGCAGAAATCACAGCTGGACAACAACTAATAAAAATGTCGTTGACCAGCACCTCTACAATATGCAATGCAAGCCGAATGAAATTCCAATGACACTTTCATTTACTGTGTAACAGTTGATGTTATTTAACTGAGGGGATGGAAATGCAAACGGGTATTTGTTGTATCATAATATATCAAGAATACGGTTATTACAATTCCTTCTTTTCTCAATGACGTGTATCAAGCCACACACATACCGCACGCACGGTGTTTACACATAGGTATACATATTTCGGGACTGTTGGATACAGCCGCACCTATTTTTTTTTTGTTAATTTGGCAAAAAGATAAAGACCAAATTGATAAATTTTCTTGGAAAAGCAACAGTTAATTGTTGATTTGATAAAACAGCAAATATTCTTTGTAAAATTAACAACATTTGATTTGACATTTCAACAACAAACGATTGTTCTTAACACAACAATTTTCTTATTATCACAACAAAAGTTTTAAAATAAGGCAAAAGGTGTTAATATTTCTTAGCTGAACTTTTAAAATTGTCACGTTAATTCCCATACACAATGCTTGTACTCTCTTCAACTCTTATACTGGTTTATATACCAATCATGTAAATGAAATTGTTTTTGTTCCAATGTAGTGATAAGATCTCTGTACGGCAAAGTAGAATATTGTGTGAAGTAAATAAATTATTAGAAGTCAAACCACCGTCGGGACAGGTTGTCTTTTCATTACTTCTATAATTTTGTCAATCAAATCTGATTTTTGGACGTATATTGACAACAAAAAATGTTGAATGAACCCGCACCCGAATCTAGCCCCGCAATAATATCAAATAGTGGTGTCTTATGGTGGCCCCTATGGTCCCCTGATTTGACCCTTCTCGATTTTTTTTTTCTTTTTTTTTTGCAAAGGAAGAGGTGTAAGTAAACCACAACCTCAATGCTTACGGACAGTATTCTAAATTGCTAAGATACTGTACCAGCATTCAATGAAATTGTTATCAAAAATATGCTTCAAAGGGATCGTCTTTGTGCTAGCGCCAGAGGCGTTAACTTAACCGATATCACATTGTATAAAATTAAGGATCGATAGATTATTAGTTAACAAAATTGTACTTCATTTGAATGCTATTAAAACGAAACAAATCGAAATAAAAGGCTCCCTGTACTATAATGCCAACTACTTACTTAGTTGATGGAAGCTCATGGTAAACAAGTCGTTTCTTAAATCAGACATCTCCCACATTGTATCTAATGAAAGCAGTAATGCGGACGTATAACTCTTACTACTCCGACAGGTCGCATAATTTTGTAACTACAGTCACGCAACTGTAACATAAATCGAAATGAATTACAACCAAGCTGTGATCACGCATATATTCAATAAAAATACGCTTACTACCAACCGATCGTTAAAAAAAAAAAATGCTCAAAGTAGGTAACTATCCATTATTAACATATTCATTGAAATTGTTATTAGCTTCTTGTCGCCATTAAGATATTTCATTTGCGGCAACTCGAGTCACATTAAATTGTCCATTCCAGGGAATGCAAATAACAGATACACTTCATTAAGTCAGAAATGACTGTCACGATCAAGTGCCATTAGCTGAATTTATTATTCAAAAGGTACATAATTGAAAATCAGTTATTCCATTTGCTTTGTCATCAGCACATTTATTTTTGATTTCTTTAATTGATAGGTCCATGATAACAACTTGACTCGTTTGATTTCGTGGGCAAAATAATGGGTACGACGGGGAAAAAGGAGGGAAACCCAAACTGGAAACATCGGCGTCAATCTATGGTCCACTTTTATTACACTCGTCGTTAAAATGTCATCCATTGGTCATAAAATTCGAATTTAAATTCACAAAATGGCCTTAACTGGCTATTAGTATAAAGTTGATGGAGTGCCGCATTTTAAGCTCCTTGAAGGTAAATGGATTATAATGGAGTGTAAGGTTTTAGCAGCTTGTCGCGATGGGTATTATTTTAATGAATCGCATTGAAGTTATTTTTATTTTTAGTATTTCCTAGGTATATTTAGGGAGCGTGAGTATTATTTACACAAACGGCGTTATAGGTGAAAGTGGATCATTACCAATAATCGCCCCTTCAGTGGCGCAGCCTTTAGACAATTGCCTCCAGTTGAGCATGCCGAGTTAGCCCCCTTGTGGGGTGATCTTCCGCTATACTGCATGGATCATCAAGCTGGGAGTCAAAGACTTTGCCAACGGTAGACTTGATGTGACAACTGTTGCGCATAAGATCAGTATTGCTGGTAGAGTTTCCTGTTAACCTCTTTCTGCCAAAAATATCAAACGCCACGGGAGAGAAAATCATTTGAATTGCGTCCAAAACGACCGCGATCGTTAACGCATTTATTCTTTTGCTCCATAAAACAGGGCTTTGATGATGTACTTAAGTACTTAAGGACTGGGTACGCAATTTCAATTTTCAATTTTGATATTTATTTATTTATTTTTCACTACCTAACTATATGTAGTCTCAGTGGCTTAGTGGTTAGTGTGTTGGACTACAATCGAGGGGTCTCAGGTTCGAATCCCGCAAAATCCCAAATTCCAACTTAGGGTTTTTTTCCACTGCGCTACCTCTCGCGAACGTCTGACAAACATCCGAGAGTATGAACTGTCTTAAAAAAGCTTCTCAATTAGCCGTTTGGAGTCGGCATAAAATTGTAGATCCCTTCCATTCGTTCCAAAAATGAAAAACTCACACAAAACGAATGGTTGTGAGAAGCTAGGCCTAGGGTCCCTCCGGACCTGTTGCGCCAACTATATAACTATGATATATTATTATACTTTAGTTCCTTCCATGGCCGAGAAATAGTGATTGGGCGGTGTCGCAGTAATGCCGGTCGTCCACTACACGTGCGCTACTCATAAGCAATTTTATTCAACTTTTTAGTTCGAAAACCAAATTTTAAGGTTCGAACACGACTATAGTTCCCATCGTCCACTTCTTTAGTAACTCATTAATTTCGAGCTCAACACCTTCAGCTCTAATGGAAGATGCTCATAGTAATTCAACGCACACACCGCGTTTAATAAGCTTGAAGGCCATTGCTCAAAATGTGTAAGGGTAGTATATGAGCTCATGTTGCTCGTTAACCATGGCTGTGCATTGCGTTGAGCAACGATCTTTATCTGTTCGACCTGTTGCTCAACTTGTTTTGCATGTGGCTTGCCGTTTGCAATTCGCTTTGTTGAATATTTTCTTTACTTCATGGGGCTAGCTATCAGCTGCCATGTATCTATGTTCAACTGGTTGTTCAACTCTATATACTTATATAATTTATTCTTGGGTAGTCTTTAAGACTTGTCACTAAGTGAACTCTTAAACGGGTTGGGTACGATATCCTGCTTTTCAGAATACGTACTGCTTTTTATAATTTATACCCTTTTTTTTTAATATAGCTTGCAATTGAAACTAGATGTTTTGTTTTAAAAAATTGCCGCAAAGCGGGATTAAACGGAGTCTTAGAAAGCGGGATTATAATAGATCAGGACTTAGAATAAGCGGGATTTTCAGAGACAGTATTTAAGAAAAGAAGAAGAGGGTATTTTAAAACTTTTTAAGCGAGATTTAAAAAAAAAATGGGATTTGAAAAAGCGGTAAAAGCCGATACGCTCCCCTCTTAAACTGAACGAGGTCTGCAATTCGTTCCACACACTGAATTGTTCAACTTTAATTCGAATTACCTTGCTCAGGATGAATAACTTAAGAGTTCCCTTTATTCAACGAAAAGAGTTAAATAAACGGTTAAATAAAATTGGTTGACGCGTGTTTCACACGTAGTGGACGACCAGCATTAACACACTGGAATGATTGTCCATGAATTCCATGAATTCGCGAGAGGTTAACAAAAATGCTTTGCGTCTTAGATAGTGGAAAGTGAAACCTCAGTCAATAGTACGCCCTAGATCCCAATCTCAACTGACCAAGGACTCTACGCACTTCTTGTCATGAAGACAATTAATTTACGATCTTATTCAATTTCGAAATGAATACATTACACTACCAACTTCATTACTCCCGCTAAATGGACGTTCGAGTTGTGGTAATAAAAGTAAATTTTCGCATTCTAAACCGTATACGCATCTATGTGTCGAGGAGGGAGCATGTTTTGCCCACACACATGTAACGACTAACAGCACTAAATCCAAATTGCTCATAACGACTTGCGTTATGGCTTCCAATTGACTGTCGCCCATCTATCGCAACATTCAGCAGTAATAATTTAGCAATAAGAAAATCATAAGAACAAATTATTAATGCACCCTTGTGCACATCGCGCGACATCAACGACGACGACGACGACGCGGCGTAATCATCCCCGACGGCAGACATTAAAATAAATGGCGGACGTGTGTGCATATGATCGCGACAAACTCCGAGGGTTTGCAATGAGAGTATAACGCTGCTGGGCGACTTGCTCGAATCTTAATAATAAATAATGGAAAAAGTACATGCCAGCATTAGAATTCCGGTGTATACGTTCCAAGAAATGAGCTTTATGTGTAGCATCTGCAAAAACGGAGACATATGCTCCACTGGGGAATCTATACTTTGTTTGAAGTTTCTTCCAATCCAATTTTCGAGAAATAAGCATAAAACAACACAAGTGCTATGTTTTGCATACTTGGCGGGGCCACCCAGGGAGAAATTGCCGCGCCGTGCTGCTTATGCTATACGAAAGAGGAGAACATAATGGCTTTCGCATATAGAAGATGTCCTCATATACAATATACATATGTATGGAGAAGTAGATGATGCTAGAGATTCGGAAAGTTTGCTGGATAAGCAACAGCTGCAGGATGAGTATTTTTTTTAGACTTATCTTTGAGTTAGTTTCCGAACTCATTATTTTGAACTCTGATGTCAGATGTTTTTGCTACCCAACTCGAGCACTTAGATCAAGATAAGATTTGATTTTGAATTGGAACTTGGTAAAATAATCTCGTCGGCATCTATTAAAGTAATTGATAAGTCCTTGGATCAACTGAAAGTCACATATCTTCTGTCCTCTAAGTAAGTTAATGGCTCTATCAGAAAAATTACCTATTTTCCTTGAAAAGTTATCAGATCTCATATAGAGCCAAGCTTCTAACTCCACACGCCTTGACTTTACAAGGCCTGACTTCACAAACTCTACACCTTAGTAGAAATATGCGGCTTTCGTTACTACAAGAAGTATTGTATAACAGAAAAGTAATGAACAGTGGATACACATTTTTCTTCTTACCTCCATGTGAATGTAGGTTGGGTTAGGTTAGGTTAGATTAGGAATATGGGCTGGCGCGGAGTACTCCGTGCCACACTCAGGTCAATATTGATCCATTGTGATGCCCATAGGGGAAAGGTTGTCCCTCACTCATAATAACCCTGTCCATAAATAATAGCAATTAATTACCCAATGTGCTCTTGTACACAAACCATCCTGTGGATTTGATAAAGCACATTATCTTGTCTACTGGTGTGCTGGAAAGCTCTTCTAGATCGTGGAAGAAGTGTCTCCCTAGGAATCTGTTCCGTTTGTGTTGGAGACCTGGGCAGTGACATAGGCAGCGGGTTGTGTCCTCAAGAGCCTTCTCATCACATCACGAAGCCTCTACAAAGTTCTTCGTCCGTCAGGCGTAATCTCTGCATGTGACACCGCAGAGTGTTGTGTCCCGTTAGGATTCCTACGAGGTGTGAAATTGATTTTCTATCCTTTCGTATGAGACTCTCAGTTCTGTTTTCATTAAATGTTGGCCATAGCATTCTTGTTCGGCAAGTAGTAATCTTCTATCTTCTCTATAAATATAATTCTTTCGGGGTGAAACTCGATGATGTTATAACTCGATAACCCTTAGGACGATTTTCATGATTCTTTTTTGGTTTTGTTCGTATTGCTATATATCAGGTTTATAAAGAGAGAAAATTCCGGAAAATCGCCATGCGGTCCTGATTTGGCATCCAATTATTCTTCCTATTAAATAATCATTTTGACTTTTCTGTCTCAAAATTAATTAGAAAACTACGTATGTAGGTACTATGTGGTGATTTTTTTTTTTTTTTTTTTTTTTGATTTTGTGCATTGCTCCAACAGTTTCATGTCTTTTATATAGTTGATAAGGTAAAAATGTAATGTAAAAAGTTTAAACGCGGACAAAATAGCTATTGAAAAGCAAATTAGGGTGATTTTTTGAAAATGCCAAGCCGAATGCGCGCATATATTCGCCGATGAACAAGGCAAGCAAGTCAACAACAAATATATCATAGTCAAATTGAAGAAGAACGCAAAGAATGGGAGAACGCATGGCATAAGACCAGATCAACAGGCAAGAAAATTGAGAGTGCAAGTAATGAGAGCAGAGTCAAATCGTACTGCTGCTGGGATGGGAACAAGTTATGGCGGTGGTGCGATTTTTGATATAGTAGCGATGACTATAATTATTTTGTGCCACCATTGAAACGCGCTGAAATTTAAAGGCGAAACGACCCCGACCGGCCTGTGCTGTGCGAGTGGCAAAGTGAAATTGAGTGGATTAGATGCACCTCCATATCCATTAAAATTGTTTGATTCGGATGATTTGCTAAAGAACATTGGACAGTACAACAAATGTTTCCGTTTGACTTCGTTCGGAACAAAAATCATTCATAAAACTGGGTTTTATGTCGCAATATTTTCTCTTATACATCATGCAAACACACATGTTAATGGTAATGGGATTCTACACTGCAATACTCGGATTAACAGTTCCAAGGCCGAATTTACCATCGAATGGGTGGTGCTGCCAGTTAATGAAGCCGTACTCCAATACCCGCAGGTGTATATCATTTCGTCGGAAGATGATCAAGTCGATAGGCGGTACAGAGGGCAAACAGGACTGACAAAAAACGTCATTTGACAATTGCAACAAGAACATTTGGAAAAAGTTGGAATTTTTATTTTTCTTAAAACAGCATGAATTCTTAATTCCCCAAAGTAATTCAGTATACAAATACCTACCCATAGTAATTATATATCACCAAGTCGGCAGGCACAACTTGTTGTTATTTTAGAGCTATAATATTTCATAATCGCGCTAATGGGACTAAATGGACAAAAAATGGAGGGTATACGTTTTTTCGCGCAAAAAAAAAAAATAAAAAAAAATTCTTGGTGTCATGGGATACCCTAATACTCATGTATAATTATAATCAACAGAGAATAAACGTGCGAGAGGATGCCTTTGGCATTTTTTGGATATTTCAGCCCTTAGTCGCGATTCTGTGACAGGTTTATTCTACGCTCCAGCAAATCAAAAAAGCAACGGTTTTCTCGTTAAATCCTCATTGATCTTATAGATTGGCTCTTCGACACCATTATTAAGAAATGCAGTTAGTCTCTGAATGATATTAGAATACTGTCGACACTATTGACAAAACAACAATATGCACAATAAACTATTTCTCTTTCTGTCGCGAAAACTTATAATTTAGACACTTTCGAAAGACTTATTCCAACTACAGTAAGGTGAGTTGCAAACCTCAAGCACTTGGGAACACGGGTAAGCACAAACCCCATTTTCGGTCCAATGGGGTAGAACTTTGGCCGATTCCCAGTCGAACCATTACCACGGTTAGTGCGACTTATATTCATTAAAGGGCGATATTTAAGTCGTACTTTGGCAAACGGCTTTTCATTTTTGACCAGCTCATCTGAATCTGTTTATTTTTTGTTAAAAACCCACTGAAAACCTTTGTCGAATCGAAACCAAAAATCCTCCTATCCACATGATCCTTTCCAACTATAGGTACGCAACGCAGGTCTACGTAAATAAACAAATTTTTCTCTTTTCGGAAACAGCAACAAATAATTGTTATTGCAGCCGTAAATAACTTGGATACATTTAGAGCACATTAAAGAGTGACAGTAACTGGTAGTTAACAGAAGGGTCTCTCCCATGATGATTGCACTTTGAACAAATATTGATGATGTTGATAGGTTAACGCACACAACACACACCCAATAGATTTGCCGTCACAGCCTCATTCGACTATATAATTCCGAAAAAGCGTTAAAGTGCCACCAAAAGTATCCCTATACGAACACACGACCATATTTGTGTATCCATGAGTATATATCTATTGATAGCAGGATTTCCTGCATTGTCGCCGAGGGTTGAAATTTGAAAATATACCAAAGGCAACCAGCACCAAAAATAGAACTCCAAGCCTATGCTGTCATTGTATACGTATATACTGAGGCAAGCAACATCTTCCTTTGCTGACATCATGGATCGAATGTGTAGAAAGACATCTCCTCCCTCTATCTGGTGTGTGTATTGCTGCAGTATTGATCGCTCCGACGACGATGGCGCGCTGGTGATTCCTTTCCCGCAAATGGGCACATGAATCACCATGGAGGCCATAATTCTGTCAGCAGATAAAGCTATTACCCAGGAGCAGTGTTTTCGTTGGATTAAATGTGGAAAATCCTTACGGGTCGATAGCGACTGTATATGTTGTTGGAAACAGCCCTACCCTAGCATCCCTGCATTCAGCACAGTGACAGAGCCACACAGTGAATCACTCACTCACCCTTGGGTGTTTTCTGCGCTCCGATTCTCCCTGGGCAAGGGTAATGGCGATGCATGGTGTTCTGTTTCGTTGTTTGTTATTTTGCCTGAGCCCGCCAGAAGGGGTGCTTTTCCAGGGGATGGAAAAAAACAATATCCATACATTTCGCTGTCCTTTTTGTTTTCTTTTCCTCCAACCTCTGTGTGTTATCTTCTTTTTTTTAACGAAGGGATGGTTGGTAAATCTTGCCATCTTTAGGATATCCCCTCGAAAGGGCAACAAATTCTTGGTATACACCGACACTGTTGTATTTCTTTACTTTTTTACCTCTGCACCTTTTCGATTAGGTCTGTGTTTGGTGAGCATCACGCGAAGAAAAGGCGCAGGGAGATGACGGCAGCTACAAAAAGAAAAAAAGAAAAAAATAAACCCAAGAAATATTTACGCAATCTTACCTCTGGCTGGAGCCCCTGCCAAAGGAAGAAAAAGATTAAATTTAGATTTACCAGGGAGTGTAATATCCCGTGAGCGCGCACACTACCCCGCACAGGATATGTATACACAGTATACCGTGTACGTATTCGTGATGTTGTGCTGTTGAGGAGTTTGAGGGATAAAAATAAATTGGGAAAACTATGTGCAAGATGTGCCATTACTGCAGTAAAAACGCTTGTAATGATGACTCTAAGTGTCATTTTCTTAAGTGGATTACCAATAAAACGGAGAGGGCAGGGGAATACGGCTGCGGTGCCGAAAGGAAGCCAAAAGCAGGATGTTTTTGTTTGTATAGCTCAGCAACCTGCGCCAATTGGCGATAAAATGCAACATTAATCTGATTTCTTCGAGTAGCACGGCAGTACATTTAGCCTGAGCCTTATTTTCATTTTTATTCGAGTTCAATGCAAGGTGCTCTAAATGGGATATGAATGGAAATTTTTACCGTTTGTTGTGATGCGATGGTGACCTTTGCAGGAAAGAGCTGGAGGCGACATATTTACGAATTAGTTATGGGATTAGAATTTAATTTCGATCGTGGGTAGGTATATGATGAGGGAGTGGTTGGTCGGTCCCGTATTGTAATATATTCCAATTGGCTTCTTTTATATGGTGAAGTCAAGGGTAATAGTGATTTGGCTATACAAAAGTTGTGTGGAGTGCGCAAATGGGTTATGAGTCCTTTCATGCGACTTTCAAATATAGCACTGGGAAGAGTCTTGGCTGATGATATTGGAGGATTGTCATACAGTTGTCACTTTGGGGTCTTCGATGAAAAAATTAGCGCTTGAGTGGGGTAGATTATGAGGCTGAGGTTTGTTAGAGAAGCTCAATTTGATGCTGCTTTTGAAACTAATTGCGTTAATCAGAGCCTGGCTATTAGGGTTGCCATATTTTGCTCGCAGCTCGGCGCGACAAATTGCATAAATGTGGAAAAATCCCGGGATTTATAAATTTTTCCCGGGACAAAATAAAAAATAACTTTTATTCATTTGAATTACAGCTGTCAATTTGAAAAAAATTACATTGGGTACGTTCGGATTCTAGCTTAGTAAGTCTGACACCTGACTGACTAGATGGATTTGAGTTTTAATTGGCCTAGAGTGCTCAGGTGTATAGTTTTTGAATTTATGGAGGGGAATCGAATCCGGTCAACAAAATCCTGCCTGCTCAATTGACATTTCGAAGGGTCAAATTTAAAATAAACAGAGTGGCCGCTGCAGAATTCTGAAGAGTCGAGAAATGGTCCGGTGAGAGAAAAAGCGAACAAGGTGTCATTTCTAAAGCTACTCTGCAAATTTAGAATTTTCGCACGATATTTAACAACCATTAGTTCGCATAACAGTATAATAGTGTTGTGGTAGGCAATCGTGTCACATTTTAAATGTATTTATTTCAGAATAAAAATGTTTGAAAATATACGAAAAGACTTTTCAAAATAAAAAAGGGCAAAATCACACAAAGCTAACGCTGATCGCTAGAATATAAAAACAATTCAAGTTGTATCGTCAACGCTTTCGTATACCTATACCTAGTCCCGACATATCTAGTTGACGGTTTACAGAAACTAGGAATCCGAACGTCCCCATTCCTAGATATATGCGAGGTGTGCTTGGCTGAAAATTTTAACGAGAATTTTTTAAGCCCGTATGATACGCCATTTTTCACTCATGTTTTCATCTTCTTTTTTTTACATTAAATCAGGCTAAAAAGGCAGCTGCGTGTAATAGAACCAATTTTAAAACGAATTTATTTTCAAATAATCTTGAAATGTCAACAAAAAAGCTGCCAGCTGCTGATATGTTTACGTTAATAAGGTTGGGGTGCACGCACTCGCTCCATATCGGGAATTTTCGTTGTCGTTTCTCGTACTGCTCCTGTTTAATTTTAAAACTGAAAAATGTAATTAAAGATGTTTGCAGTAGTTTTTTTGTTTATGAATTTTACTCGCAACCCGGGACAAAAGCTGTCCCGGCGGGACAACCAAAATTCTGTCTTAAATCCGGGACGTCCCGGGCAAACCGGGACGTCTGGCAACGCTACTGGCTATCGACGAAGATAGGTATACATAATTTATTAATTTCGTTAGGTTTAGGAGCAGTCTTCACATCTCTTCTCTCACTTCTGCCTGGTTGGGATGTCTGGCCTTCGGAACCTCATAAGCCCATATTAGAAGCAATATCTTCGGCTGAATCTTCCCTTTTCCTACGGGACTATATTTTGTGACGAAAATCAATAATAGTACGCTTTTTCGAGCATGAGGTCGTTTGAGCAGTAAGCTTCCTTAAGCTCGCACAATCTTTCGAAAACTAGGTACGCCTTATCAGTTACCATACCGACTGTAATGCGTTTCACCGATTTTTATACGTTTGTGTCACTCATCCAGATCCAAGTGATTGCCATATCATACCCACTAAGTCTAACTATGCGACAGGACAATACATCCGTGGATTAAAAACTTTAACTTTTGGTAGATTCTTAAGCAAAGGATTGCGTGCTTATCATGCAAGATGTTTCGTGAAGCCTTTGCAGCGATTAGGGCGAGTTACACAACCGAAAAGTGATGGAGGACGGAATTTTGGTAGATGAGTTGTCCTGGAGTTTGGTTGTCACATAGACGAGTTGATTGCTAAAATGAGGTCTTCCTCTCCATTCTAATCACTAGTTGTCGGACTTGTACTCGTCGCTCAGTTCGCGCAAGTGGTAGTCACTTGGTCAATTCGAGAATAAATCGAAATGCACGTTCATTTCCTGACAGGGGAAAAACCAGAAATGTCTTCCCAAGTGGAATTATATACGGAGAATTGACTGTCAAAATTCAAAAACTATTCAAACAATCACTTCACTACACTAAGTGGTGTAGTTCGAAATAGCTATCATTCCCACCAAAGTGACTATGTCTACGAGTAGTTGTCGTTAAGAGTTGTTCCCTCGAAAAACAACAATTCACAAAATAAAAAAGATTGAGATACCTATTTGATCGCGTTCTGTTTGTTTTTGTTTACTTTAATTATGTATTAAAATACTGTTGAAAGACATTCTTCTAACGCTGCGACACGGCTCAAGAGTTTTTTTTTTTTACTTTGAAAACTTACTACTACTGACATTCGCATTATTGGTCCACATTTTTTTTTGAAGCTATGAACGAATGAGTCAGGGTAACGCTCAGGTAATGTAATTCTAGCAGGACAGTGCCACAGTCCTTTCTGCACTCGAGGAACTACAGAAACTCTTCTGCCTCCAGCAGAATGCATATTATTTCTAGGCCTTTCTTCAAAGCTCTGGGGCGGGTTTCCATTATGCGCACTGAGCAAAAAACATTTTTTTTCTGGCTTTAAATGACCTAAAAAATATATAGCCTATATTTTTTTTTATTGATGAAATGAAAAAAATCTAGTTACATAGTTGAAAAAACAAAAACTGTCAGCTAGGCGCCTGTAAGAAAGTCTCGTGCATTTAGAGTATGGGGTGGGTGACTCGCTCGCTCGCTAAGAGGATTTTAACCCTTTTTTCCGCAGGGAATAGTCGCTATGCGGCTCCGCTAATGGTATGTCAACAGTTGCCAGGCACTCGCCTGGAGCTAAAGCTTAATTATATTGAATCTGGGATATTTAGCAGTATAAGATTTTCAGTTAATAAAAATAAAAAATAAAATAAAAAAAGTTACATTTAAAAAATGAATAAGCCCGAAAAAAGAGCTAAAAAGATGAACAAAACACATTCAAGTATATCTAACTAATTACTGGCAATCGGAGAATGTATAGCTACACAGCCTAACAAAAATATGAGTACCCTCCGACTGCAAAATAGTTAGGTATACTTGAATGTGTCTTGTTCGTCTTTTTAGCTATTTTTTTTTTAGTCAGTCGGGTTTTTTGATATTTTAAATTAACTTTTTTTATTTTTATCTTTTTAGCCTATGACACTCCGGGGAAGAATACAAATCTAGTGACAACTCGCTCTTTAAAATCGGTCAAGCCGTTTAGGTTAGGGGGCGTCAGGTAGGAGCGAACATAGGATACGCGCGAAACTCTCCCTGTGTCCGGTCGGGTAAAAAGTCAATTTAAACTAAAGAAGTTTAAAATAAAATAAAAATAAAAAACATTATTTTCGTATCGAGTGCGCATAATGGAAACCTGAGCCAAATAAGTTCGCGTACCTACTTAAATATTTAAAGACTTTTGTCGCGTTCTTCAGTAGATACCTACACATATAAATTTGACTGTCCTGTCCAATCTCAAGATGAAGTTCAACAACCCTGGTATATCCGCCGTACCACTTGTAAAGCATGTGGGTAAATGAGGGACCTTGGACTTCATACAGCAATTATAAATGTTATTCCGGCGCCAATGTAGGATTTCTTTAAAAATGTATAAATTTAATGATGGCCGACGCTGAAATTTGTACAAAGCCGTTTGGCAGTCAAAGCGTCGATAAGTGCTTACTGAATCCTTCAAATGCACTTAAGTGTTGGGCCACTTAGTTTATAAGCTAAGCAGTCGGTGACAACGGTGACAAACCTCTTCTAATGGGTAAACATTTAAAGGTGCCTTCCTCAGTGCAATTTTAACCTAATTTTTCTACAAACTTACCTACTCTTACCAACATGTAAAAAAAAGCAAACAGCCATTTGCGCACATTGCTCTATTTAATAAAGGGATTGTCAGATAGGTAGGTACCTACTTCAACTTCAAACATTCTCATTCATCAATCAAGCCAACTTTAGTAAAGAAAGACAAAAAATTCCCGGCCATATTTAGATATAACCAATGTTTCAACGAGTTCAGTTCAACATTCCGTAGACTCTACTGTTACGGTTGATTGCATGACTCAAAACTCAATAGACGTTTATTCAGCGCTATGAACTACCAACTCGGCTTCACCATCGAGTGAGTTGTATGCGCGGTGTTAAAAAATACTCCCGTCCTCTCCTCAGCTGTATCCAGTACCAGTGTCCAAACTTTGAAGCGCTTCAACTGAATGAAACAGAAAACCGTCACACCATCGCCATACCAGCTACGAAGGAACTTAAACCAAAATAAAACCAGTTCTTCAACTTACCAGTCCCACTCCAGTGGTATGACTCCACGAACGACTAGCAGCTTGGCATTGACTTCATCGTCACAACGACACAGCGAAGCCATGTATAGCCCGTACTCCAATCGAAAGAAAAAAATGGTTGAATTTCCGCTACTGCCGGTTAGATGGTGCTGGAGGTTAATCTAGTGGAATTAATGGAAACGAAATTCATGGAGCAGAAATTCAGATGGAGAATTTATTATTGTCGCTGGAAAGTTTGTTTTTGCTGGAGCTATCCATTGTTAGCTGGCTTCTTGGATGGTGTGGTGACGTAGTCCTGGTAATTGCCCCGTTCGCCAAATAGGTACTATAATAGGTATGGTATGGCTGGCATAGGCAATTTTAAGGGCAATAGTCTAGCTGTCTTTTGGACAGCGGGGACGAATAAAATATTGCTTTCATTGTTTGGCTGCTAAGTCAATTATTGACTTTTGTTGTTTTTTCAAGGCGGGGGTGAGTAAGTACAATTTGGGACTTGATTTTGAATAGGTAGATACCTATACAGAGTTGAGTATGGTGATTTCAGTAGGGAGGAATTTTGCTCGTCCATTATTTTGCCAATTTGTTTGTAGGTACCGAAAGGATTTTGTTGTGATTTGCTGTTTCAAGAGGAATACGCATTTTGGACCGTTTATGTATCTGCTAGACAACATATTTATACTTAACGGAATGGAACGGGTAATAGACGTTTTGTCTTTAGCTGTAAATATAGATGCGCAACATTCTTATTGTTTTTACTGAAAAGCTCGTAGCTCGAAGTGAATATTTCAATTCTGCGTCTGTTCCATCCATTGCTCATATACATAATAGCCACAAAAACTTGTTAAGGCGTTCGCCAAAGTCAGACTTCATCCTTCCTTGGATGGAAAATATTTGATTCGAAACTGATTGAAGTTTGTTTCGCCTTTATTATTGAGGGCGTTCAAGCATCTAGTTTAGTAAGCCTGACAGCTGTCTGACTAGATCTATCTCGGTTGTGATTGGTTTAAATCGGTCACGTGGGAACCTGTGATATTAGACGTTTATGGAGGGGTAGCCGACGAATCTAGTCAAGAAATTCGTGACTGAGTACTAAGTTGACAGTTCGGGTATGTGGCTGACGTAGAAAAAGTGACGTTCCCGACCAATCTAGTTTTTGCGTTCAGGTTACATCTTATCCAGACCAATCTAGTCGACTTAAGATAACTAGATTCTTGAATGCGGCCATTGATTTTCTTAAGGAATAGGTACTCTTACTTCAATTAGCTAGTTTGATAATTCAATACTGCAAGATGTAATATAAGGGTAAGCTAAGACTGTTATCTGAAAATAAATTAAGTATTCTTCATGCTGAAATTAGGGAATGGCTCCTTTACAATTTTTTGTTGAGTTTTTATTTGATTGTCGTTTGACAGAACCGCATACCTATAGCTTCTCTGTCAACATTTCTAATAACACATCTCCCCGACTTGAATTATTATTGTCAAAATTAAATTATCACTTCGCTAAATTTAAAGTTATTTATTAAAACAAAAAAACCGGGCGAAAACCGTTGAAATTACATTTTTCTGTAATATTTTGTGATAAAAACAAAATGTGTTTGCCAATAATTATTAGTTTTGAAAATAATTTAAGTCTAAGGAGCCTGCTAGTTTCCATTTTTCATTATTCCATACTGAAAGAACTGTTTATGTGACCAATCTAGGACAATTAATACTGAAACACATCAAGTCAGCCAGATGTCAGACTTCCAAAAGGCTCCGTCAAACAGAGCGCGTCTTAACGCCGCGTTTCACTGCATTTTCTGGACATTTGTATTTTATGTTAAAAGAAAAAACAACTCTCACATTTCTGCAGGGAAACTTGTGAAACAATAATTATTTACGATTAGGAAACTGCGAAACATTTCATAAATATTTTGTTGTTAAATAAATGTTTATGAAACATTTCGCTGGTCTGGTCAAAAATTTAAAGAATTAAAAAGCAACATCTCGAAAAACGGACGGGAAATTTATTCGAATGTGAAAAAAATGCTTATTGACTTTTTTTGTGCTATATAAATCGTGTTGAATATTTTAGTCTGGCAATGCCTGGCTTTGCTATCGTTTACAAGAATACCAACATTTAACCTTAGGCTAACAACAGACTTTTTCCATGCGTGAATAGCAACTGGGGTGAGCAGTGAGCTACCACCCCAATGTATTCAACTAAAATAAATAATAAGAAATTAATTTAAAATTTAACTTTTATTTTTAAAAACATTTTAGCGAATTCATAGAAAAAAAAATTATTTAATAACATTTTTGGGAAAATTTACGAAAAAGCATTTTTTTTGGAAACATTGAAAACCTGCATTTTTCGTAAGCCGATTAACTCAAATCTCACATATTAACTGCTTCTTAGATTTTTAAATGCGCTTCTTCAAAATTTGATTCCTGGATGTCTCCTAGAACTGCTCGAATTAGCACACTAATTTCGAAGAAAATTTGCTTGCAATCGGCTCCTCTGTGACGACATTTCGTCATAGTGTCCTGCTTTTTGGCGGTGGTACTGAATACGTTTGTGGCCATTTTGTCCTTGCAACATATTTACCTACAATTGTTCTAACTGAATGTCCTCTTCGTTAACAAGAAAATTATTTGAAATTATATCATCTTGCTGCGAATACTCAAAGACGTTATCCCCGTTTTCCGAAAACTCCACGTCGGACACACTGATGTTATCATCTGAAATATTTCCGCAAACCTCTTGCAAATACTTCCATAGTTTGAATCGATCGAAAGGTCATTTTAAAGTGTATAAAATTATGAAATTCAAAACAATTCCTGTAAAAAATATAAGAACGTTGTGACTTTATAACTCACGAATGGTCAAACCGAATTCGATCAAATTCAAAATCAAAAATTTTGGGTTTGTTTGCATGGTCGTGTAGTTGGTTTATCTAAAGTCCGAACGAAATTGGTCAACGCGTTCGTCAGTTATGTCAACATCTAATTTTGTCCGTATAAAAAACGTTAGGCGCCTATGAGCGTGTGCTGTATGTTTTATTGTGTGTTGATGTCATACACATGGCAAATACCCGTTGCAGCGCATACATGCATACAGCTGTCAGTGAGTTATTATGTTACGGTTTTTTTATCGAACTCGTGAAGATATATATTCAAGTTTCTCGTGCTTCGTCATTCAGTGCTGTATTGTTAAATTTTTTAGTAGTGAGCATAGTTTCAGTGATTCCCGTGAGATTATCGAAAACAACTTCGAGCACCTGCGTCGCGAATTCGTACAGGGCGAACTATATGAGACCCATAGCTCATACGACGCATTGCAATAAAGAGGATGGATATCACTTTAAAATAAATCGGTAGGTTAGTAACCGTGTAGTTAAAATGTTTTTGAAGTTTCACTAGTGTGTGTTATTCAATCAATTATAAATTAAAATGCACAGTAATCGATCGAAAAGGTTAGATGCTCGTAATAATTACGATTGATTTAAATAATTATTATTTAAATCAAAAAATCTATTTTGGGCGGGACGAAGTTTGCCAGGTCCGCTAGTACGTGTTGACAGTTCAGCTGTCAATTTGAGAATGGAGAAAAACAGAGAGCGATTGTATGGCGGGACGCGGAAATGTGTGAAACGATGAGCTTGTTGTTTCATTGGGGTGCTGTATCACCCCTGTTGCTATCCTAAGGTTAGATTATGAAACAAACAACGCCAAACAACACAGCGAGAAATAGGAGAAAACATTTTCGGATCATGATTTGTGATCTCGATGAAAAGCAGGATCATAATGCAGTTGTTGTAAGTGCATGTAAATCGATGATCTATATGGATCATGGCTGATATAAAAAAGGCTATTGTTTATAATATGTTTAGAACTTATTTTCTTCTCTTTTTTAATACATTTGTATATAAAATACGAAATCAACTCTTGTCAGGATATGAAGAAAAAATCCTACAATCGATATTATTACTTTTCAATTTATATATTTAAATTCACGGTAACAATTATGTTCTTGCAATATTTCTACAAAAATGAGGCTAAGCAATCGACCCTAATGAAAGCCATTCTAATTATTAGAAAAAACTTTACTAACAATTATAAAAGGAGTCAAAGTATTCGCCTTCGAAAGTACATAGATGACTTACGGAACTTAATTCAGTTTACCCTTGTGGGTACGAGTACCTTTAGTAGGTACACCTTCGGGGCAGTGTCTTCTTTCTGGCAATACGAAAATAGATGCATCTATTCAATTTGCATGTGCTGATTTTTTTTCAATCTGACAAAATGTAATGCAAATTGCAAATTGGACACTTTTATCATGTGAACAGAATCGGAATCGATGGTGGAACTTTCAAAATAACCCAACAACTTGTGTCGAATTACTATTTTTTTGAATTTGTTTAAAATTGTCTAAACCAACGTTGCAGTTGATCCATCAACAAGAAAACCAACACATGCCTTCCAAATGTAGCCTGCATCTGTTCTACTGTACTGTGTACAATGTACTCACAACATTCGTATTGACACCATCCTCAGATTACTCACGTAGTCGTGTACCGGATCACGACGCCAGTAGATTTTTTTAAGCAAAAAAATACTCCTCCACCAACCACTCCGTACCCTGCTCTGTACGCGCACATGCAACCGAACATGTCAGTCATATTTAGAGGGGGACACACAAGACTCTCCCATTTCAGCGAATTTATGGTGAGCGATATGGCGAGAGGAGTTATGTCACGCAACATGCAAATACCCCATAAACATGCAGGTTATTCCACCGCGAAACTGCCTCAGATCTGCTGTGAGCTACCGCCTTTCTCGCACTTTTAATAATTTCAAACGCACCCTAGTGTTGAACGTCGCATATCTCAATAATCACAATCAAACAATGGCTTTCCCGCGTTGCAAGGGCGGGTGTGAAGCCTGAGATTTTATTATTTTTATTGCATGTACTAAACTTCTTGTTTTCATTGCGGACCCTTTCAAATGTGCGCCCGATGTCGTTGTTTTCCTTTATTTAATTAAAATATTCCACCAGAGTTACTGCGAGATCTACGGCAAATTTATTGCACTTTCAAGCTGAAATATCGAAATGGTTAATTGATGAGCCTCCAATGAGACCTCTGCCCGGCGAGCAGCACAAGGTCTTGATCATTCTGCTCGTCTCGTATGGAATAAAATAAAATTCAAGACTCAAGTTCATAAAGTCTGCGAGCGCGACAATAACACACTAGACGGCTGGCACATTGCGAGAATGCAAAAGAGGAAGCGCCAGAGTCCTTTGTAAAATACCCACAAATTCTGAACACAAGGCAATGCGCGAGCAGAATATTGAATGGATATGCGAACTCCTTAAAATATGCAAATGAAGAAATAAATTTTAGTCCTGTTTTGGAGATAGGTACGTACCTACCACCAGGTATACCTACCTACGTTCGTGTGTGTATATACGGTTTTGCATCTTAGAGGGAACTGCGAAATTGTCTCTGCCGCATAAATAGTTGGATCCCATTCGGACGCAAAGATTAAGATGCAAAATTCTTTATATGCAATACCGAAAATAACATTAAATTAAAAACAGGCATCGTCTTCCGCTGATTTCAAATCGCGAGAGTCGAGCACGAGAGACGCAAAGTCGCAGTGCCAGTGTGAGTGTGAGTGCCAGCATCAGGGCGGCTCTCCTCTGCGCTGACTTAGCTGTTGTAGATAGCGTAATTGGACGCGGCGCGAAGGTAGTATAAGTACCTGTATGCAGATGGGTAGATTTATTTGCTCCCAGGGTTGCCAGCTTTCAATAATGAGAAGATATACTCGAATTTTGTTTTAAAAAAATATATATGTATGTAGGTACATAATATCGAATCGAAGTGTTGTGTATTCTGATGAAAGGAATTTGATTTTGCTTGGATCTTTATGTAAAACTCCTTAGCCACCAACTGTATCCAAAACAAAATCACGCGGCGCAAAATGACATAGTAGCTATGGATGTCAAGATAAGGAAGAGTAAACTGCGGTAGATTGGTCACACACTAAAGCAGCAAAATAACACAGCGCGATGCACTCACTCGAACTTTATCCTCAGGGTATCAGAAGAGAAACTAGGTACCAACCACTTCTTAATTTTTTTTTAATCAACACAAAGGAAAACCGATGTGATTGACATATCCAGTTGCAGATCGACACCGGTGCAATAATATTAGTTGCGGCCCTATGCCCCTCCTGGGTTTAGCATCAATGATGTAGGACTGAGCAAACCTGGACAAGAAGGCCTGCTTCATACATACAGGTGCAAAAACAGAAGCATTCATTTCAAATAAGTTCCACATCAAGTTGGCAACCCTAGGCGCTGTACCACTTACTCACCTCTTCTAAAGAAAAGCCATTTCAAGCGCATTCTCATCCCATCAATATGGCGAAACAACACAAAGCCCATTAAAATGAGTATCATACAAAAGGCCCAAAATGCCGGTGAAGCCAGCCAACAACAAAAACCCAAGAACGATGCTATTCAAACAAATAATAAGAACAACAAAAAGAGGACACAACAACCCAGCGAACGACAGTGGAACGCGAAATAAAACCACAAGAAGCAAAAACGAAATTAATGTCAACGATAAAATGTCGTCGTATCCATCGTAGTCATGGTTGTCGTCTTCTTCACCATCGTTGTGTCGTCGTCGTCGTCATCATCAGCGTTGGACCTTTGGCTGAACAATGCGAGATTTATTTCCAGATTTATCACACAGAGGATTGGCAGCAACCGTGCACCACCGGAGGACGGCCTCTTGGTATTCCTCGCCATTCATTCCTTCCTTGCGGTGATTTCCCGATACCGCACTGTATCGCAAATATGGAAGTTTGCTCTTTGGCAATCGCTGCTTCTCTGACTCTTCCATTAAAGGGCAAAAAAAAAAAGCAAAAAAATTCAAATAAGTCTCCGGCATTTTCAGCTAAAAGAAACAATCTCGGCATTAAAATTCTTTGAATCATCCAACCCAGGGGTCAGTGCCGACGGAGAATTTTAAGTGGAAGCTCGGAACCAGTTCGCTGCGAATGGTAAAAAATGATTTTGAGGATAAAGAAGAAAAAAATCGTTCAACAAAGGGAGAATCCCCCCATTCTGGAAATAAACATCCAAACCTTCGGGAATGTAATGTGTCAACCAAGATGATGCGCAACTGTCCCGCGTGCGAAAAGCAAAATTATCTTAAATCATGCATTAAGCATGAGCATCAAGTGGAGACCGATGGGGCCCTGCTATGAGACCCGCCTTAATTTGGGACCGTTTTGCATTTGAATTGTGGTGCGTTCTTCATGGCCGAGCAGACGATGTGCCTTGCAGTTATAGAGAGGGGATCCCATAGTGGGACTAGTTATTTTACGCGTTATTTTTTATATAATGCTGTGTAATTTTTGTAACAACGATTCCTGGGAACGGTGTTTTAAATATGACACAATAATTTTGTTTTTAATTTTTGGATATACCTATCTACAATACATGGGTCAGGTTAGGCTACACCTCTTGCCAGCCGACATTTATATTATTTCCCATATTTTAAATTCTCTTGGGTACAAATATTTAAATATAAATACTTCAGACCTGCCAGAGAGTGTTCCCACTATTAAGTTAAGCCCTGTTTTCCTTTCTGCGACGAAAAACGGGTTCCCAGTGTAACTTTTACGGTAGGTACCTATACATAAGACACGACAAAAGGAAAACCAAAAATGCGCCCCAAGCCACTTGCAGAAATAGCGTTCAAAACGCATAATTCGCTTTCTAGAAACGGATAAGAAAACGACTCAAAACAACAGTCCCGAAATATGTGTATGTCCAAACACCGTGCGTGCGGTATGTGTGTGGCTTGATACACGTCATTGAGAAAAGAGGGAATTGTAATAACCGTATTCTTGATATATTATGAAATAACAAATACCCGTTTGCATTTCCATCCCCGCAAGTTAAATGACATCAACTGTTACACAGTAAATGAAAGTGTCATTGGAATTTCATTCGGCTTGCATTGCATATTGTAGAGGTGCTGGTCAACGACATTTTTATTAGTTGTTGTCCAGCTGTGATGTCTGCGTGCCTGATGGTAATTCACGAAAGATTTGGCACCGAATTTCCTCGAGATATCCGTCACAGGGAAGAAGTGTGAGACCATCATATATGAAAAACATGCTTTATTTCACATCAACAAAAAGCTGAAATTAATATGCCCCAGCTCATAAATGTATGCAATGATAAAAACATATGCAATGATAAAATGTATGCAATGATAAAACACAGTGACGCATTTTCTGTCCCCGCAAGTTAAATGTGTGGAATTACTCCACCAGATTCCAAAAAATGTTTGCAATGATAAAACACAGTGACGCATTTCCGTCCCCGCAAGTTAAATGTGTGGAATCACTCCACCAGATTCCAATAACGCGCGCTTAGATGTTTACACATCAAAAAGCGCTTAAAACAGAAGCAAACATTTGCCTCAAAAAGCCCCATGAATGCATCGAAACCGATAGTCTCCTTCCATAAACGCGTCAAGAACACATTAAAAAACTGGGTTAAAAGTAGAATGTTTAAATGGCTCTTACGAAGGCGGTTGATTTATATAGTTCTCAGGTCTTAGAGCTTTAAGAATTACCTATACGTACATAAGGTAAAATACTATAGAAGGCAACAAAGAAAGCAGCTTATCAGAGGCTATGAGCAAAACACAACTACAATGGACCAAGACTCTCGGGGAGAAGACTTTTTTATTCGAAATGAAACAGGCTGCCAAAGGCGGGTAGGTAGTGTGTTTTAAGGAAGTAGCATAAAAAAGCTTTAACAGGGCCGCACTGCAAATACTTACGAACTGGTACATAACGCCATATTAGTGGTACCCATAAAGTTCAAATCCAATCGATGGATAAATATAATCAAGTACAAAACCGCACTCCTGAGCCTAATGATTTTGCAGTCCTTGCACCTAGACGACGAAAATTATGTGAACGAATTTTCCACTGAATACAAATGCAGGTACCGAAAAGACCAATCAACTCCAATAGCGATAAGAGTAACATGAAACCAATGCACTATTATAAAGGAGCGTTTCCTTCACAAGATTGTCGTACATAACATTATCCGAAACCAAAGATGTCGTGCGTCGATCATGGCAAGTAGCTCAATCTACTCGAATGTACTCGCAAAAAACTGAAATCAAACAATTCTCCCGATTTATAAAACGAACAGGCCTTGACTTTTATTGTCAAACGAAAATTAATAAACAAAAATTGCGAGAGAGTCAACAACGAAAAAAGCTAAAAAAAAAAAAAAAAAATAGAAAAATCAAGAAAAACGAAGAAAATAAAAATGGAGAACTCAAACAGCAGCAAGACCACAATCAACTTCAAAAATATACCGATGCCAATCACTCTCCGACAATACATCATCACGATCAAGAAAGTGCGGGAAATAATCGCTGCGAAAAATCAAAATTCGGTAAGCGACCCGCAGCCACAGCCCACAAGACCGAACATAAGGTTGTGCTACACCTTGAACAAGCAGGTCAGTGATACTAACTATGGAGTTGCAACACCAGCTGGCTCCGAAGTAGTCAGTCCATTCTAATCTAACAATAATTAACCAGACTTATACTTTTTGCTCTAGATGGCCAAACTGGCTACGAAATATTTCGGTTTGGTCTGGGACCACGCACATTCCAGTGGGCTCGTAGAGCTACCATTCACGTTCATATTTGGGGTGATAGGTAAGTTTTGTGAACTATATAAAATACTAAATAAAATACTTGAATATAATAAATTAATTTCTAACAGGCTCTACAGTTGGCAGCCATGTTGGCGCAAGCCTGCTGCCAGACGCGGGCAACGTATGTTCGGCTTTGGATCCAATGTAATAAAAACATGGTCACAGAAGCGGACTGACGTGGAGGTGGAAGAAGAAAAGCCAGTCGAACATATAGTTCTTACGAAGCCGAAATGGCGACTTCTCAAACTTCTACGGAGGGCAACATGCCCTCTGGAGATCACTGGCAGACGTCTAGCTCTAGTCTTTCGCAAGGCGAAGTCAAAATTTGCTAAGTATTTTTTTAAATATGTAAAATATTTCTTAAATATTTTCTTAAAAAATAATCGCCTTGCGAAATTATACTGCGCTTTATTTGATTGATATTCTTTTTCTTATAAAACTTGAGTTGTTCTGTTCTTAGTCTTACGATTGTTGTTCGCTACCTATAAAAATATTAAAAAAAAATACATGTATAATTTATTTTGTACATCATTTACATATTAGAAGTTAAGTTGTTCTTTTGTTTCTTAGAAATATAAGTTGTTCTTTTCGAAATATAAATAACTTTTTTTATTGTTAAGATTGTTGTTTGATATACTAATCAATTATAGACATTCATAAAAAAGAAACTTTAAAAATATTTTGGTACAACAAATCTACTAAAATTTAAGTCTTTCTTTATTAATTAAAAAATAATTATATTTTCCAAAAATATCTTGTTTTTTTTTCTCAAATATAAGTGCTTTTTCTTAGGAGTGCTTTTTTGGTAATTTGGATTGTGTATTGTCGGATATTGATTGGCATCGGTATATTTTTGAAGTTTATTGTCGTCTTATTGTTGCTGCTTGTGGTATCCACTAGATTTTTCGTCGTTTTTCTTGGTTTTGCTTATTTTGTTCTGTAGCTTTTTTTCTTTGTTGACTTTTGTCTGTCGCAATTTTCGTTTATTAATTTTCGTCAGTAAAAGTCAAGGCCTGTTCGTTTTATAAATCGGGAGAAGTGTTTGATTTGAGTTGTTTGCAAGTACATTCGAGTAGATTGAGCTACTTGCCATGATCGACGCAAGACATCTTCGGTTTCGGATAAAATTATGTACGACAATCTTGTAAAGAGAAACACTCTTTTGATGTTGATTGACCATTTTCGTACCTATATTTGTAATCCGTGGAAAATTATTTCACACAACGTTCGGCATCTTTGCAGGTGGCACAATCATAGGGGTCAGAAATAAGGTTCTGATAACCGTCCTGTGTAGGTTTCCAAAGTGGCTCCCATTGACAAAAAACAAAAATTGGTGCGACTGTATCCAACAGTCCCGAAATATGTGTATGTGTAAACACCGTGCGTACGGTATGTGTGTCGCTTCATTACACGTCATTGAGAAAAGAGGGAATTGTAATAACCGTATTCTTGATATATTATGAAATAACAATAATTTATTCGTTCTGTGCTAGTTTCGGTAGAATATAGATACAATCGGATTGTGGTAGCTGAAGTAAGATATGTACTTGTACATTCGAGACTGTAATTTGTCTAGATTACGCTGGAAGACAGTATCGATGGTTGTTCCATATCGTGTTGTTGAAATTTTCCGGTTGCAGTTCATTTGAAGATTAAATTTATCTTGCATAAAATCAATAAATGGTTGAGCTTCTGGAGTTGCAAAATTGATATTGAAGTCTCCGCTTATGATCATAGGTAAAAGATGATAATCTCCCTGCAGAATTCTTGAAATTTCTTCTGAGTACGGTGCAAGGACAAAATGGAGAGATTTTATTTCACATCAACAAAAAGCTGAAATTAATATTCCCCAGCTCATAAATGTATGCAATGATAAAAACGTATGCAATGATAAAATGTATGCAATGATAAAACACAGTGACGCATTTTCTGTCCCCGCAAGTTAAATGTGTGGAATTACTCCACCAGATTCCAAAAAATGTATGCAATGATAAAACACAGTGACGCATTTCCGTCCCCTCAAGTTAAATGTGTGGAATTACTCCACCAGATTCCAACAACGCGCGCTTAAATGTTTACACATAAAAAAAAATACTTTCCTTCCAAACATCTCGGTCCATTGTAGTCTTACTTCCCTCATAGCATCTGACAGGTAGGTAGGTTCCTGAGCTGTCTTCAATAACATCCCAATAGACATGTGTATTTGAGAAATATCAATCACACCAAGTGATTTCAAATAATACTAGGTACACAAGTGCAATCGCCTTCGTGAAATCTTAGCTAAGTAGGTATTACCTATACCCACCAACGGAAAGATAAACAGGGCAATAAGAACTTGGACATGATCAAGCTTAAAGTCGGACACATTTAATCTATCACTGATCGGCTTGGCGCGTTTTTTTAGTTTTCTTTTCTCAAATTCTCAAAACCTAAAATTTTAGATTTTTTTTTTTGCAAACATAAGACATTTCGTTAATTTATTTTCTCAAATCTTTAAAAGAAAATATAAGACTAGTTTTTGAGAAATTGAGAAAACAAAAGTAAGATATTTAGGTATATTTGGTTAGATTATATTTTTGGTTTGTTCAGCTCTTGTTATATGAAATAATAAATGATTATTGTTGTATTATCAAACTGTTAGTTTAATTTTCTAAATTACCTAGAACAATATTGTTTGTATGTGTAGTGGAAAAAGAAGTTGGGTGTCAATGGAGATCCACAATATTTTGCTAAATATTATCTATGCGGAAATTCTGGACTTATGTCCCATCTTCTACAAAAGGATTTCGGGACTTGTAAATAAACATTAAAAGTTGGGACTTATATCCCTGCGCCTGACGTTGGTTGCCCCCAAAAAGCAGACAAACTTCAAGATCATTGCTGGATATAGATACAAAAGAAATTGTTCGGACCAGTACTCCCCATTATTTTGTTGGCTTCAGCTCAATTGCTATGGAACATCTATATTTCGCTGGTATATTTTGTTAAATTTTACAACACTTAGGTGGTCTAAGAAAAACCACTACAAAAATTATTCCTCAATGGCTTCTAATGCAAAGTGTAATTTTCCTAAGTGCTGCTGCTTCCTTTTATGTTCTTCCCCCGATTTTAAGAAATTAAATAAAAGTTCCTCCTCTATGGTATATACACCAGAGGCTAAAAACTCTCTCTGCAGCATGGAGATAAATCCACACTGTCACACGTCCGGTCGCCTGGATACTTTCCAGAATCCTAATAGACGCATGGCGCGTCTGCCAAATTATGATCATAAATATTGCAAAAATGCATAACGACTCTTTGAGTTGTGTGTAAATGTAGATAGTGTACGACCGACGGTCATATGGCTTGCGGGAAATTCAGCTTCAGCCCTGTGTGAAGCAGCAGCTAATCTCTGACAAGGATAAACGTGCTGCAGGGATATAATTCAACTTCATCTGGCCCCAAGGCAATGGGTGGGTGGAGTTGTAGTGTGGATACAATTTTCGGTCAAGTGCAGCGCACTGGGGATAGTTGCATCATCCATCCTTTGGTAATTTGAATTTAATGAGCGTAGGTATATGGTCGAGATTAGCCATTTGGGGATAAGTGATTCAACGTTTGAAAGGAATATTTAAATTTGGGAGCAGTACGTATTTATATATTTGAAAGGAACCTAGAAGTTGTGGGAGATAGCGGCTTGGTTGAGGTTTGGCAGTGTTGCATAGAAGCAAGCCAAAGAGAATAATCAATATAAATATATTTCCGTAATATCTCCGCCAAGTAAATGATTAAACGTTTCGGGGAATTTACGCATCACTGAGCTGACATCTTGGATTTGGTCATAGCAGTGTCAATAAATTTGACAACCTTTCATGTCCGCTTTTGCAGTAGGCAAATTCAAATGCCAATGGACACCAATTTAAACTTTCAAAAACCCAAATAGATGCACACACGCAAACATATCCAATACCATGAAGTCCCTTTCGGAAAAGCTTTTAGGACTTAGAATAAACAATGTTTAATTATTCCACCACACTACGGGTGGTCCCCGTCTGTGTGTATCCTCATTACGAAATCACACATCCATTCGCATTGTTATCTGTATTAAGGGCTGAATTTTTTGTCCGCCCTAACTGTATATGTGGGGGTTGATGATGATCCCGCAACGGTTTCTGCTGCGAGTTTATAATGTGCGTATGGGTTTATCATGCCCCAGAGATACAATGACAAGCTTTATCATCACATCTCGCCCGTAGGATTAAAAAGGATCAACGATAGGCTTTCTCTTCTCTCGCATATCTTGCCATAATGATTTCGTCCGTTCATCCCCTTAATCGTACAGCAAAGGCTTTCGGTGGAATAACACACGAGCCATCTAAATGGCTGATTTTGTGCTCATCCTTCGGTCAGCTCATGCCTGTCGAGAGGGTGCGAATTTATTTTCAACCGTAAAACCGGTTGTGCCCCGTACGACGAAGAGATATATAGATTGGCAAGACCAGTTTCCATTTCCATCCTTTGCGTAGGTAGGTATATGCGCCCTGGCCCTCTTCGTTTTAATGTGTTATTGTCTAATTATCAGGTAATGGTCGAGGACTTGGCAGCATCACTCTGGAAATTTATTCACATAACCCTTTTGCTATGTAATACCCCTAGCCTTGTGGGCCTCCATAATATCTATAGGAGGTGGGTATATGTATGAGATTTTGAATGAATGAATTTTGCAAGCGAGTCCTTGGGGATAGATAAAGTATTTAAAGTGTAAATTATAAATAAACAAGGATTAGGTTGGGATGTGGAGAAATTGCACTTTGAGATTAAATTTTCGAAATAGGATTTGCGATTATTGTGAAATATGTTTTCCGTCTAAGATGGGAGCTCTGATCGGACTTGATGAGGATGAACATTTGTTCATCATTATGTTGCTGCATTTGTTATGTTGGGGCAAAGTTACACTTAATACTATTATGACCTTGACCCCTGGGCAGGTACCTACTTACATAGGTACTTGTTGACAAATTCAAAATTTAAATATCTAATTTCCATAACAAAGAAGACCGCCAGACAGAAGATGGCATAGCTAAGCAAGAAAGGGTTAAACCATCAACGTAAAACGACTTTAAGATCTTTTTTGTATGTAACGAAAACATTGAAAAGGACGTCATGGTTCAGTTTGTAGTCGAAAAGCACAGCTGGCATGACTCAGGACAAATTAATTTTTAGTTAACTTTATTTTTGCTGGCAAGCGATTTGTTTCTAGATAGTAAGACTGCCGACAAAATTGATTTTATCGCGACCAAAGCGATTTGTGTGTCGGCGTCGTTCAAACTTCAGAGAGTATAATTTTTATTGACCGTTCCGACTTTGGAGTCGGTTGAAAATAATTGTGGAGATCTTTCATTCGTTCCAAAAACGGAAACTCAAATAAAACATATCTGGTTGTGGGACAAGTTGGACCTATAGGTTCCTATATATATTGTTAGATTCAGGCTGGAATTCGAAAAGATAAAACACTATTCTATTAATCTTCTATCTCCTATCTTCTATCTTCTATCTATATATATAATTCTTTCGGGGTGTAACTCGATGATCATGTAACTCGATAGCCCCTGGGACGATTTTCATAATGCTTATTTTGTTTTGTTCGTATTGCTGTATATCAGGTTTTTATTTACTTTTTGTCGCGAAAACAAAACTTGGAGGGGATGAAAGAGGTTATGAAAGTTTGTACCTATGGGGAAATACACTTTGAAAAAAAAAAAAAAAAAAATGGATAGAAATCGATTAGCGACACTGCAAATAAAAAAAAAAAAATATATTTTAAATTTTAAAAGCAGTTGTTGTTGTTGTCAATTATTTTAATTATTTTCCAAGCAAATTGTTGTTGTCAATAATTTTGTTCTAGTAAACAATGCTTACTATGTTACATTAAGTAACTTTTTTACCTGAAGTAGATACTTTGATTATACAAAGATGATTATTATGGCCGACGATATTTTGCATCGAATTTGCGCTGTGACACCGGATAATGAACTGGAGATGTCAGATGAAATGCGCAACAAAGCTTTGATTTTGATCGAGGATATGTGTCTGCTCATGAGTGGCGATTTGTTGTGCAAATTGGAGATGCCACAGTCAAATCGTTCAATGCAAGACAGAATTGGAGCGAGAAATGGACTTCGATCGAATCGCATTGAGTCAAGCTGTTCGAACAAGTGCCAATTTTGAATCAAGAACAAAGAAAGTGTACGATGAATTGATGCAAGCAGTCGATAACGAAAATGGAGGAATTTTCATCCTTGATGCGCCCGGTGGAACTGGAAATAGATCGAGATCTGAGGTCGCTTTGGCCCTAGCTTTTTCTGGGACAGTGGCTACTTTGTTAGAAGGCGGTCGAACAGCTCATTCTGCATTGAAATTGCCATTGAATCTGCTAGTGGATGAAGAACCTACATGCAACATTTCAAAGAACACTGCGATGGCGAAAGTACTGCAGCAATGCAAGATTATCATATGGGACGAATGCACAATGGCTTACAAACGCACATTGGAGGCCCTGAATCGTTTACGTAATGATAAGCGACCTTCCGATGGAGCAATGATCTTGCTATCAGGCGATTTTCGTGAAACGCTGCCTGTCATTTCGAGATCAACTCCGGCAGATGATTTGAATGCTTGCCTGAAGGCGTCTGCTTTATGACGATAGGTCTAGAAATTGCATTTGACAACAAACATGCGAGTTTCTTTACAAAATGACCAGTCCACTGCAGAGTTCTCCAGGCAATTGTTGGCGATGGGCAATGTTGATTGAGTTTCCACAAAATGTTTGCAACTTCACAACGACACCGGAAAAACTAATCATGAATGATTTCCCGAATATCGCTCAGAGTTGTATTGACCATGATTGGCTGAGTGTAAGAGGGACTTTGGATGTTTCGGGCTTTCCACACAATTTGAAACTAAAAATCGTCTCAGTAATAATTTTGTTGCACAACCTAAATGAACCAAAACTTGGTAACGGTTTGTAAACGCGTTTGGTTGTAAAGAATTTAATATCAAATATTATTCAAGCAACGATTTTTATTGGAAAATTCAAAGGCGAATATGTTCTTATTCCGCGGATTCCACTTATTTAGAACGATTTGCCGTTCGTATTTAAGAGTCTCCAATTTTTCAATTCCTGTACGTCTCGCTTTTGCTATGACAATTAATAAGTCGCAAGGACAATCGCCGAATGTGTATGGCATAAATCTTGAATTTCACGTGTCGGCAAAGCTCTCGCTTTGTACGTGTACGCACTTGATAATAGAAATAGAACAAAAAATATTGTGTACCATAAAGCACTTCAGTAAAAAAGCGGTAGGTTGGACGACAAGTATTTGATTTCATTTACCTATTTATTTAATTTTAATATATCTAACTTTTGAATAAAAGATTTTAATTGACCGAATCAGGTACATGAAGCAGAATGAAGCGAAAACTCGGAATTATTAATTTTATTACCTACATTAATGAACTTAGGCGGAACGAAGTTCGCCGGGTCAGCTAGTTTTTATAATAAAATCACTTTTATTTCACTTTTATGGATTATTCTAATAATTCGCTTTTTATATACCAAAACAATATCACTTAAAAAAATTCTTAAACGATTCAAACCTATTGCTTAATTCACAGTATTTCTTTACACTTTCCCTTCCAGTGAACCCCAACAAAAATTACAAATATTTATCTTCACAACCGATTACTATTTCGAGCTTTACCAATCACTGTTTAAAAATCAACTGTCCATGTTCTCAAATATGCCTTTTATATGTGCTCTGCCGCCTATAGAGAATATTCTAGTATAGGTAGGGTAAAGTCGGGTCGTACGGCACATGTATTTATTGTTACAACAATTGAAAAACCTTTCGTGTGTGCTTTTTTCCATTTGCCATTATCATTCGTGTGTGCTTTTTTCCATTTGCCATTATTACTGCATGCACGCTTTTATACCTAGTTGAGTTCGTCTCCTTTGCCCTCTCTGCTTTAGAGAATGGCAACGAAGTAGATGTAATTGCAACCGACTTCAGTAAGGCTTTTGATAAGATATCTCATCAATTAATCGTTTTCAAATTGTCTGCCCTAGGCTTTGAACCCATATTACTAAAATGGATATCCTCTTACCTTGAAAACCGTTCCTATAGTGTTCGTTTCAGATCTGTCCTCTCGGTTCCCTTTTTAGCAACCTCAGGTGTCCCTGAAGGTAGCCATCTAGGTCCGCTTCTCTCCATCCTCACTATAAACGATCTTGGTCATCAAACACTCCTCCCTGTCCCTCTACGCCGACGATACCAAATTTTTCAAGACCATTTTTTAACTAGACTAGAGTCTAGGTCTAGTCTCCTTCAACAAGACCTTGATAACTTTTCGATTTGGTGCCACAAAAATTGCTTAGAGCTTAATATCGCGAAATGCCAATCTATTACCTTATCGCGTAAGTGCATCCAGACCCTACCCCGAATTTATTATCTTATTGGTCACCCCACACCCCTCGTATAATCTCTTCGCGACCTAGGTATTTTGTACAATAGGGAGTTAAATTTCCGTTCGCATATTGATGAGATAATTCTAAAAGCCAATTCATCACTCGGTTTTGTCAAACGATGGTCCAAAGAGTTCTCCAACCCTTACGTGACTAGATCCCTCTACGTTACCTTTGTTCGCCCCCTTCTCGAATACGCCAGTCAAGTGTGGTCGCCATTTCAGCGAGTTCACGTATCCAGAATCGAAAACATTCAACGTCTATTTCTTCGATTTGCCCTTCGAGGCTTACCCTGGAATATCCCTATCGTCTTACCCCCCTACCAAGACCGCCTCAAACTCATTAACTTAAATACCCTTGAACAACGCAGGGACGTAGCAGATATTCTTTTCATTCATCGACTTCTCTCAGGTTCTGTCGACCTCGCGTCTATTTACAAGTCAATTTTCTTCAACACTAACCCTCGTAATTTGCGATGCCCTCCTCTTTTCTATATACCGACTCACCGCACCTCTTATGGCTCCAACGAACCAATCACCCGTATGCTGCGGAAGGTTAACTCAAATCTTCCTCTTTTTGATTTCAACCGCAGCACTGCCTGCCTTAAACTCGATCTCCTCCCCAATCTTTCCCTTACAAATCTTAGTTTTTTTTTTAAGTTAGTAGTTAAGCAATGTCATACATAGCTTGTAATAAGCCGAATAAAAGGGGGCGTTTGCCCACCAATATTAAATTTAAAAAAATTAAAAAATTCAATATTGGGAACACAAAAATGTCCAACAAACTAAATAACATCCTGGAAATACCTAAGAGCAAACCTCGCGCCAATTCAGCTCGAAAACTACCTAAACCATTAGATACAAAAGAAAACATCCACATTCCCCAGTGCGTCCATGCGCTCGGCTGCCTTTAAGATAAGTAGCTCAGCCAAGTGTAAAAGTACCTACCAATCTGCACAGCAATTACAATTATCAGAGGTAAAAAACTACACACTTAAACAAACTGTTAGCGCTGTATTGTGATTTTTTAAATTTAAAATCGTACATCCCCACCCCATCACTCACTGACGCCATTCTTATAGTAGGTGAAAACAAGCGGCAATTTCTCCGCGAATGCTTTGCGAAGCAGAAAATAATTGCACCGCTGGCAATTAACGCTCACCGACAGCAATTATAAGAGACAAAAACTTGTACTTGCCATTTGAAACGCTATACCTACATCTTGCGTCACGCAATCACATCGCCAGATATAACTTAAGCTTTGTTACCGAATGAGAGACGGTTAGCCATCACCGTCGACACTTGAACCGAAAGCTTGCTCACACCGCGTTAATTTAATTAACCCTAACTCATGCCCGCTAACTGAGTAATTGGAAACTGCTGCATGAGCATTTAGATACGCTGTGTTGACCTATAACGTACAATTACACACGTCCCAGTCCCAGGGAGGTTATATATGTACGGACGCGTTCCTCATTCGATTCGTGGTCATAAATTAAATCATCTGTTGCGAAGCAGCGCCCCCTCCCTTGTCACGGGCATTACTCACCTTTATGTTGTTGAATACAATTTATGGTAATCGCACCTCCTAGATCCAATAGTAACTACGTAGTGGTCCCTGATGGACAAAGTGTGGCGGCGCAAAAGATTTTCCATTCCGGCGCGAGCAAATCTACCTAACGAACGACGTACGAAGAACGTATAACGTGTACCTGTACAGCCTACGTGCGACCTCAAATACCTATATATTTTCCATGTAAAGAGATACGTGTGCTGTGCGCGCCGAAGGAGGTTTTATTATTTTTGTATCTGAACGTGCAAATCAACGTGATACGCGTCTCGTACGCGTTGCTCCGGAAGAAACATGAACTGTTAACGATGTAAACATGTAACCGATGTTGGGCTGTACCCTGCCTCTGGTATACGTATATAGAGCTATCGTTCGGGCGGACTCACTGTTGACGGTGGCAGCCAACAGCGATGACGAGAGCCAAGTCGAGATATCCCGAAAGTCCATTGTCACATAAATCTTGGCCGCATTTGCTATATGGCCGGCTGGAGCGCGCAGTTGAACAACATCGGGGACCCAACCAGCAAAAGACCAAAACACGCAACACACATCACGAACTCAGAAGAAAAAAAAAAAAAAAGAGCGACAACGAAACGAACTATGTTCCCGAGAAGTTACAGCATTTAATCCCCGAGCCTGGCATCTCGCACAAGGATTTTGATGTCGTAAATAATGGAAATGTGGGCGGAAAGGAGGAAAATATGCGCTGCTCCAGGAGGAATAGAGTAATATGTAATTACGCCGGAGCGATACTGTGTAAAGTGTTTTTTTTTTTCTCGCACATGCTAGGTTTTACATTGACTGCCAGCCCCCAGACTCCATCAGACGACGACCGCACTCAGACCATCATCATTGGCGGCTCGTTGAGGGCGGAACTCTGTTTCTTGGTTAATCGAATCGCTTTATCAATTCACGATTTCTTTTGGCAGCGCGCAGGCCCCAGCGCTTAGTCCAGGCACTGTTCAAGGATCTTTATGACATGAAAACGTGCTTCTGTAGATGGGATGTGCGGCAGTCGTAAAATTTGTTTATAGTTTCGCACTTTGCAAAGCAGGAATATTATTTATAATTTAGTTATAAAATGCGAGATCCCTTGCCTGATAGGGATCAGCGGATAGCGCATTTATTTCAAACAGGAGTGGATGAAGCGATGAAGAAGATCACCTGGACTTTGTGCTTCGACCAATAACGTCCTCTTGTTCATTTATTCTTCCCCATTAAATATCTTCAGTGACATGAATGTATGTAAATACAATAAGCACATGTAGGTACCACCGCTCATGAGGAAGCCAAAAAAAAAAAAAAAAAAAAACATAAAGCAAAAGGGCCCAAGGAAACCGGGGTGGAGCGAAATTCCTTCCAACTTATTATTCGTGAGAATTTTCCATAAATCAGAAGAGAAGAAAATGCAAAGCAGAACACGAATAAAGTTGACAGGGCAAAACTATTTTCATATTCCGTTAAAGTTATTTCGCTTTGAGGAATTTTATCCGTTCCATATCCGTATGCGGGACACGACAATATATTAACATGTTTTTAATTATTTCTGTTTGTGTTTATTTTTCCAGCTGACGTGAGGAAAATTACTCAGCTAATAGCAATCCTTGTTTTCAATGAGGAATTGTTAATTGCCACAGGAACACGTCATAATGCCATGTAGATATAGGTGTATGGTGTGCTGCGTACAACTTTAGATGCCGAACTTAGCTGCGAAGGGAAATAATGGTATAGGGTTTGTCGTTGGAGACGACGCACGCATTCTTTAAGATTCATTAGTGTTTCACGGTGGAAAAGGGTGAATTTATGTGTTCTTAAGCAGTTGGCTGTACAAACAAACATGTTCCAAGGTAGTTAGGAACACTCCGCGTGATTATATAAGGTTGTACAGGTTGAACAGGATTAGACGGATGCTATAGTATTGCGTTGATTGGCAACGGAATTTTATTTGGAAACATTTTCTGAGATGCAGTTACCTACCATTCAAAAAACCATCCTTGCAAAGGGTGTATCTTCGCTAACGCACTTCATTTTGCAGAAATATGCATATCAGTTGAGATTCGTATGGTCCACTTACCTTTTTTAAACGTTGCAAGAAACGCCTGCCTAGGTATTCAAGCTACGAATACGTGCCATTTTTTGTGGCAAATTTTGTCATGCTGACGTCACAGAAATTCGGCCATTCGGTGGTCAGTCGTGTGACTTTCGTGGGAGTGACATGAAAAGTGGCATGTGTAGTCGTAACTTTAGGAGTTCCAGGTCTGTGTAGAAATTCTCAATGACTTGATGGTGGCGGATGGCCTCGGTTGTGGTAAGCTTCATACCATTTCAGATGACTTTATTAGCCGGGACGACAACCATTTTCGCGGAAAGCGGCCTTGTAGATACTCTGTTGACAATATTCAGATTTTCAATAAAAAAATTAATAAAGTAAATTTTGTATGGACAATTTCGCCATTTTGAGTTCGAAAAATGTACCTATCCTCGACACTAAAAATGATTATTAGTATCGCTGGAAATATAATACAAATTATGACCAGCAGTGCTATAAGAGTGAGGAGCAGGTACTGAATACAAGAGTTTCCACATTAAGTTTAAATAGTTGTACCAGCCGGATGTTGGGACTGCCTAAAGAAGATCTTTAGCGACTGATCTTCGACACACTTTAAACTGTCAAAACACCGAGTAAGTGTGATTTTTACCAAGTTTCCGGCATCATTTTCGAAGGGTGCCCATATTTTTGTATGACCAAGAGTAGCTTGATTTACTTCGTACAGATAATGAATGTACTTTCAAATGAATAGTATGGGTTAGGTAAGGTTGGGAGGGCAGTTTTGCATTCGATGCAAATTTCACCCAGAAGCCGTGAAGGCCCATTGTGAGTACCCTGTTTGTACATGTAAGGACATGTGGCTAACAAAACCACTTCGATCTGTTGAGGAATAGTTTTATGTCTGATAGAGGTACCCCTGCCAAGTCTTCCAAACTTTCGAAGAACCTAGCTCCCATACAGGATGAGCGGCGTTCCTGTAAAGCTGGGCAGTGGCATAGAAGATGTTCCACGGATTCTATTTCCTCTTCGTCTCTACAGCTTCTGCAGAAGTCATTTGCAAAAAGTCCTAGCCTTTTAGCCATATTTCCTATGATGCAGTGTCCGGTTAAAACCCCGACGAGCATCCGGATCTGACTTCTATTGAGAGAGATTAGGAACTTTGATCTTTTGGCGTCAACCACAGGCCACAGACTTCGGGCTATGACGCAACCGATGGTGTTGCTCCATTGTTCCTTAGCCAGTTGTGTGGTGACGCCTTCAATAAAAGTCTTAGCAGTGTTGAAAGGCGGTAACACCTCTCCGTCTGCAAGTTGAGGGTTCATATCAGAGCCATATCTGGCCAATTCGTCCGCCTTTTCGTTCCCTTCCACCCCAACGTGTCCCGGAACCCAGCAGAGTAGAATTGAGGGATGACGTATAGCCCTGAGCGCCAAGAGGCAATCTGTAACACATTTCGCATTAACAAGATTGGAGCCGATAGCTTTAAGTGCTGCTTGACTGTCCACACAGATGGTTATTTCCATTGCTGGTAGTCCCATCGATAAGATAGTCTGTGCTGCTTTTTTAACCGCATAGATCTCAGCTTGGAAGACACTGCAGTGATCGGTCAGTCGGAACGACTGGCTAATAGCAAGCCTTTTTGAGAATACGCCGGCTCCTGTTCCATTTTCTGTTTTTGAACCATCCGTATAGACGGCTATACCTTTAAGGATGGTACTGGGTGATTTCCAGTCCTGCCTTTGGGGTATATTGATTCTGAAATTTTTCTCGAAGTCATATCTGGGTTTCTCGTAATCGGTGAGTGACATGAGTCACTTCTGATCGAAGATTTCAAGTATGCTTGAGAGTCCGCAGTAACCAATGAATAGTATACCATTGAACAATTTTTTTTATCATAGTTCAGGAGATATAGTGTAAGCCTGCAAAGGAAACAATTACTCCAACCTTCTATATGGCTGAAACAGCTCTGACATTTAAATGTGGTATTCGATTGGGCGCTCTCAGAGCACTTTTTATATTCGTTTAGTACAAAAAAGTAATCTTTTTCAAATTTCATAGCACTTTTGCTATACGCATATTGGAATCACACGATTATCAACACAAATAAAAAATGTTAGTTTAAAATATCAAAAAACCCGACTGACTGGTTAGTGTATTGGACTACTAAGCGAGGGGTCGTGGTTCGAATCCCGCAAAAACCCATTTTCCAACTTAAGGTTTTTTTTTCCACTGCGCCACCTCTCGCGAACGTCTGACAAACATCCGAGAGAATAAATGTGTTGAAAGAGCTTCTCAATTAGCCGTTTGGAGTCGGCATAAAATTATAGATCCCTTCCATTCGTTCCAAAAATTAAAATACTCAAAAATGGTTGTGAGAAGCTAGGCCTAGGGTACATCCGGACCTGTTGCGCCAACTATTTATTATAATTTTTTTTTATTCGCTTTTTCTATTTTTAACTTTTTAGCCGGGAAGGATACGAAACTCTTGGAACTGGAAAGGCATGTTTAGAAAACTAGTTCTCTACATGCTCAGGTCTAAAGTTCGTTAAAGTTGACAAAAAGAAAATCGGACCTAGGGTAGGTTCTTGGGGTAGATGCATCTACGGAAAAAATCAAATGATCCGAATACGAATTCGGCGTTTATCTTGGCAACTTATTATGGGAGCAATACTTGCGAAATTCCACTATACGATTACAAGAGATCACAAGCCTTTCAAGGCCTCTGTACATAGAATAATTATTTTTCTATTAACTGTAGATTTTGAGTAAATTTTGATAAATTTAACACTTACGCAGGGAAACAAGATCATAGTTAAGATGAAGGGAAGGAATTTATATTATTTGGTCCCATTAATTTCATAGTAGATGTAGGTACCCAAAGAATAGCTCCAATTGTGATCTTCAGCAAATTTAGGATCGGTACTAAAATTGATTTCATTAGCGCTGTTAAGCTCTTGTGGCGGTCGTCATAGCTTCACTTAGAGTTATCCCATCAGTTGGGTCCATTGTGTCCAGTGGCGGGAACCTTCCATTGCAAACCTGTTGTGAGACAGGAGTATGCGGTTAATGTGCTAAACTGCTAAGCGAGGTATCTCAGGTTCAAACCGAAATTATACACTTCTTGGGAACGTGTGACATAAGCCCGAGAGTGCATATAACATGAGCAAGTTCCTCCATTCAGTCGTTCGGTTCTGGCAAAATTGTGGGTTCTCGCCATTCGTAGCAAACATAAAAACTCACTCAATCGATTCTATGAAGGTATAAGAACTCAACATCTTACATTGAAATAAGTAAGTAAGTAAGTAAACAATTCATTTATTTTTTCGTCTTTTTCCTTGGACGCATTGATTATAATTTTTATGAATTTTGTAGCTATGGCATTGCCGTCAGCTCGGTTAGCAAATTGAATAAATAATATTATTGGTATGAATGAATTTTTTAGAAGAAATTCAATGCAATTTAGACAAATTCAGTTATAAGTAACATCCTATATTTACCTATAAGTATATATGGTTTTCAAAAAAGAATAAGGTTTTTTCCAGTCGAATTCATTTAGCACTTTGATTCTTTCTTGCAGCGTCATAGTTTCTTTTCCAAATGTTGCTTTTCTGAAAGCAGCAAACATGGGACATATACTCATGAAGTGGAAGCAGTCTTCTTTTGACTTTAAATTGCATAAGGTGCAAAACTGGATAAAACTGCCGTTGTATGGTGATCCGTTTAGGCCAAGGACTTCACATCTTGTTTTAAATATTAAAGACATTTCTTTGTAATTGTACAAGTGAATCATTGATGTATTTTTTTCCATAAGATTCAGTTTCAGTTGGGAGTAAAGTAGTCTGCTTTGAGATGTTCGGGCTTCATACATATATAAGTGCTTCGCGTTCAAAATTCTCATACCTTTGTATTTTTTTGTAGAGTTGATCCTTAACATGTCTCAGATTTAATGGATTTAGCGATACAATTTCTCCACAAGAATTTCCCAAAGCTTTCCATTTCGATACTCCAGTCATCCAGTCCTCGATTCTTAACTCATAGAGTGCCATTTGTTTTGACAGTCGGTCATCGTGATGGGATAAAACCTTGACAATGTAGTCAGCTTGTAACTTAAGCGTGCTGGTAAACATTTTAGGTAGACCCGCTTCCAGATACAAGGCATAGTTTGGAGTTTTTAGAGGCAAATTGAAAAGTTTCTTCAAAAAACATCTATGAAACTTTTCTATCGCTTCGTATTCGTTGTTTCCCATCACCTGGGCAGCATAGCAAAGCGAACTCTTAACAACAGCATCAAATATCTTGTATTCCGCTGATAGCACCATTTGCTGGATTAAAAATATGTTTCTCCAAGAAATATTCAACAGACTTTGTGAAGTTTTTGTTTTAATGTTAACGTGATTGTTAAAATCCATGGTTTTACTTAGATTTACTCTCTGGTACCTACTTGTACTCATTAGCTATCTGTAAAGGGTTTCCATTGAAGTGCCAGTTATATACAGTTTGGTTCCGGGCGGATCTTGCGGACACCATTATTTTTGCATTAACGACAAAGTCCCCATTTACCTCAGTATTCTGCCAGGCGATTGATTATCAGCTGGAGATTGTATGGCGACTCAGATAGTAAAACCAGATCATCAGCATATATAGAAGAACATTTATGGTCAAGTTAGCAATCCGGAGACCTCCAGGTAAGTGAGCTTCTACATCATTAATAAAAAGCGCAAATAAAAGAGCTTTAAGTGCTCTTTTATCCTTGCTTAACACCAGAGTCCATTTCAAACCATTCCGAGTACGTTGATCCATCCCAGACAGCTGCTTTTGATTCTGCGTACAATTCCTTTACTATACGGATGAACTTCGTAGATATGCCTAGTTGGGATAGTTTGTAGAAAAGTGCATTACGATTCACCAGATCAAAAGCAGACTTAAAGACAACGAAAAATGCGTAAACTTTCTTCTTCTTTGCTTAGAATGCCTTAACGACGGAGATTAGCACAAAAATATGATCAACGGTCGAGAAATGTTTTCTGAAACCAGCTTGGAACTGGGTCAGTATATTATTGGTTTCCACCCATGTCTCAAGCCTGTTAGCAAGTACACCACAAAACACTTTTGGGATGATGTTCATAAACGATATGCCTCTGTAATTTTCCACATTATTAATGTCTCCTTTTTTGTGAATAGAGAAAATCACAGCTTTCTTGAATGACATAGGAATATCCTCTTTTGCAAACACTTCATTGAAAAAGGATGTTAGTTGGTAAAATTGAAATATTCGTATGCAATCCCGTCTTTTCCTGGAGCTTTTCCGTATTTTGCTTTATGAACAACAAGCTGTACTTCGGCTACGGTGATTTCGCTGTACAATATGTCATCAGAAAATAGAGGTTCAGCATTCGAAAATTTAAGTTCTGCTTTGCATTGAAATAATATATTTATTTATTTACTCAGAATGATTTCCTTCACAATGATTTCCTACGCAGGTATAAAGGTGTTTTGGGGGTTACGTTAAACCCCGTTAATTGAAATTCAAAAACAAGAATTGTAATAAAAATATTTTTTTCTTTACATTTTCTGAAGTTGATTATGAAGACGGTGAATGTCGACTTGGAACTCGTTCCTCTTTTCCAGGAATAGCTTCAGTGTGAAAATTGTGTCTAAAGTCGACCTGCCGGACCACACTTATGGGACAGTTTACACCGCATATGGAAACACAAAGCGAAACAGAAAAACATGTTTTGATAGACCCTTCTGAAAATTAAACTTTTTTCAAAACCATTCCGACATTTTTTCCTGCGTTAGCCCCTGATTTCACTCTATAAGGAGCCATTTGCCATTATACAAATAATATATAAATAGCTTAAGGGAAAAATCCCAGTAAACACAATTCCGATGGTAAATTGGTTAAATAACAGAAACTCATGTCAAACCCTCTATCGACCTAGCGTAGATCACACCCAAACTATAATTTATTCCCAAAATCTTATAGAGAATTTATAATGAGAACATTATTCATGTGTGGCATAAATCAGAACCCGATATTAAGCTGACCCCTTTTTTCGACCGTACCGAGAGAAGACGACATCGGTCGGCTAATGTATGGATTTATTTGTGTGCCATCCCATTAAAGGTCAAATATATATACCATACTCAAGAGGAGCCTCGACAAGCAAACACTAAAACAAATGCCACTTAAATCTGGTACAAGCACTCGGAGCAAAAGCCACATGAATGGACAATGGCTATTCAGGGAAGAGGGTGACACTAAACCGAGAGAACCATGTGGCCGGACCAGGCCGCATAAGGACATTTCCATATAGCTTTTGGCTTTTGTTATCCGCACATTTAGCTGGATGCATATATATACTCTACATGGAGACAACATGCATTTATGCATGCATCAATAAATTACCAGCCGACGGTGGTTAAACGTGCAGTGTCCACTGCGCTTAAGGATTACATACACATTTCTCTATACACATATCGGCCGGACTGTACATCATACAGGGTGTATATGCAAAGTGCTGCTCGCCATCCGGGCACAAGTATCTGTACACACACTCACTTAAATGGTGCTTTTCATATTGCAGTGATTTACATTTAACACGACATAAATCAGAGTTTGCCACCACCAGCACAGCAGCAGGAGCTCGCAACCGGCCGCAAAAGGTCCGAGCATGACTATGGGCTGTATCATAGGCTTGCTGGTTGCTTGCTTGTGGTCCGTTAGTGCGATTTTTGTTCTTTGTTTGTCCAATTTTTGTTACTTCATTGTATGCATATGTTGGTGGCTAGGATCCACTATCAGAAATCCATCGGAGGCTTCTCTTTTTATGGCCAACATTTGCTCTTTAAACCACAGAATAGGTTGGTACTGTGGCCTCTTCCTTGACCAACACTCATACCTACCATATGATATGTGTGCGGTGCTGAACGTTTAATAAAAATTCAATAAACTGCATAAATATTCACAGGCTTATCGTACTTTCCGAATGAAAAAGCTCTATACTCGTACCATCGTGCGGTAAGCATTTATTTTTTAAATGAAAAATCATAAATGGAGACTACTGCGCATTTGGTGTTGTATTACTTACCCTACAATAAAAGTATTCAATGTTTACCATTTTTTGTTTCCAACTAATTGTTTGTGTCCTCAATATATGCCTCACATTTAACGTTGACAAAAATAGCATCTCACTCCAGTAGATGTCCTCACTCCTGCCGTCATGGATTTGCAAAATTTTGAAATAAAAATGTTTAAAATAGTTTGATATATATCCCTCCCTGCATCTACAATCTACATACAACCTCAAGCTAAGCAGAAGCAAACGTTCGTTTCGGTGAGATTTTATTTTGAAAGAGACCTAAAATAATTAATCCGAGTCCAAACGGCTGAGCTGAGAAGATTTCCTAGGACAGCTATACTTTCGCACATTCGTCAGATATCAGAGGCGAAGGATCTACAGCTTTATTGCAAAGCTGAATAACTTAAAACGTCTCGCATGCCTGGGCCTTTTCGGCACAATGCGAACTTCTCCTAAAACTGCTATAGAAGCTTTAGTAGGATTAACACCCCTCCATATATGAAGAAAAAGTGGCTATACGCAGTTCAGCAAGCCTGGCACAAGGGGAAGAGATAAACTGTAGTGACCATCCGGAGGTAAAGACCCTTATATCAGAACTTCCGGAACTTGACATGAACTCACCGACTGCCACATACTTTATGCTCCAAGAGGAAATTCTCCACGGAGATCACTAAAGGAAAGGGTTAGCAATAACCCATACCTAACTGCCCAAACGGCCAAAAGTGGTATACGGAAGGTTCCAAAGTGGACTCGGTTGTGCGAGGTGGCATATATGGGCCAAACCGCAATGTATCAATACCTATGGGAAAAAGCCCCAGTGTATTTCAGGCAGAGCTCCATGCCATTAAGGAATGCGCAAACTTCATCAATTTTTCAGGTATAAAAGGTGCAAACGTCCATACATTCACAGGCAGTCAAGCAGCTAAAAACGCCCTTAGCTCGCCGATCCCTGTCTCAAAATCAGTCATGCGCTGCTTCAATGCCCTCCAAACTCTCGGCCCCAGAAACAAACCCAAAATATGGTGGGTTTCTGGACACGAGAGTAACTGAAAAAGCTGACGAACTTGCTAGGAAAGGGTCAGAGACCCCTTTTATAGGACCAAAACCTTTCTGCGCCTTCGCCAAATTAGTAATAAACTCCACTATAAAAACTGGGAATAAGAAATGTGTATCAAACGGTGGAAGGAAATCCCAAGCCTCAGACAGGCCAAAAGGGCAGTCTTGCCAAAAAAAATTTAAAAAAATTCTAAACCTTAGAAGGCACGATATCAAAATTCTTGTAAGCTACTTAACAGGTCACCACGGTTTGCGATACCGGGTAGACAAAATGCATATAGCCAACTCCACGGAGTGCCGGCTATGTCTCGAAGAAGACGAAACAGCTGAGCACATCATGTGCGAATGCCCAGCTCTATCCAGTAATAAAGAAGGAAATTCTACTTCCGTGAATTTCTAAGCTCAGAAGAACTGAAGAAGTCCTCTGCTGAGAACATTATCAGCTATATTAGGGAAATGGAAACTCTGCTGGCCTAAATTTATTTTCTGGCAATCTTCGGCACAATAGATATTTTAGGTTGACGTGCCTCTTTATCGCCTTGGAGAGTCAGAAGTTTTTAAAAAAAATAACAGTTGGAAGAAGGAAATAAACCTTTATCTGGCTAAGCTCGATAAAGGGTTAGTTCATCCAGGCGCGAAGGACTTATTGTTAATACCGAGTAATCACGTTCGAATTGAGAGATTTAAATGCTTGGGGCACGATATTAAAACGGAAAAATGGTGGTAAATGTCAAGGCTTACAAAGTGCCCAATATGAACTGAGGTGTAGGTCTATATAATGCTAGGGCTAATCAGTATAAGGACCATCTGTTCCAGATGTACTTTTAGGTACTGTTTAAACATTTGAATAAAGAAACTGCCTGTGAAACTCAAATATAATTTTCATAATAAATGGACCCCATTTACCTAAAAGACGCCTTCCACTATGAGCAACATTATAGGGCAGACTGGCAAAGCGGACATTGTCTTAAAATTAATATGGGCTACACAATTTTATCGTATCGATTACGGCGTTATTTTCAACTCGATTTCTAAGAACTAGGTACTGACCAAATAAAAGCTGAATTGTCTTAGGTGCACCTATTGTGCCATACCGCAAATGATGCTTTATTGCGTTAAGAGAGTGTTAATATTTTTTGTACTTTAGTTCAAACTTATAACTGACTCTATGGACTCAAATTCCAATTGAGTCCTATAAAACTTTCTTGTGTACCTATGTCCTATGTACTTTTGTTTCTAAGCACATTTTGAAGCTGTCCAACGTCAAACTACCCTAATTGGTTTCTTTGGCGTATATCTCTCCCGCATTTAACAAAAAGGAGACCAACAATGCATACCTACCCTATCAAATAGAGCCACAGTGACTGACTTCCAATTTCATTTTCTCTACGCTGTGATTTATAATCAAATGTTTTTTTCGAATACCAATTTAATTTCGTCGTATCAATAATTTATTGATTAAACGCGTGCAATGCGATCGAAATTGAACCTACTACCTCTATACCAACACCGCCACCCATCCACTGTTGTAAAAAGTTAAAAAAGTCTGGCATCGGATACCTAGAGCAGAAAAATAAATTAATAAAAAATTTCCTTCACATAAGCACGCATGCATTGGATAGCAAAAATATCAATTTAAGCCAGGAACTCTTTTTTGTTGTCTTTGTATGGTGCTTATTCACCGTAGGTATATCTACATGCGGAGTTCATAAATTGTCCATGGATGGAGGAGGATTAATTTTGTTTATCGCAGTGGTTACATGCAATTTTAATTCGCATGAAATATACTTATATATATATGCCTAGATCTACAGGAGAGGAATACCTCCGGAAAAAAAATGAGAATAGTTGGTTGGGTGTAGTAAGTAGTAAATTTGATTCCACACTAAAGGGATGCAATTTGCATAATCACATCGATGTCGATAAAAGTCCTTTTTTTTTTTTGTAATTTTGTCAATAAATCAAGTCATGATCTGAATAATCCACTCGGTGCCGGTGACTGAAGGCGATTTTTAAAATAAAGATTTTATTTATTTTCTATAGATAATAAATGAATCGTTTTAACTTGCGGATGTTCTGCCGATTTTAATGGGTAGATGTAGTTCAAAGAGATATCAGGGAAAGAGTGTGATGCTGGCTGTGTAACTGACGTATTTTTTTTTGTCAAGGATATATATTGCGAGTTGTCAAGGATATATATTGCGAGTGTGATTTTTTTTATAGAAAAAAATAAAATTGGTTGTACCTAGTTATTATATAGAAATTTTAGAACTCACCACTAAATGTAACTTAACATTATTTCGTTATCCAAAGCGAAATTAAACCTTTCACAGCCTTAAAACGAATCTTCAAGAGTGGAAGCAGGCGATGAATTTAGCTCGTGCAGAACCGAAACGATTTCTGCGAATTATTTTAAATAGACGCACACTCAAAATATGAACATTTTTCAAAAGTAGTTGTCAAGAACGTTTAGTAACTAATTAAAATTCGGCATCCATTCAAACAAAGCATGAGTATTTATTTTGGTGAAAAGAGAGGAGGTAGATTCCCAAACGATTGAGAAGCCATGTTGTTTTTCAAAATGGATGCCGCTGTCGGAATACGTACACCGGTCCGGTATACCTAACTCGGCCATCACTCAATTTACACACGAACAAGCGAGATAGACAGAGAAAGCGGTAAAAATGTGAAGAAGGGAGACGATTAACTCATGTCCCCTTTGATAATATTGCCGGAAATAAATCAAGCTGTTGTGGTATTGATCCGAAACAAAGTGGTGGGTACCTACCTAATAGAAAGTGAATCATTTTATAAATTGCGTTTGAATTTTATTTATGTGTCCGAAAATAACAAAACGTGCGGGAAATATTAAAATTACTTTTTTTTAACCTCTTCATTAGGTATAGTTTGTATGCGCGATGTAGGTACAGAGTGGCCCTGAAAATCCATCAACAAAAGGCACAATTGCCCAAAATAGAACGTTTTTCACGGCGACAAGAGAGGCCAACCACGGTTATTATTGCTGACTATATTTATTTGTTGGTAGGTAACCAGTGGACCCGGTCATGCTTTGCTAGGGTTAAATTTGAGCACTTTTACTTTATCTATATAGAGAAACAGTTAGTATACCCGGCGTGTGTAGCTGTGCCTACTATTTTCTATTAAAAGTGCTACGCCTGTACTGTTTTCTAATATGCACCGTTTTTCGCATACTTACACAAATTAAAGTTGAAAATTCTACAATTTTAGCCCCATGGCAATACCTATACCTACGTACAATCGGCGTTACTAATAATCATATTTAAACTTCACACTAGGTCACAATATGTATACCTATATAAAAATCATTACTATGGCGCATATAACCGCGTTTTTTTCAAACGAGCGTCGCATAATCTTAACTGAGGTAGGTTATAGGTGTGTGTCTACCTCTCGAGGTACCTGAACCTTACAAAAAATATACAAAATTGTGACCATCAGCTTTGGCTTCCTTTAAGGGAATAGCATCGACTATTCCGGATTAAAATCCATGTCTGGAGTCGCGTCCCTTACGGCGAGTAACTTTTATTTACACGAATGTAGGTACTAGCAAACAATTATAATGAAACACCTCTCGATTAATTAATCGAACATGCCTTGACATTTGTTGTCAAATAAAAAACAATAAACAAAAACTACGACAGCGAAATGTCAGCAAAAGAGAAAAGAACAAAAAACTAACAAAAGTAGGAAAAGAAGAAAAAACAAAAATGGAAAATCAAAACTCAAAAAAGAAGACATCATGCCCAGCGCTGCCACTTTGCTACGATCGTAGCAAAACTGCTACGCGATTTCCAATTTGCTACGCTGCTACGCACTCTCCCTAAAAACGTCTATTTTGCTACTTTTTTTTAAAGCATGAAATGTCAACACAAGTCTTGGAATTTTTCTTAAAAAAAAAAATTAAAAGAAAGTTTATTCAATCTTTACTCACTTTCCCACACCAATTTATATTCTTATCTACCATAACCAATAAGTACCCATTTCTTCGGATGTGTTAGTATTTGAATTTAACTTTTGAATAATTTTGCTACCCAAATTAAGTTCTGCTATACAAATTTGCTACGCAAATTTTTTCCCTAGTGGCAGCACTGATCATGCCTCAACAACATGCCGATGCCAATAATGATGAAAATGCACTACATCGCATTCAAGAAATACTACGAAATAATCGCAGCTAAAAACAGGGACTTGTCAAGCAATCCACAGCCACAAACACGACCCAACATCTGAAAAATGAATCTCAATGGCACCAACCACAGTTTGGTAACGACAGCTGGTTCCGAAATCGTAAGTACTAAAATTTAAAATACCTAACTGAAAATAACCAATCGAAAATAATGCCCCTTAAGGTGGACAGACTTGCGACAAATTATATCGGCTTAGAAAAAGATCGCAGTCTTGAAGGCGACCAAAATAATTCCAGCAGGCTCGTAGAGCTGGCATTTTCTATCCTGCTGGGAGTTATAGGTAAGATCTTAAAAATCCTAAAATCCTTTACAAATAAGGCATTACTTAATTTTGATAGGCTCTACAGTCGGTGGGCATGTGGGTACAAACCTGCTGCCAGACGTAGGCACCGTCTTTGGTGCCTTATTCGGCGGACATGTTGGGATTGGCTTCGGATCCCACATTTCAAAAACATTAACAAAAAATAAAACCAAACAGACTGAAAAACTAAACTAAAACAGAAATTGCCAACAAATTTTGGACTTTTCCTTTCTGCCTTTCTTCTTGGACTTTTACAACTCTAGAGTACTAGTCTATCGCAAGCCGAATTCACAATTGCAAGTATTTGAAAAAAAAAAAAAAAAAAATGTGTCATTGATAAAATTCCACTTATTCTTAGTCTTAAAACTTTTGTGACTAAAAAAAAACTTTCAATAGATATATTTTGTAAAAAAAATATTATTTTTTTTTATTTTCAATATACATATTTTGTAAAACATAATATGTTCTACTTATTACAATTTAAGTTGTTCCTTATTTAATACTATTTTATTTTATACATAAAATGTTTTTAACAAATTTTGGTAGTTTAAGTAAACTTTGAGTTCCTCAGAAACTTCATAGTACGAGTTGTGCTTAAACTCAATAGTTTCTCCAACAGGTCCATGCAGAAAGACTAAGGGGTTTGTATATAAAATTCGTACAAGCTAGGTAGGTAGGTACCTTTTTTTATTTTACCTCTTGACTATTTATAAATGGTAAATGTAGGTATGTTAACAAATTTTCCGCGGAATGAAAATTGAGCGGCTGAAAAAGGCCAGGACCACCTCTCATTACCTATAGGTATATACTGAAATCGTTGTTTACTTTTGTCCCCGAATTTAGGAAAAAACAAAAAAAAATTGGGTAAATGTAAACACGCTACAATTCATTGTAGTTTTTATATTAACCTAATAAATGTTTCAAGATATAATTGTCAAATACAAGACTTTTATATTGCTACTAGCGTGCCCGGCGAACTTCGTCCCGCCCAAAATTGACTTTTTAACTAAAATAATTTTCACTTCCACCTGATATTAATTTTATTGATCCCAACTATAGCTTTTGGTAAATACCATCTCACTGTATACTACGATCAAAATTAAAAAAAAAAAAAAAAACTCTCCTTAGAAAATGTATGGAAAATCAATTTTCACAAACTTTCCAATTTCCCGTTCAAATTTTCCACTTTTGTCGCCGTATGAACCTTCCTTAGGCGTAGGCAAACGCAACAAAGAAGATTAACGTGTCGGCCAACCTTCCGCTTTTTGACTAAAATGGTTTACAGTACACGACGTACAAATTCGTTCTCCATAAGCGGATTCCGTGGAATGAGAATGTTTGTATTTGAATTTTTTCCTCAAAACCGTCGCTTGCATGACATTTGATTTGGGATCCTTCACCACCAAATCAAACGCTTTCTCGCGTGCCTCGGTGCATTGGGGTTGCGCAATAAAATTATAACTGAGCCGACTTTCAATTGTAAGCCCGGAAGATCCAAACAATTAAAAAATTCAACTAATCCCCATAAAGTTTTGCTTTCACAACAAAAAGTAGCATATGTCCTTCTTTGGGCCCATGCGAATTTAAACCAAAAATCATAAAAATCGAAGGATTTGTTCCCGAGTTATGAGTGCGCACGGACGTCAGTCTTTTTTATATGTAGCTGTACCCACCCGGCTTTGCTCATACCTTTCGTATTTAGTTCTGCTCACATTTAGCAAAGTCCTTTATTTGGACAATGTCCATTAATAATTTTAATGCTTCCAAAACCCGTTCTCCTATCCCGCTTACGTTTTGCAAAGTACCTATAGAGACTATAGTATATTTCAATCTTGAAGCAACCATACCTACCATCAACCATCCACAAATTACAATCAACTCGGTAGAGCTATTTCGGAGATCGGCAACAGCGCCACCTATTAGGTCCAAAAGTATCCTATCCTTTAAGTGGGAACAAAGAATATACATCAACGAAATTTCATTGAAATCGGTTGAGCAGTTTCGGAGATCGACAACAACACCACCTATCGGGTCCAAAATTTTATCTTTTAAGACTACCTAAGCCTGATGAAATACACCAATACAAACAAAACAAAAGAAGAATCATAAAATTTGGCACAGTAAGAACATTTTCCTTGGTTATGTTATTTGTGCCGGAAATCGAATGGAAATGTTGCTTACCTATTTAAAATTGATTGAAAACTAATTTGGAGTTTTCGACGAACAATTGTACAGCTAAATGAAATATGAGTTACTGAAATGTCGAATTCAAAAAAGTATACACAACCAACGCCAACTATATTATTAGATTACAATTAAATTTAATGTTGTTGATACAAAATTGATATGCAGGGAAATCTAACTTGTCGTAAATATCTTCCAGCACCACCTATCGGCAAAAGCTAAGTGTTATATGGTGTAAATTTGAGCCAAATCGGTCCATAAATAAGAATTTTCAAAAAAGCGACCCCAGGGCCCCCTATCGGGTCTAAAATTAACATAAACCATCCGGAGCACCACACAAACATATGGTGTGAATATAAGGGGGATAGCTTCAGTGGTTCAGCCGCTATGGTCGGTCATACATACGCACGAACGTTTTTATATATTAAATTGTTAGATTTTCTCAAGGTCCTCTAACAAAAAAATAAAAAAATTGTAAAGTCATTAATTTTCTAAAATCATAAATTTGAAAATGAGTGTCGAGAAATAGCGTTTACAATATTTCTTTCAACATGCGAGGTTACACGCCTTTTCCAAGACTCCATTTCATTTTATCAGAACACAAAAGCAAAATTTCTTTCAAAAGTTTAGTTCAATTTTTAGAAATATGATTCGTATCACGGTAGCTACAGGCTACAGCTTAAGCCTCTAAACACTCCCAAAATTGATTCATTATATTTATACCTAATCACAGAAAATTTGGTCACTAAAAAATAACTACATTTTGGGTTTGAGTTGATGATTTATGCTTGGTGGTTTGACCGTCTTGTGGTATCTACAAGAGGCGAATCTTAACAACTACTAACAATAGTTTTTGTACCACAAAGCTACAGGTGAATTGAACAGTTACTATTGGCAATCCTTGACACTGTTCTCAATTTGTCAACTTCGATATACTTAAAAACTAGAGAAGTGTAAGTATAAGCAAAATTAACTATCGATTGTTGTAAAGCTAAAAGAACTGAACGTGCGAACTGAAAATTTATCGAAAATTCTTTACAAGTCTACCTAATTTTAGTTGTTTAAGAAAACAGGGATGCATAGCATATAGTTTTTCTACAAAACGAATGTCAAATGGATGAATCTAGTTTTATTAAGGCGCCAACTTTGAAAAGAAACCTTTTAAATGAAAGCTGAAAAGAGAGGAATCTTTTGCAATAGTATATACCTACCTACTAGTTCTTGTTGAAACTTCGGTTAGTGTGTCCCAGGTTCAAATCCCGCAAAAATCCAAATTCCGACTTAGCGAACGTCTGACAAACATCCGAGAGTATAACTGTCTTGAAAGAGCTTCTCAATTAGCCGTTTGGAATCGTCATAAAGTTGTAGATCCATCATTCCATTCGTTCTAAAAATGAAAAACTCACACAAAACGAATGAAACTGGAAAGTTAGCCTAGGGTCCCTACGGACCTGTTTCGCAAAAAAAAAAATGTTTTTATACGTTACGTAAATGAAATTGCCTAACATCGAGATTTTTAAAGACCACGTATTAATTTTTAACCTGATGAAAATACATGCTTCGAAAAACTGCTATAGTGATCATAAAAATTAGTTTCATCAACAACATGTGAATATGTTGTTTTCCTTGTCACCTATAGGTAAGCAACCTTGACTGCGTCTCTTCTGTCTAGAACTTGAAAAATAACTTTGTTTGCTCAGACAAGGGAAATCCACATATTTTAACTACAAGTGAAGCGGTTTTGTTTTGTAATTGTACAGTAATCATAGTTACACGTTTAAAATCTGCATTGTTACCATGTGCCTGGTGAAATTGGTTTTGTAGAATTGGTCTTTGGTTGTTGCAGTTTGTGAAACAGAACAGTCCGAGGAATTCAAAAAGGTTATCATCGTTCTACCTTACTTGTCAATGACTTTTTGCTTTTTAGAAAATAGGTATACTTACATCAGGACCTCATGTTCATCTTTTTGTTCCGTAGTCTTAGAAAATAATCCTTCAAACTGAAAAGGTCCAATATTGAGACTATCCGAAAGCCTGCTAACCTCTAAAATACTCCTTATACCAATTTTTTTTGTTGCTATTTGCTTTTTGGAATAGGTACTTGCATCAAGATCTCATATGTTTATACCTAAGTCTTAGGAATTAATCTCTCAAACTGAAAGTCTAATCTTGAGACAAAGCCATCTGAAACACTCCTTACATTTGAGCAAAAGAATCTTCAAGTCCTTTTTTTTTGACGCCGCCACCTTGTATACCTACCTCTGGCATGACTCGCTTAAGGGCTTGCATATCGTACTGATTTGGAGTTCCTCTGCACAACAAGAACTGTTGCTACTTCATCTATATCGCTCTTGCTCTTCGAACGTCTGTTTCAAATCACTTGTCACCAATTCACACATTAAAAACTACATTTTGCATGGAGTCTGCTGTTAACTGATTTCGCACTTTACCTAGGTCCACTGCGTGGAAGCATTCCGAACAAAAACTAATTGTCCACTTCCATTTGCTTTTTCCTATCTATACCAGTGGAAATTCTTTCCGACTCCACTTTGTCCAATATCTGCACTTAAATGCACTTTCTGTAAATTCCGCAAATATCCTTGAAAAATAATCTGCTGCGCGTCACCTGTTAAAAAAGAAAACACTTCGCAGAGCTGTACTTCCCCGCACCAGACAATTAAAAAGTGAATTTAATGACCTCAGCGACACCAGTTGTCATAATTGCCAGAGCACAGCATAGCCTATTAAAAATGCATCCACGAAGTGTCCTTGGACTCGTTTTTTTTTTTCTCATTTTTTGTGCACCTACTTCTGTTGGATTTTTTCGGCTGTGACCTCACCTGTGTCAGGTAAATTCCCATAAAAACTCAGCCCAGAAAAAAACGATGCAAATGCGTAAGTAATGTTTGACCTTCATAAATCATAAAAATTATGCCTGATGACATTAACACCAATTTTTGTCCATTACTTTATTATGTTTTTAACTGCAAAATGCCCAAGGACATCGTGTATGCGTATCAAGCAAGTGGTTCAAAGGGGTTTTGTGTCCTGTTAGTAAAACGTTTCCTTTAATGCCGTGTCCTTCGCAGCCATAACGAATTTATTTTTTGTATGGCCACATTTTTAACACTGACCTTCGAAGACCTAAGTCCCGCAGCTTAGTCATAAAATTATGAATTTCATAATTTCATACCGTAAAGGAGTGCTGTGCTCTTCACTTCCTCGGAGACTTTATTGTTTGCAGGCCAAGACTATAGTTGGTAGTCCTTTTTTAGTGATTTTTTATGACACCGTTTTGCAAAACCTAAAATTAGGGGTTTTTCAAAAGCCGTTATGCAATTTGCCTCTTTGTGGTGCTATAGTTGTGTTTTAGGAGAACGGGTATATGGGAGTGTGTGTTTTTAGTGTGTGGTGCTGCGTCACGATTCATTTTCCTTGTGGAAGATTTACGATGACCCTTTTGGTGTTCTTTTTACTGGTGTTTCAAGGAGTTTTATTGCCTTTTACCGTGAGGTTTTGTGTTAGAGATTTTTCGGTTTTTGTGTTTTGTTTTTGTTTTTAGAAAATGCAATTCAACGACTGAGATATTGTGAAATTTTTGTTTTGAAAACACTCAGTTTGAATCTTACGACGAGGTAGAAAAGACGTTTTTGCGTTGCATTGAGTTGAATAGCGGAAGGGTTACGCGTTCGCGAACGGGTTGATCAAGCGCGGCTTGACTAAAGTGATCTGTGTGGTTTGGTATGTCCGTGAGGGTGGAATGCATTATATGCTCAAAGTGCGCATAGTTACAAAGGAAATTTTCACCTTTTCTAGTTTAAATTAAAAAAAAAAAAGTGAAAAGTGTATCATATAAATAAGAGGCGCTTTAGTTACAATTTGTGATATACGCCATCTACTCCTCGTTGTTGTAAGTACCTACCCGAGAGATTTTCTATCCTCATCCCGAAAGCATTAGTATAGGACGCATAAAATAATCTTTGAAGCATTCTGCAAAGTTGAATCTGAATAGTAAACGAAAGATACTGTTTTCTGTCAAAATTTCCAACCAGCGAAACATTCCTCATTTACGATTTCACGGCGATAGTTGATCTAAATAAAGTGCACGACTGGGTCGAACGAAACTTTATCGTTAATCAAAAGCAGTAGTATCTCTTGTAATATACAAAATATTTGGGGGGATATAAGTGTAAATAGGTTCTAGAATATTCTGCTTTCTGATCTGTTAGGGCATGTATTTATTTTTGACTGGACTACATTAGTGACGCTGGTTTAAGGGGCCAATGATTATATTATGTAAGAATTCAGAGACTTGTTTTTGAATTTGCATTAGCAGTTATTATCTTAATATCCCGGTGGACGTGTGTGGGGGTGCTAATGAAGTGAGATTTTCTTATTGTGCAAAGTCCAAGTTGTTGGAATTATTTTAAGGTGCACATTAATATTGTTGAAAAAAATGAAGAAGTGGGTTACCTATACCTATTTGGTAAAAATGAGTTTTGCCGTGCTGTTATTGCATTTTTAATGGCTGTTGCAATTTTTATTTTAAAGTGCGGTATTGAGTTCCAAAAATATATATGAACACAGATCGGCTTTTGGTAGTCATTATTGAAAAAAAAAAAAAACCGATTTATTACGGGATGTTATTTAGAATACTGATATTATTTTTAAAATTTATTTTTCTAAAAGTTATTAGAGCGGTTTTTGTGAGATTTGGCAGAAAAAACAGTAGGTACTGGTATCAAACATTGCGAAGTTTAGTTTGAAAAATACTATACTATAATACAGAGAAAACTGAGCTTGCTATTAGGTTAAAAATGAGCACATTACCTTAGAATTGATTTTTGGCTACAATCACAATAGACTGTTTACGAAATAATGTAGGAATTTCAAAAGTACCATTATTGGAATTTATAGCCAAAAATAAAGTATGCAGGCATATTTTAGTTTAAATCGTTAAATCCTTGATCGAACAAATCACACTTGTACGAAATTTATATATGGGAACTAGCTAATCCGGCGAACTTCGTTCCGCCCAAATTCATTAATGTAGGTAATGAAATTAATAATTCCGAGCTTTCGCTTCATTCTGCTTCATGTAATTCGGTCAATTCAAATTTTTTATTCAAAAGGTATATTAAAATTAAATAAATAAATAAAATCAAATACTTGTCGGCCAACCTACCGCTTTTTCACTGAAATACTTTATGGTACACAATATTTTTTGTTCTATTTCTATTATCGGGTGCGTACACGTACAAAGCGAGAGCTTTGCCGACACGTGAAATTCGAGATTTATGCCACACACATCCAGCGATTGTCCTTGTGACTTATTAATTGTCATAGCAAAAGCGAAACGTACGGTAAATTGAAGACGCTTAAATACGAACGACAAATCGTTCTGAATAAGTGGAATCCGCGGAATAAGAACATCTTCGCCTTTGAATTTTCCAATAAAAATCTTTGGTTGAATAATATTTGATATTAAATTCTTCACAATCAAACGCGTACCATTACAAAGTTTTGGTTCATTTGCCCAACAAAGTGGGATAGTTGGTGGCTTCGTTTTCATCATCACGGAATCGACTGACTTATATGAATGCAACTCACCAGAGATTTGGTTTTGAATGGCGAAATTCAAATGATAGACGTTCTTGTTTTTCGCAGCCAAAGTCACTCTTACACTCAGCCAATCATGGTCAATATAATTCTGAGCGATATTCGGGAAATCATTTATGATTAGTTTTTCCGGTGTCGTTGTGAAGTTGCAAACATTTTGTGGAAACTCAATCACCATTGCCTATCGCCAACAATTGCCTGGAGAACTCTGCAGCGGACTGATCATTTTGTAAAGAAACTTGCATATTTGTTGTCAGGCAAGCATTTAATTCATTTGCCGGAGTTGATCTCGAAATGACAGGTAGCGTTTGACGAAAATCGCCTGATAGCAAGATCATTGCTCCACCGAATGGTCATTACGTAAACGATTCAGGGCCTCCAATGCGCGTTTGTAAGCCATTGTGCATGTGCATTCGTCCCATATAATAATCTTACATTTCTGCAGTACCTACTTCGCCATCGCAGTGTTCTTTGAAATGTTGCATGAAGATTCTTCATCTACTTGCAGATTCAATGGCAATGCAGAATGAGCTGTTCGACTGCCTTCTAACAAAGTAGCCACTGTCCCAGAAAAGGATAGGGCCAAAGCGATCTCAGATCTCGAACGAATTGTAGCCAAAATCAGTGAAATCAGGAATGTATTTCCAGTTCCACCGGGTGCATCAAGGAAGAAAATTCCGCCATTTTCGTTATCGACTGCTTGCATCAATTCATCGTAAACTTTCTTTTATTCTTGATTCAACATTGGCACATTTGTTCGAACAGCTTGACTCAATGCGATTCGTTCGAAGTCTATTTCTCGCTCCAATTCTCGATTAAATGTGTCTTGCATTGAAGGATTTGGCTGTGGCATCCCCAATTTGCAGAACAAATTGCCACTCATGAGCAGACACATATCCTCGATCAAATTCAATGCTTTGTTGCGCATTCCATCTGACATTTCCAGTTCATTATCCGATGTCACAGTACGAATTCGATGCAAAATATCGTCGGCCATATATCATCTTTGTATAATGAAAGTATCTACCTACTTCATTTCAAAAAGTTACTTAATGTAACATAGTAAACGTAATTTATTAGAACAAAATTTTTAGGTACCTATAGGTAGGTATTTAAAAAAAAAAACTTTCAAAATTGTTGACAACAACAATTTGCTTGGAAAATAATTAAAATAATTGACAACAACAATTGCTTTTAAAATTTTAAATATTTTTTTTTTTTGTATTTGAAGTGTCACTACTCGATTTCTATCCAGTTTTTTTTTTTCAAAGTGTACAAAAATGAATTTATTATTTATTTATAAGTTGCGCCTTCTTTCAAAAATTCATCATACTAATATATAAACCTTCTCTTTATGGTCTATTAACCAAAAAAAAAAACTAAATCAAAATCGGATGTGTTTGGCAGTCGGTAGGCTGTCACACACACATATAGCAATTTTTTTTTATGTATATAACTAGAAGATTAAGCACCATAAATATTGAAGTTACCTTGCAATAGAAAACGTCCCCGAACTGTAAGCCAATAAACTCGAAATCCGAAGTTTGATACGAAATCCGGACAGCTTTAGGCTGTAGGCCTGTTGAAGAACGGATAGAGAGTCAGATGGACAGAATTTTGAGACCCACTTTTTTGAGTTTGTCTATTATAGTACCTACCTAATATCACAATTTATTAACATCTCTAGTTCGAAATTTTCTATGAATACAATGTCTTTCTCTTAATCCTTAATGGAGAAAGGAAACTTTCACTTTTCTATCTGTTTGTCCGTGTGGTGTCAGTCGGAGTCTAAACTCCATGGATTTGTTTCAAACTTTATGAACTGTCGGTCCAGTTCAAAGTGTGTTTTTAATCTCTTATAAGCTTGTTTCAAATTTAGTTAGTCAACCTACAGTACCTTGCCCATACCCACATAGACAGTGATGTTTTTTCCAAGTTTTGAATGCTAAACCTATAATTTTGTGAGCATAGAATAAAATCTAAAACAATTATTGTGCTTCCACCTCAGACAAACCAAAGCAAGGCACTCACTGTATCCAGCTTCAGCAATAAATAGCTGCTGCGATCAACTTCGAAGTGTCTGACATCCGGCATCGGCAAGAGGACAGACACATCTGGCATTTTTGGATTATTATAAAAGTACATTTTAAAACCACGCCATGTTAAGAACAATAAAGATTCTTCTATTACAATTTGAAGACTTGTTTTTTTCAAATTTGCAGTCGTTTAATTTTTTGTGTTAAACTATGTTAATCATATCATTTATTTGATTAACAGGCTCTTGTTCCGTAGAGAGTCTCTGTCTGAGACCCTGCCCAATTCAGTCCTTGGCGATCCCCGGGCAGGCTGCTTCCAGTTATCCAGACCAAGCGGTCGAGCAACGAAGGTACGGTCGTCCTTGTAGACTAGAACCTGGGAGTTGGGATTCGAGGATCCTGTTAACTAGAGCTTTATTTTCAATTTGCTCAATGTGGTCGAATCAATAAATTCGTGGGCCGATATCATTGCCTCGGTAGGTACCTGAACGAGTACAAGAAGTCGGCCTTTCGAAGAACTAAACTTGGTTATTTTAACGCCGAGACTTGGGCCTATACTTGTACTTGACCCATCTGATCTGGGAAATAAAGTTAATGACCATAAAGAACGCTGTTATTTGTTCGCTGGTGAGCTTCGGAGCCTTTGGAAGGGAAGTCCAATTTTGGCCGAAAAATTATCCTTAGCGGTGAGGCTGATTTTTCGCTTTTAATAACCCACTCTCCCTACATCTACATCTCATCATCCTACATCTCAAATTCAAATTCTTTGATGATCCGCATCTAAATGTTTCCCTTCAAATGCTAAGCTCAAAGAAACGTTTAGTTTAGCGCCATAACAATACTCCTATCCGTGTTCTTATACAGGCCGCCACTAATTTTACACATCGTAAAAATATATATCCAACATTAATGCCTTCCTAACGATCTATAAAACGGTCGTAAATTTAAGTACTGTGCGCTTCTGTTCCTTGCTCCGGACTGGATGAAGATGAACTTCTCGACAAGTGCTCTCGATATAAAACACTCCTCTCTGCATACACTGTGAGAAATTAATTGTTTAGTTTACAACCGTCAGAGTAATAAAACCAAAGAAGTGCTTTCTCGTTTTCGATATTTTCCACACACACACACACACACACACCAATCCAAGAAAGAGCCAAATAAAGATAAATCGGATCCCTTTTTATATGCACTCTGGCATATAGCTACAACAGTGGTAGCGGCATATCGTCACACAGTTTGCTTACGCCCGCATCAAGTGTTTTAAAAGATATAAAAAGGATATAAAAACTTCAAGTGAACAGCGAGAGCTGGATTTACGCGTGCATGTTGGTGGAATTCGGTCAAAACAGTACAGGATATCGTTTGATGGGTCTAAGGCGCGCGGCATTTGAAAAGGCCTTTCGGCTTTTATGTGCTGTTAGCTTGTTAGGCGGCTGTAAAATGTTAAATTTTATTATGATGTTATATCATTATTTAGCCGAGTTATATATGAGAATTTAATTTGATACGAATTTTTGGCCATTAAGTGATTTACCTACTTGGGTTTTTATAGGATCAATGTCGCTGTCGAAGTTGGTAGTTTTATGGGTGTCTACATGTTCTAGATCAAGGGATGTAATTTTAATGACCTACTGATTTCAATTTACAAGTTGATCCATACCAATCCAAAACAAGAACGAAGAAGAGTGCCGTTTGGTTTATTTTTTTTTTTTTTTTTGCACAAGTTGTCAAAATATTAAAAGCGTGAACTCACCTTTAGAGTGCGCAGATCGCCACTAGATGTCGGTTTAGTTGGCTTGAATTTGAACTCGGGAAACAGAACTAACTCGTAAGTCAATATGACGTTTAATGAATTCAAATTCGCCTCTTGTCTTCGTATTTCGTAGCCATCCGTCAGCGAGTTCAGAAGCAGCCCAACAAAGTTGACGAAAAGTAAGTTAAATGAAAATAATTTGCCTATTTAATTTGTATCTATTTCTATTATCAGAGGATAAACAACTGTTCATAGAGGATATTGTTATATTCATTCAACTTTACTCAGGACTCGGTGACACAAGTTTTTGCCTCTGAGGGGGACGCCTCGGGAGTGAAGCGACTGTGTGAAAAATGAGCTTCGTAGTTAAAAGACGAAAGTAGTTGTAAGACTTTCATTGCAGATATACTGATACGATACCTATTCCTTTGACCGTAAGACAGGAGCCTGGCTATTTCGTTCATTTACAAGTTTCAAAGAGGCTAGTGCTATCATTGGCTTTTAAAAGTTCCATCCGCAACCACTTTATCAATACCCTGGGGGCGGATTCCGTATATCAATGATCGTCTGAACGATATCGTTTTGGAAACTTTAATCACCATTAGAAGTTATAATCTGCTCGATTTTTTTGGAATATCGTCAGCTTTCATTACATTTGTGGGAAATGAACTGGATTAACCTCTTGAACTTGTAATTTTAGCACTTAGTTGCTAGTTTTGGGTTCTATCGTTTCGACGATAATCGTCTGAAAAGTTACGGAATGAGTGCCCTGATATGCCGTCAATAATACCAGTTTACCTCATCCCCAAATGTGGCAGTCAAAGGAGGTCGCTTAAAGCTGGTATAATGTCATCATTGGTTCGATCTACAGAATTCATAAACCGAACACGATCTCCTTATGAGCAGTTCATGTTAAACTTTTTAACCGACACTGACCGTGCATTTTTGTGTTGAGTTCATGTCTCATTTTTTATCTGACCAGGAAGGGCATTTTTAGTTTTTGTGCTTGGGGGTATGTGGTTAATTTAATAGAATGAAATGTTCTATTAAGCAGTCGGTTCAACAAGTCGATGAAAGGTGCAAATATTAGATGAAACAGCAATGAACCGGTGTTCATTGGTAGTCTCGTATTTTTACCGTGAAAAAACATCATCATTCCTGAACAAGATCGAGTATAAAATTTGTTCTCAACGTAACTGTGCGTAACTGGAGGCAGCTAGCTATAGTTACTGAGCTGACTATAGAGGGTCGCTCAGGTTAAGCCCATAGCACACCCCAACATGTGAGCGCCATCTAATGTTACCGCCTTAAGGTATCACTTTGCAAAGTTCGGTCCTAGAGATTTATTTCTATTATTCGAGTTATTCGCTTTACGTGAGCGCTTACGATCGCTGTGTATGCGTTTTGTATTCATTTTTTTTTTAAACATCAAAAAATGTTATACTTACAATACAAGGTTAGGTTAGGTTAGGTTAGGTTGATTGGGAGTGCCCTTCTAGTTGTGACCATCTTGTGGCTGCTTTATTTAAGGTTTTTTTCAAAGATAACCCTTCTAACAACGGCCATAGGTAGTCTGATATCCTCAATCATTGTAATTAGTGGGAGTTCCGCTCCTTCCTTAGCCAAAACGTCAGCCTTTTCGTTAACCTCAATATCACAATGCTCTGGTGCCCAACATAATTTGACACGGTTCTGCGAACGCCTTAATTCTTTTCTTAAATTCTTAAAAAATAATTTTTGTTTTAAAGGTTGGAAGCGATTGAGGAAAATAAAATAATCTTAAATTTCAAATTTCATTTTTTTGTTTATTAACTAGTAATTATTATAACAAAAGTAGGAATGTGAATTATTGTTTGAGAGAATAACTCTTAACAACAACTCGTAGTCACTTTGGTAGAAATGATAGCTATTTCGAACTACATCACTAATTCATCATCAGACTCCTTATGTGATTGTTTTTTTTTTTTTAATAGTAAGCTATTAACTGATTCTGACCGTCAATTCTCCGTATAGAATCCTCTTGGGAAGGCATTTCTACCTTCGTCTGTCAGGAAATGAACTTCCATTTCGATTTATTCAATTGACCTAGTGACTACCACTTGCGCCAACTAAGCTCCTTCGTCCTAATCACCTTGTATTCACCAATAAAATTCATGTTCGATTTGGCAGCAGAAATCTGAAATCTCAGATCAAAATCCGAAAAGCCAACAGAACTTGTCAGAGCAAAAACCCAAGAACTACCGAGAATCGTTGTTACTCCTTGCTCCCCCCACTCAGTAAAAGTAGGAATAGTAATATAAATTCTGCTTTGTAATGTTCTGTCGCCTCACACAAAAATTCTGCTTTTTTTAATTCTGCTTTTCAAAATTTAAGCAATAAAATTCTGCTTATCCTGCTATAAAAAAAAAGAATATGAACATGAACAAAAAATATTTTTCAATTACAATAGATTATGCATTTCAGGTTTTAATAATACTTACCTATGTTACAGGTAAATAAACTACCTATAAGAAACAAATTATTTCACATTTGAAAGTATCAAAAAATAACACTTTCAGCACACGTTCACGAAGGGATAGCAACAACACTACCTAGAAGAGTAATTGTCAAAAATAATACTGCAATCCTAAAAAAAAAATTTCTCATTAGGTAGGTATTTTAATTTTTAAATTCCCCCAGCGTTGCAATAAGTAAAAGTAAAAACTAATGTTTGACTCTTTAACCACTAGACGTCATAAAATTAGTAGGTATTTGAAGAAAATTAAAAAAATGGCAATTATAAGGTACACAGTCCATCAAAAAATGTTTCTGCCATTCCCATTTTTGCCTTTCCAGTGGGCCCCAAATACTTGTGTGCGCAAGGGCCCCGGCATGGCCTAACTCGGCCTTGGGGTATACCCACCTCTTAATTGAATTGAAGGTCAATACCATCTATACAGGAACTTTATTGTGCTCATTTGTTTAATTAATTATGTTAATGAATCTCGAACGAACTGAAAAAAAAACGACATGCTCGAAAGCATCAAAGAAACACCATCTGCATCTCCATCTACATCTTTATTAATGAGGTCCATTGTTGCCGCTTTGCTCTACTCTACCGTCTACCCCCGGATTGTTTATCAGTCGGCGATGGGAATAAATATCCTCAACATTTTAATGACAACGAAAACAAAACAAAAACAAACCCTAAAAAGACCGACTAAATAAAATGTATAACTTAATAAAATTAAATCCGTGCTGTTGTTGTTTGTGCGCGGGTAGGTATTACTATGCCATCCATTCTCGCGGCGGCGCGCGTAAATCCCGTTGGCCATTCATTAAATCCAGCGCACGAAACTACAAAAAAAAAAAAAAAACCTAGGTATCTACGAATGCAATCGAGATAATCTACGACTCTTGTTAATCCGACTCACCATGGGTACATGTAAAGGTATATCCATCCACATGAAATGCAGATATTTAGATACTCTTCACGTGTATACTTGAGTATTATTCTTGAGCATATCGCCTCGGCTGGTATACAGTGCGATGAACTACCCCGCCCCTTGCCTTGCTGTAGGAGTATCAACCCGAACACGAATAGGACGCGACGACAACGCGACGCTCGGTGGACAGAAATATAATAATAATGTCGGATTTTTGCCGCATGTCGGCCATTAATACTTTAACCTCTTGTACCGTAGGATACGGTGCTGAGTTGCAGCCCCGTGCATGCGACACAAACGAAGTAAGCAATAAAAACATGGTTGACAATCTTAAATCTTATAAGATAGGTGACCATCGTTGCGGTGGACATATGTGTAGGTATATGGTTGCCATGTCTCTGGTATCCATTCCGCACTCTCAGCTCTGATTTTTTTCCCCGCTGTGTCTTGTGTGTCGGGTAGGTACTTCATTTTGGGACTTTTATACTTGGTTAAGAGGGAACTGCAGTCCGATTCATTATGTAGACCAGGTAGGTCTAGCGTCTAGGTAGGTTAGTAATGTTTTATTTTACACTCATGGCTGTTGAAAACACGACCCAGAGGAATTTCCCTATTTCTGGTTGCCTTTTATGCAAAGGAAATGCAAAGGACAAGTTAAACTTTTAATTGAGAAAAGTTTTCGTCTTTTTTATTATTGGCCACAAAGTTTGTCTTCTGTCTATGGATGTGATTCGGGGAATCTGTGGTGTTTCTTATTAAAACGCCAATCACACACAGCTCTCTGATTTACCGGGAAAGATATGAGACTCTTTAAAAATAAGAAAATAAAAAAACGGGAGAGAGAAAACTTCAAAAATAAGAAATAAATTAAAACGCGGACGAAGGTAACGAACATGCCATCATAATTGGATATGGAAAGGTATGGTTGCAGAGGAGAAAAGGTTTAGGGAATTATTTAAGGCGAGTGTACCTTCTACCTTCTACCTTCAGCCATCGGCTTCTTCATAAATCGATCTCAAATTGCAGAACGAGTTTCGGACGCGGTAATGCGTCACTATACAATTTAAGATCGATTTTAAATTCGTGATACTGCGCCCAGTAATCGATTATTATCTGTTATTTGATGTGCAGGTTGAGGCTTTTAATTTTGGGCATGGGTAGAGGAAGAATGCATGTTATGGCGAGGGGTGGTCTGCGTATAAGTAATTTTAGATCTTGTGTGCTTTCAATTTGAAGCGTGTTTAGCATAATGGTTATCGTTTGGGGAAAAGTGTCGGCTGTCGCCAGCATCCAGGTGGTAAGTAATGGTTTATGTTCGATGAATAGTTGCACTCTTTTGACATCAGAGATTGGGGGCTGTTAAAAGTAATCGTCCAATAAATTAAATATTCAAAATGACACGGCGATCACCTTGGGAGGTATATACCCCACATTCAGTTGCAAATAAAAAAGGCACTAAACCCAAACCTAAGATGCAAACATTGGTAGAAGCGTACGTATGCATGGAAATGTCTTCGATTTGATAATAAACAACATTACATCAGCAGCGTGATCCTTACAAACAGCATACGTCTTTTCGAACTGCGGAAGAGTTGCTTTAGATTATAAGTTAATGCATCGAAGTAATTTTTTGAATTTTTTCGTAATGACAACAAATCAATACTAAAATACAATAGCTACAACAACCGGTCCATAACACCGCACATTAATCCCAGCACTGAATAGTAAGACCCTTTTTCTCGTACGTGGCAATCTTCTGGTGACCAAAAGTACTTGAACGAACTACGGCAAACAAGCTTCAGAAGTTTCAATGCATTGCCTGCCTCGGCTTTATAGGTGCTACGCGCACCTGACCAACAACAGCACTTGAGGCCATTATTGGGCTCTAACCCCTGCAATTCTTCATCATGAAGATGGCTGCTAGATGCCTCATTAAATTGTTGCTAAAATATAGATTCACAGCAGTTTTTTTTTTTTTTTTTTTTATAATTCACTTGTGCTCAAGAGGTTTTCGTTCTCTTATAATGCTAATGCACAGCACGAGTGGAAAAAAAGTTGAACATGTGGGACACCTAAAAATACTTAACCATGTCCCAAACTTGGACATGTTCTGCTCCGACTCTGGTTAGGGAGTACAGTTTCGGGAAATTATTCGAAGTAGAAGTACTTGATCGCGCTAGTTGGACCAGTGGTGTACCGACACTTGACCCAATAAGTATAATCTGGTACACTGACGGTTCAAAATGGATTCCGGAGCTGGAGCTAGTTTCTTCGGACCCAGCCTACCTATAGGATTGTGTCCCTAATCTCCAAAAAAAGTAGTAAACTCGCAATTATACAAATTTTCTTAGACAGTCTCTGCGAACCCTAGCCAACAGAACATAAGATAAAACCTGGCTGGGTTCCGGGTCATCAGGGTATTGCAGGCAACGAATATGCAGACAAACTAGCTAGGGCTAGTTCCGAATCTGTGATTGGACTACTGCGCTAAGGATGATTAATGAATTGGAAAAACAACTTCGTCTTGAACACTGGCAACTTGTCCCGGGTCGAAGACAATTCAAACGATTAATTAAGCCTAACTCCTAGAAGGGAATTCTTATGCCTCAACAAGAAAATAAACGGTGGTGAAAAACGTGGTCAGGTATCTCGGCACCCGGCTCGACCAGTATCTGTATTTTGACAAACATATAGATGCTTGTCTTGCCGGGGCTAAGAGGGCCTACGCTCTGACAAGGAGACTGTTTCGCAGCAGTCAACTTGAATCCGGGGTGAAGGTCATTTGCTACGTGGCCCTTATAAGGCCTATCATCGCTTATGGCTGTCCCTTGTGGTTCAATATAGCGCCGTCCTATATGGAAAAGATTCGGGTGTTTGAGAGGCAATGCCTCAGGGCCTGTCTAGGGTTGTTTAGAACTCCTGAATCTCAGTACATAAAATATTATCCCAACAGGACCTTATACAATGGGGCTCGACTGAATAGGATTGACAATTTCCTTATTAAGGTGATTCGGAGGCACGTTGCTAGGGCGATGGCCAGTGATAATAACCTGATCTCAGGGGCTTACTACCCCAATTTAATGTACCACGAGAGTACGCTTCGGTCTGGCTTTATTCCGCCTGAGGCATTTCTTCATGTAGACATAAAAGGGTTAGTCCAGACAAAAGATGGTGTTCCGGTATTGTACCACAGCCACCGCGGCGCGAGGGATAAGCGGCACATCCAAGACGGGTCCGCCGCCAATGCTCAGGAGCTCCTCCGTTTTAATTGCGGAACGGGACAGGGTCGATACGGTAAAGCAGTTCACCGAATTTTGGTGGCTTGAGGAAGAGGTGAGGGTGGATACGCTCTCCCGGGCCGGTGCGCTACTTACGTAGCATCCTCCTTAGTTATAAGCTAGACTTAAGTTGGTAGGATTAGGGTTAGAGTAGGGGGTCGTTAGGAGGCGCCGGGCTAGCCAACATGAAAGCGTGCTTCCGAGACTTGACCGAGGCTTATGGCCTCGATCGGGTTTCGGCGGCGCGGATGAACCCCTGTTGGCGGCCGACAGGCAACCATGGACGCAATCAGGATGGTGACCAATCGATAAGATTGCTCACCACCCTGATTATAGGTAATGTAGGCTAAGTAGCTTAGGTAGTTTTAAGTAGTTTTAAGCAAAACAATAATAAGGAATTTAAGTTTTCTAAAGTTTCTTGAAAATTAAAAAAAAGCAAAACAAATTAAATATAGATAAATTTAAGGACGAAAGGCAATAATTTTAAGGATATTATTAAGTTTAGAGCGCTCGCTAAGAGCCAGTAAACTAGAATAAGATAAATGTTAGTTTTAAATTCGATTTAATCGTTTTTGTCTAGTACGTAAGTTAAAGAAATAAAAAATAAAAATGAATTTAAAATGAACAAAATGAAATGATGACAAAAAAATTAACTTATTAAATATAATGCGAATGTTTTAAAAGATATTATAAGGAATTTCTACTCGAGCCGAACACCAGGTTAAAACCTAGAGGAAACGAATAAAAAGTTCACAGACTTCTCTTTTGACAAAGAAATATGAAAGACTAGAAAAACATGTCTGTATCATTTTCAAAAAAGACACACACAAAAGAAAAAATATTATGAATAATAAACAAGCCAGCCATTTCTGCTTAATTTGAGCTTCTTATAGGAAGAAAATATTTGAACATAACATTTCGCCGACAAAAGTATTTATTGTTGACGAAACTTGTGTGACAACAGTAATAAACGAAACTATAACCGAAAAAGTGTAAATTATATAAGCTAGCCGTTTCCGCCAGCTTTGCCCGTGCTAAGGAACTTTGTTGCTTAAATATCTTATGTCTAAAGTCCCGCATTTAGCAAAGTGCCTGGTTTTGACAATAAAGAATTTCAACTGCCATTAGTGTCAAGAAAAAGCCTTTTCAATGTTTTTAAACTCGAAGTTACGTTGAAATATTAAGTATTTGCATACTGGAGATAGCAAAAATAAATACCTAATCAACGTTTTACAAATTATACCCAAAATCCAATCGCATTAGCAGAACAAAGGGTTTCCGTGAAGAAAATTGCTGAAATCATGAAAATCAGGCAGAACTTTTGACAAACACGATATCACTGTATAATTATTATTACTAAATTTTAACGAATTCTCCAATTCCAATTAAAGTTCTTCCAACTTTCTTGCCGTATGTAGTTTCCTTGAGCGGAAGTAAACACAACAATCCGTTCTCGAGTTAAAGCGAATCGCCGTGCATTGCGACTAAGTCGGCAATTGGTTGATCTTCTCTGATCGGCGGCATAACGTCTCCCTTACACTGAAAGTTCAATGTCGAGGAATTCGAGTTATTATTCCCAAAGAAACATTTTTAAAAAAAATTTAACGTCATCACTTACTACTTAATTTGCACTTTAATCGGTGGCTAAATTACAAAACTATGCTCAATACAATTTTAAAATAAGAAAGGGAAAATAGTATTTGTATTTTGTGATTATTGCTATGTTATTGACATTTTATTTCAACTATTTCTTAACTTAAAATGTTAAAAACATGTTTTGTTTAATAATTAAGAGGGGGCCGACCTGACATATTATTTTTATGATTGTCCTAGGCTCAGCCCCTCCGGCTGACTACTGGAGACTAAGTTAATTTTTTTTTTTACAATAACTGAGTATGCAAAATGAATGGAAACTTCAATCTGTCTTGATTCGCACCAAAATTTGTTAAACTTTAAAGAAAAGAGACCGACCGACTTCTATGAAGTATAAAGAGTAACTAACTTTATTAGAGACTAAATTGATTAAGTTTAGTACAGTGATTAATAGTGGGAGCCATATTGCCAGATTTAAATTTTTCAAATAGATTCTAATTCATAATTTTCAACACTCCCACTTTTGAATAAATTAAATTAAAACATAATAAGCATTACTTTATTTTTACATATTTGAAACTCCGATCAAAAAACGAAAATTCTCAAATTTATCTTTACTCAATGCTTTAGTTAATATGTCTGCTTTTTGCAATTCAGATGGAACATAATTAATTTTAAAAACGCCTCTATCATAACGCTCTCGAATGAAATGGTAACGAACATCAATATGTTTTGTTCGTTTATGGAATTCAGGGTTTTTGACAAGTCTGATTGCTCCCTGATTGTCCATATTCAAACTTGTATCGCCAATACCAGTTGGAACCAATTCCAAAAGCAGCTGTTGAAGCCATACCATTTCTTTCACTGCCTGTGAAGCCGCTACGTACTCCGATTCCGTTGTGGATAAAGACACACATTTTTGTCTTTGTGATGACCAAGACACTGGTCCATTTGCAATGGTGAAAATGAAGCCAGTGGTAGAACGTCTAGTTACAGGATCGCCGGCATAGTCAGCGTCACTGAAACAAACCAAAGAAAAGTTATCATTTTTTTTAAAAACTATACCCATTGTCCTGGTCCCGCTGATGTACTTCAGAATACGTTTGACTGCATTTATTTGTATCTGATTCGGTGCATCCAAATACCGCGAAACGACTCCCACTGCAAATGCTATGTCTGGCCGAGTAGCAACTGCCAGGTACATGAGACATCCTACCGCCTCTCTGAAGGGAAATTTTACGTCTTTTGAAGATTTAGATTCAGCATGCGAACAGGTTTCAGCTGGAGTTGACACCGGTTTACAGCAATCCATGTTAAATCTTTTCAGAACACATTCCGCGTACCGTGCCTGACTGACGAAAATCGCACCGTTAGATCTCCTCGCTATTTCCATTCCCAAGAAAATCTCTGCATCTAATAGAGTGATTTCGAAATACTTCTTTAAAAATTTAATCAGGTTCATAGCATCCTTTTTTTCGCGCGCAGCAACCAATCCGTCATCAATGTATATTGCCAGAATCATACGTCTGTTAATATCCCGCGAGATGAACACACACGGATCCATTTCGCTTGATTTTAGGTTAAACTCCTTCAGAACATCAGTAAACTTCTTGTTCCAACAACGAGACGCTTGTTTCAACCCATACAGGCTCTTCCGAAGTTTGCATACTCTCCCAGATCCGTCATCGAAGCCTTGTGGTTGCTTCATGTAAATCTCCTCATTCAACTCGCCATTCAAAAAGGCTGTCTTTACATCGAATTGAGTGAGACTTAATTCTTCGTTTGCCGCAACAGCAAAAATTGCACGAATAGATGTGAATTTTGCCACGGGGCTAAAAGTCTCCCCGTAATCAATTCCCTGTTTTTGACTAAAGCCTTTTATTACCAACCTGGCCTTGTATTTCTGCTGTCCGCTCAAACCCACGTTTTTAAGCTTGTAAACCCACTTGTTGTCTATGGCCTTCCGCTTTAATGGACACTGCACCAAGTCCCAGGTGCGATTTTTGTTAAGGCTGTCCATCTCCTCTGCCATGGCTTCTTTCCAATGAGATGCATCATAACAGGTTGTTGCATCACTGTAGCTGTATGGTTCACCCTGCACAAGAAAAGCATGTTTTTCAATGAGATTACTCATACCTGAACCTTTATTTTTACTGCTACGCAGGCGGTCTCTCAAAGGAAGCGTCTCATCGCCACCACAAGCACCATCGCTTAAATCATCATCTTCGCTTGCTGACTGAAAAAAGTCGTCTCTTCCATTTGGGTCCTCTTCATCGGGATCAGTTATAGGTCCTCGAGATTCGCCGATCTGAGAATCGACATCCAAGGCTGGAAAAATCATAGCTTCTTCCGGTTTCTCACAGGTATTATCCCACCTCACGATATGACGGTATTCATTTTCTTCTTTCTCCCTGAATGTGACATCTCTGACTATCTCGATCTTTTTTGCTGCAGGTATCCAAATCCTATATCCCTTGGTGTTATCCGCATAGCCCATAAATAAACCCTTTTCTGATTTTTTATCCCACTTTTTTCGTTTTTGCTTAGGTACATGTACAAAAGCCTCTACGCCAAACACTTTGAAATCCTCAACCCTAGGCTTACAGTCCCACCATAACTCATAGGGATTTTTATCTTTGATAGAACTATTTCCAGTCCGATTCAACACATACACTGCGGTATTCACAGCCTCCGCCCAGAACTTCTTTTGTAAATTCTTCGCATGCAACATTGTCCTGGCAGCTTCAACTATTGTCCTATTCTCCCTTTCAGCAGACCCATTTTGCTCTGGAGTATAAGCCACAGTAGTCTCGTGCCGAATACCATACTTTGCTAAGAGGGATTTCACACCTTCGTTGACAAACTCCGAGCCATTATCCGTTCGCAATATTTTAACTGGATTCCGTGCTTCACATCTTGCCCGATTAATGAACTGTTCAATCGAGTAGCAAACCTCTGACTTTTGCTTCAGAAAAAATACCACTTTGTAATGCGAAAAATGGTCTTTAAAAAGCACAAAATATCTAGCTCCTCCTATGGAGTTTTCCTCCATTGGACCACATACATCGGCATGCACAAGCTGACCTGGTTGATTTGCTTGGAAACCACTCCTCGGGAAAGGTAATCTGTGTTGCTTACCGAAAAGACAAGAATCGCACATGAAACTAGCATCGTCCTCAAAATCTATACCTTCCTTTTTTAACTGAGAACGTACGTGTGAAACATTTTGATGAGCCATCCTTTCATGCCACACTTTCAGTGACAAAAATTGATTAGCTGCAATATTCGCCGCTTTACCAACTACACTTTGTACCCTAATACACATTTCAAACAATTGCAACTTGCGCTCTCCCACTGCTTGGATTGTACCCTCCGCGTTCACAAATTGACATCGCACACTATCAGAAATAAATCTCAAACCCTTGTCTAATGCTCGACTTTGTGAAAACAAATGCACGGAAATCTTTGGGACATAAAGCACATTTGAAAGGTGTTTCTCAGTCCACATTTTACCATCCGAAGCTAGAATATTTATGTCTCCCACACCCATCGCCGAAATCTTTTCTCCACTTCCAATTCTTATCCCAATTGGATCAACAAAACTGCGATAGTTTATCAACCACTCTCTTTTATAAGTCATATGATCGCTCGCTCCCGAATCTAAATACCATCGATTATTAATCTCTTGATCATCATTAACCATCAGCGCACTTGCTGTGAGTTTTACTGCCCCCTGTTCCTCACTTCTAGTTCCAGTCCATCTTCGATCATCCGCATCTCCCCCTTTCAGCTCGTCCCCACTTCCAGTCTTCACTTGATCAGCGCTCTCCAAACAATTGCTAATGAGTGCATTTCCCCTGGGTACTTCACTTCTACTTCCAGTCCACAAGTGATTATTAACACTTTCTCGCTCACATACACTTCTAGTCTGGACTCGATGATCTATCGTCACAGAGTTGCGGTTACAGGTCAGTGCATTCCCCTTTGGTACATCACTTCTTCCACCTACCTTTTTTCGCTCAGTGATCTTCTTAGGGCATTCTCTTTTCCAATGCCCGAACTCATTGCATGCAAAACACTTACCAGGCTCAGCGCTCACTTTATGCGACTAAAGTTGCATTTTTCCCCTTTTTCTATCTCTGTCCCCAATGAGACCACTTTTTCAAAATTGTCCAGATTTGCCCCTTTTTCTGAATTTCGTTGAAACTTTGTCGCATTTAAAAAAAAAAAATTTTTTTGTATGAAACACGGAATATTTCATCATAAATAATTCATTAAACTAGTTCACAGCTAATTGGGATCTGAATGCATCCTTTTTCTATCAGCTGCAATAATTTAAGCCATTAGCCTTTAGCCATCGTTCATTCAATGCATATGCAATAATAAGATAGAACGAGATGTGTTAAAGTTCTTAGACCCTTTTGTAATTAAGTCAGGGGAAGAGATTTTATATTTTGACCTTGTTTTTGCATTCAAAAATTTAATAAGTGAACCCGAAAAAGTTGTCGAGGAGTTGAAAGTTTTGGAAAATAAGGCAAATCAAAAGACATTTGAAAAATTATTTCAAATATCCAACACAGAAGAATTTTGGTTTAAAATTGGTCAGTTAAAAAATCATCTTGATGAGCATATGTTCCCAAATTTATTCCGATTTGTTAAACAAGTTTTTACACTTCCACACAGCAGTGCAAGTGCGGAAAGATTTTTTTTAAAATTAAACCTTATGAAAAATAAGCTCACAAATTCTCTGAGTGTCTACTTGTCAATCCAAACTTTCGGCTCTAAATTTACTAACTGATCAAAGTTTAGAAGATTGGGTGCCAGATTGGGAGCTCATGAAAGAATATAGAGACAAGGTCACAAATAAATAAAAGCCAAAAGTGAAACTTAATATATACTACTACTAAGACTGATTTCTTAATGACTGAATTATTCTATTTATTTTTGTTATATTTATGGGTTAGACCCATTACAAATTGTTATGTAGTTATGTTACATAAACATTTTAATAAACAGAAAAAAATAGTTAATTAAGTTGTTTTTTTGGTTTTTCTGCCATTTGTCGACAGGTTAGTATTGCCCCTTTTTGAATGGAAATCCCCTTTTTTTTGCGACTTTTTCAAAATCTTCGAAGTGAGCGCTGACCAGGCTTGGAATTTTTTTCTTGCTGCTTTCGTCCTCTTTGCTTTGCCAGCAATGCAGTTGTATTCAAATTTGTATTAGAAGAGTGAGATGACATTCGTGTCTCTTCCATCACTAGTCGTGACGTCAAATTCTCCAAAGTTTGCTCTTCTTTGACTGACGACTCCCAAGCACAAAGAAAATGTTTGAAATTTTCTGGAAGAGTCATTAATATTTTGGTGATTACCATACTCTCTGAGACTGTCTCTCCAACATCTCTTAGCTGCCTGACTATGTTCTGCAATTTGGAGATGTGTGTTGCAACGTCATCATCTGGATCTTTGTTGAAACTATAGAAACGTTGTAGCAGCATATGAACATTCGCTTTAGATGTTTGCTCATATACAGCCCGCAACTTCATCCACATTTCCTTTGCAGTAGTGCAATTGACGATATGTCGAAGTGGCGTTGAACCAATGCTTGTTGCAATGATTCTTTGAGCCTTGCTATCCGATCGCATCCACACTTCTAAACGTTCGTTAAACCTAGCTTGTTCCTCGGCCTGTGCCTTAATGGGAAATGGTTTTGACCCATCTGCTTGCCCTAAAAGTCCTGATGCATTCAACAGAATCGTTACTTGGAACTTCCACACCGAGTATTGCTCGGAATTCTGCAATTTTTCCACTTTAAAGAGTTCACTCTCCATTTTCTCTTTTCTTACACCACAATATAATTTAAGATATCGTAACAAAAGGTTTCCCAGCAAAAAGGCGTGTACAAAAAAAAACGATTTTTTCAAGGTGACCTTTATATAACCTTATCGAACTTATTTTTCCGCGCGATCTGGGCCCATAACCTGTTAAACTTTAAAGAAAAGAGACCGACCGACTTCTATGAAGTATAAAGAGTAACTAACTTTATTAGAGACTAAATTGATTAAGTTTAGTACAGTGATTAATAGTGGGAGCCATATTGCCAGATTTAAATTTTTCAAATAGATTCTAATTCATAATTTTCAACAAAATTTCGATAAATTTTCTTTGTTTTCCAGTAGTCAGCCCCCCTGTACATTTACTAGAGAAATGGGGGCTGACTATAGAAAACACGGTTCTTTTAAACGTTCTCCAGTTGTCAGCCCCCCCCCCCTTTTTTATGAAAATGTGTAAATTAAATTGGGGCTGACTACTGGAGCTGAGGGGGCTGACTACTGGCAAATCATACCCTTTTCACTTATTTTCTAAATAGTTTGCATTAGGTAGCTCATACACTTAATAAGCTTAGTACCTATTTTCGAATCTACAGACTTCAAACATTCAGAAGAACCAAATACTTGATTATATACTTGAAGAATGGATTTTTAAGGACCAATCAAACTGAAAAAAAAAGTTAGGGGGCCGACTACTGGTGCCATCACCCTATCCCTCTTGCCCCACTTTCCGCTATTTATTCCACGATCTTCTGTAAACCCCAATCCAAGAGCCCGTTTGCTTAGGCTTTGGTCCCCAGGTTTAAGTAAATACAGGTACACATTTATTTAAGCGCCTTGCCCCAGTGCCATATGCCTGCTTGACCATAACCAAATAGGTACTAAAAGTGCCTTCCATCAAACCCCGAGTGTACTACTTGCCATAGCAACGCATAAAAAGTACAAAAATATTATATTATATATACCTACGTATGGTATGGCTCAATAAACATCGGCTTGTCCCGGTGACAACATATAGCATAGGTTCGTCCCCATCAGTCCTCGTATTCAAACATCTATATTCGAAAATGCAAAGCAAAGCAAAGATCCGCTTATGGTCGTTTAATTTAATTTCACTTCTTCGTGAGATGGTCAAACTCGGCCAGTCGATTCCATTTCGTAATTCGATTCCCATACACCACCAACACACACACACACACTGTTTACCTGGGAGGTAGGCAAATATGAAGCCGTAAATTACAACTGTTGCGTGCATTGAAAAGGAATCGCCATCTCGCCAACTGAAAATGAAATCGAAATCGAAACCGAAATCCAAGAGACAGAAATAAAAGAACGAATAACTCCCCCAAAGGAAACGAAAAAAAGAAAACAAATCCAAATCACACACGAAATGGAAATGCAAAATTTATTTACTTAAAGTGTTGTTAAATTACGCTGAATTGCTTAATTTCAATAAGAAGAAGCGAAATGCAAAGTGCCCCGCAGCCTTAATGGCATCATTCAATTGGCAATTTCAGATATTTTTATGGATACTTTATTTGATGTTACGAGACAGCGGTGTAGCGTTGTATTCTGTATACCTAGTCTAGAGGTAGTCAGATATATCTTTGAGCGCACTTTAGAGACCAAGAGACCACAGACGAAATCGCTTCATCTCTGATCGGGTATTGTGTGCTGTAGTGGGGGTATAAGACGCAATTCGCTTGAGGAGTCATAACAATCCTTGGTCGGACAAATGTCGACTCTCTGACTGTTCTGTATACACAGTCGTCAAGCATTTGAACTTTTGCTTTAATCAGCACTTTGGCTAATTGTTAACGGTTTGTTGTTATGATACGTTGTATGGTTTGTTTGCTGTGCCGCATAATGCATATTTTAAAAATCGGAATCGCCACAGATGAATTAATTAACAAGGCTCGATCATAAGTTTGTGATTTTATTGGGTTTTTGGAGTAGTGACAGTGAATATTTTAGAGACACTAGCAGCTCTGAAACCTGTTCACACATGTTTTGTAAAAGTCTATAAATGACATTTTATCGAATGCCAGCTAGTTGTTTGTGTTTCTTGTATTCTTGTGGGCTCACTCTTGAGTTAGTAGTAATATATCTACTAATTTAAAAGTGTGCCCACAAGATTATGCAAGAAACATAGGTGATGTTGCGTGAATTAAGTTGAAATGCTTTTTGAATTATTAGGGAATAAGGACAATCGGTCGTATAGTCTCAGCCCTTCCGATCTGATTTGCCATTAATGTTAAGAAATATCTTAAGCTCTTCAAGGTTGCCTTGTGGTACAGGAAGTGTTATAAAGAAGCGAACACTTTTTTTGTGTGTTTTAGATGAACTTCCCCCGACTTGTGGATCGTCTGTTATAGCTTTGTTAAACTGCGTACTTGCCTGAGTAATGTAAATGTACGTCGACCTAAAAGAAATTTTGTTGTACCGAAAGGGTCAGCGGATGATATTCTTAGCAGAGGATTTTATCAATTCTTCTGGGACTAACTTTTCTCTGTAACTCTTGCGAAGATCTCTCTTCTAATTCGGTAAAAAGCTGGGCATTTGCATTTTGTACGTTAAGTCATTTGGTCTTTCTCGAGCCACTCCGAGCAATTGACTATAGTTGAGAGGTAGCCTTTAGTATGAACTTTCTCTGCCTTAAATACAACTGTGCAGATAACTGCAGTGTAATTTCAAATATATTTTGCATAAGATTAGTCATAATAATATGATAAAAGAGTATTTCCCGCCCTTGGTATGAAACGGGTGTCTGTATTAAGAGATTTATTGCAAAACGACGTTTTTTTTCAAACAGCTGAGTTTGTTGAGTCAAGCCTCTAAGATTTCTTTGTTTGCTCAAGCTCTTTTATGTGGGGAGTAAAATCAAGGGGTGCTAAATTTAATCCGTATTATAAGGCAGGCTTCTTCTAGCTATGCTAGACTTGAGAGTGTCTAAGATCCTTCCTGCAGCCTGTAGCCGAATTTTGATTATTAAGAGCAATTGAAAATTAATGAATAGGTAAAGGAATATACGCTTTTCAGCCTTGAGGCTCTTTTTCCTCAAAAAAAAAAAAAAAAAATTAGAGGCTTAGCTAAAAGGTTTTCTTTTGAGCAGCTTTAACTTTGAAGTTCATAGTGTGACTTCTTGTTACCTTTTTTTTTTTAAATTGGAGGAAATTTCGAACGAAAAATTCTTCGAGTGATTTTTGCGTTGACGGGCTCTAAAGGAGGATATTTAACAGCGAACTCTACGAGCTGTACAGCGACATCGACCTAGTCAGAAAAATACACATTAGTCGTCTAAGATGGCTGGGACATGTAGAGCGAATGGACACCAACGCTCCGACCCGAAGATTCTTCGATTCCAACCAGAAGGTACAACGCAGTAGAGGAACCAACTTGGAGTGCGCAACTTGAGACAGTTAGCCAAGGATCGCACTAACTGGTAGAGGCCCAGATCTATCCCGGACTGTAGCGCCACCTAAGTAAGTAAGTCAGCGGAAAGACAAGATTACACGGTCAAGGCATTCTGCCCTTCTCCCCTCCCCGCTCTCTCCCTTAACTCATGTGGTATCACAAAGGACCTAAACCAATTTCGTCTAAGTGTGTTTTATTAGACAGACACTTTATCTTACCTAAGGCCATTTTATTCTTTAAGCTTGACGATTTTCCAGTCGTAACCGACGGATTGCTGGTGTAAGGACCTGAAGTCATATCGTCAATTGAAGAGGAATGAAATGAGATTCAGAATTTGACCTTTCCGATCTGTGATAACCAGTACTAACGTCTTAAAATAGCCGAGGTTCAGGTCGACCATAAGATAACCTCATAGGTAAAATGGCAATCAGCTGAGGTCTTTTGCACACAACTGACACCGAGAGTTTGCAGTTGAAGAGCCGACCTGTCCCAAAAACTGCTAAGTAACTCCTCACAAAATTTGCGGCGCAATGGCGCGTTAGAACTTTGAGAACATAACTCTAGGGCACGATGCAACAAGTTAGTAGAATTCGAAGTGGCATTAGGTTAGGTTAGGTTAGTGGGTGGGCGAGACCGCATGGTAAGCCAGTACACGCCATTCTTATATCAATGTAGATCCTTTGTGATACCCTTTGGATTCACGACCCATGGAAACCTATGAGAAACCCACGATTTGGCGAGCCATCCCGAGGCATACAAATTTAAGTATATCGTTTAAAGATCTTTCGGTAAGTTCTTCTAGGTCCACGAAAAAGCAAAGTGGCTTATAGCGGTTAGAGGGCTGAACTACTAAAGCGAGGGATCTCAATTTTAATGTAAACACAAGTTAAGACTCTTACCATTACCTCTGATGGAAAAAACATCGGATAGTGTGACTATTCTGAGAATCCGCTCTTCCTTAAGCCGTCCTTATTCCCGACATATCTACAATATCGCAAGTTTCTTCCAATCGTGCCACAATACTAAAGACGTCCGAAAACGAACGATTGCGAGACAGTGCCATATGGACCTGTAGCGCCAGCTCCTTTTACACGTTGCCACGAATGCTTCCCCATGTAGCACCGGGGCCATTAACCCTTACATCTCACACCTAAGCCTAGTCATAACAAACTGCTTCAACACGACCCATAAAACAAACGTTTAATTGCAAAAATCAAAGCGACACGCTATAAATACCTTAAACGTACCTACAGCCACACAGCTATCTATTTAGCACGCACGAACAGTTGCCATTAAAAAGTTGCACCGCAACACCACAGCCGTTGCATGCGCTCACGAAAACTAAGCTTATTTGAAAAAAAAAAAAGGTAAAAAAAAACACAGAAAGTCCTTCCATGTGGTCTGCCCCAGCGAGAGTTGCACAAAGTTTATTAAAGCTTGCACCCAACAAATCCCACTCGATACTTATGAAACACCCTGTTTATTTGCGGTAATTTCACTTTACTACTATTTTATAGTTAATTGTCGCATAAAAACGCATGTCATCTGTAATCGCGTGGTCTGGCAGGCTGCTTTTCAGCCAACCGCTAACTGGATTCAGTGGACACGGCATAGCACTACTCCAGTAAATACACAGCTGCAACAGTGCCTGGCAGTGTCCAATTAAACAGTGCAATGCAGGCGGACTTTTCATCACCATTGTGTAAATAACTGCATAACGACAGCGGAAGGAACTATTACATACACTTTGCCACCACTCTCGTTATCCTGGCACTTGCAACATGTACGCATCCATAATCAATTAGACGCTCAGTGCTGGTATAGTAATTAATCTCCATTAAAGGGGTTTCCACTTACAAAAACGCGCAACAGACCACCATAGCATAATACCACCGTTTAACCCTTTAATCTTGGCACTCGGTGTGTGCGCGCCCGCCGTGTTCGATCGAATCTTCATTTTGTTAAAAAACAAATTACAGGGTAAATAAATCAATGGCCGGCCACTTAAGTGTCCGGCGTGCACCACAAAAAGATATACTGATGCTGTACACGCATCACACAGTAACTTGTATTTAAGAATTTTTCTTAGATGCATCACACTGAAATTATAGGTTGATAAACTGCCCGGCGTACTTTACAGTCAGCAAAAAGATATACACTCTTATACACCCTTTCTGTCCATCTTTTCAGAAAGTTTCCTATAAATTATATGCCAACATCCGAGTAGCGCGCAAGCATGCAAAGTCAAGTGAGCATCGTTTAGGGTAATGCATATAATATTTGGCCGTACAAAAGGTCTCCACTGTAACGTGTGCAGTTCAATAACCCCCCCGCGGTAATTGCAGGCCACTGCGCCTCGCCCCAAAATAAAATAAGAAGAAGATTACGCCATGCGCGCATTATATACTATAATTACGCATTTAGCAAGTGTGTGCAACTGAACTCTAAAAATACGCGTTCGCCCAGTTTATACATGGATACTGTAATGGCGTTTCAATTGCCGCCTAGTTAAGATGGCCTGCATAGTAAGTGATTCCAATTGAGAAAAAAATCTTCTTCGGCATTCAGTTTATGGGCGGATTTATGGTGGACGTCATATTAACGATGGTTTTGAAGAGCACATCAGACGCCAGACGAACATCCGGATGCAATTGTATTATAATAATCAAGCGAATGTTCGATTTGAATGCAAGTGCAAGCAATGTGGTCAAATGGATTTCGTTGTCATTGAAAAGCGGGCGATAGCGATAGAAAAATGTGCGTCAGCTTCATAGGTCAATCAATTGTTCAATGTCTGCGTGTATAGCGCGCTGGAGACCAGGGCCTGTACCGCAAAACTACAATTTAACAATTCTGTAGGCACTTGTTAAATATGCTAATTTCCCTTCTTTGTACAAGTCCTTTATACAAGTGCTTCCGTGACGGCTAGACGATGCACAGGCAAATTATCTTAGCTGGCAAGCAAAGCGTGCTAATAGAAAACCAATGCAGAGCTACTAAAATTTTAATTTATGTGAGTCTTATCCACCGCCTTATTTGAAACGCGGAATTTTTCGAGAAATATATTTTCGTCAGGTTAAAAATTAATACGGGGTCTATAAACATAAAAACACGATGTTGTTGTTCATCATCATCACTTTGTGAGTGGGCAAGCGAGTAGAAACAACGCTTCTCGCTTGTTTGGGGGTTACCCTGACAATTTCTGTTGGGAAATTATGTCGAATTCACTTTCATCTGAATCAAAAAATAAAATGTTATTTTTAAATAGTCGGTCCTACTTGACGCACGTGAATATGTACTGACTGATAAGTTAAAACAAAATGCTAACAGTATGTTTACAGCATACGGAAGGAATTGAAAATCACCAAAATTTTGAGTTGCAATTCACGAATTATATATTTTTCGCAAATCACATCGATTTTGTCTTGAATTGATACGAAAATTCGTTATTCGACATTAAAAACGGTGAAGAATATCAAATTTTGTTTGTTGAATATTAGGATTAGAAGTATTAATTCGAGCTTCATTTATTTGTAGTGATTTGCGCTATCGCAGTACGAATAATAGCGAATCCGTCTTCAAATGGAACGAACGGACTGATGCAGGATGGATAGGGAATGTGGCAGTATGTGACAATCTTTTTAAAAAATGCTATTTGAAAGTATCTAGATTTAAGTCTCTGAATCATTGCATGACTGTGTATGTGATAGCATATCGTCGCCTGGGAATTGTTTTGTTCCACTTTTGTCGTTTTTGAGTTAGGAACGGATGCTATGGTAGTTTTGTATGCTATTTTTAAATCTGTGATTGGATTTTCTGTATGTCTATCCAATCCCGAGATGTCGAGCATCGACTTTGTCCCATATCCACCAAAATCGACAGTTTGTAGATCTGTTTTGTGCCATAAACCATTTTTTGGCGTTTGGGACAAATTTTCCATATAACTTTTTGCAATTTTTTTCCGAGAATTGTTTTGTTCCACGTGCCAAAATATAGACGAAGTTGAGAATTGGTTTGTCCTATGTGGACTTGTGTTAATGAAAAGCCATATCCATTTTTTTGAGTTCCACGGACATGGACAAAAAACAAAAAATCAGTTTCAAAAAACAAGTCAAAAAAGTAGTCCAGTTGCGCACTCCAAGTTGGTTGATGTCCCCTTCCACTTGCGCACGCCACCAAAGGCGAGGTCTTCCTCTACTGCGTTGTCCCTCCGGGTTGGAATCGAAGACTCTCCGGGCCGGAGCGTTGGTGTCCATTCACTCTACATGTCCAAACCATCTTAGACGACTAATGCGTACTTTTCTGACCAGGTCGATGTCGCTGTAAAGCTCGTAGAGTTCGCTGTTAAATCTTCTCCTCCAAAGCCCGTCAACGCAAACGGGACCAAAAATCACTCGAAGAATTTTGCGTTCGAAACGACCAAGGAGATCTTCATCCGCCTTTGATAGCGCCCATGCTTCTGCACCATAAAGCAGGACTGGGATGATGAGGGTCTTATACAGAATCTCCTTAGTTCTTCTTGACAAGGCCTTACTAATCAATTGCCGTCTTAGGCCAAAGAAACAGCGGTTGGCAGGTGTGATTCTTCGCTTGATTTCTAAGGTGATGTCATTTTCAGAGTTAATAGCGGATCCGAGGTAGACAAAGTCCCTAACTATCTCAAAGTTATAGCTGTCTATCGTGACGTTCTGTCCGATTCGTCGATGTTGTGTGTCCCTTCTTGTTGACAGCATATATTTTGTTTTACCCTCATTCACCACTAAACCAATTTTTGCCGCTTCTGTACTAATACTAGCAAACGCTCCAGTAACAGCTCGCTGTGTTCTGCCAACAATGTCAATGTCGTCAGCGTATGCAAGCAGTTGCACAGACTTATGGAAAATTGTGCCTTTGGTGTTGGCTTGTGAGTTTCGCACAATCTTCTCAAGAATGATGTTGAAGAAGTCACATGACAGCGCATCACCTTGTCTAAATCCTTTTTTGACATCAAAGGTCTCGGTGAGATTGTTTCCGACCTTTACGGAGCAGCGAGCATTCTCCATCGTCATTCTGCACAATCTGACAAGTTTGGCAGGGATGCCAAAACTAGACATGGCTCTGTATAGCTCGTCTCTATAAATGCTGTCATATGCGGCCTTAAAATCGATAAAAAGATGGTGAGTATCGATCTGGAGTTCTTGGGTTTTCTCCAGGATCTGCCGTAGTGTGAATATTTGATCGGTCGTGGGCCTAAAACCGCACTGATAGGGACTTATCAGATCGTTGACGAAAGGTTTCAGTACAGCAGACATGATCTTATACGCAGTGTTAAGGAGACTGATGCCTCTATAGTTGGCAAATTAAAAATTAAACTACATAGCAACCCTCTAATTGCTGGTAAAAATTAAGCTTGTAGGCTTGTAGGCAAGTACCTGTTTAAGTTAGAGATTTAAATTAAGTTAAAGCAATAAGGCAGAGAGCTGTGGTTAAGGTTGGTAAGGTTACTAAATGCCCCTAATAAGCGATTCGACGAACACTACTAAAATATATTTTTTTAAAGCTTTTTGTAATACGTATAATAATAATTAATTAGTTGGCGCAAAAGGTCCATAGGGATCCTAGGTTTAGCTCCTCACAACCATTCGTTTTGCGTGAGTTTCTCATTTTTGTAACGAATGGAAGGGATCTACAATTTTATGCCGACTCCAAACGGCTAATTGAGAAGCTCTTTCAAGACATTTTATACTCTCGGATGTTTGTCAGACGTTCGCGAGAGGCAGCGCAGCGGAAAAAAACCCTTAGTCGGAATTGGGTTTTTGCGGGACTCGAACCTGGGACCCACTGCTTAGTGTTACAACACACTAACTACTAAGCAACTGCGCCGTGTAATACACTACTTTTATTCCGGAAACATTAGAAATGAAAGACACGATTTTTACTAAATAAATAATTCAGTTTTTATTAATAAACTGTCATTAACATAGGCACAACCTTTTTAAGTTTAAAATTAACATATTTCTAAAAATTAAATAAAAAAAAAAAAAACATTTCTTCTTCGGCAGTATTAAATTAATAATAATACGATAAAGAAAAAAAGAAAAAATTAAATTAAAATTAATAAAAATTAAATTATAAAAAATAATTTCTCGTTGCGTAAGATCCGTAAAAGTCCGAAGCGACGAGTCTGCGCTATTAAAAAAATAAAAATTAGTAGAAATATAACTTTTATCTGCCGGGTACAACCGTCATTCGCAAGATCGCAGTAAAATATAATATATCCCTGGATTGAAATGATTTTTGTTGATTAACGTATAGGAAGGTAGATACATAAAGGCCTTTAGAAAAAAAACTTGACCACTACTACTATAACTTTACAGTTTGCAATGTAACAGAGCCACCCTGTTGGCTTACCCACCAACTCCAATTCTTTATCGTCTTTTTATCGTTCAATTTCGAATACGCCTACGCCCCCCTTATACCTCTCTATCTGAGACACTCTACACTTCATCTACATGGAAGATAAATTATGGCGCTAGACTTTCGTAGTGAGCCCATGCGAGTTCATTTAGAGGCAAAACTTTTATCAGTCTTCTCCATGTGTATACCTCGTTGTGTATATGAGCTACGCACGCGATACCTATATACAAAACTAATAACAGAAACTCAGTGTCTGGGTCTATAGAGTCGAACTCTTGTATCTTTAACGAGTTGGTAGTACTCAGCGCTTCTATATTTCAATGATGATATTGAAACAGTGAGTTGGGGTTGGGGTACATCGTTTCTGCTACGTCTCCATCGTCGTCTAAATATAAGTTATTCCAAAAATAAAAATAAAAACAGAAATCATTTTAGAAATTGTGTTGAGTCAGCTCGCACGAAATACAAAAGATAGAACCAGAACCAGATAGCGCGTCCCTGTCGAAGCTAATAACTTTTTCTAAAACATCTCTTCGGGAATCGGTTTGTATTGTTTTTTTTTTTTTTTCAATATCAGCTTTGAATTATTTTCTGCTTTCATGCGGGGCGAATGAACTGAAGACTGCTTATCTGAATAATGGGGGCTGCCTTGACTGTTCAGTGGGCTAAGTAGGGTCAATTTGTTAAAGATAAACGGAGGTATCAGCTTAGGGCATAATGCATGCAATATGGAAAATAATGAAGATTGACTTATGAAGGTAGTTTAAAAAATTGACAGCTGATTTTGATTGCCATATTACCGTGAGTAGTCTTGCGTTTATTATATTTTATATATAAATAGGCGAAGGAAAGAGTTGAGAACCACCTTCACTTCCTTAACCACTACCTAGTCGCTTGATTGTTTTTTTTGTTGGGAAGATTGTGAGGATATGCGCATGCGTAATGCTGCCTGTAATTAGTTCTTCACTTTGTTGTATATGTGAATATAATGGTAGAATTTCTACCACTGGGCGAACTCTAGTCGCAATAAATAGTCCGATATCAAATATATGAAAGTTTTCATAAAACTTGTTTACCCCTTTACATAGCTGTCGAGCTGTCGAGGTTGCTTAACTTGCCGACAGCTTTAATTAACTCTCAGTTCATTGTTTCGAGATGGTAACGGCTGAGTTACTTCCTAAATGCCTGACGCATTCTCTGAACGAATCAATTTACAAAAATAGCAATGAACCTTAAAGGCGTTGCCCTGCAGGCGAATATTCCAATTTCTATTCATGGCATAGATTATTTCCAATACAGGTCGATGGGGTTGTTGACGAATTATTTTCGTCGTTCAACCAGTTTAGTGAGAAATATTTCAGGCGATATTTATGAGATATATTCCCTTGGATATGGTACCAATTACATTTTGCTCGTCTAGGGGTCCTATATTAAGCTAATAAAGGGAATATCAGTTCTAGCAACAGTCAGATATGCATTATTTATGCCCATACCCAGCAGAAACTCATTTTCTTTTTGTATAGGTATACCAAGCGCTGTGTGTCTGTTAATAGGCTACTTTCCTTCAGCAGAATTACTCAACAGTGTCACCGTTTGCGGTATGGTATTTCACAGCTTCCAACAATGCATATGAACTCGAAGACGAAAATTTGCCATGAATCAGCCACTCTTTTTGAAGTGACTCAGCTGATACCGACATCTCCGCATTTGGTGACATTCTCCAAAGCAACTTGACCACTGTCGAATAACTTTCAAGCCAGGCCATGACTCAAACCATACATAATAAAATTGTGACACCCATCATTGTTCAAAGGGAATTGATATAGTATCACTATTCCGCCCATCTGTTTGTGGTGCTTCCCCGCGCCTGTTCATATCCACATTCATTTTTACACATTCCATCTATCTTCTATATTTGAATTTCTATGCCAAGTCCAGGATACCTAACTATTTATTAAGCACATACCGACCCCAGCCGAACCCATCTTATACACGCAGACCACGCACAATTCGCAAGGCGACGTTATAATTCACCTGGGGAAAAAGAAAAAATTCCTGATTAACCACCATTTTGAGAATTTATCTCTGCGCCGCCTGCAGTGTACCAACGGATTTACGACTTGTCGCCTCATGCAAAACAAGGAAAATAACCGGCACAACACAAAACAAGAGCCGCGCACAACACGAGACGCGCGCGAATTTAATATCCTTTAGCACCGTGACAAGACAAAAAAGAGCCAGGCGACCCAACGACGCAGTCACCCCACAAGGTGGGCGTAAGTTATCGCCAGTAGGCGCATATGTTATATCGAATGTCTTACTTAAATGTGTCGCGTCCGTTGGTTCGGCCTTATATCAACTGACCACTGACCACTGAGATGCTGTGAAGGATATTTCGCCCAGATTAACAAAGACGTTTACTTATTTTTAAACAACGAATCCACAATTTTTACTTGTCGCTGCCGATAAATTATCGCAAGCAGAGAGTTTCCTCCATCGTCGATCGCATGGCACTCAGTTCCACATGTGCGCACATTAATATCGTCGTCGTCCACAATTGCACTCGCGAAAAAAAATATCCTGAGAGACAACTTTGTATTGCCGGGCGAAGTGAATACAAAGTAAAATTGTTATTTTGGTTAAAGTCAGTTTTGAAAATATATATTCATTTCTGTTGGTTGATATGCTTCACAGATGCGTGCGCTTGGTTGGTGGCCTTTCGTAACGAGCATCTTTGTTGATAGACGCAGCACGGAAAGCAATGCATTGCAAGCAGCTGCGCTGTTCTATATGTACGCACATGGCAGTGGCCTCGATGAGAGGATGCAAATGGAAAATTATTCGTTTCTAGGCAGCACCTTGACAATTAGATGAAGCTCAGCGGGACATTCACCGAGAATATTGCCAGCGACCATCTGTATCTAGGGACATTATATTGCTGGTGTATCAAAGTATATTTATTTATTTTTAAACGGTTGCAAGGAATTTTCTGCAAATAAATGTTCGATGAGACAATAAATTCGCCTCGAAGGTATTTTAATTAATATTAAAATAAACAAAGCTAGCATAAATTTTCATACGCGCTTAATTGCGTCATTATAATGATTTACTGCTTCGGGTGGGTGGTTATATTGTTATTTAAATTATAGGCGAGTGGGTATGCGACTGGCCCGGAAGGGAAATGTCCTCTCATCCAATAAAGTTGGGGACAATTTTACCAACTGAATTATATGATTCGACTTAAGTCCCAGAAAGTGGTAAATAATTTTATTTTCCTGTATGTGGTGGCGCGGGTTCTTCTTATACCCACTACCTTAAAGTCAGAACTGTGAACTGTTTGATAGGTTACTTTCAGTCAAATGGGTAATATAGCGCAACATCTCAGTATAGGACCGTATGTATCGCTTTTTACATAAAAAACGCAAATGAAAAATAGAGTATTACATCGTTGATGATCTAGGTTAGTATGCCTAGAATACATTGAAGATATAGGTACCTACGCACAAAACGAAAAGTGGAATGAGGTGGTGTAGCATCAGTTACCCGGAAAGGTTCTTTCTCATCGACAGTTGAAGTATTATTCGAGAAACAGATTAACACAGCAACAGCTACAGCAACTTTGAAAACTTGTTAGAACCAATGTATTTTAATTACTTTGAACATATTGGAACAGCAACATCGAAAGCGACGTCAACATTAGAGCTAATCCTAAATTCGCTGTTGCTGTCGCTGTGTTAATCTATTTCTCGCATTACGAATTGAATTACCAGAAAGATGGAACTATGGATATTAAGCTTTTGGATGTGTTTCACGGTGAAGGACAAAGTTCCGCAATCATCCAAGTGTGTCTATTACTATCAAAAGGGCTCATCTCCACTTTTTATAAAAAAAAAGTTAGAAATGTCATTCGATTCTCCATACTCTGTAGAAAAATTTGTGTCTAAAATAACAAACGGTCTCATTTCACACTGATTTAGCTAACCGAAAACAGGTATTACTTTCAAACCGGTACCATTTCCATGAGGACGTATGAATCAAATAGTAGCATTTCCCATAAATAAACTATTCGCACCAAAAGGACACATATCCTTCGAAAAATTTGTTTGTTCGAATCAAAATGACTCATTTCCGTTATTGACCATAACTGTGATTTTGGTGAAAAATATTGAAAATAATTGCGACGAGCTATGTGGGTTGCAGGAAGAGGACACTGATTTTCAAGTGTAAAAAATCTGAAATTACTTAATGAAAATGCAACGTGAAGTTTCTAATTTTTTGACTGATTTTTTACTATTTATTTGTTTTATTTTTTAATTTTATTTAACAATAACTGAAATTTTAATGAGTTTAATTATGTTTGTGTTTTAAAGTTTTTAATAAAATGGTATAAATTTATATACACACAGGCTTGTAATAATTTTTCAAAAAGGTACTTTTCCCAAAGTTTTGTTTCAAAACGTCACATTTCCAGGTGTGCCATTCAAAAGGGAACATTTCCAAAGTTTAAGTTGCTACAAATAATTAGATAAGTTAAATGTATATATTTTTGTTTCAAAAATGGATCTGCTAAAGCCTTATACAAAACATTACAATACAGTTTCTTCGACTCGTGGAACGGCTTAGACGTAATACGTTTTCCGCGTTTTTCTCAGTTCCACTTAACATGCCATTGCGCCCTTTTGATACTAATGGACACAAGTCATCCTTAATTGTGAAAATTTACTCAAGTGGCAATTGGGCTGATATATGCGCGTAATTTAGTACCGAATGAGCAGACGAATCAACTGCCGATCCCACAAGAATTAAGTTCATCTACGTGAAGTTAGCCCGCACTTTTTCTAGAATGAAAAACGTGAAATGCAGTTCGATAGACATTCGTTTGTAGTTGTTTGTAGTGAATTTTTTTTCGTTTGTAGTTCAACCGTTAGAAAGTTAGAACCATTAGAAAACAATTTCAGCCCGCACTTTTGGCTTTTTGAAATGAAAACTAGCCAGTTGCATTCGAAATCGTTTGTAGTTGTTTGTAGTGAAATTCTTTTTTTTTTTTAATTTTTTATTTCGGAGATATAAGGACATTTGTGTTTGCACCTATAACTCCGAACTTCCAATAGATAGAAATTATTTAAAAATACTGGTTCATAAAGCACATCCTAACTTAAATAACTGCATTTAAAATTTTTGAATTCACTCAAGCGTTACTTAATAAAACGCAATTAAAGTCAAAAATCGCATCCCCTTAGAGTTGCATCCATATATGGATCTCCCACCAACAACAAGACAACGGTAAACACATTTTCGCAAAGCATTCATCTCTGTCCATCGATATGAGTCACTATTTGTCCATTGGCAACAACAACCAGTCAATCAACCCCTATTTTATCCAACAAATTTTTCTATTCCTTCGAATAACATTTAAAACTAACCCTTTTTAAACAATTTATAACAACAAAAATGCAATATTTACAAAGTATGTACTCCTGGCTATCTAATGCAATTCAAATTTTGTGAATTTATTACAAAGACGAAGATTTAGATGCAACTTAAACACACACTACTTTGTCATACAAACTCATATCAATATTTCCGTTACTAAGCAACTCCAAATAGGGAAATCTATTTTTTTCTAATGCTTTCTATTAGATGTATCTAACGGAATAAAAAAACAGTGATCTTTTGTGAATAGATAATGATTTATTCAAGATTCAAGAAAATCGTTAAAATCGTCCGCGCAGACCGATTTAAGGGGATGGATATTTCAAATGCTGGACAACTACAAACGACAAAAACTAGTTGGTTGTTAGAAAGCATGTATGCTCTATCTAATAAAACCAAAAATTTCAAAATTGTACCAACCAAAAAGAGTTTGTATGCTATTTAAGCAGAAAAATAAAAATGGCGATATCTCCGAAACGGTACAATGCAAAGTGATGAAATTTTCTATTTTCAATAGATTTCCACCCTATTAATCTAATAAAATAAAAATTATATCAATCAGCCTAACGGTTTATGATTTATTTGAAATTTAAGCGAAATGCGAGCTTAAATTTGCGTGTGAAGTTAGCCCGCACTTTTTCTATAATGAAAAACGGAGTTTGCAGTTCAATAGACATTGGTTTGTAGAGGTTTGTAGTGAATTTTTTTTCGTTTGTAGTTCAACCGTTAGAAAGTTAGAACCATTAGAAAAAAAAATTTCAATTCCTTAAAACTGTGTTATCTCCGAAACCGTAGCAAGTAAAGTGATAAAATTTTCTATTTTGGAAAGTGTTTCACTTTGCCAATCTAATGAAATACAAATTATACCAATCGGCTTAACGGTTTATGATTTATATGAAATTTAAGCAAAATTGAGGCTTCAACTTAAGGTCCCCATAACTCAAAAACTGTTGAACTACAAACGATGAAATTCCACACTGCTATTATATGTACTCTTTTCTAACTGAGATATAAAATAGAAGACAGCCCGCATTACTGGACACTTTTTATTCGCAATTTAAGGGCAGCCTGAAATGGTTCAAATTTGCTCATTTTTAAGCGATTCGATATTTCCCTTGCTAGGATGCTGTGAAGGGTGGAATAAGTTTTTTTCCAATGGAACTACCCATCTCTTTCTAACAAAGTTGTCAGAAATCATTTTTTACTAACGGTTAAAGATTTATTCGCAATTTAATTTCGGAATAATTCCCATTTAAGCAACCCGATAACTCAAAAACTGTTAAACTACAAACGATGAAACTTTACATTTCTAATATATATATATTACTTAATGCATGGTATAAAGTACAAGACAGTCCGCATGACTGGGTACTTTTTATTCGCAATTTAAGGGAAGTCTAAAATGTGTTCAACTGCCCATATTTAAGCAGTTCGATATTTCTAATGCAGAACAACTTCAAACAACAAACAATAATGTTTTCTAATTCGTTGATCATTCTCTTTCTAAGGACGTTAAAAAAATGACTTTTGTTCAACAAATTATATTTTATTTGCATTTTTTTCAGCTACCGCCAGGCCTCATTTTCTGGATAGGATTTTTTAGAAACTGTGGCACTACAAACGATGAAACTTTCCATTTCTAATGTATGCACCCTTCTAAATGCATAGTATGAAATAAAAGCCAGCCAGCAGTACAGGACACGTTTTATTCTAAGTTTAAGCGAAGCCTAAAATGTATTCGAAAAAGCTGCAAGAAGCTGTTTACAACATAACTTCATTTCATTGAATGTATCTTCTCCACGCATTCTAACAAAATCAAACAATTTTATTTCGATCGTGTAGAAAAAAATTTACGTTGAATAAGCATGAATAAGTAGGTATGTATCTCTTTTCTAATGCAAAGTAGGAAATTGTGTGCATCGCAATCAAAGGGTTTGCCTTTATTCCACCACCTTTGCACATATCCAATCAGGTACGAGTATGACCCAACCACGCAAACAAAATGTAGGGCACATGCGTTTATTGTGGTGCGGATCGTGTCGTGACCGTTGCAGAATAGATTTTTGGGGGTGTGACCACGATTGAACGCATATGATCGTGTGCGCATCGTTCGGTGAATGACCGACATTTTTTTTAATCCTTCGAAAGGAGAGAGAATGAAACGGATCAATTAGCGAAATATTAAGCACTTCGCGTCCTGTTTTTGTGGGAAGTTTGAGTAAGAAATGGTGACTGGACATGGAGTGAAGGTACAGTTATGTTTGGTTGTTTTTAAAATGTTAAATATGTGCAGTGTAGGCCATATAATGTGATTGGCATGGACAATAATAAAACCGCAAAAAATGGATACCGAAGTAGGTAGGTACCTACCTACCACGGTAATTTTTTTTTTTGAACATTTGCTAGCTTTGATATCCATTTTTTGCGGTTTTTGAAGGGCAGGGATGGCACTTTATACTACAATCGTTCATTATTGATGAACTAAAATACCTATACCATAAGTATTTAAAAAAAAACAATAGGTGTAGGTAGGTAGTACATACCTATCGGTTTTAATTTTTTGTATACTCTTGAAGATTGTATATTAATAAGTCTTGTTAGGTACCTACCTGCAATCCTGAAAATATAAAAACTCACACAAAAGGATTTTGAAGCTAAGCAAAATCCTATGCCAACTTTGCATAAATGGATGTGTACTTATGACTTATGAGTACATAATAAATAGGTATAATGTTGTGTTTTGTGTGAGTTTGTCGATGTGATTTACACGATCGAAATAAAATTGTTTGATTTTGTTAGAATGCGTGGAGAAGATACATTCAATGAAATGAAGTTATGTTGTAAACAGCTTCTTGCAGCTTTTTCGAATACATTTTAGGCTTCGCTTAAACTTAGAATAAAACGTGTCCTGTACTGCTGGCTGGCTTTTATTTCATACTATGCATTTAGAAGGGTGCATACATTAGAAATGGAAAGTTTCATCGTTTGTAGTGCCACAGTTTCTAAAAAATCCTATCCAGAAAATGAGGCCTGGCGGTAGCTGAAAAAAATGCAAATAAAATATAATTTGTTGAACAAAAGTCATTTTTTTAACGTCCTTAGAAAGAGAATGATCAACGAATTAGAAAACATTATTGTTTGTTGTTTGAAGTTGTTCTGCATTAGAAATATCGAACTGCTTAAATATGGGCAGTTGAACACATTTTAGACTTCCCTTAAATTGCGAATAAAAAGTACCCAGTCATGCGGACTGTCTTGTACTTTATACCATGCATTAAGTAATATATATATATTAGAAATGTAAAGTTTCATCGTTTGTAGTTTAACAGTTTTTGAGTTATCGGGTTGCTTAAATGGGAATTATTCCGAAATTAAATTGCGAATAAATCTTTAACCGTTAGTAAAAAATGATTTCTGACAACTTTGTTAGAAAGAGATGGGTAGTTCCATTGGAAAAAAACTTATTCCACCCTTCACAGCATCCTAGCAAGGGAAATATCGAATCGCTTAAAAATGAGCAAATTTGAACCATTTCAGGCTGCCCTTAAATTGCGAATAAAAAGTGTCCAGTAATGCGGGCTGTCTTCTATTTTATATCTCAGTTAGAAAAGAGTACATATAATAGCAGTGTGGAATTTCATCGTTTGTAGTTCAACAGTTTTTGAGTTATGGGGACCTTAAGTTGAAGCCTCAATTTTGCTTAAATTTCATATAAATCATAAACCGTTAAGCCGATTGGTATAATTTGTATTTCATTAGATTGGCAAAGTGAAACACTTTCCAAAATAGAAAATTTTATCACTTTACTTGCTACGGTTTCGGAGATAACACAGTTTTAAGGAATTGAAATTTTTTTTTCTAATGGTTCTAACTTTCTAACGGTTGAACTACAAACGAAAAAAAATTCACTACAAACCTCTACAAACCAATGTCTATTGAACTGCAAACTCCGTTTTTCATTATAGAAAAAGTGCGGGCTAACTTCACACGCAAATTTAAGCTCGCATTTCGCTTAAATTTCAAATAAATCATAAACCGTTAGGCTGATTGATATAATTTTTATTTTATTAGATTAATAGGGTGGAAATCTATTGAAAATAGAAAATTTCATCACTTTGCATTGTACCGTTTCGGAGATATCGCCATTTTTATTTTTCTGCTTAAATAGCATACAAACTCTTTTTGGTTGGTACAATTTTGAAATTTTTGGTTTTATTAGATAGAGCATACATGCTTTCTAACAACCAACTAGTTTTTGTCGTTTGTAGTTGTCCAGCATTTGAAATATCCATCCCCTTAAATCGGTCTGCGCGGACGATTTTAACGATTTTCTTGAATCTTGAATAAATCATTATCTATTCACAAAAGATCACTGTTTTTTTATTCCGTTAGATACATCTAATAGAAAGCATTAGAAAAAAATAGATTTCCCTATTTGGAGTTGCTTAGTAACGGAAATATTGATATGAGTTTGTATGACAAAGTAGTGTGTGTTTAAGTTGCATCTAAATCTTCGTCTTTGTAATAAATTCACAAAATTTGAATTGCATTAGATAGCCAGGAGTACATACTTTGTAAATATTGCATTTTTGTTGTTATAAATTGTTTAAAAAGGGTTAGTTTTAAATGTTATTCGAAGGAATAGAAAAATTTGTTGGATAAAATAGGGGTTGATTGACTGGTTGTTGTTGCCAATGGACAAATAGTGACTCATATCGATGGACAGGGATGAATGCTTTGCGAAAATGTGTTTACCGTTGTCTTGTTGTTGGTGGGAGATCCATATATGGATGCAACTCTAAGGGGATGCGATTTTTGACTTTAATTGCGTTTTATTAAGTAACGCTTGAGTGAATTCAAAAATTTTAAATGCAGTTATTTAAGTTAGGATGTGCTTTATGAACCAGTATTTTTAAATAATTTCTATCTATTGGAAGTTCGGAGTTATAGGTGCAAACACAAATGTCCTTATATCTCCGAAATAAAAAATTAAAAAAAAAAAAGAATTTCACTACAAACAACTACAAACGATTTCGAATGCAACTGGCTAGTTTTCATTTCAAAAAGCCAAAAGTGCGGGCTGAAATTTTTTTCTAATGGTTCTAACTTTCTAACGGTTGAACTACAAACGAAAAAAAATTCACTACAAACAACTACAAACGAATGTCTATCGAACTGCATTTCACGTTTTTCATTCTAGAAAAAGTGCGGGCTAACTTCACGTAGATATTAAGTTCATCTAACCAACCTCAAATATAACGAAGGGATGAAATTAAATTTAGCATTCGCAAATAAGGATGCACTCCTTTCCTAGGTGCAAGAGAATAAGTCCGTTGGTAAATGTGTCGTAAAATAATCTGTGGGCTATGTAGGGTAGGGTGGGGCAGATTGAACGCTTTTTTTTTCGCAGATTTGAAATAACGTCTTTCGCAAATAAATATTTGAAAATTTTTCCTTTTTAATTGAAAGCTATGATTATATTCCTATAAAGATTAACAATTTCTTAAAAGTTAACTTCACGCTGATATTAAAAAATAAAATAAATTCAATTTAAAGTGCCCTAAAATTGCGAATCTGTTCATGGTGGGGCACAATTTTCATCAGAAATTTAAAATTAAATTAGAAAAATAAATTTAAAATCGCATTCTAGTTTAATGATCACAAAATAAATAAATGTAGAATACAAAAAAAAAATCATTGTACGTTGTATCGACCCATATCAACGTCCTTAAAAAAGATAAGGTTTTAATATCTTGGAGATCCAGAAGCCCCATGTACTTTTATTCGAAAGTGACCAATCCTTGGCTTTAGTAAACGTTATTAGGCCTTTTTTTTATGCTCATATTATCTATAAAAATCATTGATGTCTATGGTTTACAACAACAGTTGGATCTTGTACTATTGTTGTAAGCCGTGGAAATCAATGATCTATATACCTATAGATCATGTGGGCTTAACAAAAATATGCCTATTGTTTTCCACAAAAGTTATAAAAAAAAATTCAATTAAATGTTATAAATAACTTAAATATATTATTAAAACAAACGTTTGACACTCACAAGTCACAAACAAAGAACTCTCAAAGACACAATTAAATTAATATAGCTTAACTCGTGTATAAAAAAAATTGCAAAAAATTACTGAACGAATTCAAAAACGGTCTAACGACCGTATGCTGCAAAAGAACAGTCTTAATTCGTCTACGATCTGAGATAACGCAGTGTTGCACGAGTTATTATCAAACATTTCATTTAAAAATGAATCGCCTCTCTGTAATAGCGAAAGCCAAAAGTGTCCCATCGTCGACAGTACCCCACCCTACCCTACTGAAAGAACGTCTTTAACTTCTCGTCAATAAACCGATGATCGACACTTAACAAAGTGTCCGGTCGGGCAGTCATGATCAAATCTTCATCTGACTCAGGAAAATCTTAGAAAAAAATAAATTCTAACAGTTTTAGGCAGTACTTACGAGTACATCTCGAAATCTCGACTTGAAAGTCGGCGAGAACACGTTGGCACCATTCCCTTTCGAAAGAGGTTAACTACAAAGTGACGCGATATTATACATCAGCATCTGTAATGTGAGCGGAGCTACTCAGTGGTTAGTTTGGTGGACTACTGCGCGAGGGGTCTCAGATTCGATTCCCGGAAGATAGAGGTACATTTTTTTTTTTTTTTTTTCAAAAATGCGGTGAACTACTTGCATTTATGCCGATAATATAGAAAATACTTTCGAAGAAATGCGGCGAGCTACCAGTGGCGTGTTTGGAATAATTAAAACGAATGTGAGATGGGCTTGGCTGTCAATGGAATGTTGCCATTGAGAAAGAATCTCTACATCCACATTGGTCGCCATTCCAGGATTAAATTCGAAATACGAACGGTTTCCAATATTCCTTCCTAAAATGATATCGGCGCAGAAATCAAGCAAAGAATTATCTTGGACAATTCCTGTTTAGCTATACGAAGTCACATACTAGTTGAAGACGTCTCTCATAGCACCAAGGCGGAACTGTACAAGCATCTAAGCTGATCTTCTCTATGGTGCAAAGAGAAGGACTTTGGAAGATATTTTGGGTCGATCTAGTTTGTATCAACTATATAGCGACTTTTACCTGAAAATTAAGGTTCAAATACAATCGCCGACATAACGTACAAGCGCGAATCCATTCCTGAGCGATGGCGCAGGTAGAGCCAGACTTATGTGCAGGGCAGAATTGGATATCGAACTCAACTTAAATGGAGTGTATATTTAGAAGAAGCTAGCTGGGGTCGGAGCTGGCTTGAGGGGCTTGTTGGTTTTACGACGTCGAAAGCAAAGCAAATAATGAACGCTTGAAAAGAAAGACTTCCTGTTTTAGCAACTGCAAAAGCCCGTCACCCAGCACCAGCAATATGAGCAATGAGATGGTGCCACTTCGTATTATTTCCCACTGATGGCTTCATCGGTTGCTTACCACTCCTGGGTATGACTTTGATTTTTCATGACAATAATAGTCGACCAAGAGTCCTAGTAATTCCAAACGATATATTGGACAGAGAAACTCTGATTGAAGAGATAACTGAATGCCAAACTGTAGAAAATTAACCGAAGGAAAGTTATAAGCTTATACCGACTAGAATCACAGGCATCAGGATAAAAACTTTTCTGTTACAGCTGATGGTTTTAATGAGTGAATGTTTATTTTTTGGCAAAAGTATTTATACACAATTCTTCAACTGTAAGAAAAAATTAAAAACAACTTTTTTAATAAAATAATTAAACAATATGGGCGCATACAATTCTTAGGCGCCAGATTTAAATTCTGCTCCCACAACATCTAAATCAGGTTGTTCCCCCAAACTGTAAGGACTTTATGAGTCGAATACTATCCTTGTTAACTGCAATTTTGTTTTCGTCTATTATTTTAGCAAATGTTTTTGTCTTTCTCTATACTCTTTCAGTCGTGTCTCATGGAAGCAGGTTCTCGTCTGTGTGAATAGATATAACTCATATGTAATACCGATTGAATATCCTGGAGCCTTTTTAGTGCTTAGTTCACACACCGATACCACACTCCATTCAGATTCCAGACTTCACAGTTCATCTTCACAGTCCACTCCCCGTCCACTGTCCACAATAGTGTTTGTGCATTGTGCTCTCTGTCCTCCGTTTCCATTCTCCAATTCTCCCTTCTTTAAACCATTTTCTCTTTCCATAGGAATTGACCGGTTTTTTTTTATTCGTTTGCACTTTGTCAATTCCCATCTAAGCCTTGAGATCTGTATAAACCACTCTACCTTAGTGGCCAGCTCTGGTGGGTATTTATATCTCCATTTTAGATAGATAATCTTCCACCATATTCCCCGCATGTGATCTACAGTTGAATTCTCTAAACGGTCCGTCTGCTGCAATTGGAAAATCAAAGAATCAAAGAGCTAGTAACATCTGAGGAACACTGAACAAAACTTGAAAAACTCTACAAATCAAGGTCTCGCCACCAACTCCACCTCAATAATCTCAAGTTTACTTGGTCTAGATCTCCAAGTTGGGTCAAACCTGTAGGTAATTGCATCAAAAACACGTTAAAAGTGTTGCAACAACTGCCAGCGGAAATGTGTCCGAAAAATAACAAAAAATCGTCACGGACCGAGTGTGAAGTAATAAATTCACAGCAGTACATCTCAAATGCATTAACAAAGCCATTCAATTAAATTTTAAATAAACAAAAAATTTAATAAATTATATCAACGTCTTTGTTCGGGTGAACATTCAGTAAATAACATTTCGCAGTTCAACGTTCAAAAATGACTTATAAATATATCTACGGGGCGACATTTCTGAAAATAATTTCAACATCAAATATGCCGACCATTATTTGCCTAGCATGAAAACGCACCCTTGACCATTCTCCTTGATAACAAAACATGAATCATGAATATTATTAGAGTACTGCTCTGCGGCGAATGCATTTATCAGTGAATATAATTCAAAGCAATGCTGCCGACAGTATATAATAATTTAAATTCCAAATGTACCTACTCGTACTATCAACATGCTTGTGTTGTAAGTCGCTTTTATTGGATTTTATATCTTCCCTTTGTTTGTGTAGTTCGTTGATCTGAACAACAAAGCATTGAGTTTTGACTGCCTTTGAAATGAGAGCTCATAGGAGCGAAATAGTAGAGCCATCAGTTGTTGTTGTCAACGCCATAGATGGAGAAATGTCCTCTGAAAAAAGATTCATACACCAACTAGGTAGTCGTTCGCTCATAATGGCTGCAATTGTTTATAACACAAAATTAAAATTCATCTATGGTACTCTGAAGCATCAAATTGATTAAAATAAGCTGAGGTATTAGTAAAATTATGTGGGTAGGTAAAGATACGAACTAACCGAAAGATAATAGAAAACCTTAATAAACCGCTTATCGAGGCACATTCTAGAAGAGAAACCCTAGTAGGTATATACCCAAAATGGTGGAAAAATTAAGAACCTATAGTATACGAGCTCATACATGCACAAAGAAACTCGAATACCTACTCAGGCAAAAAAAAAAAAAAAACTCTGCACCACCATAGCACAAGCTGTCAAGTTATGACTCTACGTGTGATCGCCTGTCACTCGCTGTAGCGACTAAGTGGCCAATTTTTGCCACCAAAATGAACATGAATGTACACGGAAAGAACTGCATAGTCACCAATTGCAAAATTTTGAGTTGCAAATCACGAATTATATATTTTTCGCAAATCACGACGATTTTGTCTTGAATTGATACAAAAATTCGTAATTCGACGTTGAAAACAGCGAAAAATATCAAATTTTGTTTGTTGAATATTACGATTTATCTAATTTCTTGAGAATGTGTCTACAACTGCCAACGCAACGTATTCTGCTTCAGTAGTTGAATATTAATTCGAGCTTCATTTATTTGTAGTGATTTGCGACATTTTTGGCCCAATTCACTCTTCAATAGGTCAATTCCTCAAACACCACTTTAAAATCTCAAATTGCAAAAAATATTTCGTAGTTTACCACCACTGAATGATGAATCAATAAAATCTTATAATAATTTCGCACATGTAAATTGAAAACGTAAATTGACGTAGAGAAGTCGTAAATTGCAAAATATGAATTGCAAATTGATAAAAAATAAGTTGCAATTTACGATTAAGAATTTGTTAATTGCAACTACTGAAGTAGTAAATCAACCCCTGTTGCAATTTACTAAGGGATGAAATCGTAATTGCAACAGGAAAGTGGTAATTTACGATTTTTTTTTGTATTTCACAACCACAGTAATATCAAATAGATAACTATTTGTGTCAAATTGCGATCGGTTTTGGCAATATGTATTTCATGCCCGATCGCATTATTGACACTGAGAAGTGTTGATTCACGACTTTTGAGGGTCAATATCTTCACTTTGTACAATTTCTAGAATTGCGAATAAAAAGTCGTGAATTACTAAATCCTGAGCTAAGCTCTCAAATGAGACAAACCTTTCGTGATTCGGCGCTTATTTTTCTTGAGATAGATAGAGTTTAAGATCAACTTAAACTTCTTTCCGTATAGATATAAAATGGCCAAGCCAGTTTGCATCCACCGGTGTAATACGTATTTTTTTTTTTTTTAATTGAAAATGCTCTGCATCAAAAATGTCATGAATATTAATTTTGTGACCGTGTGGTCGCTGGTCACCTTCTTTTATCACTTAGTCTGTCACCGCACTACAATTATACTGTCACGGATTTTGGGACAAAATGTCACGGGCGTGACCATAAAAGTGACACCTTGTGATCGGGTGTCAAGCGCAAGTGACACTCTCACGAGTGACGCACCAGTGGTAATAGAAAAAGCGATTTTTAGTAACGTCGGCATGTCAAAATTTGCCACGAAAAATTAGACATTGAATCGCAGCTTATAAGAGCTACCTGCAAGCATAAGACGTGGTAGGACGGGCTCTTGGACACAACTCTATATGGACTTGACAAGCCAGAAGCCGAAGAAAAAGGTCGGCATTACCAGTATAGGTACCATTTGGAAAATCCAAATAAAAACAATCAACTCCTCGCGGAGATCGCATACGACTATACCATTTTTTTTCTAAAAAAAACTTTAGACATTCGCCATAAACTCTGGTTCATATACCCAAAGCCGTGACTAAAGTCACAAGATTGTGAAAGAGTTTAGACCCCGACGACTTTTTCTGTGAGACCTTTGATATTCTAAATGAAGACCAAATTTTAAATAAGCCTGCTCGGCAGATATCTCCATGCGATTGGCAAAATGGTTCTTCTTTTGAAGTACTTTTTCTCATGATATCTCTCTCTCTCTCTCTCTCTTCATGATTAGAGTAGACGATGATGTCGTCCGCATATCAAAGCAGCTGGACGGAGCTGTTGAAAATTGTGTCTGCTGCGCCCTTCTTCGATTTGTCGACCAGTGTTCTGCAGAAGAGTGTATAATATGAAGTTCCACAGGGTATGATGGATAAAGTTTTTTGCGACATTAAATACTCGTAGAAGCTTCACTAGTTCTGGCAAGGCATTAGGTCGCTATTTTTGTATCGATGAGACATGTGGAGCTTATACTTTACCCGTTGGGTATATACATTCTTTCATTGAGCACAATTCGCCAACTAAGTTGATTATGTGGTGAATGCGTACTGGTCAAAATTTCACTTCCATTTTGAATTAGCTCAGCTGGTTAACTATCAAATCAGACAGCCTTGCCTTCCCTTATTTTTTTCATAGCTACGCCAACCTGCTCGACATTGGCTATAGTGGAACTATTAATTGAAGTATTCCTCCTGCTACCTTTTAGCAGCTGCTGAATTATGTTTCATTAGTACAAGTCTAGGTATGCGTGTCGACTGTCGAAAGTCTACGAATTTTATCTTTTGGGCTGTTCGATGCTTGGATCTATGTAAATGAAAATAATGCGAGAGTCGGTGCTTTTCCCTCAGATTGGCCTCTATGTGCCGTTTGATTTCCACCATCTCAAAAGGAGTGCTTACTAACTATAAACACAAATGTAAACTTGTATATGAAATTTCTATGCTGCGGTCTATTTTCTCAAGGAACTTTCTGCGCATGGGCTCATACATTACAGGGGCTTGCCCGAATATAGTCTACCTAATTTCACTTAACCGCAACCAATATACAGAGACTATCGCATTTGCTACTCTTTGACGTGAAGGCATTTGACTTCTGATACTGTCCCATATCTACGAAAACATCGCTTTATATCTACGAACCATTATAATTATATGCATCCACGTTTATTGGAAAACATTTTGCTAAAGCAGATCCCTGGGGTTTTGATCCAAAACCAAAATACTAGCCCTTTCAATCTCAGCGAGTTGTAAGTCCGATGAAGACTTGGCACTGACTTCACCATTTCGTCCTTCTGCTACCAGGTATCTACCTCCAAATTAAAACTATTGCAGGATGCGATCAGAAAATCAAGCAGTGGGAAGATGACATTACCTTAATCTACCATTTTAGTCAAACAAATTTGGCCCAACTTGAATCCAATGGGATCGAGAACTTTATTTATTTGGTCATGTGTCATGAATGTCCACGTTATTCCACATGAGCCGACGCACCAGACGTTTAAACCTTTCTTACCGTAGATTCTGTCAGTGATAAAGACGAGAATGCGACCCTTAAAGAAAATCCTCTGTAACTAAAATAAGAAAGCTCTAACATGGCACCCTTTGCTTAGCTACTTAAAACTCACAAACCCCACTTTATTTTGCAATATAGGTAATGGTCACAAACTTGTCGAGGAAGTGTTTTGCAGAAGAATACACAGTACAGTGGAACTTGCGATATAATGAACGCTTTTCCTGGTGCCCACGATTTGCTATCCGATATAATGAACATAGGTTTAGGTATATACCTAAGTTGCCTAAAGAACCCTGAAAGTATTTAAATCGCAGGACCATCATCTTTTCAATTTAACATTAAACAAAACCTTTTAAATAAACTGATTTTTTCAATGACTTTTTTTTTGTAAATAGGTACCTAGTAGTTATAAAAAGTCGATAGATATATCGAACTCGCTCGATATAGTTAATGACATTCAACATTACATCATTCGTTATACTGGACTTCCACTGTATTACTCTTAGATCTATATAATAGCTATCAGAATGGGCCTGCCAAATGTATAAGTGGTTCTTAGACTTCGGCGTACATTCTAGACAGAACTTCCCATATAATCTAAGGTTGCATGCCTAGAATCGCAATTAGTCACTAAATTGTTAACGAAGACAAAATATCAGTCTTTCAAGACGATTGTTCGACCAAGTGCTATAAACCTATAAGCCCACCAAAGCCTGATGACAAATAATAAATTCGCTTGATTTCCAATCTTTTGTCCTCCTCTTTGTTTAGTTTTTGTATTCAAACACATTAAACGGCAATAAAAGTCCACAAAAATCCACTGAACACTGCAGACAGAACGTTTCCTTTCAGTCGCAGGTTCATTGAATCCTAATGTCTGAGACATTAATTACCACTTAAGCCGACAAATAATACTCAAGCAAATTTCTGCTTAAAAAGCAATCAAATTCAATAACGAACCTCCTTTCATGTCCATTCATCTTCAGTTTCCTCTCTACTCAGAGTCAATCATTTCGCATTCGTCAGGCGAAGCTTTTTCTTACACACATGTGCGGGAATACAATAACAAATTTCAAAGAAAAAACCAAATCCATGCGTGCTGTGTCCATAGAAGAATACGTTTCGGAAATCATCGTTATTCAGGGTCATCACGACAACATCACCAGACGAAATTTATCACCCAGCCGAGCTTCAAAAGGTTCTACGTACACATATTTCTATTCTCTTCAGTCTGTGTTATCGGTTTAAATTTTTTTTCCTCCTCGTTTCATTCTTTCATTGAATTCCAAACTGATTTTGGAAATGTCTTTCATTCCTTTATGGGATTGGGTCGTCGAAATCGTATCGACATCGCTATCAAAATAGAATAGACCGTTGCGACAAACCTTGAGATTCATTTATGCGTTTCAGAGATACCCACTCCAAAGAAGTAGGTATCTAATTCAACATATTCCTCTAACTCATAGATTTATCGACGGGGATCAGTATTGTCCACACTACAGCCGAGTTAAAAATTATAATTTCAAATGAACACGAGGTGTTGGAGCAACGCACCGTATAAATCAAAGCGCCGAATAGGAAACATGCCATGTGCTTGTGCATCCACCACCAGCTAGCCCTGAACTTACAATTAGTCCACCCACCACCAACATCAGATAAATCACACACAACTATTGAATTTACTACTTGACACGTTAAAAATAACCTGTATCTCGCACCAGAACTGCGGGAGAAAGCGAAAAAACAACCCGAGGGATTAATAAATTGTAAATCGTTTAGAATTTCAATTATACCAACCAGAGCCTATTTTTCTTAGCCGGCTTAATTATTATTTATTTTGGAGAAGGAATTTATCTCCATGAAAAAAAAAAAAAAAATAGCAATCCAAATTGAGATACACCGCTGTATCTACATACCAGTTGGATACAGCGTGACGTCAGCCACTTGCCCATCAGCGTAGAGGGGGAAGTTTAATTTCAATATGGCTCACAGTCAGTTGGGAAAATACAAGTCGCCCTTAGACACAGTGCGGGATTTGCCATGTTCTGTCCACTGCGGTATATTTGTGCGGTTTCCATTGCGTTCTTTCTCGAGTTCCTAATAGACGTAGACCCCCAGTAGTGGCAGTTTAATTTCAATCATTTTAAAGTTGTTTATCGTGCAGATTTGTGCGACAGATACGCCATAAAATGTGCGCGAAGAAATAACAACGATTTGGAAAATGTGCCGCCGGAATAATATTGATAGTGCCCCACAGAAAGTTGCTGACGCACGCCACTGCGCCAAACCACGCCTCCAGCACATCGCGGAAGCCATGATTGTGAAGCGAAACGACCGATAACTCAACGAAACAGCACCATCATGGTGGTAAGTGTCTTTCATCTACCATATCCGAATGGCAAGCCCATTTCGATTTCCACTCTCCGACTGAGTTTCATTCTCACTCAAAACGCCTTCCACTCTGGCGGTGGCGGCACACATTCCATTCATGCCAACTCGCTCTGTCCATGGCCGAGGGACAGAGATAGCCGCTGCAGCGTGTTGTCTGCTCTTAAAAAGTGAATTTTGTGTGTGGGAAAATGAATAAAACTGTCTTGTGTGTAGCACGCCGCCGCCGTTCTGAGCTGAGCACAGAAGCGCCCCAACAACAAAACATAAAAGAAATTGCTTTTATGGCCACTTTAAGTGCGACTGAGATGGCCTCATTATCGTTTCGAATATCTATCCGCCAATGAATATATATACAGTATCTGTAGGTACATACCCAGAGATAATGCCAGAATGGGACATAAAGACGTGCAGTTAGAACGGGGATTTAAGTAAGTGGAAACGAGATCGTAACAATGTGCATAAAAATAAAAATCATTGCACTGATTGAAAAAAAAAAAGAAACATAGAAAAACGGGAACACCAAGAAGAAGAGGGTTTTTGTGGGATATGAATGTTGGTAGTACACAGGCGCATTTTTAAGTCCGGGGATGAATTCTGGGGACTGTTGGTTCTCTCTCTGGATGCTCACAACAATTGCGCGCTCGTAAAAGAGATAGATGCCGCCACGGAGAGCGAGTGTGTTTTCCTTTATGAGTTTTATGGGTTTTAGTGCGTGCCGAAAACTTTTAATTGAACAGGTTGAATAATTATTGTAATTTCATTAATTTCCTTACACAATAATATTGTAGGCTCATTTATTTTGTTTCTTTGCCTTTTGTCTTGAGCTCAAAGTGCACTGTTAATTAATTTTTGTTTTTTGTCGGTTGTTTCCTTAGAAGTTTAATTTGAGTGCGTACAGTTCTAATCAGTATGGCGGTGGATGGGATATGGACTTCAAATGAATTTAATTACCATCGCATTCATGGCTTTTTAAACTTGAAAGGGGCACTTTTGTTAAGAGAACTTAATTGGTAGATGAATTTCGATGCGATAAATAACCCACAATTGGTTTTATGTGGTTGGTTTAGAGTCACTGCTCAGGCCAAGCATCAGCAGAGGCAGATGTAGCTATCTTTTGACAGGGACCATGCCCAGTCACGTTGTGGTGTTGTTCCGACGGAATGTGCAAGTTACACTGAGTAGGTAGGTATACAGGATTAGGTGTAGATATTTCCGAAGAAGAAAAATGCGACAAATAGCACTGCGATAGTAAAGTGGTTGCACCATGACTAGGTACCTACCAATTACTTTTTTAACAGAATCCAATCATAAATACATAAAGCAGATCTTTGAATGGTTTTACCTGCAAATACCTATGATGAGATAAAGGAGCTCCGGAAAGTAGCGATTTTTTAATCAGAAAGGAAACTTGATTACTTGTGATGGCACCTGAAGTCAGCCTTTAAACTTGTTTGGTGTTTGACTGGTCCTAAAAAAACCCTTGTTCAACCTTCCGATGTTTTTTGGCTGTAATTTAAAAAAAAAAAAAAATGAAAAACTTTGATTCTTCTTGTGGATTATTTTTATTTGGTCTTTTAATTTTTTTTACATCAAGTCGAGAATATGATGTCATGTAAATGGCCGCCGCCACAGTTGATTGTCATTTGAGCCCTTTTTATGGCATTTTCCATCACTTTGGCCAAAACTTCCGGCGATAGGTCCTCACATTCTTGACGTATATTGTCTTTAAGAGCTGCAAGAGTCTGAGGCTTGTTGACATAAACCCGCGACTTCAAAAAGCCCCACAAAAAGAAGTCTGAAGCGGTCAAATCAGGCGATCTTGCTGGCCAGTGCAAATCGCCAAAACGGGAGATTAGGCGCCCGGGAAATGCATCCTTCAGCATATCGGTTGTGGCACGTGCAGTGTGTGCCGTTGCACCGTCCTGTTGGAACCACATGTTTTCCAATCCCAATTCATCAAGTTGCGGCAAAAAGAACTCGTTGATCATTGCTCTGTAGACGGCCCGCGACGTCTTTGAAGAAAAAAGGTCCGATGACTCCTCCAGCGAAAACAGCACACCATACAGTGACTTTGAGCGGTTGTGCTCTTCGTGGGCTACACGTGGATTTTCAGTGCCCTAGAAGCGTAAATTTTGCTTATTTACGTACTCGCTAAGATGGAAATGGGCCTCATCACTCATGTTTATTTTTGAAAGTCACCGACCGATTATTGCTCAAATAAATAGTCACTAATATTCCGCGTTCTGGAGCAGTGTAGCATAATATTGTTTATTAACGTGTATTTCGCATGTGTTTACTACACAAATGTCAAAACAGAACTGACATTAGGGGCCAATCGCAAAATTTATAGCATTTTTTAATAGGAGGATTACTTCTGCGCCACCCTGTATTTAATTAAGTATTTGGTTTTTCTGATTGTTTGAAGTGAAAATATTACAAAACACGAAGCTTTTTAAGTATATTAGCTACCTAATTCAAACTTTTTAAATAATAAGTGATGTAGGTTTGATTTTGGAGTAGTCGGCCCACATTAATAGTTCCAGTGGTCGGGCATGAAAGTACCTACCATTTTATTTAAACATTTTTTTTTTATAAAAACAGGGGGCTGACAATTGGAGAATGTTTAAAGCATACGTGTCTTATATAATCGTAGTCAGCTCTCATTTCTCTAGTAAATGGTACAAGGGTCTGACTACTGAAAAACAAAGAGAAGTACCTACTTATATCGAAAATTTTCCCAGAATCAAGACATACATACATACAAAGTAGTCTTCGGTTATCGGCCGGATAGGGCTGAACCTATACTCATACGGTCCACGCCCCTCTTAGTTATTAAACAAAAAATAATTTTAAGTTAAGAAGCAAGAAAAATAGACCCTCAATAACATAAAAATAAATATAGTACCTAAATCGATCTGTGGTAACACAATGAGCTTAATATTGCCTAAGTGTGGCTGCACTTGAGGCGGCCTGCCAATCTAACCTAACCTAACCTAACCTAACATAAAAATAATCAAAAATGTAAATAGCTAGCTTAGTATTTGTAGTTATAACTTTTCCAAAAAGATTTTTACTCACTAAAACCACAAGAAATTTGTGGGAGGTGGTTTTAGTGAGTAAAACTCTCACACTACTATGAGCACGCGTTGCTGGCCTAATAGTGTCTTCTAGAAGACTTCCACTTAAAGGGTTTTCCAATAAGAGGTGTTATTTTGGTATTCAAAGAAAAATGTAATTTTTTGAGATAAATGATCAGATGCTTATATCATAATAAAGACGACGGTATGCCGTTAATAATGAAAAACAACATGAGCCAAATGGCCACCACGAGCACGCATACAGGAGCATATCCTTTCACAATAGCACCTCTTATTGAATAACCCTTTACATCGGAGAAAAAAAAAATTGTCCAAAATCTACTAATTTCTTTTTGGAATACGAGTAGTCTCCTGTAGTTATGAAAACTGTATGTTAACGTATATTTTTAACGCGCGAAGCAGAACCACGATTGTTGAATGTTTTTGGACACAGACCAAATAAAAATGTTAGCCAAGGGAATAGGTAATATTTTTCGTTTTGAAGGAAGACCAAATAGCATATTATTGTGTCTGTATTTTGTATTCCAGAGGCTGAATACTGACGGCTGAATTTACACGTCATCCTATAGCTAGGACTGACTTTTATTACATATGTAAATAATAAAGTAACCGTCTGAATCTTTATAGAAGGGAAGTAGAATTGGTGGGTATCCTCCCAAAGATCTGTGGAAGAGAGCGGAAAGACTTTTAGTATATACTTGCAAAATAAATACACACCTACAATAAAGTATTTGAAGCACTCAGAAACTAAAAATGCTTTCTCAAAACCTTTAAAGTCCAAACCGATGAATGAGTACTTATTTAAGTTCGTCAAATCTAACGTTGAAGTTAAAGCCTAAATATATGGATAAAATAGAATGTGAACTTAACGAGAACGCTTAGGTATAACTTTGTGGTTAATTTATTATTAATAAGGCTTTTCACGACAGTCCTTTGTAGTTTGCGCTGTAGATGAATACCTATGAGAACAAATTTCGAAAATCGATCATCTATATATATAAAAATGGATCTTGGTTTGTTCGGATGCTTAAAACTCGAAAACGACTGGACCAAATTGGATACTTCCTTCTGCGGATTTGTTCGTAATTGCTCCGCGAAGGTTTAGGAAAAAAGAAAAATTGAAAAAATTAAGAAAATTGCGCGGAAAATTAGAAAATTAAAGTTTGTATGGGGAAATACACTTTAAAAAAAAATTAACTGGATAGAAATCAAGAAGTGACACTTCAAATAAAAAAAAAAAATATTTTGAATTTTAAAAGCAATTGTTGTTGTCAATTATTTTAATTATTTTCCAAGTAAATTGTTGTTGTCAACAATTTTGAATTTTTTTTTTTTTTTAAATATAGGTATAGGTGCCCAAAAAGTTTGTTCTAATAAATTATGTTTACTATGTTACATTAAGTAACTTTTTGAAATGAAGTAGATAGGTACTTTGATTATACAAAGATGATATTATGGCCGACGATATTTTGCATCGAATTCGCACTGTGACATCGGATAATGAACTGGAGATGTCAGATGAAATGTGCAACAAAGCTTTGATTTGACGCATTTAATCGAGAATTGGAGCGAGAAATGGACTTCGAACGAATCGCATTGAGTCAACAAATGTGCCAATCGGAGTTATTATATTGATAAAATACATATAAAATAATTAATTTATTATTTTTAACAAAAACTGAATTTCTTAGTGCACATCGTCGGAAAATCCTCAACATGTGGCGTTGTAGGCGTATATGTCGTTATTCAGTTCAATTAAATTTTCTTTAATAATAATCTTCTTAATTCATACCTATAATTCTTTCGGGATGAAACTCGATGATGATGATATAGCGCGATAACCACTGGGTAAATTTTTATGTATCTTCTTTTGTTTTGTTCGTATTGTTGTATTTCAGGTTAAAGCAAACTTAAAAGATAGGATTTTTGAACCGCTATATGGCGTTGTAATCGATCTCCGAAACCACTCACCCGATTTCAATGAAATTTTATAGATTTATATTCTTCGTTCCCGCTTGAAGGATAGGATACTTTTGGACCTGATAGGTGGCGCTGTTGCCGATCGCCGAACCAGCGCTACCAAATTGATTGAAATTTTGTAGATGGATATGGTTGCTTCCAGTTCTAAATTTCGGATAGTTTTTGACCTATAGGTGGTACTTTGAAAAACACAAGCGGGATAAGAAAACGGATTGTGGCACGTCCCATTCAAAAATAAAATCAAACGCTATTTCTAAAGTTGTATAATGAAAATTATTAATGGACGCTGTCCAAATAAAGCAATTTGCGAAATGTGAGCAAGATTTAATACGAAAGGTACGGGCAAAGCCGGGTGGGTACAGTAACATATAAAAGAGACTGACGTCCGTATGTGCACTCATAACTCGGGGACGGATCGTTCGATTTTTATAATTTTTATAATTTATATATTTATCTACATAATTCGGATTTGAAAGTTGGTTCAGTTAAAATTCTGTTGCGAAACATCAGTGTACCGAAACTTTGCAACGGATCGCATTTGTTTTATGGTGAAGGATCTCACATCAAATATCATACAAGTGATGATTTTAAGGGGAAAATTTAAAGGCAAACATTCTTATTCCGCAGATTTCGCTTATTAAGAACGATTTACCATTCGTGCGACTTCAATTTCCCGTGCGTCTCGCTTCCGCTATGACAAATAATTTATTGCAAGCATTATCGATGGATGTTTGTCAATTTAGTGAAAAAGTGTAAGGTTGGACGACACGTCAAAATCATTGCGGTTTGATTGAAAAAAATCAACATTGCTATTCATCATTTATTTCTATTGCATTTAATATAACTTTTGAATAAAGAATTTTAATTGGTCGAATTACATAAATTAGCAAGTGCTTGGTGCATGCTCGGAATTTATTAACAAATTAACAAATTTGGGCGAAACGAAGTTTGCCGGGTCAGCTAGTACTAAATAAAAATACGTTTGTACTTTCAATCACATTAACTGCCATGACTAACATGTGTGATAGCCAAGCATGATCTCATTTCGGGCTGTGGCATGCAAAAACGGTAGCCAATACGAATAAATCCGTATTAGAAAGGATATGACAGCCATGGCGCCTATTGATAGAATTTGCATTAACATGGTCTTCCTATTTGATAGCCAGGACTACATTCGTCCTAAATGTAGAGGATGCATTGCCAATAATTATATAATATGGCATTTATTTATTTGTTGTTTTAATATGGAAATAACGAAATATTTTGTATTGGCAAAATTTACTCAAAATTGCTTTGACAGTCAATAGGCGTTTTTCTTTTTTAGTTCAGAGCTGAGCACTGAACTGAGCTCGAGCTATATGAGCGCGCTCTGAACTGAGCGTGCTCAGATCGTTCTGATGATTTTCTGTTTTTCATGTTTTTCTTTTCTCTCAAATAGGACTGGAAGTGTGAATGTATATGTGTAATCAGCATTTTACTCAGCCTGCTCAGTCAATTAATTCTGAGCTCATAGAGCGCGCTCTGATCATGCTCTGAACGAAAAAAGAAACACAAATTCGAGCTCTGATGTATCTGAGCTAAAAAAGAAACACAAACTTTTTGTATAACAGTTCAGGTTGTGCTCTGAACTAAAAAAGAAAAACGCCTAATGTGGCTTAACAGTTGAAAACCAACACACATTTATAGACCTCTCTTCTTAGTATTATTGAAGGGAGAATGAGGCCGAAATCGTGAAGGAAGTGTGTGGTTGGTTTATGTGAATGTTTTTCCGGGTTCCTGTCAAGGACGAACAAAATTAGCTCTCAAGCCCCCTTTTAGGGCGACAACTAACGGCACCTGGAGATTTTGGATATAGGGTTTGTAACTGAAACTCAAAATTTGATGAAGTCATTGAAATGGACATCTTGGATGACCGAGAGATCTGTGAGAGTGTAAGCATATAAAAGTTAGCCCTACGATCGACATTATAGAGGACTACTTCACAATTATAAAGTATACGGCATACTTTATCTTTATTTATCTATAAGACTACAAGGACTTAGCTAAACACTCGACTTCATCCCTCGTGGGGTACTATTATTTTACAATTTTTCGTGTTTGGAAATATTATTGTTCAACTCAACTCAACAAATCTAAATTTGGTGCGAATATTATTCTTAAAAGGGCCATTACCTGTATTGTGGACAAGTTAGATCAAAAGATTATTTTTATATGATCCCAGGCTCCAGCTACTGATATGCTCAGTGCAATGAAAATATTTAATACCTTACGATTGCGAAGAAGTGCAGCAGGCAGCTGCTGAAAAATAATTATGAAAATTAAAAAAAAAAAACGTACAGAAGAAAAACGTGGCTGTTAGAACTAAAATCAGCTGATATTCAAGAAGACTAGTAAAATATGAGGAACGCAGCCCACAAAACTCCCAACGTGTGTGGGTGTGGCCTATTCCACTAATACGAACATAATATTAATAAGAACTATTTAAAAAAATATTCTAGTTTATGTCGTTTCATCAAACACAATAAAGTTACAACGTTAACTGCCATGAAAGAGCTTTTCAATTAGCCGTTTGTAATCGGCATAAAATTGTAGACCCCTTCCACTCGTTTCAAAAGCATAAAAAACTCACACTCACACAAAACGAGGATGAAACGGAGACGATCCAACATTTCCTGTGCTAATGTTCCGCTCCCGATCCGTGGTGTCCAGGTTCTTTGAAAATCTCTCGGAATTGGCCGGAACAGAGATACCGGATCTACTCAAGTTCGCGAAGAACACCAATTGGTTTAAACAGTAAGATATGAAGTAGTCTCAGTGGCTTAGTGGTTAGTGTGTTGGACTACTAAGCGAGGGGTTTCAGGTTCGAGTCCCGCAAAAACCCAAATTCCAACTTAGGGTTTTTTTCCACTGCGCTACCTCTCGCGAACGTCTGACAAACATCCGAGAGTATAAACTGTCTTAAAAGAGCTTCTCAATTAGCCGTTTGGAGTCGGCATAAAATTGTATATCCCTTCCATTCGTTCCAAAAATGAAAAACTCACACAAAACGAATGGTTGTGAGAAGCTAGGCCTAGGGAGGGTCCCTCCGGACCTGTTGCGTCGACTATATATATAGATGAAGAGTCCACTAGACTGTTTTAGGGTTTTTTTAATCTACGAATGAATTCACAATGGACCCTACGATTGGAGCCTACGAGTGGAAATGGTGCAACACACACCCACCCCTAACCTAACCTAACCTAAGGGTTATGAGAAGCTAGACCTAGGGTCTCTACGGACCTGCTGCGCCAACTATTTATTTTTAACTTTCTCCATTACGTAGTAAGGCGGTTAGGTGAATACATTTGTGACTTTTTACAGGCTTAAGGATAAATCGTATTTTATACCCTGTGAAGTCGGCTTACGACATAATTTAATTGTGCACTTTCCGTTGCATTCATGTAGCTGCTTCAACCGAATCAACTGGTTTCTAAAGTATCTCCTCAAAAATGTTTTTATTTTTAATGAGCTCATCATTGGTAGTCACCCGAAATGACCCTATAAATATTTGCTTTTCATGGCCTGACATACTTTTCAAACTTCATTAGATGCACGTTACAAATGCCTTCTCTAGTAATTTCCTATGTGATAGGTACGTTTTCATAAATTCACCGCCCACCTACCTACCTACTCCATTAAATATCCACTTCAGCAACACACAAGACACAACCAAAAATAAATGCGGATGGTGCGACTTAAAAGTCAATTAAGAGTCGTTTCCCAAATCAGCGAGTCCTACCATATCGTGACTCCGAGCACCGTAGGTTCGTGGATATACTTTACTTTCAGTACGAGTGCAGCGCGCAACTTCACTGACGGATAATTTATGACATGTCACGTAATAGCACCACTGCAACAATGGCACAGTTACACACTTTTACGAATGGCACGGCAAGGCACGAGAGACACGCCGGCTGTTGCTGCTCTTAACCCGCTACAGGATGACCTTTTAATGGACATAACTGCAGTATGGTTAATTCTGTTGTTTTCACACTTCATTTGGAATACAATGCCGGACTTTTTTTCTCCATTTTCAGTAAGGTTCTTTTTTTTTTTTTGTTTCCTCTTGAGCCCACCTATCGATTTCATTAGTTTTATAACCCTATTGCCAATTTTATGTCCTTTTTCCAGTTGTTTTCACTTCGAAAAAGAAAATTAAACCCAGCGGACGTTATCCTTTCGATGTGTTTTTTTTTTTTTTTTTTTTTTTGTCTTCATCATTATTACCTCCAACAACGGCACCGTATGGTCTGATGGAAACGTTCATGTCTGCTGTTGGTTTCTCCTTGGAAATTCGATATCTCACTTGAAATGGTGGCTTTCGCATTTCTATTCCTCCCACTACATTTATAATCGAATATACGACGATGATAGCACACGGGAAATGGCTAAAAAAGGACCAACAGTCAAAGGGCAAAAAGTTGTCTCAAGAAATAGCTGGTAATCGGAATTGATCGAAAACGAAATGAAAATTGTACATCACCGCCCGTTGGATGTATAGGTGGATGTATATGTGTAGTGTTTTGTTGTTTTGTGCGGACCTAAATGCCGTAGAGGAGATAATTTATCGGCTTGTGTTTGTTTTCTATATAGCTGGCAATGGTATAAGGATTTTTTTTTTCTCGTCTTATTATACCCATTTCCGTCATCGGCGACTTTGTCGTCGGTCGACGTATTGAGTGCCATTTGTTTTGGGCGCAAAATTATTTATATATCCACTTTGTGTACGAATTGAAATGGCACATTTGGGAGCAAACAAACAGAAAATGTGGAATAAAAGAAACAAATTTTGTATTCTTATTATGTGAGTATTGCTATATATATACACGAAAAACAGCAAAGGAAAGCAAAAGTCAGAAATAAGTTTGGCATTTTATTTATAGACTTTTTCTGTGTTCTGTTGTCCTTATATTTGCGCTGAAACAAGGGATATCGCTATCACTAAATCTGTCAAAAAAGAATGAACCAACATTTATATAGATGAAGGGGGGATATACAGTTGGACTACAGTTGGACTATTTTCGCGAATTTTATTCTTTGAATGGCAGCCGTTTTCGGTAGAACGAATTTAAGTATTTGATGTAGGTACCTAACGATAGCTGAAATTGGGTAAAATGTTTTCTCTGATATAGGGCGAATTTTATACACAACGGTTTGTGTATAAAGTTGAGAATGGGGGAATTGAGAATTTTTAACAAAATGAATTAGAATAGGACTACTTACCGACGAGATATTTTGTGCACACCAAAAACAAATACCTAGCAGCCTAGGTATACCCAAAACGCCTTTTTTCCCAAATTTTTAAAATTTCTCAGAGTAGGTACCTAATCTAATCGGCTTTTCAACCACAAATTGAAGTTATAGGTTAGTACCTAACTCAGCAGTATATGTCGTCGCTGTAGATCGAATACCTCGTAACCCAAAAATGTCAATTATGCACTTATATTGGAAAAGTCCGGATCTAATGAAAAATACCTCGTAAGCCCAGAAACGATAATTTCAAAGCTATGCTAATAATAATAACACATCGTATCCCCGCATGCGTTTTCGTTGCTAGAATACCTTGTATCCCAGGGCCAAATCTATTAGAGCGAAAGAAAATCATACGTTTTCTGATGTTGCTATCTTTGATATTCCTTTTTTCGACTTTAAACAAATAACGGTATCGTAGTAAATTAAGTAGCACTGGTCTTGGAGTAATCGCTGTGCACTCATGGGTGGAGCTGGAGGGCGACGAATCCAGTATTTCTGGTATTCCAAGGATTACTGAATACAAAGATTCGAAACGGAAGAAAGCAGAACGCCCTGACGCAAATGCAAGCTCATCTTTTGCACGGGTTTTTTTTAACAGTTTTCCAAAATTTATATATTATATGCTTTGAGCCCTTTATTGGAAGTATGAGTCAGGTTGTAAATTAGCAATCTTTTTCATGAAATGAGCTTATCTATCTATATACACACGATAAAAGACAAGTGCGACACGTGTGTGAAACATGAGGTAGGCCAACTTTCCGAAGAAGATTGGCAACTACTTAGGGCTCAGAAAGACCGTGCGCGGCTGGAGAAAGCGCAAGACAAAGAACTTGCTCTGCAGAAAAAGTGCGTAGTAATTTCAATGGACTTATATAGGCAGTGAAAGTGAGCCTACGGTTCAAGCGAGTGCCATTTTTTATAAGACGGGGCTTTTCTGCCACAACGTTACCGTGTACAACCTTGCTACTCGTGCGGTTTGTTGTTATGGGTTCGATGAAAATGCTGCTGATATGACAGCATCCACTTTACCAGTTTCATTTTGGAATATCTTGAGCGGTTTTCAAAAGAATTTCCCTGTTCCTACTATATTCTTTAGTGACGGATGCACCTATCAAAACCGAAATGCGATCCTATCCAATGCACTTTTATCTTTTGCGGTTGACAACAATAAGGAGATGGATATCAGCAATCTTCTATCTTTTTTGTTACAGGTTGTCAATGATCCAATGGTAACCGACTTACTGCCTTAAGGTATTTACCGACTGGTGAAAAGCTTGATTTCAATCATTATTGTTCACCTCTACCTCAAAGGTACAAGACGGTAAAAGATGTCTCTTTCTCTTAACCTGGCCAAGAATGTTTTAGGAAGGAAAGAACTAAAACGATGAACTAAAATGTAGGTTTGCATTTATTTTTTGGATAATGCATTCATTTTTATTTTTTATAATGTCAACCTTACTTTTTGAATAACATACGTTATTCTGTTTTTAATCACATAGCTTGTATATATTAAATAGCTGTGAAGGAGAAATACCACGGAGCCCACAAAATTCTAATACCTTGTAAGCCAAAGCAAAAACGCAAGTTAATACCTCGTAACCAACGACATAAATATAAAATAATAATTTTTATAGCAAGTTGTCGTGAAATATAAACCCGCATCATATCAAATTTCTGAAATCAAAACAAGATCAATTCTATTGGCCTTCATTACTTTTATATCAAGTTTTTTGTTCCTCATAAAAAAGTGATATTTCTGGGTTACGAGGTATTCGATCTACAGACAGGATATAGCCTTTTGTTTACTGAATTGTAAGATGCCAATTGATCTCTCGGAGGTCTCTTATCATTGACAGCAACTTCGTCATTTATGGCACATGCGACATGTAACAGTTGGATATCCTTATGGAGATGCGTTTTTGTACCGCTCAGCTTTTTCACATTCCGCTGAAAATTACAGGCCGCGCGGTGGTGCATTTACATCTATTGATCTATTTTGGTCAAGCATCATCATAATCACACATTTTTTGCCTTCTGATTGATGTCGATGACAACCTCAAGGTACAGGCCGGTATATGAACAGCGATGTTACATTTAGAATTTGTTGGAATGCGCTTGTCTAGTTGAGACTCGGTGATCTGGTTCAGGAGACACACTTTGTCGGAAATCTCCTCATGATTCACCTTGAAACCAGGCAGCTCGAACATTATAGCCACTTCAAAGCGACTTCTGCCGCCAGTTTTTGTCGACTTATATAGCATTTCCTGAGATATTTGGTACTATAATTCCTGTCATAGACATCATTGTTCGTTCGCTTGTTGTAGTTGTATTTTGGGGACGAATAGAGGATTTAGGTACATGCCGAGTCCAAAAGGCTAGTTAAGAAGGTCTTACAAGACAGTTATACCCTCGAATGTTTGTCAGACGTTCGCGAGAGGTACAGCCGTAGAAAAAAAAACTAAAGTTTGAATTTGGGTTTTTTTCGGCATTCGAACCTAAGACCCCTAGCTTAGTAATCCAACATGCTAATAACTAAGCCACTGCTATTTTATAACATGTATTTATTTATTATGAGTCTCCACGAAGCTGAGCTCTAAAGTTGCTTGGCTTCTTTTTGGTAGGTTGCATAAATTTCCTACATTATTCAGACACTTAGTATTGGTCGACTGCTTCGGGATATAGAGAAAGCCATCTAAAATATACTCTAAATAAGGTACTAAACAGTGAAGGACACCGTCCAACTAGACGAGGCAGGCATTTGATTAAAATGTTTACCCATGACAAAACGGAAGGTTCACACTCTTTTTGATGAAGCAGAAATCTCTTAGGATATTTTTAAAAGAACGCAGCAGTTGGTACAATACTTATTTCTCAATGGGTCAAATGATGTTCTTTTTTAGTTCAACTGAAGTTGGAAGATGATACCTACAACTTAATTCTTGGCAATCGAAGTGCCATCTGAATGGGCCAGAAGGTACCCACCTTGTGCAAGGAAGGCAAATGCGGAGCAGTTCCCCATCTACCACCGAATAAATGACATGATGACTTTGGCAATCCGGGACCATAAATAAACTCAAGTTCTTTATATACCGTCTATAGTAAATGAGCAGTCTACACTCAGGCTCACAGCTTTACATTTAATTATTATTTTTTTTTTTTTTTATTTAATTTAATTTACCTAATTAAATAGTGGTTTTGTACAATTAAGATAACTAGATTCCAGTACATAAGAAAAGGAATATTTTAAGCGGGTTACAGAAACATAAACCTACTAACAATGGGCACAAAAAAATAGATGAAGGAGAAAAAAAAAAAAACAATAAGAATTTTAAGAAATTAATAATTTACTTTAACTGATACTATAAGTTTAAAATCTTTAGGGAAAAAAGGCCACGCTACCATGTTTTACTGAATTATTTTTAATAACGAACAAAATATAAAAATACTCGCGGGACCAACAACACTTTTTAAGCAAAATTCAATGCATTGTTATTCTCACATTGCTAAGTTGGCATGAGTTGGAGGTACATATACTTGAAGTGAAAGTTGGCGTAAAATTGTAGTAGTAATGGGGTTTGCTATTTAACATTATTTATTACCCCAATTATAAATAGCTTTTAGGTCACAATTGATAATTCTTGAAGTTCACATTGAATGCATTTAAAAATGATTTTAATAAACACACAATATCATCCCAAAAGAGCAATGTAAAAAAAGATTTGTCCTCATACACAATTTCTAAAATAATCACTTAAATGAGTCTGATAGTGATATGTCAGAAACAGTTAGGTATACTTTGAAAAACTGTTCTCCTCTGAAACTTTAACTACATGCGCGCCCTATTATTCTGCTAACATTTTAAGTAAATGCGCCGTACTGATAACAAATTTTAGTCTCGACTTTAAATTTACAGAAGATCACAATTGCGAAATTTGTATATAAAATATAGCCAGCTAAAATTTAGAGTCGAAACTAAAACTGTTTATTGGTAAGGCACAGCATCTCTCTAAACTAAAGCAACCCGTCAGCGTTAAATGTTTTTTATTTAATTAAAGTCGACATCATTGTGTACTTTGCGGACCACTCAATACAGCAATAAGTTATCTTCAGGCAATATAGTTCCTAACTTATATCTACAGATAAGTACCCATAACTTAAAAAGTCAATCTTCTCCATCGATAAACTTCTTTTTCAACTTAATTGTCGAATTCGAGTCATTAAGATACATACATGAACCTGTTTCGTAGACTCCATTATCTGCAGTTAAGTATTCATTATTAAAACGCAATTAATAAGCGAAAACATTGCCAGGTTTGATTTGAATGGGAAATTTATGATGCGACATGTTATTTCAATTTGATTTGTGTCCACTTAAGGACCGGTTCGCGCAGTGGCTTCGCTTCCATCAAAACTTCAAATAAATTGACCATTTAATGATAATGGCGGATTTCGTTTATTTTTGTGACAAATAAAATTAGATATTATTATGTACCTTTTTCACATTAGAGATACTTAATGGCACAATAAAATGTGTGAACATTTTTTCCAATGAGAATTTGATTGCAAATCGAATTGGCCAACAATCGATAATGGCCATCACCGTCATCATATCGTTTATCGAATATTATGTCGTTTTGGTTAAATGTTATGGCCAGCTAAGTAGCGGGCAATGATTCAGGAGGGTTATAGTGATTTGCATATTTCGTATTTGTATAGGATGTTGTTTCATTCGATATGATTCGGGAGTGTAGACTAAATTATAACGACAGACATCCTATGAAAGTCGTTCCTGAAAGAGGTTTTGTAAATTTAGTTTTGTGGTTGGGGTTTTGAATAATAATTGACAAATGCGATATGGAAGTTCTTGTAAAACTTTCTCTGAACAAAATAAGAATCCATGTTTGATATTCATTTAGTTTTGGTTGGTCCATACATTGAATAGATATAGCCTCCAATTTTTTGTCTTAGTAGAGTGGGGTTTTATTTGTTGTTGTTTAAGATGCGTATAATGCTGAACTTTGTGACGAGAAATCTTTGATCTTAGCTAATATAATCAGTTGCATTCTGACCCTGATCCAAAACAATCAAAAGTTCCTGGTTTATTATTATCAAGTCCTATTGACCGCTAGACGGGTTATTCTTACTTAATAAATCAGCATTTCAAAAAACAAATCTTGTTTCAATATTTCATACAATTTAATAAAAATTCAATTGATAAATTTACAGCCAATAGTGGCTAATTCGTTTTTACTATTAAGAAGAAGAAAACATACCAACTGTCATATGCTTTGAAAATGGCGCCAAAGGAACGTATTTCCAGTTACTACAAAATAGAAGGCGGCGCAAAATTAAAAACCCTATCTGTTGGAGTCGAAATAGTGACAAAAAATAAAGAACACAATTTTCAATAGCTGCCGTATTTTATTTTGATTCAGATAATATAAGTTGATATGCTTTAAAATAATTTGTATGTTGTTAACACGCATGTAATTTTCTTTCGACTCTCTAAGTAACAGCAAATAGTTCAAAATAAAGACTTTTTACGTAGGTAGATATTAGCTGAACTTGTGGTACATATTTTATACAAAGATAATGTTTTATAGTATGTTGCTAACAACATGTACTGGGTGGTTATACATTTTTTTATTTATTTTTTATTGCGTTCAAAGTTAATTCACAAATTAAAGTGAAAGTATCAAAGCCAAATTAAAGATAAAATTCGAATTATTATGGCACCGTACGTCAATCATATTTGTCATTTGTGAACTAGACAGCTGCAGTATAGAACAGAAAAATGAAGCACTGTACTCCGCAAGAGCTTAATAATAGATAATCTCAACAACGAAGAGGACGATTTTGTGTCGAAAATGATCATGAGACGAGGCGGATTTTCACTTAAGCGGTTACATCAATAAGCATCAACGCGTATGACGCAAGAGAAGCCACTTCATCTACTCAAAGCCATTGTGTGGTGCGGCGTTCACGCGGGAGGAGTGATCGGGCCATATTTTTTTTAGGACTTCATTGGCAATATAGCCATTTTTATTATGCACTTACTTACTTAAGGTGGCGCTACAGTCCGGGGTGGAGCTGGGCCTCAACCAATACGCCTCTCCAGTTAACGCGATCTTTGGCTAACTGCCTCCAGTTGAGTTCCCCTTCCACTTGAGCGCGCCACCTAAGGCGAGGTCTTCCTCTACTGCGTTGTCCCTCCGAGTTGGAGTCGAAGACTCTCCGGGCGGAAATCTTGACTTTCATCGTCCAGGTTGAATGGTTCGTTCTGCCTGATAGCGGAATTTGTGTCGTCTTCGCCGTTTAGCAGCCTGCAGAAATGTTTTTTCCATGTCCTCAGCACCGACTGTGACTCTACTACAAGGTTTCCTTGTTCGTCTCTACAGGTCCCCGTTCGGGTCCTGTTGGCATGACACGTTCTTTTTACCTTTTGGTAAAACTTCCGAACATTTTTCCTGGAGTAACACCTCTCTATATCCCCGATCGCGCGATCAGTTGCGGCGTTTTTGATGGCTTCTTGACAGCGGCGCCACTGGTCTTCGGCACCTGATACTGGCAGCATAGGACTGCTAGAGAGGTTGAGGGATACGCGATCGGCATAGGTTCTGGCGGTTTGTTGCGTTTTTAGTGGTTCGACGTTAAATCTCCTCACAGTATTTTCTCGTTGTTGTGGTGTCTGGGATATCCGCATCCGTACTTTGACTACAACGAGGTAGTGGTCCGAGTCTATATGTTTTGTCGAGGAGCTCGTAGAAACATTCTTTGGTAGCATCGTCTTTATCTTCTGTGGGGGCGTGAGCGCATATCAGGCTGATGTTGGCGAATTTAGTCTTGATGCGGATAGTTGTAAGGCGTTCACTAACGTGTCGAAAGCTCAAGACTTCTTGCCTAAGTCTGCCGTTTACAACAAATCCGCATCCAAATAGACGCTGCTTTTGTTCCCTATAGCAGTCACCGTAGTAAATGTCACAGTTTTTCATCCTTCTTTTGCCCGGCCCATCCCACCGCACTTCCTGGATGGCGGTGATGCCTGCTCTGTAGCAGTCAAGGGCCTCTGCTAGTTGTTCGGCTGCACTCGGTCTGTTCAGAGTTCGAACATTCCACGTGCAGATCCGAACGTCATTGTCCTTTTTTCGTTTTGCAGGGTCGTCAACAGTGAATCCGTCCTTATCCGAGGCTATTGGTTGCTTTGCAACATGTTTGGTTTTCCGTGGTAGAGTAGTTAACACCACGCACAACCCCCTCTGCGACCCCTTGGGCAAAAGGAGCCGGAATATTCCGGAGTTAGTAACCCGCTGCGGGGATGTGAGAGCTGCCGTTGACCCATTAAGGGCTCTTCCGCCACCATCTCTATTTCAACACCCTGACTAGTGTTGAAAATCCTCAATGACCTCAGCTCCAAATACGTCGAAGTAGCTCATTGAGGTATCTGCCATGTTGACTGTTGACGCCACCGTTGATTCAACCATGTGAATTCATCCGCCGTACGTCCTCTTTCTGAGGGGCTCATGTAAGACTTCTGAGACTCGAACAGACAGTCAACTCCAACAGAGTATTATAGTGTTGCTATTTTCTACGTGTTCAACACTCGCACTTATAAGTTCAGCAAGTCAATTCCGGATGGACATAGACCAGTACCCGGTGGTGACCACTAGGAGGTAAAATAAGCACAATTGGTGTATCTGAACAGTTGCAAGAACTGGGCATCGCCAAGTTGACGCCAATCAGTATCTACCCTATTCATTCAACACCCAACCACCTTTTTTATTATGCACACATAATCTATATACCTAGATCATTGATTTCCACGATTCACAACCATCATAAATGACCTTCTTCCTGTCGGAATTGGATGAGTGGGGTTTGGCGAACATGCGGTTTCATCAAGACGGTGCAACCGAACACACACACGGATATTGTGAAGGTCCTCCCTGGCCGCGTAATCTCCCGCTTTGGCGATTTGGCATGGCCAGCAAAATCGCCCGATTTAACTATCCCAAACTGCTTTCTTTGGGGCTACTTGAAGTCGCGGGCTTATGCCACCATGCTTCAGACAATCGCAGCACTCAAGTAGATTATTCGACAGGAGTACGCACATTTATCACCGGAAATCTTGCGGAAAATAAAGAAAAATGCAATAAAACGGGCACAAATCTGTATATTTCATCTTTTCCACTTAACAGAAAAAAATTGTACAGGTCCAAATAAAGATATCCATCACTCAAACATTTTTTTTTTTTTTGTATTTAGTAAGAAAGTGATTCAAAAGCAAAATTGGATGATTAATTTTGCGCCACCCTGTGTTTATGCCAAAGTGGGGTATAAATCCATCCATGTACCCGAATCGGTCTCATGAAAAGTATGTCTATTTGAACAGCCGACATGGACACTGATGGACAGACATCATCAGAGATGGCGATTAATAAATCTACACTGGATTCCTGATGGATGTATGTTCATATTTTGATTGAAATAAAATCACCAAACCAGCAACCATAGGCTCATTTCAACGAACACCTTTCTCAGAAAAATAAAGTTAACCAATGCCCAATAGACGCAGTGGCTTAGAGCTTCCCAATTAGCCGTTTGGCATCGCCATAAAATTGCAGATCCCTTCCATTCGTTCCAAAAATGAAAAACTCACACAAAGCGAATGGTTGTGAGAAAATAGGCCTAGGTCCCTACGGATCTGGTACGCAAACTACTATTTATTTATTTTTTAATGCCCAGCAAAACATGCCGCTGAAAGCAGCTTACTATTTCTAAGAAGTGCATCGCATCTGGGCCTAGAAAAAAATAATGCTTTTGCGTTTCTTTGATTTTCACAGTCCACAAAAATCGAGCACCGTCTTTGTTGGACGAACTCTCAACAATTGAACGCAGTCTTTTTTGATTTGAATATACGGAGAATTAGCTGTCAGAATTCTTACTATTCGAACAAACAATCACTTAAAAGGAGTCTGATGATGAATTAGTGGTGTAGTTCGAAATAGCTATCATTCCTACCAAAGCGACTGTGCCAACGAGTTGTTGTTAAACAGTTATTCTCGGAGAGACGAACCAGCTAAATACCTACAAAAGCTCTTGCTCGCATTCGCTTACCGAATAAGATTCCTATACCCGCACCAAGTGTCTTTTGCATAATAATCCCCACCCCAAACGATTACTTCTGTCACACAGATTGGTACTAACTACCACTCACAAAATCAATTACTGCATTTTCGGTGTTTAATTTAAAACTACGAATTCAAATGTAAATGCAGGCCAATAATATATGCAAACTAGTTTCTCGATGCCTGAAACTCGTTCATGTTTGAACGCCCACTGTTGGTGGTGGTTTGCGGTTCATGATGCTCGTCGCGCCACGGGTGATTATCCGAATCCGAACCGAAAACAAAGAGAACGACCAACAACTCGACGCGACGCAACGCGCTTTTAAAACGAATTTAATTCAGTTCATTTTGATTTTAATTCAATTTTTCATTTGTTTAAAAATATAAATTCAGATACACCCGCTCGATTGGGTATTATTCGTCACCTGTTTCAGATTTGTCAGCTCATTGGGTGCGATGGTCCCCTTCGCACCTTCATAAATTTCTTTTGGATTTCCTACTTCCAAAGAGTGAGTACCTATCTATATGCGAGTGATAATACTTTGTTCGCGCGAGGAGAGCGGTAGGTGCAGGACGCGCCTGAGTTGGATGAATTTCTTAATCTGAAAAAATGGTTCCATTCGATTTATTCTTTTTTTGTCTGTATTTTCAAGTTTATTGAGATTAAATCTGACGGTTGTATAAGCATAATGTATTTTTGGCTTCGGTGTGTCTGTCTTCTATTTCTATCTCTCGCATCAGCATGGAGGGAACTATTTTTGTCTGAATTATTTTGAGGTGATAAATCTTGTTTACGACTTGCCACCATTTTCGGTGAACAGTGTTTTATTTTATTTTTTTATTTTTTGGTAGTATTTCCTAAAAATAAACTGAAAGGGGAGTGCGTGTCTTTTTTCTCTCTGTTGAGGGGGCTAGGCTGTCTATCTAGCACTCCCTGTTTTTTTTTTTTTTTTTTTTTTTTTTTAACCTCTCGAATTGTGTTTACTTAGAGAGAACGTTTTTTCTTTGACCCTGGAATGTCATAAACAAGTACGATTCCATTGAGAGATGTATTTATGAGTGATCGCTTGTATTTTGTTGGCTCATTGTCGAATGTGTGAATTCGTGATACGAAGACTCACGAAAGGATCTATGACACTTCCACAAAATAGACATCTACACATTATTAAGCATAATGTCAGTGGGATTGTTCTTTTCCCGTTTGTTTGAACCTTGAAGTAGGCAAAATTGATAGTTCAAATAATCGGAACAGGGACACGTTTGAGTTCGATTGGTACAAATGATTGAAGTAATATGATTAAAATAATATTTCATACATTAGTAGAAGTGCTACACGTGTTGAATCTGAATACTAAGTGGAATTCTTAGAGTAACTACATTTATAAACGGGTATTCTGTTACTCATTGTATAAGAGATGTTACGCTATGCTTTTGTGATATGGTGAGTATATGAATCATGTCAGGTACGAGTATATATAGGTTAGTGGGTGATAAAATACACTAGAAAAATAATCTTTAGATACATAGTTATCGGAATAGGTACGTTGCCATCGCGATGAATTTATATTTATACTCATATGAATGAATTTTTAAATTCACCTCACACGAAAATGACTGATTTGGCGAGTATTTCCTTTTGGTGATTCATGCGGCGAAATATTTATTTTTGCCAAAACAGTCAGGTCGATAGGTGTAGAAGACAGAGGCTTTCAAGTTGCTATTGCATGAGAGATAAATTTCTATATTGAAGTTAGAAAGGGGAGCAAATTATTGTCCCATGCCACGGACCGACATGCAGCACTATACGACATTAAAATTTCCTTTTAAATGACTCTTTTGTGTAAAAATATTTTTGTCTGACTGATGCATATGCGGAGACTAATCTATATATATAAAAGAAAGTCGTGTTAGTTACACCACTTATAACTCAAGAACGGCAGAACAGATTTGGGTGAAAATTGGTAGGGAGGTAGCTTAGAGCCAGGAGACGGACATAAGATACTTTTTATCCCGTTCGACAGCGTTCCCGTGTGACTTGACATGAAACGTCAGTCACTATAAAACGTGGTATAACAAAAAAGAATCAGACTTGGAATAACAAAACGCAAATGACAGCTACGTAATTGACGTATAATGACAGCTATGTAATGACGTATAGATGACAATTTGATATTTGTAAGAAATCAATATTTAAACTATTTCTATTAAATAAATAATTAACAATATTATAATGTAATGATAGTGCCATTGCCCATTCGTATTGTGGTAAATCAGGCACTTAGGAATTGTGTTGAATCGGGCACCTGGTAACAATCTGTTTCCCTCTTCAAGTTCCACTTCCAATTGGAGACTGGAATTGTATTGCAGTTTGTATTAGTTAATTCTAGAACCATCTAGAGAAGATATGGAGTTTACATCTGGAATCTATCTACTTCTGGAACATTCGCCGATAGGTGGCAGCGTGGATATAAAAGGGGCGCGTTGACAACAGATGGACAGTTGATTTTTAACCAGCGATAGTTGAGTTCGAAAGAGTAATCGGTTGTGATAGGTGGCGCTGGGAGATATTTACGAAAAGTTAGATTTCCCTGCATATCAATATTGTATCAACAACATTAAATTTAATTGTAATAATATAGTTGGCGTTGGTTGTCTATACTTTTTTGAATTTGACATTTCAGTAATTCATATTTCATTTAGCTGTTGTTGTTCGACGAAAACTCCAAATTAGTTTTTAATCAATTTTAAATAGGTAAATAACATTTCCATTCGATTTCCGGCACAAATAACATAACCAAGGAAACTGCTCATAACCACTGAGCCAATTTTCATAGTTCTTCTTTTGTTTTGTTCGTATTGTTGTATTTCAGGTTTAGGCAGTCTTTAAAGATAGCACTATTTTGGACCCGATCGTCGATCTCCGAAACCGCTCAATCGATTTCAATGAAATTTTGTGGATGTGTATGGTTGGTTCCAGCTTGAAAGATTCGACCCGATAAGTGGCGCTGTTGTCGATTTCCGAAACAGTTTTATTGAGACGATTGTAATTTTTGGGATGGGTACGGTTGCTTCAACTTTGACAGAGAGGATAATTACCCTATTGTTGGTACCTTACAAAAATAGGCGGGATAGGAAAACGGGTTGCGGCCCTTCTCATTCAAACATAAAACCAAACGCTATTTCTAAAGTTGTATAATTAAAAATTTTAATGGACATTGTCCAAATAAAGCACTTTGTAAAATCTGAGCAGGACTTAATACGAAAGGTACGAGCAAATCCGAGTGGGTACAACTACATGTAAAAGAGGCTGACGTCCGGATATGCACTCATAACTCGGGAACGGATTGGGCGATTTTTATGATTTTTTGTTTAAATTCGCAAGTGCCCAAGGAAAGACATACTATGCTACTCTTTGTCGTGAAAACAAAAATTTATGGGGATTAGTTGAATTTTTGAATTCTTTGGATGTTTCGGGCAGTTATAATTTTGCTGCGCAACGTTAATACACCGAAACTTTGTAACGGAACGCGTTTGATCTGATGGTGAAAGATCAAATCAAATGTCAATTGAATTGAATTGAATGCCATCCAAGCGACGGTTTCGAGGGGAAAATTTAAAGGCAAACATTCTCATTGATCGGATTACCCTTATTCAGAATGATTTGCCATTCGTATTTAAGCGTCTTGAATTTTCCGTGCATCTCCCTTTCAATCTCAGAGATGGTAACACCTACCACAAAATTTTTCATATGAGGAAACTCGAGAACGGATCGTCAGGCTTGAGCTATCTTTTCTTTGTTGTGTTTGTCTACGCCTAAGGAAGGTTCATACGACGAAAAAAAATGGAAAATTTGAAAGGGAAATTGGAGAATTGTAGAAATTTATTTTCCATACATTTTGTACGGGGAGTGTTATTTTTTTTTAAAACAATTTTGATTTGATCGTAGTATATAAAGTGAGATCGTATTTGTCAAAAGATATTTTGGATCAAAAAAATTAATTTCTGGTGGAATAGTGAATGTTCCAAATTCAAATTATTTTAGTCAAAAAGTCAATATTGGGCGGGACGAAGTTCGCCGGGCACGCTAGTAATTATATAAATTGGATGTTCAATGCTATGACTTGACATTAACTCACGGAAACAGCGACGAAATGAAATGAGCGGATAGGGAATAGGTTGTAGAGAGGTGCTACTCAACGAAATACGTTTTTAGGTCTTAGGTCCAAGCTATTCGAAAAAATGCTGGCAAAACGTCTGCAAAAAATAATTGATGAAAAATTGCTAGTTCCAATTCATCAATTTGGGTTTAGAAACAAGCACTCTACAGTTGATCAAGTGCATAGAATTACAGATAAGATCGAAACAGCATTCGAAGAGAAAAATGTGTGCTCTACAATATTTCTTGATATAGCACAAGCTTTCGATAAAGTCTGGCATAAGGGACTGATCCATAAATTACAAAGGTAACTGCCGGAGCAGTATTCAACATTTCTGGAGTCATATATAACAGATCGATTCTTCAGAATTAAACAAGAGACAGAGTACTCAACATTAAGAGGAATTAAAGCTGGTGTACCACAAGGTAGTGTGCTAGGTTCAGTGCTATACCTTCTGTTTGCAGCGATCTACGATCTGAAAGTGAAGAAACTACTATAGCAACTTTTGCAGATGACACTGCTTGTGCTTGCTTTTGGAGCAACTGTCGAAATTGCAACAGAAAAGCTACAAATGGCAATAAACGGTATTTCAGAATGGACCAAAAAGTGGCAGATAAGATTGAATGACCTAAAGTCAGTCCATATTAATTTTACGTATAAAAACGTACCACACATTCCAGTATACATTAATAACAATGTATAGTGGAATACTCAAATACAGCTAAATATCTGGGCATGACCCTAGACGCTAAACTGCGTTGGAAAGCGCATGTAAAGAAAAAGAGAGATGAGCTGAACATGCGACACAGTAAAATGTATTGGCTTATTGGGAGATATTCATCCCTGTCCAACTACAATAAATTACAGCTATATAAGCAAGCCTGGAAACCAGTATGGACCTACGGGCTCCAATTGTGGGCATGCACATGCCAATCAAATTTACAAAAAATTCAAGTCTTCCACAATAAAGAACTAAGGAACATAGTTAATGCACCTTGGTACATACGCAACGCTGATCTACATAGAGATCTAAATATTGAAATGGTTGAAGATGAAGTTAAAAAGGTTGCCCAAAGGCACAGAAGTAGGCTCCTTAACCACGTTAACGTTGAACTTACAGAACTATTAAATACTGACAATGCAATCAGAAGATTGATGCGGTTAAAACCCCTTGATCTATAAGAGTTAGCCAAGGCCTAGAGATTAGGTCAAAAAAGTTTCGAAATCCGACAAACGGCGGATTCTTCTTCTGAAATTTCCAAATATTTTAAAATAAATTGCCAATTAGTCGAACGACTAGGTGCAATCCCATTCGGGATGACGGATGGGCCTCCACCAACCTGCCTCTCCAATTAGCCCGGCCCTTAGCTAACTGCCTCCAGTTGCGCACTCCAATTTAGTTGAGGTTGGTTTCTACTTGTGCGCGCTACTTTATGGCGAGGTCTTCCTCTACTGCGTCCGACATCTGACTGGGAATCGAAGACTCTGCGAGCTGGAATATTGGTGTCCATTCGTTTTACATGTCCCAGCCATCTTAAAAGTCCAATGCGGAGTCTTTTGACTGGGGGCATATCACTGTACAGCTCGTGTAGTTCTTGCTTAAATATTCGTCTCCATAGCCCGTCAACGCAAACGGGACCGAAGATTTTTCAAAGAATTTTTCTCTCAAAACGTCCAGGAATTTTTTCATTCACTTTACGGTACGGTAGAGCAGGACTGGTATGATCAGGGTCTTATATAGGATCTCCTTAGTAGTTCGAGTGAGGGCTTACTACTGAATTGTCTTCTTAGCCCAAAGAAGCAGCGGTTGGCAAGAGTATAATTCTTCGTTTAATTTCTTATGAGATGTTTTTGTCAGAGTTAATAGCGGAGCCGAGATAGACAAAGTCCCGTAGTACTTCAAAGTTATTACTGTCAATGGTGACGTTCTGTCCAATTCGTCGATTGTGTGTTGACAGCATATTGGATTGGATTGGATACTTAGTCTTACCCTCATTTACTGCTAAACCCATTTTTGCCGCTTCTTCCTCTATACTAGCAAACGTGGCTATGACATCACGTTTAGTCCTACCAATGATGTCAATATCGTCGGCGTATGCTATAGTAGTTGCACCAATTTTTGGAAGATCCTCTGGTGTTGGCTCGGGAGTTTTGAAAAATTCTCTCAAGAATCAAATTAAAGAAGTCACATGACAGTGCATCACCTTGCCTAAATCCTTTTTTGGTATCGAATGTTTCGGTGAGGTCGCTTACGAACCTGATGGAGTAGCGAGAACTCTCCATCGTCATTCTGCACAGACAGACGAGTTTGGGCGCTATACAAAAACTAGACATGGCTCTGCATGGTTCGTCTCTATGGATGTCGTATGCGGCTTTGAAATCGATGAAAAGGTGGTGTATATCGATTTGGACTTCTTGGGTTTTTTCAAGGATCTGCCGAAGTGTGAAGATTTTAGTTGTGGACTTTCCTGGCCTAAAACTACACTGATAAGCGCCGATCAGGTTCTTGGTAAACGGTTTGAGGGGTTTACATATTGGGGCAGATAGGATCTTGTAGACGATGTTGAGAAGGCTTATATGTACCTCTGTAGTTGGCGCAGTTCAGAGGGTTTCCTTTTTTTGGATGTGGCCATGGGACTATACCTACTTTAAAATCATATTTGAGAAAACTTTAAAAAGCTCGTTAGCGGCCTAAAACTCTGTGCAACCAATGCAATTGGGAGAACTCACCGATCTGTCACTAAAAGGTGATCAAATATTAAGACTCAGAATCATAACAAATGGGCTTAGTCTCAATGTAGCCCAATACATAATATATGGTGTCAACAAGAAGGGACGCTTAACACCAACGAACCAAACCAAATGTCAAAAAAGACAGCTATAACTTGAGGTATAGTTGAGGTAGACTTGGTTTATTCTGGCGACCATCACATATCAAACAAAGCAAACAATTACGTTTAACAGTCGTTGTTACTTAGGCTTACAAAAGGAAAATTAATAGGACCTAAGACCTTGCCAAGGAAGTAGATTCAGTTGTCGCAGTCCTGCTGTATTGCGGTGCCGAATCATAGACCTTAGAAAAGACAGCTCAGAGCATTCAATGCATTACAAGGATTTGCACTGTAACTGCAGGGATAAAGAAGAGCAAGAGACAATAATACACATCTTATGAACTCCTGCACTCGCTTGTATATCCCCAAGACCACGTTAGGTTACTGTACCTTTATCACGGTCTAAATAAATCCAATGCTGCTAGTAAGGCGCACATATACATTTTGATTCAAAAATCAGTTGTAGTGGTTCCAGAAGCGGACGATTCGATCCACCTGCATTTTCAGTTGCAGCGTATTATGATGGACCTATTTTGGTCGTAAGCTACCATTACACTTTACACGTGTAACTTTTCATGCTATAAGTTAATACCCCAAAGTAGAAAGTCACTCTCCTTTTTGTATTTAAAATAATTGTTTGTTTTACAGCAATAGTCCTTGATCAATTATTTCCATCTCTAACCAGGGGAAAACAGCAAACTGCCCACTGAAAGTCACGCTCACATAGAAGACGTAGCTATACGAGTCTTTAAAATCTCATCTTGACCGGGAAATGGCCTCGGTCACTAATATTTACATAAACTGTGTCCAGCTTTAGTGGGTGTTTGTATTGGATTCTCCTTCGGATAATTTATAGGGGCATTTTTGTTCAACCTTCTCTGCAGAGACAAAATGCCATGGGTCCGCAGTATTTGGGTTGACCAAGTTTTCTCAACCATACTTCTGGTCAACGCAAATGGGTATACCCGTTACGTTTCTGTCGGAAGCTTCTATATATATGCGGTCTATGTGCGCCAATGTTATGCATACATTATCCTAGAGAATGAATAATTCCTACATCCCGTGCAGATATAAACGAATTGGAGTTGTTGTAGTTGTATAGCTTGTGGCGAAAGTGGTTTATGGCAAGTGCTCTTTTATGTTCTACATTTCGCACTTTTCCTATATAATGTATAGTATCCATGGTCTATAGGTTATGTATACACACATAAGATGGTGAAGTGAATTTTCATGAGGATCCCTGGCCAGTTGAACGGATAGCTGAAGGACAATGTGTTATTTCAGTAACCCACTTTGAAGTGATTTATGCTCGGCCGAATGGGGTGAATACAAAAACATGGAAGATGATTTATGGTGGTCGGGTTTTCCCGTTAAGAGTTAAAGAGGTTTTGTTTACTCGATTTTCATGGAATGTTGTATGCGAAGGGTTGTTTTTTAAATAAGAGGATGCCATGTTTATTATATTTATAATGATGCATTTTTTGTTTTCTTTTCGGTTGGGTTCCTGAATCGCCATTGCGTTTGAGTTGGGATTTAAAGGGCGTACGATCAGGTGAGCTAGTTCACTTTCGGACTGAAAAATGGCAAATTGGAGCAACAGATTCAGGGGAATTAAAATTAAGTCACATTACAGTATTAAAAAAATGACAGGCTCTAAAAAAGCCTCTTGAAGTATCTGACATACAGTGGACCTACAGTATAGCGAATGATTTATAATTTTTAATATCACTCGATCAATCGACCTAAAAATCATTGCAAAATATGTTTATTTAAAAGTTCCCTTGTATATCTAAACTATTGCGTAACGCTTCCAAAAATGTTTAACAGCGCAATATTCACTTTGAAAAGGCTCACTTCACACACTAGGTACTGTCTCAATTTTCTCTATCTGCCCGCTATATCCTTTTTGAAACAATCAGTCGCACCAATGGTTTTAATTGTTCAGTTTTATTTAGTTTATTATTTAGTTTCAAGTGCCTAATTTCGTTGTTCATGCAAGTCTTTTCCGCCGGCTTAATAAATCTGTCCATGGTAGACCTCGATACAATTTTTCATCCCTAATTAGGTACATTGTATCATTAAACTCCATTATGTAGGTATATTACGTATTAGGATAAATTATAAGCCATCAGAGTTGCATTAACGGATGACAATATTTTTCTATTGTTTTCGTTTAATTACCACATTTTTCCATACGATTTTCGGTTCGTTAAATTTGATGACGTGCTAAGATTACGACTATAGTATTTAAATAAAATATAGCCACACATAGGGGAGACTCCGTTTTATTGTAAAAAAAAAATAGTAATAATAATAATTTGCATGGTAAGAGTCATATAGAAAGAAATCAACACCGTGAACAAAAGTATAATAGATAATTTATGTAATTATTTTTTTAATTGGGGTATTTATTATAATGAGCTCATGTGCGCACAATTTATTCATATTATAGATATATGAAAATAATTAAGAAATCATTTTATTAATTTTTCCTGTGTTCATAAGGGGTAGGTATATACCGATTACAATTAGTTTATGAGTAGTTTTCACGTCATTTATTTTTATTTAAATATTATTCAATATTAGTAAACTGTTGTAAGGGTATCAAACCACCTATGGCCGTTGCTAGAAGGGTATTCTTTGAGAAAACCTAAAATAAGGCAACCGCAAGATGGTCACAACTAAGGGCACAGGGTCTTAAAGGCACTGTGCGGCCCGCTTTAAATCGGAAGAAGCCTGAAGAACTAATCAATCTCAGTAGAACAAAGATAAGACTAACGGTGTAAATACTCTCTGGATATTGCCTTCTAAGGAAGCATGCCATGAGACTAGGCTTAGCAAATATGGATACATTCAGGTACTGTGAGGACAAGTTACGGAAGACATCTTCCACCTTCTATGCTAGTGTTAAGCAATTGCTCGGAGTAGAAGGAAGCCCCTAGGAAGGTATCTACTTCTTTAATAACTTTGAGGAGGTTGGTTCCTCGAACAATATTGGGACCATAATAAAATTCTGTAGGAAAATTAATTGTTTGGGCGATTTGGTTTAGGTTTTTGAACGTGATGGTTCCCTGGGGATGGCGATGGGCCCGCTTTGGTGCCTGGTCTTTTGTGACGATAACCTAAACTTTTGCAAATTGGACTGTCTGTTTTTTTTTTTTTTTTTTTTTTTCAGTAAAGATGGCTTGGTTCACCGATAGTCCGAAGTCAATCAGCTCCATTCCAGAGCAAGCAGATTATTATCGTTGGGTAAGAGGACTTACAAAGCTTAGTCATGATTTTTGAGCTTTGGTGGTGTAAGACCTATTAATGAAGAGACTTATCGGAAGTGAGTACCGATCCCCATTTTGGTGAAAGAACCCATATCCGGGCTCGTGGCCTTTAGAAACGTTTCGGTAGATTGGGATGCTATCACGGCCGTGCTGAAATAGGTATTTTAAAATATTTTATACGCTACCAAAAACCTAGGCCCGTTTGCTGATACTGCTCATAGCGATTTATGTTTCACTTAAAATCTGATGTGACAGTTTATGATGACGAAAAAGAAGCCCATAAGGTTAAGCAGAACTCAAATGGCTATGAGTATAGTATCAGCAAACGGAGGAAACTTGATCTCCTGATTCGCCCTACCTTGTTTGGCGAAACCATTGAATTCTCTCGAGAAGCCAAATGTCTGGGAATTATCCTTGCCAGTAAACTATCATGGAACCAGCAGTTTGAACGTACCGTAAACAGAGCCAGCAGATCTCTATGGATCTGTCGTCGAGTCTGCGGTAAAAACTGCGGTCTTAGGCATCGGATGTTATACTGGCTCTATTCGCTCGTCGTAAGACCAGCGGTTACCTATGCCGCCGTGATCTGGTGGACGAAGGCTAACGAAGTCACCACAGTCAAAAAGCTAGAACGAGTCCAACGTATGACTGCTAACTGTATGACGGGCTGCTCACGCTCCACACCGACTATGGCACTTAATGTCATCCTTGGTCTAACACCTCTTCAAACTCACATTCAAATGGAAGCCAGACTAGGTGCTCACCGCCTGTTCCATTCGAACAACTTAGACCCCTATACCTATCAAGGAGGTCATCTGTCCTTACTCGACACCATTGAGCCTTCAAGCTCATTCAGCATGCCTCTTGATGCCATGCTACCGGAATATGTCTTCCATAAAAACTTCTCCATATTCATCCCCCCTAGGGAAGAGTGGGAGAAATACAAACCTAATTCATCTCAACTCGACATCATCTGGTACACAGACGGTTATAAGATGGAATCTACGGTGAGTCAAAGCAGGTGAACTTGTCAGTCAGCCTTGGGAAAAACTAATCCATATTCCAGGCTGAAGTCCTTGCAATCAACCATTGCGCTAGAATAAATCTTAGTTCTAACACACGTGGAAAACCCATATTTATATTCTCAGATAGCCAAGCAGCTCTTAAAGCTCTCGACTCATCTGTCATCAATTCCAAACTTGTCTTAGAAACATTCTCAAACATCTATGAACTTTCTAAGAAAAACCTAGTCATCCTCCACTGGATTCCAGCCCATAGAGGATTTGAGGGTAACAAGTCGGCTGACTCACTGGCTAAAGTTGGAGCAACCACTCCACTCATCTGACCTGAACCTTTCTGCGGAGTCAGCGAAAGCCATTTTAGGAACTACATCAAGAACCAATCTCGTATAGAGTCTAACGAGATCTGGCAAAACACAGCTGGGCAGAATTGCACCAGAACATTTTTCCCCAAATTCTTCTCCAGAAAATCACTCTTCTTGATTAATCTGGACAAAAACAACCTGAGAATACTAACAGGAATAATCACTGGCCACGATCGAGTGGAAAAACATCTCCACCGCATTGCAGTCTCACCGGATCCCATCTGTAGACTTTGTCTCGAGAGTGACGAATCCTCTCTTCACATAATCACAGAATGCCCGGCCCTTTGTCGTCTCAGGAAAAAAGTCCTTGGTGATGAAATCATTGATTTAGCATCTCTTGCTAATGTACACCCAGAGAAGATCCTTGTCTTCCTGACGGCCTCTGGGTTGAAAATATGGCTCTAGGAATTTACCAGGGAAGGCACAATAGGCTCCTCTAAGAAGCCGCAGTGCCAGAGCTCATTAAAATCTCTCCCGCCTTACAATCTATCAGCAAACGGGCCTTAGTAAGATATAAGTTTGCCAAGCCTTGAGTTCCATCCTGGTTGGCTACATTTATTGTTGTCTTCACTTTATGTTCGTCGCGTTTTTCTGCCCGATTCCATTGCAAAGACTTTTAAAACAAAGGCGGCCTGGCTAGACCTGAATGCTTTTTCAAAATTAATCTCACTTTCACCATGATTGGGTTATAATTATGTTGGCCATCGTCGTACGGACTGTTGGACCGCAGACTGGTAGATCTTCTGAGTTAAGTGATACTTCGATCTGGGTCATAAAGTTCTTTACACTTCTGGTTATGTTCTGCAACTCATGCAATAAATTGTCGCATCGAAAACTTAGGAACATTTTTTTCCATACCATACCGTTTTAGTGATGACTTTATCGATGTGATAATAATTATGTAACATGGGCCCCGGATTCAGGTATTGCATAACTGGCGACAAAGCTTTAAAGATATCATCCCCTGGCGTGCTGGTATTCCGCTTTTGCGAAGTGTGGTATTCGGAAGATGGTCCAAAATATTTTCAGTAGTACGACGGTTACGAATCCATTCGAATTTTCGTTTCTTATTATGTATCCTTCAAAGTAGTTGATATGTATATATCGACTATGTTGACTTGTCACGATTTTTTTCAAATGAGGTCTCTTATACACAAAACACTAGCTAGTTACACAAAGTTACCTTTCCGAAATCTAGCAGCCATCTTGCTGAAGCAGATGCTCACTTGTTTTTGCTTTCAATCAACCAGATGGTCCTTGAACTCAAATAGATCTTGTTTCGAGTGTTGGATAACCAATAGAGAGCCCACTTGAAAATGCCACCTTTCCCTCTGTTCGAGCTACAGAATATGAACCTATAGGAAAAAAAAAAAACCGCCTGAATAGGATATAGGAGGTAAAATTTCAAAAGAATTAAATAAATATAAAGATGTCACTCTGACATTATACATGCCAAGTGATTTCAACTTCTTCTCACAATTCCTTTTGTGCCGCTGTCACTATAGGTATAACCCAGCACAGATGAAGATGAAGTCATTATTTTAATAAGCGAGCATTCGTAATTAAATTTCACGGCTTCGCTTCACTGAGATGAGAGTCAATAGACTGTACCGCAGCGAAAGGGGGAACCTTCAGTCGCATGCATAAATACTCTCAGTGATGTAGCAACAACTTTTCAGCCAGCCAAAAGGCACTATTGATACGTTTTTAAAAATACCTCACACCACAAAATGACTGAGAGATTATATACCTACTGTATACACTTTTGCATCAGGAGGAGAGGGGAGATATTGCATAGCAAATAATAACACTAAGGGATGATGTACCGTGAATTATTGCATTCATCATATAATGGACCCCTAACAGTGCTAGATATGATAAATGTCCTCCGAACATCTTCTGGCGACCAACCAGGAAGAAATTCATCACTTCTATCCCACCCTATCTAAGTCTGTATGGATGGTACATTGGGATGAGTATCGCCATCTTTGAATAAATAAACAAAAAGAAATTGTTGACAGTGGTAAATCCAGTAAATCTCAGGATGAAAAGAGCGAGAAAAAAATCCAAAGAAGAAATTTTAAATTTTGGGGTGGAAAGGCTGACGAAAAAAAAAAAAAAAAAATACAAACTGTGATCATCACCCCATAACGAAGGAGAATATAATAGACAGGACAGAGGACACATCGTCCTCGGCGGCCATGAGAATTTCTCCCAGAGCGCAGCCATTATGGAATATTTGCACAAAGTTCCTTTCACCCTTTTGTGTGATCCTTTGATTTACGAGATGGAATTGTGTGCGCGCATTCACAAAATTCACAAAGGGATTTTAGTTTTTTTTTTTTGTCCTTTAATCGTAAGGATAAGGTTGATTTTTTTTATCAGCGTCTATAAGCTAGATTGAGACATTGAGATAGATACTTTGGTTATTTTTTGTACTCTTTGTTTTCATATTCAATAGGGTTGAAAGTGAACTCCGCTGATTCATAATTTAATTTAAGGACGATATTACACATTTGCATGAGGTCATGCACGGTATTCGGATTTGTGATTTCCGGCAGAGGCAATTTAATAAAAGAACCGGCGAGATAACTCAAATCCTAGTGCATCTATATGGAGTTTCCCCAGGAAGTTTATGTCATTTAATTTTTATTATTTGTTGATGGTCCATCAGTGGAAATACCTCATGCAGTTTGCGCCCACATGGACCCCGGCTATAGTTGCGCATATGAAGATTTATACCATGCAGGGCAAAGTGAATGGCTAATTAGAATTATGCTTGTTTGATGCTGTTTAGTGCTGCATTATGCAAGATCATGATACCTATAGACATGTTGCATGCAATAATTTAATATTCATGTACTCTGTACTGTCTGGCTGATGGTAGTTTGGTCAGTGAAATTGCAATTTGCAATTAGAATGCAATTCAGATAGCCCTTATGGGGAATTTAATTGTGTAATGGCTCTGTAATGACAGCGATGGGGCGCAACAGTATGCAGGCGGTAGATAAGTTATTAGAATTTAAGTATCAGTTTTGACTGTTTGCATTTAAAATAATTGGGTTTTCAGTTTGCGAAATTGGCATTATAATGGCGACCTCGGACGTTTTCTGACATTTTGCTCTTTGCTGCGTTGAAACCTTGACTTGGATTTATAATTTATAGTTCAATCAGTTAAAATTAACTGGGGTGGACCTGGGCCTCAACCAATACTCCTCTCCAGTTAGCGCGATCTTTGGCTAACTGCCTCCAGTTGCGCACTCCAAGTTGGTTGAGGTCCCCTTCCACTTGCGCGCGCCACCTAAGGCGAGGTCTTCCTCTACTGCGTTGTCCCTCCGGGTTAGAATCGAAGACTCTTCGGGCCGGAGCGTTGGTGTCCATTCGCTCTACATGTCCCAGCCATCTTAGACGACTGATGCGTACTTTTCTGACTAGGTCGATGTCGCTGTACAGCTCGTAGAGTTCGCTGTTAAATCTTCTCCTCCAAAGCCCGTCAACGCAAATGGGACCAAAAATCACTCGAAGACTTTTGCGTTCGAAACGAATCCTTTGATAGCGCCCATGTTTCTGCACCATAAAGCAGGACTGGGATGATGAGGGTCTTATACAGAGTTTCCTTAGTATTTCTCGACAAGGCCTTACTTATCAGTTGCCGTCTTAGGCCAAAGAAACAGCGGTTGGCAAGTGTGATTCTTCGTTTGATTTCTGATGTGATGTCGTTATCAGAGTTTATAGCGGAGCCGAGGTAGACAAAGTCCCTAACTACCTCAAAGTTATAGCTGTCTATCGTGACGTTCTGTCCGATTCGTCGATGTTGTGTGTCCCTTCTTGTTGACAGCATATATTTTGTTTTACCCTCATTCCCCACTAAACCCATTTTTGCCGCTTCTGTACTAATACTTGCAAACGCACCAGTGACAGCTTGCTGTGTTGTATCAACAATGTCAATGTCGTCAGCGTATGCAAGCAGTTGCACAGACTTATAGAAAATTGTGCCTCTGGTGTTGGCTTGTGAGTTTCGCACAATCTTCTCAAGAATGATGTTGAAGAAGTCACATGACAGCGCATCACCTTGTCTAAATCCTTTTTTGACATCAAAGGTCTCGGTGAGATTGTTTCCGACCTTTACGGAGCAGCGAGCGTTCTCCATCGTCATTCTGCACAACCTGACAAGTTTGGCAGGGATGCCAAAACTAGACATGGCTCTGTATAGCTCGTCTCTATAAATGCTGTCATATGCGGCCTTAAAATCGATAAAAAGATGGTGAGTATCGATCTGGTATTCTTGGGTTTTTTCCAGGATCTGCCGTAGTGTGAATATTTGATCGGTCGTGGACTTACCGGGCCTAAAACCGCACTGATAGGGACCTATCAGATCGTTGACGAATAGTTTCAGGCGTTCACACAATACAGCAGACACGATCTTATACGCAGTGTTCAGGAGACTGATGCCTCTGTAGTTGGCGCAGTTTAGGGGGTCTCCTTTCTTGTGGATCGGGCAAACAATGCTGAGGTTCCATTCATCAGGCATACTTTCCTCTAACCAAATCTTGGAGATGAGTTGGTGTATGCACTCTACCAAGTCATCTCCGGCTGCCTTGAAGAGCTCGGCAGGTAAGCCGTCTGGACCAGCAGCCTTGTTGGATTTAAGCTTAGATATTGCTATCCTCACTTCATTTTGGTCAGGTGGACGGAAATCTTGGCTGTCATCGTCCAGGTTAAATGGTTCGTTCTGCCTAACAGCGGAATTTGTGTCGTCTTCGCCGTTTAACAGTCTGCAGAAATGGTTTTTCCATGTCCTCAGCACCGACTGTGACTCTACTACAAGGTTTCCTTGTTCGTCTCTAGGTCTCCGTTCGGGTCTTGTTGGCTGTCTGACATACTTGACAATAATTATAGCAAAAAGGGTATAACAGAAGAAAATACCTAGATGAGTTGTGTATAATTGGCAAACGCAACGAAATTTGTTCTTATCTTATTATTCGTTGCCTTTCATTTGGTTTATGATTCATTAAAATCGGGTTTGAAATTTCGCCGTAATCGGTTCGACAAACATCCGTTTAGCTTATTTTGATATTTTTATATGTGATATTTATTGTACCTCTGGATGTCTGATTATTTTGAAGGTACATATTCGCAAGGTGTTAATTTTTTTATTTTAATTCACAAACACAATATTAGGCTTCTCAAGCTCAATTAAATCAAGTCAATTATCAATATCAAAGTAAGATAGGCTATGACTTCCGTACTTATACAAGCCACACCACCGAACCGTTTGTAACTTCAAATGCAGTTGGGCTTTTGCATAAACATCTTTCGTTAAAATAACTTCTAGGAATTTCTGGCAGAATGAAACTAACTGCTGGAAATTGTGCTCAAATGATGTGAAGATTTTCGAATAAGTATGTCATAGTTTTAGAATCTTATATGCGCACTTGCGCAGTGATATCCAAGTGGAGTATCTACAAAACAGCGCCGATAAAATTTCGTTCCTACCTATTTCATGAAAAAGAATGTTATTTTACGCCTGAAAAAATCAATTGCTGTGCGTTAGTCGAATAAAGACCGATTTAATGATTTTTATTTTGTTCGTCTTGCTTCGCGGATGGTTTAGGAAAAAAGAAATGTCGGAAAATCCTCAACATGCGGCGTTGTAGGCGTATGTTTCGTTTTTCAGTTAAATTCAATTTTCTTCAATAAAAATCTTCTTTATATCCTACAATTCTTATTCGGGGTGAAACTCAATGACGATATAACTCGATAACCACTGGGCCTATTTTTATGATTCTTCTTTTGTTTTGTTCGTATTGGTGTATTTCAGGTTTAGGCAGTCTTAAAAGATAGGATTTTGGACCCCATAGGTGGCGTTGCTGTCGATCTCCGAAACCACTCAACCGATTGCAATGAAATTTTGTGGATGCGTATGACTGGTTGAAACTTGAAAGATAGGATAATTTTGGATCCTGTAGGTGGTTCTTTGAAAAGCATAAGCGGGGTAGGAAAACGGGTTGTGGCACTTCCCATTTAATAATATAATCAAGCCTTATTTTTAAAATTGCGTAATTCAAAGTATTAATGGACATTGTCCAAATAAAGCACTTTGCAAAATGTGAGCACTTTATGTTTTTTGGTTTAAATTCACAAGTGCCCAAGGAAGGACATTATATGCTACCCTTTGTCCTGAAATCAAATCTTTATGGGGACTAGCTGAATTTTTGAATTCTGTGAATGTTCCGGGCTTACCAGAAAAGAAAAATTCTCATTTATTAAATCATGAATATTTCACAATTATATTCAGTGAGTACATTTAATCATGGATTATCCGTCTGCCGAGATTTGACAACAAATTTAACAGTTATTTTATATAAATGTTTAGTTATAAGAGCAGTTTCCAAGTAAGTGTCCTCTTCTTCCATCAATATCAGTGTATTGGCACAAAAGTGATTACGCCGGATTTTTTGGCATATAATGCAACAGGATTGAATAAAATGTATCTTGTCTTAATTTTTCACAGTTTTACGGTGGATCGTCCGATGAGGCGTCCAATTGAGCTTAAGTAGTTCTCCTCGCGCTCGAATTACTAATGGCATTTGGGCAGTATTGAGGTTAGGGTTCAGATGGAATATGTGTTGATGCTGGAGTTGTTTATGTAAACGGCGTGAGCTTGGCCTATCCGCTTGGTTAATATTTTCAGTTCGTACGGGTTGTTCAACCTCCAATATAAATTTTTGTGTAATCTCTGCCAGTCCAAAATATTTCTATGCTTTCCTCCCCATACCTGGCATCGTAGCACATTACTGATCGCATAACGGCTTCAAAAACTTTAAGTTTTGATGGTAGATATTTCGATCCTTGGATTGGACATACGATTTTTCCATGTATATTTGATGGCTTTCTTTACTTCGGAGAGCTTAAGTGAGATTTTTTTTTGTCATATCTAACGTCTTGACAACGTCAAATTCTTCCATATTTCCATTTTTCATTCCGTGTAAATCTTCCTGTGCCTTTCCTGAAGAAACTATTAAAATATTTGACAATGATGTTTTCTAGCTTATTTGTCATCAGCTGTAATGAGCTCTGTGATTCTGCTAGAATACAATATCATCCGCAAATAGCAAAGTTTTAATCCTTACTTCTTCTACTTCGATTCCGCTATTCAGGAAATTAATGTTATTTCTTTTTATTTTGATAATATTGGTATGGTTCAATTTGGTGGGGGCAAACACCCCCATTTATTCGGCTTATTACAAGCTATCACATTGCTCAACTACTAACTTAAAAAAAAACTAAGACTTACGAACTAAGATTTGTAAGGGAAAGATTGGGGAGGAGATCGAGTTTAAGGCAGGCAGTGCTGCGGTTGAAATCAAAAAGAGGAAGCTTTTAGTTAACCTTCCGCAGCATACGGGTGATTGGTTCGTTGGAGCCATTAGAGGTGCGGTGAGTCGGTAGGTATATAGAAAAGAGGAGGGCATCGCAAATTACGAGGGTTAGTGTTGAAGAAAATTGACTTGTAAATAGACGCGAGGTCGACAGAACCTGAGAGAAGTCGATGAATGAAAAGAATATCTGCTACGTCCCTGCGTTGTTCAAGGGTATTTAAGTTAATGAGTTTGAGGCGGTCTTGGTAGGGGGTAAGACGATAGGGACATTCCAGGGTAAGCCTCGAAGGACAAATCGAAGAAATAGACGTTGAATGTTTTCGATTCTGGATACGTGAACTCGCTGAAATGGCGACCACACTTGACTGGCGTATTCGAGAAGGGGGCGAACAAAGGTAACGTAGAGGGATCTAGTCACGTAAGGGTTGGAGAACTCTTTGGACCATCGTTTGACAAAACCGAGTGATGAATTGGCTTTTAGAATTATCTCATCAATATGCGAACGAAAATTTAACTCCCTATTATACAAAATACCTAGGTCGCGAAGAGATTGTACGAGGGGTATGGGGTGACCAATAAGATAATATATTCGGGGTAGGGTCTGGATGCATTTACGCGATAAGGTAATAGATTGGCATTTCGCGATGTTAAGCTCTAAGCAATTTTTGTGGCACCAGATCGAAAAGTTATCTAGGTCTTGTTGAAGGAGACTAGAGTCTAGGGGTGAAAGAATGGTCTTGAAAAATTTGGTATCGTCGGCGTAGAGGGACAGGGAGGAGTGTTTGATGACCCTCTCAAGATCGTTTATAGTGAGGATGAAGAGAAGTGGACCTAGATGGCTACCTTGAGGGACACCTGAGGTTGCTAAAAAGGGAACCGAGAGGACAGATCTCAAACGAACACTATAGGAACGGTTTTCGAGGTAAGAGGATATCCATTTTAGTAATATGGGTTCAAAGCCTAGGGCAGACAATTTGAAAATAATTAATTGATGAGATATCTTATCAAAAGCCTTACTGAAGTCGGTTGCAATTACATCTACTTCGTTGCCATTCTCTAAAGCAGAGAGGGCGAACTCAACTAGGTTTGTAGTAGTTGATCTGCCTTTAAGGAAACCATGTTGGCAAGGGGAGATGATGGACTTACAACGAAAGCTTAAGGTTTCGTATAAAATACTTTCGAGGAGTTTGGGCATATGAGAAAGTTTAGCAATGGGACGATAGTTGGACACTTCGTTCTTTGACCCCTTTTTATGTATCGGGGTTAAAAAAGAGGTCTTCCAAACCTGGGGAAATTCTCCTAGTAAAAGCGATAGACGAAAAAGATTAGAAAGGGGAAGGCAAAGGTTGGAAAAACATCTTTTAAGGAATATGGCAGGGACACCGTCTGGGCCGGGTATGAATTCATCATTGAGATTCTGTAACTTATTTTCTATAACAGTAGGATCAAAATTTTGAGAGATAAAGGGGCCAAATGAGAAGTTTAGTAAGTAATTGAAGTAAGAGGGGTCGGGTTCAATTATGTATGGAACAAAATATCAGCCAAATGGGCGCCGCGACCTCGGCGCCACACTTCCATCCGATGGTCCAAATTTTCGATGACGCTGAGGCATAATTGAGGTTCTATGCCGTTGATGTGCCGAATTATATCATCCTTTAGCTCTCTTTAGATCATCCAGCCAGCTCTTGTTGCTGGTTTATCGACGTGCACCTTTTCTTTCAAATAACCCCAAAGAAAGAAGTCCAACGGTGTCAAATCACACGATCTTGGCGCCCAATTGACATCGCCACCACGTGAGATAACACAGCCATTGAATTTGTCGCGCAAAAGAGCCATTGTTTCGTTAGCTGTGCCACACAGCTTGAGTGGCACCGTCCTGTTGAAACCACATATCATCCACATCCATATCTTCCAATTCGGGCCATAAAAAGTTCGTTATCATCTCACGATAGTGAACACCATTCGCAGTAACTGCCTGACTGGCCTTATTTTGGAAAAAATACGGCCCGATGATGCCGCCAGCCCATAAACCGCACCATTTAGTCACTCTTTGTGGGTGCATTGGTTTTTGACAATCACTCTTGGATTATCATTCGCCCAAATGCGGCAATCCTGCTTATTGACGAATCCACTGAGGTGAAAATGTGCCTCATCACTGAAGATGATTTTCCTCGAAAATTGATCATCCACTGTTGCCATTTCTTGCCACCATTCTGACCATTGACGACGCTTGAAATGGTCATGAGGCTTTAGTTCTTGAGTCAATTGCACCTCGTAAGCGCGTGAATGCAAATCTTTATGTATAAAGTTCATCTACGACGAGCGTGAGAGGTGCAATTGTTGGGCACGACGACGAGTTGAGGTGGACGGCTCTTCAGCCACACTATCGCGAACAGTAGCAATATTTTCTGCATTACGAGCTGTACGAGCATGCACTGGTGTTTTCACATCTCCTACAGACCCGGTTTGGTCAAATTTTTGCACGGTTTTTCCGATTGTACGCACATTTGAACGATTAAATTGACCGAAAAAATCACGAATCACGAAGTGCACGATATGCATTTTGATTTGAACGCCCATTTTCATAATGAGCCTGACTTACTTTAACGCGTTGCTCGATTGCGTATCTTTCCATGGTTCAAATTGAGTTGGTCTGAAATTGAGAAATGTAGAATGAAATGCAGGAAAAACTTGACGTGGTTCACATTCAACATCGGCCCTTAAAATAGAATTTGTTTGCCCTCCCATCAAAATAACACAAAAATCTACACTCAAATTATTCAATGATGCTGTTGAATTTCTTCACTATACGTACATCGATCCGGTATCTTACTATACCGGTTTGCCGCTCGCCGGCCCTGGGTTGGAGTTACGTATTCTTTGAAAATATCTACAACAGCTTATAATAAATTTTAACGGAAAGAGACGGTCATCTCCACAACGCATTTCAAACCATAGTTGAGTTTTAATAATTCGAATGAAATGCGGTTTTAATTAAAAAAGAAAAGGAACCCTCGAAGCTTTAATGTTAATTTCACTTTCGCAATTTTGCTAAACCATTAACAAAAATGTACCTATACTTGTTTTCTTTATTTCTTTCAGCACCACATAAAATAAAATTAAATTGCGTCTACGGCTCGACTTTATGCCAAAGTTGGTGGTAAGTTATTACGCTACTCGTTTTAGTTATGCAACATAAACACATTCAACTCATTTACATAAATGTGCGGTCATACACCTATGTATGTACGCAGTAAACACGAACAGAAAACGAAAACATCTTTTAAAATGTTACCAAAATGAATCGATTTGGCAGGACATCAAACACACGAGCGTGCTTACAATACAAAATATTCGTTATTTTAATAACATCAACTTGAGGCATAATTACAAATTTTTTGAGCGTTTGTTTTATGTAAATTGACTCAGTTTAACAAAAAAAAATTAACAATCACACAACATAATATAAACGAAGGGCATGCATCGGTTCCCAAACTCACCATCCTTCTTCAAACTGGTTACCTAGGTACCTACTCAACAACATAAATAATTTTAGAAAAATCCGCCCGACAAAAATATGTACCTATACCTACCTACCTACAATTTATTTATTCAGAGTTCATCCTCTGCTCAGCTCGCCCCTCTTGCGTAATGAATCTACCCAACGCCAACAGCTCTATAATTGGAACGAATATCCCTTTGCCAGCCAGCATTTGATGCCCATCACTCCATCACAGTCGGTTATTTGGTTGCTTGACGCGAACACGTAGAGACGTAGGATTAGGCTGCCATATTTGCAGCTCTCGCTTCTTGGCGCATGTTCAGTGTGGGCGCAAAACTATTTCTTTTTGATATCAGTGGTGAAAGTGTTAATTCCGAATAAATAGTTATTTTTGTTTTGAGTGCGTTTTGTCATCGGCCATAGATATTAATGGTTGTTAAACTCCTCCTTCGACATAGTAACATTATGGAAGATACACATTTGCCTACCTGCGCTGCGAAGCAAAACCCATTTTGCACGAAATCAATTTGTTTCCAATCCCTTCTTGGGAGAGAGCAAAGCAAGATAAAAGACAGTCCACGCCCAAATACCATCAGAATGATGGCATGACTGCACAGGTTCAATGCCTCGCGTAGAGATGTCACTATGCACCAATTTCCATGACATGCACCAGCAGCTATGGTGGTAGGTAGCTCAATGTCGACAAACCTTAAATTCACCCATTCTTGTGGTGGGTTCACATGGTTCGAATAGGTAATATCGTAGGGTTCAAGTCTAAGCTCAAACATATTGTGTTTATAATTTGCTGGAATTAATTTGGAATAGCTCATAAAATTAATTAATCGCCCTCACTCACTATTTCGTTTTGAGGTGATAACGTGATGTGTTTTTCTTAACACGTTAGATGCGAACGGACACGGACACAGCCACCCAAAGAAAAAATCGAGCAGTCTAGGTATATAATTCGGAGGGAATCACTCATTTTATTACGACGATTAGCAGTTTATGACTTTCAAGAATTAACAAATTATGTCATGATGTCATTAGGAACCTATAAAAATAAAATAAAACTCAAAACAATTCGGCAGATAGCTGCAGCGAAAACAAGACGTAACCGAAATGTTGTGAGCATAAATTAGGATTTTGATTTTTACTGCTCGTAAAATGATCGTAAATGTCGTCGGTTACTGCAGCTAAAATCACCCATTTGCCTTGGTCTTTTGAGTCCTTGCATGCGGGACGGGGTTCCCCCCTGGTCAACCATACACTCTCTTGTATTATGTAGGTATATTTACCCCATCGGTTTGGTTGTGGGATGGAAAGTGTGTGCAATCATGGAATATGGGATGTAATTGTGCACTTGAGAATGAGGATTCTGCAAAGAAAAAAAAACAAAAAAATAACATTGGTTCTGCTGTGGGCTGATGCGGTACAAGGAGGGAGGACTACAACTTGTTTTTCTTGCTTGCTGTGGGAGCGAACATCCACACGGATGGTGGCTGAGTAAATGGCGGCAGTGTGTTTGAGTTGGGTTACCTGTTTTTATTTAAGAACTCTGCAAGACACAGAGACCCCAGCTATGTATAGTTTCTCAGTAATGATTATTATTTGACATGAAAATGAAAGCAATTGCAACGATATGGTTGATAACCGTGGCGATGTCAATGAATTAAATTGAACGAGCTGCGTGGTTAAACAACACTGCTGTTTAAGTGGGAATTTATTCGATATGATTGGGGTACAGTAATCGATGGTATGGTTAGGTAGAGGTTTCGGATAAGAGGAGCGGATTTAGGAAAGGCCTACAAAGGTATTTTGGGTAGATTGGTACCCTTTTCAAAAGTTTGGAAGGCTAGAGTAGGCCCATACTGTTACCACAGCATCCATAATGTGCTCAAGACTAGCCGGTGCCTACCTAGGAGCTTAAAATAAAGCGCTCAAGTATTTTCCTATTTTCTTATAGAGCAAGTTTTCTGCGAACAGGGAGAACAAATGATGTATTTTTACATTCTTTGATTTTACATATTTTTAACGAGCCCAGAACAGGGATGGAACAGTCGATACAATTTAATCGAATTCGATACAAATGAGTTTGCTAGAATACAAAAGTACATTTTGCTTTAATTCGATACAATTTGTCTATCTGTATTTTTCAAATTCTCTTGCGATTTGTATTTTTTCCAAAAATAGAAAATCAAATCAGTTAACAAACTATTTGTTTTAAGTTTTAGCTGGTCCCAAACTTTTCCCTCCAAACATCAGCTAAAGGCCTATTTTTTTTTTTTTTTTTTTATATAGATACTTCTCCCGGGAAAGGCGAACCTATAACGCTTCAACAGCGCCCCAAGATGCCTGCAGATGTATGTTTGCTCTGAACTTAAATTGCTGCAAATTGTAGTCTTCTGGAAATATATCCCCAGGAAGCGAGTTCCAAAGTTTGCTTGTCCTGTAACAGAAGGAGTTTCGGAAAGTTGGTGTCCTCGCGGTTGTCAAGTGTACTGTATGGCCATGAGCATTAGCAGGCAGCCTGTCTTGTTGGGCGCCCAAGAGTTGCATTTCGAGGGATAATGTCTTTGAGCTCTTCAGAACATCTACCATGGAAGTACCTATAGAATAAGCATAGGTCAGCGACTTGTCTTCTTTGCACCAACGGTTGTACATTCGATGTGAGTGTAGGGTCTCCAATGAGTCGAACTGCTCGTCTCTGTATGCTATCAAGCAGGTTAAGTGAATGTTTTGGGGCCGAGCTCCATATATGGGAACAATATTCCAAGCCTGGTCTTACCTGTGCTTTGTAGAGAAGGAGAAGCTGCTTGGGGCTAAAAGTACCTCTTTGCTCTAAATAGGTAGCTCAACTTTGCGGACGCCGATTTTGCGATATAGGATATGTGGTTCTGCCATGTGATTCCTGAATTGACTGTGACTCCTAGAAGGTGCATTGAGTCCTTGTGATGGATTGGATGGTCATCCATTTGGATCTGAGGAACTGTCGATGCATTTTTTCTGGAAAATGTTGTGAGCTGTGCCTTGTTTGCATTAAATACAACCAAGTTGTCCTTTCCCCACTTCAAGATTTTGTCCAGATCATCATTTAGAGAATTAATTTGTTCACATCTCTGATTGTGTGATGTAGCCGTATTCACAGGCCCACTGTTCGAGATGAAGGATATAAGAGTGCTGTCATCTGCAAAGCTGTAGATATTATTTTTTGTCGATCCAAGCAAATCGTTGATGTGGAGAAGAAATAGAGTTGGAGAAAGAATAGATCCTTGGGGTGCTCCTGCATTTATAGCAAATTATAGCTAATTTGAAACATAGAGAACGCTGTGGATAAATGTCACAAAATACAGCTGTTCTTTGAAAAAAAAACTTCCTTCAATAACACAATTCAATTGCGCAAAAATTTAAATTTTATCAATTATTAAGTAGCTAGTAAAAAAATTTAATAGAAGAAGACTGGATTATTTGTGCAGAAGCGCAAGTTATTGCAATAGCTACAGTAAAACAAAAATGTTGGCGGTGACAGTTTTCTTTGTTTTCTTTTTGTATTCCGAGGACTTCCCTGTTATTTCAATAAAAGACTCTTGGTCTAGATACTCATCGTCCATATGTTAAAAAATCAGTCATATCTTAGACAGAACAGATAGATCTTTGACAAATGTATAAAAGACATTCTGAAAATAAAGTTTGATTATTTAGCTCGAACTGCGTACCACTCAGTTAAATGGGTTCGCTCAGATTAAGCTCAGCTAAATTTGGGAGAGAATTTTGTATGGGACCGCAAATTCAGCTCGAGCAGCGTACTAAACTTTACACAAAGCGGACTTGATTCTACTTTTCGCTTTTCAAGAAATGAATCGAAAAAACGACAATGAGGAGAATCTGTTGATGAGTACCTAAGTGTTTGTGTGTTCCCCCCTGCTTAAATGATGTTCCAAACGAAAAAAAAGAAAACAAATATGGGGTGCACTCTCGGCATGTATGGAAATAAAAATACCCATGGCTTGAAGAAGATGTTCAACGAAAAATCAAACGTTGTGCCTAATTCGAATGTTTCTGGGGAAAAACTGTTTTAAGTTTCAAGTTCAGGGCAATATTTTAAATAATAAATGCACAAAATGCGAGTATAAAGCCTGATGAGCTCATCGATTAATATATTATTTTTTTTTTGTTTTGTTATGAAGTCATTAATGTTTATTTATGTTAATTTTTTAATTTTTGTTTTGTTTATGTTTTCAAAAATGCAATATTTTGAATTCGCATTTTCACACTAAAAATTGTTTTCAATACAATTGGCTCCATTTCCGTTTCCATTTTCTTACAACAGTTTTTAGTACAAATTGAAAATGACATCTAACATCCCTGGCAAAGGATTAATATCTACTGAGTTAAATTTGGAAAATATCTGAGCATCAGAATGAACAAGATAGCGCAGTGCCTAGTGTGTTGGACTGAGGCGTGAGTTATCCGGTTCAACCCCCGGAAAACTCCCAAAAGTTACACTTTAATACGAACGGTTAACAAAGACTAGATAGCTACTTCTCACCAGTCCTCATTTGCCATAAAATTGGCCTTTCTATTCGTCCCAAAAATCAAGACTTGAACAAAGCAAATAGTTGCAAGTATAATTGGGTTAGGGGTCCTATCTGGATATGAACAACTATGTCCACCACTTGGGATGGGTTAAGAGTCAAGAACCCGGTATTCTGCTAATTTTGCTGTATGCGGGACCGAGCGATTGTGGATAGGCAGGTATTTTAATAATATAGGCTAGGCAGGAATATTTTATTTTATTTTATTTTTTACAACCCAACAAAATAAACAGAAGGTATTATTTTTATTTCTACTTTTCTTTTTACTTTATATGCCAATATAAAAAAAACTAACATTAGGGTGCACAAATGTGTTAAAGCTTCTCCAGCTGACTTTACTAAAAGCTCTTTCAGCTGTATTTATTTTATTTTATTATTTTTTGTCATGTAAAAGCTCCTCCAGGTGGGAATATTTTTATAAAATGGGTTAATGGCATGGGTATAAAAGTAGAAGCCCGGCGCCGATCGCTTCTAAATCGCTTATCAGTCACAGTCAGGAGTTTGACGTGGAGACTATTTCGGAAGTTTTCAACTGCCTTTTGGGAAACACGACGCACGCTTATTTTGTTTATTCTTTTTGTCAAATTTGAGATGATTTACCGATTCGGAAGTTTTTAACTGCCTTTTGGAAACCACTCCACATTTAAAATTTTGTTTTACTTCTGTTGCCTCCTGGCTGACATTTTGCCCCTAAGCTGATTTTTTAAGCTTCAACAAGTAGGTACTGCAGTCCTCGGAAAGCATACTGAGCCAACTTGTGGGTGAAAAATATCAGGCCACGTATACCTTTTAAAAATTTATTTTGTTACCGATAAGAGTCGTAAATAAAAAAGCTCAAAGCATAACATAAAAGAAAGAGATTTTCATGGACCAGGAAAGGTGTACCACACGCCCTACTTACTCTACCTACCAAGCTCTGGCAAATTTCAACATAATGTACTTCTTTGGAAGAAAAATTCTTCGCCGGATATACACCTGAAATCACTGTGGGCGAATGGAGAGGGAGGATACAACCGCCAAATCAAATTTTGACTACCTAAAATGCGGAAGTAGTGTAAAAAGTCAAAACAAAACTTACGAACTTCACACGTTGTCCCACATTCAAGGGGAATTTCTTTTCGATTAAAAAGACCAAGTCCACATTTTAAAGGCAAAGCCACCGCGGATAATATATACCTACATACTACTTGACTTATCACTGATTAGGGGTCCGTTTGCTTCGAATACCGAAGCATGTTTTGAATATAAGTCGCTTTTTTTTTAGAAAGTCATCAAAATGGAATCAAAGCTGATACGTATTCTGTAAAATTATTTTTCTCAAGCTTTTCCAAACCTTTCCAGTGTGTGGATTCTAATTTTAGTATGACTGTAAAGAGCCTACAATTTTCTGGCGGGTTTGAGAAATCTCAAATGAATTTTTTACAACCGGAATTTCGGCTCGAAAATACCTTGTATATGGCAAGCTATAAATCAAGGGTGCATAAGGTATTTTGATGACGAGGCAATCGCACTTGAAAATACCTTGTGGCAAGGGATATATCGATAGCCCCGGCAAAAAAATACTAAGTGCATTTATGCTATGTTTCAGGAGAGCTGTTTAAAGTATTTTCAATACAACTTTTTTTGATAAACGGATTTTCAAGCTGAATGCTTTGATGTTGTTATTATTTATACCTATATTTTTTTTTAGATATATACAAGGGTACAAGGTATTTTAATGATGCGGCATTTTTTTGGACACTTTGTACAGCCAAGTTTATGTTAAGCCGTAGTCTTAGTAATCGTCTTAAGTAGGCGTTAGGTGCAGCTCTTTTTTATAGCAAAGTGTACGAATTTTCTATTTTTACATTTCCTGGTGTATTTTTTTATTGCGAGAAATCATCCTTCAAAGATCATTTGAAATATTGAATTATTTATGTAGGTACCTACCTAGTTCTTCAATAAGTCATACTTGTGGTACCTAATGCACTTCAGTTGGAAAGCCCTTCTTTAAAAAATTAGAAACCTTATAAACCTCTGTAATTTTCTACAAAACTTGGATCACTCTTAATTTTTGGTTGAGCAAATCTGTTTGGATAGCTCCACTATTACCTACTCGGCGACGGAACAGTTCTTGGCGTATATCCGCCATTAGCAATAAATAAGTATACAACCAATCATTTCAAGATGTATCCACGGCAAGGCATGAGCATTATGACATTGAAATGTGACACTGTTACTACTCCTCCGAATCCGAACAACCATATTTGAGTTAATGTATACTAAGTGCATCTCGTGTGTTTAAAATAAACCACATGTCAGGTATTGAGGCGTAACGCTCAACCAAAAATCTTCATCTAAGACATCGGCATGTGACATAACTTATTACACAAAGGATAACATAGTTTCACAGAAAAACATTCATTTTGTTGCATACTCCCTCCGTTCTTTCCGGTTACAAGATGGCTTGGGATAATATGCTCACAAGAAATGTGATCATGTGTAACCGCAGCTATATAACCAGCATATGTTCCCATAAAAGACTGCATCCCTGCGTTCATGTCCTCAATGGAAGATGTCAAATTATGTGTGTGACCACATGCATTAGCGAGCCAGCTATATACTGCATTTGAGAAAATCTGAATAACCCTTTCGGTTACTGATAAATTGTTCCATGGCAATTGCAAGGGCGCCCAACATCTGTTATCCCATATTGGTACCCGTTGACAGGCCTATTCAAAGCCCAAAGACAATTTTCACTTCATTTCCATTCATTGCACAACAAAGGCTCAACCGAGGGCTATATGAATTGCCCTATTGAAAGGCGCTAAATATATTAAATGGCCAACAACCGGTGATAAATAATATTTCCAGAAAATGCAAACGCATCATCACCACCACCAGCACAGGCTGAGTTCTTTTCCGGAAAATAGAAAGTTTTTCCAACTCTCTCTGGTGGTTTGTGTTATCAGATGCACCACACCGCATCCTGATTTCACAAAAACACAAAAAAAAAAAAAAAGGCGCAACGATGCAACAACCCAAAACAAAAACACAGAAACAACTGCCTATTAGACTGCAGACCGACAAAACTGAAATTCAGATAGAGAAACAAAAAAAATACTCGACTGGCGAAAATAATAGAAACACACTCTAAATGGCGTGACAATGATGCGCCCTAACCTAGAAAATTGCCATGCCACACCGTGTAACGAGCGAAAGCGATCTTCAACAAAATTTTATGATTTATTAGCATCACCGCACACCGAGAACAATGACCAGAAATATGATTTTATTTTTATTGTTGACTGGGCATGGGCATACTTCATGCACACACACAGGACATTGTAGATCCTTGGGACATACGAAAATGAAATATTGGTTCAAATCGAATGAAGAATCTTCTGTCGCAGTCTGTTTTTGGTATACAATCTCAAGGAGATAACAAGGTCTCGGAATAAATTGCCAGTACCTATACTTGTGAAGTCACAGAGATTTTTTTCTCTATTTTTTAAAGGACACCAGCATCGATAGGTATCGATCGACGTACATAGGTAAAATACGGTACGTTTTTTTATGATTTATGAATTATTTTGGTTTCGTCCTTCACACAGTCATAATTTAACGCATTGTTGGTGTTCTCAAGTCCCACATTTATTACACAACCATTAGATTAAGGATAATGACGATAGGCACCGTAGAGCGGTAATGGGTGCGCTAAAAGACGAGTCTGTAAACAAAGCCGGAAAGGAAATAAACCAAGAAAAAAAATATTTTTAACAACGATCTTTGAACCGCACATTATTTCAAGTGCGTTTTAAAGTAAACTGTTACAAAATGTTTTCATTAGGATGGGCGTTTGAAAGGAAGCTTCAGTAGGGTATGTATCATTCGGGCGATTGTTTAAAAGTACTAGATTCGTGCTCCTCCTACCGCCAGAATGCAAGGGATAAAAGATATCATTTTAACTGAGGTCTAGGTTGTGGTAAGGCCGCAGATATATGTAACGCAGAAGAATATGGATGAAGTGTTTTATCTTACTTATACCGTTGTTTACGATTCCAGAGTGCTTATCCGATCTTGCATATCCTTTTTTTTTTTTTTTAACTTCTGACTCGTTAGTGTAATAGAGAGGCACGTCGACCTAAAAGATCTATTGTCCCGAATACCTACTCAAAACGCTAAATCGTGATAATTATTGTAGATGTTTGGAATTGTCAAAATTTTAGTAAATTTATTTATATGGTCTGCACCAAGGACTTCGCAAAATGTAAGCGGTTGTCGATTTGTTCGCTGTCGTCTGATATAAGATGTAGTACTCCCTCTTCTCGACTGTAACGATTTTCAAAATGGATTAAATTAAATAGATCAAATTATCCACGTTCGAGTGGAGGGACTAGAAACACACGTCTTCCATTAACTTGAAGGTGAGAGTCGTAGCCGATAGTGAGAGGCTAGATTAAAAACAGAAGTGTTCCAATTCTGAAGACCGCCGATATCTTTTTCGCCGATGGATACCGATAGAATCGGCCAAAAATTCGGTAGTACCGAAAAGTCGATAAAAAGTACATCCGCGACAACGCATTTTTCCCACTGAACTGACGCTTTATAGGGTTATCATCTCTCTTTGTTTAATTTTTAACTAACCCATCAACATATTTCACAATCTTCTGCGCGCTGTCTACCCGGCAACTTTTATAGTCCATTCATATCAATTCACTTAGTCTCATCAAATGAATTCAATTCACTTTACGTCTCTTTCCTTTCAGATCGACATCGCCCGCAGTCATTGGCTGCACACTTGAGTCATCTTTCGCGCACCCAAATTGACAACCATCATCCGTCAAAACAAACCGTTAAATGGCGTTTTACTACCCCATTCATTGGATTTTTATGCGAACTTCGACAATGCCGTCAGACGTCGTACATAAAATTTTAAGAGACCATCAACTCGCCTCAAATCACTTGACTCTATACTTTGGGCTACAAGTCATCATGACAACTGATTGTCGGCTCGTAAAATAAAAACGAGAACGACCTTCATCCTGATTAGACTATGACGGCAACGGTAACGGAACGGAACAGTGCACTGTGACATAATACTCCACCTCCACGCAATCAGACCGTACCGTTGTGTCTCTATCTCTGATTAGAGCGACACAACAAGTGGCCATGGCGGTCGTATAGAGAGAAGGCGCTAAGTCGTAAAAGAGGTCGTAAAAGTCTACGGAAGCAAGAGATTACCCCGTAAACCGCAGTGAGCATGATGTTGCTCGTAAAATATGCGTTGTTCCAGTAAACCCTCATTTTGACAGTAAACATCGAATAAGTGCTTATACGAACCATCAGGCAGTGCGATGCGTTCTTTATTTATGTATCGTTGTAGCTGATTTTACGAGCCATCTCACGCTTCCAATCGAATCCGGGGAGTGTGTGTCTACCACAGAATGGACCCCACACACGTCAGATTTGTGTGTCTCCTCAAGAAGTGTTTTTACGACAGCGCCATTGTACTGGCTGTGTATGTTGATGATGCCGGCCGGCGCTTTTCAGACCACATAAAATCAGAGGCGGACACTTGCGATACTTAACGCCATCAAGAGACAATTCCGAGCCACTCCGCCACCAACATCACTAAACACACAACATAGGTACCCGTGGTTGTTACACCGCCATCGCACCAACATCATCGCGCCGCCATCAACTCAATTCTGGGCCGAGGCAGGTTTTATGATTTTTTTACGATTATTGTGCGATTATCGTTGAGCGTAAATGATTGCAATAAAAACTATCATGTTTATTGAAAATTTCATTCAAAGTGTCGTTTTATTGCGTTTTAATTTAATTCGATTTGTCGAAGGAGGCGTAGCTGTGGCGAATTCGACTTTGGCCGTGATTTTGTATTTCACGGTCAGCCTCAGCGCTTCCGTCAGTGTGTCTTGAATTTTTATTTTAGGGTGATCATCAATTGATGAGAATGTAAGAGCAGCTTTTGGTCGGCTTGAATGGGTTTTGTGTTGACCGTCGTCGCTTGGAAATCTGGGACTGTTGGTCATTATACGAGTGTGTGCTGTCAAATGAGTGTAATTTGTATGCCGGAATTTGGATGTCAAGTGAGTGACATTTATGTGACTGTTGATAAGAGTGTGCTGCATACGAGCATTTGTGGACAGTTATAGTTGTAGGATTGTAGCGGTACCGGTTAGATATTGGGTCTGAAAAGCTTTCCACTATTATATGGTATCCACATACCTAATATGGGTTTGTTTAGATTAACGGAAAGTTTTTCTTTAGAAAGTGTTGATGCAGGTTACACATGCGTTGACATTGTCAGTAATAACTACTTTCTTGCGAATGGGATTTCTTTACAGGTGAAGCATTTGCTGGCCAACAGGATTTCTATTTTTAAAACAAAGAATTGAAAAACGTTTCTTGTTGAATTAGTGATGCTGTTTAAAATAGAATAAGGTTGTTCCAAGTGTTTCCCTATGAAGATTAGAAATTTGATATATTTCCACTAGAGCTCAGAAAAAAGTTAAAATGCTAAAATTATATTAAGTAATATTAGTGTGGGTAACATATTTTTTTTTTTGTTAGATTTTGGGTTTTTATTTAGTAAATACGTTGTCAATTGACCCAATATTACATGTATAAAATATTATTGCAATCGGTGGGTACAGTATTTATAACTGCCTCCGGATCAGGCTTAAAGTTTTAAAATAAGGGCTCGTCAATGGTCAACTCCCCATAGCGTTTTATATATTGAAAATTCGTTAAATTATTATTTTTTGCATTGCTAATATGGATCAGTTATTTTTAATGCGATTAGTAAATTTTGCAAGCGGTTATCAACATTGTATTCTTCCATTTTTATTTCTTAACTAGCTGTGCCCGCAACTTCGTACGCGGCGTGAGACTGTGTAATTTCCAATAAAAGAGATTTGACCGTTTTCTCAATTTGCTACGAACTACGAACCCCGAAAGAACTGTTACAGAATCCGGCGTAGGGGAATTTTGAAATTCGTAGAAAGCGGTAGGTATCACTGAATATACCACGTTCTACGAATTTCGAAAGCAAAAAATGTACCCTACGGTGGATTCTGTGATAGTTCTTTCGGGGCTTGTAGCAAAATTCCGAATACGACGGATTCTGCGATAGACCCGAATAAAATTAAATTCAACAGCGTAAGTACTAAAGTTCCACTCCCTTACTATAGATTATATCAAAACAACCGCCAAAACAAAAGCCTTAACGGAAATTTGTATCTACACCAACAATAAATAAATCAAACAACATAATTCACCTATATCGGCTTTGCTTCTTGAATTCTTCAATTCTTTACTGTAGCTGTAGGTATCAACGTAGGTACTATAACAACCATTAAAACAAAAACCATGAACTCAATTTCTATATACACCACCTCTACCGTACGTCCTCACCACACCACACGTCATCAGCCATCTGCGCATTTCCTCAGAAACACATTGTCGCTGTTTTTTTTTCATATGAACGTGGTTGTGCGATGTGCGCCACCAAACCACCCCCAAGCAGAACAACGATCAAGAACCGCGGCTGCTGATAATATTCGATTTGAGAAACATTTTAGGTTGTAGCTCAGCTTCTAGAGGACATAGAAAGCTGATTAATGGCTTGAAATAGCTATAGAAGTGTTTGGCTCTCCTAAGTATTTTGTTTTGTTTGCATTGATTAAGAATTATTTGAGTAATGGCGAGTTAAAGGCCGTAAAGTCAGAAAAAAAACACATTTGGTCAAAAACGCTCCAAAAAATAGGCATGGCAATGAAAGGGAATAGCCTATGTGTTGCACAAAACCTTAAGGAACATTTCAAAAAAAAGTTTCATCGAAATCTGTGCAGTAGTTTTCACTCAATTAGGTAACAAAAAAATTGCCTACAGTTTTATTTTAAGTATAGATAGAATTTTCCGCTGCATTTAGATTGCAAATAAACCACCAGTACATTCTTTTCAATTCCAGAAAGGTTTGAAAAGACTAATTTTAAATTTTTGTTTGCACAAATGAAAAATACATAGCAAAAAAAGTTTTCAGGATAATATATAAATTTTCTTCAAGAAAGCGACAGCTGATTTTTATGAAACTTTCTAAGCTAGTTTCTAAAAACATTTGGCACATTTTAATTGCCATTAGTAAAAAATAAAAAATCTCCATACTAGAGTGTATACGGCCCACCCCGTACCTGGTAAGCTTAACGAAAATTAAACTGATACAAAATGATTGGTTTCTACCAAATATGTGCTGAAGAAGGCTTGATTCCTGGAACAACACAAATTACATCTTAAGAACTTTACCATACTGCCTTACCTCTTGCTAACTTTTGGCAAGCAGAAAGCAGTACAGCTGTCATTATGAAAGCTACTTAATTCAGTTGGGATTGGTATAAAAATCACTACTACACAAATAAAAAAAGAAGAAGAATATTGGACCATTAATTATTTTTTACTTTTTAGCAACACAGAAGAGCTGTAGAATTTATGACTTTAAAGTTTCTTCAAACGATAATTCAAAGTCACAAAAACTATACTATACCCTTCCACTAGACACCGACTGAATGCGACCATTTTGTGAAGGTTAGGTTATGAGTTTGATTGTACAGGATTGTAAGCTCATCACAGAACTCTGGGCACCTTACAGCGGGCCCTTAGCAATATTTAGGGAAACTGGATAGCAAAATAAACTTTTTAAATGGCTAACCCAAGATAAACAAATAAATAAATACTCCCAATCTTGCGTTGTACCAGTTCAAAATTCCATCTGGATAACATAACTTTACATTAGGTAGGTATCTATATTATACTTGCTGAATCCCGCCGGCTTCTCCAGGCACTGACACGGTTGCCAGATTAGGCGCTTTGTCGTATTTTGGGCTATTTTCTTACCTAAAAAACGATAGAAATTTCTTCCATGAGCGCCCAACACAACTTTGGGCTATATATCGTTTTACCAATTGTGTGTTAATTTTGTTTGTTTTATTCTTTCACAAAACTAAAAAAATAAATATTTTCGAACATACCGGCACTTTTTAAACTTGGCACTCTTGCAGTCAAGTGACATCGAACAGTCGTGCAAGTGTCACGCACATCAATTCATTTTGCAGGCCTTTTGGTTTGACACAAGCCACAAAAGCCAATAGCAGAAATGAAATCCGAGGCGTGGAAGTCAAAAAAAAAAAAAAAAAACGAGGTGAGAATAAGTCTGAAAAATACCAAAATTTTCAACGATTTTTGGGCTTCTTTCTGAGCAACGATATTGGGCTACATTTGGCAACCCTAACCCTGGACACTGATAGAATTTAAGTGATTTTTTTTAATGTTTTTGGCTTTTCAATCGATCATAATATTTACCGACATTTTAAAAAAAAGTCAAATGAACTGGTTGAAAATTACGGACGACAGAGGGAAACATACACTTTTTGACACTTTGTTTATATACATAGAGAAGAAGAGATACAAGTAGAGATTAATTTTGAAAATATACTATCAACGCAAGAAAAAACCTTTTATTTGTCAAATAAATTCGAAGGACGTAACAGAATCGTTAAAAATAATATAAATCGGCTGAAATAATATTAGCGGTATTCGTATTCACGATCCGATACAACTGGTCTTGTATCAGCGAGAAAGTGGAACTTTTTTTCGCACTACAACAACAAAATAAACTGACTAAACTTTCGCTACACTTTTGCACTTTATCTGCACCCTGATCCTATTGTAATTGAAAAATACAACAGAGTAAAGGGTATAGCCTTGCCAAGTTGAAAGTTCGCTAAATTGTTAATTCCTGTGTGTTTCCTATCGGAAAAAAATAAAGAGAATGACAAAATTTGTCAGGTACCAACAATCAAAGGCCGATTGTAAATATTTCTTTATTTATCGATTTTAATGTTTGATTCTACCGTGTATTGGACACACATTGTTTTACTATTATTTGATGTTTGGGAACGGCTATCCAGCCTTTTAAAAATGGATAAATATTTAACAGTTTATCCGTGGCTAGATGATTAAGTTTCGCCCTGCAACACAATTTTTACCCAATCTATGGAATAAAACTATTGTCAAATGAGCTTGGTGCAAGTGGCCCTAAGAAACCTAAGCCGTATTTAATTTTCCTATCGATTCGAAATTTTATTTAAGGAACCAACCTCATTCAAATTGTTATTGGAATCATCTTCCACGGAGCTCTTTTATATTGTCCACGATATGTAAGTTTTTACAGTATCTTTATATATTCATGTCACTCAATTGTCCATCTCCAGACTGTTATTGTTTACCAGCAAAATCCATCACCTGTAATCCATAACCCTACACAGTGCTACCGGGTAAGCATAAAGTGAGCTTGAACCTAGTTAAGAGTTAGTATAGGCTGTAGATTATATTCCCCCCAATTCGACACCTTCGTACATATTAGGGACCAAAGTATTTTCCTTCGAAGGAGCCCATTCCCTTTCTGCGTCCAATCCTCCTTATAAACATAATCTGTTGAATGGAATAAGCGTCAGTGGACCATATACTGGAAATTTTGAAAAATATTTATACCTCCTCCAGGTTTCAGGAGTATAACAACGAAACCATTTTACACAAAACTTAGAACTATATAAGATCCATTACATCAGTTTCGATCAAGCTGCACAGCGGGAAACACTTTAAACATTTAAAGAAAAAATGTCTACGCCATCCGCAGACGCGTGCAAATTCGCTAATAGCCTCTTTGCATTTCTCTCCATTAAATCCATTTCACTGGATCTTCTGAGCATTTGCACAAGCCCTGACCAGTATATCAATTAGCATGTATGCAGCTCACTATGCCCAATGCTCGTCCATAGACAGTTGGTGGTAACTTTGTTACATCAACAACCTCACTCATAGCCATGCATGCGGCATATGCAGATGCACTCCACTTGTATTCACCGCAAAAAATAATTGATATTCAAAAAGGAAACGCAACACTGCAGCAATTAAAAACAGGTCATAAATTAATTGTCACTCGAGTTCATTTGTCTTATTTGTTTCAACGATAAATCAAAGCCCCTGACAAATTACTATTGCTATTGAAATATTAATACTGATTGCCTCCGCTTCTTTATCGCTCCCCGCGTGTGGTTGCGCGCGATTAATTGATGTAGGTATCTCTTCCACAGACGCACCTATCCGACAACCGAATATGGGAGTTATCGAATGGAGTTATTAACACAATCAACACAACATTATGTGTCAAATAAAGTTAACCGTGCATCAAATCTAGTACGGGACCATCGCCAGCGATCAACTTGCTCATCATCTCGTATAGTGAACAACAGGCATTTGGAACAACACCCATAAGTGTCCTAATAGATACTTGAGTCAGTTCATAAATGTATATGTGGGGTGAGCCATATTATGTAGTCCCACATAGGCACGCAACAGAGTAAACAAAAACGAAAAAAGGACACAAATCGGTGCGATAGAGAGTCCTGTTCCTGGCTGTGCAAATTTCCACCGCAAAAACACCACCTCTAAGTGAATCTTCATTGTCGCATGAATGTGGTGTCCTCTGTGCCATGGATGGGATAGTATTGCAGAGGGAACAAAACTTTCTTTCCAAGTCCTATACATGAGGGTGTGCGTCGCTTGTGTACTCGTATATATGCTGCCTGCCATGCAATATTTTTGTCAAAGTTATTTCTTCGTCGAGTCCTCAAATTGCACAGACTGAGTGTATTAGGTAGCAAAATTTTTACGACCTCGTTATGGGCCATTTCGGCGATTGTTGTTGATCCTTTTATGCTGCTCCGTACATTTGATATTGGTGGGTATTTCATTGGGCTGCTTCTTTTTTTTCTGTTGTGTCATTTCATGCTGCAGAGGGTAATGGTAGAAACCCAAGAAAATGACGAAGAAAACCGGAAAATACAGAAAGAAACTCAACCACGGTACCTACGTGTATGGAAGAAGTTTTGCTATCTAGAACTTTGGGTTCATTAGAGATGGCGATGGAGATGGCGAGTGTTGGGGAATGCCTTTGGTGAAATCTCAAAGTATACCTTTATGTTTATTTTGATGTTTGTTTGACTTCTTTTCCGCTTAAACTTTTTCCTTGTGCGGTTTGCTGCAGACGAGATGTCGTTTTGATTTTTGCTCAACCCTTTGTAAGTATAGGAAGGTATATGGAAAATCAACATCATGTTGAACTGTCGTCATCGCAATGGCAGACAGGATGTTGAACTGTGTTATGCGAAATTTACTCGTGGTTGATGGCAATTCAATTCATTTATGTGAGCACTTGAAGATGGTGTTGCAAACGTGAGTGATGAAGAGAGATGTACATGTACAGTGGTGAAGATAACAAATGTTCTCGAAGTTTCATGGTATGCACGATATCAGAAAGCTTAAAGTATGCGCAGTCATTGGGGGGAACACACAGTTATGTACATCGTTGTGGATCTAATCGGTTTGAACAAACTTTTGGAGGCTTTTTCGCAACATTGGCATCGGTTTCGATAGCGTGAATTGGTCATCTTTCAGTCACAAATATTGGATATTCCTTTCTGTCCATTTGTAGGTATATGTTGGACACAGTGGACTGAAATACCGAGTCTAAAATAATGCTACGTACTAATATAACACAATTAAAGGAATATGAACTTACCGGAACTGCTGACAGAAGGAAAATAAGTCAATTAAGTGGTCGCAGAAAAATAAAAGATGGCTCTCTACCGATGGTTATGGGTTAGAGGTATGGATATCGGTAGGAGGTTTATATTCTGTGGCACTCTGGATGTTAGGTAATAATATTGTTACAGCGGAGAATGGAGACTACAGTGTTTTACTGGCTGTAGCCCTCGAGAACGTGCGCCAGCCTTAGCTACTTCTTTGATGAGCACTAAGTTTACAAAAAATTAAAGTTGACGCATAGGATTAACCTATAGCTCTGGAAGTGCAATTCGCATAGCTCAATTTTTCATTTTTTATTATATTGCTTACGGCCGTCAATGGTAAAGTCTGCATTTTTTGATTTTAGGTATAGGTAAGACATTTGAAAAAGCCTCAGTTCTTAACCATGGAGCGCTGATAATGTGCCAAGGATGTGTGTGCGGTCATGTAAGATATTCCTTCACTATTTTAGAAATTTGAGATTTCTCTGAAGAGTGTCAAATTGCAGAAAATCAATTGAAATCAGAATAAGCAAGTAATCTAATTTTCATTAATAAATACAATATGGCGCAGTTTTTGGAGACTACCAATTTATTTATTTTTTGTTTTTATTTGTTTGGTTACGCAACTTAATATGATTTCTCTCATTTCATTTGTTTAACTCTGCGGGTTTTCCTCTTATTTTGGAGATTTGCATGGTAGCTTCCAAAATTCACCTTAAACATTGACGTTGGCATATGCTAACTCCAACACTATGCGTATACCTCATTTTCCTACACCAGTTTTATATATTGCAGGATCTTGGTGGGCAGATTTTGGACTGGATTGCGTGGAGCCGGTAAATGCGTTGAGATGCTGAAGGTGAAAAGGGGTCTCAAAAATAGTGATGGTGAACCTTCTTCACCCGTAGCATCTTCGATGACCCGGTTTGTGTTTTACTCATTCGCCAGTTGAATATCTTGCAAGGAGATGACGAATTCTATTGGTAGATCCTTTTATGAATAAGATGTTGGAACCAAAAACGCAGGCGATATGGCTATAAACAGTGCCTTAAGTCATCGTATGTGATTATGGACGAAAAATATCCGAATGCAGTAGATTTCATTTCGAACACAGTCAGCTGCAGAGCTTCTACATGTTAGGAGAAAACTGGGGAGGTTAAGGTAGACGGTCCTCCACAGTGCAAATGCTGATAGTCGATACTGTTCATTGTGTGTCCCTTCTTCCATTTGTCACCAACCATGTATAATATTCGCGATTTGTCCTATATTGTTAACCACTGAATGTATTCCACCGACTTCTGTTTCTTTACTGGCAAAAGATTTCTTGCAAGATACCTCATGTTTTGGCTTTTATGAGTTTTCAAGACTTTTCAATATGATACGTCTCGGGCAGTTCGTTAACCGATACCGATACATCAGAAAGCTTTCTCCATCGTGACAGATGAAGAAGTTTAAGTTGTATGACATGTCGGTCTACAAAGTTTCTGACGGAATAATCGAGACCTCTGTCGAACCAGATTACCAAATAATGTTTATAACGTTTTTAACTGAGTCAATTTAATTACGAACGAGTTGAACCAACCGAGGTTGGTGTTCGGTTTTTTTTTTGGAGATCCTCGTCAGGATCCTCTAACTGGCTAATTAATTAATAGGAAATTCATTTCTATTTCCTATTTTTTTTTTCTATATCACGGCTAAAAATCCTGGCGTTAAATTGAATATTTTTTTGGTTTTGTAGTATAAGTCAACGCTGAGAAAATATTAAAATGCAATATTTTGCATATATTCAAATTGAACAACTAAAAAAGTATTTATTAATTTTAAATAATGTCTGCTATTACAAAATATGTCCGAAATATTAAATTTTAATATAGGATGGCGATTTGTTTCAATGCAAAAGTATTTAAATTAAATCATTATCTATCTACTAGCAGACCCGGCGAACTCCGTTCCGCCCAAATTCATAAATGTAATGAAAATAATATTTCCAAGCATGCACAGCGCATGCTAATTTACGTAATTCCGTCAATTCAAATTCTTTATTCAAAAGTTATATTTAATACAATAGAAATAACTGAAGTATAGCAATGTCGATGTATTTCAATAAAACCGCAGTGATTGACGTGCCGGCCAACCTTCCGCTTTTGTACTATAGTGGTTTGCCTACAGGTGAGCACGCCACATACAATTGGACCATGTGAAAAACATGGGAATTCAAGATTGATGCTAGAAATATCCAGCGATTATCCTTGCGACTTATTATTTGTCATAGACACTTAAATGCCAAATCGTTCTGAGTAAGCGGAGTCCGCGATATGACAATGTTTGCCTTTTAAACTCAGAATCGTGATTACATGACATTTGATTTGAGATTCTTCACGATCATATCAAACGCGATCCGATACAAAGTTCCGGTGCATTAAGGGCCGTTTTATTCACTCGAAGTTGAACACAACTTGAGGAGTTTGATATATGTATAAAAATCCCCATGCCCTAAGGTTGTTCAACAAAATGATAACTGAGCCGAATTTTAATTTCAAATTGTGAAGCGGTAAGTCCGGAACATCCGAATTAGAAAATTAAAAATTTTAAATAATTTTTCTTGTATTGGATGTGATACCACCCGTTTCCTATCCATTCTATTTTTTCCAAAGTGCGGTTCCTTTATCAGGATTGAAGACAAATCTGCGATCTTCTAAGTTCATTTTCTCTATCGCCGTTTTAAACATTGTAATGAAAGCGTTGATTGCATTATAATAATGGTTGCAATTGTCGAGTTATGTTTTTTGTCACTCCTGTTTGCCCTCTGTAACGCCTATCGACTTGATCATCCCCCGAAAAAATGAAGTACACCTGCGAATTTTGCTGTAAGTCCTCATTTACTGGCAAAAAGGCACCCATCCGATGGTAAATTTGGCCTTGAATCTGTTAATCCGAGTTTTGCGGCGTAGAATCCCGTGCCATTGTTAGAAAATGTGTGCATGATGTATAAGAGAAAATATTGCCCTGCCAGTCGGCATGAAACCAGTTTTTTTAATAATTTTTTTCCCAATGTAGTCATAAAAACAGTAGTTGTACTGTCAAATGTTCTTTAGAAAATCCTCCGATTCAAATTGCTCCGCAGGTGCTACTTTTACTTTGCCACTCGCACAGCAGTTTTTTTTAGCGCGTTTTAATGGTGGCACACAATCATAGTCATCGCTCCAATATCGAAAATCGCGTCACCGACATAGTTTTCTGTTCTTTCTACTGAAATGCCAGTCCTTCGAATGTCAGCAACGACGTGCATCTTGCCACTCCGATTTGAACTTGCTCCCATCCCAGCAATAGTAGGATTTGACGAAGTTCTCATTACTTGCACTCTCAATTTTCTTCACTGTTGATCTGGTCTTATGCCATGCGATGTCCCACTTTTCGCTTTCTTCTGTAGTTTGACTTCGTTGATATTTGTTGTTGACTTGCTTGCCTTGTTCGTCGGCCAATATTTGTGCGCATACGTCTTGGCATTTTTAAAAAATAACTTAAATTTGCTTTTCAATAACTATTTTGTCCGCGTTTAAACTTTGTACATTTAATTTTTAACTTATCAACTGTGTAAAAGAAATGAAACTGTTGGAGCGATGCACAAAATCAAAAACAAACCATCACTGTTAACCAACGTATAATACATTAATTTCATCTCGATTTTATCAATCCACTTTTTGAAAAAAAAAATCCGCACATAGTAGGTACCTACGTAGATTTCTAATTAATTTTTGATATAGAAAAGTCAAAATAAATAGCGCAGAAAATCAAAAAAATCTAAAATGGAAAAATAAAAAAAATAAAGTAGCCTATCGCATACTCTATCCCGTAGCTTTCTATTAGTAAAATAATTTTTGAAATCGGTTCTGTAGTTCCGGAGATTACCTTCCCCAAACAAACATTACCTCTTTATATAATAGTGTGATGTGATGTGATGTGATATAGAAAAATGAAAGAATTTAATTTCATTTTGCATTTGAATTAAATAAACTGCAGCTTAAAATATAATACATTCACATGAAATTTAATATTTCCCTTACTTTTTAAAAACTCATGGAGTATTAAAAAATAATGCGGTCTTATTATATTTTAATACTTCTTTAGATTTCATTTCAATATTTATGGGATATATTATAACACCAAAGATATTTTATTTAAAAACCTATTAATTTGTATTGGTTTTAAATATTACAATTCAACATCTCTGCGCTTCACGAGTTCCAGAAAAAAGCAAATATTTTAACACAAGAATACTTTCAAATTAAAGTTACTTACTTGTACGAATAATATTCTCATTGGATATCAATTAAGCATGACTTTCACTTGCTTATATTTTTAAAACATTTTTCTTTGAAAATAACTTTATCCAAACTATTCGATTGAGTAGGACGCTTAAGCCGACTCTAAATTCATAACCAAGTGACAAAATTAAATATAAATCTAATCATTTTTTTTTGATCCTGGTGCAGGGAAATAACTTCACGGGCAATAACTTCACATGGGAAACAACTTCATCTCGAGTGAAAAATAAATTCACTTATTTTATGTGAAGTTATTTCCCAATGCAAGTGAGCAAAATTTTTTGTGGGAAATGATTCCTCTTAACATGCGACGACATAATGTAAGCCTTCAATTCAAAAACAGTGGAAAAATGTATGGGGGGACATTTTTACCCTTTGCAACTCCGCGGCTTGGAGTCTCTGTTTAGGGGTGGGAGTAGTTGCGAGTTTGGGTGAATGCAAAGGCAATTAAATTAGCTATAAAACATATAAATAATTTGATTTTGTTTTCCAGTTAGAATCAACAAATTCTCAAATTGGAGGTGGGAAATAATTTCAAAATTTTGGTGGTGATGTTATTCCGCACTTCAAGTAAAAATCACATAAAAAAGTGAAATTATTTCCCACTCAAGGTGAAGTTATTGCTCGTGAAGTTTCCCTGCACCTCAGATCCTCTATTAAAACCCAATGCAAGTGTATTGAAGTTGATGCGGCTTTAATAAGTTCGTACTAAAATATAATCAGAGTAGATGTTATATTTCAGTCAGTTGAACTACGACTTAGTCTTAATAAATTCTTGATTGAAATATTATTTTAATATTGTTGTAATCTTGATGATCTATTCTTAATTTAATAACTGAATGCCTAAGTCTAATACAATGGGGTTGTATTAGAGTTAATATTGAGCGGGAAAATCATTAGGTTGGATGACGGATATCATCTGGAATGACAGGTGCACCTGCAAGTCTACAGGGTGTATCAAATACCGGGTTAGATTGTAGAACAAAAATACTGGATTTTAATCTTTAGAGATTGAAGTTCAGAAAATTCGTATTGAAATCAGCATTTTAATGAAACAATTTTTAAATTTAAATACAAAAATATTACAAAAAATTTAATAAAATGGAAATATTGAAAACTGAATTGAAACAATTTTTAAATTTAGATATAAAAATATTACAGACAAATGTAATAAAATGGAAATATTGAAAACTGACTTTTCTTGTATTGCATAGATCTGTATGGACCTAAATTAGCTGACGAAGGGGCTGACGAGTGGTAGGTATAAGGTATAACATTCATCAGGTATACCTATAATTACAATAATGTGACAATTCCTTTAGTTGGTGAATGTTTTTTGTAAGGTGATCACCAGTCGATGTTAAACCGCCAGTCCCATCAGCAATATTTTCATTCTCCAGCTTTTACTTACTCGTGCGAAATACATTTTGTCTGTAGTTGGAAATAATTTTTGTTTATAACCATCTGAATTGAGGGGCTCGTCCTTGCTGACTTCGGTTGCATTACAGTCAGTAGAAGTATAATTCTTAGCACCAACTTTAAATAAATTAAAAAAAAAAACTTTGGCATTATCTAAACATGTTTGTTTGCAGTATTCTTTGTGGAAACAGGAAATTTATAAACAAATAGAACCACATAAACTTAACCAATGCACATACAAATTACCTCCACCTACGCTACTGTGCTTTCTAAATTTCACCGACTACCTGACAAAGTAATCACCCCACGTCCATATTCTCATCCTGAAGAATAACACTTTCAAAGAAGGAGCTGAAATGAAAAAAAAAAAAAAACCGACAAATAATCAATTACCTATAAACGCCCCCGAATAATGAGTGCTAATATACACCCAACCATAAAATGTAAACAAATCGTAAAATCAAATTTAATACCTGTTTGAGTTGTGAAAACGAATCCTGTCCAGCAGTTGACCAGACAGCCCGCCCGCCACTTGGCCTTCCTTCCGCTCTTCGGTCATTCGGTTCTGTGGCAGCGCAGCAACAACCGACTATTAAGCAAAACGAAAGGGTCATGCAATGTGGCAGTAAAAGTGAAGTGTACTTTCCACCAAACACAACACTTATAGCTGAGCACCATATATACACCACACAGTATAGTAACAACAACAACAACAACAACAGGCTGTATTATCATCAACATCATCATTGTAATGGTCATCATATCGGTCAAGTGGGAAAGTAAACTCCACCCTCGAAAAATTGTTTTGTTCCGATGCAAGCTATACTTTTATTCTTCTCACTTCTGCTGGCTGGCTGGCTGGCTTACCTGGTGTTCGGTGGGCGACCAACTCTAGGACCTTGCTGGGCTGAGTAGCTTGTTCAATTGCTTTAGCTGCTGCTATACGGCTGCCTATACCTTATAGGTGTCGTAAATATGACCTCGAGCTGAAGGATTAACCTTTTGGAATTGCTTAATTAAGTAAACGATGGTCAGTCATTGTTTACATTGTTGGTGATGATTATTATGCGCTTGGGGGTAGAGCTGCTGTATACAATATTGCTTGGAAACAATCGCCAGGAAGTGTATTGACAACAGAAGGATTTTAATTGTTTTTGAATGCTGTCCGGTCGGCCGATGGATGGAGGGAGGTCTGTATGCCAAATTGACGGTTCCTTGCATTTGTTATGGTTTACGGTGAAACGAATGTTTAACTGGCAAGTCCCGCAGCAGGTATAGGACTTGGTTGAAGCGTGCCTTAGAAATGTGTGCGTGGCATCAGCGTTTTCTATAAAGATATTCTTACATTTAAAGGGAATATAATAAAAAGACTCGCCTAAGTCAATTCTCAGATCTAGAGAGAAATTGAATTATGTAGATACATACAGGTTTAGCCTCTAAAAAGAGTTGTACCTACCTATATATACTGTTGGTAAGACCCTTACACCGGATCTCATCTTTTAGTACTAAGACAAGATATGCAAAGCCATTTCGACTTTCCAGAGAGACGATATAGAGAAATCTCTTTGCTCCGTCAGAAGTCGGCTAGAACAGCACTATACGTACTTTGATGTTGAAAAAGGTGACAACCTGCGCACTGTAATAAAATTTCTTCAAGGTAAAGCGAAACTATTGAGTTACAAACAGTCAGGAACTGTCAAAGAGCACTGAACGAATTATAAGAATGACGTCCCTTTGTTAAGTTCGCGGATAAAGTGGCATTGACGGAAATTGAAAAGCAGACGTACTAGCACGAATTGGGACAACTGGGTTATATGAGTATATCACAATCTATGGCCAAGAACCGACGAAAAATTAGCAAAATACATTCCTAAGGCTTTTCACACAATTTTACCACAGGGTAATAAACTTTTGGACGTATGTCCTTAACCACTATTCCGCATGAGGGGGGCATGAATACGAGCGATAATTATGAGAAATTCAAGATTCTTAGGGAAAGTATAAGGAAAAAGCTAGAGGCGGCAGCCACAAAGGCCGCAAAGTCGTACAATCTTCGGAGGAGAGATGTTAAGTATCTCCAAAATGAATTAGTGTGGAGACGAAATTTCATACTATCCAACGCCGCTAATTATTATACCGCCAAATTAGCACCAAAATATATCGGCCCATTCCGCATAAAGAAAAGAGTATCGCCGTGGACTTATACGATAGAAGATGAAGATAACCACGAACGCGGAACGTGGAACGTAAAAGACCTCAAACCATGTTACGAGGACCCCGAAGAATAACTTAGTCGCGTAACAAACCAGGATCGCTACGCAAAGAGGAACTGAGAGCCTTGTGCTCTGTGATGTTCAATAAAAACTCTCGCCAAAGAGCGATAGAGAAAATCGTAGTTGTTTATAGTTTGTAGTATATGTTTTCCTTACGTAGTATCGTGTACCTTACTTGGCTAATAGGACAGCGTAGTGCTGCAGCCGTCGAATCAAAATAAACAATGACGAAAGGCCCCGTGCCCATCCTAACTCGACATTAGTATGGGTCGCGAGTTATTTATTCTTCCACTCCTAGTTGTTGTTTTGAAAAATAATCCTGTTTAAGTCTGGTCGGGGTTGGCAAAAAGCGAACCCAAGCAACCACTAAGATATTTAATCGAACAGCGCAAGATCGCTTGGTATTAACTCACCAGAATACTATACAGGAGCTGTCGAGGTAGGCAAGGAAGAACAACAACCCGTTGGTTGTCTGCGATTTTCAAAACCTCCGAAAAAGTCGACTCCTATTTCTGGCAAACTGATATTTAAGATACCTAGAGAAAATCACCATCAAATCTGTATCTGTAACCAACACGCCATCAAGCGATATTTTCAAAAAAAAAAAGAAAAGAAGGCAACATTTTTATTCAATGTTTTTGTGGCTGGAAAAATGAAGACCAAATTTACGGAAGCCGGAAAAATCAAACCTTTCCAGTCTTTTTTTAAAAGTTGATGATAAAAAAAGATTTTTAAAAAATAAGTAAGGGAAATAATACAGGATGATGACCGAAAATGATGCACAGGATTGAAAGCTTTTTTTCAGGGAGCGCAGCGAGCCGCCCACCCCAAAATAATACAAATGCGGTCTTTCGGGTCTTTTTTTTTTTAGTATTCCGGGTTCTTGGAAACAGGGTTTTGAATGCCCGTTAGACATGCTCAACCCATCAAGCAATGCAGGATGTTTTGTTCTTCCTAAAAAAAAACAAAATTGAGACGAATATTCGTATTCGCATCTAGCCTTGGAAGTGTCCGCATAAGGGAACTTTAAATGTATGAAACCGGAATCATTATTGCCCGCCCAAGGAACACGTCCATACAATGGATAACTCACTCTAACGTTTAACGTTTGCTGACACATCTTAGTTACATGATAGAGCGGTGGCTTATGTTCTTTATAACTCTAGTAGGTAAACGAGGTAAACAACTCTCTTACATACGGATTTAAAGTGAATGCTCATCCGAAGAATATTTCTATGATTTTAAGGCCGAAAGGCAACAACTTTGAGCATATTGTTAGGTTTTGAACGCTCGCTAAGAACCAGTAAGCTAGAATAAGATAAATGTTAGCTTTTAACTAGATCTAAACGTATTTGTGTAGTATTTATGTTTAAAAAGAAAAGAATAAATAAAAATGAATTTAAAATGAAAAAATAACATTTCCAGGAGTGGCGGCGTTCAATTTTTGTTTTTCAACTCAAGCCCCATCCCTCCCTAATCAGAAGCAGGCACTTCTTTGTCCAAAGTGTTTGGTTTTTTTTTACACGTTTTTTTGAAATTACTCAACAAACCAGTGACAAAGAGCATTGAAAGACAAATCGTCGTCAAAGCCAGTTGTTAATGATATATACCTACGTCATCCTACACCCTCTTCTCCTTTATCCGCTTACTAACATTGCGTTTGCTTAATTGACTACGCCAGTTTGAACTGACCATCAACAACCTGACCATCAACATACGTCTTATTCTCCGTAGTCTGCACAGCGAATCTAAAACGTCATAAAAATCACATAAATAAGAAATGAAAATTCTGTATTCCTTTGCCAACATTTCACACAAAAGGTATTTCCACCAATCGAACAGCACACAAATGGAAAAAAGAAACAATAACAACGACGACGATGATGACGACAAACCATACATAACCAGTGATGGACAAAGTTTATGGAAAAGTGTGGCGCTAAGTGTCCATATCCTCTTATACCCCAACTACTGCCACCCATATAGGATGTCGACACTGACTGCGACGTGGACTTCGACTACAATGACTCCTCCGAATCAAATAAGCTATACGAACACGGCGATCATACGCTCCGCCGCCCCTTTTTACCTATCACTCCCAGCGCCGACTGAGTTGAGCGCTCTTCATTCTACACCCTCGATGAGTTTTAATTTTTCCACCGCCACTGCATGTTGCTGATTGAATTCCATATGCATAATGAATCATATGTAGGTGCTGTACTGTGTCCATATGCGAGTAGACACAGTGAGCAGTTAGTGTATTTACACGGTATCTAGATACACGTTTGCATGGTTGTAACCCTACCAACCGCATTGCCAGTTTGTGCATTTTTATGCATCACCATTATCAAAGTTATGGGCGTACTTAATGACTGGCTTGCGTCGGTCGGTCGGTCGGTCGTTTGGTCGATGGATCTATGGAGCTCCACACTTTCATGTGAGTTATCAGGAAAAATGATAAATAATATTGAATATCCGATCCATCCCTGGTCACAATGTTGCACCAGTCCATGGTTGCGCTAAGGAGTACAATGCCAATGCCATTGTATGTGCGGGAGGACTCTCATCATTGTCATAAAGTTTTGCTAGTTAGTCCATTCGCTTCGCCGGATGGATCACTCGAGAGATGTGAGAGAGAGATGGACATGCGACACTTTGACACGTGGGTGATTCCATTGAAATGTTTGTTATGATGGATTGTGTCGGGAGACGTTGGCAAATATCTTCCTACCGTATGAATGCTCACGAAGGACGATACAGATTGGCGAGTCAGCTTAATTGACTTTTGAATTCAATTGTTTTTTTTTTTTTTTTTTTTTCAGCGAGTCCATTTTGCTTGACGTCAATGTCGTGAATGACTTTTGTCTGAATAGTAGCCGTACGGGTATAGGTATAGGTATTTCACATGGAACAGACGATTTTTCTTCAGCGGTGCTTATTTATTTGGATAAGTGTCGAAACCGATCTTCAACTCATTCGGGGGAAGGAGACTTGTAACTTTCGTTTAGTAACAAGCTTTATTTTGATAGCTTCGCGAGTAAATTTGTTCTATATGATGATGACAGCCGCGCACGAATCGGAACATCTACTTATCTGGTGTTTTGATCCATTTGCAAGTTTTCTTTGACATTAGCATTACGCGTTTTTCCTTTTTAGTTCAGAGCGGAGCACTGAACTGAGCTCGAGCATTATGAGTGCGCTCCGAACCGAGCGTGCACAGAACGTTCTGATGTTTTTTTTTTTTTTCAAATATGACTGGAAGTGTGTATGTATACGTGCAATCAGCTTTTTACTGAGCCTGCTGAGTCAATTTATTCTGAGCTCAGAGAGGCACTCAGATCATACTCTGAACGAAAAAAGAAACGCACGAACTTTTTGTATAACTGTTCAGTTCTGCTCTGAATTTCGTTGTTGTGATGACCTCCCCTACCAAAATCGCATCGTAAAGAGAGCAGGGTTGCCGTTAACTTAAAAAAAAGTCACTAACTCGAACCTAAAAATCCACCAGACATGCTAAAATTTAAAAAAAAAGTCACTAAAAAAAAATGTTCACAAAAATATTCAATTTTGACAACATTTTTATTTTTAACAATAGTCAAAAACTTACAATATGTATGTAAAAATAGATTACCTATGTTAACTTATAAAAAAAAAAATTGAGTCCCAAAGTTACAATAAAAAAACAAAATAGTTTTAGATCGATCTCATATTCATCACTTTCATCTACCGCAATATCCGAGGCATTTTTTAAATTATTTCTTTAAAGAAATTTTTTATTAATTTCGTATTCATGACAATTTTTTTTTATTTTTGGTTGATTTCTGATGAGCATTATTGAGTTCAAACTTTTCGTTGACATTTTAAGGACTATTCACATGAGCGCGAACTGCGAATAGGCGAATTGCGAACAAATCAATTTAAGTGTATTTATGAATTGCAAATCGATATTTTTTCAACCAAAAAAAAAAATTTATTTAATTAATCTAGCATCTAATCAAAAAAAACTGCCTCTCAATTGATTTAAACAGCTAAATTAGCAACTAAAGCAATTTTCCAGCGAATTGAAAATTCTTGCCGCGAACTTTATTCACAATCCACACAAAACAGTCGCGATCCACAAACCCACGAATGAAAAATTCGTTCGAAATTAACCTTTAAAAATAAAACTGATACGCGGGTATCTGCGACCAACAAAAGTTTTCAACAAACTACGAATATTCGCGTGATCGCAGCTCGCAATTCGCTCTCATGTGAATAGTCCTTTATTGCTCAACTTATTTTTAACTATGTTCATCATACTAAAAATGCGTTGCATTCGGCATTCGAACGTGGAAGCGACATTTGGAATAATATTGCAATTTGCAAGTGTCAAACTCGAATACCAGGGATGTAAAATCACCAGGGGCGTAATAATTTAGAAAAAAGTATTTTTTTGCAAAAAGTCACTAGAAAATTCCACTAGATATGGTGACAAAGTCACTAAAACGGCAACCGTGAAAGAGAGTCATCAATATTATAAGCCTAAAGGGCAAGGTTTGATCAGCCATGCAACAGCTGGTGTGCATTATCGCAGTACCGAAGTATGAAAAGAGTAGATTGCGTAATCGAAACCAATAGCATTTTCGAGTACCTAGTGTTAGAATATCAGATCTTTACGAGCGACGAACAACAGACTAGCACGCGAATGAACATCATCATCATCATCGGCAGTGATCATCGAAGTAAAAGCAATTAAAGCATTCATTGAAAGACCATTTGATCTAATAGAATCGCTTATTTTTATTTGAAATTTAATCCACATAATAATGAAGCCCTCTTACCCAGGCGCCCCAGGCGATCGCCCGCTTTGAACACCCCCTAAATGCAGCACTGCTCAGCGATACTTATCTAAGGCTAAAACCACGCAACGGGCCACGCTTGAGCGATGAATAATTGAAAAATTAAAACATGTATGAAATCGTATGGTTGGGGACACGTGGTCGCTGAACAACAAGCGACTTTGGTAAGCCAATCGGTCTGTGTTCATATATACCTACCTAGGGCGTTGAGATTTGTTTTTATTTCTGTAATGGAATATTTTCTATCAGCTTGCTCGGAGCATTTTCAATCGATTGAACTGACCCCGAGAACTGTCAATGGCATGTCGAACTGTACGCTTCGCTCGACCGATTGTGTGCACCACCAAACTGATGAATACCTCTGTATACCTTTGCCTAATTGAGCTCGGGTTTTGGGAGCAGTAGTAGTCTTGATACTGTTTATATTTTTTGTCATCTGACATACATTTGCCAGTTTGTCCCTATTGAAACTCCATAAAACACCTCCCAACATCACGGTATCACTATGATGATGAACTTACCTTACACATAGTAGCATAGCAATGGAGCAATTTCCAACGGTGCAAACATGCAACTGCACACCAACAATATATATGCACACTCTTTCACAGGATGAATTTCAATTAGTTTTCTATTGAATCGGATTTTAAATGGTTTCCGAAGTGCAACTATCAAAATCGGTATAAAATCGTTGGCCAACATGCAGATATGTAAATGTCGGCAACAATCGCAAAAAAAAAAAAAAACACAAAGGCAATGCAATGAAAAAAATCATCAACACTTCATTTTTAATTAGCCGCTACAATAGATGAATACTAATTTTCTGGTCACACACACCCCCGTTTTGGAATAGGTTGGCTCATAAGTGTTGCTTGATGAGTGTTAAAATTTCTCCATTAAAATGCATTGCATTATGTCCCAACTGCGGATTCATTTATCTATATCTATGTATATTGAAAAAACATTACCCAGCACCTTCTGTGTTCAGGGGAATAAAAAGGGATAGGTTTAGCTAAACATATACGGGGAAATGGCAGGTGTAAAGCTCATTGAACTATGTAAGCACCTACGTAATGATTTGTTGGATTTATGAGTAGGTAAAAGGAATGCACGTTGGAAACAAAAACTTCTGTTGGCCTTTTTGGGACATATAAGTTTTATATATAAAGAACTATAAGACTCTAGCCTCTATATACAATGACTATAGGTTTAGGCGCTAGGATTTTACCTTATTAATTGAAATCTGAACTTGGAAGTTGTAGAAAAACGCTCAGGGCATTATATTTTCGAGTGCGCACTTCAGAAAATATTTAATACAACTACTATTGGCGTACCTAAGGGAGTTATTGTGGCACTATCCATGGCCGGCCGATATCAGATGATCACAATGAAAAGCGCAAAGCGTTCCAAAGGCCTATGGTCGGAAAAAGATCTGCAGAAATAACAGAATTTAGTAGACCAAAATTAAAAATAGCGATCGTAGATGCTCCCTAACCTATATAAGCACGCCATGAAATTAGGTTTAACGAACATGGATAGGCGCCGGAATTATGATGACCTCCACATCGCATAACAACAACAATTGCTTTTAAATTTTAAAATATTTTTTTTTTATTTGAAGTGTCACTACTCGATTTCTATCCAGTTTCTTTTTTTCAAAGTGTATTTCCCCATACAAACTTTCATAACCTCTTTCATCCCCTCCAAGTTTTACTTTCGCGACAAAAAGTAAATAAAAACCTGATATACAGCAATACGAACAAAACAAAAAAAGAATTATGAAAATCGTCCCAGGGGTTATCGAGTTACATCATCATCGAGTTACACCCCGAAAGAATTATATATATAGAAGATAGAAGATTTGATTTAGTTTTTCAGTTAGAATTCACAAATTCTCAAATTCTAGGTGGGAAATAATTTCACAGAATTGGTGGTGATGTTATTGCTCACTTTAAGTGGGAAATAACTTCACATACAAAAAGCGAAATTATTTCCCACTCAAGGTAAAGTTATTTCCCATGTGAAGTTATTGCCCGTGAAGTTATTTCCCTTCACCAAAATTGGCAGTGTCTGATGCCTACGACGAACTCATAAGTCTGTATAACTTAAACTGGCCTAACCTTACCATAGGTGATAATTATTAGAAGCTTATCAGTCATAGGACCCACTTTTACCATGATGTTAAAGGTACCTCTATCTTTTCAAATACGCGTTAAGCGATTGAATAGATATTTGAACACTGTGCGATTCCCAACCTAATACATATATACAAGTCCTCAATCAATGTCCACCTAATTCAGCTGTAGAGAAGCCAAATTGTGGTCTTTCGTGAAAAATATAAAGAACTTCACCACGTCATCAATCCCCACACTCGTTTACAATGACATTCCAGCTGTCAGCTCTTTGGACAAAGCAAATCTGCTGGCTGCGCAATACGCCGCAAGCTCCAACATTCCAGATTGCATCATATCTTCTCCTGTGCTCGAGAGCGTCGAATATTTCATGGGACAAATACATTTTCGCACTCGCACAGTAGCAAGAGTATTAAAAGATCTTAACATTCACAAATCCGCTGGTCCAGATGGTATATCCCCCATAATTCTGAAGAGGTGTTCTTTGACGCTGGCAAAATCACTGCGTAAGCTTTTCCACTTGTCCTACTCTTCTGGGCTCTTTCCGAGTAGATGGAAAACTGCATTTGTCCAGCCCGTTTCTTAAAAAGGCGATTCTTCGTCACACACCAACTGCCGACCCATTGGACTTACGTCCATTCTCTCCAAGGACATGGAAAAGCCGTCAGCTTATGAAATATCTTGAATCACGAAAACTTCTCAATGACCGGCAATACCTACGGTTTTCGTGGCAGCAGTTCCACTGGTGATTTCATGACTTATCTCACCGAAAAGTGGTTTCTCCACCACTCTGGTGAAATGAAGATTGTTGCGCTTGATATTTCGAAAGCATTTGACAGAGTTTGGCACCAAGCTCTTTTGTCGAAAATGAGTGCCTAAGGGATCGATGCGTCTCTTCTTCAATGGATTAGAAACTACCTTTCTGGCCGTTCAATTCAAGTTGTGTTGGACGGTTTCAAGTCTGCAATTCACCATATAAATGCTGGTTTCCCCAGGGCTCTGTTTTGTCTCCGACAGTCTTTCTCATGTTCATCAATGATCTCTTGTCTATTACTTCTAATCCAATACATTCTTTCGCTGATGATAGCACCCTCAGTTTTTCCTATTCTTTCCCTGACTCACGTTCCTGCTCTTCGGCCTTGGAACTGGAACAGCGACGTATGCTAAACACATTAAATTCCGATCTTGACAGCATTATAAAATAGGGTACAATCAATAGAGTGGAGTTCAATGCTTCCAAAACGCCTTCTATCATTAAAGCGAAACCTGAACCCTCACCATGAATCCATGAATGGGACCTGCATCGACGAAACCGAACGACTTTCCATACTTGGTATATGTGTCAACGACAAACTCCGTTGGAATGACCACATATACGAAGTCGCCAAAAACGCAGCGAAATGTCTCGGTTTTTTAAATCGATGTAAGAAGTTCTTTACACCCTCTGACTAAGCTACAATATACAAGGCCTTTATTCGGCCTAAGCTTGAGTACAACGCTCATATCTGGTCATGTGCACCAAAAACTTCATTGCACCTACTAGACAGAATTCAAAAGCGCGCGATAAAACTTATAGGTGATAGAATTATAGCGGAGTCTATTGACCCGCTCGAACATCGCAGAAATGTTTCTTGCCCTTCCTTATTTTATCGATATTTTCACCACCGATGCTCTGATGAAATAGCTAACTGCATTCGTCCCATCAGCGTTTTCAAATATGACTATAAAAGATCTTGAAGAATATTCAAATATGATCAACTTACCTACTAGGTAGGTCCAGTTTACCATAGCTGCGCTATTACATCTGAAAGCGAAATCCCATCAAAAGTCATATGAATCCAGACATCTCATCTTGGACCTATACCCAGAGATGTGAGTGAGCCTGAGCATAGTTGTAAGGATGAAGCCTGGGGTCGAATTGCGTCATTCGTGAATCGTGACCGAGCTTTACGTGACGAAATTCGTGGTTGTTTCTTATGTAAAATCAACTTAACTCCTTGAACGTATAACTCGTTCTCGGAAGTGGTGATTTGACCGCAGGTTTCTGACGGTAGTCTTCAATCAACCTCAGGGTACTTCCACCAGAATCGTTTCTGGGACGTGGAGGGCAGTGGGCAGCAAATGTTTGTATAAACACCGAATCCATCTTTATAAGAAAATTGATTTGACATGCCCTCGCGTATATGCTGCTTTTCCCTTACCTCCAACTGCACACAAAAATCTGTCAACGTCACCCACCGTTCATGTCCGTAAAGCCAATTAACTATAACGAATTCGTTATGAATTGAAAACCCAAACCAATCTATGTTTAATTGGTGGACATTCCCACTCCTAATATATATCCACGCAGACAAAGTCACAGCTTTACTGAAATTCCCTACCAAATACTCACGCAGATAAATTTGTCCCATCTAGCGAGCAAGAGTCTGCAACTTTTTATGTAAACATCAGAGATCGCTATCACTCAAGATTCTTACATTCAGACTTTATCAGATCTTCATCATTCCGTTTGTATGCATCTGCAGCTACCTTGCACTCGGCATATTGCTATAGATATATAGATATCCACCTATAGCTAACAAAGTATCTGGATTTGCATACAATGCATAGACTTGTTCTTAACGCATCATTCCACAAGACTTCCGTAACAAATGTTTCCATCGTTAGGTGGAAGGTGAGTCCCAATGAATGACATACACCTCCATTCAAACCGAGAGGAATGTGTTTACCATTTCTTTAATTGTATTGAGATGTCGGCGCTACCCGCTATAGGGTGGTGAGGTAGGAGAACACAAGAAAATACTAAAAAAAACAAGAGGAGCCAAGAGAATTTCCCATTGGAAAATTTATGAAAGCAATAATAATTCAAAGTGAAACTTTAAAGAGTTAGCGCACCCATAGGGGAAAGATCAAAGCGCTAGACTGTGCGTAAGTGAGCTTTAATGAGGCTGCAAGTAAACATGTTAGCAATCTGGCACCGGCGGGCGGTCCTGTCGGCCGCTTGTGCTTTGTCGACGCCAATGCCATTGCGTAGGTGTAGGTATATAGATGTGCATGTGGTATGAGTGGATCTAAAAAGGCGATATACATTTTTGTTGAGACATTTTTTTTCCCATCTTGGTCCCTTCTCTAATTTTTATTTTGATGGAACTGTTGATGGAGGTTAATGGGGCTTGGCGCTAGCTGAAGGGAGATTCTGTTTTTTATTTCAGGAGGTAAAACAAATCATTTTAAATTGCAGCTTTTGCAGATAAATGACGTTTCTAATGTGGTTTATGTAAGGCAATAAACAAACGGAGAACATGTCAATGCGGAAGTAATTTTGCTGAACATTTATAAAGTGCCTTGGTCCTGCGAGATTGCTTCGAAATAGGGGCTGCGATATATTGTGCCTGATATGTAGTTTGAAATCATATTATAACCTGCGCTCGTAGGTTTTATATTTTATCCCACCAAGGAGGATTGAGATGTTTTTGAAATTTTGACGCTTCCATTAAGAACTAAAAAATGTTTGACTTTGTTACAAAATTGTTTACCTATACAATATTCAGGTCCCATATTCGTTTAGCGTAATTCTAACTCCTCATGCGAGCATTTGTAATATTTTTTTTATAGTAATGTTTATATGTAGGTAGTTTTGTTAAATATTTATTAATCACTTTTAAAAAGATTATACAATTTTGTTAAGGTTTTTCACAAATTAATTATAATAAAGTCTTGCGTTTGTGTTACTTTTGCCACAACTCACAACCGACACATCTAAGTACCTACCGGGTTAATGCTGTAAGGGAAAGACTGACTGGAGATGGGGATGGTTATGGAAATTACATATTAATGCGATTGTTGCCAGTTATTTATACTTACTTCTTACTTACTTAAGGTGGTGCTACAGTCCGGGGTGGACCTGGGCCACAACCAGAAAGCGTCTCCAGCCAGAGCGATCTTTAGCTAGCTGTCTCCAGTTTCGCATGCTTAGTTGGTTAAGGTCCCCTTCCACTTGCGTGCGCCACCTAAGGCGAGGTCTTCCCCTACTGCGTTTTCCCACCGGGTTGTAGTCGAAGACTGTTCGGGCCGGAGCGTTGGTGTCCATTCGCTCTACATGTCCTAGCCATCGTAGTCGGCTGAGGTGCACTTTTCTGACCAGGGCGATGTCACTGTACAGCTCGTAGAGTTCGCTGTTAAATCTCATTCTCCAAATCCCACCAACGCAACCGGGACCGAAAATCATTCGAGGAATTTTGCATTCAAAACGACCGAGGAGATCTTCATCCGCCTTTGATAACGTCCATGCTTCTGCGCCATAGAGAAGGACTGGGATGATGAGGGTCTTATATAGAGTCTCCTTAGAGTTTCTTGATAATGCCTTACTTCTCAGTTGCCTTCTTAGGTTAAAGAAACAGCGGTTGGCAAGTGTAATTCTGGTCGGTGTTAGAATTCTTAATTATATTTTTTATATAATAATTCTTTCGGGGTGTAACTCGATGATGATGTAACTCGATAACCCCTGGGACGATTTTCATAATGCTTATTTTGTTTTGTTCGTATTGCTATATATCAGGTTTATATTTACTTTTTGTTGCGAAAGCAAAACTTTGAGGGAATGAAAGAGATTATGAAAGTTTGTATGGGGAAATACACTTTGAAAAAAAAAAAGAAACTGGATAGAAATCGAGTAGTGACATTTCAAATAATAATAAAAAAAAAGTATTTTAAATTTTAAAAAGCAATTGTTGTTGTCAATTTTAAATAAATAAATAGTTGGCGCAACAGGTCCGGAGAGACCCTAGGCCTAGCTTCTCACAACCATTCGTTTTGTGTGGGTTTCTCATTTTTGGAACGAATGGAAGGGATCTACAATTTTATGCCGACTCCAAACGGCTAATTGAGAAGCTCTTTCAAGACATTTATACTCTCGGATGTTTGTCAGACGTTCGCGAGAGGTAGCGCAGCGGAAAAAAACCCTGAGTCGGAATTGGGTTTTTGCGGGATTTGAGCCTTATCATTATATTAATACGTGAACATTTTTCTTTACGTACGCTTTTTTAGTATTTAATATGAAATGAGGAGAATGAAACTTATGTTATTTTGAAGTTACTGTGCCGTAGATGTGCACAAACCCAAAATCGTGGGTATATGTCGCCATTAAGCCTGGTAAAATTAAGTTATGAATTTTAATTATTTTCCAAGCAAATGGTTGTTGTCAACAATTTTTTTTTAAATATACCTAAAAAGTTTGTTCTAATAAGTTATGTTTACTTTGTTACATTAAGTAACTTTTTGAAATGAAGTAGATACTTTGATTCTACAAAGATGATGTGGCCGATATTTTGCATCGAATTCGCACTGTGACATCGGATAATGAACTGGAGATGTCAGATGAAATGCGCAACAAAGCTTTGATTTTGATCGAGGATATGTGTCTGCTTATGAGTGGCAATTTGTTTTGCAAATTGGGGATGCCACAGCCAAATCGTTCGATGCAAGACGCATTTAATCGAGAACTGGAGCGAGAAATGGACTTCGATCGAATCGCATTGAGTCAAGCTGTTCGAACAAATGTGCCAATGTTGAATCAAGAACAAAAGAAAGTGTACGATGAATTGATGCAAGCAGTCGATAACGAAAATTGCGGAATTTTCTTCCTTGCTGCGCCCGCTGGAACTGGAAATACATTCCTGATTTCACTGATTTTGGCTACATTTCGTTCGAGATTTGAGATCGCTTTGGCCCTAGGCTCTTCTGGGATAGTGGCTACTATGTTAAAAGGCGGTCAAACAGCATTGAAATTGCAATTGAATCTGCAAGTATATGCAGAACCTACATGCAACATTTCAAAGAACACTGCGATGGCGAAAGTACTGCAGCAGTGTAAGATCATCATATGGGACGAATGCACAGTGGCTAACAAGTGCGCATTGGAGGCCCTGAATCGCTTACGTACCTAATGATAAGCGACCTTTCGGTGGAGCAAAGATCTTGCCATCAGGCGATTTTCGTCAAACGCTGCCTGTCATTTCGAGATCAACTCCGGCAGATGAATTGAATGCTTGCCTGAAGGCGTCTGCTTTATGGCGATACGTCAAGAAATTGCATTTGACAACAAACATGCGAGTTTCCTTACAACATGACCAGGCCGCTGCAGAGTTCTCCAGGCAATTGTTGGTGATGGGCAATGGTGTGATTCCAGCAAACTTAATCACCGTCCTGATTGAGTTTCCACAAAATGTTTTCAACTTTACAACGACACCGGAAGAACTAATCATGAATGTTTTCCCGAATATCGCTCAGAATTATATTGACCATGATTGGCTGAGAGTAAGAGTGATTTTGGCTGCGAAAAACCAGAACGTCGATCATTTGAATTTCGCCATTCAAAACCAAATCGTTGGTGAGTTCCATTCATACAGATCAGTCGACTCCGTGATGGACGAAAACGAAGCCGCCAACTATCCCACTTTGTTGCGCAACCTAAATGAACCAAAACTTTGTAATGGTACGCGTTTTATTGTGAAGAATTTAATATCAAATATTATCCAAGCAACGATTTTTATGGGAAAATTCACAGGCGAAGATGTTCTTATTCCGCGGATTCCACTTATTCAGAACGATTTGCCGTTCGTGTTTAAGCGTCTTCTATATCCCGTACTTCTCGCTTTTGCTATGAAAATTATTAGTGAGTCGCAAGGACAATCGCTGGATGTGTGTGGCATAAGTCTTGAATTTAACATTTCGCACCCGATAATAGAAATAGAACAAAAAATGTTGTGTACCACAAAGCAGTTCAGTGAAAAGGCGGTTGGTTGGAAGACAAGTATTTGATTTTATTTACCTATTTATTTCATTTTAATATAGCTTTTGAATAAAAAATTTGAGTTGACCGAATTACTTACATATGAAGCAGAATTAAGCCAAAGATCGGATTTATTAATTTCATTACTTATATTAATGAATTTGGGAATTTATGATAACTCTAGTGAATAATATAATACCTATAGCGTTTTGTTGTCAATTTTGTCGCTTTGTTTATTCTTCGGGCGAGTGGTTGGGCTCTTACGCATAAGGTTCCGTGAAGATCACCCCCAAGAGAGCTTCAAAATTTAGTCATTGCCCAGAGACTATATCCCACTATCTTAAGAAAGATCTTAATTCATGCAACTATTAAGAATCGGTTAACAAAGTCGTTTTTTCGAAAAGCTCGGATCTTATCTGCTGGACCTTTCTCTCATTTACATTTTTTTTTTTTTTTTTGATTTTGCTTATCCAATCGGGTTATTGAACTCTTTGCACAAAAATATTGTCGCATAATATTTTGCGTGTTTTTTTTTACTGGCAACATGTTTAAATAAACTGTTTAACATAAATTTGATCGCTCATCACCATACAAGCTACTCCTAAAATAGCGCAGTATACCTATCGCTGACGAAATGACTGGTTTGTACAACCTTCAAAAAAACCAAAAATACCCACAAACACTATAGACATTCTGCTGTATGCTGTATTAGCTTAGCCTTAGCTCTACCCAAATATTTTGTAAAAGTATATAGGTATACAATACATCTGAAGATTAAAAAAGAGTGAAAATATATAGGTATGGATCCCCTAATTCTAACTGAAGTATTCACAATAAGGTAAAATCTTTCGCATCAAGTGTCAGGGTGTAGTTTAAAATATGCATTAAAATTCATCCTCGCCAATGAGAGTTTCGAAGATCTTATATCACATATTTTTAAAATTAAAAACAAAGTTTTGTCTTTATCAATAAAGCGTTGTAATATTTTTTTAGTTCGTGTTTACTTTAAATATTTTTTCTATATTGTGCATATAAAAAAGTAAGCTGCACGCCACAATAGGCAGACCGGATGATTTATTTTTATAGTACTATCGATGAAGGCCACACCTTAACAACGCAACTTGATGCTTCCAGGTGACTGCAAGTTCTGATTATGCCCTCTGAAAGTAAGTACTTGTGTCTACATGAAGTGAGTTTTTTCAAATTAGCTTTTCCTGTAGAATTGTTTGTTGAATTAACTTTTAGTCGATATGATTTGGTTGTCTGTCCTGTAGCCTGCTTATTTAAATTTTGAGGTTTCTAAAGTTCCGCTTATTTCCCCGGAATTTTGGTATACCACGATTGGAATAGCTTAGAGATATAATGTGTAAGAAAGACCAAAAAAACTACTAAACAAAAATGAGAGCAATATTTTTTTTTTTTTATTATTTAAACTTTAGGATTATTTATTAATATTCTCTGTTAAAAAGGCGGTCTCTTCTGGTCGTGGGGCAAAGGCTCGACATCAACAACTGAAAATAAAAACAAAATATAAAACCGCATGAGCCAAATTCTCGGTCAAACTATATTACCATTGCAAAATTTATTTCTGAAAAGTTCTAGATGTGGTGAAGTGTAAAGCTGGTATTTAAAATTAAAATGCGTACCCGGCACTCAAGGCAGTAATACACATATCTTTGTGTACGTGTGCGTAATATATACATAGGCAAGCGGAAACACCACAGCGAGCCCAATAAAACACCATAGCAGGCGGATACCATCCAGCTCAACGGTACGGACAGGGAGGAACACCCACCCCCATCCCCTCTCGGGAGAGCGGACTGTGTTAAGACGTCAACACAGCACACGAAGCAGGAATACACACATCTTCGTATGGGGACGCTAAAGTCAGGCAAGCGGAAACACCACAGCAAGCCGACGAACACATCATATAATCAACGCAGGCGCGCACCATCCAGCTCAACGGTACGGACAGGGAGGTATACGCAACCCCATCCCCTCACGGAAGAGCGGACTGTGTTATGATGCCAACACAGCAGACGAAGCAGGAATACACACATCTTCGTATGTGGGCGCGATAGTCAGGCAAGCGGAAACACCACAGCGAGCCGACGAATACACCATATAGCACACGCAGAAGCGAACCATCCAGCTCAACGGTACGGACAGGGAGGTACCCTCACCCCCATCCCCTCTCGGAAGAGCGGACTGTGTTATGATGCCAACACAGCACACGAAGCAGGAATACACACATCTTCGTGTATGGACGCTAAAGTCAGGCAAGCGGAAACACCACAGCAAGCTGACGAAAACATCATCATATACCAAATGCAGACGCGCAAGCGCACCATCCAGCTCAACGGTACGGACAGGGAGGTATACGCAACCCCATCCCCTCACGGGAGAGCGGACTGTGTTATGATGCCAACACAGCACACGAAGCAGGAATACACACATCTTCGTATGTGGGCACTATTGTCGGGCAAGCGGAAACACCACAGCGAGCCGACGAAACACCAACAAAAACTAGTAGTGCGAACCGTCCAAATACCGGCACCGAATAGGGAGGAACACACAACCCTATTTCCTCTCAGGTAGGCGGTCCATCTACACCACTAGTGCCAAATGAATTATATTAAAAATGCTCGTAGGTACCAACTTCACACCACCACTATCTCTCTTATGCATGACACTGCACAAAACGTGAAACGATCTCTGAAGGAAATCGCTCACTATTATTTACTTTATATACATACATAAAATGTTTGATCAAACAAGTTAAAATAAAATAAAAACAATCAAAAACACAAAAAATACCAGAACGGCTCAGTGAATACTCACAAAAAATATTCGTCTTTCCCTTCCAAGATCACTCCAAAATTAAAACTGTACTGCACAACCACTTTCCGGTACTATCTATCACTGACTGAAAGGAATAGCCTCGAAAAGGATTTTGTAAATTCTCTACACACACACCCACCAGCCTTTTGCTTTCGCTGATTGTGTTTCATGTGTGTAGCTTTATCTTTGTTTGCCTGTCGACGTGTAATCTCCAGGTTATTTCCCAAGTTGCTTAACAACGACAGGGAAATACAACAAAAAAAACACATTGTGAGAGTGACTGTATCATCTCATCAATTGGCACTAAAAACGAGGCTACCCGCTACGGGTCTCAATCGTTGTTAATAAAAATAATTCTGGATTTATTTAAAATCATTCGCCTACCTCACCGAACCTTACAAATGTAACTTCTAAGGGCCACCGATTGTATAGATTCAATTTTAGTGTAAGATAACCTTTTACATTGTTGAATAACTCTTCTCTGAATACTATGTAAGTTTAAGTAGGTAAGGGTCAAAAGTTCCACTGACCGTCACCCCCACTTCTGACTTTCTAATTTGTAAGTAACCTACGAGCGGTCTGAAAAAATTGTACAGATCTCAGCTTTAACCGATTTGGAGTAGTAGTAGGCCCCGAAGGTCATATAATGATGACTGGAAGTTTCAGCAGTTGATGACCCTTTGAATTCATCAGAATTTGTTCTTCTCTGATTGGATCATACTAAGCCGATTGTAGGTAGGTACCTAATCTACTGGGCATATGCATGCCTTCCCTTATAACCATAACACTCCAATTGAAATCACTCATTTCTCAAATAAAAACGTTTGACTACTGTAACATTCTGATTTTTCTATCTGCAATTGTACCTATATAAAGGGTGGTTAAGTTTTAAGGGCCGATGTTGATTTTGAATAAAACACAAATTATTTAGGAAATTATCACCAGTTCTTTTTATTATGATAATATTGGTATGGTTCAATTATGTATGGAACAAAATATCGGCCAAATGGCCGCCGCGACCTCGGCAGCACACCTCCATCCGATGGTTCAAATTTTCGATGACGCTGAGGTATAATTGAGGTTCTATGCTGTTATTGTGCCAAATTATCTCATCCTTTAGCTCTTGAATTGAATTGAATTGAATTTTTGCTGGCTTATCGACACCTTTTTTTCAAATATCCCCAAAGAAAGAAGTCCAACAGTGGCAAATCACATGATCTTGGCGGCTTCGAAAATTGATCATTGACGTGCAATTGACGTGAAAGGATGTTTTTTCTGCGTTTCTGTTTTCACATCGTCGCAATCGCTCTCTTCCTTCATCATCAACCAAAAAAGTCGGACGTACTCTTGGTCACCTCCCAAAAGGTACCAAAGTTCAAGATATAAATCTATTATAATTCTATTTTATCAGATTACCTATATATAACGGTCTCCTTTTACATTTCCTCATGAGCAGGATGAACAGGTAGAGAGACTGGTATTGTCATAATGTGCAGTGGCATTTAAATGTTTGAGCCTCATTCAGTCGGTGAAAGAAGACAGACGGCACTCAACAATTGTTTTTATAAGTTTATCAGCACCAACATAGGTACCAGGCCGGTTGAAACCACAAAATAAAACGCACTAATATAATGAATTAAAAAAAAAAAAAAAGTATAATGTACCCATATATTTCAAGTCAATGTAGGTATACAAAGACCCATTTTGAGCTCTTGTCCAAACAGAAATTTGGCAAATCCAAAAATTACTCATTGTTTTTTCGCCACTGTGACTGCCTAGGCACCTAAAGATGAGTTAGAGTCGTTTAAAAACTGTTGAACCATGCACCAAATAGGGTAGCCCGTTCGATCAAGTTGCAGTTGTTCAGGTACATCTGCCTCAAGGCTCCAAGTGTTTCCCTCAACCTCGGCGCCATTTCTAACGGCTAACATTCCGGAGCCAGTCCAATGTTTTCTTACTTAAAGCAGTCCACTTCGAACAAATTATCAATTTTTCGAATTCCAACAAGAAAAGTCCATCAACCCAGCACTACAAATCGAACATTCTCCATCAGTTACAACAACGAAATTCCATTCCATTTGTACAACGAGAAATTCCTCTTCCAAATGCAATAATCACTGCCAATAAAACTCGGTAATAAAGCGCAAACATTCGATGCGACTGCCAACCCACCGTGGCCAACAAAATGTGCAACAAACACACGAAAAAGAAAAAAACGAAAATAAAAACAGAAAACGAAAATCGAAGAAAAATCCAAATAAACAACTTCAAACGAATTCGCTTCCTTATTGTTCAAAGAAAACCAAAAAACAATTCAATCGAATTGTATCCGAAACTATCTTCTACTAGCCAACAACCACCCCCAAGCTCGCACAGCACTTTTGACTTCTCTGTCTCTCGTGCTTATCCACCCACCTCGATGTTCCACCAACACCGCCGCGCCGCCACCACCGTCCGACCTCTTCTAGTTCGCGGAAAATGAGTTCATTTATTAATCTTAATGGAAGATTTTACAATGCCCTTAATGTGGTCTCGGCGATTGCCCGAATGTGCACTTAAAAATTATTCGTAGATAATTCAACCTATAAGAAAAATCCTTGTTACAGGTACTGGCGGCGTGGTACACTTTTCGCCTGTTTGTGTGACTCCGACGTCCGACTGCACGAGTACGAGTACGAGTAGTTTGTTGTAGCAAGAGCCAGAGATCCACTCAAATTGCACCACCACTCAACTCAATGTATCTGTTCATCCGACAGAATTCATCGCCCACTTTGTGAATTGTGAGCTGGCGACTTTTGAGCTGTGAGTGTGTTGGTCTGCCCCCCAAAAATGTATCTGCGCTCTATCAAACCACAAAAAAAAAGAAAGTATCTCCACTCCATTCGCCTGATTAATTCGAGCACAAGAGTAAAAGAGACAATGCTCGCCATTCACCACCCAGAGTTGGAACACAATGAACCAAGTAGTGTGCCAAGTGCCAACCATTCATTCCTTATGAGATTTTTGTTCGAAAATTTTCCTATCAGCAGCGCACCAAAATTCAATGCAACCCAGTACAACACAACACAACACAAAAATTCATCCTCCGCCAGCCACCAGCCACCACAGCCACCAATACAAAGAGCAACAGCCAACAGCCAAGGTGGATGGATTCGAAAACGAACAACCGCAGCCGCTATAGGATAGAACTTGTATCTGAGAGTCTAGTACCGAACCGGACAACGAGAATCGAGTTTTTCAGTTTATCGCACAATTTTCGTCGTCATCGTCGTCGTTTGCGTTGTCGCCGTCAGTAGTTTGCTTCGGCTGTGTGTACTTTCCCAGAGTAAAATCGTATTATTGCGAGAAACCAAATCACATTCGTTCGATGGCAACGGTTAAGATCAGGCGCGCGCTCTTTTTATAGATTATTATTATTGTTATTACTATTATTGCCTATTATCGTCATCATCATCGTCATTGTGTAGTCGTCATCGTCAGTGGCTGGCTCTCTTTCTGCTTTCTGCCCCCCGAAATTAATATACACACAACTATAATAATAATAAAAATAAAAATAAAAATAAACCAACAATACGATCGTCGGTCGTCTGTCCCATTAGATATTGTTATTGCCGTGTAATTAATAATTTTATTGTTATTTTGGTGTTTGTTTTTAGTTTGTTCTTTTCTGCATCAAACAATACTCGTATCAACAGTGTTCTGAAATCGAAATACCCCTGAAGTGTCAATAAATAATATATGAATCACATTTGTTAATAATTTTGTTCTATTGGAAAACCTGTTGGATTGTGCAAGTGCAACAAATAATCTAGTGAAGTGCTCTACAAAATTGTGTTCTCATTTTCAACTCTTTTTTTTTGTTTTTTTTTTTTTTTTGGAAAACAATTTCCATTTAAGAAATAAATTCCACCCAGTGGTTCTGTGAATTTTTGAGTGCAAAATGATTTACTTATGATTGGTATATTTAACTGTTTACATGTCACTTAGTGGCGACTGATTTTAGTAAAAAAAAAAAAAAAAAAACAGAAAAAATAAATTCTCATCAGTGATATATTGTAGTGCGTGGTGAATAGGTTCGTGTCCAAGTTAAACTCTTACCACGATCAGGAAAAAGTCGGTCAACAAACTTTTTGCACTTGCTGATTTACTTTTGTAAAAAGCCGCCAAAATTCTCACCACAAGCAGCATGAATTCATATTTTGAGCAATCCGGCTTTTATGGCCACCCGCATCAGGCGACGGGCATGGGCATGGGCTCAGCCGCTCATCACGATCAGACAGCCACAGCGGCCGCGGCCGCATACAGAGGTTTTCCCCTATCGCTGGGGATGTCACCATACGCGAACCATCATCTGCAACGTTCCACCCAAGATTCACCCTATGATGCCAGCATAACAGCGGCCTGCAACAAAATCTACGACGGAGCCTACAAACAAGACTGCCTAAAAGGTGTGAATTCAATTGGTGACACAAACGGCTACAAGGATATATGGAATACAAGTGCAAATGGCGGGGGTGGTGGAGCGGGCGGCGGTGGCGGTGGTGGCAGTGGAACCGCTGGCAATGGCAGTGGTACAGCAAGTGGGGCGGGCCAAAACAGTTCGATACCAGTGCGACCATCAGCGTGTACACCAGATTCAAGAGTTGGTGGCTACCTGGATACGTCTGGTGGTAGCCCGGTTAGCCATCGTGGTGGTGGTTCGGCAGCGAGCGCTGTTGCAGCGGGCACTGCATGGAATGCGAATTGTACAATTTCGGGAGCTGCTGCTGCACAAACTGCGGCCAGTAGTTTACATCAAGCTAGCAATCACACATTTTACCCATGGATGGCTATAGCAGGTGAGTCTCCGATTCCAATTTTACAGATCGAACTTAAATTGTATGGGTAAAATTAACAAGTGTAGGGTTAGGGAAACAATCAAGATCAATCAAAAGCAAAATAAAAAAAATATATATATTTTACCTCGAGCGTAATTCAAGTTGACTGCAAACTACTGGTTTGTGCGGTTAAATCAATTATATATGGACGGAGGGTAGACTCCTTTGCATGGTGCTTGCAGGTACAGAAGACCCATTGCGATGTTGTGATTGCTAAAGTTTATCACTGGCATAAGTGTGCGTTGGGCGGGCAGGAAGAGTATTCATCATCTGGAGATGTTATTTTTTTCAAAATAATTGCCATATCGAAATTGGGGTGAAGGTTTTGCAGTCGTTTGCAATCAGCCTGTGGAATTATTGAAGTTTACAAAGGTTTAAATTACATTATAAAGTTGAAGAACAGTTGATAATTATAGGGAATGAAATTGGCAATTGTACCTAAGAAAGCCACCTCTTAATTGGAGATGTGTGCTGAAAATATTGTAGGTACAGGTAGCCTACAAAAGGTTTTGTAAAAAGTCGAAGGGCTCGGAAGTACGCTCTAGGTGCTAGGGACTTATGAAGCTACTGAAAGAAATTCACACAAAATATTTAAATTTAAAAGAGACCTAAGGAATTATTAGTCTTATGAAAATTAATTTGAATGAAATGATTAAATGAACAAACTCAAATTGCGAATGTGTAGCGCCGCCGAACGTATAAGAGGCCTTTTTTCTAAGTTCGTGTGGTAGGCCAATCTTCATACTCCTTGTTACAGTACCATCGTCGCTACTTGGTACGTTCCACGAACTTATTTCTCAGAATCTCTCTTTTTACAAAATCAAAAAAATTAAGTGCAAAACAAAGGCAAACTTTTAACGACAGTGCGACTCTAAAATCTTCACAAGTCGTCGTCGTCACCTATCGCCATTTCCTATATTTTAAATCTAAAGATTTGTACGTGCAATATTTTCTTTATTAAGACTTTATTAAGAACAATTCTTACAAACTTGGTATTAAAGTGGATGCTTATACACAAACAATATACCTATTCTCCATGAACAGGTCTACAAAGTTTTCTTTTAACTTTTACTAGAAATATAATAGTTCTAAACTTCCATCAAAGTTTTTACATCTAATTTGAGTGCAAAAATCGCAAAATTGGTTTAAAAAAATACCTCAGCCCCATGATTTTGATGCGACTTGCACCGTACTAAGTTATTTGAAAAGGCTTAAACAATATGCGTTATAGGCTGTAGTTTTTTTTATTACACGGAAGGCACACAAAAATTATTTCAATGCAAAGTCGTTTACAATAAAATATTCACCTGAAAGACTTAGACTTGAATAAAATTTAAGTCCCATTATTAAAAGTCATTATTATACTCATTCATTATTCTCATTGTTTTTATTCAAAAAAATATTTAATCAAATTTAGTTCATAGTATTAGAAACTGTTTTTTTTTTTTCTAATTTTGTTAAAATATTTGAAGCATTTGCGGGAGTCACAAAAGCTATCGATAGGTAGTGATTTATTTATTTAATTAGTGATGCTGATAATAAATTTTGAATCATGACTTGTGCAATTGTTTTTGTCAAAAATCTTTTTAGTTGATACATTTGAGTTTTAAGCCTTCCGTCGTGTACATAAAATTTAATTTTGTTTCGGAATCGTGTCCTTGTGTACAAAACGTGTATATACTAAAATTGGGAGTTACTACATAAGAGATTTTTCACGACACTCATTCCGTAACTTTGCAGGCGATTATCGTCGGAAAAAAGAACTCAAGAACTAGCAAGTAGGAGCTAAAATAACAAGTTTGAGAGATTTATCCAGTTATTTTTCCATAAATGTAATGAAAGCTGACGATATTAAAAAAAAAAAATCGAGCAGAATGTATAACTTCTAATGGTGATGGAAGTTTCAAAAACGAAATCTTTCAGACAGTCGTTGATATTCGGAATCGGCCCGCAGATTACTTTTAACTATATACTAAACTTTTGAAAGAGTTTGCCAAATTGTTCTCACTTCTGCAGTCTGCCACAAATGTTGCGCCGGCAATCCGCAAATGTCATTCATAATTTGAACTAATGTACAGGAGTTAATATTAGAAGAAAGTCAATGAGCTACTCGAAGGTTACGGGCTAAAAGGACTCAGTTCCAGACCGAACAATAGTATGGCCGTGTTATTTTTTTACTAAGTCAGAACTCACTCAGAATAGAACATCTTTTTAAAGGGTGGGCCATCTAAGGGTTTCTTTTTAAATCATAGGTTATTTTGACACGTACATCTGATTTCCGTTCGAAATCTTGACAGAAAGGAAGTATTATACCTCCGCGGAGCAAAATGAGTCGGTCTACGCTTAATCAACGTTGGGAAATATCGAAAACTTATTGCCAAAGTGAGTATTGTGTGGCCCAAACAGTGTGTTTTTTGAAAAAGAAGTTTTGGCCGAAGCAAAGTCTGTGCGAAAGTTCATGGGGCTGGTATGCTAGGGGATAACGCTAATGGTCCCCGTTGTCGTACGGTGCCCATAGACGAGAGAGTGTGACTGCTGTAGCCGACAGTATGAGACTCAATTTCTTCTTCGAAAATGAGGCTGGAAACAATGTTTCGGTCAACGTTGGGCATTACAGAGCCATGTCAACCGACCTTTTTTTTTATTGAAATTTAAGACATGGATTTGGACGACTTCTGGTTGATGCAGGATACTGCGCCATACCACAGATCCCATGCCACAATCGATCTTTTGCGCACCGAATTCCCAAGTCGTGTTATCAGCCGTCTTGGCGATGTCAATTGGCCGCCTCGGAGCTGCGATTTGACGAATTTTGACGTTTTTTGTGGGTGAACATAAAGGACCGATGTTATGCCAAAAATCTAGAAACGATTCAAGTACTTAAGGCCAATATCATCCAAGTAATCCATGAGCTACAGCCCGAAACCATCAATAAGGTCTTATGGAAAATTGGAGTGACAGAATGCGCTACTGCGAAGCCGGCCGAAGCAGCCACTTGAACGACGTTGTGTTCCATTATTATTGGAAATGTTTGTTCGTACTAATAAACCCATAATATATGGAAAACATTTAATTTTGTTCATTTTATTGCACTTTTTTCATGAAACTTGCATTTGGTCCACCCTGTATATACCTAGCCTACCTAGTAGATAAAATTCCTGCGAAACTCGTCAGCCCAAACGGAACCGAACTTATTCCCTCGAAACGATCCAATAAAATGTCTATCCGCCTTTGAGCTTACAACGGTTCGGATGTGAAGAGCAAGGTCCGGTATTAATAAAGTCTCTATATACACAGATTTTCCTTAGTTTTTCTTCAGCGGGATTGGGCACAAGGCTGCCTTTTTAGCCAAAAAAATATCTATTGGCATCATTGGCTTGATTTTTGATGTGATATCGGTTTTCAAATGTAGGTATACCTAACATAAATGCGTACTTAGACCAACTTAGAAAAGAGACCTTCTCTTTCTACCTCAGAGCTATATCTCTGTCCCATCATCACAATTAAGTGCACCTTATTATAATATGTTAACTGTAAAGGGTGAATAAACATTTTCACAGGTTATAGAAATTTCTCCTATCTCTTGTTGTCACAAAAGATTTAGATTTTCATCTACAAAAATCCTTATTCCCTGCGATTTTTTCATTAAATCTTATGACTGATTAACGGAACATAAAATTGTATGCCGAAATAGAACCACTGAATCTAAACTGAAGAGCTTTCACAGGAAGATAATGCTCTCAAATTTTTTTCAGATGTCCGTAAGAAGTTACACGGTGGAAAAAAATAACTTTGAGTTGTAATGCCGGTGGTAATGAAGAGAGATTCCAATCCTAGAACCATCCATACTTAGGTTGTTAGCGGACTGTATCAAAAAAGAAAAACCAACTAAGAGGTTACCTATGATTTTTTATTCTAATTTAGAATATGAATCACTAGTCGTTAAAAAACGATAAATAAGTTGGTGAATAAATGACGGAAAGTTGTTCGGGAATTCAAGTTTTTTATAGTCATGTGATGTGGAGATATATGGAGTCGCGTAAGTTGAATTGATTTTCGATTTTTTTTTTTTTTTTGTCCGTCCTGTCTTCCCATAAAAATGCCGGTTGTATGATGTAAATTAGACCTTCTAAATAGTTCTCAATAGAGGGTTTCTATCTAAATCTAATTGGGAGCAGGCCTGATCCTTGCTCCAACTATATTTTTCTGGACCTACCTAGCGGACGTCTGCAGTCTGCAGTAACTTGTTGTCGTTAGTTTTTCTGAGACTGCGTTCATTTTTTCGAACCTTAACTCAGTTACATTTGCACCGGAGCAAGCTCTTTAAAGTACTACCATCAAAATATAACGGGCAAGTTTCTGTTAGAATACAGAATTCTTCCAGCCAGTGATGCAGATCGTATTTTCTCAATTGTGCTAAAAACTAAAAGAAATAGTACTGAAACGTACCAAACAGTACATTATTTTTTTAAATACCATAACATAAATATAAAAACATCATATTTTATTGAATCTAACGGCCATATTATTCACTCCGCACGTAAATTAGGTTTAGGTTAATTTTACACCCTAATCCGTATTTTTTAAACCCGATAATTTAAATTTACATTTAAAATATTCACTCAAAAATATGCATTAAGACCACTGGATAAATATGCATTTCAACGCAGAGCTTAAACCGATTTTAGCTCGCTTTAAACCTACGTATGGTTAAAGTTTATCTACATAAAATGTCACTTAATTTTTTTGTTGTTTGACGCTTGGCAATTGATTTGATTTGCTGTGTGCAGAGTTTGATTTTTATGTTACTAATTATGAATTTAGCTCCCAATATGCCGGAAATATTTCCGAAAACCCGCGATCATTGACTCAAGCTCTTGCCTGCCTGTGCTATCGATATATCTAGTCGAAGACGAGGACGACGTTGATTCAGCATCTGCTGTTCCATCAGCTCTTTTTCCACTTTACAAAGGAAATCCGTTTTTCTAGCTTCTTGCTACACTTTACATTCTATTTAACTTTTACTTATATCCTGATCGAAAAAATGTCAATATTATAAAATTGAGTTCTAACCCGAGTTGAAATACTTAAACTGGACTCCACATTGCAGTTTAAATTCAATTGGACTAAACGCCGGCATGTTTATTTTGGGTCTAATTGTTAGATTGACTAATATGGCCGTAAGTCAAATAACTTCATAAATGTTCGATTTATTTCACAGATTAAAAATAGTACAAATAGTAGGTACTTAAAATTGAGAAGTGTTACTTGCGTATACTCGTTGTTGTTGCTCCAGCTTTTTCTTTCTGTGTAAGCGGGTTTTTTAAAATTTAAAATTTACCAAAATAAGGTACGATTTTTACTGCAGGTTCAACTTTAGTCAAAAACAATTTTCCAGGTGCTCGTTACTCGAAAAATCACCTTTGCTGCGACTCCAGACATAAATCAATGAACCACCGTGTTTTCCCGTCGGCAGTACGTATACCTAGGTAGACCTCTCCACTTTAGTAAAATACCTACTTCAAACAAAACAAAAAGAAAAATATAAATTTCATAAAAAGAGAGACAACAAGAATTAAACACAATCTTAAAGGGTTCCTTAACCAATCGATTTCATTGACAAAAACTCCACAGAACGACAGTCGAGTCAACCCGAATCCCTCCAAAGACAATGGCGACATAAAACATCTGCATTTAGCCGCAATATTATCACAAAAATGCCCGAAGGAGTCCGAACCCCGAGAAGGCAATCCCTCTCTCGTTCTGCCTGTGTCTCTCTACATGATTCTATCTTATGTACGTACAAATAACTGCCATGCACTTATATAATTGGTATGTCACAGTTGGGGGCCAATGCAGTCGCATTATGCCCCTTCAGCAGATACAATGTGTAGCTAAGTTTGAACTCTTCTGTTTTTTTTTTTTTTTTTTTTTCAGTTGATCCGCAAACTATTTCCTCAATTATAAGCATACTCGTAACAAACATTTGTAACATTCTATTTTTGATTAAAACATCGAGTAAATGTCAATTTAACTGACCCAGAATGAGATAGTGGTTGTCTCCCTTACATGGAGACACTTTCTAGAATAAACATAATCACACTTGATTTCATTTCATAAACCTTCAGTGTGTCTATAGTTTTGCTTACTTATTTTTATTCTGTTTATTTTATGCGTGTGGAATTCATTAGTGATGTGATTTATTCAGTTCTTTTCGTCTTATGCTGAGACGTCTGCTTATCAGCTTTGGAAGACTATTTAAAACAAAAACATACAATGGACAAGAATATTTATATATATTTTTTTAAATTGTACAATTTATGATGAGCAGAGAGGATTAGTCAGTCACAAAATGTTTGTTCGTCTTAAATTAAGGCGAAGCATAAATTTTATTCACCACTTTCGAGAGGGTATAATATGGGGTTTATTTTAGCTGCTGGTCGATGTCACATTTGCGCGACGAAATATTTAACAAATTCACGAGCGTATCGTGTGTGGGTGGCCTAATAATTTAATTTCGCATTAAATTGTTTAGTGTTCACATTCCTCATTGTTCTATTTGGATTTGGACAAACTCAGTGGAGATTAATTGAATTTTATCGTGCGACTTGATTTATGTGAACGATGAGCATTTTGGTCGCTAATATCCTAAGGATATATACAAATATATTATTCACGCAGGCGAAACTTGCGACTTACGACCTACTACAGTATGTGAAAAATTTGTTGAAAGAAGACCGGAAAGGTGGTGGCGAAGATGCTGTTCTCAGTTGTCGATGATGATGATGCTGATGCATTTTGTGGATGTTTATAGGATCGATGAATCCAGCGGAAGATCAACGGGGAATTTTTCCCCATTCATCTTCGGCGTTTTATTTTTTTTTTGTTTTTTTCCTTCTCAGTTTGTGTTGATGCATATCTCTTAACATACATACGATTAATTGTTGAGTTCTAAAACTTGTTCAGAAAACGGAACAAAATCTCGGAACACAGATAAAGTGTTATAATACGAAGAAACAATGAAAAAATAAAAATGTATCTTAAATGCGTTGCGTACAGACTACCTACTCGGTGTAGTAAAAAAAAAATATTAATACGAATATCTACCCTTTATGCCTGAATGGGTCGCTTGCGTGCTCTGAACGCCTGTAAAGCGGTCTTCGTATGAGGCCGAAAGATTCAATGCGCCGCGCTGTGTATGCCGCTCAATCGATTGTGATGGTGATGAGGAATTGCAAGGTGAATTGATATGATTAATTGGTTGAACTGGTTGGTGGCTATAGGGTGGCGATGAAAATTTAAAATTTGCAAAAAAACATACAGTTCCGATACTTCAATAAGAAATTATTGTGCACGACTGTGTCGCTGGTAACTTGCTGAAGTCGATATTTGGGTATAGCACTGTTAAGTGATAAATTTGAAATTGTAAATTCTCAGAAAGACTGTAAATTATTGGTAGTTAGACGTAAATTTGGAAACGATTTTGTCAAGCCGATGAGGCTTGAGACCACGGATAATTCTGGGTCGGTTAAATCGACTTTTATACCTTAGGTCTCAATTAAGAGACATAGAGCATAGTTCTTATTATGGACAGGGTAAAATATGAATCTGGCTTCAGAGCCGGGTATGCAGCTGTATGAATTTTCCTAAAAATCGTTCACCTTCGAAGCTCTCTGCTGGGGAAATTATTTTAACTACTTGAAGTTGGAAATTCTGAAAGCTCTGACCTCTTAATTTATTTACCGCTCTGTTCGCAGTTTGTACAATCTAAAAGTCGCACAACAATTTGCTGAAAACATGGCATCACCTTAATGAACGCAAATTGGTCTACGCGGGTTTTGTAAGCGTGCACTTCGTCAAAAAAAAAATTACCTTCCGTAGGTACTTAGGCTCAAGTGATAAAATAACCCCTTGGCAAAAATAATATTCATTCGGAATTTTCTGAAGTCACTTACAGAACACGTGACAGTTATATGAGTTGAATGAGCTAAGATTAATTTATCAAAAGACATTTGCATAATAGCAAATATTTCTCGTAGCAACAAAAACGCACAGAGGTCGATCTTCTCCTCCGTTCTTATTACCAGTTATCGGGCTTGTAATTGTCGCTCAGTTGGCGCAGTGGTAGTCACTTAGTCAGTTGGAGAAAAATCGAAATGCAAGTTCATTTTCTGACAGGGGGAAAGAGAAATTTCTTCCCAAGTGGAATTATATACGGAGAATTGAATGTCAGAATTCAAAACTATTCAAACAATCACTTCAAGGAGTCTGATAATGAATAAGTGGTGTAGTGCGAAATAGCTATCATTCCTACCAAAGTGACCGTGTCTATGAGTTGTTATTAAGAGTAATTATCTCAAAACAATAATTCACAAACGGAAAGTCGACAAAATTTCCCAACAGAAATTGTCAGGGTGAAAACCCAATAATCTTTGTTACTCATTGCTTCCTCACTTAGTAAAATATTTCAGTTTTTAAAACAAAAATATGATAATTATATAACCTACCGAAAAATTCGAGCATTTATCGAAAAGTGAAACGCGGTTAAACTCCCCAATTCCCATGTGCAGGATTAGTACACCGTATTTCTATATTTGGTGCTCCTTCAACACCATGTCGGCGTTTGTGTTTTGCAAGACAAGAGACATAGGAAGTCTTGGGAAAAACCAAAGAAAGCAGATTTAAATTTTTCTTCAGATTATTAAGTAGTTCATCTAAAAGTGTCCTTCATCCCTACAATTGTTTACCGGTGATCTATGGTACCCCTAGCTCATGATGCTAAGAACAAGGAATTAGCAGGTCTAAGTCACCCTCTATCCTTCGTTTTTGTCTTCTGACTACGGATATGACTCAATTGAACCAAAATAGGGCGCCTCAAAGGCGATCTTCAAGCTTCAACTTTGATGGATATAGGTGCAAACATTCGAACCTATCGTTCAAAAGGAACGCTGATCTATACAAGAACTGTATACCACTTCGAACACCAAACCCTATATGGAAAGCAATTCTATACTCTAAAGTGGCCCCCAAGTTACCTAACAAGGGGTTCTGATTTATTTATTAGGCTAGTAATTTGCTGTAAGTAATCATAAATGATATGAAAAATTAAACTCTCGGCTGCACCAATTGTTTTAAAAATTGAATAAAATTCTGGTTCTGTGAAAGAGTGAATCGAATAAATCGTTTTCACATTCGCTCTCACATATTGCTTTAATTTTTTGGATTTACGCGGTATTAAAAAGCGATTCTTGCTCAATAAGTGAAACTGTCGTGGTGAATTCATAATCGCATACTGTGTTGTATGAAATTAGGTCATCAATTTTCAAACTCTCACTAAAATATTCACTTGCAAATAAGAATAAACAAAAAAAATTCATTTGAAAATTTGTAAAATTTGGTTTCACATTTTCGTAGAACGAGAATCGAAATTGCGGTGAAAGGGTGAAAACATTTTCGTTTCACACTTTCGCAGAACCAGAATTGACCCCCTGGGCTCTAAATTCGACGGATCATATTTTCGCTGGCTCCCAACTACACGTCAACAATATCCACAGAGGTATTTCCAGTATTGTAACTTCTAAGTCACAATTTAGATTCCTGTAGGTTTTCCAATCACTAAAAATACAATTTGGTTATAGATAGGGATCCGGTCGAAATTCTGCTTTCAAAATTCTGCTTTGCAAAATTCTGTCTAATAATATGGCTAAGACCTGCTCTCTTTTTTAGAATAATTCTAATTTGTTTGTTTAAAAAAAAAATCATCTTTCCCTTTATTGGATTTAACGATTGAAACATTCATTATGAATATGAATATAAAAAGCAAAAAAAAAATACCTAGAAGTGTAATTGTCTAAGCACCACTGCAATCTTAAAAAAAATGTCTACACTTTATGCTTAAGTATATATATATATAGATTTCGAGAAATATTCGAATCAGACCACCATTGTCGGGTCTCTTTTCGTCTCTCTACCAGTATAAATATTACCCAGAGAGACTTTTTCTGGATTTCTCCAGAGTTCTTCCCTGAGCTGTTCTGTTTATGGGAGATCTGTTTCATCGACTGGGTGTCGACCCAATGATGTCCCAAGATCGTCATTCATCTTCCTTAAGTGATACCCGAAATAACCTTGTCCTGTTAACAAAGCCATACCACCCATTTCATAATGTTCCTCGACTTATGCTTAGAACCCCTATTTGAGTGGAGCAGGTCGGCCACTTAATTGCCATTTTAGCCTGTCTACATTGTTCCACGGTTGACCACCTTCTGAGGTGTTCTGCCGTGATCCATTTGTGAATCAGCTGTTCTACCATTCCTTTGCCAATTGAAGATAATGGTTCTGGTCCCAGAAACTTTTCAGTTGACCCCTGTTTTGCAAGGGAGTCCACCTTTTCGTTGCCTTCGATCCCTATGTGTCATCGTACCCAAGTCAGTGTTACTTCATTCCAATGCCAATGATGTTGTGTTATGCTTAAGTAAGTGCGAGGAGGAATTCTGCAACAATAAAAAAAAGGATTGGAAAGCGTTCAAAAGCGCGCGCAGCATGTCAAAATTATGCACGAAAAATGACACGTGTAATCTTAGATTTATACTTGACAACAGCGACATCACCCTTTGAAAATGATTTTTGTTGCCGGACAAACACAAATTTATAGGTACCTGCTAGGTTTCTGCAAAAATTCTACCTCTTCAATCCATATAAGTGCAGAGCTGGTATCTGCCTGTAAGGGCGTTTTAAGTGGGGGCGTTTTTGAAAAGCTGTAACTTGGCATTGGCTGTAAAAAGAATTTATAAAGAAAAATGTGCACATCATCAACTCCCAACCTAGGTATTCTTTGTTCAGCCTTAATAGTACCTAGAGCTTGCATGGTATATTTGATTTGACAGCTTCCTTTTAATACACACAATATCTGTATTAAGGAAAAGGATTTTAGAAAGGAAAATCTATTTACCGCCAGCTCATCCACTTCTAATTGGTAATTTTACAACACCTTTCCAATTGAGCATTTCTAACCAGACACAGGTGGGTAGGTATAGCTTCTGATTGGAACACAATTCCAACGAGACCCGCTCGTCCAATTTGCAAATAATTTGCGTATAAGAACCCACCTGAGTTACCTCCGCCATAAGATAGACCAAATCAAGTTGGACAACTTGAATAGGTTCCATCATCTACTGCCCATGACTTGGTCTCAATTCGCCGCACGTACACAATTTCTTTTGGCTGATTTTCGTTCTGGTATTCTCCAATTCCCACTCGAAATGAGGAGAAAACCATAAACCGACACCGGGTAGGGGTAAACTCCGCAGCCACTGCAAAGGACAGAAACTTCGTTTTCTTGTTTTGCTCTTTTCAAATTGCACAAACTTCTTGTGTGTATTTCGATTGTACACGGTGCAGTCCGAGAAATTCGCATATAAATTAAAAATTTCATACGCACACGATTTCCGCCAATAACTCATTCAAATTTTCCCACTTCGTTCCTCAGTCTCGATGGAGGTCTTCTCCATCTATGCCACCGTTACCGTCCTGTTGGTGGGCCGTGTGTATGCCTTTTGCTTCGGATTTTTATTATTAATTTCGTAATTTTTCTTTCTTATTTTTTACGCGCAAACTGAAAAGATGCAGAAAGAGAATTCCTCTTAGCGCGCACGCAAGAACTAAAAAAAAAAAAAAAAAAAAAAAACAAAGAAATAAAACAACAACAAAACGAACAACATTCAAAACCAAAGGAAGGCGACGATAATGACGGCGAAAACGACGAGCAAATCCTGTGCAGAGACCCACTGTAGGTATCTCTTTTCTGCGTAGTTCGAGGTGATGATGATGATGCTGCTACTACCGAAATGCACAAGCGATCCCCCACACTATATTTTGTGAAATTCCAAAGTTTTGACAGTTGGCTTGCATTCAAATTGAATTTCGCATATCAGAAAATGCGAAAAAGAGGAACAAATTCCCTGCGTCGTGTAGCTGTAGGTAATGAGAACATTTTCCAAAAAAAAAACCAAACGAGTCTATCTGCGATACGTTCGTTTGCGCGCTCAAAAAAAAAAAAAAAAAAAACGCAGCAAAAAGAAACAACAGCTGAACCTTGAAAACTGTCAAAAAGTGAAGCAATAAAATTGTTTAAAATCAAACAGGCAATAAAAACATGCAAAAAGTGGGAAAGTGAAAAAAACGAACAAACAGAAAAAAAAAAAAAAAACACAAAGATTCACGCTACAGTACACCCACATTTTTTTGTTATTAAAAAGAAAGGCACACAGCACACACAGATCAACAAATACTTTTCATATATAATTTGTTGTTGTTTTTAAACAACTTGTACTGTACACATGGTACAAATATACAAATCGGCTGAGATTCCCTACTCGGTATTTGTGTCACCAAATTAATTTCGTTTCGTATACAATGCGGGCATGTGTGCGCTGTGCGGATCTGTATTAATAATATCACATTTTGATCTCCTTGATGCGTACTTCCATAAATATTCGCAACACCTCGGTGTTTTATTAATTAATTTGTTTTTCCTTATTATTAGTGGTGGTGAATGTCAAAATGAAGTATGTAGGTAGGATCGTGGTTTTTTGTTCAGCTTGCTTGTGCTTTCTTCTCGATGCCGATGGTGGGGTGCGTTGCAATAAGTTTTATTAATGTTGAAGAGTTTTAAGCGTTTCATCATTGTCCCCGACTGGACAATACAGTTCGTGACAGAATAAGATATAAGCGCGGGTAGTGTATATGTGCAGTTGGGGATTCGATTAAACAAGTTAGTATAAGGCCATGTTATTGTGTACAGTTCTTAAAATAGTTATAGCTATCTAGCAGAATACTTTCCGAGGCAATCTATGTGCGCCAGAGTAGAAATGTAACTATGAATATAAACTGAACGATTGTCAGGCTATACCCAGTCAGTTGGAGTATTGATTTTGAGCAGGGGGAAACTGTCAAAATTCAAAATTCAACTTTCTTCGTGATTCGGTGATTTTTATGGTATTTTTATTAAGTTTATTTTATTTAAACTGTTTTATTCTTGGCAGGTATGGGAACAAAACCGAAACAATTCATAGATACATGGAAATGATTTTCAAAGCATTTGAACTCATTTTAACTTTTAATTTGATGTAGGTAATTTTCTTCTTGCACTTTTATAGAACTGAAAGTTGAACACCTAATGTCAAAGTTGACGTAAATTTCACACTAAAGCACTTAACGTTCGGTGGAGACGCCTTTCGTGATTTATAAATTACTTTGGCTAAACCACGTCGGTGGAAAAATGGTATTAGGCTAAGAGAGTCAGGACTCGCGGCGTTCTTTTTAAATCGATTAAATTATATTATTAAAAGACTTCGTCAAGTGCCTGGTTGTCATACGTTGTTGCGTTGATAGGTATAATTTGGGTGAACATTTCCAAAAAATTACAGAGCGATGGTGCGTGAGTTTGTACCTTTAATAAAAGTTGACGAACTTTTCAAACTATTTTGGTATGAGAAATAAGACGACGCAATGTATTCTAGCTCTATTAGTCTATTAGAGCTCTCTTGTCTATATAATAAACTAGCTGTCCCCGCCCGGTTTCGCCCGCAGTACGACTGATTCAGTAGTCTAAAGTCATTGTAAGACCAAGCTTTATCAGTTCACTCCCCAGGGCCAGCCTGCCCATATAAGTCTTCACTTTAAGAATTAAGTTAAATGAATTCAAAAAAAAAAAAAACAGTACCTATGGGTACATCCCCAAAATTTCATTGAAATCAGTTGAAAAGTTTCGGAGATCGACAACTGCGCCACCTATCGCCACTGGCCGATTTCCGCCGTCGCCACGGAATTTCCGTCTCGGTCGAGTCGATTATACTCCCAAGTCGCGCCTACGCCTAAGCCATATCGATGTTTCACATCACATAAATTCATGTAGAATTTTTGACAAACATGATCTCACAGTATATTGCATTTAAAATAAAAAAAAAATCCCAGTAAAAAATGTATGGAAAATTAATTTTTATGAATTTTTCAATTTCCTTTTAAAATTTTCCAATTTTTTTACGTAAAAACCTCCTCGGGCGGAGGTAGACACAACAAAGAAAAGATAGCTCAAATTGGACAATCCGTTCTCGAGTTACGGATGCAACTTTATTTTTTGTAGGTATAACAGGTTTGAGCTTCTCATGAGACAGAGAAAGGGGAACCTTCAAAGAACAAAACTGGTTGCATAACCAGTATCAACTTTATCTACATTTATTGAATCTGAACTTGCATGTGGTGAATCTTTTAAAGTGACCTGCCTAAAATAGATATATGTCTACCACAAACAAATGCTAGAGTGCTATAAAGACATGTTGTTGCAGCACATTCACTTAGATGTACGTCTAAACGTTCGTAGGGAAATGGACCTTTAATTCAATAATTACTAATAAATATGAGCGTCAAGAAAGGTCGATTCAACTTTGACGCGAAATCTCACCCAAAGTGATTTTTTCCAAAAACTAGCTTCCTTAGATTTGTTTGAAAAGACTCAAGAGTAGGACTAAAGACCAGCGCAGCATTATCCCTGCCCTACCTACCCATTAACCTAACCTAACCTAGGACTAAAGTCAATCCCTCACTCTTGGGTTTCCTCTCTCTTTCTTTCCATCGGTATCGGTCAGGGGTAAACTCTCGTGAAATAAGTGGGCTTGGTTTCTTCGCAATATGACATGTAGCTGTCAATCAAAAGTCATTCCTTTTCTTATTTGCTCAAACAAAATGGCGGATCCAATATGGCTGATTTGTTGGTAGGTTTTTTTGAATCTTTTTTCAGATAAAGCATTTTGGTTTGGTCTGAACGACATGATTAAAAAAAGAACCGCCTTGAAATAATCTTTCTGTCAAAAGAAGGTCATGCAGGGTAACGGGCATATCGCTTATAATGTTCTAATGGCATAATCTGTTAACCAAGCTGATTTCGAGAGATGAATTTGATGTAGGTGTAGGCAACCAGAGTAGAACTGCTTTTGTTTATACACATATGTTTATATATTGTTTATTATGTTATTGCTACATAAAATAATTACATAAAACAAAATTATAGCACTAGCTACCAGGGTTTAAACTATCATATATAAATAATTTTTAGGCAATTTGCTATCTGGAAGAGTTTTCGATACATCTCTACCCGATTCCCAATGCTCCTATAAAAAGTAAAACTCGTCTTAAGACTCTTGAGTGAAACGCACAACTGGACGTGTATTTGTACCAGCTTTGAGTATATAACTAGAGGTAATTAGTCAAAGACCGCCCTAACTGGATGGGCGAACGAGTAGGTACCTATTTTTTGAGGCTGAGGTCGCCTTAGTAAGTAGGGGAGAACGGGGGAAAAACTAGCATCTTCAAGGTTTTTTCTATTTCCAGTTTTGAGCGCGTTTAACTTGTCATTGCCAATCAGTTGATTTCAGATTTTTTTTTTGTGATCCACACTATGTCAATATAGAGAAATAGATTCCACTTTTAAAAATAAAAATTAAAAAGTCAAATGGATGTTATCATTTCTTAAATTTATTACAGCAACCTGGAGCTAAAAATCTTCTCGTTTTGATGAGATTATCTTGTTTTTCGTTAAATCAACAAATTAATTGACAGGTGACCCCAATGTCAAAAATCTGTTGTACCCGCTCTCCCCTAAATTAATTTTATGCTTTTCAGTATCTTAAAAAATATCATCGCACGTTTATGAGCACGTTTAGTATGTTGGACTACTAAGCAAGGGGTCCCAGGTTCGAATCCCGCCAAAACCCAAATACCAACTTAGGGTTTTTTTCACTGCGCCACCTCTAGCGAACATCTGACAAACATCCGAGCGTATGACTGTCTTGAAAGAGCTTCTCAATTAGCCGTTTGGAGTCGGCATAAAACTGTAGATCCCTTCCATTCGTTCCAAAAATGAAAAACTCACACAAAACGAATGGTTGTGAGAAGCTAGGCCTAGGGCCCCTCCGGACCTGTTGCGCCAACTATTTATTTATTTATTTATATGAGCACTTTTTTGAACAGCACCACTTTATTAGGAACATCGATTTCTAATCTATCCACCTTAGATTAGAATAGATTTAACTACTTGGAGTTTTACACTGTAAGACAAAATAGTCTTATGAATTGTGCACACATTTAGAGTTTGAGAGCTTTGTTCAGTTAATTTTCTACAAATCTAATGAAAGCTGAAAATAAATAAAAAACTTCTGTCCGAATACAACTTATTATGGTCATCAAAATGTTAAAAAACGATATGGTTTAGACGACACTGCTTACCTGTATAAACTCGTGCACTGATGGTGAATGGAATCGAACAGATTGATTTCGGGTGTAAGCGATAGCTGTAGGTAATTCTTCTCTTTACAACAAATAGTTCTCAATCTTGTTAACGATGGAAAAGGCTGTGGACAACTACCTAAGAGAAGATGTACAGTATATCGCCTCTTCATCATCGTCAGCATGCCTACAGAGCGGGCAGATCTACGGAGACTGCTCTGTACCAGCTAACTGAAATTATTGAAAGCGCTCTTGAAGCGAAAGAAATAGTATTGTGTCTTGTCTTGGACATCGAAGGAGCATTTGATAATACATCGCATGATGCAATTATACGAGCTCTTGATAGAAAAGGAGTAAATAACACAGTATCGAGGTGGATGTATGAACTCCTGAGCACAAGATCAGCAGAGACTCACACATCAGAAGGTTTTATCAAGGTTAACACAGCAAGAGGCTGTCCGCAAGGAGGAGTTCTATGTCCCCTAATGTGGAGTCTTGTAGTGGACGAGTTACTTGAGAAATTGACAAACCATGGCATCAACTGTCAGGCATATGCTGATGACATAGTTATTATTGCCAGGGGCAAATTTGAGGGAACCCTTTGTGACATTATACAAGTGGGATTCGAAATAACTCGTGGTTGGTGCGAAACGGCTGGTCTGAAACTAAATCCAGCGAAAACAACAATAGTACCATTCACGAGAAAAAGAAAACTTGAACGGCTGAGGCCGATAAGGCTATCGGGTACATTGCTGACATCAGTCAATGAAGTTAAATATCTGGGGCTAGACCTGGACAGCAAACTTCTCTGGAAACAAAAAAACAGAGGAGATAACCAGGAAAGCAACGCGGGCTTTAATGATCTGCCGAGGCCTAGCTGGCAAATCCTGGGGATGCAGCCCGACCATCCTCAGATGGATGTATATCGCTATTGTGAGACCAATGATCACGTATGGCGCAATTGCATGGGCAAAAGGAACCAGTCTATCCACCACAAGGAAAACACTCAATAAAGTGCAAAGACTGGCATGCCTATGTATTACAGGGGCCATGAGAACTTGCCCAACCGCAGCTATGGAAGTGTTACTGGAACTCACTCCACTGCATCTCGTGGTTGAGGAATGTGCAAGTAAAACGGTTCTATGAATGCCCAAAGAAGAAGTAGGAAGAGAAAAGTGCATCACACTGAGACAGCTTGACGCACTACTCAAGAAACATCCATTATTGGCCTTTCCTAGAGAAGATATCATCAAAAGATTTGATTTTCAAAAGAACTTTGTTGCTAAGCTCAGCAATAAAAAGAACTGGAGCAACGAATCCACAATTCACAGACTGAGCAATCACACAACGAAGTGGTACACAGATGGATCGAGAACTGATGAGGGAACTGGAGCGGGAGTATTTGGGCCTGGAACCAAATATTCTGAACCAATGGGCAAAAATACCAGCATCTTCCAGGCTGAAATCTATGCCATAGACAGATGTGTCCAAATCAACCTCGACAGAAACAAAATCAACTGTGATATAGCTATAATGTCAGGCAGCCCAGCTGCTATTATGGCACTTAGTTCCTACATCATTAAATCCAAACTTGTGTGGGAATGCCTACAAAAACTTAATGAACTGGGTAGGAGAAACAAAATAACCTTCTGCTGGGTGCCTGGCCACGTAGGAATAGAGCAAGAAAGGGAGCATCAGAAACTTTCATAGGTCCTGAACCATTCTGTGGAATAGGGGATCACACCCTCAACGAAGAATTTAGGAAACTAGAGAAAGAAAACAGGGCAAGAACCTGGAATAACACTCAGGGCATGAGACAGGCTAAGAAACTTCTTGGGCAATACAACCAGAAAAGATTCCAAGCTTGCATCGGCATGAGCAAAAACAACCTCCTTATCCTAACGGGGTTCCTAACACGGCACTGTAGACTCAAGGAACACCTCAGGAAACTGGGTATATCTGAAGAAGGTCTCTGCAGATTCTGCGATGAGTCTAGTGAAATCCCAGAACACTTGCTGGGATCATGTGGGGCACTGAACCATAAAAGATTGAAATACTTGGGCAAGTACCAACTATCTGATGGGGAAATATTGTCCCTGGAGCCAGCTCTCATCCTTATATTCTTAAAGGAAACTGGACTGGAGAGAGTGCTATAGGACAGATTTCTTCCGCCAAGGAGAAAGAAGAGTGCAAGAACCTCTAAATTGATTCCGAAAGGAATTATATTGTGAGGGAAACTCTTATGAGGGATTATACCTCTCTGAGGCGTAAGCAGGGGGTACAATAGACCAACAGGTCGCAGTACAACAAACCCTTTCACATCTATCTATCTATCCATCTAACTTGTGGATGTCTATAACAGTTTGAAATGACTGCGAATTTTATGTAGAACCCATTACATAAAACGCTGACCTGATCAACGAAACCTTTGTACATATACTATAGTCAAATAAATTTCTGATCTTCAAAAGAAATGTCGACATTTGGAAGGCATTATAAGACGTTTTTTATTATGCCCGCATGATCCATATAGATCACTGATTTTCATAGCTTACAACAAACACTTCGATCTCGTATTAATGTTGTAAACCATATGGAAATCAATGATCTCTATAGATCAATATTGTATCTTTTTCTTGTCTTTTTAATTTTTTTATTAAATTTTAAAAATAATTTCCCTACCTAGTGTCTACTTCTAACATTTTTTCCGGCGTTCGGCCCTCTTGTTCTCAATTAGATGTGCTCAATTATATCATTCAAGGTTGCCGACTAAATCTTACAAACAATTCATACCGTCATCCAAAAGGAACACCAAATAGCTCAATCTACATTAATTAGCTAGAAAATTCTTCTCTTCCATTCTCGTCTAGTCTCTTCAATCCAATTAATTATTTTCTTTTTTTTGTCTTTCCAAACTCGTAAAACTAAAATGATTCAAAAATATAAATTGAGGTCACGAAAAATATATCAACTCAAAACATGCTCACAACTATTGCATTTTTTACTAACGAATCGTATTCAATTTTATGCAACTAACAATAGACCAAATATAACCGTTCAAAGGTAATTCACCGATTTTCAGGGGACTTCACAAAAGTGTCTTGAATTCAGTCAATTTATGAGCTCATTGAAATAAATCCCGTTCTCCTCTCTAGCGAGCATTAATATTTATATTATACCATCATCGGCGTCGCCTTTAGCTACTGCTAACTTAAAGAAATAAACAAAGCGAAAACGAAAACGTTCGCATAAAAGTCAAAGCAAGATCCACAAAGTCTACGAGCCACCTTATAAGGCTGCTAATTAGTTAATTATGTTAATTTGTTGTTGCTGTATAAAAAAAAAAACCAACCAACTATATTATGTTCTTTGACATAAAGTGTTCATTTGTTCGTATAAAATAAATAAATTTTAATTGTTTCTTAATGGGTGTAGACACAAGTGGTGTGTGTTTCTGTTTATGCCCGCAGGAGGTTTTCTTCATTTTACGGCAATTAAATAGGTAATGTGTACATACTTAACTTAGTTGAGGCATCGGTTAAGCCGCATAGTTACTAATCCATTGTGCGAATGGAAACGGAAAAAATGCATGAGCAGAGAGAAAATTAAATATATATATAGTTTCCGCATTGACTTTTCTGTTTTTTTTTTTTTTTGTTTTTGTTATTAATGTGAGAAATTTTTAATTTATAAGTTTCTCGGGCTATCTTCTGATCTTGTGTGCTGGGCCATATATTTTAAATGGCGAACATTTAAATCCGACAAAAGTGGTAAGAGAAATCGAACCCAAAGCATGACATATCCGTGAGTATTGTTTCGGACTAATTTATTGAAATGTTATATCAGCTTAGGAGTTCTATTAATATGTGATCAGAAATATTTGAGTAGATACAAATAAATAAATAGTTGGCGCAACAGGTCCGGAGGGACCCTAGGCCTAGCTTCGCACAACCATTCGTTTTGTGTGAATTCTTAATTTTTGAAACGAATGGAAGGGATCTACAATTTTATGCCGACTTCAAACGGCTAATTGAGAAGCTCTTTCAAGACAGTCATACTCTCGGATGTTTGTCAGACGTTCGCAAGCGGTGGCACAGTGGAAAAAAAAAAACCTAAGTTGGAATTTTGGGTTTTTGCGGGATTCGAACCTCGACCCCTCGCTTAGTAGTCCAACACACTAACCACTAAGCCACTGCGCCTACTGTTGTTGTTGAGTAGATACTTGCAGGGAAAAGAGGTTCCATATAATATTTTCGCATAACTCCTTTGTCTTGGCAAAAGCTAATATGGAACAAATTGTCCCAAATGTCCGCACCTACAATCCTACATTCCACAAGCTTTAAATCATTGCCAATGCCTCTAAAGGCTTTTAAGTCATTACCGATAAAAATGGCCATAAATCTTTTTTCGGTTCCTTTTGCACATAATACTCGCAGGAGGAATCTGTGTTTTGAATTTGTCTCTCTTCGGGGGTATTTTATATCCTTGAACAGGAGAGCAACAGAGACGGCAAAAAGAATCAATTTCTGGAATTACATCATGATGAATTAGTTTCGCGCTAATTTATTGCAAATTAGCTCTGCCCACACAGGGAACACCAAACCACTATACCCATCTCGGCATGGGATGATCTTTTCTTTTTGACTGCGAGTGACCTTGAGAGTATTTTTCGATTTTTCGCTACACAATGTGTGGAGGTACCTGTCAGAATTAAAATATTAAGTCACGTTATGCAATTACGCATCAGACCTGGACATGAGGTTTTACCAGAACCACCGCACTGACAAATTATTACGACGGGCGTAATGATTATTGTTCTACATTGTTATTTCAATTGTGGCATACACGTCGTAGCAAAAAGATGAGCCATCATAAAATTCACAGACACCATTGTGGGTATGTGAAAATGAACATGGTACACCGAATGCATCTAAAATGTTTTTGGGAATTCAAGGACGTCTTACACTTGCAGTCCAAATTACTAGACAAACAGTTTTGGATATTGTCCTTGGAATAGAGTGGTAACAATGTGCAGTGGAGGTTCACTACTGTTGCAGTAGGTACTGAGTTTGTCTGTTGTGCGGACCATGTGTCTGTCGTATGGATGTAGTTGCCGCATGGAAATTTGATGATGGGCCACTTTAAAATGTAGGTGCACTCTGAAAAAAATCCTTGTATCTAATCGATATTTTAGAATTCAAAGGCTTCCTTTAAATTTATGTGATTTAAGCAGTTGTTGCAGAGGACTAAAAAGGGGACTAAAAAGGAGCCCCCCACATAAAATACTAGGGTCGGGGTCAAAATTCTGGATGGGTCTAAATTCTTTTTACAAAATTCTGCTTTTCAAAATTCTGCTTTACAAAATTCTGCAAACAATAAGAAAAAGTTTGGAAAGTGTTAAAAAGTACGCGCTCTTTCCACTTTCTAAACTTTTTTTTATTATTTGCAAAATTATAAAAAAAGTAAGACAAGTGCGAGTCGGACTCGCTCATGAAGGGTTCCGAAACAGCAAGTAACATAACATAAAAGTTCTTGTAGTTCGTTGTAACTTTGATCGATACCTATTTTAATAATAGTGTATTTTTATATCATTTATTATTAGGAAATAATGGTTCAGGTATGTATAAGGTATGTTTATGAAATTAAATGTTTTTTTTTTTTTTTTTTTTGAGTTGATTGTATTAAAGGTAAATTGAGGTCTACAATTTATGACGTATAAAAAAAAACTACTCGCTAGATCTCGTTCAAAAAATTTTCATTTGAAGTCTACATGGTAATGTACATCATATATTTTTTTAGTTTTATCGTTCTCTTATTTTAGAAGTTAGAGGGGGGGGGGGGGGGGGGGGACCAACATTTTACGACTTTGGAAGTGTCTCTCGCGCAAACTAATCACTTTAGAAAAAAATGATATTAGAAACCTAAATATCATTTTTGAAGACCTATCCATAGATACCCCACACGTATGGGTTTGATGAAAAAAAAATGTTTGAGTTTCAGTTTTATGTATGGGGATCCCCAAAATTTACTGTTTTTTTTCTATTTTTGTGTAAAATCTTAATGCGGTTCACAGAATACATCTACTTACCAAGTTTCAACGGTATAGCTCTTATAGTTTCGGAGAAAAGTGGCTGTGACATACGGACGGACAGACAGACAGACATGACGAATCTAATAGGGTTCCAATTTTTGCCATTTGGCTACGGAACCCTAAAAAGGGCAATTATAAAAAAAAATCATATACAAAAAATTCTAAAAAAATATAGCAGACGTTAGACATATTGGTTTTCTTAAACGAATATAAAAAAATATAACTCTCTATAGCCTTTTTTAGGTTCTTAATTTTTTGGTTATTTCAAATGTGAAATAATTTGCTTCTTCAGGATTTGTTTCTTGTAAATAATTTACCTGTAGTATATTATTAAAACCTGAAACGCATAATATATTGTTATACAAAACAAATTTGTTTTTTCTGTTCATGATCATACCTATTGTTTTTTTTTTAAAACAGAAAAAGCAGAATTTTTTGCTCGAAATTTAAAAAGTAGCATTTTGTAAAGCCGAATTTCGCTAAGCAGAATTTTTGTGTTAGGAGACAAAATTTTGCAAAGCAGAATTTCGACCGGATCCCAAAATACTAATATAGCAAAAAAAAAAAAAAACACAGCAACAAAGAAATTTATTTTTAACATAAAACTAATTTTTCACAACGAAACACTTTTTGGCATATGTTTGCAGTCATTTTCGTTGAATCTATACTTATAATAAAACTGTAGGCAATTTTTTTGTTACTTAATGGCGTGAAAACTACTGCACAGATTTCGATGAAACTTTTTTTGAAATGTTTCTTAAGATTCCGTGCAACATATAGGCTATTCCTTTCATTACCATGCCTATTTTTTGGAGAGTTTTTGACCAAAATGTGACCAAATGTGTTTTTTTCCGACTTTCCTGCCTTTAACTCGCCATTACTCAAATAATTCTTTATCAATGCAAACAAAACAAAATACTTAGGAGAGCCAACACTTTTATAGATATTTCAAGCCATCAATCAGCTTTCTATGTCCTCTAGAAGCTGAGCTACAACCTAAAATCTAACACGAAACAAATAAATTTATTTTCTCAAATCGAATATCATCAGCAGCCGCGGTTCTTGGTCGTTGTTCTGCTTTGGGGTTGTTTGGTGGCGCTCATCGCACATCGCACGTTCATATGAAAAAAACCAGCAACAATGTGTTTATGAGGAAATGCGCAGATGGCTGATGACGTGTGGTGTGGTGAGGGACGTATGGTGGAGGTGGTGTATATAGAAATTGAGTTCATGGTTTTTGTTTTAATGGTTGTTATAGTACCTACGTTGATACCTATAGCTACAGTAAAGAATTGAAAAATTCAAGAAGTAAAAACGATATAGGGGAATTAATGCTGTTCGATTTATTTATTGTTGGTGTAGATAAAAATTTCCGTTAAGATTTTTATTTTAGTGGTTGTTTTGATATTACCTACGTTGTACCTACAGTAAGAAAGTGAAACTTTGGTATTTACGCTGTTGAATTAAATTTTCTTAAATTGGTGTTTTAGGTAAATAGATTTGTTTGATTTATTGTTTTACATTGACAATGTTCACCGCTTTTTTTTTAGCTAGACTGTTGATTTTAAACAAATACGCTGTTGAGAAAACGGTCAAATCTCTTTTATTGGAAATTACACAGTCTCACGCCGCGTACGAAGTTGCGGGCACAGCTAGTAAATAATAAAATCTGACTTAAAATGGAAAAGGACCCATTTTGACCATTTTTCAAAAAGTGGTGGGCCAAGGGTCTGGAGGTTCAAAAAGGGATCAAACAGCAACGCTGGCCGGAGTACTAAATAAGGAAGGCTTCTATAACTCACTAGACTATTCAGATCGTCTTGTGTCACAAGTGCGGCTGATTCACAAGTTGTGCTTTCTTTTAGACTCACGCGTTCAGCTTGATTGGTATCGTTGATGCATCTAAAAGAAGAAAGAAAAACGGGCGTAGATGTATGATTTTCCATAATCTCGTGGGCCTGTAGCTTTATGATGTCTGAATTTTAGTGAAAGTTCCCAAATTACTCTTAGATGGTGCAACACCATTTTATAAACGTTTTGTGAAAGGGACGCATAACTAAGGTTCGGTAGCTACACAAAAATTATACCAAAGGTAATCGACTTCATAATGACTTTGACATAATTAAACCTGATCTCTTAATTATTTTTTATGCTTTAAGCGTTATTTTAAGCCCTTCTGTGATCCTGAAGTTTCTGCATTGATTAGCTCTAGCTATGTTCTAATTTATATTTAGTGCAGGTACATCAAACACTGTTTGTCACACTCAAAGGACGTCTTTCATTGCAACTGTTCTGAATATCACATCTAAAAAAATTAAAATTGTAAATGTCGGCCGTTTGTCCATGTTCAAATTGTACGTAGTTTCGAAAGTGTCTGTAAGTAAACCCTTATCAAATCATCGTGAGGACACAATATATTTGGCGCCTGTTGGGTTGGTTGGTTTAAGTGTCTATTTCCCCATCTTCTGACGAGGGAAAAACACAAATAACGCATTGAGCGCCGTTTTAAGAGCACAAATAACCTGAAGGTAAATGGGAAGAATGAAGTTAAGGGAGCTCAAAACAAGTCTGTGTAGTTGAAAAATTTGATGATCTTGTTGAAATGGATATTTTGGATGCCCGGAAGGTCATCATAAAAAGAGTGACCAAGTGGCGCCTGCTATTCAACAATATCTTTTCGAAGGCAGTGAATCTTTCTAAGTACGTCTTTATTTAGCTTATCGAGTTCAGTACAATGCGCTCCTTAGACAACGACCTACGGTAGGTCCTCGATGAATTGCCGAACTAGACCTAGTTCGGAATATAGACGCTTCTAAATTTGATTTTGCACTTTCGGAGCAGGTGGCTGTCCTTATTTGATTCACAATGAAAATTTGAAAATAAATAAAATAAAATAAGAAACTGAACTAGGTAAATGAAGTATACTTATGACTTGTATGATCTGTTTTGAAACAGTTTTTTCATTAGTGCGTGTCTGGGTTGTACACATGAGTTGATGGACATCGGTAGAAAATTTGCAACACCTTACTGAGTACGAGTACCTATCCTTCAATGAATATGAAATTGCTAAAGAAAGGTCGTGCAACGCAGATTCCTTTAAAGGTTTTGTTCCGTGTTTTGACAGTACTTCCTACTTTTTTAGTTTTTATTTTGGTGAAGAAATTATTGAACTTCGACTCGCCGCCAATTGTCAATGTGACCATACGTGCAAACTTAACAATGAGGAAATTCTAAAAAACAATAGTGGCGCTTGGATCATGGTGTAGGTATTTTTTTGTTTGCTTAAGAAGTTGTCTGTCAATCATCTGAGAAGATTTTGAGCCAATATATCCAAGTAGATTTGTCTCTGTCAGTTGACATTACTCGAAAGAGGCATAGCTGAAACAGTACAAAAACTTACCCTTTACTTTCTCCATTCCGATAAATTGCAGTTATTAATATCAGAAAGTCTTCACTAAAAATATTCAAATACAGAGTCAGATCATTCGAAACTCACTTCCCTCCACTCTGGCTGATCATGGTCTCACCCGTGACATTGCAAACATTTTCCTAATTCCTGTAAGCGTTGATTGCAGTTGTATGTCACATCCAATCTATATAAATCATTCTACCCATTTGCAGAAACACTCTTCTTCTGGCCCATTTCTGTTTCCCAATCTTGCTCTGATTTTGATTCCGAATCGTGAAGAGACTGGCAACCTACCCACGAAGGTAATCCGATGAACTTAACAAAACCAAGATAACACTCTCTTCCCAAAGTGTGTATTGAAGATGCGTGTATCATCAGAAGAGTATCTAAAAAAAAAAGAAAAAAGTTGAGATGCATATCGGCCACCAATGAATTTATTAATAATAAATAAATCATTATTAAAATCAGATTTTCCCCATACTTATGGTATACCTACACTGACTTCACTATATTGCCGGCGCGATGTGTGTGAACGGGTGATTTGTTGTTTTATAATATTCTCATGGCGCACACTTGAATGGCCAAAAATGACAGACTTACTACGTGTGGTATAAGGGATTTAATTTTTTTTTTTTTTTACAAAATATCTTTTTAGTTTTGCCTTTTTTGGTATACCTACCGTATACGTATCCCCATTTCCATTCCCACTTTCGCTTGCGGTGTGTTTGTATGTGGTTATTATGGTGGCCAACACACAGAAAAACTGTGTTTCAACCTCTGTTTGTAAAAGAAAAAAAAAATATTTTAGCTCATAATTCTGATGAACCGAAAATAATTGGGTCGAACTAAATTACAGTGTACAGAAGTATATCGCAAGGTATAAAATTAATGGGGTGCTAGGGTTGACATGGGCATGACAATGTAGTTGGGATATTTATACACCATATTTTGGTGATAATAAATACTTTATGGTTTTATTTCCATGCAATTAAAAGAGAAATTGATTTGCATTGTTAATTTATCAGATGGTTGGGTAGGACTGTAGGACATACAAACTAACTAACAAACTAACAAAAAAAATCAAAAAACCGGGACGGGACAGACCAGGGACATTGTATATCTAAGTGGTGCCTTTCATGGTCGGTGACCGCATAAGTGTATATAAAAAGACAAATGGAAATAAAACAAATCCACTTTTTATTGCATGCGCCATCCGAATTGCGTGCCAACATAAACATACAGGTGAGTGTTGGGAATATAGTATTTTTAGCTACATACATAAACATATGTCTGTCGACATGATTTTTCTACAAAAGTACGAGAATGTGAACATTTTGATAGCTGGATATGGGGGACCACTAACATCAACAAGCACTTACAACTGTGAAATAGGGAGGCGAAGTTCAGCATAGTTTCCAGAAACAAATGTTGCATTTACATTTTAAATTCTACCTACATCAGTTTGTTAATTTTGGTTAAAATATACCTGCAGTTTGAACTGGTGACTTGGTCTACTTCCATTAGTTCGGGAAGCTCATCATCTTATAAACAAACTAGTGGATGCCCGCCTGCTTTGCTAGGCGTCAAAATTTAAATTAATATACATTTCGATGGTTTTTGATACGGATTTCTTTATAATATTAAAATTTTAACACAGCGTAGTCGATAAGTAAGTACATTAATTTATTTAGAAAGTTTTCAAAAAAGCAGACCAATCCAACAATTTTTCGTTTGCATTTTGTCTCCATGCGGTTATAATACAACTTCTAATTTTTTTGATTTAATTTAATCAATTGAGTCAGTGACTGTGTATAGGACCTAGCTTATGAATTTCACAGTCTCATGTTTATTTCCTGGTTGAAACTGAAGTTTTTTTTTAATTACATTAATTTAATTAATTCGAGAGAATTCACTTTCGTTGCCTAGACCGATCACAATTTTCGTAACACATTAACCAGTTCAGTCCCTCGTGCCCATAGATTTACCTAGATATTCACTTTAAAAATTAAGTTGAAAAAATTATGCAAAATATTATATATCTCTAAAACAAAATATCCTCTCCTTTAAGCTGTAACCAACCACCCAATAAATGTTATTGAAATCGGTTGAGTGGTTGCAGAGATTGACAACACCATAGTACACCTTATACGCACAAATACAAGTACCTATACCTACGTAATATGAAAAATAATAAAACTTCATACAAAATATTGGTTACCGGTTACATACTGAAATAATGATCGGATAGAGTGTAAATGGAATTTTTTTTCGATTAAATTTTTATAAATATTCATAATGCAAAACTTTTCAAAAATATCAATGTACCTAATATTAGGACTGTCACTAACTATTAAACTTTCCCGAGTTAGCTAAGCACTAAAAATCTGTGAAACTAAAAAAAATGAGCAAAACTCTCTCAGAGAGCTTAAAATAGACTCCAAAGTACGTGGATAGACTTCGAGTCGATCTATACTTTGAGCCACTTATACATCTTTGACATCTAAGCCATATCACAAATACATAATATAAATTACCTTTTTGCAACATCGCACACTGGAATATGAAGGTTTTAATTGTTCGCCAATTGAATCAAAACCAAAGAATTGTAAACTATTCGTATTCCTTTTCCACGTTGTTTAGCCTTGAATGCCTATAAAAACTTAATGAACTGGGTATACGAAATAACCCTTTGCTGGGTGCCTGGCCATGTGGGAATAGAGTATAATGAAATCGCCGAATCCCTAGCAAGAAAGAGAGCATCGGGAACTTTCATAGGTTCTGAACGTTTTGCGGAATAGTGGATCACACCCTCAAAGAAGAAAAAGTGGACAAGAAACTGGCTCAGCACTCAGGGCATGAGGCAGGCCAAAATAATTTCGGAGGCAATACAACCGTACAAAACCGGAAAACATGTCCTAGCAATCTTAGTCGGCTGATGCGCACTTTTCTGACCAGGTCGATGTCTCTGTACAGCTCGTAGAGTTCGCTGTTAAATCTCCTTCTCCAAGGATCTTCATCCGCCTTTGATAACGTCCATGCTTCTGCGCTATAGAGTAGGAACTAGGACTAGGATGATGAGGGTCTTATATAGAGTCTCCTTCTAAGGCCAAAGAAACAGCAGTTAGCAAGTGTAATTCTTCCCTTGATTTCTGATGTGATGTCCTTGTCAGAATTGATAGCGGAGCCGAGGTAGACAAAGTCCCTAACTACCTCAAAATTATAACTGTCTATCGTGACGTTCTGTCCGATTCGTCGATGTTGTGTGTCCCTTCTTGTTGACAGCATGTATTTTGTTTTGCCCTGATTCACTACTAAACCCAGTTTTGCCGCTTCTGTACTAATAGTTGCAAACGCACCAGTCACAGCTCGCTGTCTTCTGCCAATGATGTCAATGTCGCCCGCGTATGCAAGTAGTTGCACAGACTTTTGGAAGATTGTGCCTCTGGTGTTGGCTTGCGAGTTTCGCACAATCTTCTCAAGAATGATGCTGAAAAAGTAAAAAAAAAAAGTTTGCATCGCCAAATGTAAAATTAAGCTCCTATCCTAACGGAGCATTGCAGACTCCGGAAATAGCTCAGTAAACTGGGTATATTTGAAGAATGTGTCTGCGAATTCTACCATGAGTCCTGGGATCGTGGGACATTTACCCATAGAAGACTGACACACTTTGGCTAGTACCAATTCTTATCTGATGAAGAAATACTGTCACTTGAGCCAGTTCTCATCCTTAGATTACCAAAGGAAACTGGACTACTGGCTTTCTTATGCTGTTAAAGATACGAATAAGAAGCAGGACCATGAGATTGTCTGCGAAGGGATAATACCTACTATAGAGTTTCTATACAATGGTATAATACAGGATTTATATAATTTATATTGTATAGATCACCTTCTCTTTCCCTCTACATTATCATCTTTCTCCCCCTTCTTATTTTTTTTTCTTCAAAACGCGTCCTTGAAATTTCACTCTCCTTTCTCACCCGCAATATCGAAATGACTAAGAAGTTTCTTTTCAAAAATCCGTCTTTTCTGTACTAGTTTCAAATCAATACTGTGTATGTTATGTTATGTATCTTAAAAACATGATATTTCATATTAAAATTGGTTCTATTTGTGTAGTTTTGAATGTCTGCATCTTATAGGGGCCATACACGACACAGACATGTCGTTTCAGACCAAGGAAAATTAGAAAAGTTTTGATTTCACGCAGACGGTCGCTGCAAAGGATAGACATAGAATAGGTACAGACGATACTCATAAAGACAAATATATTAATTTGCAACGACATGTCTGTGTCGTGTATGGCCCCTATTAGAAACATATAGTTCTATTTTCAAAAAAAAAAAATTCCCACGTGGTTCTATCAGCAAAATGGTATGGGATATCTAGAGCTCCATGTTGTCCTAGGGTCGCGATCATTTAAAACGTTCTAGGAGAACATTCAATCACCGCCGATTATTATTATTTGCACAGATTTTAGTCTTGGGTGTAATTGATTTTTAAGATGGATTTTGAATTTGTTTCTTTTCAGCTTTGTACATTTTTTGACATATCGTCGCCTGAGAATTGTTTTGTTCCATACGCCACTTTTGTAGTTTTTGAGTTAGGAACGGATTCTATGGTAATTTTGTATGCTCTTTTTAAATCTGTGATTGGATTTGCTCTATATCTTTCCAATCCCGAGATATCGAGCATCCTACGTGGACTTTGTGCATGAACAAAAAAAAAATAAATCTGTTTCAAATATAGGAGGTGGGACACAACACACAAGTCAAAAAAGTAGACTTTTACGTAAATTAACTTAGCGTGAGAACGGTTTGGCAGAATAGAAAATTGGTAGGTAAACTCTTTATAAGACTAAGTTCAAGTTAAAAAAATAAAAAAAATCATATCACACGGTTTCGGAGTACCAAGTATGCAAGCCTTTAAATGCGTTTTTCTCGGAAAAGTGCCAATGGCGTAGGACAAAACAATTCTCAGGCGACGATATTGATCAGTAGCTACTTGCCGGTTGAAATTCTCTGAGCTAAGAGAGGAACTACTCGCTACTCGCCTGTGCCTAAAGTCGCCTTTTCTTTTAAAGCAACCAGATCTATACAAAATATGAATGCAACGAATCTTGTAAGTAGTAATTTGTCCAGAATTTTGAGTTCATAAACAAATTAGTCAGTAGAGGGACTTTTAATCTGCTGTTTTTGATGGTATAGTAGTTGCATAGTATGTAGAAGGAATTCTTTATCACTGAGGCTTCCGCAATCTTCTACTTAAAATCTTCACTACCTACAGCGATTTTTCACAACTCTTTTGTAAGGACATTCGGAAATAATGGAACTATACACAAATTACTTCTTTTTTAAAGTCTTTATTTCATACAAGTCTTCTCTTAATTACTGCCTAAATCGAACTGACTCGTATGTCACGCAACTTACTGTCTAACCGATCTTATAGATATCAAAAATTCTCGAAATGTATATACAAAAAACATGAGTACCTATATACAAAAATGTTCACATAGAAGACGTTACAGTAGATAACATACAAACTGAAAGTGTTGCCGCTGTTTTCTTACTCTTCAAATCTATTTTTTAAGGGGCTAGCCACATGTCGCCCCTGCTCACTTATGGTGGAACTAGGTATATGAGTGTGACTATGTTGTCCGTTCTGTGGTAATTTTTGTACATGGTAAAGACCGCGTTTTAATGTCGTCCCAATGCATATCGGTTTCCTCACCGATAGAAAGCGTCAATTTATTATGAAATTAGTTAGCATTCACAGCTTTTTTAACAGACAAAACCTTGTACAACACATCTCATCAAAGTCATTGTATTCCGCGGCAACAGTATGAATATTGCACAATTTGCAGATGTTCTGCCACATTTTTTCCCATCTATTGCCAGTAGTAGATACTGCCTCGCAGTTGGCTAACTAAAGAGGCTTATTGCTTGAGACCAACTGCAGGAAGTACGACTTTGTGCAATCGATTCGACTATGTATTTCAGTAAAAAAAAAGTCCCCTGGTGGCCTACTTTTTGTCGCCTCAACACATTAAGCAAAATAAATGTCCACACAGCTTTACAACTAACGATCCTTCATGCAAATAGAGAGAACATTACCAATAAATCGGTTAATGGGTAAATGGTATTATTCGCATTGAACCACAAACACACAAACAATGATACACCCACAACTGTAGCTATAGATATAGAGAAACTCTTCTGTCCTTCCGAGAGTATAAAGAAAAATCACTTTCAGAAGCGGGCAAACTCCTTCATTTAATGTCAATATAATGTTTCCTTAATGACTTTTATGCGCTATCGCACATTTTCCGTTGTCACTGTCCACAAACCCATAACCAACTATACCATCTACCATCAGTAATGCATGTATCCCTCCCGTCCTTATACAGAGCCAACGAACCGGTCAGCTTCCTAAGTGCATAAGGAACGATTTCTATTCTCATATAGATATTGAAGCCGAGGAGACAAATTTCATATCATATCTCTGAGAAACGTTTCGTCTGTGTAAAGGAATATGTTTTAATTAAAAGATACAATTTACCGCAAAATCTACACCGCACCAAACAATTTAATGTTTAATTTCCACAAAAATCTACAAAAAATGTAAACATTTGTCCGGACGGGTAATAGTACAAAGAATAACTATACTGGAGTGCAGCAGGCAGAGTGAGTACTGAGTGTGTTAACGTTAAGCGGCTGTAAAAATGAGTGTCTAAGGGATTTTCTCCACGCCAGCAGCACACACACAGGGAATTGAAAACTGTGCGAAAATTACGTTTACACAGGCGCCAGTATTTAAATACACACGTGGTTTATCGCTGGCATTAAATCATTTTTTCTGCTCTGCTGAAGAGAGTTTGTATAGTGAGTGTATATGTATATCCTTTAAATTTCTATTCTATGTATCGTTTCGTAAATACCCACATATTTTTTGTAAGTTCTGCATCTTTCGTTAAAACTATCTTAGAGCCAGCAAAGGCATGGGGAAGGGTTCTTCTTTTTTTTTCTTCCTTCATATAATCACCAGCCAAAAGTGCCATCCAAAAATCCTTTTCCATACTATCCGCAGCAACATTGTGCTCGCTATTTATCCGGGGTGTAACAACGGTTAATGCTAAACGGCATTTAAAGGTACTTTAGATGAAAGAGTGGCCCAGTGTAGATGTATACTTCTAGTGAGTACTGTATGTTTGCTCAGCACCACCCCACTGGCTGGTGCAGTCGTACCATCATCAGTGCCGCACTATCACCAGCCAGCATAACAAAGGTGAGTGGCTGAGTGTGTATAAGAAACACATTTTTAAGGATACGTTTTGTTGACATGAGTGTTTATTATCTGCTATTGCATCATTTTAATATCGCCAGTTGGTGCGGGATCCTTTTTGCGGTGGAGTTTTTTTTTTTTCCCCAGCCACCAACAGAAAAGGTGTATACTATGGCGACTTGTGTCACGCGGGGAGGGAGCTATATAGACCCAGGAGAGTAAAAAAAACAGCAACACATTTCGTTTGCTTTTCACTTTCTTAATGATAGTTTGTTTTGCATTTTATCTGCTTTGTGCGCAAAGAATAATGTTAGGGCTTGCACCTTGTGCGGAGGTCTTTCGGTGGCGATGAGTTGTTGCGGTCATAGAAAGACGAGTAAATAGTAATTAGGAAATAAAAACACATAATAATTGTTGATTAATGGCTGGAGATACGACAGCTTGCGGTTATCTTTGGCATGCATTTGTGGAGAGATGTTTGTAGATTCTACTCGAATAAGGGGCCACTTGAGGTGGTCGACGACGACGGGGGGGGGGTGGTTGTGGGTAGTAGTTTTTGTAACTGGATACTAGAACGTTGTCATTTGGATTGGATTTTGATGGTTGTGAGTGGATCTTGAACCAATTAGAATAAATCCGCGTTTTCTGGCCGTTACTGGGGTATGTTGGACACTTTAGCATTTATCAAACCTACTGACGTCTTATAATATTTTCGCATATCACACTGGTGTGATTTTCTGCCATGTCGGCAGGAAGTTAACACACACATTAACCGATTAGGTTTTATTGTTTTTTAACAAAATAGTCCACACAGCTTTCTGCTAGTTTTACAAATGGATCCATATCTACTCGGCGTCTAGATGAGAAGTGACATAAAACGTGTCAATCCAAGGAAACTGTCATCCATAAGCCGTCATAAGCGGTTGGAGGACGCTATTTACCGACTTTAAACATTACGCTTTTTGTTGTAAATATACATTTAAGAGTAACTAACTTTATAGAAACACAATTCACATAGGGTAAAGACGGGGGATATGGTAGAGGAGAGGGGGGCAGTTTAGGACGGGGGACTTTAGGACAGCTTAAGAAAAAGTACTACAAAAAAAACTTTTTAATGCTTTAATCAAATTTTATAGTGGCAACTCCACTTCAAACAAACATCTGATGGATGTTGAAACGATACCAACTTTAAAAAAATAAATAAAAAGAAAAGTGTGTTTCCAGACGACGGTTGTAATTTTTTGTGTTCCTAGACGTAAGCATATTATTCTAAAATTATGCTCAATTTACAAATTAAAAGTGTTTAATTATAATGTTTATATGTGTAGCGATGGTATTCAACCAAAATATTAACAATTTACATTGTTTCTAAAAAAATATGAAGTTTTTAGTTTTTTTTATCCCTCTCGGCGCACTTTTGGACAATGCGCGAGGGGAGCTTTTGGGCATGTCCTAATCTGCCCCCTTTTATCACTTTGAACAATCTATTTCAGTGTGATTGTTTTAGGTTTTATTTGTTTAGGTCTATCTCTGCACTAATGGCCAGAAATTAGAAGAAAAAGAAGGAAACCGCTCCTAATGAGCGTTTTTTTAGACATGTCCAAAACTGTCCCATGGTTGTCCTAAGGTGCACCCCCAGACTGGCAGAATGGGACATTTTAAAGAGATTATTAAAATAAATAAAAAAATATAAATCATAACTAAACATATTTATTTGGATATACCTAAGTTTCAAAGATAAAACAACATTGTAATAATAATTTTCAAGATCCGAAGGGATACTCCGCTTTTTAATGGATCTAGAGCAATTTTTGTAAAAAGTTTCCTAAGGTGAGCCCCTCTCCCCTACCCATTTTTTGTTTTCGTTACAACTAAAAAAATAAAGCATGTTTTATTTTAAAACATAAATATATAAAATCTTTGCTCATTTTAAAAACAAAAAATAGGAACATATGTAGGTAAATATAATTCGTAGTTTAAAAGATACTAAATTTTTAAAAGCGCAAAAGTGAAAAAAAAGTTTATTAAAAAACTGGAGGGTAATTTTGGCTGGCATCCATAAGTGGGTGATACGAGTACTTTAAGTTTTCTTCGAGTTTTTTTTTCCACACTCGCTATAAATAGGTATTTAAAAAAATGTACACGAGTGCACAATGTGCCAATAAATAGTCGCCATTTCTTAAGAAAAATCGTCAAAAAAAAGTTCTGAGATTTACAATATAAAACTAATAGCGGGATAAATGGCCACCGGTGCCATATGTCGAACTTGGGGGTGCCATATCTCCCAAATGATGTTGGATTTTTTTTTTTTTTTTTTCACGAAAACATGAATAATAGCGTATACATGCAGTAATGATGGTTAATGAAAATAATCACACACACTTGTTTGTTCGAGTTTCCTTATTTACTTAAGGTGGCCTATAGTCCAAGTGGACCTGGGCCAACAAGCTTCTCCAGCCAGAGTGATCTGGTCTCCTGTCTCGTACGCTAAGTTGGTTCCACCTGCGTTCGCCACCTCAGTCGCGGTCTTCCTCTACTACGCCTTCCCCCGGGTGTGGATTCGAAGATCTTCCGGCCCGGAGCATTCATGTCCACACGCTCTACATGACCCAGCCACATCAGTCGTTGTTCGGATTTATTCTTCTTCTTTTTTTTGTCAGTAACTTGAATTTTTCACCAGCAATTCAAGTCGCGAATGCACACTTCAGGAACTTACGTAAAACTAAAAACTAAACTAAAAATCGTTAACTAAGAAATATTGAGAGGATGAAATATCTGCCAATGCACCATACAACCCGACTTTACCCTACATGACTCCTCAAATAAAATGCGAGTGCGTTCAGATCATTGGAACTGTGATATTTGGCAAATCACTATAGAGAAGTCATATATGCATTGTACTATCTTGTAAAGCGGGCTTCAGATATTTGCTCAGGGGCATGCGCTCCCCAATCTTATAATCCAATTTCATAGATATATAAAAAATCTTTAATCGGTCAAACTTTTTCATTCTTTGAATTTATGCAAGCGTTAAGGCGCTATACAAGCTATACCAAAGTGAACCCTTCTTCATATGGGCTACAGCTTTATTGGCTAGCACTTTTCCTTTGTCGAATAATTTAATTGATGGGTACATTATTTATACTGTAAACCACTAGTGCGAGGTGTACCGTACACACCTATCCGAATTATAGGTCCGTGTTACCAGTAACCCTCTTTTGGACTAATTATTGGGCACCATTTCGGAGAAATATACTTACATGTTGCATTTGCTTACGTGATTATTGGGCAATGGGCATATACATTTTCCCAATAGTTTTGTTAAAATTAATTTTTTTCTACATTAATGCAAAGCAAATTAAATTTTAAATAACCTTTTCTTCAGTTGCATTTTCGTTTGGCCTTATTATTTTCGCTTGATTTTATTTTTTATTTTTCTTTATTTAATTTTCAGGTAAGATCAACACCATACAGCAAGAACTTCATAACAATTACAACGGTAAGATACGAGTTTACTTAACCCAATTTAATTACAAATTTTTATTTTCATTTTTATTTTTATAAACATACAAGTACTTTTTATAAATTCTGAACTGGCATGTCTCGATTTAAAAGGAGACTATCCCACTACCAGTTAAAAGCCATCCGCCGATAATCCGATTGCGATAAAATAAATTCATAAAATTATGTTCCAGAAGCTGCACTGACTGTATACTTTAAAAGATACTACCATATACGTTTTTTTGGTCTACTATGTAGGGTGCTTTTCGTTTGATTATCCATGGTTGCTGTTGTTTGCTCAGTTAGAAATTATTTTATGGCTGAGTTTGTGTTTCAAGTTCTACATCAGTCGAGGGTATTTTTCTAAGGCTTTTGTCACTGTATAACTTGTTTCATTTTGGATGTCAGGTATTGTAACAGGTGTGACCATTTATGATTTTGTGACCATGGAAAAAACATTGTAATGCCAACAAATTTTGTTGGTTAAAATTAGCCCGAATATCAACATTTTTCATTTAAGAATTAAATTGTTGGCAATGATGTCAGAAAATAGTTATGGAGAGTAGGTATATTATTTTGACGCCGAATATTTGATTCTTGAAAACTTAAAAACGAGTTCTTGTTATCGAAAAAAAAAATATTTAAAGCAAGAACTTTTAGCTTATTTTTTTTTTTTTTTTTTAAATCTCAAAATTCCTCGCCTAACAATCTTCTTTTTATCTGAGTTTACTTTGTTAAAAATATATATATTTTTTATATTCGCATGCCCTGTTGGCTGACACTTAAAAGATCTCAATGGGAAGAGGTTAATCTAAGAGACGAGTGACCTTCTCAAAAATGAAGACTAATTTCTTATTAGCGGAGTTTATTAGATCTGCAGTCTCTCGGTAATAAATTCAACTCATACAATTGATTTTAATTTTTTTAAGGCTCGAAAGACTCTCTGAGAACTCGACATTTTTTTTGAGAATAGCAAGCGGGAAGAGGTTGCTAATTTGGACCATCGGACCTCCAACCCTTTGTCTGACTGCCTTCAGAGAGGATATACTTGCAACATGAAAGATGAAGCGATTAACGCGTTCAAAATTGTAACGCTGCTCATACTTCCCAACGAAGACTAGAGTATTTTTACATTCAAAGTGTTACAGCCACAACAGTAGTAGGTGGTACACTCTTCAAATTGGATGTTTAGGACGTGCCTTGACTGCCCGATTGCATTTATGCCCCACAGTACCTAGCTGAATTCCGTCCATCAGCGACATTATACCTACAGCGTGACGAAATTTGAACGCCATGGAGTTTAGTTGTATCCGTCAAGAACTTCAAGGCCTTCGTTAAGGGCTTCAGTATAACATTTAATTCTAGACTAACATTGCTCGAACCTAGGAGGCTTAAAAGTTACATTCGAAGACAGGGTCATATATGAGCAACTGCGGCACAGGTCAGGACGATGCAGCATGTATCGAGACTGGAGTCTTCTTGACCATCGCCATGAAGCGCACATGTTCTGAGCCAACAAATTTGTGTGTAAAATGAACTGCAAAAGTTAATATAGGTAAGCTTTGCCTGAAGCACCTCCAGGCTCTACCAGTTTTTAATGCACGCAATGAATTTGATTCGTATATACGCTTTACTTACGGACACTTTTGAAATATAGACAAAGGTTGTTCAATGTTCATATAGTAGGGCATTTCAGACCCAAGCTTAAATCAAGAGTTCGGATTCACCAAAGGTACATATTAGCCTAAGGCATCGTTAGCTTACCACCCTCTGGATTGCATGTTTAAGACATGACAGCAACTTGTGATTGTGTGAAGTAAAACCAAAAGTTGCACATATTTTCCAGTCTTATAAGTCGAGTGGGATTCAAAGTAAACAGTCCGCTGGAAGTTCCTGTGTTTATTGCGCCTGCTACTTGGATATTTAATAAACGAACATTTTTGTAAGACACATCAATTCGAGTTTTCAATTTATCGAAATAAGCACCCCAAGCTCTATATAAAGACAGGGTCTTTTATTAAGAGTGATCGACTTTAGTTTTTAAAAATTTGTCATATTTTTTATGTTCATACTCAAAAAGTGTAGACATTGCAATTTTATTCGGAAGAATATGAAGTGATAGCACTAATCCTTGATCGCCCAATACTCTGGGCAGAAAACGTTGACCACAAGCAACTGCACTTGAAATTTAATAATATTTTTTTTCAAACGCTGCAAAGCATCAAATGCAGCATGTGAAAACTGCAGTCTAAGCAAATTAGCCGTCAGGAAGTGATAAATCCCTGTGGGTTACTATTGCTGCACGTATTTACAAATTAGTCAAAGGCCTCGCCATAGGGTATCTGTCTAGCTCACAGCCATACTAGTCAAGTTCTTCCATATGCCTTCTGTTCGCTTCCTGAGGTGCCCAGGAGAAAATGATTGATTCCGTGGGCTCATAGTAAAGATCAATGTTATTGCCTCCAATGCATCTTCACCTCATTATCTTTTTCTTTTTATTCGATTTCTTTTTTTCTTATTTTTGCTTTCGTACTTGACCAAAAAGCCAGGCCAACCGGACGGCCTGAACTTCGTCTGATCGGTGGGACCACTGCTCGCACACCTCAAAGTCAAACCAGAAGTATATCTTTATATCTATATTGGTTGCGACGCGCATATAAAACTTACGTTACCATCCACGCATGCAGATGAATGCATATATACGGGCGATGAAATATAAGATATAAAATCTTTTTCTTTTCGTTAATTTTTTTTGTATATATCTTGAACTATAATGATGTGCAACAATGTTTCCAGTTTTTTTTTTTTTTTTTTTTGTAAAAACTTTCATATCAAGCGGAGGTTATCAGTGGAAAAATGTTGTTGCAATAAAGTCTATACAACAAAGTTGAGAAAATTAAAAACACTCTACTTGCAGTAAAATGCAAAGCAAATTATAAAAAACGTGGTATATATCAAAATTGCTTTTTAAACGTTTTCGCCGCCTTAGATGTGTGCTCCTCTTTTTGTTTTTGTAGTCTGCCGCGCGAGCATTTCTCTGTTTTTGTATGCGCGCACGCGGTTGGATTGTGTGATCACTATAAACACGTAATAAAATTGTGTCTGGAGGGAAGGAAAAAAAGCACAAAATATAAATACAAACAAATTTGCCATGCTAATCGTAATGAGTATAAATTTCGCTGCAAATTTGGTTGACAGTCGCACATAAACTCCGATGCAGAGATGAATAATATTCGTCTGTTAATAATTATAAGTTGTTTTGTGGGACTTGGATGATTTATTGATCTTTTGCCTGAAAATCAAACAGACAGGTAAAAAAAATAAACAGTTTTTTTCTCTATCTGAAGATAACCTTTGAAAATTGGTTTTGAATGCGGCTGTGCGCGACCAATTGTCCCCTCGAAACCAGGTCACTCGGTCGGTCTGCTCAGTCTATAAAATTCATAGGAAGTACCTTCAAACAAGCAAACAGAATGCGACAGGCAAGATGAATCGTTACACTTGCTGTAATTTATTGTAATGGGAATAATTCATATTTTGCATGGTAGGCACAGGGATACAAGAACAACACACGTATCTAGGTATCTATAGGTGGTTTGGATGCGCGAATTTTTGGTAGTATGTAAACGACAGAGGAAGCAATTCGCCTGCCACCGACGACGGCGACACGGCGACCTGATGCAAATCTGCGAAGAGAGTGGAAACCCCACGCGACCAGGAGCGCGCCTATAAATCATATTCGCTGTGTGTGTTTCGGTTTTATGACGTTCGGCTGTGCTTTGTGCTATATAGGCGGGCATTTTCCGGTTTTTGAATTAATGCATAATTGTGTGTGAAATTTGTCAACTCGTGTATTGATGTGCCACCGAACACGCTTCCAACAGAGATATGAAATCAATTAGCGTACTGTCGTACTTGTTCTACAGTCGCTAATACCGCCGAATCCAAAGTACCTCGTGTTCTCGGTCGAATACAGAGAGTCAGAAACTCTTCATTCAATTAACGATATGAATTTATAATGCAATCAGCTCTAATCTTTATCGTTGGCCGACGACAAGTCAAGTGGTATAGTTTTAGCTTCTTTTTTCACTCGTTTGCTTGCGCTCTCTCATCGGTGCGCAATTTTCATTTAGGGGAGATACCAACTTTTGCTTTCATATTCCATTCTAGCATTCAACGAACCATGCGGTGAAGATATACGGATACATATGTTCCAAACAATGAAATCCGGATTGGAGAGAGACAGCGCAGGGGTATCCAATAATCTTTACCTTTTGCTAACAATCCGAAGTAGGTATTCTTGTTAAGCGATTTTTCGATGCACACAGGGTCTAATTGAAAATTTTCCTTTGAATTCACCAAGAGACTCGCACTGATACGGATACCTACTTTGTATTGTGGAGAATCCGGGGAGTTGTTGAGAGAAATATGAATCGCTTGTGACGTAATTGCACAGTCAAGATGGGTAGCAACTTGCAAGTAAACCAGTGCTCGGCAAGTGCATCCAATTCTCTTCTCTATCATCAAAGTGAATCTTTTGTACAGGGAGTGCAGTTGCAATTTACATTTTGTTGGATAAATTGATTTCCTATATATGATGTGAGTTTAAAATAAGTGCGAGGTATTTGTGCGTCAAGAGGGAAACAAACAAGATGCAATTCACCGTCCCAAGTGAATGCGAGTAACATCTCGTTTAGAAGCGAAGTTTATTGATAAAGAGGGAATTGTATCTGTAAGTGGGGTCAACTGGATGCAACTGAAATGACGTATTAATGGTATTCAATCATTTTAACTGATCATAGACGATACTAGGTACATATTATTCAACTTGTTTCATTTTATTTGTACTTGCCAATAACAACGTAGAGGCAGGTGGTTGAAGTTGCATAATTGCAACGGCCACTTGAAATGCAAAGACACGTTTACAAGGATAAAGGTATAGATATAGATGTATTTTAAAGATGTCACCGAAATGTATTTGGGGTTCACCTTAAAATTACTCAACTGCCACTGTCAATATTTAAGGTAACCCTGGTATAATTTAACGATGCGTTGAAGAAGGAGAATGTTCCTTTAGGTACCTACTTACGTGGAGCAAAAGTTGAAAGGAATATATCCAAAATTTGGCAAATGTGCTTCAGAGCTTCAATGAAATATCAATGTAATGTAAAACACTGGAACCATAAAAGCGGTTCCACGCATCGATATCTCGCTCAGCTTGAAATATCCTAGAAAAGAGTTTGCATTCACCTAGTGCCTACCCAATTTTAAAGTTTATTTTAAATTCTTTGTTCCCATCGACAATTTAGAAGTGTCTGTAGTAAACGCACATATAAAAGTGATTCCGCACATAACAAACTAGTTCGCCGTAAGGAGTTTAACGAAAAACTATCCATTCGCACACATGTTTCATAAGCTAATTTAACAACGCACACAAGTGCCCTAATTTTCCCAGTTGCTTTTTCTGGCGGATAAAAAATGCCTTCAATCGTTAACCAGTTTTGGAAGGCTGAATTCAGCAGTTTTATTATACCGTCAGAAAACTCTGACATAGAATATAAAATAAAGTGGACGACTGGATCGAACAAAACTTTCTCGTTCATCAAAAGTTTCGTTGCTTATATTCTTATTTTATTAGATAACTAGGTAAAGATCAGAGAAGCAATGCCAGGTAAAAGAAACGGGTCATAAAATATATGAAAATGAATAGTGTTCAGTAAAATTCACTAGTTTATCCTTCTGATATGGCAGTAGGTAAAAACGTACAAAATATCAAACAAAAATTTCAGTTTTAAACACGGAAAAAATTTCTTAGATCAAATCAAGAAAAATAAGCGCCGAATCACGACAAGTTTGTCTCATTTTAGAGCTTAGCTCAGGATCTACTAATTCGCGACTTTTTATTCGCAATTCTAGAAATTGTACAAAGTGAAGATATTGATCCTCAAAAGTCGTGAATCAACACTTCTCAGTGTCAATAATGCGATCGGGCATGAAATACATAATGCCACAACCGATCGCAATTTGACACAAATAGTTATCAATTTGATATTACTGTGGTTGTGAAATGCAAAAAAAAATATCGTAAATTACCACTTTTATGTTGCAATTACGATTTCATCCCTTAGTAAATTGCAACAGGGGTTGATTTACGACTTCAGTAGTTGCAATTTACAAATTCTTAATCGTAAATTGCAACTTATATTTATCAATTTCATTTCAGTGGTGGTAAATTACGAAATATTTTTGGCATTTTGAGATTTTAAAGTGGCGTTTGAGGAATTGACCTATTGAAGTAGTGAATTGCGCCAAAAATGTCGCAAATCACTACAAATAAATGAAGCTCGAATTAATACTTCTAATCGCAATATTCAAAAAACAGATTTTGATATTTTTCCCCGTTTTCAATGTCAAATTACCAATTTTTGTATCAATTCAAGACAAAATCGTTGTGATTTGCGAAAAATATATAATTCGTGATTTGCAACCCAAAATTTTGCAATTAGTGGCTTTGCAGTTCTTTCCGTGAAGGTTGTCGCAAGTTGTGGTTAAAGAGTTCTGAGCGCTTACTGTATATACTATTTTATAAGCTCTTGCACTTTACAAGATCTTTGAGTACGATGAGAAGCGTAGTAGGAGTTTCTGTTTTTTGATCTGCATGATTTTATTTTTGACTGGAATAGATGACGCTGGCTTAAGTTGTCAATGCAGTTGCAAGTAGTGTTCTTGATAGATCGTTATCTTTATATTACGTATATATGTATATATGTTTTTGAATTCGCATTAGCAGTTATAAACTGAATATCCCTGTGGATGTGTGTGGGGGTGCAAATGAAGTGAGATTTTCTGATTGTGTAAACTCCAAAAGGTTGGAATTATTTTAAGGTGCATAGGTATATTCGAAATGGTTGAAAAAAGGAAGAAGTGGGTAATATTCGATTTTTCAACAAAAACTGTGTATGCAATTATGGTAACTCCATCTACTCAAGCTCAAATACAAATTTTGGTTGAAATCGTTTGAGCCGTTTTCGAACAAATAAAACTGGGGTAAAAATGTTATATGATGGGAAGTAACATTGAGGTTACCTTGACAAAGAAAAAATAGCTCCGAACTCTAAATTTCAACGGAAACCGGGACCGTTTACTTTTTTGAGTGTTTAACCTTAAAAATTTAACACAATAACCACTGAATCGGAACGATGTTAATTTATTACAATATAACGCACACGAAATGTACCTATGACTTTTTAGCTTTTAAACTAAAAATTGACTATGTGCGTTAACTGAACTCCTTAACTCGCAAGTTTTGAGCTGATATCAATGCTTGGTCCCGCTTTGAAGCGGGAGATCAGTGGAGTTTCCGCACACCATTTCAGAGAGCACACGCTTTGTTGTCCTATGGTGCAAAGCTTTCTGGCAACTTTTCCTTTCAATTTGCGGTTCCAAATTCTATATAAGCAGGACATGCAATTTCGTATTTTTGAGATTTAGATATAACAGCTCTTTAAATTGCTTTGCTCAATTGTTTTTGTTGGGGTTACCACATAAGTAAATGTGATATTACGATCTAAGTTTCTTGTTTTATTGTTTAAGGTAAGAAATAAGCTAATGTAGAATGTAAGAACCATTTAAACAATAGTCAAAGAACATTGTGTGAACATAATTTGTAATTTTAGCCCTAATAAAGACAAAGAGATCGCCCTGCGGAAGTTGGAACATCCCAACGAAACGTAGTGAAAAGAATGAAATAGTTTATTATTTTGATATGGAACCACTGATCAGTAAGTTCATTAAAAGAATATAAAATATATAAACATGAGCACAAAAATTGAGACAATAAATACCGAAAGATCAATTGTCTACTCAAGTTTTTAAGTTTGCGGTTACCGAAACTCGTCATCTAAATCGAAATGAAACGCGATTAAATAAAGCATTTTCAATGCAGTGCTAGTTGCACACTTGTCATGCCCAATCGCACGTTTCGACGGGATTTTGTTAGAATATTTGCAGACGAAAATAAAAGTGAACAACGTTTTCAAACGTTTCGTTGTTTACCTGCAGATAGCGAACGATGTACCCTTAATTTTGTAATGCAATTATGAAGACAGTATCTAGTGGTATAATGTTGATGAGTGGTCTTATAAACCGAAGTCGATTTGCTGCTAACACCGCTCGAAAATCGATTCGGTAGCAGGGACATTTACTGGCCCAATTGCACTAGCGCAAGAGGAAGTGAAAAACAAATCAAGGGACTAGAGGACTAGGCAATGGACCTTACCAATAAACATCTTTAGTTTTTGGCTATTTTGCATACAAATCTCGCAACTGTAAGCTTTCGTAAATGTAAAGTCGGGTCTAAAATTTGTTGTTAGTACAGAGCCATACTAATCCCAGCGTTACTTATCCAAAATCAAATTTAATTGACTCTATTTACTTTCGCTTGTATTCTAAACCAATCGACATGATACAGTCTAGGGCATTATAAATATAAGTGCACAATTATGACAGCAGATTAAGTCAATCGTGTGGATGTTTGTACAAATGGCTAAATAGGTCTTTGATAATCTAAGTTGCCGTCTTTTTTTAAAAGAGCAGTATTTCGTTCACACATGTCGAATACGATCATTCGGTTTTTGCTTTAAAGTGGAAGCTGTTTAGCTGCTTCTAAAGGTTGGATGGATCAAACTCTACACCCAAATTGCACCAGCCTCTTCATCCGCACCCATCCACGCTCAACGGTCTGCTTTAAAATTTTCCAAACTTATTACACCAGAAAAACCGCTTAATCAGTTAATCGTTTCGCGTCTCATTTTGCCTTAAACACGCAGTGTCACCATTTAACCCATTCCGCACATTGAAACAACAAACCACCAAAGACAACACACCAGTGATATTCAATTTACTATTTTCCAGAAGCACTTAACAAGGCAAAACGCCTGTTAATTATCACCTGAGAAGATTAATGCGCGCACCAAACTGGCAAAAGTACAAAAAAAAGAAAAAAAAAAAAAAAAAAAAAACGAAACACAACAGCAATTGCATTCTGCACTCTCCGTATCCACACTGCGGTGTGATGTAGTACAACCCAAACCGATTCACTATACGCGAGCGCGCGCGCGAATGCATGGGGGTACCGATATTCGCCAAGCGCACGCATTCACTTCACAATTCAATGAATGTGTAGCTCCATCTCGCGTAAAACTGTATTCACTTGCGATTTTTGCCAAAGCGCACACATCCGACGATTAAACAAACGAGCAAAACTGCATCTAAATCTGTTGGAACACAATTAATTTTTGAGCAAAACTCTTGCCGGCAATTAATCAATTTCCACTCATAGCGTTTTTATTAGAAGTCCATTTAGCGACGGCAAAACTATTCCGCCACAGTATCTACACACTCCATTCTAGGTCCCGCCACAAACCTCACTAAAGGATATACCGGCTTGCATCCGGCGGGCAATCCTTTCCAAAGTATAGCTGCAATATAAAAATAGAAACTTGTACGAAAAGGGAGCAACTATACGATACAAAAATAACGGAGCTTACAGATCTTTAGCACGGTTATTTACGACTTGTTGAGCTGGGGTTGAGCGAAGAAGGACCGCGCGCAAAGAAGCTTACAAACCAGGGCGGCAATAAATAATATTCGCACATCGTAATGCACCTCGTGTGCGAGTAAACTACGGCTATATGGGTGCAGGTATTCCTGAAATGACAGAACTGTTTCAAATTGTAGGTAGGTATGGGTAGGAATAAAAAAAGAAGCCGTAGCTATCTGCAAACAAACCTATAATTTACCCCACGATATCCAAGAGATGAGCGGCCGCCAGACTAAGCCATGAATGAAATATGCCAAACGTATCGGAGCACAAAACTTGAGCGCGCACCAACCTATAGCCAAACCTTGAGAATTGTACTGCAGAGCGACTGTCGAAAATCCGAAACCAAACCTCACTCATGAGGGATGAGTAATGGAAGGAGATTAACAATCGTTGCCATTCCCACTATACCAACCTATACCAACCACCATCACTAAGAACAACCATCATCATCGTCATCATTATCACCTTTGCCATTCCACTCATTGAATTGGAATCGGGTACCCATTTTGGATTTAGTCGGTATGGTGATATGGACTGTGTTCGGGGTGACCGTCTGTGTGCTGTCAGTCAGTTTTGGTGTATCTCAGAAGGTTTTCTGTTGTTTTTTTTTTCGTGCACGCAGCAGCAGCACACCACGCAGGTAGAATGAGTGTACACTTCGTTGTTGTTGTTGTTAGCTTTAGTAACGGTCACAGCACCGGCTGTGATGACGTATTATACGTTGGTTCCCCTCTTTTGTGTGTTCCTTGCATGGCACATCCATCTTGTGGAAGTGTGGATGAAACGACGGAATATGAGAGAAGGCGAAAAAATATTATAAAATTAATTATGTTTGCTCACGTTTTGACACAGATATACATTATACCCACACATGCTCGAATTTTTAGCTCGCAAGTCGCAAGCCAGGAGCTGTATGGTTGAAATTGGTTGAAAAACAATTTCCCCAGGTCTATGCATTGTTTTAAATATTTCCTCGTTGAATGGGAACCGAAATTAATCGAAGACTCGAACCCAGCGGCGAATTAACGGCTCTTACCTGAACGAATGAAAGGTGTTACCAATGTGTTCCGTTTACAGGTGATGGTCTAATTAGATTCTTTCGTGTTGAAAGGTAATAACTTTGCGTATTGGACTAAGAATGTGGCGAATTGCAACGTCTTATTTGAATGGCGAGCAGCGGTTGTCCGTCTGGGATTGGCACATAATGCCAGGTAGTATTTTACTGATTAGTACCTACACTTGGAATGGGAACTGCGATTTGTCATTCGACCTATCAGATTCGGAAATGTGTGTTGGACTTGCTGTAAATTGATGTCCTATAAGATTCTTCCTATATCCAGAGTTGTCTAGGCAGAGTTGTGTCAGTGGGGACTGCGGGCAGGCAGAACCTAGGTAGGTATGCTAAGCTCACTCATCAAACTGGTTCATCAATTATCATATTTTGAATTAACTCCAAATTGTGCGTTTTATAAGCTGTGAGGTTAGAAGGATCAAGCTTAAACCAACCAAGCACAGAAGTTGTTTAGGAATATTTAAAAATATTGTCATCGATGGGGTAGCTATTCTCATGTTAGTGATTAATGTGCTGATCAATAAGCGAGGGGTCACAGGTTCAATCCACAGGATAATAGAAATAAGGTACACATTTTAATTTTAATTTTTTTTTAACAATCTATTAGACATCAGTCTGACCACCTCTGAGGATATAAGTATCAGCGGTAAGTTTCTCAATTCGGACATGAGGACTCGGCATAAAATTGTAAGTCCTTCCCATTCTTGAAGCTAACCTAGGCTACTCTACAGTACGGTTTCCAGAACATCTCTTTTAAAGAGAACATGTCCTCTTTTTTGTCAGCGATCTATTTTAAACTTTCTTTTTTCGTTTTGCTCTTTTTTTGTCCTCTTTATTTGTCCTGTCCTCTTTTTGTTCTCTTTTTTCAATTTCATTATAATTTCATAATAAAAACAAGCCCTTCATTTTAAGACTTCTAAGTACCTACGCCCATAAAAACTAGCAGTGGGTGCACTTTTCCGATGAATTTTATTTCTTATCTCTTTTGTCCACGACACTCACGTGCCACATCTGTAGCAGTCACCTATGGTACGTGATGTGCACTTATACACAGTATGAATGTTTTCCTTGAACAACCAAAAGGGGGGGGGGGGGGGTATTGGGAGGGGTTTGTAAAATATGTCCTCTTTTGGGTCTACTATTAATTTTGAAAACACATCGTAGCAAGTAGGCATGGCAATACCTACCTACCAGAAGAGATTTATTTATTTCATAGAGCTGCCTGGTTCAATTTTAGACCAATCGCCGCACGACTGGGATGGGATTCTGTAAAAACGAAACGAAAACCACTTTCGCATTTCAAAAAACGAAAGAAATCACACGAAAGCGAAAATTTGGTTCATGTTTCTCCTAACGTTTTTTTGTTCACTCACATTCGTTTTGGTTTTAAGAAACTGTGTGACAGCAAAATTATAGTTTGGCAGTCTCAGTATGTCGTTTTATTTTCGTTAAGTTATTTTGACAACTAACAGCTGACAGCTGAAAATATTTCGTTTGTTAAATTAGATTTTTTACGAAGGCGGGCGTTTGGAATGAAATTGTAAGTTATGTCGTTTTCCATTGCGAATTTCTGATTTTGCTCTCAGATTTCAGAATTTTCGTGCCCAATGGAACTTAAAACGAGATTTTTCTTTCTTTTCATTTGTGGTGGTGTTAGTTTTAAAAATCAGCTGTTCTCAAATTGTTATTTGTGTTTACAGAAATCCATTCAATTAATGTTAGTATCCATTTCAGCGGCCAAATGTAAATTTGTCTCTATTTTTCACAGATTTCTCGTCTAAAAACGTAAGTAAAAACTTTTAAAAGTTTGAGAAATGACAAATGTCTTGGTGTTAGTGCAAATAGGTGTAAATCTCGCTCAGAAATCTATATTCGCGAAATTTCTCTGACTCCTAAAAAAGTGTTTTTTTTGCGGCCAATGGAACATGAAATCTGACAGCTTAGCTGATTTCGAGAGCAGAAAATCTGTTTTGAATCTGAAAAAAGTACTTTTTCTGTCCCAATGTAAACCGATATTAAATAAATAAATAGCAATAATAAATTAGGAACAAAATCATTTCCAACTAACCATTGGTATCCTCTCCAGCCATATTTTCGTTCGTGTACGCAAATTAATATTTTCCAGCACATACCTAAAGGCGGCTTTGTTCAATCTAAAACGTTGCACAAAACTAAAAGGAACTAAATTAAAATAAATTAACCTGTTGTCAGGTAATGTGTCCTACAGATTTTTTTCTAATTTGAAGTTCACATGCTCATTTTCAACTTCACTTTCGTCGCTATCGCTGGTCAACAAATAATAGTTTGATAGCATTTCTAATAAAATCCCAGCACAACCGGCAAATTCAAAATGAATAAATACGAAAATGACACACGTCAAGAAAGTAGCTTTCGTTTGATTTCTTTCATGAAGACGATAAAATAATAAAGGGTCCGCCATTTAACGTTTTTTTTTTTTTTTTTTTTTTTCAACTAGTGCTTATTTCGCGAATGGTAACACTTAGCTCATGTCTGATTTGACAGATAATTCGTTTTATCCTTCCGCTGAACGAATATGGTTGTGTATACGCTTGAATAACGCTGGGAAATATTGCGACATTACTTTGAAAATCATGGTAATGTTGCAGAATGTGTGCGAAAATTGGGTACGGATTTTGGAAGAAGAGAATCACCGTCAGCTCCGTATGTTCGTTATCTTGTGAAAAAAAGTCAAAGAACCTGGCATAATCATCGATAAACCAAAGCGTGAAAAGCCAAAAACAGTGCGTACACCCGAGAAAATTGCTGCTGTGGCAGAAAGTGTGCGTGAAGCGCCATCAACATCAATTCAACGTCGTTCTCAACAATTGAACATTTCGGAGACATCATTGAGACGAATTTTGCATAAAGACCTTGGTATGGCGCCATACAAAGTCCAATTGGTTCAGGAGTTGAAGCCAACTGACCATCCAATGCGTTTTCGCTTCGCTAAGTGGGCCTGCGATCGACTTAGAGAAGATGCCGATTTTGCCAAAAAAAAAATCATCTTTTCAGATGAAGCTCTACTGCATGGCCAGCCGAGGCAGCAATTTGAATGAAATTATTTTCCATTATTAACCGGAAGCATTGTACTTTCAAATAAAAAAATAAATTTGAGAAAATATTCAGTAGTTTATTTTATAGCATTTCAAAAAAAAAAAGTTATTTGGCGGACCCTTTATTTTCGTTTTTAAGTATACATAGCAAGAAAAGTGAAAACGTCAAAGAAAATGTGTTCATTCGTTTTTTTTCGCGGCCACGGGAATATCTTTCGTTTTGATGTTACATGAAGCAAACCGTTCGTGCTCACGAAAACGTTTAAACGTTTTTGCCTTACAGAACGCCGGCCCTGCTTTCTCATTATCGTTCTATTTTCACACCACTATATCTGTACCCAAATTGGGAAGCCTTTCGAATAGCTCTAACTAAAAATTCTATCAAACATTTAACACCCGCTGGCATCTTCAAGTTCATTAATTCAAAGAGATACACAAAGTTAAAAGTCTGTATAAATAGACCATCTTCTTATGAAAGAGTTTATGCCAGCATCATCTCGTCGCATGACCCACAAATGAAACCTAAATTTTAAAACACTAGCTGGGAGTGGGATATTTTTCATTTTCAAAAATGGCTTCGCATCAAATGCAACAACGAAACAAAACATCTCCAAGGAACAAAAAAAAAAAAAAAAATCAATGACAACCATTGATACAAAGCCATACAATAAATCTCAACAACACAATAAGCATTCACCACTACAAACACACAAGTCAACCATTCTCACCATTCAACCACCATAATAATAATAACATGGCCGAACAGTGGTGCCAGATAAAATTTTCAAAAATCTGCATTTTCTGCTTAAAAAATCGTCAAAAAATCGTCATTACCATAAAAGCAAGAAATTGTAATAATAATTATAATAATGATAAAAACACGATATTTCAAGCTTTCTTTACTTCGTCGCCTGAGAATTGTTTTGTCCCATACGCCATTGACATCGTTTCGAGAAAAACGAAGTTAAAAACTTGTGCTTTTATTATTCAAAATCTGTATGACAGGCTTAAAAAAAAAAAAAAAAATTTCTATACAAAGTTTGTTTTATTAGGTATTAGCTTACGTTCCAATTTTCAAGTCGTTTTGCTCTACTCTTCAGTTGCTACATAAGTTTACGTAAAAGTAAATTTTTTATATATACCCATATCCCATACACGTGGGACATCAAAAAGTGGGATATATGCTACAAAACAATTCCCATACTGAAAATTGGAGAAGAAATGGAGTTCACCTCGTATACAGTTTTAAAAGAAAATTCAATTTCGTTTTCGAGTTTTAACTTGTTATCTTATACATAATATTAATAGGCGAATGCAAATAGTTAGTTAAGAACCACTTTATCTTTTCTTTTTTTTGAAGATTGTGCAGAGATGCATCGCTCTGTGTAATTTGTTTTCCAATATATTGTGTATAAGCCAGGTTTCTGGTTAATCGACGTCCTGATACCATTAATTACTTTGTAGATTGAAAAATATCATACCTGATGAATAAGTCATAATCATATTACATATTTCTTAACATCTGATTTAGAAATAATGTTTTGAATACATATTTCTGGAGTATACCTACGGTGACCCTCCGTTCTTTATTTAAAAGGACACTCCTTTCTTTTTTAACCCCGTCCTATATTTTTTTCTTTTAAATGAAGGACGGATTTTGAAATGTTTAATAAAAATTATATGGAAACATACAAACCCCAAAAGATGGTTTATGGTATGGTACAAACCAAATTTATAAAGCGTTGAATTGAATGAATATGGGACAAAGTCGATGCTGGATATCTAAGCTTTGGTAAGGTTCGGCGGAAAACGGATTGCAGATTTAAAAAGAGCATTTTAGCATAGAATCAATTTCTAACTAAAAAAAAAAAACATCAAAATGGCGTATGGGACAAAACAATTCTTAGGCGACAATTTTTCGACAAAAAACTAACTTAGCCTTCTGCTAAATACAAAAAAAAAAAAGGAACACATTTTTCTGTCTTGTGATGTTTGAAATGTTAAATTCATTGCATGTTAGGTACTTATAGAAACAAATAAATATAATAAATAATCACAAAAAATGTATATTACTGTATATTTTATTTATGTATTTCAAATACATATTGGAATTGAACTTCTTAAGAAGTGTGTCGTTTACTTTGGCATGAGATAGTGAAAAATCGTCAAATTGTCGTTGGGCATTTGCTTGAGACCTGAAAATCGTCTTTTGGCAAGCCAAAAACGTCAAATCGTCATTTAGCCTAAAAAACGTCAAAATGACGATAAATCGTCAGATATGGCATCGCTGTGGCCGAACTATAAGCCATTTCTGTGTACCTACCTACATTATGCATCTTCGTATATTTAGACGGATGATTAATTCAAAGATCTCATCTGTAAGTAAGTGCCTTGAGAGGCAAGTACCTACCTGTTTTTGGTTTTCTTGGGAAATAAATCTTTTATCCAATGCAATGCATCAATGTGCATGTCGCCGGCATATCCCCAAGTGTCAAAACAAACTAAATACATTTTGTGCTGGCATCTCGCTCTGATGCGTGTATATGACCAATGCTAGTTCGTTGGACCACATTGAGTTAGATATGACAATGGTGCACGAGACACATTTTTATCTAACTTGAATAAAAACAATATATCGCCGGTGGTGTGGGAGATAATATTATAGAAGGTCGATTTCGATTCTGGAAATGTATTGTTGTTGAATTTGAAATTTCTGATTGTCAGCTAATTTTGTGGTTGTCGTATCTGCAGGATGTGTGGGCCAGACTTATCAATGAGTTCTATAGATCACTTACTTTCACAAATAAAGTGGGAAATGCCGGTTTCACTAAGTGATCGGCTTCACAGTCGTCGTCGTGATATTTATAACGAACTCAAAAAAAAAAAAAATCTCTTTTCTTTTAATAAAAACTTCACAAGTATTGTGGCGTTCCGCAAACTAGGATTTATAATCAATGGACAAAGATCTATCAAAATCACATAAGACCGATATATCTCAACAAATAACATTTCTTAAACAGGTTCGAGGCAGTTATCAATCAAAAGATACCAATATTCAATCAAATATGCATGACGCGGATCACTATCGATCGGTAGGAAAAGGGGCAGCGATTAGTAAACAATAACAAAGAGTTTTATCATTTTTTCAGCTCATTATAGTAGGTATCTAATTGAAGTATTCTGTTTGACAAGGTCACTACAAGTTACCAGTAGCACGATCACTTGTTAAAACAATTATGGAAATAAGAGTATGCAATGTCAATACTTATTTATGTTAATAGGTGTACGTCTGTACGTAATACGAAATAGTTACTGTTCCATCTACGTGTGTAAATCAATGTTCATGTTTTGCAACTAAATTAATAATTTAGATATAAAAAATCACTGACAATTGAGTAAGTTTGTGGCATTTCTGAGCCACTTATTGATCATAGTTTTCCAAAGGACTTATAATATACGTCCACTTGATTATATTTTTGTAAGCCTGCTACCTTAGTAGGTATGTATATCAGATCTATCTTAAAACTGATCGTGGAATTTCAGGTTATATCTGTTCCACGATCACTTTCACAAAATAATTTATATAGACTTAAGAGTGAAATATTAAAGACAGAAATAAAATATTTCGACAACATACGATCAGTTTTCCACTGACCGAGTTATCATATGGACTTCTTTCAATAGAATTTTATTTTTATCTATAGGACCATTATGTTGGAATGCACTTATGCTCCTAATAATGAAGAGATCGCAAGATCTAAAAGAAAAAAATACTGATCATATCTACTTTATTTTGTGCTTCCAACCTTGTCGGTCCAATTTTGCTATTTCAAAATTGATCGTACCAAAACATTTCCGGAAATAGATTGTGTCATTGGTATTCGGGTAACTGGTGTAGCCGATCGATGTTGATCTTGTGGAAATCACTTGCTCTTGGTTCGGAAAAGTTTTCAGTAGGTATGCTATAAGCCAAAATTTATTAGCAATAAGTTAAATAATACTACCGTGCTTGAATCTATAGCTGCTGTAAATTGTTGCTAACAACATCGCACCGAACAAGACAACCGATCGAGACAACACGTCGTCCGACCGACAATCATTCAGAGAAAATATCTAAATTACACAAAACATGCGATGCAATCGGTCTTCAATATTAGACCTCAGTTAAGATCGTTGGACATTAAAAAAAAATTGATCGTACCATAACATTTCCGGAAATAGCTTGTGTCATTGGTATTCGGGGAACTGGTGTGGCCGATCGATGTTGATCTTCTGGAAATCACTTGCTCAGGGTTCAGAAAAGTTTTCAGTATACTATAAGCCACAATTTATTAGCAATAAGTTAAATAATACTACCGTGCTTGAATCTATAGCTGCTGTAAATTGTTGCTAACAACATCGCACCGACAAGACAACCGATCGAGACAACACGTCGTCCGACGGACAATCATTCAGAGAAAATATCTAAATTATACAAAACATGCGATGCAATCCGTCTTCAATATTAGACCTCAGTTAAGATCGTTGGATATTTAAAACTAACACGATCGCACGTGGAGATCCTCGAAGGCAACCCTTAATAGGGCACAGTGCAAGTGTCTACAGTAAAACGTTTTATTGAGACATTCGTATATGGGACATTCTTTTATTTATTTATTTTTTACAAAAGTTCACAATGATTGTGAAGAATCCCAGTGGTCAGTTCTGAGGACTGACTTCATTTCGTGTGAATAATGCATATAAACGAACACAACCAGTCAAACGTCCGCAGACAAAGAAGTTGTATCGTTTCACTTTTATTTTCTTTACCAACAAAAACAGAAAATTATTTATTTTTATATTATATTCCTGTGTTAACTTGTATTTTTGGGCGTGATCAAAACATACGAAAAGACGCATCGTAAATCTTCGTAACATGACACTTTTGGCGGTTGGATAAAATATGTTACCACCAACAGATATTCTGTTTGGCTACACGGACGACTTGGGTTCTCTTTCCTTATTTTTCGAATATCAATTTTAGTACACTATTGTAAAGGAATAAAAATATAAATTAAAGAAACAAGTGATTTATTACTCAGTTTTTTGTGTGTAAATCATAAATGTTTTGATTTGATTACTAAGCAAATTGTGTGTGTGTGGAGGGAACTCGTTTCCATTCCAACACTTGAACTTGACATCACATACCATTGCATGTTGCGAAAACTGTCAAAAGTTGTCACAGTTTCTTGGCCGGAAAAAAAGAAGAACGACCATCCTTAAGAATATCCGCTTATCTTCTATCTTAAGTGGAATGTGTGAACGTTCGCGAGAGCGCGCGCGCGCACTATGGCCAAGCGACACCTCAGTGTTAACAAAAAAGAACAACACGGAATACAAAAGAACACCCCAAGGGACGGAGAAGCGCACGCATGTGGAGAAAAAAATAAAAATCTACATACTCGCATATAAAACTGTTAACTAACTCAATTTTGTATCTGTCAAAAAAGTTCTCGCATTTTCGAGATTATATTTAATTTTTTGTTGTTCGTGTATAGGGCCAGGCCAGTGCCGGTACATCGCGTTGGCTGTCTGGTCTTGGGTACAGTTTGTCTGACGTGGTGTGACTGCGGCTTTTTGGTATTTTCTTGCTGTCACACTGAGAGGAGGCTTTTCCTCCCCACAACATTATGCATTGCACACACACAGCCATACGAACGTTCGTTGAAAAGTACACTGCCTCTGAATGGCACAAGATCGTAGAGGCTGAAGGGAGCCTTCTTTTTTGGTTTTCTTTTGTGACTGGGTGATTCCTGTCTCGCGCTTTAGCATTCTGAGAGGTCCATGGTGCGGCCGCCGGTTCTGGTGCGAGTAGATTGTGTTACAAGTGATTGCCACAGCATATTTAATTTTTGTGACTTTTTCTTATGGATTTTTACTTCTGTGTTGTTGCTCAGGAGTTACTGCCTGCAACTCTATTTCAAGGAGCCATTTCAACTGAGGAACTGATGTTTGCAGTAAAATTTGCATGAAAAATCCACAAGAAGCTCTTGTTTCTAGTGAGTGGCTTTAGTATATTCAAACAAATATGTGGATAGGTCGTCTTGATTTTGAAAATAGGGGTGGTTTTAGCATCACTGCCTTCCAAACTCAGTAGACATTGTGATAGGGAACAAGAGGTACCTACCTTCTTTTGTAGGTAATCCACAAGCGACAGAATGGTTTCGTCCATTAACCTCGTAAAAAGCCACTTAAATCAAAAAGCAGGGGGTTATCTTAAAATTGCGCTCTAAAATTGAAGCTAGTATAATATCTGTTAGTGAGTGGAACGTACCTTGGCTTCTTCCAGGTATTAAAATTCATGGGGAACATGTCAAACACTTACCAAACAAAGCCAGGATCTGAAAAAATCCACAATAATTCCGCGTGATAGCATAGTTCCTACTTTCATTCAAAGGCGAAATGTTATGAAATATTTACAAACAAAATAAGTTATACCCAATTTTCTATTTAGAAAGTAACAATAACTGCTTCGGATGCCCATAGCCTTTGTCCATTATCCCCCAATAAATAGGGCAGTGCAACCGCAAATAATATATATCAGACATATCGCTGGCTGCCGGTCCAAACCATAAGATACCACAGCAGTTTATACCAATTACGGTTAACGTCTACCCACTGTAACCCACTCGAACATCGCTCTCGACCCACAAGATACAACTACTATCAAAGTATTATCCACCATTCAGCTCAATATTCTCTAACAAACCGAAAATTATCACAACTACCTCCGTTATAAGTCTGCAAACATCACCAAACACAGTGTTTGTATACCTTCTACTATGTCTATCTGTCATTTTACTACTAGCCCTGTAGAAAGCCCACTGATAAACCAAAACTCACCAACCATCTCCAGACATACAAAAAAAAATCGTGTCAGCCAAAGATCCTCCAACAAACCGAAAGACACCACTTTAAACAAAACAAACACAAAAAACTCTCCAAATATTCACCAATAAACTGAAATATTCAACCACTACCAGCTGTAATCCAGCTCAAACCAGACCAATTCAACATCTGATTAGCTTAAACTCGTCTAACATTTCTAATTACATATCTGCCAACATCTATTATCCAATTAAACAAAAATATACCACCGCTTCTACGATATTAAACTCTTCAAACATCTCCAAACAAAAGAGAGATACTTTTTCTTCAAGTCATAGCTCTAAGGCCTTGTCGAAAGTCCGCCTATAAAACCAGGAATATTGCAGCTGCAACAAGTGAAATTGGCCAAACATCCACTAAACCTTTTCATTTAGATTCATATGTATTTAGCGAGTTTGACAAACATCTAATATCAAGGAAGGCTTATTTGATATTTACTATCCAAAAGTTGAACCCTTCAAACATCCACCAACCCTTCAAACATCCACCAACAAACATTGCAATTTCTGACCGATAGATACGATTATCTCACTTTCCAAAAAATGTTTAAATATTTAGAGGCTGAAATGCATTTCGCCGCACCAATAAGTGTCGTTTAGTGGCGGAAGGAAGGGATGATCATCTCAAACTCAAAATTCGATTAGCAGATATGACCGGCGCTCATATTTACGAAAGCCGAGCCGACACATAACCAACCCCAACAGTCGACAATGTGCAACTTTTGCTAATTTGCAATTTACTTTATGAGTGTGTATTTCATCTCTGATATGTGTGATAGCCATAACTACAACAATATCTCTCTCCCCTGTGTGGAATACGTCAGTTCCAATGACGAAGACGCAAAGGAATACCTTAACGACGACGACGTCGTTACCGCACTCGTTGGTGGTAGCTAGCTGGTTAAGACGCATAAGTAATCGCGGCAAAATCTTCAGGAAATGGACACTTCAGCTGAAAAAGAAAGAAGACAAACTCAAACCAAGGGAAATCCAGCAAAGCACATATACAGCAAGGACAACACAGAAAAAAGAAAAGAAAACACCTTCTCGGCTTTGCCACATTCACACATATGTATACACTGTTGGCCCACATTAAGGCCACCGTGCCATTGCATCACACACTTAAGCTGGTGAACGCAAATAATAGGAACTATATTCCACCACAATCGTTCTCGCACGGCGACAATAAAAAAAATAGGTACCTATAAGAAACCGAATCTAGATACAATGCATCATAAATGTTAACCTGTATGTTGCGCACATTTATAAGAAATGCGGACTTCAAGGTGATTTATGTGATCTGCAACTAATTTATGAACGTTAAGTCCACCAGTGGTGGTGGTGTTGTGTGCAGTATGGCACCACAGCGGATGACGCTATACCCATACGTACGTACACATACTTACATTTTGACATTCTTGTGCGGAATGGGTGCTTCAAATGTAATTTACTTAAGGATTCGTTAAGGGCCCTGTATTTACCTAACATATGTGTCAGTTAACAGAAAGTCCGTGCTGGACATAAGTTGATTGACAAATTAGATGCTTTTTCTGCGGCGGTTGCACTTCAAACGCTGCGCTAGAGGTGCAGACGAAAATGTTCCCCAACTTCACACACTGTGCGCTCAATTTGCAATTTTAATGCTAACCGCAATAGAGGCGTTTAGATCGAACGTGCCTTGCATGGATGATTCAGTCTGCGCACACCACACACTCATGCACGGCAGTGTATCCGCATTCGTGCGCCTGGTTGTGTCAATAGCCATGCGAAGTGGTATATAGTTTCTCTTGCTGTCACTTTTACTCTGTGCGGCCGAAACGCGCATAAATAAAATTCCAAGCGGCCCCACAGCCATAACCACTTAATCTGTGAAATTGGTCTGGCAACGCGAGATGGAGACATCTCAGATACGTATCTGTATCTGGGGCGGTTAAGTGAACCATAAGTGGCGCTAAACTTGCACTTTCTATACATCGTTTGGGAATAGGAATCCTCCCGCAAGCCGAAACAGAAAACAGAACAGAAATTCACGAAGGGAGTCGTCATCGTCGTGTGGTTCATGCACGGACTAAAGAAGTGAGAAAACGTGCAACGCCTACCCGTCATTACCTTATTTCCATGATGATCTGTGAAAATCATCATGAGATTGAATGACGATTGCGGCGCACAATTGCTGGCACATATATTGTTGACGAGAACGACCGACAGAACGATGATGACGATGCACGTACTTAGCTTCGGGCTATTGTCTATCCGTGAGACGTCATCGTTTTGCGCTTATATGCGCGCTGTTGCTATATATGCAATTGCGAATTCTTAATCTTTCGGCGCATGCGAGCATGACGAGTAATGGTGATGACTGACGGCAGGCAAGCATGCTGGCTGGCCGGGCCTTGGAGGCAGCGCGCGAAAACAGTGGCAAAGTGATTGCATGGATAGCGCGCAGCGTATAAGCATGTATTGCGGTCTGCAGCCGGCCGGCCGGCGTTGCCATATCATGTGGCTGCAACGCCGCCGCCGCCGCCGCCGCGCTCTCGAACGTGTTGAGATTGTACGTCATTTTGGGTTATTTTATTGTTTTATGCGATTTTAATTTGGAATCGCTGGAAAAATGCAAAATCGCGCACAGAACTTGTGGGTTGGTTCTGTGACTCGGTGCTCTGTGCTCTGATCTCTGTGTGTGTATGGCAGTTCTAATGGGCAAGGCGTCTGGTGAATTAATTAGGCATAGAAGAAGACTGTGCACGTGATTTCTAGCGCTGCAAGGGGTTATGCCTTTGGATATGCATGATTCAAATCGTAAAGAGACGGAGATTCATTGCCTTTTCTCGTTCATGGCGTTTGATAGATCGTTTGCCTGCGGAGGCTATTAGTGATGCTGTGCCTCATAGAGAGGTTTAACGCTAGCTTATAGGTAAAAATGTGCAAGGGTCCTTGAAGGATCAGTATATAGCTCATTGCGTCCATTGAGCGAAGGGTAATGTGTTCACCCCTAAAAGCAAACAAATATAGCATCTAAGGTTTTATCCTTTTAGCCTTCACTCGCGAACACCCGATATCCGAGATCCTAATGACTCCGAGACCCTTATGGATCCGATAAAGCCTCTCTTGAGCAATCTTAAATTGACATGAAATTATAGGTCCCTTACTTTTTCCCCAAAAATAAAACCCGATAGCAACTAAACCGAGACACAATATTTTCTTTAAAAACTGTCCCTTAGGTATAGGTCCACATATTTGAAACTATTACGCCGCTCGTAGAAATATGGTGGCGCCACAAAATGTTTCATCTTGCAAAGTTTGCGAATTCATGTATCTTTCAACTTCAATGCCACAAAGTGGTTCCAGCGACTTGTAGCAATTTTTTTCTTTTTTCGCTGGACTTTGAAAAAGAAAACGAAACAAAATACCGTCGGAGTTGTGTACTTCGTTGCCAGTTATTTGCTTACTAAGCTGGCGCTTCATTTCGGGGTAGACTTGAGCCTCAGTCAACACGCCTTTCCAGTTGCAACGATATTTGTCTATGTTAAGACTGATGGTGGGACTTATTTCAAGACACATTGACCTTAATAAACATTCAAATAGAATCGGCATTTCACAAGCATCGATATGCTCAAAACGACAGGAGTAAGAGGAAAATATAGAACATTTCCTCTGCCACTGTCCAGCTAGAGCGAGGCTACGTAACAAAATTCTGGGAGCACATTTGATATACCAGATTTGACATGCCTCAGAAATGTGGAACTATGCGACATCATGGAGTTGTCCAAGCGAACAAACTGATTCGCCGACAACACAAACCCTATATATAGGAGCTACCCATCATTTAACGCACCCCTTACCCCCTATCCTTCCACACATCCTAATATAAATATTCCAACCGTCTTAAAAAAAAACCATAGGGGGCCACAACGGGACCATTAGCGGCCTCAGTGAAGAGTGGAAAACTCCCCCTCACCAACCAAAGAAGTGGCTTCAGCTGCGCGCTCAAAATTGGTTGAGGTCCTCTACCACTTGTGCCACCTGAGTCGAACCCTTTCTGGGTTTGAGTCAAGCACGAATTAGTTGAGTTTGAGTCTATAAGAAAAGTCGCTGTGCCTACCCCTAAATGTCTCTATATCTAAAGCACTTGGCATAGGACGAGTTTGATGCTTGAATGTTTTGTTGTTAAGAGTTCACACTTTTTGATTCTATACGGAGTATACTGCGAAGAGGGCCACCTGCAGCAATTTTGTGGCACTCGACTGTCACCTGCGAAATGACTGTGAGGACATAGTAGCATGAGTACCTACGTTATTTAACCTCTGTGGGTGACTGGCACTCGTCATCATTTTCTGGCACCCCAACATAGCTTTGTAGATCACCTCACTGCAAAACTTTTATTTAACAAAAAGAACCCACACACAATTGCTATAGCAATGGTCGCAACTTTCTAGTATCAACAATTTTATTGTGCAAACTTTCCAGCATCGCCTCCTATATAATATAATAAACACCGATCCCACGCTGATTAATTTGCCCGCATTACTTTATAATTAGTTCATTGATTGCATAACCATCAACAGCTATTATTAAGGCCCTCCCCACTGGATGTTCGGCTGGCCTTTAGACCCATTCCCCCTCTTTAGCTTGCAGCCAAAGTTCACCAACAGAGTTTGTTGCAAAATCGAACATACAACCCCAAATGCAGTAGCCTAGGTATAATGTAATTAAATTTGGTATTAGCTAATGTTATACAGTCGCACATTGATCAATTAACAAGCAATATATTCATTTGTCAATGTGTAATTTATAGCCAATAGCTGATAACGCACACACGCACACAGCCACACTCAGATGAACGACCGATCAAACATGGGTCAACCCCCGCTCGCCCTGGCCATGTGGTTGGGGTGATTGTGATTGTGCGGATGTCCTAAGTTCTCGACTATCGCATTCCTCACTTTATTTGCGGCGCATTGCATGCGCTTGCACTTCAACCCTTCACCCCGTTCTCCTAGCTTGGCGTGGTGTATATATATAGATAGTGCGGGCGAGGAGACAGAAGAAACCAAACACGACAGGTGTATTTATGTAACCCCACTATAGATATGCCACCCCGCTTGTGCGACCATTGTCTGTGTGTTGTTTGTGAATAGAAGGGGCGACGAATTGAGGACGAAGTCGAGTTTCAGTTTCAAAAGTGAAGTGCAACATACTGCTGCAAACGAAACAACCTATACACGCCGCCGCGCCGGTGGTATGGTGGCAAGAAGTATGGGCGATCCTTGAACAAGGGTTGTGCACTTGTAACTCTTGCAACAACGACAAACGGCCGACGGAACAAGTGAATGGATAGAATGTGTATCGGATAGGGGAGATGCTATAGCCGTACTGCACTTTTCACTTAATTCAGTGGAAAGCTGTGCGTTTGTTTTTGGTTTTTTATTTCGTCTTCATTTTCTTGAAGTCCTTTCGCCCCCATACAGAGCGCCACTGTGCTGAAATGGTCAATTAACTGGCATTAGACACGACGACCTTTGATATTTGTGTGCTGTTAAATTGGTCCCCCGGGGGATCAGCGCGTACACGCACACGCACGTGGACGTGACATATGATTTGTCAATATTTCTGCCGGGATTTGCGCATAAAATAATCAATCAATGGCAATTTAATGAAAATCCCGTTAGGGCAATTGTAAATATACCACCCCACTGTTATTCGGCCGCGCACATGTGTGCCACAATATATTCGAGGACTTGTGTGTCATTTGATTTGCGAAACATGTGACCTATGGCGGTCGGTGTGTGCAGTATAGCAAAAGGAGAATCAGCCCGAGGTGGAGGATGAAGCATTAAGCCAACCAACCGATAGAATATCAATCCTTGTCTTGCATAGGTACATACAGGGGGTAGATATACGTGTGCTAGGAGTAACATGCACATAAAATGTTTTACAATGGCAGACGTATGGGAATTAGATACGATATGGGGTAATATAAATTTAACTGTAGAAATTTAACAGCATAAATTAAAGGTGGTTGTCAAGAGAGGGATGGAAACTGGCCTGGGTGGGTGAGGGCTGGTTGCTTCACACTACACACGGATGGTGTTACTTTTTTGGTTGATTTAAATATACGCGATGGAGAATGGGATGGCGGGGAGCTGTACTTGGTGTTCAAGCCACGTATTGGAAAGACCTGCATGTGAATTTTAGAATTGACAACATTGGGCGGTCTTTAAGTAACGCCTTTAGTACCTACAGCTGTTTGCTACGGATAAATAAACCTTTGGGTGACCGATTATAGGTGAGAATCAAGAAATACCCTACAAAATTTACATAAATAATTGAATGTAATGCTAGACATGTTTTCTGCTAATTAATAAAATAATAATAAAAAAAGAAAATGAACAAACGGACAGTAAATTTTTTAACGTTATAATTGCATTGCGAGTTTTATTGCGAATGAATTATGTGTAGGATATTAAAATAAAAAATAGTTGGCGCAACAGGCCCGTCTCCGTGGGGACCATAGGCCTAGTTTCTCACAACCAGCGCTGCCGGATGTACTACAATAGGAGTTTTGTATTGAACTCCTATTCTTAATTTTTTTAATTTAACTATTTTCACTTTCAAATTTCATCAAAACAAATTTACTTTCTGAATGTTCCAATAAAAATTGGGTTGTGTTTGATTTTCTTATATTTTTGCGTCAAAAAATCCATTGCGGATTCGGGAAATTCCTTTCCCTTTGCCGCTATTTAAAGGTTTTCCCAATGAGCACGAGTCGATGTTGAAATGTTATGAGGTATTAACGAAATTCTTTTTTTCATTCGAAATAGCAGTGTAAGCCATTATGTATGAAATATAACACTGTTCAAATGTCGTCCTTAGCTTATCGCGAAGGCAGGGGTCCGAGTGGTTCAATTTTTGGGTGATTGCTTATACACAAACGCAGTGTTATTAGGGCTCTCTCTCCATTTATCCTACAAGGCGTAGTCATTTTTTTAAATTCTTTTCCCATTTCACCGTAGGTATTTAAATTCCATTAAAATTCCATCGATCCGGTTGCCTCGGATTTGACCACCAACCGTTAGAGAGTCAAGTTTTACCATTTGGACGTGCTGCCTAAACGTGTTACTTCGTGATTTGGTGAATGAAAACAACATGGCTGGCAGAGGCTCCCAAAATTGAGCCGTCCCAATTATAAGAAAAAAAAATCTTATTTTTACCCGACTGGTTTTCTCTGCCCCAGGATTCCCTAAAAAAGGTCTATTACACTCCCCAACAAAATAAAGCTTACGGCTTTATACACAATGAATTTCGTTAAGCTTCAATATTTTACTTTATTGTTAACTCAGCTTAATATACATCCTCAACAACAACCACTGGTCTAAATTACTTTACTTCGGCTGAAACAAACAATGTAACTTAGCCATTTCGACTATGCCTGGAGGAACCTGAGACAGCGGCACATATACTGTGTCAATCTCCGGCGTTGACTGACGAAAGAATGAGGATCTTGGGACATCATTGGGTCGAGACCTAGTCGATGAAACAGATCTCCCATAAACAGATGCTAGCGTTAACACTAGGAATTGAGCTCAGGGAAGAACTCTGGAGAAATCCAGAAAGTCTCTCTGGGTAAGATTTATAGTGGTAGAGAGACGAAAAGAGACCCGACAATGGTTTTCTGATTGAAATATCTCTCGAAATCTATATATATATAGCCATTTCGACAGCCGGACCAACAAACTACTACAGTTTCACAGGTCATCTCTATCTAAGTTAGTAGGGGCTCTAACTGGTCATAACTTCCTTAGAAACCACAAACCAGAACAATGGATCCATGAGGACCTAAGTGAGGTATTGTAGGGCTCAACCTGCTCTACCTACCCGTTTATCTAACCTAACCTAACCTAGCCGTTTCGATATTTAGCTGCTGGATCCATCACATAGAAGTTAGAGAAACTCTAGACGGTGTTTTTTTTTTTTTTTTAAATATGATCTTTATTTTTACGGCATGCATTCAGGCTTTGTCCTAAAAATTACCCACCGACTTTAGGTAGGTTTTCAATTTGTCGATATAGATCGCCAGGACGCTTCCGACGAGTTTTCTGAGCTCATTTTGGGTCGATTTTTTACTTTCTTATAGGTTAGGTTAACGGGTTGGTAGAGCAGGGTAGACCCTACTATACCACACTTAGGTCCTTGTGGACCCATTGTGATGCCCTTTGTTGGGGGTTGATCGTTGGTGCTGTAGATGGTTAGCACATGTCTCTCCTTCATATATCTACCCGACGTTGTCCAGCCATCCTGATAACCTCAAGAACCTGTAAATATCAGAAAGTTCTTCTAAGTCATGGAAGTAGTAGCTTCCAAGTGTTCATTTCCTCAAGTGACAGAGGCCCGGGCAGTGACAGAGGGAGTGAGGTTTGTCCTCATGGACCTCTTCGTCCCCGCAGCCTCTACATATATCGTCATCTTTGAGATTTAGTTTCATCGTGTGGTTTCTTAGAAAGTTATGACCCGTTAAAGCCACTACCAGCTTAGACAACGATGACCTGTCAAACTGTAGAGGTTTGATGATTCGGCCACTGTCATATACTCGCCATAGCTTCCAAGATACTTCACAGGTAGTTAGTTCTTTCCACCTGTTATTGGTTTTCATACGAATCTTGTTCTCCACTCGTTCTCTGAGATTACAGAGTGGAGGCTTGATCGACTGTAGTGCTCTATCATGATCCATTGCAGACCCCCAGTTCTCCCCAGTTCGTCAGCTATCTCATTGCCGGCTTTGTCACTGTGTCCAGGGACCCAGCAGAGATTGGTAGCGACAGCTATGAGCTACTACCTTTCTTATAACCTAACTTATTTTGTATTGCTGATGGTTTCTTGATTCTGTCGGAAGAGCTCTGGAGCTATTCTGACACGTCTTTAAAGCAACATACAATAATTCTTACAAGGAATTTTTGACTCTTCATCCATTTTTGCCATAGCTTTTAGCAATTTTTTTGAGAGTATTTATTAAAACATCGGCAGACCATCTTTTATGATTTTTTGTGTCGGCTGCTCAGTAGTTGTTTTAAAGCACATACAAGTTAACTTTTGGTTTTATATAACTTTTCGACGAAAAAGAAAAAATTAAGAGAATTTTCAATGTTTACTGGATGCAATTTTGGGCGATTTTATTGTTGATATAGAATATTGACACACTTGTTGTTGGGCCGCTCCAAGGAACATATCGTCGCTTTCACGGTAAAGTGAGAATAAACAAAAATGTATGATTTTTTTGTTTAAAGTTTGGAGTCATACTAAAAAAATGTTTTCTAGTTAATTAAAAACAATATACAAAGTGCATTTACATACAATTGAAGTATTATTCTCTTTCTTTCAGATAGTACCTATATAAATTTGTAACTTTGCAATATTAAAAAAAAAGAAAAAGATGTTTTGCGAAAAATCGGATAGTTGTTTAAGTGTTTATTTTCTTATAAGTTGTAAGAGTGTCGTTTTGGCCTGAAATCAAATTATAATGCAATTAAAAAATATCGAAATGGCACAAGAATCTTACTTGTTTGTTCTTGTGTAGGTATTTTTCGCAATAGGTACGCCGTTTTTGCGAAGCACAACTAAAAAAATGGCATTGCGGTACAAAAATAGGGCTGTTAGTGGAAAATACAAACTAGACACACTTTTTAGAACGTGGAAAGTAGATAAAATAGAACTAAGCCGTTTAGGCAGAAAAAATAAATATTTTTTTGTGGTCATTTCTGTAAATGCACTTAACTCAAAAATTTCAAAATGCAAAATGCTTGCGTGCTAATCAGATTTTTTTTGACGATGTTTTGGATCAAATTTTGACGAGAAATCCATGTGACTATGGAACAATTTACATATTTTTTTGCCAAAGAACTTTGTCAGGATTTCATTAAATTGTTCTTTAAGTCTTTTTTCTAACTTAGCTTTAAATACGTTTGTGGAAAATTGGCTGATCGATTTTCGTTGGGCTTTTGAGTAAGTTTGGCATTAATTTTCCTTTTTTTTTTTGTCGTATTTGGGTCGTTTTCAGCTTTGCTTTTTGACGAAAAGTAATTTCCTCACATTCACACACTATTCATAACAAATAATGACGATGACCCTACAAAGAAATATGTCCGCCGGCATCATATACCCACCGCACTTATATTGGCAAAGCACACAGTTTAATTTTAATCAAACATAAACACCATCAATAAATTAACTTCCGCATATACTACAACGACTTGTTAATTAGTGCATAAATCCCATAAATCGTATAATTAAATTTAGGTCGCCTGGCGAATTTATGTCCAAACCTCGAAATATATTAAAACACAATCTGTCTGCAGCCGAGCAACAAAAAACACCACACCAGCCAGCTGAATATGGTGTGCAACTATATACACTCTTTATTTTTGTTTGTGCATTAAAATGTGCAAATATCCAACAGTTAATCAACAAATTGATCAATAAATTTTGATTTTAATTCCATCGATTTATGATTGTTAATAGTCCGTCTGATATGGCACTATTCTGGTGCATGGCTCGCAATGATATCGAACCGCGCACCACCCAACCAGCGAGTAGCGAGTACCCGCCACCGCGCACCGGCCGTCCGTCGAGATCAAATCATCTGCATTCGTTTTGGGGCGAATAAATCTCTTTCTGCCACCGAATTCGAAATCCCTTTTGTGAGCGAGCAAAATAACATCTACCGGCACACACACACACACTCTTGTACATTCGGTGTGAATTTATTTTAGCCATTCGTAGCGAATAAATCCACCAATGAAAGACCAATAAATAAATTAAAATAATGGTTGCGTAGGCGCAATTTAAAAGGATATAGATATACGCCAGCTCAATAGTAGGGTTAAATGCTTGCACATGATTAAATGTGTGCGTGTGTGTGTGTAGCCTTTTTGCGCATAAATACGCAAACACAACAAATCTAAAATAATAAATTAAAAATTGCCCCTAAAAAACGAAACGACACACTGAATTTCCGGATGAAATTGTTGCACACCCGTTAGGAGGGATATGTGCGATGTTCTAAGGACGAAATACATTCAGATATAGGTGCCTAGATTAAAGAGAAAAAGAAAGCCTCGTGTAGGTATATACGCTGCAGTGTTTATTGCGCTGACAAACACGAATCAATCGATTGGAAACATCTATAAATTGCTGTTGCTTCTGGAACCTGCCATCGGCATCACCCCCCATATACCCGTACGAGGAATATAATCTGTTAAAAGAAAAGCCAAAAAGGATAAAAATAAATTGGGGTTTTGCTGGTTTTCTCTTTTTGTTCATTATATATTGTTTTGCCATATATTGAGGCACGGTGCTTTATTAGCAGTAAATGCTTTAAACCTTTTTCCGGGAAGGGACACATTTCCCCTTCCCCCAGTACATTGTGCCCGGCAGAAGGGTGCTGTTTTTAGAGAAATGCAAAATGTTGTCGTACGATTTATTTCCATTTATTTCCAGTCGATATGCATACTGCTCTGAGCTGAGACATTATGTGACAACTGGGTGGTGTTCACTTTGTTGTAACAAGAAGTCAGTTAAGTGTGTAATTGAGTATTTATTTGCATTTTAACAAAATGGCCACTATACATACAAGTGAGTATAGTATAGGTATATCCATTGCAAGTGAGGGTCCATGTTAAGAGAGCAGCAGTTGGCATGTGTTGCTTTTCCTTACAAGTACTGTATTCTGCTTGATCCAAGAACGACTGCTAGTGCGGCTACCTTAAGTTTCATTTAAGCTTGCCAAGACACAAGTAGTCAGTATAATAGACTTTTCAGGGCTCTGCGAAATAAGGCCCTAATGAAATAAGGCCCCAAAAGAAAAATGAAATAAGGCCCCAAAAAATTATACAGGAAACAACAACAACGATTTTTAATAGAATTTGGGGTATTATTTCCTTTTTTGGGGCCTTATTTCTTAATGAAAATTGGGGTCTTATTTCATTATGAAATAAGACCCCAAAAGAAGAAATGAAATAAGTTCCCAAAATTATTTTTTCATTATTAACTGTTACCCTTCCGATATGGAATGCGTATGGGGGGCATGCTGCCCCCTGCAACCCCCCTGCTTGCGTTTACTGTTAGATTTTGGGATGGGTGCGAGGTTGAGTTTATAAAAAGTTGCTTTAATCTAAACTAGTTTATCCAATATCAACAATATTAAATGAAAAGTAGTATTCATTATTTTTAATTTCATTATGAAATAAACCACAAATTTGGGGCTTTATTTCTTTTTATTTTGGGTACTTATTTCATCGCAGTGGGGCCTTATTTCATATTTGAAATTGGGGTGTTATTTCATTATGAAATAACACCCCAAATTTGGGGCTTTATTTCATTTTCTCTTTTGGGGCCTTATTTCCTACAGCCACTTTTCAGTACAGTCAAGAGAGGAGGAGAATAGAACACGCCATAAGTTAAAGGTTTGCTTTAAAAGAATACAGTCGAGGATGATAAAATAACCAAGCGAGAGGATTCAGGTTCTACCCACAGTCGTTTACAATGACATTCCAGTTGTCAGCTCTTTGGACAAAGCAAATCTGCTGGCGGCGCAATTCGGGCGTCGAATATTTCATGGGAAAAATACATTTTCGCACTCGCACAGTAGCAAGAGTATTAAAAGATCTTATCATTCACAAGTCCGCTGGTCCAGATGGTATATCCCCCATAATTCTGAAGAGGTGTTCTTCAACGCTGGCAAAACCACTGCGTAAGCTTTTCCACTTGTCCTACTCTTCTGGGCTCTTTCCGAGTAGATGGAAAACTGCATTTGTCCAGCCCGATTCTAAAAAAGGCGATTCTTCTTCACCCACCAACTACCGACCCATTGCACTTACGTCCATTCTTTCCAAGGTCATGGAAATGCTGATAAACCATCAGCTTATGAAATATCTTGAATCACGAAAACTTCTAAATGACCGGAAATACGGTTTTCGTGGCAGCAGGTCCACTGGTGATTTGATGACTTATCTCACCGAAAAGTGGAACCAATCTCTCCACCACTCTGGTGAAACGAAGATTGTTGCGCTTGATATTTTGAAAGCATTTGACAGAGTTTGGCACCAAGCTCTTTTGTCGAAAATGCGTGCATATGGGATCGACGCGTCTCTTCTTCAATGGATTAGAAACTACCTTTCTGGCCGTTCAATTCAAGTTGTGTTGGACGGTTTCAAGTCTGCAATTCACCATATAAATGCCGGTGTTCCTCAAGGCTCTGTTTTGTCTCCGACACTCTTTCTCATATTCATCAATGATCTCTTGTTTGTAACTTCTAATCCAATACATTCTTTCGTTGATGATAGCACCCTCAGTTTTTCATATTCGTTCCCTGACTCACGTCCCTGCTCTTCGGCCGTGGAACTGGAACAGCGACGTATGCTAAACACATTAAATTCCCATCTTGACAGCATTATAAAAGGGGTACAATCAATAGAGTGGATTTTAATGCTTCCAAAACACAATGCTGCCTTCTATCATTAAAGCGAAACCTGAACCCTAACCCATTATCCATGAATGGGACTTGCATCGACGAAACCGAACGACTTTCCATACTTGGTATATGTGTCAACGACAAACTCCGTTGGAATGACCACATCTACGAAGTCGCCAAAAACGCAGCGAAATGTCTAGGTTTCTTAAATCGGTGTAAGAAGTACTTTACATCCTCCGACTAAGCTACAATATACAAGGCCTTTATTCGGCCTAAGTTTGAGTACAACGCTCATATCTGGTCAGGTGTACCAAAAACTTCATTGCACCTTCTAGACAGAATTCAAAAGCGCGCGATAAAACTTACAGGTGATAGAAATACAGCGGAGTCTATTGACCCGCTCGAACATCGCAGAAATATCTCTTGTCCTTCCTTATTTTATCGATATTTTCACCACCGATGCTCTGATGAAATAGCTAACTGCATTCCGTCCCTTCAACAATTCCCTCGCAACATCCGTCACACATCGAATGCACATCAGTTGACCCTTAAGCCTACCTTCGGACGTACTGTAAAATATTCTTTTGTGAGTCGAACAACACGCATGTGGAATGCATTGCCTCACACGGTTTTCCCCTCTCATTACAGCCCACAATTGTTTAAGACCAATGTGCACCAGTACCTCTTCTCTATCCTCCCTATTAACCCTTCCACTCGTGCTGCGCATTAGCATTATAAGGGAACAAAACCCCCTTGAGCAGCAAAATTCATCTTTCTCCCAGTCAACAAGGGGCGATTCAGTCGAAAAGTTACATAAGAAACTGCAAACCCGCACCTGAAGTCCAATTAAATTAAAGGTCAAGTTCGATTCCACAAATATGTCACCCATTCCTTGGCCTTTATTTATAAGTAAGCGGGTACAGTTCCTATACTTATTTTGTATGCAATTTCCTTGTCAGTACAGAAAATGTACATACCCCCAAATTAAAAGCCTACCACTGGTTTACTAAGTTCATGTAGTCCTAACTATTGGCAACCTTAACTAGATCTATGGGTTATTTAATCGGAGTTAGATTGTATGTTCTTCAGAACTGCAATTTTGTAGACCCATTGTGATGCCCTTCAGTTGGAGGCTATGTTCCTCAAACGAAAGAGGCAGTAACAAAAGTGGATCACTTACAAGATGTTGTTCTGTCCAACTGTTTGTTAGTCTGGCTTTAGTCACTTGCACTTCTTATTGGCCGACATTCTAATCTAATTCTCTTATCATTTAATATAAGAGTTCGCAGGAATCTGACTCTTCAGTCACAAAATGGTCACCCCATATGTTTATCCCACTTATCTGACTACACAATAACTAATTTACATCCCGTATCTTATCTCAATCCAACTATACTGGACCACTTTAAGAGCCGCGTGGTACTCACTTTCCAAGCCGCCCATTTGGTGATACCAATTTCCTTCCCAAAGCACATTTTCACACAGAAAAGCAAATTTTAAGTACAATTCACCATAAAATACTTCTAATACTTAAAACATTTTGCCCAACGGGTGTCTGTCTTCTTACGCACTAATCTTATGCCGCACAGGACAGCACATGTTCTACAAATATTTCCCCCACTTATTGCCAAAAGTCCAAATAAATTTTACGTTTCGCATGCCCAAAAAGCGACGTGTGTACATCACATCTTTCACAAGTTTCAGACAACAACTTTTATAAAAATAAAAATGCAGAAAAAAACACTCTCGCGCGTAGCAAGTTGCGTTAATATTTTATGCAAATTAGATACATAACATTATTGTTACTTTAGCTTCTTGTTTGAGACTTTCACATCGTCGTCGTCGGCGTCTGTTGTTAAGTTTTTTTTTTTATTCTGTTGGTCCAAACTTTGTGTGGATATTCCTAACATCCATTGTGCGTGGGTGTGCTTGCCAGAAAAGATTAATATTTTGTTATAAATTAAAAACTTATTAGATTACACTCTCGCTACACCTGTGCACAATGTGTACTCGGCGTAGACATAAATTTAAACGCTTCGCGCGCGTGATGTGCTGCCTTAAATTGTTGCCATGCTGCCGACGCTAACCGCACAATTTTGCATATATTTCGAATATAATATTCGTAATCCTTCCCAAGAAAATGTATATAGGTACTCAAACGGATGTAAATGGATATACCTACCATTTATAAATCATTACATCAATTTGACACGGCTCTCGATAGATACCCCTACTGTGGTATCCGAACCACAATTATCTACAATTGTGCTGTTCCGCTGACACTCGACGTACACCCCACTCTACTACTGCGAACTTTCGCAATAAATCCCTACTTTTTTGGCTGGAAAGGAAACATTCTGTGTGGCGTTGTTGTTTTATCATCGTGATCATTTGGCGACAGTTTGCTCGTAAAACATACCATAGACATATTCGAGCGATAAAACACATTACAGTGTGTAATTGTGGCGGCAATCATTTTTCTGCTGCTGCCGGTTGATTCTGGTTGCCTTATCTTTTTGAATAATTACTCACATAAAACAAACAAAAAACCTATATACCCATAGCCACTGTGGAAATTTTATTTTTATATTTTCTTTTGTTTTGTCTTTCAGGTAAGAGATACTCAGAATCTCTTGCGGGCTCGTTACTTCCAGACTGGTTAGGTAAGTACTGACGATTTGTTTGTTTCTATTTTTTTTTTTTTTCGTTTTTGTAATTTTTTATTTGATTTTTCTGTTTATGATTTTTGGAAAAATTTGTTTCGCCTTTTTTTGCCAGTCATATTTATAATTGGAGAACACAAATTCACATACATTTTTGGTTAAAAAAAATTTTTTTTTCTTAATTTTTGAAAATAAGAGAATTTGATTTTTGATTATTTAACAAGAAGATAAAAAAAACAAAACCATCCAAAAGACAAATTGCTAGATGCTTTTTTATAAATAGTCATTTATATAAAGTAGAAGGGTACACATTGACGATTGAATATACTTTTGCGCATCCCAAGGGGAAGAGAAAGGGTAAAATTTGCACTAGGTGATATTCATCATGCAATTTTTGTGGTTACAAAATTATTCCAGCAAATTTTATCAGGGACGAATACCTACTATCGTATAAATTGAGCATGCGATTAGTGGGTGAAATCGTTCAACATTTGTACTGATTTGTTGTATGTAGGTACCAGTGGCGTCGCCTTAATTATTTAGATGGGTGTGTAATTCTTGAAAATTATAAATGTTTTTTTAAAAATATTAATTAATTGCCTGAAAACACTTCCTATTTATTGTTTTCTCAATCATTGTTCTGATGTTATTGATATCTTATTTTAGTTTCAAAATTAAATGTAGAAAAATAAAACTTTCGCATTCACCGCACGAAACTGCAACCACTTAAGCGAAAAGCAAAGTTCATTCATTCATTCATAGGCTTTCGTGCACTGCATTTTTTGACACAAGCATCGATGTATATTTGACGAACATATATAATTTACTAAAACAGAACAGAACTGATACAAAATAAAATAAAATAAGAATACAGCCGATGCACAGAGAACCTTCGCAAGATTTTACTAAAAGTTCATCAAAGTAAAGCAATTTTATACGGCGTGCGGGTGACGAATGGCGATGAATACTGCGGAAATCTTATAGGCTGTAGCTTGTAGGTATATAGTTTGGAGTTGGATGAATTTATTTGATGAAATCAATAGCACACGCGCACAGCGAGATTTCGTGCGAGTTTATTTTTCTCTGTTTCTCAGCGATGAAGGAATTTTAAAAGAGAAACTAGGAAGGATGAATATGACTAGGGTGTACGGTGTAGGCTGTGTGATGGAGGTTTTATGGGTTATGGTTATAGTATATACACATATCATATTTGTGTGTGTTATTATTATTTATTACGCAGTGTTTGATGAGGGATTTTTGTTCGTTAGATCAGGGTGTGCAATGCACTCCTTGCACACCTTAACGAGACGCCACTGGTAGGTACCTATCTGTAGCTAGGAGAGACTGCTCTTCGTAGATTTTTGGATATGAACCCCTTTTTCCGTTTTAAGAATCCGATAGGTGACCCATGAACCGAAGTTCGTATTAATTTGAAACTAGCAACATCCATGTTGATAGAAAATTATAAATATTAAAGTTTTTTTTTTTAAATGACCCCCATTTCCTTTTTTTAATTTTCTTAAATTCTTATCACAACTGAGTGTGATTTTACATGGTAGGTCATAGAGAATATAAATTATTTGGGACATATTTTAGTGCACTTTTTCCCAATAGTCGGCTTAAGAGGGGAATCTAGGGGGGGTAATTTTTTGGGTGAAAATATTTTTTTTTTATTGGATCGGATCGGAAGTGTGAAAATTATTCACATTTCTTAATTTTCTAGTAGCTTTTTTTCTGAACTAGCGCAATCAAATGTGATGTGTTAGGTATATAGAAAAATATAATAACCGGGTTCCTGTTTAGCTAGGTATTTTGAGCGTGCAGAGTACCTGTAATCCAACCAAAGTTTAAAAAAAAATAAACTAGTGGACATTGTGACTCCGCCAATTGTACTTACATAAACCTTATACTGAGAACGTCGGACATACAAATGTCCTGGAAAACCTCTTCAAATCACTAGGTATATAAATGTAGGCCAGCCCCTCATTCTTGGCAAATATAGGATTTTGGTACTTGGTATAGTCGGGTCGGATTTCTAACTAGTCAGCATTTTTTTTTTTTAAGTTCTTCAACCTAATATTGAACTGCATAAATAACACCCGATTGACCTCATGACTGCTTCAATGATTTTGAACATTATATAAATATTATACAAGCTGCGGCTGCACATTTTTTCGAGGCGTGAAATTTAGGTTTAAGTAAACAGCTGCCGTAGGCGTATCAATGAATTCTCTGAGTCTTAAGAAACATTTCAGGAAAAGATTAAACGAAATCTGTACAATGGTTTTTAGTCGAACTGGTAACAACCCTAAAACCCCGTGCACTTTTATTCAATGAATATGCTCCAATTGATTGCGCGTTTGGATTCCTTCTTTTGATATATTGCTTTTCGAATGCTATCATATTTTAGAACTCTGGGTGGGGAATAGGACAGAAACAATTTAACTCCATTTTTATTGGTGTTCACCTAAATATTCGAAGAATCTCAACATAGTGCGTAGTGAGTCAGGGACTTGTACCCTCCAAACTTCTACTTCTAGCCCAACTGCTGAAAGAGCTATAAAAACATTATATAGGTCTATTCGCGTACTTTCCCTAACCAAACGCTAAAAATCTGTTAAACTCAAAAAATTGGACGAAACTCTCTCAGAGAGCAGAAAATATACGCCAAAATACGTGGATATACTTCGAGCTACTTTAAGCTATTTTCATCTTTGTCATCTACTCTATAGATATCACAAATAAATATTAAACTAAACTTTTTGCAACATAAAGAATCGTTCTAGGAGAACATTCGACCACCACCGAATTTTCTTAATTTTCACAGATTTTATTTTTCTATGCAATTGATTTTTAAGAAGGGCTTTGAATTTGTTTCTTGTCAAATTTGTATATTTGGCATATTTATCAGTAGTTACCGGTTGAAATTCTCTGAGCTATTTCGAGACAAGAGAGGAACTACTCGTTACTCAATATTTTGCTAATTTTTGATGAGAACGTGTATAAATTTTGTGCGATTGCGATCGATTTCTATCTTTTGATTTCGATCTAAGCCGCACGGAAAAAAGTCTTCGATCAAAGCAAGAAAAATAAGCGCCGAATCACGAAAAGTTCGTGTCATTTCAGAGCTTAGCTCAGTATTTACTAATTCACGACTTTTTATTCGCAATTCTAGAAATTGTACGAGGTGATGATATTGACCCTCAAAAGTTGTGAATCAACACTTCTCAGTGTTAATAATGCGATCGGACATGAAATACATATTGCCATAACCGATCGCAATTTGACACCAATAGTTATCAATTTGATATTACTGTGGTTGTGAATTGCAAAAAAAAAAAATCGTAAATTAACACTTTTCTGTTGCAATTATGATTTCATCCCTCGGTAAATTGCAACAACGATTGATTTACTTCTTCAGTAGTTGCAATTTACAAATTCTCAATCGTAAATTGCAACTTATTTTTATCAATTTGCAATTGATATTTTGCAATTCACGACTTCTCTACGTCAATTTACGTTTTCAATTTACATGTGCGAAATTATTATAAGATTTTATTGGTTCACCATTCAGTGGTGGTAAATTACGAAATATATTTTGCAATTTGAGATTTTAAAGTGGTGTTTGAAGAATTGACCTATTGAAGTGGTAAATTGCGCCAAAAATGTCGCAAATCACTACAAATAAATGAAGCTCGAATTAATACTTCTAATCGCAATATTCAAAAAACAGATTTTGATATTTTCGCCGTTTTCAATGTCAAATTACGAATTTTTGTATCAATTCAAGACAAAATCGTTGTGATTTGCGAAAAATATATAATTCGTGATTTGCAACTCAAAATTTGGCCATTAGTGACTTTGCAGTTCTTTCCGTAAGCGTACGCGAATGAACCTATTCTTTGATGGAATCCGTTGTCAAACATTTCATTATTAAACTAAGTCTCAGCCCCCTCAAAAAAATAAATAAATAAAATTCTCCGTATGCTACTGACAGGGTAAATTCTACATAAATTATCCTACAGCTCAGCGACTACAATGACAACCTAGGGAATTGAATGATTTTTGCAGGCGACCCCTCAAAATTCAATGTTAGACTAGGAATTGTTTCTGTATAGGATTGAAAGCTGCTTACTTTGTTTCTATCGGAAGGGCATGCTTATAAGAAAGTAGAACCAATGTGGAGCGTATAGCTGTCGAATGGAATATTTTGCTATTTTTTTAAATAACTTCTAGACTTTTTGAGGTAGGCTTTCCTTTCTTCGTTGCCTTAAACATGGGGTACACCATGAATCCTTGACTTAAATAGCAAACAAAATTAGGAACGAAATTAACATTCAGTTTTTGGTTCGAAAAACCAATCTTTTTCCTTCAAGCTACCTAAATCCTAGCTTTTACAAAGTGGTCCTGAATTGGCATTCCTTCAGGCATAAATCCGTTGTTTTCTGTATCATAAATGGAACCAGAATGGGGCCTACTAATTGACAATTTTGGAGAACATTTTGAGCCAAATTCGTAGTGAATGGGGAAACGAGGAATAACAACGAGTCTCGCTATTTTTGGGGTTGACCCTGGCAATTTCTGTTGGGAGATTTTTGTCGAATTAGGTACAGTTGAGTAATTCTCTTTGAGAGAATAACTTTTTAACAACAATTCGTAGACACAGTCACTTTGGTAGGAATGATAGCACCACTAATTCATGATCAGACTCCTTAAGCGATTGTTTTGTTTGAATAGTTTGAATTCTAACAATCAATTTTCCGTACATAATCCACTTGGGAAGACATTTTTGTTTTTCACTATCAGAAAAAGAACATGCATTTCGAACTTGGCAACGTAGTAACCCTAAGTCAACAGCTAGGGTGCACCTTCGATAAACTCATGTATAAAGCAGTTGTACTTTTTTTTTTGTTTTTCCGTGAGCAATTTTTCATCAATATTTTCACTACTTTTCAGTTCGACTTAGGTAAATCCAGCTTCTGTATTTTTTTTAAGTTTCTCCACACAGTTTTAATTTTCATCCTATGTACTTATCAGTATTACGCTTTTAATCACCCTACAGCACCCAATGTTCATGCATTTTATTTTCCGCAGCAATGCAAGTTTGAATTGCCATACACAGCAATCTAAAAAATAGTTGCTCATATTCGACAGCAATTTTGCGCAAAATTTATTCGATCGTCACATGGAAGCCCTTTTATTGACACTTTTTGATTTTTCACATAAAATTTTTATTCTTGATTTTTGTGTATATACAAACAAAACAACAAAAAAATCCAACCTTAGTCCATCAATTGCACACAACATTTGAGAGAGAGTGAGTAAGAGTGCGTGGGGGTGAAACGAGAACGCAAAGATTTAAAAATATTTAAATATTGAAATTCATAAAATAATAAACTCTCTGGATAAGGTAACTATTTATCTATATTATCTAATAAATGTTATAAATGTGCAAGTATTTGTTTTTCCATTTCTTTTCTTCCTTATGTTGATTGCCTTTTGTGATGCAAGAGAGAAACTCGTTTGCTTTTTTATAACATGTTTATTTTTCTAATTTATTCATTGCATACTATCATTTTTTTTTTATTGAAATCATTTTGTAAATAACAACAACAACACACTTTACCCAAGTGTGTGTCAGAGTCATTTGTCCTATTACAATATAAATGTTCTCCATCCTCATCCTAATTAACAAAGCAACAATAAAACTTGTACAACAACCATGCAATTAATTGAAGGACTCTCATCATCGCGCAAGCATATAATACAACACCTAGTTGTACAATCATAGAAACTTGAAACAAGCATCCTTTTGGCTTCACATACGATTATTATCTGCATGCGAATCCTTGCAATTAGCATAATTTAGGCGTTTGACACTCGAGTTGTAATTTTGCGCCAGTCGTATACACTGTACACTGTGACGGCACGGAGACAGCAACAACCCTTTATTTGATGCGGCTTTGTTGGGGTTTTCGGGGTTTTAGCATTCGAATTGTAATGTCATTTTGTAACGTTGCTGTCACCAGATTTGAACGTGTCTGCAATAAAGTAAAGCAATGCAGTAGAGTTGGCAGTCCTCGCTCCCTATGATGAGTCGACTCAATTACATAATTGTTGCCTGACACGAATTTACCAAATAAATGCATGGGTTTCAATGCCTGTAAGCGAGCAAGCCCATTAGTGGGTACGTAAGGTAGGTACTAATGAATGCCTCTAACCCCTCAATTCTCTAGAGCGAACCCATTCCTAATCGAGCTCCACATACAGATTTTACGTCATTTTCTGATAAATGCTTAATTTCTCCATCCCGACCTTAAGACCTTCTTCGAATCTATCTACCGCACTACTCCCCGGGAATGATATCATCCGCCAAAGTCAACAAAAATTCCATCATAATCCAAATTGGAGTAAACTGGCGGTATAATTTAATTCCATATAAGTTCAATAAGTAGTTAGATACCCGCCACAAAGTCCCATACCCACATTCGTATAATATTTACACTCGTCGTTGATACACACATCTATACCGACAAACCGCACAGCAGCACAAACTGTATCAACATGCGAATAATAGCAGCAGCAGAAAAAAAAAACCCTTACGCCATAAATAGTAATTTTGAAAATAGGTTTTTACTGATTCGACAGAAATGCTAAAATTTCCATCGCAAAACATTAATTCAACTAATGCGTGTGTGTTTGTTGTGTCTGTGCGACTGTAATATGTGCCGCACTGTCAATATCAATTTATTGCTATGTTGTCGTTTGCGTGCGGTGCGGACTGTAATTTTCTAATGGAATATTTTAGAGGTTCTGAACTTTACAAATTGCAAAGAGGTTCAATTATACCATCTTAACGATTAGATTCGACTCTCCCCACCCCATACGAAGTTTACTAATTTGCATCCCCCACCCCATGCACATCTAGGTGCTGGGATGGGGCCAGCAACCCATAGGCTAACTTAATGAGTGTTTAATTGCTTCCTAAACGTTTTGGTGAGTCTACTTGCTGTCGTGCATACCTATGTATCCTATCTTCCTCGCAATGGATTGCAAGTGCGCCAATCCTGGCTATATCCTCTAACTGAGTAGAGTAAGTATACTGCACAGTGCCCAGGTATATAGAGCATATTCCAGACCACCTTTGTAGAATTATGTACCTACGAGTGTTATCAGTGCTCAAACAGGAAGCAAATATATGTAGAGTCCCTTGCACACGCACATACACCTTATCGTTTTGTTTTCGACTTTAATTGCACTATGGAGGACCTACTAGCGAGCTGGTGAAATTAGTTAATTGGACTAAGCGGATGTATGATGTATTTGTGTAGTGTATGTCTAGCAAAGGGGTGTGTGAAAAGGTGTCCTTCCTTGTGATAATTATACAAATGCAGGCAGAAAAAAAAAAAAAAAAACTGTATAGAGAACCTGAAAGCATAGGCACGGGTGGAGAAGTCGTCTAGAACCCACACCCATATACATAGTTTCGACATGAATACGAAAATTCGGTGGAAATGGTATCGGTGTGCGGGGCATTCGGAGAGATTTCCTCACGCACAGGTTATCGACTCATTTTCGATTGGCTGTATGGAGGTTAGAGGGACATTGTAAATGACTTATTTCCATAGCGAAAGATAAATGAGACATTTGCTCGGTTGCTATATATTTAAGAGGGGGACACAAATTGAGGGTTAACTGGTACCAAGGATACTCAAAATATGGGGCAACCGAGGATGGGTTTGTTTATTTTAGCACTCTCGGTTATTGACTATTATTTCAACTGTTTCAAAAAGGGATTGATAGTGCACAAAGAGGCCCGCGTTGGAGCTGAGAAGAACTGACATTGTCAAAGGCTGTATAGAACAGAATTACGAAGTCGCTCGAAAAACGGCTTCCTCGTAAAGTAGAAGAAGCGTCATGTCAAATGTTCACTTAGAGCCAATTTTGGGCTCAGTACGAGTTCCCTCATTTGAAGACATGGTTGACTTTAGACTAACAGAACCACTCGTATCTGTTAGTGAATGCTTTTAGTTTTGATAGGGGTTATTCTTTTGACAGATCACGCAAGATCTTGAAAGTCATAAATATCCCAATACGTCCATGTAGAACCCCAGTTCAGGAACTATCCTCAAATCGTAAATGCTATCGGAGATGCCATGAAATAACGCCGAGCAAAATAACGCCGATTTCCAAAACTCACTCTGTGAAGGCGAAATAAAGGCGAAATTTATAATTCGGCGTTATTTCACATTGACAAAGTCAAATAATCCGCCACAACCAACAAGCCCCTCGCTAGCTGCCTCAAGTTACACACACCAAGTTGGTTGAGGTCGTTCTCCAATTGTGCGCACCACCTAAGGTGGGGTCTTCCTCTGTTGCATTGTTCCTCAGGGGTGGATTCGAAGACTCGTTGGGCTGGTGCGTTGGTGTCCATACGCTTTACGTGTCCAAGCCATTTCAGCCGTTGTATTTTTAGCTTTTTTATCAGGTCAGCGTCGCTGTATAGCCCGTATAGTTTGTCGTTGAATCTTCTTCTCCATACTCCATCGTCACAAGCTGGACCGAATATCACTCGAAGAATTTTTCTCTCAAATGCTTTTGACAGGGTCCATACTTTTGCACCGTATAACTGAACCGGGATGATTAAGGTCTTATATTATATCTCCTTGGTTCTATAAGAGAGGGCCTTACTTCTTAGATGCCTTCTTAGCCCGAAGGAACAGCGATTGGCAAGAGTGACTCTTCGCTTGATCTCTGCGCCGATTTCAGTTTGTAAAGTGATAGTGGAGCCCAGGTAAACAAAGTCTTTAACTACTTTTGTATCTGTCCATCGTGAAGTTTTGTCCGAGTCGCCGATGTTGAGAGTCCTTTCTCGTTGACAGCATATACTTCGTTTTGTCCTCATTAACAGTTAGATCAATCTTCGCCGCTTCCGTTTATATGCGCCGTGGCTTCATCTGGGTTTGTGAAAATATGGAGAAGCTAAACTTTAAATGGGTCTTCACAAGAAAAGAAGATGCTAGTTCATCTCGAGGACTCATTGAATGATAATCCGTTGGTCGTGAGATGAATTTGTTTTTCTTCTCAATAAAAAATAAAATGAACTATAAAATAAACTTCGACGATTTAAATGGTCAAAGAGCTGAATTGGTATACATAATCACCTTTTTGGGGCACTCAAAAGTAGGTAGTAGGTACCCACAGTCTACTTTTTAGGGTACAATTGTCCGGCGACAATACCAGATCTGAAACGTTACAAATAAAAGATTTGCCTACCATCATATTGGTCACAAGTAGTCAATGCAAAAAAATAAATAAATTTAAAAGCTCTTCTCGTAAAGCTGACCAACTGTCAAAAGAGAAAATGTGTTAAAAAGAAAAATTGTGCAGTCTTGACGTAATAAGTTCATCACAAAGGACTTGACAATTTTTTTTTTTATAAGATATTCTCTCTTCTTTTTCGAACGAGGACATCAACGAAATTCCTCCAGTGACCCCTATACAATGTTCACATGAAACACCAGATATCCCCAATTGAGCAGCTAACCAAACAGAAAACAACCGACTCGTGTTTATTTTCATTTCATCGGAAGAAACACAAAAAAAAGAAGTATATCTACCATAGCAATAGCAAAGCTAATTTTCCAATATTTGGCTGTGGGTGCGTCGTCGTCGTCGTCGGCGGTATTAATAATTTTCTGGAGTAGCCCCAGCACCAGCATTATGTGTGCGTAAGGTAGTAAATTAATCAAAAAAAAAAAAAACACAAACATACTTCGATAACACAATGCAAAAGAACAAAGGCAAATAAAAGAACGCGCGCGCCAAAAAGTATGCGGCCAGAGCTGGAGTTATGTAATTAGAGTGCGGCGGCGGCGGCGCCCCACATCTAAATATTTACTTGATTAGGTGCAATTTTTTTACTTTATGTGATTTTGATTTTGATTGTGCGCCGGTTAGCGCCCTATTCTTATTTCAAGACTCGGGGGGTATATTTCCGTTTAAAAATAGCTCAAAACAATGCATGGGCTAGATTTATTTTTTTTATTTTTCTGATGCCAGTCTTTGGCGGAACTTTTGGATAATATATCTATTATAATCTTTTGTGCCTATAGCCTGACGTTCGGCTTAACTTCGAAGGAAGAATGCGGCTACCGTTTGATTGTAACTTGCGCATCCACTGTGTCATGGCAAAACAATTAATGGAATTTAAATTCGCGCATCATTAATTTATTTTATTTTTCGTATAACACGAGTTCAAGGTACGACTTAATCAAAAAGAAAAAAGGAATATCATTGCAGTCCGTGTTATTTTTTATTTATGATTGATTTGAGAGAACAGCAGTGATTTGTGGTGCTTTTTGAATACAGCCGCCGAGAAGAATGATGGTGCCAGTCATGCTCACCTTGAACTGCGTGTTGAGGACCTCAATAAAGCATGCAAAGTGTGAGGGAAGAAATTTGCCGCAGGCACAGATGACGTTTGAAAAATGTTCTTTGTTGATTTTACTCACACTTATTTTTAATGAATTATTTTTTATAACCCTTTGTTCGTAGGTATATAACTTAGGGTGTCTATCTGTGACCCAAGAAAAAGGAGAACATTTTCCGTTTAAAGTTATTAAAAAAAAGAACATTTGCTAAAAAAGTATAGAGGAGAAAAAAGAGATAGTAAAATAAAAAATTAAATTCACTCACACAAACTCACAAATTGATAATTCATGTTTAAAAGGGAGCTTTAAAAAAATAATAATAATTACAAAATTCAGTCCGTTCGTAGGCATTTATTTAAATATTCCATACACCCGTAAATATCTGAATTTCATGTCTTTTATATATGTATATAAAACAAAGTGGCAAAAAGTGTACGTTTCCCTCTTTTTTTTAATTTCGGTAACTACGGCGATCAATTGATAAACAAAAACCAAACAAAGAAACGAAGCGAAACCGGCGGGGTTCAGCTAGTTAAATATAAATTCACATGCCGTACAAAAATTTAACTTTTTATATTGATTTCGGCCGACGCAACGAGAACATAAAAAGTCATTTGAAATATTCCAGTTGACAGCCGTAAGCCGCAAGCCGCCAACCCTTAACCACTTTCTGTATAAATGTAGTAGTTTTCTGAATTTTTGAAGTAGATTAAAACGGAATACCTACCTAAAACCTAACACCGCGCTTACATATTTAAATTTATATAGTTTAATTTATATTTTTTATTATTTATTAAATTTATATACCTAATTTAAAAAAGAGAGACATTTATAGAAAAAAGAAAACAAAAACAGATACGAAATAAAAAAGAGTAGTGCAAAAAAGATCGGACCGAAAAAATATGTTCTCTTTTAAAGAGATACGATGGACACCTTAATATAGCTGACACTGCAGATGTAAAATTTCTTTTGAAGGGGCGAGCATTTCTTCCAACATGCCAAGCTGGACCTCCCATTAGCTATAATTACCTACATTAGTTTTCGCTGAATGTCGATGGCAACCTATCACTCACAGTCACAGTTAGTTTACCCAGCTCAAACGACCAATTTTCCAAATCTTGCAAAGCTAGCTATGCCTTCTCAAAACTCCAGCAATACTGTCCCGGACTTCATTTAAACAACACCATTTCCAATGGGCTACTTTTATGTAGACCTCTTATTGATTTTTATGGCGTAGACGTCCTTTTGGCCCAGTGATCTACAGATTCACCCCTCGATTCGTTATGAAATACCGAAAAAAAAGGACAAGTGCTTCCCATCTCTATTACGTAAGCTGCTATACCTATGGCACTGCAATCTTTCACTCCGAAAAGGGTTGGAACGAAGTTTCAACTCGTCGACATTAATCTCACTGGTGCGTTGTATGACACACACATGTATAGGTACGAGTACACATATTTATTTCTATTATAATAAAATGACAGAAAAAGGATACGACAGCAGAACACACTCGACACAGGAAAAATTACCTACGCTTACAACTTTCTATCCACACAAACGCACATAAACTTTATCAAATATTTTTTTTTTACCCTATACATCCTATATACTTGGTTTAGAGGTAGGTGTATACCTACAGTATACACAAATCCAAAAAGGATAACCAAATAATTCACGTTATCCTTGTTTTTTTGATTTTATTTTTCGCACATAATACAAATGCCTTTGCCGAGAATCTGGTAGAGTATCTGTGCCTTATGTAGGTATACTCGTAATATCTGAGTCCTTGCTGGTATTTGTGTATTAAAGGACATTTATCATTTGCGAGGGGGTGTACCTATGTACGCAAACGTATAGCAACACTTACACAAAACGGATGAAATAAAATACACAAGAGAGTAGGAAGTCAAGAAAGAAAAGTGTACCAAAAATCATCATCATCATCATATAGGTAAGAACAGCAAAAGGGAAACGGCGAAAGCCAAATAAAATATTTTTCGCAGATTTTATTCCCATTCCGACGGTGTGGCATAAGTATATACCTACGTATACATTTATCCGCATCACATTGACGACGCACTGTGCGGTTCAAATTAATGGCCTACATTTCAGATAGATGTGTATTGTTAGCCTATATATAGTGTCTAATGCCATTTCCCAGCCTACGTAAACAGGATGAAAAAGGCTACCTGCGGTATCGTGGATGGTTTAATGTTTGGCGTACCTGAACGCGTGTCACTCATAAATCACCCAATACGACATACACAGTTGAAATGGCGCAAGGAGCTGTGGAGAACGGCGTGGCAAATCGAATGGCAACAACGCACAAAAAGGATCTTACACGGCCCTTTTTGGAGTTTCTTCTCCTTCTTCTTTTTTTTTTTTGGTTTGGAAATTAGAGAGAAAGTTATTCATTTGTTCCTTAAGGCGTTACGCACACATTTTATCATTTTCCGACATTCACTCGGCGCTAGTAGCGGCATGTCGTTTCGTTTGCTGCTGCCTAATGTAATTTTTGCCAATAAAATCTGAAGCAAACCGGGTGTGGCTATTGTTTTTATATTGAATTGTAGGCGAACATGCGGTGTATATAGTGCTGAAGAAGAGATATTTATTCGAAGGAAGAGGGGCTTTGCTTTAGCGCACCTTTTTTTGTATTCTGTCGTGCGGAATGATTTTGGTGGGCCCGTTCGACCCTAGCTTGACTTTGGAGTTGGTTGCAAGAGAACGATCCAATTTTGGAAGAGAATACAGGGTCACTGCCATCTAACGATGAGTGTTTGAAGCTAGAATTCGGTTTATTAACAGTGTGGTTTGAAAGTTTTCCAACACAATGGCCGCTATTTTTGGAAGTGAAAACTTCTTTAGGCGCGATGGACATTTCTTGAAATGGAAAAAAACCATTGACAGCAAAACGAATCGGAGTGACCGGGACCTAGGTGAAGGAGGTGCATTAGTATCAACTAATTTGATGCGATTTTAATTTTACAATGAAGTGCAAATTGTTTTGCGTATTTGACGCACCTATATATCCATATTTTTAGTGAAAGATGGTTAAAGGCGTCATTGGCAGTCAATAGTATTTTGCTTAGGAGTACATTTCGGAAAGTATACCTATTTGAGAGTTTATTTGATTTTTATGGCCCGAAAGAGTCTTTCAATTAAATACATCAGGGTCGATAGCTCAACGTACCTCGAACAGTCGGATCGGAAAATGCTCACATCACATTCGAGGTACAAGTATTTAAACCATATCGATAGTTGTCCTTAGCTTTCAAACGGGATTTTCTCTCAAATCAAGCAGTTGGCTCAAAGCTTCTCCGACTTAGTGAGGTCATCAAATTTGACGACAAAAGTACCTAATATTTGCATGGGTTTCCTTATTCTTTTGAAAGAAGTAAGAAGTGGCTGGCGCTTCCAAGGCTGGCGAAAAAACTCTAACATACACATGAGTCGTAAATTGAAATAGAAATGTTTAAGGCACATTAGGTACCTTTATAGTCCTTAATCCAGTAGGAATTGTTACATGCACCCATATTTATGTGCATGCACTCTGGTGCAGATTGACCTGTTTGACATCTAAATTGTCCTTATAAACGGCCGTCTTTATTTAGCTTTTTTGTATGATCCCGTCTAAACCAGATACGCTTACAAGACTAGGCGGTATATTATAGCAGCGGGTTCCCACCTTTCCTTATGCAATGCGCGCTTCATTTCTTTCCTTGAATAGAATAGAGTAAACTTTATTTATAAATATAAGGTTCATAATCATTTTTGGTTAGCAAGTCATTTATACTTTAAGCGATTTCGATGTGCATGCAACTCCTACTAGATATACCTGATGTCGTTCTTTTTGATTGTTGCGTTCGACTTACAGAGGCACATGGACTACGAATGCTAATGCTTGCCTCACTTATTGCCTTTCTGAAGACGAAGCTGAGAGCTTCAGCTGACATGTTCATGTTCCAATGCAACCGTTTGAATGATGCCAGGTACAGACGGAAAATGTCTTAATGCGACTCTAAGGGCCTTCTGATAAATTTCATTCCAAGATGAACGTTATTTCTAAATTGGTGATGTCAGTAGCAGCGACAAAAGAAACGTTCTTAAACTGAATTAAAAAGTCAAGCTCTTCTCGATAAACCTCGACGTTGCGTTTATTTTTCACATTCCTAATGAAAGCCCAGTCTCACGGAAAAAAGTTTAAGATCAAATCAGGAAAAATAAGCGCCGAATCACGAAAAGTTTGTCTCATTTTAGAGCTTAGCTCAGGATTTACTAATTCACGACTTTTTATTCGCAGTTCTAGAGATTGTACAAAGTGAAGATATTGATCCTCAAAAGTCGTGAATCAACGCTTCTCAGTGTTAATAATGCGATCGGGCATGAAATACATATTGCCACAACCGATAGCCATTTGACATAAATAGTTATCAATTTGATATAACTGTGGTTGTGAAATGCGAAAAAAAAAATCGTAAGTTACCACTTTTCTGTTGCAATTACGATTTCATCCCTTAGTAAATTGCAACAGGGATTGATTTACTACTTCAGTAGTTGCAATTTAAATTCTTAATCGTAAATTGCAACTAATTTTTATCAATTTCATTTCAGTGGTGGTAAATTACGAAATATTTTTTGCAATTTGAGATTTTAAAGGGGTTTTTGAGGAATTAACCTATTGAAGAAGTGAATTGCGCCAAAAATGTGGCAAACCAATACAAATAAATGAAGCTCGAATTAATACTTCTAATCGTAATATTCAAAAAGTAAAATTTAATATTTTTTGCCGTTTTCAATGTAGAATTACGAATTTTTGAATCAATTCAAGACAAAATCGTTGTGATTTGCGGAAAATATAAAATTCGTGATTTGCAACTCAAAATTTTGCAATTGGTGACTTTGTAGTTCTTTCCGTGTATTGATATATCTAGCTGTTCATGATTCCAAATAAAGTGCCAAATGAAAGCTCTTTTTTTTACGTTTGTTTTAGTTAAAAAAATATTTTGTATGTTAATAAAATAATAATAATTCTAAAATACATTATTTAGTGCTTCATTGATGGAGCTATAACACTTTGAGTGCCAAGCTGCTTTAACATTTCAGGTCGCCCCAGGCCAAAGTATTTTTTTATTTAATTTTGTGTATATAAGTACCTATAAAGTAGTTCACAGCCAATTTCCAATTGCTAATCGCCATTACAGTAAAATGAGAACGCTTTTTCTGCGTCGCTCGTTTTTGTGCGACATGGCCCCAAAGAATTTCTTTTTTTTTGCTGAGGCCATGTCACACGAAAACGTACGACAGTTTCCTCGTTTTCTTCATAAGTATAAGGAAATAGTATATTTTTCAAATTTTTATATATACTTTGCTCTGAAAAAAATAATATTTTTGTACTTTGAATTTCCTTTCCATAAAATGAAAATATTATAAAATAATTTTTCTGAGCTGAAGTACTATGTGTCGCACGAAAACGTGTGATATGGCAGTCAAAGTGAACGATGTTTCAATTTCAAGAGAAGGCTACGAAATCGTTGTCTTCATTGCGCCAAGGTTGGACTCAAAGCTAATTGGTTCGACAGAGCGTTGGTCACAGAATAAGAAGTATAAGGCGGCTTTTAAAATTTAGTAATTCACCGATCAAAAGTGATCTGAACTTATCAATAAGTGAACTTGAACTCAGGTGTCAGCCATAATTTGGCAGCTGACAAACGAATAAAAAATCATCGGAAACTCCAGCAGTGAATGGTAGAAACTTTCCAGCAACCATACGTACTAGATTATGGGCCAGCATAAGACTAGGAGCTTTTTGACTCTCCGTTAGACAATTTTTAGCATTTATCCAGTTTTTGGTGTTCCACGTGCATGGGTATATAAACAATTTGTGAAAAAATTTACGAGGTGGGACAAAATAGTTGACTTTTACGTAAACTTATGAAGCAACTTAAGGGTATGGCAAAACGGCGTGAAAATTAGAATGTAAGCTAGTAGTAAAACAAACTTTATATGGGAATAAAATTTAAAAAAACTATCATGCAGATTTTGAATAATAAGTGCACAAACATTTAACTTCGTATTTCTAGAAAATATGTCAATGGCGAATGGAAAAAAACAATTCTCAGGGGCCGAATTTCCTCGTAAAATTTGAGTGCGCTGGGTAGTTACCCTTTCTACCCATCTTATCTATACGTTTATAAATCATACAAAACAAATTTCAAATTTTTTTTATTACAAATGTTAACACAGCGATGTCACTGTCAGTTTATAAAAATGTTAATCGCTCTAAAATGACAACTCGTTGTGGTGCTCTCAACCCACACAATAGAAAAGAAAAACTTCATACGCCTGCACATTAAGATAGACTATACCGACACTGGCAGCCACCTTCATCATGACATGAATTTTAAATTTGCACTTCTTTTCCATTTTATTGCATCAAGTCTTTTTCATTCACACAAAAAGTTAAAAAAAAAAAAAGACAATCAAATGTCAACTGAATCCCTTTTTAATTCCTCTCCACTCACATTCGGTTTGTATAGGCACATATACTTATGGAAATATGCAAACACCGTAGATGGTGTATAACATTTTGTATTATACTGATTATGATGATGATGTCAATTCACACATCATCTTTGGGTTTAGAAAACATGTGTCACGTTGTATCTTTCGGAGAGTTTATTTTTGTTTTTATTTTTTTATTTGCGATTGCAAAATATATCAAAATAGCGCAATAAAAAATCCCTTATACAAAATTTGTATTGCTTTTTAAGGCACGATTCGGTTGAAAGGGAAAACGTATATGGATCGGGTATTCGAAGCACGATCTCACATTCAGTGATGTCTTTATTATTTTTGGACAGTTGTGACGATGGGAAAACATTGTCCCACGCACACATACGCAACTTCTGTTTGCGAAGATCGACTGTGCGTTTTATTTTGTTGCCGCTGTACATGATTTGCATTCCATGCGAATGGTTTGTTGGACTTTTGTTTACCTTGATTTGGATTGAGAAATTTATGGATTTTGGTGGTGTTACATTGAGACAGTTGCGAAGAGAATGGCTATACAATTTGACAGGGTAGACTTATTTTGATGTGCACCAGGAATGGTGACTTCGTCAATTGCATTTCACTCAGTTTAAAAAATAATAATCTATTCATACACACGTCAGTAGGAAAGGTAGAGTCGTCTTCGGCAAATTGGTACTTGATGTGATGCAAAGTTTGTACACTTTTACGCGGCATAGTAATTGCTTACTCATTCAAAATTATCGGGTTATATATGCAAATGTTGCAAGATCACTTGTAAGTTTTTCTAAATGTTGCGCAAGTATAAGAATCCTACCTTCAAAAATTCTATGAGGGAAGTACATTTTCAAATTCATGATCAGATACTATCGAAATCGGAGAATTGACCACTTAATCGGCAGGTGTCCACCGCAGTTTAACTAGAGATACTGTCCATGCTGTTAGATATACGATAGATAAAGAGAACTAGATCCATCATGTTTCCTTGAAGTAGACTCTTGTGGCAGCTTTTCGAAGCCTTGAACAGGAAAATTTGTCTCAGTATTTGTTTTTTTTTTTTTTTTTTTTTTTTTTATATAAGACGTGCGTTTAAAATAACAAGAAACAACTGCATTATTGCGACCACCCTGCCTTTGCCCGGAGATATACCATGCGTGGATGAGTATGAGGAACAGAATAATCCTTATATATCGTGCTTGATAACCACGCCAAACAATATCCAAACAACATCGTGTCTCTTATCATCACTAAAGTGACTGAGCGACTGATTTGTGGTCAGTCATATCAATCATCGTAATGATATGAGAGATCTAGCTATCTACCTAAACGAGTTTCAAACAGCTAAACAAAGTTCAAGGTTCTCTAAGGTTAGTTACTGACAGGCTCAACTAAAAAAATTAAAGAACTTCCCTTTAAATCATTGTCGTAACTATTGTCGCGACTTAAAATCGGAGTCAAGGCAAATCAAAGCAAGTCTCGCGGATTTTCTTCTCAAAGTCAAGTCAAATCAACCTGCCAAATGATCACTAACTTAGGATAGGTAGATGTGACTCAGTACCGAAGTCAAAGAAAATCATTTTTTACTGGCTTTCCCGTTTTTAATGTAGGTTTACATAAAAGTCAAATCAAGTCAACCTGCAGAGGTTCTCTAGCTAGTTGTTTACAAATCTAGTGACTTAACATCGGAGTCAAGGCAAATCAAACCATGTCTCGCGGATTTTCTTCTAAAAGTCAAGTCAAATCAACCTGTCAAATGATCATTAAGTTAGGATAGGTAGATATGGCTCAATACCGAAGTCAAAGAAAATAATTTTTGACTGGCTTTCCCGTTTTTAATGCGGTTTTACACAAAAGTCAAATTAAGTCAACCTGCAGAGGTTCTCTAGCTAGTTGATACAAATTTAGCGACTTTATATCGAAGTCAAGGTAAATTAAACCAAGTTTCGCGGAATTTCTTCTCAAAGTCGAGTCAAATCAACTTGTCAAACTGTCACCAAATTATAGGTATATGCCGAAGTCAAATCAAACCATTTTTGACTGGCTTTCCCGTCGCTTTACACAAAAGTCACATCAAATCAACCTACAGAGGTTCTCTAGCTAGCTGTTTATGAATTTAGCGACTTGACGCCGAATTAAATGATATACTTATGGTTTTTTTCCACTGCGCTACCTCTCGCGAACGTCTGACAAACATCCGAGAGTATAAATATCTTGTAAGAGCTTCTCAATTAGCCATTTGGAGTCGGCATAAAACTGTAGATCCCTTCCAATCGTTCCAAAAATGAAAAACTCACACAAAACGAATGGTTGTGAGAAGCTAGGCCTAGGGTGCCTCCGGACCTGTTGCGCCAACTATTTATTTATTTTTTACTCGGTCTAATATCGAAGTCAAATCAAATCAAATTTTGAGAGCCTTATTATTAAGTCGTCGGCAACTTACATAATTCAATTAGTTATCTGCCTACTCGTCAAATCGATATCTATCTGCGAATGAAGTTAGTTAATATAGAATTCAAATTTTAAATGTCACTGATTATCACTGAAGTCAAATAGAATCAACCTTCACAGGCTTTTTAAATTATTAAAAATATGCGAGTAGTTTTCGTATATACCTACCTATACAGAGTGAAATCAATGCAACTCTTGAATGTTTTCTCATCAAATCGATGGCTATCTTTAAATGGAGCACCTTAGCGCACCGAAGTCAAATCAAGTCACTGGCTAAAATCAATTTAAATAAACTTTTAATAGTTTTCTCGTCAGACATCGCCACATCTTGATGCTGAGGTCAAGTTGAAACCACTTTCACATGACTGGTTGACATCTTGCTATATAAAGCTAAACACCCAAGCCGCATATCAAGCCTCACAAGTTGACCTGAAAACCATTGATATTCTCGGTTGTTGCTACGAATTTGCCACCACATTTCGAGCTATTCAAATGAAGTTTTCTTCTTTTCCTTTTCCGATTTGAATAAGATCCAACGTGATGGGTATCTTCTTGAAGCGTTAGGTATATACTACAACTCTATCAATGTATAGGAACACTCTTTACAAACAGAAATACCTTCTATGTTAGGTAGGTATATGCTTTTGTTGAAATGACTAGCTGTTTTTCTGTTCTGTAGGTGCCTACCTAGCCTACCATCGGTTGCTACATTCGCGTAAATATTTCCATCTCTTATCACTTCCATTCACTTAACTTCGCGCTATGCGTAGATAAATCAAATTCCCTGCACAAGAAGACCAACATCATAACACAGCACTCCCCACAACGTATACCCATTTATTCTCACACGACCGACAAACAAAAATCGATTGAGAAATCAATTTACCAAAAACGCATCATTTCGCCTGTTTTATCTACCCACCTACTCGTTCCGGAATTTCCATAATTAAGGCAATAAAGCTTGGTTAATCAATTTCGAGAGAAGAAAAAAAGCGAGAAAATAAATACCGACTTCTTCCCCAAAGATCCATCGTATCCGTGCGCATCGATATATATGACCGAAACAGTTACGCAATAATATCGTTCAGTCTCCGTTTAGCTTCTTTTTTTCAGAAAAAAAAAAAACAATCATCCAACAACAAAAGAACCACCAAACAGCAGAAAGCTTAAAAAAAAAAGAACACAAAATTCCCAATGGAATGACCCATATATTTTCCCGTTATATACATTATCTCTCTCCTAAATCTCTCTATACCCATCTCGAACCCACGCCGTGCACCCAAAAGAAAAATGTATATTCCTTCCCGGAGACGAATCCCTTCGTCGTAACAATAAAGAACTGGGGCTCGTGTTGGTTTTTTTTTTTTTTTTAGTATTCCCTCCTCTGTTTGGGGGATTTATTGATTTCGCCAAAAACTGTTCTAAGGCTCGTTTCCAGTGCCATAAACGGAGCGGAGGTAGTCGCGCATTCTATTGTATTGGTGGGTATAGATACTACCTACCTATATTCGCCAAAAAAAAAAAAAAAAAATCCATACCAAAGAGGAAACTAATACCGATGGCAGTAAAGAATTTAAGTCCAGGAGTCTTGAAATTCACCTCCCGATTTATCCAGTGATAGTGCATGTTAATTTGCTTCAGTTTTTCTCTGAATGATATCCCTCACTTTCTCTCGGAGAGAGAAAACCTCCCCAATAACGAGCTCAACAAAATGGGGGTTCACCACCCATAAAAGCTATAAATCGACTACCCGCTACCCCATGCAATAAAGCATTCTCCAATTCGCACGACCATAGCGAGACGACGACACAACGAAACATGCGCGAATTTTATTGAGCACACACATAGCCTCGTCCATAAATTGGGCTTCTCTTCTTTTTCTTTTCTCGTTTGTGTTGTGTTGTACTTTGTACATCGTCCATAACTCCATCTGACGAGTAATCCGAAAACCATAAATACTGAACGGAACCCATTCCACTATTTTTGATACATCATTGTCGGCCATTAATCGTCATCTTGTAAACTAAAACTCTAAACACACGGATGCGGACGTACACTATTCTAATTCGAGCACTTGACTTGAGCAGAAGCAAAGATTTGGCGACTTTTTATCGAAAACAACGACTTTGAACGGTTGTTTTACTATATTTACCGAATTTACGCGGCCTGAGTTTATAAACACGCGTCTTGCATCAAACCAAACCGCCTTGTTAACTTAACTCGCCGTCGCCGCCACCGCCATTCATTCATTTTTCCCAGAGTCTCACTCACTCAGTTGGCTGTGTGTGGCTCTGTGATGACAACAAATATGGCGTCGTATATTCCAAATAGAAGTTTATAACAACACGTTTATAACACCATCAATTGTTCGCCCATTCGAGACGATCCATCTCGCTCTGACTAATGCTGTAGCTCTTCGCTTGGTTACCTATTTCATGGTGGAAAACATTGTTTATTGACTCGGCAACATTTCTCCCCTGCAACAATGTTGATGATCACATGCACTCAATGCTGCGGAAGCGAATTCAGGGTTATACTTTTTTTTTCTTCTTTTTGTTGCAACAAGATGAATTCGCCGCGGTGGTACACAAATAATCACTCTGGCACTGGCAGTGGCGCTCTATCAACAACAATACACACACACACACTCCGCCGCAACAAAAATGATACACGGATTCGTTGCGAGAGGGGCAGGTCAATTGAGCACGAGAACCGTGCACGGTGCACCAAAGCGTTCATACTTTTTAACTCACTGATTGATGGCGGGGATTTTACTGTTTTATTAGATCGTTGGTGCTCGCCTTTAATTGTGTGCGATATTTTTGCCAACTGGATGGGGTTTTGTCTGGTGGGGAGCGAGTGGCTCATGGCTCCTGGGTGGTGGGGTGAATATTATTTTTGGTTGGAAAATAGAAGGGGAAATACGGTTTTGTTTGGTTTTTGCAATTTTGCCTTGGCAGGTCGACGGCGGGCTTGGGTTTTGCCAAGTGGTGGAATTTAGTATAGGCCAGTGTGCTGTGTGGATGTGTGCGTCGTCAACGGAGAAGACAGAGAGCGCGCGAGAAAGAGATGCCTGGTTTCGGATGAGAAACACAGAGGCTGGGTTATTTGGCTTGTGACCGCCATCATTCATTTTTCTGTTTTGGAATCTTTCTTCCCCTCTCGAATGGTGTAGTAGACTGTTAGTTCTTTTGATGGTGTATGTTTTAATGGCCGCTCTGAAGTGTTTATAGTCGGTCACCGATGTGATGGCACGGAAGATTTTCGCTTGCGAAGGAGAATATTCTGTGAAAATGGGGTGGAAAATACCTTTGGTGATTGTTTCTCTTTCGATGGCGACGGATGGCAATGATTACTTAGGTTTTATTAATGGATAATTGCGCATCTTTATAAATAAAATTAATTAAAACTGTTCCTGAATAGCTGATGGGAGTATACCTACTAGGGCTACAGGGAGATAGTGTGCCTCCCTGGCTGATGGTGGATGGTGGATGGAGAGATTTAATATCTACTCAACATCTAGGGGTAGGCAGATGATGAATTTAAATATTTACCACGACTTTTTGAAGGTGTTCCAGATACCTTTGACCTTGGCCGCCTTTTCAAAGTTGGTCGCCGCAAACTGTAAAATAGTAGGACTTGAGCATGCGCTTGATTCGAAAGCGTTATAATTATACCTATACCATTTGTAAAGAGAAAAATATATGGAGACTTGAAGTTCTTTGGCTAAAATACTCAACTAACTAGTAACCTCAGAATAGCAAAGCTTGGTATTTATTAATTCATAACTTCAATTATGACTTAGGGCGATTCTTCCAGATATTGGGGATCAATAAAATAAAATCGCCCATCCTGGATAGATTATGGACGTGATATCCCAAACCTGGTTAACTAATTCAGCGAACGGTGTAGCGAAATGTTCGAAGACTGCCAAAAATATATGGGAATATCAATCCCCAATGCAAAGCCGGAGAAGAAATGTTTGATAGTAATAGTGAGTTTTATATACGGAATTAAGTCAGATTTTAGAGGAGCCCTTGACTATGGTTCCTGCATCCATCCGATTCACTATCGAAGACAAATTTCAAAGCAGCTTGATACGACTCAAAGATGCGCATGACACAGATTCTTAAATTTCGCAGAGCATAATTCTTATACGAGCAAAAGGCAAAAACAATTTATTCTCAAGCGTTTTTTTTTTTTAACCTGTGCGAAAATTATATTCACCTCTCGAATGAGGTATAGAGTTTTACAGAGCCATTTTGACAGGTTGCGAAAAAAAAAACAATCAAATCAAAAACCAATATTCGATTTTAAATTGGTTTCGAAATATTATTGTTTTCGATTGCAAAAAGAAATATTAAAATACCTTTGTGTTAAAAGAACATTTATGTTTTTTTTAATGGTCACTTTGGGTGCTATGAACTCAGCATTTCTTAAATTATTGGCATTGGTGCAGTTAGGCGAAAGCGAAATCAACCGAGCCCCAAGGAGAGCCCCAAAACTGCTCTGAACGATTGCCACAATTTTACTTGAATTTGACTCCTGTCACACACATAAAAAAAAAAAGAAAAGGCACCGTTCTTCAAACTCACAATTCCGTATACAAGATACAAATACGCATGGAAAATACAAACGAGTAACTTTCGAAGAGTAATTCTCGTATACCTACGGATTTCTAGAATTGCAAAATTTCAGATTTTCGCATCGAATCGGAAATTTTGACAGTTAAACGTATGCGAACATTTTTGAGAACTGGGGTCCAGGAGTTCACTTTTCATAGCGACAGAGAAAAGCTACGATTACATCGCTTTTCATGTCAAATTTTGATATGCCGACATCATTATGACGTAAACATTATTGTCCTAAATTTTTCGCACGAAAAACACACGAGTGACGAATTTAGTGAACTTATCTATCTAAGGCGCACTTTTCCACAATAAAGCCACCAGATTACAAATCTCAGCACTAGGTATAGGTATGGTAGATATAAATAAACTCTAGAAGCAGATGGTAAACTAAAAATGTATTAAAAAGTCCATGAAATATGAACTAGTGCTTTAGGATCGCAACCTTGGGCCTATTGGCATTATAACGCCCACGGTCATCTTTTAAAGTTGCAGTCAAGGCTTAGATATCCAACCATCGGCTGACTTTTGCTGCCTTCTTTCGTCTCGATGCGGGGCAAGCTGATGCAAAATTGGAAAACAAACCGCCATAAATAAGGCAGAAGAACGAGTGAAACGAATAAGTAACCAACAGATAGCACTGACGAACTTTCCTGAAACGTCTTCACCTAGTTTGAAAAACTCATTTGTCTTGCGAGCTTATTCAAACAACCTGAACTTAGCTGAAAACACTTTTCTTCCGAGTACGCAACTCAGACTCACAAGGTCACAAGTCCAAAATTTTCATTTTAATCAACGAAATCAAAAATAACAATTTGTAGCCCACGTTTCTAAATATTTCATGATTTTGAAGTTCGACGCCTTGAGTGACTCTGCCTTGAGTGACTCTGCCTTGAGTGACTCCGCCTTGGGCGACTCTGCCTTGAGCGACTACGTCTTGAGCGACTACGCCGAGATACTGATGGCTGTCGTCTACGCGAAGAGCCAAGCCTTCTCCGTCTCCCTTGCGATGCATCTTTGGGCTCTTCATCCGTTTTTGGAATTGTCTCAGCATCAGCCCCCTCCATTGCATCATGTTTTTCAACGCTGTATTTTGAATTTGAAAATTTGACATAGCCATGTTTGACCCCTCCACGTAAGGTCGATTTTACCGTTTCCCTAACTTCATCAGCTGTCATCTAAAGAAAATGTGACTTTTAATTAATTCTGACAAATGATGTAAAAGTAAGTACCCCTGAAGTCTTGGCTACTGTTGATACGACATCCTTAAACGTTGCTGGCTGTCCCAAAGTTTCAAGGGCATATAATATAAATTGTCCGTTTGACATTTCAAAATTTATTTTAATCCGAAAAGAAAACTTAAACCGCACACGAAAAATTTTTACAATTTAAATGAGAAATTAAAGAAAATAAATCTCAATGTCTGCTCGATTGATTTGGAGAAAAGTCATAGGCAATTGAGTGAATAGCTATCGCAAGTATCGAGGTCTTCTCCAGTGGTAAAGGTTAAGTCAAGTAATAGTGCTAGCTACGGTTGCTCTTAAATGCCGGCTGAAATCCAATCTTGAATGAAGGCATGGAGAGTCCAAATCAGTCCAAACAGTTGGTCCACAGAGAACTTTGTTTCGGATATATGGCATAACTTTGGGTGACCTCTGAATTGATGTCGAGCGTGGGCGCCTGGGTTGAGAATCTCTCACATAAGAGTAATATATGCTCCGGCGGTTGTCAGACGTCAGACTATAGGACCTGGCATGGAAACATTCATTGTTACTCAGGTAGTCCTTCTCTTTAGACATCATCATTGCTCTACGAGCAATAAAAGGTTTATGTCCACGCTATGATATTTTTCGATGTTCAAACCAAGCCAGGTGGAAAAACGTTTTAAAAATGTCTCAGTTTGAAGTTGGCAAGCATAGGGACACTGAATCGAAGCTTAAATTTAAAAAAGTTCGACTTAAGCCTCAGTTTTGATAAAAAAAAATTACAAATATCTGTGTCTTAAAGAAAGCGACGGCTCCTTCGATCCCTGCGTTTATAGGTTCACACACACGGGTATGTCGACCCATTCCAGTTTTTAAGAGCCTCCCAAAAAAGCGTAAATTCCCTACAACTCATTAGACAATAACAATTAAAGCATGCAAACATTTGCTTGAAACCAAACCGCATACTCGCTTCGCAAGACGTTATGCGAAACCGCAGCATATATTTTTTTTTTAATTAAAAACGTTTGTCTTATTCATTTCGAATCCCCGCGCAAGGATGCTCTAAATTAACCCTGGGCTGATGTTTCTGTTGCAATTTGCGTGAATAAATATTCCAAAAGGATACACTAAACCTCTCCCCTGCCGCATCAAGCAGTGTACAGGGAATACTCTTGAGAAATATTATAATACTTTGGAAATGTGGTAAAGATTTTAATTATCCCCAAAAATGAAACTCATTTAGCAAAATACCGCACCAACAACAAAACACAAATGCAAAACATGCTGAAGCATATATCCTTATCCTCAGTTTATGTGAATACACTTTCAGCATTTAGCAATTGCAATTCCCATCGCCTTTGTTCCTGATGCCAATGGGTTGTATATCGTTGTATTCATTATAATTAAACCGAAAGCAATCTATACACGGGTGTAAACATATTTAACTCCAAGCAACAAAAGAAAAAGAAAAAAAAAAAAACGAAGAAAATCCCAAAGTTGCTCGTTTTATCCTTGTGCCTTGTGCATGTGCATGTGCGAGCTGCATCCAGTCATAGGAATAAAAAAAGAGCAACAAACATAGATTTGCCTCATACAACACTTCATCCAATTCTCGAGTGTTTTATTTATTCAGCATAATTTGTCTGCGTGCCGCTGCTGGTGTTCCCCCCTTTACCCGGTCTAAAAACTGCATGCAATCTATGTACGAGCATTCGTTCTAGTTTCACTGCAGAATACTGAATTCCTGTGGATGTGGATGATGATGATCATGATGATTCTAAAGTTCAACTATTGTAGATGTATTTCCATAAGGATACAGAATAGAATATATGCATTGCACATGAGAGAACATAAGACGTATACCTACAGTGTACACATACACAGAGGGAGAGGGCGCAGCGGCCCCTTTTATTTGTCGAGTAGGTACGACTGTACGAGTATGAGTACGAGTATACGAGTACGAGCGCACCCTAGACAACGGGAAAAACTTTTATAAATTATCCTTGCGAGAATCCTTATTTATGGTGCTATGTGCAATTTTCATTTTATCACACAAAAGCTAAGCTTCACATTCTCGTATACTTTTCGAGTGTAGATTCGAGTTGGATTTGATCCTGTTTTTTTTTCCTTCTTTCTCACACACACTCGGAGTTTATTTTTTATTTTCATAGTTTCCACTTAAAATCGCGAAGAAGGCGGCATGGGGGAGATATATAAATCCAAGCAATGAATGTATCTGCATAAGTTAGAGAGGATACAACGTCTAAGAAAGAATGGAGGGGGTTGCAACAGTAAAAAAAAAAAAGAACTGTCTAATATGAAATATGTCTTTTGCGTCTACATGTCGTTGTGTTTCTTCTTCATCACAATTTAACACGGATGGGATTTTCCTATGCTCTTTTTTCACAACGAATCCTTTGAAGGGAACGATGCTGCTAGGAACAAATTTTGGTAACTGCGTGCACTTTCAATTTCAATTTGCTTGATTATTTAATTATTCATGGCAGATCAAGTGATTTTGCCAAAGCTTTTCCAGCAAGGATACCGAGCATGTATTTGCGAATTTTCAGTTGAATTATGTGTAACTTTGTGATATTGAAATCGTCTTGCAGCTGGCAGAATTGCAGCATCCGTGAGCGGCGAATATATATGTAGGTCACAAAATCAGATTCCGTAAAATAACAGAAGCTATAGAAGGTACTCGATCATGGATCATTTTGATTTACATCAAAAGCTATCTACCTATTTTGCTACTAAGTGATGAGGTCTAAGTAAGCTAGGTCTCTGAACCTAAAAAAAAGCGCTTTAGTAGTCCAACACTCTAGTCTATGGCCACAAAGCCCGGTCTTGGTTTCCATAATCAGTGAGCGACACCAGAGCCATTTTGAACGGGGTACTTGAGCTGAGAGGGTACAAGGACCACTCCATTTAAGTACATATTTATAAAAGTATATCCATCAGCCATGAGGATAGTAGTGCAGTCAAACGATGTAGATTGCAATGGAGACTCTTTATGGTCCAATAGGACTTAAACAATTTACTCGAGAAAGGACGATTGTTTTTTTACCGTATGTCTCTTGCATATAGATTGTGGAGTGACTACGTTTCTGGAATGAATTTAATTTGGGATGAAAATTCAGTATCAGGCATGAGGGCAATGCTTGCGAACTTGCGGTCATGTGACAGCCGCTTCGTTTCCCTATAGCAAGCTGCGATGTTCATTTGGGATCTTCCGGTCCACCTAACTTCATCGGAGTATTTTTTTTAAGACTCGTAGTACCTTACTATATCTATAACTGAGCCAGTTATCAAACTCACAATTCACAGATGAGTAACTTTCGAAGAGAAATTCTAGTATGCGGATTTCGAGAATTGCAAATTTCTAGTTTTCGCATGGCATCGGAGATTTTGACAGATAGACGTCTGCAAGAATTTTCGAGAATTGGGTCCAGGAGTTCACTTTTACTAGCGACAGAATGAAGCTACGATTATATCGCTTTTCATGTCAAATTTTGATATGCCGACGTCATTATGACGTAAACATTATTGTCCTAAATTTGTCACTACGTGTCATAACAAGTCAAGGGTCTAGTCACGCGGGCCTTGCCTTAGCAGCGCACTCTCACGAAAAGCACACGAGTGACCTGCGAATGGCCGAATTTTTGCGACATCAGCATCTCAAAATTTGCCACGAAAAATGACACGTGTAATCGTAGTTTGACTGGTTACAACTAAAGTCGTATTTTATCTGAGACAACTTTTTCAATAATTGTTTCATGTGCAGGTAATTTATGACAGTTGAGAGAATCCTGATGGATGTTTTTTTTTTTTGTAATTAGCAATTAATTGTTTTTGAAAAAAAATGGTTGGAATGGTCTCAGTGGTTAATGTGCTGGACTAATAAGATCGGGGTTCTAAGTTCAACTCTCAGATGGAAACATAAGCGACCGATCCGCGAACAAGCTATGCACTTGCGAAATCAAGTTGACTTATCAAAAACGATTGTTAATATTACATTGCAACGTGAATTAGGCCTAAAACAAAGCTACACAAGTTTGGAACGCACTTTTCTAAGGCGCACTGTTCCCCTAAACGCACTATTCCGCTGGATAACAAATCTCAACACTAGGTACATGTATGGTAGATATAAATAAAATCTAGAAGCACTTGGTAAACTAAAAATGTATAAAAAAGTCCACGAAATATAAACAAGTGTCTTAGGACCGCAACCTTCGGGCTATTGGCAATAAAACGCCCACGATCATCTTTTAAAGATGCATTCAAGGCTTAAATATTCAACCATCGGCTGACTTTTATTGCCTTCTTTCGTCTCGATGCCGGGAAAGCTAATACAAAATTGGAAAACAAACCGCCATGAAGTCAGAACAACGAGTGAAACGAATAAGTAACCAACAGCACTGACGAACTTTCCTGAAACGTCTTCACCTCGTTTGAAAAACTCGTTTGTCTTGCGAGCTTATTCAAACAACCTGAACTTAGCTGAAAACACGTTTCTTCCGAGTACGCAACTCAGACTCACAAGTCCAAAATTTACATTTTAATCAACGCAATCAGATAACAATTTGTAGCCCTCACTTCTATTTCATGATTTTGAAGTTCGACGCCTTGAGTGACTCTGCCTTGAGTGACTCCGCCTTGAGCGACTCTGCCTTGAGCGATTACGCCTTGAGCGACTACGCCGAGACACTGATGGCTGTCGTCTATGCGAAGAGCCAAGCCTTCTCCGCCTCCCTTGCGATGCATCTTTGGGTTCTTCATCCGTTTTTGGAATTGTCTCAGCATCATCCCCCTCCTTGGCATCATGTTTCTCAACGCTGTATTTTGAATTTGAAAATTTGACATATCCATGTTTGACCCCTCCACTTAAGGTCAATTTTACCGTTTCCCTAACTTCATCAGCTGTCATCTAAAGAAAATGTGACTTTTAATTAATTCTGACAAATGATGTAAAAGTAAGTACCCCTGAAGACTTGGCTACTGTTGAAACGACATCCTTCAACGTTGCTGGCTGTCCCAACGTCTCAAGGGCATGCAATATTAATTGTCCGTATTTTGCAGACATTTAAAAATTTATTTTAACCCGAAAAGAAGACTCGAACCGCACACGAATAATTTTCCAATTTAAATGAGAAATTAAAGAAAATAAATCTCAATGTCTGCTCGATTGATTTGGAGAAAAGTCATAGGCAATTGAGTGAATAGCTATCGCAAGTATATCGAGGTCTTCTCCAGTGGCAAAGAAATTCAATCTTGAATGGAGGCATGGAGAGTCCAAATCTGTCTAAATAGTTGGTCTACAGAGAAGTTTGGACCCAGTCAAAAACAGGCATTCGTTTGCTTCGGATATATGGGATAACTTTGGGTGATCTCTGAATTGATGTCGAGTGTGGGCGCCTGGGTTGAGAATCCCTCACATAAGAGTAATATTTTGCGGTGGTCAGACGTCAGACTATAGGACCTAGCATGGAAGCTTTCAGGAAGGATTCATTCGTATTCATAGGCAGTCCTTCTCACTGGACATTTTGCTAGGGTGCGTACCAGCTGCAATAAAAGTTATCTCTGCCGTGGAAATAAAATGTAATCTTGTAAGAACGGCTGGGGATACTGCACAATGATTTTTGCAGAAGCTGTAGGGACGTTGAAGAAATAGAATCTGTTCGCCACCTACTTTGCGAATCACAGCCCTTAAAAACAGCAGACAGAGGACTCCTGAGATTGAGATTCATACTCAAACCTGGGTGGTTCTAGTAGATAAACAGACTTCATATCATTAACTCGTAAGATGAACTAGAGGATCAGGTTACAACGGAGCTTTAAGAAACCGTGAGATTCATATTAAATCTATGCACTGGATATTTCCCATAACTGGGTACAATGGACCCAACTAATGGTCTAAGTGAAGCTTTAGCAACCGCCACTAGACTACCCATTTACTTACCTACCTACCTAAGTGCGGCGGGTGCAGGTTAACCCTGTCTTGCCAACCCGATAGCCTAACCTAGGCCGGTGACCGCCGCTTTAAGGTCTTTCAGGCGGCTCTTTTCCGAAAACCCCCTAAATAATAATTGTCGCAACAGGTCCGCAGCCTAGCTTCTCAAAACCTTTCGTTTTATGTGAGTTTTCCATTTTTTCAACTAATGGAAAGGATCTTCAATTTTATACCTATTCCAGCTTATTAAGAAGATCTTTCTAGACAGTAATACTTTCGGATGTTTGCCAGACGTTCACGAGAGGTGGTGCAGTGAAAAACCCTAAGTTGGAATTGGGGGTTTTGAAGGATTCGAACCTGGGAGGCCTCGCTTAGTAGTCGAACACTCTAACCACTATGCCACTGCGACACCTAGATAACAACTTCTCCACAAAGTTTTGCAAAACCCGATAGATATTCTGTGCAGGAAAAGACAGGTAGTTATTTAATTTTAAGCCTCCAAAGTGTCCTCATCCGACACACACGACATCTGCTGCAGTACAAGATTCGAACCAAAAAAAAAAAATCCCTCTCCCTAGAAAATTATTAATTTCAGAGAATTTTTAATCCCGTAACATTTTAATATCTCACCTATATAACTCTTAGTAGTTGCCAACGATTTACTGCACACGAATTTGACCCAAGAAAAACAATATCAGTCGTATTTCAAAGCCCAATTATAGACGCCCTTTCTCCCAGGTATGGGGCTGGTGTTGAAGCCTGTAAATCTTACCAACTAACCGAGACATTTCTCCTTAATAAAGCAGTAAATCTTACCCCATGTTCCATGCCCACTTTCATTTACTCAGCGACTTTTGTAACATTCAACACAAGTATCGCACACGATCCATGAATACGATAAACACGAAAATTATGTGCAAAATAATTCACCTCTCTCACCAATGCAATATGGAAAATCCTTTGAAATAAGTACACATCCCTTTTGAATTTTCAATTGCAAGCTGCGGGTATAGATTGTGTAAGATCACACCACTCCATACCAGCAGCAGTAACCGAGATGGTGAATGTCTTCCTTTAGTATCCCGTAGATATGCAGACTTTCTTAGCATTTTTGTTTTCCTGTTGAATATTCGCTACAAGGAAGAAAATATCGTGTCATGTTGTCCATATCTCATTTGGGAGAGCACGAAAAAGATGTCATGATTCGATCTTCGCCAAATGAACATCATCAGCAGCCCATAAGATGGGAAAATGTTAAAAAAAAAACGTCTCCTTATAACTTAGTAGGTATATGCAGCATTTAAACCGACAACGAGGCCATCGACTCCCCTTTCCAAATCCAAACTATCCTATAAATATCTGCACAAACTAACTGTGTGTGTAGAAACGAACTAAATGAAAGAAGGAAAAAAATAGGTTTACAGATCATGCTTTTATAATGGCCGAGAGAGGAGCGCGCGCACAAACAAACGAATAGGTGACTAAATAGGCATGCCACCAAAGAAACTCCTTCGATATAGTTAGCTTTCTAAATCGATAGATACCAGCCATAGATACTTTGGAATCTTTGCTCTTTCTTGAAACAATGCATACACGTTTTTTTCCTTCTTTTGTCTTTTTTTTTTTTTGTTCAGTTCCTGTTTCTTGTTGTGTGTTTTTTTTTTTTCTTGCTGCTGCAAAGTTGTCACGAAAACGGTTACCAAAAACGAACAACGAAGACTTTGTAACCTTTTTGGTTGGTGGTCGTCGTTGTCGTCTTGGTTGTCGCAAAGTTGGTTAACTATTCATGCAGTCGCACCGAATCACGGACAGTGTATAGAAGAAAATGCCTTCGAAAAAATTGCATAACGTTCCACCATCCGCACCAGCCAGCATGGTTAGAATGGCAGCACAGAGCACACATATGCTTGTGTATCCTCAGTGCTTTGCATAAAACGACAGGCGACAGGTCGATAGAGTGCACACAGCAAACACATTGAAAACTTCTCATAGATGAAATCAATTTGATGTACAGTGTCATGCTGCTGTTGCTACCATTGCCCCCCGTTTCACAGACAAAACACTCGACAGGGAATGGAAAAAGAGGTGCGCAACCCCATCGCTCTCTCCGCATGAAAGGAGGAAGGAGTCATCTTGATATGGGCAAAGGTAGACATTTTGGTTTCTCTATTTCTTTATAGTTCCTCCAAGAGACGGCACTCGACTATAAGCCATTAATTGGAACCAACAGTAAGCCAAGAGGTGGGTATTTGATTTGCTTCTCTTGATAGAAGCGAAGGTGTTGAATAATAATTAATTCAATCCGAACCAGGAAGTAGTTGACCGTCTAATTGGACGCTGAGTCACTGGTGTGAATAGCACTTTTCTAACAGATACCCACGTGGAATTCTTGTATCTTCAAGAATTCGAAACCAAAGACAGACTCTGAAAATAATATGATTCAAAATAGCGTCCTAAAAAAAGATAACCACTTCGTCCTTGAGTCCACATAATTACATCTCCTTGCGTAAGTACATTCCCAACAACACCCACGCATGTTCTTACACAACATGGCAGTTCTGCGAATTTGTTTTAGGGCGCGTAAAAAATCGAAGGCCTTTTCCTTTATATCTTTTGTCCGCCCTAAACAGTGGTAGGCAGTAATTTTCCTTTAAACCCAAACTCTCCCTTTTTTATGAGACGTTTTCGTCAGTTGACTTTCTCTTCTTTTATGCAGCGCACTTTTTTTGCTATAACTTAGCCGTTTATGACTGATTGTCCTTCTCAGTTTACGCAACCATCTACTTGTTGCTGTACCTGCCTGCTGTGCATCCCTATACTTGGTTTCTCTTTTGCTTCGTTATCTTAAAAAAAAAAATATCCAAATGTATCTCAATCTCAACAACTATAATATACACCGCTAAATGACAAGTCGGATTTTGACTCCAAAACGAAAAGAAGAACCACAGCCATTTCATCTTAATCACGTTTTGGGGTCCACAGCTTAATAATAATAATAATGATACACTCCCCAAATCAACGAAAAAAAAAAATCCAGGCAGTTTCACCGACTACCTAGATGAAGATATTAATTTTTGTATGGAACATGTTATTTTGTGTTTTTTTTTTTTTTTTTTTTCACCCAAACCGGGCGGTTTGGTTCCCATAAAGGGAACAACAAATTCCATCACTAAAACGTGTGTACGTCTTTGCGGTCTTAAGCTCCGGTACAAACAAAAATGAACACCAAAATTCTCTGTAGCGGGATTTTGAAAAAGATATGTAAGGCGCTCGTATTTTGGGGAAATGTACATTTCTTTGTTTGGATTTGTATCTTCTCTTGGATCTTGGCACGAATTTGAGCCGACTGTTGGTCAATGCTGATTAGGAGATGACTGCTTTACTTTTGATTTGGGAATTGGTTTCAGTATTCTTGTCACGTGAACTTCAAAAGCATGATGACACAATTTATTTCCACTGATGGGAGATCTTTTTTTGGGGAAGGAGGCAAATGAAAAACTAACGACAATAGTTGATGGTAAGATGTGTGCCTGATGTTTGAGGTAGGGCCTGAAGTACATCCCTACGCAAGTGGAATATGAATCGTAATAATGGCCGCCTAGGCTTAAACTGGCTTCTGAGAACATACTAGGGGCGTGAATTCGACCTATGAATTTTTAATCGTCTCGTGAATGTCTTTTTGGTCAGTCTTATAAGTTTCATTTAATGTTTGCGGATGTTTTAGGGATTTCTAAAACCTTTATATTCTGCCATTTGAATAGATTTAAATCTTTGCTATAATTAGGTGTAGGTACTAATCGGCTATAGACTTTTTGTCGTACCGAGGACGTTGTCATTTCAAAACCGATTTTTACGAATATAAATGGTGACCAAATGAAAGGGGAATTCGCGTATGAAAATCCCTGCATACTTACAGAGTAGTTTATCGCCATTTTTAAAACATAGACTGAGGATGCCCTGCATGCTGATAGGCAACAGGAATTTTGGGCATTCAGTGGAGATGCACAACCGACGGGACAGTTGAGTTCAAGCTAAACCCACTTTTTAATCACTATTCAAGTACCTAAATGGTAAGTTCGGCAACCACCACTAAACCTGTCGGCGAATTATTTCTCTTGGATACCACTGTAACCAGTAACCTAAACGAACTTTATAGCAATCGTCTTGGCGACCAGTTTTATTGAGATCATAAACCAATTGGGCGCTTAAACTGCAGATGCCATTACAGAAGCCAATACATCACATTTAAGCTCACAAGACCGAAATTATGGTATAAATATGTCAGAAGAACATATATAAGTATCTTCCCCCGATGAAGAGCGAAGTCTGTTTTTGTCTGGTTTTACGTGAGGGATCTCATAAGGGACCAGATGCTAGTTCTAGAGCCATCCGTCACACCTCCTCCTTGGGATTTAATTCTTAATTTTTTTGCTTTTTGGTATGGATCGAATTGGCTGGAGAGGCATGCCGTGTACCAAAGACTGAGTACATCCTATCTCTGAAGGATTTAAGCTTATGAACACTATTCTACTATTCATTCGAATTAAATTTGCTTTCACCTCGTTATGTCGGTAAGGTGGGTACTACTGCGGGGTATTCTCTTATTCACGTGAACGCACACATTCTATACAATTCAGATCCGCATGTCAATAGTTGCGGATCTGAAATTAAATGCATCGTATTTCTGGTTGGTGGTTCCTAAAATGAAAGTAAAAACCAATTTATTGCTTGATTATTTGTTTTTAAATAAAGATTATTCATTTTTAGGGGTAGAACAACAAACAGAGACCAGTTTACTGCTTTAATTTCCGCAATGAAATTAAACGCAGAAATTGCCAAAAATACTGCTAAAAGGCAACCTTCTTCTGCTGTCATTTGTAGGGTAATCCATTTCGGACATAAATGGGCAATACGTCGAGTATCTCCTGCAAGACTTTGCTAAATGTGGACTGAGCGATCCCTACATTAAAATCTTGTCCAACGCCATGTTGCAAAGTTCCTTCGCCAAAAAATCTTAAACAGGCGATCAATTTCTCTTTTCTTGAAAGTGCATCATTTCGCTTTGTAGGTGGAAGATTCGATTCCACAATATTCAATACGTACTGAAATGCTTTTTTACTTAAGCGAACGTTTTTGATAAGCCTACGGTTTTGAAATAATTTATTTCTCTATTCAAAATTGAATATGAATCAACTTACGTTTGATCCGGCAGTTCCATGATATTTTTTTTTTTTTTTTTTGATCTTCTTACGTTTCTGCGAAGTTCCCTGTTTGTTGATTCCCTTATTCCACTGTTTGAAAGTGGAAAAAAAAGTCCAATACTATCCATACCTGTTTGATTACAGTTTTTGCTTTATTTAAAATAATTAACTAAAGTAATTTATCCAACTTTCCAAAGATTATCATAAATAGAGATCAAATTGATAACTAATTTCAATCTCCAAAAACAAATTTCTTATGATTTTCACGTGAACAGCTGTTAACTTGAATGTCAAATTGGTTTGGATAATGTATAGTTCACCCGACGGAAAGCAGAATGGAAAGGCAGAGTCAAAGGGAATCGAGTGGGTGAATCGAATGTACGATTCACGTGAATAGCAGAATAGGGCTGTATATTGTGTATCCCAACCTAAAGGGATGGCAGTAGACCCGCTATGCTCCTTATTCTTTTATAACCTACCTAATTTAAAATTATCTCAAAATGTTCCCCACAAGAACAAGAAAATGTGACGTCTGACATTAGTCACTAAATAAAAGAACAAAGCGCATTCACTAAAAGTACCGAATGTAGGGTAGGGTCGGGTAATATGGCCCCATGTTAGATCTGGCACAATATTTCTTTCTTAACGATTTTATTTTGAAAAAAAGACATCAAAATATCATTTAGTCTTACGTAAGTCCGGAAGTGTGTAGTCGCGACTTGATTTGCAGGTGAAAATATCTAGTTGCAGACAAGAAAAAAGAAGAGTAGGTAAATTCGAAAAAAAAACTTTGTGTGTAAGAAAGAAGTGTAGATGGAAAAATATTCGGTGCCCAGTATTGATTGTTTTTAAAAAATGAAAAGCCTATCTAGTGTGCTTATTTCCATTTACCATTATTACTGCATGTACCTACGCTTTTATTCATGTTTTTCGTGAAAAAAATACAACATAATTTGAGAGATATGGCACGCCCAAGTTTGACATAAGTATGTGAGGCACCGGTGCCATTTCTCCCGCTGTTAGTTTTATGAATGATTTTTTTTTTTTTAATAACGACTATTTTTACATTGTGAACTCGTGTACATATTTTTTAAACACTTGTAGCGAGTGTTGTAAATAAAACTCCAAGAGAACTTTAAGTACCATATCACCCACCTATGGGCGCCAAACACCCTCCAGTTTTTAATGAACTTTTTTTTTACTTTTACGCTTTTACAAATTTTAGTAACTACGTTTCAAACTGTAAATTATATTTATGTCCCTTATTTTGTTTTTAAACAAAGAGGTAATATATTAATGATTTAATTAAAAATGTTCTTTATTTTTTGAGTTGTAATGGAAAAAAAAAAAAAAAAATGGATGCTATGCCACCCCACTTTACCCTACCTACCATTTTCTCAATTTTTCTACTTGAGCCTATTTTTTTTTACTTGGCTTTGTAAGTCGTCAAAATATTCAATTGAGCGCCTCAAAATTCCACAACTTGGTGTTTAGCGACAAATGCATTTACACCGTGTCAGTGATTGTTGCGGATTTTTGATCTCTGTGTGAATTTCGGTACACCCTCTGTAAACAATACCAAATGGAGTAGGTATCTACTTTTATCTCCACATTCTTAATTATATATAAATGTACATACCGTACCTACCCGACAAAGCGATTTCCACTAATTAGAAAAATCCTCCATTCGCATTCATACATAAACCTCGCTTAAAACCCAGAAAACCACACACCAGTAGTAAATCAATTTAATTACCCAATCCCCGGCCTGTCCAATCTCCGTCGTTCGACATCAATTAAATCAGCCAATCGTCAGCGGATTTTCAATTAAAGATTCGCATAAATTTACAATCGATTGGTAATTACCGACGACTTATTACACCAGCACCAACCGTGTCGTCGCCGCGACAATTGTCCAATTGCGTACATTGGTGTAGGTAACTAACATCAGATGCATGGATCACGTACGGATCACGTACTAAATGCGTTTATTTATTCTATATGGCATTTCTTATGCCTTGCCACTTTTAATCAGCAAATCTAGTAGCAAAAATACATATATCGTACAACCTGTCGAACATTTTCGTTTGTGCGATTCGTCATTCGAGTTTGCAACCTGTTTTTCCTTGCGCTTAATTGCCTAGGAAAATGACGCAAAAATCCTATAAAAATGGTTATGCTACTTAAGCGACCGCCTGACAATCACTTGCAAAATGTCAACTGGTAGTTGGGAATTTTGTATTTGTCAACTTATTTCTCTGTTGTGCTGTGCAACCTTTAAGCATAACAAATATACACACATACAAACAGGGGAGGCCAGCAGAAGAAAATTGCACATTACTAAAACGACTAAAACGGAAAAAAGCAGTTTGCAGCTTTTAGCCATATCGGTGTGCAGTCCATTTGAAATTTTCTGTGCTGCAGCCTTGTGTTTTGTGAAGGTTTCTGCTTTTTGTTTCCATAAATGATTTGGAATTCATTTTTTTTCTCCACATAGAAAAACCAACGACAAACGAACGAGGGATTTATTATACAGCTCGCAATGGAGTCTCATTTTATCCAATCGAGGTTGGGCAATTAAAATGCGGAATTTTCGCTGGCAACATTCTCTGTTTCTACTATACTACCATAATTGACAGGTTCACTTTGGGCTGATATATAGGTACTTTGTAGGCTTTCATTAAATAAGAATACAAATTCTATCTCACCGCGTGAAGTCAGTCATTTTGTCTTCAAAGAGACAACCTGCTGGGTGATGCCAGATTATAAGATAAATATCTACACGACTTTTCACCTCAAATTTATCAAATTTCAAGATTTTTATTGTCAATGATTATTTAAATCTAACAAATTAAAGCAACTTTTTCTATTGAAGAAAACCGTTTTCTATTAATTCCATTAATATGTATAATGCGAGTCGAACAGAGCCCATGCACAGCTTTTGTTTTACTTACATTTCCACCAGTTTATTTGTCAACAAAAACTATGTAGGTAATATGGTTTGGTAATATCTTTTAGGAGTAAAAAAAGCGCACAGGAACTTAGCATATTCAATCTTAAAAAAGTTTATCGCTTCCACATTCCTCTGCAAATGTTGAAACGATATTTCCTTCTGTAAATTTAAATAAAATAAGATTCGTAATCGTTCGAGTACTGAAACAGTTGAAATTTTATACTTAACAAAAGATTTCGTCACCTCAGTATTGGAGTGACATATTTGCATTTATGCCATTTTTGAGTTAGGAATGCTTTCTAAGTGACAAAAAAAGAGATTTTTCTTTTGGTGTAATTAAAATTAATGCCAATATATCAGTGTTAAAAATGATATAGACGCACTTATGGGAATTAATGGTCGGTAGGTATTGGTTTGCCACATAAGCCTTTGTATGTGAAGGTCCCATTTTCGTATAAACCTTTCTGAAATTTCTTAAATATATTAAATAACCCATACCTACATAGAATAGAACTAAAATTATGCTTCATTTGCAAACACAAAAAATTCAGTGCTTAAATCTTCTAAACATACAATTTGTCCTTTAAAGTGCTTCATAGACATAATAATTTTTCAAACATAAAAACCAAGCTCCAAGTCAAATTTGTAAGCACTAAAAATTATTTCAGTGCATAAGAGTGCTACATGCAATACAGTCGGCTTCAGACAAAAAAAAAAAAAAAATGCCTTATAGACAGTTATGGTCAATTTATGTATGGTCTTTCTGCATTAAAAAAAAAAATATTTTGCGCAACAGGTCCGTAGGTACCCTAGGCCTAGATTTTCTTACAACCATTTGTTTCGCGTGAGTTTTTCATTTTTGGAACGATTCGAAGCGATCTAAAATTTTATGCTGATTCCAAACTTCTAATTGAGAAGCTCTTTCAAGACAGTTATAGATACTCTCGGATGTTCGTCAAACTTTCGTGAAAGGTGGCGCAGCGGAAAAAAACACAAAGTTGGAATTTGGGTTTTTTCAGGACTCGAACCTGGGACTTAATAGTCAAACACACTAACCACTAAGCCACTGCATTTTTATGCAATATAATTAGTAAGTAATATATAATTTTTAAATATGATATGAATTAAAAGTTGGATTCAATACACTTTTTTTTTTATATATATTATTCCTTTCTTACCCTCTGAAGGCACTACATTAATTTTTAAAAATGCTGAAAACTATCCTATCCTTCAAGCGAGAACAAACAATATAGGTCCATCCATAAAATTTCATTAAAGTCGGTGGAGTAGTTTCGTAGATAGACAAAAACTCCACTTATTGGGTCCTAAAGTAGGTATCCTATCTTTCAAGTTGCAACCAACCATGCACAATTGCACACCCTCAAAATTTCATTGAGATCAAATGATTATTTTCGGAGATCGACAACGGCGCCACCTATCTGGTCCAAAAGAATCCCACCCTTCAAGCGGGAACAAATAATATTATATCCTCAAAATTTCATTGAAATCGATCGAGCGGTTTGGGAGATCGACGACAGCGCCACCTATCGGGCCGCCCAAAATAGTGCTTTCTTTTAAGACTGCCTAAACCTGAAATACAACAATACGAACAAAACAAAAGAAGAATCATGAAAATTGGCCCAGTGGTTATCGAGTTATATCGTCATCGAGTTTCACCCCAAAAATAAGTAATAGGTAGGTAGGTATTATAATCTATATATATAAAAATGGATCTTGGTTTGTTCGGATGCTTAAAACTCGAAAACGACTGGACCAAATTGGATACTTCCTTCTGCGGATTTGTTCGTAATTGCTCCGCGAAGGTTTAGGAAAAAAGAAAAATTGAAAAAATTAAGAAAATTGCGCGGAAAATTAGAAAATTAAAGTTTGTATGGGGAAATACACTTTGAAAAAAAATTAACTGGATAGAAATCAAGAAGTGACACTTCAAATAAAAAAAAAAATATTTTGAATTTTAAAAGCAATTGTTGTTGTCAATTATTTTAATTATTTTCCAAGCAAATTTTTGTTGTCAACAATTTTGAAGTTTTTTCTTTTTTTTTAAATATAGGTAGATATACCCAAAAAGTTTGTTCTAATAAATTATGTTTACTATGTTACATCAAGTAACTTTTTGAAATGAAGTAGATAGGTACTTTGATTATACAAAGATGATATTATGGCCGACGATATTTTGCATCGAATTCGCACTGTGACATCGGATAATGAACTGACATCGTCCGAAAATCCTCAACATGTGGCGTTGTAGGCGTATGTCGTTATTCAGGTCAGTTAAATTTTCTTTAATAATAATCTTCTTAATTCATACCTATAATTCTTTCGGGATGAAACTCGATGATGATGATATAACTCGATAGCCACTGGGTCAATTTTTATGATTCTTCTTTTGTTTTGTTCGCATTGCTGTATTTCAGGTTAACGCAAACCTAAAAGATAGGATTTTTGACCCGCTATATGGCGTTGTAATCGATCTCCGAAACCACTCACCCGATTTCAATGAAATTTTATAGATTTATATTCTTCGTTCACGCTTGAAGGATAGGACTAGGATACTTTTGGAGCTGATAGGTGGCGCTGTTGCCGATCGCAGAAACAGCGCTACCAAGTTGATTGAAATTTTGTAGATGGATATGGTTGCTTCCAGTTTTAAATTTCGGATAGTTTTTGACCTATAGGTGGTACCTTGAAAAACACGAGCGGGATAAGAAAACGGATTGTGGCACGTCCCATTCAAAAATAAAATCAAACGCTATTTCTAAAGCTGTATAATGAAAATTATTAATGGACGCTGTCCAAATAAAGCAATTTGCGAAATGTGAGCAAGATTTAATACGAAAGGTACAGTTACATATAAAAGAGACTGACGTCCGTATGTGCACTCATAACTCGGGGACGGATCGTTCGATTTTTATAATTTTTATAATTTATATATTTATCTACATAATTCGGATTTGAAAGTTGGTTCAGTTAAAATTCTGTTGCGAAACATCAATGTACCAAAACTTTGCAACGAATCGCATTTGTTTTATGGTGAAGAATCTCACATCAAATATCATACAAGTGATGATTTTAAGGGGAAAATTAAAAGGCAAACATTCTTATTCCGCAGATTTCGCTTATTAAGAACGATTTACCATTCGTGCGACTTCAATTTCCCGTGCGTCTCGCTTTCGCTATGACAAATAATTTATTGCAAGGATAATCGATGGATGTTTGTCAATTTAGTGAAAAAGTGGAAGGTTGGACGACACGTCAAAATCATTGCGGTTTGATTGAAAAAAATCAACATTGGTATTCATCATTTATTTCTATTGCATTTAATATAACTTTTGAATAAAGAATTTTAATTGGTCGAATTACATAAATTAGCAAGTGCTTGGTGCATGCTCGGAATTTATTAACAAATTAACAAATTTGGGCGAAACGAAGTTTGCCGGGTCAGCTAGTAATATATAGAAGATTATTAGATATTGAAGATACATACATAATTGAATTTTACTGAAAAACGATATATCCGCCTACAGTGCCACATGTTGAGAATTTTCCGACTTTTCTTTTTCCTAAACTATCCCTGATTCAAGACGAAGAAAACAGAACAAAAATCATTTCATCATTCTGGAGCCTTTACCCGACTAACGCACAGCAATTGGTTTTTATATATATAGAGATAGACCTCTTACATAACAATGTAAGTTTTACAAAAAAAGCGACGAGAAAAATAAAATAATAGTAGGTATAGTTAAAAAATTATTTTATTTTAAATTTCGTATGAAAATGCGCACTCAAAAATCAAAATCTCGTTCCATTTTACATTGGTTGGTAAAAAAGTGCCTCATACTCAAAAATCATGCATTATGATTTTTTTTTTTTTTTTTTTTTTTTAACTTGAGTTTACAAAAAAAAAAAGAATCGTACAGTCCAATCGCCCAGTTGAAACAAGAACTAAAGCGTAAGTAGAACTCAGTTAACCACTAAATAAATAAATTTGTTAAATGGTGGTTTTACTGAAGGTTTTTGTTTTATTCGTATTCAAACTTGAAAAGTTGTTTTCTCGAAACTAGCTAGGTTTTTGTCGTTAAGATAGCTCCTATACTGAGGTGACGATTTTTTGCGCTTTAATGAAGGAAATTGTTAAGATTTTGACAGGTGACAGATATAAACAATAAAATTCTAAGTCATAAATTGTTCCACAATCCCAAAAAGCAATAGCATTAATTTATGGGCAATCGTTTTTGTATCGATATTTACGTAAGTCATTTTAGCTAGTATAATTTTGTCGAAAAAATAAGTAATAGTTTTATTTAAAGCACTTCAAAATTTAGTTTTATATTTCCTTATTTTTACCCGACTGGACTGTGTTGGGTTATGTGTTTCGCGCGTATCCTATGTACGTTCCTACGTGACGCCCTGTAGCCAAAACGTCTTGACTTTCTTCCCCGGAGTGTCGTAGGCTAAAAAGATGAAAAAAAAAACATTAATTTCAAAAATCAAAAAACCCGACTAACTGTAAAAAAAAGATCTAAAAATATAATGAACAAGACACAGTCAAGTACAAGTATACCTAACTATTTTGCAGTCGGAGGGTACTCATATTTTTGCTAGGCTATGTAGGTACAGTCCCCGATTGTCGATAATTAGTTAGGAAGACTTGAATGTGTCTTGTTCTTATCTTTTTAGCTCCTTTTTACATGCAGTCGGGGTTTTTGATTTTTTAAATTAACTTATTTTATTACCTGAAAATATCTTAAAAAAGAATATATACATATTTTGGAAAAACAAGTTTTTCGGATGTTTCATCTGGGAACACCATGCAGCACATACCCAGTGATGTTAAAGTCGCACTTTGTGGGAGTTTTTAAGACCCACGGTCAGAGTGCCGATTAAAAAAGAACGACTGCCCGTACAGTTTAAAACGAAACAACAAACAAGCTTGATTTGCCTGCGCTGATATGAACGAGAAATGAATATGAATCAAAATGCAATTTTTCCCCGAGAAACTTGATGGAGATTGCCCAATGTGCAGTTCGGTTCATGAACGGTGAACCTATGCTCCCGGTGGGACACTTCAATTAAAATGCATTTTCACAGTTTATGGGAGGCTGCCGTGGCCCTCTAAAAATCGAACTGCTCGGCGGGAAAAAAATTCAGCAGCTTTTTTCGGTTCGATATTGACTGCCGTGTTGACTTTATACAACGGCGCACGTATATGTAGCTAAAAGATACATAATAGCAGATTGTTTGTGTATTGAGCGTCATAAAATGCCAAACAAACAACGAGCAGGAAAAAAAAAACCCAACGTCCCTTACTGCGGTATACATCATATTTCGCGTGCGATTTTATATCTTTATAATAGTGTAGCGCAGGTCGGCGGGCGCGTATTTTTATTCCAATTTTCCAATCTATGGCGAGGGTGAGAGTTGAGTCCTGTATCCCTTTCTGCATAAATAAGCCCAGTGTTTCTTTTTATTTTCAATTCAAGTGCAAAACAAAAAAGAAGCCAAAATGTATCTATCTTCTCTGGATATGGTATGGCCGGAATATTTGTGGCACCAGATTTTTATATTTTTGCCGCTGCCGCCGAAGCACAGACCGAGTCTGTGTTTGCTGTTTTTTTTTTTTGAGGCCTTTGCTTATCCTTTATCCGATATCTCCAATCCTCCTTCTCCGCACACATATATAATGGCCACCACATATCCTATCGGCAACGAACATGCCTGATGGTGTATATTTATACATGGAAGCTACAGATGATACAGAAATAATGCCAAAAGGATCATAAATATGGCCAGGCGCGCGATAACTCGATAATTATGTCCGCTTTTGTTTATTTCACACATCGATTACCGCCTTTTGTGATCGCCCTTCCCCCCCCCTAGCTACCATTCAACAGCAGTTTGTCCTTGCATATATACAACAATACATGTTGGAGGGAAATATTTGCATATATGCCGGAGTTTTGCTACAGCCAGCACAAGGATGCATCAGCACGGGATTAGGGATGTCTGTCGGTTCTTTTGTGCAGTCGGATGAGTACATTCCTTAGAGCGAGAGTGAGAACGAAAGATGCGCCTAGCATAATTCTTTGATTGTGCCATAATGAACCTTCATGCTGTTGCTATACCACTAACCCTTTACATAGAAGGAACACTTGCACTGCACACCCACACTCTCTATACCCACCGTAATCATCATCGCCACTTTCAATGGCATGCCACAGAGAGTCGAGAGTGGAGCCGAATGCTGGCGTTTTTGTCCATTTAGTATAGCCCAGTCCATAGCCCATGGCTCCCCCATAAACTCGGGGTCGCACTTTCATGCTGCATCCCCAATTTCGGATGGGGAATATTTGCCAGCGTTGTCGCACCCAGTTATTAAGTAATGATTTATTATGCCAGAGGTCGAAGGCAATTTTTGGACTTTGCAATTGCCTTTCTGTCGTTCGACGAGCGGCGGCGGGGGGGTTTTTCGATGTTCGATGTTCGCATGTTTTTCATATTATTTTGAAAGGCACTAGCACTACATGTGAGTAGCTATATGGCGTCGTCATCGTCGCCGGAGCTGAGGCGCAATTGGTGGTCGGATGTAAAACAGAGGGACACTGGGTGTGAGTGTGTGAAATATTCACCCGAAATTGTTGTTTTACACTCCATAGAGAAGTACGCTATGGGAATAATGATTTGGGGGTATTTTTCTTCAACTGAAGATTGACTGGTTGGACGAGGAAGGAAACGTGCGATGATTCGTAATTGCTGTGGGAGGATTTTTTTTTTTGTTTTTGTTGCTGTTCAGTGTTAAAATTCGTTCAAAAAATGCCCAACTAGTGAGGGACGAGTATTTTGAAGTCGGCATAAGTTATGCAATTCATGTCATGTTATATGTATATGCGGAGTTGCTCTTAGTGTGAACCTACCATTTGGTTCTTGGTTTTGAGCAGAACCAGAATTTGTAATTGACTTGTCAGTCATTTCTACAAATTGTGACACGTTCCGGTTGAAAATTTGTTTACAATTCTTGGATACTTCTTCCACAGTTTAGGTAGCTTTAAAAGCCAAATATGTACACTCTTAATCTTAACCAAAGACAGTCGAAGGTAATCTTCCGCTTTCCTGAAACTATGATCGCCCTAAAAAACACAGCTTGACCGCTCATCACCTTGGAGTACACTGGATAAAAAAAAGGAAAAAGCAAACTTTGGTTTTCTCGAATTATATTTCTAAAGGACTACGAAACTGTATTTGTGAGGCGCTGTTGATGTGTTCGCTTTTCCAAAAAGTAGTTTTAAGGAAAATTCTGCAGATTTTGCAAATGCCTTTTGTTATTTATTGTTTTTTTTAGGTCTTACTTTAGTTTAAATTTATTTAGATGGCGGTTATAGTCAATGAGCTCAGTCAGCAACCAAGAAGCTCCCAAGCCAACTTGGACCCTAGCTACATAGTTGCACCTAATTTCGAATATCAAGTTCACGCCGTTCTTAGATTATGTGTCCATGCTATCTTTGTGGGCTTCGATCTGATGCCTTCTTGTCAAAATGTTCAATAACGCTGTGTAGCCTGTTGTGATTTAAACTTTGTTTTCACACTCTATTGATAGAAACTATAGATCGAATACCTATCAGCTAAAATATTTCTTTTCTCATAGGAGCACATATTATGACGCTTATATCCGCTTTGCACAGTACCCGCTTCTACACAACATCTTAATAAAGTCTTGCATTATGTCCCTATGGTGCATGAGAGAACCCTTTACTAAGATAGAGTAAAATCGGGTAAAGTGATATAGTGGCATATCTCCATTCCCTTGCACTCTTTTGCAATACTGAACACCTTCATTTATCTGTACAACCAAGAAATCAGCATGATTCGTTCTGACGTGTTAAAATTCTTTTAATTTTTTGCTCAATTGTGTAAAAGGTGTCAAGTCAGACGAAATTCGTTTTTTGTATGTGAAAAACTAAAGCTATTGTAAAATCTTTGAATAATACTGCCATTTAAAGAGTGCAATTTTATGTAACAAAAGTGAGTTTTTCAATCGTTTCAATTTTTTTTTAATATTTTTGCACAAAAAGAGACAAAGTTGATATGGAGAAGGTTATTAAAGCAGTCAGAGACAGACAAATGGGTATATTACTTACATCTAAAACGATTTTAGTCCGTTGACGCTGCAGAGAATGGCAAGAAGTGAAAACCCCATTGACCATCTCTTTTCAATAAATTGGGTCGCAAGCCAGTATTGGTAATATATACCACATTTAACTACCCGTGTATACCACACTACCCATCCTCTTTTATAGCAATATTTATTTTATACAAAACGTGAATATTAAAACCTAAACGGGATATGGTGAGACTTGGGTGACTTAATTTTTAAGGTATACAAGTTTCGATTTTTTCACATGCACCATTGACAGTGAGAGGAGTTCCGATAATGTAACTTTCAACAGCATTTATGACAGACGTTGAAAGAAATTTTAAAATATTTGTGTCTATTTATTATAAACATTAAATATACTATTTATCATCAAAATCAACATATTCCACTTTTTCTAGTTTTGAGATATTAAAATATTTTAAACTGTTTTGTTTTTATATCTTAAGATAGGTTTCCAAAACCTTAAAACAAAAAAAATTGCGATTGCATTTTGGAATAGATTTGTTTTGAAGGAAATATTTGGAAAATATGAGTTTTAAAAAATCCTCTTCGGTGGGAAACAGCAAAATTGTCTTTATTTTGTTTAATTTAGGAAATGGAAATGGAATTAAAAAAATAAAATAGAAAATGGTTAGCGCAGCAGGTCCTTAGAGGGACCCAAGGCCTTACTTCTCACCATTGGTTTTGTGTGAGTTTTATTTGGAATTAAAACTAGGAAATAGAAAAAGGTAGTTCTTAGTTTTATCCCAAATATTTAACTTAAAGTATAATAAATGGAATTCGTTGGCTTTTGAAACTAACAAAAACAGCAATAGAAGGATCTCAAGAAAGAGAATTATAAAATGCATTCTCACCTCCACTTCGTAAGATAGTGGAGTACATCTTTTGATTCTAAGAAACACATTTTACGTCGAATGTTTGCTTGTTAGTTTTCTACAGCAAAGGGCAGGAGCAATGTACAAAAACTTTAGATATGATAACGCATGGCCATGTCTCAAACCTTCTCGTCTGTTTCTGACTTTGATGAAGAGCAGCGAAAGTTCTTCATTGTAGTCATGGACAGAGAAGGGGCTAGAAAGTCAGCCATCATGACAATCAATTAATACGTCTTATCCTGCCTTAAGCCTGGTCAGATGGCACCCTTGGTATAGGTATAGAAACTGATTGAAATTTTCTGGAAAAATGTAGGCTGAGCCAACTCAACACGACTATGTTTCAAAAACCCAACAGTAAATCAAGCAACTCGATTTTGCAGAGACTCGTTCTGACCTTAAAAATGTCCCATCCTTTGCTTTCAAAATTCAATTTAATATTATAAGTTACTTATATAATAAACCCAAACGTTAGACACTTACAACCAAAGAATTCCCATAAGAAACAATTAAATATCACTTACCTCGTGTGAACGAAAAATTGTAAAAAATTGCTGAACGAATTACAAACCGGTCTAACCACCGCAACTGATGCACAGTCATAGAACAATCATTGTTCGTGTATGATCTGAGAGAACAGTGTGTCACGAGTTTCCAACAAACTTTTTATTTAAAAATTAACCGCCTTTCTGTAATAGCAAAAGTCAAAAGGTGCCCATCGTCGAAAGTACCCCACCCTACCCTACGACTAGTAATAAGACTTGCTCTGTTTCATGTCTCTCACTATTGACAAATTTCACACATGACTCAAAAACTGCTTTAACATCGCCGCAGGCTATCTGCAAATCACCCGACCTCTAAGCTTTCAGTGCATCTTTCAAATTCATGCAGCTCCCTTCCAGCAAAAACCGAAAAAAAAAGTAACACCGATCCAGCAACACCTCATCCAATCCCAATTAATGTCACGATTTCTCAACTTTCTGACCACTGAAGTGCACTCAAACGTGGTATTACGATTCAAGGAGACAAAAAAAAAACTCTGTGTTTCCATTTCAAGGGTTCCAGCGACTTGCCATTGCCATATGTCGAGCACCTAAAATGTATCGCAGATTCTTTTATTCTCCGTAACGTAGCTACACTACATTTCAAATATGGATGCAATTTCGTTACAGTCCCTTTCCCGCAACCACCACTATGCTACAAAAAGGAAAGACCAACACCTACCACGAAATAAGCTGTTTTCACGTCATTCCTTGTGGTGGTGTCCTTTTGCTCATTTTCCCGGCGAATTACACCCACTCCTCCGCGCCGACTTCATCTCACCCAAGCAAGGGTTCATTCCTACGTGCTTTTGCTTTAATGCGCTGCCAAAAGTCCTTATTTTTTCACTTCTTACTGAATAGAAACCGTGAATGGTACCTTTACAATGGCTTGGTTTCCATGTGAATTTTTTTAGCTCTCCTTGTACTCTTTTTGGGGGCCATTCAAGCAGTAGGTATCTTCTCGTTTTTATTCGCTGCGTGCTACCAAAAAAGGAGTACGGTGGGTATCCCTTAGGCTCACCAGGTAAATGCGAGTCTTCCTCGTCGTACCCTATATAACTACATGCATTGGCAAGCGAGATTTAATAAGAAAACGTCTGGTTCAACTATGCACCAGCACCAGTCGACATTGTCGTCGTAAGGATCCTGGCAGATCCTTGATTTCTCGACTTTTTGCTCCATTTTTGTTGGCTCTTTTTCTACCAGCTTCGCCTTCCTCTTATTTTGCTAAATTCAAGTGGAATTCTACGATTGTAGATACACGTCATGCATGCTTGATTTCTTTTTCATTTCGAAGAGTCGTCGCCGTCGTCGACAAGACACAGGACAGGCTGCACTAAAGTGGCAAACTACACAATCACTCATATGTAAATGTGTATCTATGTACATAAAGCAAAGTTCTTTGGTATCCTTTTTTTTGTCTACTCTCCATATGCATATGTCGTCGAGACTTGGCATGGTTGGAAAAAAGAGGAAAAACCGAAAACGAATCCAATTCAAAATTCAAAACGTTTTTATCCACCACCGCGCACCACTACCATTGGACAATCATGGCACAGAACTATAGAAATTTCTATACTGTATATAAAAAAAAAAGAGAAACAGGAGCACACAACTACTCGTATAGCAAGAGCAATGAAAATGAACATATGCATGAAAGTGTCGCGTTAAAATGAGGTTTTAACGAAGCCCATTTTTTTTTTCGTGGGCTTCTTTTTTATACTGTCCCGGTCAAGTCGCTTGTCGTGCGATCCTGTCCGACTTGATGGATTTGCACTTTCAACAGCAGCAGTGTGGTGGTTGTGATACGCTGCAGTAGCGCTGTTTAGTAGGTTTAGGTTTTTTTTTCAGCATTTTTGCGACAGTTTTTTTTTTCCTGTAGATTTTGTTATTCAAGGATATACCCTTGTCATGGAAATGAATTCATTAGGAGACATTTTTGTGTTTTGTCCTCATTTTCATTTGCATTTTAAAAATGTCCTTCTTCTGAGTGAATGGTAAATACACATAGGGAATTTGTTTCTGTGTTTCTGATGTCAAAGGGTCTTTCGATAGTGGGGGGAGGACCACAGAAATAAACCAACCACATGCCTAATCCGTATAGACTTCATGACTGATAGATAGGAGAGTTTAGGAGATTAAAACCTCCTTTGTATAGCCCCTACAAATTTTGTGGCAACTCGTCTAATCCTTTTGGGGAAAATGTTGCCAAAAATAAATTCTTCTTCACCCAAACGTCACTTGGAAGATTCGCATTCAAATTCTAGACGACTGTCGCCTTTTTGGTCTTATCCCGAAAATACATCCATGCGGGTGTTTTTGCTAATTCCAAATGCAAAACTTAAACATACCCATATAGATGTTTGGGGTGTATAATCCGGTGCGCACATCCGACACGAAGGCATCACACGAGGCTTAGGATTTCAACTTTATTGGGGTAATTCCCTTACATGGAAATCATGTTCAAACTTTATACAGAAGCACAGATAGGGTTTGTTTTTTTTTTTTTTTTTGCTTCTTTGTTCAGGGAGGAAGAATGAATATCAAGCAGTCTGTGTATGGAGGATGATGATGAAGCTATGGGGATAATGCGCTTGAGCTTTTGGTAAAGTTTGTCAGACTTCTTTGGACAGGTTTTTCGAAGACCTCTTGGTTTTACTTATGCCGGTGCATTTGATAAACAGACAACACGTTCGAGGAGAATTCTTCCGAGGAATTCGGAAGGTATGGGTCGGATTTATCGTGGACGATACTAGGCTTGTTGTGGTATTAGAGGTGAGAAATGTGTGCCTAAAAATGTGGGATTAAAAGAAGGGGTTACATTTCTGTGTGGATGGCCGCTGGAAGCAAAAATTATAGAAAGACATTGCAGAGGTATTTATACTCGGGGGAATCTTCTGTAGAAGAGTGGAACAAAACTGACTGCAGCTAGTCGTTAAACTTATCATTCTATACAGCAAATCTGAAGGGAGACAGCAAACTCCGTATAGAATTGCATGTAAAAAGCTATTGGCATCTATATCGGGATATTCACCAACTGCATAATCAGGAGAGATTCAAATGCAAAGTCAAAACCATTGACATACAAAAATTGAAGAACAATTCGGGAGTTTTCAGTAAAATAAGGCATCCGCTTCAAGTCACAATAATTTAGATGTTCCTCGACGTGTTTGGGACTTCATGACACCAGAACCAGTCATGTCGTTCTCTTCTTATTAGAGACTTGACAAAGTCGATTGGACTTTCGGTTTGAAGCACCAGAAACACTTACGTGATGTCAGTGCCGAGCGAAGCTAAGCTCTTTTTTATCAGCTTGATGAGTTCATGTCGAAAAGCAGTGTTTTGAATGCGAAGCTTGTCGAAAAATACACATATTCACATACCGAAAGTCTTGATCATAAAATGGGCGAGTTTATTCTGTTTCCATGTTCCAAAAATATTTCCACAAGCATTTGATTTTGTTTTTTAAACGTGCAACTCCAAAATTCTCTACAAAAGCTAAACTTTGTCTGGCAGAATTAAAAGAGCGTACAAAATATCAAATACACTCATCTGAACCTCCCCTATTTGGAACAGTCACGTATTTCGTATACTAAACATAACGTAATCCTCACATCAGTTCAAAGAAATCTTCCCCTCAACGAGACCATTTCCCAGTATACGGAAACTCAAAACGCCATACTTAAGGTATACCTACTCTAACGAACCGAGTCCAACCGCACAATTCCCAGTGGTCCTTAAAGCATCATACTGCAATCATATTCCACTTACCGCTCCATATTCCAATACACCAGTAATGTCCTCCAAAACTATCCCATATGGGCACATTTTTCGATTAGTCGCCGCTGTACATTTAGGGAACGTTACAAATAAATCACAACCAAAAGACGAATTTCTACAGAAGCGTCTGAAATGCGAGCGCATCCAAATTTAGATTAAATATTAAAACCATGTCGAAATAAAGTAGAAACCATTTTATATACAAATACATTATAGGCCCTCTTGTATAGATGTGGGAATATGGGACCTTATCGATAGAGGTACATAGAAGCGATTGCATTTTTTCTTAGGGATAAAAGCAGGAAGAAAACAACATGTTCGTTGAACAGAAGAATAATATTGTGAACGAGGGTTGACTGTTGGGAGAAAAGTCACGAATATCGTGTGCTGGGCTATAAATCTCCACAATCGTACCTACGAGTATAGGTCACAATTTTTTACTTATTTTAGGAAGAAAATTGCAGTATTCAATTCGATTCTGAAAAAAAAGCGAAATGGGTTTGAAATTCACAAATTGGTGTATTGCCACGGTGGATCGATGGTTTGACCCAAGTGAGTTTCAAGACCAGAAAAGGCTAATAAGTGATTTGATGATTTAAATGTACTTACATGGACAGTATCTACACGTGTATAGATACAAAAAAAAAAAAAAAATCGTAAGCATTCTGTATCAGTTTATTTTTAACAGATGACTGTTTTCTATTAATTGGTCGTAGCGAGGTATCCGTCGGAACGGAAAATTCTCCGCAACGCATTTTCTTTCTCAAATTCCATTCGAGATGTCCGACTTCGGAAGAGAAATAAACAATTGCGATGGTGCACCGCACTCAAAAAAAAATCCGCAACCAATTTCTCTCGGAGGATATCGAAACCTAGCTGTCAAAAATGTAACAAAAAATACACTTCATCGCACTTCAGCTAATTCACCGATATGCGTTGCTAAATGTCGGAACAATTCTCCAGTCAGTTCCGACAGATACCTACAATCCTACATACCTCGCTAGGGCCGAATATTAGCCGTTTGCATTCATTCTCTTTATTTTCTTTCGCCTCCGTGTGCTGGAAGCTACTGTTACTGCTACTAACTGTTTTTTTTTCCTCATTTGTTTTGTTTTATTATTAACAATTAATTGAAAATTTATTCGCTGATTCGAAACTGCATTTAAATCACTACATAGTATAAAACAAAGTCGCTTTCTCTGTCCCTATGTCCCTATGTATGCTGAAATCTTTAAAACTATGCAACGGATTTTGATGCGGTTTTTTTAATAGATAGAGTGATTGAAGAGGAAGGTTCATATGTATAATAACATCCATTAAATAGTGGAGAAATACTGTTATTTTTGAGGTTTCTAATGTGATGTCGTAAATAATTACATTTTTTCCGCTTACATTGCAAACGCAGGCTGAACACTACTTCCGAAGCCGGAGTCTAATAATAAACCGAAGAGAAATTTAGAGATGAAAACTCAAATATCTATCCACGTTGATACTGTCCAAGTTATGGTTATTATATATTACAGTGCGTATATTTTTGTAAGACGTGTTATGTGGACACTCAGAAAAAATGATAAACTTTAAGTGGGACGCAGAAAACCCACTCTGTCACTGTCAAAACCCTTTGCAGGTATTGGGGAAAAATAAGTCAACCAAAATGGCATTTGCAGTTGGATTCATTTAAAATGTTATTCGCGGTCGACAGTTCAAAACCGTCTCTTAAAGGGCGGAACAGATTTCAATGCCCACGGTACCAAACCGAAAGAATCACTTTTGTTAGGAACTGCCTCACTCACAATAAGAATGTTGTCAACTGAACTTGCTTCAGAAGTTTTCAAACTGAACGCATTTTATAAAAGGTGACTGCGCATAGTTGGCCTTATAAGGTGCTAAGGGTGCCTAACTAAAACAAAAATATCGGATAACACAGTAAGTAGCAAAGCCTAACAGAGGTTTCGTGGGGACTTGCTGGGCATGGAAGTGGTTTATGCAGTTTAGAATTGGGAACTATCAGTGGAAGTCACATTACTAGTTCCCCATATGCAATCCTTCTATACCGTCTATCGCAAACAAAATGATGTGAGCATCATAACAAAGTCTTCCTCGACCTTAGGTATCGTATGACTCATGCGTCTTCAAAGAATTTGACAGCAACAAGTGCTTAGCTACTTCCTTAATTAAGTCAGATATAAATGAAGAGATTGTGAAAAACCCATTGCATGCTCCCAAAATTCCTCAAGTTGTATAAACTGTGTCAAAAGTTGGTTACGCAACTTAATACAACTTCTCTCTCATCCTTTGGTTACCTCTAAGGGCTTATTTCTCTCGTTTTATCAAAAGTTTTATGAGTTGTGTAGATTGGTATGCATCACGTACCTATACTTCGTCCGAAACAGCTGTAGTATGGCCTATCTAACGTCTATGTAATTCCTAATAAGTCCTAATCAAGCTCTCAAAAGCAAACAATTAAATGAAGTGAGCAGCTTGGATTCAGCCTAAGACCTTTCTGTGGCTGAAGTAAAAAATCGATCGCCTTCACGACTCAAAATGCCTTCACCAAAGACTTCCTCCTTATTCAGAAGTCTAAAATATAGTTTCGTCAAAAACCCACAGAGGGACGCCTACAAAAACAAGCCGAAAACTTCAGCTGAAGGCATAGGTATACCATATACGATAAAAGATATACCCCTACTGCGCTAGCACAACAAACCTACCTTTGTCAGTCGAAGAAGAAAATTTCGCAGTTTCTATTTATTTTTTTTCTCCGGCATTCCTAAGAGCCAGGGAGAAAAAACTTAGCGCAGCATATGCAAAGCTAAACTTTCGAAATGCTTTTTTGTGTGCACCCCTTACACGCCATTGGTAGCTATATTGTATAGATGGAGGCAGAAAGCGACACGCTTTTACCCATAGCAACTTCAATTCAAATGGGTTTTCATTTATGCAATGCTGGCTATTCGAGTTTGGCTTGGTTTTGTTTCATTTTTTCTCCTTCATCTACTTTGAAATGAATTCGTGAATACATATCACATTGTATCTAGAGATACATTATCTCTGCATTCATAGTCTAGTCGTATATTTAAAAATGCAGATTTTCTTATTCGTTTCATTTTTTTGTTCCCCTATACCTACTCTTATACCGCACACTGCGAACTGTGTATCTGTATCTGCGTTGCAGATGGAGCATGCAGGCTCCCTACCCCCTGCACTACACTGTGTATTAATTTAGATATCTACAGCAATTCGTCTATGCGCTGGCTATCTACCTACATTAATATCGAGTATAGTATGTTGTGGTGTATCCACGACTGCAAGTTTTTATGCCGCCTCTCCTTACAGTGTGCTTTATCTGGCAGTTGTTCGCATATATACTCGTACCTACATTTGAGATAAAAATGTTGTCGATAGTGGATAAGGAAATTACGCCTTAAATAGCAATTATTGACGCATTTGTTGTTAATAGATAACGAGTCATTCAGAAGTAGATTGAGCGGAATGGTGAATGTTGGTAGGTTGAGGTGGTTCGGTGGTTGAGAGTGATTTTTATTTATTTCAGCGGAAGGACTCCATTCAGCTCCCTTTCATTCGTTCCAAAAATAAAAACTCTCTCAAACAGCAAATGCATGTGGGAAGCTAAGGGTACCTCTACATATACCGCAGATGCCCCAACTATTTAATTATTTTATTTACATCAGAAGGAACGAACTTTGTGTCAGTGCGTTCATCATTTCAGTGTTTGTTTCAACTATAATAGAATTTCGTTAGAGAATGACCAAACGATTTAGATCGCCGAAAGAGGCTGCCGAAGCGAGATTCCTTTGTTGTATTTCTGAGACGAGTGACAGAGATTGTAGAAGTCAGACATGATGCATATGCGTAAGGTATTCACTTAGGTTAGGTTAGGTTAGGTTGAAATGGCTGTCTGCTAGCCGACACACTTAGACCATTCTAAGGTTCTTGTGATACCCAACACATGGATCTATGTATACTTATTTCTTCCTGCTCGTTGAATCAATTGGATCTTCTGATGAAGCGTAGGATATTTCGGATATCTGTGTTTTTTAAATCGCTTAGATCAGTAAAGTAGATCGCTCCAAAATGGAGTTTTCGTCTTTCTGAGAGAGCCGGACAAGTACAGAGAAGATGGAGAATAGTTCCTTCCTCCTCCCCGTCAAAATAGCTTCTACAAAAATCGTTAGAGAATACGCCAAGCCTTTTTGCATGCCTGCCTATGAGACAGCATTCCGTGATGACACCTATTATAGCACTGATATGCTTCCTATCGAGGGAGATCAGACGATCCAGCTTTGGTTAGATCTGCTTTGTCCCTTGTCATGTCGAGCCAGTTGTCCACCTAAGATTTGTTCTTTCGATAGCATCCAGCTTTATTGTGAGTTTGCAAAGCGACTGGAATAGCTAAAGAATCCTTATCTGGAATCATAGGTATAGTGTAGTTCCGTGTTTGGCGAGTTCATCATCCTTTCAGTTACCTGTGATGTCCCTATGCCACGGCACCCAACAGAGGTGAATATTGAACTGCTCCGCCATCTCTCTGAGAGACGAACGAAAGTCTTGGGCTGTTATAGAATTAGTAGAGCCTGATTCCAGGCACTTGATGGTAGCTTGACTATACGAGAAGATACGGATATCTTTAGCAGATGTCACGTTTTATTTCAGCCAAGATAAGACTTGTTTTATCGCCATTATTTCCGCCTGAAAAACGCTACAGAGATCAGGAAGACGGAAAGAGAGACTAATATTTAGTCTGTCGGAGAAGCCACCGCAACCAACACCGCCCACAGTTTTCGAACCATCCGTGAAGAAATGGATCGATTCATCATTCAGGAATAGAGACCTGTAAGTTTCTATAAAGTTGTAGTTATGTTGCGGTGTAGTCGATGTAGAAGATGTGGAAGATTCTTAACGTTGTTCAGGATAGCGGCGTGGACAGTTGTTTGTTGTGAAGTATCTCTGAGACGTACTGTTTGCCTACTGAAGATGTCAATGGGTGTCATGGAAAACGATGTCAAGCGGTCAGTTATTTCTGAACACGGAGTTATTGATGATTGGGCGGGCGGCTTGGTCACATTAATTGTTCAGGTTCTAAGAGATGGCTTCCAACCTGTGCTATTAAGCAAACTTTCTCTAGATAAAGTTAGGTTAGGAGTGTTGTATCAAATGCGCTCTCAGTAAAGAGAGTAAATGCGGAGTTGACCGAAAACACCGAACATGCACTTGAATTGCAAAGAACAAAAGTACACCAAACAACCTCATCTAATCGTGGCAAGGAACTCACACTAACGCCTTAGGGAGGTGCTCTTTGCCTCATCCCTCCCTGCTCCTAAAAAGATACCCCCTTCAGTAAATCTACCGAGGGGACTCACGAAAGTGCCCACCTACTGTAAGATGTACTGCTCCCTAGTATTCAAGGACAATCAGTCGACTCAGTGATGATGAGGATAACGTATCCAAACGACTCATGCAATAAGAGAAGGAAAACAAATTAAATTAATTATAAAAGAATATCCTGCTACCGCATTTATGATACCAAATCCCCGCCTTTATATTGCGTGCTTAAAGCACAACAAATAAAAAAAACAGAAATAAACGCCAACACATTTAAAAATCGCACGCGATTTCATTTATTTTTTGCCTTCCCGCTGCGTTACTTAACATCCCGCGCATATAACAAGAAAACCGCCTCACCACCATCATACGTATATCAATATATATCTACAAACTCCAAACTCGATTATAAATAAATAAAGGTACATCCAACAGTGAAATAAAGCAAAACTCCATCGAAGTATATAAATTACGAAAAAGGGCTTTACAAACACTCTATAAAGTAAATGCAACCCAACCGCAACATTAAAACCTTGCGCCCTCGGACAACCATCGACTGAACCGGCTTTGGCTGAGCCGCGTCGCACCACCAACCAGCACTGTGTAGAGTTTGAGGATATTTCTTTTATTTTTGTATCTCTTTCTTGGACATCAGCCCCACGATATAGGTGCACATCCCGATTCCGATGAGCGAGAGATCAAGAGAAATCCAAAGGATTAGCGAACAGCACCGTCGACCGTATAAATTGCCAAAGACGACAACGATGATGGTGCATACAACCGAATCAATCATCGCCTACTTATACGCCTGCACGGTTTCGCTGCGCGTTACCAAAAAATCGACATCCGCCAAAGTAGCAACATGAAAAGCGATCAATGCAAAACATTCAAATGCACTTTATTCACTATTAAGGCAGCCAACTAACTGGTTTTCACATCATATATTAGCCAGCAAATCGTCAGCCATATGTACACGTCCAGTACAAAGTACATGCGAGTGCGAGTAACTATATATATGTACCTCAAGGCATAGGCGCACTGCATCTGGAAAGCGCAACATTCACCTATATGTCTCCTCGATATAATAAATAAAATGGCAAATGTATGAAACATGGTAAAATCGTGATCGCATAAATTCTATTGTCGCAATGTGCAACAGACAAAAAAAAAAAAAAACGAAACCCACAACTACGGAGTAGGTTCGCGACAAGGAGCTAGGGAGCTCCGCACACCACGAGTTTCCATCGTCGCGCGGTCCCCTCCTAATACTGATGGATATTTGAAAGCGGCGCAAAAAGGGAAAAACTAACATAGCACTGGAAAACAAACAGAAGGACTCGATGCCTATGTCTTTAAAGGCAAAAAGACCAAACCACTGGATATGCATCAATAGATACAGATATAGCTACTCCATTCACAGGCGCAATAGTCAAAGACTAACGACACGAAACACAGCTCGGCTGTGCAGTGTGCAGTGTGCATAGTAGGCGAAAAAGTGCACTGCAGCAGAACCGCTAAAACAAAGCCAGCGAAAATCAAAGGCAAACAGCCATCGGAAAAAAACAAGAACAAAATGAATCCCGCACATAAGTATATCTATCTACTCGCCGCGATACTAGTATGAGGAATGCGCGATCGAAGATGAATAAGGAGCTATTTTTACTTCCCCACTCTGCTTGAAACATGGGACATAAATTTTCCCAAAAAACGCGACCGGATAGGTATTTTTGTTTTTTTTTTTAAAAATCGTGCCGGAGCGAAATGTGTGTTTTTTTTTTTCTAAAATCCTAAGCAGCTGGTGTGGTGACGGAGCTGCTGATGCACAGTGATGGTCGCCTTTTGCAATAGAAGACCGACCATATTGGATGGATGCATGATGGCGGCGGACGAAGTGAAGATGCGGATGAATCCTTTTTCTTAAGAAGGTTTTTTGCCTCTTCAAATGCGATGCAACTCCCATATGACGATGGTGCTGACGTATCTTTTTTAATAATGGAAAACGTGCTGAGTGCGCTTATGTAACTAGAGCCATTGAATTTTGAGAGGTACGTAGATTATTTTGTTGCGCTATGATTTGTGATACTGGCGATGCATGTTGAAGACCGTGAGATCTATTTTATTTCGGAAAATATTGTCGAGGGTGATTTATATCTTGCACGTTATAAGTGAGCATCTCACGGGACATGGCTCTTTTTGGAGTAACAATTTAGTTTTCGAAGACGAGGACATCAAGTCACTGACCATTTATGCTAGACGATACCTTTGTCATGTAGAAAGTTAAATTCGGAGCTCAAAAGCATCAATGTGTAGGTCTGCTTCTTCAAATGTGGGTATATTGAAGCCGCATTGAATTGATTGCAATATCGACTTCTTCATGGTTTGTAATAAATCACTTAAGACTCGCAAACAACTCATAGATATATGGCCACTGTTAACACCAAATATTAATTTGAAGATATTTATGATATGAGAAACAAAATGTAAACCAAAACTAACATAATATATCTCAATCCTTGACGGCGCTTGATACAGCAAGGCAATGGCAATTTGACTTCTCTCTATAAATACTCGCTCTGTGTCTCTTATCTTCCTCTTCCGTGCTGGTGCCATAGACTACTCCCCTTCTTAGAAATTGAAGAAAAAATAAAGTAATTCCTAAAATTTAGCTCGGGTGTGGCTTTTTGGAAGTCAAATCTTCGCGCAATGAAGAACTGAATCATGAAAAACTAAAAGCATACGAATAAGCGTAATCTGCCCCAACAGCCACTTTATGGTAGCCTACACCTATACCTACTGAAGAAAAAAGGTGCGGCAATCAGTATTTCACTATAAAAAACTGCTAAACAGAAGAATGATTGATAGAAATCTGTTTAAGGCAAACCTCTGGAACACAAATTTCCAGCTGCAATTTCGAGCTAAGCCTCTCAATAGACGAAAGAAAAACTGGCAACAAACTTATGTCCAACTTGAAAGTCTGTGTGAAATATTTTAAAACCTATAGCAAAAGACTCTAATAAAACAGATTGTAAGCTTCGGTTGCATTGCCAGACGGTCAGAATATTTCCCCCCAGATAAATCTAAAAACCGCCAGATTGGGCACTTTTCCAATAAAAAAAAAAAAATTTTTGTCGTTAATTTTTTAAAATGTTTTTATACGACTTAAGGCGGCTTTCCCAATGAGGCAACAATCAACTGGCAATAGGAGACATGCGATATTATCGCTAACAGTAATTTTACATTGAATTCAATTAGAGGTCCCACATTAAAGCAACTCAATATCGGTCGAATGAAAAATGTTGCTGATTTCGTCAACATTATTGCTGGCGATACACAGCGCATTTTGAAAAGCGATTATAATAGGCCTGTTCCTTTATTTTTGTACTAAGAATGGAAAAGACTGTCAAAATAGCAGTGGTGGGGATAAATTCTCTCACAAAGAGAGACACTTACGAAAAAGTTAGAGAACGCTTTGTAGTAGGTAATCTTTAAAAAATGACAGATACGTATTTAAAATATTGAAAAAAGTGAATAAAGTGAAAAAGTCGTTTAGCAATGAAAGTGATCTGGAATTAATCGAACTTCGTTTTGATGAATCCGAGTATGTGGAAGAGTTTGTACTGATTGAACTACAAGCATTCGAGAAGGGGAAAAAGCGGCACTGCGTGAAGAATTACATGGAGGAGATTGTTCCTTGTTCCAGCGAGGAAGAATTTCGTCGCCACTTTCGAAAGAATCTTGAGGAGAACATTCAATTTTATTTTGCCGCCTATTGATACCCTTTTAATAGGTACGACGTTCTCTCTTACGAATTTTTCGAGTTAAGGAACGGCACTGAGTAAAAATTTGTTAGAATTCGTAAGAATTAGTAAAAATTCGTAAGATTTAAAAATAAAGGAACAGACAGCGAGTAGTGACAGGTCGCTAGAGACTTTTGCGCATTTTACTACGTTTTATTCAATTTTGAAAATATGCCGGGCGATACATGTTATAGTACAAAGTTTGTAGAAATATTAAAAAAATATCCAAATATTTCCACAATGATTTAATAAATTACTAAATTCTCTTTTTAATGTATTTTTTCCACATTAGTGAAATCGTATCATCGGAGTCGTCGGATGACATGATAGCTTGAAATTTCTGGCAACACTGTTGCTTCAATGGGAGAATAGGTTAAGATAAAAATTGCTTATTGCTTAATGTTTGTTCCCTCATCGGGATAACCGCCTAAAAGAAGGAATTACAAATTTGAAATGCGAATATGTGGATGTGTTTGGTTTTAAAAATGCAAAAGTGTACGTCAAAAAAATAAACGCAAATGTCAACGCACGTTGCATTTTGAAAATATATTTTGGACGTTCAAGTTTCTAGTTTAGTAAGTCTGACAGCGGCTGCCTGACTAGATGTACCTCGGTTGTGATTGGCTGAAATCGCTCATAAAGCAGCTGTTTCAGTTGACGTAGGTATATGGAGGGGTAGCCAACGAATGTAGTCTAGAAATATGGCTGACGTAGAAAAATTTAAATTCCCGACCAATCTAGTTTTTGCGTTCAGGTAACATCTTATCCAGACCAATCTAGTCGACTTAAAAGAGCTACATTTTCTAACCAATTTTTTTCCCAGATTTTTCCCCGTGTCGACAAAAAAAAAAAAACTCTAACTAATGGCTCTAAGGTTGCCAGTTTGGGGATTTTCGCTGCAAAGAAAATCCCCAAACTGTGCAACCTTCCTCCAAAATTTTTAACAAAAATCCCCTTCCGCCCGCTCTCAACTTTTCAGTCTGTCTAGAAATTAACAAGTTTAACCACAAATTAAAAAAAAAAAGGTTTCTTTAGGCGGGAATATTCAAAAATCAATAGAACAAAGTACAAATTTATATGTAAGAGCAATAGCTTAATGGATTCTATTACAGAAATTACAAAGTTCGCTACTTCAACTTCTTTTGCTTCTTATATCTATTTTAATGCTGTAAAAGCACAAAATATAAAATAAATCAATTAAAAAGACAGTTGCAAAATACCATTTGAGCGATTTGACAACCACTTGTCAGGTATCGTATACGGTATAACCAACTAGCCCAAAAACATTTATTGGCTTAAAATTTGCATTTTTTTTTATAGGGAGGTAATGTCTTCTTATATCTTCGTGGCTCTCTTTAGGCAAACTTTTGCGTAGGGTAACGAAGTTTGATTAAATTTGACTAATGTGTGCGAATGCATTATCGGTAGGGAACCGTCTGACTGACTTTTGTGGCATTCTGTTCAAAAGAACTGATGTAGAATCAACTCTCTTGTCGACTGCAAGTACTTTTCCCTCAAAATTGTTTACTTTGTCGCCTGCAATCATCACCGATTTACACTAATAACTGGTAACTGAAATTCATTCTTACCACATCCCAATTGCTAGGTAGATATTTAAGGTACGCGCAACAAAAATCTGCAGCCTATTTAGTCAATTAGAACCAAATTTCCACCGGGTGTTGCATATCAAACGGGTACCTCTAGGTATGTGCAAACTAACTGCCAAAGACCAGCTTACAATGGGTATAGGACCTATTACCAAGTCTATACTTCCCGCATTGACATCACTCTAAAATTCTTCCCAGTTCTAATGGCAAACTCCATTCCTTCTCACTATCCATAGCAAAGTAACTTTTCTTGTTTGCCAGCCGAGCGCGCAACTATAATCGGCTGCAACAACCTGAATTCTCCTCCAATAGCCTATAGCTGGCTTGCTATATTTGCCTTGCTGTCTAAGGGTTCGTTATCTAGATTGTCCATTAGAAAACCGAGTTTGCACACAATCTCCCTCGGCTCACAAAATGAACAACAAGAACAACAATCTGCTGGCTGATTTTAACGAACTACTCTCTGCTGGACAGCCAAAGCTGTATAGTATCTTTTTGGATACATTAGTCGTTTAAATAAATAAATAAATAAATCCAACAAGTGAACTCATTTCAAAAAAAAAATTCTCCAACAAATTGGTAGGCAAAAAAATCGACTGATGGTGGTATCCCGATCGCGAAGCAGTCGTCTCTTCACCCCATTGCATCTATTGCCTGAAAAGGAAGAAGTTCGATCTGCAAAAAAGTCAAAATTGCACACATCTATCTACCTCAGAGGTATATCTGTCAACGAATAGCTATTTCTGCAGCTTAATACGACTGAGGTCTGACTGCTGGTTTCGGTGTGTGTGAGTGTAATAAACGAAAAAATGCCGTTTTAGAACGCTCTGTTGCGCAGCGCAATGCAATCCGAAATGAAGTGTATCTTTAAGATACATACAAAGCATACATAGAGAAGTGTATAAAGCAAACAGACAGACGATGACAATCCAGGAGCACGGGCATAGCTATAACGATTGCTGCGACATCGCGCAAACGATGGAACCGATGAAAACGACTACGACATTTAATTTTTCGTTTTTCTTCTTTTTTTCTACTCCGCTCAGGCTGGTTATGCAGTTGGTTCCATCTTTAGATGTATCTCTCTTCGTTTGTTGTTGCTGGTTCCTGTTGCTGGTCGTGTTCTTTTTTTTTCTTTTTTTTTTTTGGTTGTGACTTCTACTATTGGAACGGACTCGGCCCCCTTTATTGCTCACACACAGCAATATATACAACAAAACACATCATTAAGTATAAAATTCTTAAAATGGAATTTTAAATCATTATAAGCTGCAAAATGTGCAGAAAGGAAGAGAATGGCAGGCGAAAAAATTCGCGACATCCGCGAGCATGCAAGGAATGGTGTAGAAGGTACCTTCCTCTACCTATCTATACCTGTATAGGGAAGGCTTCAGGAAGATGGACCACGGCTAGCAGAGAGCCTTGTGTGTGCAGCGAGGAACGTTCAGTTCACATCTCATACCGGTCGTTCGGTTCGAAACATGTTTTCCATTTTTTCGCAGTTTTTGTTGTTGTTACTCTGTTTCGTTGTCGGATGGATGGTGCTGTGTGTTTTTTTTTTTTTTGATCGTCTTGAACCAGGTTTTTGCACTCCAAGTTTGGAGAACTCCTCCATCTTCGTCTCAATATAGTATCGGCGCGGCGTCGTCCATATGTGGTGCCATTTTATGTTTTATATTAGGCAGGAGGTTCTCCTTCTTCTTCTCGGTCGTCGTCGTTGTCGTCGTCGTCTTGTTTGGGTAGTTGGTCTTCTCCCACTTGTTTTAGACGTCGCTGTTAGTGCAGTGGCGGTTTGTTATCTTATTTCAGCAATTTTCTACCATCGTTTTTGTTGTGAAATGCTTTTGGCGGAGTTGGTACCTATATACGGGAAAGAAGGCGCATTCTACAACTAAAACTGCTGCTGGCTGTGTTGATGATGATGATGATGATGGAGAGTATAGGGGCATGACAAAATGTATCTTTTAATTGAAGAAATAAAATATATTCAACAGTGACGAGTGTATGTGTGTGTCGGTTTGTGCGATCGAGACAATTTGTGTGCAGTTGCTTTAGTTCTTTTCCAGCTTGTTGTTGAATATGAAATTTATTTATGCGACTTAATTGAATTTATTAGTTGAACATGATTTATCCGCAGCTGCGAAAGAGTTCTCATTTAATTAAGCTGATCTATGTGTGGGGAGAGTCTTTTTGTTTTTTGTGCTGATACTCTGCAGTCTGCAGTACCTGCAAGTAAATGGACAGTTCTTCACCTTGAAAATGTGCAGTCCACCGGAGAGTTGTTTGAATATCCTTGATTTGGATTTAGGTGCTTACTTGAGTTTGAGATCTAAATTGGACTCTCGCATGTAAGGTCCGTTTCCTTGATTCATTCGCCCCTGGAGTAAATTCATTTGCTCCAATCAATCACTCGAAATCCAACCACGCCTCATCTGACTTTTATTTGGTTATTGCACAGCAAACTTGAGCCAAACACGTAATTAATTTTCCCCAAAAAATACCCGTAATCAATGTCGAACCCGCACATGTTAACCATGCATGGCACTCAGTAGCACTTATGTCAGTCATGGAAGCTGCTACTGGGCCGATGTGGTAGGTTTGCTGGTGTAGTTTTTGCCAGAAAAAGTTCTTTAAAGATGTCTTATATTAGGCTAGTCTTAGAAATTTTTTAGTCGATGTTTATAAACGGTTTGTCTAGACTACTACTTTTGGACTTCGGGAGATAAGTAAGTAATATCAATAAGGCCTCACTTTATGTATAAACATCCCATCAATCCAATTACCCACTTTTAAGTTCAATTCAAAGCGTTGGAACAGTTTTTGTGGGTTTGAAAAATCTTCAAAGTAGGTAAAAGAGAACCGAGGCACTTATCATCAGATTCCCGCTCGAAATGTTTTTTTAAGACCTGTGCAGACAACCTTTTTTAATGGAGTTACAAATTCGGGGAATCCTCTATTATCTCAATCCATATAGCTTGCTGCCTCGATTCGAGCGCACTAAATAAGTTGAGTACCATTCTCAAGAAAGAGAAAACTAGAATTGAAACCGATCAAGCTAAATAACGAGGTTATTGACTTATCAGGGGAGGTAAAATATCTGGGAGTAATCCTGGACAAGACTCTCACCTGGAACTCACACCTTGATCAAGTCACCAAGAAGGCGACAAAGGCAATTTATATGTGCCAGGTGCCAGCGTCTTCACGGCAAAACCTGAGGCTTAAAACCAAAAATGATCTACTGGTCATACAACACGATCATCAAACCAATGATCACCCATGCAGCGATATCATGGTGGCCAAAAACCGAACAATTAACGGCCCAGAAAAAACTAAACAAGATATATCGCTTAGCATGTGTTGGTATAACGGGGGCAATGAAAACTTGTCCAACTGCAGCCATAGGGGCAATGCTCAGCCTTCTGCCTTTACATATTTCTGTAAAGAAGGAAGCGTATCTCAGTGCCCTTAGGCTTCCTGATATATCAAATCTTAAAGCAGGAAATCTGACAGGACACCTTCGAGTATTACAAATGCTTCAAGATGATCCTGTGATCAAAGTATCAGACAACATGCTTAAAAGACTTCGCTTCTCCAGAAAATTTAAGATAGTCATATCTGACAGGAATACCTGGAAAACCAACCAATTCGTAACACGACCAGGATCACAAATCTGGTACACCGACGGTTCAAAGATGGAAGATGAAGCCACCGGTGCTGGGGTCTATGGGCCTAGGTTCCAAAGAGCCGTAGCACTAGGAAAATCACCAGACATCTTTCAAGCGGAGGTACATGCCATAGAGATATGTGTCCGGGAATGCTTACGGAGGCGCACTAAAGGTGCCCATATCTACATCCTCTCAGACAGCCAGGCAGCCCTTAAGGCCCTGGGATCGTTTTCGATCAGATCAAAGCTAGTCTGGAAATGTTTCAATCTCCTCGAAGAACTGGCAAAGGACAACACAGTCACTGTTGCTTGGATACCAGGCCATGAGGGATTTAGGGGCAACGAACGAGCAGATTGTCTGGCGAGAAGAGGTGCATCACGCCTGCTCACCGGTCCTGAACCCTACTTCGGGTTACCTTTGAGTTACACACACTCAAAATTCAGGAAATGGGAAGATGATCAACTTGCCGAATACTGGACGGAATCAAAGGGACAGAGGCAGGCAAAAAGATTCATAACCCCAGCTCGTAGTAAAGCAAAAAAGTTACTTGAGCTAAGCAAAGAAGATCTAAGGATCCTAACAGGTTATCTTACTGGCCACTGGCCACTAAGATATCATCTCAAAAAAAATTGGACTTTCCGACGATGACTCCTGTCGACTCTGCGGAGAAGAGGAGGAGACAACGGAACACATACTCTGCGAATGCCGTGCTGTAGCAAGTGGCAGAGCCATATGCAAGGGGCGCTTTTAAGTCCTGCAGATATTGGAAACATGGAACCAAGAAGGGTGCTGAGGTTTATAAAGAGGCTCAACAGCTCCCTGGGTTAAATAATAAAGGCCAACACAATAGATCTCTTCTGGTCGCAGTGTATAGGGCCTAGCACTTACAAATAAGTTGAGTTTTAACTTGTACAGCGCCTGCTTAATGAATACATGATCGATATCCGATTTTGTGAATTTTAAGAGCTAACTCTACTCTACGTACCCTTTCATAGGAAAGTTCAAGTAGCCACGTTGCAGACGAATCAACTGAAATGCATTAGAAATTGCTACGCTTTACGCCCTACTAATTTCTATATATAGACTCTCATAACTTAAATAATGCTTAAGCTAAACCATCTAAGGTTGCAACTGTAGGTACCTAATTGCATAGCATAGTCAAATATTCAGGGCATATGCTATCTTATTTCACTTTCTTGAGCTCAATGATTTTTTTAAACAGAACCATCTTCAAGTCCCAGATCTATCTACCTACCGATAACACAGGTTCAGTTCCACAGGTCTATGCCTTGCGCAAAGGAGAGTAGGACACAGAAAACGACAGTTTGTTTATTTTAGTAGCTGTTCAGTGGGTATAGTGTGGGGTCTTTCCAGAGGAGATTTTCTTACTTTCCTAAAAGGGTTTCTATCACTCTGTCAAATAAGCGTAGACATATACAGCCCCAAATAGACATAGGTTTTGTCTTTCTCAACCCAAATCCAATCAGCAATTGACATAATTATGCCACTATCACTGCAAATGGTCATCAGCATCCTTTCTAACTCTGTTAGATTAGCTGATGATGGTTTGCCAAATCCACTGTATAATGGGAAAATTTCGAGCTCTCGGACTTGGGTATATAAGTGCCACAAACAAAAGATCCCACCTAATTATCGCCACCCCGCTGTTGGTCTTCATGCAAAATGTCCCAAAAAGGTGCCCAATTTGCATATACGTGAGTAGGACACACGCAAGCAAAATTTTCTTTGTCCCTCTGATTTATGACACCAAGCGACCGATAGGTTGCTAGCCGAAGACATATCCTTCGCTCCAATTGTTTGTATCAGTATAACAATGCGGACAATAGGCTACCTGTTCATAATTCATATTTCCTGAATATTTCCATGATGTGACAGACAGTACACACGATCAGCCAAAAAAGAACTACAACGACGACATCCTGACCCAATTTTAATTGTTGATTTTTTTTTTTATTTTGCAAATTCATCTGTCGATTTCTCCTTTGCATAAAGTAGAACATTATTTATGGTTATTTGTATGAAAGACTCATATTTTTACTTGCATGTCGGTAGTTTAAGGATATCTACATATTTTGCAAACTTTCACCTTATTTTGTTTTGTTTGGGTATTTTCCGCAATTTTCAACTATGGATACGACAAGAAATCTACATGTTACCAAAGATGCATTAGTTCCCTCACTGTTGGTATTTTTTTTTTATGAACGAACAAAAAAAATCTTCAGCGACCTGCTGCCACCACAGGACTCGGATGTCCACACACAGCAAAAAAAAAATGGTATTTGCAACAACCCAAAGAAATCAATTGTTGTCGAAGAGCGAAGAAAAAAAAATAGAAAGTCGGCGGTAAAATATGATTTCATATTTTTTATGACTGCTTTTCGTGGCGGTGCATTAGGGAGAAGATGCGGCAATAATAAGGGATTTACGTAACCTTGGATTTTTTTTTTTTTAAGAAACTCACCGGTTTGTCTTTCACAGAGGTATGTTATGTATTATTGGACTGAAATCGGGCACAAGGACGAAGATTTTTGATGGTATACGTTATTATAGGTATTTTTTAAGGACTCACATGGGAGGCGATTGCATCAAGGACAGCAGTTTACGTCGTGATTTCAATACGATACGGTCGTTGTGTGTCAGTTATTTTTTTGTAAGTTTCGTCACGACGCGGGGAAAATACTTTTTCGTTAAATGTGCCATTTGCGTTTTATTTCACATGAGGTGACTCTGTTCACCGGGCGAACCTTATTATCTAGTAATGCGGGGTTTTCGCATCTGACTGTTTCCTCTGAACTGAAGTAATAGGTACAGCATCACAGAAATAATTGTACAGTAAAGAAATGCCAGAATTTCTGTGAAGGCTTCTATCTATCTTCAATATTGGACGTTTTACGATCTCCATGTCGAAAGACACATATAGGTACCTATCCCAGTTTGCAACACGTCTAATCTTCAAGGCGCCAGTTTTGAATGCTCCCGACTGTCCTGCATTTCTTATTCCGCGTACCCACTCAAAGTAGGCATTGAAAGCGTAGTGGCTCCATGCTAAACTACCGAGAGAGGAGTTAAAAGTTCAAAGCGCGGAATAAAATTTGAATTTAAAATTTGTTCAGTGTTCCACCTACTGGACAGTGTAATTTTCCTCAGAAAGCTTCGCAGCTCAATAATTCGGAGTGCTAATAAAACACGTCAACTTGTCACAAAAAGCAAGGCCTTTTGTTTTACACGGACCTGTTGCGCCAACTATTTATTTAGTAAACTCCAAAGTCCAAATCAATGATGACATCACTTCGGTTCTGTAGAAGTCCTCAAAGAAAGAATATTCTCTGTAATAGGTCCACTAGAAACATGGTGGAGATGTCGACATGCGTCTGAATTAATCAACATTCAAAGACTCGAACATTCACTTATTGTCTATACAAGATGATGGTATAGGCCTCAACTTCAAATATGCCAGGAGTGAATTTCCAATTGCAAGTTTCAGTGTTACGCTTTTAGAGAAGTCATAGGGTATCAACTCGTACGAGAATATTTGGAGCCCAAAAATCTTCACACACCCTGATGATGAATCAATGATGTCCTTCAAAATAGCTACAATCTAACCAAAGTAAGAGTTCCTTCTGTTGTTCTAGTATACCAATCCTATTATGAGAATCCCACTAAAGCCGCACTCAACTGCGCAGTCTTCTCCGAATCCCATCGCAACGCCTCCGCCCACTGTCACAGCACAGCATACCTTTTCGTGGATTTTCTTCAATTTCCTCTCGGTCGCGCTACTAAATCGATTTCGATTATTTAATTCCGAAATTTATCGTAAACGCATGCATTAACGAAATTTTAATCCGTTAAATTATCACTACGTACACGCGGGTAATACACGATATCTCTCTCTGCTGTGCATCCTTGATAACGGTGTGTATACAGAGAACGCGCGTGCAATTTCAATTAGTATACGCCGGGTGACAAAAAAAAAAAAATAAATAAAACGAATCAAGGCACCAATAAATACCACTATTATTATGATTATTATTTTTAATAACAACATCATCAGACGAAGGGCTCAATTGCCTCATGCTCATGGTATCGATATTCAATTTGAATACGTGCGCGTCGGTATATGGGCAGATATTCGCGGCAAATTGGTGGAAATGCATTCTTAATTTGGTTTCGATGTTGTATCTTCCAACTTCCAAGAGTAAAAAAAATTAAAAATTAATAAATCCCTATATAAGAGAATGAAAAAAATATTTGCTTTTATTTTTTATTTTTTTAATTAAAACTAAAAGAAAGAAATACCTAGATGTGTTATAATATTTTGTGCATCTGCATTGTTTGTATAATCTTTTGACTTTTCCTTTTCGCTGTGGAATTTATTTTATGTCGTGCGTAACTTGTGTTTTCTATTTCTTTTTTTTTTCTTTTTTTTTTAATAATATACTTATATATATACTCATTATAAATATGGCTGCGAAAATTGCTTTGGTAAAGAAATAAATTCCTTACATATTTTATTTGTGATTTTGAACTAAAACGATTTTTTTCTTTTACCTCATTCCTCTTTCTAGGTAAGTGATGATCATTGTTTTATAAAAGTATTTTACTTGTGAAAACTTTGCAAGAAAATATAAATGGCAAATTTGTTACTGAGTAAGTAGTTAATGCACATTATAATAATTTGACTGGGATAACGCACAGATAGGGGATACAGTGTGGGATGTAATTTTGCTTATCAACATTACTTTCAATATAAAAATTATTCACATATGGATTTAAAGTAATTATTACAACTACCATCAATTTAGTGAATATTTCCAAAACTACAGGCTGTTAATAAGAAATTTAACCTTAAATATTTGTGAAATTGGACAGATTAAACTATAATATTAGTAGGGCATATTACAGCATCCACTAAGGTCTTCACATTTTTCATATTATTCGTAGCATAGTACTTCTCTTTTGTTTTCTATTTACTGAACGGTGAAGTATATAAGGGACTGATGATAAAAATATTGTATAGAGTTGCAGAACTATGTACCGTGAAGTAGGAGATTTTACTGACAAAACTAAGAGACGCATCAGTCCGCAGCAAAGAACTGCTTTTGGCGTTACAATTATTTTTCTAAGAGGTTTGTTTCTACAGTGTTGCTATAAGGTCAAAATATTTCCATTTTAATATGACTTTAGTAAATCGCTTAGTTAGCAAAATGGGTCTTCAATTTTCGTATTTTTACATCAACATTTTGCAGCGTACCAAAGTCTTAAACCTGTCTACAAATTTTATTAGAAATGCTAAACAAAAAAAATCTACAAAACACTTACCCGGCTACAAACAGTTTTCTTAATTAGAATTTAATAAACTCTATTAAAAATAAAATGCACGACTGGGTCGAACGAAACTTTCTCGTTGATCAAAACTTTGATTAGTTGTTTTATTATTTTATTATAGGTAGGTAGGTAAATATTTGAGAACCAATGCTAGGAATAGTGTTAAATAGAATCCATTTTTAGGTTATTCATCTGATATGGCAGTAGATATTTTTATCAAATAACAATGTGAGACTTTATAAGTGGAAGATCTAGTACTAAGCATTCGTCGCAACTTCTGATTGGAGTGTTTTAAGCGCCAACTGAGCTATTTTATAAGCTTTTTTATTTTACAAGATTTTTGGGTTAAGGGATGTAAGCGTACTAGAATTTGTTGTTTTCTGATCTATTATTATTTTTGACTAGATTGGATTAGTGTCGCTGGTTTAAGGGGTCAATGATCACATTATGTAAGAATTCAGAGACTTGTTTTTGAATTTGCGTTAGCAGTTATAAATTGAATATCCCAGTGGACGTGTGTGGGGGTGCAAATGAAGTGAGATTTTCTCATTGTGCCAACTCCAAGGGGTTGGAATTATTTTATGGTGCATATTCAAAATGTTAATTGCATTTATAATGCTGCAATTATTAACACAGATCGCTTTTGGGTAGTAATTTGTGAGAAATAGTCAAAAAACCGATTTATTTGATTTTTTTGAGAGAAATTAAGTATGGGATCTTATTTAGAATGCCAATATTATCTTTAGTATTTATTTTGATCAAAATCTTAAAAGCCGTTTTTGTAAAATTACGCACACAAAACCGTGTCAAATATTGCTTATTGTTTAGTTTGAAAAATACAATTGCTTAACTATTTAAATGAAAACTGAGTATAAGTTATTGTTTGGGAATCGAAATTGTGGTTTTCGAGATATGAACAGTTTTTAAAATCAGTGTTTTCGGGGACACAATAAAGACACAATAATTTTGAAAACATCAATTTTACTCTAAGTATGCATTTTAGTCAAAATCGTTATCGCCGTTTCCCGGTAAACTAAATAAAAGTGAATTTAAAAAAAATATACTTTCTTCAAGACTCTATGTACGATAATATAGACAAAAACTGAGTTTCCTATTAAGTTAGAAATGACCATTGACCATATTACCTAATAAATACATTTTTGTTACAATCGTACGTCAGTTTTCGATATATGTCAAAATTTCAAAAGTACAGTTATTCAAATTTTAGCCACAAATTGGGTATGCAGTCATGATAACCTCACCTACTTAAGCTTAAATATCAATTTGGGTTGAAATCATTTCAGCCGTTTTCGAACAAATCCAACTGGTACGAACATTTTATTAATATTGAGGTTACCTTGCAAATAAAAAACAACCTCGAACTGTAAGCTCCCAAACTCGAAATCCGAAGTTTGAACGAAATCCGGGCAGAAGTTTAGGCTGTAGGCTTTGGAACAGGCGAATGGACGGACAGAATTTTGCGACCTACTTTTCTGAGTTCCTCTATCATAATGTAAGAATTGAATAATGACGCGAGTTCGAAATTTTGTACGAAAACATACTAGGTAATGAAAAAAGTTACAAAAAATATAGAAATAAATTACTGCTAAAAACAAAGATGTGGATGAATTTCTTAAAAGAGTGCAGTTCTCTTCACCGATAATGGATTTGTGTCTACAAACAAATAGGGTCATTTGGTTTCCCAAGAAACTAGTGATCTCGATTTTGATTTGCATACCAATAACAGCCAACATTTTGAGTTTCTGTTGGGAAATTATGTCGAATTTCAGTTTGTGAATTGTTGTTTTTTCGAGGGAACAACTCTTTGAGTTTCTGATGAGCACTATTGTTATATGAGTATTATAAGAATAAGTATAACAACTTCTTGAAATTCCCTGCCAGATATCGTCCGTGGCAATCGGAGCTGATCAATGATGGAAGTTGCTCATCGATATATGTAGTACCTCTAGTGAATTTTGTCATATTTTTCAAAGTTCTCGGAGTGCCCATACAACTAAGGAATTGAGCCAAATGGTAGAAGAAAGACCTTTATAATAATAGTCTAAGGTGAAAACTGGTTTTGAAAAATAACTTCACACGAACTCTTCCTATGGGACATGCCAGATACATAGTATTTCCTCTAAGAGTATTCGGTAGTTTCAAAATCCAGTCTCCAACGCATAATGAAACGAGAATTTTTCTATGTAAAGCCGTAGTCCTTAACAAGTCTGAAGCTTCACATTTCTTAAGGGAAAATAAACCTCTGAGGTATATAGATTGTTGTATTTATAAAAAGGTGAAAAGTTTACCAATATTCGGTGCTGACAAATGGGAAACATCCCAACCAAACTTGGAGCGAGCTTAGTACTCCATCATAATCTTCTCGCTTTCTACCAAAAGTCGTTATATCCTTGGCAGCGGGAGGGCACTTATGTATACCAATTATACATCAGCACCTCGAGGCATGGTTCAAACCTGAAAGATAAAAAAAAAACCTAACCAAGGCAACCACAAGCCACATACAACCATTCAACATAACAACTGCGATAGAACACAACTAAAAGAAAAAGCTCTCCCATATGCCGAAGAAATTCTGCTGGTTAGCAAGTTTATTTATACGATTCAGCTTAATAAATAACTCGGGCAAACGCACGCACTAGATCTTCTGTTCGACAACAAAGTAGGTATCTCTACCACGATTTTCTTATCAAATGGAAGCAATCCTTATATTCCCACTCTTATTTAAGCAACGAAATAAAATTCAAGTACTCTCAGGCAATTCAGCAGGAAAAAATAAAACCAAATCAATATAAATGGGATGTAGGACGTTCGCACACGATGTTGTTGTTATTTTCTTGTATAAAGGAACAGCAAAAAAAAATAAAAAAAATTGGTAAAGAATTTATTAGCATCATGCAGAGTACCATAGTGAAAGATAAAATAGCAAATAATTTGCATATGAAAGTGATTGAGAAAGGTTGTTCCCTCCTCGGATGCTGGTATCCTTTTTTGTCGGTTTTCTTAAATTGTTTTCAGTTTTCTTCTTCCCCTCTCGAGACAGTAAAGTATCAGCGTACATCGATATGGGATATTGTATCGACACGAACATTTTAGATCCAACAACATGGAAGAGGGTTGGCAGAAGTACCATATCGAGTAGGGGTGCATCTCGACAGTACTCAATATTCATGCAAGCAAAGCAATAAATGTAAGTGCAACGTATGTAATTGGCCAATGGTCTGTGATTTCTTATATCGCGTAGCCCAACTTCATCATTCGACCATTCGATGTTATTTACTTAAACGTCCACTATTCAATTTACCCTCCATTTGAGCGCAAAAATCGGAGTGAAACACATCCACAGCCTTAATAAATAGATAGCCGATTTGGGAAGCGCAAAACCAATCATCGTTGCACTCAGAAAAAATTGTAATTTTCAAAATTATAGTAATTCCATTACAGCAGAGGAAATTTTTATAATATAGTATAGCAGCAGGAACGAAACTCGGTTTAACCCTAAAGGGCTTTAATCTCTTTGGCGTTGGTAGCGTTTAAATATAATTTGAAGAAAAGTCCGAGGGCGCACCGTGCGTTTTTCATGGAAAATTACACGAATAAAGTACTACTTTCATTCTTATGATTATTTTAATAATAATAATAAAGCACATAACAAAAGTGGAGGAACTTGTATCAAAAGATTGAACGCTTTTAATATTCAGCCAGAAGAGGACGACGAGCACTCACATTTGGTCGATCTTAGAGGTTAAGTGCTGCACGAGAGATCTAGCCATCGATGGTTTATTGCCTTTCAACAGACGTATAGCAACAAATACCTACACAGCATTTGCACGGTATTATCCTTGTGCAAAAGCATGGGATGTTATTCTTCTTCTGCCGGCTTTGTGTGTGACGCTGTTGCCCCACAGATACGTATGAATGACCGCAAATATACAAATATCCACGCTTATAAAATATCGCACAAAAAAAAAGGAAATCTCATTCCGTTTTAAAACTGTCGCTGAACTAGAGCTGGAGATGGTGCTGATGCTGATGGTGATGCCATTGCCGGTAGTTGCTATAGCTGGGGTATATGCGGCAAACTAATATTTCATGACAACTAAAGCAATTTGGCAACGAAAAGTTTCATGTATTTGAGAGGGCAGGAGGCTGCGCGTGGAGAGATAGATGATACGATGGGGCCGACCGACGACGGGCCGGGCGGCTACTGCAGGATAAAGAACAAATTTGTCATGAACTTGTGTGTGTGTTTTCGATTTTTTTTTTTTTTTTGTTATTTTGCGGGGAGGTCCATGGTCCAGTCTCTGGATGATGGCATTAGCATTACTGACCCCACATATACAGGCGATGAATGGTGTGAGAATTTGCAAAGGACCGCAACGGGAGGGAGCAAGCTTATTTTGCGTCCTCTTTCGCCAAGGAGTAGGTTTTCCTTCTTTCTTTACTCGGGGGAGCACATTTGGCTTAAATGCTCCGCTCATACATTGTATGTGGAGTAAGAAATGTGTGCGGTCAGGATGCGATTATCCATCGTTTTCTATTTTTTTTTGTCTCCTTCATATTGGTAGCATGTCTGGGTTTGGGGCTATTATTATTATATCCCATGCTCACTCGTATCCTTGAAGCACTTAAATGTGCCATTTTCGGTGACCCTCAGTCGTAGATTTCCAGATTGAAAATTTAAAATCAAATAGAAGACGGCAATGATGCGAAGGCGCAGACGAGACGACCAACGACGACGACCACCATCCACCACAATGGGGGCGATGAATATGAATGAATGAATGAATGCATGATGAGGAGAGGATGGAAAAGTACTCTGTTGCCATTATCCTTGATATTTATATTGACTTTGTAATGAATTTTATTTGCCTATTTATTTTGTGGGTTTTTTTTTTATTCTTTGCGTACTGTGTTTGTTTTGTTTTTTGTTGGTGAAGCGGGCGCACACATAATTCATAGTTAATACTTCCGTTTTCCATCAAAGCCTTACACACGATGAAATTTGAATGCCAGCAGATTTGGGAGGAAAAATGATTGGATGCCAAATTTTCGTCCATTTGTCAGTTTAATGTCTGAATGGGTGGTTCGACTGTAGAATATGGCAGACATAATTCCCATGAATCATTTGTGCTTTTCTAATATAATTCGCGAAACAGACTCGAACTGACTGTTGTGTTTAGAGTTTGGGCCCTTTCTTTTGATTTTCGAAAATAGGGACACCGTTTTATTGGGCAGCAATTTTACATTATAACGTGTTTAAGATCGTATACCTATATAAAAAAGGCGAAGGCGAATAGTTTAGAAGCACTTTCAATGCCTTAAACCCAACATATTCGCTTGATATTTTGTTGTGAAGATTGTGCAGAGATGCAATGCTGTGTGTAATTTGTTTTCCAATATCAAGCCAGGTTACTAAAATGGTAGAATTTCGACTACAGGCCGAATTCTATATTCTACTTAGTTAAAGATAAATACAGTGGTAGAAAATTGAACAGGTAGTGCGCCAATAGTCAGAGCGAGACTAGGATTATACAGAGCGGGGTAAAGCTTAGGTTATAACTATTAAGTAAATGGTGGTTAAACTCTTTCTAAACCTTTTTTATTGTTTGCAAAATTGTATCAAACAGACAAAAGCAGAGTTTTGAAAGTAGAATTTAGTAAAATAAACATTTTGTTTTTTTTTATTTGTCTTATATTAATTTGTTTGATTTTTTATAATGTCCACTAAATTTCTAAATTTTGTTGGTACCTAATTGAACTTCGCATATCTACCTTTTTTTTTTTTTTTTTTTTGTGTAGGTAGATTTTGTTTTTTATTGTATTTTATTTTTATTTTTGTTTTTCAATATTTAATCTGAATATTTATAAAATCTTTTCTTGTTTCATTTTAATTTGAATTAATATTTTTATTTTTGAACTTTTAAATATTTTAATTATTATTTTTTTTTTTTATAAATTTAAAATTGATTTTTAATATCAATTTGTTGCCTTGTTCATATTTTTGTTAGGGTAGAAGCAGAATAAGCTGAATTTTATTGCTTTAAATTTGAAAAGCAAACTTTTGTAAAGCAGAACTAAAAAAAATTGGTGCGACTGTATCCAATAGTCCCGAAATATGTGTATGTGTAAACACCGTGCGTGCGGTATGTGTGTGGCTTGATACACGTCATTGAGAAGAGAAGGAATTGTAATAACCGTATTCTTGATATATTATGAAATAACAAATACCCGTTTGCATTTCCATCCCCGCAAGTTAAATGACATCAACTGTTACACAGTAAATGAAAGTGTCATTGGAATTTCATTCGGCTTGCATTGCATATCTTAGAGGTGCTGGTCAACGACATTTTTGTTAGTTGTTGTCCAGCTGTGATTTCTGCGCGCCTAGTAATTCACGAAAGATTTGGCACCGAATTTCCTCGAGATATCCGTAACAGGGAAGAAATGTGAGACCGTCATATATGAAAAACATGCTTTATTTCACATCAACAAACAGCTCAAATTAATATGCCCCAGCTAATAAATGTATGCAACGATAAAAACGTATGCAATGATAAAATGTATGCAATGATAAAAAACAGTGACGCATTTTCTGTCCCCGCAAGTTAAATGTGTGGAATTACTCCACCAGATTCCAATAACGCGCGCTTGGATGTTTACACATCAAAAAAAAATTCTTAAAGCAGAATTTTTGTGTGGGAAGACAGAATTTTGTAAAATTGTATTAAAATCGAACTTACTTTGCTTTTTAATTTTCCGCTGCCATAGTATTTCGTTACCAACAGGATGCGGACTCGTAACTGTAGTGTCGGCCTGGTTTTGTTCATGTGAAGGTTCTTTTATTGCCAGCTCATCAGCTTTTCCAGACTCAGCATAGTCTTACTGCGACTCACATGCCTCGATTTTATCTCAACGGCGGAGATTGCTTTTACTGGCACAGATGTCAGTGAATAATATCTGCAATCATTGCAATATAGCATCTAGCCGAGCTGTGGGGTTCTCATTGCACTAGTGGATTATTCGTCTCACGTAGTTATAAGATTGTTCGTCTTGCACGGCCGACAATGTCACATGTAAGTACCATTCTCAGTATACCGCCGCGTGTTTCTCAAATGAGCACCAGCTTCATCCTAAACTCTTCCTTCAGAAATTGTTTAACCGGAAAAACTTTCATATGGACTAAATCGACACTTTTAGAATAGTCATGCCACCAAGGATCAGAACTCAAATCTCCTTCAAATTGAATTTAAATCAACTGCTTTCCATCTTCCTTTCTGCAAGCAATTTAAGCTTAAGAACACTACACACAGATATTTTTGTTTAAATCTTCCCCTCTCATTACACCCGCATTGGTATGATGGTTAGAATTCCGCAACACGAGCAAATAACAATAAAAAAAAAACTGAAGTAAAACATTCCTGCCGTGCTCTATCTTCTGTACGACAGCTAACTGTTATCTGGCTTCCCTCAGGCTACCCCACGCAAATTAAACATATTTCTTCTGCCCACCACCAAGGCACCCCCCTCAATGCGTTATCAAATGAAAAATGCCTACAACCAACACCATCCACCTGCTACCGCATCTATCCTGGCAAGACCCCGCCATTCTAACATTGACACCCATCGCTATCTTCTGTGTGTACGACTGTATATTATGCTTTCTGCCTACGGGGGAAGAGGATATTCTACGACCATGGATGGCAGAAATTAGGTGAAATTATCTATTGCTGCTTGCCTCAGCATTGTCTTATGTCACTTTGGGTTGAGAATTTATTGCTCCATGTGCTGCTGTATGGTGGTGTAGCAGCAAATTGTATCCCCCAGCCCTTGTGAGATATATTATATCGTCTAAGCCAGTAGCTCTCGTGTTTTATTTTCCGGGGGTCTGTACTTCATCTTTTGCGCTTGAGTAAAGAAAGGGTGCGACTGTGCCATCCAAATCGAATTTGGGCTTGTAAATTTCTCATTTGGCCTGCTTTGATAGATTACCCAACACTCCGTGCACTCCCGTATATAGATGTGTGTTTCTTTTGGTAGTTCATTTTAATTAAAAGGACGTATATTGCGTGCGTGTTTGTGTTTGTTCTATTGTCTACGACAATGCTGAAAGTGTAAATGCTGTTGGTATTCCATTTTGTCGACTACACACGAGTACGTATACTAACAGAATGGAGAATATGTAGGTAGTCCCTGACATTCCAATAAGTTGTCCTGTTTGACATTTTGCACCCTGGACTTTTGACCTGATGAATGTTTGTAGTATGTGCAATGTGCATATGCGAACTATGCACAGTTGAAATTAAATTGCACAATATTATATTATTGTGCAAAGGTACCTACTAATTGCATGGGTGTACGGTGCGTGTGATGTTTGAAGAATGTACGCAATAATGAGATCGAAGGCTGTGGCGTGACAGCCATCTGTTAATTTATACCCCAAACTTTCACCGCAAATGAACTTGCCCACAAAATTCCTCTGCCGAGCATCAGTGTTTGAATGTCCTGCTGGATTGCATATTGAAATTATATTTTTTTTTTCGCTCGTGTGTTGCACTGGGGGAGTGGAATAGATGCGAGACGTAGGGTGACACGTGTGAAAATGTTTTCATTCAATTTATTGTCCTATGGCAATGCAATTTGGGACATAGTCTAATGGAGTCTGCATTAATCAATGTCATGCGGAGTATGGTCACATACGAAGGAGATGATTCTAGTGGGGGGTAAGCGAGCTATGTACGCAAAACGGGAGGGGGAGGAACATCACATCGAATAAAGTATAGAGTTATTAGTTCGGCAAAAATGTTTGGTAGTTTTACCAAACAAAAAAGACCCAAGGAAACCCTCAGAGCTGAGAGAAACTCTATCTTTCTGCAGATTGCTTAGTTCGACAAAAATTCAGCTATGTCATCCTCGGAACAAAAAATTCAACTTGGACTCCGAACAACCGACCAAAAAGCAATCTTCTTAGTCAAAAAAGGCTACTGGACAGGTTTACCTATCGAGTTTTTTAATGCAGCGGAAGATGGCTGGGGGAAGAGAGCACCTACCTACTTGTCACGAGTTTTTGGATTTCAAGTTCCTCATTTATGGCACCTTATATACAGGGCTGACATTTCGAAATTTCTTTGGGGAGTATAATAGTTTTGAGGAGTACCGGATTACTAGGGAGTACAAAACGAAAACTAAGAAATTTGTTTTTAGCTAAGCGTTTTTCAATTGGGACGGTTTCGATGTTGCAAGCCTGTGGCGGCCATATTGTTTTAATAGATTTTTTTCAATCTGCTATTAATTATTCAAGCACTGACTTAGTGGGCCCATCAAAGTCGACTGTTTAACTTTTGGTGGCCAAATTAGAGACAACCGGAACGGCAAACCTTGTACCACTTGTTGATGTTAAAGTACACACATTAAGGCATTAATGGCCCTTCCAAATTAAAAAAAAAAATGTTTGAAAATACCTCACGCACACAGCTTGTTTCATTACATTTCAACTCTTTCAATATGTGGTGGCAGAGAAAGGGAATTTCCAGGATCCGCAAAGACTGTTCGACGCGAATGTAATAAAATCGGAAAAAAATTTAATGAAATATTCCAGAAAGTAAAATTTTGTACTAGCCAAAAAATGCCAAGGAAAAGTAAAAATAGTTCAATCCAAAATTATAAATAGGGGTACAATTAGTCGTGGGGGGGTACCGGAGTATGGCAGCTGAAAGATGAGTACAATACTCCTATTGTAGTACTTTCGGCAGCGCTGCTTCTATTTATACGAATAACGTTCTGTATCCAAGCATTTTTTCTGAATTTAATCCTTAGACACCTGGGTAGCATCCTGTACTGCGAAGTTTGAAGATATCCCTGTAAGAGCAATTTCAGAGTAGAGAAAGTAAGAGAAACTGTAGGTACAGCTTCGTCAATTGATTGCGGTTGCTTGGAGTGTAACAAACGATGAATAGTCAGTTGTTAAATAGACTCGCGTGTAAGAAGAACTTGAATAAAGAAGACAATACAAATTAAAGCAAATCCTTTAGTTCTCCCACGCTTCTTCTTACGACAAGTTCCTATCAGTGCGCAACTCCCGTCAACTTTACACCCAAAAATTGATTCATAACCCTCCCAATCAGCATAAATACGACTACCACAACTACATAAGTCCAATTTTATGTTATAATTACCGAAACCACCTTTCGGTTCTCATCGCCACTTCCAGGGAACATTACAACCAGTCGGTGCCAAGGAAATTCTCTCACATTCGTATCCCCGCAACAACCCATTGAAATCCCATCAATTCCTCATTAATGATCAACGCGTATGTACCGCTGCTACCGCCCTCTCTCAAAGGAAACATCTAAATCCTCCCTTTCTCCTGAATAACCTCATATGAATATTTTCTTACACTTACATTAAGCGGCATATTTAGGTAGGAAACTGTCATTCCTGTGGCGGGCGTTGAAATCATTTAAAATGTAAATCTCTTCATAAAGTGGTCACAGCACGTCATCATCATCATCATCGTCATCATCTCAGCCACATATAGTATATAAACCCCATCGTAGTCAAAAAAAAAAAACAAAATGAAAATGGGGTGCGGGTGTGTGTGTTTGTGAAAGGATCTCATGTTTCCCATTTGAAAACCCTTAGACCGTAAAAACAGTTGTACCCATTTAAATATTTTAAAGCATGTTATATTGGAGTTTTATTAGACGTTATAGTGCGTGCGTCGTAGGTGTCAACTGAATGAATCATAGGCAGGCGGTTGCCTTTGGTGTCTTCGTCCTAGGAACCTTCAAGAAGACCCCCCTTGTATTAAGCTCTGGGCTGAGGAGAGGAATCTATATGATCTATGCACTATTACAGTGCAGTTGTTTTCGAATTCGATTTATATGCGAGACAACAAATGCTGGGTGAATTAGGGTTGAGCAGCTATATGAGTATATGTGTGTGTTACACACATGTATGGATGCAAGGCTATGGCATTTCGCTGAAACCCCCTCTGTGTGCAATGCAGCATTCCGGCTGTTTGAGGAATACAAAATCGAAATAAAAGACATTGGTCACGTATTTGCTACGAAAGAAGGGATTTTATTGCCATTTCGAATTGAAATATATGTTCGGGAAGACGTTGCGCCATATTTTATGTATCTATGTACGAGATAATGTACCAGGCAGCGCCATAATGCGGGCACTTTCGTGGGGTTGGTGTGCTTTTAGTTGTATACGTTTTGATGTATTATTTAAAAGAGGGAGTGTGGAAAGAATCTATAAGGGAGTTTGGTGACTATATCTGCGAACCATCGAAAATGACGCCGACCATAATATCTCAGAGCTAACTCCTCTTTTGTGGACAAAGCTATACACAATGTGGTCAGCTCGACATATGTTTTTGACTAATTTTATTGGTCCATTGATAGCAAAACCAATTTGAAGAGAATTGGATTCTAATCGGTTTGAAGCGACTTTGAAAAAATAAAGTTGCTCGTGTGGCGTGCCGGAGCTCTTAAAGACTTAGCATTCAAAATTAACTATCGACTCGATATCTGCGTGTAAAAAAAATTAACGTTCCACGCAATGCGACAATATGCGTTAGGTACATGTCATTGGAGAATTTTACAAAAAGCTGTATCGGAACGGATATCTCGAATGGAATTCGTACAGATCGGAAAAAATTCAGTTCCGAACGGATACCTCGATAGGGGTGATTGTTCTCGGGCTATGTCACGATTTGAGTGAATAAGAGCCTGCTACAGATGCTGATGTGAATTTCATATGTATATCTATGGGAATCGAGGGTGGAGTTCAACAGGGATGTAGATCATTTCAAAGTGTCGCACGTGATTCATCTGATTTTAGCAAAATAATACTCAACAAATGACAATGCCCATAGTTCATATTCGATGTGTATGTCTTGCTAGTCACAAAGTGCCCAATCACTATTCAATAAACTAAATTCAGAGATTATAGGAAAGGATATCCCACATTCAGCTTATGAAATATCTTGAATCACGAAAACTTCTCAATGACCGGCAATACGGTTTTCGTAGCAGCAGGTCCACTGGTGATTTGATGACTTATCTCACCGAAAAGTGGAACCAATCTCTCCACCACTCTGGTGAAACGAAGATTGTTGCGCTTGATATTTCGAAAGCATTTGACAGAGTTTGGCACCAAGCTCTTTTGTCGAAAATGCGTGCCTATGGGATCGACGCGTCTCTTCTTCAATGGATTAGAAACTACCTTTCTGGCCGTTCAATTCAAGTTGTGTTGGACGGTTTCAAGTCTGCAATTCACCATATAAATGCTGGTGTTTCCCAAGGCTCTGTTTTGTCTCCGACACTCTTTCTCATATTCATCAATGATCTCTTGTCTGTTACTTCTAATCCAATACATTCTTTCGCTGATGATAGCACCCTCAGTTTTTCATATTCGTTCCCTGACTCACGTCCCTGCTCTTCGGCCGTGGAACGGGAACAGCGACGTATGCTAAACACATTAAATTCCGATCTTGACAGCATTATAAAATGGGTTACAATCAATAGAGTGGAATTTAATGCTTCCAAAACACAATGCTGCCTTCTATCATTAAAGCGAAACCTGAACCCTAACCCATTATCAATGAATGGGACTTCCATCGACGAAACCGAACGACTTTCCATACTTGGTATATGTGTCAACGACAAACTCCGTTGGAATGACCACTTATACGAAGTCGCCAAAAACGCAGCGAAATGTCTAGGTTTCTTAAATCGATGTAAGAAGTACTTTACACCCTCCGACTTAGCTACAATATACAAGGCCTTTATTCGGCCTAAGCTTGAGTACAACGCTCATATCTGGTCAGGTGCACCAAAAACTTAATTGCACCTACTAGACAGAATTCAAAAGCGCGCGATAAAACTAACAGGTGATAGAAATATAGCGGAGTCTATTGACCCGCTCGAACATCGCAGAAATATCTCTTGCCTTTCCTTATTTTATCGATATTTTCACCACCGATGCTCTGATGAAATAGCTTACTGCATTCCGCCCCTTCAACAATTCTCTCGCAACACCCGTCACACACCGAATGCACATCAGTTCACCCTTAAGCCTACCTTCGGACGTACTGTAAAATATAGAGATTCTTTTGTGAGCCGAACAACACGCATGTGGATGTGGAATGCATTGCCTCAAACCGTTTTCCCCTCTCATTTCAACCCACAATTGTTTAAGACCAATGTGCACCGGTACCTCTTCTCTATCCTCCCTACTAACCCTTCCACTCGTGCTGTGCATTAGCATTATAAGGGAACAAAATCCCCTTGAGCACTAGTGAATTATATAAAAAAAAAAAAAATCAAGTTCTAACACCCCAATATATTCCCAAACTTGCAGCACACCTTGACTTGAAGTGAACTTATAGGTCGCTTTATAAACTGCAAATAAGAGCCAAGAAGCCGAGCGCAAACATCCGTTCATAGGTGAATAAAATATGTGGATATTCCATTTAATTTTCATGTTAGGCTAGACCGTCTATCCTTGGTAACAGTTTATTTTTTAATGTTCTCTTTTTCTTCTTTTCTTTTCGAAATTTTTATTTTCTTTATGGGAACGCCTGTTCTGATTTTATTTGAGGTTTTTTATACTACAGTAAGCCCAGTCTTTTATTGTACAGTACATTTCTGTACTATCCCGTACATACCATGCTTCGACAAGTATATTTTTGTTCCCTGTAGGTAACCAAGAAGAATGGTATTGATTTGGACAGACTTCTTATATATTTTCTTACTTGAGATTATACAACTTTACTTTTGAAAGATGTGGCCTTTTAGTCAGAAAGTTTCGCTCAGCATTTGAGTTTCTAGCTTAATCTGAGGTATTTCTCCTCTGCAACTGAGCGTTGATCTTCATTTGTTCTAGATCCAATATTCTATAAGCATATATTATACACTTTATAAGTCGCCATTAAAGCGTTTTAAACTAATTGCATTTTTTCTCGAAAGGCCAAGGATGTCTTTGAAAAAGCCTATCTATAGGTACTTAAAAAGATGCAGCGGTTTTCAAGCTCTCTACATTCTTATGACACATACAAACAGCTGCTTTGAAAACCTGTTAAGCTAAACACCTCGATCTTATTAGAAGGACTAGAGTTCGCCAAGTGGTAGAAATTCTACCATTATAATAGGCAACCTGGCTTATACACAAAATATTGGAAAACAAATTACACACAGCATTTAATCTCTGCACAATCTTCCCAGCAAAAAAGAATCACGCGAATATGTTGCGTTTAAGGCAATGAAAGTGGTTCTTAACTACTTGCCTTCGCTAATTTATATATAAGATAACTGAAGGCATATTCATTCTCGACTTATCAGCAGTCCTATGCACAGTAAAAAAAAAATTGAAAAACAAAAAGTTTGTCGACCTGTTACGGATCCTGCTCCGAAATTAAATTATTACAACGAGCCCCCTAAACCCAACTAGTTACTCGATCCACCCACTGTAGCTTACCCACTTATAAATCCCATTTTTCTTTCCTGTACAGACTATCAAAGCCATACGTCAAATAACTTAAAAACGCAACCCAGCAATCAACGAACCTCCTTTTACCATTCTATCCTAGAGAACACTGACTCGATTAGGTAAAAAAAAAAAAAAAAAAAAACAGGAAATCAGTTAATCTTCTTCGTTCTTAAATTGAACTACGCGCCGGACCATGGGCAAAGGTATGCAACCCTATCATTGCAGCACTCTGTTCGGTTATTATGTTTATGCAGCAAGCCTTAGGCGGCGCATAACACAAACCAAAACTGAATAATTGATGACGACACCCTTAGGCGTGAATTTTGCTGTTTTCTATACGATGTCTATATACACTATACAACCGCACGACACAAGCAACGATGACGACGACGACGACAACATCCACAACGATATGGCTGGCCATGTCTGGTGGTGCGTTTCTCTGGTTCTGGTGCAGCCTAGATAAAATAATACCCAATGATGAACGATCTAATTTAAATTTAAAGGATAAGCATAGATATCCGGGTATTTGAACCACCAACACAAACTGTAGATGAAAAAAATAAAAAAATAAAAAATAAATTAAAGCAAGGAAACTCAAAACTCAAATTAGCTGTAAGGGATTTTCTATAATTTGTTACATGCAGACTGGCTAAGATACATAGTACATAAATAAGCATGTAAGCCAGGAGTGGTATTAATCATAAAAAAATTAGGAAGATTTTGGAAAGTTAGGAATTAAAATTAATTGCTTAATTAGAGGGTCATGAACTGTGGTTGGGTATTGTTTTCCAATTGTGCAGCTTATACACAGGTATGCAAAGGTTGAAGGTGTATAAATGGAGTACGTTGATTGGATTGTTACAAGTTTTACATTTTATTAAAGAACAAAATTGCGGGAACATGCCAGATGGATCGAGGATTTGGTTTCTATCTTTTGCACAAGTTAGTATCTATGAAGATTATATATGCCGGTTTATATTCGTGTTATGAGCTTACCAAATGATAAAGAAATCCGTACACCAAAGCGGTTCAGCAATTATTTTTGTTAATTCGGTATAAGCACCTACCTTCCTTCTGCGCGATTGACAATAGTCCGCAATAAAAAGGTATTAAATGCCAAACTTCTCTGCCACTTCTTTATAAGGGCAGTCTGACGACCGACCAATCACTTTTTTCGATACAACTCTAGATTTATTATTTGGGACCTAGCCGAATATCCTGGTATGGCTCCCGGAAATTAGGGGGAGATTTTTTTTTTAAACAATTTTAGAAAATGTTTTTGTTTTCATGTTTGGAAAAATAGCTGAATTTTGTTTGAAAATATGTCAGAAATTACGTAAATTAGGCTAGACAGATATGGAAAAAGCACCAGAAAGTATAATGGAAATTAGGCCAGCAAACAAACAACCTCTGGCATTATTTTCAGACTTTTAGTTTTAGTTAAGGCTTAATTCCCAAACGTGTTTTTTATTTTATCGATATATTTTTTCACTTTTATAGACAGTCCCTCACTAGAAAGCATCATTTTTGCATCGCAATGTTTATCGTAGCATTATGTAAACATTAGACAACATTGTTCTTATAACTATATTTTTTTGTTATAGGTATATTTGTTTTTGTTCAACCACATAAAAGAGTTTGCTACACTCCTTTTTGCCAGGAATAATTCAAATTCAAAGCTCTACTTATTTGTAAATATGTCACGTCACTGCCACTTGAAAAACTCGAATGCAACTAAATTTTAAATCTGTGCCGAAAATATTGACTTCAATAAATAACTGCTAAATTGTAACAACTGATCAAAATACAGTTTTCGGGTGAAAACTTTATGGAAAAAAGACCTGAAATTTCGGAAAGATTGATGGATAGATATTTATTTCGTTTTTAAATTACATAGGCTTGCTGCCGCACAATTTACAATACTATTGAAACATTATTTAATGGCTTAATTTTTTCTATGTTATAAGTACAATTTTTATTTTTGAGGGAAACAACGACACAATTTAAAGAAAAAGAAGAAAAAAATAAATAAATGAATAAAAAGAAAAATAAAATAAAATAATTAAATGAATAAAATAACAACTCAATAATTAGCCAAATAAATTAATAAATAAATAAACAAATAAAAATATAAAAATAATCAACTAGTAAATAAACAACTAAATAAATAACAATGTAATTGACTACGAAATGAATGAACAAATAAATATATTAGATCACAAAAAGGAATGAACGTGTTAATAAGCACATAAGAAGAAAGATCAACAAATATATACATACCTGTATATAAAAATAAATAATTAATAGGAATATTAACAATTTTATTAACAAAATAATGAACATCAAATAACAGAAGAAAATATATTTATGTTACATTATGATACAGCACATGTAGTTCGTTTATTAGAGGATTTTCTGAAAAGTCACATCGGATCATAAATGCATTCGTTATCTTCTGTATTTTCGGGTATCAATTTAACATTGGTTCTACATACTATGCAAGTTTGATGTGGAGTGATGCCAAGGCAGATTCAGCATCATTTTTAATAATTTATTTTATGATATCTGTGCCTTTTTATATGGGTTGCAACAGAATCACCCCATACTTGGCATCCATATAAAGTAAAATTGTTTGGAAAATCACCTTGAAAATTAATATTAATGGGTATAACATTATAACAGCAATATTCTTTTTTTTTTTTTTCAAAGTCTGCGTAATCTGCTCTTTAAATATCAATCTGGCTTTTCTTCCTAGGGACGAAGGCCAGACTTGTATAGGTAGAAAATTTTCTGGCGTTTTTTCCAACCAAAAAAAAATCAGGCGTTATTTCCTTTGGTGTAATTTCCGGTAGCCCCTGGTTAATTTAGAACTCTAAATTGTAGTACCTATTATAGGTAACTCTTAATGTGGAAAAGGAGTATGTCACCTTTTGGTTAATTGTTGCATGCCATGCGCAAATAAAATTTCCTGCTTCCGTGTCTGTTTAAGGAAACCATTCGTGACAATAATTGGTAATTAATTAACACTAAATAACCCACTCTCATTACAGTCTCAATCTTCCTACAGCTACCTACCTTATTGTCTCTGATTAAATCAAGTGTCATTTACAGCAGCAGATTTCTTCTTCAGATACTACTATCAATATAGTTAGGTATTCACATCTCCGGCCCACACAAAAGTTAGCAAATTAGAAAACATACACAGCACGATATAGAAAATTAAATATGAATCCTATCAGCTGTTGCCATCTACCATTTTTTTTTTTGTTTTTGTTTTTGTCTCCCTTCCTACGACATCTTTATAAAATAAAACAGAAAACAACATAAGCATACCTAGGACTATACCTCCATCGCAAGGGTTTCGAGTTTCGTCTCACTTCAGTAGAGATTCGAATGCAACACGCATGCAACAAGCGCCCATTAACCGAACACTCCGCAGTCCACAGGCAGATAGATAGCTAAAATAGAGTCATAGATAGGTTCTCTCTTTCCAACTGGATATGCTGCCATCTCTTTCTAAATTTTCAGCTTCCATTATGCTACACGTACTAATCCCCATTCACTTTCCCGTTGGCACTTATATCGTATTCAAACGACGTTTATTGGTTCCGTCTACCATTTATTTACTGGCGATCGGTCGGAAGCCATTAAAATCACCATTATTGCTTTGTTATGTTGCCGTTGCGGTGTGCGCTGCTTTCAGGCCGTGCCGATGTGTGCGTGTACGGTAATGGCCGGTTTTGTATGAACATTCTTGAAGATGAAGATCCCATCCCCGGTTATGCGTTAATGTGTGCGCGTGCGCATTAGTTTGGCGGTTTTTTTTTTTTTTTGTGTTTTGGACCATGTTGGTGGTGAACTCATTCATTATGAAAAGTATCTGGCTGGTGAATTTAATGATATGCACAAATGGGCCATTCGAAAGATTCATGATGATGTGTTTGTGTGCGCCGGCATGCGCATATGAATTTTATACGAGTTATGCCCTGTGGCTGGAAGCAGTATGGGAATTTGGCAATGGCAACCTGTGTGGTCGTGAAGAGTTGAGTTGAGTTGTGGAAACTGTAAGGTCGGAGTTGGAGAATAGTGTTGAAGGGAGTTTCAATCGAAATGAATTGGTAATGATAAACGAGTTGAGCGGGTTCGATAACTTAGTCAGCCATTATAAATTATGATTGGCAATGATAATTTGTTTATTTTATTTGTTTTTCGATTTTTTTTTTTTTTTTTTTTAATTTTGAGCTTTGTTTGAGTGAACGGCAAAAATTGGATTAACAGGTATTCAATATTTGGACGCACATTGAGTGTTTGTGGAGGGAGACACCTAGAGATCGATTGGTTCCGGAACTTAAAGGGACTCATTTATGTTCTATCTGATGTGGGTATCTACCTATTCGTAGTTAAAAACTCCTGTAGCGAACTAACAGCTCGACTGGCTGTTCATAATGGTTACGTATTCAAAATCACATAATATTATAATATCTGACAGATGGTGAAGCCATTTTCATTAATTTGATCTATACCTAAGTTTATGTAAAACAAAGTTGCATCCGTAAGACCATCCATAACTCGAGAACGGAACGTCAGATTTTCTTTGTTGTGTTTGTCGACGCCTAAGGAAGGTTCATACAGCGAGAAAATTGGAAATTGGAAAATTTAAAAAAATAATTTTTATTGTCAATCCAAGAGCAAATTAGGTTTCCCGTCATAAAATCACAGGGAGTCACCTGTTTATTCCAAGCATTAAATATAAATTAACTTAAAAAACAAAAAAAAAAAAACCGACTGACTATAAAAAAAATGTCAGTGACTGACATTTGTGTGACAATTGTTTTTATTTTTATTTTTTTCTTAATTTATATTTTTATGATTATTTGTTTAGCCTATGACACTCCGGGGAAGAATAGGACTCTAGTGACACCTCCCTCTTTAAAATCGATCAAGCCGTTTTAGCTACAGGGCGTCACGTAGGAACTTACATAGGATACGCGCGAAACACATAACCCTCCCTGTGGCCAGTCGGGTAAAAAACAGGAAAGGAAATTACAGGATTAAAATAGAGTTAAAAATATTATTTGTGCTTATACTAAACATTTATTTTACAGATGCACCTACTGCTTGAAGTGTGAGGCTCTGCTGCCCAAAATTTGAAACCTCATCAGATTGTTTGCAAGTCAGTTTTTTCCTGTTCGTTTTGAGAAACAAATATTACAAATAGTTTTTCCGGTAGAATAATTAAAGAGAGTTTTAATTTAGCTTTAATTATTAATTCAAATGTTTATTAACAAACAAAAATATATGTATAATAGGTAAAAATAGTTAGAAAAGACATTTTAGGAAAACTTAGCAGGGTTACTTAGCTATACTTATACATAGCTGCTTACCGACTGACTTCTTTTTCTTTTCTTACATTATTATTTATGTAGGTACTTAGCTTTTCTTTTCGTGGAGACAACAACACTATACTATTATAAGTTATTTACTTCTCGGCTCTACTTATTTGAGCAATGCATAAATTATTCCACATAAGTATAATAGTCAGGGCACATAAATTTTGTTCGAAATATCTGCATATCTAAGAGATCTGGTCAATTTTCGTTCTGTGAAAAAGTGAAACGAAAATCTTTCCACCCTTTCACCGCAATTTTGATTCTCCTTCTATGAAGAGTTGGAACCAAACGTCAAAATGTTTCATAATGAATAATTCCTTTTCACGGCCCATCTGCAAGTGAATGCTGAAAATTGATGAGAGTTTGAAAATTGGGAATTCGATTTATATAACACAGTGTGCTGTATTGAATTCACCGCGATATTTTCACTTATTGAACCAGAATCGCAAAAAAGTAAGCAATGCGTGAAAGCGAATGTGAAAACTATTTAAACTGCATCCACACTATCACGCACGCGCATTTTTGCAAGAGACGAATGAGATCACAAATCAGACGCCTAAGGTGTCATGGATGTTCTACCCATAATTATAGATACCTAAAGCGGAAGTTCCGGCAGCTAACATTTCTGCAATCACATGAAAACATTTCTATTTCCGATTTTAAATATGTGAAATGAAAGTGTTAGTTAGTTTCAGTAAATTAAACCAACAATTCATCAATCAATTATACGAAATAAATAAATAAATGTACGTTCAAACTTCCGGAAGCCATTTTGTTTTATAGGAAAACGAAATTTCGTAAGCCATCGCTATAAAAAAATCAACATACAAAGCTTTCCCATAATTCCTACCACGTAAACAAGATGGCCGACCAAAAAACGTATCACATTTTTTTGCGTGTTAGGTAATGCTGTCCCTTTCAGTCAGACGGCTGTTTAGTATTGGGCATCCCTTTAATTTGCCGTGATAGGAATGTGCGACCGTGTAAATGCACTATTAAACGATTACTCTTTCACAGAACGGAAATTTACCCCCTGTCCGCAATGTAGATATATCTCACTGCATATACTTGTCCCCGTCGAGTCGGGTTAAGTGGTCCACTAAGGGCACGTATAAAATTTACGAAATTAGAAACACAACTATCAGATTGATTCGAAATTTGTTTTCCACCATAAGGATATGATCACGTGGGGCAAAGCATTTGGGAAACAGAGTCGACTGTTTTTAATTCAAACAGAAAGGCACCTAGACTTAACTTTCTATGCTACATTTTTCAAAGTTTGCACAGTGAAATCAAAAGAAGGGCAAAGGAAAGGTCTTTTTTTGGGAGATAGCGCCCGACTTTAACAGCCCGATTCTACCATTGTGAGTCAAGTCACAAGCTCTTGTGAAGTGCATTTCTTTTTCCGAATTCTATGATCATCCTCACAACAAAATTAACAAAAAAACTCACCTCAGAATAATTGTTACTTTCAAATTGGCAAACAATTTTCAATAAAATTCTGAACTCGTACACGAAATATGAACACAGAAATGTTTTAAAACTGAAGAATAAAAATTATTTACGATATTTGTCCCAAATCAAAAACATCGGCACTCGCTGTGCTTACAAGAAAAACTTCAGTTCATACAAATTTTGCCAAATCTCCCAGAGATGGAGGTACCACAAATTTGGCAAATGATGGCAAATTGATTGCTGTGATGCCGTTTTTCAAAATTATAGGATAGTCGCTCGGTGGTGAGCTATAAATTGAAATCCAATCCAATGAGTAGGACTTACACTCTGCTCTAAGATTACGCGAAAACTCACTAGTTGGGGTTCTATATAACATTAGGTGCCCACCACCAATCACCAAACCATTGTCCCGTACCAGGATAGTAATTCATTTCCCGAATCGTATTCATTGTTGGTTGAAAGTTATTTACTCACCAGCTGACTGCGCCGCTTAGGAATTGCCGCCGCCAAATTATAATCCAACTCGCACTTGGGGGAGACTTATTCTCAATGGGCCAACCGTAAATACGATGGAAAAAATATCCATTGCCAGAGACTAATGTCGGTTGCCGCCACTGCACTATACAGACTGCCCCTTACCCCCCTACCCCCACTGACCGTGTGTACAGTGCATCATTTAACAATAAAATTTTGCGCTACCGCATATATGTGAAGATATAGATAAGCGTTGATATTTATAGATGCAGCAAACTGCAGCTCCTTTTCGCCTCTCGGTCAGCCCCCGTCCTCCCCTATAGCTACCCTTGGACCATTGTATCAAAATAGCAAACAACAACAACCAGCCGTCGCAATACCCAGGCACCAGTAGACTAGCCTACTCTCATATATTCATGCAGATTTTAGTGGAAGCCTTTATGCGAGAATTTATAGACACAGAGCACTGCACAGCAACACACAAACACACACTCGGCTATACTCTGCTCAGACAGGAGCGGTCCAATGTGGTACAGCCACTGGCATCATATATCTCTCACTCCTCGATGGAACACACTGCATATTAAGTTATTGTATATTAGGTGTTAAATCAGATAAATTTTCGCATAATACCGCATACAGCACTTGGATTTGCAAGATTAACGTTTTCTCTCGCCATCGGTCTCTCGCTCTCTCTCTCACTCTGTCTCTCTTGCTGCGTTATATTATACTCTGTGCCATTATGAAATATATCCACTAACCGTACACTGAAAAAAAAAGGTACACCATAGTAGTGAAAAAGTTCATCAATGTGATGAAAAAATCAACAATTTTAGTCCAGTGAACTTTTTCATTAGTATGATGAAACCGATTTCGTCAATATGATGTTGTTCATCATTCATCAACTTTGTTCATCAATATTATGAAAAATTCATCAATATGATGAACCCAAATTCCCCTTTAATTTCATAATGTGATGAATGTATTCATCATATTGACAAATTTGTTCATCAATATGATGCACACTTTCTGTGCTGTCAAATTTGTTTTCATGTAGTTGTAAGATTATTCACACAAATAAAAACATGAAATAAAAATACTGACACCAATATAAATCGTAAAGATATAGCCTTCCCACTTTCATGGGGATGCTAAAATACTTAAACGAGCATAATGTCATGAAAATGGTAATGGTAATATTATGTGAATTTAACTATTGAATTTCTTCGCATCCGAAAGGAAAATATTCAAACGAAAATCAGTTTTACCACGAAAGTCAATAAAGTGTAGTGGCAAAAACTCACGCGCTCAAGAAATATTGAAGATTTATAAAAATAAATTTTATTTCTGAGTTACTTTTCACTCCTGGGACAATTTATTTTTTTTTTTTTCATAATGGATCCCAATAAGAATCAGAGAACGGTCATTTGCCTGCCATATGCATAGTGTCACAGGGTGCATGTGCATACATTTGTGTTTGAAATGTGTTTTTGCGTTTTTTGTTATTTAGTTATAATTTTATTGATCCATTCTGTTGAATTTTATAATGTTGAGGCGTGAGAGAACAATGTACGAGAAAAGTTTGGTTAAATAACAATATTACATTGATTTTGAAAATATTTTTAAAAAGTAAATATTTATTTACATACATGTGTGCAATGAAATCACAACGTTATAATTATATAGCCAGCTCTTTTTTTTTACCAAAGGAAAATCGTTGTAGAAAATTCATGATAATTGTAGTTTTATTTTAATGACATATTTATTTAACGTCAAAAATCGACCTTACTGCTAAGTTTCCACCGGAGAATAACTGCGAGACTTAGAAAAATCTCCGTAAATCCCGCATAAATCTCGGAATTTATCATACGAAAGTAATCTCATAAAAAGGGAGATTAGAAATAAAACAAACACACTTTTCACAGCTCGATATGTCAAAAGTGTAAAAAAAAAAAAAAAAATGAAAGAAAATATATCAAAAATGGAAAAATGTCTCTCTCTCTCTCTCGTGAAATGTCATTTTCTCTCAAATGGACAGAGCCAGAGAGAATACGTCAAGTTAATCTTCTTTTATTTGGTGGAAACACTTCGGGATTAATTCTAAACCTCTTGTACTTAATCTTGGTATTTGTGTTCGGTGGAAACGTAGCTTAACCTACCTTTTAGAAGTATGTATTCTAAAACACGTACAACAACATTTTTCGATATTTACGTTTTACTTTTTACAAATGAAAAAGCTATATCAAGATATCGGAAAAATAAGCCCCTTTGAAAATTAGATAGTCTTACTCATGATTTAGCTTTTAAAACGTCGCTATGAACATTTAGAGCAAACAATTTATGCCGAAAAACGTTCATTTACATACTAAAATCATTGAAACGAAATCACTTGGTCAACACCTCCCAGATATATCTATGCAACTGAATTAAAGTTATACATTAATTGCATACCTTTAATTAAGGCTAGGTAAATTGCATTCTTTTTAGGGTAAATGAGGGGCTCCATCGAAGATATATAGGTTCTAATTATATAAGTTTCATTATACTGATAACATAATAAATACTTAAAATATATTAATAAGCTATTTATGCAAAATTTATAACATTTTATATAATGTGAATAATCGAAGTTAGACTATAGCTTTTTTATATTTCCACCATTCTTACACTAACATTGAATTTTTCACACTTCATTAATTGTTTTAAATTGTATATACTGCAGTTTTTATCAATACATTGTTTAAAATGCAAATGGATACTTTTGGGGGAATATAATTAAAAGATAAACAAATAATTATGTGATGAAATTTCTAAATCACATATATCGAATCTTTTAAGATATTCATCGTTCATCGTAAAACCATTCACAATTTTCTTCTATGCCACCCTGTGTAGATACTTTACGCTTGATGAGCAATGACATACAATTATCTACGCATATGTACATTAAAAGATTCATCATGCGTGTGTGAGTATAAATGCTGTACCAACATCGCGTGTGTACACCTACAGCATACATCATATTAACAATCTGTGCATCACATTGAAGAAGCCGATGAAAAAAGTTCATCAATATGAGGATTCCATTCATCAATATGATGAATATAACGGTAAATTTAATTTTTTTCATCAATATAACGAATTAGTTCATCTATATTATGAAGGTTTACATCAACGTTCTCCTTAATAAAAATTAATGTCTTTTTTTTGACGAACGCTGTCATCAATATAATAATAGCCGTCATCAAAACGATGAACGTCGTTATCAATATGATAAAAATTCAAAACTTGGCAATCGTACTTAAATATGATGATTCCATTCATCAATAAGACGAATTAATCATCAACTGGATGAACAAATGACTAAATTCATCAAAATAAGTCTTTTCGTCATATTGATGAAATGTTTTGATGAAATAATGAACGTAGTTCATAAAAACATACGCTAAATTCTCTTCAGAATCCTGTTGAAAAAATTGATGAATTCATTTTCATCATATTGAAAAACTGTTCATCAATTGTCAAAAAGTTTTCATGAATTTGTTCATCATATTTATGAAAATTACGTCATATCAATGAATATCATGTTGATGAACGCCATTCATCAATACGACGCCGACTTTTTTTTTCAGTGTAGATACACACAGATTGCACTGCATATGAGTAGATATGTATGCCGGCCGACCGACCGACGTGCAGGCACTAATACAGTTCGGGCTCAGTTCAAAATTCGTTTGTTCCACTGCACTCATCCCGTCGTCCTGGCCATAGTTGGTTGTAGGTTTTCGGCATGGAAACATATCTGTTATGGGATTTCACCCTGTAGCATGTTCTCAACGTTTATCATGTGTGCGCGCTGGTGCAGTCGGTGCATCTGTCTATCCCATGGACGGAGGAGAAATATATGTGTCCAAAATATAATACTCTTGTATTTAATATTCCGATCTTTCATACCTTTATAGAATTTTCGGGTCGGTATCCTGTCCATATAACTCACGGCACTGAGTTGCCATAGATGCTCCCTTAGACTGTAAGTCGATGATGTTTATGATCTCACATGCCTGGTTCGGTCTAGGGCAGTTATATGCCCTCCAAGTAGAGGCGGACATGCAACTATACCCGACCAAATGTGCGCCCAACATGATACCTTAAGAAACTGTTGCATTTTTTACATTTCTTTTTTTTTCTTTGTTAATTTTAATTTCAAAACCAACACTCAGAAAAAATTGTAAAATTGCATGCCCACTCAATCAAATAATAAGAAGGATACCCTTCTTAGCATTTAGCAACAATTACCTACCTACCTACCACATGCATAGCCTCCCACTTAACCTGGAACGAACAAACTAGGCAGCCGGTGTGTCGTGTGCAAAAGGGTTAACGTTAAACACCGAAATAACTACTCTCCCCAGTAGAGGTGTGTGCGTCAGTGTGCGCCAGCCGGGTATCTGTTTGTTGTTCGTACTTAAAATCAATTTACTTAATAACAGCAATTTAAGTGCGCGTACACAATTTTCCTTTACATGATGGCTCTCATCCATGCGGCATGCGAATAATACGAAATTTAATATGGTGGTAGAGACACCATACTAACCCGCCCGACCTAACTTCTAGCCTCCTAAATAGCTCGCGCGCGCGAAGCGAAAAGAAAAAAAACAAAAACAAAACGAAAACGAAAAACGCGGCAACAACAATTTCTATAATAGAAATGTGTGTGTGTGTATTTGTTTGTGCATTTATATCCGTTCGGAGGAGATTGCATATTTAATCGTTTAAGTGCGGCTAATTTATTGGTTTTTGTTTTGTATTTTGTTGGCGAAATTGTTTTAGAGTGAAATGTAAACAGTGTGTATAGTGTGACGCCCTCTGTTGGGCTGGGGCGGGCGCAGGAGGGTACTAAATTGAAATTGTTTCAAATGCCGTCTACATGAGGATTCAATTGGCTAAAGCCCAAATCAGTGTTTGGTATTAGGAGCAAATTGCGGTGGCTTTCACAATGCGGCCGGCCGGTCGGTGTTGCCTTTTAATTGGAAGACAATTTGCACGATCTTAACGCAAAGTGATCGATGATCTTGGACAAGGTGAACTGGTTTATGTCTTAGAATGGTCTTAAGCATTGGTCACGAGCATGGAATGGCCGGCCGATATCTATGGGTCGCCACCACTTGCTGACGAAGACAACTCCATATAGCCAACCTTTTAAATGATCAGAAGTGTTAAGTGGACTTGAGCTGCTTTTGTCAGAAAAAGGCGAAAATCAACTGGTCAAGGGGTCCAAAAATGGTATTCGAATCACGATCACTATCTTAATTTTTACAATTCACTTGGACTTTGGCTTAAGCTGGGATAGTCGATGTCTTTTAACATTTCTCCCTTCAGAAGAAGTACCTTGTTGTTGAAGTGACAAATCTTAGCTATCTATTTATCGGACATTATTTATTTAACAAACAAAAGGAAGTGGATCTTATATGTCCGATGATATATAAAGCCAAAAATCCTGGAGTTAAATTTAATATTTTTGGGGTTGTATATTAATCAACGCAACAAAATTAAAATTTAATATTTTGCATAATTATACCTCAAATTATACACCCAATAAAAGATTTATTCATTTTATATAATGTCTGCTGGTATTAAAAATGTCTGAAATATTAAATTATAATATCGATGGAGATGGATTTCAATTTAAAGCAAAAGTATTTAAATTAAACCCTTATTTATATTGAAAAATTAAAGAATTTCAATACATTTTGTATTCGAATTTAATAAACTGCAGATCATCATCATCATTATATTAATACGTGAAAAAGTTTCCGTACACTTTTTAAGTATTTATTATAAAATGGGAAAAATAAAACTTATATCATTCGCAAGATGGTTATGGTTATGGTTTGATCACGGGAGAAGTTCTCAAAGTTCTACCAAGAAAAGCATTAAGTAAGCTTCTTCATATAATAAATGCCGCGCTCAGACTAAAACACGTGCCGAGCCAATGGAAAGTTGCGGAGGTCATAATGGTTTTAAAACCAGGAAAACCGCCAAATGAAGTAAAGTCGTATAGACCGATTTCCCTTCTTCCAGTTATATCCAAAGTTTTCGAGAGAATTTTACTAACGCGCCTACAACCGGTTATAGAATATAATAATCTTATCCCTGACCACCAGTTTGGGTTCAGAACCAAGCATTCCACGATTGACCAAGTGCATAGAATTACTGACGTAATTGAGAAAGCATTTGAAGAAAAAGAGATATGCTCAAGCGTATTCCTTGACGTGTCACAAGCCTTTGATAAGGTGTGGCATGACGGCTTAAAATTTAAATTACGACAAGTTCTTCCCGTACGCCTATATGGTATTTTAGAATCATATCCCGGGAATAGACTCTTCCGTGCTAGACATGCATGATGGAAACGAATTCTCTGAGCTTAAGAAAATTTCGGCCGGCGTGCCGCAAGGAAGTGTCCTTGGGCCCCTTCTCTATCTGTTATGTACTCGCGATATACCAAGAGAAGATGGCACTACTCTCGCTACGTTCGCCTGCGACACCGCTATCCTAGCAGTAGGTAATACAATTGAAGAAACGACTGCAAAACTTCAAATCGCACTGAATAAGGTAAATGAATGGACGAGGGACTGGCGGATCGCCCTCAACGAAACTAAATCTGTTCACGTGAATTTCACGTATAAGAAAACTAATGACTTGCCAATTTTCCTAAACTTGGCCCGAATACCCTTTGCAAACGAGGCCAAATACCTGGGAATGACACTCGACGCAAAGCTGAAATGTCGCACGTGAAAATGAAACGTAAAGAACTCAATATCAAATATAGAGAAATGTACTGGTTACTCGGAAAACATTCCCAGCTCAGTACCGAAAACAAACTGCTTTTATACAAGCAAGTGCTAAAGCCGGTGTGGACCTACGGTATACAACTCTGGGGTTGTACCAAACAAATAAATGTCAATATTCTACAAACTTTTCAAAATAAAGTGCTTAGAGAAATTGCACAAGCACCATGGTATATTAGAAACGACGATATCCACAGGGATCTCGGAATTCCAACAACTGAAGCTGAAACTAGAAGCTTCGCGAGAAAGCATAGAAACCGACTAATCGGACATGTCAACAATACAATTCGACAAATTTTGAACGAAAACAATTTATTGCGCCGACTACAAAGAACGAAACCGTTCGACTTGGCAAGATAAGATTAACCGCGTCATGCGGAACATGCAGGATCTTTCATTGGAAAGTAGCCTGTCAAAAGTTGTTATTTCGTTATAGAAAAATTGCTTGATAAGTTATATCTTAGTTGCAGTATCTAATAATTCTTCGAAGGTTGGTGTTTTTAGTCAGTAAAAATCTGACACTACTATGAGCACGCGCTTGCTATTTTCATATTGTCTTTGGAAGATTTTCACCTACCCTCGGTATAAGAAAAAAAAAAAAAAAAAAAATCGCAAGATACTGTGCCATAGATGTACACAAACAAAAAATTGTGGGTATATGTCGCCATAAAGGCTGGTAAAATTAGGCTAAATATTCCCCATACAAAATGCTTATCAGTTAAGTGAATGCATTTTGTTGATATTAAATTTTTCGCCGCCGTGTTACCATAGTAACGTATTCGAATAAAAATCATCTTAGATTAGAACCTATTTTCGAAGGAATGAAATTTATCTCTCCCTAAAAGAAGACAACTGTATGATTTTCCTCCTATAGGAAATATTTTTCGAAACAAATAGTTTGCTCTAAATTTTTATAGTGACGTATTAAAATGTAAAGTATGACTAAAACTTATTTCCACAGGACATATTTTTTCGATATCTAGATGTTGCTTTGTCGTTTATATTTAATAAGTTATGGTCGATTTTCGACCACAAGCGAGACTACCTAGTTAAAACATAATACCACTTCTCCTTCAAATTCAATTTTTATTTTGCTTTTTATAAATATTTAAATATTTATGAGATATATTGCAACACGAAAAACATTTTATTTCAATGCTAATTTTTATTGGTTTTAAATATTTCAATATGTAGGTATAGAAAATATTGTTAAGCGAAGGAAAAATAACGTGGTCTATTATTTCCTTTAAAAATAATCCTATAGAGGGCGGTTGTGCTTTCTTTATTACGCATTTTTTTAGACCTTTAAATGAAGGGGAATTCGAGTTATGCCCAATTATCTAATTATTATTTTTGTTTACTTTTTAGAACGTAATAAAAAAACTACATTTATGAGACAATGACCTAGAATCTGTATTCTTCAAAAGCAAACATCTCTGCGCTTCACAACTTAAAGAAAAAAAGCTGATATTATAACCTCTTACAAGAATACTTTGAAATTAAAGTTACTTACTTGTAAAAATAATATTCTCATTGGATATAAATGTTACCCAATTTTTAAATGTGAGCAAGTGAAAGACTTTTTATATTTTTAAAATGTTTTTCTTTTCAGAATTTGTTATCCAAATCATCCACTCCATTGAGTATAACGCTCAAACTAACTCTAAATTTTCATGCGACAAAATAATATATTTGAGTTCAAAATATATTAAAATCTAATCACTTTGGTTAAGGCCCTGTTTCAAAACTAAATACAGATGTATTCAAGTTGATGGCTTTAATAAGTCTCTATTTAAATGAAACCACTGTGGATGTTATAAATATTTCAGGTCATCTATAACTTAATTGTAATAAATTCTTGATTGAAATATTGTTTAAGTATAAACCGGGTTAGATTGTAGTACAGAAATATTGGATTTTAATTTTACGAGTTCAGAAAATTTGTATTAAAATGAGCATTTAAATGAAAACTTATTAAACTTGAATATAATAATATTATAAAAAAAGTTATAATTGGAAATATTGAAAACCAATTTTTCTTGTATTGCATATACTGCGGAGGTAATAAAAAACGCCCCAAATTTTAAACCGTGTATGAACTGGGCTAGAACCGAAGAAAGTGGTGTTATTTAAGAGGGCAGAGCTATTACTTTGTGCCATGTCACCCATTTAATGGTGAAAAATTCGACAGGCTTTAGCAATGCTTTTGAAATCCCCACAGAAATGGGCGTAGTCTCTTCAAAAATCTATGCAGGGTACATAAATAAGAGATAGTTGGCGAAACAGGTCCATAATGGCACCCAGGCCTAGAAGCTCAAACCATTCGTTTACAAGTAACAACGATTCTCGCTAGTTTTTGGGGTTTGTCGAGATTTTGTCGAATCTCAGTTTGTGAATTATTGTTTTGAGAGAATAACTCTTTGCGGCAATTGAATGAGACCTACCTATAATATGAAAATCATTATCAATTACAAACATCATACTCCGAAAAAAAGGCTTCAAAAGTTTGCTATATAAGTTGTCAAAACTAAAAAATAAATAGTTGGCGCAACAGGTCCGAAGGGACCCTAGGCCTAGCTTCTCACAACCATTCGTTTTGTGTGCGTTTTCATTTTTGGAACGAATGGAAGGGATCTACAATTTTATGCCGACTCCAAACGGCTAATTGAGAAGCTCTTTCAAGACAGTCATACTCTCGGATGTTTGTCAGACGTTCGCGAGAGGTGGCGCAGTGAAAAAAACCCAAAGTTGGAATTTGGGTTTTTGCGGGATTTGAACCTCGAACCCTCGCTTAGTAGTCCAACACACTAACCACTAAGCCACTACTAGTTGTCAAAACTGATACGTGGAAAATCCGAAAAAGTTGCCGGCTCGACGGACCAAATCTAGGTAAATTATAGAAAATTGATTTTAGCACTTCCACTAGTGGAGGAAAGTCGAAATGAAAACTTCTTCTTTTGGAATGAGTCCGCTATTTTTATGCGCCTTTCTTATACTATAGATATTTATATACTACAAAATTGTTGTTTTTTTTTTTTTTTTCTTGTTAAGTCAAGGGGTATCTTTTGCTTTTGAAGATACTAATTTTCTAATATGACCATATGACTTCGAATGACAGGAGCCAACTGATGGTCTTAGTGAAGCTGCGGCAACCTTCACAATAGCAACATTGAACATTGTCCTGATCTGAGAATATTTCGCTTAGTCGGTTTTCTGCCTTCTTCTTTTGGCCATGACAGCAATCTTATTTTTTCAAACGTTCCTTTGGACTCCATATACCTGAATAAAGCGCCAGATAGTCTTTTAATTGTCGCTGTACTGTCAAAGCCCGCAATCTCTGCATCCAAACACGTTTCTCTGACATACGGGCATTAGCAGTGACTTTGCGTCTATTTAAAGAACTTTATTTCAGTTTTGACACCAAGTTCAGTCGAACAGATTGGCCTAGCTGTCTCGAAATCGATTCAATTTTACAGTGAATAGGTACCCGAGGGATAGGTTTCTACACTTATTATTAAAATAGGGTTCCAATAGAATTCAAGCACATTGCACAATTGGTCTGGAGATGACTTAAGACGCATTTAAGTTGCTTTGTAAAAGCTTCTAAATATATTCTAAACAACTAAGAGCTATAGCGGTCCCATTTTCCTTACTCGAAACTTTATTAATTATTAGTACTAGAAACCAATAGCCCTGCATTAGCTGAAATTGAATTTTAAAAGCAAACTCTATCCTGAAAATATCCATAGTCTGTAAGGATGCTTTTAAAATCGTTAAACAGCCTGTGGGCCTTCGACCTGCAAGTGTTTTTTTTTTACCTAGAAATGATTGCCTTTATTCAGAAGTCCTTCATCATGCTGAAAAGCCGAAAGTTAAATCAGACATAAGATGCTGAGAGGTCTTAAATAGGCTTTTAAGAAAACCAAACTCGTGGCTGAAGTTATGTTCATTGTGCTTGTACAAGGTCCAAACTGGCGATTACTTATATACTCGATGACGAAAATTGTGCAATTCCTTATCTTTTCAAAGGATAACAGAGCTGCCTGCAAATACACTTATATCTGGTAGGCAGTAATCATTTAAAGTGCCGACTCCGATGGCTATTCAGCAAACATTTCCAGCCTAATCGCAAACATGGCTATTGCAATAACTCAACGTATCGCTCTTGCCCTCCGGCTGATATACACAATATAATATATTGCCAAACACTACTGAATCTATAATCTCCCTATATCCTCAAGGATATCACTTGTTCTGTGATGTTTAATGGATAGTAAAATTCTCGGAAAACTATTATAATTGTGTGCATGTACGTTTGTGTGGTGTATTTTCCTATCGGATATAATTACTCTGCATCATAAATTCTGCGCTCCACACTCCCTGTCCACTTGGGTTCTCGCTTCGCTGGTCGTTCGGTGACTCTGGAGTAAATCTAGTGAAATTCCCTCAACATAACTTTCTCCCATCCATCTGTGTGTGTTGTACGGTCTTCGCCAAACAGAGGCACTAAGAAGCAGAAAAAGACACAACTTTTCTAATTTATATGACTCCTTTAATTGAGGAGGAAAATATGTTTACATTTAAGGATGTTTTAAGCAGCCGCAGTTTGAATTTTTCTCTCTTTCAAATGCTGCTTCATTAATTTGTGATTTATATATTAGCCGCGCACACGTTCCTTTGTTTGCGTTCGTGTCCTTTTTTTCAAAAGTTAATTTTGGGAATTTTTTTTCCTTTTCCTTCCTTCGCCGGTTCGTCCTTCGTTCACACAAAATGAGATATATTCCTTAAAACCAATTTATAGACTGCTTGGTGTATGTAGTGCCACTACTCCTCCCATCGCCTCGGGCATGGTCTAATATTACACTAGGGACACATTTCGATGAAATATTTCCAAGTGTCTCTACTGCTGCTATACATCTTCTTCTGTCTTACTACCTACACTTGGTGCAAAAAAAACCAACAAAATTTCTTCCCAAGAATCCCAACCAGAGATAGAACAGAGGAGCAAAAAAAAAAAGAAAAAAAGAAGAGCAATCCGAAGAAGAAAACTTTCTCCTTGAGTGAAATTTCCAACCCTCATCTCAGCCAGGGGGGCGGAAGAAGAGAAAGCAGCCAAATGGTGCGGTATGGTGTTAGGGGATGAAATCGACGTAGTTAAAGGAATAAAAAAAATGGCGAGTGGCACAATAAATTGTAACATTAGATACACCATACAAAACGCCTTCCTATCGCACTTGCGTACAATCGTACACCTAGCAATCTAGCAAACTGCCTCGCAAAAGCAATTTACGGCCGTTAAAAAAAAAAATCAACCAATCCTTACTGTTTATGTATCGCGCATTTAAGGACAACGATTGTGGATTCAATTTTCATGGAGTGCGCGTGAAATTTAATCTTACAGTGTGACTACTCGCATCTAGATGCAATTAGCTGCCGCAAATTACCATCTGCATGAGGTCTCCTGTACCTATTAACGGTGCTAGTGTGTAACGTATAAGTATGCATTGTAATTCAATCTTACGCACCCTTTTCCTGGGAGTGTGCTGAAATTTCATTACCCACGTGTTGTTACACATATAATTAGGTAGCCATTTCCACCCGTTCATATATGTGAAACTAATGTTCGTCCTGTGACATGATACTTGTGTTAATTTCTCATTAGATGGCGGGTTTTACTCTAAAACGAGTGAAAGTGCCTTCGTCGAAATAGAAGACGACAGCCAGTCCAGGGGTCGGAGAGAGTGTGTCTCGAAACAAAAGCCAAAATAAATTACTTTGTCCTTGCATGGCCCCCGGTGTACTACACGGCAACCTTTCGAAATATTTTCGCGATAAAAGATTTATCGCTTTATAGAGAAGGGCAGGCGCGATTGCAAGAGGCTAGATCCTTTCGCCGCCCTTAGCGCACGAAATCCAAGCTTTGCAATCCTTTTCCTTAAACAAGCGAGAAACACACGCTTTTCTCATGCACACAAGTGTGGGAGTTTATAACAAAATGTTCTTCCACTCGTATAGGTACAGGGGGATGTGTGCTAACAAAGGAAGTCGGTTGGCCTCCGACATCCTTCCAACCCCTTCTGTTGGACTCGTTCTTTATGGTGCAAGGAGAGTATGGCTTTTTTTGCCCCCTTATATTCCCCCAACTGTGTTTTTTGTTTTTCACCAGATTTATGAGTGTTTATAATGAACTTGTAAAGTAATTATGCTACTATGGTTCCTTGGATCTTGTACACTTACTGTATGGTGTATTTTTAAGGTACAGGTCTTATGTAGTTCTCACAAGGAATGGTATGGCTGGGCGGGAATTGTATTGAATGTCAGGGCATAGGATGCGATACGGATAGTAATTACACGCTTCATTGTTGACTTTTTGTATAACGTTGGCAGCAAAGACGACGACGAGGAGAAGAAGAAGTGTGAACGGATACTTTATGCAGGAGTACAAAGTATGGGAATAGAAAGAAGAATGCTTGGTTCTCCGGTGTGAAGTGAATTTGAGAGCAAATTTATGGATTGTCTTTTGTTTAGTTGGCTAAAATAATGCGAAATAAATTTCGCCACACAAGCGGATGGATGTGAGTCTTGGCTTCCAAAATGTTTGCTTTCGGGCTTAGCGTTATTGGGTTGAGACTTAGGTCAGTCTATGAGGTTGATGGTGATATTACCTTTCACCACTGGGGATTGTTGTATCACCTTAGATTTACTAAATCTTAGTTCGTATCTTCTACTTTATTCTAGATGGGGCTTATAGTCCAATTAGCCGCTATAAACATCAGCATTGTCCATAGTTGCCTTCAGTTGGTTTAGGTTGGACAAGAGAGGGACTCACTCAAAAGCTCTAGGTTTGTCTGTTTGTAAAAATAGTTTACAGCAGTTGCATATTTTAAGATATTTTACGCAATAGCAGTCATCATCATACGACAGTGTACCAACGTAACTCGCAGTCACATGCTCGCCTGTCACATAGGTTACAATAAGAGGGAAAACAGAATATAATGACTGGTGAAAGGTCTTTGGCCATCAAAATCGTTAGTTACGATCACACATCTCACGAATCGTATAATTCCATGGCGGGTTGACGTCGCTACGATGAAATTTTTGTTTCCAAATTCTTGTGATAGCGTATCAGGTGGCATATTGAGCAACTTATCGCGACAAGTGACACGCTTGACACGACCAATTAACTTATTTGAATGTGATCTCTTTCTCCTCAATGCTGTGTAATCAACTGCTCTTTTGGCGGAATGGCACTAATTGACAGCTTCCTAAGCGTGACACAGCGAGATCTTCTACAATTTCATGCATATCGCAGTTAACGCGTTTTTTGCTTACTCTGCGATATCCTGTCAATCGGCCTTGACACGCTTACAAATAACATGGATATGAGCCAATTTTCGTAACATAAGCATCAGCATGTAAATAAATGACACGTTTCGTAACATTATTGGTCCGATCGCATTTTGCTGAATAATTTCGTGCGAGTGCCATTCAAAGTTTATTTTTATTTATTCCACGGCACACTTTATAGTTTCACTGGCTTTGGTTTGTCAGCACGAGCAGCCATACGTTCTCCAAAACGCTTCTTGGATTCGAAATCGGACAGGTTACCATTGCGGCAGAACTTTTGGTGGGTCAAGAACTTCTGATCCATACCTAAGGTAGATTCATGACGGAATTAGGTTGGCTTCTTGATTCCGTTGCGGTGAGCCTTGCGGTTCTGGTTGTGATTTGTGCGATTCTTTGACTTGGCCATTTTTGTTGTAGTCTATCAAATTGTTTTTGACAGTTTAGCGGAAAAAAAAAGTCATATCTCGATGATTTTAAAAGCTGGGTGAGGGGCTGGTATGTCAATGTCATACGCTCACGTAGTTTTAATTCAGTTCGGATATAGCTTTCTTTACGTCATGTTGGTCATATAGGCAGAGAGAATTTTTGACTACCATCGTTCATTGTTTAGATTGTTTGGAACCGCCTTTTAACGATCTTTAGAAGGGTTCTTTCCAGATCCTCAGTACTGATTTCGAATTTCCATTCTTATTACTACAGATTTCCCCTAGGGCATTGTCTTCTTGGGAGCTCTGTTAACGTCTGGAATAAGTTTCGAATATAACCTCTGCAGAGCACATCGCAATAGAGAGTCTTTATTTTTTTTTCAGCTCTTGGCCAACTTATTTTTTTCAATGCAATTAAATTTGATAGGACTTCTTCTCTTTTAATCGACATATCTAGTTAGTTAGTAGGCGCAGTGGCTTAGTAGTTAGTCTGTTGGACTACTCAGCATCGGGCCCCAGGTTCGAATCCAGCAAAAACCCAAATTCCAACTTATGGTTATTTCCACATTCCACTGCGCCACCTCTCCCGAACGTCTGACAAACATCCGAGAGTATAACTATCTTAAAAGCTTCTCAATTAGCCGTTTGGACTCACACATAAAATTTAAGATCCCTTCCATTCGTTCCAAAAATGAAAAACTCACGCAAAACGAGTGGTTGTGAGATGCTTGGCCTAGGGTTGCGCCAACTATTTATTTTTATATTTAATTTATCTAGTTAAAAAATGGTATCTGCCTCAGACGTAGCTTACTCCATCTCTCCTCTTGCAGTATAAATTTTAAATTCGCATTCGAAAGATTGCGCCGATTTCGATTAAATAAACCACAAATTTTGTTTCATACTACGTACTATGCTTTCCTAGAAATGGGTGAGTGGTTTTACCATGATGCTTCTTCTATACCACATACCAACAGTCAATAGAGAAAGTTTCCAATTCGAACTTTTTACATTTATTATTGAAAAATCTCAGAAGCAGGAAACAAAAATCCAGAATAGGTACCTGCACCTGGGTTAGAAAAGTATCCTCCCATTGGCATGGTCAATCGTTTGATGTTGCACGTAATATTAGAATTCGCTTTATTTCTACAGCCTATTGTTCAGGACAAACAAGCCAAAGACAATCTTCTGTGAATCTATTCCGCCCTTCAGTGAATAAATTCCAAAACGAATTCGCTGTCAAGGAAGGAAATAGGAAATGCCATTGAGACAAAACGCCTCCCTTGCGATAAATATACTTGTGCGCAATAAAAGAGCCACTTCAGGGCAGGCCAAGACGTATTTAATAGTTTCTGTTAAATCATGTATGAAATTGAAAACATTTCACATCGAAATCACTGAAAAGATACACATCTTTCGATGGAGATCACAATACAGCGTATACTAAATCATTTCGGATTACGGCCTCCAATCCAATGGAAAGAAAAATTTAACTGCGATATTCAGATGTCTGCGAGTCAATTGGTCAGCTAGCAGCAGTAGCCAGGGGGTTCTTCAACTCATCGTGCACTTTTGCAGAAACCGACGAAAAACTTATGTTAATCACTTTCCAGATACTTAAACACGTATGTATATACTCCAGCAACAAAAACGAGACCAGTTTCCATCTGAATACATTGTAATTTGTTTTTATACTGGGCATATCTAAAATATTTCGAATGCGTACCCTTAATTGGAAAGCAACGCGCACCCGAACACGCATTAATTACTTCAGAAGGCAAACGACTACTACGAGAAACCGAAAACACTGCTGGAATAATCATAAATTGCAGGAGAGGCGATTCGATGTGCCTCCTTTTTATCGCTGAAATCAATGCGTTTTTAATTGCTTTTATTCTGTCGTTGTGTGTGCTGTTTTCTTCTTCTTTTTTTAATTCTTGTTTCTTCACACTAAGAGATAAAAAAAGTAACAAAAATTAATTTCACTCCGAATAAGTGCAGCAACACACACACCCCTTCGCAAAACGTAATTATAAACAAATGTGTATATCCATCTATATAGCGAAACAATATAACATTTATATAGATAAAAAGGTCCGTTTAAATGGTGGGATGGATGGATGTATATCTGTGTATCGTGCGGAGAAAAATGCATAAATTTCCCGAACTGGTGGTAGAGGGAGGGAAAACTCTTGTGTATTGTTTTTTTTTTTTTTTTGCATTTCCTTACACCGCACAAATGAATCTTTCTTTAGACGGAAAATCGTTCGATATTTGTAGTTAAATAGCCACTTTATTCCTCTTCAGGCTCGTGTTTCTCTTATCCGCCCCCTCCCAACCCAGCCCACTTTTGCGTTTTGGTGTTGCTTCTCTAAATAAATGGAAATTATAGTTGGGGGGCATAAGGATGCGGTGTAATTTAAAAGCAAAACGAGCAACAACAACAACAACGAATAAAAAGAAAAACTGGGCTTTTCGTTTTGGAAACACCCAATACAAGTCGCAGCTGGATTTATGTCATGGTTTTAATTGGCTTCCCCAAAACCCATCAGCTACTCCCGCAATTCCTACTGCTGTTGTTGTTTGCCGCTACTGCTGCTGCCAATGTCGCCGTTTTGGGGCACTCGCTGCTTTGAAGTTTGTTTAGGTTTTGCTATTTTTGTGGATTGCCTTCTATTTTTTGTTTTTTTTTTTCCTTAGGTACTTCTTGTGTAATTTAACTAGTATCTCAATGTGGTGTTTATTGAAGGTTTTTATATTCTTTTTTCTTCGGTTCATCCTTTGGTGTGTGCGGTTAAGAAAAAGGTAGTTTTAGAAGTCTTTGGTAAGTGTATAATTTAACTTGAGTTTAACCCCCGCCGTTGTGTGGTGGGCAATAAAATTAAACTGCATAGGAGGGTAGGTAATTAAAATGGAGTTTAAATGGAGTAAGGTGGTAGATCCCTTGATGGTGAGTTGTAATTATAACGGATTAGGGAAAGGGTTAGAAAATTTGAACATCCCTCTCAGATTGAATAATGCGAAACACGTATTTCTACTCAAGACAGCTAATGGAAATAGGAGTCAGTCGCTAGGGCTGATCTTAGAATTGGTTTGAGCTCGAATTGCATGTAAAAATGACAGAGCGTCGTAACCCTTGTCCAGCTAACTTAACAACATTTTCAACGTCCCCATAAATGACTCGAAGAGACTTGTTCGTGTGAACCTACTTCTGCGGGAGCAGAAAGAACATTCCTCGAACTGGATGGGACTTGCTCGCACATCATAAATCTCTTTTAAAGTCTGACTTCTACTGCAATAGTCGGCGCAGTGGCTTAGTGGTTAGTGTGTTGGACTACTAAGTGAGAGGTCCCAGGTTCGAACTCTGCGCCACCTCTCGCGAATGTCTGACAAATATCCGAAAGTAGTATAACTGTACAAAACGAATGGTTTTGGGTAGCTTGGCCTTAGGTACCTACGGCAATGTTGCGCCAACAATTTATTTATTTTTTTTTTTTTTTTTCTACTGCAATCAGCGTTAAATTCGCTTTAGGGATACCAACAGCATGACTCCCCGGAAAAAGGAAGTCGCCCGAACTGAACAAAATTTCACTAGAATTGAAGGTTAGGTATATTTTACGGGGGTATTCCTATCTTACATAAGTATTTAAAAAAGTTCGTATTCAAGTACTACATGAACTACACATTACGTACTCAAGGTTTCTTCTGCTGCGCCACCTCCCGCAAACGTCTGACAATCATCCGAGAGTATTGCTGCCCTAAAAATGTGTTGTGTCTACAAATCGTAGCCTTAGACCAGGAGTAGTTTTCGATAGCACCCGAAGATCGGTTGTCAACCGTGTTTGACATTCAGCTTCTTACTTCTTTCTGCCTTTTTTCCTGGATAAACTCTCTTCTCTTTTGGCTCTCAGCGTGTGCGCACCAACCACTCCACTTCTTACTTCTTTTATTAATTTATTTTTTTGATTTTAAAATATTGTTACTACTATTACTAATTAAAATAAAGTTCAATTAAAACTTAACCCCGTCATTCTTAGTAATGCATAGTCATTCGGCTTTGGCATCAAATTTCAAGCTCCTTTATATATTTATTATATATATTTATTTATATTTATTTTAACACGAAGAAAACAGAGGCCAAACTTTGATCGCATTCAACCTTTCGTTTGGTAAATATTTCATAAAAATCATTTAAAAAAAAAAAACAGCCGTAATCGGTGCGAAAAAAAGGGATAAGTAGTCTAAAATATGAATTTTTACTCTGTTGAATTATTATGGTTTCCATATTGTTTGTGACTTGTTCTTTTTATTTTATTACGAGGTATCTACCTTAGATGCAGACAAATAAACTTAACCAATGCCTTAGTTGAATTGGTAACCCACAAACGATAAATTTAGAGCAATGAATCTTCCTCCCGATCCTCTTAAACGAAGGCCGCCTCAGCCATTAAAACTGTGCCCCTGTCATTAAATCTAGCTACCGACAACATAAACAAGAAACCACTACCAACTGCCGCCATATACGGGTGCTATATACTCGACTATCCGTCGATAACACTTGTCGCGGATGCCTTTTCAAATTAAGAAATTAAAAACATAAAAAATCTGTTTCCAAAAAAAAATATTACCCCGCTAACCAAGAACCAAATAACACTGAACCCCGACGTACCCTCACTTGAACAAAAATCTGTCAACAGGAACAGCATATGGTGACTATAACCAATTCAATCCATACAAAGATGGTCGCTTGGAATCAGTTTTAAGGACCCCGTCGCACTTTAACGAATTATGCTATCATGTGGTAAAATGTGTTCATATTTTCAAAAAAAAAAAAAGATCTACCTAGGAACATCCCTCTCAACTCATATGTAGATACGTGGATGCTGGATGGTATATGCGCGCCTGGCCATAGCACTTTGGGAAGCAATTTTCCAACTCATCGTGCGGGTATATGTGGTGAAATATGATCTATGCGTGACACCTCCTATTCTCCCTATGTTAATATGCATTAATAAAATAGATTTATTAGAATGAACGAAATTTTCTTCTTTTTTTTTTTTCATCTATCCACTTCTTTGTCTCCTTGGCATGGGCCATAAATCTCTTTCATGGAGGGATGCTCTGACTGAAACTTACATGGAAGATGCTTCACAGTATCATATGTACATACTCTTAAGAGAATATAAATCACTTTGCATCACAAGTGTCCGTCTTGGCGTTTTAATTTAAAACCTAAAATAATAAATAAACATGGCTCCTATCAGAAAGCTCCTGAGAAGATTTATCTCTGCGAAGAGAGTCATTTTTTCTTATGAACTTCAATAAACTTTAAATAGCATATGTACATAGATCACGCCTGTATCTATATAGGAACGTGTTTCATTTTTTTTTTTTTTTGGCTCGGTTTAGCGAGTTATTTTCAAAGTTTATGGTAAAGTTTCAAGGCGTGAAGTTTTCATTTTTCCACTGGAAATTTCTATGTTTTTTTTTCGCTTCTGCCTTCGTCCTTTCTTTGTCTTTTTGAAGGCCATAAAGATGAAAAGTTTCCAAACACTGGCTGAGCAGATGAATGCGGGTAATATTCTGCTTTTTTTTTGCCGGCCGAAAGTAGAGGAGGGATGACTTTTTTAATTTTACGTTACGACAATTTGAATAAGTGGCTAGGGAAATTTTCGAATTTAAGAACTGCCATCCTCATTGTCAGCTGTAAATATGAGGACAGAAAAAAGAATCCTTGGTTTATTTTAACAATGACAATCTTATATGAATAACGGCAATAGAAAATTAAGTTCTTTTTTGACTTAGTGGGTGTCTACTGTCTGTGGTTATATTTTGTTTAGGTGTATAAGGTTTGAGGTATACCTACCTCAAAAGGTTTCAGGGTTCTTAAAGCTGCGAGTAGCCGAGGTAAGGCGTTTGGGCTCCGCGATTGGATTAACATGGTTTGGTAGCAATTGGCTTACAAAAAGTCTCTGTCAAATTGACATTGGTATTTAAGAATATTCTAGGTTAATGCGGTTGAAATTCTGCTTTGTTTTCTGCTTTGAGAATCCTGTTTTCTCACACAAAAATTCTGCTTTTCAAATTTAAAGCAATAAAATTCTTCCTTCTATTCTATTCTTTTCCAACTACCTAACAAATATAAAGAACAACAAAATAAATAGACATTACAAAACAATTTTAAATTTAGAAAAAATTAAAAGCTAAAATTTATAAAATAGAAATAAACACCCCTATTGCGAAGATCAACTATCAATTGATACCTAGTTGATACTTATCAATATAAAAATAAATAAATTAATAAAAACAATTTAAATTAAAACAAAAATAAATTTCTTTAAATGGTAAATGGACGACCAATTATCAATTAAGTGTTGATCGACTATGAACGTGCAGTAATTGTCGGTTGACAAATCGGTATTGTGAATGTCAATCTCGAACAATTTTATTGATAGTTGTCAATTTTTCTATCAATCGCAATTTCGGGGTTGATAGGGGCGGCTCTTAAGAGAAAATGTTGAACATCATCGTCTTTAATTGTTATTGTTGTTATTTCTTAAGGACTATCATGTTTATACATTTTGCCACTCGAAAATTCCACTGCTGACATATTTTTTAATAAATTTTACAGATTTGTAACACTCGTAATTATTGTTTAATTAAATTGTTTGCAAAATCCTTAACGATCACTCAAATCAAAAATATTTTAGAACTGTCAAAGTTGAGTTTTCATTCACAATAACTTTATTTTTGGCGTTATGTTCACAGGTTATATTTTTATCAATTGTTTTTCGCAATACCAACATCAATTTTAATTGATAAATTTGTCAATCGTCAACCGATTGATAGTTGATCTTCGTAATAGGGCTGAAAATTTAAACTAAAAGGAAACATTCAAAATTTGATTAAATATTGAACAAAAATTAAACAAATAAAAAAAAGTATCGAATGAACAAAATATAATTAAAAAATAAAGTGCACGACTGGGTCCAACGAAACTTTCTCGTTGATCGAAAGGTTGATTAGTTGTTTCATTATTTTATTAGGTAGTAGGTAGGTAAAAATCTGAGAAGCAATGCTAGGAATAAGTATAGTGTTAAATAAAATTCATTTTTGAGTTATTCATCTGATATGGCAGTATAATATCAAAAAACAATGTGAGATTTTAAGTTGAAGTTCTAGTAACAGACATTTGTCGCAGTTTTTGATTAGAGCGCCTACTGTACTAATAAACTTTTATACCTTACAAGATTTTTGGATTAAGGGATATAACCGAATACTAGAAGTTTCTGTTTTCTTATCTGTTAGGGCATGTGTTTATTTTTGACTGGAATAGATTACTGACGCTGGTTTAAGGGGTCAATGATCACATTATGTAAGAATTCAGAGACTTGTTTTTGAATTTGCATTAGCAGTTATAAACTGAATACCGTATTTGCTAAAAATAAGTTTTGCATTGATGTTATGCATTTTTAACGGCTATTGCAATTTGAATTTTGAAGTGCGGTATTGAGTTTTAAAAATACAAAAATACATACAGAGGTCGGCTTTTGGGTAGTAATTAAATAACAATGTTCGAGTATTTTGAGAAAAAATGAGTATACGGGAACTTATTTAAAATCTAGATTTTATGGTTTGTTTTTTAAAGTTGTATCGAAATTGAAAAAGGGGTTTTCGAGATATGAACAGTTCTTAAAATCAATGTTTTCGGTGATTCGAATTGAAAATGAAGGACGCAATCATTTTGAGTCAATTTTACACTAAGTTTTAATTTTGATCTAAATCGTTATTGCCGTTTTCAGGTAAGCTAAAGAAACCTTAATTTAAAAATATGACTTTTTTTGAAAACACATTGTACGATAATACAGAGAAAAACTGAGTTTGCTATCAAGTTACAAATGACCATATTACCTAAGAAATGATTTTTTGTTACAATCGTAAATTTAATTATTCGAATTTTTAGACAAAAACTGGGTATGCAGTCATAGTAACCTCACCTACTTAAGCTTAAATATCAATTTTGGTTGATATTGTTAGAGCCAAATCAAACAAATCAAACTGGTACGAACACTTTACATGGGAAGTACCATTAATATTGAGGTTATCTTGCAAAAAAAATCGGCTCGAACTGTAAGCACTCAATCTCCAAATCCGAAGTTTGAACGAAATCCGGGTAGCCGTTTTGGACTGTCGTTCTGTCTGTAGAACGGACAGACAGAAAGATGGACAGGCGGGCAGAATTTTGCGACCCACTTTTTTGAGTTCCTCTATCATTGTAATGTCAGAATTGATTATTAACCGTGTTCAATGACGACAACCGTGCGAATGGCACAATCGCCTTCCTGTAGCGAGACTACACCAGCAGAGCAATCAGCTACTCACTGATTTGACAGCTTTTAGCCGGTTTATTGGAGGCATGAAATTTTATCTATATCCCATATGTCGTTCCTTACTTATTGTTCCAAATCAAGTTCCACGTCCTCCTTACCATTCATCTTATGATGTGACACATTTGCCATCACTACCTCTCCACCAGCCTTTATTGTTATCTGCCCACCTCTTGGACCTATGGCCAGATAAGATCCCCTTCCAATCAAAAGTGTCCTGCTCGAACGAAATCAATATTATGCCTCCCTATTATGCCTACGCACATTAATTACAGTACCTACCACACTTTGCCAGACCACATTACACACCCGATTTTCAGTGTGTGTGCCCAGATCTCCCAAAAGGCTCATCATTTATTTTCTATTCATTATTGCACCATGGTCGATGTGGTCATCCCCATCCAGCAGTTGTTCCCTATGTATAAGATGCCTTCAATATTGCAGGAATTTCCTTCTGACCGCTTATACGATTCCTTTCCAAAAGCCACCGTGTGTCGTCATCATACGATGGTCGATTACGCCGTTTTCCCGAAAGTCCCCAAAGAAAATATAAAAGCAATTAAATTCTGATTGCTATCCACCCTTGGATAAACAAAAATTGGCCATCCTGTAGCTAGCTGCCCGACTCAATGATTGTTGTTGTTGGTTGCATATTCTCTGGATAGAGTGACGCCCCAAAATCGGGAAAGGTATCCCCACGAAATGCTGGATGGCAGTGTTACACTTGCACTAGGTATACCTTCGGGCTGTTTAACTTTTGCTTGGAAGGCGAAAAAAAAAACCCCAATGGTGGACTTCCACCCTTTTGGGTAATTATTTAGACAGATTTAGCACTTTTCGATTGCTGGTGGGTGGAAATTGGCTTGCAGATGAGAGATTGTGCGGCAACAAATTCGATTTGACACCTCTGCTGAAATTGTGTGTCAGAGTTTTTTTTAAGGCGTATCTTCAAGACGATTGTTGGGGTATTTTTCTTTAGGGTACGAAATACCTAGTATACGAGAAAATTAAATTCGTCACTGTCTAAAATGGAAATCGGAAGAAAACAAAATCATTATTTATAAAGTTTTCTTCCAATCTATGCTTCTATATGGTTGTCAAGTGGGGTAGTTGTGCTGAATGTCATATCAAAAATTGCAAATTTCGCAAAATAAATTGCTTAAAATGATGCTTAATTTGTCCTGGCATCATTCCACTGCAGACCTACATATTTGGGCAAATGTTGAACTGATCTTCGACAAAATACGAAAACTCACCCATACAATAATACATTCAAAATCCGATGTGATCTTCCGGATAATCATCTGATAAACGAACTAAATGCGGTATACCATATAAATAAAAAAAAAATAAATAGTTGGCGCAACAGGTCCGGAGAGACCCAAGGCCTAGCTTCTCACAACCATTCGTTTTGTGTGAGTTTTTCATTTTTGGAACGAATGGAAGGGATCTACAGTTTTATGCCGACTCCAAACGGCTAATTGAGAAGCTCTTACAAGACATTTATACTCTCGGATGTTTGTCAGACGTTCGCGAGAGGTAGCGCAGCGGAAAAAACCCTACAAAGGCGGAATTGGGTTTTTGCGGGATTCGAACCTTGAACCCCCGCATAGCAGTCCAACACACTAACCACTAAGCTACTGCGACTACAGGTATACGTAGTCGCAGTAGCTTAGTGGTTAGTATACCATATGCTTAACTAATTCAACGTTGTTTATTTTTTTGATTATGTGCCTTTAATAAATTACTCACTTATTTGTTTATTTCTTCATTTATTTATTGAATATTTATTTATCTGTAAATTTATTTATTTATTAATCTATTCAATTGTTGATTTATTTATCTGTTAATTTATTTATTTGTTAATTTATTTATTTCCCTTATATAACTATTTGTTAATTTATTAAATTTTTAGTTTACTTATTTGTTATTGATTTATTTATTTGTTAATATCAATTGCCTTTTGATTCGTTAATCTATTTCTGTCCTTAATATTTTCAATTTGCACCGCATTATTGTCCAAAATCTTCTGACTTCTTATCCAATAAGTCGATGAACATTCTGCTAAGACTCTACTTAGCTATAAGTTTTTGCTGAGAAAATCCATAACCAAAGAGCCTGTTGCCCCGAAATTGTGTCCGTCCAAAAGGAAGGGTTATTATTCTTACCCTGAAAAATGTTGCCTTCACGGAAGTATAACTGCGAACAATTTGTTTATTCTTTTCTTCGACATTCACGAAGTTGAAACATAAAACTCGTTGTTGAACCGTTCGAAACACACAAGAGAAATAACTCCAAACCTTGCTTCGAAAATAAAATATATATTTATATAAGGAGTTGAAACAGCAGCGCTAATTAGGACCCTAGGCCTGGCATCTTCCATTCATTCGTTTTACGTGTGTTTCCTTCCTGGGACGAATATTGCTTCCATTGATTTGATATTTTAAATTCAGTACAGTAGTTCTGACCAAAATTCTGTCACAAATCTATTCAAAAATTCAAAACAACTACTGCAAGGCAGCTCAACTCCGAATATCTCTGGTGTCGAAAATGAAAAAAAAATTCCAAACAGCACACACAACCCCCATTCCAAGACGTCACCGGAATTATTTATTTCCCAAGCAAAATAAAATGGAAACAAAAAGTTTCTTTCTCGGGCTTTTGTATACTTTTTAATAGGATTTCGGCGAAAAACAGATTCATCTTCTTGGAGGAAAAAAAAAAACACTTCCAAAGGGGGATGATGTGCTTGAACATGGTAAAGAAAACTGTTTACCTTTTCCTTCTTCTTTGCTTTTTTTTTTAATGTGAATAACTAACAACCCCACAGTACACGGGTATAGAAAATAAATTTACTCGCCTTGAGTCGCGTGTTTTATAACTCAGGTATAGCCCTGCCTCTTGGTTTAGTTACGCCAGACCCTGAGCCTGGGTATACAAAGGCACATACGTGAGAGTGTTTCGCGCTGCGTAGAATTTGTCACAACAATAATTCGTCGCTGGGTAGTATAGCTACCCCGTCGTTTTCATTAAAAATGGCTTAAGTGAGGCAAAATCAAAAAGGAAAAAAAAAAAACTTACCCAAGAGTATTTATGCGCAACGGTGAGCTTTGAGTTTGGTCCTACAGGACAGAAGGATATACGAGGATCCAAGCCAACGAACGATATGGCAGCACGTTTTACCAAGACGTCGCGTCCCCCCAAAAAAAGGAAGAAACCAAACAGTGGGTGGCTGGGAAAGTAAGTTTTTTTTTTTTTTTTGGTAAAGTATGAGTAAGGGGAGTGATCCTTCTTCGCAGATGTGCCCAAAGGAATACAACTTTTGGGTTCTTTGTGCAGAGAAGGCAGTGCCTGAAAAACGAACTGGTAGCTGGTTAGCGAGAGTTGAGCATATTTCCCTTCCCCGAGGTGGTTGTACTGAGTTGGGTTGGTTATGGTGGCCCACCAGGATGGTACTTGTTCTTGTTTTTCTTTATTTCGTTCAGTTTGCTGAGTGTTTAAATTTTCCTTTTCGTTTTTCTTTATTTTAAAGATATATGTGTTTGTACGCACATACAGAAGGTTTGCTCGAGGGTGAGGCGAGAACAGCGAAGTTGCTTCTGAAACAGTATCAGTAGGGGAGTATCTTTGTTTCTTTTTTTAGGGTTTTTCGAAACGAGCTGAGGGGTGCGAGTGGCTAAAGAATTCCCAGAGCGTGGTGTGTAGCCTTCGTTATACCCTAATTCGTCTTGGGCGAATTCCGCCATACGACAGGGGCGATAAATCACCTAGTTACTCCATGTTGCATGTCGCTCCGTGTGATGTATCGTTCTATAAAAACAGTTATGGGTTAGGTATACGTACTCCGGTACATGGGTATACGGAGTTTACCGGCTTTGTACCCTGAACAAGTGCATTTGGTGCTTGCAATCGAACACCGACATTGATGGACATTAAGGGGACGTTTGTGGAAGAGTGGCCCGGAACACTCCTCACTAATTTTCAAAGAAAACTCCTATTAAGATTATAACAAACTGCCCTTATTGTCCAAGACCCCATAAAAGTCATATACCGACGCAATCATTCAAGTTTCCTACATCAAACCACCACCAACCGAAACCCATTATGCTACCGTTTAAAGTTAAACAAACCGCCATAGGCTGCATCTTAAAAAACTCGCACAAAAAAAAGAAGTCAATAAAAAAAAAAAACGACGTCCCTTCCGCCAAAAATAAACGAAGAACGGGTAAAAAACTAATTGCATCGCCAGCAATTATGCGCGACGTTCAACGACTTTTAAGGATCTCCGCTATACGAAAAAAGGCAAAACATTGTAATCATCCTTCTGATCATCGACGCAGCAAACCAACAAACAACGGAAAATGAAAAAAAAAATGCCTTCACAAGGAAATCAAAAGACCGAAAGATGGAGCGAAGAATTTCCTCTCGAATCTCTTGTTATTCGCCCTGAATAATTTATATTCTGCATAATATGGAGTAAGAACTTTCGAGGAGCAAAAAACTTAAAAGATTCCTTCCACCCAACAGCGGACGGATCGCCCTCGTCTGCGTGCTCACAACTTAAACCGTGCGGCCATACCACTTCAAGTCGCACTCTCTGTCTATACCTATACCCAAACCCTAAAAGTGTAGTTGAAATGGGAACAAAAAACAACACCAACTTCAAAGATGCATAGATGGTCGTGGTACTGGTACTTGGTGCTGCTGCTGATGGTGATGGTCAAGAACCTTTTTGGCTTCAACTGATGGCCATCTCTCGTTTTACACACCGTGTCGCCTGACTGTGTACACCACCTCTCCTTCGTTAGTTGGTTTGGCTCTGAACAGAAATTTCAAAAGAAACCTGTTGGAATTTTCAAAAACTAAAAAGCAAAAAGTTAAGAGGAGAAAACATGCACGCTTGATGCACCATACCTACCTACCTCCCCATCCAGGCGGCTCTATCGCAGCACTTAATATTGAGGACTTACTTACTCCTTACCCCATTCAATGGCACCGTGCAACTCGTCCACCCAATTATTTTCGATTTTTCTTTTCGTTGTTAAGTAAAAGAAAAACACAAAACATCCGACATAACATACTCGTAGTGAGTATTTTCTCCTACTATCGCGGCACATGCAGTGTACCTATACAGAAACAAGGGTTATTGCATGCAACAACGTGCGGTGTCCTTTTTTTCGGGTAAAAATACTTCTTCCTTAAATTTTGAAACAAGAAAAAGAAAACATGCCACAACCTTCCTGAGAGAAAACAAAAAATTATTCATGACCAAGATGCTGGTCGGATGCAGTACATCCAACATCCAACATTCAATGCACTAACTAAAATCCATTCTTGACTGTATATGCACGCATGAGGTATATACCTATGTGAAGGTAATTCGTTTCGTCCTCTGGATTCCAGCATTTGATGTTTTTGGTCAAGGCACTCACCTGTTTGGCGGGTTTGTTGCGCGCTGGAATTCATGCATCATATTAAAGCCTGCGGGCTGCTGCGATACAATAATCGCTTAGCGTTGGAGGACGCAGAGAGGCGATGCGATGGCGGCGTGCGAACCCGCGTATATAGGTAGGATCGCGTTCGACCATCGTTTCGTTATTTCCATGTTGTTGTTTTTTCGCGTGGAAAATGCCGATTTGATAGGCTACCGTGATAATGAATCGCGCGGTATGAAAAGTTACACAGCAAAAAGAATGCATGTGCGCTTGTATGCGGTTGCATTGGGTGGGTTTCCAGTGTATCTAGATGGAAATAAATTCTTCAAATAAATAAACAATTGCTTGGCTATTGTGCGTGCTTTTATAATGGTCTCTGGGGGATGCAGGTTTAATCATTTTCGATAAATTTGAGGAATTTGGCGGCTGATCAAAGTCGCGTGTTTTGAAAGTCGACAGGGATGTGCAGGGAGATAAAGACAGGAATGAAAATCGCAAAGCTGACCACTAAAAATATATATCAGTTTGACATTCACAGGGGTGGTACAGATAGTTTGGGAGACCTCAGAATACTTAACCTAATCCTAAACTTGGACATGTTCTGCTCCGTTCCTGACGCTATAATGGCTAGGATTAGTAACTTTACCTACTTGATGGAGCTCCGACACTGGACCCAAAAAGCAGTCTGGTACATCACCGACGGATCAAAAATGGATTCCGGGTTCGGAGGTGGTATCTTTGGACGCAACACCAAAGCCTCGATGCCCATGGAAATGTGTTCCACGGACGGTTTTTCAAGCGGGAATCCATGCGATCGAAACTTGTACTAACCTAATCTCCAAAAACCTTTGGCAACCTTTGGCGTCCAATACAATGGGATCCAAAACACTTAAGAGCTGTCACGATGCTCTGAAAGCCCTAGCCAAACACAACAAGGTAAAACTTAGCTGGGTACCGGGTCATGAGGGTATTGCCGGCAACGAACATGCAGGCAAACTATAGCTAGGGCTGGTTCCGAATCTGTTCTCTCTGGACCAGAACCCTACTGTGCAATCAATTGGACTACTGCGCTAAGGATAATTAATGAATGGGAAAAACAACTTCGTCTTGAACACTGGGAACATGTCCCGCCTGGTCTAAGGCAATCCAAACGATTAATTAAGCCTTAGGTTAGGTTGAATGGGGTTGTTATATCTTCACAAAAGATCAGGCACCAAAGCGGGTCCATCGCCATCCCCAGTTAATTAAGCCTTACAGGGAAATTCGTATGCTCAGTAAGGATAATAGAAGAATAGAAGAAAACTATAGTGGGCTTCTTTATAGGTAAATATATGGCCTCAGATATTACCTCAAAAAAATGAACCCTTGTGCGGCACCCGAATGCAGATTCTGTCTGGAGGATTTTGAATCCTCTGAACTCATTTTCAGTGACTGGCCGACTTTTCAAATAGAGAGACCCATACACCAGCAGATATAGTGCACTCTGCTACCAAGGACTTATTGACCTTCATTAGGGAGGCTGTACGTCTCTTAGATTGACCTTTCCATATTCAGACAATAGATCTTTCAGGTCGCAGTGTCAGCCAACTGGGTATGGAACTCGGTTATTTAAAAAAAAAAAAAATCCAGGAACGCTTTTCTAATGTAGCTACCTTGAGGTCAGCATATAAAGGCTTATGCCAAGTCAAATACTTGCATCTATTTCACTTTGCTGAACAATACCATTTGGTTCATAAAATAATGGATGGAATTATCCTGTTCCCTGTACTTTTTTAGACATTACTTACTTGCGGGAGGAATACTTATTTATTATGGCAATGCCAAGAAATATTTGCGTGTCAGTCAGTCATTTTATATGAAGCACATGCTGCAATATTGCATTCTATTGGCCAAAATGCCTTTTGCATGAAGAACTATTCTTGAATGCAGTTGGAATGTGCAGCTTTTGTGACATGCCAATTGCGTGCGTAGTAAGACGAGGTAGCACTACTCCCATGGTACATTACTCTTAAATTCAAATTCTAGCATAAGCACTCCGTCCTTTCCAGCAAAATGCGATGCATTGATTTAATTGACAAGTTAGATACTATGACGTTGAAAAATTGCTTTACTACTACTAGACATCTCTAAGCAAGAGTGTACATAACATTACTACTTGGCGATGAGTGTATCGGAGTTTGTGATCACCCCCTTTGCGGTTGCAGCAAATATGTGCATATGAGCTAAGCACCACTCTGTGTTATTGATATCTCTCATATGACGGACTGGTAAAAAAATTGGAATAAGACATCGATTAGACCACAAACAACACATTATAAACCGCCAGCTTCCGTGCAGCAAAACTATTTTCGCCGGAAATTTTGACACAAAATCATGTCTCAAAAACTTTCGATTTTTCTTCCTTTGAATAGGTGTAAAAAAAATGCGTAGAATTTACATAGCAAACTGTCGAATACTAGGTGCCCATCCTACTTTAAAATCGCACGCTTTTAGCAACAATGCAGACAGCTTGTAGGAAGTGTCTCTTGACAAGTTTTTGTTCAGCTTTGTTGCAATATGCAGTTGATCACGAAGGACGCACACCCAGCGTGACCGTTGTGCGACTAAAGTTGTATCCTATCAAATGAGAGCCTGCCGCAATTTTCTGATATTTTGACCCTTTTTAAGTTGAATAAGGTACTTCAAAAAATTCTCAAATGCTGTTATATCCAAATAAAAACCTTTAAAATGTAAATCAGTTGCCTATCACAACACTATTACAGTGTTTAGCTTGTTAAATTTGTCCAAAAATACTACGTGTGTTCAAAAATACTAAATGTGCAGACTATGTTCGGAAATAACACCTTTTTTCTCATTTGTCCCTTTACTTGCGACTTTATAGAATTCGGCAGCGGTCACGCTGCGCCCACCTTCTTCTTTTGTAGGCGGAAGTATCAAACGGTTCCAGATATAGGGTTCGTAGTTCCTTCTAATTTGGAGTTTTGGCATTTTTAAGAAACCGCTTTTCTTCTTCACGGAGTATTTAAGGGTGGCATTTACAGTATCGCAAAAGATATCACAATTTTGCATATGCGATGCAATTTTTGCAGATTCCGCTCTGTTTCATGGCAATTCGATTGGCGATTTTATTATCTCTTTAGTTAGCTACGAAATGAAAAAAAATCTGCAAATACCTAACACACTTAAGAAATGCCTTAACAACTAATATATTTCTCCGGTCGAAGAACCTCTAGCGTTTCCATCATTCCGGTCTTCATTGAAGTCGGCGCCTCTTAGAATTTTCGATTCGCCTTCGTACAGACTGTACCAATTACTCAGTTCCAAACAGCATTCTTCTTCATTCAGCTCACCACAATCATTCGACACTGTGATGCAAAGGTAAATTAGCCACTCTGCTATAGCTTGACTCCATTCCCCTATAGCCTAAGTACACCATTCCGAGTGTCTATTTACACAAGAAAATCAGTTATATCCCTCATACCATACCCAGCAATCATCTACTTAAGTAACAATTTATCAACCACTTCAACCGCCATCCTTCATTTCATCATCGCAACGTGTTTATAGTATGGCCACATCTGAGAGGTAATGCACAAGTGTATACCTCCATTTCTTTAAACGAATATACGACTCCCCTTCGGCGAGCGAAAAAAAAAAAAAATATGCGCAACTAGTTTCTCATAGAAACACGCCATTCGAACGCATCACCATCGCCATTGGCATCATCGTGTTTGTTGTTTCATTGCCAACGCAATAACAACATCAGCATCTCGCTCTAGCCATAATCAGTATTGAACTTGATCGCATAAATCATTTAACTTGATCAATAAATCAATGTCACTTCTCACACATACATGCAACATTGAAAAAAATATATCTGCTTTAACGATCGTTCACTTCTTGTGGTTGAGCATCCACATCATCGTCATCAACGTCGGTCGTTTGAGAAAACATGATCTGATCGTGGTGCGATCTTCGTATATATATATACTTTTTCTTAAATATGCTTTCGATATAATAATTCCGTCTTACTGCGGAATTACTACGATTATGGGATGGAGATCAACTCTTGCATGGACGAATGAAAATTACAAAAAAAAAATTCCAAAGTGTTGTTTAATGGAAAACCAGGAAAACATCAACCGAAAGAATGATTTGACCAACGACACGGTACGTTGCGACACCAGGACGACGATGACGCGTCGAGAAATCTCATCAGTAAATGAGATCAGGAGATAAATCAGCAAAATGAATAAAAATCAGTCACGTAGGCAGTGCTACTTGAGGTGAAATCGTTTATATTGATTGCCCGTGTGATCGTGCTTCATGGTTGTTGAAGTTTCAGATGGTGTGTAGCTGCATTTAACATTATATACAATAATTGTGAGTGAGTCTATTTCCCTCGTTACATTTGTGGGATGTCACATTCTTTTCATGAGCATGGTTAAAAAAATCATATTTGGTCAATTCTAGATCTCCGAAGCTGTTTGAAGATTCATGTAAGGTACCTTTTCATTTGAAAATTGTGAAAATAGTCGGTGCCCAATGGAGATGCTTTCTCATAATTTATCGTCGTGTATATGAGAATAAAGCACAACTGGCATTTTTTCAAAAATCGACTTTTTGCTATCAGTGTCATCTACCAGTCAAAATCCACATTTAAAATTGTTATTTACGGTCTTTGCATCTATTTTTGAGTGAAAACCTGGTTTTTGGAATAGGCACCACACAAATGCAGGTTTTTTTTTTTTTTGGAAATTTCACACATCTGTACATTTTCCTCACAAGAAAGCTGTTATTTGGCTAACAACAGAAAACAGTTTTTTTGGCTTTTCCAGAACAATTTTTTAATGCAGTTGGAGTAAGTCTGTACTATTGATTTAATGGGGTCCAGAGCAGTGAAGGGTTTTTTTTTCAGTCGCCCAGACGAAGATCTGTTAAATCAACGATAGCTTTGTTACATGTTTCAAAAGGACTTTCAGCACTCCTCTTCGCATTCAACCAATGAGTGCCTACCATATTATTGTCCAAAGTCTGCGTAAACCGTGGTCCACCCCGGATTGTAAGCGCCATCATCAGAAGTAAAGTAAGTCTGTGTAAACCTGAGCTCAATTGGAACTATTTATTTTTACATCCACCATCTGTCTTTGTATCTGACTACAAGATTAAAAAAACAGATGAATAGATAATCTTAAGAGACGCGTGTAAAGAAAACGTATTTTTCAGCATGTCATTACTCTTTACCTTGTTGAAAAACTAAAAGCACCCTTTCGAATATTGGGTGCAGCAATTCCGACACTTCGAAGAGCTTTTTGAAATGCTTTTGCTGAGGCAAATTTCCAAACTTGAGCATTTGTTTTATGCCAAATTTCCTCTTTGCTTCTGATCTGCATCATAATTCAATAGAAAGGCGTGCTTTCGCAAGCATGATTAGAAAAATATTTTGTTATTCAAGACCAGACACAAAGGCCTGATGCCCTCTATTCGCTTAACTTCAAAAACATTCTGCTACCTCCAAGAGCTGTCCTGTGCTAAAAATGGCCTACAAGATAACCGCTCTTATAAGTAGTCTCCTTGCGCGCGTTTATGACCCTATTTTGCAACTAAAACCACAGCTTAGTCGTCTTACACCGATCCATTATCTACCTACCTATACCTTTACGAAATTTCAATTAATATACCTTATGGTAGAGCGCATTCAAAAAAAAAATGAAGGAAGACTCAGGAAAATAAATAATAAGTAGGTGGTACTTGTCACGCAAGTGAATTATCCTTAAACAATGAACAAGTCCCCCGAACACACTACAGCATGTACCTTTTAATATGATTTCTCTCTCGTTACCTCACCGCGGTCCCCATATCATAAACGTTTTTTTTTTTTCTTATTTTTAAGAAGCCGTAGGTATTATTAAAGCGTAAAACATTTTCCATCATTATCTGTGTGCGCGCACATTTATCCTTTAGGGCAATAACAGCCAAGCGTTCGGCCCTGTATAATGCGCTCAGTAGTTTACCATGGCCTATAATAATCTGTTCGCCATTGTTTGCTATTGCCACAGGAGAATGGTTTGCCGCAAATTGAAGCCAAAGACTGTGTCGGTTGTTGCTATGGTATGCGGCCGCAGCAAGTGTTGTAATTCATGCCTTACGCTTACACCATTATCGAACTGATTGATCGAGATTTATCTCGCGATTTTATTGGGTGCATAAGTGCAATTTTATTTGTGGAATTTATTTGCACTTATTGGCCATAATTGAGAATAATCGTTTTATTAATAAATTAATACGGCTTGTGTATGATACAGAATCCGAGTGTTTGCGAGTGTATAGAGAGGGACAACGAAAAACCAGAACAGTTGAAATTTATTATCCAAAAGTCAGGCGTATAAATCAAATTCTGTCACCGAAACACAATGAATTTGTATTCGTTTTAGCCTGAAAGCAAAAGGAAACGAAACAATATAATTAAGAGAACAAAGAGCGAGTCATTTAGACACCTAAAGATGGCTTCATTTAGGTTCCATTTATATGTAGATCCCATTAAAATTTATTAATAACTTAGGTTGGGTGTCTCGTTCTTTTTCTTTCTTTCTTTTTGGATACCTATATCCCTCTGACACGAAGGAGAATATGGAGATGTTTTTCAATTAATCAGAGGAATATTTATGTATTCACTATGCTGTGGTGGTATTTGGAGAAGGCAAGTTTCTATGGAGTTGAACTTTAGATGTGTATAACTGCGATCTTGGCCACGATCGGTGGAATTCTTGCGGTAGGTTGTTGACTCATTTGACTACTTTTTGGACCATAATTTAATCGATTGAGTTTTAATTGGCATTCGAATTTCAATCGTGGTTGCAAGCACAAAAATAGCGGTATTATCACAGATAATAATTATTGATTACATAGATCGAGAATGGAAAGCCCTGGCAAATTTTTAACTAGCGAAAGTCTGTAATTCATGCCGAACTTTTCAAATGGGCTTACTATACCTCATTTGTTGGGTTATTTCGACCAGGTCTATATAATCCTATTATAAAGTGCCACTCGTGCCGGTGCAACGTGGATGATAACTCAAACATTGTGCCCAGTATTTTAACTTTTTTCAGAGACAGCAAATTTGCCATTTGTTCTGCAGTTTCCTTTGAATTAAAAAGAAATACATACATACTCATAGTTCTTTAATAAAACAAAAAAAAAAAAACAACCCCTCTAAATTGTTTCAATTATTTTTATTCTCCACACAGGTACAAATGGCCTCCGGAGACGTGGTAGACAAACCTACACCCGCTACCAAACCCTCGAACTAGAGAAAGAATTCCACACAAATCACTATCTAACCCGACGACGAAGAATCGAAATGGCGCACGCTCTCTGCCTAACAGAAAGACAAATAAAAATCTGGTTCCAAAATCGACGAATGAAATTGAAAAAAGAAATCCAAGCGATCAAAGAACTCAACGAACAAGAAAAACAGGCGCAAGCACAAAAGGCAGCAGCAGCCGCTGCAGCAGCGGCGCAAGCGCAAATATCGGATCATAACTAGGAAAAAATGTTTATTTTTAATTATAAGCATAATAATTATTATAAACAATAATATTAAAATTTATTTTAGTTTTGTTTACAGTAAAAAACACAGAAAATTAATAGTTTTGTATTATTTTTTTTTTTATTTTTTTGCTTAGTGATTAATTAAAAATTATTTAAATTAATTTTAATACATCTTTGGCATGCAAGTGAACGACGGTTATAAATTATGAATTTTAAATCAAATTCTGTTGATATGAATTTGAATTGTAAAAATAACAAACAGGAAAAAAACTAAACAATTTAATAAATAAATAAATTTAATTTAACAAAATTTTAAATTAGTTTAGACAAAAGGAATTTATCAAAACGAAAAAAGGGTGAACAAAATAAGCAAACTTTTGTAAAATTTAATTATTAACTTTGTTTTTAGCTCGGATTTAATAATTTTTTTTGAATTTCTTTTGAAGATTTGAGAGTCGATTCGTAGCGTTGTGAAATTTGTTAAGAATTATCTATTTGTAATGATCTCTTAAATATTTATAGATTTTATTTTTCTGTTTTGCAATATAAATTGTATAGCAATAATAATATCAATTTGACAGTGGAGGAGGGGCCAGTAATGAGAGGTGACTAGATTATTGGTATAATCGCTTATATAGATATTGATCAACTCAATTATTATCATTAAGCTAACCCATCTAATTTACTGGTAGGTCGTAATCTGTTCGATAATTTGCTTTTGGATTGTAGTATTAGCAACCCGGAAGTGTGAGCAAGTTGTGCAAAAATGCTTCCAAAAATGTGCGAACCCTTTTCTTTATTTCGGTGCTGAAAATAGTTACGCATTCACAAATTTTCTATCTACCATCCGGAGTTTGAATTGTTTTCATAAAAGAATAACTTGAACGATGTTGTTGACGACATTTTTCAAATATCCTCTGAGTGGTCAAAAAAGTGGCAAATTTGAATGTTTATTTTGGTCGGAAACGTAGCCGATTAAAAAATTCGCAATGTTTTCCGGCATTTTCTGGGTCAAAAATAGCCATCTGACGAGTGAGCACGTTTGTGACTTCTCTTTTCGTTTAGGTACACATAATTTTCCCGGTATTCTGTGGTACTACGAATAGCTCACGGGTCGGATCGCATGCGTTTCAATGTTGCTCCTATCCTTAAAATCAGTATCTAAAATGTGTCTTACCAATAAACGTTTTTAGTTTCGATTCTAAATTTTAGCAGTTCACAGTGGTTATATTTTCCATAAAACTTCGCAATTGTGAGCTTCTGTAAATTTAAAGTTGAGTCCAAAGTTTGTTATTAGTACGGCGCAATAATTGTTTGTCAATCGAAATTCAATGTCCAAGGCTCCTAGCCCAGACAGAAGACACTAGAAGCGAAGTAGAAAAAAATCAAAAAGCCTACGCCAATCACGCTGGTATTCTTGTAGCTTTTTCTTAACTTTGTAGTCCACGAAAGGGAAATAATCTCTGTTATTTCACAAAGTGGTCGAGTAATAAAAAGAAGGCCAGTCACAAATCGCAATCGATTAGTGCATATTAAGTCTGTTGCTTACATAAATTTAGCAAGATCACAACCTCAAGGTCAACATCACTTTGTCGGTCTGTTTGTTTGACTGCTGATGAATGCAGAGGTAATGATTCAGTTGTAATGTTTTCTTCTCTGTTCAGAGAAGAAGCTTGCCGGCTGTTGGCAAATTACCAAGTTTTCCTATCGGTATAATTATATAAGTGACCTCCTTTCATGACCTGGCTCTCTTTCACTGTCAAATTATGTTCTGTTAACAACATAATAAATGAAAAAACTTCGCCTTTCATTTGCCTGTTACACCTATAGCTTACGTTTTGTTTAGAACAATTTAATTTTAAGTATTTTTTTTTCCACATGTTTTTCTTGTTTAATAAATTTTGTGCAATAATTTTGTATGTATAGATATATTTTTCTGTTGCAATGAACCCAACAATTTTCTGTTTTTTTTTTTTTATATACACACTATAAAAAGACATTAAAAATTAATGTATAATACAAAAATTTTCTTAAGAACTGATTTCTTTTGATATTATTTGCGAATTATTTTTATTTGTTGTTTGTTATAATATTTAAAAAAAAATCAATTTTCTAACAAAAGTTCAATGAAATAAAATAAACGTCCTTACATTTAAAATAAAATAAAAACATTACTAAACATCAATATTTTTTAAATAATAATATTACTATGCATATATTTAAAAATAAATAAAATCGGTTGTTAAAAAGAATAAAAAACAAACTTATTTGCAATGTACTTACTTTCCTAAACTTCAACTGTGAGATGATCCTAAACTAAAAGTAAAATACTTTTAATAAAAACAAAAAAAAAACTGATGATAATAATAAGACCTACATACTATTTTCAAAAACAAATATGTAAATGGGATGAATATTCTACAAGAACTACAAAACGATAACGAAAAACTTTAACTTGAATCCAGTGAAGATTATTTCTCAAAAAATAAATAAATAATGATAAATTATTAAATTTATTACTTATCTCTCTATTGCTATTCCTAGAATTTAATTTTAAACAAAGAAAAAATAAAAATAAAAAGATCTACTACCTATTGTGCAAACACAAAAAAACTTGAAACAAATATACGTAAAAGAAGTGAATACTTATTTTCATAAAGTCTGTAAAATAATGGAATACATTACATGTATACTTAAAAATATTATATATTAGTATTAAAGAAGTAAATAAAAAATGAAAATGAAAAAAATATGGCAACTAAACAATACTCTATTCAGGATGTAAATTATTAAGGTAAACCCTCATTGGACATTTATTTTTCTGGTTTTGTAAAAAAGAAGAGCACACGAACAAAATGAGTAACTAAACTAAATATACGTAAAACACACGAGAATTTAAATTATTAATTTATTACTATAAACGAAAAAAAAAAAATTGATAGGACACTCTAAACTAAACAGAATCCTTCAGTATGATGTATACGTAACTAGACTATAAGTTGATATTAATATTAAAAACAAAAATACAAAATATATACGTAAAAAACAAAAGAAAAAAAAATAGAAGGAAACTTTTTAGCTAAGTTAATTTATAGTTGAAAACAAAACAAATAATGAATAGAGTAAACAAAAAATCCAACTGCGCAACAAATATACGTAATAAAAAAAAATACAGTGTTTTATAAATACCTATATATGTAATAAGATAATTTATTTATCTAGAGCAAGCAAGAAAAAAAAGTATATATATATGTATTATGATTATGAGTAATAATGTACATTTAAGTTTTCTTTTTTCGTAGAGAACAAATTAATAAAAACCCAGTTTGATGCTACTACATGCAGTTGGACTTTAATTTTCAGTAACTGAATTGCAATTCTGGTGGCATTGTTAGCAGTGGTCATTGTAGTGATTTTATGTTCTTAAGTTTACAAGTTTACTATGACAAGGAGAACGAAAACGAGTTTTGTGGTTTTGAAGGGAGCTACAAAGTGCAACAAAAACAAAAACAGTTATTACTGGTAAAATAAAAAGAACAACATGAAAAAAAATATAGTTTAATTTTGTTTAGTATTAAGTTGTAAATGATATTATTATAAAATATAATTTAATTTAAAGAATTATGAAAATAAAACAAAAACGAGAATTATTAAATTAAAAACAAAAGCTAACCTCTTTTATTTCAATTGATTGATCAGAGTTTATTCTGCAGCGTAGTGAATTGACGTAAAATGAAGTCTTGCTCAGACCAAGGTCATGGGTCCATTGTGATATCAATACGACAATACAACATGCGGATGGGAGCGCTAGGGACGGATACTCACTCCTACCATAGTGAAAGTCTCGAACGCTGACTTAAATTGTTAAATTGCCTTGTTAAAAATTTCATTTTTGACTTTCAGCAGAACAAAGCTGTAGTCCCGTCGTTGTATGAAGAAAAAAATTTCATGGAAAATCTCATCGAAAGGGGTATCAAAAGTTGCGTATTGACGAGAAGATTCCGAATGTGTACTTACTTTCTGATTACGGCATAACTTTTGGGCCTCTACCGACGATTGAAGGACAGGGAAAAGTAACTAAGGCGCTAATGTCTTTCAATTTTTCTATTTTGTTCAAAATATTATTACTATTTCAAAAATATATATACCAATATAATTTGGTACTAAATTAAAATAATAAATATTCATTGGCGTATAATCTACAATTTTAAATTATTAATTTAAAAGAAGCTATTAAGGCATAAATAAAAAATTTACATTGAAAATTGGCTTTTGAAATTAAGAGATGGCATCCGATTTCTAGATTAAATTTTGTTTTATATCTGGTATTCTGAGCTCTGTTCCATTTGCAAGCAATGAAAGTTCATCATCAGGCAGATCTTTTAAGATAGGTGGAGGAGTTGTCTGACATTAATTTTAAAAAAATAATGTCTATGGCATGGACCTTATACTAATAATCATTTTTAACATTGAGACTGAATATTTTGTAGGTCACAATATGCAATTTTGTATTTCGAAAAATTCACCATTGTGAGTTAAAAAATATAGCCTGAACACTAAAAATGATAATTAGTATCGCGGTATGTAGCCCTTAAAAATTATAAAATGAATCTTTGAATTGCATATTTCTTCCCCTGTATAATATATCGGAGAAATATTGTTATGTTCTTCTAAGAGCTCCTTGCGAAAATAACGTTTATATTTTTGATCTGAAACAAGGGTTTTGTCTTTCTGTCCGTCAAGATAAATTTTCTTAGGAATGGCATCATTGTATTGGCTTCTTAGATGCTCTCTTGATTTTGACAAAGCTCAGTATCTGTATCTTATTTTTGTCGATTACAAGCCTTGAGTCAGTGTTATTTGCGAGTCCAGCATCGTGCAAAACCGCTGAAGCGACTGTTGGGGCAGATCGTTCCGATACTCCATATCGATCAAAAACTCTTGCTGCAGATGGTTGGACCAGCAAATTGAGCTTATCTGAAAACGTGGAAGGATCTGTAGAAGACTTTGAAAGTTCTGAAGAACAAAGTAGTGACCTTACTATCTTGACTGGCTCCACTCTTTCGTCTGTTTCGTTTGGATCTACTCTCTGGAGTAAACTTGGAGGGGCAAGATTATTCAATGCACTACGTTCTTTTCGATCTAGACGCTTTTGCATTTTAATCGTCTCTAGGTTATCAACACTTATCCTCCAAAAATACCCTTTCATTACTAGGCACTTTTTTTCTTTGTACAGTGGCAGTTATCAAATTTACATGAGGCAATGTCAAACAATTTTGTACTAGAAATCTTGTAATCTATTGTGATAGTTTGCATTTTTTCATACTTGGTTATCTTTTTAGAGTCATATATTTATGGAAGTTCATTTTAATAAGTCTTAGTATTTGATTGTGGCACACAATTGGAATTGAAGCCCTCTTCAAAATCTGTTCGATATCTGCATGCACTCACTATAATAAACAATTCGGAATTAGAGGGATTTTTCGCCGTATTTTGTTTTAAAATTTCTTTGGATCAAAAGCATAAGTATACTTTTTTACATCTCTTACAGACGGTAAATGATTTTTTTTTTAATTCACTATAAAGGGATCGAAAAAAGGACAGAATAGCTCTCCGGGATGAGGTCCGGAACTCATTTTGCTTACAGGTTTTTATATTTAAATTAAGAAATTCGAATTTACTTATTTTTGTGAACATATAGAATTTTGTGGTTGAGACTAAAGAAATGTATTTTTTGATTCCAGCATTTAAGAGATATCAAAATAACCTCTCAAGTGCTCAAATGCTACCAAAAACACATTTGATTTGAGAGAATATGCTATAACTTTACAAATGTAAGCATTATTAAAAAAATATTGAAGAAAAAAAATGTAGGGAAAACATTTTGTTTTTCCAAAACTTCAACGGCCGGTAGAGGCCCAAAAGTACCCTTGAATATTTTTTATGTTATTTTTCTTGTAATGAGCTCTGCAATACGCAACTTTTGCGGGGCCTTTTGTTAAGATACAACAAAAAAAAATTTACGGGACACCCTAGTTTTTTTAAAAAACATAAAATATACAACACCCCAGCCCGCTTTAGTTTGACAGAAATACATATAAACAAATCGACCAGATAATCAGGCAAATAAAGCTCTCAGTAAAATATCCAGCTGTTTTTTAACATGAAGCTCATACCAGAGTCTTCATGTGGAGAGTCTCGAGTGGATCTAACTACCTACTCAAGTTACATGTAAAAACAACAAGTCGGAGGAAGCAAGAGCTTCGGATAATAACTGATTTGCTGTCGATAATGCTGTCAAACTGGAAAACGGAAACGACTTTTGGATCTGCACGTGAAATTTTCGTATTCTCTTTTATGAGGAGGCTCTAGACTGGTATTCACTTTAAGCTGTTCCGCAGCAGCGGCAGATTTCTAACCGCTGTATATAACTAGTTCCCCTGTCAAGCAGAACAAAAAATTTAAAATCAGGGCTACAAGTTCATACAAGTGAATGTAGTAAGGACTTTATTTGAATGCAAAACCGAGGTAAGTGCAAGAGGACCACCGCCGACTTGAAGCACACAACTGGAGGCAATTACCGAAAGACCGCTCCAACTAGAGAGGCGAACGGCGGAGTCTTAGAACCAATGTGGAAAATCTGTTTTCCGGGGAACTTGAGACATCTCATTCAATAGTTCAGGACAACTGTTATCCTTGAGCCAGATGCAAATAAAAAAGGTATTGGTCTTTCTTGATCGATCGTCAGTTCTATTTTGACGTGTTATGGCTTTGCTATGATATCGATCTATTTTGATCTATTGAGAAGCGCTTTTGAATGGACCCCTCCAAGGGCATGCCCACAATTTTAACTCATGGTAGATAACAGCTGCTACCTATGACAAAAGTCTGTATGAAAAGTATTTACCGACCACGCTAAAATATGTATAAAAAAATGTTGCTGGAAATACTCCAAAGATGCGTATAGCTATAATATATTTCCACTCTCTTAATTGTAATAGCAAACATTTCTCAAATCCTTACATACAGCTACTCATTTGAAATTCATACAATATTTTATGGCCAGCCAGATAAGTACAGGCCGTTGCTTGCCGCCATGCCGCCCCGTATGATGTGAATGTGCATTAATGAATTCCATTGCAATAAAATAAACGAGAGAAATTGAATTTGCCATTCAAGGATAAAAAAAAAAAAAAAACTATTACACACAGAGAAGGTCTTGTGCATCAGCAAAATTCTGCAACCATTGAACAATGACTATCACTACATACAACTACAGACGAGTACGACGCGAGTAGGTACGTTTGTGCATTTAAATCCTTACAGAAACTATTAAATCAATGAACTTAATAAAACTTACCGCCCAGTGAGTTGGCTAGATTCCTTTTCCTTATTGGAAAATCGGGGAGCGCAATCAATTGTGAAAACGTCGAGATAAGGTCATAACTCTTAGATGGAGAGAGCTTTTGCCTAATGCAGTCCGCTAGCTCGCAGTAGTTTTCGAGCTGTATTGAAAAGTTTCAGTCTGCCTTTGTATAATGAAGTTCTATTGCGTTGGGTATTAAGAGGACGAGACTGGAGTTTATTTGCAGAATGTATTACATGAATAAATTGAGTATTTTGTTTTGTTTATTTTTCATCAAGCTGTCTATTCAATCGCATATGAACAGATCGCTTTGCTTTTAACTTATTTATATAGGGAGGAGTCTGGAGTCGGGCGTTCAAAGTTAATTGTAATGTTGTACCTACATATATTTTAGAAGAATTCTAGATTCCAAGGAGCCCTCTTTTTAATTCAACAATTTTAAATTTATAAGTCTTATGAATTAGTCGGCCGATTGATATATGAAATAAAAAACTAAAGCTACTATCAGACGATTTGTAGATATACACAAATTTCATTTGAATATCGCATACACTAATTGTATACAAATTCGAACACTTATGCCATTTATGTATTCTACAAAAATTTGTGGTTCAGACGGTTTGTGTATTTTGAGAAAAATATACAAATTTCATTTGCTTATTTCCATACACAAATACGGTATCTACAAATTATTTTGTGTATACAGATTTGTGGTTCAGACGGTTTGTAAATTTCTATACAAATGGAATTTGTGTATATGTATATCAAATTGGTTTTTATTTTCCTGTGTTGATTTTGACGTATATATAAAATCAAAAAATTAAATAAATAAAAATACCTACTGCCATCGTTTCGATTCGTTAAAATAAGAGTGCCTAAATGTGCCTCAATAACTTTGGCTGCGTATTTACTTGGTACCGACAAGGAAGACGAAAGCCAACAAAACGTCGTCGTGTTACCACGCAAGCGCCGTTCGTGTTGGAGAAAAAATTGGCTTGGCCACCACGAGACACACGGCTTTTGCTCAAAACTACTTTTAGAATTGCGTGCCGAAAAGCCGCATTGTATCAGAAGCAGCTCAGTTCCATCATTTGCTTCAATTATCTAGTAATGCCGTACATTCAAAAGGCCGATACAGCAATGCGCACCAGCATTCCTGCATCTGTGCGACTGATATTGACGCTGCGCTTTCTGGCCTCTGGGAAGAGTTTCCGATCGCTACAGTATCTTTTTCGGACTCCACAAAATATAATTTCTACCATTATTCCGGAAGTGCTGGTTGCAATATATAAAGTTCTTTTAGACGACTACCTGAAAGTCCTCATTTAAGACTCTTTGTCATTAGCAGCTGGTTAAGAAGCTATAGCGAAGCAATTTAATGAGCTGTGGCAATTTCCCAACTGCATCTGCGCTGTCGAGGGCAAGCACGTCGTTATGGTGGCAGCATAGCCAAGCAGCTCTCAAAGCTCTTGACTCATCAGTCATCAAATCGTCTTAGAAACATTCTCAACCATCTATGAACTTTCTAAGAAAAACCTAGTCATCCTCCACTGGATTCCAGCCCATAGGGAATTTAAGGGTAGCGAATCGGCTGACTTACTGGCTAAAATCGGAGCAACCACTCCACTCATTGGACCTGAACCATTTTGCGGAGTCAGCAAAAATCATTTCAGGAACTACATCAAGAACCAATCTTATATAGAGTCTAACGAGATCTGGCAAAACACAGCTGGGCAGAATTGCACCAGAACATTTTCCCCCAAATTCTCCTCCAGAAAATCACTCTTCTTGATTAATCTGTGATGAAATCGTTATTTCAGCATCTCTTGCGAACATACACTCAAAGAAGATACTTGTCTTCCTGACGGTCTCTGGAGTGAAGATATGGCTCTAAGAATTTACCAGAGAAGGTACCATAGGCTCCTCTAAGAAGCCGCAGTGCCAGAGCTCATTTAAAGCTCTCCCGCCCTACAATCTAATCTAATCTATGGTGGCACCACCAATTCGGGTAGCGTTTTTTATAATTATAAGGCCACGCACAGCATCGTACTAATGGGCATCGCAAACGCCGAATATAAACTGATTTACGTCGATGTTGGCCGCAACGGAAGTTCGATGGCGGCGTTTTTAACCGCTGTACTTTTGAACAAGCGATATACACCCAACAGCTTTGCTTTCCACCGCCGAAAGAACTACCCGGCCGTGAAAAACCCGTTCCGTATGTTCTCATCGCTGATGATGCATTTGCTCTCCGGCCAAGCATCGTGAAGCCATATACATATAGCCAACGGTCAACGGGGTCTCAGAATAATAATAATCTACCATAAAAAGCAGTCGATTTTAAACCATAATAATGCAATTTATAAATACATGCGTGTACATGTCAAAAAAGAGAAATCCAAAAGAATAGTTTTGTTTATTTAACACAAAAAAAAAAAGAGCAATGCGTGCTTGTGCAAACTGCAGGTTGCAGGATATTTTTAAATTCAAATAAGAACCAGTTTATTTTTCATTATATTTCATCAACATACCTACCAAGTTCTCGTAAAGGAAATCTCATTTAATCTTTTTTTCAACTGAACTCCTAAAACCATTTGTGTATTCGCATGATGATTTGTGCATGTTCTAATTTTAGGAACACACAAATGAAATGAGGTACGCAAATGATACACAAATGCAAACAAATAAGCATAAATAAATTTGTGTACCCGATCAGACGATTTATGTTTATACACAAATTCGATTTGTGTATGCTATTCACAAATGATACACAAACCGTTTGTGTATCCCATTTGATGCTATAAAATTTGTGGTTCAGACGGTTTATGTATATTATACATAAATTTATTCACAAATTTTGGCGTATACACAAACCGTCTGATAGTAGCTTAAATGTTGATTTATTCAGCCCTATGTCGCAACTGAAAAGTAAAGGTAAATTTAGTGGGTAGTTTATACGTGTTGCATTAACAAAATCTATATCCGTATGCAAACGGGCCAAAAAATTGATTATATACCTAGAGGCAACGACTTTCTACACCACGCATATTTGTCATGGAAAAAAAAAGGAATGGAGCTTTGAAAATGATGTACCTAATAAAGGAGATAACGACTAGAGAGACTGCGACCTCTCTATTGCATTCAATAATGGTGGTCTAGATGTCTATTACTCATCGCTCAATTGGCACAATTGCTGACGCTAGGAAAATTGACAGCGAAGCGAGGCTTAAAGTACATTTACTCCGCACCTAAATTCATCGTTTCGGTTAAGTTCAACATTTTAGGCCAAGTGACCAGCATTTCGCCATATACACCATACAGGGTGTCCGCCGGGAAGGTATACTTTTTTGTTTGTTCATAATTTTTGATTAAATGAAAGATAATGAATCTCTTTATAAATGTTTTATTTAATGTCGGAAACTACGTATGGAATACATTATCAGGTAAATGTCCGCCTCTGTTAGTTTCACAAATGCGAGTCCTTTTGAGCACATTTTTCATTACATTCTCACACATTTCACGCGGTATTTCATTAATTTCATCACGAATATTTTGTTTGAGTAGCTCAAGCGTTTCTGGTTTGTTTGCATTAACCTTGCTTTTCAGATATCCCCACAAAAAGAAGTCCGGAGCAGTCAAATCAGGCGACCGTGGAGGCCAATCAACATCACCATTTCTTGAAATAACTTGTTGTGGAAAGAGGTCTCGCAGTAATTCCATTGTAATCCTGACTGTATGCGATGTGGCACCGTCTTGTTGATACCACATTTTAATCAAGCCCAAAGCATGAAGTTGTGGCGTTAAAAAGTTTTCAATCATATCACGATATCGCTCCCCATTCACAGTTACCGTTACGCGTCGAATTGAGGTTGATGGATTGTTTTGAACACTTCCTTGAGCAGCAGTAATGTTTTCAGCCGATCTTGCAGTACGTTGTGGTCCATGCTTAGGCCTATCACCTACAGACCCTCTTTCTTCGAAAACATTCACTACACGATAAATAGTGCGTTTTTATTGGCACGCTTTTTCTCCCAAAAATTTCACGTAACTTTCTCATCATCACAGTAATCGATGATTGATTTTGATAAAATGTTTTTCCATAATAAATTTGCCACGTGTCTGCTTCACGGCTGCTAAATATGAACTGCCAAGACTAATGTTTACCAAAATGGCGGCAAAATAAAGTAGTATACCTTTCCGGCGGACATCCAACATTTCCAAATCGTCGGCTGAGAATTGGTTTGACGTATACGCCAAAATGTACTTTTTGGACTATAAATGCAGTCTTATGTTTTCAAGTGTGCTCTTTCCAAATAATGTTGTCTTTTGGTCCTATCTCTAGCCAATCCTGAGATACCTATCTAGTATTGTTTTGACGTATATCCACCCAAATTAATAAGTTAGAATATTGGTTTGACGTAAACGCCTTTTTTTTGGATATACGTCAAATTTTCTATGCAATTCCCATTTTCTTTTTTTTTAGTATTGTTTTGCCGTATGTCCACAGACTTCGATCATACGACAAGAAAACTATAAAGTATATTCAGAATTGTTTTGACGTACGTGTATGTTATTAAGTAAATATGTGTATTTCATCGTATACACGTACGCGTGGACAAAAACAAAAGGTTTAGTTTTGGTTTGCCGTATGTGCATATCTTATACCTTTAAACGAGCATTTCTTGTATGTATGTATATAAATTTATTTATTTATTTCTTTGATCTCGGAAACGGCTCTAACGATTTCGCTGAAATTTGGTATATGGGGGTTTTCGGGGGTAAACAGTAATTGATCTAGATTAGTCTTATGTTTGGGAAAACGCGTGTTTTCATGCGTTTAATGGTGAGTGAGTTTATTTTTCTGACTTTGCTGCCTTTTACTCGCCATTACCCAAACAATTCTTAATCAATGCAAACAAAGTAAAATACTTAGGAGAGCCAACACATTTATAGTTATTTTAAGCCATCAAACAGCTTTCTATGTCCTCTAGAAGCTGAGCTACAACCTAAAATCTAACATGAAAAAAATAAATTTAGTTTCTCAAATCGAACATTATCAGCAGCCGCGGTTCTTTATCATTGTTCTGCTTTGGGGTGGTTGGGTGGCGCACATCGCACAAGCACGTTCATATGAAAAAAAAACTGCGTGATGTTTTCTCCAAATTAAGTGAAACGAAAGAGAAGTGTGGGACGTGAATGTGTATGTAATCAACAGCGACAATGGACCTTACCAACAACCAAACCGTAAACTCGAGTTTAACTAATTTCGAAACTAACTATAGTTTCGACTTTTAATTTATAGGTACCAACAATCAAATTAATCGAAACTTTAACTGCATTTGACTTTATCGCAAAATTATAACAGTATAACTCAAGTGCGTTATAATTTTTTTCCGAGCTTTCAAATAATTTGCTGAAATTGGCATTTTGTATTTTGAAAATCTTATAGTTATGTACTTTTTCAATAATGTTGAGCAGCGATGAGTTTATTTTTGCGGATATATGACAAAAAAGAATTCTTTGGGCACTACAGGTTTATTTTTTTTATTTATTTGCTGTCCAATAATTACATTTCACACACACACAAAATATGTATCAATATGGATTGGGAAGCAGCTTTAAATTAAATCGATTTCCTGCAGAAGACAAATCAAAAAATTGACTTTGGGATAAGACATTTGTAACATAATTAAATAACTTACCAATAATTGAACTTACCTATCTCATTTAATTCAAAACGGCGAATTGAATTTTCTCCAGACTGACTTTTAAACTTTAATAATGGGTTAGACTAGACTTTCTACGAATCGAAAGTTACAACCTCGATTAACTTAAAGTCAGAAATAACTTGATTGTTGGTACACAATTTATTTTAATTTGGTAAGGCCCAATGTGTTTCTGAGGAAGTGCGCAGATGGCTGATGACGTGCGCTGACGGACGTATGGTGCAATGGTGGTATATATAGAAATTGAGTTCAAGATTTTGGTTTTAATGGTTGTTATAGCAGGGATGGAACATCTTATACCTTTAAACGAGCAATTCTTGTATGTATATAAATTTATTTCTGTGATCTCGGAAACGTCTCTAACGATTTCGCTCAAATTTGGTATATGGGGGTTTTCGTAAACAATTGATCTAGATTAGTCTTATGTCTGGAAAAACGCGTGTTTTCGAGTTTTCGACTCAGGAACAAGAAGATATTATTTTTGTTTACTTTTTTCTATTACGTTTGTCTTTTTTTTCATAGGAATTATTTTATGCTATATAACACAAAAAAAATGCATTCATTAATAAACAGAAATAACAAATTCCATAAAAAATGTCTTTTATTATGTTTCTGTGAAGGTAGTGTTCTGTTCAGCACCAACATCTGTGCTTACTATTGGAATGACGTACGTGCAGTTCTTTTGACGTACGTGTATGAACACAAAAAATAAGTATCTTGTGTGGCGTATACGTCAAAACCATTCTGAGGAAATCTTTGAATAAATCATAAACTAGAAGAGACGGAGCTTTTATGTTATTATGATCAGAAAGTAGATTTATCCAAATAATACTGAAGACAAAATGAGAAACTTCTATCGACCCATTTAATTTTAATTGAACCGTAAACTTTCAATTGGGATTTCCCAAAAAAGTTGAAATGGCGTATACGTCAAACCAATTCTCAGCCGACGAAATGTTGAATTTCAACGAAATGTTGAATTTGTAAGTTTATTTATTTATTTATTTATTTATTTACATAATGGTGTAGACTTATACAATAAGATACAATATCTTCTTAGACAGCATAAGCTTGATTAATATCTTTAAATAATGTGTTAGAAAAGAAAAGAAGCTAACAATGTTGTAAATATATAATCCAATGAGAAAAAAAAATTAAAAAAAATAGAAAAGATAAACATTGAGCGAAGGATAAAAGAGATAATTTATAAGAAAAGAAAGGGGATAGATAAATAACAAAATAACAATCATCATCACATTAATGTCTCCAAGTACTCCTTGAGCCTCCTTCCAAAAAGTGCAGTACAGCTTATCACCCTTAGATGTCGAGGAAGAGCGTTCCATAGACGTATCGCATTTATAAAAAATTGGCGCTCGGATACTAAAGATGCGTAATGCATTGGCACAAGGTTTAAAGTTCTAAGGGAACGCGACTGGCAGATCTTATTAAAAAGGTAAGGTGGCTGACGCGATTGCAATATGTTGTTTAGCAATGTTAAAGTTCTTAGTTTGAAGAGATTTCCAAGAGTAACGCCATATATAGATTTGGAGAATTCTGAAATATGGGCATACCTTCTTACCCCATAGATATACCTTGCTATGCTGTTGTAAGCAACATTCAGTTTACGCTTGTGCACAGAATCACAATTGTAAAAAAGTTCACAACCGTAAAGCAAATGGGGGATGAGTAATGTTTTGGCTAGTACCATTCTTGTTTTCAAGGGTGTAATTCTATGGTTTGTCCACAGCATACGAAGCCCTCCATAAATTTTCCCAATTGTCAACCTAATGTGGGTATTCCAAGAAAGTGTTTTTGTGAAAGTAATTCCAAGGTTTTTAGCTGAATCCACGAATTCAATATGATTACTGTTATAGTATATTTTGGAAAAATCCGACGTATCAATGGACTTTTTTGAAATAACCAAGCATTTGGACTTAAGCGGGTTAACACATAGACCATTTTTCCGCGACCAGTTAAGTATATTGTTTAAGTCTTCATTAATTTCAACGGCTGCATTTTCGACCAGACCTAGGGGAGAACTTTTCCGCATCTGAACATCATCAGCATACATATCCACTTCAGTATATTTTAAGCAATTGGGTAAATCATTTATGTACATTGAAAATAATAACGGTCCCAGTACAGAACCCTGTGGGACCCCTCTATTTAACCTAAGAAGTTCAGATACGGAGCAGTTCGACACTACTGCCTGATATCTACAATTTAGGTAGGACTGGACTAACCTTGTTGAAGAATAGGAAAAATTAAACTGTTTTATTAGCTTACTACTGAGGACATTATGATTAACTGTGTCAAAAGCCTTAGTAAAATCCAGAAGGATGAGAAAACTTACATTGTTACAGTCAACATCTTGCCTTATATTATCAACCACATTAATAAGAGTTGTAGTACAGCTATGTTTTGGACGAAAACCTGACTGATTATCACATAGTAAGTTTGTGTTGCGCAGAAATGTTCGTATTTGTTTGTTCATTAACCTTTCTAGGACCTTTGACAGAAATGGTAGAATGGCAATTGGCCTGAATTCATTTTGATTTTTCGGAATCGGTACAATTTTTGCTTGTTTCCAAACTGAAGGAAAAACACTTGACATAAATATTGTATTAAAAAGATGCGTTATGTATTTTAGGATATAGGGAAGTATAGCCTTGACGAAAACCGGATGAATTTCATCAAGGCCAACGGAATTGGATTTTATACATATGAAGCTCTCCAAGACTTCGGTCTCATCCACTGAAGAAAAACTAAAACTTGATGAGGAAATGAAATTGTTTTCAGTTGGTAGAGTCGATGTATCATCAGTGGCCTCTTGACATGGCAAACTAATGAATTTCCTATTTAATTCATTGCAGTCAATGTTATCGGAAATATTGTTTTTTTGTTTGCCAATACCAATATCACGTATGTTTTTCCATAGTTTATGTTTTGCTTGGGAGGGGTCTAGTCGGGGGGGCGAAGTAACGTCTCTTTGCTTCACGTATCTCGGTCATTACCTTGTTTCTCAACCTTTTAAACTCATGGAATAGAACATCCAATCGAAAACGCTTCCAAGTTTTATACGCCAGGTCACGCTTACATATCAGTTTTCTTATATTGTTACTGAACCATGGCATGTTTTTTCTTGTGATTGTTTTTGTAATTAATGGAACATGGAACTCAAACAAGTTTTTTATGTTGTTTTGAATGAAAACCACTTGGTCATCAACAGCAGGCATTTCATAAATCCGAAACCATTCAATTCTCCTTAAATCATTTTCCAACTGAGTCACGTTTATGTTTTTGAAGTCCCGAAAGCTTATAGTCCTACTTGCAATTGAAGGCTCACATTGAAAAGTCAAATGGATCAGATCGTGACGCGAAAAACCGGGTGCAGAGATTTGATTAAAATGTAGAGCTTTACACAGATGGCTGACAAAAAATACATCAAGAAGTGTATTTCCGTGATCGGTAAAGTGGGTGGGTGCCGATGTATTTACTGGGAAGAGATTTAAAGCATTCATATCATTAACAAGGGACAAGTCCTCAAGTACGTTGCTGTTAAAATCACCAGCAACAATAACAAACGGTGATATATAAGACAATTCATCTATAGCTCTCAAAATAGATGAAGTATCAATATTTCGATTTGGCCTGTATACTGAGCCTAGCAAAATTGTATTGTCCTTACAAATTACTTCTACGAAAGCATAATCTAACTCACTTCCAAGTGGAGCCTTAAGTATAGGTCTACAGTTCAACCTCCTGCTGACAAAAATAGCAGCCCCTCCCCCACGTCTTCCAATTCTATCAGAACGAAAAGGCTTATGAAATCCATCTAAAGAACATAACTCATTCCCCATGCTACTTGGTAGCCACGTCTCTGAAACACAAATCACGTCAACCTTCGACCCTTCGAAAGTGCCTAAATTCATCGAATTTTGGGAGTATACTCTGAGCATTTATATGACATATTTGTAAGCCATTATGTTGGCTACACATAACATTGACCATCACACGCATTGCATCATTTTGATTTAAAACATCTGTGGAATCTCTGTGTATTTCATTGGAATCAACCATTCTTAAGAAGTAAGAAAGGGAGGTTCCAAATTAACCTCATTTCATATAGGAAGTAAAAACTGCAAAACACTTCCCTGAAGAAGAACAATTCACAAGAAGACGAAAAATATGATGATGATAATAAGTATTTATGAAGTAAAAACTGCATTAGAAAAATTGTATATAAACATTTAAATTCAAATAAAAATAGAAATAGAGAAGAAAATGTAAAAAAGGATATAAGAGATTTATAAAGAAAAGAGAGAGTAATAAATAACTTAGTGTGTTTATGTTTTGTTTTCATCATTTAACGTTGTATTTCTTGTTATCTGTGACGTAGTGGCAAAAACGGTCAGTTCATCGGTAGTCTCAATTAATTTTGCATTCTCTTCCTTCGTTTTCTTGACGTAGACCAGCCCACGAAAAGTAAACGCCGACATTATTTTTTTTTCTCGCTTTAACTTTAAAGCATACTGTAGTAGAGAGCGATTTTTAACCGTTAAACATTCGTGAACGTAGACTATGTTCTTATTGATATCAACGATTTCATTCAAGCCGAGATCTCGAAGACGAAGAGGCATTTTAGTTGCCTTCCGGTAGTTGGCGATCGTTTTTAAAACAAAACTTTTATCATTTGGTGAAACAAATTTTATTAAAATCGGTGGTGCGATGAGATTGGCTTTTGATTTAAGACGGTAGATGTTTTTAATCGTTGGTGGATTTGCTTTTAAAGTTGTGCAGAGTTGATTGAAAACAGCTGGTAAATTTTCATTTGGCATCAGTGGAACCCCGTGCAAAAGTACGTCACTCATTGTTTCCTTCAGCTGTTGTTTTTCCTCGTGAGTCTCTACACGAGCTTTTATTTCTTGTATCACCTCGCTGTGTTTTTGTAATTGCATCTTGAGTTGTTGGTTTTCGTCTTTCAGTGTATCAATTTCGTTTTGTTTTGATTCAAGTAATGACAACCGGCTATTTACAGCTTCAAGTGAAGATTTTAAAGCTCCAACTTCTGAGTCAATTTTGTTCGTAATTCGTTGCTCGGAGTCGGAGATTTGTGACATAATTTTTTCCAGTTTTTCCATTATTGTGTATTCGTTTTGAGTGTTTTTGTTCAACATATCTGCCATCGGTGAGAATTCAGACTGTAGTGTGTTTGAGCGTGTTAGTGGTTTGTTTCGCGAGTGTGATTGTGATGTTGATATTTTTTGTGGTTGATTGGGAGGAGATGGAGATTCGGCGAACTGTTCTCTGTTCCGTTTTGGAGGCATTTACTTATGTGTAGGTAAGTTGGGGAAAGTGATATTCAGCACGGTAGAAATTTAAAGAGAGGGCACAAATAAGAAAATTAAATTTTTTTTTTTTTTTTTCGTTTTTTTTTTATTGTGTTTTTTTTTCTTTTTTGTTTTTACGTGTTTATCTTGTAATTTAAAGAAAATTCAATAGAAAAACTTTGATAAGTTCGGTGCAAGGTATTAGATTGTTAACTTTTTAGTCCTTGGTATGGTACTTTCAACTACTTTAAACCAAACCGAAAACTGCCACTTAGTCACACACGTCTGCTTAGTAACACATTATTGTTTAATTTAAAAGTTTGTCAAATCGAACAAACAACTTTATAAGCATTGTATATAAGGACTCTATATAGTCTCTATATACAATGTAAGTTCCGCACGTCATTTAATGATATTTCAGCTCGCTGACAAAAAAAAAAAATGCTGTCAACAAATCAATCAATTAAACAAATCAAAAGGAGTCAGAAGTAGGGGAAGGTATTGTACCCTGGCCCGGATTTCAGTTTTTTGCCAATAAATATTTTATGTGACGTTTTTTCAATACCTTTTTTTGTTTTTTGTTTTAGTTATTACCTGAGGTCGTATCTATGATATGGCGAAACTACCAAAAGGATATTGCTTACCACTCCTTAGAAAACTCAACTTGATTGTACCTTGGTCCACGGAGTATTGTACCTTGTACCGAAAATATTATTGAAGGTTTTCCTAAAGTTTAAAGGCGAAAACTTTTTTTTTAATAAAAAGTAAAAATGGTACCATTCTTATTTTATTTCAAAAAACAGCAAAAAACGAACTATTATCATAAAGCTTTTGTGCTTGATTCATTTTTTGTTATTTCAAAAAATAATTTTGTGTAAAAAAAGACCCTATTTCATAAAAAAAAAACTTGACGAAGGACTTCAATATTATTTATTATTTTACTTCTTGGCATATTTTCCTAAAACATAGAAAACAAATTTTGTAAAAAATCGAATAACTTGCACCTTGGACCGGACCAAGGTACACGCGCTATGATAGGTCCAAGGTACACTACCACGACTTTCTCAAAACATTTAAATTTTAAGGTAGGATTTAAAGCACATGCGTACGACTATGTGTTCCTACATAAAGATAGTCAATACACTTACCGAAGTCGATTAAAGTAGCGGAAAAGAGATAGAAAATTAAGCACAACGCAACTTCAGAAAAGAGATAAAAAAATATTTTTTTCACTGAAAACAATACTTATTATTTTTTCTGCAGACTATACTATATGTTCAAAAAGAAACTAAGAAGAGAAATGATCAAAAGAGCAATTTTTCAGAGAAGAACCGGTTTTTGTGTGCTTCGATTTTTCTTAAAATTGGCACTCGGACCAAGGTACAATTGGACCAAGGCACAATACCTTCCACTACCTATATTATATAGCCCTTAAATTCATGTTCAAATTAATATAGCTAAAAAAATAAATTCTTTGGGTTCAACCACTTCTAATTTCTAAACAGAAAACAAAAAATCAGTAATCAATTCAGACAGCAGCTGTCATTTGAAATGTTGAAGTCTCATTCTCAGGGATGCAAAATTGGATTTACATTTTTTTCCCGAAATTTTTTGTTAAGGTGCGGTGAATATTTTAGTACATATATTTTCACCGCACCTAAGATTAGATTCAACGAAAAAAAAAATAAAGTCTGTAAGGCCTGAAGATTCAGCAACTTCAATCGGCTCATGCAGGTAGGAGGACGACTTTTGATGTCCCGCAAGGTAAGTGTAAGGCAATGCGAAATGACAAAACCCCCTTTGAGAGCTTTCAGTTCTTGAGATTCCAGCTTCGCGAAGGTCGGACATCATATAGGAAAGAGATCAGTACTTAATTGTAGAACTTTCTCGACATAATGAAAGGGTTCCTTAAATTCATTTGAAAAACGATTATTGACAATGGAATCCAACTAGAGGTTAAATCTTAGAGTCCTCTGTCCACAAATTCCAAAACTTCGTAATTAATGAAATAAATTTGTGAATTCATTTCCATTTCATAGTTTCAGGGGAACATGCATTCATGCAACATTATTGTTTTTATACTAAGCCATTAGACCATTCCATCGCTATCATGCTGTAAAAGGATGTAACGTTGTCGGCTGCTGCAAGAATAACAGTCATCGGCAAACAAGAAAACCTTTGAGTATATACAACAAAAATCATTGATAAGTAACCGGAACTGGAGTGGAACAAAATGGCTACCTTGAGGGACACCAGAATAGACGGCATTTTAGCACACCGAGGAAATAACTCTCAAGGTCCATTAAGGGATTGCATAAGGTTGGGGTGTATTTTTTTACTTTTGCAAAAATCAGCATAAACAACATCGTTCTGCCACCCATTTCATTACAATATGGAAAAATTAATTCTGTTAAGTTTGTTATGTAGATAATTTTTTGGGACGGGGCTAAAAGTCTCAACGGTTGAATGACTAATACTATCAGATGTTTGTCAGATATGGCGTCATGAAAAAACATTACACAAGATGGAATTTGTGTAATACTTTCTGGGAATCGAACTTGAGACGACACCTCGTTCAGTATTCCACTGTGCATTCAGTTAAGAACCAGTTTTTTCAAACATTCTGTTAATACAGCTTTACATCGCCCCGATAGTTCTCCATGGTATGATTGTTACCACTTCTGTATAGGGGTGTGATAAAAGACAATTTACACTTTATCCAGAAGACTGCACTGAACCAGCGGCAAGTTGAATGTATAGGTACCCAAGTTAAAGGTTGCCGTATGATTTATGGAAGATTTGACAAACAAACTAGAAACAAAATCAAGGCTAGAAACACTGTTTCATTTTCAACCAGTCTTAAACTAAAGCATCGATTTAATTCAAGCTACCTATACGTCAATATTTCTGATATAACTCTGAGTGAGTAACTCAGAAACGTATTTTGTAATCCGTGTTTCCGCTTGCATCCAGTCCCTACAGGTGAAAGAGATAAACAAAATATGTTTCTTTATTTTAAAAACGTTTATTGTATTTTATCGCCTAACAGTAGGTACGGAGTTGTGTTTTCATATTCGTTTTAGTCCCAATATTGTTGGACTAGGAACGGAGATTTCGCTGCAAATCAAGCCGAAATGGAACCTCGGCTGTAGGAAAAATGATTTGCACATAGCGCTGGACAATAATGCACTTATTATTCATATGATTCAGACAAATTAAACAAATATGTCCGGCATTAGGTTAGGTTAGGTTAGGTTAGAGTGGCAGGCCGCCTCAAGTGCAGCCACACTTAGGACAAATTAGGCCCATTGTGTTACCACAGGATCGATAACGACTCCTTATCTACCCGTTGAACCAGCCGGAGCTAAGAATGAAGCGATGGAGGCAATTGATACCTATGTTTGCGAGTTCGCTAAGATTGTCGAAGAAATGTTCTCCGAGGTATAGTTTTCTACGGAGTGACAGTGCTGGACACGTACAGAGAAGGTGAAGAATAGTCTCCTCCTCCTATTCGTCCATACAGCTTCTGCAGAAATCGTTTGAAGGGAGGCCTAATCTGAGAGCATGTCTCCCTATGATGCAGTGTCCCGTGATGACACCTAATAGAGTGCTTATTATGGGTCTTTTCAGTGTAATGAGACTTTTTGAGCGCTTGGAATCCAGCTGAGGCCAGATCTGTTTCGAGGTGTGGCACGTTAAGCAGCTAGACCACCTGCGATTAGTAGCACTTAATGCGTTTTGTTTAATTAGGAGCTTGCAATTAGCAAGAGGCGTACAGAGACTCTCCTTTTCTGATAGAATCGACATAGTAGTGCCTTATCTGGCGAGTTCGTCGGCGATGCAATTACCTGGAATATCTCTATGGCCCGGCACCCATATAAGGTGAATTTTGAATTGTTTCGCCATCTCGTTCAGAGATAGTCGGCAATTGAGGGCAGTTGTTGAATTGAAGACGACAGAATCCAGGGATTTAATCGCGGCTTGACTGTCGGTAAAGATGGTGATATCCTTTACAGATATTACACTATACCGAAGCCACGACAAGGCCTCTTTAATCGCCTTGACCTCCGCCTGAAATACACTACAGTGACTAGGAATGCTGAATGAGATTTTGCAATTTAGATCATGAGAGAAAACACCCTCCCCTACTCCTGTTTCAGTTTTGGACCCATCGGCATTAGAATGCGTACATCTATTAAAGCTTAACAGAGGAGTAGCATAAGAATGACTTCATCGATAGGATATTATGCAGAAATGAAATGTGCAAAACTAACTGAAACTGAAATCATTTCGATTTCGAATCGCATTTTTTTCATTTCACCTAGGTAGAAATTTGAAGTGCAATTATTGTTAAAATGTAGCTTTAAGAAAGGATGTTTAGTAAAAATATAACTATAATAATAATGCAGTTTAAATTTTATTTTTCTTTGTATTCTACTACAATAAATATTTTTAGTTTCGACTCTAAATTTTTCTAGTTCGCAGGGGCTATATTTTCTGTACAAGTTTCGCAATTGTGAGCTTCCGTAAATTTAAAGTCTTGACTAAATTTTGTTTTTAGTAAGGCGCATTGGAAACGTAACTTTATTTAGCATGTTCGTCACGACGTAAGTAGATCATAAGTACTTCTTCTTTATGATAATTGCGTCACTTTGTAAACAAACGCTTCCGGAAGCGGAGAAATAACAAACAAACAAAAGTGCAAACACTATGTAAGTATACGCTACATATTTTTGCATTCATCCATTGGCAGAACATTACCTAGAAATTTGGCCTCAGCTAAGACTGCAAAAGTTTGAACAGCAGCAGGAACGATGATCCATGGTTCATAATCATTATTTTCAGCATAAGCAACACTTGTAAGATATTGGTAAAAGGTTAATACTTGATTTATTAGGTATTTGTAGAAATAGCAGAGCATTTGGTTCAAAAAATTCCCATTTATTTTAACATTAAAAGGAATAAGTTTCGCTAGCCCCAATGGGCCTTAACAATAAACGTTTTTATTTTCGACTCTTAATTTTAGTCGTTCACAGTATTTTCAATAAAAATTTCGCAATTGTGAACTACCGTAAAATTAAAGTCGAAACTAAAACAGCTTTTTAGTAAGGCGCAATGTATATTTGGGAACACTTCTTCTGCCATTTTAAAATTCGTTTTGTTGTTTGTACCTACCCATCAACTTATGCTATTTGTAACAACTCTCTTAAAACAGCTATAGCTATAACATGAACGAAACTAAGAACCTATATAACATGTCGTGTGGAAGCTAGCGCTAGTTGAATTGGAATTTTTTATTTAAAGTATTCATTTTTTGGTAGGCATGCACTAATTACAAAGTTCAGGTGTCGACTTCTAATTTTTAATACTATCATAATTTTTATATGTATTTAGCTCTACCGTGTATACTAGTGAAAAAAATTGCGCCATACTATAATATCAAATTTTAGTCTCGACTTTAAACTTACGGAAGCTTACAATTGCAAAATTTGTATGGAAAATATATAGACACTGTCGAAACTAAAAATATTTATAAGTAAGACCCATTCACTTTATTTTATTTACCTACTGGCACAAAGAGGTATAGGTATAGGTACTTCACAAAAACTGCATGAAAAAATAAGGTCTAACCACATTCTCCACAATACACCAGGCTATCTAGATATCTAGACATGATCTGTCAAATATGACAAGCTAAACACTAAATATTTTCTGTGCGTTTTTAACCAAGTTCCTACATAATAAACCATAGTTTTAAATAAAAAAAGGGTTTCATATCGCTTCATAGTCTCTGTTTTATCCGCTCGATGTTTGTATTTTCTTCGAAGTAAATTATTTCTCAAGTTATACTGCTTTAAAGTTTCTACTATTGACAATGGCCGAATTACAACAACTACACGCCCGTGAAACCCGCAAGACTGCTGCCATAAAAACCCAATATCAAAATTCGCCTGCTTCCCGCACACCACCCGCAGGAACCACCAGCATGAACCTTGTAAAGGCAATGGAACAGGCAACAATTAAGCAAAACAAGCAATACGAAGAATTAAAAAACTTCATTAAAGAAGAAAATAATAAGCTATCGAGAAAACTGGATAAAATTGAGAAAGATTTCATCAACAACATCGCGCACTTCAAAGAACAAATTAATGATCTGTCTCTAAGAGTTCAACAATTGGAGGCAACAACAAGCCAATCGGATAGTACACAAAATATATCTCTTCTTAACCACCGGATTGATGAACTCGAACGAGACAAAATATCAAATATTGCTGTTCTTCGCGGAATACCCAAAATGGAGAAGGAGGACCTGGTGACAATATTTACGAAGTTCTACCAACACCCACTTTACAGAACATCTTCCGCGCTAAACCGAGAAGGAATTCTGATGAAACTACTGCGATTATCATTAAATTTGTCTCTGCTGATGATAAAAATCATTTACTGCGTTCAGTACACGGTCACTGGGTAAATAATAAAAAAAACATTTGTTTACATGATGTCGGATTACCGTCTGACAGCCGCATCTACATAAATGAAAGCTTGACGTCCAATGACCACCTAATTCTACGAAAAGCTCTTCGTTTAAAGCGTGGAAAAAAGCTTTCAAGTGTGTTCACACGAAATGGGAAAGTTTATGTACGACAAATCACTCGGCCGGGCAATTTAGCTGGAGAAGCGCTTTTGGTAACTTCGCTGACGAACTTGGAAAAAATCGCCAGTAATGCAAAAATTGGAAATGACAAACAAAACGATGAGCTTACGTAAACTGCCACTCTCTATTATTTTCTTGTATTGTATATTTTTTCTTAACTATTTATTTTTCTTTATTTCTTTCCCAATTTTAAATGCTATGATGTCTATGTCTGAATATTTCTATTTTTCTCGTTACATGTTGTCTTCTGTGTGGGGATGGTATATTTATTTTAATTTGCTTAACTACTTCGAAAATGATTAATAATAGCAACTTAATCCTAAGTAATGATAATACGAACAATGATTTGCGTACGATGATACAAATTCTGTGTAAACAACACAATGGACTTCGAGTGTGCCACATAAATGCGCAAAGCTTATATCCTAAGATAGATGAGTTCAGAAGTACTTTTACAAATTCGGCTGTTGACATTGTATGTGTATCGGAAACTTGGTTCCAATGTGGTGTTTCCAACACAGTATATCAGTTAAATGGCTACAGATTGTTTCGTGCTGATAGGTTAGATCGAACTGGAGGGGGAGTTGCAATATATATCCGTAGTAACATACGTTCCAAATACGTTACAGAATCGGATGAACACTCTGCCGTAGATTACTTTTTTGTTGAATTGATAAACCGTGATAGTAAATGCCTGTTTGGGGTAGTATATCGACCAAATAAATATGTTAACTGTTCAAATCTGTTTTCTGTCTTAGAACAATTTTCTCCTCTCTATAGCGATGTTATTTTATGTGGTGACTTTAATTGTAACTTACTGTGCGTTGATGAGTCGCGATCGTTTATTGACAGCATTAGTACACTTGGTCTGGTACCAGTGAACACAGATCTACCAACACATTTTTCGCATCATGGCGCCACCTTACTTGACTTTTTCCTCACTAACAATCCGAACAAGACAATCTTATTTTCACAACTATCAGCAGCAGCATTTTCCAAACATGATCTAATTTTTGCAACTTACGAGTTTTTACCCAACACTACTGTATCTCTTTGTGAGTTTAGAGATTTTAAAAATGTTAATCATAATCATCTGGAAAATGAAATAATGCAAATCAATTGGCAACAAATTTACTTCATGAATTCGCCGGATGAGCAAATTAATTTTCTTCAAGATGCTGTTGTAGCTCTGTTTAATAGGCATGTTCCAATAAGACAAACTACCCATTTGTGTGAAAATAATTCGTGGTTTACCCCAGAGATACGTGATGTAATGAAAAGGAGGGATAGTGCATATAAGCAATGGAAACGTTTTAAGCTTCCAGAACTCTACAATATTTTTCGGAGCCTAAGAAATAAAGTTAAAATTAAGATAAGGGAAGCAAAAAAGCAGTTTTACTTCAACAGGTTAAACCCAAATTTACCTTCACGAACGCTTTGGAAAAATATTCGCGAACTAGGAGCTGGTCGGCAAAGAGCGGAATGTCCTGTAGATGTAAGTCCAGACTCACTAAATGTTTTATTTGCAAGCATTCAATCCGGCCCACAAGATGATCACCAATCTGATGCTTTTTCGTGTGAAAATGATATCGAGGGATGTTTTTATTTTACAAGAATAGAAGAACAAGATATTGTAAGAGCTATCATTGATATAAAATCAAAGGCAGTCGGTCTCGATGAAATACACCCTCTCTTTGTGAAAATAATTTTGCCACATATACTTCCAGTTATATCCCATATCTTTAACACAATCATTCTAACAAGTTCCTTTCCGCAGATATGGAAGGTTGCGAAAGTAATACCGATTCTAAAGAAAGCAGCTTCTCGACTTGCGAATCCCGAATACCGACCTATCTCAATACTTCCATTTCTGTCAAAAGTTTTGGAAAAGATTTTACACAAACAAATATCACTCTTTCTTAACAATAACAAACTTTTAAGTAAATTTCAGTCTGGTTTCAGGGTAAAACATAGTTGTGTCTCAGCTGTACTTAAAGTTACTGACGACCTAAGGCATTCTATGGACAAAGACCTTGTATCTTTTCTCGGACTGCTGGATTTTTCTAAAGCGTTTGATACAGTAAGTCATAAAATACTTATATCCAAAATGAAGAACTATTTTCGGTTTTCCAACTCTGCCGCCAAACTGATGCACTCATACCTCACAAATCGAAAACAGGCAGTTGTCCTAAATAGTAACATGTCTAACTTCCTAAAACTTTCCTCTGGTGTGCCTCAGGGCTCAATACTTGGCCCTTTGTTGTTTACAATGTTCATTAATGACCTTCCGCTAGTAGTTAAAAATTCTCACCTGCACATGTATGCTGATGATGTACAAATCTATTTAAGTTGCAAGCTTGGAATGATCGAAGATTGTGCTGACAAATTAAATAAAGATCTGAAAAATATTACGTCCTGGTCAGAAGAAAATTGTCTCCAACTTAATCCAAAAAAGTCTAAATGTTTGATTATTTACAAGAAGAAACTTGACCTTAGCTATTTTCCAAGAATATATTTAGGAAGTTCAGTACTTGAATATACAGAAAAGGCTAAAAACTTGGGTATTTGGTTCGATTCTACCCTTAGTTGGGACTATCATATACGGTTGTCTATTGGTAAGATCTATGGTTGTCTACGCAACCTATCTTTATCCAAGCATTTTACCCCTCAACGTATCAAAATGCAATTAGCCAAATCAATTATTATGCCGATCATAACATATGGGTGTGAAATTTTTTGTGGCCATAACTGCGAAACAAAAAGAAATTTAACTGTGGCATTTAACAACGTCATCCGATACATATACAATCTTAAACGCTTCGATCACATATCAAGTTACTCGAAAAGCATATTTGGATGTAGTCTGTATACATATCTCAAGTATTGCGAACTTAAGACGTTAAATAACATAATAATGAACAAGGAACCATCGTATCTTTATGAAAAAATAAGTTTTGCCATCTCGTCACGATCGTTAATACTTGTACAGCCTAAGTTCACCTGCACAAATTCGGAACGTCAATTTTTTGTTCGTGTTATCAGACAGTGGAATGCCCTACCCCTAAATATACGAAGACATCGCGGTACCAAATATTTCGAATACGTTTTATTCAAACATCTAGTCAATAATGCATAATATCTAATATTTGTTAATTTATTTTATTTTTGTTTTCCTACGTTTCATTAATTGTTAATTTTAAAATTAAATAATGTAGTTTTTCTCATAGTTTTGAATTAAATATGTTCACTTATTTGCCTAATTCTAAATGTTTAATGTTAATAATTTCATTCGTTTAGCTTAATTAATTAATTAAATAGTAGATACATCTTAACTTTTGCTACAAATGGACTCCAAGTCCAATGTAAAAGATATTTTTCAAGTCAATAAAATGTAAATGTAAATAAAAAATGTAAATGTAAAATGTAAAATGTAAATATGTATCTTATGTCTACCATCTAAGCCGTGCAAATCGTTCACATACATTAATGACTGAACTGAATTTAATTATGCTATTTAAATCAAGGAATATTAGTTACATCACCAAAGCAGAACATGGCCCGATTTGTCTGTCAGTCAGTCGGTACCTACTAACAATTTGTATAAGTAGACACTAATTTAATGCTGCCTGACACGATATTTAAATAGCGCATAATCAGCACGTACCTCTACCTAGTGTAGCCATAGCCAATTCCCAAAGACGTAGGTACCTACGTTAATTTCAAGTCAAAATGTTTCGCTTGCATCAGCGTAAGCACCAGCCGCCGTGCTTCTGCCGACAGTCAGAGATCACAGTCATAGCGCAGAGAAGAGATTTTCATTTCTGGTGGTAGGTATTCATATTTTCCACACTTTGGTGGTTGGTATTCTGTGTTGGCTTGGGCTGCGGCAAATTGCAGAATTTTGCTTTTGGATTCTGAGGATGGGGTAGAAAAAGGAGAAATTATATTCACCACGAGGGTGTTACTTCTCCAGTTGAAGTAATGCTGTATGTATTCCCCTACATTGAAATACAAATAGTAAGGACATAAACCGTCAGCGGCATGATAAAGTGCCGCTACTGCCGTACAGATGGCTCTGCAAAGTACTGGGTGGCTAAGAGCTATCTTCATAGAAAAGGTAAAGAAATCGTATAGATTCGTTTGGAGTGGTTCATAGTCGATTTTTACAAAGACGGAAAAATTGTTTCTTACCACACGATATATGACAATGTTCGAATGAATTACGTTATATATAGCAGCGACAATGCTGAGACCCCCAACATCGGCGGAGTTTCCGTCTACAAGCTATATTTTTATGGCGTGGCAAATGCTTAGTGCGTCAGTATTGTTACATAGAAATTCGTGTTGACAAATGTCACGTAACTTGAAAAAGTCAGGCTTATCAACACACTCGCAGCTGTCATAGAATTTTATCGGCTAAATAAGAAATTATTCTTTATACCTACGTGTGGAAAGTATTTTTTTTTTAAGGAACAATAATGTCGTTTTGCTTAAAATATTTATGAAAAATTAACAATGTAGTTTGGTAGATAGAAAATAAAACCATTTTCAGCCATTTTCTTAGTTAGGAGTATTGAGGAAAAATGAAATCGAAGTTAACGATATTCGGAAGCGGAAAATATACAAACATGTTTGTCCTAATATGTTTCTAGTATATATAAAACATCTTTTTTAAATAGTTTTATTAACCAAAAAAATTATATTATGTACTCACCTTTTAAAAATGCCAATAGCATTGTAATGTTGAAATGATATTCCCGAACTCTATCACATTCTCCCTAGGTTGGCAGCAATTATTTTATTTTCTTTGTATGTTTTTGCATGTCACACGGATTCTATAAATGAACTTATCTAAGTGCGAATTTGAATAAACAATTGAGGGGGCCAGCGCAAGAGGATTCCGAGGGGGTCTCAGTATTGCTTATGTTATGCAGACGCAATTCTGGAAACAGCTTCCATAAAGAGCGCATTAATGAATAAAAAAAAAAGTCAATTACGACTTTGACATTGTACTGATTTTGGTGTAATCCATCAGTTCTGTCTCGACGAACAAATATTTATTAGCTAAGTGCAACAAACATTTCTTGTAATTTAGAAGCGGATTCAGATAGATTATTTTATTAGGGACCAAGAAAAAAAAAGAGGTACAATATAACATTCTTTATTTCTTCAACATTGTAAAATTGTTACACAAATTCAATATTTTATCACTGAGTAGATAGCAGTAAAGGCGAGCTACAGGTTGTTGAAAGCTTTTTCTTCAAATCTTGTTTCACAGGAAAGCAGATCAAAATTTGTTAATGTTTTATAATGTTTGGCATAATAACGCGTCGCGGTTCAAAAATTAAAACCAAACTTAACTAAAATATCTATAACCCTTAAGACACCTAAGCTTCTCTAAATGGAATAATAATAATTATAAGCTGTGTTCGCGCTCTTTAAAATACAACCCAAACAGTTCTTCGCTTTATGATTAAATTTTGTTTAGGTCACCCTATTGTGTGGAATCTATACTCTGTTCAATTCGTATTTTCAGTACAGGCCTTATGGGAAGCTCTTTTTTCTACCAGTGGTGCCTGTAGCTACTCTCACGGCACTCAACACAAGATTTGCCACTGAAATAAAAGCGAAACCACTGGTGATTCCAAAGAATTTGTTGTTGTCATTTACGAAAAACCCACCCAATTTTCCTCAAAGGCGCATACATCCCACCATAACCAGTCTGCCAGACAGTCGCGAGCAGAATGAGGATGACGACGAGGGTGATATTCTCGTGTGCGGTTGCTATTTTATCGCAGAGAATAAACATGTGTGTGTTTTAAGCACCTCAGAAGAGTGTTACCATAATCTATTTGCAAAAATATCTTTATGGGTTTTTCTATTGATATTTTCACAGAACTTTCGGTTTTGGTGCTTTTTAAAGCTTTTGAGAGCGAATAAATGAATTTGATTATGTGGGATGTTGCCATACAGTTTTTAGGTACTCCTTTAATCATTTTGTATTTATGAAGGATCTGTTAATATGCAGTTAAACCATTTTTTCTAAATAAAGAGTTGGTATTTGGTAGCCCTACCGATATTTGTGAGAGAATTATACCAATTTATAGTGCTCACTATGGCAACCATGTGAGAGCTTTAAAATGGAGACAGCTTATTAAAATCCATAATAGTAAGGGTGAAAGGCAAATAGCCTATCTTCCCTGTACTGAAAATACGAATTGAACAGAGTATAGTGTTAAACCCACCATACAGTGTCATCTGTTGGTCGATAGGTGAATCCGATTGGAAGAGAAAAAACGAGAAAAATGTCGATGGGCGGTGCTAGGCAGCCATTAAAATTTGATGAATGCCCACATTTTGGAATGGGTGGGAGTTGGAAATTGCACACGACCCCTTAGAGTCCACATTCCACCATGTGCGTTGAAATTTCACATGGTGAAACGAAACGAAAATTATCTTCATCGCACATTGGATTTCTCCTCCAACAGGCTGTTACGGAGACATTGTAGGTTTGATATCTTTTGGAGATACTTTTTGTAGGTGGTTAAGAAGGGTAGGTATGCAAAATAACCAGGACCTGATCAATAGTTCTGACCGCGGTTAGGCTAATTCTGAGGAGTGGCCCCTGTCAGTTGTGTTACGGACGGTCTAAAAAGTAGTAAATGGGTAGAGTAGTAGTGGAATATTTTAAAATGGCTTATAATACTCATAAAAGTTTCCAGATCGATCTGCAAGCGGAGCTAACGTTGTTCTTTAATCTGCATGACATTCAATCTTAGGGTGGCAAACCATTTTTCAAGCTGACCGTACATAAAGGCAAAGTGCCTCACGCATTAGAAGACTAAAATCATAACAAGTGTTTGCAGGCTACCAAATAGAAAACCAAATCCATGTCGTGGTTGGCCGCATGACTTGTATTGGCTTAGTTTCTATAGACAACTTAGATGACATTGCCATTGACAATGAGCGTGGTCATTATAGTGTGTGAAGTTGCCTCGACTTGAGTATTATTTAAATATTTAAACTTCTGTTATTTTTAAAAGAAAGAGGAGAGGCATCGTACAAGTGAAACATTTTTACACCTGATTAATGTATTATTTGAAAATTATAGTAATTAAGTACTTAATTATTATTAGATTATACAAAAGTCCTTCTTCGTGCCTTAGCATTTGCAAATCTTTCCAAATTTTTTTCAAATTTAATAGTTTGTAAAAAATCACTTTCTATAAGTATACCTACTTACATTAGCGAGAACGCTGCAAGTTTTTGTTGGCGGAGTGTGGAGCGCAAGTAATTTTTTACTATTTTAAGTGCTGAAAAAGACCTTTCGCCGCTGCAGTTGGTAACACTCATTGTCAAAACAATTCTTAATATTATCTCGACATTCGGGAACATGCATGAAATATTAAAACTTTTTATTAACTGCAACAAACCCTTTGGGGTTCTCGCAGAAATAGAGTGCTAGGCCTCGGTGTCAGATTTTAAAAACTGCGCGAAATGGACGCATTCTTCTGCGTATACGTGAAGATTATTTTGTATGGGAATGTAAATATTGCAACCTAGACGATAAAGAATAGAATATGATACAGAGTCGTCTAGTGGCAAACGTGAGAACTAGGTTGCACTGTTTAAATTCCGAATTTCCCATACAAAATGAAGTTAAAATTTACATCCGTTAATGCGAAGCAGATGATACAATACTTGCACTAGGCACTCTGTTACCAGCTCACCCACTCGCTCGACCACCGACCGATTCAAGTAAGAAGTCAGTGTTTGTTCTACGCGCGCTTTTTAAAATTTCAAAATTTAGATAGCTTCCACGCTTTATTTCGTTTTCTTGCTTTGTTTGCCTTATTCAGTGTGGTCGCGCGTGTGTGTATTTAAATTGCCGAAACACACAGAAAAAGAGTTTTGTCTGTTGAAGGCGTTTTGTTCCATCCGGTGTGGAAGCAGCCTAATTGTTAAAATCAGGGACTCTCAAGCACGTTTAGTTTTAGTGTTTTGTCTCGGTCTAGTTGAAATATGTAGGGGAGAAGCAATGATGCTAGATTAGTACATGCGAAGACATGATTTTAGCGCGCCCCCTCTGATCCTCGCGCCCTAGGCTGCAGCCTAATTAGCCTAAGGGTTAATCAGGGCCTGTAAATAACGTGAGAATCGTATTGGAATGGTAGTCGCCGTAGCAACTGATAGAAAAATAGCTAACTAGGTAGGTACGGCGCAATGGGTCTTATCTACTAATAATAATTTTTAGCCTTGACACTAAATGTTTTCAGGTCACAATATGCAATATGTGTAGTAATGGCTCATGCTGCAGAAAATAACAGCGGAATCGTTTTCATCATCGCAAATGCGATGGAACGTAGGAAGGTTTACCAATATCGTCGCCCTATATTGGGTTACCTACCGTACGCCAAAACTCACTTTTTGAGTTTAGTTTGCAGACTTATGTTTTCGCCGAAGCTCTCTTTCCAAATCTTTTAACCGTTTTGCACTATCTCTTTCAATTGCAAAGATATGCAGAATACTTTGACTTTTCCCAGAGGTTAGAATCCCTTTCAAACGCTAAGGTATTGTTTTATACAAACTACATTACATATGTACTTTAGGCTGACTTCAATGCAGAGGACTTGGAGTCTTGGAACAATGCTGAAATGTTGCTTGCAGAATATAATCGTACCTACCAGCACATTTCAAGAAAACGAGGTTATTGATCTTGACAATGATGAAATTGCTAGCTTCTCAGAAATGGGTCCAAACTCTGTTCAGAAAGTAAAACGAAGCGGTTGAGAATTTTAACACGTGTATTAAATGTCCCGAAGAAAACAACGTTAAACATTCCAAAATATTTTTTACCTTAGTAGTCTTCAAGAAAAACCTGTAAAGCTCAAAGTTCACGAAAACAAACGTTTATTGGTGATTTTTTTTTTTTTTTTTTTTTTTTAATGATTGATTGCATCCAGACTTTTTTCCTTTTTAATTTGAATAAGCAGTTTTTTTTTTTAACTTTATGAATACCTAGGTAAATGAAATAAAACTAATAAAAGAAACAAATTGTACATTTTATTTAACGTTTCGCAAAAGTAAAATGTTCTCGATATAAGAATTTTTAGTGGCGTATACGGCAAACTCATTTTTTAATAACTTTTAAATATTTTAAAAACTTAAAGCGTATTGGAATAACTTACAATTTTTGAGGACTTCCGTGTGAATATCGTGTCAAAAAATACAAAAATCGCAGCGTTTGGTTTTCGTGCTATAAGCTGTCAAAACTTTAAATGCGATTTCCCAAAAACATTAAAATGGTGTTTACGGCAACCCAATGTTGGGGTGACGATATCTAAAAACGTTCGGGAAACATCCAGATAGTTCTGAGAAAGATTTTCAATTCAGAAGTCCGGATTCAGCATAAGAATTGTATATATCTACCTACACGTTCCATTGATCCCATAAAAAAATAAGATGGAAATATAATAAATAGGTAGAGTCCTTTGTCAATTTCGACTTTGTGACGTTTTATACTCGTCACATTTTCTCACATGAAGAATCATCATAACGGCGCAGTGTGAACACTGAGAATAAATGAAACAGTTGTTCATCTTCATCAATTCATTTGAGATTTCGCTTAAATGGATGCCATCATATGTCTGAACATTTTTCGCTGTATTTAGCAACAACAAAAATATTGTAGCTTCTTCGGAGATGCCAGTTTCTCTCACGAATATTCAATAGCTACGATAATAATACTGGACAGCAGTATTACCAACTGTCCATAGAATATGCAACTATTAATATTTTTTATGGTTGTAGCTACTCTACATTGCATACTTTTGGATGTGGTATTGATGGGCTATCCTATACACCAACCACTTACCTTTAGAGTTTGGTATCGGCACATTATGGTGTTCTGGTGGTGTTCGTTGCTTAACATGGATAACAATCAAAGCGGTTGATCGTAAAAAATTGAGCGCTATAAAAGTTTCAGCGCTCCAATCAGTAGGAAGTTTCCGGAAGTGGGTACTGGGTATTCGTATAAAAGACGTTTTTCTTTTTTAGTTCAGAGCAGAACCTGAACTGGTATACAAAAAGTTCGTGTTTTTTTTTTATAGTCCACACACATCAGGGGCCGAGTTACCGCATCAAGTAATAAAACGTGAGTGAATTTTTTATTGTTTTGCTTGTAAAATCCACAAAATTCAGTGACGTGTGGTTCGCTCACGGATGTGGTGTAATTCGGCCCTGATGTGTCTGAACTAAAGAAGAATTCAACCCCAGAGCTCAAATTTGTGTTTCTTTTATCGTTCGGAGCAGGATCAGAGCGCGCTCTATGAGCTCAGAATAAATTGACTGAGGAAGGTTGAGTAAAAATCTGATTACACATATATGTACGTACATAATACTTCCAGTCACATTTGACAGAAAAAAAAAAACAAAACACTCTAAGCACACTCGGTTCAGAGCGCGAGTTAAGTATCCATAGCAAAACATATTGAGAAAAAAGATAACATTATTTGTATTCAATGATATCTTTAGTCTCTAGTACAGTCTTGCACACAACGCTACAATGATAACATATGTAAAAGAGATAATATCGTTTGTATACAATGTTGGAATATTATCTCTTCTTCATTATCAAGCAAGACGATTGTACGCTTGGGTCTCCTTGTAGATAGATAAGAAAAGTATATAAATACGACTGTATGATGAATTTATCAACAGTCTTATTGTAACTACATAGTAGCCTTAAGCTCCTTTTAGAATTAGTAAAAAGTATTTCAATAATAAAGGACATAGTTCCAAATAAATATTGTTTAATTTTAAAAGTAAGAAACAAGTGTTTTAATTGGCGATCCTGCCAGGAGGTTAAATATACTTTTTAACTTCAATCGAGCGGACCTCGGGAACAAGTAGTGAAATCTAGTATAAACAGAACACTCGCGTTACCGGTTACAAGAATTACCTAGCATAGCAGGTACAAATATAGCTTCTTCGTACGAAGCAGCAAAGCAATTCAGTGAAAGTGTATATGTGGAGAAAAAAAACACACAAATTCGACGACAACAGACACGAGTTCAAAATGGAACAACTCGCAGTATTAATGGCAAGATTAGAAGCTTTAGAAACCAGGAGCAACACAGTAACACAAACCCTAGAGCACACACGCACAGAGAATGCAAGGTTAGCAGCAATAATAACTAACCAAAATCAAATAAACACTAATTTAGAAACAAAACTAAATGAAGTAAAATCTGGATTAGGCATAGTACCAAACATACCTGTGCTAGAGGAAATAAGAACCACATATACAGATGGTAGTGAAATACAGTTAGACGCATTTAAAAGCCTACCTATTTTCAACGGCGATCAATCAAATTATCGGTCGTGGCGCGAAGAAGCATCCAGATTAATGGACAGCATTAAAAACTTCAAAACACACAGTAAGTACGCAGCAGCATTGACTATAGTGAAAAGTAAAATACAGGGTGCAGCCGCGAATGTGTTAACTAATTATAACACAATTTTTAATTTTGAGGCGATACGTAACAGATTAGATTATACGTACTCTAATCAAGAACCTCTATACGTGCTACAAGACATGATGAAAGCCATCACGCAAAAAAGAAGCACACTGTCTGAATACCACGACGAGATAAATAAAAATCTCAATTTAATAATATCAAAAATCACTATGTCAGGTGATCCGCCGAATATAATCGACAGACTAATTAAAAATGCTAACGACGACGCAGTTCGTATATTCATTGATGGTATGAGTGACAACTTTACAAGAGGATCATTATATTCAGCTACAATAAATGATCTAGAACACGCATTCGCAATTGCTCGCAGAATAGAACATGATAATGTGCACAGGCATTTACATCTCACTCAGGATAAGCACCACAAAAATATGCCACATGAACGCAGAAACGAAAGAAGACCAAATTATTCGAGCCAAACAACGAATTATCAACCCCAGAAGCAATACGATAATATGCAGCAACACAATCAAGGACCACAGCCGATGGAGATAAACTCGAGACAAATTGTACATGCACAGCGACAAAATTGGAATCAATACAAACCCGATGTATATAATCCACCAGCGAAACGTGAACACAGCGGGAGTTTCAACACACACAACAGACCGCAACGATCTTATCAGCAGAACTTCAAGCAGCAGAGAGTAAATAACTCCCGACAACAACGCAGAGACGATGTCAGCAGTACATATGCAGAAGCAGATGAAACGGAATGTATGGTAAATAATAACATAAGAATAGATCATTTAAACTAGTAGACGGGTTGCCCTGCTTAAATTTAACTAGTACTATTTCTAAGAAAATTTATAAAATTCTTATTGATACTGGTGCAACCCATAATTACATTAATAGAAAATGCGATTCTAGCAAAAAAATTAAAATTAAACCTATAAAAATAAAAACAATGCATGGTTATTCTATGGTAGATACAAAGAAAGTAGTTAGGATATTAAAGAAAAATATAACATTTTTTGAATTAGAGGATATTCAGTCTTTTGATATGATATTAGGATATGAAGGACTTAAAGTTCTAAACGCGGAAATAAATTTCAGTAATATGACTCTAACTACCATAAGCAGTGTCGAATCTATTCAGAAAATTAATTACATAATTGGGGAAAATAATATTTATAAAGCAGACATAGATAGACTGATGAAGATTAATAACAGCATAGGACCGTTACCCTTTACAGATACTATAGAAGCAAGCATTAGGACGACCAATGATAATCCGGTTTATGTTAAACAATATCCATATCCCATAGCAGATAACGAATTCGTAAACAAAGAAATACAGAAACTCTTACATGACGATATAATAGAAAAAAGCCATAGTCCTTATAACAGTCCCATATGGACAGTACCTAAAAAAGGTTTGGACGAAAAAGGAAAACTAAAACGGCGCATGGTTGTTGATTTCCAAAAACTTAACGCTCACACTGTAACAGACAGATACCCCATTCCGGATGTCAACATGACAATTCAAAATTTAGGTAAAGCCAAGTACTTTACAACATTAGATTTGGAGTCAGGTTTCCACCAAATTAAAATCAAAACAGATGATAAAGAAAAAACAGCTTTTGCTATAAATGGCGCAAAATATCATTTTAAACGAATGCCTTTCGGGCTCAAAAATGCACCAAGCATATTTCAGAGATGCGTGGACGACATTTTGAGAGACTTTGTAGGTAAATTCGTACACGTTTACATTGATGACGTATTGATATATTCTTCATCTGAGGAAGAACATATACAGCACATAAGTCAAGTATTCGACGTACTCAATAAAGCCACATTAAAAATATCTGATGAGAAAAGTAAGTTTTTTCAAGAAGAAGTAGAATACTTAGGTCACATAATCAGACATGGTAGAATCACTACGAACCCTGAGAAAATAGCAGCTATAGAAAATTTTCCAGTCCCACAAACGGTAAAGGATTTGAGAGGATTTTTAGGTCTTACAGGTTACTATCGTAAGTTTATAAAAGGATACGCCAGCATAGCCAAGCCCCTGACATTATATTTACGAGGAGATAACGGTAAGGTAAACAAAAAACAAAGTAAAAATATTAAGTTAAATCTGAATGATTCAGCATTAGAAGCGATTAGAATTTTAAAAAATTATTTGAAAGAACAAGTCGAACTTTTTCAACCGGATTATAGTAAACCATTCGAGCTTACTACTGATGCATCCAACATAGCTATTGGAGCCGTACTAAGTCAGAATAAGCAACCTATACACTTCTTGTCAAGAACACTGAGTAAGACAGAAGAGAACTATAGCACAAACGAGAAAGAGCTATTAGCGATCATATGGTCCTTACAAAAACTCAGAAACTACATATATGGTATAGCAGACTTAACCATATATACCGATCACCAGAGCCTTATATATTCTGTATCAGAAAAAAATCCCAACACAAAGCTGAAACGTTGGAAGGGAATCATTGAAGACTTTGGAGCAAAATTAGTTTATAAACCAGGAAACCTAAATCTTGTAGCTGACGCATTATCACGTCAACGCATAAATACTTCTACCATAGAAACAGCACATTCAGCTGAAAGTTCTTCTAATGATATAATAAAAACTGTGAATCAGCCTTTTAATGCATACACTGCACAGTTCGAACTTATTGAAGATATAACAAATAATATCGAAACACAAATCTATTTTAGTAACAAAATAAGACTCATAATAAAGTTTAAGGACAAAGACTCTTTACTAAGGCAGATGAAAGAAGTTATACAACCCCAAAAGATTGTAGCTTTGCATACGAAATTTGAAAACATATACAAATATGGTGAAAACATAAAAAAAGAATTCCCACTAGTAAGATTTATATTCACACCAAGAAAACTTCAAGACGTGACAAATTTGGAGGAACAACTAAAACTTGTAAGGGTAACTCACGAAAGAGCACACCGAGGGTTACGTAACAATATACAAGAAATCTCAGAGAAATATTACTGGCCCGATCTAAATAAACAAGCAAAGAGTTTCAACAGAAAATGCATAGCATGTCTATTTGGAAAATATGAAAGAAAACCTATCAGAGAACCTCTGAATAATTCAGAAATACCAACACATGTGGGAACACACATTCATATGGACATATACTTCAACGACAAGTATACTTTCCTTGTAACAGTAGATAAGTATTCTAAATATACAATCCTTCGGGAAATCGAAACTCGAAACAGACTGTACGACGTTATGGAAGAGGTCTTATCTAATTATTTCCCAAAATGTGAACGACTCATGACAGATAACGAGAAGGGATTCAAAACAGAAATGGTGAACCAAATGTGTTTGAAATACAACATAACTAAAGTAGAAACTCCAGTATACAGATCGACAGCGAACGGTCAGGTAGAACGTGTAAACGGTACAATAACTGAACTGTCTAGAATATTCACAATTCAGAATAAAACAAGACTTATCGAAGAAATATTTAGAACAGTGCGTGAATTAAATAATTCTATACACTCAGTTACCGGTTTGAAACCTAGAGACATTTTCTTTAATCAAAATAAATATAGCAATAGTGAAATTATAATAAATAAACTAAACTCAGCATCCAAAAAAGTGATCGAACGTCTAAATAAAGGAACTCGACACAGAGAGTATAAAAAAGGAGATAAGATAATGGTAAGAATCACAGGTCTTAGAAAGAAATCTAACGCCAGATACATAACAAGAATAGTAGAAGAAGATAAAGGAGACACTGTAATCTCTAAAGAAGGAATAAAAATTCACAAGGATAACATAAAGAATTATCATTTTTCAGATGACGAAAATATTAATATTCCTAACATTACTAGGAATTGTACAGAGTCAAGAAGGGCAAGGAAACGTTCAAATAACTGAGTTACTAAACAAGAAGTTTATACTTACGCAAACAGATGACGTGTATTTATTCAAAGAACAAACTTATTTGTTACATGCCACCAACCTGACTTCGATATTTCAACCTTACGTAAATATCGTAACTAGTAAATATCAACCTACACAAGAAGAAAAAATTTGGTTAAGTAAAATTAAGAATTTAGCAGACCAATTACAAGAACATACTAGGCATACTAGATCAATTAACTTTTTAGGAACAGCTTTCAAATATGTGTTTGGTAATCCTGACCATTATGACTTAGTTAACATAGAAACGAGTATAAATAATCTCATAGAAAACAATAATAAACAAAAAACTATAAATTCTAGATTTGAACAAATTTTGCAACAATTCGAAGGTCAGAGCCTTAAAGAACATTTAGTAATAGAACAAGTGTACGAACAATTATTATTATTGACCAGAACAATTAATGCAGCAAAAAATAATGAATATTTATCAGAAAGCCTAGACTTAGATGACATTAAAAATATTATTCAACATGAAATAATTCAAGTACCCATAATAAATATACTTGAGTACTCTAAAATATTATTAGCTAGAACTGATGAATTCTTCATCACAATATATAAATATCCAGTTCTAATTAAATCATGTAAATTGTATAAAGTAACACCTTTAAATTCAAAACATGGAAAAATCATTACAGATAAAACAATTGCCTTATGTAACCAAACTTATTTAAGAACAAGAAATTGTCAAAATCATCTAAGTAAAAACATTTGTGAAATTAACTTTGAAGAAGAAAATTGTCTTATTCCACTTTTAAAGAATATAACTTCAAAATGCAACATTAAACAAGAATACGATTACGACTTAGAAATTGAATCCGGTGTTATGTTATTAAGCGGTAAGCATAAGTTAAATAATCAAACAATTAATGGTATAAACTTAGTTACTTATGAAAATACTATAAATCTAGACGATAAAATATACAAAAACATGCATAAGCAAATTAAAGAAGTTATATTAAGAAATCATAATTCAGAGTCTTACATCGACCAAATAATTAAAGAAGATACAATGTACAAATTCGATAACATAGATACTTTAAAAAAACTAATTATTCCTTTTGAAGAAAAACCGATATTATCAACTATATACACAATTGTAACACTGATTGTTATTCTAGCATTTACGTACGTAATGATAAAAACTATACAATGTATAACAGATCGTCAAAAACAAAAAAAGATTGACGCATATAACAAAACTTATGAAAGAGAAATGTTAAAAATAGCGTCGAAAAATCGGGACGATTTCGTTTAACAAGGGGGGGAGTTAAGTATCCATAGCAAAACATATTGAGAAAAAAGATAACATTATTTGTATTCAATGATATCTTTAGTCTCTAGTACAGTCTTGCACACAACGCTACAATGATAACATATGTAAAAGAGATAATATCGTTTGTATACAATGTTGGAATATTATCTCTTCTTCATTATCAAGCAAGACGATTGTACGCTTGGGTCTCCTTGTAGATAGATAAGAAAAGTATATAAATACGACTGTATGATGAATTTATCAACAGTCTTATTGTAACTACATAGTAGCCTTAAGCTCCTTTTAGAATTAGTAAAAAGTATTTCAATAATAAAGGACATAGTTCCAAATAAATATTGTTTAATTTTAAAAGTAAGAAACAAGTGTTTTAATTCGCGCTCAAAATGCTCGACCTCAGTTCAGTGCTCTGAACTAAAAAATAAAAACGCGTTATAGGTAGGTATGCGCTGCCAGAATCGACTCCAACACCCGAATATCTTTAATGTCCAATTCACAATGTCGCGTTGACGCGCGCGTGTGTTGACAGATTATGTAGAAACAAAGCGTTCATATGGTGCCACACAAAATACAACTTCAGGCGTTGACTCGACTTTAGATCGTAAATATCGTAAAGTTCAACGCGACGCCTGAGTAGAGCTACTTTCTACTATCGCGCGCGTTTGACAACTTTAGAATTTCGAATTGTTCGATTTGAAGTCATAGAATGTGCCGTTTATATTTAGATGGAGTGGCACAGATCCGCTAATGTTTATTACACACAACTTTAAAAAAGCTATATGATGTTTTTTTCAAAACATAATTAATTAATTCAGTGTGTGGAAATGAGGAATACCATTTTTTTTTTGTAGGGCAACTACTGATTTCTTTAGATTTTTTGGAGGAAAAATATCAAGGGTCTTGTATCCGTGTTAAGGTTGTTGGGGGCTTTGATATATTGTTAAAATATGATTTTCTTGTATTTTGGAGAATCGTTTTTCAATTCGTGCACAAAAATTACAGCTTCCAGAAAAAAGGGAATAGACTTGAAATTTTAATTCTGCTCTGAATTTGTATTTTTCAGCCAAAAAACAAACAGAACTTTTAGTTTGTCAAACTTTTCCCTGTTAACGCGTATTCGCTTCAAAGCAGCATTTTGTTTTACAAAATTGTTGCACGCGTGCTTTGGCATTTAAAATCTTAAAATTTCGATAAAGCGTGTCAAAGCGCGCCGACGCCGCACGCGTGCAATGCCGAATTGTGAATTGGGCATAAGGCATACCAACAACCAGAGACAAACCATACTGAGACCCCCAACTCGCAATCCTCTTGCCGCTGGCCCCCTCAATTTTTTTTTTCTTTTTTTTTTGTTTTCAAATTCGTCATTTTGTTTACATATTGGTGTTCTGGACAATTTAGAATCCGTGTGACAAGCAAAAACATACAAAAAATATAAAATCAATGCTGCCAATAGCTGCCAACCGTGGGGGAATGTGATAGAGTTCGGGAATACGACATTTTAACATAACTGAATGCTTTTGGTTGGTTATTATATCTATATTTTATATAAATATACTATAATATAATTTTATTGGTTAATAAAACTATATAAATGAGATATTTTATATACTAGAAATATAATTAGGACAAACATTGTTGTGATTTTCCGCTTTTGAATATCATTATCTTCGATTTCATGAGTAAATTTTTCATAACTAAAGAAAAATTGCTCAAATTATTTTTATTTTCCTGTTCGTTTTCAGCAAAAGTGCACTTATTCCTAAAATAATTCACACGTAACGGATAATTTCAAATTTAAGGGACAAAATTCTATGACTGGCAGCAACTTTGCCGACAGGTACACGCAAGGTGCGAGTGTGTTGGTGAGCCGGAATTTTTGAAGTTACATGACATTTGTCAATAAAAATTTCTATGTAACAATACTAACGCACTTAGCATGTACCACCCCATAAAAATATAGCTTGTAGGTAAGTAACGGAAATTCGGCCGAAGATGGGGGTCTCTATTGTCTCTGCCAACAACAATCAAGAGTCAACCCATGCCATATTATAATCGCTTCGTGAAAAATTGCTCCAGGAAAAACAAGAGTGCTTTGCACGAACAAAAAACAATGTATCTTTGAAAGGACACTCACGGTTGGGGATTGTCGATAAGTACACTGTTCACCAACGTCCCGTTTAGATATCCGACTTCCGGAACTGATGCGCGCAATCATATTTCAAAGCTGGACAAATTTTCCCTGATAGACTGTGAGCTGTGCAGTTTTTCAGTTTTTTTTTTTTTGCGATCCCATTGCAGTTTTTTTTTTTTTCGTCTTTTATGTCAAATTAATGGCCGTTTGTAGTGCGGGAGAATATCCATTTTCACACAATTGGAGGACAAAATAACTGAACACAAAGAATCAACTCTGAGCGGATGCAAAGGTTAGAAGCATTACTAAATTTTCCAACAGAGTTCGGGGTAAAAAAATTGCCTTCGAAATCGAACCATTGGTTGTTGCTGGAGTGCACTGTAGCGAGTACTGGCAATGGCTACTGGCTATATAGGCAATTTGCAAATTTGAGGTTATTCACGAAGGCAGCTGGCGCACTCGGTCGGTACTGTCCTGGAATAAACTGTGCCGACTGCGTATGCAAGTGTAAAATTCGTAATTGCATAAATTTGCATGTGGCTGCATAAAATATGGACTGGTGCTGTATTTATGTTGGCGTTGTAAATCATAAACGCATATTTCGCACCAGTGCACAGGTTTTCACCATTCACCATTTACAGTTATTAAATTTATTAAGCTTTTACGCGCCGCACTGTGCGCCACTTCTCGTAAAGGCCAGTTGGTGTGGCAGAGTGGACGTCGGTCATGGGCTAAAATACATGTGAGGCTTTGGTGTGATTATTTACGGGGAAGTGATTTTTATGTATCGAATGATAGAGAGCTGGTGATTTTTTTGTTTGTCTTTGCTAAATCGAGCAAAGCCGGCAACGGAAATGTGCAAAATGCGAATATGCAGTTAATTTCCATTATTTTCGATGTGTGTTTTTTTGTTCAGGGTGTAGTTATTTGTCTCGCGTTTCTTCACGCGTTTTTCGACGGGTTGGAATCAGAGATCTGGAAGGGTAAAAATTATTTTTACAAAATCCTACTTTCAAAATTGTGCTTTACAAAATTCTGCCTTACGAAATTCTGCAAACAATAAAAGCGCGCGCTTTTGAACATCTTCAAACCTATTTTTATGGTTTGAAGAATTTTGTAAAGCTGAGATTACGAGAACATCTTTTTTTTCTTTTTTATTACTTATAATTTTCTCTTATCTTAATTCTGATTTTTCTTTTACATTAAGTTTCCTATTTTCCAATAGATATAGTTTTCCTTTCTATTTTAAATATTATAATTTCATTTTGATTGTTTTTTTTTTTTAATTTAAAATTTAGGTACCTACCTAGGCATAGGTACAAATAAAATTAAATAAATATAGCTTTAAAATTTATTTATTTTTTGGCTTTAGTTGGAAAGCTGAATTTTATTGCTTTAAATTTGAAAAACAGGAAATAATTTTTCTTTTTTTTCACATTTATTATTATTTTTTTTTTTTTGAAATTTTAAGTTGTCCATTTTTTTTTCTTATATACTTATTATTTGTTAGTTGGAAAAAAATAATTTTTTTGATTTAAATTTGAAAAACAGAATTTTGGAAAGCCGAACCCCAAAAAAAAAACAAAATTTTGTAAGGTAGATTTTTGTGTGGGAAGACAGAATTCAGCAAAGAAGAATTTCGATCTGCTCCCGTTCAAAAGTTCAAAAGTTCAAAGGTTCATAAGTGCAAAAGGTCAAAAGTTCAAAAGCTCAAAAGTGCAAAAGTTAAAAAGTTCAAAAGTTCAAGAGTTCAGAGGTTCAACAGTTCAAAAGTTCAAAAGTTCAAAGGATCAAAAGTTAAAAACTTCAAAATTTGAAAAGCTAAAATGTTTATAAGTTCAAAGTTCAAAAGTTCAACGGTTCAAAAGATCAAAAGTTCAAGAGTTCCAAGGTTTAAAAGTGCAAAGATCAAGGATCAAAAGTTCCAAAGTTCAAAAGTTCAACGGTTTAAAAATTCAAAAGTTTAAGATTTCCATGGCTTAAAAGTACGTTTTTCAAGCGTTTTTTCACGGTTTTTTTGACTGTTTTTTTTGACACGTTTTGTGACGCCTTTTTTACTTCTGCATAAAATTCTATAAATTCTCTATGTGATTGTTGCCATCGCCCCATATGTGTGTAGACTCGTTTTTTTTTATCTCGTAAGGTAATCCTAAACAATTTCGGGCTTGCGTCAAAGAACGTATAAAATCAAATCCAAGCAAGACCCATTTCCAACTTGTTGGTGTCAAACAATAACAATAATTTGTCATTGTAAGGACCCCATCTTTTGAAAATAAAATATCCCCTCCACAAGTGTATCATTCATTCATACAGTTAATTTATTTCAAATTCTAGATATCCCACCTTCACAAGGAACTGAACACTCAACAAGTTGCTTGTCAAACTGGCATAAATTTCATAAATTCACCCAGTACCTACGCCTCTGCAATTCATTTTAATTGGAGTAAATTCCCTTGTCATCTCACTTCACCCCTTTTTGCCGCCACTCACCCCAGTGAACACATAGAGCGTGTAGTAAACTTCCAGCAATTAATTGAAACAATAACAGCAACAAATTTCCATAGGCCCATTGAAGAGTCCATGCAGCCCGAGCTGCCAGACGTTTCTTCTTCCCTCTCACAATGAAGGACTTATTTCCATTCCACACACAGGAATTTCTCAATAAACATACGAAATAGTTTCCGCATTTTGCACCCACGTCCAAAGCGGGGGCCAACTCTCTGCCCTTATCCCCATCCGGCGGAACCTCATCCATCTTCTTTCACACATACACATGCACCAATGGAGGGCAGGGCGTTGAACGAGTGAATCCTTTGCCGCAGCCGGATTAAAAGCACACAAAACACATACAGAAAAAAAAAACCCAAGCAAAATATTTAAATAAAAAAGAGATTTTTCATTTCGGACTCGGCATTCACCCGCACCGCACAAAAAGTATGGCGCTTCTTGCATCCGCTCTCCTATAGCGGCTCTGTACAAACAAGCGTTCTTGTTATTGCATCCTGCGGAATCCTTGGCACCATACACTGCCTCCGATGAGGAAGAAGAAGAAGATCACGACGACGACGATGAAGATGGGGATGGGAAAAAAAAAAAAAAACTTCCTCCTTCATAGAATTTCAAAAGAGAGAAAAAACTCCAACTTTAGCAAAAATGCAAACTTTTTCTGTGTCCCTCTTTCCACATTGTGAGGAAAGTGCAAATATAGCGCCCACCCATGCCGTTGTCGAGGACTATTTCGAACCTAGTTTTTCTTTCTCGGTGCAGTCCTTGGTGTTGCATTTTGCAACTTTATCCTTCAACTGTGGCGTATGGAAGCTTAGCAAACCCAAACTTGCAAATCCGCATATCTACCCCCGAGAGTGGTGGATCGACGAGGATAGTTTCTCAATCTCCGACGAAAGTTTCTCCATCCTGTACCGCAGACAGAGAGTCTGGACTAGGGCCATAAATCTATCCAAGTGGTGTGTCGTCGAATATACATTGCTTCAGTGGCGCGGCGCGGCGGGTGCACACAAGTCGTCCGTAGATGAATGTGTTTGTTAAACTAATACAAAACTTTAGATGAATTCTTTTCAGCAACAAGAAAAATTAATAATATTATCTATTTATCTTCGTTGCGGTTCTATATGGGAAAACTTTGGATTTTTGTTTTGTTTTTGTGTGTCTTCCATTTTTGGTTTATGCGCCTGGCGAATGCGGCAGTAGTTGTTGCTTCCAGCTGATCCCTCCGGACGTTGCCGTTGGATTATACCTACTTTAAATGAGAATACAGCACATAAGACAGAAAACAAATTAATCTGCTTTGCATCCTTTGTGTCTGTGCTGGGGATTCGTGGAGCGCTACCGCGACCGCAACCCGTCAATGGAAATGGGGCGTTTGCATTGAGTAATTAGTTGCTAATATTAATTTAATGAGTTTCACTTAATTTGCATTTAAATGGATTTAAGAAAAATAATGCTTCCACTGAGTGGTCCTTTTCGCGCGTGAAGCCATTAATGGAACACTTCTGGTTCAAGCCGTATAGATGGGTTAGGTATAAGAAAATAATTAATGAGTTGCATGATAGTCTAAGTAGTTATGGGATGTGTTGGAAGAGCATGGAGAGGAAACAGAAAAAATCCTTTGAGATATTTGAAAATTTATTTATGTATGGGAGACCGGGGCTAGTTGACCCCAGGGGCAAGTTGACTCACTGCTATTTATTTTAAAGAGAAGAAATGAATTACACTTCCATTCTTGTTTTTACATTCAATACCGAAACCTGTTTAGTCTCTCTCTATGTCTCGTCGCGAGTACATGTCATTCAAGAAATATTAAGGAAAAACGATTTTTTGCTACCGTAAGTAACTTTTTTTTTTTCTCTTATTTTCCTCTTTCCGGCCGTTTTTGAGCGTCTGGCGCAGAATTTTTTTGCAATATAGTATATCTATGTGTTAGTTGTCCATGCATGTCTTTTATTTTTTTTCATTTTGTGTTTTTGCTTCTGAAAAATCTTGTTATCTGCCAGATGGTCGGGCGGGGTTAGTTGACTCATTTTCTTCGGGGCTAGTTGACTCAATAATTTGTTCGGGATTTACAGGAAATGAGGACTTATAAAAGGAAAACAGCCAGAGGAGATACTCAGCAAAGCGTGATGGAACGAGCCTGTAGACTTGTTTTGATGGAAGGCCTCAGTATAAGGTCAGTTTCAAAAGAAGAGGCAATTCCGTACAGAGCCCTATAAAGCCCTATGTACGAAGGATCCAAAAGAAAAAGGACGAAAATCCTAGTAGTGAATTAAGTTTGGAAAAAGAGGGCTATTCAAAAACAAGGCAAATATTTTCCGATACAGAAGAGCAATGTTTAGTTGAATATTTAAAAATGACGAAGGGTGCAACGAAAATATTTTTTTAGAGTAACAATGTGATTCGCAAAACTCATCCTAAAATCAAAAGTAAGTCCCAAATATTTAAATACATCAACACTTTCAATTAGAAAACAATTATCACTACAGGTTAGATTATAACAAAACGAAGGAGACGAGGAACCAGAATAACAAATGCGTGGGTCAACTTACCCCATAACGTAAGTCAACTTACCCCGGTACCGGGGTTAGTTGACACAATCGAGGTGCTCTACTAAAATTAAGAAAATATTGTCCTCGTGTTGTTTTTTTTTTAATTGAATAACTTTGTTTGGAAAGAACAAAGGATGCTTTTTTCAATGATATCTGAACTATCTTTATATCAGCCTTAGTTCAAGAGAAAAAGAAAAAAATGTAAATTTTGAGTCAACTAGCCCCGGTCTCCCCTATTATACACTGTATACAATATATGTGCCTATATAAAGGTACTGTATATAAATTCAATCCGTACATGGGCGTGGGAAATGCTTAAAAAATAAATAAAATAAATAAAAAAAATAAAAATGCGTTGGTTGTACAAAATTGTAAAAACTCAAAAATTCACGAACCGTTAATTAGTAAAAATAAGTAGACGAAACACCGTCATTTTCTAAAACATTGTTGAACAAATTAGGAAGCATCGTTTTAACAATTTCTATGTCTGTCAACCTGTAGAGTATAAAATTGTAAAAAAAAAAAACATAAAGGGGCAGGGGGTCATATAGAAAAAAAGTAAAAAAAAAACACGTTTTGGCGCGGATCTGCTTATTTATTGAAATACACACTCAAACATTAGTTAGTTGGGCTATGCTATGCGTTGAATTTGTCAAAAAGTACCTAGCTGAAGGGCTACATTAGTTGCAACCCATAAGAATATTTTGACTTTAAACAAGCATAGCTTTGTTATTTTAAACATGATTTTAGTATATATGTTATTCATTTGTATATTTCTTAAGGAATTTTCGTTTAAAAATTAACTTTTTACAATTATAATTATAATATATAATTACATTGTAAAGGCATTATAAAAAATGTCTCTCAAGAGATACAGTAGTAGGCACCTCTGCACAGCAGTTTGCAAGACACTCTACGGAACACAGTTGTTGGCACCCAAAAATAATGATTAAATAATAGCTACCGGTTTATTGAAATGCCTTTAATGCTTATATATATAAAAATCAATTGCTGTGCGTTAGTCGGGTAAAGGCTCCAGAACGGCTCGACCAATTTGAATGATTTTTGTTTTGTTTTGTTCGTCTTGAATCAGGGATGGTTTAGAAAAGAAGAAAAGTCGGAGAGTTCTCAACATGTGGAGCTGTAGGCGAATATTTCGTTTTTCAGTTCAATTCAATTATCTTCAATAATAAAACAGAGCCGCCTAACGAGTTTAACTCTTAAGACTGCCTAAACATGAAATAAAACAAAACAAAAGAAGAATTATGAAAATTGACTCAAGGGTTATCAATTAAAATTAAAGGTATATTTCTGTCTATATAGTATCTAGAGTTGATTGAAATTTTGTGGGTGGGTATGGTTGCTTCCAGTTTAAAAGTTTGAAAGAAAGGATCGTTTTGGACCATATAGGTGGTACCTTGAAAAAACATAAGCGGTTTAGAAAAACGGAATGTGGCACCTCCCATTCAAACATATAATCTCAAACGCTATTTCCAAGGTTGTATAAAAAAATAATTAAAAATGATTAATGTCCAAATAAAGTACTTTGCGAGCAGGACTTAATACGAAAGATAGTGGTAAAGCCGGGTGGGTAAAGCTACATGTGCACTTATAACTCAGGAACGGATCGTTCGATTTTAATTGATTTTTGGTTTAAATTCGCATGGGTCCAAGGGAAGACATATGCTACTTTTTGTCGTAAAAAAAAAACACATTTTATCGGGATTAACTAGTTGAATTTTAAAATTCTTTGGATGTTTCGGGCTTACCGGTACCACTACACAATTTGAAATTGAAAGTCGATAATCTTGTTGCGTAACCTCAATGCACAGAAATTTGATGGTGAAGGATCTCAAATAAAATGTCGTGCAAGCGACGGTTTTGGGGGGAAAATTCAAAGGCAAACATTCTCATTCCGCGGATTCCGCTTATTCAGAACGATTTGTCATTCGTTTTTCAGCGTCTTGAATTTCCCCTTCGTCTCGCTTTCCCTATGTCAAATAATTTGTCGCAAGGATAATCGCTGGATATTTAAACATTTGTAACATCAATTTTCAATTCCCATGTTTCTCACATGGTCAATTTAGTGAAAAAGTGGAAGGTGGGTCAATCAAGCGGTTTGATTGAAAAAAAAAAACGACAAATCCAACTTTTGAATAAAGAGTTTGAATTGACCGAATTACATTAAGTAGCAAGTGCATTGTGCATGCTCGGAATTATTATTCTCATTACATTAACGAATTTTGGCAATATCTAAAACAAATTAGTAGTAAATTAAAGCTTATAATAATAATCATCAATTTTTCTTAGTACGAACTCTGTTTTTTTTTTATATTCTTTGTTGCTGTTGCATTTCTTAGCACAATTCGCAGTGTTTTTTGTTTCGTATTAGAGTCATTTCAATACATATCTATTTTTTTTTTTTTTTAAGTTTGTCTTCATAAATTTGTTTACAGCTCTTTGTAGCATTTTTTAACTTACTTACTTGCTTAAGGCGGCGCTACAGTCCGGGGTGGACCTGGGCCTCAACCAATACGTCTCTCCAGTTAACGCGATCTTTGGCTAACTGCCTCCAATTGCGCACTCCAAGTTGGTTGAGGTCCCCTTCCTTTTGCGCGCGCCACCTAAGGCGAGGTCTTCCTCTACTGCGTTGTCACTCCGGGTTAGAATCGAAGACTCTTCGGGCCGGAGCGTTGGTGTCCATTCGCTCTACATGTCCCAGCCATCTTAGACGACTGATGCGTACTTTTCTGACTAGGTCGATGTCGCTGTACAGCTCGTAGAGTTCGCTGTTATATCTTCTCCTCCAAAGCCCGTCAACGCAAACGGGACCAAAAATCACTCGAAGAATTTTGCGTTCGAAACGACCAAGGAGATCTTCATCCGCCTTTGATAGCGCCCATGCTTCTGCACCATAAAGCAGGACTGGGATGATGAGGGTCTTATACAGAGTTTCCTTAGTATTTCTCGACAAGGCCTTACTTATCAGTTGCCGTCTTAGGCCAAAGAAACAGCGGTTGGCAAGTGTGATTCTTCGTTTGATTTCTGATGTGATGTCGTTATCAGAGTTTATAGCGGAGCCGAGGTAGACAAAGTCCCTAACTACCTCAAAGTTATAGCTGTCTATCGTGACGTTCTGTCCGATTCGACGATGTTGTGTGTCCCTTCTTGTCGACAGCATATATATTTTGTTTTACCCTCATTCACCACTAAACTCATTTTTGACGCTTCTGTACTAATACTAGCAAACGCTCCAGTAACAGCTCGCTGTGTTCTGCCAAGAATGTCAATGTCGTCAGCGTATGCAAGTAGTTGCACAGACTTATGGAAAACTATGCCTCTGGTGTTGGCTTGTGAGTTTCGCACAATTTTCTCAAGAATGATGTTGAAGAAGTCACATGACAGCGCGTCGCCTTGTCTAAATCCTTTTTTGACATCAAAGGTCTCGGTGAGATTGGTTCCGACCTTTACGGAGCAGCGAGCATTCTCCATCGTCATTCTGCACAATCTGACAAGTTTGGCAGGGATGCCAAAACTAGACATGGTTCTGTAAAGCTCGTCTTTATAAATGCTGTCATATGCGGCCTTAAAATCGATAAAAAGATGGTGAGTATCGATCTGAACTTCTTGAGTTTTCTCCAGGATCTGCCGTAGTGTGAATATTTGATAGGTCGTGGACTTACCGGGCCTAAAACCGCACTGATATGGACTTTCAGATCGTTGACGAATGTATTCAGGCATTCACACAGTACAGCAGACATGATCTTATACGCAGTGTTCAGAAGACTGATGCCTCTATAAGTGGCGCAGTTTAGAGAGTCTTCTTTCTTGTGGATCGGGCAAACGATGCTGAGGTTCCATTCATCAGGCATACTTTCCTCTAACCAAATTTTGGAGACGAGTTGGTATATGCACTCTACCAATTCATCTCCGGCTGCCTTGAAGAGCTCGGCAGGTAAGCTGTCTGGTCCAGCAGCCTTGTTGGACTTCAGCTTGGATATTGCTATCCTCACTTCATTTTGGTCAGGTGGACTGAAGTCTTGGCTTTCATCGACCAGGTTGAATAGTTCGTTCTGCCTGTCAGCGGAATTTGTGTCGTCTGCGCCGTTTAGCCGTCTGCAGAAATGGTTTTCCCATGTCCTCAGGACAGACTGGACTCTACTACAAGGTTTCCTTGTTCGTCTCTACAGGTCTCCGTTCGGGTCTTGTTGGCATGACACGTTCTTTTTACCTTTTGGTAAAACTTCCGAACATTGTTCCTGGAGTAACACCTCTCTATATCCTCGATCGCACGCTTCTCATGCTCTCTCTTTTTTCTCCGGAGAAGCCGATGTTCTTCCCTCCTTTTTTGCTCGTAGAGCTGACGAGGTGCTCTCGTCCTTCTATGCAGCGACGTTTCGTGGGCACTTTGTTTTACTGCATGTGCTTGCCGGCACTCTTCGTCAAACCAGGGGTTTCGAGGGGGTGGGCTGGTGAAACCGAGCACATCAGTTGCGGCGTTTTTGATGGCTTCTTGGCATCGGCGCCACTGGTCTTCGGCACTTGATGCTGGCAGCATAGGACTTCTCGGGAGGTTGAGGGATACGCGATCGGCATAGGTTCTGGCGGTTTATTGCGTTTGTAGTCGTCCGACGTTAAATCTCCTCACAGTATTTTCTCGTTGTTGTGGTGTCTGGGATATCCGCATCCGTATCTGGCTACAACAAGGTAGTGGTCCGAGTCTATGTTGGCCGCTCGGAAAGTTCGGGCATCGAGAATACTGGAGGCGTGCCTTGCGTCGATCGCAACGATCTTTTTTAACTTATTGTTAAATATTTTTTCTTCGCGTTTTTTAACAGTTTTGATGTTCCGATCGTTTGTATATTTTTTTAAAACAACAACCCTTCTTTTGTAGTTCAAATTAATAAATAGTTGTTGCGACAGGTAAATCAAGGACCCAAGGTTTAGGTTCTCACAGGTATTGGTTGGAGTGAGCTTGTCTGAGTAGGGTTTTCCGCTGATCGAACCTCTACCCGACGCTCAGCACACGTTAAATTGTCCTCAATATAATTCCACATCAGTAAGTCGCCACGTAGGAACATATTTCTTATTAGGATATTTTCATTAGGTACAATGGCCATTTTGCACAAAGTCGACGAGCATCAATTTCACATCAAAATGGATTTTTTTTGCCATTTTTAAGTTTAAACTCTTTTTATCGCATTTTGAGCGAGTGGAATATCGCAAACCATCAACCTTCATCGGAGTCACTCTTGCGAAAACCAAAAATATGTGAATTCGCTGTGTTATTCTAACGCTCACTACATCCTGAATTGTGATCCCCTAAAAGTAAAATGTGTGTGTAACTTCCAACAAGAATGAATAAATGGATTTTTTATGGAAAACATCTGAAGGATACCTCCGAAATTGAGGGCACACCAGATGATATGTGTGTGGGAGGCGGGAGGGAGTTCCGTCTATTCGTCGTGCTGACGCCAAACATTTCCCAAAATTTCAAAACTTGTAAAGACTTGAAAATAAACCATATATTCTGGGATTTTGTTCGACTTCGTGGGGTGTGCCGTCAAAAACTTTATATCGAATATTTTTCTGTTTGTCGGGTCTTGAGAAGTGAAACTTTTACACAACAATCCACACACAAAAGGCAAGTTAGTTTTGCCGGGTGAAGGATGCGCATATCATTGTAGTTTACCTCCCACCATTTATTTTATTTGGTCCTAGCTATATTTTTTTTTTCTCTTATTTCAGGGAAGAAAATTCTGCAAATATGTAAACTTTGTGGTGTTGGCTTTGCCTCCATTTTTCGTTGGTGGTGCTCCTTCAACTTCCGTGAAAAGTTTATTTATATCCTCTCACCCAGGAGGCGAGCGCAGAGCTCTTGTTCGCTGAAATGGCAAACTGGAACTGGTATCCTTTTTCGGTGCGAATAAGGAGAGATATACCATCACCACCGCTACCACCAGCAGCAGAACCATAACACACAATTGAGATAAAGACATTTTGTGGTTGTGGATTGCGTTTTGCGTATCTGCTGTATTCTCCAAATGCCACCACAATTTCAGTATTCGTATTTCGTATATCCTCGAACGACTTTAATGAATGCAATCTTATAGTAGGTTGAAGCTCCTTGCCAGTAAGTTAATTAATATGCCAATGTTTCTCGCTACTGAAATCCATTTCATTTCGCTACAAAAAAAAAAAAAAAAAAAAAAAAAGACAGAGAAAGAGAAGGAAACACCAGAGGGAGCTTCCAAATGATATGCAGTGCATATTGTTGAGAAATAAATGCGCAAAGTTTTGTACAAAAGTTTCTTTTGCGGTCTGATCTGCTTTCCTCGGGAATATATCTAAATTAAAAGTAGTCCTGAGGTTCACGGTGGGAAAAATGCAAATCTAGAGGAAAGAATATATACGAATACAAAAGCAATAAGATATGGGTTGGGCAGGGGGAAGGCAGAAAAAATGCAAACAGCTTGCCTCAGCTGGCATCTGAACATTTGCATTTGCATACTTCCGCAGTGAGTATGGCGGCGGTTGTTTTTTTTTTTTTTTTTTAGACAAGCTTCCTGCAAAAGGATGCAATAGAAGACAACCTGCTCAAAGGAATTTTTATATGACCCAGGAAAGGAAGAGCTGTTTTAGTTTGTCCGACTCTAGGACTCTAGGTGTGGACGCATATAAGAGAAAATATGTTCAAATATTTTTGCGCGCTTAATTTTCTCATATTTCTCTAACACCTGGAAGGAATCCAGTGGGGATCCTGACAAGGATTCAAAAATTACTCTGTCCAGGGGTTGCGTATAATGGGGTTTACTGGTGGCTTTTTCTACGGTTGTAGAAATTGTCAGTAAACCGGATGTTTTATTCGAAAACTTCAAAATGAAATATCACTTTTGACTCTTGTTATACATATCCTGTGTAATAGTAGCAACAGGGAATTGTCAAATACCTGCGCAAGTTTCTGAGTTAATTCAATGGTATAATGAATGTTTACCGTAAAAATCGCAAGGGTTACGAGTTGTGCATAATTGAGTAAAGATGGTGCTCTAGTGGGATCATTCCTATTCCGTATTAGCAAACGTTCTCAGAAAAGGTTTCCATGCATAGGCAGTTGCAACAGAATGCCAACTCTCGTTGGTGATGATCTGGAACGGTGGCTAGCCATATTTTTTACTTCACTAAAGGCGTCAACGAATATGGGCCCACTATCTCATGAATAATCTTCCTCGCTAAGGATATCTTCATTTTGTTAGTAAGAGTCCTTGTTTAAGATCCACATCAGGATTATCATAGTCTTAAATTATTTGCGAGAGGATCCTGCTTTAAAAAAGCCACAAAATTTCAGCGCAAAAAACTGCTATCGGCAAAGAACTTTGTTCATTTGATTTTAAATGAGATGTCACTTTACCAGTCGGGGTATATAAAGTCCTTAAGTAACCTAAGAGCAAAGGGGTCTGAAATTGAAATAAAGTACACATAAGCCGAGCAATGAGATGCGTCCTTTCATTCGACAGTGATTTTTATTTTTACGAATTAAAAATAATATATACCATAATATGACAACGGGAGAGTCCCACGAACTACATACTGCAGTTCCAATTCTCGAGGAATGCTATGCTCGATGTTGGTATCATTGTTGGATTCTACGCATAGACCATTTAGGTACTTAAAGTAGCTGTACAGAAAATAGCCCAGTGACGTCAAATACACGATCTCTTACGCCACACCGCACACACCTATCTCTGGTGATTATGCTGTCGTTATGAACACTTCTTTAAATATCTCCTAAGTTTCTCTGACATGAATATGTTGGAACAAAATATCCTGCAGACCATCATGGTCTGAGACTTTTTTTTAATAAAAAATTGTTGCTAATGGCGTATGCATCCATATAAATACAGGGGGTCGCAATTCACGGTAAGGTAAAGTCGGGAGATATGGCTCCATGGGAGGTTTGGCACCCTCTCAATATTTCTTACTTAACGATTTTATTTTAAAACGATGACATCAAAATTTATCATCATTGTTGAAAAAAAAAAAGCCTACCGTGTGTTCCGTTTTATAACTTTTTTTGTGTGATTTTTTTAGAAATGGCTGTACTCGTCTACATCTTTTTAAATACTTGTAGCGAGTGTTGGAAACAAAACTCCAAGAGCACTTAAAGTACCATGTCACCCACCTATGGGTGCTAAATCACCGTCCAGTTTTTTATTAACTTTTTCGCTTTCACAATTTTAGTATGTTTCAAACTATGAATTATATCTATGTTCTAATTTTTTTGTTTTCAAATTAAGCAAAGAGTTATATTATTTAGGTTTTAATTTAAAATATGCTTTATTTTTTGAGTTGTAACGAAAACACAAAATGTGTGCTATATCTCCCGACTTTACCCTTACGTCCATCTCTTATCTGCTACCGTACATTCGTTCGTCGGTAAGTAATTTATCAGATTTGTCTTTTTATTTATCCAAATGCAACAATTCTGGTTAATAGGAAAACCATTGAGGTAGAAGTTCTCTATCACCAAAGAAATGCAGACTTATTATTTTCCAAATAATACCGAATAGAAAGACGGTGACATCTGCAACAACAGCGAACAGCTGTCTGAGTATTGACATATCCAGAATATACCTACCTAACACCTACCTAAAAAGTTGGAGTTTTCTATTGCCTAATTTTTTGTCGACGGCGGGTGTCCCTTCTTATTGAAAGGTTAAAGCTTTGGTTTGTTCTTGTCAGTTGCTAAACACACTCATCGAGGATCAGCCTTTGAAATCTTCGGCGTAAGCAGGTTATTGAACCGAATCTTGGAAAAGATCGCGTACCTAGTGTAATATCCACAGACTCAAAAAGTTCTTAAGTATATTTGAATGTAGAAAATCTATTTTTCCAACCGGCAAAATAGTCCAAATACTTTTAGACCATTATGACGCTGGCAAGTTCAATTTAAACGTTCGACATTACTAATCTAATAATATTCAAATTGTACCAATCGGCCTAACGGTTTATGATTTATATGAAATTTAAGAAAAATGTTGGCTTCTAACTTAAGGTCCTCATAACTCTAAAACTGTTGAACTTCAAACGATGAAACTTTGCATATCTATTCTATGCACCCTGTGGTATAAAATAGAAGACAGCCCGCATTACTGGACACTTTTTATTCGCAATTTAAGGGAAGTCTGAAATGGTTTCGATTGCCTATTTTTAAGCGCTCCGATATTTCCCCTTCATTTCCCCTTCAAAAATGAACTTATAGAATAAATTGGTCGAATTTCGACCACGGGGCGACCCCTATTTATCTATATTATATTGTTCTTATGTATCAGAAAAATTAGATACTAATACTTAGCCATACAATTTAATTGCCAAACAGTCCCATAATTTTTACTTTGTTTTAATTCATTATGTAATTCATACGAATAATTGTGGACTTATGGCCTACTTGCGCCTTCATTGGCTATATTGTGGACCTACCTTAGTCTGAATGTACAACATCGAGGATCAGATATAAGAACTCGATTTTACATTTTAAAGCTAACTAGGAACAATTTTGTCGCAAGTGGTAAGTAATTTTATAGAAGTTGCAATGAACGAGAAAGTTGCACGCGATCGAGTTTTGAGCTTTATTAGAGCTGTGCGAAAATCTTATACGTCATTCACACCGAGCCAAAAACCAGGGCACTCATTCCGTAACTTTTCAGACGATTATCGTCGACAAGATAGAACCCAACAAAGTTCAAAAAAATTCGAGCAGATTATAACTTCTAATGGTGATTAAAGTTTCCAAAACGATATCTTTCAGACGATCATCGATATACGGAATCTGCTCCCTGGATTTCGCGAAAATACACACGAGAAAACTTCATCGAAAATTTACGATTTCCCATACATATTTCAGTTTTCAAAACGAGTCGTTTAAAGTCGTTTTCTACGAAAACACCACAAAACCGACTTCCAATCGTTGCGTTGTTAGCTAACCGAATAAATGTCACAAATCACAACTGAAATCATTTTCCACACTTAATTGATGGGCTAATATTATTTTTAAATGCTCTGAATTCATTTTATTTGTTAATTAATAATTTTCGACGAAAACACGGTTTTCGCTGCGGTGTGAAGAGGGTATTAGGCTTCGTTTGTTTTGAAAAATATCATTTATACAGTATGTTATCTAGGCAAACAGACAAACCGTTAAAACTAGGACTTACTTTGTGGTGAGTTTGTGTAAGAACCAAAGTTGGTTTAGGATGTGTTTGGCCTTAACAAAAGGCTACTACAACTACAGTCAAATGTCAGATCCTATTCGCTGATGAGAAGCTATTCCATAACAACTGTATTTCCGGATATTTGCCATTAGAAAACGCTTTGGATGAGTTTCTGTTCTGAATTGAAAGAGAGTTTTGAGGTCGAATGCTGCCTCAGTAATAATCTACACACCTTTCCTGCAAAAATTCAGAAAGCCTTGTCCACTATCATCTCATCAAATTACAATCAAAGTGAACCAACCATCCAACTAGGTTCACCCCCCCACTCAATAACAATTAATCATTCGAAAGGAAAAATTACGTAAAAACAACGGCACACACTGTATTGAGTACAAGCACACAGTCTCTATGTATTTATGTCCGTTTCTAATTTAGCCAGCAGCAGTCTCTATGTTTGCTCCCGCACCTCAATCCTTCCTCAGGCTATAATGTCAATGCAGAATCATGTTGGCTCTGTGCACATACGGGTGTACTATATGTAAACCTACGCACCATACTGTTGTATTTCCTGCAGGGTGGTGGTGCTGCTGCTCAATGGTCGCCTGCTAAAATGAATGGCTTTCTATAAGTATTTTAATACACAGTCAGTCGGTTGGATTTATTCCTTTATAATATATCCTGTCCATGGGCGTCCACATATTGTATTTGGCCACCCCCTTCGGGTCATGTCGCTCCATTGTAGCATCCTTCCTCTTCGGCTCATACTTATGGTCTCCAGATCCAGCACCGAATGCTGCTGACTCAAATTCGATGTGTATATGAATGTTATTCGAAACGGAAAGTAAATTGGAAATGTATTAAACACCGGAAGGACTTCAGATCGATGAAAATTTACGGCAATTGTGTGTATGGTGTATGCTGCAAGGACTGTTAGAACAGAGGTCACAGCAGTACCTACATACTTATGTGGGTTTAATGTGGTTAGGCTACACACAACGGCAGCCTCACGATTTTTCCTCCTGTTCTCTCACAAAACACTTGCAAGCAGATATTTCATTTAAACAAAAGGAAACCGAACAATTCCCTGCAAAGGATTAATATTGTGGAATTTTGTTGAATTATATGCCTTCACACAAGCACGCTGCGTTTCTCTGTGGCACAATAAGCTGTAGATTCGCGTGACCTTGTCTAATTGAATTTTCCAAAAATTAATTATTTTCACGCTGCGAGTACATTTTGTTTCCATAGGAAGAAAGCATGTTCATGCTGTTGGGTGTGGATTTAATATTCGCCGTGCTCCTGTAAGGCAGAGCTTTTGTTTCTCATGCGGGCTTACCTACTGCAAATATTGTTTTGTGTGTTTCGAGGAGTTTTCAAGTGTAAATTAACTGTTTTTCGGCAACGGAGACATTAATAATAATTGTGAAAAAAGGATGGTTCCTTTTGCAGAGCATAGTTGAGTACGAGCAGTGAGAACACGAGTAATTCATATAGTGAACTCTGCTGGTACACTGAAAGGAAAAGGGTGTTTAGTGTATCAAATAATATTCTTTAACTTGGGCTTTGGTATATGTTAGGTGCACCACTGCATCCGGGTGGCAGGAGGTAGTTCGCTGGAATTCTGGGTAAAGGGACTCAGGTGCAGCGGACAACAGGCCGCGTTTGAATAGTGGAGGTCAGCGATAGAAAATTTCAAGCGCATATGAACGACATTCAAAAAGAGTTGTATTTTTGGACTGGACTGCGGGTAAACAAAAAATAAGTAGACTTCTACAACTGCTTAAAATGATGTGACTGCTTTACCATGAGCGGGGTGAGCGTTGCTCTCTGATGCGGTCTTGTTATTAGGGGTAGACTCGGGTGAAAAGTCTAAAGCTTTCATCTCGATCGAAGTTCGGCGACTTAAAACAATTGAAGATGACCCGATTTAAGGAAATCGGAAGAACCGCACATCTGCAGCTGCAGTTTGGGGTAGACTTGGACCGTAACCAATTGCCTGTCTAGTTAGTAATGTTTTCGGCTAAATACCTTTAGGTTGGCTGAGGTCCATTTCCATTCTGGGCGCCACCTAAGTCGAAGTTTAAGTTTCCAATAGCTCTATCTGTTCCATTTTAGACGTCCTACAGACACATAATTAGGTATGGCAAGTATAGTAGAATGTCGAACTTTGGATGAAATAGTATCAAATAATTAAATCCCTACTATAATAAAACTGTAACATTTGTTTCCGGCTTAAAGGTGTTTGTTCGGAATAGATTAAAAAAGTACTGCACGAAATTGATTTCGGTTTCCACAGTTGCATTGAAAATTGGCAAGATTACCAGGTAAAATAAATAAATACTTGGCGCAACAGGTCCGGAGGGACCCTAGGCCTAGCTTCTCACAACCATTCGTTTTGTGTGAGTCTTGTATTTTTGGAACGAATGGAAGGGAACAACAATTTTATGCCGACTCCAAACGGCTAATTGAGAAGTTCTTTTAAGACAGTTTATACTCTCGGATGTTTGTCAGACGTTCGCGAGAGGTGGCGCAGTGAAAAAAAACCCTAAGTTGGAATTTGGGTTTTGGCGGGGTTCGAACCTGGGACCCCTTGCTTAGTAGTCCAACACACTAACTACTGAGCCACTGCGCCTAGATTACCAGGTAGGATATGCTTTACCATTATCCGTTGTCCGGAAACCGAGATCTAAGCTGATATCTAAAAAAAATTGTAATTATCGAACGCTTTTTAGCTCTTTGTTCTTTTAAGTTGAACAATAAGGTTTAAACTATAAATTTTATACAATTCAAAAACGTAACATGTTCGGTTGAAGCTAGATCGTTGGATTTTCCCAGCGTTCAGTGGAAGAAATTTTGTGAGTGTGTGCGGCAAAATCTGTTTCTCTCTCCTTTTAGGGCTTTTTCTTTCTTTTTTGTTTGCACCTTTTCTGCTTTGTGTTGTTTTTTTTGTTTTGCTCGTTTTTAATTTGAACAGGAGTCTTAGTAAGTTTTAGGAGTGAGTGGATGAATCGATCCATTTCTACACAGATGGTTCGAAAACTGTGGACGGTGTTGGTGGCGGTCTCTTCTCTAATAGACTTAATCTTAGTGTCTCCTTCCGTCTTCCTGATCACTGTACCGTTTTTCAGGCGGAAATAATGGCGATGAAAGAGGTCTTATCTTGGCTAAGTGAAAACGTGATATCTGCTAAAGATATCCGTATCTTCTCTGATAGTCAAGCCGCTATCAAGTGCCTGGAATCAGTCTCCACGAATTCCATAACAGCCCAAGACTGTCGTTCGTCTCTCAGAGAGATGGCGGAGCATTTCAACATTCACCTTTGTTGGGTGCCGGGGCATAGGGACATTCCAGGTAACTGCAGGGCTGATGAACTCGCCAAATACGGAACTACGATACCTCTGCTCCCAATTAAGGATTCCTTAGGTATTAAACTCGCTACTTGCAAACTCAAAATAAAGCTGGACGCTTTCGAAAGAACAAATCTTAGGTGCTCAACCGGCTCGACTTGTCTAGCGACAAAGCAGATCTGGCCAAAGCTGGATCTAAAACGTTCTAGGCATCTGATCTCCCTCGATAGGAAGCATATTAGTGCTACAATAGGTGTCATCACGGGACACTGTCTTATCGGCAGGCATGCAAAAAGGCTTGGCGTATTCTCTAACGATTTTTGCAGAAGCTGTTTTGACGAGGAGGAGGATGAGACTGTTCTCCATCTTCTCTGTACTTGTCCTGCTCTCTCACAAAGACGAAAACTCCACTTTGGAGCGTTCTACTTGATCTGAGTGATCTGAACGATCTAAAAAACATAGACATCCGAAATCTACTACGCTTCATTAGAAGCTCCGATGGGTTCAACGAGTAGGAGGAATGAATTATAGATTCACGTGGTATCACAAGGGACCATTTAATGGTCTAAGTGTGTCGACTAACCTAACCAGTAAGCCGACAGCCATTTCAACCTAACCTAGGAATGAGTGACAGAGTTCGGATTTGTAGATTTTTCGGAAAAGTGCAGTGGATTCAAATTTTCCGCAGAGGATTATTTTATTTTTGAATTTTCTGTGTATTTTTGTTTTATGTTTCGTCATATTTGTTATAACCTAATGTTTATTCATTCACACCTTTTGAACTATAGTTGATGAATGTATGACTGGCAGTCATTTCATTTCTTGAATGCTAGCTGTCGTATTGAATATAGGTGCGGATTGGAAATTAAACATAAAGATAAAACACCTTTTTACATAAAAAATAATTAAATTACTCTTATTCAAAAAGTGCAGTAGATAGATGTGGGGAGGCAGTAGCGCAATAAATCTGTTTTTTTTTTAAACAAAAAAGCAGTAGATCTACTGCAATTGCAGTGAAGTCCGTACCATGTGAGCGGGTGTGGCACATATTTGATTGAAAGAGATAGGGTATGAAAAAATATAAGTGGAATTGGAATGCAAATAAGTTTGCGAGGGAATAATAGAGGTTAGCCTACCTATATGCTATTTGTTTGGATTCTTCACCTGACAGTTTTTATTTTTTTCGGGTAAGTTACTGTTGGTATAATGCTAGTTATTTTGTTTTAAATTTGAGAAGTGGAACTCTGGCGAAGCAAGTATTGTTATAAAATATAAATCTTTGCTTACTTTGGGTACTCATCATCCATTCTGTAAAGTTGATTTGCATTGAACTCGATTAAAAGCGAGCAGTCTTACTGTTGCAGGAAGAAGACGAGATGTGTTGCGTTGCTAAGCGTTGTGTTATATTGTTTTACAGTTCTATACAAATAGAAGTAAAAGTTTCCCCTGCATTGTTACCATGCGTTTTATTACGTTTCATTAAGTTTTATTACTACGTTTGATATTGTTTATTAAATTGAAAGACACTTGGCAATAGCAGCTTACTCTTGAAGGCCCTCTGAAGATATTGCTATCCTTTGTATTTACAACCAAACACTCTTTTCCATTCTCCAAACCAATTCAATTTTTTTCCAGTGCATAAAGGACTAGAACGTACGCCATATACAACAGGGAACCCTTTTGCGTGGTCTGCGATCATTTCGAATGTCCAGCAGCAATGATTCCTTTATTGCACGCACAATTAGATTTACTTCAGCATTCGAGCGGTGGGTTTCGGTTTCGGTTTCGGCACTGTACTTAATGGTGCTGCGGCTGCTGTAACAGCCCGTTTTTCTCCTGCTCCTGCAGAGAGCTGCTAATTCAACTACACAGCTACCCCGGAGGTAAATTATTTCTCAGTTACCACAGGACATAAATACCTTGGATTAAGTTCATTTATTCGGTTGGCATCGCTGAACAAAGCGGAAAATGAATAATTGCCTCACCCTGGCATCGAAGGCTTAGGTATATACACTCCGTAAAGCGAATCCTCTGTGGCCTTTTTCGCCAAAGCATCATATGGGGATATATGGAAGTTGTGTTCATTTCCGGTATATTGTATCTCTCTTGGGAACGGTCTACACGGATTGTTAATCCATTAGAAATTTTGCCCCCGTTGGTAGAATTTGTGGATAGGACACAAAGCGAACTGAATGTGTAAACGTCTCTTTGCACCTCTGCATCACTGAGATGCCAATTAAATAACTGAACCATCAATCAGACAGAGTGCTGGTCTATTAAAAACAAATATGCCAGTATTAGGACATCTAGTGTTATTGCTGCAGTGTTATTCACTATTCAGAGTGGACGTAGACTAGACATGGGTGTTGTAAACTGTATAGTTCATTGTATTGCATGTGCATGCAGTTCTCCGTTTGAGATGCCAACATTTTGCGATAAGATAAGCAAATGCTGCCAAGCCAAGTGTCATAAATCTTTCTCTAAGGATGCCAAAGAGCGATGAGGACGACAGCAGCTCAGCAACGCTGATTTATTTAACAGTTTACAGCATTCTGCAGTGCAGTCGAAGATATACGGCGAGTTCGGAATAAATATCTATTTGCAGTTTTCTTGAACTTTTCCCTCTATGCTCTGAGGATGCACATGTAGGTTTGCGCTACAGTGTTGAGTGTGTGTTTTTGTTTTGGACTGAAAATAGTGTGTGCTTTTCACTTTTTATTGTACGAATGCCAAATCAAAGCGCTGACGTTGCTTTCTCGAGTGCGGCAATTGCCTGTGACAAATTTGGTGCCATTTCTCTGTACGTGCTGAATTGAGGTGTCTGTTATGAGATAAGAGCCAGGGGATTTCTGATGTTTAAATGAACGGCACCAATAGGAACACATTTACCAGCAATGTTGATTTGGCCAAGCGAGCTTCAATAGAATTAGATATCCATACTAGACTCTGTTTCATTTTACATATGGCGAAGGTCTGACAAACAGCAGTTCGGTTTTGGTCTTAAATTGAAGGTCTCTTTCATATTTATCAGAATTACAAACTCCTACAAACAACAGCATATGAGAACCCAGGATCGTATGTCAGGTAGGTACATAATGTATTTATATGATTAAATTATATTGGAATGGGAGGAGTTTTTATTTGCAAAGTTATACAACTTTTAGCGGTACAAGCCTTTCCTGACCTTTCCAAATGCTTTTTATAAATTTTCGAAGTTTAGCATTTACCTTGGGCCAATCCTTTTCGTCTTTCCATCTACCATGATATAAGATGAACTTGTGTTCTTCGGGAGCGAGACTGCTTAAAGATGCTTGGAAATTCTTTAATCGAGGCAAAGGTGATCGATTGCGCGATTCTTACAAGCAAACCCCCAAAATATTAAATCATAAAAAAATTAGGGACAACCGAGCATTTGTGCTGACTAAAATTTTGTTTGCTTTCAGAGTACTTTTTATGTTCGTTTGGTACAAAAAAAAAAAAAAACAATAATCTTTCAAGATTTCAGAGCGCTTTTGCGAATTTAGATTTATTCTCAGATTTCCTTAGGTTTTACCAATACAAGTGCGTTTGAGTTTGACAACTCGTCGCCTGAGAATTGTTTTGTTCCATTTATGTCACTTTTGTTGTTTTTGAGTTAGGAACGGATTCTATGGTAATTTTGTATGCTCTTTTTAAATCTATGCTTCGATTTGCCTTATGTCTTTCCAATCCCGAGATATCGAGCATCGACTTTGTCCCATACCCAGCAAAATCAACAGTTTGTAGAATTGTTTTGTGCCATAAACCATTTTTTGGCGTTTGGGACAAATTTTCCATATATTTTTTTGCAATTTTTTTGCGAGAATTGTTTTGTTCCACGTGCATATCAATGCGACAAGAGATAGACGAAATATTAACGAAGTTGAGAATTGGTTTGTCCCACGTGGACTTGTGTTAAAGAAAAGCCGTATCCATTTTTTGGTGTTCCACGTGCATGGAGAAAAAAAAATCAGTTTCAAAATATAGGACGTGGAACACAAGTCAAAAAAGGAGAATCTTACGAAAATTAACGTAGTGTGTGAACGGTTTGGCAAAACACTTTGAAAATTGGCATGTGAACTTTTTATAAGACTAACTTTAAGTTAAAAAAATCGCAGCATAATATAAATCTCTGCTGGGTTCCTGGCCACAGGGACAAAGCCGGAAATGAGATGGCAGACGAACTGGCAAGAAAGGGGTCTGCAATAGACCATGATCAGGCACTACAATCGATCAAACCACCACTCTGTAACCTCAGAGAACGGGTGGAAATCAAGATCCGAATGAAAGCAAATAACAGGTGGAAGACACTAACAACCTGTGAAGTATCAAGGAAGCATTGGCCTAAATATGACAAAAGCCGAACCAACAAACTCTTGAAGTTTGACAGATCATCACTGTCTAAGTTGGTAGGTGCTCTGACAGGTCATAACTTCCTAAGAAACCACACAATGAAATTAAACCTCATAGACGACGACATCTGTAGAGGCTGCGGTGATGAGGAGACGCATGAGGACACACCTCACTTCCTCTGTCACTGCCCGAGCCTCTGTCACTTGCGAAATAGAACACTTGGAAGATATTACTTCCAAGACATTCAAGAACTCTCAAATATCTCACTCTTTAATCTTCACAGGTTTCTGGGACATCAAGATGGCTGGACAACATCGAATAAGGAGAAGGAAACGAGGCCAAAATACAAATAAAGGGGATCACAATGGGTCCAAAGGACCTGAGTGTGGCGAAGCGAGGGTCACCCGCTTCATCAGCCGAAAAACCTAACCTAACCTAAGTTAAAAAAATACAAAAAAAATCCTATCACACGGTTTCGGAGTACCAAGTACGCAAACCTTTAAATGCGTTTTTCTCGGAAAAGTGCCAATGGCGTATGGAACAAATCAATTTGCAGGCGACGAACTGTTGGAGTTTGTTTGTGAATTTTTTCTACAGCAATGAAAGGCGCTGCATCGGGTGAATCTATTTTAAAAATTATTTATGTATAAATATTTAGAAATAAATCGGGAAGCAAATTTCGAATGTTTTAATAATAAAATTTAACCTGTGAATGGGAAACGCTTTGAAAAGTGTTGAAACCTATAATTATTCGAATCGAAACAAGTGACAGGTGAAATCACTTAGTTTGCTATTGGACATACAAGCGATGATTGGTAAATGTATAAAACCTGCCGAACAAAAAACTGCTTCCAATATGAAACACCCAGGGCTGAAATAATCGTGGAGTTACCTAAATAAAAGCGGTTTTCATGCCATTTGAAATCATATCTGTGATATAAGTCCCTAAAAAATTAGTATTTTATTATAAAATCATTAAGTATTCCGCCATACTGACTGCCTTAATTATAAAAAAGAGGTATTAATGTCGGAATCGATCTAATCGGCTCATTGGCCTTAGACATATTTTGCACTGAAAATGGGACCTGTTCACTAACTGGCTATTGGTTAAAAGACCAACCCCTAAGACATAATCCCATGAAAGCTACCATTTTCCTACGAATAAACTGACATTCGCGAGTTTTTAAAACTCCATTCACATGATAAACTAACTAACCAAAACAAAACTTGAATGAATTTTTCGTTCGCTGGTTTGTGAAACGAGTTTTTAATGTTGCGGTGTTGTAGATTGCGAACAAAAATTGACAACATGTTTCTAATACCTTTTTAAACTTTTTTTTAAACTTGTTTTCTTAACAGCAAAATGTGCAATTTTTTTTTAATAAATGCACCAAACGTGGAATTTTTCGGTCTCATATAAGTAGGCCTTTAGAAGGTATGAAGTGTGTGGTTGTTTGGTGGACTGATTTGACTCGGAATTATTTCAATCTTCAATTATATCCAAATCTCTCTGAGACGCCTTCTTCATTATTGTCCTTGTAAGCTTTATTTTTAATTTAGGTACTTACGGACGGATATTCCACCAAACGTGGAATTTTTCGGTCTCATATGATTAGGCCTTTAGAAGGTATGAAGTGTGTGGTTGTTTGGTGGACTGATTTGACTCGGAATTCTTTCAATCTTCAATTATATCCAAATCTCTCTGAGACCCCTTCTTCATTATCGTCCTTGTAAGCATTATTTTTAATTTAGGTACTTACGGACGGATATTCCATCGAGATTTTCCATCATTATGACAAATGACCAAAGTAATAAAATAACATATAGCTACGTGTCACTTCAGTGGATTTGCATCTCTCGTTTCTGGGGTATTATCGGCTTCATGACTTAAAAAAATAAAGTGAACGACTGGGTCAAACTAAAATTTCGCATTGATCGGAAGTTTGGTTGGCTGTTTTCTTATTTTATTGGGTAGGTAGGTAGATACAAATCTGGGAAGCAATGCTAGATAAAAGAAATGGTTCGTGAAATATAGGAGTAGTGTTATATAATTCACTTTTCGGTTATTCATCTGATATGACAGTACAAACCAAATAACAATGCAAATTTTTAAAATTTGAAACTCTCATTAACAGGCGATTTTCGCAAGTTCTGGTTAAAGAGTTATAAGCGTGCTATTTTATAAGCTCTTACACTTTACAAGTGTTTTGAGTACGAGGATAAGCGGAGTAGGAGTCTCTGTTAGGGCTTGATTTTATTTTTGACTGTATAGATTAAAGACACTGGCTTAAGTTGAGGCTATCAGCGCAAAAGTGGCGTAACCCCAAACTATTTAGTGAGGAGATAATGGGAATTTTAAATTTAGTAAATATTTTTTTGAATTTAATTTCTTTTGGGAACAATATTTTAATTATTCTATTTTTAATTTATAAAAATAACATCCAAATGTACAATAGTTGTGTATTTTAGTATTTATTAAGTTGTAGTTGGTAACATAAGGAATGTATGTAACAGCAGAACATCAACCAACCCAAATTGTGGGTCACAACACTTTTGCGCTGATGGCCTCAGTTGTCAAGTAGTGTTCGTAATAGATCGATAACTTTACCTATATATTATATATTTATGTTATAGTTGAAAAGTAATTTGTAGTAAACAACTCACTGTATTAATGATTGAGATATCATTGAATTATATTTTATGAAATGTTTTTAAGGAGAAGTATAAAAAGAAGAATCCGTTCTCCTGGAGTTGAATTAATTTTGGATTGTGAAAGGAGTACCTAAGCCAATATATCTGGCGCAGAATCTGATCTGATTTCTTTATAAATTAACATTTATATGTAAAATGCAAACTTTTTAAGCTCTTATTGCATATTCAAAAACAAATATCCCGATGGATGTGTGGATGATGATGGTGATTTGCACATTTTGAAGTGAGATATTCTGGTTGTGTAAACTCCAAGTGGTTTGAATTATCTGAACAAAAAAGGAGATGTGGGTAGGTAATATTTGCAAAAAAAAAAAGTTTAGCGTTGCTGTTATTACATTTTTAATGGAAGTGTGGTGTTGAGTTTTAAAAAAATATATGAACCCAGATCGTCAGTAATTTTTGAAAAACAATTAAAAAAATCTTGTTCTTTGATCTTGTTGAGAATGCTTATATTATCTTTAATATTTATTTTGATCAAACTCGTTACAGCGATTTTCGTAAAACTACACTGACAAACCCGAACCAAATTTTGAAATGTTTAGCTATGAAAAATACTATTGCTTAACTATTTAGCTGGAAACTGAGTACAAGTTATTGTTCGATACGCAAGCATTACTTGGTTTTAAAAGTTTTATCGGAATCGAAATTGGAGTTTTAGAGATATGAGCAGTTTTTAAAATCAGTTTTCGGTGATTCGAATTTAAAATTAAGGACACAGTAGTTTCGTAAACATAATTTGCATTCTAAGTATGCATATTGATATAAATTATTACCGCCATTTTCGGATAAACTAAAAGAAAACAAATTTTTAAAAAATGACTTTTTTTCAAAACTTGATTATACGATAATATACTTATACAAAAACTGAGTTTGCTATTAAGTTAGAATTGACCGTATTACCTTAGAATTTTTTGCTACAATCCTATGGACCATTTTCGAGATACCTATGCCCAAATTTCAAAACCACCGTTGTTTGATATTTTAGCCAAAAACTGGGCGTGCACTCATGGTAGCCTCTACCTATTCTCAAATATCAGTGTTGGTTCAAAGCGTTAAAGCCGTTTTCGAATAAATCAAATTGGTACGAAAATTTTATACCTATGGGGAGTACCATTTATATATTTAGGTTACCTTGCATAAAAAAAAACGGCCCCGAACTGTAAGCCCACAAACGCCAAATCCGAAATTTGCGAGAATTTTGCGACCCACTTTTTGAGTTCGTCTATCATCGTAATGTCAGAATTGATTAACATTCGAAATTTTGTACGAAAACAATATTATTTCTCTTATCTACTATGTACGTAATATAGATAGAGCTAAAAATGAATAAACTACTGCGATATTGCAGGTGTTCCTATGGAAGTGACAACATTATTCCTTGCAGTACCAAACAGGTACATGTTACGCATCACTTCGTCCTTAATAGTGCACAAGAATCAAATGATACCTCAACCGACTGTCATTGCGCAGCTAAGGTCTGCTAAATAAACTAAACTTGATAATTAAGTGCAATCTCCCCAAAAACTGAAGCGCCACCTAATGCCACAGAAAGGAGAGTCGTAGCTCTACAATCTACATATTACATAAACTGTGACCCATCAGTATGAGTTTTTCCATATTCTCCAATCCAACACCTACACAAAACTAGTCGAGGAATCGCTCTTGCCCTCCATCACAGCTCTATAGATACGCCCGGAATAATTTATGATCCCAAATTAATGTAAATCCTTCACCTAAAAAAGCAATTTTCGTCCAAGTTCCTTCTTCCACCATTCCATTGCTGACAAAAAAGGATGTGTAAGATTTCACCTTATTGCCACACCATTCGGCGAACAAATACGACACACAGCAGCAGCCATCATCTGCTATTGCGTTCATAAGTCAACTGCCATTGCAATAAATTACATTTCAATCCTCTAATTTGCTTCATTTTCGAGGTGAAATCCTTTTGGAAAACCCTAAACCTAAACCTCTTTTGCTTATTCAAAAGGAGTGCCAGGGCACAGAAGAAAAGAGCAAATCCGAAGTAAACCGATCACACAATTTCCTCCATTCTTCACACAGGCCATTTCGTTATCCCTTTTGCAGACACGTAGTACTTTATGTGTATTTTTTTTGAAATCCTTTCTCCATCGCACCCTCTGTAATATATTTGCGAGCCGCTTTCATTTGAATCCGAATGGAAAGTTCAATAATCGCATAAGTCATTGGTTGAGTGCGTTTCGTGTCCATAATAAGGGGGTTGCTCTTCAAAATCGAAATAGAATATAAAATATCGAAGTCCCGAGCAGGCGGGGAGGAAAACTTATTGGAAGAATACGCAAGGGATGCAATAATTCAATGTGTGGGGCAGTTGATTCTAAAAAAGAAGAAAGCGGACATGTTTTCATTCTATTCGATACGGCCGGCGGACTAAAATATTTTCCAAACATCTATCGTTCGTCCTTGGATATGCCAGCATACATTTCTGCGTTATTAATGCTCGAATAGAAAAAATTAGGTCCGAAAATGGTGATTGGACCAGTAACCAAGAGGAAAAACGTCCAATGGCGACTAACAGGTACAGGACAAAGGCACTTGTATATACACCTGAATCGATGGCAAATACACACAGCACACATAATCGAAAAGGACCAACAGCAATAAATTCATTTTTGTCGGTCATAAAGCATTTTCATTGGATTTATTGTTCTTTTTGGGTTTGGGTCGCAGGAAAAATATTAAAAACGAAAATTTTTAGCGGTCCTTGCAATTTATCAAGGTGAACAGCAAAAGTGTCCTTTCACTCTCGTTTTGCTGAAAGTGATGCGATGCCGTTAGAGGTTAATGGTTATTGAAGATAATGTGCAGATAATTTTGCAAAGGATCAAGGTTACGGATTGTTACGCAATGTCATGTAGTTTTCTATGTCCATACAGGTGATAGTCAGTTCATGGTCAGCTATGGTTTGGAAATTACGAATTTATTGTCGTGAGGTGATTTGAATCCTATTTTATTCATAACTATATGCACATGATGCCGCTGTGCGTTGCAAATGATCACCTGCAAGGAACTTTATATGGAATAAACGTGACTGCTGTGGATTTTTGTCAAGGTTGTCCCAGTAGTGACCAGTCGACGACCGGCGTCGTGGGTCATAAATTACACACATTTATGGCCTATCATGTTGGAAAAATTTGTACATGCTAAAATGAAAAACCAGCCTGGGTCCTGTAACTTCCGAGTCAAGAGGTCGTCAAAGACAGATTGCTTAGGAAAAAATAATAACTTTCGTCCTCCCATTTCGACAGTCTGTATTTTTGCGGAAGACAAATATGGGTGATTCTTTGCAGGCTGCCATACCTATGAGCATATCACTAGCGATTTATTACAAATCGCAGCAAAATGATGCTCAAGTTATTGAGAACTAGCTATACTCTGTCCAAGAAAAATTGTCAGTACAGGGAAGATAGGATGTTTGTCTCTCAGTCTGGTTGCAATGACTTACATAAATCGGTCCCTTTTTAAAGCTCTCACAGGGTTGCCGTAGTGTGTATGATAATTCGCCATAACTCAGAGAGCAATACTGTTAGGGTTACCATCTTCCAATTTAGCCAGGTCTTATCAGTAAAATAAATCTTTCTTTTCTGTTCTCTAATTTTTTTTAATTCGCGTAGATATCTTCGTCTCCAAGAAATAATGTCACTTCTTTCCAACAACAAATTCTTTAGCTGACGTTTGACGAATTTAAGTCCGAGATCTTTTTGCAATATTGTATACAAAGTTGATCTGCTTAGTTTTGTTATATTTTCACTTTTTTGTACTTCCAATAATATCTTGTCTAGCGTTGGAAGGTCATTATCCATAAAAAACTGATGGACTATCCGCCCAATCGCACATTTGTCAAAATCATCCACCTTGCTCTTGATACCGGAATTATTTTTCTTCTTTGGTGGTGAATTGTGGATTTTGATTGCTTTTTCCCTTAAAAGCCTGTATACAATTCGTTCCGTAACAGAAAAGACAGTAGCCGCATTTCCTACGGCTTCCGATTTACTTTTGAAAAGGTCATAGAATTTTTCAGTTGCATCAACAATTTTTTGTTTCTTTTCTACACTTCGATCCTTTGAAGACTTTGTAGCCATGTTTCTGTTTATTCATATGCACAATAAAGTTAACCACTTGCTTAGATGCACTATCCGCGATTGAGATAACAACCATTGTTTCCGCCTTACATACACAAACAGGCAATTAGAAAAAATTATATAACCACGACGCAATGTCATATACCTAAACAGATGGTAAAAGGACTGCACTTGTGCAGCTCTACATACATTTTTTAATAAAGACATATATACCTAAATTACATATTTGTTAAAAAATTATTACCCGTCAATGCAGAACTTCGCGGAAACAGTAGGAAAAAAAAAGGATTATAAAATCCTTTCAAGGCATTTACTTTACTGGAGAGGAGTGACCGGATGTGGTAAAACCCCACGACCGAAAATAAACAGTATAGATCTACCTGCTTCATCATTTTGATATTTTAGTGTGAAAAATATGCTCTACAAAGTGAAATATGAATTTATACCTACCAAAACATGCAGAAATATGCCCTTACGAATAAGGCTGAAAATTTGTATTTAGTTTTCTATAATAAAATATTTAATCAAAGTTTATCCTTTAAAATACCATGCCTTTGCATGAATCCGGTTGAGTTGCCCTAGTAATCACTATTAATTTATTGCAATATCTCTACAACGCACATATGATCACTTGTTGCGTTAGTGAAATGAATGCATTAAAACACCTCACGAATAAACATTATTTCTAAAAGACAACATTCAAAAATATGTTTTAACTGAATATTATTGGATCTTTCAGAAATAAAAACAAATTAAAACCGAATGGCAGCACCCCACACAATATGCCGCTCTCAAAAGCTCCAAAAAGCTCCAAAAAGCACCAAAACCGAAAGTTCTTTGACAAAATTCAAAGAAAAACCCTTAATGATATGCTAACATTGCCATATGGTAACACTTCTCTGATGTGCTTCAGTCACTCACACTCAGCGATGCCAACTGAGGCATAATTATGCCTTTTAGGCATAATTCCAATGCTTGAGGCATTGAGGAATAATTTTTAGGTAAAAGGCATAATTTCTTATGAATTGTTTTTTACCATCAAATCATAGAAATGCAATTTGAATTTGGTAAATCTGGTACGGTCTTTGATCAAAGTGGCATATGTAATTTTTATTAACAACTGTGCGTCATGCTTATATTCTAATTCTCTACTTCACTTACTCAAGAAAACCAAGCTTTGGATTACAGAGATAAGAAAAAGTTTAATTACCTATCGATTAACCTACTTTCTGTTAACAAATTTTCATCACATTGTAGGTTCGTTTGAAAATATGAAATTTGTATCCTTTTTACCCAAAAGGCATAATTTTTTGGAAAAAGGCATAATTATTTTCGAATTTAGGCATAAAAACTTCATTTCGGGTTGGCATCATTGCTCACACTGCTTATTTTGGTTGATGATAATAGCAAGCGAACACAAGCGATCGTGCTCATTCTGCCCGCGACTGTGTGGCAGACTGGTTGTGGAGGGATGTATGCGGATTTCAGGAAAATTACAACAACAAAATTCCTTGGAATGCCAGTGGTTTCGTTTTTATTTCAGTGGCAAATCTTGTGTTTGAGTGCCGTAGGCACCACTGGTAGAAAAAAGAGCTTCCCATAAGGCCTGTACTGACAATTTTTCTTGGACAGAGTATAGGCACTGTCAAATGGCATCACCATTTTTTAAGATTTTATAGACAGACCCATACAAGCATCGATTTCCCTATCATCAATGAATGACTATAATAATAATTTTAGGAAAACAACTCGGACCTTAACCCATTTACGTCCACGGTTAATTATGACAAATAATCTTTTAATTCTCGATTTAGTTCCTAATTTTGATGATAGGAAGTTCTTTTTCCTTTCGTTGACAGTTCTGTAAGTTAAGTTTCTATAATGTGGTGGGTGAGTGTAGGCTCTACAAATTAATTGCAAAGGAATTAACTCCAAATGAAATATTTCCTAACGAAGGAACTTCTAATAATAAATGAAATAACTCCAAACTGTTTCAATGAAACACGTTCAAAAGAAAATTGAAATAAGTCCCAATCCAAAGTGGAAGTAAGTCCAAACATTTAAGAGTTAATTCATCATGATTTAACTTCTAATAAAAAAGATGAAAAAGTTCCAAAGTGGTAGAAAACAGAATACAACTTAGAAGGCAAAATGTTCTTACAAATTGCTATAACAAAAATGAAGTACATAATTCCAAACATAGACGAAATAGCACCCAAAGCCGTACTGATGAAGTAAGTCCTATTTTGCACTTATTTCATCTGCATGGCTTTGGGAGATACTTATTTATGAAATAACTCCTAACACTAAAAGGTGTTATAAATGCAAAACTTGAGGAAAAACGTCCCGACACTTTGGAGTTCTTTCACCTGTAATAACTCCTAAATTTATATGTTAATTCTTGTGACTTTTATCATTTAATTTTTTGGAGTTAATTCCTTTGCAGCTAGTTCGTAGAGCCAGTTTTATAATATTCATTGTGAGCTCATAAAATTTATTCAGGACACTAAAAATGATTATAGGTATGTAGATACTGCGCGTAGTCTAAAAGGCACTCCAAAATATTAAGGCGTAGGAAATATTGTTACTGAGTAAAGCACGCATTCAGTGTAAGCTTGCCCCGATCTCTTACTTTTCAATTTTTTTCCGTTGTACCACTGTACAAACCGTCTCAGGTACCTACCTAATGGTGGTGTCTATTATGAAGGTGCCTCAGCTTAATCCATGAGAGCTACAGCCCGAAACCATCAACAAGGTCTTGCAAAACGGGAGTGACAGAATGCGCTACTGCGAAGCCAGCCGAGGCACCCACTTGAACGACGTTGTATTCCATAATTATTGGGAATGTTTGTTCTTACTAATAAACTCATAATATATGGATAAAAAATGATTTTTTCCGTTTTATTGCGTTTTTAAAAAGATGCTTGTATAACCACCCTGTATCAGTGGCGTAGCGTGGGTTGGAGCCGTTCGGGGCAGACCCAATTTATGCCGCCTCCCGTATTTTTTCATACACTAAAAAGACCTTTGTAGACTTGGTAAAATTTCTGGAATCGAATAAGGATACTTTTGAAATTTCGAAATATCTCGAAAATAAAAATTCATTTCTAAGGTAATATTGTCCTTTCTAACTGAATGGCAGGCTCAGTTTTTTTTTTCTACATTATCGTACAATAGATTTTCGAAAATTTGGTTTTCTTTAGTTTTCTAAGGAAACGGCGATAAAGATTTTGACCAAAATGAATCACCGAAAACGCTTATTTTGAAAACTGCTTATATCTCGAGAACCCTAATTTTGATTTCGATAAAACTCTAAAAACCAAGTTAATACTTCCATCCCGAAAAATAACTTTTAGGTAGTCAGTCTTCAGCTATATAGGATGGGCAACAATATATTTTTTAAACTAAACATTGCAAAATTTGGTACGGTTTTGTCTGGGTAATTACAAAAACCGGTCTAAAGATTTTGATCAAAATGCATACTAAAGATAATATACGTATTTCAAATAAGACCCCTTACCTAGATGTCCCTTAAAAAAAAAAAAAATAGAATAAATCAATTTTTAAATTATTTCTCAAAAATGACTACCCAAAAGACGATCTGTGTTCATATTTTTTTTTTTTTTAGAACTCAGCACTCAGTGATGCCAACCCTTATTTTCAAAAGTATGTAGATGAAAGATAAAAATTCTGTAGAAATCTGTATTTATGCCTGTCGAAATTCTGTAGAAATCCAGACTTCTTTTTTAACATAATAAAAGTGCTAAAAATTTAAAATTTGAGTGACATAAAATATCAGCCTTTAACTATATTTATTAATTCTGTACAATTACATACTTTTTATTAGCCGCTGGTATCGCTGATACCTGGAATCCACCTACTACCTACTCTGGTTTGAAAAAAAAAAACACTATAAATTTTGTTAAACGTTATGAATATTTTGTCGTACAGCAAGAAAGAGTACCAACGCAAAACTAAGGAAATAAAGTTTTTACTGGAATCTGAGATTTCTGTATACTTTAGTTTGAATTCTGTATTTCTGTAGGCAAAGTGAAAATTCTGTAGATATACAGAAAATTCAGTGGGGTTGGCATCAGTGTCAGCACTTCCATTATAAATGCAGTAGCATCAAGGCAAAACTTTTTTTTTTTTGCTAATATTGCCCAATTCTTTTTTTTTTCAATCATTTTGAATATGCAGCATACAATAATTCGAACAATTCACCTTTTCAGTATACCTTTTTTTTTTGGTTGCGCCAAGGATGTGTAATCTTCATAGATACTAGTAACCCGAGTGCGACTAACATGCACGATTCGCAAGCCCGAGTGATCGATGCTAATGTTTCGCTCAGAACTCCTTTAAACTGAGAGGTCTTAAAGTATACCTGCAATGTTGTGTGTGTGGGTGTGGGTGTGTAGAGAGAGTGCCTGAACTAATTATATTAGATACCTCTAATACCAACAAAAGCAAAACTATAATTACTTATTCGCACTAACTCCAGTTTTAAAAAAAAAACTCGCTTACAGTTACATACGCACACACCCAACTTCTAGGGAGAAAAGAGAAAAGGGGTAGGTATTTTCCAATGCAGATGTGCACAGTGTTTAATTTGTGTTTAAAATTTCTGAAAAAATGTAGTTTCATACTAGGGAGCAGCGTTCATTGGATTTTGTTGATAAGCAACACAAGGAATGTCTGATTACTTACTGTGAAGCAGTGTCCGTATTGTCAATTTAATATTTTTTTACAAATTAAAAAAAAAAAATGTAACCGCTCCAAATTGCCGCCCCTGGCAGAGTGCCGCCCGGGGCCTATGCCCCCTCCTTGCCCCCCCCCCTTGCTACGCCACTGCCCTGTATAATGAAAAAGATTGACGGAATCACTTATCATTGTGCAAAGATTTCGATTAATGTTCACGTCCCGATGAATAGTTTCTAAATGATTTTTATTTAAATTGATTTTGCATATAAGAGGACGTGAATAAGAAGCAGGAAGTAGAAAGCAAACTCCCTATTATGACTTTTACATATCAACGGATGCAATGTGGCATCTGACAGATCCAGCGCTTACCACGTGCACTGCACAATGCACCAATCATATCACTTTACTTGTCGCAATTGTCAAAAAAAAAAAAAAAACATTTTGATACCACCTCTTAGGTTATCAGACATCCAAATGTTCAAGGGTATCCGCTTTGAATGCTGTGAAGCTCCCATTACATTTTTTGTGTGAATCAGGTTTGATTACATAGTTTACGCATTCAATTAGTACGACAATCTTTTCACAAATACCAAGGCAAAGTCCACTTTTGAATTTAGAACGTTCACCTTTATGGTCCCTTTGCTTCGATCTACAAAAAAGGCTCCAATCACCTCCTAAAATTAACTTGAGAGACCTATTTCTAGTAAATATTTTTGAAAAGTCTGCAGGCAAACTCCTTATTTCTGGTCTAACACATTAGTCCAAGTCCAGGCCAACACTCTCACTACTGACCATCGTTTTTTGGTGTTAAAAAGTACATGTTGTAATGTATACTTTGCGCATCTTCTCTACAATCTGAATATCAGACATTGAATCGAAGAAACGCAAGTCATTTCGAAACACAGCCATACGTACGAGTACAATCAGAAAAAATATTCGAAATCTTAACACATAGTCTGGTCAAACCCTCGCGAGTCACGACCACGATCAATATTCAACTACGCACCACTAAATTTTTAATTACCTCTCATTTCCAATTGAAGATGTTTGCCATAAATATCACTTTACCGCTTTAAATTTCGTAAAAGTAACACAATGTCATTGCAAAGAGGAAAATAAAATGCTATTACAGAAAAAAACATTCTTCAAGGATTACTGCTATTATTTTCGAATTCTGACATTTCTTCGTAAATATGTATGTGTTTCTAATTTATTGCCCAAAGCTTTATCTCATTTCAAATCCATCTCCCTGCGAACGAAAAGAAAGAAAAAAAGAAGAAAAAGAAAAAAGAAAAACCGTCCATAGAAGACGAAGGGAAAAAAGTGAAAACTCGCCCCTATTCCGGAATGTATACGTTACCATCGCCACCAGCCAACAATAACAACACTCCACGGCCATAGAAACCGACGCCATTATATATCAACATGCCACTCCGACCAGTGATGGATCACCGAAGTGTTTAGTTAAAAATTTAGGTTAATCTGAAAAAAATAATCAGAAAATGCTCGAGGGAACAAACTCACATATACAAATACATTCACCTGGATAGCGAAACCTCACCTTTATCCCAGCGAGTTCGCTCCGTTCCCTCTTTCAGCCACATGCGGGATCTTTTGGCCATAATGGAAAATTGTATACTTCAACGTCAACGTGGCTGTTGTCGTCGTTTTCTCGCCCTTGTGGCAGGTTACCCGGCGAACTATACTCATACTACAAGGACTACCCTGGAAAAAAGGTCTTCTTTTGGGGGTGGCGGAATGGAAATAAAAGAGCCAGGCAATATGATAAGGAAAGAATGGCATCCGCAGGGCACTGATACCAAAGTGAAAGTGTTCGCTGTACGAGGGGAGATTAGGCCAGAAAAAGGAACAACCACCATCGCTTGCCAATGGTATGGGTACAAGTATAATGGCAAGGAAGAAAAGAAGGAAAAAATATTGCCAAGGATCAAGGCAACTAAGCATCTTCGCAGCAGATACATCCATCCACTGTTTCCTATCACGAAATATATTTCAGATATGTGTATGGCCCTCGCCTATGTATGTGATGTACGAAATGAATTCCATAGCGCTACGACGAGAGATTTATTATCAAATTAAATTTCTGACAGAATTTATTGCTTTATCTCTAGTTCTTTCATCTTTCTATACTGTACAGTAGTATAGCACACCGCAGGACGAATTTCGAAAAATACCATAGCTCAGCGTAACACATTCGCACACATTGTATACCCACACCATCAGACATACATATGTATAGCAATTGACTAAAAGGATAGAATTCGTACATGATTATTTTGTAGAATCGAAAAATGGTCCTTTTTTGTGTGCGCGCTCTCTCAATGAAATTCACACATAGCGCACGATATAATATAGGTAGGAGCATATTTCATAGGGAATGCGAAGGATGGGTGGTGGCGGACCAGTGAGTCGGGATACCTATTAAGCTCTCTGGTAACTATAATATATTAGGGAAAAACCAAAAGCACAAGCAATCACACAACCAGGCCATAAATTTTCGCAAAAAGTTTTTTTTTTCTTTTTTCTTTTGTTGTTTTGTTTTCTTGTTTGTTTACTCCTTTTTGCATTTGTTATTGTGCGAACTGTTATTTGTTTTCGTACATGCGGGCGTGGGGGATTGGGGATATAGGCTTAAATGTTCGAACGATGTATCTAGGATTAGGGCCATTTATGTATACACGTTAAGGCTTAGAATGCAAACAAAAATGAGACCATTTCGAGTTCAGAGTAGGCGGTAGCTATGGGTTTGATTTAAAACTTTATTCGCAGTGCTGCGAACGTATTTTATCACCACAGCGCTGCAGTTTAAGAAGATATTTAGGCTTAATTTCGTAGCGCTAACAATAGCAATAGCCACCCTTAATTCCACCAACTCAGATTTGCAGCACTAGGACATTCAAAATTAACAATTGTAGCGACAGTCTATATTAGGTAGATTAGGTTATGTGTTATAAGTTCTATTAAGTGAATGTTTTGGATGCCCTCTTCGTAGTGCCTCCTGGAGAGATAGGTATACAGATTCTCAAACAGAATCATTTTGAATACTTTCAAAGTTATTGCTTTTAATAGATGGGCGGTTTGCGGTCTTTCACACACAATTCCAAAACTCTTACTTTTAGCAAACAGCTGAAAAACTATCAGGTAAAACAAACTCCTCGAGCGGACTCGGTCCCTAGCTATCTGCCACCAATAACGCACACAAAGTTGATTGGGGTTGCTCTCCATTTTGCGCAGTATAGACCGTTTGATATTAAACCTTGACATGCAAAGTCCCAATCTGTCTATAAGCTCCTAGGGCTTAGGTTGTCTTTCTCTCGATACGACACGGAAAGAGAAAACTTAATGTCCGTTCACATATTAATGACAAGAACCCTAACCCTACACATCACTTCTGTTCGCCCCCTCCTAGTGTACGCTAGCGAAAAATTGTGACCCTTTCAACGAGTTCATGCATCCAGGTTCGAGTACATCCAGCATGGTTTCTAGTTTTATATCCCCATCGAGACTGTCTCAGACTAAATGGCCACGAAATGACCACCGACTCCTTTCGGACTCCGTCGATTCCATGTATCATAATCATAACCCTGTAGATCTTCAGGCTTTGCCTGTTATACCTAACTAAACACAATTCGCCCGTAGGCTGCGAAAGATTAACTGAAACCTTACTGTTTCCAACCTCAGCTGCAATACTTTCTCCCTTAAATTGAACCTCTTTCACCATTCTTAGTCTAAATCAATGTACTATAGTTCTAATCTTTGAGATTTTGTTTTAAGATAAGCTTGCTTGGCCCCCACCAAAATTTGAATGTGGTCCTGCCCTGATTATGATCATTTCGTGTTTAAACTTCAGTCGAATAAATATTTGGGAAAGCAAGACATTGCGCATTTATGTTATATTCATAATTCTACTGAGGAATGGAAGGATCGATTTTTTTTTTTATATACTTCTCCCGGGAAAGGCGAACCTATAACGCTTCAACAGCGCCCCGAGATGCCTGCAGATGTATGTTTGTTCTGCACTTAAATTGCTGCAAATTGTAGTCTTCTGGAAATATATCCCCAGGAAGCGAGTTCCAAAGTTTGCTTGTCCTGTAACAGAAGGAGTTTTTGAAAGTTGATGTCCTCGCAGTTGTCAAGTGTACTGTATGGTCATGAGCATTAGCAGCCTGTTTTGTTGGGCGCCCACAAGTTGCATTTCGAGGGATAATGTCTTTGAGTTCCTCAGAACATCTACCATGGAAGTACCTATAGAACAAGCATAGGTCAGCGACTTGTCTTCTGAGCACGAACGGTTGTAGATTCGATGTGAGTGTAGGGTCTCCAATGAGTCGAACTGCTCGTCTCTGTATGCTATCAAGCAGGTTAAGTGAATGTTTTGGGGCCGAGCTCCATATATGGGAACAATATTCCAAGCTGGTCTAACCTGTGCGTTGTAGAGAAGGAGAAGTTGCTTGGGGCTAAAGTACCTCTTTGCTCTAAATAGGTAGCTCAACTTTGCGGACGCCGATTTTGCGATATAGGATATGTGGTTCTGCCATGTGATTCCTGAGTTGACTGTGACTCCTAGAAGGTGCATTGAGTCCGTGTGATGGATTGGATGGTCATCCATTTGGATCTGAGGAACTGTTGATGCATTTTTTCTGGAAAATGTTGTGAGCTGTGTCTTGTTTGCATTAAATACAACCAAGTTCTCCTTTCCCCATTTCAAGATTTTGTCCAGATCATCATTTAGAGAATTAATTTGTTCACATCTCTGACTGTGTGATGTAGCCGTATTCACAGGCCCATTGTTCGAGATGGAGGATATAAGAGTTCTGTCATCTGCAAAGCTGTAGATATTGCAGACATTTAACGTTAAATCTCTTTACAGCGTAGATTTTTCTCCTTTGTTATGGTCCCTATTTGTATAGAGTAAAGACGGGTGATATGGCACCATAGGAGATATGGCACCCTCTCAATATTTTTTAGTGATTTTATTTTAAAACAAGGACATCATAATATCATTTAGTTTTACGTAAATTCCTGAAGTGTGTAGTCGCGACCTGATTTGCAGGTGAAAAGTTCATCGTAACAAAAATAATAAAAAGCCTACCTTGTGTGCTTATTTCCATTTACAATTATTATTACTGCATGTACGCTTTTAATCATGTTTTTCGTGAAAAAAAAAAAAAATACTACATCATTTGCGAGATATGGCACCACCAACTTCGACATATGTGGCACCGGTGCCATTTGTCCCGCTATCAGTTTTATATTGTAAATTTCAGAACTTTTTTTGTACGATCTTTTTGGAAATGGAGACCATTTATTTATTGCGTACATCTCTTTTAAATACCTGATGTAGCGAGCGTGGGAAGAAAAACTCCAAGACAACTTAAAGTAGCATATCACCCACCTATTTTTAATCAACTTATTTTTTAACTTTTACGCTTTTAAAAATGTTGGTAAGTTTAAAACTATGAATTATATTTATGTTCCTAATTTTTGTTTTTAAAATTAACAAAGAGGTAATATTTTTATGTTCTATTTTAAAACATGCTTTATTTTTTTGGAGTTGTAACGAAAAGAAAAAAATGGCCATATGTCCCAACTTTACCCTACTTTACATGAAACAAGGTGGAAGAGATTTGGGTCTTTATTGGGCACTCGTATTGTTTGAATACCCAAAAGACCGTAAGCGACTGGAGAAGTGTCGACGATAGCTGCGAGATAACTGTGTGATAATCTGGCGATCGCAATGTTCCCTTATGAATTTATGAAAACGAGGATAACGTGTGTGAATTTTAATAGCGTTTTGGTAATTGATTATTGATTGATTATCCTCGATACGAAAGGAATATTTTAGACTGACCTTAAGGACACAATAAGCAGGACATTGTTTTATTTACGTTTCGGTCGTAGAAACAGAAGCGTGCCTAGTATAAATTGTTGTTCGTTCTTTGATTCCATGAGGGCATACTAAGATTCTTGTTTTTATAATACGTTAACTAGCACATCGAAGGCTTTAGACTTCTAGCCTATAGGCAGTACCGCCTTTAACTTAAGGGCCCGAACGGCTGACAGGTTTCACTTCTGGCAATAATTTTTTTTTTTTTTTTTTTTGCCGTAGATTTATATATCATGACAATAAATTTAGTGAGTAAATTAGGGCGTTGCTAGCGACTTTATTTCGACAGTGATTAGATTAGATTGTTTGTGGGAGGTGGAATCAAGTTGCCATATCACTGCGGCCACGAGTGGGCCTATTGTGATTTCCTCCAATTAAAGCTCGCTCATGATACCGGACTTAGTTATGAACCCTTAGATCTTTGAGTGCACTGTCAGATATGTCCTCTGCCCCAAGGTATGGTCTTCCTAGATGGTGTTGACGTGATCTGACTGGACATTCACAGTGACACAGTATTTACTCTGCTGATTCTTCGTCCTCGTTGCATAGTCTGCAAGTGTTGTTTTGTATTGCACCCATATTCATGAGGTGTTTTTTGACTTGACAATGTCCAGTGAGGAACCCTGCGACTGTACGAATCTGACTCTGAAACCTTACAAGTTTAGGAGTTGTTTTGCTCTTGAAAGGGAAGTAGTTGGCATGATCATTTTAGATTGTCTGTTACCTTCAGTGTTGGTCCAGTAATGGTTTGCCTTGTTTTTCAGCAAGGTTTTAATGTGGAATTTAGCGGTGCAAAGGGGTAATCCACAAAATGGTCTTGGCATCATGAAGGTAGATGCCGATGCTTTTCTTGCTAGTATGTCTGCTATTTCATTGCCCACATGTCCGCTATGTCCTGGCACCCAAATGAGATGTACTCCGTTTGTGCTGGCTAGCGATGTGAGTAATTGTAGACAATCCCGTACTAGTTTTGATGTAATTTCATAGCTATTGATAGCCAGTAGTGCAGCTTTGCTATCAGATAGAATATTATGTTCTTGTTTGTTTTGAATTTTTGCAGATTTTCTCTGAGACATACTTCTTTTGCAAAAGGACTATGTATCCGATTTCTGCTTGAAATACGGAGTGGCATTTGTCCATGCTTTTATAGATGAACGTTTTTGTGTATACTCCAGCTCCAACTCCTTCATTTGTTTTCGATCCATCTGTGTACCACACATGAGAATCTTTGGCAAATGTGGGTTTATTCTGTTCCCAGTTCTGTCGATTTGGGAATGTAACTTTGGAGTTTATTTCATATTTTCTCAGTTCCATAACGATGTCTTTTCTTCTTCTTTTCTTTTTTTTGCTTTTTGAATTTGAGGTTTTTCTTGTAGTTTCCTCAAAAGTCGATTTGTCTACATGTAAATTGTCATAATAAATAATACCATATTCCAATAGAAAGATAATTACCATTATCAAATTATTGTATTGTAAAATGTGCGGTTACAAACACCCATATTGTAAATCTTATATACAAATAAAAAATATCTATCTATCATAACGATGTCTGGATGGATTAACTTGGAGTTTTCGGTTTTTTTTCAGATATGAGCATGAAGGCATTTGTCATAGCTTCTTTCTGTATTTGAAGATGGAGAGGTGGAAGATTTAGGAAAACTTCCAACGCTGCAGTGGGAGTTCTTCTTATTGCGCTCGTAGTGCATACACAAGCTAGTCTTTGGAGTTTTTTGAGCTTGACTTGTGTTGACTTTTGTTTAGTTTTTTGCCACCATACTGGAGATGCATATGTGACAATTGGTCTTGTTATGATTTTGGGGTTAATACCCCAACTTTTACCAATCAGACTTCTGCTGGTCCAAAGAGGCTTTGTCTATGGTTTTCATGAGGTGAGAGTTCCAAATGAGTTTTTCGTCCAGGGTTACACCAAGGTATTTGACTTCCTTTGAGAACTCCATTGTTTCACCAAGCAGAGTAAGTTTTTTTTTAATTTTTCTTCGTCTTCGTCTTTTTGTGAACGCAACTATGGTGCTTTTTTTGGGGTTACAGTTAGACCAACATCCGAGATTGTGTCTTCGCAATTTCCTCTGATTAGGATCGCAATACCATCCACGTATCCTTGGACATAGACACCATTATTACTGAGTAAGTTAAGCAGTTCGTTCACTACGATGGACCATAGCAGGGGAAGTAGAACACCGGCCTGGGGGCAATCTTTTGCAGCCGTGACTCTGATACTGTCACTGCCTAATGTAGCGACAGTGATAAGCCAATGTTATTGAAGACGCCGAGTTCAAGAGAAAATGTGGCGTTGTCATATTGGAAATAAGTGGTTCAGCATTTCGCCAATTTCTAAACTTTTATGAATTACCTTCAATATTTCTAATTAAAATATCAATCAGGTGAACATTTTTATATCTACTTATAAAAATACCTCAAACGTAGGTACCGTTAGAAGTAAAGCAAATCGCCCGAGTCGAAATTTTAAATTTATTTTAAGACCTGGAAACACTGATTCTATTTAAATTTAGGTGTCATTTTACTTCAAATATTCTTACACCTCTATTTTAAGACGAAAACTAAGTAGGTACCTACCTATAATAGAGATTTTTTTTTCACTTATATTAAATAAAATAAATAAATATAATAAACAAATATATAAGAGCCCCTGAACTTCCTGACAGAATACATTTTAGCCGGTCAACGTTTTGCCAAAATTTAGATTTTCAATAATATATACCTACTTGTATGTATAACTTACTTATCCGTATTGTTCCTATTACAGTTTTTGTTTATATAATATTAATCTTGAATTAAAGTTTCATAAGTTTTAGTTGTTATTTATAATTAGATTATTTTTATTCTATTTATTGCAGTTAAATACTAGCTGACCAGTACTTGCGTTGCTGTTCTCAGTTCATAGAAAACTCCGGTTGGCTATTCTATAATAAGATTACGGCGAAAAGGTTTTCTGTCATTCTCTTTTTTTAACTTTCCGATGGGACCTTAAATTCTTGGGCCCCAGTGACTTTACATTTGTTCTTTAAAGATTACTGAAGTATAACCTCTAAATCCTAAGAAGCAGAACCCAGCTCAGCGTTCTTATGCTTTCCTAATTATCGATCGCAACAGTCTGCACAAGGGTTCTGCGGAGTACTTGTATAAACATTGTTCAACCCATCTGATTTGAAAAACCCAAAAAAAGCAAACCTTTCGTAAGGAATATCTTCACAGGATCTTCATAAATCCAACCAATTATTTATCTGCAGTTGACGAGTAGGTACTGCGAGGTAGATGACCTCTATGGAGCCTATTCAAACTATACAATTGGTGGCGCTATGTAAATTGGCACTAACAGAACGACAGAAAATCCATTCTACACCTAAGACTTAACAGGCTCGCCCTGGGCCATTTATAATACCTCTTGGCCTTAATGCGAGTACATATCGACGACAGATTCATTTATCACGAACAAAAGTACTTTCGCTATTAGCTCCGGCTTTCAATCTACATACCGCCTCACACAAAAGCACAAAGATTGCCTAAGTAGTGTCGTAAATCCTCGCTGAGTGACAGAATTTATACGAAACGTTTACGTGGCTCGCGTGTAACGATCAAAATAAACACAAAGGCTGTCCACCAATCATCGGACTTAATATTCCCAGCACACATCGCCCTCTTCAACAACACAAAGGACAAATTGGTATAGGTACTTAGTCGCACTTTTCAGCAGAAAACAAAATAAAACCCTAAAACTCACATGTCCTAGCACAACAAACATTTCACAACACAAAACAGTCGTAAATCCTTCGAGAGACATTCATTTGGAAAATTTGTTTCAATTTATTCTCTCCACGGCATCAAACAAGTTATTGCAATCCTGCATGGCAGTTCATTCGAATCATTAAGAATCCATAAAGTTAATGTGCAAGTGAGCTCTGCCGGTTGCCACAACAGCCACCAGAAGAAAATTCCAAACTTGTTCAAAGATTGTCCAACCATCCCTTCGGTATTATGTATGTGCGCAAAGCTAAGAAGAGGGCTAAACATGCACTCGCACATTAAATAATACCCCAAAAATGGAGCGCTAGGTTCAACTATAAATTAATAAACGCTTGCATGTATAATAAACTGTCTTCGGTAGAAATTTACGGGCGGCGTTCAAAGCAGAACAAACTTTGCACAAGACGCTGCTGCTCGTCCTGTTGCACTTTATTTAGTGCACGAGCTGATTACACTTTTCTCGCCGCCCAAGTTAACTTGCCAAAGTTTCTCGGGCAAGGGGGATGCAAATTGCTATAAGTTTCGACCGCACACACACAGCGGAGAGGCATGCACGGCACGTAAGTATCCCCAGCCCTATCCCTATATGCCCAGACTGTGTCTTATTACGCGCATAAATCTGCCACTTTCTTAGGTGTCAAGTTTCAGAGTGCAATGTGAGATTTTTGTGTTGTGCACTTGGGTGGGTGTCATTTGTAATGTTTCGTTTAATTAATTTCTCCTTCGCAAAAACTAAAAACTAATTTACCTCTCGAGGAGTGAATAACCTCAGAGTGGTAGCTTACCTAACCCTCAGCGGTTGCCATTGGTTCTTGGTTGAGTGGAATAGTCGCTCTTGGGTTGCGAAATTTATTATGCTAGATGTGGCCTCGACGTTGGTGGGTCGTTGTTGTTTTTTCGGTCTCTTTGTCAGAACCTGAAACCGTGTTTGGGTTCATGAAAGAGCTTTGCCGCGCATCTGTACATCATACATGCGGCCATATGCGGGATCGGGCTAGATTTGAACCCTTTGAGGGGGGTAAATACTCGAAACCGGCTTCGTTTAACGAGGAAAACCGCACGCAAAGTTCTAAGAGATGTTTTGCTTGTGATATAATCCATCATGTAGATGAACTGTTGGACATTCAGTTGCCGAGTCAATGTCTGAATAATAAGCACTGCGAACTTATATATATGGCTAACAGTATAATTGCCATAAATCAATGCTTTTCTCTTCAAGTATATAAGAACGGATGAGTCATCCGTGGGTGAGTCTTCTCAACAGAGTAGGTTTAAAATAAACTATGAAAATAGTGGCAGCGAGCACTAGCACCGGGAGTTTAACCAAGTTCGTTATCAAATGTTTATTGTGAGACCTCAGGTGACCGAGCAATTTAATCACAGAACTGTATAGATTTGCTTGTGATTCTTTAAGGATGCGATATCTTCAACATTTGAAGAACAAATGTTGAAAACTAAATCCTACACTGGAGGAAAACCACTGTGTATAACCTCAATAGGTGACGTTTCTCCCTACGATATTATTAGGTACAGACAGAGCCGCATTAAGGGGGTCGCCGAGGCGCCGGCACCTGTAGGGAGCCGAAGTGTACTGTGCACTGCACGCGCCAGCTTAACTTCACTGAATTTGATTTCCTATGTCGATATAAGGAAAAATAAACTCATGAACTTTTCTTGTAGGACTGAGTATGAGTACTCAGCATTTTTATACCACTACCTGTCATTTTGTTGCTTGGCTTGTCGTATCACTCCCTTTCCCTTAGGTGGCGCTACAGTCCGGGGTGGACCTGGGCCTCAACCAATACGCCTCTCCAGTTAGCGCGATCTTTGGCTAACTGCCTCCAGTTGCGCACTCCAAGTTGGTTGAGGTCCCCTTCCACTTGCGCGCGCCACCTAAGGCGAGGTCTTCCTCTACTGCGTTGTCCCTCCGGGTTAGAATCGAAGACTCTTCGGGCCGGAGCGTTGGTGTCCATTCGCTCTACATGTCCCAGCCATCTTAGACGACTGATGCGTACTTTTCTGACTAGGTCGATGCCGCTGTACAGCTCGTAGAGTTCGCTGTTAAATCTTCTCCTCCAAAACCCGTCAACGCAAACGGGACCAAAAATCACTCGAAGAATTTTGCGTTCGAAACGACCAAGGAGATCTTCATCCGCCTTTGATAGCGCCCATGCTTCTGCACCATAAAGCAGGACTGGGATGATGAGGGTCTTATACAGAGTTTCCTTAGTATTTCTCGACAAGGCCTTACTTATCAGTTGCCGTCTTAGGCCAAAGAAACAGCGGTTGGCAAGTGTGATTCTTCGTTTGATTTCTGATGTGATGTCGTTATCAGAGTTTATAGCGGAGCCGAGGTAGACAAAGTCCCTAACTACCTCAAAGTTATAGCTGTCTATCGTGACGTTCTGCCCGATTCGTCGATGTCGTGTGTCCCTTCTTGTTGACAGCATATATTTTGTTTTACCCTCATTCACCACTAAACCCATTTTTGCCGCTTCTGTACTAATACTTGCAAACGCACCAGTGACAGCTCGCTGTGTTGTACCAACAATGTCAATGTCGTCAGCGTATGCAAGCAGTTGCACAGACTTATAGAAAATTGTGCCTCTGGTGTTGGCTTGTGAGTTTCGCACAATCTTCTCAAGAATGATGTTGAAGAAGTCACATGACAGCGCATCACCTTGTCTAAATCCTTTTTTGACATCAAAGGTCTCGGTGAGATTGTTTCCGACCTTTACGGAGCAGCGAGCGTTCTCCATCGTCATTCTGCACAATCTGACAAGTTTGGCAGGGATGCCAAAACTAGACATGGCTCTGTATAGCTCGTCTCTATAAACGCTGTCATATGCGGCCTTAAAATCGACAAAAAGATGGTGAGTATCGATCTGGTATTCTTGGGTTTTTTCCAGGATCTGCCGTAGTGTGAATATTTGATCGGTCGTGGACTTACCGGGCCTAAAACCGCACTGATAGGGACCTATCAGATCGTTGACGAATGGTTTCAGGCGTTCACACAATACAGCAGACATGATCTTATACGCAGTGTTCAGGAGACTGATGCCTCTATAGTTGGCGCAGTTTAGAGGGTCTCCTTTCTTGTGGATCGGGCAAACAATGCTGAGGTTCCATTCATCAGGCATACTTTCCTCTAACCAAATCTTGGAGATGAGTTGGTGTATGCACTCTACCAAGTCATCTCCGGCTGCCTTGAAGAGCTCGGCAGGTAAGCCGTCTGGACCAGCAGCCTTGTTGGATTTAAGCTTAGATATTGCTATCCTCACTTCATTTTGGTCAGGTGGACGGAAATCTTGGCTGTCATCGTCCAGGTTGAATGGATCGTTCTGCCTAACAGCGGAATTTGTGTCGTCTTCGCCGTTTAGCAGTCTGCAGAAATGGTTTTTCCATGTCCTCAGCACCGACTGTGACTCTACTACAAGGTTTCCTTGCTCGTCTCTACAGGTCTCCGTTCGGGTCTTGTTGCCATGACACGTTCTTTTTACCTTTTGGTAAAACTTCCGAACATTGTTCCTGGAGTAATCACTCACTATAACTTATAAAGGGTGTTCGCGAAACAATTTTCGAATTTAAAATTAAATAATAAAAGATTCACAGGTTTTTATATAATCGTTTTTATTTTAAAATAAAACATACAAATGCGGATTTATGTTTTGAAAATAATTGAAGTTAAATGTTTACCACGGAGACGAACACACTCATTTAAACGAAACACCATATTTTTTGTGAAAACTTTTTTGCAAGTTTCTTGCGAAATTCCTCTGATTTCGTTGCGAATATCTTTTCAGTTGCAATAAATTTCGCGGTTTGTTAACGTAGACTTTAGATTTAAGAAATCCCCATAAAAAAAAAGTCCGCAGGTGTTAAGTCTGGCGATCTGGGGGGCCATGGGATATCACCATAACGACTTATGACTTTTTCGGGGAAAATGCGCCTTACAATGTTCATTGATGCCTCCATCCTGTTGAAACCATGTCGATCCGTTTACCCATTCATTGTTCTCCAACTCAGGTTCCAAAAAGTTTTCCAACATAGACGAATAGGTTTGGGAATTTTTTTTCTTAGTGAAAGACGTGGATTTGCAATAACATCACGACGAACTGCTTCAATTGTTTCGTCAGTTCTCACAGTTCGCGATACACCTGGCCCGTGTCCCACTACAGGTCCTTGTTCACGAAAACTTCGCACCCACTTGCCAATAAGTTGCGTACTAGGACAATCCCGTATACGCCGAATATTGAAATGTCTTGCGAATAGCCACGGGAGAATCGTTATTTTTAAAATATGCCTCTACAGCAAACGCACGATGCTCCGCCGACCAACGATCCATGGCTACTAAAATCCGCACGACGCGTAAGTGTAATGAATACGCCTCCCCCCTCCGCCGATACCCCGCTCGCCGTTTATTCAAATTCAAAGTCGAAAATTCTTTGGCGGACACCCTTTATATAGAGTGTAAGGGAACTTCCATACCGGATGGAACAAAACGCCTTATTTGGTTTTCTTGCTTTGTTTTGCCTTATTCAGTGTGGGCCCGCGTATTATTTAAATGTGTGTATTTAAATTCCAGAAACATAAGTACAGAAAAATAGTTTTGTTTGTCTAAGGCGTTTTGTTCCATCCGGTGTGGAAGCAGCCTGAGAGAGGCGCACTGAGCGACCATAGAGCCGATTTAGTCTAGTTTAAAAATTCCTTTAATTTTTTAATTAGAAAAGTCTCGTAGACTGAATGAGCTTAGAATAAAGGATACTTCCAGAGCGCTTGGGATGTTTTATTTGGGTGGAGGTTCCAATAATTATTTTCCTGAATTGAGCAGTTCGCAAATGTTTGAAATGATAATTAGTAAATTTCTTTACACTTCTGTCTTAAATATTGCTAAGCATGGTTCAGTACCTAGTGACGTAATGAGTGATGAGTGGTGATAAATATTGCAATTAACATGAACGAAATTGTAAGACTTTGGACTAAACTAAATACCCTAAAATAAAATGGTTGTGTTTTATTATTAGACATAGGTACCTTTCTATTAATTAGATAATAAATATGATACACAACTGAAAAACAATTTTTTGTTTATCTATTATAATAAAATATAAAAGGGCGCTAGATACTTACGCATTACTCGCCCGAGTCGCCTAGATGTTTAAGGCCGGCCCTGGGTACACACAAGTAGAATCCCTTTTGTTAGAACTAAGCCGAAATTTATGTAAAATAAAAGCTAAAAGGTTAAAGAGTTCTTTCCCAGAAATTCCATGTTTTAATAAAGGGTTTTCCAATAAGAGGGGTTATTTTGGTATTCAAAGAAAAATTTAATTTTTTGAGACAAATGATCGGATGTTTATTTCATAATAAATAGAAAGGTATGCCGTTAAATAAAAAATAACATCAGTCAACTGGACACCATGAGCACGCATAAAGGACCATATCCTTTCACAATAACACCTCTTATTGAATAACCCTTTAGTTCAAACTCTGTAACTAAGACTTAAGCTATAATCTTGATTCAAACTCATAGGTAATTTTATTTTTCCAAAATCGTGTCTACTAAAAGTGCACGTCAAACTATGTTTCCCTTGTTCTATGTCACTTTGCTTCAAAACTTAGGTCAAACATGCAACTATCTCGAGCAATATCTTCGGACTGGGGTTGCCTTTTGAAGGGTAAACATTTGAATTCGCTTTAAATTACATTATTTGGAATTTTCCGTCTTTCTTTAAATATTTTTCTCGCGTAAGACGAACCTTACACAGCACCTCGATCCTTGCAGATATGTGGGTTCTTTGAAGTTATAGTCTTTAGGGACTGCTTTCCTAAGAAGCCAGTTCCGAAGTTCAAGAAAAGGGGTTTTGGAAGAGTGATATCCTCGAAGTTGCCAAGTTTACTGATAAGTGATGTGCATTGGTTGTCTGTCTTTAATGGCGCTCACATCTCTCATTTTGAAGAATAATTTCGTTAAGTTCCCCTGAACGGCGGACGTGGTAGTACCTATAGAACATAAGCACAGGCCAAGGGCTAGTCTTCTAAGGGCCTGTGTATTTGGTGTTGGATCTGCAATTATACAGTCAAACTGCACGTCTCTGATGTATAGCTATTATCACCTCGTGGTTTTGGTTCTTTTTAATTATTAAATTATTTACGTTTAACTGTCTTTTATTTCAACAGGTTCAAACTGCGCTTTATAGAGAACGAGCGTCGACGAAATCACTCGTGCTAAAAAGCTATCTGTTTGCTGTATCTAAATAGGTATCTTGACTTTGAAGATACTGATCTTGAAATAGTGGATAAGTTGTCCTACCGCTATATTCCTGAATTGACTCCAAGATTGTGTATGGATCCTTTGAGATGCATGGGTTGGTCGTAAATTTTAATTTTTGGTACAGTCAACGCATTTTTATCTGCAAAAGCTGTAAGCTGTGAATTCAGTGTATTAAAAAAGACCTAGTTTCCTTTTTCTCATTACAGCAGTACCCTGATCTTAGTCCAGGGAACTAGTTCGAATCTTGGCTGTTGTACGATCTATTAATCGTTGTGTTGACCAAAGTGCATAAACCTTGACAACGAAATAGTTCTAGTGCATGAACCAGAACTCTTGTGACTTGGTGATCGCCGAATCTTTGTGGATTCTCTTGTTGACCTGTTGTTTGTTTAAGCTCCCTTACCTCGGGTGGGGGGGAGTCTTAATCGAAAAAGGTAGTGAAGAAAAGGCGTTGAATTCTGGTAACAAACTGAATCCAATTTTTATTAATTTCTCTCGCTTATATACTAATATATTGCTTACTTTACTAAAATAACAGTTGGGTACAAAGTGCTGTGAGTGCAATAAAGAAAAAGAAGAACAATTAACGTGTGACGTGCTGAAGGTGCAATAATTACAATTAAGTGCAAAGAGTGCTGATGTGACAAAAGAAACAATTGTGTGTAGTGTGTAGGGTGAATGAAATTGGAAGTGCAATGTCAGTGGGGTGATGAAAATGTGTATTAAGTTTTTTTTGTTTTGTTTTGTTTATGCTGGGCGATGACCGATGATGGGTAGATCAGTGTTTGGCGTAAACAGCTGTGTTATGCTGATAGTGTGCTGTCATCAGATAAAAGCTTTAAATATAATTGCTTGTCAACCCAAGAAGATACATACCTACTTAATATGAAGAACAAACATAGCTGTGGAAATTATTCTTCGATGCTTGAGAGACACTTGCGTTTTTAAACCAAAGGAATCCAATGATACACCTTCTATTATTAGATCTTCTGTAGTAATCCATGAGAGGCAAATTTTGTTAGTAGGGCGAAAAATCCTTTGAGATGTTCATAGCTTTGGCTCTGTATTCGCCATGTTATTCGCTTGCCTCACCTTCGTCCATAAGTGTGTAACGTATCTCAACAACCAAGCTTTCCGAGGCAATGTTATCATTTTTGCAGGTTTATTGCCTAAGGATGTTATGGGCTGCGCAAAATAGCTTTGGAAACCTATGACATGTGAGTCAATTGCGGACTTGTTAGGACAGGTAAATATTCGTAAAAGGTCTTAAGCATTTGGCATTTTGACAATACTGAACTCGGTAGCATCAGCATAATATAAGTATGTTCCCATAGATGGGATGACGGGACCTACCGCGTTTTTTTTACAGCGCGTTTTTTTTACAGATATAGGTCCGGTTTTTTTTCGGCATTCTCGACAAAACATCTGATTACAAGCGGTGTGCTTAATGTGAAGGTAAATTTGTCATGTTGCTGATCTTGATGTTGAAAGTTTAAAACTTTTTTTTTAGGTATAGATTACCTTATTTTAAAATTAGAAGACCAGAAGACAGAAAGCTTTGAAGAAAGACAATCTAGGAGAATAACTTTGCTGCGGGACTTAATTTTACTTTACCATTTAGTTGCCCAGCCTCAATATTCGTTATGGAACGTGACTGCCTTCGAAACAATGGGCCTTACCAATAAACATTTTTAGTTTCGACTCTAAATTTTAGCAGTCCACAGAGGGTATATTTTCCATACAAATTTCGCTATGGTGAGCTTCCGTAAATTTAAAGTCGAGATTAAAATTTGTTATTGGTACGGCCCAATGTATTTATGATGAGATCGACGAAATAGTTCTTTATAATACAAGATATTCGACCGCTGTAAAGTTCCATACGATTACCCTCGGAGCACACACCGCTATGTTATAGCAAATGTACCTACCTATGAATGCAGTACCTCGAACCACCGCACAACAAAGACAAATACTCCGACGAGAGGAGAATAAACTTCCAATGGCGGCAATTGGGCAACAGATCATCAGAACCTTTACTCAAAGTCGACCTTCTGATGGGACCTAATACTCGGAAGTTAAACTGAACCTCATTCGACCAATTACTTTTAACAAATTTCACATTCCAGTGAGAAAAACTATGCGCTCGGGAAATTTATTTAGCAAAATGTGGTAGTTTTGTACAAAACCCGTTGATTGAAATACAAAAATATCCTACCCTCCGGCGGACCACCTCTATGAAAAACACATTTGCATATTTAAAAGGACGGCACTTCCTTTGTCAATTCTTAAATATATGACCCTGACAAAGGCGTCTCCATTTCTGCCAAACAACATACTATTTATACCCAATCCGTACCCATTCATTAGACATATGACTTCCACACAGCCTATAACTCCTGATGCTACAGCTTCAGCCATATTTCTGTACAGAAAGCGGATCCAAATCGATTCACGACGACCAACCGCACAAAACGCAATTTCCCCATCACATCGGAGTATCGGACTAATTGAAATTCTTATCTGCGATCACGATAAATACTTGTTCAATCCACTTTCAATTTGACAGGCGATGTGACAGGTGACAACTCATAACTTATGCGGTGTAGACGACGACAAAACTGGCAAAGCCATCACTCACCACGTTGACATCGCTAGACATCGCACTCGTATATTGTATATACTTGTATAGTCCGCCCACAGCCGACAGCCCTCCTGCCACTTGAAGACGTAATACAAAACTCGCATCGAACAATAGCAAAGCAACACTGAAACAATAATTAATATTATTGTCTTTTAATTCGTTGCGAGCAACGTGCGCCGAATTCCTAATTACAAAGTGCCAACAATTTGCAATTCCTTGCGACTATGCCAGCGCCCGCATGCCTTGAGCAACAGCAACAGCACCCGCGAGTGAATTATCTTCGGGTATAATTAGTCAAGGCAACGACAACGGTGGCAACGAAGAAGTCGAAGAATACGACGACGACGACGCTGCTTTTGCCATAAATTTGTTATGCAAAAATCGCAGAGTCTCTTCTTCGTTGGCGAACTATAGGCAGGGACACCCCTTAAATTAGAAACGAAGGATTAAAGTGGGAGTTAATATTGGGCAGCGGAGTTTTTTCCCAGCACCTCGTAAATTGCTCACCACAACCGCAGGAATCATTCATTTTGTCGCCATTACTCTTAGCCAGCAGCTGCCACATTTAATTCCCCCATCTCTCTCTCTCTCTCACTCTCTAAAAGAGGAACTTTCCGCGCACTCAAAATGTCCGCGGTGTCCTATTTATTCTATGTTAGGCGCTGTCGTAGCAAAAAACAAAAATTGTCTTCGAGCTTAACTATAACACCGCAGGTCACTTACAATGCGACTTGTATTTAAACACGGTACCAGACCAGCCCCGACCAGACCGGAGTGAGTGAAGGAGGAGTTCGAGGTGACTAAATAGAGAAATCCTATCACGAATTGCGCGACTTTAAATTCCAAACGAATAGGGTGCGAGAAAAATATGTGCCAAACGCCAGAATCCACCCTTGTCCCATCTGGAGGGCTGCGTTCCTCCCAGGGCAGATGCTGATATAATGTAATAATAAATATTTCCACTGCCTCGCCGAAAAAGTCTTAGAAGGAACATCTTACTCGCTTTTTAAAATGTCCAATAAAAATTGCCGACACATTCTGGCCATAACTCTTCGGAATCCCATATAAATCACCCAATGTAATCCCTCATGCTATAGAGTCGCGACACCACCCTCTGGTGTTCGTACCACTCCATGTTGTAGCACTCCAACAAGCTAGCGCGTCGTTGTAGACCATGGCCCATCCTGGGGGAGGGTGGCTTCGTGTAAGAATTTTCGTTTTGTATTTTTCTCCTCGGGTTTTTTTTTTACCAAAGTTTGATATGAGTTTTTGATGGGAAGGGGTGGATGCTTGGGGGGTGGTAAATTTACGAGCTAGGACAGGGAAGAGTTTGGTTTCTGCAATTCTTAGGAAAATTTTCCATTTCGGTGGAGAATGGGGTGAGATTTTATCGAAAATCATTAAATAGCCATTCGTCTTCTTTTGGCCAATCCGCTTATGGGGCCTTAAGCTCGATGAATGCGCGTTTAGGTGTATGTGTGAATATTTGGAGGCGCATTTTGAGGTATTTGCATAGAAATGTTGAATAAATTACTCTTAAGGATACTTTAGACGTGCGGGTACGGAAAACGAGAGAATAGATGCGAGAAATAAGAAATTGACTATTGAGTACGAAGGGATGTCGGGGCTTATCTGTGCCGTTTCTTATGACCTGCTTCCGTTGGATAGGTATACTTAGCACCTACGTTCGCTTGTGCCGTATGAAATTTTCCTTAAGTATCCCTGAGCGTAGGTAGCACATAATGGATTTTGCAAGGTAGGTGGTGTGTCCTTGCCTCGAGATCATTGGAATGCGATGGGCGCAGGGTGAAGACATTGATTGATGGGTAATTTATTTATCCTCATGGACAGAGTGGCTTGGACTGAGTTTAGTTCTGAATTGGTAAGCTTACCGGCGGAAAATGGAGGTCTTTTGAAGGATGTTACTCTAGTTGAGAGTATTTGCAAGTTATAAAGAAATCGATCTTTCAGTCGAGACCGAGATAGCTTGATCTTGAAACAGAGAACTGGTGTCCGGTTTTCCCGCAACTACGAGCTTCAATTTTCATATTTTTTCCTTTCTTTTTCATTGTTCAATTTACACTCGGGGGAAAAATATGTCTTTCAATGGAGGCAAGACGAACTCTTCCTCTAGAATCGGAGGTATGAAACAAAACTTGTAAAATAGAGATTGTGGGGTACAGTTCCTATTTCGAGTCAGAAGTTTTGAGCCTATTTGATTTTATTTGCTCGACCTTTCTGGAGTGAGTCGAGGTATAGAAGTGACGTATTATCCTTAACGGTGGACATTATATTAGTTTATTCTATGCTGAAAGTTGTTTTCAGTCTTGTCCCCGTTTTCCTAAAGAACAGAAAGAATCTCGGATAAGGCGCATACTCCGAAAATGGATGGATCTGTTAACATAGAATCCTTTATGCTGATGCCTGCCTTACGCACTCTTGGTTTTAGGTAGAGATCAAGTAAGTCATATGATTGCACATCTCTTGCCAAAACATTCAAAATAGTTTATCAGGGGAGCTATTTCCAAATTGCGCATGTCGATGGGTTACAGCCGGTATCCCACATCTGGCCATCGGCATATACAGCTTTTGACTATAAAAGGTTTCATAAGTGGCTCTGAGGTCGATGAAAGGGTGGTGAGACCCAGCTTGGAGTTTGTGGATCCTTTCCATGACCATAATTGATTTCGGTTCATATAGCTCTTGATGACGACAAAAGGTTTCATAAGCGGATCTGCGAGGTCGATGAAAAGATTTTGAAGTTAAACCTGATGAGTCAGTCAGTGAACGAACCGGTCTGATTGTTGTTTTCGAACCTTCTCGTGACACGGTTTGAAATACATACTTCCGAAAACAGAACAACCAGGCTCTTTCTTTGGCTCTAAGACTGAGCAGAACTATGTTTCTGTTTCTCTTGTGTATGGTCACAACTCGTTGGAAGATCCCTTTTTGGAACTTCAATTTGCACCGCTGTAGAAGTCGTATTGGTATTTCGAAAAGCCCAAGTCTAAGTTGTTAGTGTACTTTTTTGACAAATCTATTTTTGCCTTCTTGTTTGCAGATACCTGTATCAAAATTTATAAAAATGAAGCACTTGGACACAGTGGCTTAGTGGTTAGTGTGTTGGACTACTAAGCGAGAGGTTTCAAATTTGAATCCAGAAAAAAAAAAAAATGCAATTAAAGGTTTTTTTCCACTTCGACACCTCTCGAGAACGTCTGACAAACATCCGAGACTAAAAGTGTCATGAAAGAGTTTCTCACTCGTCATAAAATTGTAGATCCCTTCCATTCGTCCCAAAATGTAAAAACTCACACAAAACGAATGGTTGTGAGAAACTAGGCCTAGGGTCCCTACGGACCTGTTGCGTCAACCATTTTGATTTTTTAAGCTCTTGGACTATGTATACGACAGATAATTTATTTTAATGCAGGACACATGTTGAAAACTGAATGCCGCCTTTGCGAAAAAACAACATTCTCCACCGCAAAGGATGTCGCATAAACTGTACGAATATCAATCTAGTGGTTTATCTCCGAATCTCGATGACAAACAAAAATTAGCCACCACCATCTGGATGTCGGTGTCTCTGTCGCCTCTAACACAAATCACAAAATAATTTGTTAGACTCACTTGCCAAACGAGATCTCGTAACTCACTAAATTCATGGTGTGGTCATGGTCATGCAGAGGTGTGACAGCCAAGATCGAAAGGCCTAAAAGAAATTCCATAAATGCTGTACGATATGCAACGCGGTTGGTAATCTGATTTAAAAGTTTCCCTTTCGTTCTCTACGAATATATGGCTAGTATACCATCCTCGTCATTCGGCCAGATGATGAAGAGCAAAACAAAATCTTATAATTCCACACATCGGGTATCAAAAATGAGATCTTCCTTTCTTAAGTCCCCAAAAGGTAAGAAGTTCTCTTATATCATTTTTTCAGCGATTCGTATTTTCGTTTGTCTTTTTTCGAGAAACAGTTTTTTTTGTTTTGTCAAAAGTGAACTAAAGAACCAACGAAAAAAAAAAAAACGAGTAATTTTTTGAGAAAAGAAAAGGTTTAAGTTGATGTAAACAACGTTAAGAAAAGTTGCGGTCATAAATCTCCGGCTGAAATGTTATTCAGAAAAATCTCTGATTTATTATATGAATTTTTTGTGGTATTTTTTTTCTGTTTTTTTTTTTTTTTGGTACATATTCCTGTTTTGTGGTACTCGGACTATGAGTTGTAGTGCACTGAAAAGAACAACAACAACATGAACAGCATCAGAGTCGGCGGAACGAACACACTTTGGAAATATGAAACAACGCGACAGGAACACATTGGAGATGTCTTTACAAAATGCGGATGAATAACCCAAAGGGTGAGATATAGACTGTGGAGGATTTGTTCTCAATTTTTCTTTTCTTTTTTTTTTTCATTCCAAAGGAGTAAGATCTGAGCCCAAGTGCAGGGCATATGCGAATATGAATATGGAGTACGGGAATTATTATATTTCTTCAAGACTGAAATGGCGTAAGCTGTTTTAGGACCACTGTCTTTTGAATTGTAAAGAGTCGCTATATTCCAAACCATGCCTTGTGTCTTAAATTTTAACGAGTGAATGGACACGTTTGTATTTAACAAATCTCATTAAACATACGATTAGGTACAATACTTTTTGCAAACTCAAATAAATTAGGCGAAGACGTTCTTGTTTCAAGTAGGTGATTCTTGAACTAGGAGCTTTTTGAACATCATTATAGAAATATTTCAATTATGACGTTAAAAATATGTTTTCATAGCTCTGACTTACTATACAAAACGTTTTGTATACTGTCAAATTCAAATCATTAGTCCTGTTCGCATAGGTACGAAAAATTGAGAGTAAAGAGATGGTTGTTTGTAGGTATTTACTTAGTGCACCGATTATAGAATACCTAACGAAGAACTCGTCCTTGATTACTACAAACAGTAGTGTAGTAGTATTTTATCAGCATTTTCAATGGATATGAATGGAATAATACAAGCAGAACTTAAATACTAAATATTACACTTCATTTAATTAACAACAACGAAAAAGGACACAAATTGAACACTTTGAAAAAAAATGTATTCTAATATGGAATGGACTACTAATGATCTCTTATATAGACATAGGGAATACCAGATTGTAGTTTATTTAATTTGAAGTGCGAAAATAAGTAGACTCTGGCACAAGTTGCGGTCGTCTTAGACTGGACTTAGAACGGTTTTTCTGCCAAGTGGTGCATTGAGACCTTAATTAGAAGGCGACTTAAAAAGTCTGAAGAGTGAAGTATGAGAAACATTCAAAAATTGTGCCCATATGGGTTCAATAAAGCAGCACAAAATGCATTTTTTTTTTTTGACTTGGTAGCAGCGATAGCTTTCACCACGTTCGATTTGTACCAGACCCTTATACTTTGGCGTCATCTGAAATTTTTTTAAATTACCTAAACACAAAATTTCAATAAACTTTGTAGCTGGTTCCCAATATGAAATACCAGGAACAAATTAGCATCAAATAAAGCAAAAATTACCTTCACCTTCAGAGATATTCGAATCAGACCACTATTGTCGTGGGTCACTTTTCGTCTCTCTACCACTGTAAATCTTACCTAGATAGACTTTCTGGATTTCTTCCCTGTTTATGAGAGATCTGTTTCATCAACTGGATCTCGACCCAATGATATCCCTCCCAAGATCCTCATTCTTCTGCCAACCAACGCCGGACATTGACACAGTATATGTGCCGCTGTCGCAGATTCCTCCAGGCATCGTTTACAGTTATCATTATATGTACACTTCCCCTTCCCAGAAGAAGTCTGTGGTTAGTTTGCTAGATATTTAAGAGATTTGTTTCCGGTTCAACCTCTAAATAAAACACCAACTTCGGCGTAGACTTCTTTTCTCTTCACCTTTTACGAACGTTTCATGAACTTCCGACATAACAACTGTTCTAAGAAAGCTACTTAATTCTGCCGTTCAGATTCAAAAACTCGAACTCAGGGTAAATCTCTGTGAACCTTAATCTTATCCACCCGTGTGCTTGACATCGGTTGCATTTATAGAATACTGGCCTTCATTTCCTCTATTCCTTGACCAACGCCTGCACTGCCGGAAAGTTTCTATATTTCTATGTCTAACTTATCTATATCTATTCTATACTTATAGTAAAACTGTAGGCAGTTTGTTTGTTACCTAATGGCGTGAAAACTACTGCACAGATTTCGATGAAACTTTTTTTGAAATATCCCTTAAGATTTTGTGCAACACATAGGCCATTCCCTTTCATTGCCATGCCTATTTTTTGGAGCGTTTTTGACCAAAATGTGTTTTTTTCTGACTTTTCTGCCTTTTACTCGCCATTACTCAAACAATTCTTTATCAATGCAAACAAAACAAAATACTTAGGAGAGCCAAAACTTTTATAGTTATTTCAAGCCGTCAATCATCTTTCTATGTCCTCTAGAAGCTGAGCTACAACCTAAAATCTAACACGAAAAAAATAAATTTATTTTCTCAAATCGAATATTATCAGCAGCCGCGGTTCTTGATCGTTGTTCTGCTTGGGGGTGGTTTGGTGGCGTACATCGCACAAGCTCGTTCATATAAAAAAACAGCGACAACGTGTTTCTGAGGAAATGCGCAGATGGCTGATGACGTGTGGTGTAGTGACGGACGTATGGTGGAGGTGGTGCATACCTATATAAATTGAGTTCATGATTTTTGTTTTAATGGTTGTTATAGTACCTTCGTTGATACCTACAGTAAAGAATTGAAGAATTCAAGAAGTAAAGACGATTTAGGTGGATTATGTTGTTTGATTTATTTATTGTTGGTGTAGATACAAATTTCCGTTAAGGCTTTTGTTTTAGTGGTTGTTTTGATATTAGACGTTGTACCTACAGAAAGTACTTACGCTGTTGAACTTAATTTGCTTAAATTGGTGTTTTAGGTAAATTTGTTTGATTTATTGTTTCACATTGACAATGCTCACCGCTTTTTTTTTAGCTAGACTGTTGATTTTAAGCAAATATGCCGTTGAGAAAACGGTGAAATCTCTTTTATTGGAAAATACACAGTCTCATGCCGTGTACGAAGTTGCGGGCACAGCTAGTATACTATACAAAAACGATTCCAATTTAAAACTAATTTTTATCTAATTCTAACTTACTGTCTCTTAGCGAGCGCTCTAAACTTAGGTTCTGCTGTCCAACTGAAGCACATATACACAAGTCCTGGTCCATTGTATTACCCGAAAGACACCTGCCTTTTGCTCTACTTTCTGCGTTCCTCGAAAAGGCTGCGGAAAGGGCTTCAGTGAGTTCATGTGTGAGGAGCCTATTATGGAGACTGAACGATTTTTTCAACTGAATGACATATGAATGAGTAATATGCTATGAGGTTATTTTAACATGGACAAACATGTTATGCAACTTTGTAATCAGTCAAAATTGAGTGTCGTTGTCAAGATAAAGGGTGGTTAGGTTTTAAGGGCCGATAATGATTTGGAAAAAAAACACTAATTATTTAGGAAACTATTGTCGTTTCTTTTTATTATGATAATATTGGTATGGTTCAATTATGTGTGGAACAAAATATCGGCCAAATGGCCGCCGCGACCTCGGCGGTACACCTCCATCCGATGGTCCAAATTTTCGATGACGCTGAGGCGTAATTCAGGTTCTATGCCGATAATGTGCCGAATTATCTCATCCTTTAGATCTTGAATTATTGCTGGCTTATCGAAGTACACCTTTTCTTTCAAACAACCCCAAAGAAAGAAGTCCAACGGTGTCAAATCACATGATCTTGGCGGCCAATTGACATCGCCACCACGTGAGATAACACGGCCATTGAATTTGTCGCCCAAAAGAGCCATTGTTTCGTTAGCTGTGTGGCAAGTGCCACCATCCTGTTGAAACCAATATCGTCCACATCCATATCTTCCAATTCGGGTCGTAAAAAGTTCGTTGTCATCTCACGATAGCGAACACCATTCACAGACCGGCCTCATTTTGGAAAAAATACAGCCCATATTGCGAACAGCAGCAAAAAAAAATTAAAAAAATTTCTGAAACTGAAAAATTTAAAAGCAAATTTTTCTGTTTAAAATGCTAAAAAAAAGCGAAAAAAAAACACTGTTTATTGGAAGATGCTGCAGACAGAATTATGTAAATAATGATTTTCCCTTCGGCGGTTACATAGGTTCAGGGTATATAGATATAGTGCAAAAGTGGAGCGAAATTTTAGTCAGTATATTTTGTACAGCAATGATACAAGACCAGTTGCGTCGGATCGTGAATTTCCCTATACTAATTTTCGATAACTTTCTCCCACCTTCTTTTGCCTTCTATCTTCGCCAAACTGTTGTTGTTGTTGTTTTAAACGAGCTTCATTCATTCGAGATCTTCGGCATGAACCCTCTTATCAACAACTGCACAAAAATGAATCTGAGGGGCTCCAAATTGCACGTTCTTTTTTTTTAAGTTAAATTCGACTCACCCAGAAAGTGTTTTAGTACATGCAAGGCTCGATAAAAGTATATTTCTGCAGTAAAAGGCCAAGTGCACTCCCTAAATATAAGTTTGTAGCAAATTGTGTAAATTTAAATTAAAAACTCTGCCCTTAAGATGATTTATTCATTAGACCTGCATATGGCATAATAGCATGTAAACCAACAGTCACTTAAAAGCCTTGAGTCTCTTACATTCCTCAAGATCATCGGAAATACAAAAAGCGTCCCAGATAAACGTACAATATAAATCCAACAAATCATTCGCCCCAGCTCAGGCTATACGCCCGCCAACAACTTAGTTTCTGCGATAAGGCATGTACCTACCTGTAGGTACCTACCTATTCCAGAAAAGAAAAAAAAAAAAAAAAAAAACACCAAAAGATGAGCTCTGGACGAAACAAGTGTTTACCATGCAAAGAAGCCCAAACAGAAATACCAAAACCCGACCCCATCCCATCCAAGCTTGTTCTTGCTCCACACATCGCACCACATACAACGACCAAAATAACCCCAGAAACAAGACAAGTCCGGGGTGTGTCACATCTTTTTGTTTCGGACATTTGTCAGAAATTAATCATGTTCTTGTTTGGAACATTTTGATAAATCTACCTGGCACTCTACAGGTAATAAAATTAACGAAAATCTCACTCCGACCACCATCGAGCACCGCTCAAACCGCTGAAACCGGGTGGAAATTATTTGGAACGCGAGCTCCGAACTCCGATGAGACACCAAAGATACACGCACACATTAATAAGTGATCGCGCGCAAGCGAGTCCTCCCCGAACTTGAGAGTTCATTGCAGCAAGTCTTTCAGCCGCCAGTACCGGGCCGGCAACCATTTGTCAGAAGTGTCAGGAGGCCGCTAGCTGCCTCCAAAACCGGCAGGTGGTAGTATGGTGGTGGTAGACAGTGTTGGCTGGTGGGACACTTGATTAATAAGCGTTGGCTTACAAAAAAAAAAAAAAAAAACAAGAATTCCCAAACAGAAAATGGCATGAAAATAAATTTTCTTTGTATTGCCTGCCACCTTATACTGACTGAATGAAGGATAATTCCCCGGGTGTACACATAGTACATGGCACAGCTCATGTGTGAGTGGGCAAATGTAAACATAACACATATTCATGATGTTTCCTTTGGGCTAATTGAATAAGAGTGTTCCTGAGGTGTGGCCTACACTTTTGCGCATCGTTAATCATCTTAATAACCTCACTTAACAAGAGAATTTACTCTCCATTAAATTGCGGGATATATCTAAGAGTTTTTTTTTTTAGTGTAACTATGTTAGGAGGACTGCGTTTCCCGTGAGTTCAAGATCTTAGACTTTCGATACCAACAAGTACTAGGGCGGGCGCGAGCATTCGAGTTGTAAAATTTAACTTTCAGCTTAATTGTTGGCATTTTTTAAAATGAAAAAAATGTTTTTTTTTTGTGATCGCAAGAAAGGTTTTTCTATTCATTTAATTTAATTTAATTTAATTTAATTGCTTAATATAAGCGTTGAAAAAAATAAAGAATGTAGTATCTAAATTTAAGACTAAAATACAAAAAATATTGAAGATAAAATCGCAAACATAACACATAAGCGCAAAATGATTTATTTATATATACAAAATTCATTAATTATTAGGAAATGAGATATTTATGGTTCAGGTAATTTGTAAAGCGCATTTTTGAGAGTTTCTTTGGTTCACTTTAGGTGTAATAAACACGGCAACGTGTTTGCTTTGCAAATGATTCTTGTTAAAGGCTCGTGTTGGCCATAGCCAATACAGTGATGGGGAAGGCGGAAATAGGGATTGATCGTAAACGACGAGAATTAGTGTTTAATGAGATCTAATGCAGTAGAAATGGGCAATCTATGTTTCCAGATAGAAACTGATACATAAATCAGCGATATCGCGATGAGTCATAAGAGCCTTTATCAACGCCCGGACTTGAACACCCTGAGAGGTCAACCCAGGCAACGATTTAAGAAAAAAAAAAAAAAAAAGTGCACGACTGGGTCGAACAAAACTTTCTCGTTCGTCAAAAGTTTTGTTGGTTCTTTTCTTATTTGATTAGATAGGTAGGTATAAGGTTAAGATCTGAGAAGCTATGCTAAGTTAAAGAAACTTGAAATATAGAAAAAGGAACACATAGTGTTAAATAATATTCACTTTTAATTTTTAAATGTTGAAGCTCTAGAAACAGACAATTGTCACAAGTTCTTGTTAGAGAGTTAATAGCGCCTACTGTACTATTTTATGGCACTTTACAAGTTTTTGAGTACGAGAACAAGTGTAGTAGGAGTTTTTGATTTGTGATCTGTTTGGAAATTATTTTCTTATTAACTGGAATAGATTAATGGAGCTGGTTTAAGTTGTCAATGATTGGAAGTATTGGTCGTGATAGATCGATATCTTTACATATAAATATATATATGTATATGCAAGAATTCAGAGATTTGTTTTGGAACTTGCATTAGCAGTTATAAACTGAATATCACGATGAACGCGTGTGGGGGTGCAAATGAAGTGGGATATTCTGATTGTTGGAAGTATTTTAAGGTGCATATGCAAACAGCTTGAAGAAAGTAGAAGTGGGTAATATTTGCTAAAAAATAAGTTTTGCGTTGTTGTTATTGAATTTTTAATAGCTGTTGCAATTTGAATTTTAAAGTGCGATATTGAGTTTTAAAAATACATATGAACAGAGATCGGCTTTTGGGTAGGTAGTCATTTTTGAGAAATAATTAAAAAACAGATTTATTTCGAATTTCTGAGAAAAACTAAGTACGGGATCTTATTAAGAATACTGATATTATCGTTAATATGTATTTTGGTCAAAATCATTAGAGCGGTTTTTGAAAAATGTTGGCAGACAAAACAGTACCAAATATTGAAATGTTTAGTTGGAAAAATACTATTCGTTAACTATATAGCTGAAAACTGATTATAAATTATTGTTCGCGATATAAGCATTACTTGGTTTTTAGAGTTTTATCGAAGTCAAAAATGGGGTTTTCGAGATATAAGCGATTTTTAAAATCAGCGTTTTCGGTGATTTGAATTGAAAATTAATGACCCAACAATTTTAAGAACATCAGCATTACTCTAAGTTTGTATTTTGGTCAAAATCCTTACTGCCGTTTTTTGGTAAACTAAGGAAAACTAAATTTTAAAAAATGCCTTTTTTCAAAAATCCCTTTTACGATAGTACCGGGAAAAACTGAGTTTTCCATTAAGTTGGAAATGACGATATTACCTTAGAAGTTAATTTTTGTTACAATCGTATGGACCGTTTTCGAAATATGTCCAAATTTCAAAAGCACCGTTACTCGAATTTTTAGCTAAAAACTGGGTATGTAGTCATGGCTACCCCACCCACTTAAGCTTAAATATCAATTTTGGTTGAAATCGTTGGAGCCGTTTTCGAGCAAATCAAGCTGGTACGAACAGTTTGTATGGGAAGTACCATTAATATTGAGGTTGCCTTGCAAAATAAAAAACGGCCCCGGAACCTAAGCCCACAAACTCCAAATCCGAAGTTTGAACGAAATTCGGTCAGGCGTTTAGGCTGTAGACCTCCGGGACAGGCAGACAGACGGACAGACCGGACAAAATTTTGAGACCCACTTTTTTGAGTTCGTGTATCATCGTAATGTCAGAATTGATTAAAATCTCGATTTCGAAATTTTGTACGAAAACAATATCTTTCTCTTACTACGTAATGGAGAAAGTTAAAAACATTGTGTACCGTTGGGCCCTGTTGTTGAGACCACACCTTTAAATATTAACTATTCACCACCATTTGTTACCTAGCCTTAAGGAAAATTGTATATACAAAAAGTTTAATAAAAGCAAATGTAATGACGCAATGAGTCATATAAGAGCCTGTAAATTGAGCAACCCAGTCAAGCCCACGTAAGGCAAAATGAATGAATCTGGTATGATAGCAAGGTGACCAAACTTGGCTGGCATATTTTTAAAAGCGGTCTTACAATCGTCGGGTACAGGGATTAAGTGACATAGGGATTAGAGAACTCCTTCGACCAACCTTTAAGAAAACCGAGTGCAGAGTTAGCCCTGCTAGGATGTTGTCTATGTGAGGACGAAAGGTAAGTTGAGCTTCGCAGATAATGCCCAGATCACGAATAGATGAAGCAGTGGAGACAGACTCTTATTAATGAAATAATATCTTTGATTCAGGGGATACGTTTACGAGAGAAAGTAATCGCTTGACATTTTTTTACGTTAAGTTCTAATCGATTCCGTTGACATCAGGTGTGTAAGTGGTCAAAGTCAGGATTGTAGTGGGAGAGAATCAGCGTTTGAAGAATTGGGTTTAGAGAACCTCATATAATCTGCGTAAATCTACATGTCTGTGAGTAAAATGAGACGTGTAGTACGTCGTTTATTGCCAAATTAAAGTTCAAAGGTCCGAGATGACTCCCCTTTGGTACACCAGAGGAAGTTTAGAAACGGAAAATTTAAAAAGGACACTATACTTTCGATCTTTTAAGCAAGACTTAATCCATGACCGCGGTGGAAAAACGATCGCTTTTGTATGAGTACCTATGACATTTTGAGAGATTTTTTTTCGAACGTTTCGCTGCAATCGGTAGCCACAACAAGAAATTCCTTACCATTTTCCAAGGCACATAATTTATGTTTTAAACAAGATCTATAAGGTCTTTGGTTGTCGATTTATTCCTAAAAAATCCATGTTGCTTAGAGGAGTGAATTGATTTACCATTGTATGTAAGAAAAACATTGAATCTTAAACGATGCTCTCAGAGAGTTTTGGTGTAGAAGAGGGTTTAGAAATGGGTCTATAATTGAAGATATCGCTCTTGCACCCCTTTTTGTGGATGGGAATGATAAATGAGTCCTTCCACAATTGAGGGAAAATACCTTTTGTAATTGAATGTTGTAAAAGAGCATAAAGAGGCAGTGATAGTTCATTAACACTTTACCTTAAAACTATGGCAGGGATACCATCTGGACCGGAGAAATAGTCGTCCTTAAAAGGTTTATTTTTTCAACTACTGAATATAAACTTAAATTCATATATGTAAAAGATTTGACTTCTCATTTGTTAAGATTCGTAGAGTGTGTCGCAAAAAGGATAGCCAATTTCAATTTCAATTGTTCATTTTCAATTTTGGACAGAGGCTGATGGTAAAATAATTGAAATAAACTGTTTATTATGTTACAGGTATATAAATATAGTGTACCTATATGTGTTTGTTAACGTCACGAACTCATGCTAAACTTCAAGACAACACAGAAGAATGCATTTTGGAATCAGTGATGAATTTACTAAATAAAAAAAATTTCAAATCATCAAGCCATGGTTGTGCTATGACGGATTTCAACCCCAGTTCTGCTAATCAGACCTTGATATTCCAGTTTCTGTGAGTTGTTGAGAAATTTTCAATACACATTAAAACCTAAATACCGCCGCAGAAAAAAAAAACAGCGCCACCTATCGGATGAAATCCGATGAAACACAGTGACGATACTAACCAAAAAATTGTTGTTCATCTAAGCAGGTCGAGCATTTTTTTTTTTTCGATGGAAAGTGGAAACCTTGCATGAGGCATCAATGGTCCGACGTCCATTGATAGTGCCGGATTCCTACCGGCTAAAACCACCGCCCTTCCCGAACAGGCCGATTTGTTTCCCCCGCGGAACTGTTGTAAGACATTACTTCGCGGGGGTCGGTATGAAGACTTACATAGCTTGTTGCTCTATTGTTGGAACTATAAGCTTTCCGTTGACGTTCTATAGACGTCTAGGATCGCTGAGTATACGCACCGCCACGTTACTTACAAGGGTCCAGTTTTCGTCATTCTGAAGCATGTAGTTGGCAATGAAAAAACACGTGTTCCGCGTTTTCAGAAACATTTTCGCAATGCGGGCAGTTTGGGCTGGTTCCATGTCCGCGTTTGAAGAGATATTCTTTGTAACGGCCATACCCAGTCAAGAACTGAGTTAGGTAGAAATTTGTTTCACCATGTCCCCGTTTAATTCATACATCGATCACTGGTATAAGCCTGTGCGTCCATCTTCCCTTTAGCGATTCGTTTCATTGTTGTTGCCAGGTTGCTACTCAGTCTTCTTTCATATTTCCTTTTGTCATTATCTACCCGACCATTTCGAGCTCGTTCGTTTTTAATTTTACCATTTCTTCAGCGAGTATATCGTTAGGTAGCATAGAAGATACGACGAGTATAATAGCATCGTCCTGTTTGAAACGCACAGGCGACTTTTAGTGCGCTAAGACGGTGGACGGATTTGGCTCCCCTCACGTAAGACTTAACTTTCGTGACACTTGGCCATATTTCTATTGCATGAGAATAGAGATGGCAGTTCCTGCAAGAAGAAGTCTTTTTGTTTGTTTTGGGCCCGCGATGTTACTCATCAGCCTTGAAAGCGCGCTAACAGTTTTTGATGAACAAGTCCAGTGGCTTCTGAGTCTATATGCCACACACATAACAACACCGCCTATTTATATAGATTAAAATTACTTATAAGTAGGTGGCCCTGCAGGCCAGGGCGAACCTGCGCCTCAACCAATATAGCTCTCAAGGTCTGCTTTTTTTCACCGAGGTAGGTGGAAATCTTCTAAAAGACACTATAAGGACAGTCGGCGCGTGGTCGTAGTAGTGTGAGATTCTTACTCACTAAAACTACTTCCCACAAATTTTTGTTTGTACTGCAACTATAAGTTTGACTTATCAAGCAATTTTTGTATCACGAAGTGACACACGTTTGGCAGGCAAAATTCCGGCGAAAATTCCAGCTCGTTCCGCAATTTAAGAAGATGACGGTTTACAGCTCTTAAAGCTCACATATTTTCTTTCAAATCGCGTCAATACAAACGCCAGAGATAATCATTTGAAGAATATTGCGTTCGAAGCGATGAATGGTATTCGTATCTTCATGCGCCTTATATCAAGTTTCTGCACCACATAGCAGAACTGCGAAGATGAGAGTCTTATATAGTCTTCGTCCTTCTTAACAAAGCCTTAATATTCCATTCCAAAGAAACAAACTTTTCAATGAACTCTGTTCCTCGTTTTCTCAGGTCATCTCTGTAGGTGTTTCTTGTAGCTCCGTTCTATTTCCTTCTTGTGTAATTTGCCTCTGGAGAAGTCAGTGGTTTGTGTCTTCACTTTTGCCCCTAGAGCACACAAGCCATTACCGATTATCCATGTATTGGAAAGTTTTCATGCATTTATGCTCACCGGTGCTCTTCGTCACGCCAGAGTTTATGTGCGGTTGTCGGATGAGACCTGGTACATCTGTTGCGCGTGCCCATACCGGCGGTTATTAAATTCTTTTGTTTTCTCTTGGCTATTTTAGTTTTAAGTTCTTTGCCATAGTTGTTTGGAGCACGACCAATCAATTTGCTGTTTCACGGTTTGTGAAAGCTTAATTTATTAAATGTAATGTCCTCAGAAAAAAACAGTATCAAATGTCCTGTAAGGCAAGTTTATCTACTTTTTCAGAGCGTATTTTCGACTTGAATGCTTTTGACGATTTTCCAAGAAGGAAAGTTCGATTATTCACCACTTATCCTTGTTCGTTGGCATTTAATATTATGCTCAAGGACATTTTGCCCTTCGAACAAGCACTTTTTTATATGTAAAACATGTCTCGTTGGACTGCATTCGTTTTGTTTCAATCAAGTATATCGCTATAAATTTTCCAAAAGTGGAGGAAATGCAGCGCAATGTCAAAATGGACGTTGGAAGTAGCTGTTTGCTACAAGTGCTGTGATGCTGTCCGTAGTCTGCAGGGACACCATAACACGAGCCATAAAATACCTTTACATGCACTAAATGCAGATGGCCAAGCCAGAACCAATGCCCATTGTGTACAGATCCGTGAAGCCACCATCACAGGGAGTGTATAAGGTAAAATACACTCATTCACTCACTCACTGGCTCACTTGCGTGTGTCAATTAATCAAAATCGTCTCAGTATACGCACCAGCGAGAAAGAAACACCCTGAAACTGAAAATGTCATTAATTTAAGTGTCCAATTAATTAATATCACATTTAACGGCCGCCAAGCTGAGAAAAGCCATTAAGATAGTTATACGCTGGCTTTTCGTTTCAAAGATTTCCCCCATCTGCGCTGTGGATCCTTGCGTTGGAACTGCACCTCCTACCAGCTACACACAGTTTACCACAGCCAGCAACTCATTCATCTTTCTCGGTTTTAAGTTTTCTTCTTTTAATTTTTTTTTTTTTTTTTTTTGTTGTCTTCTTTGGGGTTTTCCCCACGTCATCTTCTTCGGAGAACATACAGCGAAGAGAGAGAGAATTATTTGTCATGATCAAGTTTCCCTTCGAAAAGACACAATAATTGTTGTTTATTGTGTGTCAGGAAATTGGTAAATACCATCGCCTCTAAAATACCCACCGCGTAGATCATTTCCTTCGTTCGTTGGTCGTCGGTCGTCGCGTCCTCAACACAGCTGTGTCGTCGTCCTTCAGGGGTATACCTTACATATACTCGCTGATTTATTGCCAAAGTATTTTTGAGATGACAGATATTATTTTATTTATTTTTTCGCAAGGATGCGGTGAGTGGTTAATTTTCTCTAACCAGCCCCAAATGACACACAACAAAACCGAGAACCGTCTATCGGTCGCGATTTTCCCCCCTTCTCTGCTTCTATATCGAGAGGTGAACTTCTGTGATTTATATTCAGATCAGGAGTCCTGCCCATAAATCTAGCGACGAATTAAAGTTGGTCACAGAAGTATAGACACGGAGTGCGGCGGGGGTAACTTTCACAAAACGGTCCAAGGACTCTAGAAAAACGACATCGATTCAACTAAACGCGGAACAAGAAGCGACAACGAAAAAACGAAGAATGAAACGTCTAGCGAAGGACGAAAAATTAAGGTCGAACCGGTTGCTGTTCTCCTTGCCACCCATGACCAGAGTTCAAAATCTAGCGGTAGTCGGTTGGGTGGACTGGACAGGAAATAAAAAATTAAAAGCAACTTCCTGGAGGATGCACACCCAGCACTTGGGTTGGAAGTCATAGGTACATGTGTGAGATAGGTACTCGGCGGAGGGATATTTTTTTTTTTTTTTTTAACTCTACATGCTACGGCAAGCTGTCGGTCGAAGCTGTACGCTATACCCCCGTGTGTGTGCAGTATTTAGCTGTAAGGCACCACTCACAGAGGGCTACTGAGGTGTGGTGCAGGGCTCGTGGCTCCCAACGATAGTGTGGCAGAGTGAAGAATTATGAAGGAGCTAAGTCGGAGCTTGCTCGATTTGCCGAGGTAAATTGTTATCAAATAATTGCTGGCAAACGAAATTATACAATTAAGAGGGTAACACACTCGCACGGCAAAGGGTTAATGTGGGAGTGAGGAATGGTCGGATGTGTTATCTTTATGGTCGTGCGGGATACGAGTAAAATATTTGTGTTCCATGTACTCAAGGGTTAATCGTTTACCACTTTCATGGCTCATGGGTAATTTTTGTTGTCTTCCTCTTTGGGTGGTAGGTAGGACTTGTTTTTACACTTTGTTTTTACACTTTACCGGAAACTTATAAATACTTGGTTGTATCTTTGTTTGGGCTTTTGTTTTAGTTGGTAGGTGCAGATACACCTTGAAAAATACACTTTTAATGAAGTTCCCTTGAATTCGGTTTGATAAAAATATGCTCGCAAAAAGAGATGTCGTTACCGGTAACACTTTTCAGTTAGAGCTCCAATGGAGAACAAAGGAGGAAGAATCTTGGATAAGGATGCTGAATTGACAACAAATTTGGGAACTGAACAGTCCAAATCTAGTTGAATAGTTAACGGAGCCAAAGACTTCCATCTTGAGGAAGTGCATTGGAATGAGACTAGTACTTACTTACTTGTGGCGGCGCTACAGTCCAGGATGGACCTGGGCTTCAACCAACAAGCATCTCCAGTCAGCACGATCATTGGCCAGCTGTTTATAGTTCCGCACGCTATGTTAAGGTTAAGGTCCGCTCCCTCTTGCGTGTGCCACCTGAGTCGCGGTCTTCCTCAACTACGCCGTGGGTGGATTCGAAGATCTTCCGTGCCGGAGCGTTCACCCGCATTCGCTCTACATGACCCAGGCACCGCAGTCGTTGGACCTTCACTCTTCTGGCTAGGTCGATGTCACGTTCGTCGTTGTATCGCCTCCTCAATTCACCGACGGGACCGAAAATTACTCGAAGAATTTCCCTCTCGAAGCAACTAAGAGTAACCTCATCCGCTTTTGATAGAGTCCATACCTCTGCACCATAAAGTAGGACTGGGATGGTTAGGGTGTTATAAAGGTTACTTAATTTGTTCGGGAGAGGGTCAAGAGACCAGTATAAGTAGGATAACAACTGTGCATCGTGGTTCATTTCAGCCTGAACGAAAAAAAAGCGCTACCAATGTCCCTTTCTAAATAGCACCGAGCTCTGGCATAAGTAATAAAGAAACTTCAGCCCAGAAAAGCTCCGGGCTACGACCTGATCACGTGTGTACTCCTAGAAATGTTACCTCGGAAAGCATTAACTAAGCTTTTTCACATTATAAACGCCGTGATCAGACTACAATACATTCCGAATCGTGTCTTCTAGAACATTTCCACCTATGTCGCGTAAAAATATCTTTCCGAACTTTGTGGTCCTCTAACTTAAACTCGAGTAATATCCACACTTCTCAACGGATTTTAACTTTAATTTGCCACAATATACGGAAAATTGTTTGTGGAGTAGAGTCAACAGCCAACAACAACATCCACATCTTGGTAAAGCTCATAGAGTTTTCGGTTGTATTTATATTTTCCTCCATTCGCTCTCTTCACACATAGGACCAAAAATCCGTCGAAGAATTTTTCTTTTGACATTCGTCCTTCGAGTTAATAGTTGTGAACCCAATTGTTTTGCCAAACCGAAGTAGCAACGGTTTCCTAGGGTAATTCTTCGTCGGATCTCCACTATAGGGTCTAGGGTGTCATTGGTGGAGTTCATGTACACTCCGAGGTAGATGAACTCCTAAACTACCTCGAAATTGTTGCTACCAATAGTGTCGTGTTGTCCTAGGCGGTGGACAAATGCTTGTTTGTGTGTTGATAGCATATATGTATCTAGTCCTGTCCTCATTTACTTCAAGGCCATTAGATCTCGCTTGTTATTCAATCGCCGTAAAAACTTCTATCACGAAATCGTCGAAATCGTCCGCTAACCTAGTCTAGACGGATCTGTTGAAGATAGTGCCTTCCGAGGTGACACCTGCCCTGCGCACTCTCTGTTCCAGCAAGAGTTTGAAGAAGTCACATGATAGCGCCCCTCCTTGTCGAAATCCGGTGTATGTTTGAAATAGTTCGTAGGAGCTACTTCCAAACTGCACGTTGCAGCGCGTGTTTTCCACGCCACGCGACACAGTTGGATAAGTTTTGCCGGGATCCCGAAATCGGCCGTTGCCATATAAAGCTCCTGATGATGAATGGTGGTAGGTCTCGCCTTGAAATTCGTTGGTCTTTTCCAGGATTTGTCTTCGTGTGAAAATTTTGTCTATCTTCGATCTGCCGAGCCGGAAGCCACACTGGTTGGGTGTTTCAGAAGACGTTCACACAGTACGTTGTATGCGACATTAAGCAGGGATATGCCTCGACAGTTCTTGCAAGACATAGGATCGCCCTTTTTGTAGATGGGGCATATAAAGCTGATAGTCCAGTCATCGGGCATCTTTTCCTCCACCCATATACACGGTTGATGATTTGGCGCATGCGCCCTACCTAAACACCACCACCGTATTTGAAGAGATCCGCTGGTAAACCATCGGAGCCTGCGGCCTTGTTGTTCCTAAGCTTTTTTTTATAGCCAAGCAAACTTCTTCTATACATGGTGGTGGAACTGGTTCTTCTTCTTCTTCTTGACTGGACGTGGAATCCCTTCTTGTCCTATCACTCTCTCTACATGATGCCCATTTAGCAGCTGATGGAAATGCTGCTTAAACACTTTTTCTATTCCCTGCGCTTCGGTGGCTAAATTATAGTTATAGACTTTGTTGTTGAACTATTTTTTGCTACTGGCATAGGCCGATCTCTTCCCATAGATATAGCTGCATACCTATGCCGATTGAAGGTACCAACTTAGTATCCCCTTTGCGATCAATGTAGCGGATAACTGACAATCCAGCAAAAGACATCATCCAGATAATTGTCTTCATATTGAGCCTGCGGATTTTTAACCACCAGCGAGTAGCCATCTACATTAGTAGTAGGTATCTACCTGTGAAACAAGGCACACTAAATTACCCACAATATGTCATCTAGTACACACCGAACCACTACCACTTTTTGTGACTAAATCAATTTTGTATCCACAATTTGTCGTCACAACAAATTAACATCCAATTAAAGGTATATTATTTATTTGTCTAAAACGATGCTTACCCCCTTCGAGGGGGAAACAATAAGACAATGCAATTACCCCATTCACACTACTTTATTGCTGCGCACGCCATAAAACTCAAGCACCGTCACATTTTTCAAGTTCAGAAAATCCATAAAATCTCTCACAACCCAGCCGGAGATTTTCCTCCACTCAAATGTGAGTTCCACTCTTACCCCTGAGCAGAGCAATTTACGACTCACTCAAGCTGTACTCCATAAATCTTTACTAAATTGTAAACGCCCATAAACAAACTCTCCTCATGAATTTTCCCAAAACATCACACACACACTAGTGCAGCCACAAGCAACCACGTGACAAAATTCTGCTTTGGCAACTGGCATCTGGCACTTTGCAACTTTCTCAGTTATTTACTTGGACGCTCTCGCACTGCTGCCGCAGGGTATGAGATTCGCACTTGAGGCGGAGACTAATTTCCCACACACATTGTAGGGCATCTCACTCGCACTTGTACGGCTGAGCAAAGCACCCGGCCGACACATGGCACGCGAGTCATAAAGCATTGGTTGTGGCGACCATAAACCATCGTGCGAAGAGGTTGTCCTTAATCGGCAGCCATATGCGCAAGTGGGAAGGATAGCGGCCATAAAGTATTTCAGTTCAGCGCTGTGATTTATAAGAGCATTCAGCAGGTAGGTAGCTGGTTTTAGAGAGCTACATGGACCTAAGCTCTGAGCAAGTGACTGGGAGAGAGTGTGGTTTTGTGAATGGCCTTACAATGAATTTCCCCGTCTTTTGCGTGCATACGAATGAGAGTCAAAAGTAGGAGTAGATTACGGCCAGAGAGAGAGATAGAGCGCTGAACAGCAGCAGCTGATGTATTGTCGGCCATAAAGCATCTGAAGAGGATGTTTCTGCCATTCCACAGAAGATGATAATGATGACGACCGAATTCGGTGAAAGTAAAATGTGTTTTATCTCTTTTCTTCATGTGTTGTTTTTTGTGAACAGTGAAGTGTGTGCGCGAGTGTTGCCAATGGCAAGAAGATGAAAAAAATGTTTTTGCGACGGATTTTTTTTTTGTGTATATACGAGGGAACATTATATTAGTGAAATTATTTTTTTTTTGTATTATTGCCTTGAAAAGTGTGATCTCTATTGTGCTAAAAAAAAAAAAGTAGATATAAACGAGTACCTACATACCTATATCTACCTTTTTCATGTTTGGGCAGATACCTAGTATATACCTACATGGGCCCTTAGAAAAAAGTATTTTAGACTTTTGGCAAAAAATTAATGCAACTCTCAGGCCCATTTGCTGATACTACTCATAGCGATTTAGGTTGTACTTAAATACCTTATAGGCTACTTTTTCTATTTGATAAACTGTCACATAAGATTTTAAGTGGAACTTAAATCGCTATGAGTAGTATCAGCAAACGGGCCTTCGTCTTTATTGTTACATAAACGAATAATGTGAACAAAACAAATTATTATATAACTAGCTACCAGCTACCAGGGCCTTAGGCTAAATAAAGCATTAAATTTGACTTTAAGTAAGGAAATAGTTAGATTTGAGTTACCGCTGACTAAGTCAAATCTAAAGTGGCAGTTGTCAAATTCAATCAGTTAAAATTCAGACTGCTGCGAGTTCCAAGTTGCAAGTGAACATGCGTTTTTACTAAGTATTTCGAAATTTCCCTTAGGTACTTTATCTGTGAAATCACACCAATTTTGGGTTAGGTACACATCAACGACAACTTGAAGCTCGCCTTTGGTAAAACAACAAAATTAAGTCACATTGATAATTCGCAGAAGTTGATTTTTGTCTTAAATTTGTTTCATTTCTATGTAAGTAATGCTAGTTGGAATTTAGAGCTTCGCGAATTTTAGATTGTAAATGATATTTTTTTTGAGAGCCTTCTGCATTTCGGGGGTGCTACAAAAAACAAGGTGTTCCTTTTGATTGGCGGTGAAAGACACGTCGCCTTTGAAGTTCTTATATCTGGCTTACACTGTGTAGGGGAAGGTGGCTCAAAATGACACACCCTAAGCAAATTGCTCGATATCTGAGTAGGCCTTAAAGAGAAATTAACTTTAAGCTGCATATTCATAAAATTGAATAACCAATTGCCCAAAAAGTTTTACCTACTTATAGGTAACACCAAAAAATATTTTATGGTGTCTTTTCGTTTGCGTAGGTGCTGTCAAGTAAACTAAAGGACTGTGTTAACTAAAGCTCATAATTTGGTTCTTTTATGAGTTTTCTGGTAAGTGTGCCATTTTACCCTGGTGTGCCATATTAGGCCACCTTCCCCTATACCTATAAACAATAAGATAGATATGACTAACTGCACTAAAAGACGTCAAGTTAACACTGGAAGGCTTTATTTTCGATTCCTGATTTTCAACTAAGATTTGCTTTTAAATTTGATATTTGATTAAATGCAATATCATGTTTAATAAGGTAGACATTTATATTTAGCTACCAGTAAGATTCCTCCTACTTGCGTTTTAAAACGTTTCGACACTCATTCGCTTTTCTATATACAAACCGAAACTGAACAGCCAAGTTATGGGCCTAGAAGTGATGTCAAATACGTTCTTAAAAAGTATACATACTTTGAGGGCGGTACGGAGGTAAGAAACCTTGTTATTTTAAAATACATACCACCTATATCCAATATTAGCAAATCTGGTAATTCTTTAGCCGGAATTACACCTAGCCTTTCCTATATTTTACACCACATCATAGCTATAAGTACCTACTTATTGCTTCGCAGAGTTCATCAGCAATGTTTTTGGTGGTTCATAGTTTCATATTGCTTCAGCAGCGCTTGCTATACCTGCGGCTAGATGGTAGACGCCAGGCTTTTGTAAACTCTTTGTGTTTATTTTTTTTAGTCGTCGAAGTTCCTTCATGACTATTACTGCAATCTTTTTCTCTACATCGCGATTTAAAGTTTTGAATAGTTTTTTTAATTTGACATTTCTTTGTACTTTAGGCACCTATACAGATATATGTGTACCTATAAATAATTGGCGCAACAGGTCTGGAGAGACCCTAGGCCTAGCTTCTCACAACCATTCGTTTTGTGTGAGTTTCTCATTTTTGGAACGAATGGAAGGGATCTACAATTTTATGCCGACTCCAAACGGCTAATTGAGAAGCTCTTTCAAGACATTTATACTCTCGGATGTTTGTCAGACGTTCGCGAGAGGTAGCGCAGCGGAAAAAAAAACCTGAGTCGGAATTGGGTTTTTGCGGGATTCGAACCTGGGACTCCCGCATAGCAGTCCAACACACTAACCACTAAGCTACTGCGACTACATATGTGTACCTACCTATAAAAAAAATACGACGTCTTTTCTTCACTCTTATCAAACAGGAGATCCATCATGTGGAGCTGTAGCTCCATAGCCAGTATGTGCTAAAAGAGTGGTGTCTCTGCTTCGATCCCCGGGAAAAGTCAACTCAATCGCCACTGACAGCCATAGGAGAGTATAGCTTTTCGAAAAAGCTACTTTTGAAAAAAATAAAAACCTCGCACAAACGCATGCTACAAAGAAGCTATATCCTAAGGGCTAAGTACGAGCCTATTTTCTATTGAATGTCATTGGTATATAGGTCGATGTGTTCATATTGGATTCCAATAGTGCTTTCTTATCACCTGCCATGGGTTCATGCATGCTGGATAGGAAAAAACGAGGTAGTAAATTCATCGCTCTGCACAAGAAGTCGGCCTTTTACAGACTTCAACTTGGCGAATTTTGCATCAAGACCTTAGCTTACATCCGTACAAGATACAAGTGACCCATCCGTAGGTCAAAGTTAATGACAACCCCGATGGTACCATATTTCAGCGGAAAAAACATCTTTAGCGACGAGGGGCAATTTTGGCTGACTGCATCAATCTTAACAAGCAAAACTACCATTTATGGGACGCCGCCGCGCCGTATAGCAATGTATCCACAAAAAGTTACTGTTTGATGTGAAAATGCGGCCGTCGCGTCGGCGTCATTGGTCCATACCTCTTTGAATATGACATTCATGAGGCCAGCACAGTCAACGGCTAAAACCGTTTCTTTTGCCCCAAATTGAACAATATGAAGGTAGACGGTAATGTGTTTCCAGCAGGACGGAGCTATGTGCCACATATTCATATAGCATACTGCATACGTCACGATGGTCTTTCTTCCTCATTTGAATTAACTTTTGGAGGGGTTGATTGAATTGCAGCCAAGATAGTGTAATTTGGCCACGCGAGACCAATTCCTGAGTGGTTTTCTTCACTGAAAATAAAACACCAGGTAATATTGCGACAAAATTCTATTGTAAAATTTCAACAAAAATAGTTTTGTATAAAAATGATTACAACAATATTTTTTCTGTTCAACAAAACAGTTTTTGATTTTTTTTAAATGTTGAAATGTATTTATATATCACTTAGGTTTTGTCAATTGAACGATATTTTGTTAAACATTTACTTTGTCAGAATAACAAAACACAATAATTTTCTGTTTAATAAATCGATATTGTATCAATTTAACAATTTTATTGTTAAATTGACAAAGTTTTTGTTACATCCATAAAAACAGAACCGAAAATCACGTTTGTAAATGTTTGTGAAATTGTCCAAATTTATGCGAAATATTTGTTAAAAAAAAATACATTATTATTATCAATATTACAATTATTTCGTTGAAATGAAAAAAAAAAAAAAAATGTTTGTATGTATATTATGAAATAAAGAAGAATCAATAAAAACACATTTTCGAAACTGTACTCATTTGAACGCAATTCTATTGATGGTGTCATTTGTATTTTCACTCGCGAAGTATACCAACTGCTTACTTCGCAGTTTATTAGTGCACATACAAATATCCGAAAAAAAGAGGGAAAAAATAATATTTTCAAACCAAATAAATGGATGATGATGTCACTGAACTAAACATTTCTTCAAAAAAAAAAAAAAAAGCCGCAAATAAATAAATAGTTGGTGCAACAGGTCCGGAGGGACCCTAGGCTTAGCTTCTCACAACCATTCGTTTTGTGTGAGTTTTTCATTTTTAGAACGAATGGAAGGGATCTATTCAAATTTATACCGACTCCAAACGGCCAATTGAGAAGCTATTTCAAGACAGTTATACTCTCGGATGTTTGTCAGACGTTCGCGAGAGGTGGCGCAGTGGAAAAAACCCTATGTTGGAATTTGGGTTTTTGCGGGATTCTAACTACTAAGCCACTGCGCCTACAAAAGAAAGCCGCATATGAAAATATTAAAAAGGTAAGCGAAAGAAGTTAGTGCGAGAATACATATTTCTATTTATTTATTTATTTGTTGGTCAAAAAACTTACTAGGCCTTTTTTAAGATATAGGTATCTTATTGTTTGAAATTGTCAACTGATGATTCATTGACCGAACTCTTTTTTATATGCTCGTATGTATATTACAAAATATGCAGTTTTTTCCTTTTCTAAATAGATGGCCGATTTGCCGCCGTGTTTTGTTTTCTGCGTGCAGTTTTTACACCGACCAGCAAGTCAGTGACCAACGAAGGCGTTTAAGCGGGTCCAATGTCTATATAAAATATTCTATTAAAGATTACCAGAATGCCTCTAAAATTATTGGAAGGAAATTAGACGAGGTGGAAGGGGTATTGACAAGGATGCAGGAAAAACAATAAGTTTGTAATACAGTGGACGTCCATTCTAACGAATAACTAATCATGCCATATTTTTTTTAAGAAAAAACAGGAAAAATCAAAGACATTTATTTCTTCATTTCAAAGGTTTTAATATTCAAAAAACAGTATTTACACAGGATAAATATAAATGAGCGAATATTGAAATTAAACCAGAGTGGCAGTGTAGCACAATCCGCCGATTTAAAACTGTGATTTGGCCTGAAAACGTGAAAAGTCCATATAGCTTCAATTGCAGCTGTGGCGCTGGTTGGCGTTGGTTCAAAAACCCTGAAAGCAGTGGCGTCTCGTCAGGGTGTGCAAGGTGTGCATCGCACACCCTGATCTAACGAAAATAAGTCCCTCATCAAACACTGTGTAATAATAACAACACTCAAATAATGATATGCACAATTCCATAACCCATAAAACCGCCATAACACAGCCAACAGCTACAGCCTACACCATACCTATTCATATTCATCCTTTATAAATTATAAATCTTCTTTCAAAATTCCTTCACCGCTGAGAAAAAAAAAATGAACTCGTACAAAAACTCGCTGTGCACCATTCTCTTGATTTCATCAAATAAATTCATCCAACTCCAAACTATATCCCTCTACAAGATTTCTCCAGTATTCATCCCCATCGTCATTCGTCACCCGCACGCCGCCGTACTTAAATCGCTTTACTTTGATGAACTTGTAGTGAACTCGTGCGAAGGTTTTCTGTGCACGGGCTGTATTCATCTTTTGCATCTGTTCTGTTCTGTTTCCGTAAAGCGTCATAAGTCAAATACACAATGTATTACATTGATACTCGTGCAAATAAAAGCTGTGCACGAAAGCCGATGAATGAATGGTTGAACTTAGCTTTTCGTTTAAGTGGTTGGGGATTGGGGTATGGGGTTGCAGTTTCGTGCGGTGCTTTTGATTTTGTATGCGAAAGTTTTCTTTTGCTATATTTTATTTTGAAAACAAAATAAGATATCAAAAACAGCAAAATAGTGATTGAGAAAACAATAAATGGGACGTGTTTTCAGGCAATTAATTGATATTTCTAAAAAATGTATAATTTTAAAGAATTTGCACACCCATCTAAATAATTCACGCGACGCTGCTGCCTGAAAGTATGTATTTAAATGGCGGGACCATCATCTATTCAATTTAACATCAAATAAACATATTTCAATTTTATTTTAATGACTTATTTTTTAAAAGAAAGTATAAAAGTCGATCGATATAAGGAACGCGCTGGATATATTGAATGATATCAAACACTATAGCATTCGTGATTCGTTATGCTGGGCTTCCAATGTATATGTAATAATTTGCATATCTAATTAGCTTTTTTTTAATAAGTTTTAATTAGTAAACTTATTGTTTATGATGTGCGTATATTTTGGTATAAGGAAATGACCTCATCTATTACATATTTTGGATATAATTTCTTTATTTAGATAAATACTTACTTCGTACCTTCAAAATTAAGTTAAAGGACAACTGCAAGTGAGAATTAATCATATCGACAAAATAGTTTATTTAATTCAACAGAATTAATTTACAGATTATTTATTTTCACTCAACAATTCCGATGTTGAAAAAAAATTAAAATGCTGAAGCTGTCAACAACAATCTGTTTATAGATTCAACAAAACACAACTGCTGAGACTCAGAATCTATTTATGAACCATCAACAAATCTTCCTGTTGATTTAACAAAATACAAAAACTGAATTGAAAAAATACTTGGATATTATTAACAATTTTGTTGTTAATTTGACAAGAAGATAAAGACCAAATTGATAAATTTCTTTGTAAAAGCAACAGTTAATTGTTGATTTGACAAAACAGCAATTGTAGAGTTGGCAAATCTTTAGTATAAAAATTAACAACATTTTGACTAATTTAACAAATTATTTTGACACGCGAAAGAAACGATTTTTATTAACAAAACAATTTTTTCAATCTAATAGAAACATTTTGCTGGTCGTAACTATATTGACAAAACGAATTGTTGAATGAACGTGCATTTTATCAAATATGTACCAGGCGTTTATTTTCAGTGCAACTTGCAGGTCTTTGCCAATAAGCCATAACCAATGCGCTCGCTAAAATTCAACCAGATCTATGCAGCAGAGTCATTAAAAATGTAACCACTTGGTTAAGCGTCACCACCGTGAGCAACCGCGGCGGACATTTGAACGATGGTATATCCCATACTCCATAACCATACATACAAAAAATAATTTCATTCAAACCTCTCACACAGTTTATTATATTCCCATTTCATAATCGAGTTCATTCTAAAACACCCTTTATAGAGTTTAAAAAAAAAATTAATTGTCGGTCAAAGTGAATATAGTTAAGTTAGATTTTATATGTTTTCAAATAGGAATTTGAACAATTTGACTTCACAAAAAATATTAACTAAATTATTCTGGTCTCATTGGAGCCCCAGTAAGAGAGTAAGGGCCCTTACTTCCATGTGTGGATACATCAAACTATAAGGGTGAAGATTTATGTACTGTAAAAGTATTGTTAACAATTTGTTGTACCTTTAGTCTTGCGTTGCATGTGAGCTGAGTCAAGACAACCTATTTCAATGTTTGGAATAGAAATGCATAGTTCTGATTCGGATACAACTTACATACTTATTCTGAAGTTGCTGAAAATCCGTGCGTTCAAGTGTTCTTCATTTCAAAAAGTGTTATGGATAGTCTTAAAATTAAATACCACCAACCAAATTTGTACAGTACATTAAGACGCTTTTTCCCACCTAAGCTAATTTTCCTTCACATTTTATCCAAATGGCATTTAAAAAAGGGAAATATTTATGAATATTTAACAAATATGTAGGCGTGTGGTGTGGACTACTAAGCGAGGGGTCGAGGTTCGAACCAAATTCCAACTTAGGATTTTTTTCACTGCGCCACATAGAACCTCACTAATAAACATTTTTTAATTTTCACAATCACAGAGTGAAAACCACCACATAAAATAGAAGAAAAGTCATAAAATTTCTCTATGGTTTTCATCGAAGAAGAAAGTCGCAAAAACAATAGGAAAAATCTTATAAAAATGTTTTATGTATAGAATTTCTTGAATTTCGGGTCTCCATGCGACAATTCTTGATTTCTGATTTTTCTTCCTTGTAAAGAAAGGCATCTTTATTTGTTCCATGTATTCTTTGTGCAAGCAAATAAGTTGAAGCATTGAATGCATTAGGAACTAAGAAAAAAATTATTTATGTAATGATTAAATATTTCGATTTATTTCTTACAAAAGACTACCAAATTCCGGCTTTCATCAAACAGTTTAGCTTTTCCTTCGTTATTTTATTTTTAATTTCATCTTGAATTTTTTATAATAGCATTTTGCCAATCAATGATTTGAAATATTTATAATATCTTTATTAGCATTGATCGCATTAAAATACGTAATGTATTGGTACTTATCAGTTCATATCTATTAACTACTAAATCCCCAGGTTTGTTTTTCTTCAATGTCTTTATCAGGCTATACTAAATATAGTAACTACAGTGGGTTGCCAAATTAATAGGGACATTGTAAATTTTTTTTCAATTTTCATGTTTCAGTGGTCTTTTGAGCTTTTGTTTTGGTTCTTAGTGTACGTGGTGATTTTTATTTCACAACTTACGTGCTACCTACCGCTATTTTTCATTGTTGGCGGATATTTAAAACGGTTTTATTCGGGAAAAACCCGGTTTTATTCTTTAAGTGCAATCAAAGCCAGAAGTCGAAAAATGCTTCTTTTTTTTTTTAAACTTCTTTTTATTAAAACGTAAGTAATGTACTAACTTTAATATGTATTTTTCTAAAAAAGAAAATAAATCAAAAAATATTTTTTAATGATTTCAGGCTTTTTTTTTTTTTTTGGGTCAAGGAACTCTCCAAGAAAAATAAAATAAAAAAAAGGAAACACCAACTTCATTAATTCATTCGAGTAATTTCCAACGACAAGTAATAATAACCAATATTATTTATAAAATAACTTTTTGTCAATGTTATATGGGTTAATTTTCATTAATTTGATACGGAAACATAATTTTTCTTAAAATCCATGACTGTCCCTATTAATTTGGCAACCCACTGTACATTTACAATTTTATGTTTTTTACCTAAATGCTGAACATTTATATTACTTTCACTTTTCGCCACTCGCACTCGCAATGAAATCTGAGAATAAATCCTTTCGACACTTTTCTAAAATCTGAGAAAACTTTTAGTTCTAGAGGAAAATCTTATTCACTTAAGAATGTTAACGTTTAAAGACGCTCTTTTGTTTTTTGTTTGCTCAATGTGAAAAGGCCATGTAAAATTATTAATGTGATATCTCATTAAAATTTTAAAGAGAAACCTTATAGATTTGAGAAAATTTAATTTTATTTTTTTTTTTTAATAAGATTGACTTCTTGAAGCCAAATGGTAGCAAGATTATTGTATTATTTGTAATATTTAACCCTTTGTTGACCAAGCTATTAAAAACTTTTTAAAAATGTTTTTTTCCTATGAAAGCTAGTAGCTCACCCTTCTTCAACCCCAACACCTTACTCTTTTGAACCGCATAGAGATTAGATTGATAAACAATTTGATCTAGCACACTTTCAAGAAAAGATACGAAAAAATCTGTCCGACTATCACAGGTCTCAAATAAACCTTCAACTGGACCCTCAGGCAATACAAATTCAGGAATTTGTGATACACAATCGCTAGCTTTCCATTGGCGATTTGGTTCTTCGTCGGATTTTTTTTTTCCGAATGACTGCATCCTGGACGATTCTCGGGAATTTCCTCGCCATCATCCAAAAGCTGCTCAAGCTCTTCTTGAAGCACAGCTTCATCCGGTTCCTCATTCATTGGGACATCAGTACATACTTCTTTTTGAACGGATTGTTATTAGATCCAATTCATCTTCGGATTCTAGATCAGTATCTTCACTATTATCCAAAGGTAATTCCTCAATCATTGCCAAAATCTCATCATCCTTCAAATAAATATTCTGAAGAGCCGACATAATGCACTTTATGTATACATGAAAATAGCAAGAAGAAAAAATTTACTATTCGAACACTCGTTGTCGCACAGCCCAACGGTACTTACAAGTCCAATGTAGTTTTTTAGTGGAAATATATGAAAAATCCGTGTAACTTCAATTGATTTCACGTGTTTTCCAAAGGTCAATATGCAAAGCAACTAAATAGTTAAAAAAACTGACGAAAAACGCAATGGCTACTTAGATCTGCAAACACCAAAATCAACTAAAATTAATCGCTTCAAAGTCTAGTAAGCTGTCAAAAAAAGCCGTTATAACCGTGGCTAAAACTACAAAAAAAATCTTAAACAACAAAATACATGAAAATCGAATGGTACTTAAAAGTCTCGTTGGGCACCAATGCCATATTTTTGTCATATAGAGATTTTATTTGAAGTAAAACATTGTGGTACTTACAAGTACCGTCGGTCAACAAAGGGTTAATAGGATTTAGCACGTAAAAATGATATGTTAAAGTCTTGAAAAAATTAATAAGATTTTCTTTATTAAACCAATCACATTATTAACTCTTTTTAATCGGATGTCATAGTAAAACAGTCCAATAAGGCAATCTTATTGATTTTTTTTATATTTTTTAATATGGAAAATGCCCCCATTGTGAGTTCAAACAATTTAGGACACTTAAAAAATATTATTAGATATTATCGCGGATAGTGTACAGACAAATTCCCAGCTGGATAAGCCTAGCTATATTTTCTTCACAACGCACGGTTCTTAATCGGGTCAACGTTATCGGCAGAGAGCGCACGAATGACTCAGCCCTTGCGCAATCAGTCAATCAATTTAGTTTTTCGTACTCGATTAAGAATAATAAGGGGCACTAAATACTAAAAACAAATTTAGTGTCTTTGTTCATAATTTTGAAAAATCAGAATTTTTTTTTTTTTTTGTTCCTTAAATTTCAAGTTTGAAAGCATTTTTTTCAAAATCTACAGAAATAACTTGGTTTGAAAATAATTTAAAAGAACAGATTCCTGGCTTAAAATGTTTTTTTTGACCCCTTTAGAAAAAACCGTTATCAATTTTTGGCGGCAAAGTTATCGTACTCGTGCCGAACTTATTAGGTATTATTTTCGAACTGATCTTCGAAAGAAAGAAATTTCATCACTTTGAAAGGGGATAACTTGTTAAAATTTTTATCATAAAAATATGCTGAACTGGAACTATTGAAAAATTAGATTAGAACCGTCTTGGCTCCTTGTTATTACTTTTTACACATAAAATCTCACTCTGATTTCAATTATTTCTCGCATAATATAACGAAATGGATTCTAAGCTTCACTCAGACATTTAGAAAGTAGGAAGGTACGTGGTGTCACCTATCACCACATATAACGGGTGATTTTTTAAGAGGTTTAGAACTTAAAAAAAAAAAACACGAAAAATTCGAAAAAATGAATGAAATATTTATTTGAATCGATAGTTTGAACCTTGCAATTTAATGTTTAAAGATAATTTCATGCAAATGTTGACCGCGGCTGCGTCTCAGGTAGTCCATCCGCTGAGTCCAATTTTGGCATACTCTTTCACACATATCGGCCAGTATCTCACGAATGAATGCATGGATGTTGGCTTTCAGTGCGTCAATCGAAGCGGGCTTGTCCCTATACACATTAGCCTTGACATACCCCCACAAAAAATAATCTAATGGTGTCAAATCGCACGATCTAGGCGGCCAATTGACCGGCCCGAAACGTGAAATTAACTGTTCACCAAACTCGCCTCGCAATTGCGCCATTGTTTCGCGTGCTGTGTGGCATGTGGCACCGTCTTGTTGAAACCACATATCATGCAAGTCAAGAACTTCCATTTCGGGCAAAAAAAAGTTTGTTATTATCGCTCGGTAGCGTTCACCATTGACAGTAACGCTGCGATTCGCATCATCTTTGAAGAAATATGGCCCAATAATGCCGCCGGCCCATAAACCGCACCAAACAGTGGCTTTTTCGGGATGCATTGGTAGCTGTTGCAATGCTTCTGGCTGATCTTCACTCCAAATGCGGCAATTTTGCTTATTTACGTACCCATTCAACCAAAAATGAGCCTCATCGCTGAACACAATTTTTCGATAAAAAAGCGGATCCTCGGCCAGCTTTCCAAGAGCCCATTCACCGAAAATTCGGCGTTGTGGTAGGTCGGCTGGCTTTAGTTCTTGCACAAGCTGTATCTTAAAAGGCTTTACGCACAAATCCTTCCGCAAAATTTTCCACGTAGTGCTGTAACAAAGGCCTAACTGCTGGGAACGGCGCCGAATCGACATTTCGCGGTCTTCTGTCACACTAGCTGATACGGCCGCAATATTTTCTTCACTACGCACAGTACGTAAACGTGTTGGTGGTTTAATGTCCAACAAAGTAAATTTGGTGCGAAATTTGGTGACAATCTTCCGAATAGACTGCTCAGAAGGTCGAGAATGCCGATCATAAAATGGAAGCAGCGCGCGATGAACATTTCGAACCGAGCACGAATTTTGATAGTAAAATTCAATAATTTGCAAGCGTTGTTCATTTGTAAGACGATCCATGGTTAAATTGCAAACCAAACTGAAGCTGTTTGACAGTGACACAAGGTACTAAACACACGTCAGCTGTCAAAACCAGTGTTGCCAAAACCAAACCAGCTAAAAAATCACCCGTTAATTAACACACTATACCTGATATTTGCCGTAAAATGAGAAACTCAAAAATATTTATGCCACCTACAACGTTCGACAACAAAATGTGTAATAAACTCGTTTGAACACATTCTCCGCAACAGAGAGCTATAAATAACAACTTGCTGACTAAGCATGCATTTTATTTTTAGAAACAGATTCCAATAATTTCCACGGAACCATACTTACACAATCATCAACCAGTGCATCATGCCTGACATCCAATTAAGCCAGACCAGAAAAGTTTATTTTCCCAAATAAAAAGCCCATCTGTCAAAACTGTGATTGCAATCTTACAAAATTCCACTAAGAACCCATAAATAACTTAATCACGCCGAAAGAGAGCAGAAGAAAGGAAAGAAATTCCAAAAACGGAAAATTTAGATCGCAATCAGATGGACTATTTTTAGATTTCCAGCAGACCGGTGTACATGTATAATCTACCTATCTAAGCCCCCCACCTACAACTGCAGGGCAGACAAACATGTTTATAAACATTCGCCACATTCGATGAATGTTTACGACGAACTTCAGCCGAGTAGGTGCCACAATGTTTATACAGCTCTTAGCGCCAGAAGGTGGTCCATCGCAAACGGTGAATAAATTAAACTTTTATAGAAATCCAAATAAACAAGGAAATCCGAAAATTTTATAATTTGTTTATTTATCCGCTTATGTACCATTCCGTTCTAATCGAATCGTATAACGGAGAACTAGCTATATGGTGTTGCACATATCAAATGCTGTGTTGGACATGGCGTAAGCCGCCCATCGCACATCGCACATGTTTAGATGGAATTGGAAGTGCGCAAAAAAAAAAAAAAAATATTGTAATTGGAATTTGACTGCCCAGGGTGAGTTAATGGAAATTCACCGGTGGTCTATCCCATAAAATAGATACTACCCACAGGTGCGTGTGTTACCCTTTACACTGTCCATACAGCATACTGCAAGCAGTATGCGGTGACGTTGGGTCAGGTTAGGACAGAAAAAGAGAGATTTCAGCAGTTTTTTCCTTTTGTTTAATTTTAATGACGTGCTAATGTATTACATTTGAACTCGAGCGCTTTAAGTAGGTATGTATGTTAATTGGGAGGAAAGGAAAAGGCAAATGACTTGGGATCCGGAGATCTTGAAAAGACCAGGTGAATCTGAGGCAGGTGTTGGTATGTGCTTGGACGTTTTGTTCTTAGAAAGTGAGAAACTGGTTAGAGTGGGAATTGAATGAAGAAGTGTGTTACCCTATAATATTTTGAAAAAAACAAATTTTGAAAGAGAGACATTGACAATTTTGTACTACACGGGGTAGGTCGCTGAACCTGTGCACTTTGATGGCCCGAAACAAATGTTAAACCCGAAAATAATTAGTTTCAACGAAACACCTCGATGAGGCAATTAGGTTCCGCCGAAGCACAATGATACGACTCTTTCGATATACTAGAGTTCGCCCAGTGGCAGAAAATCTAGGTACCATTATAGAGACCGGGCTTATAAATATTGAGAAAAAAAAAATGCACACAGCATTACATCTCTGCACAACCATCCCAACAACAAATAAAATTAAGCGAATATGTTTTGCGTAAGGCAGTGAAAGTGATTTTTAACTGTTTGACTTCGCCTATTTATATCTAGCCTGACCGTCCTTCTTCATAAAGTTGTTAGCTGGAAGAAATAATGAGCGCGAGCAGAGTTTCAGTATCCTTTAAACTGTACACGATTTTATATCAGTCCTACCGTGGAACTGTGTGACAGGGTTGACAGTTTGTGGCTTTTCAGACAGGTAAAAATCTGGGGTTTTGGCATCCGGAGCTATATTTGCCAGTGAAAATTATTTGTTCTAATATTTTTTTATTTTATTTTACAAAACAAGTCTCTCAAAAACAGCTGATGCCAATATTATTAGAAAAAACCTATATAGCTTTTTTGTAAAAGTTCCTTAAATATTTTTAGGAATTTAAACACTATAGCCTAAGGCCCTAGTAGCTAGTGCTAAACGTACGACTACAGACCAAAATTTTGTCGGAGAACCTTTTTATCCAAAAAAGTTTTAGAAACCATTCCGCCAATACTTTTGATACCAGAACTTATCAATGTTTAGTTTTTATGAACGTCAAGCTCAAGAAATAGTAGATAACCAATAAGCAGATACAGCGGGCTCTCGGTGACATAATTTTGCTTTTGTGAAGACTGGGAAAGAGGCTGCAAATATGGAATCACTTGCTAATCAAGGAAAAATAAAAATATAAGCGGCTACACGGCATAACATTGGGGAATCGGGCAGAAAGACACAATACACAGCAGCTACAACTTCGAGGTAGTTATACATGAACCCTATTTGCCCCAGCTCCGCTAAAATCTCTAAAAGCTTCCCCTTGGGTTGCAGATCTTTGGAAAAGCAAACCCTTAAAGCTGTAAATTTACGGCTTGCAGAGCGAATAAACATCAACAATTCTTCCAATGACATCCTCTATAGTAAATATCCGGGAATGGGCTACGGTTGTCAAAAAAGCCTCACTTGATCAATTCAATGATGGTCAGATTAAGGTTTTAGGGTATAGTAATATTAATCGAAACGAATATGCTGATAAGCTGGGGGCAGATTCGTAACGATCGTCTGAACGATATCGTTTTGGAAACTTTAATCACCATTAGAAGTTAAAATCTGCTCAAATTTTTTTGAATATCGTCAGCTTTCATTACATTTGTGGGAAATGAACTGGATTAACCTCTCAAACTTGTAATTTTCGCACTTAGTTGCTAGTTTTGAGTTCTATCGTTTCGACGATAATCATCTAAAATGTTACGGAATGAGTGCCCTGGGCCCTGGCCAGGCAAGCCTCACTTGCAAAATCAGTCCATAAATTATTTACGACAGTCAAGGCAAAGATATTCGCAGAACTTCTAGTCGAGGTCAACCTCAGATGGAGAAGGATTACCGACTGCGTCATATGTAGGAGGATCGGGAAAATGCATCCCACTTTCCAAAAGAAACGCTTAAAGATATTGAATACCAGAACTCACCACACCTTTCTGACATATGTATTGTATATAACTGGGTATCCAACAAAACACTGCAATGACGCACCCAAAAACGAAACTCCCATTCATTACGTCTAGGCGTCCGTCGTCTAGTATCAGGAAGCGAGCTTTAGGAAAACTCTTCTTCGACTCAATGAAATGAAGTCTCGAAGAATAGTAAGACACAAACTAATCTTTTAATATTCCATAATATGTTTGAGCTAGATTTTCCTCTTTAACAGTCAGGTCAAATGAGCTGTGAAAATAAAAATACGGCTCATAGTGATATCTGCCTCAATCAACTTGGAGTGCGCAACTGGAGGCAGCTAGCTAAGGACCGGGTGTATTGGAGAGGCTCGTTAGCTGAAGCCCTGTAGGGAATATGGCCACTGATGCCTACCCGAAGGACAAAAGGTACTCTAATTTTTGCTAGTGACAATGTGTGCTGGACGGTAAGCAGAAAGGAAAAGGTTATACTGTGGCAACAAGGAAAAACAGCATAAGTAATTTTTAGCTACTGTTCAGGAGCGTAGGTTAAAGGTTTGACTTTAGATATAGGAAGACGATTTATGCGTTTTTTCCTGATTCATAACCCAGCAACCGTAATAGATGTTATATTTGAATGAAAAAAAATATCTAAAATTTAGAAACAGGGTACGGTCTACGCAACATTAACTCAATTCTGACATAAGTCGACTTATCCTGTTTTTCCTTGTTGCCACAGCTACTGTCCTTTTTCGAAGGAATCGATGTGGAACTACACGCGTAAAACAGAAGCTAAAAACCAATAAATAAGTTGTCACATCCCCATAGAGCCAGATGAACCCTGATATAATGTAGCGGGGGATGAGGTAAATTTGAGAAAACAAAAACACCTATTTTAAAGTCTTAAGAATTTTAATTCATTATTAGGTATAAGGAAATGTAATTTATTTTAAATGTTGCGCCTTTACAGTCTTAAAGACATAGATAACTTCTCTTCCGAAGATCAACTCATAGCGTATACTATTACGGTGGGTTGGCAGGTATAATTGGGAACAACATGTACTGTATCGCAAAGAATGGAAGCTTATCTAAAGTAGCAACTCTTCGCAGGTCTTAAGCTTTGGTAAGTTAGTTTCAAACAAAGAAGGAGAAGCTAGGAAAACCCCAGGTCATTTTTCCAATACGGTTCGCTTCCAAGACTTACATTTGAGTCTGTGCGATTTTGTATAGTCATTTGTTAATAAGAAGCCTGTGTTCGCAGAACCGTGTCATGTTGGGTGCCTGATGGGTGTTGTGATATTGAGGGTATCAGTCCACCTATGGCCATTCCTAGGAGGGTTATTTTGAGAAAACCCTCAATAAAGCAGCCACAAGATGGTCACAGCTAGAAGAGCTCAGGGTCTCAAGGGCACCATGGCCCGCTTTAAATCGGAAAGAGTCTGAAGTAATACCTCTATCTCAGTAGAACAATGCTAATATTAACGATAGGAATACTCTCTGAACACTGCCTTCTAAGGAAGCATGCCATGAGAATAGGCTAAGCTTAAACGGATATATGCCGGTACTGTGAGGAGTGAGGACCTATGCAACTCACCAAAGACATCTCCCACCTTTTATGCGAATGTCAGAGTAGAAGGAAGCACCAAGTCAGGTACTTCTTAAATAACTAAGAGGAGGTTGGTTCGTCAAACAATATTGGGACAGTAATAATTAAATTCTGTAGGGAATTTGATTGCTTGGGCGATTTGATTTTTAACCGAAATGGTTCCCTGGGAATGGCGATGGGCCCGCTTTGGAGTCTGATCTTTTGTTACGATCACCCAATCCCACTTAACCTAACCCAACCTAACCTAACCTAAATAAGAAGCATTTTATACTTCCATTTAGACCATAGGAAAGTTTAGCAACCTTGTTCCTCCACGAACATGACATGTGTAACTGAGGTCATCGTCGCAGGTCTGAAGAATCATCTACTTGATGGCCAGATTTGCCCAAACCAGTGTGTCATCAGACGTAAGTAAGTACTCTAAGTCACATGCTTCGTTTTAAGAACTGCTAATCTATACCCAAAATTGTTTCAAAACGTTATTTTCTTACCTAATTTGAAAAAAAGTCGGAAAAGCCCTATGAAAAGAAGAAAACATTTGCCTGAGCTCATGATCTCGATATAGCGCTATTCACCAACATTACTTACCTACATACCTAGATCTGTTTTAAGATATATCAATCACCTATGCAGCATGCATGCAGCAATTCCATCTCAAACTTTAACACCCACAGCTTCACGAAAAGTGAATCTTCTACATAGCTCTACGTTTTAAGCTATTTCACCTCATACAAACAAAAAAATATAAACAATATTACTAACAAATCACGTTCGCCCGTTGACTTTCAATTTCAACACAACAACTTGGCGCCTGGCATGACATAGAAAGCCAATCCGAGCCACCTGTCCCTAATCTCTACTAGACCTTTTCTTTATAAATTGTATAAAAACAAATTTGCATGTCTGCACGCTACCTTTACTGAATGGCGCGAAGCAACAATTTATAATTTTACCCTAAGGCCAACAGTCAGCCCAATCCCACCGCCATGCCATGCCAAACTCGCACACAATAGTAGTTGGTAATAATAGCAATAATGATGATTATAACAATCATTGTCGGGCTAACACCTAATCACAAAAGTTTGTCAATGCACTCATTACCGACTCAGCGAGGATAGTGTATATACACATATAAGCAAGTCTACCACTTTTACCGGGGAAAGTATCCGTTGTGTTGCCACGAACTCATCGAGAGTTCTGGTGCGGTTACCAGAGTGGCAGCAGAGCCAGTGTTCGGAGTATGAGGCGTTCCTGCTAAATGGCGAATATCGAGAAAACGACGCATTTAGACAGGAATGTATAAACGAAGCGACGACGACGGCGGAAGCCAACCACCACTTGTTGAGCATCCTGCGGCGGCATTAGTGGTACGGTCACACAATTACGGATGTAATAAAGTAATTTGGTGTAATTGGACTAAGGAGCACAACCCCTTTTGTTCAACTTTATTATTACGGTTGGAGTTTTCTTTTTCGAATGGAAATGGCATAGTTTTGCATACCGTCGTATTTGCGAGTATACATGACAATGACAGTGGTTTGACGATGGCACCGTGAATGAAGAGTGTAGGTATGGACGAGGCTAAGGAGGGACTTTTGTTCTGGGGTTGTTTTTTTGCTCTTTTGTCTCATCTCAGTAGGTATCTGCTTATCTACGGCTGAGAAGAAAATCAGATACCGCTGAGGAATACCTACTTGAGAACTGGTGTTGTGAAAGGGCGATAAATAAAAAGGAGGTTGTTTTCATGAAACTGTGGTAGGTATTTGGTGAAGAAGTTCGAAGCGAACAAAAGTGAGTATGAAGAAGTGATGCAAATTCAGGAGAATTAGGTCTTAGCTAGGAAAAAGTTGTAAATTTTTAGATTACAAAAAATTGTAGAACAAAATCAAGAAAAATAAGCGTCGTATCACGAAAAAGTTGTCTCATTTTAAACCTTAGCTCAGGATCTACTAATTAACGACTTTTTATTCGCAATTCTGAAAATTGTACAAAGACTCATTCAATCTGAGTCTGTCGGAGTGCAGAAAACGTATTCCAACTGTTCGGGTGCCTTTATTGTGACCCAATATGCTGGTTACAAAACCTCGTGAAGGTATATGGAATACGGTAGATAGGAAAAAAAGAAAGACAGTGTTAGATTTCTTACAATTTATTCGGACGATTAGGTCTTACCTCGTGGAGGGTTATAAAGGGTGATTTTTTAAGAGGTTTAGAACTTTAAAAAAAAAAAAACACAAAAAGTTCGAAAAAATGAATGAAATATTTATTTGAGTCGATAGTTTGAACCTTGCAATTTAATGTTTAAAGATAATTTCATGCAAATGTTGACCGCGGCTGCGTCTCAGGTAGTCCATCCGCTGAGTCCAATTTTGGCATACTCTTTCACACATATCGGCCGGTATCTCACGAATGAATGCATGGATGTTGGCTTCCAGTGCGTCAATCGAAGCGGGCTTGTCCCTATACACATTAGCCTTGACATACCCCCACAAAAAATAATCTAATGGTGTCAAATCGCACGATCTAGGCGGCCAATTGACCGACCCGAAACGTGAAATTAACTGTTCAACAAACTCGCCTCGCAATTGCGCCATTGTTTCGCGTGCTGTGTGGCATGTGGCACCGTCTTGTTGAAACCACATATCATGCAAGTCAAGAACTTCCATTTCGGGCAAAAAAAAGTTTGTTATCATCGCTCGGTAGCGTTCACCATTGACAGTAACGCTGCGATTCGCATCATCTTTGAAGAAATATGGCCCAATAATGCCGCCGGCCCATAAACCGCACCAAACAGTGGCTTTTTCGGGATGCATTGGTAGCTGTTGCAATGCTTCTGGCTGATCTTCACTCCAAATGCGGCAATTTTGCTTATTTACGTACCCATTCAACCAAAAATGAGCCTCATCGCTGAACACAATTTTTCGATAAAAAAGCGGATCCTCGGCCAGCTTTCCAAGAGCCCATTCACCGAAAATTCGGCGTTGTGGTAGGTCGGCTGGCTTTAGTTCTTGCACAAGCTGTATCTTAAAAGGCTTTACGCACAAATCCTTCCGCAAAATTTTCCACGTAGTGCTGTAACAAAGGCCTAACTGCTGGGAACGGCGCCGAATCGACATTTCGCGGTCTTCTGTCACACTAGCTGATACGGCCGCAATATTTTCTTCACTACGCACAGTACGTAAACGTGTTGGTGGTTTAATGTCCAACAAAGTAAATTTGGTGCGAAATTTGGTGACAATCTTCCGAATAGACTGCTCAGAAGGTCGAGAATGCCGATCATAAAATGGAAGCAGCGCGCGATGAACATTTCGAACCGAGCACGAATTTTGATAGTAAAATTCAATAATTTGCAAGCGTTGTTCATTTGTAAGACGATCCATGGTTAAATTGCAAACCAAACTGAAGCTGTTTGACAGTGACACAAGGTACTAAACACACGTCAGCTGTCAAAACCAGTGTTGCCAAAACCAAACCAGCTAAAAAATCACCCGTTACAAAAAAAAAGATCGTTGTTAGTAAGTATCAAAAGGAAAATGGGGTAGCGAATCCATTTTGGGAGGAAAAATTACCAGCGACCTCTTACATGAAAGATGGATACCATTTCAATGACAATAATCTATTACAAATTCATTTGGCTATTCACACATGAACACCAACTCTTGAAGGTTTTGGACCGGGGTATGTCACATTTGTCACAGATGTCACAGGCACAACCTCGCAGCCGAAATATTTCACAATAAACCGTCCAAATGTAAGCTTCAGTTGAGGTCTTACAGTCATTGCGCTGAGGAGCATCCTTATATTTACCTACCAATACTTAATGAATTTAAACATCTGAGTTCCAGGTCACTATAATCCATGTTTATCAACCGTTATCGCACTAATTTGTGTGAGCAACGCCACTGGCCAAACGAATTGCGTGACAGATTGAAAGTCCACTGCAGCTCGATACAGGCAGCTGTTTTAAACGTTCCAAAACTATGTAGGTACACCCCACCTGACCTCCAAATCAATATGTAAATAGCCCGCGCAATGCAATCAAATTAACAGTCGAACTTCGGCATGGAATAAATATCGCGAATTATTACCCAATGTCAGAGAGCACATAACTCAGCTCATTGTCCAACTAACCCCGGGTAAACCAAAACCAATTGTTAAACTGAAATCATTCTTCGTTTATGTTTGGACGTAAATCATTGGGTGCCGCTCTCATCGAAATCAATTTTGCATATAAGTATACCTACATACGGTACACATATACCTACCCCGAAATGACGGAGGTTATTTCGACAACCATCCGAGGCTCATATTTAATGCGCGGCAGGCACTCATTGTCAGAAGTGAGAGTCAAAGGCATTATTTAGCCGCTTAGTCAATAAATAATGTTCTTTTGCCGCATCCATCCCCTCGCTGCTGTATCGATCGTTCTTTTGGTCACAACCAACCTTGCTAAAGAGAAAAAAAGCTCCCTTCGAGGCAATTGTTTATCGATCAATCCTCTAGACGTTTTAGTTGCTGCGCTCCAACTTGGTCAATAGACGCCGCGCCAGTCAGTCGTTTAATCGAAATGAAAATATCGAGCACCAACTACATCAACATGTGTCGTCCATCGGTTGTGATTTGCGCCATCTGTCTGTCCCGTCCGGTCCTGCTCCTGACCCGTAACACCGTCCGCAGTAATAATTTACCACATCACAGCGAATAAATAAAAGTGGCGCTGTTCAATCACTGCGAAGTACATCAATCATTTCATGCAAAATCGATTCCAATTTCGGATATTTTTTTTGCCTGCTTTGTATTTCGTGGCTCGAATTTCGCCTCCCGTTTGGGTATTTCCATGGTCTTACGTGTTGTATCGCGCAGCCAAACCGAACACAGGTAAGCCCCTCATCGGCGGTGGAGCGGGCGAGTTGGTTGGCCGGGGAGGGTGCTCATCGCTCGCATAATCTATAACTATCCGGCGGTGGAGACGGTATGGGGCAGGCCACTCCACTGCCACTCTGCTGCCACTGCTGTTGCTTCTCATATTGTTGCATATGGCGGCTGGCGGACAAACCCAGTAGGAAGAATAACCATGGCGATTCCGATTATAGGTACCTATATTATGAATATTTGTTGTGCGCGCCAAGCGCCAACACACCGAACACCGAGTACTGGTGGTGGTTCAGTTGAATATTGGCAAAATGCATGGCACGACAAATTGATTTTTATCTCATTGTAATTTGTTAAAACAGTCACTTAATAAAATTCCCATAAATTTACTAGCGCGGAAGCGCGACTGAGCTCAGAGGCAGTCGTGGCATGCAAACAGTGGCGCTTTGTGTGTGTACTGTGCATATGAATTTTTATTTCTGTTTATATTTGTTGTGTAATTTTGAGTCATTAGTGTTGGCGCCGGTATCTATGTGTCTGTGAGCATAATTGGTGCGGAGCGTGTGCCTCGGCTCAAGAATATGTATGGTAGATAGGTCAATAGGCTGCGATATGGAATTGACCGCGGCAATTGTCGTCAATTGAGAGGCGGAGAGTGTGACAATTATGCGAACATAACTTTAAATTTTCTATTCTAGTTCAATGTCACAGAAGAGTGAAGATTTTGGTGAGCAGTTTGTCAAAAGAGACCGTGTAGGGTGAATTGGGAGCATTCATTTGTTCGAAATAATAGAGACAGCTGTTAGTGAAGCAAATGAATGCAGTTAGTGAAAATTATGCACGATAAAGAGCGAACTACGAAATATTGCTCCTCTCCGCGTTGTGCAAATTGGCTCTTAAGTTGCATCATGTACATGTAGGTACCTTACCTATCAGCCATATTCTTCGCCCTGTAAAGGAGTTTGGATTTTTTAATTTCATCCCAATCAGACGTTCATATTTGAACGACTCTTGCGACTCTAATTGCAAGTGACTGAAGAAGATGCTTCCATTTTCTAAAGCTTACTTGCCTAATATTCGAACTTGTATTCGAAGACGAGCCATAGAAATTGTGAAATCAGGCATCAAGTGTGGTCTAGTTGGACCTTGGATGAGATGGATAGGTCGCCTCTCTCTGCCTTTTGTGATGTGGATTGCTATAAAGCTTGATGTAGATTCGGTATGGCAGAAGATTCAAACTCACGGAACGTCGTAAACACGCCACTCTTTCAGTGGACAGGTGGGTCTTTTTAAAACGATTGAATGAGTATTTCTAATAATGTACCGTGTCCTTGATTTGTGCAAGTCTCGAGCCTCTCAGTTTCGATGACCAGAAAAACACAAATCACACTTTGGTGCTTTAATTCTGCGTAACCTCCCGCGCCCTTGTAAATGTTTGATAAACAGCTGAGTGTGTTTATATGGCCTGAGAAAATGATTTTCTTCAACTGCTGTAAGCGGTATAAAATTCGGTTTCCAAGATTATGATTTTGATACCTAGGCTTAGGGTTTTGTATGGCCCTGCTCTGCCTTCTGAATGAGGAAAGTAAAGTTATACAAGAAAGAAATGATTAAAAATACGCTTCAAGTTGCGTGCATTGAATTTGAACGTTTTTTGTAAAGAGTTTTTTGTTTAGTAGGTACGGGTCGATGTTGGCGGCCAGGTCAGCCAAAAGCATTACCGACCGCGGTCCGTGCAAATATACAGTAGAACTCAGTCAATTACCCGCTGTGTACAAGAAGTCAGCCTTTCGCAGACTTCAACTTGCCGAATTTAGCGACGGGACTTGAGCATAAACCCGTACAAGATCCAAGTGAGCTTTTAGGAACTCAACGTTAATGACCATACGCAATGCTACTTGTCCGCTGACTGGGTTTGGGCGACGAATGCGAATTTTTGGTTGAATGGCTATTTTGTTAACAAGCTAAATTGAAGTAAATGGGATGGCACTAACCCACACGAGGTAGGTTCATCGGGTGGCAATGCATCCACAAAAATTAACTATTTTGGTGTGGATTTTCGGCGCAGGGACATAAGTCCCCGAGACATAAGCCCCGAATTGATTTTTCGGGACTTATATCCCACCCTACTTGGACTTAAGACCCGAAAACAAATGTCGGGACTCGGGAATTATGTCCCAATAAACATTTTTTTCCTAAATGCAAGCCTAAAGACAAACTTAGAACATTATTGGATAAACTAATTTAGATTAAACGAACTTTGTATATACTTAACCTCGCACCCACCCCGTTATCCAACAGTAAACCCAAGCAGGGGGGTTGCAGGGTGGCAGCGTGCCCCCCATACGTATTCAATGTTGAAAGGATAACGATTCGCGCAAGGTAGGTGCTGTTGGCTGTAGGAATCAGAAAAATAACGTTGTCTAATTTTATTCAGGACTTATGTCTCATTTTCAACTGTGAAAATTCGGGACTTACACTCACTAAAGTGGAACTGAATTCGGGACTTATTTCCCACTGAAGTGGGACCTATGTCCCGAAAAATGAATTCAGGACTTGTGTGTCTCGGGGACTTATGTCCCTGCGCCTGGATTTTCGGCTGTCGCCGTCCGCGTCATATTGGTCCGTACCTACTTCTTTAACAACGATATTAGGGAGGCCATCACCATCAAGGGCTTACTGTATTCTTTTGGCTCAAATTGAACGATATTAAGGTAGACATATATACATATATGTGGTTCCAGGAAGACGGACATATGTGCCACAGAGCAGACAACACGATGAGCATTCTACCTGAATGATGTGATTTGACCAGAGAATTTTTTTTGTGGGGTTTTTTAAAGTCACAGGTTTATGTCATGGCTTAAAATTTACCACATCTTTGCGGCAGATTCATTCAAATTCAGAGCACTCGGATTTGTGCCACTGTGAGAAGCTGCGGCGGACATTTGAACGATGTTATATTCCACATACCTACCAGTGTTTTTCAAATAAAATAAATAATTGCGTTAATCCTCATACAAAGATTGTTTTATACTAGCACAACATCGACCCGATATGAGTAGGATTCATAATGTGATTCGCGTCGAGCTAAGACTAACTTTGTCAATCACATGTCGTTGCCTTTTACGAAAAATGTTAAAACCGACCTTAGCTAAAAAGAACTAAAATGCTGACATTGAAATACACTCAGTAAAAGATCGCAAGCTAAATTCTAGTCCGATTAGGTTTGTTCTTAGTTTTCTTCATTCTTACGTAGTCAATCTCAAAATAAATCGAAAGAATCTTAGAGCAAGATAAAAATTCTGAACTCAAGCTTTTTGTTATTAAATCAAGCCTATAAAATTTCAAAATCGGAATCATAATATCTGAATTATTATTTTTGCACAAAAATGCAGGATCGAATAAGAATAAATATCCTCCAATCAAGCCGAAACAATCTAAAACTTGCATGACGGAAAAGTAGGTACATACCTACCAATTAAGATCTAAACGATCATAATATTTGTTCCTAGTTGCAGTGGCTTAGTGGTTAGTGCATTGGACTACTAAGCGAGGGGTCCCAGGTTCGAATCCCGCAAAAACCCAAATTCCAACTTAGGGTTTTTTCCACTGCGCTACCTCTCGCGAACGTCTGACAAACATCCGAGAGTATAAATGTCTTGAAAGAGCTTCTCAATTAGCCGTTTGGAGTCGGCATAAAATTATAGATCCATTCCATTCGTTCCAAAAATTAAAAACTCACACAAAACATTCTTAAAATAATCGCGCATTAGTATGGAAACAAGCCGCTTAAGCTTTATAAAAACAATCTCAAATTTAGATTTTTGCTCTTCTTTAAAGAATTTTCTACTCATTTAAGGCGGATTCATTCTCATTCCCGGCGTTTTCGAGCTTAATTTAAATTAACAATGGTCCAAAACGTAGCTTTTGTATTCTTAAAATAAACTTGTTTCAGGCATAATCTAAGAACCACATTCTTAAAATAAGCGAAATAGTTTTGAAGTAAGAATGTTAAGTCAATTAAAAATGAGCTTAAAACTCGACTTAGGCTTAAAATATCACTGATATTCTTGATTTTAGCTCGTCTTTTTTCTGAGTGTACCTACCGAGCTCATTCAAATTTACTTATAAAAATAGGATAGAAAATGATTGAAAAAGGCTGCAAGTGTATACCGTAAAATAGAAAAATAAGCTGCCCAGCGTTGCCAGTTTGAGGTTTTCCCCCCAGATTTAGGGTTTTTTTTTTTTTTTTGTCGACGGGGGAGATCTGGAGGTAGAAGTTATTTGGGGGTTGAAATCTGTTTTTTTTTTTTTTAATTCTATTTCATTATATTAAAATATTCTTTCGAAGAAAAATTAAATTTATAGCCATTCTGCGAACGCAAGTAACGCTTAGTAAGTTAAAATTAAGGATGAGGTAGCGTAGAGGTTCCCCTTTATTCTGTTCGGTCCACAATCATATGATTGCTGACAATCGAGGATGAGATAAGTGCGTGTGTTATTTTAAAATGCTGTCAAATAATAGGTCGATCCTTCAAAACATTATTTGCAGTGAAAAATATTTGTTTTTCAAAAGATATAGGGCTATTTTGTTTACAAATAAAGTCCCTAAAAAACAGCTAATGCCAGTTTCATTACTTAAGAGTTAAAAAGTTATTATATTAAAAATTTGCAAATCTGTTTTTTTTTTTTCAGATTTATGTGACGGGAAATATTTGACCGTCTGGCAACCGTGAAGCTGCCAAATTAATATTTCCTTTTTTTTTAATTTCTATGCAGTTAATGCAGCACTGACTGACTACATTTTACAGCCTTCCTACTCGAACTAAATTTCCCCTTGGCCCCCATAACACAAATATAGATGCGAACCAGTCTTGCAGCGTTCTCCAAACCCGTCCACCGCACTAATTAAGCCATTTGTTATTTTTATTATAACTCAGAAATCGTATTTCGTTTTGAAAAATGTCTCTACCCCTCAAGTGAGAGATCAGACAACCAACAAAAGCAAACACCAGCAACTCTCCCGTACCAGTTTGTCTGGATGTGCGCCGTCTATTTTGGTTTATCACTCGCATTGCTCGATGTTAAACATTGATGTTGAGTTTTACGATTTGTTTTGATATTTTTATGATTATGGCATCGTTTACACAACATAAATCGAACATACGACTTCCCATAAACTTGACGGGGGTCGCCGTCGTCGGTTGCTGTTCGCTTACACTTCCTCATCTGTATACAGGATTCCGCCTGCCGTCTCATTTCAATTAGAATTCGATTTACGGTTTGTATATTCTGCCACTTTATGATTTTATAAATGACGTTGGCGTTGAATTCGATTGATTGCAAATGTACATAAAAAAAGATAACTATTAATTTTTTGTGTGAACACTTCAGTAAGGGGGAGAGTGGAGAGTCTGTTTGCGGTACGGCTCTTGTGCAGGTAGGATCAAATCAGAAAGTCAGAACATCATTATATGAAACCATCTGGTGAACTAGAGGCGCGTCGACCTAATTAGTTTCAACAGTCTTAAGTTGAATATTTCCACTGCACAGCATGCATATTCTTTTTTGGAAAACATATTTCGTTTCGAGAATGCAAATGTGTAGAAAGACGCCAGTTTATGAGGGGACACATTTCAATTGTTCTCAGTCTGTTGTTTAGATTTTTATGATTTATGGTGCACAGCACTTGAACAAGAACACAATTGGTTCAAGTATTTATTGATGTGCTGCTGGTCAGTAAAATACTGACCTGCTTGTTATGCAGCCAAAGTATTTTAAGAATATTTGCAGACTGTCTTTGATGTCTTTTGCGTTTCTGACTGCTTCAACGGTTGCGCAATGCGCAATGACAACGTTGATTGTAAATAAAATGAGTGAGACGAGCGCAATGTTTTTTTTTCGAACGTTTTTGTCCGAAACAAAAAACATATGTTCCTAGGTAGTACGTAAAATACCAACAATTGATCCAGTGAAATGATTGAGGAACTATGACCTTAATAGAAAGGAATTTCATTTTGTTAAGTACACATTTTGAAGCGATATAAAATTCGTAGCCATGGAAGTTAGTTAACTTTTTAAAGGTACAAGAAGCTCAAAAGGCGCCGATTCAGGAACTAAAAGTTATACGAGTCGTTACTGTAGTCAGCCTTCTTTCATCAGATATCGGAGTTGCTGCAAAAAAAAAAATTGAAATTGACATTATCTACTGCGTGTCTGTGTGAGGTTGTCGAAGATCAAAAAAATGCCAAAATTAACTTCGGATCACAAAACGCGAAACGGAGGCACAACAACGCACAATGAAGCTTCACAAAACACCTCCCATAGCATAGAGAGATTCACTAAAAAACGTGAAAAAATCACAAAAAAAAAGAAAAAAAAAAGAAGCAAGAATCCAATTTAGCGGTGCAAAATGCCACGAACTAGTTCTATCAAAAGTTGTAGGTAATAAGTAGATAAATAGTTGACGGAACTGGGCCTATCTTCTCATTCCATTCGATTTTGTGTAGGTTTCATTTTTGGGACGATTGGAAGGGATTTACAATTTTATGCCGCGTCCAAACGGATAACTGCTGAGAAGCTCTTATGACAGTTCTAACTCTCGGAAGCTTATCAGCCGTTCGCAAGAGGTGGCGCAGTGGAAAAAAGCTTAAGACATTTTTTTTTTTCTTTTTTTTTTTTTCAGAAATCGAACTTGGGCCCCCTGCCTAGAAGTCCAACACACTAGGCACTAAGCCACGCGTCCATTGATACCTACATTATAAAGGCGAAGCATATATAGCATCTGCTGGATCAGTATAATAGTTAAATTCAACAGCTTCGACAGTGGAACTAATCGTAAAAGGACAACAGGAACTCCACAGAAGGCCCAAATAGTAGCAAAGACAAAAACTGTGCACGACAGAGTAGCATGAAACAAACGGTCCTAGAGCTTGCGATTTCTCCTCCAAGAGCGAGCCAACAACGTTGTTGAAAATGAAGATTGATGCAAATCCGCTTAGCCGTTTATACTGCAACTGCGTGCAACCACGAGCTGATAAGAAGTTTTAACAACAATTTTCGAAATAATAACATACAAACTACCTACGACCGTTCAACAAACCCCTGGTACAATGTTTCAAATAAATCTCAAAAATTGGCTCTAACCGAGTGCAATTTTTGTTGTTAAAAACTGCCGAGATAAAAATGTTAAATGCATACTGTTCAAGAAAAAAAATACTCATAGTTCTTACCAAGTTTCCTTAAACAAGTTTACTCGGATATTTTCAATACGCTAATGGCCGGTCTGTTCACAGCTTGTTAAACCCTTGTTTAGGTAACCACAGATTTATAAATCAATGATAAACAATGAGTGTTTCTCGACCGTTTTTTACACTTCGGTCACCAAACCATAGCTTTGTAACAAATCGTTCCATTTTTTTCAGTTTATTTGTTATTCAGTGATTGACCGAATCCATGACTATTTTTTTTCAATAAAATTTGTTATAAATTAATAGGCCTCATGTTAGTTTATTGAACGACAATAACTATTTTCTCGTTCTCCCATTATTTTCCCTAACGCGTGTGCTTTATTACCATTTATAAGAGGTGTCGTCAGCCGAAAAAATTAAAATAATCTTACTTCATCCTTTGCATCCACTATTTTGGCATGTTGTGTATTCTACCTATACATGTGTCAGTTGTTGAAAACGTCAACGAAACCGATGTGAACACGGAAAGAACTGCATAGTCACCAATTGCAAAATTTTGAGCTGCAAATCACGAATTATATATTTTTCGCAAATCACAACGATTTTGTCTTGAATTGATACAAATATTCGTAATTCCGACATTGAATACGGCGAAAAATATCAAATTTTGTTTTTTGAATATTACGATTAGAAGTATTAATTCGAGCTTCATTTATTTGTAGTGATTTGCCACATTTTTGGCGCAATTCACTACTTCAATGGGTCAATTCCTCAAACATCACCTTAAAATCTCAAATTGGAAAAAATATTTCGTAATTTACCACCACTGAATGATGAATCAATAAAATCTTATAATAATTTCGCACATGTAAATTGAAAACGTAAATTGACGTAGAGAAGTCGTAAATTGCAAAATATGAATTGCAAATTGATAAAAATAAGTTGCAATTTACGATTAAGAATTTGTAAATTGCAACTACTTAAGTAGTAAATCAACCTCTGTTGTAATTTACTAAGGGATGAACCCGTAATTGCAACAGGAAAGTGGTAATTTACGATTTCTCTTTTTTGCATTACACAACCACAGTAATATCAAATTGATAACTATTTGCGTCAAATTGCGATCGGTTATGGCAATATGTATTTCATGCCCGATCGCATTATTTACACTGAGAAGTGTTGATTCACGACTTTTGAGGATCAATATCTTCACTAGAATTGCGAATAAAAAGTCGTGAATTAGTAAATCCTGAGCTCTAAAATGAGACCAACTTTTCGTGATTCGGCGCTTGTTTTTCTTGATTTGATCTTAAACTTCTTTCCGTGAAAGATTTAATTGGTTCACTTTATCTTGCGTTATAATATATATTCGCACAAAAGTACAAAAAGTTTTTGTGTAGAAGCAACGTCAAAATGGGTCCACATGGACCTAAGTGGGGTATTGCAGGGATCACTCTGCCTTATCCACCCATAAACCTAACATCAAATTTAATACCTATACGTATTTCTGAAAAAAATCTTGAACAAACGAAATTACAGAAAATCAGTGGTTAAATCCCATTAACCACTCAAAATGGGCGGCTATATAACCAAACCACTGATTCTCTGTTGAATATTTTGCTGAACAAACACATTCGATGGTCACCAGCTGGAATAACCGATGATTATAGATAACCAGGAATAAACAAATTGGGCTTAAATCTGTAAGACCTTTGTTGTTCACAGTATTACCTGGTAGTTTCCAAACGAAAGTTGGTTGATTTTAATTAAGTGATTTTTCTGCGTGCGCCTGTGGTGTGCATAGCTTAGTTTTGAAAACACAGAGTGGATTCACGTAATTCTCAGGCCCACTTGTTATTGGGTTCCTCAGCTATCGTTTAATGTAGGTACTGATATGTAATGATGTTTCGTGAATGAAATTCTTCACAAAATCACCCTTTAAGAAGCAAGTTCATCAAGGTCTCTACCAAACTCTATGGCTAGCTTCGAAGCAAACCTTTAAACGCCACATTCTCCAATTTTTGAGCGTTCAAAAATGTTTATATTTACTTCGGATGCGTACTGACAGTAAATAAAGCCATCCCAAATCGCATGGCTACGTGCCACCTGCTGATTCCTGTCAAAAATTAAGGAATAGCTATATATCCCTTTATATAGCACGGTCTCAGAAATAATGCAATACGCTTTATCTGTTGTTCAGAGATGGTGTAATAAAGAAGGTCTTTCTGTTAATCCAAAGAAGACAACTATAGTCCCCTTTACTAGACGGAGGAAATTTGATCTCCTGATTCGCCCTACCTTGTTTGGCGAAACCATTGAATTCTCTCGAGAAGCCAAATATCTGGGAATTATCCTTGACAGTAAACTATCATGGAACCAGCAGATTGAACGTACCGTAAACAGAGCCACCAGATCTCTATGGATCTGTCGTCGTGTCTGCGGTAAAAACTGGGGTCTTAGGCCTCGGATGCTATACTGGCTCTATACGCTCGTCGTAAGACCAGCGGTTACCTATGCCGCCGTGGTCTGGTGGACGAAGACTAACGAAGTCACCACAGTCAAAAAGCTAGAACGAGTCCAACGTATAGCTGGAAACTGTATGACGGGCTGCTTACGCTCCACACCGACTATGGCACTTAATGTCGTCCTTGGTCTAACACCTCTTCAAACTTATACTCAAATGGAAGCCAGACTGGGTGCTCACCGCCTGTTCCATTCGAACAACTTTGACCCCTATACCTATCAAGGAGGTCATCTGTCCTTACTCGACACCATTGAGCCTTCAAGCTCATTCAGCATGCCTCTTGATGACATGCTACCGGAATATGTCTTCCATAAAAACTCCTCCACAATCATCCCCCCTAGGGAAGAATGGGAGAAATACAAACCTAATCCATCTCAACTCGACATCATCTGGTACACAGACGGTTCTAAGATGGAATCAGGGACTGGCTCTGGAATCTACGGTGAGTCAAACCAGGTGAACTTGTCAGTCAGCCTTGGGAAAAACTTATCCATAATCCAGGCTGAAGCCCTTGCAATCAACCATTGCGCTAGAATAAATCTAAGTTCTAACACACGTGGAAAAACAATATTTATATTCTCAGATAGCCAAGCAGCTCTCAAAGCTCTTGACTCATCTGTCATCAAATCCATACTTGTCTTAGAAACATTCTCAAACATCTATGAACTTTCTAAGAAAAACCTAGTCATCCTCGACTGGATTCCAGCCCATAGAGGATTTGAGGGTAACGAATCGGCTGACTCACTGGCTAAAGTCGGAGCAACCACTCCACTCATCGGACCTGAACCCTTCTGCGGAGTCAGCAAAAACCATTTCAGGAACTACATCAAAAACCAATCTCGTATAGAGTCTAACGAGATCTGGAAAAACACAGCTGGGCAGAATTGCACCAGAACATTTTTCCCCAAATTCTCCTCCAGATAATCACTCCTCTTGATTAATCTGGATAAAAACAACCTGAGAATACTAACAGGAATAATCAGTGGCCACGATCGCGTGAAAAAACATCTTCACCGCATTGGCGTCTCACCGGATCCCATCTGTAGACTTTGTCTCGAGAGTGACGAATCCTCTCTTCATATAATCACAGAATGCCCGGCCCTTTGTTGTCTCAGAAAAAACGTCCTTGGTGATGAAATCATTGATTCAGCATCTCTTGCTAATGTATACCCAGAGAAGATCCTGGTCTTCCTGACGGCCTCTGGTGTGAAAATATGGCTCTAGGAATTTATCAGGGAAGGCACAATAGGCTCCTCTAAGAAGCCGCAGTGCCAGAGCTCATTGAAAGCTCTCCCGCCTCACAATCTAATCTAATCTAATATCCCTTTGTTGAAAAGGAGAAGTGAAACTGACAACAAAAATACTCCAAAGTGTCACAAATCCCTACATAATTCAACGAAGGCCAATAAAACACTACACAACAGTCAGAAGAAGGCTCAACAAAATAGAAGGACACAAGGAACTGCAAATAAATAAAGCTTAATACCATGAAGTATTAAAAACGATTACAGCACGCCACAAAATATTTCAAATCTACAAAAGAACGTTTCATGAAACCCAACACTGCAAACAATACGAAAACCATGATGAACTACAAAGCGTCATGAAGCAAAATGCAAAACAAAGCAGAATGAGAAGTATGGTGAAGTATTCCATATGTAGTACCTATAAGAGATATACGAAGCTGTAGTTAGCGTTATAAAATGCATGTTCTTCATGGTGGGTAGATTCATTAAACTACACAATAAAATGAAGTCACATCACATGCTACAGAGCACATCGGAAGAATACAAAACTATACATTAAAATTGAAAAAATGTTGTGGTACGAAGCACCATAAGCTGTACTAAGCGATGTAAAATTCCATGATCTTTTATTTCATAACGCATAAAAACGTCAGCACAAACTACAAAATACAACGAGCCACTACAAACTGATACGAAATACTACAACTCGTATGACACCCCGCAAAACACCATAAAAACACAAAAAAGCCGTAGAAAATACGATGTAATATCAAAAATGTATAAAGGCCCTACGCGCTTAAAGGAACTACTACATGCCTCCAGAAAGCTACAAATGTACAAAAAAAAAATAAAGAAAAAGCCCGCTCCAAACCATAAATTGAAACACAAATCAGAGTCAAGGGGATGGCTCGTAAGCACCCCTGATACTCTTGTAAACCATTTCCCGAATCGTGTACTTTGTTAGAAAAATTGGCCTAACTTTGAAATCGCATAAAAATACAAGCTTCCAATGAGCTTTTTCAATCCAACCCATATATATATATATAACCACTATATGGGGGTACTTAAAAAGTCATCAAAATCTTTCCTTAGACAAGACCGTCAGTATACGTCAAGTTGATGTGTGCCTCTCGTAAACTCCTTATGCTGTCATAATGCTCGCTGAGAGGTATAAGGAGGTGTTGCTCTGAAAGTAGCCCCTCAGACTAAAATAGTTTTAGTAGGGTAAATGCATCCCGAAGGGGTGTCGGGTAATAATTTTCTATTATTAATATAGCGCACATTTAAGGGCTCCTGATGCATGCATGCGTGTACGTGTGTCCCAAAGTCTATGTGGATAAATTGTTTTCCAAAGTCATTAAGGCGATTTTGGGTTGAGGGTTCCGACACAGTTCTTGGGGACAAATTTGTCAACTAAGTCACGTGCGGTGGCATCAGCAGAGTAGAATGGTTTCCAATTTACCATGAATCCGCCCTCGTATTTGTATACAGATAAAGGGCCCAGAGATACACACAACCGACCGTCGACCGTCATTCCAATCGGAATGGGATATCATATGCATGATAGTGACTACTCCGAGATAGATGTCTTCCATGGCTATCAGTTGACACGTCACCCAATATGGGATGGTTTCTAATCGGGAGGGGAATACGTATATATATACCATGCCCAAGTAGAAAATAACCATCACTTTGGTGATATATTACCGAATCAGGGACTGTTCTTCAATGTCCTGCCAGCCATATGGAAATGATATATTTATGGTTTTATTTTCGGGCACATTCGATCCGTTTGTTGTCGAGTTGAAGTGGCCATGTAAATATAGCTTGAGATGAATTTTGTAAATGGGTCAGGGCGGGTAGGTGCGCATACTTTCTAAAGTGAACTTTAGAGAAAGTTTGGAGCCTGTAAATTATGGCGAAGAATTTCCGAAAGTGGTCGCAGATTGTTCGTCAAGGGATTTCTTCGGCTAACAGAGGCCTTGAGTTCTCTGCGCTTCTCACTTAAAACAAGTAAATACCGGGTTAATGAATGGAAATGGAAATATGTCGATTAATCTTCTATTTCATTGTTTTTGGGGGGTCATCAGGTTGTATTCAGCTTACCTAAAGGACACCCACTAAATAACTATTTTCCCCGCTGCATGTCCACTTGTGTGTTGTATCCCTATACCTTCAAATATACGCGAAACAAAATCGCGCACATTATTTACGACTGCAGCATCCCGAGACTCTATTTGGTCCGGGGGCGATGTCCATTAGTGGTAGTGGCATATCGGGGCACGTTTCACATCCCGGCCATGGTCAAAAATTTATAAATTTTCGGATAAAATTCGGTACATGTTGCCCGATGTGGAAGATTTATGAATTGATCATGTGTCTCCGTTTTCCTGTGTGGGCTGTGTATGTACGCTCGAGTCTATTTTTGCGAAGCATGGTCACAGCAGCCAGCAGTGGCTGGTAGACAGGACTAAACTCATCCTTGATTTTGGGTGGCAGCGCAGCACAATGTGCTATTTGATGTAGCTGTGTGGTATGTTGCACATAATTAACTTTTTTTCCACAAGCGCACGTAGGTACTTTTGCAAACCTCCGCGCTGATGCATCAAATACTTCAAATAATCGATGTCCAGAGCACAGACAGCTCGTGAATTTGGTGAAATCGAGGGGGTGTCGTACGCGCATTCAAAATTAACGTGTACATACATTTTTCAGTACCGCGACGACCTATGCGAGTGATGTCAGCCTATCTGTGCAGAATGGACGCAGCGCACGTTGGTGCATCGGATATACCAACAGCAGTGCACATGTTTGTGCCGAAGCAATGTATCGCTACTGTTGGGACAGAGCATCGCACCACACCGCCGACCGTCAGGGTTTAATTTATTCGATCTCAGATAGCAGAGCCTGTCCGAAATGTCTCATAAAAATTGCGCTTTAATTACTCTATCGACAGTATCTGTTTGGAAAAATCTTCTTTAGATGGATTGCGTGTTTTTCATCTTCCGGATCTGTGTGACGCGATGTACCTGAGGTTTGGCGATGGCATTGTTAAGTGGGTACGTGAATGGCGTTCATTGCTGGTCGTGCAGTGAGATCATTTTGTTTTTAATTCTATTATTGGTTTTCCTTACACGTACATAGATATCATTTGAAATTATTAATGCTCAAGCTCATACTGAAGTAAATCTATCTGGGAGTAAGAAGCACGCACTTTCAACCCTACCAATTCAGCAACGGTGTCTACTAAGCGCATTCCAGATGAAAATTGCAGGCAGGGAACTTGTTCATATTCGACAAAGAGTCTTTTGTTTACATTTCAGTCTTTTGTTAATAATGAGCAACTTTACATAGCTTAGGATGGATTTTAAACAGATCTTAGCATTTCCGTCTAACATAGCTATTGTGATAAAATATGAGCACATCTTTGTCGTAAGGAGCATGGGCATGACTGAAGGACTTACACATTTGTACACGTTAGAACTCTGCACCCAGCTAATGGGGAGTAGTGCTAAGCTGTCTCTCTATTTAATTAGTACGTAGTGTTTTCTCAAGTTTCCTTCTTCTGTTTCGTTATAATAGGCTTTAAGTGTTTTAACATTTATCTGATATGCACTCAGGAGAAAACCAGGGGTATTGGTTGGTGGTATAGTGTGTTGATGTTGGATAAAGTTTGATCTCAGATTGCATATTTTCTTCTAAGAATGGCAGCCCTTTTGTAGAGTCATAGTTTAATATTCTTGTTACATGACGGAATCGCCTTGCCTTGCCTTGACATTAAATGGAAACGTAAAGTCGTTACCCACTTTCATGTAGCAGAAAGCTTTTTGAACCGACTCCGACATACTAAATAGGTGGATGAGAATGGCATATGTGGAACCTGTTCAATGCAACTTTTAAGCCCATCAGCCTCCTTTAGGTATTGTTATCTTCGCTTTATGAACTTGGATTTCATGAACATCGTTGTACATCAATCGTTTGTTTTGCTTCGCAGATCCCCGCCTTCAGAAAACATTTTTGTTAGCAGTGGCTCTTCTTAAAGCGTTCTTTGTTCATGATTAACTAGTGTCTGATTGGGCCTTGTTACCTTACCACGTTTTATCATTATTTAAGTAAAAATTTCAAATGTTTTCCTGAAGTAGCACAAACATTCACTGAAGCATTCATTCTTCAAACGGCCAAATCCTGATCTTGCACAACAAACATGTGTCATCAATGGTACAGTCTTCCGAAGCAATTTGCATATAGACTGTAGATATATGCACCTTACTCCAACTCCATTTGTTAGTTCTCCACTATACCTTCACGGAAAACAGTTTAAGATCAAATCAAGAATCAACATTTTCCAATTGGTGACTTTGCAGTTCTCTTCGCGTAGGTATGGTCATAATTCAGTGATCTGTATCGAATCATGTTAATCCACTTTCCAATAGTATTGTTAAGGAAACGGTTAAGTATCGGAAATGCTCGCGAAGTGTTAATCAAAATTAGTGAATAATTGTGAAATATATTTTTTGATCAATTTTAAAAGACCATATTTAAGAGAATGACATTTACAAGAAAATAAAAACGTATAAAAACGAACACACATTTTAAAGAACGAATTTATAGCAATTATAACAAATTGGCCCCTTTTTCTACACTCAGCAGGTGTTTCACTGGTAACAAAACATGTTTTACTTTTTTTTTGAGTATGTCTAATATTTTATTTTTATTTTGATAATAATAAGTTTAACAGATAAACTCCGATTTCCCCGACAAGCAAAGTAGTTTTATTGAAGGCTGGGACAGCTTAAAATCTCCTGTGATTTCCAGTTTTGACAGATAAATCAAAGACAAAAGTTGCACGGTACTTCTCATCGATCTTCACGCTAAAAATGTTAGTAAAGTTATAAAAATATTATATTTTCTGTACCCATTCTTTTGCCTTATTACTTACTTTTGATTTTACTATTTACAGTTCCTGCAGACGTGATAGTTTGTGGCATGGAATTCTTCAATATTTATATGTAAATTTTAAAATACTACCTAATAGGTAAAATAAAAAAAAATATTTGAAAAAAAAAATGTATAAGTTCCTATTTTATAAATGTATTGTATGGAATATTTATGCTTAATTTATCACGTAAGTACCTATGACTGGAACCAAATATTAGGCGTGCTAGTATTATTATGAACTTAGGGTTTTTTTCCGCTGCGCCACCTCTCGCGAACGTCTGACAAACATCCGAGAGTATGACTGTCTTGAAAGAGCTTCTCAATTAGCCGTCTGGAGTCGGCATAAAATTGTAGATCCCTTCTATTCGTTCCAAAAATGAAAAACTCACACAAAACGAATGGTTGTGAGAAGCTAGGCCTAGGGTCCCTCCGGACCTGTTGCGCCAACTATTTTTTTTTTTAGTATTATTATGATCGAAAATGTTCTAGAACTAAAAATTTGACGTTGATCACAAACATTGAAAGGTAAACATGAAAGTTTGTAACCAAAAATATTGCTATTGGAATAATCATATTAATGAAACCTTTTTCATGACGGACCGTGCTTGACTGACAAAATTTGTCATCATTTTCTTATCATATAAGTGATCAAATAAATTTTAAAGTGATTGTTTATAAATTTCACGTGTTGGGTTAAGCACGCACAGCATCACTGAATGCACCATATCCGCTATCAAACAAATACGAATGCGATTGTTTAAATAAAACATGGTGTTAGTTTAAACACGAAATCAACTTCGGGGTTGTTAAGTTGAGTAATGAACGTGATAACTTAATAAAAACGCCACCTTAGTTGAATTGATAATTTTTGAAGTTGACGCATTTTTAACTAATGAAAATAGTTGATTTTACCAATGAATTTCTTTCGGTGAGGCTCATAATTTTGTTTACTTAAGAAATTGATCAGACCCCTTATCAAGGAGCTCGTAGAAACTTTATCTCTCTTCTTTATAACCCATATAAATTTAATTCAGTATTCTCCGTAAATGGTGCGAGTGGTCAAAAACCATTAGATACATATGGTGTGAAAGGCTCAAGACTCCGCAGTCGCTCATAAAAAAATCCTTACCCAATTATACGTATAGTTTTCCGCTGAAGCAATCTCTGAAATTAGTGCCTCAGTTTTTAATCAAGTAGTGCTATTCCTTAATGGCGGTGATATTTGCTTTATTTCAAAAAAGTTATTTACTGCCTCAGTTTGGTGATATCGACGGCAAAAGAAAACTACTGATAAGTTACTGCATTCTCCCTTCATACGACCTCGAACCTGAAGGACCAGTGGTTTTGAAAGCCCTTCGATGAAAATTACCGAGCTTGTTGGAAATAGCCACCCATCTTGGTGTTGATCGATCGTTCAGGTCGCTTTGTCAGCCAACTGACTTCTTAAAAAAAAAAAAAAACATTTTGGTGAGTTACCGGCGACCCATTTAAGGGTTCTGTGCTGAAAAAATATTCGAAATTAAAAAAAGGAATGAGAAAAATTTTTTTGACTGACCGTTTAATCGTCATTTTGGATTTTTCTTTAAAATCTTTAAAAAATTAAATATAATTTTAAAATTGTAACCCTGGTAATTAGTTTCTTTCCAGGTACTTCGATCTTTAAAACAGAATAACAAAACTGATCTTGTGTCTGATTGACAAAAAAATTAGACAGTGGCGAAATGCCGAACTACACTTTTCGTTTATTGGGTTATCTACCCCTCATTTAAATATAAATTTAAATTTAACTTGGTTTTTAAAGCTATTTCTATTAAAATAGAATACATAAATTAAAGTCTAACTATACAAATACGTAAAAGTGCCAATAATTTTCGTTAGTTAAAATTAACCCAAATAAACAAATTTTTGATTTTGAATGGAATGGTTTGCAATGAAGTAAGAAATGCTTATGTTTAATACTTCATTCTTGATGACTTTAAGACAAGTTCTTTTTATCAAAAATAATAGTTAAAGCAAGAACCTTACAATTATAAAATTTTAAAATCTCAAAATTCTTCGCTTAGCACTCTTGTTTTTTTTTTATTTTGAGTGTATTAGGTGGGACTTTTCTATCGGAAGTGCTTCTATTTTTTCAACAGTTCAGATTCATTAAATCTGTTCCAATACTCGTTGAGAGCAATCATCTAGTTTGAGATATTAATCCTGCAAGTCAGACTCGACTACAACCGCACGCTGAATAAAAATGTTTACGTCTTATTCATTTAGCTGCCATTTCGTTCGATATTAGTCATCATCATACTTTCATTCCAATAAAACTTGGCGCAAAGACATCATTCTCTTATCGCATTTGGCGATAATAAATTCCAAAAACACCAACAAGCTAAACGAAAAAATAAAACTAAAACCCACATAAATCTCCAAGGGCGACTAAATTGGAAAAAAAAAAGTCTGTGCGCTCCAAATAAGACGTAACGCTTTTTTGACATCGTTTTCAAGAGTTTATCTCAGAAAATCGGCCAGCAAAAGAATTCGTATGTATAGATGCGCCCTCCGAGCAGTAATATGAAATACAACAAACTAAACTTGTATCCAATCCATTCATCTTTTCCTCAATCAATATATCTCTGCCCGTAATCATGTAGGTTGGATAACTTTAAAGCGGGAACAAAAAATAAGGGGAGGATGCCCCACCTCTGCCCTCCCCACAAGAACTGCCAGAGCATCGACAAAAAAATGTGTAAAAACAAAGGAAACAAGGACAAAAAAGCCGCACAGCTCGACTGTGAATGTGAGTTTTTTTTTTTTTTTTTCGTTTTATTCTCGACAGACACGGGAAAAACTGACAAAATAATATTTTTTACAGAGCACTCCATAAATTTTCGTACGCTCAATATTGTTTCAGATCATAAATCATGGCTGCATTTGCGTATGCAGCCATGTGTTCGAGTGTACGTTCCTACATACAAACTCCTATCTATATAGGTATAATCTACAGTGTTGCGAGATGGTGTGGATGCAAAGTGAGTATGCAAGTGGTTGGGCATTGTGACCGGGGCCCGGCACAAGGATCCACACGCTGGAGGAGGATTTCATATTATATGCCTTTGGTCTCTGGCTGCCGGTTCAGTATCAGGAAAATGATGCACCAAATGTAGAAAATGCAAACTTCAGCCCAGACGACCGGCCATAGTCAGTCATTCAGTAAAATGTGTGTACAGTGTTTCGTATATGCGGATGATGTCACAGATGTGGATATTCGATTCATACACACACATGTAGGTAGGTACGTATATCGCATCATCTCTAAGTATTCACATAGTGCACTGTATGAAATGTCCGGAATGCAATAACGTTACTCTGTAGCTGTACAGAAATGTTGGATCGGCCAAAAAAACACGAAACAGATAAACGAATGTGTATTGAATATCCTGCAAGCTCAAATGGACTGTACAAGTGTACAATGTGCAAGAGGAACGCGAACTGCAGCAGCACAAAAAGATTAAACCAAGTTCGGTGATAGAATTCAAATTAACAGTACGAGCCGTGCAATTGAGATTCCATCGCAACGCTTACTCGTAGCTCGTAAGGACCACAGATGGAAAGCAAAAAACTCGATGCAGTACCTATATAGATGTATTTGAAATTTGGTCTTTGTGAAGTCCGGAATACCTACCGATGATATAGAGTTTTCATATTCGATTTTTTTTTGTCTCTTAAAAAAAATTCAAATTTGGTTGATGTTCCAAGAGACTTTAGTTTGTTCTATACTTAAACAGTGGTTGGATTGGTATAAGGTTTCATCCCCGCGGAGAATCACAATTTCCAACTTAAGGTTTTGCTTTTAATCCGCAAACTGCCGCAAACGTGTGATAATGATAGAATGCAAGGGTGCTGAGAAGTGTTCAACTAAGAAAATAAACTCTAAAGAAAGAAATCTTATGGGAAACTAGCACAGTGTCCTAGATAAAGTTCTTACGTCAACCAACAATCAGAGACATGTTTTTTTTTTTTTTTTTTTTACCTTTCTCCATTGATACAATAGTCCTTTCTGGTCGCCGTCGCAGTGTCAGCCAACTGGGCATGGGACTTATTGAAAGAAAAGCCGTCGGTCGCCTTCGAATTATTTAAAACTGTTTTGTTATCTATACTTGTAATAAAACTGTAGGCAATTTTTTTGTTACCTAATGGCGTGAAAACGAATGCACAGATTTCGATGAAATTTTGAAATGTTCCTTAAGATTTTGTGCAACACATGGGCTATTCTCCTTCATTGCCATGCCTATTTTTTGGAGCGTTTTTGACCAAAATATGTTTTTTTTTTCTGACTTTACTGCTTTTAACTCGCCATTACTCAAATAATTCTTAATCGATGCAAACAAAACAAAATATTTAGGAGAGCCAACACTTTTATAGTTATTTTAAGCCATCAATCAGCTTTCTATGTCCTCTAGAAGCCGAGATACAATCTAAAATCTAACACGAAAAAAATAAATTTATTTTCTCAAATCGAATATTATCAGCAGCCGCGGTTCTTGATCGTTGTTCTGCTTGGGGGTGGTTTGGTGGCGCACATCGCACAAGCACGTTCATATAAAAAAAAAAAACAGCGACAATGTGTTTCTGAGGAAATGCGCAGATGGCTGATGACGTGTGGTGTAGTGACGGACGTATGGTGGAGGTGGTGCACATAGAAATTAAGTTCATGATTTTTGTTTTAATGGTTGTTATAGTACCTACGTTGATACCTACAGTAAGGAAGTGGAACTTTAGTACTTACGCTGTTGAATTTAATTTTCTTAAATTGGTGTTTTAGGTAAATAATTTGTTTGATATATTGTTTCACATTGACAATGTTCACCGCTTCTTTTTAGCTAGACTGTTGATTTTAAACAAATATGCCGTTGAGAAAACGGTCAAATCTCTTTTATTGGAAATAACACAGTCTCACGCCGCGTACGAAGTTGCGGGCACAGCTAGTTAGATATATAATTAACGTCTATTTTTAAACTTAAAAAAAAAAAAAAACATACAAGAATTGAGTAGGTAAGTCGTAAGTCGTTTTAGAAATAGGTGCGATAAATAAAGTAACACTGACTTGGGAAAGAGGACACATAGGGATCGATGATAATGAAAAGGCGGACTCCCTTGCAAAGTTCTGGGACCAGACCCATTATCTTCATCAGAACACTTGAGAAGGTGGTCAACCGACATTAACGAATTTGGGCGAAACGTAGTTCGCAGGGTCAGCTAGTTCCGGATGAAAAGAAACACCGGTAGGTATAAAGCGGACCCGTGTACGAATATATAAAACGGTAGGAAATTCAATAAATTAAAATCAAGTATTTTTTTCTCGATGTACAAAATTTCGAACTCGAAAATAAAACGGCTGCCCTGATTTGGTTCAAACTTCAAGTTTAGACTTTGTTCGGGGCCGTTTTTTTGTTTTGTTTTTTGTTGCACAGTAACCTCAATATTAATGGTAGTTCCCATATAAAATGTTCATACCAGTTTGATTTGTTCGAAAACGGCTATAACGTTTTCAACTAAAACTGATATTTAAACTTAAGTAGTTGAGGTTAGCATGGCTGCATACTGCGTTTATCGCTAAAAAAAAAATCTAAGATCTACTCTTTAAATTTGGGCATATCTCGAAAGCGTTCCATACGATTGTAACAAGAAATCATTTCTAAAGTAATATGGTCATTTCAAACTAAATAGCCAACTCAGTTTTTCTCTGTATTATCGTACAATGGATTTTTGAAAAAAGTAATTTTCTAAAAATTGAGTTTTCTTTAGTTTACCTGAAATATTTGCAAAACCGATTTTGACCAAAATGCAAACTTAGAGTAAAATTGATATTCTAAAAATCCTTGCGTCCATAATTTTATATTCGAATTACTGAAAACGCTAGTTTTAGAAACAGCTTATATCTCGAAAAACCCATTTTCGATTTCGATAAAACTTTAAAAACCAAGTAATGCCGATAAAACCAACAATTACTTGTATACTCAGCTTTCAGTTACATATTTAAGCATTTTTAGTATTTTTCGAACTAAACATTGCAATATTTGGTACTACAAATTTTACAAGAACCACTTTAACGATTTTGATCAAAATACATATTATTAAAGATAATAGATATCAGTAGATGTTTTGAATCAGATCCCGTACTTAGTTTTTCTGAAAAAATCGAATAATAGTTTTTTTAATTATTTATTTTTCATTATACATATTTATTATGGGTACCTACTCAAACCCGATCTGTGTTGATGTTCATATACATTTTAAAACTCAATACTGTACTTTTAAATTAAATCTGAAATATCCATTGCCCAATAGAAATGGAATAACAGCAACGCATAACTTATTTTTAGCAATTTATTACCCAGTTTTTCATTTTTTCAACCGGCTCTGCGAAATAAGGCCCCAAAAAATTATACACGAAACAACAACAACGATTTTCAATAGAATTTGGGGTGTTATTTCCTTTTTTAGGACCTTATTTCCCAATGAAAATTGGGGCCTTATTCCATTATGAAATAAGACCCCAAAAGAAGAAATGAAATAAGTCCCCAAAATTATTTTTTTATTATTAATTGTTACCCTTCCGATATGGAATGCGTATGGGTTATGAAATAACACCCCAAATTTGGGGCCTCATTTCATTTTCTCTTTTGGGGCATTATTTCATTGGGGCTTTATTTCCTACAGCCTTTTCAACCATATTGAATAACACCCTTAAAATAATTCCAAACATCCTTGGAGCTTACACAATCATCATCATCATCGGTATATTCAGTTTATAACTAGGTACTGCTAATGCAAATTCAAAAAGAAATCTCTGGATTCTTGCATATAAGTCTGTGCAAAGATATCAAGTCTATCGCAAACCCTACATCCAATCATTGACACCTTAAACCAAAAATAAAAACCTAACAGATCAGAAAACAAAAACTTCTGCTATCTTACATTTATCCTTTTTCCCACAAATCTTGTAAAGTATAAAAGCTTATAAAATAGTACAGTATATGCGCTTCAAACTCTCTAATCAGAAGTTGCAACTAATGCCTGTTACTAGACCTCCAACTTATATAAACTCACATAAACACAACAGGTTCGTAGGGGCCATATAGGCCTTGTTTCTCACAACCATTCGTTTTGTGTGAGTTTTTCATTTTGGGACGAATGGAAGGGATCACCAATTTTATGCCGAGTCCAAAAGGCTTATTGAGAAGCTCTTTCATGACATTTATATTCTCGAATGTTGGTCAGACGTTTGCGAGAGGTGGCTCAGTGGAAAAAACCGTATTTTGGAATTTTGTTTTTTTCGGGATTCGATCCTGGGACCCCTAGCTTAGTAGTGCAACGCACTAACCACTTACCCACTGCGCCTATATTTGTAGGCTACCTACCATGCTAATACAATAAGAAAACCATTAATCAAACTTTTTTTCTTTATTTAACCTGTTTGATGAAGAATCGTTGCAAATTTATAACCCGTCTGATAATATAATACTTAGGGCGGTATTCATCGACCAATATTAAACTAAGAGCTTCGAAAACCTATTCATCAATGGTTATTAGTGCATATTTAGGAGCGCTCATAAGACTTACGAGTGGTCCCGACCACTCTCAAGTTGAGAGCAGTAATAACTTCGAAATTCGAAATCAGTTGTCGTTTTCAAAATGGAAGGAAAGGGAAAGAAGCCAAATCTTCCGATAAGGAAAATGAAAAACTGACTGCAGAAGCACCGTCGAACAAAAGAAGTACTGGGAGCAATTAACGGATGAGTTTTATACTTCCGGCACTTCGTTAAAAAGAAGTTCAAAACAATTTAAAGCATATTTTCAAAATTCCAAAAGTCAACTAAAAAAAATATCTTGCTGCAGATAAAATGGACGCGTATATTGCACGGGTGGAGGAACCTAAACAAAAATGTAGGTGAAAACAACCCTGATCGCCTCCGAAACCACCCCAATCTGCAACCCATAATATGCCAGCAGTTGCAGTTATTTCAACAATAAATTTAATCGGAGAATACAATTTATGTTAATCTAATTTCAATTACACGAATTGATTTTGACAATTAATATTTTCGAAAAAGAGTTCATAAACTCGTTTTAGAACGCGTTTGGAAATTCGAATTCGAATTTTTTCGCATATTCGAAATAGCACGGACACAACCCTAATAGTGCTTGGTGAATACAACGAAAAAACTCGTAGTTATGAGCCTCGTAAACTAATAATTGATTAAGAGCGCTTGATAAATACCGCCCTTAATATCCAAGGGCTGAGACGCACACGACCAAAGATTCGAGGTATCTAGATAGATACTAAGTTGCCAATTTTACATTTAATTCCACTACCTATACTGCAATAGTCTTTTCAATTCGTCATCCTAATCGTATCCCAATTTAGAGAAGCCACCGGGTTAGGGTTGCCGTACATCCTCTTTTTGGAAGACATGTCCCCGGCGCGGGTCTTGGTCGCTTCGAACGCAAAATTCTTTGAGTGATTTTTGGTCCCGTTTGCGTTGACGGGATTTGGAGGAGAAGATTTCACAGCAAACTCTACGAGCTGTACAGCGACATCGACCTGGTCAGAAATGTACGCATTAGTCGTCTAAGATGGTTAGGACATGTAGAGCGAATGGACACCAACGATCCGGCCCGGAGAGTCTTCGATTCCAACCCGGAGGGACAACGCAGTAGAGGAAGACCTCGCCTTAGGTGGCGCGCTCAATGCTCAAGTGCATTCGTTAAACTCTGAATGCATACATAAGATAAATATGGGTATAAAAAGACTGTATTCAAAACATGTATACACACTTTATAAAATTTTCCTTTTAACTATAAATTAGTTATTTTTTGTAGATATATTAATTTATGTTACTTTAAAAATAAAAAATAATTTTGTTTGAGTTCATGGACCTAGTTTAAGGTAGATAATTAGACAGCCATGGCAACCCTACACTGGATGAACTAATTTCCCCAAACTCTGAATGCATACAAATTTAATTAAAATGCCCAGACGACAGAAAAAACAACAGCATTTGATTGTGAAGCCTCGCTATGGGGTTTTGGCCGTTGGTTCTGCAACACAGTTTTCTTCCATTTGGGAAAATTTAAATTTAGATTTCCCTCTTTCGGATTAGCTGCCAAATCTGGATCTGCAGTGTGCAAGGGGTGTACCTATTGTGGTTGTCTGTCCAGTTGAGGTTTTTCTGCATTAATGCGCCGTTTTTTCCGCTGATGTAATTCTAAATACACCTATATGTATATCTTGTGCATACAATCCTGTGTATTGCATTCTTTGAAAGAGCAATTTTGTTAGACTTTTGCAGGAGGGCTCATCACTACCGTCATCATCATCATTAAGGAACTCGAAGTCAGAGACTACAGAGAGTAGGTATATTAGATACGAGTTTGCCAGAATCAAGTAGTTTACTGCATAATGGTAGACTGACATTATGCGATATGGGTGCCGGCCACCCGGCCAGGGTTAATGCTGTATCAAAGTGTGAAGATGAATCTAAGTACAAGCGCAATTGGCTCAGAGTCAAACAGTTTTATTGCATAAATCAAACTTTATGCAGTGCTGCAGCACACCCGAAATCCGCATGTGGATAACTTTATACACCACAGGCGGAGGGGCTGTATATAAAAATCACAGTCGGCATTTGTCGTGTTGATCTATTGCATTTTCGATGAAGCCAATTTTCAAGTGGCGACGAATCGAGTCGAGTTAGGAAGGGGATTTTTATTTTTTGTTGTACCTATGTAAATTTGAATTTAGGAGAGATAAGAATATGCGGACGAAAGGATACACTTTATCAGGTGCATAAGCAAACCACTGAATCCGATTTTTCTTGTCCGCTAACATGCCGCTATGAAGCAGCCGTCAAATTTGAGAGTACGATGGAAGTAAAGTGGACCTCAGCAATTTACTCCCCGCGCATTCAGTCTAAACCACCCTGATTCTGCCTTCAAGAACCATCGTTGCCATAATTAAATTTGGCGTTTGTAAATGCGGTATCGTGTTTTTTCTCAATTCGCACATTCACTCGACCAAACACAACTCGGGGATCCACCATCATATTCTGTTCCACCAAAGAACCCAAAAAATCTAACAAGCTTGTTCTGAGGTTATAGATATGGAGGCTACGTCTATGGTGTGCCCAACAACATGATGATTCTACACGAAAACTTCATTCAAAAATGTTCTCAACAGAGAACACTATACTCTGGGGAGCCCCAAACGGCATCCAGCCTGATTGAAAGGATACAAAAATACTCGCACCCATATTCACACACATATGTTTCGGAAAATTAAGCATACTCCTAGGTATGGTGGGGGAAATGGTTTCGTTGTATAATTGAAAATACGGTACAACGCATAAGCTGGCATCCTGGCAGCTGTCATTTGCCCAGGGCTTTTAAGCATACCGCACATACACAGATTGTTAATTAGCAAGTGAAACCCTCCGCCTTCGTTGTCTCATAATGCGATAATTAATCCTGCAAGGATCGGATTCTTATCCTTTCCTCTTTATTATAAGATGTACACTCTACACTAACTATACTTTCTTCGTTTTGGTGGGAGCCGAACTCACTTACTCATGTTGGGTGAGAGCTAATTAAAAGCACTGAAATCGGAAGCATCCTTGCGCTATAAAAAAAGTTCATTTTTGTCTTCACACAATGAGCGGATATACATAATGTACTGCGCATCTAATTAATAACTGGCGCGAGTGTATGATACTTAATGCTGGAACATGTTTTATGGTGTTGCTGTACCTCCTCCACGCGAAGGACGCATCCCTTTCGAATATCCGTAAAGTTTCTAAGTGTCCTCTGGAATGAAAAGAAAACCAAAAACTAAGAAGCTCTTTACAAACTCATTGATTCATGTCGGTCTTGGGTTTCTCCTCTTCGGCAGTCAATCACAAAAATGGAGTTCTTTGGAGCGAAAAGGAAGTTGTTTTTCACAACCGTTAAAAGGATACACACACACCCACAATGGGAAATGCTAAGAGGAAAACTTGATTATTTATGATTTTTGTTTTGTCTTTGCTGATTGTGTATAAGCTGGCACGAGTTGACAGTGGCGTAGACTAAAAGGGGAAGCAGGAGCGCTACTTGCATCTTGATAGCATCACATCATTCTAGATATATGTAGATATTCTAGATTATGTTACAAAGATAGGTAGTGCTGCCGAACAATGTTTTGTAAATATTCAGCGAGACTAGACAATTTTAGCAAATTTGGAGGTCCAACTTCCAAGCATAGCCATTTCTATCATCCCAGGCAAGAACCTTCAGCACTTGGATTTATGTTTAGTACATAAGGAATCACAGTTATCCTTAATATTCAGATTATAGAAATGGGATTCATAAGGTTTCACTTTTAGGGGCTAAGGCAACGGGTACAGTTCCATTGAATAATCTCAATGCCTGGAAGAGGTTCCAAAAAGACAGGACTTAGGGCAGCGAGCGCCTTTAACACTTTTCAACTAATGGTTTTTCGAATGGCGACGGGATTTGTATTGAAAAAGTAATATATAACAAAAAAGATAAAGATGCTACTTCTAAACTTATGCCGAGCTTTCATATACCACCTGTCAGTTCAAAACTGCATAGACAATCAGACTTCACCCTGGGAAATAAGATAAGGTCTAGCTGAATATAAAGAGGATGACTAAAAACTAACGACACTTTGGTGGCAGATGCACGACTTTTGACGAACAATAGTTTAGCTGATGTATGAGCCTATCCACTCACATTTACCATATAAGCATGTCCCCTATAAAAATATCCTCCAACGACTGCACTGAAACCGACCTTATGCTTCCCAGAACTCCTTCAAAGTTCCAAGGAAAATTCCCCCTTTTCCATTCCCCGAAGAAAAACCACACCACTTCATGTGAGCATCATGAACAACTTCAGCGCCAATCCCATCTTCGTCTTCTTTGGGTCGGCATTCATTTGGATGCCGCCCATTCCGCACTCTATTTTCACAATAATTTATCCTATCCTTTTGGATTGATTTTTATTATTTGGGACATACTTAAAAGGCAATACCAATAAAATATTCTGTGTGCTCTCAAGTGAACTCAAGAAAAAAAGCCAGACGAAAAATTATTCCATCTTTCCGACCCCCCGCTCCCAATGGTCTTGTCTGCTTTTGTGTGACTTTTCCCAACGCGATAGTTGACTGTAGTTAAAACTGGCGACAACCAAGACGACTACGACGAAAGTGTATTATGGCACAGGAAGAGGGAGCGACTCTTGTAAGGGATGTATTAGGTTCATTTAGTGTGTTCTATATGTTGTTCATTTATTATGGATTTGTCCTCACTATCCATGTTTGGGAAGCGAGCAAAGGAAAATCTGCAATTTGGAAAATTTCCAATACTCTTTTTCCTAAAATGTATTTTCTTATATTGATTCTAACGGCATGAGTGGTTTGGGCGGTGTTGATTTGGTAATAGAATTACTGTTTCATATAGCAACTTGTTGTTTTGTTTTTGTTTGAGCTTTATTTGTTTAAGAGGGATTAGTTTCAATTTACAATAATTACTGCTAGAGATAAGTACATGGTATTGTTTTGTGGTATATTTCGGACTGAATTTGTTTCTTAACTGCGTGGAAAACGATATTTTTGTTTTACTTTCTAAAAAGACCCCTACGCTCGGTAAAAAAAATACATGGCAAAAAATACTTCCATGAGCATGTTCAAAAACGAATCCCCATACACTTCCAAAAATGCGATGAAAACGCTATAAAAAAAATTGTCAAAACCATAACTAAACTCCTCTAAGAACTCGTGCAAATTGCATCCTAAAATGCATCAAGAAACTAGTCAAAAAAGAGTATCAGGAAGTGTACAAAAGACGTCAAAAAATGTGTTAAAAATGCGTCCAAAGTCATTCTCAGAAACGAATCGAAAATCGCGTTTGAAACACTTTGAAAAACGGCTCTAAAATTGCCTTAAAAAATGGATCCGAAAACGTGTCGAAAACGTGTCGAAAACGATCAAAAAATCGTCGAATACAAAATCAAACTCGTCTAAAAAGAAGCTAAAGAAACGCACAAAATCGTATAAGAATGTGTCCAAGCAAAACGTCAAAAATGCATTAAAAATGTCTCCAGATAGTCTTTAGTTGTCCTGAAAAATATAGCATTGTTTATTATCCCCGAAAACGTATCGAAAACGTGCCGAAAACGATCAAAAAATCGTCGAATACAAAATCAAACTCGTCTAAAAAGAAGCTAAAGAAACGCACAAAATCGTATAAGAATGTGTCCAAGCAAAACGTCAAAAATGCATAAAAAATGTCTCCAAATAGCTTTAGTTGTCCTGAAAAATATAGCATTGTTTATTATCCCCGAAAACGTATCGAAAACGTGCCGAAAACGATCAAAAAATCGTCGAATACAAAATCAAACTCGTCTAAAAAGAAGCTAAAGAAACGCGTTGTGGAACGCATCAAACAGCGTGTCAAAATTATATCAAAATGCCAACAAAGTCGTATAAGAATGTGTCTAAATCAAGTCGAAAATGCATTAAAAATGTCTCCAGATAGTCTTTAGTTGTCCTCAAAAATAGAGCGTAGATTATTGATTTTCATTAGTTAACAGTTTGATCTCATATTATTGTTGTAAGCCATGGAAATCATTGATTTATTTAGATCATGTGGGCATCAAAAATAACGCCTTATGCCTCGAAAAACTCAATAAAAACTATTCCAAAAGCGCTTCCCCAAAATTTCGTTCCAAAATGAAAATTTTGCAATGAAAAAATAATCAAAAACGATTCAAAATGCGCGTAGCAAATCATTCCTACAAAATAGATACGTGTCAAAAACGTTTTCAAAAACACATAAAAAAATGCGTCGAAACACAATTCCAAAAACGTGTCCGGATTTTCAATAGACGACAAAATGTTCAACATGGACTGTCGTTTTCTTTTATTTCTTATTTACAGCTATCAAAAAATCCCGCAAAACATGAAAATTTACAAACCATGAAATTATACCCGGCCTTCCGCCATTAATGATCATCCCTCTGAGAGGCTTTATTCAATTTTCACCTACCAAAAGTAATCTACCGCACAGAGAGAACAAAAAGCAAACAATTTCCAGTAATTACTCGAAAATCCTGATTTGTCATAAAAATAAAAAAGGACTAAACTCAGACGGCTGTGGCAGCAGGAGCAGCCAACTGTTGATCGGATTTTACGACGCGAATAATGGTCGCATAAAATTTGAGTGCCATTTATGTGTGCAGGGGGAAGGTTCCGAATTTTTACGATTCCTTAACCGTTCCGTTTTTTTTTTTTTTTTTTTTTTTTCTGCCTTCTAGTGGTGATGCCACTAGTAGGATAGAATCTGGTATAGAGTCTCAAGCAAGTGTCCAAATAAAAATCCGTTCCACCGAGACACTAAAGATTCATGTTTTTAAGCACTTGTTGTAGTTTTTGGAATTCCTTCGGGTCTACGAGTTCATCAGCATGGTGTAGATATGAGCGGTGCTTGGTTGAAGTGGATTATTAGAACGTTACGAGACTGTGGCCGGGACTATACAAAATGAGTTGCCTCATGATTGAGCTGTGATACTCAAATGTTTTATGGCTTGTTAAATGGGTATTAGAGTGTTATGTGCTAAGGTCGTCCGACAGTCTGCTCCTGGCTGGATTAAGTGTTCTAATGCCTTGTCGGGATTCGGGCGAAGTGGGTTTTTATAGGTATGTCATAAAATTCAATGTTTATTGTCATGCTGTAGCTGGTAAACATTATGAAGTCAATTCGCAATTGAAAAGCGCACTAGAGCTGAATGGAGGCGTGACATCAACTGCTAATTGAGTGAGTAGCGCAGTTTAGCCTTGATCCGAATTAGGCAAAGAGTGGGTGGTTGTTAGATTGGTTGGCTTGGTGGGCAAAGGCGTATAAAACATAAAACAATTTATTGCGCTCGAGTTCGAACACGAAAAAAAAACTGGAACTCGTCTTAAGACCTTTAAAAATAACTTTTCGTGAACTTACCTACAGTTAGTGTAGAAACTGTCTGCGAGCAACTCTAGAAACATGTGTGAAAAAATTTCACCATGACAATGAAAAAGTTTGCAGCTTGGGCTTAGGCCTTGGAGATGAGCTTATAAGTTGCAAGGATGAGACTCTAACAAGAAATCGGTACCTACTTTAAACGTCAAAACCACCAAAAACGGTGGTCGTTTACGTTTTGAGAAATTTTGTTGAGCGTTTCTCAAGTGTTTTCGGGACGGTTTTTAGGAAGTTCTTCGCGGTGTTTTTGGGGGCTTTCTAGCGCTTTTCTTAGAATTGTTTTTCTTCTTTTTGAAGCGTTTTCGAGGTATATTTGGGGTTTATTTTGAAGACATATTTTGGGCGTTTATATAGGTAATATGTAGGCACAGTAGCTTAGTGGTTAGTGTGTTGGACTACTATGCGAGGGGTCGAGGTTCGAATCCCGCAAAAAAACCCAAATTCCAACTCAGGGTTTTTTTCACTGCGCCACCTCGCGAACGTCTGACAAACATCCGAGTATAACTGTCTTGAAAAAGCTTCTCAATTCGCCGTCTGGAGTCGGCATAAAATTGTAGATCCCTTCCATTCGTTCCAAAAATGAAAAACTCACACAAAACGAATGGTTGTGAGAAGCTAGGCCTAGGGTCCCTCCGGACCTGTTGCGCCAACTATATATATGTAATATTTATTAAATTGTTTTTTGAGGAATTTTTGGATTTTAAGTTTTTTTGTTTGTGGCATCTATTGGGGATCTTTGTGAGGAGTTTTTAAAGATTTTTTTCACCCAAATGTTGACACTTTTACGAAATTTTTGATGCGTTTTAGATGCATCTTAAAAGGTGTATCAGGCCATTTTTTCAAGCAGTTTTTCAAAGGTTTTTTTGGCTGCTTGGCAAGTTTTTTGTGGCGTCTTTTGTTCTTGTGTGATTCGTTTATTATGTCGTTTGTAAAGATTTTTTTGGGGCACTTTAAGAAACGTTTTTGAAGTGGTCTTTTGTTTTCACATAAATATGAGTGCTTTAAGTTAATCATTTGGCTTAGAGCGAATACGTCTTTCAAAGTTCAAACTATCAGTGAGCTGATTGCATTCCTGGACCCCAATTCCCAAAAATTCTGGCATACGTTTATCTGTCAAAATCTCCGATGTGATGCGAAAACCTGAAATTTTCGAAATCCGCATGAGAGAATTTCTTTTCGAATATTACTCGGCTGTGTTTTCCATGCATTTGCATCTCGTATACCGAATTATGAGTTTGATACTTAATAAAAAGGTTTGTGTTTTGATTTCTGTGTGAGAAAATAAGAATCAAATTTAAATGAAAGCACTTATTGAATCCCTTCGCATTGACGTAAATATGTTAGGAAATGGTTATTTTCAAAGCAGCCTTTGGGCTCTCGAATAGTTCGGTATATTTCGACTTCGCCTATCTTCTTAACTGGGAATCAAACTAATGCTGAGATCATATCGCCCAAAGTAGACACTGTGAAAACCCATAAATGTTCATTAAACATACATATTCTGTACATTAGTATTTTTTTTTCTTTTTTTTTCAATCGAAAGTAACAATTCCCAAACAATATTTCAAATGGAATATTTTTTTTTTAGCAAACTGTCAAAATGTAAAATGCTACCTCATTCCAGAGGTGAATATAATTTTCACAGAGGTGAAAAAAAGATCCGTAAAGCTTAGAGATTACCAATTATGTTGCTATGCGAAAATTTTAGGCGGATTTGCTCGTTTATATACATAAGAGAATTGGGGTCCTGGTGGTATGACAGAAAAATGGTGGATACAGTATGCCATCCTGAATTTATATAGATATCATTAGGACTATTGTACACATAAACAGCCAATTGTAGTTTTGGGTTAACAGGCAAGTGAGGGTTACTGCCAAATATATAGATTTCGGATCAACGACTAACTAGCCATGGAATCCTTCTGTAAGGGCCGGTTGTGACTGATTTTGCGATATCTACATATGGAATGAGACAGGTAAATTCCCGAGTTAATCGTCACTTAAATGCCCATACTCTGGCTCAACGTTTTTCACATCTTTCAAATGGATTGTGCAATATTAAATAACACTTAACAGACCGAACAAATAAAATGAGAGATCCACACCATATCCGTGGCATCGACTTCACAGCCGCATTGGAGAGGCGGACAGTCGGCATTACAGACACGGTACCTATCTCTCGACCAAAAGGAATCCCACAAAACCGCTTTGGACCACATAATAAATCTCGAGTAAATCTCAAAATTTATTTATAAGCACATGTATATGCGGAGATGGATGCGATTGCAGATATCATAAGTGTATTCGCTCATGTGTACTACTATTATTATCCACATATACTCGCGCACACGTAAACATATACTATATACGTTCAAGTGGAAAAACTCGGCTTGTGTCTATTTTCCCTTGGATTTGGTTATTTCGTGTTTTTTTTTTTTGCCTCTTGTTTTTTTTTTTTTGCATTTGTCTAGCGAAACATTTATTGTGCAGAAATGCCGACATATGTCTTAGCGGCGCGTCGTTTGAAAATAGTTCGTCTTTCGCAATAATTTATCATTTTTCCTGGTATTTTATTTTTTCTTATCTCAGTTTTGTTGAATGTGCAGATATCGTCGTAGAGTGCGGCATAGGGCCAGGAGGCGCGGTGCGGTTGATCAACTCATGTGGGCAGATGGGGGTTTCTTATTCTTTAAAACTAAGCCCACACACACACACACACACAAACGAGGAGGGAAAAATCGTCATCTCCTATGAAACATGAAAGGCAATCGTCGTCGCTTTGGTGGAGTTGCAAGGAGGGAGCATTTTTATTTTCTTCCAAGTGATATACTCGGAAATTTATGTGTCCACTGTTAAAATTACTTTTTATTATAAATATCCTTTGGTTGGAGTCGTATCATGGACATGTACCTTGGAAGGATTAGGCGATAGTTTTGGCAACGCACTCACTTTATGACTTATTTATATTTCAAGATGTCTACCATTGAGTTATTGTGGTCCAATGCGACATTGCTCTGAGTGCGGTATGTTAAGCAGATGTGTTGGGTATCGTTTCTTGTTTGTTCTTTTCTTTTTTATCGGGGAGGCATTTCCATCTGAATAGAGACGCATGATGTGAATTGGTGCAATGAAATCATCATCATCATCATCCAGCAGCCATGTTGGTAACATATGCGGATTTGATTTCAGTTGTTTTTTTTTTAATTTAAAATGTATAAATGCACACTCAATCATTTTTCCACTACATAAATTACATTGTTGTCGAGATGTTGTTATGACGATTGATATATGATGAGAGTGTGTGCATCCATATGTCGCCGAGGATCTCAAATGCAACACAACACCCTAGCATTTAAATTCAAATTTCGGTTCAAATCGAGCGGGCAAATGGTGGATGCTACATTTATATTTCATTATTGAAAATCCATTCGGGGCTGGCTACTGAAAACAGTTTCTTTTTTTTTTATTTGTGCAGTCATATGTATAGCGGAACATAATGCTGTAGGGCGAAAGGATGAACGAATTGATATATAGTATGGAGTAGCTGTATGGAATTTTTTTTTTTTTTATTCGGGACAGCTGTATGGTCGCAACTTCAGTATTTCTTGGCAGTCATATTTTGACATCTACCTATCACCTATCTCAAACGGGCTAGGTCTAGATTGGGCTGGAAGGCAGCGGCAATTGTTACCCCATGCTATTTACGAATTTCAGGTGAGTAAATTAGGGCAAGAAAAAGATCTCACCAACGAAAAAAGAGAAAAGCACGCGACAGGGAAGAGAAAGGTACGGATCAACTATGTCGGTTATCGGCTGGAGTATATCGTTTACAAAACTTTATCGACCGTTTTCAGGGTGAATTCTCTGCGATTATTGGGAGTTTTTTATTATATTTGAGATGAGACTGAAATGGCTGCAAATTTATGGAGAAGGCCAGAGTGTTGTAGGCCGGACATGCTAGTGGGCGCATTATTGCTGTCTTTGTGCTTATGACTATGTGTCTTCTTTATCTGAAAATCTCCTACGTCTCTTGTAGAGAATCGGGGCAGTTTATCCTCGGATAGGGGGAGAGTGACCGAGACGATCTTCCCCTCGCCTGTAATCCTCAGAGTATTGGACGATATGTCTTCGGATATACACCGGGAAACCGAAACAGTGTGCCCTTCACCCAAAAAAATGTCCACTGTAAATTTTACAACATGTGGCTATCAAATTTACAATAAGTTGTATATTTGTGTATTTAACAGCAAATGTGTTCATATTTCCAATTAATTGTAACTTCTAACTTCTAAGCGTTTGCTTTCATTTCAGCAATAAAGCAATAAGCGAATATTCGCTTGTAATCCTTTAACGTCTCGTCATAATGGCTTAAACCGTATTCGCCATCGGTGATTAGTAGATCGGCCCTTTCGTTGTGTACCTTACTTGAGGTTTAATAAGGCTGGTGAAGGAGGCAGTGATCGGTAGACAGTATGCCTCCGGATGGCGGGTGGTGACTGTATCGGTTAGACCCTGTGTCCTATGGCAAGTTATCAATTAGGGCGGATGTAGCAAAAAGCGCAGTAGTAGTGGCGATTGCAGCAATCAGCCTACTACGCATATTGCGGGGTGTTGCAACTTGGTCAAAAGGTGAGTTTGTTTTGGATATACGAAGGGTGACCGAAACAGTCTACCCCTCGATTGTTATCCGTAGATAGCCCGTCTAAGAGGTGCGGGTCTGCGGGTGGAGCAAGCAGCAGTCGGTAGGACCAACTGCTAGCGCTGAGTATATGTGGAAGATCATTGAAGCCATTTGGTCTTTGTAATGTATTTGCTGATACAGCGTATGTCTGTGCGAGACAAGTCACTGAGGTCATCGAAGAAGAATAGTCTCCTAAGTTGGTTTTGCGCAAATTTGCAAAAGGTGGACAGTTACAAAGAAGATTAAGAACAGTTTCTTCCTCCTCCTCATCCATGCAGCTCCTGAAAAAGTCATTGTAGGGTATACCCAACCTACGAGTATGCCTACCTATCAAACAGTGTCCTGCTAATGCCCCCATTACGGAGCTGATTCTGTTTCTTCCTGTAGAGAGAAGTCTCTGAGTCCTTTTAGCATCTAGTTTTGGCCAGATTTGCTTGGATATGACGCAGGTATCTACACAGTTCCCATTATTGTTTGCGACCTTTATTGCCTCTTTGAATAGGAGGAATTTGATAGATTACATAGGAGCGTGTGGTTCACAATTATTGTTGTTTGAGTGAAGGCTGCTCCCTTGTCTGGCTAGTTCATCCGCTTTGCAGTTGCCCGGAATGTCGCTGTGACCTGGAACCCATCACAGGGTTACTAATCATCTGTCCGCAATCTCGTTGAGAGATTCCCGGCAACTTTGATCTGGTTGTTGGTGTATTCAGGGCTTTTACAGCTGCCTGGCTATCTATGTAGAGGGCGATAGCTTTACCGTCTATCGCCAACAAGGCAAGTCTGCAGGCTGCCTCGCGTATAGCCATTATTTCAGCCTGAAAGACGCTACAGAGGCCTGGGAGACGTAAGGCAATATTCAACTCAAGTGATTGCGAGAAGACTCCCGCTCCCGTGCCTTCCGCCATTTTAGATCTATCTGTATAAACTTCAAGTGCATAGTTATTTTCTATTACGCCATTTTAACATTGGGAACATGCTGTACACTATATAAGTAAGGACCATTTCAAGATATTAAGGACTTCGTGTCTTTTTATTCAGTCCAAATTTCAAGTGGCAGTTTACATTGTGATACCGCAATAATTAAGAACCATATACCCATTGCAACTAACAAGGTAATGCTAACTCTCAGTAGCCTGGATACATATACGAACAGTAATGCGAATTTCAGGAGAATTACAACAACAAATTCTTTGGAATGCCAGTGGTTTCGTTTTTATTTCAGTGGTAAATCTTGTGTTTGAGTGCCGTGAGAGTAGCTACAGGCACCACTGGTAGAAAAGCTCCTCCATAAGGCCTGTACTGACAATTTTTCTTGGACAGAGTATAATTAATTCGACGGGCATGCTTCACTTAGTCAGAAATTATTGCCTCGAAAGCGAAAATACAGTCAGATGATCTTAGTTTTCAGATCTTATGTAATGATAGAGATGTTCAAACAAGTATGGCGATACAGATGCAGAGATATATTCGCTAAAACTCTATGTCGAACCGAATGCTTGCATTGTTTTTTGAGCAGAGATAGCTAACTAACTTAGGAGGTGATAAAATCATTGCTTCGGACCTTACATCTGTAGGAACATTGCCTTGCAGAGAGTTCCCCACTTTGGAGGAAGAAGTCCGTCCTAAAGCTCACCGTAATCTAGACCCTATATGGTGCCTAATAGTTCGCGAGGATCTATCTCCAACCTGCACAACATAAACTCCTCAAACCTTCGTGAAATCTTCATATATAATTTGATCCTCTGCTCCGCAGAATGTTTCAGAACCAATAAAATTATAGTTTATGCTCCTTTTATGGCTAGAGCTATATCTTTTTTTCTACACTCAGTTTTTGCATGCATACACGAGTTTATACTGAACTATGTAAACGCGCACCGCCATCAGAGCAGCTTCCCAATCTGACAGCATAGCTTCAAAACTGTTTGGGAATAATTGATCGAATCACGATCGTTGTGTAAAATTAATATCATTGTAAATTATCATGCATTTCATATTCATTAAGTTATCTAAGCTTTGCACATCTCTAACAACAGAAAATTATCAATTCTTCTTTGCTCTTATAATCTACATATATTTCTATTGTATACCAGTATACCAGTTTTATCATCATACTTGCTTATAATCTTGTTTCTTGTTTCTCGGTCACTTGGATTCCGACCAGCAACACGATAAGTACCAACCAATAATCAATCAAATAAAATTTATAACGTTTTGAATTCGTGTGTTCGCATATTTGTTTAAAAGCCATTTATTTGTCATCCAGGTGCTGGTCCTTCTTTTCATTGACCCCTCGCAAATTATCAAACAATAACAGTTGACTACTTTTCTTTCGATGTTGATTTGGACAACTCCACGTATGGCGTTAGTACTTTTGCTTCTAGATTCAGAATATACTCGTAAGCTTCTGGGTCCGAATGCTACTGCTCCAGTGCTTGACACGTCTGGGTAACAGTTTTTTGTGTATACTTGCTCAGTGTCTTGTGAACTTGCATCTATAGGAAAGGCCAGCAGTGGTTGTTCAAAGCGTCTTCGAAGTAGAAATAATATTTCCACAAGAAAAGAACCATCAGATGTCTCACCCTCTTAGGTCCAATCAACTAGTGCTTGATTTTATGTTATTATAGCGCTCTATGGGTCCTGAATTGAAAACCAATTGTCCTGCAATCAGAATAAAATTCCCACCCAGGAACATCTCCCTTTGTGGTGAATAACCAATTCGCAAGGTAAATTGAGCAACAAAAGAATATGAAGTACATTCCTTAGACTCATAATAATTTAACTGTTAAGAATCCCATAAAGGATGACATTATGACACACCACTCTCGAATATTATTGCTGTTGTTTTTGCTTGTTTCACATGAGCAGCAGGGAATTTATCTGCTATAGGAAAATCGAACCTAGAATCCCCGAATGGCGAATGAGAAAAGTTGTTTTCAATTTTCTTCTCCCCTTGCGCATTTGTTCAGCAAAAGATACATCCTTCCTAGGACTCCTATACATAATAACATACGAAGTATTATTTTATTACATAAATTCAAGAGATGCTCAGTGAACTGTGAATGAAAAATGAATTGGAATTCGATTGACAAAATAATGTTTGGATGCTGTTCATCTTCCGATGGTTCGTATAGATGCCTTGCGATAGTTTTGCACTGCAATATAGCAGTAGCACCATCCGCTACTGGATTTCACTGCAAGGATATAGAAACAGACATGGATGTGGATTTGTGGTGTCTTTTTTTTTCCTCTTATTCTATGCCATACGAAACGATTGTGTTCGTACATACAAATCGAGTGAGCATATCGGAAACAACTATTGTATATATTAACGATTACGTTAAGCACACAGAGAACTCCTGGGTCCTGGTGTTTGTATAAATATTTATGCCAAACTGCAGTAGGACAGGAACAAGACTATAAACAGGATAGACATTTTACAACCAAGGAGGAAACTTTTCACATTCTAGTCAAATGTGCTCGGAGGCTGGAAAGAGAAGCAAAAAAAAAAAAAAAAGAGCAATACAAGGAAAGCTGGGAAACGAGGATGGAAAAGATTCAATCGTATATTACAATTTACAAACAATATGATTATTATTTTATTATGGGATTGGTGAATTGCAGTTTAAATACGCTTTCGGAAAGGGACTAATGCTTTATGGAAAAAGCCTCACAAAAAGGGGCTTCGACGGTTGGAACTGAATTGACAATTTTTTAAATACGTCTGCAGCTATAGACAGATATAGGAGGTGAAGGTTGTTATTTTATTTATCTGAATTTAACACGTGATACAAGTATTATCATGTTATTATGATTATTTTTGTTTATATGGTTATAATTCAGTGATATGTATTGAATCATGTTAATTCACTTTCCAATAGTCTTGTTAAGTATACGTATTAGTATCGAAAGTGCTTGCGAAGTGTTAACAAATATAAATCAGTGAATAATTGTGAAATGCATTTTTTGATAAACGTTAAAAGACCCTAATTAAGAGAATGATAGTTCCAAGAAAAATAAAAACGTATGCTTGGTGAAATATGGAGGGTGTTCAAGATTTTTTTTACGGATGCAGACGATTTTCATGCCACAGAAACTGCTTTTAAAAAAGAATTTATAGCAATTGGGCCCTTTTTCTATACTCAGCAAGTGTTTCACTGGTAACAGTTTGTTTGTTTGTTTTTTTTGAGTACCTATGTCTTATATTTTATTTTTATTTTGATAATAATTAGTTTAACAGATAAATTCCGATTTCCCCGACAAGCAAAGTAGTCTTATTGAAGGCTGGGACAGCTTCAAATCTCCTGTGATTTCCACTTTTGACAGATAAATCAAAGACAAAAGTTGCACGGTACTTCTCATCGATCTTCACGCTAAAAATGTTAGTAAAGCTATAAAAATATTATATTTTCTGTACCCATTCTTTTGCCTTATTACTTACTTTTGATTTTACTTTTTACAGTTCCTGCAGACGTGATAGTTTGTAACTTGTGGCATGGAATTCTTCAATATTTATATGTGAATTATAAAATACTAGCTGTACCCTGCGCGCGTTGCAACGCCATCAACTAAAATAAATTTGAAGGAAAGACATTACACAAATATTCAATTCATTATTTGAGTCATTAGTTCTGTTCCTTTACTTTTAAATCTTATGAATTTTTACTAATTCTTACGAATTTTTACTCAGTGACGTTCCTTAACTCGAAAGGTTCGTCAAAGAGAGCGTCATTGAGAGAGCACGATGTTACCCCTCAACAAATTTCTTAGTGTAAGAAGTGGAAAAGCTGTCAGACACCTTACAATTAACAGCTGATTTGAAATTTGTTGTCCTATTTGACATATTATGCGTGAATTGGTTTTCATTTCTTAGGTATTAAAATAGTATCAAGATCAACAGGCGGTAAAATAAAATTAAATGTTCTCCTCAAGATTATTTTCTTAAGTGGCGGCGACAGAGTTTCGTAAAAAGGGACAATCTCTGCCACGTAATTTTTAATGCAGTGGCGCTTTTCCTTTTATCGAATGCTTGTAGTTCAATCAGTATTAACTCTTCCTCATACTCGGATTCATCCAAAAGAAGTTCGATGCCCATTTAAGTAGCATAGATTCTCCAAATTAAATCCACACACTTGCAACGATTGTCGAATGACAGATACGCGTCAGGATCATAGGGATATGCGACAATAGTACGTCTTCACCTTTGAATTTTCCAGTAAAATTGTTGCCTCTATAACATTGTTCATCATTTTCTTGACTGAGAGTCTGGACCCGTTGCAAAGTCGTGGTGGATTTATGTTTCGAAGAAGAATGATGGGTACGCCAATTTTCAATGTAAGAAAGTGCGGTGGAATGCCTGGGAAATCAAGCGAATTCAAGAATTCAGTTGGATAGTTGACAACTTCGTCTTGATTCACCACAGTATCGATGGACTTATATGTTGTCGTTTCGCCAGGTATTCCATTCTGTATAGTGAAGTTGATGGTATTGACATCGATGTTTTTGGCTGCTAATATAGCACGCGTACTGAGCCACTGATAATTTCTGTAAATGATGCCATAAAACTGATAATTTGAGACATGGATTATGTTCATCAGCGGGTATTTGTCGAAAATCACCAGACAATAAAATGAGTGCACCTCCGAAGATCCGTGCGTGTCCTCTCAAATCTCGCAGTGTACGATCAAGCACTTCCAATGCTTTGTTGTGAGACATTGTACACTCGTCCGAAATGATTTGACACGTTGGAAGTACTTTGAACATTCGAGAGTTTTTGCTGATGTTGCATGTTGGGGCCTCAGTGTTTTGCAAATTCAACGGCATTTCCAAAGCTGAATGCGCTGGTTGGCCACCATCCAAAAGAGTTCCCGCAATTCCAGATGATGCTATGGCCAGTGCAATATTATTTTGTGATCGTATGGTTGCCAAAATGTGTGAAAGAAGAAAAGTCTTGCCTGTACCTCCGGGCGCATCTATGAAGAACAGTCCACCGCTTTGTTCTGCGATTGCACGCACAATTCTGTCATCATACGCAATGCGTTGTTCTGGAACCAACTGCGGAAGATTTGTTTGAAGTAATATCCCCAGTTCGACAGAATCAAAGTGTGTTTCCCTTTGCAAATCACGATCGAAAAGGTCGTTGGCAAACATGTGTCTTCAATCAAAATCAATGCCTCATTATCATAATACACGTTTGGTGTGAATTGAATGTTCGGATTTCGATTCGCAGCGCGCAAACGATGTAGAATATTCACAGGTATACTCCTGGGCCAAAAGCTAAGAACTCAATCGATTCGGTGGCTTTCGAAATTTAAGATTCTTATTGTTTCTTATTTTTGAGCGGTACTTTGGTAAATTGGACAAAGGGGAGTGGCACGGCCCATACAAAAAAAAAAAAGCTTAAGACTTATATCTCATGAACCAATACACCTACAAAGACCGTATATACGTACGTACGAACCATGGTATTAACGATAGCTTTCATGCGAAATTTCCAGAATCAAAATCGATTCAAGCATTACAGAGACTTACTTATTTTTATATATATAAATAGATAGATTTAGGTTAAATTTAAGTTGCATTTAAGTTACATCTAAGTTAAATTTAGGTTATACATATTTAGGTTACATTTAAGTTAAATTTAAGTTACATTTATGTTAAATTTAAGTTGAATTTAAGTTATATTTAAGTTAAATTTAAGTTGCATTTAAGTTACATTTATGTTAAATTTAAGTTGAATTTAAGTTATATTTAAGTTAAATTTAAGTTGCATTTAAGTTACATTTATGTTAAATTTAAGTTGTATTTAGGTTACATTTAAGTTAAATTTAAGTTACATTTATGTTAAATTTAGGTTGAATTTAAGTTATATTTTAGTTACATTTAAGTTACATTTTAGCTACATTTAAGTTACATTTTAGTTAAATTTAAGTTACATTTTAGTTACATTTTAGTTACATTTTGGTTACATTTTAGTTGCATTTTAGTTACATTTAAGTTACATTTTGGTTACATTTTAGTTACATTTAAGTTACATTTTGGTTACATTTTAGTTACATTTTAGTTACATTTAAGTTACATTTTAGTTACATTTTAGTTACATTTAAGTTAAATTTAAGTTACATTTAAGTTACATTTAAGTTACATTTAAATTACATTTAAGTTACATTTTAGTTACATTTTAGTTACATTTTAGTTACATTTTAGTTACATTTAAGTTAAATTTAAGTTATTTTTAAGTTACATTTAAGTTACATTTGAGTTACATTTAAGTTACATTTTAGTTACATTTTAGTTACATTTTAGTTACATTTTAGTTACATTTTAGTTACATTTGAGTTACATTTTAGTTACATTTTAGTTACATTTTGGTTACATTTTAGTTACATTTTAGTTACATTTAAGTTACATTTTGGTTACATTTTAGTTACATTTTAGTTACATTTAAGTTACATTTTGGTTACATTTTAGTTACATTTTAGTTACATTTAAGTTACATTTTAGTTACATTTTAGTTACATTTTAGTTACATTTAAGTTACATTTTGGTTACATTTTAGTTACATTTAAGTTACATTTTGGTTACATTTTAGTTACATTTTAGTTACATTTAAGTTACATTTTAGTTACATTTTAGTTACATTTAAGTTAAATTTAAGTTACATTTAAGTTACATTTAAGTTACATTTAAATTACATTTAAGTTACATTTTAGTTACATTTTAGTTACATTTTAGTTACATTTTAGTTACATTTAAGTTAAATTTAAGTTACATTTAAGTTACATTTAAGTTACATTTAAATTACATTTAAGTTACATTTTAGTTACATTTTAGTTACATTTTAGTTACATTTTAGTTACATTTAAGTTAAATTTAAGTTACATTTAAGTTACATTTAAGTTACATTTACATTTAAGTTAAATTTAAGTTACATTTAAGTTACATTTAAGTTACATTTGAGTTACATTTAAGTTACATTTTAGTTTCATTTTAGTTACATTTTAGTTACATTTTAGTTACATTTAAGTTACATTTTAGTTACATTTAAGTTACATTTTAGTTACATTTTAGTTACATTTTGGTTACATTTTAGTTACATTTTAGTTACATTTAAGTTACATTTTAGTTACATTTTAGTTACTTTTTAGTTACATTTTAGTTACATTTAAGTTACATTTTAGTTACATTTTAGTTACATTTTAGTTACATTTTAGTTACATTTAAGTTACATTTAAGTTACATTTTAGTTACATTTAAGTTACATTTTGGTTACATTTTAGTTACATTTTGGTTACATTTTAGTTACATTTAAGTTACATTTTAGTTACATTTTAGTTACATTTAAGTTACATTTTGGTTACATTTTAGTTACATTTTAGTTACATTTTAGTTACATTTTAGTTACATTTAAATTACATTTTGGTTACATTTTGGTTACATTTTAGTTACATTTTAGTTACATTTAAGTTACATTTTAGTTACATTTTAGTTACATTTAAGTTACATTTTAGTTACATTTTAGTTACTTTTTAGTTACATTTAAGTTACATTTAAGTTACATTTAAGTTACATTTAAGTTACATTTTAGTTACATTTTAGTTACTTTTTAGTTACATTTTAGTTACATTTAAGTTACATTTTAGTTACATTTTAGTTACATTTAAGTTACATTTTGGTTACATTTTAGTTACATTTAAGTTACATTTTGGTTACATTTTAGTTACATTTTAGTTACATTTTAGTTACATTTAAGTTACATTTTAGTTACATTTTAGTTACATTTAAGTTAAATTTAAGTTACATTTAAGTTACATTTTAGTTACATTTAAGTTACATTTTGGTTACATTTAAGTTACATTTTAGTTACATTTTAGTTACATTTTGGTTACATTTTAGTTACATTTTAGTTACATTTAAGTTACATTTTGGTTACATTTTAGTTACATTTTAGTTACATTTTAGTTACATTTAAGTTACATTTTGGTTACATTTTAGTTACATTTTAGTTACATTTAAGTTACATTTTAGTTACATTTTAGTTACTTTTTAGTTACATTTAAGTTACATTTTATTTACATTTTAGTTACATTTAAGTTACATTTTAGTTACATTTTAGTTACTTTTTAGTTACATTTAAGTTACATTTTGGTTACATTTTAGTTACATTTTAGTTTCATTTAAGTTACATTTTGGTTACATTTTAGTTACATTTTAGTTACATTTAAGTTACATTTTGGTTACATTTTAGTTACATTTTAGTTACATTTAAGTTACATTTTAGTTACATTTTAGTTACTTTTTAGTTACATTTAAGTTACATTTTATTTACATTTTAGTTACATTTAAGTTACATTTTAGTTACATTTTAGTTACTTTTTAGTTACATTTAAGTTACATTTTGGTTACATTGAAGTTACATTTTAGTTTCATTTAAGTTACATTTTAGTTACATTTTAGTTACATTTTAGTTACATTTTAGTTACATTTAAGTTACATTTAAGTTACATTTAAGTTACATTTTAGTTACTTTTTAGTTACATTTAAGTTACATTTTGGTTACATTTTAGTTACTTTTTAGTTACATTTAAGTTACATTTTAGTTACATTTTAGTTACATTTTAGTTACATTTAAGTTACATTTTAGTTACATTTTAGTTACTTTTTAGTTACATTTAAGTTACATTTTATTTACATTTTAGTTACATTTAAGTTACATTTTAGTTACATTTTAGTTACTTTTTAGTTACATTTAAGTTACATTTTGGTTACATTTTAGTTACTTTTTAGTTACATTTAAGTTACATTTTAGTTACATTTTAGTTACATTTTAGTTACATTTAAGTTACATTTTAGTTACATTTTAGTTACATTTAAGTTAAATTTAAGTTACATTTTAGTTACATTTAAGTTAAATTTAGGTTGAATTTAAGTTACATTTAAGTTAATACTTTAGAAAATCCTCTGATTCAAATGGTTCCGCAGGTGCTAATTTGACTTTGCCACTCGCACAGAAGTTTTTTTTAGCGCGTTTTAATGGTGGCACACAATTACAGTCATCGCTCCAATATCGAAAATTGCATCACCGACATAGTTTTCTGTTCGTTCTACTAAAATGCCAGTCGTTCGAATGTCAGCAACGACGCGCATCTTGTCACTCCGATTTGACCTTGTTCCCATCCCAGCAATAGTAGGATTTGACGCAGTTCTCATTACTTGCACTCTCAATTTTCTTGACTGTTGATCTGGTCTTATGCCATGCGATGTCCCACTTTTCGCTTTCTTCTGTAGTTTGGCTTCGTTGATATTTGTTGTTGACTTGCTGGCCTTGTTCGTCGGCCAATATTTGTGCGCATACGTCTTGGCATTTTTAAAAAATAACTGAAATTTGCTTTTCAATAATTATTTTGTCCGCGTTTAAACTTTTTACATTTAATTTTTACGTTATCAACTGTATAAACGCAATAAAACTTTTGTGCGATGCATAAAATCAAAAACAAACCATCACTGTTGACCAACTTATAATACAGTAATTTTATCTCGATTTTATCAATCTACTTTTTGAAAAAAAAAAGAAAAAAATTTCGCACATAGTAGGTACGTAGTTTTCTAATTAATTTTTGATATAGAAAAATCAAAAAAAATCTAAAATGGAAAAGTTAAAAAATAAAGTAGCCTATCGCAATGCTCTATCCTGTAGCTTTCTATTAGTAAAAGAATTTTTGAAATCGGTTCGGTAGTTCCGGAGATTACCTTCCCCAAACAAACATTACCTCTTTATATAATAGTGTGATGTGATGTGATGTGATGTGATGTGATGTGATGTGATGTGACTAATAGGTAAAATAAAAAAAAAATATTTGATAAAATGTATAAGTTCCTGTTTTATAAATGTATTGTATGGAATATTTATGCTTAATGTATCACGTACCTAAGTACCTATGACTGGAACTAAATATTAGGCGTGCTAGTAATATTATGATCGAAAATGTTTGAACTAAAAATTTGACGTTGATCACAAACATTGAAAGGTAAACATGAAAGTTTGTAGCCAAAAATATTGCTATTGGAATAATCATATTAATGATATCTACGTTTTTCATGACGGACCGTGCTTGACTGACAAAATTTGTCATGACTTTTTTATCATATAAGTGATCAAGTAAATTTTAAAGTGATTGTTTATAAATTTCACGTGTTGGGTTAACCACGCACAGCATCACTGAATGCACCATATCCGCTATCAAACAAATACGAATGCGATTGTTTAAATAAAACATGGTGTTAGTTTAAACACGAAATCAACTACGGGGTTGTTAAATTGAGTAATGAAAGTGATAACTTAATGACAACGCCACCTTAGTTGAATTGAAAATTTTTTAAGTTGACGCATTTTTAACTAATGAAAATAGTCAATTTTACCAATGAATTTCTTTCGGTGGTCGACTTTTTATGACACACGTTTTGTTTTGTTTTTCCAGAAGAGCTCAAGTGCGCAGTTGTAATTCCATTGTTTAAAAATGGTTCTGCGGTAGATATATGTAATTATAGGTCTATCTTATTACTTCCAGTAATAAATAAAGTCTTCGAAGAGCTTGTGCAAAACAGGTTAGTGAGATGCTTTGCACGAAAATTTAATTTTTCAAAGCAACAAAATTTGGTTTCAAAGGGTAAATTTAAATGTTCTGCTGGGTTATTTATTGATACCTATTACCAAAGCGTGAGATCGCATTTGTCAAAAATTCTACATGAATTGAATTATACAGTAGATTTTCTTTACGAATACAATTTGCTTTAATTTGCAATTGGATTTTTCGGTAATTTGCGAAATATTGATTACCTATGTATCTTCTATATTCTTTCTATATATACAATTCTTTCGGGGTGAAACTCGATGATGTTAAAACTCAATAGCCCCTGGGACGACTTTCATGATTCTTTTTTGGTTTTGTTCGTATTGCTGTAAATCAGGTTTAGGAAGAGAGAAAATTCCAGAAAAACGCCGTGCGGTCCTGATTTCGCATCCAATGATTCATCCTATTAAATATTTATTTTGAATTTTTTATGTCAATAAACATTTTTATCAGTCTATTCATAAATTCTTCAATTTATTTGTTTTTCCTTTTCAGTGTGGTATCTTACCTTCGTTTAGTCTTCCACATAGTTTTGTGATTTTGCCAGTGATTGAAGTGAAAATTTATGTGGTAAAATGGTGAGTTTAGTTTTTCATGTTTTAATTACATTTGAGGGGAATTGGAAAAATCGTACAAATAGAGTTTGCATATATTTTGTACTGGGAATTTTTTTTTTTTTTTTGTTTAAAAATTTTAGATTTAAAAAAATCTCTGTATCTTATGCTGTGCGATAACTAAATCATGTAAAAATGTTAATGCGAAATAAAGAAATCTATCTATCTAAAAAAAAAAAAAAAATTATTTTGTCAAAAGTTCTGCCTGATTTTCAAGATTTCGGATTTTTTTTTTACGGGAACCATTTCTTCCGCAAATGCAATTTGATTTTTAGTAATTTGGAGAATGTTGATTATTTATTTTTGATATCTCGAGTATGAAAATATTACAAGCGGCAACAACACCTCGAATCTAAGAACATTGAAAACGCCTTTTTCTCGACACTTATGTCAGCTAAAATTCTGCACTATCAAAACAAAGCACTTTTGCTGAGCGGGACCTTACTACCTTAGACAAGATTTGTAAGATAACAAAGCCAGGCGCGAACCGCTAGTTATGATTAAAGAAATACTGAAATAGCCTCATGTTGTACGGTTGGAGTTGTCCGCATTCCACCGGCATGGGCACGTGCATGCTATTTTGCCAATTTATAACCTCACCGTAAAAGCGTATTCGAGACCAGATATGAGTATACGTTTTTCTTCACAACTTTGTTTTGGGAAAGGTATTGTCCAAAATGTTCCCAAAGATTCAACTGCATGAGTAAAGTGCCAGGTATTTTCCGATATTTGGGATCCTGAGGGATGCACCTCCAACAGAAGGTGTGTCGTATCTTCGGTCTTGTTTATGAAAAATGCCAGTTCGGTTTCCTGAAATATGACCACAAGACCTTCTGACAGTCTATAGAATTACCGACGCACATTCCATCCACTCACGCCCACAAAATTACCCACCTCTAAAGCTAAAAGATTATTTTAATGATGCTATGATGATGTAGGTCCCTTAGTTGAAATATTTTGCAATGGCATTTACAAAATTTCCCAAAAAAAAAAAACGATCCAAGTTAAGACCTTTTCTTTAAAGCTACACCACTCTAAAAATAAGTTTACCCAGTGTACATCTGCCGCCTTGTGCAGCCTGATTTACCCAGCCCATACAGCGTCATCCCTGTTCAACGAAACATAATTTGGGACACTAGCTCCGGCCTGAGCGAATTATATACAAAGACAAACGAAATCGAATTTCCATCTAAATCAGGGCTTTACATTCACGGGTCATTATTTATTCGGCATTAGAGTTAAATCCCCTTCTGTGAACTTAGTTAGATTTTCTATACTACACTAGCTCCTGCTACACTGTCTTTCTTTTGGGCGGATTTCAGTCTCAAAAGTAAATACCACTTTAGCCTTGGTGTAGGCGGCGGACGCACAAGAAGAAGGATATGCTGGGGGATTTTCGGAATATCAATGCAAAACGAACTTCTAATCTGAGATGAGAACTTTTTCGCCTTTCTCGATGGCCCCGCAGTCCGAACGCAGATTTATTCCACAGCTTTCAGTTGGCAGTTGGAATGGATTTGCAGTTGTTCTTAATATATTGACGGCCATATGTGATCCCCGGATGGGTGCGGTTATCTTTTAATAATTACGCCGATAATGCAATCCGTTTTATCTCGCATAGCAAGCTGTACACAATTTGTAAAACAACACAGGCGCAGGATGCTCATGGTGCGATAATCTATCTGCGGGATGAATTATGGCTGAACATGATTGAAAATCATTGAACACATATTTAGTAACACTTCAGAATGGCGGCGCGGCGGCTGCATTCGGTGTACGAGTATACTGCGCGGTGCTGGATGAGGAGTATGTACATGCATCCACTTATCACTAATTCAGAGTGCGGTGCCCATTATGGTTGTCAAAAGTTAAATGCCTCAATATTAATGGCTACCGGGTAAAAGATGAAAATTAAGAACTTATCTGAAAGTGTAATTAGATGGTGCGCGTTTGAATGGACGCGGTTTGCCTCTTGTGGCTGAGGTCGTTTGCAAAAGGTCTTCGAGTGGCGCATAATTTATTCATCTTCTCGGGAGCATTCGACGCTCGTAGTTGGTATGACTACGTGTATATACAAATTATGATGTTTCGAATTTTTGTTACATGATAATATACATGAATAACTGCTTCGCCGGCTTCAATCATCCATGGTGTGGCTCGGTATGGTATAGCGGGACGATTCTGAGAGCGAGAGGTATTAGAGAACGTGAAGGGATGGGTGGTTCGAAACTGGATTCGGTTTTTTTTTTCGGAGTAAAACACGTCAAATACTTACTGGGAGTTGATTTTACGCAACATTTAGTATTTGTAACCAGTTCTTGGACAGCTAGTGATTTAAAATGAATCAGCGATGATTTAAAATGAATCAGCGATGATTTAAAATGAATCAGCGATGATTTTTTAGCACTGCCCAGCGACTTATCTACTTCGCAGTATAATTACTAAAGAAGTAAATAAATAGATACACTGTGAGCCCAACCAAAGTCAATTTCCAATAGGTACACAAATTTAAGAATTAGGTAGGTATTTGTTTTTTTTTTATATTTGGAATTTTCTTTTGCTTCAAATACTTGGAAGATTTAAAATTGTGACACTTAACGATGTCAGCGAATAAATATTTGCTCCCAACGTTCATACCGGACATTAAAAGTCTTGTAGCTAAGTCGTAAGTACTTTGACATCCAAAGTTGACTTTACCGTGGTTCGCCGGATTTTAAAACAAGATCTGCACATATACATTATACACCCTTACAAAATTCAAATTGTCGTAGCTTTCAATCCTGATGCTGATCCAGATAAATGTTTGGAGTACTGCAGAACTGTCTTCAATATCGACGAGAATGACGAAACATTTTGGGATTATATGTTGACCATCAAAGATCAACGACGCGTAATTAATCTCGCTCTCGCTTAGAATTTAATGAACTACGGCACGAGCTGCCCTTTACTGCCCTTCACATTTCTTGCTTTTCTTGTCTGACTAGCTGTTTTGTTTTCAATCCTGTTTCTGTTCTGTTCCTGTAGAAATAAATATGCTTGATGATATTCGGATGGACTTTGATAAAGGATTTGTGACCTTGCTTCGCTTACTCGACTTCTCAAAGGCATTTGACAAGGTATCTAAATCATGACACCCTCTGCTGGAAGGTTAGGTTAGGTTAGAGTAGCAGGCCGCCTCAAGTGCAACCACACTTAGGTCAAATTAGGCCCATTGTGCTACCACAGGATCGATATATTCCTTATCTACCCGTTTAACCAGCCGGAGCTAAGAATGAAGCTATGGAGGCAATTAATTCCAATGTTTGCGAGTTCGCTGAGATTGTCGAAGAAATATTCCCCGAGTTATAGTTTTCTACGGAATGACAGCGCTGGACACGTACAGAGAAGGTGAAGAATAGTCTCCTCTTCCTCCTCGTCCATACAGCTTCTGCAGAAATCGTTTGAAGGGAGGCCAAATCTGAGAGCGTGTCTCCCTATGATGCAGTGTCCCGTGATGACACCTACTAGAGTGCTTATAATGGGTCTTTTCAGTGTAGTGAGACTTTTTGAGCGCTTGGAATCCAGCTGAGGCCAGATCTGTTTCGAGGTTCGGCACGTTGTACAGATAGACCACCTGCGATTTGTAGCGCTTAATGCGTTTTGTTTAATTAGGAGCTTGCAAGTAGCAAGAGGCATATAGAGACTCTCCTTTTCCGGTAGAATCGACATAGAAGTGCACTGTCTGGCGAGTTCATCGGCCATGCAATTACCTGGAATGTATCTGTGGCCCGGCACCCATATAATGTCAATTTTGAATTGTTTCCCCATCTGAATTAGAGATAGCCAGGGATTTAATCGCGACTTGACTTTCGGTAAAGATGGTGATATCCTTTACAGATACCACACTATACCGAGGCCACGACAAGGCCTCTTTGATCGACATGACCTCCGCCTGAAATACACTACAGTGATTGGGAAGGCTGAATGAGATTTTGCAATTTAGATCATGAGAGAAACCCCCCCCCCCCCCCCCCCCTGTATAGAAACAGAGAGACGGGGTACTACATGATTCTCCCAGTCACTCTTGTAGGTTTCGGAGTTCTTTTCGAATTGAACCTGAGGGGGGGGGGGGTTGTAATTAGTTTCTTTTGGAATGCGTTCCAATGTATTTAGAATAGACGAGTGACCAGTTTGGCGACTGGTCCACAAATGAATTGCTTCTATCCGAGTGGCTGCTATTGCTGCCACTTGTTTGCAATAGATGTCTAGCGGTAGCAAGTGGAACATTACGTCCATGGTCGCTGTTGGAGTGGTTCTAAGGGCTCCACTTATGCATATGAACGCCGTTCTTTGGACGCGGCTAAGGTGATTATGAAAATATATCCGGTTTCGTGATAAGGCTGTTGGTTTAAAGCACGATTTCCTCTCTAATAAATTTCAAATAGTCATTATTGGGTGATAGCTGCTCGGTATCCAAGCCGCTCAAACAAGGAATGCCTCAGGGATCAATCTTGGGACCTATTTTGTTCAGCCTCAGTATGCAAAAACTGTTTCATCCATTTTTTACGCCTTTCCCTTACTTTTGAACAATTTTCTGAACTTGTGATGTTACTTGATGAGGATCTATCTGCAATTAATGATTGGACAGTAAATAAGGGACTTTTAATCAACTCAAACAAATGTTTGGCTATACCGATTGCAATTTTTTTTTTTTTTAGTTCGATGTTGTTCCCAACATTTGGCTGTCAAATTGCAAACTATATAATTAGTTGGATCTGCTACATGTCTCGGTTTCGTTATTAATCGCAATCTCTCGTGTTATAACCATATTGATATTGTAACTGGTCGCATCAACGGATGCCTTCGTAAGCTCCGACTAACTGCGAATTTCATTCCCAATGAAACTAGGCAAAAACTTGTTCGCACCTTCATTTTACCTTTGATAACGTTTTTTGAAGTTGTTTACCCAATCATGAGTCGCAATATCAATGCCTAAACTCCAAGTATTGCTTGTAATGATGTCGTCCACTACATTCAGGGTCTTCGTAGGTGGGATAGAAGCTCTGCTTACGCCAATAACTTTCTTGGATGCACTCTTACCTCTTACATAAATGCTAGGAACTGCTTATTTTTGCATAGGTTCGTTACAACCAAGCCCCGTCCGTACCTTTATCAAAAACTAGAATTCTCTTGATCCCATAGAACCATGAACATTAACACTCCGTCTCAACTCATCTCAACCTTTCCAGACTGTTTTATACTCACGCAATCAGGCTATGAAATTTTTATCTTTGCATATCAAAGCCATTAATAGAAATAATAACTTTAAATCCAAGGTTGAGGTTCCATTTTTGCTATATAATGGAATACTGATGCTTTCAGCGCTTCTTCTCTGCTACATCTCCTTCCCTCATTATCGCTTCACTTACTAGTATGTTAGTATGGCAAGCTACAATATGTTAAAATAAAACAATTTTTTTTACCAAACCGTTTGATGTTTCCAAATAGTGACATCCGAATTCGTCTTCATCAAAGTAGTGAACTTCTTTGATTGCGATAACCACTTAATGACCGATCTGGTCACTCATTTTCTTCCAAAACAAGCTATGATGGCAACTAATTGCCGCTAGGGGTTGCTTGTAACGATTTTTGTATTTATATTCGCCTTCGTCCTTCATCGTTTACCCAATATAAAACTGGGAAAACATAAGAGTCGGAAGACTCTTATGTAGATCTTTTAGAACTTTATTCGTATAAAAGCGCGAAGCAACAGCAGTAGTACTAAAGCGGCACAATAGATTTTCTGTACCTCCGAAAAACTGTAGAGCTTCCACGTACTCAAGGGTAAAGATATCCCTCCAGGGATCTACGATATGATATTCAAATTCGAGGCTGCCGTAACACTTTGACGTTAGAAAATAACCTTTTCCAATCTTGATCAATTCCCACACTAAAAATATCCTTATTGTTGCTTCATATACACATCCGTGTGCGTGCATAGCCGCCTAAGGCCATTCGACCAGCTCCTATACGCAAATCCGTTCTTTCTCATGGATTTAATCACACGCACATGCCAGACACACATTGGCACACACCACACTCGCCGAATTAACTTGGTTATTATTTATTATTTTACGTTTTCAACACCTTTTCAACACGCATTATTACCATCGGCCATTACAACTGAATTAGCGTGCATGCTGGATAGCACTCTGCCAGTGTGAGCCCGTGTTTTTTTTTTTTTGCGCCGTTCCTCCATTTGCAGCGTTTAAGATGTTTCCATACACTGCGAGATATATTGCCATTTAGATGCAGATTTACACCTTCTATCAAGAAGTATATGCCTAGTTGCCGCCCGCCCGTCGACAGCTTTGTACAGATGTACTCGTTTATCCTAAACTCGATTGCAGGAAAATAACAAGGAATTGCCAAGCATGCAACGGCACAAAACACTGTACACCAACAACACGAGTGCAGAGATTGCAACAAAAACAAGAGACGCAAATTCAGCGCAAAATAAATCATTTCTTGTTGAGTAGATTGCGCGATGCATGAAGTCAATCTACTTGCATGCTAAATGTGGAAAGTACGATTGTGTTGGTACAAATGCGACGGGACTCGGACTATGTTGGAATTGTTGTATGGATACAATGTGTGTGCAGAGTTTTCTAGTCAACCGGGCGAATTTTCAGCGCATCTGACGAACTGATGCGTTTTATGTTATCGTATGATGGGAATTGTTTAATTTCCATGGAGCTTTGTAGGTATCTACAAGAAGTATCTTACTTAGTAACGCAAGTATCTGCCAATTTGAATTAACATTTAGAGGCTGGGGTAAATTTCATGAAGGGTCCTATTTTGTTTCCCGTTTGTTTCGTCACTTTTTTAATATAAAGAAAGCAATTAGTGTCAAGAAAAAACTACTCGCATTTCTGTCAATGCAATGTCATGTTCTGAGTTGCTTTTTTTAACTTTCTCGATTACCTATACGTAGTAAGAGAAAGTTATTGTTTTCGTAAACAATTTCAAACTCGAGATGTTAATTAATTCAGACATTACGATGAAAGAGGAACTCAAAATTCGCAAGTCGCAAAATTCTGCCCGTCAGTCCGTTTGTCACGAGCCCAACAGCCTAAATGGCTGCCTTCTTACTTCTAAAAACTGGATTTTGAGGCGAAAAAGTATCGTGGGATTTTAAAAGGGATTTTGAGTACAGTGAAAAAGGAAAAGAGGGAAAAATGACCACACTTCGTGGGATAAATGAAGGCAGAGTGCTAACAACACTGGTTGGGAGCCTATACAGTTCGGGGACGATTTTTTTTTCATGGTAATCTCAATACAAATTGTAACTTCGGATTTGGAGTTTGTGGGCTAAGGGCTCGGGGCCTTTTTTTATTTTGCAAAGTAACCTCAATATTAATGGTACTTCCCATACAAACTGCTCGTACCAGTTTATTTGCTCGAAAACGGCTCTAACGATTTCAACCAAAATTGATATTTAAGCTTAAGTGGGTGAGGTACCATGACTACATACACAGTTTTTGGCTAAAAATTCGAGTAACGGTACTTTTGAAATTTGGACATATCTCGAAAACGGTCCATACGATTGTAACAAAAACTAACTTCTAAGGTAATATGGTCATTTCCAACTTAATGGCAAACTCAGTTTTTCCCGGTACTATCGTAAAAGGGATTTTTGAAAAAAGTATTTTTTTTTTTAAATTTAGTTTTCCTTAGTTTACCAGAAAACGGCAATAACGATTTTGACCAAAATGCAAACTTAGAGTAATACTGATGTTCTTAAAATTGCTGCGTCCTTAATTTTCAATTCGAATCACCAAAACCGCTAATTCTAAATACCGCTCATATCTCGAAAACCCTGTTTTTGACTTCGATAAAACCGTAAAAACCAAGCAATGCTTATATCGCGAACAATAACCTTTAATCGGTTTTCAGCCATATAGTTAACAAATAGTATTTTTCAAACTAAACATTGCAATATTTGGTACTGTTTTGTCTGCCAAATTTTACAAAAACCGCTCTAACGGTTTTGATTAAAATACATATTAACGATAATATCAGTATTCTAAATAAGATCCCGTACTTATTTTTTCTCAAAAAAATCGAAGAAATCTTTTTTTTTTAATATTTCTCAAAAACGACTACCCAAAAGCCGATCTCTATTCATATTTATACATGTTTTTAAACCTCAATACCGCACTTTAAGATTCAAATTGCAACAGCCATTAGAAATGCAATAAAAGCAATGCAATCCCAATACACTAGTTGTTCTCGTACTCAGAAACTATTACAGTGTAAAAGCTATAAAATAGTAGAGTTAGCGCTTATAACTCTCTAACAAGAACTTGCGACAATTGTCTGTTTCTAGCGCTTCAACGTTTAAAAACCAAAAGTGAAATTTATTAACCATAGTGTTATGTATTTCCTGTTCGACCCAGTCGTGCACTTTTTTTCAACTATATTAAATATGCATCTTACAATAATTCCAACCACTTGGAGCTTAAGAATTCCGAAACTTCCGCTTCATTTGCACCCCACACACGTCCAGTTCATCGGCATATTCAATTTATAAATATACTTAGCATATTCAAAAACAAATCCCTGAACCAGTCGTGATCTTTATTTTACTAACTACTAGCGACCCGCCCCGGCTTCGCACGTAGGGTTCAGCCTGCGTTTGCAATGTAAGCGGAAAAAATGTAATTATTTACTACATAACATTAGAAACCTCAAAAATAACAATATTTCTCCACTTTTTAATGGATGTTATTATACATATAAACCTTCCCCTTGTATCACTCTATCTATTAACAAAAACCGCATCAAAATCCGTTGCGTAGTTTTAAAGATTTAAGCATACATAGGGACATAGGGACAGAGAAAGCGACTTTGTTTTATACTATGTGGCGAAGCTTTGTTCATTTGCCAACTTCTGTCACTTTTTGTTGTATCCTTGGGTGGACGTTCTTTAATCACCGAAACTAATGTCTCGTCAGCTTGATATGCTTCACAACGACCGTGTGTATTTTAAGCATTTTCGATTTAATTTTTACAAACAGGGCCGAATATCACCCCAAAGATATTTCCCTTAAAACGTGCACTTAAATCAATGAAATCAATGCTGGAGCGGAGGGATGGATAGGATTCTTTCTGATAGAGTGGGCATCAATGCGTTCTTAGGCCGAAGAAATAAGAATTGATTCCTCGATTTGTCTCTATGACTTTTTTCCAGAATCGCCGATGTCGGAAGTCCTTTCTAAATAATAGCAAATAATTTTTGTCCTTTTATCCTCATTAACTAAATAGTAAACACCTACGAATGCACCATCGATCGACGCGCAGAATGATCCCAAAAATGCGACCATCGAGCATGACACATGAAAATCTTCGAGTACTTGACAAACAAACCATATTTAAATGAAAATTTGCTACTGAAGAGCCTTAATTTAAATTACCAACGCGCCAATAAAGGACATTTATTTTTTTAGGATACCTACCTATTTAAAGCTCGACCACATTTCTTCGCAACGCGAGCCAGCGCAGAGACGAAAAAAAGACGTGATAAAATTCACTTTATGTTTGTGCCGATAAGGGCATTTTTTTCTTTTCTTGGGATATCACATTTACAAAAAAAAAAAAAACAAAACGCAACGAATCAAACCTATGAAACATAACAAAGGCAGGAACCGTAATAAGGACCGAGAGAAAAAATACAATAAATTTTCCAAGGATATCATTATGGAAGGACTTCGATCCACCCATACCCATTACGGGAGCGCTTGTAAACACCAGTTTCAGTATATGGAGACTAGTAGCATAAGCAAGCGCAAAATAAAAGAAAAAGAAAAAGCCAAAGAACTGTATCGCACTAGAGGAAGACCAATGTCGACGACTATGCGAAGTAGCAAATAAGAAAAGAAATCATTTACAGAAATAAACAACCACCGACCCTCTGCTCCACCACTCCAAAGTAATTTATGTCCTCATTCATCATTTTTATCGTGAAAATACATTTGCCTCCTTGTATTCTCCGTACACACTTTTTCTTCTTTGCCGCATACTACCCTTAATTTGGAGAGCTTCTTCAGCTCTAAGAGTTTCAGCCCCTATGACAAAAAAAAAAAAAACAAATCGAAAACTCATCCAAAAGAAAGAACAGAAAAAAAGAAACCGAAAAAGGACGAATATAATGAATCTGCCATTTCAACGAGCCGACCGTCGAGGAGAAGGACCCCCAGTTTTGTCTTTTTTTCCTCCTGTTTTTTTTTTTTTTTTTGTGGTGATGTAGGCATTTTCAACATAGAGACACCCACTTGGACTTGGGGTTTCATACTACAGACGCTATACGGTTTCGCGCATCTTCCTTCGATTCTATAATAGAATTCGAAGGACGAAAAGAAATTACCCATACTGGTTGTTGTCGTCCCCATGCTACTATCCCATCCCATACAGAACGGCGTTGAAAATGTAAGATTGACGAGTCATAAAATTAGTTTTTGCCTCTAGAAATTACGGCTCAGGACTGCGAGGGGTGTGTGTGCAGTAAGCTATGGGGGTGCGGTTAGAGCAATTGATTAAATTAGATTCTTCACGGATGCGTTCATTCCTGCGTGGCAGCTACAGTGGAAACATGCCGTCTGTGGTTGTTCATTTCTTGGGGGGGAATCCGTACAAATTAAGAATTGGAATGATTAGGTATGGGCAGAAGATATAGTTTGTTTAAATAGGCCTTCAATTGTTGGCTTTCAATTAAAATGCAATAAAAATCATTTTTAATTGAATCGAACCAAGGAGCGGGAGCGTCGCATGTGCTGACAGAAATAGATGGATTTTTGGTCTCGAAACGGTGCTGAATGGAGGTTCGACAGGCACATTAATTTAATTTCAGATAAATTATGGCATCGGTGGGGATTTGTAAAGTTGGTCAGATCAAAGATCTCATATGTCTATTTCCTTCTCAGACTGGTACGACATTAAGAGCTCAACTTTACATGATCTACATAGATCATTGATTTCGAACAATACAACAAGAGCACGAGATCCAACTGTTGTTGTAAACCGGGGCACTGCCCTAATTTGAGTGATGCCTTTATTTTATTGTGGGCATCACCAAATTAAACAGTGCAAGAGGAAAATAAGTGCTGAGATATCTTGCTTTCGCTAGTAATATGGAATTCAAGATGATGTGTTCACCTGACATTTTTGAATGAAGTTCACCCATTCCCGGACTGGGTTAGGCAGTCCAAATTGGGTCTGTGCCATCATTTGAGGTTGGATTCGTGGGAGCTGTGGTTTATTCCACATGCGGTGACTTTTAACGAAGATGTGTCATGATATTGGCCCTGGGACGTATGGTCAACGTCTGTCTCAGAGACTCTTATGTGGGTATGCCCGGCGTGTAATGTAGCCGTCAAGGCAGGTGTTCACGTTAAGCACGCTTGTTCATATCTGTTGTTGTAAAACATGGAAATCAATCTATCTATCTATATAGATTTTTATATAGAGATCATGTGAGCATAATAAATAAAAAGGCCTTTTATTGGCTACAGAGGACGTTTTTGCAAAGGCTAACAAAATGTCTACATACTTACATACTTAGGTGGCGCTGAAGACCGTGAATCTGGGCAAAAACCATCAAAACAAATCTCCAGTTAGCGCGATATTTGGCTAACTGGCCCCAGTTCGCACTCCAAGTTGGCGCGAGCCACCTAAGGCGAGTTCTTAGGGCCGTTTAATTCACTCGAAGTTGAACACAACTTGGGGAGTTTGATATATAAAAATCCCCGAGTTTTGTTCAACTTCGAGTGAATAAAACGGCCCTTATTCTACTGCGATTTTCCTTCAGCTTGGAATCGATGACTGTTCGGGTCAGTGTATTGCTCTCCATTCTTTCCACATGTCCTAGTCATCTTAGACGACGGATGTGTATTTTTCCTGACCAGGTCAATGTTGCTTTCCTTCCTTGAAAGCTGTAAAAGCAAACGGGATCGAAACGTTCGAAGTAACTAGGAAGATCTTCATCAGCTTTTAACAACGTCCATGCTTCTACAACATTAATCAGGACTCAGCTGATTAGGGTCTTAAACAGATTCCCCTATAAGTGTTTCTCGACAAAGCCTTACCAATCAATTTCATGAGTTCAAACAGCGATTGGAAAGTGTAAATCTTCGCTTGGTTTTTGTTATGTCATTTTAAGAGATAGACAAAATATCTAACTACCTTAAAGTTCGATTCGTTAAATATTTTTCAATAGCTCTTAGCTACAAAAATTAAGAAGCAAAAATTGCAGCGAAAGACGTAACTAAATCGGTATGCGAGGTACCTACGCCAAGGCCGACAGCGCCACGCAATAGGGTGGAACTCTTAAGCCAAATGGAAACGCATGATGGAAACCATTGCTTTAAATAACTTTAAAGCTGGAAACATCATGGAATTCGTCCGGTATCGTAAGGCTAAAATCGGTATACGTAGTATTCTTTTATATAATGACCAAACACCCTTCCTGCCTCTCCTCAATATAGGTTAGGTTATCCAATATACAGATTTCGAAAGATATTCGAATCGGACCACCATTGTCGGGTCTCTTTTCGTCTCTCTACATAAATTTCTAATGTTAATGCTAGCATCTGTTTATGGGAGATATGTTTCAGCGACTGGGTCTCGACCCAATGATGTCCCAAGATATTCATTCTTTTGCCAACCAACGACGGACATTGACACAGTATATATGCCGCTCTCTCAGGTTCCTCCAGGCATAGTTTACAGGTATCATCCTCTTTAAAGCCCACCTCCGTTAAGTGACACCCGAAATTACCATGTAGACAACGCCAATACCCATTTCAATGTTCATCGACTCATGCCTAGTACCCTTCATTGAGTATAGAGCAGGTCGGCCACCTAATTGCCATTAACGCATTCTCAGGTGCCGTGATCCATTTGTGAATCAGCTGTTCTACCAATCCTCTGCCAATTGAAGAGAACCCCTGTTTTGCAAGGGAGTCCGTCTTTTCGTTGCCTTCGATCCCTATGTATCCTCGTACCCAAGTCAATGTTACTTCATTTTTAGATGAACACTTATTGGGCTTGAGTATACATTTCAGTACCAATGATGTTATGATGTTTGTTTGTTCCATGCGTCTACCGTCTAATCGTCGCCAGGTTGTCCAATGCTATAAGGATATTTCTTCCCTCCACCTGACTTTCAAGCAAGTAGTCAAGTACCACGATTGCGTAGGTTGGGTTAAGTTATGATGGGATGTTCCATGGAAGAACATCGCGTTGCTAGCGAATAAGAACATTGAAGCTAGGGTACCTACTTAGGCTTTATTCTGACCTGCGCGGTAACTGACCGACTACCAAAAACTTTATGCTTCAACAGGAAATTCTCCACGGAGATCACTTAAAGAGAAGCATGGGTTAGCAATAACCCACCTAACTGCCAAAACGGCCTAAAGTTGTATACGGATGGTTCCAAAATGGAATCGGTTGTGGGAGCTGACATACATGGGCCAAACCGCAATGTATCAATACCTATGGGGAAAAGCCCCAGTGTATTTCAGGCGGAGCTCCATGCCATTAAGGAATGCGCAAACCTCATCAATTCTTCAGGTATAAAAGGTGCAAACATCCATATATTCACAGACAGTCAAGCAGCTATAAATGCCCTTAGCTCACCAATCATTTGTCTCAAAATCATTCATGCACTGCCTAAATGCCCTCCAATCTCTCGGCTCCAGAAACAAAACCAAAATATGGTGGGTTTCCGGACACGAGGGTATTGAAGGAAACGCAAAAGCTGACGAGCTTGCTAGGAAAGGGTCGGAGACCCCTTTCATAGGACCAGATCCTTTCTGTGCCGTCACCAAATAAGCAATTAACTCTACCATAAAAAGCTGGGAACACAAAATGTGTATCAAACAGTGGGAAGAAATCCCAGGCCTCAGACAAGCCAAAAGGGCAATCTTACCATTTAAAAGAAATGCCAAACAAATTCTAAACCTTAGAAGGCACGATATCAAACACCTTGTAGGCTACCTAACTGGTCACCACGGTCTGCGATATCATCTAAACAAAATGCATATAGTCAACTCCCCGGAGTGCCGGCTATGTCTCGAAGAAGGCGAAACAGCTGAACACATCTTGTGCGAATGCCCAGCTCTATACAGTACTAGAAGGAAATTCTTCTGCCGTGAATTACTAAGTCCTGAAGAACTGAAGCAGTCCTCTGCTGAAAACATTATCAGCTACATTAGGGAAGTGGAAACTCTGCTAGCCTAAATTTTATTTTCTGGCAACCTTCGGTACAATAGATCTTTTAGGTCAAAGTGCCTCTTTATCGCCCTGGCAATAAGTCAGAAGTTTTAAAAAAAAAAAAAAAATAATAGGTTTTATTCTTACAGAGCAGGCAAGGCTGATGTTGGATTGCCTCCACCTCTTCCTCGACTCTGCAGTATCTATAAAGGTTTGAGTTTGACCGAAAGGTTTATAATGGTGATCAGCGTCTCGCAACATTTTTATAGCCGCTTGGTTATATATACTCGAGAGTCTTAGGAAGGAAGGTATAACTTATCAAAGAAAGGAAGGTGACGTTTTTATCTGTGTGCCTTGCATCGTTTTCTCTTGCCAGGATTATCAGCTTGATTGCAGGCGGCTTACCAGGTTTAAGTAAATCAATCATGATGATAACATTAGCTAACGTTTTTGCATCAGTTTGCCAGTAGTGAACGTAAGGAGTAATGAAAATTGCTCGAGTTAATGGGACTGGTTGATCAATGTTAAGATGCCTTTCTCAGTGTTTTATCACAATGGGTCTATTTTGAACTGAGTGTGGCGCAGCATCTTTTTCCTCGCCAACCCACAAACCTAACCTAAACCTTCTCAAACCTAAACCTATGTTTTCTGTTCGCCAAATCTCCACGAGAGCAATCAATTCAACAAACTGTCATGACACTTGAGGAACCCATTTCCAAGTATAAATCGATCCGCGCCATATTACAAAGATCGTCTTAACAAATGGAATGCCTCGGTTGGAAAATGTGTGCGACTCAGAACCACAATTTCCAAGTTATTTGGTGTTCATCGGAGCGAGTTTTGCAAACAGACTTGCACCATTTTTGTTACCTACTTATCTCACTATATAAGTGGTGGTTTTATTTCATATGTTAGACGCGGAATCCAATTTTGGTGAGGAAAAGTTATCCTGAAGGACTCATTGGGCATTCCAAATATTGCATTTTAAAGAGCTTTCAGACACCGGTGCGGTGAAATGGCAAAAATCTTCCAAAAACTCATCGATTATTCAAACGAAAAAAAAAAAAAAAAAAATTAAGATCGCATCCACCCTTTAACCCATTCCCTGGCGAGTGTGTTTACGTACACAAGTTGGTGCCTCATTTTGTGCGACATATACAAAAAACTATGCTGACTCGCATAATGGCACTAGGACGTAGGCATATAGGACATAGATCAAAGCATGGTATATACGATTTTCGTGATAATAAATGTTTTCCAACAAATCACCCCTTTTCGTCGACTCTCAACTTTTAACGCACCCCACCACTGGCTCATTATTACACCCAACATACATATATATACACATCAGGCCTGACGGGTTGCGCCTAGCACACCCTTCTGCCAGAAGCCCATGACGAACGACACGACAGCGCGATAACAAACGAACAAATACGTAATTGCGTTAAAATATGCACCGCTTGCGTTGTGCTGACTGAAAGGATGTCCTGATGGCTCGAATGCCTGTTGGGCTGTGTAATATGAACTCCCTCTCGGCCTACAGCCCCTATACCACTCAACCACACGATGAGTTGCGAGTGTGAAAACCGCACACAAGATTTATTCACGAAATAATTCAGTTCGCATATTTTTCGTTTTCACATAATGCAATAATAATAATAATTATTATTAAAATATGATTTTGGTGAATGTGTTTTTTTTTTGTTCTCGTCTGTCCCCCGTTCATCCTTGTGCATTGTAAATTTCATTAAAACGGAACAAAACAAAACCGAAGCGGTCGGCCGAGTGAATTTGCATGTGAATAGGATGCTCGAATTGTCGGATTCGCGCGCCATTGTTTTTTTGAAAGTTACTGCGCTGCAATGGGCTTGGTTGGTTCGCTTTGAAGAATTCCCAACTGTAGGGCATGGGTACTGCACGCGGGCCCGACGACGAACAATCACACCGAAGAAAGGGATTCAATTAAACAACTGCCACTGCATCGTGTCATGCTTAATCTGTTTTCTCTCTCTCTCTCTCTTTCTCTTGCTCGGCGCCATTGTTCCAGTTTGTTGAGTCGGACTCGGACTCCACTGGGTGGACCGTGGTTCCGCTGTAGCAGCAGATCTATTATGATGATTCGCGTGTGATCCTTTTGTTTGGTGGGTCGTTGCGGTACGTGTGGCTTGTTCGAAATGCATTTGGTCTGCATTCAATCCTTGAATTTCAATTACACGTGAAATGAGGAATGCGCTCGCTGGTCTATTTTCATTTAAAGAGAGAATGTGTGTAAGGACGTGGGACATATTTTCTTTTTTTTGCAATCCCAGTGACCGCAACAAACCGGATATCGGCCATTTGTGTGCATTTCGGTATAAAAAGTTAAAACACATAACGATGTGGTTAGTCCTTTGGGTTGGTGTTGACCCATTGGTGCAGTGTTGCAAGCGGCACCATCATGTTGTACCTAACAAGAGTGTAAATGATGTGCTGTAAAATTTAGGTGTCTGCGCGAACATTTTTGGCCATAAATAAAATTTAATGCCACAGCAAAAGGAAAGTCCAACAAGCTTAATAGAAGTTGTTGTTCTTCTGGCAAGTAATCGCGGACTTAGAGTAAGGTGGGTAGAAATTTCTAGCAAGTGCACTGCAAGAGATGCAGACGTCGATATCAACGAGTGTCATTTACATCGAAATCAAACCTTGCTTTGCTCGCTGCGACTTTGTTATTGAAGCATTGTGCTCTTTTCCTTCTGTACTTCCTTAAGTTTGAATTGAGGATAAATGGGTTTCCAAGGCATTCTTTGGTTTGGTTTCCCTAAACTTCACATGACTAAGCCATTTGTATACTTGTTGTACATTTGAAGACCTTTGACCATGCCAAAGTCGCTCTATATAACTTGTTTGCTGTTGAATCTCATCCCTTAGGTACCCACCATCGATCCAAACGGGACGCAAATAGCGCCTGGAGAATATTTATCCCATCATCTTAATTTAGTGAGGGAAGGCTTGACGTCTTAGATGCTATCGATTTCGAAAGCTAGAAAACCCTCAGCCACTTGGCTCGCGGCTGGGTAAACAGCGACAAATCTTAGCTGAGTTCCAAGATGGAATGTCAAACCAGCTCCTTAGTCGAAATCTAAAACCGTCGATCAAATATTTGAACACCAGACTAACCATTGCACGTATCTACCTACGTAATGTACCTCGCAGGTATGGCTGTGTTAAATTTAACGAATTTCCAGCACGTATTTCGTACTGCACCTCATGACCATATCGTGTGCTTTTGCCGGGGAAGTATTACAATTTTCTTTTTTTTTCTCCTCCTACGAGAGGAACATTTGTCCATTCGAAAGTGCATAGTCCACAATTGCGCTATGATAGGGGTAGATTTTCCGAAGCATGATGAAGCGACTCAAATATCCACACCCCCACAAACTGCTATAGCTACTTGTAACAGTGGCAGAGGAGCAACAACAGCATCCGTGGTACCAATGTGGCAGCAGTTTGACTCTGGCTTGATATATGTACCTACAACCCTTGCTGTTGCTACACCAGAACAATACAAGTCCCACATAGGTATATATATGCACGTGTTCGTTCAGTGTATTTCCATCTATCTTCCAAGGGTAGACACACAGTTAGTCACAAAACAGCAGCTCGCGCGAAAAACTTGCTACACTTTATGCCCGGGATGTTCTCTGTGCTGTGCAGCCGTGATTTATGGCCACCGACCCTGAATTGGTGGTGTGCGAAATAAATTTCAAGTGGTATGATGGCGGTCGAGAGAGAGAGTGTAATCCTGGCAGCATCACCAGCGGCAGCAGCGGCAGCAGTATACATCAGCAGCGCAATGGCAAATACCAACGCCACCACTATTGCCAGTGCAGAGAGTAATGGCAGTACGCGCGGTACGTTTGGTTTGGAACAAAGCGGAGGGAACACCGCTGGAAATAATGAAAGAAAGCAAGGAGATGAATCCCAGAGAAGCATCCCTTATACGACTATGGCTCTCGACCAGCATTGGGCAACCAGTGAAGAGATAGATGAATGGCTGTGTCCCATGCGAAAGAAAACCAAAGTAAGGGCGTTTTACCACCGAGAAGAAGGAATTCGCAAGGAGGAAATTTTTATACGCGATATATGGGGCATCCAGCAAGGGGATGCAAAGCTTCTCAGAGCACGGGAAAGAAAATCAAAAGAAACCTCCGAACAGGCAAAAAAGGACTATCTACAAGGAACATGCAAATGCCCCAAATGTAATTACTTTGCCCACTTGAAAATGGTTTTGACCGCCTTCTTCCTCTATACCTATACAGCAAGCGACGAGCTACGAGCAACCCCTCGAACGCGAGGATTGAAAAAATGCGAATTTAATTCGATTTAGAAGGAAATAATAATTAATGGATAAGGAGTTGGAAAATTAGCTGCAAGAGGACGAAATGCTTTATATTATCCATTGTGTGTGTACTGTTCTGGAGGGGGATCTAGTTCATAAGATAAATTTATTGCTGTTTTAAATAACCGTTGCGATGGAGGATTGCACCGAAGAGCATATTGTGTGAAATTTTGGATTATTTACGGAAATTATAAATCGGGGTATGGGATTTTTAAGCGACTGCCAGTAGAACTGCTTAACAATTCAAGGAGTTGGTTAGTGTACCCGTATGTAAATAGTACTTTTACACCACAGCCTGTCGTCCACAAAGTGGGCAATGCATCGACTTCGAATTCAAGACATTCAACCTTACTGCACGATGCATTTAATTCTATGTGCAACCAACGCGTTAAATCCGTTTGGGAATTTTTGCTCAACGCGTTGCTCAATAAGGCTGAGCCCTCACTGAAAAAAAAAGTCGGCGTCGTATTGATGAATGGCGTTCATCAACATGATATTCATTGATATGACGTAATTTTCATAAATATGATGAACAAATTCATGAAAACTTTTTGACAATTGATGAACAGTTTTTCAATATGATGAAAATGAATTCATCAATTTTTTCAACAGGATTCTGAAGAGAATTTAGCGTATGTTTTTATGAACTACGTTCATTATTTCATCAAGACATTTCATCAATATGACGAAAACACTTATTTTGATGAATTTAGTCATTTGTTCATCCAGTTGATGATTTATTCGTCTAATTGATGAATGGAATCATCTTATTCAAGTACGATTGCCAAGTTTTGAATTTTTATCATATTGATAACGACGTTCGTCGTTTTGATGACGGCTTTTATTATATTGATGACAGCGTTCGTCAAAAAAACAGACATTAATTTTTATTAAGGAGAACGTTGATGTAAACCTTCATAATATAGATGAACTAATTCGTTATATTGATGAAAAAAATTAAATTCACCATTATATTCATCATATTGATGAATGGATCCTCATATTGATGAACTTTTTTCATCGGTTTCTTCAATGTGATGCACAGATTGTTAATATGATGTATGCTGTAGGTGTACACACGCGATGTTGGTACAGCATTTGTACTCACACACGCATGATGAGTCTTTTAATGTATATATGCATAGATAATTATATGTCATTGCTCATCAAGCATAAAGTATCTACACAGGGTGGCATAGAAGAAAATTGTGAATGGTTTTACGATGAACGATGAATATCTTAAAAGATTCGATATATGTGATTTAGAAATTTCATCACATAGTTATTTGTTTATCTTTTAATTATATTCCCCCAAAAGTATCCATTTGCATTTTATACAATGTATTGACAATTGCTTGCCGATGAACAAACTTTTTTATTTTTTATTTTACTACGGGCGACTGGTTTTGCTAAATAAACTGCAGTATATACAATTTAAAACAATTAATGAAGTGTGAAAAATTCAATATTAGTGTAAGAATGGTGGAAATATAAAAAAGCTATAGTCTAACTTCGATTATTCACATTATATAAAGTGTTATAAATTTTGCATAAATAGCTTTAATATATTAATATATTTTAAGTATTTATTATGTTATCAGTATAATGAAACTTATATAATTAGAACATATATCTTCGATGGAGCGCCTCATTTACCCTTAAAAGAATGCAATTTACCTAGCCTTAATTAAAGGTATGCAATTAATGTATAACTTTAATTCAGTTGCATAAATATATCTGGGAGGTGTTGACCAAGTGATTTCGTTTCAATGATTTTACTATGTAAACGAACGTTTTTCGACATAAATTGTTTGCTCTAAATGTTCATAGCGACGTTTTAAAAGCTAAATCATGAGTAAGACTATCTAATTTTCAAAGGGGCTTATTATTCCGATATCTTGATATAGCTTTTTCATTTGTAAAAAGTAAAACGTAAATATCGAAAAATGTTGTTGTACGTGTTTTAGAATACATACTTCTAAAAGGTAGGTTAAGCTACGTTTCCACCGAACACAAATACCAAGATTAAGTACAAGAGGTTTAGAATTAATCCCGAAGTGTTTCCACCAAATAAAAGAAGATTAAGTTGACGTATTCTCTCTGGCTCTGTCCATTTGAGAGAAAATTACATTTCACGAGAGAGAGAGAGAGAGAGAGAGAGAGAGACATTTTTCCATTTTTGACGTCTTTTCTTCAAATTTTTTTTTTAACTTTTGACATATCGAGCTGTGAAAAGTGTGTTTGTTTTATTTCTAATCTCCCTTTTTATGAGATTACTTTCGTATGATAAGTTCCGAGATTAATGCGGGATTTACGGAAATTTTTCTAAATCTCGCAGTTATTCTTCGGTGGAAACTTAGCAGTAGGGTCGATTTTTGACGTTAAATAAATATGTCATTAAAATAAAACTACAATTATCATGAATTTTCACAACGATTTTCCTTTGGTAAAAAAAAAGAGCTCGCTATATAATTATAACGTTGTGATTTCATTACACACATAAATGTAAATAAATATTTACTTTTTAAAAATATTTTCAAAATCAATGTAATATTGTTATTAAACCAAAATTTTCTCGTACATTGTTCTCTCACGCCTCAACATTATAAAATTCAACAGAATGGATCAATAAAATTATAACTAAATAACAAAAAACGCAAAAACACATTTCAAACACAAATGTATGCACATGCACCCTGTGACTCTATGCATATGGCAGGCAAATGGCCGTTCTCCGATTCTCATTGGGATCCATTATGAAAAAAAAAAAAAAATTGTCCCAGGAGTGATAAAAGTAACTCAGAAATAAAATTTATTTTTATAAATCTTCAATATTTCTTGAGCGCGTGAGTTTTTGCCACTACACTTTATTGACTTTCGTGGTGAAACTGATTTTCGTTTGAATATTTTCCTTTCGGATGCGAAGAAATTCAATAGTTAAATTCACATAATATTACCATTACCATTTTCATGACATTATGCTCGTTTAAGTAATTTAGCATCCCCATGAAAGTGGGAAGGCTATATCTTTACGATTTATATTGGTGTCAGTATTTTTATTTCCTGTTTTAATTTGTGTGAATAGTCTTACAACTACATGAAAACAAATTTGACAGCACAGAAAGTGTGCATCATATTGATGAACAAATTTGTCAATATGATGAATACATTCATCACATTATGAAATTAAAGGGGAATTTGGGTTCATCATATTGATGCATTTTTCATAATATTGATGAACAAAGTTGATGAATGATGAACAACATCATATTGACGAAATCGGTTTCATCATACTAATGAAAAAGTTCACTGGACTAAAATTGTTAATTTTTTCATCACATTGATGAACTTTTTCACTACTATGGTGTACCTTTTTTTTTCAGAGCACACCAAATAAAGCAGAAACAAAAAAAGCAAAAACAACTATTGCTAACCCACACCAGAGAAGGCAAAACAAATACGTTTTTTTTGATTTGCCTATTCTGGTGTGGGCTAGCTTTATTCGTTTCTTCCTAGTATGTAACATTCACTTGGTTTTTTTAATTTCCTCAGCAATTTCCAAAAATGCTTCTTTTAAATTAAAAGTAAATAAATTTCAGTTAAAAATAGTAAATTTTCGACGTCACACATGTTGATGCTGCTCTTCACAGAAAATGATTGAATGAAACATAAATACCGACAGTCGTCGCTCACATGCTTCAAGCATTTTATTTTGTTTTGCCTGTTTGACTAGTTTGGTGTGGGCACTCTCATTTGATTGCGTGTGTTTCTCGCCTAAACATGCCTTAATTGTTTGATAGTGTTTTTGCCTAACTCGTTTGTTTTGCTTAAAATGATTTTTTGCTTATTCCGGTGTACGTTGCTCCATAAGCGCACGTGTAATGTTTGACATAGGCAGTGGAACAAAACGTTTTTGCTTTCCTTGTTTTGTTTTGCCTTATTCAGTGTGGGCGCGCGTATTTGAATGTGTGTATTTAAATTTCAAAAACATACAGAAAAACAGTTTTGTTTGCCTAAGGCGTTTTGTTCCATCCTGTGTGGAAGCAGCCTAAGTCTGCGGTTCCGGTTAGTGTACGAGTTCGTTGAAAACAGATGTGCGTTGAGCAATGACTTGCTCAATAAAGTCCTGCACATTATCTGTTAAACTCGTTGCTCAACTTATTAAAACTTTTGTTCACTTGGTTTGTGTTGAAAAAAAAAAAAAAAAATAGTTGGCGCAACAGGTCTGGAGAGACCCTAGGCCTAGCTTCTCACAACCATTCGTTTTGTGTGAGTTTTTCATTTTTGGAACGAATGGAAGGGATCTACATTTTTATGCCGACTCCAAACGGCTAATTGAGAAGCTCTTTCAAGACATTTATACTCTCGGATGTTTGTCAGACGTTCGTGAGAGGTAGCGCAGCGGAAAAAACCCTAAGTCGGAATTGGGTTTCAACACACTAACCACTAAGCTACTGCGACTACTGGTTTGTGTTGAGTGCGACGAAATATGTGAGTTAAAGCCAATTGAGTCATTGGAATCAGAGTTTTCCATTTGCAATTCAATAGGTATTTTAGGTACCTATATACTTGTGATTATTTTGTTTGCTGTCAGGTCAGCTGCCGTGTATCTATAATGTTCAATGGGTTGTAGATGGGTTGCAGAACCAATGATGCGGGGGTAGCAGCATCACATTCATCATACCCTTGAGCAACCACAATAAAAACGCTGCAGACAAACTCGAGGGACGTTTTTTTTTTGCCAAAGTCAGGCTAAAATTGTTTTGCGCACACATTAAGTGGACGACCGGCATTAGAAACTGAAGAGCATATTTGCGAACGAAAGGAAATATCTGTCCTTTGTCGATGAATCAGCATGCCTACAAGGCGTACACTTACTGCGGTCGACGCAGTAACTCGCAAACTTTCCAACTCAAAATAACCATAATCACCATACCACGGTGAAAAGGAGATATCCGAGTTTGTGAGGGCACCTTCCAGATGACATAGATGCTATGATTATGACATGTATTGGAGGGCAGGTTGGACATATGTATACACACGGTTAAAAATCCTGGCGTTAAATTTAATATTTTTGGGGTTGTATATAAGTCCACGCCGAAAAAATATTAAAATTTAATATTTCGAATATATTAAAATGAAACAACTAAAAAAAGATTTATTAATTTTAAATAATATCTGCTATTACAAAATATGTCTGAAATATTAAATTTTAATATAGATGAAACTGAGTTTCAATGCAGACGTATTTAAATTAAACCCTTATTTATATTGAAAAATACAAGAATCTTAGTACATTTGTATTCGAATCAAAAAAACTGCAGATTAAAGCTTAATACAATTTTATTAGATTTTAATACTTCTTTAGATTTGATTTAAATATTTATGGGCTATATTTTAACACCAAAAATATTTTATTTCAATACAAATTTTTATTGTTTTTAAATAGGTATTACAGTAATATGAAAATTGTCAAGCGTAGGCAAATTTCGGTGTCTTTTATTCCCTTGTAAAATAGTCCTATAGATTGCCGCTGTGCTCCCTTACGTAGCTATATTTTTCAAAACCTTTAAATGAGGGATAACTCATGAATGTCTGAATTTTGTAATTATGTAATAGCTAAAGTTCTGAGGAACTGGAATCTCTAGACCGCCCTTATCTTCAATAGCAATTCTACTAGGAACATCTCTGCGCTTCACAACTAAAAGAATAAAAAGCAATTATTATGACTTCTTCCAAGAATACTTTGAAATTAAAGTTACTTACTTATAAGAATAATATTCTTATTGGATATCAATGTAAATATCTCCCTTTTTAAGTATGAATTTCACTTGTTTATATTTTTAAAACATTTTTCTTTTAAATAAACTCTATCCAAATTATCCACTCTATTGAGTAGGACGCCCAAACTAACTGTAAATTCTTAACCAAGCGACAAAATAATATATGTATTTGGGTTGAAAAGTAATAACATATTCACTTTAGTTCAGATCCTGTATTAAAACCAAATACAAATGTATTGAAGTTGATGGTTTTAAGAAGTTCGTACTAAAATCTAATCAGAGTAGATGTTACAATTTAGGCCAACTATAACTTAATTCTAATAAGTTCTTGATTGAAATATGATTTTAATATAAGCTGGGTTAGATTGTAGTACAAAAATACTGGATTTTAATCTTTCGAGATTAAAGTTCAGAAAATTCGTATTAAAATGAGCATTTAAATGAAAAATTATTAAATTTAAATATAAAAATATTACAGAAAAATTTAAATAAATTGGAAATATTTAAAACAAATTTTTCCTGTGTTGCATAGACCTGTAATATTGCGGAGGTATTAAAAAACGCCCCCATATTTTTAACCGTGCACGAATTTCGAATTCACTGCATTACAACCGAGAAAACTCATTTCGTCAACTTGTCTTCATGATCTTTCATTCAGTACCCAAATCCCTGCGGGTACCTAGGGCTTAATAAAGGACAATTGACTTAAGTTCTACCATAGGTTCGGTCTTTCTAGATAATAGCAAACTGAACTAGTTAATTTAAACTTGGCGACCGCTCCAGTATTGCTCCTCATATCGCTCATAATTAAAATCCCGACATACGAGTACTTAAAATAGCAAGTTTCTATGAGACTCCACTAAGAGCATTCTGTAGAGTTTTCCTTTTTCCCACAACTTCAGCATAGATGGCTACAATCCTATTTAGATAGGTATTTCATATTAGAAATACCACTAGAATGACCAAGTCATCATCGAGTTAAGTTATTTTTCCTTACCTTACTTCCGATTCCAACCTGCTTGTTCTATACCGCTATTATCTGCCTCCTTGTAGGTCGAGGTCCAATTCCAAATAGGCTTATCTTCTGTGGCAAACTTGAAAATGCACCACTGACAACTCAAGCTATTTCAATTTTTAGATTTCTCGACTACGTTGTAGTATATTCGTACAAAATTTCGAAGTCGAGATGTTAATCAATTCTGACATTACGATGATAGTGGAACTCAAAAAAGTCATTCGCAAAATTCTGTCCGTCTGTCTGTTTGTTCGTTTTTCTGCCTCTCCGTCCTTCAACAGGCCTACAGCCTAAACGGCTGCCCGTATTTCCTTAAAACTTCGGTTGGAGTTAGTGGGACTACGACTACAGTTCGGGCCGGTTTTTTTTTTTTTTGTTGAACGGTACCCAACCTTATTATTAATAGTACTTACTTCCCATTAAAAATGCTCGTACCAGTTAGATTTGTTCGAAAACGGCTCTAACGATTTCAACCCAAATTGATATTTAAGCTTAAGTGGGTGAGGTTACCATGACTGCATAGCTACCCATTTGTTGGCTAAATTTTTTCGAAATTTCGAAATATCTCGAAAACGGTCCACAGGATTGTAACAAAAAATTATTTCTATGGTAGTATTCATTTCTAACTTAATAGCGAACTCATTTTTTCTCTGTATTATCGTTCAATGGATTTTTGAAAAAAGTCAATTTTGTAATTTCTTTAGTTTACCTGAAGACGGCGATAACGATTTTGACCAAAATGCAAAGTTAGAGTAAAATTGATATTCTAAAAATTATTGCGTCCTTAGTTTTCAATTTGAATCACCGAAAACGCTAATTTTAAAAACTGCTCGTATCTCGAAAACGCTTTTCCATTGTGATAAAACTTTAAAAACCAAGTTATGCCTACATTCCGAACAAAAACTTTTATAGCTTACTCGGTTTTCAGATAAATAGTTAACCAATGGTATATTTCAAACTAAAAATTGCAACATTTGGTACCGTTTTGACTGCCAAATTTTACAAAAACCGCACTAACGATTTTGATGAAAATCTATATATATAAAAATAACTTGATAAATGTGTGTGTGACAGCCTGTAAATACTAAAATTAGCTATATCAGTAGATATTGTAAATAGGCTTTTTTAAAACTTCAATTAAATCGGTTTTTTAATTGTTTCTCGAAAATGACTACCCAAAAGCCGATCTGTGTATATTATATTTTTAAAACTCAACACCGCACTTTAATACAAGTAAAGTAAAGTATATAGATTCGAGAGATATTCGAATCAGACCACCATTGTCGGGTCTCTTTTCGTCTCTCAAACCTAGGCTTAGCTTCTCACTACCATTCGTTTTGTGTGAGTTTTTCAATTTTGAAACGAATGGTAGGGACCTACAGTTGAGAAGCTATTTCAAGACAGTTATACTCTCGGATGTTTGTCAGAAGGTCGCAGTGGAAAAAAACCCTAAGTTGGAATTTGGGTTTTTGCGGGACCCAGCCCAAGGTTAGCTTGTGAACGACCTTGTTGCAGAAGCAAGATTTTTCCATTCTACACTGACCAATGAGTTTGAGAGGACTGCTTGAATATACATAATATACCTAGTGTCTTTTGGAAATTGGGATACCTAGACGGATTTGAAATCAACGAAAACACGGATTGGGTTTTTTCTCCTGAGTCTGCAGTTTTGTGTGCAAATTTGGTCTCACCGCCAATCATACCTACTGTTGACGGAAAGTTTAAAGCATTTAATTTGACAGACAATATCTTGTAGGCGATGTTGAGGAGGCAGGGTTTCTCTGAATAGGTGGCGCAGTTGGATGATTGGGGCTCTCTTCATTCTTGAGAGTCGAGTAAACATAATATATTCCTCCTCCAAATCGTGGTTATATTTGTTTAGATATACCTTCATGGTGCTCCCTTCCAAGTTATCTTCCGACGGTTTGACGACTTTGTTAAGCTTGAGTTTTAAATATCGCAATCCCCACCTCATTTGTTCAAGATTGACTTAAGCCATGGCTAATCCAACAGTTGACACAAAAGGTGTGTATTTTTAATCATGGAGTTAGAAGGAGCAAAGTAGACTGTGCGCGTTGGCCCACCGATGATCAGCGAAAATACTCGTTGTCATGTCCGATTCCCAATGCAAAATGTTACCGCTTTTTGATGCTTTATAGGACTTTATGTTGTGTTATTCCTCGGTTCTTTCTGACCTCACAGCTTTATCGTGTGCGGCGTAGTCTTTAAAATTAGTTTCACTCTATGAACATGCAAACAATACTGTGCCAGAAGTGGCAGCATGTTGCCCAGGACACACATCAACTCGAAATCCCCTATCATCCTGCACCCCTTCCCCACCAATGCCGAACAGACTGCCACCATTGGGAAACTAAGGGTATAAAAAGGGACTTCTCTGGTAAAAACAAAAGGAATGCCCCAAACAGCGCAGACAAGATGAGACAAAAGTTAGAAAAAAAGAAAGAAAAAACTGTGTACAAGAAAGAAATTAAAGGATACCCATCTTAACCCCCACTATATAACCCCTCTCGTCTGACTGTGTGTACCTACTACAAACTCGCTACTCCTGATGCGAATTTGAGCTTAGTGAGTCTCTGAGGACGGTCACAGATGGTGTCCGGGATCCCTTATTTGTAATTCGTCTTTCGCACCCTCGAAAACGTCAGTGCTGTAACGGTATACGTTGTGCTTAGGAAACGGTGGCACAAATATATCATTCGCCGCCACACACACCGCTATCTGTTTGCCAACCATATAAATATCTTACCGGGACCGGGATGCTTTATATTCCGCCCGTCTTTGCGGACCCGCATTCTTTTGCTTCATTTTCTTCTTCTTCGTGCTCTATTTTTTTTTTTTCCTTTGAGTTGGCGTTTGAGTTTGGTTGTTCTTTTTTTCCATTTTGCTCCTCCATCTTCCTTGGTGGCGGTTTGGGGGGCTGCTGTAGATCTATACATATGTATGCTGGGACGTGTTTTCCTTTATCCGCTGTTTTCGTCCTTTTTTCGCTTTCCTGCAAGAAAATAAAACATCTTATGTAATCTTGGGAAATATATCACACTTAGAGGACTAGGCGAGATGTATGGGAGGAAAATGCTTTATTCGTTTTTTGGGAAATTTATACGTATCGCATACAGCCATACGCTGGGCATGTACATGTAGGTACACTGGTGTATACATTTTGTGTGATGGAGAAGACAACTTTAATGTATTGCTTCTTCGAGAAGCGGGGGTAAATAACAATATGAGAAAAAAAAAAACAAGGCAACGGCAAAACAAATGGAAAAGCTATAAGAAAATTGGAATTGCAGAAATTCCTTTTGAGCCTGCTCGCTTGTCCTTCGAAAGAAGACGAATGAGGGCACCGCGCGTCCTCGCTTCAGTCTCCGCACCTCTACATGGTCCCGACATCGAAGTTTCACATTGAAGAAGAATGTGCGTGTGCGAAACTAAATCCTTGGATATTACAAAATAAATAATTTATTTGGAGCATCATCTGTTGGAGGGTTCACAAGTAATTTAAATGTTCCGAGTTAATATCTCACAGCAATTTTGTCCTGCTATCGTATGGCAGGGAGGTTGTATACTGGTGGTGGCAATAAGGTAGACTGAGTTTTAATTGATTTTGTTACAAAATGGAACATGGAAAAAGTTTTCCATATTTTTTTTGTTTGAGTGAAAAGTTGTTCGCTCTGTTTTATTCGGAGAGGACGTATAATGACACATTTCAGGGTATTTGTTTACAAATGGTACAGTAACGTATTTTGAGGCTTTTGATGTCCTTTTTTGAGTACTGATTTGATGTATACATCTATTTAGAAACCGCAAGCATGATCCGTGGAGGTGACAAGGGCACATGCTGTCTACGGGCTCAAAATCCCATCAAGTTCCAAGCGCATGCACTTGTCTGCAGATGTGTAAGGAGAGGAATTAAAAAAAAAATAACCTTTAGCTTTTAACGATGCATTCAATACAACAATACTCTTCTATATTTTTTGAACACTTTTCCCATACCACCCGCATCATTTGCTTTGTCCAGTATCAGCTGAGACAATGCATGTTCACTAAGCACAAGGCACACTCGTGCATTCAACCAGTCTTGACTGTGATCAACCAACTGGCCTTTTCTACCCCCTACCGCCCGTAACATTTTTTTCGCCCTGATGCATCAGCTGTGCAACGCATTTAAATAAATTTTGCAAAACATATGGCTGAGCCATCGATTATCAGGCCGTGTAAAGCGAACTAAACTGCACCAACATCATGTTCAGGAACGCTGCAAGGCACTTCAATGATGTCCAACTCCAAAAGAGGTTACAGGACATCAGACCTGGTCCCGACACCTTCAAGAGGATCAATAGGATTATTGCTGAAGGCCCAAAAATTCCAGACGTTCTCAACACGAATTCGGGTAGTGCCACCTCTGCAGAAGGCAGAAGCATTAGCAGACTACTCCGAAGGAAACTTCAAACCGTCACCTCCCGACGACCCAATATTTCGCGCAGAAGTTGATGCCACAGACAGAGGTATCGCTGAACTGAGACCCGCAAGCACCTCATTCAACGAAACAAATCCAGCAGGTGACCCCCAGGAAGAAAGCAGCTTTTCAACGCCTGAAGAAATCGCTGAAATTATACATGGCAGTCACTCCCAGAAATCAACCGGACCGGACAAAATTTCAAATTTCGTCCTAAAGAAGCTACCACAGACCATTATGATCCTACTCACTATAATGATGAATAACTGCATCAACAACTGTTACTTTCCAGCAAAATGGAAGACCACTAAGATAATAGCACTTCCAAAGAAAGGCGACCGTAGCAACGTTACCGGATACAGGCCAATATCGCTACTATGTATAGTGTGAGCAAAATACTGGAAGAACTGATTCTGCGGCGAGTAAAAGATGTATGCAGCCAACTCAACATTATACCGGACAATCAATTTGGATTCCACGAAAAGCACTCCACATTACATCCGCTAATGCAGTTTCATCATGATGTCACACTGGCTCTCCTAGACGTGGAGAAGGCATTCGACTCAGTTTGGATTAAACTTGTCCACAAACTAAAACAGCTAAGTTTTTCTAACGCTCTCATTAATATTATTTTTAGTTTTCTGCATTTCAGGTCCTTTTTTGTGCAGATAGAAGACCGACAATCACAAGTGAAAAGCATCAGAGCTGGTGTCGCCCAAGGTTCGAAGCTGGGACCACTGCTTTTTAACATTTTCACGTCCGACCAACCACAGATAGAGAACGCAACTAACAGCTGCCTATTCGTCGATGACTCCGTCACATACAGCAACTCGATGTCCCCATCCAGCAATACGAAGAGTAGAAGCCCACGTTAGGAAACTATTCCAATACTACTTAAGATGGGGCATACGAATCAACACGAGCAAATCTGAACTTATTTGTATAAAAAGAGCCATCAGAGGAACCAGAGCTAGGTCAGCCACCAACTGCCGTAATATCAAAATCAACCTGCCTGACGGATCATCACTCTCAACCAAAAACAACATAAAGTATCTTGGGGTCAACTTCAATGAGCGACTAAGATTCAACCCACACCTGAACGCTGTCTCCGTACCGTCTCCAAGACATACATGACGAAGCTGGGAGTATTCGAAAGAAAACTCCTGCGGATATGCACAGGACTACACTACGATCCAATCCAAGCCCCCTAGTCCGAAGAATTGCGGACCTGCCACACATCCCAGAGCATCGGTACCTTCGTGTACTGGCTCTGCTTAACGAGGAGTTATTCCCAAGCGACACAGACAGGACAGCCCATATAAAAGATTTGAAAATATATTTTGTAAATCTATGACCAAAACATAATAAAGGAAAAATCCCCTACCTGAAGTATTTCGTGTTTCTTTAGGTAGGGCCTTGGTGATCCGGCGAGCTAACCTCAGCCTAGACAGAAAGCACATCAGAAGAGGTCCGTAAAGATACCCAAGTCTGGATTTTCATAACCATTGGTTCTGTATGATTTTCGTTTTTTTTTTTTTTTTTTGGGTTGAATGGAAGGGACCTACATTTCTAATGACGGGTCCTAAATTGAGAAGCTATATGACAATTATACTCTCAGATGTTTGTTAGATGTTCCGGAAGCGAGGTGGTGCGGTGAAAAAATCTTAAGATGTGATTTGTGATTTTTTAGGAATCGAACCTGGGGCCCTAGCACTCTAAGCTAAATGCACTTCCTAAAGCCCGTCAATGAACATAGCTAATGGGTGGGAAATTTCTGATTTAAAAACGAACAATAAATATATTTTTATCATCCTTTCCCATCTGAACCATATACCTACCGCAGGACTGGGGATGATGACGGTCTTTCTTACATAGAGTCTTGTTTACGTTTCCTGGCAAGGTGCTCCACTCCAATGGAAGCTTCAGGTTTTTGCGATTTTGTTATGACATTATAATTTATTTTCTTAAATCCGAATCCGAATCTTTTTATTTAAAAAAGAACAGGCTTCCATTAAAGCCCTAACCCCACCCACATAGGTATGTAGGTAGGCTTAACAATATACATGTGTACATTAAAAAAAATTGTAATACTTAGGTACTCTCATATCGTATTCCAACCCAGTTATCACATACTTCCGTCACGCTACCTAATCTAATAAAGGTATAAATTACCAACCCCTCCAGCTATACAGCCAGCCCCCATTGGCATTCTATAAAAATGATAAATTTGTTGGTGGCCACCACCAAAGCTGTGTATATGAGTGGGTGCGTATACATTTCGCCGCACACGCATTACGTATCAAAAAAAGAATAATGAAAAAAAAAAAAAATGCGTAAAAATAACCTGAAAACGAAAGGAAAACAAGGGCATAGAAGAAAGCCCAAGACCCTTGCCTTGCGCGAATAAAAGAAGCAGGATCTATAAAAATGCGGGAGAGAAAAATGGTGAAATTCTTTGTCCTCTTATCTATATGATTTGTGATTTTCGGGGTACAGCCCTCATCAGTTCCGTTGCTTCCAATCGTTCGCTGCTTATAGACGGTGGTAATTTCGATATTACCGAAATGTCTTCCCACCCACTTGTATATGCGGCCGGCAGAAAAAAAGGACTTTCTCTTCGAATCGAATATTTCGCACATAAATATCTATATGTGCCTATCTCTGCCGCCCCCTCATAAAGTGTATAGGAAAACAATTTATATGCTGTGACTTATAGAGAGGACCCGACAGTCATCCCATAACATGGATGGCGGTTTTCATCCAAAACATCTTGGGTTGGTTCTAGTTTCTTTATTTCATCGGGATAATCAACAATACTATGGAAAAATGTTTAATCGGAGATACATATTTCAAAGTTGATTCGAACTATATTCTGATACTATATAAATACTGAGTGAATTATTATCTTTCACTGATATCGTCAAAAAAAAATCTAAAATGGCAGTATTTATGGGCAGACTGCCAAATATCTACTAAGAGAGTGTGACAAAGGTGTTTGTATATAAAAAGAAAACTGTTTAAACTACGTCAACAGTTCAGGGCAATGGCTCTCAGATATCTTCTTAATATTATATTTTTATTTCGTTTAAAATTTACAAATTGTTATAGCCCAATTGACATAATTTAAATACAGAGATATGACAAATTTATGTCTTTCTACTAGAAAAAGTTTACAGGTGGTGACAAAAAATTGATAAAATTAGAAAAATGTTTGTTTTTGACCTCAAATTATAAAATCTTATTACTATTGCATCTAAGAGAGGTAGTTAGGAAAGCGGACTGATTTAGCGGAGACGTGTTTAATACGTATATGGAGTCTAACAGTATTCGAAAGAAAGCCTTGCGAAAGTGGCTTCGCGTCTGAGATACGGCTTCTCGATTCCGATACACGATGACGCGGCGAACTTGTAAATTAGTATTTTTAGCAGTTTTTGCTTTGGAAGGGGTTTATCGAAAAGTTAGTCTGGATCAGAGAATACTTGTTATTGGTTGAGAAGTGCTCTTAGAGGTGCAGGGACATACAGTCATTTTCACGATAAAGTGACATAAGTCGAAATCTGTCATTTTCAGGTTAAGTATACAGCAATAAACACAACAAAATATTTATTTTTTGCTGCCTTAACAGCTTAATTCCACTTACTTACCACGTTCTAAAAAGTCTCGTTTCAATTTTCCACTAAATAGCCCTACAATTTTTTGTACCTCAACGCCATTTTTTTAGTTGTGCGTCGCGAGTGCTTGTGTTTGTTTTGGCAAAACGGCGTATTTCTAAAAAAGTGAAGTTACAGAAGAACAAACCGGTAAGATTTTTGTGCCATTTCGACATTTTTGTATCGCATTATAATTTGATTTCAGGCCAAAACCACACTTATAAAAAAATAAAAAATAAAACAACTATCAACTATTGTCTTTTTTATACAAATGTATAATTATACAATCTGAAAGAGGGAGACAAGAAATAAAAAAATGTATGTACCTACCCGCTCTTTGTATATATTATTTTTAATTAACTAGAAAACTATTTTATAGTGTGACGCAAAAGTTTAAACATCGTCCTATTATGTACTTTTGTTTCACTGAAGTGTAACTTAGAGTTAACATTTTGTTATGGACTTATGTCCTACCTAAGTCTATTAAAAATATTTGAGGAATTATGTCCCTTCGAACATCTTTTATAGACAGTTAATTGAAATTAATACACGGAAAGAACTGCATAGTCACCAATTGCAAAATTTTTAGTTGCAAATCACGAATTATATATTTTTCGCAGATCACAACGATTTTATCTTGAATTAATACGAAAATTCGTAATTCGACATTGAAAACGGCGAAAAATATCAAATTTTGTTTTTTGAATATTACGATTAGAATTATTAATTCGAGCTTCTTGTATTTGTAGTGATTTGCGACATTTTTGGCGCAATTCACTACTTCAATAAGTTAATTCCTCAAACACCACTTTAAGATCTCAAATTGCAAAAAACATTTTGTAATTTACCACCACTGTATGATGAATCAATAAAATCTTATAATATTTTCGCACTTGTAAATTGAAAACGTAAATTGACGTAGAGAAGTCGTAAATTGCAAAATATGAATTGCAAATTGATAAAAATAAGTTGCAATTTACGATTAAGAATTTGTAAATTGCAACTACTTAAGTAGTAAATCAACCTCTGTTGCAATTTACTAAGGGATGAAATCGTAATTGCTACAGGAAAGTAGTAATTTACGATTTCTTTTTTTTTGCATTACACAACCACAGTAATATCAAATTGATAACTATTTGTGCCAAATTGCGATCGGTTATGGCAATATTTATATCATGCCCGATCGCATTATTTACACTGAGAAGTGTTGATTCACGAATTTTGAGGATCAATATCTTCACTAGAATTGCGAATAAAAAGTCGTGAATTAGTAAATGCTGAGCCAAGCTTTAAAATGAGACAAACTTTTCTCGATTCGGCGCTTATTTTTCTTGATTTGATCTTAAACTTATTTCCGTGTAACAGGGGTCGAATTACCGCATCCGTGAACGAGCAATACGCAGCGTTACCAGATGGTAAAAATATTTCCTCCCAAATAAATCTTAACCCACAGATTTGGCTACTTTTTCCAAACAAAAAAACTCAACTTTTTGTCAATATTACAACAACATTTGTATAAGTTTTGTTTTCCGAATGCAAAAGTGTGCGCCAATACAACGCAAAATGTCAATTTATAATATTTACAGATGAGTTTGTTGCTTGTCTGCAAATACATTTAAGGAACTACGTATAATAAATATCTATAACTTTATTCCTAATTAAACTGGCATTACATTTTTTTGAAAGAATTTTCTTATAACAAAAATATTCCAAAGATATTAGCACAACAAATTTTCATTGTAAATTATTGCTTTGGAGGACCGATCGATTATTAGGGGAGACCGGGGCTATAGTTGACCCCAGGGGCAAGTTGACTCACTGCCATTTATTTTAAAGAGAAGAAAGGAATTGCATTTCCATTCCTGTTTTTACATTCAATACCGATACCTGTTAAGTCTCTCTTTGTGTCTCGTCGCGAGTACATGTCATTCAAGAAATATTAAGGAAAAACGATTTTTTGCTACTGTAAGTAACTTTTTTTTTTCTCTTATTTTCCTCTTTCCGGCCGTTTTTGAGCGTCTGGCGCAGATTTTTTTTGCAATATGGTGTATCTATGTGTTAGTTGTCCATGCATGTCTTTTATTTTTTGTTATTTTGTCTTTTTGCTTCTGAAAAATCTTGTAATCTGCAAGATGGTCGGGCGGGGTTAGTTGACTCATTTTCTACGGGGCTAGTTGACTCAATAATTTTTTCGGGACTTACAGGAAATAAGGACTTATAAAAGGAAAACAGCAAGGGGAGATACTCATCAAAGCGTGATGGAACGAGCCTGTAAACTTGTTTTGATGGAAGGCCTCAGTATAAGGTCAGTTTCAAAAGAAGAGGCAATTCCGTACAAATACTACAAAGGTATGTACGGAAGATCCAGAAGAAAAAGAACGAGTAGTGAATTAAGTGAATTCAGTTTGGAAAAAATGGGCTATTCAAAAACAGGGCAAATTATCATTTAGTGCATTTATTATTTGACTTTTTCTATGCCTCTATAATTTTTAGTTTGCTTAATTAGTGACTGAGAATATAAGTGATATTTTTGTTTTTTGTTTTACCACAGGAAGTGGCTTTTAATTTATTTATTTTGCTTAGTTTAAAATCGTATATTTTTCCTAAGCACTAGAAGTATGTACCTCTTTAATTTATTTATTTTGCCTTACTTTTCGTTTACACCACAATAAGTGGTTTTGTTTTTTGTTAACATAACCTAACATAAATAACATAAGTGCCTAATATTGAAAATATTGTTCCTATCTGGTGATATTTGTCCGTTAAGTAGATACAGAATTCATTTATGTTATTACAAAAAAATAAAAAAAATAAATGAATCTTAATCTTTAAATTTTTTGTAAGAATTCAGTTTCGCCCGGTACCGGGGTTAGTTGACACAATCGAGGTGCTCTACTAAAATTAAGAAAATATTGTCCTCATGTTGTTTTTTTTTTAATTGAACAAATGATCCTTATTACAATGATATCTGAATTATCTTTATATCAGCCTTAGTTTAAGAGAAAAAGAAAAAAAATGTAAATTTTGATTCAACTAGCCCCGGTCTCCCCTAAACTGCATTTTGAAATAAGACACATATTTTTAGTTTACTAAAAAGATATTATAACGAAATGCAGATAAAATAGAATTTAAAAAATAGCAGAGCTGTTGGAGAAAATAAATTGACCCTTAGCTGCAGAATTTTTTGTTTTCCCTTTCGTTAAAATAAACATTTAATTGTTAATAAATAGAACTAAGAATGCGGATGCTATTTTATGGTCATCTTGTTAAACAAAATATGAAACGGACTTTTTTATGATATCATATTCTTCGGCTTGCAATATGTTGGAATTATGCCCCATCATTGAAAAATAAATCGTGAACTGAAAATTGGAGGGACATAATTCTACAATCAAATTTTTAATTTAGATATGTTCCAAAAGTCGAACAAAGTTCCATTATGAACTTATGTCTCGTAGATTGGTACCTGCGCCGCTCTGGAACTTCTTCTTCTTTTTTCAATGAAGCTGTGTGTACATGTACGCCATCCTAGTGTAGGTGTCGCTGAGATTGTTGATATCGCGATTAAAGTAATGACTTAAAAGGGATAAATACATAAGAAATGACCTCCACCTTTTTGTCATATCTGAAGCTCCTTCAGATATTATTGTTATCCCTTTATACCATGACTTTTGGGCATGCATACCGATTACAAAGTATTTTGTGTTTTAGAAGTCCGGTGGACCGTTTGTGATCTAGATTTGATTCTATTAGCTTAGAGGTGTTCGGCCAAGTCCACCTGAGGTTTTTTCTTTCACTGCCTTTGATTGTGATTTACCTACCTGACTAACCATACCTTACTGCGGCTTCTCGAATGGCGATGAGTTCGACCTAAAAGAAGCTGAATAATTCGGGAGGACGTAGGAGAGGTGTATGTTGAGGTCTTTTGAGCAGACGCCAGCACCAGCTCCACCTTGAGTTTTTGACCAATCGGTGAGTATAATCAGCGATCCGTTTCAAAGCACATCGCTTGGCGTTCGCCCCGATCTGCATGGTTGTATCATGAGAATGCTATATAGCATGACTAATATTTTTACCCTCACTGTCGATATTGTCTCTCACAAACAGAAAAAAAGACGAAATAGTTTTCCAAACGGGGCAGGAGGCTCATATCAAAAAGACCATTTTACTTGTTTGAGATTTACCATGCCAGAACTCTTTAATGGGCAAAGCTATAGACACATTTTCCCACTCCCAAACAATCGTTAAGCTTCAGCAAAAATCTTTCAAACACCCCCTCCTCTCACTTCCATATGACTTCACTTTAATATCCATACCCAACCAAACGAATGTGAACTTCATGCCTCCAATCTAACATTGTAACCACCACAGTAACAATAACAACCCTCTCCATCACACGAGTACGTATGTGTGCAACCGTAATCCGCAAAATATCTAAAAGTCGAAAATAAATTAGGATTTAAACCGCATGGCACACGCACTCACGTAATAAATATCAGAGCTGCCCATTGTCCCACATGAAATATAACCGCCAAATATTTTTCCATTTGGCCAGAGCCCGGCTATCTGTCAAGATTTCAATGGATCATCCGCTACCAAATAAAAATTATTCCCTTTCCCCGCCCGACCGCAAACAATAATGGAAAAGTATCTATATCCAGTCAAAAGTGTGCAAGCACAATCATGTAAATGTGTTAACCACATTCGCGCTCAACAAACCCATTCCATTTTCCGTCTGTTATCTTATCAATTTGCGTAGATACAATACTCCAACAGCGTGCTGAAATTGCCTGCGTCCAAAGATGACTCCTTTTGTGTGCGAGTCCACAAAGAAGTGGTGGCTTTGTTTTTGTTATGGGCATTTTCTTCATCTTCGGTCCGGGAGAATCGATTAAGCCATCACGTAATTCCCGTAACCGTAACCAGAGCGGACGTACGTCCTTACATGTAAATTTATTGACTTAACGAGCACTTTGCGCACTTACAGGCTATCCGCAAGGAGAGATGCATATGCAGGCCAGAGTATAGGATGGGCAAAAGAAGGAAACACCAAAAAGCAAATGCCACGACTCCGATTGCGTTCGATTTGGTGCCCCACAATGTAGGTGAATCTGAGAGAATTTGTATATGCGAATATGGTACCGATGACGACGACGACGACGACGACGATGGTCTTAGGCGGCCGACGTTTATGTAGCTCCGATTGAAAAGGGGCGAGAAAGGCTAATGTCGAAAAATTGATATCACAGATGGAGAGTTGCTGCCTCGGCAAGGAGCCCACAATACGTGTGTTCTGACCGAATACACGAGTTGAGTATGTGCGACCACAAATGCACCTTGCAGATGTTGCCTTGTCCTCTGAACAGACTCTTTGTGGCAGTTGGGAAGATGAGCCGCAAAATCGAAAGGAGAAGGGCGGTATGTACGTATTACCTACGCATTTGAATTTTGCGGTCAGTTGAATATTTTAGAGACCCACGAGGAGAATACAGTAATGGCTACAAATTAAGGTCCATCCTGAGGTCTTTGATGTCAAACGAAAGCTTTTGAATAATAACAAGAAATCTTCAAGGCGAGATGGGCTATAGTTTGGAGGAGGTGCAAGACCAAGCAGGCGATGTCGTTTGTGTATACTGTTACCACCGTGAATGATCTGTTCTTCAAATGAGTACCAAATGACTGACATTTAGGGACATGGTTTTTAGAGGATTAGATAGGAAATAGAAACTTTTCAGTTTCCATACAAAAGAACTCTTCGCCCGTAAGAGCAGAGCAGTGATTGTGGAGAGAGTTTTTCGATGTATTTTCTTATCTTCTCGCTGAACTTTTCCACAGAGCCTAAGTAATCAAAGTCAATTTATTAACTCAAAATGATATGCCCATTGCGGCGTACAAGACATCTATAATGGAACGTAAAACCCGTATATTGATGGACAATTCATATTGCTCGGCTATGAGGAAGTTGAGGACAACGAAAATATGTAGAGCAGCTGCAGACCGTTTATCAGAGGACCAACGAAAGTGCTTTAGGAATAACGTCTACAATGATCCTTTTAGGAATAGTATCCAGAAAATAACCAAAAAACAAACCAATAAACGTTGGGAAGAACCCTGTTGCAGATGGTCAAAAGGAAAATTAACTTTGAATTTTATGGGAAAACCTATACACTCGAGCTAAATACAAGGACATGTCAGGTCAATCCCACCCGTTAATGAAAGCCTGTTGAGCTCGGAAATGCTTAATATTCTCTTGGGTTTCTTGACAGAGGATGTGAGAGCTTATATTAAGCACAAAATCATCTTACACAGTCGAACCTGTCTCAGTGGGACCTGGCTAAGTTAATTTAATTAATTATAGCTAGCGTTTAGAGTGAAGGAGGCTGAGTTTAGTGGAATGAGTGCTGCGGTTGAAATGAAAAATAGAAATGTTTGAGTTTACCTTCCGTAGTATACGGGAAATTGGTTCGTTGGAACCGTGGGACAAGATCAAGATCGTGGGACATCAAGATGATGGAGTTTGTAAAGAGAAGGGCAATCGACAGAACCTGATAGGAGTCGATGAATGAAAATAATGTCTGCAGCAGCCCTGCGATCCTCAGGGCTATTAAAGTTAATGCGTTTGAGGTGGTCTAGATAGGTAGGAAGAATTAAGGGGTCGTTCCAGGAAAGACCGCGTAGCGCAAATCGAATAAAACGTCTTTGTACCTGTTTTTGATTCTGCTTACATGAACTTGCTATAGAGATCTAGTCAAACAGGTGTCGGAGAATGCGTTTGACCACCGTTTAATGAATCCAAGGGCTTTAGGAACTTTTTCATCTATATAAAAATAAATAAATAGTTGGCGCAACAGGTCTGGAGAGACCCTAGGCCTAGCTTCTCACAACCATTCGTTTTTGTGTGAGTTTTTCATTTTTGGAACGAATGGAAGGGATCTACAGTTTTATGCCGACTCCAAACGGCTAATTGAGAAGCTCTTACGAGACATTTATACTCTCGGATGTTTGTCAGACGTTCGCGAGAGGTAGCGCAGCGGAAAAAAACCCTAAGTCGGAATTGGTTTTTTGCAGGATACGAACCTGGGACTCCCGCATAGCAGTCCAACACACTAACCACTAAGCTACTGCGACTTTCATCTATATGCGAACGGAAATTAAGCTCACGGTCGTACAATATGCCAATGTCACGAAGAGACTGTACGATGGATAAAGGTTGATCATTATGTAGGTATAGACGAGGAGGGGATTTGTTGTTCTTATGTGATAAGGTGATAGATTGGCATTTAGGAATATTGAGCTCCAGCCAATTTTTGAGACACCAGACAGAAAAACTATCTAGATCTTTTTGCAGTAAACAGAGGTCTTGGGATGAAGATATGTGATTGAAGAATTTGGTATCTTCGGAATAGAGAAATAGCGCAGTTTTTAATGACCCCTTCAAGATTATTTATAGATAAGATGAAGAATAGGGAACCTAGGTGACTGCCAGCAGGAAAGAAGCGGATAGTACGGACCTGAAGCGAACACTATTAAAACGGTTTTCCAAATAAGAGGATATCCATTTCAGCAGCATTGGTTCAAAGCCGAGGGCAGACAGTTTGAAAAGAATTAATTTAGGCGATATTATCAAAAGCTTTACTAAAAACGGTTGCAATAACATCAACTTCTTTATCCCTTTCTAAGGCCGACAGTGCAGAGGACACAAATTCAACGAGGTTAGTTGTTGTCGATCTACCTTTAAAAAAGCCATGTTGGTTAGGGGAAATTAAAGACTTGCATTGGATCGCTTAAGGATTCGTACAAAATACTTTTGAGGAGTTTTAGTAGTAGTAGTTTGGTAGTAACTTCGCTCTTTGATCCCTTTTTATGAATGGGTGTAATGAATGAGGACTTCCATATCTGAGGAAAGTCGCCTTGGAAAAGCGAGAGCTGAAAGAGGTGCGAAAGAGGGTAGGAGAGAACTAGGGAACACTTCTTAAGAAATATAGTGGGAGTACCATCTGGGCCAGATGAATATTCATCATTAAGTTTTTGTAATTTATTTTCAATTAGAGTAGTCAAAAGTTTGAGAGAGGAAGGGGTCAATGAGTTGAGAGCGTATTTGAAATAAAAAGGATCGGGAACAAAAGGAGTTGTCAGCAAAAGATTGTTTAAAAAAGGTCGCAAAAAAAAATTAGCAATGGAGTGTGGATCACTTGAAGCAATATTTTTGTAAGAGAGGGATGGAGGGCAGCCGTCGGATTTGTTTCTTATAGTTAACAAATCGGAAAAAAAATGTATGTATCGTTGATAGAGGGATTTATAGGCTTGAGTAAATTGCAGGTAGGATCCGAGATATTTGTAATAGTCAGATCAAAGGAAAGCTGACCATAACTTGTTTCTTTTGTTGCGTAACGACCGGAGGCTGCGATTATACCATGGGGTCATTACCATGATGCTTTATATAGCTGCACCTTTAAGACCGCTAATATCTTACAGACGAGCATCGTTATATGGTTGCATGATGAGTAGGTACAAAACTATAAAGTGTATATAAGACTCGCTAGAGGGCACAATTTTTTAACTCTACTTTCACTGATACTTTAAGATCATTATGAAGATATGGCTGGTTCCTTAATATGAATAAAGAGTTAGTTATTGTGTTATTTTTGTCGATGCTTTCAACATAAAATTTCGAATAGGGAAACCGATAACTCTGATGTTCCTACTATAATAATACAGTAGACGCTCGATATATAGTAAATCAATAAAAAATACTCCTGTTCACTATATCAAAATTGGTTACTATGTCGAGCAGGATTTTTTAAACATTTACCAAAGATTTACTTCATATAAATAAAATTCTTTTTTTTTTTCAACGGTTTAAACTTAGAAAATAAAAAAGCATATACACTTTCATTTCAAAACTCTAAAATAGCTAATAATTTGGAGTTAAATATACGTAGGTATCCAAATCCTATCTTAAGAACCTAAACAAGGTGCAAAGAATTGCTTGTTTGGGAATAACAGGCGCAATTAAATCCACACCACAACTAGGTCTGGAAACGCTATTGAACTTGCAACCCATTGAGCTATTCACTAAGAACGTGGCAGCCAAAGCCGCTCTCAGATTAAGAGAGAACAAAACTTGGAAGCCTGGTTACTGCGGACACTCAAGCATACTTGAAATCTTCGATCGGAAGGGACTCATGTCACTCACCGATTACGAGAAACCCAGATATGACTTCGAGGAAAATTTTAGAATCACTATACCCAAAAGGCAGGACTGGAAATCAACCAGTTCCACCATGCAAGGTATAGCCGTCTATACGGATGGTTCAAAAACAGAAAATGAAACAGGAGCCGGCATATTCTCAGAAAGGCTTGCTATTAGCCAGTCGTTCCGACTGACCAATCACTGCAGTGTCTTCCAAGCTGACATCTATGCGGTTAAAAAGCAGCACAGACTATCTTATCGATGGGACTACCAGCAATGGAAATAATCATCTGTGTGGAAAGTTAAGCAGCACTTAAAGCTATCGGCTCCAATCATGTTAATGCCAACCGTGTTACAGATTGCCTCGTGGCGCTCAGGGCTATACGTCATCACTCAATTCTACTCTGCTGGGTTCTGGGACACGTTAGGGTGGAAGGGAACGAAAAGGCGGACGAATTGGCCAGAGACGGCTCTGATATGAACCCTCAACTTGCGGACGGAGAGGTGTTACCGCCTTTCAACACTGCTAAGACTTTCATTGAAGGCGTCACCACAAAACTGGCTAAGGAACAATGGAGCAACACCATCGGTTTCGTCATAGCCCGAAGTCTGTGGCCTGTGGTTGACACCAAAAGATCAAAGTTCCTAATCTCCCTTAATAGAAGCCAAATCCGGATGCTCGTCGGGGTTTTAACCGGACACTGCATCATAGGAAATATGGCTAAAAGGCTAGGACTTTTTGCAAATGACTTCTGCAGAAGCTGTAGAGACGAAGAGGAAATAGAGTCCGTGGAACATCTTCTATGCCACTGCCCAGCTTTACAGGAACGCCGCTCATCCTGTATGGGAGCTATAGGTTCTTCGAAAGTTTGGACGACTTGTCAGGGGTACCTCTATCAGACATAAAACTATTCCTCAACAGATCGAAGTGGTTTTGTTAGCCACATGTCCTTACATGTACAAACAGGGTACTCACAATGGGCCTTCACGGCTTCTGGGTGAAATTTGCATCGGATGCAAAACTGCCCTCCCAACCTGACCTAACCTAACCTACGTAGGTATATCATTTTTTTTTTTTTTTTTCAACAATGAAGGGATTTTTGAAAATTATTTTGTTACCTTCATTTGTGTCATCTTTATTTAATTTTAATTATTGACTTTTCTCGAAAAAAAATCTGAATTCACTATGTCGAGATTTTCATAGTTCACTATACCGAGCGTCTACTGTATGCATGTAAGAATGGAGGGTCTATAGAGACTAAAATAAAAGGCTTCTAAAGCATCCAAAACAATTCATGTTTTCTTTCTTTAGACCGGTTTTGTTGACCAAATTTTAAATTACAACTTTTGTAAACTTAAAGTCCTATTTCACGAAACTGTACTCGAATCTGATCAGTACATTCAAAACAGAGCACGGAAAGAAAATGCCAAAAGCCAAAGCAAACATTAAACATTAAACAAAATGCCATAAGGAACTCCAGAATTCCTTAGGTAATCAATGTCCCCAGTCCTAATAAATGTCCTCACATCTCGGATTTAAAAAAGTGATCAGAATGAGTACTTTGGATCAAGTGTAGAATATTTCTTCAAGCGTATGGGGTTTGCACTTGAGGACTTCAAGCCTGTGGTGGTGTGAATATCAAGCATTTGGAAGCTCGACCTAAGCATTATACAAACCCGATCTCTGCCTATAGTAGTTAGGTGCGAAGCGAAGCGTATTTCCTCTTCCGTGTTAAATGATTGGCAGTGCTAAAACGAACCGAGTTTGGTAACAAAAGATGAAACATCGAAAAGGACATACTCTCCAGCTGCCGCAATTACAAAGGCAGGCATACATTTTAGCTGATCGGCTAATCATTTTGATGGCCAGAACACTGGCGGCACACGCCTTCCCATTAGAGATCTATTTCATAGTAAATTATGCGTAGTAATCAATTGTGATTCTCGTACCTTTTGCATCGATTTAATAAAGTCATTATTTCTTGAGGCCATATAGAGAGTTATTTACCAGAGAGTGAGCAAAAAGTCGCCCTCGACTGTATCCTCGGAAGACCATCACCGGCTACAACCATATCGGTGCTCACACACAGCAGACCTTACGTGCACAATCCATTTGCCAGCCGATTGAGCTCCAAAACGCAGGAACAGATACCCCCAGGAGGAATTCTCCCAAAAAAGGCAATACCCACTGATGAGACAAACGTCCTAAACATGGCCATTCCATGGGAATACAAATAGAAATGCAAAAGCTTCGCCCCGAGAAAAAACGTCAAAAACCACGTATAGACGCATGCAACCGTCCGCACATACGACTGAGATACCACACTGCGAGACCTGGTACTGTATGCCCGGAATGACCATGGAACGTCAATGAGCACGTTATTTTAATTTGGCTTAACTAGCGCTAAAAGGCGTGATTGGAATGCCAGTGTCCTTTTATGATTTCTTTTTTTTTTTTCGCTGTTCGCGCAGCTCATCTCTGCTACACGCTGTATCGGCAAATAGACGTGTGTGCATAAAGTAACCACCAGAGACCCATGGAATGGTAATGTGGTGATTTTCTGCTGCGTGCGTGCAGCTAGGAGCAGCACATATCAATGATTTGAAACAGATGTCAGTAGTGCCAAGCAAAAAGAGAACGAAGCCGCCAACAAAACGCGCAGATAGACAAAATGGATCCGCGCTGCAATGTGAAATTAAGTGCGGATTGGCCTCAGTGGGAAATGGAAATAAATTGGCCGATCTATAGTCTTCCTCTTTGGCAAGGTGTTGCAGCGTGCAGTCGTGCACTCAATGGGTATAGGTAACTGCAAGTGCTTAGTGTGCTTGGTGCGTAGCTATATGTCCAGTTTTAATAGCCCACTTCAGATTTTAGACTTACTGAGCTCATCACTAACATGATAATGGTTCATTCAAGTGACTAGAGTGGAATGCAAATTCGCTAATTTTAAGACAAAATGGGATCATATACCTGTAGACTACGGATGGACTTTCCATGTTAAGATAAATTAGTATTAGGAAAAATGTCAAAACAAACAAATTTAATTGGTATTGGAATGGACTGTGAATACATACGCTGGGGTTGGGAGGGCCTTTGCCAGACTTCATTGACAATATTGATATATGCTTGATATCGGAAACCCACATTAAAAAGGGACTTGTTCTTGTTACTTTCCCCCGGGATATAGACTGGCAGACGACGATCTTGACCGCCTCTTTGACTCATTTGGGCCTAATTTTATATTATCGGTGGGGATTTTAACGCGAAACACACTTTCTGGGGTTCAAGATGCAACTCTAACGAAAGGCAGACTACTTTACGAAGCCAGTATGAAGCGTGGTGTGGACTTTTTGTTCGACGGGAAAGCCAACGTATTGGCCAACTGACAAAAATAAAATCCCTGACCTAGTCAACTTCTTTATTGCAAAAGGGCTAAACAAAATTCTGACGGAAGTCGAAGAATGCTACGATCTATGCTCCGACCACTCAGCAGTCACCCTGAAAATGGTTGGATGCGCACCACCCAGGTTAACTAGTAACAAAACCAAACTTAAAAATGAGCTACAGGATCTTAGAAATCTCGAAACTTCTACTTACCTCGAGGGCTTGACTGCTGAAAATAGCTCAAACTACTCACTTTGGAAAGCCTTCACCCAAAAAAAATTTTCGTTATATGCACGAAATAGTTATTACATTTTACGAAACCATTTGTAGTTTTCAGCAGACGAACGCCTTTGTAGATATTACATGTCACTCTTTGTACAATGTACGAACGAAAAAAAAGTATATGTTACGAACAAATTCGTTTAATCTACAAACGAACATTAATAAATACGACGAATGCATACTTAAAATGTACGAATTCGTTCGTGAAATTTTTACGAATCCATTTGTTTATTGGACAAATATATTCGTAGTATATAAGAACAAATATTCGTAAACATTACGAATGCATTCGTAAAATGTACGAATTTGTTCGTGAAATTTTTACGAATCCATTTGTTTATTGGACAAATATATTCGTAGTATATAAGAACAAATATTCGTAAACATTACGAATGCATTCGTAAAATGTACGAATTTGTTCGTGAAATTTTTACGAATCCATTTGTTTATTGGACAAATATATTCGTAGTATATAAGAACAAATATTCGTAAATATTACGAATGCATTCGTAAAATGTATGAATTTGTTCGTGAAATTTTTACGAATCCATTTATTTATTGGACAAATATATTCGTAGTATGTAAGAACAAATATTCGTAAATATTACGAAAAACAAATATTTGTAAATACCTATTACGAATGCATTCGTAAAATGTACGAATTCTTTCGTGAGATTTTTACGAATCCATTTATTTATTGGACAAATATATTTGTCCTTTTACGAATGAATGTATTTTTACATTTAACAAATGCATTCGTAATATTACGAAATTTTGTAGCTGAAAGTAAAAGAGGTTTTATAGAATGTAATAATAATGTCGTACAAAGTACGAATTTATTTATGAACGGAAAGTTTTTGTACAATATATAATTTGATTATGTTCAATATTCAAACGGTCTCATCTTAAGGTTTACCGTATACGTCGGCTGAAAAAAAAAACGATTTTGTAGAATGTAATAATAAGTTTTGACTTAATACGAAAATATTGTGTATGACATGTTTTTGTAAAACGTGGGTACAGTTATCGCTGCCAAATTTGTTCGTTCGTTAATTACTATGGAAACACTACCATTTCACTAGGGCTGTTTGTAGTCGGTGTATTAGATTGCTGCGTTGTAAATTAATTCATGCTATTAGCCTTCGTACCTCACCAGTCAGATAACTGACCTCGACTAACCGGCGACCATTGAGGTATAATGTTATTCAGCAGGGGAACTATGCCATTAGCGTGAAACATTTTTAGTCCTCTGGAGCTGGCGCCAATTTATGAGTACCGAATCACCGAAATGAATTACAGCAAGCTGTATTAATTTCACGCAAACACAAATCTAAAATGACCAAATAATACAACTCGAGCAAAATATATTACACTGCAATATTTTCTTACTATACGAACGTTAATTTTAGATAAAAACACAATTATTCTGACCAACAAACTTTACAAAACAGTTACACTACTTCGCACAAACAAGAATAACTAATAAATTAAAAGACTTACCTGCGGATTCGACTTACAATTCCATATCCATTCGAAGTCAAATTGTAAATAAAAAAAAATTTCACAAAATTGTGAATGGAAAATTTTCACACAATTTCACACACAACACGGAATAAAGAGGGAGACGTCTTTCGTCTTTGAAATATTTGAGGGAACTAAAGCAGAACAATCTAGCAGCTACGCGTCTAATTGTAATCTTATACGAATGTTCAGATTCATATTTCACCAATATTTTAAGAACTACAAACCACATTTGTACTATGTACTAAACATTTTTACCTTCTACGAATATTTAATTTATACTTCAGCCGCCATTTTGTATACGAATGACATTCGTACTATGTACTTATTATTTGTACATTCTACTAATAATTTATTTGTTATTAATTCGGCTGCCATTTTGAATACGAATGAGATTCGTAGTATATACAAAAATATAGTATATACAAAGTCTACGAATAGCTGAAGTTTCGTATTTTTACGAATATTTTATTTCTGTTTTTAAATTCTTCATCTAACCAATTTTGGCGACATATTACGAAAGTACGAACGGCGTTCGTTGAATGTACAAAGCCTTCGTACAATCAACGAATGACTGTATGTTTGTATTTCTACGAATATATTATTGGTGTTGTTAAAGTTAACATTTTACCAATTTTGACTTCTTTTGTAAATTTACGAACGCCATTCGTACTATTTACGAAGCCTTTGTACAATCGACGAACGACGGTATGTTCGTATTTCTACGAATATATTATTGGTGTTGTTAAAGTTACCATTTTACCAATTTTGACTTCTTTTGTAAATTTACGAACGCCATTCGTACTATTTTTTTTGAAGTTTTGAAGTTTATTTATTTATTTATCATCTATCAAGTACATTAACTTTCTTAGATTAAATTTAGAGTTTAATATATATAAATAATATGTACAAACTACTATTCTAAACTAATTAATCTTGAAAACAAGTTTAAAAATGAGATAAAAAAATAGGCTTATAATATTTAAGAATAATATACATTTTACATGCTATTCAAAATCATATTCTTACAGACGTTTCTACTCATATTAAAATCGATTACGTGGTCATACTTATTGAAATGAATAGAAGCCATGGTAATTGGGTCATTTAGGCCGTAATTTGTCCTATGTAAGGGAATAAAAAAGAAATCGCCTCCTCTAGGCCTTAAATGTCTGACAGGAACATACAAATTAAACATAGAAAGTAATTGCGAACATTGAATATGCCCACATAAAACATCACGTGCAAAAAGAGCAGAAAAATAATCACGTCTTACGGAAAGTGGCTTGATATCTATTAAAGCACATCTAGCCTCATATGGCGGCATATAAGACCAATTAAATTTTCTTATAGCAAACTTTGAAAAACGCCTTTGGATTTTTTCGATACGCAAACGGGCATTGGCATAGTATGGATTCCATACAACACAACCATACTCAAGAGACGAACGTATTAACGAGATATATAGCGCCTTAAGAGTATATGGATCTTGGAAATCATTTGAATTTCGGAACAAAAAACCTAACATTGAGTTAGCTTTAGATATCATATAGTCATAGTGCCAGGTGAACTTTAATTGTTCATCGAAGATTACACCCAGATCTTTCTGACAAGATACTCGTTTTAGAGTCATATTACCAATATTGTAATCGTATACAACAGGATTTAGAATTTTGGATACGGTTAACACCGAACACTTACTGATGTTAAAATACAATCCATTGCGATCACACCAATCAGTTATATTATTTAAGTCCGTTTGTAAGTCAAACGCATCGTTATAAGACTGAACTTCTTTGAATATTTTGGGGTCATCAGCATATAAAAGGCATTGCGAATGCGCGATATGTGTGGGTAAATCATTTATAAATAATAGAAATAAGAGTGGACCGAGATGGCTACCTTGCGGGACACCCGAAGAATTAATTATTTCTGACGAGATCTCGGATCCAATTTTTACAAATTGCTTCCTTCCAGTTAAATAACTACTCAACCACAACAATATTTGTGAGTGAAACCCTAGACATTCCAGCTTTTTAATTAGAATATTATGTTGAACACTGTCAAAGGCCTTAGAAAAATCTGTAAAAATTGAATCGGTTTGATGCCTACTTTCTAAGGCACGCAGGCAGGCATTTGCAAATATAACCAGGTTTGTGGTTGTGGATCTACCTCTCACAAAACCATGTTGAAAGTCAGAAATATTAATACAAACAGCACTATACAACTTGTTTTTGACTATAGCTTCAAAGACTTTTGGAATAATTTGAAGCTTAGCTATTGGTCTATAATTTATTACAGCTTTCTTAGAACCTGATTTATGTATAGGTGTTATAAAGGACCACTTCCAAGTTTCGAGAAACTCCCCATGGCCTAATGATTTATTGAAAATGATATGAAGTGGCTTAAGAAGACCGAGTTTACACATTTTTAGAAAAACTGGTGGTATATTATCAGGTGCAAGAGAAGTACTCGATTCAAGGGAAGATAGTTCTTTCAATATATCATTCTCTGTTATATGTAAATGACCAATATCAGTGAAAGCTTTACAAAAAGGTACATTTGAACAACTCATGTCAAGATTTACGAAATTAGACTGAAAGAAAGTAGCAAACATATTACATATAACATTCAAATTACCACTAACGACGCCATTTAACTCCATTTCAGAAGGTAGACCTAGCGATTTTCTTTTTATGTTAATGAATGTCCAGAACGCTTTGGAATCGTGTTTGATTTTGGACTCAAGAGACCACAGATATTGCTTATAAAGAAATTTTTTCAGGAATTCATATTCCTTTCGGAGTTGGAAAAACCTACTTTGAAGTGAGATATTAGTTCTGCTCTTTCTGTACATACTTCTCATAGCGCGTTTCAAGTTTAACAATTTTTTATTAAACCAAATTGGTTGAGTTTGCTTTTTTATAACCTTAATTGGAACAAACCTAGAAAAAGCGAATTCTATCATCTCGCAGAAAACATTATACGTATGTTCAAGACTGGGTGTAGAGAGAATAGTTTCCCAGTTTACTGTACAAATAAAGTTATTTAATGATACGTAATCGGCTTTAGCAAAGTTATACACAGCAGTATTACGATTTGACGTAGATAATTGATTTAAAACACTAAAATTAAAAGATATATTTAAAGCTATGTGATGTATACTATTTATCAAAAGTGGAAAATCAGCTTCTGAAACACAACATTCAATATCTTGATGGACAAAAACTAAATCTAACATTCTTCCAATAGAATTAAGTATGCAATTTGTTTGCTGTAGATTCATAGCCGACAAATTATCAGTTACAATAAATTCAACATCCTTACTGACATTACAAGGAAAAATACATTTATCGTCTTCAGAATAACTCCATTTGATATTTGGTAAATTAAAGTCACCTAGGACTACAATAAAAGAATTTGTTTCTAGAGTGTTAGCAATAAATTGTACGTTATTAATATGATTTTCATAAATTTGAGCATCCGAATTCGGAGGAATGTATGAGACAAAAAAATATACATTAATTTTATTACATTTGATGTTAGATTTGAAAAATTCAACACAAATACACAATTGTTCTACTGAACCCGAAGAAAATTTAAGTGGAATTTGTTTACTTTTCAAACTTGAACGAATGGCTAGTAAAACTCCTCCTCCTCTATTAAATCCAGTTTCAATTGCACAACGATCTTTTCTGTAGACTTCAAAATCAGAGCTGAATAATTCAGATGAGTTTATATTTTCACTCAGCCAAGTTTCAGTCAAAGCAACAATCGTATATGGGCAACCAGTAGCGGCAACAAAAAAATCACTTACTTTTGTTCTCATTCCCCCCGCATTATGATAAAAGAGGGTACAAGATGAGTTAATATCAACATTATTAGCAGTAATAACAGCACCATAATCAGCAGCAACAGGAACGACAACAACAGGAACATCAGCAATTTTGAACTCGGTATCATTTACAGCATTTCCGTATGAGTTCATATCGGAAGAAGCAAGAGCAGGAGATATAGACAATTTTGAGCTTACGTTTTCTCGTGTTGAAGTCGTGTGTTCTCGTTTTTTGGAATGTATTTAAAAGCACGTAACTTTGTTCCAAGAGGCCAGATATTATCTTGGTACATCGCATCGTTGAACTCTGCAGGAACTCCAATTTTAAAGTTAATGAATTTCAAATTCTCTTCAAGTTCTCCTCGCTTAATTAATTTAAAGCAAGAAATGAATCCAGGGTTCGTGCCAAGTACAGCAGCTAAATGATTAACAATAGCTTCAGAAGCGACGGAGGGGCGAAAACTACCAAGGTGAAACCACTTAAGTTTACGCACTACAACGTTTTGGAAAATTTCACGGGAAACAGTTTCATAGCTATTTTCTTGGCTTTCAAATTTAGCTTTAGCAACATTTGCATCAACTTTTTCGGCCAGAACATCAGCAACATCAGCAGCAACAGGAACAACAGCAACAACAGGATCATCAGCAGCATTGTCAGTAACATCAGGATCATCATTAGGAACAATACCAGGATTAGAAAAACCTTTATTATCGTTATTACTGGCAATACCAAGTACATCGAACACAACATCAGTGACAAATACCACACTTTCATCAGTATCTTTAGTACTATTAGTACTATCACCAGAAATTTCAGTGGCAACATTGTTTTTTATATTTGCATTGGCAGCACTAGTAGTAGGTTTTTGTTCTCCCACAGCATCAACAAGTGAAAGAGAATCGACAATTGCATCGACCGTTGCATTATTGTTTTTGTTAGTAGCAACGTCAGAGCAAAGCGGCACATTATTTTTTGATTTCACTTTCTTTATTTTGTTATCAACTGTGACAGAGTCTGTTGAAGATTTTTTGTCTGTCGACGTAACTGGTTTGGGTTTAGTATTGCGGAGGGGGATGGGGGTTACATTTATGGGCTTTAGTGCTTTACGAGGTAATGCAGGCGAGGAAAAACTTCTATTTGATGTATTGACTTGGGTATTTAGATTTAATTTAGCTCTTGAGCGAGTGTTTAATGGTTTCTTAGCTTTGCTTGTGTTTGCATCGATGGAGTCGCGGAAAGACTTGAACTCGTTACACAAACTATCAAGCTTTTTGGTTAAGGTGTTTAATTTAGCATCGGAGACCATGGAAGAGTAATTGCAGCACAAGTCACACCTCCAGCAAATATTATCACATTCTTTTATCAATTTGATTACACTATCGTTTAGATTTAAGCACTTGATATGGAAAAACAATCGACAGACAATGCACGACAGGTATTCACATTCTGTCGTTACGATTTCACAAATAAAGCATTTATTAGACATTATGGGCTTAGCACAGAGAAACAATGTAATGACTTGAAAGAGATGTTGTATACGGAGGAGCGTCTAGCACGGCAGCAAGTATAACACTCTAATTAATTGATTTGTTGGATTATTGATTTGCAAGGTGTTTGGTCTATTGTGCGCGATTTTCAAGGGTCGGCCGATATCAATAGAGTTGCGTGCGAGCGCGTCGGGATGCAGATCGGAACTGAAGCCTTTGTACAATCGACGAACGACGGTATGTTCGTATTTCTACGAATATATTATTGGTGTTGTTAAAGTTACCATTTTACCAATTTTGACTTCTTTTGTAAATTTACGAACGCCATTCGTACTATTTATGAAGCCTTTGTACAATCGACGAATAATGTTCGTACTTTCAACAATTTCGGCTTTTTATAATAACTACAAAGTTGAGTTCGTTGAATGTACAAAGTCTACAAATCCAACAATTTATATAATTTTGCCAAAACAACGAATATTTGTATTATGTACCAAACATTTGTGCATTCTACAAATTCTCGCTGTTCGTATTTTTACAAAGATTTCATTTGTATTTTTATACTAAATATTTTTTGAGTGTTAAAGTCCATAAGGAAACCCATAATGCACTCGCCACCAATTAAAAAAGCTAACGGCGAATGGGCAAGAGGGGACAAAGAGAAAGCGGATTTATTTGCCGAGCATCTAGAAGAAACATTCAGGCCGTTCGATGGACGACCTTTGAACGAAGAACCAAATGCTAGTACGACATCCGACAACTATAAATTATAAGCCATATCTCTGTCCGAGCTTAGAATCACAACAACAAAGCTTAAAATTACAAATCACCAGGATACGATCTAATCACTGGCGAAATTCAGAAGGAGCTACCGAGAAAAACATTATTTAAGTTGCTCTACATTATAAATGCTTCTCTGAGACTTTCATACGTTCCAAGGCAATGGAAAGTAGCCGAAGTCATTATGGTTCCGAAACCGGGGAAAAGTACAAATGATAAGAGATCATATAGACCTTTTTCGCTACTGCCGATAATATCTAAGGTTTTCGAGAAACTTCTGCTAAAACGATTACAACCAGTAATTGAAGAAAGGCGCTTGATCCCAGATCATCAATTCGGCTTCCGGGTCAAACATTCCACAATCGATCAGGTGTATCGAATAACAAATGAAATTGAAAAAGCTCTAGAATGGAAAAAGATTCGCTCCAGCGCTTTTCTCGACGTATCGCAAGCCTTCGACAAGGTATGGCACGAAGGCCTAAGGTATAAGCTAAGGACAATCCTACCGGACAAATTATACAAAATACTGAAATCCTACCTGGAAAACAGACTCTTTCGTAATAGACATGAGACTGAATTCTCGGAATTCAAAGAAATTCAAGCCGGTGTTCCGCAAGGAAGCGTTCTCGGCCCAATCTTATTCCTGCTCTACACAAGAGATATACAACAAGATGAAGGGACCATCGTAGCAACGTTCGCAGACGATACGGCTATCCTCGCAATAGAAGGGTCAGTTGAATCATCAACGCGAAAACTTAAACGGGCTCTTAACAAAGTATCCGAGTGGATAAAGACCTGGCGAATCGCCCTTAACGAGACCAAGTCGACGCATATCAATTTCACGTAAAAAAGATAAACAACTTACCCGTTTCCATTAACTCGGTACAAATACCATACGCAAACGAGGCAAAATATCTAGGAATGACCCTAGACGCGAAACTTAAGTGGAAGCCACACGTTAAAAAAAAACGCGACGAGCTCGAAATCAGACTTAGAGAAATGTATTGGCTTCTCGGTAAATTTTCGAAGCTAAGCGTATACAACAACCTGCTCCTGTATAAGCAAGTGCTAAAACCTTCTTGGACATACGGTATACAACTTTGGGGTTGTACCAAACCAAGCAATATGGCTATAATACAAACATTCCAAAACAAAACGCTAAGAGCAATCGTGAATGCTCCATGGTATACAAGAAATAGTGATATCCACAGATATCTAGGAATTGCTACCGTGAGTAACGAAGTAACAAACTTTGCTCGCAAACTTCGTACTCGTATTCATGCTCATTGCAATAATGAAATAACCCGTACTCTGGAAGTGACAAACCTTGAGCGCCGACTACGAAGAACAAGACCGTTCGATCTAGCGCCATAAGAAGAAACCGACATAAAATTTTGGATGGCGCTAGGAACTCATAAAATGTCTGGCATATGCTTTTCCGGTGATGTCAGATTTACGCATAACCTCTGTTCACCTTGAAGACGATATTACTGAATACCTATATAAAGTCTGGAACTACTTTTGATATGACACAAATTAAATTTTGCTATAGACATACGATGATCAGTTTTCATTTCACGAATGTGTTATGGCCAACCATAAGTCTTCGAATAATGGTGCGCATGCTCTTTCGATATACCATATCCAGGAGTCTTAAAAAGCTGAGAATGTATACCGTCAGACAGAACAGCCTCATTGGTACCTATGACATTGTTATCCTAACATCGTTTTAATAAGATGGACGGACGAATTCCCTACATATTCACTCGTATTGAATGGTAGGTTGTCCCTTATTTTCTTAGCCGCAAACTAGTCTACAAAAATGGTTTTCGGACTTTTTCACCGACATACGACGTTTCCTCCATCATAGTTACAGGGCCAAGAACGGGATATATTGTCTTGAATTGTTCTCTGAACCAACACTGTTCTCCAAGTACATTAGATTTCATGATGCCGCGGTCTTGTGACGCCCTACACGCTGCTCTTTTGCAATAGCTTTATTGCTGTGATAGAATCCCTTGTAGAGGACTTCTTGCAATGATAGCTGCTCGAGTCAAACGACCCCAGACCCAGTTTTGTTGTTGGTGTGTATGCTATCCTATTGACAAGTGCCGTTAATACAATAAAGTTAAATTTCATAACCCGACTGTTGGAGGCATGTCTTAATGGCAGTCATTTTAACGTTATAACAGTCTTGCGCCTGTGCTAATTATTTCTTCATTGTATAAGCGAATTTTCAGGACCTTCTTTTAGTACACTTGATAATCGCAAAGTAGTCGCAGTAGCTTAGTGGTTAGTGTGTTGGACTGCTATGCGGGGGTCCCAGGTTCGAATCCCGCAAAAACCCAATTCCGACTTAGGGTTTTTTTCCGCTGCGCTACCTCTCGCGAACGTCTGACAAACAACCGAGAGTAGAAATGTCTTGAAAGAGCTTCTCAATTAGCCGTTTGGAGTCGGCATAAAATTGTAGATCCCTTCCATTCGTTCCCACTCACACAAAACGAATGATTGTGAGAAGCTAGGCCTAGGGTCTCTCCGGACCTGTTGCGCCAACTATTTTTTTTTTTTTTTTTATAATCGCAACCCTTCTAAAAAAATTAATTTTCCTGCAAGACAAGCAGACACTGGACCTTCTCATATACGTATTTCCAGAGGAGCATAACTTAGCAGTTACATAGATTATAGCATCTCAAGCTATGAAGCGCGTTGAGTTCGTCTTTCCCTATATAACATTTTTCACCCGTTCTTTTCGGTGACTTGTGGTTCCATCTGAAAAACTTGTTTCAGTTACTTTGAAGCAGAGTTTAGGCCATTCAAATCATTGTTCAAAATGCATTTTTATTGATTCAACACAGACGAACACGTGCTCCGAAAACATGAGTGGCGGCGTTCTTTGAGGACCGAACAGTGACACAGGATTGTATTTCCTTTTCGTCTCTGCAATTTCTGCGGAAGTCTTTTGAAAAAATATCTATCCTTCTAGCAATGTTTTCAATGAAACAATATCCGGTTGTAACCCTACGACCGCTCGTATTTAGTTTCTATCAAAAGACGGTAGGATATTTGTAACCTTAAGAGCTGCTCTATTTTTTTTTTTTGTCAAATTTAATGTGGCATTAGTCCTTTTTTTATTATGCCCTCCTGATCTAGAGCATTGATTTCCACGGTTTACAACAATAGTACAAGTACAAGTAGTACCACTTTTGTTGTAAACCATGGAAATAAATGCCCTGTGTGGATCATTTTAGCATAATAAAAAAGGCCTATTATCAGTGAAGCTCTTAGCTGCGTTGAAAGCTGGTAGTACTTGTCTGTCAACTAATAGTAATTTCATTTAGGAGCCAGTTTAACTACTGGTCATTCCCTTCGACACCAACAATTTCAGGAACCAACCCATTGAGTAATATTTATCAACCCTTCATGCTGAAAGTACTGACATACAGACAGCGATTGGAACTGATCCATTTAAGTGCTGCTTTGCTATCCATGCGCAGATGACAATTTCCATTGCTGGTAGTTCCCTCGCTAAGACAGTTTGAGCCGCTTTCATAACCACGTATATTTCTGCTTGAAAAACGCAGCAGTGATTTTTCAGTCGGAATTCTTCTTCTTTTTTTTTTTTTTTTATATACTTCTCCCGGGAAAGGCGAACCTATAACGCTTCAAAAGCACCCCGAGATGCCTGCAGATGTATGTTTGCTCTGCACTTAAATTGCTGCAAATTGTAGTCTTCTGGAAATATATCCCCAGGAAGCGAGTTCCAAAGTTTGCTTGTCCTGTAACAGAAGGAGTTTTTGAAAGTTGATGTCCTCGCGGTTGTCAAGTGTACTGTATGGTCATGAGCATTAGCAGCCTGTCTTGTGGGGCGCCCAAAAGTTGCATTTCGAGTGATAATGTCTTTGAGTTCCTCAGAACATCTACCATGGAAGTACCTATAGAACAAGCATAGGTCAGCGACTTGTCTTCTGTGCACCAACGGTTGTAGATTCGATGTGAGTGTAGGGTCTCCAATGAGTCGAACTGCTCTGTGAATGTTTTGGGGCCGAGCTCCATATATGGGAACAATATTCCAAGCCTGGGTCTAACCTGTGCTTTGTAGAGAAGGAGAAGTTGCTTGGGGCTAAAATACCTCTTTGCTCTAAATAGGTAGCTCAACTTTGCGGACGCCGATTTTGCGATATAGGATATGTGGTTCTGCCATGTGATTCCTGAGTTGACTGTGACTCCTAGAAGGTGCATTGAGTCCTTGTGATGGATTGGATGGTCATCCATTTGGATCTGAGGAACTGTTGATGCATTTTTTTCTGGAAAATGTTGTGAGCTGTGTCTTGTTTGCATTAAATACAACCAAGTTGTCCTTTCCCCACTTCAAGATTTTGTCCAGATCATCATTTAGAGAATTAATTTGTTCACATCTCTGACTGTGTGATGTAGCCGTATTCACAGGCCCATTGTTCGAGATGGAGGATATAAGAGTGCTGTCATCTGCAAAGCTGTAGATATTATTATTTGTCGATCCAAGCAAATCGTTGATGTGGAGAAGAAATAGAGTTGGAGAAAGAATAGATCCTTGGGGCACTCCTGCATTTATAGCAAACGAATTGGATGACACACCATCTACAACAACTTGGATCGATCTTCCCAGAAGAAAATTTTGCATCCATCCGCAGAGTTGTTGTAGTAATCCGTAAGACGCTAACTTGCCTAATAGGGCTCTATGCCAGACTCGGTCAAATGCCTTTGATATGTCGAAGGCTACGGCTCTGGATTCGCCGTGTTGTTCAATTGATTGTGTCCATAAGTGCGTTACGTAGCTTAGCAGGTCACCAGTGGAACGACGGCTCCGAAATCCGTATTGCCTGTCGCTTATTAATCGATGGCCTTCTAGATATTTGATTATTTCGACATTTATTGCCTTTTCCATTACTTTAGAGAGCATTGAAAGTAACGCTATTGGACGATAGTTTTGTGGCAGACATTTCTTCCCTTTCTTTGGAATAGGTTGAATGCGAGCGGTCTTCCAGCGGTCTTCAAACCAAACAGTTTTTAGTATAATTTTTGTAATCCACTAACGCACAAGTTCCTTAGCTAGAAGTTAACCAAAAAGAGCGCGAAACAAGATGTCAAATGTCAAATCAATAAAATCTCCGAAGAGTTGTACAAATATGGAACAAATGTACATTAAAGGTGCACACACAATAACTTCGTTATCGAAATATATAACAGAAATGACTAGTGGACATCTAGTTCAGACCATACTACTGAAATTGCCTATCAAGAATGTGGTAGTGAATTCATTTAAACCGAACTGATATTCTTCATGGATGTAACACCAGAGCTATGATGATTCCCGAAATTGGCTCGAGCTGAACAGCAGACGCTGCAGCTGATTACAGCTTGGATTCATTCATCGGCCGCCAGGATGAACACTCTGTCCTTTGCAGCATATAATTTTTATAATTACCAGTGTCCATCGGGTGGCAGAAGCTTGCTCCGCGATCACATAAACTTGACGTAGTCGCGTCCCAACATAGCCCCATACTCCTCTACCCCAATATGTGTACATAAACTCGTATCTACAGCTTGCACATGTTTTATAATCCTTGCTACAACACAAATTGAAAAACGAATCTACCATTTGTTTGTTCTCTAATTTATCGCCCTACATGAGAAAACATTCGTAGTCTCCTTTTCAATCCAACAGCGAGCGCACTACTACTGTATACTGTTTGGGTATAAGGACGTGATGTTTCTTACTCCAGCAGCCCATGTCTCTAACAAGTACAGAGTATTTTTTCATCTGTTCTCTCACGGACTACACCAGGACTGTCATAAATCATATTTTCAGTTCAAAATTTGTCACTTAGTTTTCCTTCGTATTTTTTGTCGGTCATGCACTTTCCTGAATGTGTGCGCAATCACATTTGTCCTTCAAAATTTGTTGCACACTCGGTGCCTTTTATTTGTTGTCCTGTATGAGCAAAGGTTTGCATTTTTTTTACTCCTCGCACCTTGTTTCATTCATTTTCTTTTGTTGCGGGGAAAACACCCAGAACTTGCTGTTTATTAAAATTTATTGTAATATTTTCGTCCTTTTTTGTTGTTGGTTGAGCTGTTTGTTGTGCATTTTGTGTATGACAGATTTACACACTATTTCCCATTCGGATTTGATTATATTCCCATCTGCAAAATGGAAGGTTAAGCTACCTCTGGCAAAGGTAATAAAGCCATAATCCGTGGGCCAAACATACAGCCAGACTGTAGAGAACGCTATAGGATATCAACAGGTTGATTCTCTTATGGATTTTTATGCAATAATCGTAAAAGTAAAAAAAAAAGGAAGCATCACCGAGACCAGTGGATTTGGTTTCCTTGTTCGGTGGATGTCCTTGTGTGGGTCTGGGTTTCCGCTTTTTATTTGCTCAAGGTTACCGAAACATAAACAAAGGCTAGGACGGATTTTTATGGACCATAAATGTTTTTTTCCCCCTAGATGATGTTTGCCGCAGCGCGCAGCAAATTTGAGCACACACTAGTGAGTAAGGTGGTTGGGATTTTTTTTTTCTATTGGTTTGGAATAGGAAAATTAATGCGATCCTGTGCAGGTTGCAATGGGTTTTGAAAATAGTACGTTTGGTTATTTGCACTCGGAGTCATTTATTTTTATAGGTGTTTGACTTGATGGTAGATGCTGTTGCCTGTTGCCTGTTGCCCAGCGTATAGGGAGGGAAGTGAAAGTCACTTTTGCTTAGAGGTAGAGTTGGTGCGGTAATTAGTGCATTACTAATGGAAGGCATCTGACAATGGGATGGTCATTGACTTTTGGCTGATGTTCAAGGTTAATTGGGGTATCATTGAAGTTATGGTTGTTCTGACAGGTGGTTTATTGATTGTGCAACTTTAGCGGGTGTTATGTTGGAAGGTACTCACTTGAGATGTTTTGACATCTTATACAGTTGACGTCCTTACTGTTTGAAGTAGGCACTGGCGTCAGTTGCTGGTTGGTACCCTAGCTAATGAATGAAGCTGATAGTGAGCGAGGACCGGCAGGCAAATAAATCTTCCACTCCAGCAGTTTAGGCACTAGGAAAGTTGGTCGTGCACATATTTTTGATGGCATATACGATGTAACAGAAGTCACATATCAGCGCATCGCCTTGTCTAAGTCCTTTTTTGACATCGAACGCCTCGGTGAGTTCATTACCGAACTTGATGGAGCAGTGTGCATTCTCCATCGTCATCCTGCACAAACGGACGAGTTTGGCAGGGATGCCAAAACTAAAAATTGCTTTGTATAGTTCGTCCCTATAAATTCTGTCATAGGCAGCCTCAAAATCGATGAAAAGGTGATGGATCGATTTGAAGTTCCTGGCTTTTCTCCATGATCTGCCGCACTGTGAATATTTGGTCTATGGTGGACTTTCCTGGCCTGAAGCCGCACTGATATGGACCCACCAGGTTAGGCAATGCTAAGGAGACTGATACCTCTGTAATTGGCGCAGTTCAGAGGGGCTCCTTTGTTGAGGATCGAGCAAACAGTGCTGAGGTTCCACTCATCGGGTATACTTTCCTCCGACCATATTTTATAGACGAGTTGGTGCTTGCTGCTAACCAAGTCATCGCCTGCCACTTTCGGGAGTTAGGCCATCTGCCCCAGATTTGTTCGACTTAAGCTTAGATATAGCTATCTTCACTTCGTCTAGGTCGGCTGAACGTTGTTGTTAATCTTCATCGTCCAAGTTGAATGGTTCATTCTGTCGAACAGCGGGATTTAGTTCGTCATCGCCGCTTAACAGTCTGCAGAAGTGACTTCCATATCCTCAGCATCGACTGCGATTCTGCTACGATTTTCCTTTGATCGTCCTTGCAAGCTTCGGTTCGAACCTTATTCCTGCGGTAACATCTCTCTAATCGCGCGCTTCTTATATTCTTTCTTCCTTCTCCTCAGAAGCCGGTGTTTGTCTCTTCTCTTCTTCTTCGCACGATAAGCTCTTGTCCTCCTTTGCAGCGCCGCTTTGTATGCCTCTTGTTTCGCTGCATGTGCTTGCTGGCATGTCGTCGAACCAGGGGTTTCATTGCGATGGTCGGGTGAAACCCAGCACATTATAGGCAGCGTCTGTAATGGATTTTTGGCCAATAGTGTTGAATACTTGATGCTGGCCGCATAGGACTACTTGAGAGATTGAGAGAGACTCGATCGGAAAAGGATCTGAAGATCTCTTACGATTGTAGCCGTCCGACGTCAAACTTTCTCACAGCATTTACTTGTCTTGACGTTGTTTGGGATATCTGGAGTCGTACCTTGGCTAAAATAAAGTAGTGGTACGATACAATGTTGGCTCCTCGGAAAGTTCGAACATCCATATAATACTGGAGGAGTGCCTTGCGTCGATCGCAATGTGGTCAATCTTGTTGACAGTTGATTGGTGCGGAGATCTTCATGTGCATCTATGAATATGGAGATGCGGAAGCCGCGTGCTTGCTACGACAACATTTCGTATAGGTGGTGGTACGTCGATGGTGTCATGTAAGCTGTACTTCCCAACGGTACTACCAAAGATGCCCTCTCTTCCTAACTTTACGTTAAAATCGCCTTACACAATTTTAATGTCATATATAGCTAGGGCACTGATCGTAAGTTTTGTCCAAGAGCTCATAGAACCTCTCTTTGGTGTCTTCGTCGATCGACTAAGCTACAAAGTCACCTGATGCCAATATTCAACATATAAATAAATTTGTGTCCACTTCCTTATTGCAAAAGCGTTCAACTTACAATAAATGCCACCACATTCACTCCCAAGGAAATCACAGAATATTAAAACAAATCCCCAGCGATAAACAGTCCTATATGCACCCAATATCGCAAATTCAATAAGCTCCCTACATAATTTACCACCGCATTCTCCCCAGAAACCGCCCAATAGCCGATGATCGCAAAATCAAAATTCTTTATTCATTCGGTAGCACTCGGCTGTAGTCGGCTGTAGTACCGGGTGAAATCACATCCGGATTTATTGAATGAAATAACTATCATAAAATAAAAAAGAGATCCAAGTAAGCGTGAGGGAAAAATAATCCACCAAGTGGCAAAAGCAGATTGGTTCCACTTAGAAAAATTGCCTCAGATAATGATAAAATAAACAACAGAACTTTATCCCGGGCGCAGCACAGTGGTGAAGGGAAGGCGGCGGAGTTCAGGCGAACCGGCAACCGAGTGAAGAAGCATATCTACTCTATGGAGCGCGCAAGCTCTCGTATTCTATTACGGTTTCGTATCAATGAAACTCTCAGGGAAGACTCTGGTCTCTGGTGCGCTGCGAAACGAGAAGATACTTTCTTTGGTTGAACACAAGTCAGAGCAGAACTTCTTCGCCACTGAGAGGACAGGAGAGATAGGCACAGGCAACAGCAAGGGGAATAACTTTTCCAAGTGGGCTCTTGCTTAGCTTCGACTTGTGCCGCTCGCAAACTATGTACACTTTGCACACGGGTGGAATCTGGAATCCCTGGGGATCAACCAACGTAATCGTTTATATGACTCCTTTTTGCTATCCACACTTAATTCGATAGAATTTACGAAGATGAAAATGCCGCATCCAAAACTGTGACGACGACGAGGAGGACGACTATATGACTTCGACTATACAACTGGAGGTAGATTGGAATAAGGAACTTTTTCCCTTTTTTTGTCTTTTTTTTTTTTTTTTGTCTTGGGTTTTGGAACGAAAGAGGGTTAGTATTTATATCAAAGGCGCACGTAAGATCTCTGGGGCTCATGAATTTATTCCCTCTTCTTATTACTCGCCCTTAAAGTGGTGTTGCAAAAAAAAAAGGAGATACGCTGGGATGTTAAACGAAGGAGAAGAGGTGGGATGGGAACGATGATAAGCTATGGCACATCATCATCAGTGTCATTGGTGTAGACATTTGTTGGAAACGAAACGAATTTGCTTAATGAAATTTTCGTCTCATCTGTCAGATTTTTGCGCAGCATTATGTGATAATCTGTGGGGGTGATACTGTAGTAGAGTTCAATATACAGAGCTTGGTATATGGAGTAAGAGTTATTAGGCATTCTATGAAGTACCTACTGAAGTGCTTCTCGTTTGCGGGGAATTTGACCACTCGGATTGACTGAAATACCGGTCCTACTACCAAGCTGAGAGTTTTTTAATTACTTTTTTTTTTACTTACTACCCAAAAGCCGATCTACGGTATACTGCATGTTGTTTGTAGATAATAATCTTAATGCCCCACTTCCAATAAAAATGCTATAGGTAACATCTACGCAATGTTATTTTTACCAAATATTACCCACCTCTTCTTCTTGTTTCAACAATATAGAATATGCACCTTAAAATAATTTCAAACACTTGGACCTACACAATTAGAAACTTTCAATTCATTTCAACCCCCACACACGTCCATCGGGATAATCAGTTTTATAACTGCTCATACAAACTCAAAAATCTCTGAATTCTTACATAAACCTACACGGAAATAACTGAAAATCACCAATTGCAAAATTTTGAGTTGCAATTCACGAACTTTATATTTTCGCAAATCACAACGATTTTGTCTTTTATTGATACAAAAATTCGTAATTCGACATTGAAAATGGCGAAGAATATCAAATTATTTGTTGAATATTGCGATTAGAAGTATTGATTCGAGCTTCTTGTATTTGTAGTGATTTGCAACATTTTTGGCGCAATTCACCACTTCAATAGGTCAATTTCTCAAACACCACCTTACAATCTCAAATTGCAAAAAATATTTCGTGACTTGCCACCACTGAATGATGAATCAATAGATTCTTGAAATAATTTAGCACATGTAAATTGAAAACGTAAATTGACGTAGAAAAGTCGTAAATTGCAAAATATTTTTTTTTTTGTAATTTCCATGATGTGGATTTTTTGTATGCTTGGATGGATATATGTTATGTATGTGGTTTTGCTGGACAGCTGCAATCATGGGCAGAGACAGGCAGTTGGCAGTCGGTATTCAATCTTTGCTTAAAGCAGTCGCGTTAGATTTGTGTTGGTACAACTAGTTCGCAGCGACAGTGAGTGTACTAAAAAACGGATAAGAATATTATCTTGTAAGTACTTATTTAATTATAAAAAAAAAACTGAAGTATGTATATAAATCTGTATTTTTTTCAGACTGTACTTACATATCGCTTTTAGAAAGGAAGTAAATTGAAGTGGATAGTAAAATATGTAATTGAAAGGGATTATTGAGGTACGTATCAATGGCAACTTCTTCTTAACAATTTGTGTGTATTTTAAATTTCAGCAGCATAGACAGAAAAATCACCCCAGACAAATCTCGTTGTCTCCGGACGATATGGCGTCGCATGAGTCTCATGGATATCAACACGATAAAAAATACGACTATAAGTATGTATTCGAAAATAAACTTTGTAAATTACAAGATATAAGTTTTAAATTGAGAATAAAATTTTCTAATTTCAAGACTCAAGAATCGTAAATTGAAAATTGATAAAAATAAGTTGCAATTCATGATTAAGACTTTGTAAATTGCAACTACTGAAGTAGTAACCCCTGTTGTTCGCAAATCAACACTATTGAGTTGCAATTCAAAACTAAATGGTTGTTATTTGGTAGGGGATAAAATCGTAATTTGCAATTTGGTAATTTACGATTTTTGTTCTTACAATTCACAACCACAGTAATATCAAATTGATAACTATTTGTAAGTATTTCACTTCCGATCGCATTATTGACACTGAGAAGTGTCGATTCACGACTTTTGAGGGTCAAAATCTTCACTTTGCATGGTTGGTTCCAACTTGAAATATGGGAAAGTTTTGGACCCTATACGTGGCACTTTGCAAAAGATAAGCGGGATAGGAAAACAGGTTGTGGCGCCTCCCATTCAAAAAAATCAGACACTCTTTCTAAAGTTGTATAAATAAATTATTAGGGGACATTGTCAAAATAAATCAAGAGACTGCCTTCCGCATGTGCACTCATAACTCGGCAACGGATCGTTCGATATGGCTTGGTGGATTCGTATTGGCCCTAGGAAGGACATAATATGCTATGATAATAGAAGCTTAAGAGGATGAGATTAGAGATAAAGAACTTTGTATGGAGTATCGCACTTTGAAAAAAGAAACTGGATAGAAAAACCGATAGCGTCACTTCCAATACAACAAAAATTCTTTAAGATTTTTAATTTTTGAATTCTATGGATTTTCCGGGCTAAATTGGTGTTGAAAATTACGGGCGACAGAGGGAAACATACACTTTTTGTCAATTTGTTTTATCTTCTATATATATAACAAGTGGAAGAAGAATCTACATGCAACATTTCAAATAACACTGCGATGGCGAAAGTACTGCAGCAATGTAAGATTATAATATGGGACGAATGCACAACGGCTTACAAACGCACATTGGAGGCCTTGAATCTTTTACGTAATGATTAGCGACCTTTCGGTGGAGCCATGGCATCGCTATCAGGCGATTTTCGTCAAACGCTGCCTGTCATTTCAAGATCAACTCCGGCAGATGAATTGAATGCTTGCCTGACAACAAACTGCAAATTTCCTTACAAAATTACCAGTCCGCTGCAGAGTTCTCCAGGCAATTGTTGGCGATGGGCAAGGGTGATTGAGTTTCCACAAAATTTTTGCAACTTTACAACGACACTGGAAGAACTAATCACGAATGTTTTCCTGAATATCGCTCAGAATTATATTAACCATGATTGTCTGAGTGTAAGAGTGATTTTGGCTGCGAAAAACAAGAACGTCGATCATTTGAATTTCGCCATTCAAAACCAAATCGCTGGTGAGTTGCATTCATACAAATCAGTCGACTCCAAGTCGCAAGGACAATCGCTGGATGTGTGTGGCATAAATCTTGAATTTCACGTGTCGGCAAAGCTCTCGTTTGTACGTGTACGCATCCGATAATAGAAATAGAACAAAAAATGTTGTGTACCATAAAGCACTTCAGTAAAAAAGCGGTAGGTTGGCCGACAAGTATTTGATTTTATTTACCTATTGAAAAGAATTTTAACCTCTAAATGAAAGACCCGAATTCAGATTAACAAAAGATTTATTAAATGGAATTTTACTTAGCGAATAGAATGACACGTTTTGACAAGCGTATAGAAATACCTTTTCTGATCTTACGTTAACAAAAGCTGCCCTTTTATAGCGGCAAGTTAGAGCAAAAGTTTATGTAGTAGAGTAATTTAAGAGTCGATGAATTTAAGAGAGCTATATAATAGTCTAATTTCTACATCCTCCGGCCGCCAAGAATGCAGTCCTAGTTTACTTCAAGAGGACACAAAAGTTGTACAGGTCTTCGCAGCTTCGTCCCGTTCGCTAGTCGGATCAGGCACGCCCTTACTTTGTTATCTCGGCCAATGAAAACGTCCTCAATTAAGGCCAATTTCCAAAAGGTTTTTGGCAGCGCCGGATCCTGCAATATAACAACATCATTAACTTTAAAACAAGAACCATTACCGTTTTTCCAATGATGTAGCGAGCGCAACTGCTGCAGGTACTCAACCCGCCATCGTTTCCAGAAACACGTCAATGCCTTAAGTCGGACTTGCCACCTGTTTTGAAGATCCTGATGAGTTGCTGGCGCATCCGATTCAGGACTAATGCTCTCAGGGAGAAAAACTGTCAAAAAATGTGATGGCGTGAGCGGACTTAAATCCGTAGGATCATCGGAAATATAGGTCAGCGGCCTCGCATTGATGACACTCTCTACTTCGGTAAGCAAAGTCCGCAACTGCTCGAAATCCAACACAGACCTTCCAATTGCCTTCTTGAGAACGGTTTTGATGCTCCTGACCAGACGCTCCCAAAAGCCCCCCCACCAGGGAGCTCGCTCGATAATATATTTCCATCTTATCCCCTCATTGCTAACAAATCCTTGTACTACTTGACTTTGTATGGCCTTGTAAAAATTATTTAACTCTTTCGAAGCGCTCTTAAAGGTCTTAGCATTGTCCGAGTAAATAATCCTTGGCCTACCCCTTCTAGCAAAAAACCTTCGCAAAGCCATCAAGCAACCTTCCGTCGTAAGATCCATAACCAGCTCCAAATGAACTGCTCTAATCGTACCGCACGTCAGAAGCAATATATATGCCTTCTTGGTCGAGCCTTCAACGGAAGAATCCCGGATGTAAAGCGGTCCCGCGTAGTCAACGCCGGTCATCTCGAACGGTCTCGAAGCAAACATTCTGTCACGAGGTAAAGGAGCGAACGGCTGCCACCCAGGCGTTGATCTCATCAATTTGCAAATACGGCATTCGGCAACTACGGTTTTTATTAGTTGGCGACCTCCGATTATCCAGAATTTATTTCGAAGTTCCGCTAAGGTGGTATTGGTTCCACTATGCATCATACGGGAGTGAGAATCTATAACGATAAGTTTAGTAACAGGGGAACTCTTCGGTAAAATAATTGGAAATGGATTAATGTTTTCATCTTGGGAATTACTAAGGCGACTATTGACTCGCAGTAGGCCCCTTTCATCTAAAAAGGGATTAAGTGTAAATAAAGAAGATGATTTGTCGATAGGTACCATTTTTCGAAGAGCTCGAATTTCATTTGGGAAGTCCTTAAGTTGCGCATAGTGTAGCCAAAACTCTTCCGAGGATAAATTTTCCTCCGCTGAGACAGGAAGGTCCTTAAGATGAAGATTCCTTCTCTGAGTAAATTGGGCGAAGCGCACTACGTAGGATGTTACTCGCAACATCTTTTTCCAGCAACTGTATCTGCTCGGTTGAAATATTAAGCCTTGAGCAGGTAAGTTCTCAGAATCGATTGCCGCAACATGTAGCGCAAGCAGCTTATCATCAATTTCCCCCTCGTAGCCTTCATTGGGCCATTCCACCGGACCCAATTGCAGCCAGCCTGCACCACTCTTCCAGAGGTCCGACGACAGTAGAGCCGAAGCAGTTATACCTCTCGTTAATAAGTCCGCCGGATTCTCTTTGCCAGGGCAGTGATGCCAATCCTTCACAGCTGTTAGCTTCCTGATCTCCTCCACTCGGTTTGCAACATAGGGTTTCCATTTTTTGTCATTCTTGATCCAGCAGAGCGTTATTTTGGAGTCGGTCCAAAGGTGTACATTTCTAAATTTAATCTTTAAATTTTTGATTAGATAGGAACACAGTCTGGCTGCAACCAAGGCGGCAGTGAGCTCTAACCGAGGAAGAGTCAGCTCGTCTGAAGAATCCGTTTTAAGGGGAGCGACCCTGTTTTTTGCGCAAAGAAATCTCACATGGGGCTTACCTACTCTGTCCAGCATTCTGACGTAAGACACCGCACCGTATCCATTCTTGCTTGCATCAGCGAACACGTGAAGCTCCGGTGGATCTTCATATCGGTCGACTAGAGCACATCTGGGAATCGAGAACTCCCTTAATCCCTCGAGGTCTGGGTACAAAACATCCCACGTCCTCAGCAAGTCAGCAGGCAGCACCTCATCCCAACCGATTTTTAGCTTCCATATATTCTGGAAGAGAATTTTGAATTTAATGACAAAGGGGCCCAATACTCCAAATGGATCAAAAATGCGCGATATGACCTGCAACACGCAACGTTTTGTTGGCCTCGCCTTTTGAACAACATCCATATTCAAAGCAGATTTAAGGTCAACCATTAGCTCGTCGGTCTGTACAAACCATGAAATGCCCAATACTTTCTGTTGATCCGGGGGTACCTCTGAGAAGAAACTTCTTACTGACGGATGACTGCTGTTCCACTTTCGAAGGTTCATCGCTGCACCCTTGAGAATTCTTTTAGATTGATCATGTATCCTTTGTGCCTCTTCCACGTCGTCGAGGCTAAAAACAAAATCATCCATATACGCGCTATTAAGCAAAATTGCGCAAACCTTTGGGTAGTGCTGCATAAAAGCAGTAATATGTTTTGTCAACGTCGCACCTAGAATGAATGGACTAGATGTAACGCCAAAAGTTACGCGAGTCATTCGGAAGATTTGATAGGATGGAAGCTGGTCAACAGAAGCGATGGGCTTGGCAAACCAAAAGAAACGGTGGGCATCACGATCTCTTTCATCTAATTCTATCTGCAAGAAAGCCTTTTCGATGTCGGCTACCATTCCAATATTCCCCAGGCGAAAATTTAACAATATTTTTAAGATATCCCCAAGAAGATTTGAGGGATGCTCGATTTTCAGCGTGGGCGGATGCATCGAACACAATGCGAAGCTTCGAAGTACATTTTTCCTCTCTATAAATACCCCTATGTGGCATGTAATAAATCCGTTCCCCTTCTAACTCTGCGTTTACTCTCTCCACTATACCTCCACCCACCAGTTCCCAAATAGCCGCGTCGTAGCGCAGCAACTCCGATGGTTTTCGGCTAAGTTTTTTAATTAACGAATGAAATCGAGAAAGTGCACCTACCTGGTTGCTGTCTAAATCCAGATTTTGTCCCTTCCAGGGCAGCATAACTTTGTAGCGCTCCTTTCCTTTCGTTATGCAATTCTCGGTATATTTTTTGGTAAAAAATGAGCTTTCTTCCGTAGCTGGCTTAACCCCAATGGACTCCAAATTCCAAAAAACAGTTTCATCGAATGCGCTTACGCAAAGGACGCTTGCACTAGTTGCTTGAACAGTTTGAGTGCATTCGCAAGATGGACCCTGAAGTGTCCAACCAAAAAGAGTCTCTGTTGCGACTAAACGATCACTAATTCGCTTGAGATTGCCTGTGACAAACCTCCAATAATTGTCAGCACCGATTAACAACGAAATACCGGCTTCTGGTTGATAATTAAAGGGCCGCGCGTCAGCTAGATTTACCAATAAATTTCGCGTAATATTTTCAGTTGGAACCGCTAAAATATCGGGGCAAATTTCCGGGACTACTATTGCGTCTATTTCCATTTTAGAGTGCACGTATTGGCTTTGCAACGCTAACCGAACAATTTTGCATTTTTTATCGCGTGTGAGACATTGTTCATTTCCAAAAGGTATTACACAAATATTGCGATACCCGACGACGCGTAACGAAAGTTTTTCTGCAAGGGATTCCTTCACAAATGTCAATTGACTACCACCGTCAAATATAATGCGGACATAAGCACTGTTGCTTCCGTTCGAATTAAAGGCAAACACAGTTGCAGATTGAAGAAACACATTCGCATTATCGTTTTTTCCCTTTTCCACTGCGCACAAATTAGCAGCTTGAGTGATCTACGTGAAGTTAGCCCGCACTTTTTCTAGAATGAAAAACGTGAAATGCAGTTCGATAGACATTCGTTTGTAGTTGTTTGTAGTGAAATTTTTTTCGTTTGTAGTTCAACCGTTAGAAAGTTAGAACCATTAGAAAAAAATTTCAGCCCGCACTTTTGGCTTTTTGAAATGAAAACTAGCCAGTTGCATTCGAAATCGTTTGTAGTTGTTTGTAGTGAAATTCTTTTTTTTTTTTAATTTTTTATTTCGGAGATATAAGGACATTTGTGTTTGCACCTATAACTCCAAATTTCCAATAGATAGAAATTATTTAAAAATACTGGTGCATAAAGCACATCCTAACTTAAATAACTGCATTTAAAATTTCTGAATTCACTTAAGCGTTACATAATAAAACGCAATTAAAGTCAAAAATCGCATCCCCTTAGAGTTGCATCCATATATGGATCTCCCACCAACAACAAGACAACGGTAAATACATTTTCGCAAAGCATTCATCCCTGTCCATCGATATGAGTCACTATTTGTCCATTGGCAACAACAACCAGTCAATCAACCCCTATTTTATCCAACAAATTTTTCTATTCCTTCGAATAACATTTAAAACTAACCCCTTTTAAACAATTTATAACAACAAAAATGCAATATTTACAAAGTATGTACTCCTGGCTATCTAATGCAATTCAAATTTTGTGAATTTATCACAAAGACGAAGATTTAGATGCAACTTAAACACACACTACTTTGTCATAAAAACTCATATCAATATTTCCGTTACTAAGCAACTCAAAATAGGGAAATCTATTTTTTTCTAATGCTTTCTATTAGATGTATCTAACGGAATAAAAAAAAGTGATCTTTTATCGATAGATAATGATTTATTCAAGATTCAAGAAAATTTAAAATCGTCCGCGCAGACCGATTTAAGGGGATGGATATTTCAAATACTGGACAACTACAAACGACAAAAACTAGTTGGTTGTTAGAAAGCATGTATGCTCTATCTAATAAAACCAAAAATTTCAAAATTGTACCAACCAAAAAGAGTTTGTATGCTATTTAAGCAGAAAAATAAAAATGGCGATATCTCCGAAACGGTACAATGCAAAGTGAT